>CM074579.1:14447500-19247500 GCA_037305975.1 Chrysolophus pictus
GGCTGCCCAGAGGCTGTGAGGTCTCCCTGGGATCTCCAGAAGCCACCTGGATGTGGGTCTAAGTGCACTGCTCTGGATGTACCTCCTTGAGTAGAGATGGGACCAGGTGACGTCCAGAGGTTTCCACCCTTAACCATCCTGTGATTCTGATTTCACATGGGGATTTTAGTAATTTGAACGATACCTATGGTTATGAGAGAGGTGCCTGGACTGTTTTTTCTGAAAGTGACTTTTTGCACCTGTCTGCTATGGCTACTGAGCTCTGTGGAGAGTGCTTTGGGTTTTGTTTCTGCAGATTTTGGTGCTCTTGCAGTGTCACACTGACAGCTTAAAAAAGATCTGGTGGCAACATCAGAAGAGCACTGTGTTGGCTCTGTTGGCACAGAAGGCTACAAAAAGGCTTTTGCAGTGTCCTGATTTTCAATCAACTATTTACTCTGCTTTACATCACCTCGCTCCTGGCATTCACAGGAAAATCCTGGTGCAATGACAGTGCTCTTTGCCCACTTCCAGTCGGATTTTTGTCTTCCTGAAGGCTGAAGTGGATTCTCTCCTTATGTTGGTCCCTGGCCAGGTACTGTAGCCTTGTCAGCCTGTTCTCTGCCTTGGGCTGACAAAATGCCAAAATGCCATTTGTTACCTTTCATTTATTGTTTTTCAATGCAGAAAATCTACTATTAAATCCAATATATTGACACTCTAAGCATCCTATTAGCTGTGTTTCTATGCAATGTTCTTAAATAATCATGGGGCAGCTCTACATCTATCACAGCATCTGAGCTGTAAAAGGAAGGGGAAAGCAGTACCTTACGTGATATAACTGAATGGCAATTATCTCTTGTTCTATTTTTGGTGGTGTCAGAAGAATAAAAGATTTATTTTCATCAGGAAGAACAGACTAAAGCATCAGTGGCAATAAATGCTCTCACTTTTTTTATTCTTGCTGTTTGCAGTGGGTTTTTTATATGTCACCACTTTCATTAGCATTTAATCATGTGGATCCTCAGCTGCTAAGTAACTCATCTCTTCGCAACTCGGAGAGTCATTACAGCATCTGCCTGAAGTTCTGCCTTCGGTGCCCAATGGGCTCTGTGCACAGAACGCCTCTGCAGTGCTGCAGAGATGGAAGAGCTGGGGTCGGTGGGAGAAGCAGGAGAGAGCTGGGACTGGCTGTGCTATCCACATTGCCCATTCCACAGGTGTGGGTGTCTCTTGAGTTTCATCCAGCTCTCATCTGCTTTAGCTACAGATTCATGACAGCCTGGTGATGTAACTTATCTGGAACTTGGGGACAGATACAGAGTTAATAAGAATTTTATCTAAGTTTATTTTGTGCTAGGCTGTTCCAAACAAAGGATCTGAACCACAACCTGCTGCTCTTTTGATAAATGCACTAATCACCCTCCATTTTCTGTTCAAATAGTGATTTCTTGGTTAATCTTATCTTTCTTTCCTACTTGAACCAAAGACTGCTGGATCACTCTGTCATCTGAAAGGCCCCGTCTGAAAGGGGCTGTGCTCCTCCCACCCACCTTGAGGGCCTGCCCACCATCTTGTGTGTCCTCCTTTGGGCCCGAAGCCACAGAGTAGAGAGTTTCATAGAGACGTAGAATCATTAAGGTTGGAAAAGACCACTGAGATCACTGAGTTCAACCATCAGCCCAACACCAGCACACCCACTAAACCACGTTCCTCAGTGCCACTTCTCTACACTTCTTGAACACCCCCAAAGGAGTTTGGTAAATAGCACCTTATCTCCAGGATGTGAAATGAGAAGTTCAGGGCATTACTCAGGTACACACACATCCCATCCCTGCAGCTTCATGCCATTTCTAGAACCAGAACCTCCAGGCCCAGCTGCTGGTTTCAGATGGAGCACCTCATTTTCTTTCCACTAAATTTTTTTATCCTGCTGTATTGAATTTGCCACCGGTGCTGGGAGTGGCAAGATAGAGATGCCCTTAGAATGTTGTGTCTGGCTTGAGAAGGGAATAAGAAGAGCACTGTAATTTAGCTGTTGCCGGAAGAATTTTAGTAAGAGCAGAGAGCCCCCACCCACACCGGGTGAGGTTGTGCTGCTGTGCCCTTCAAAGTGACAGCTTGTCCCCGAGATGGAAAATATTTCAATGCTTTGCTTTGAAAATGTGCAGGGATGTTAACGTTTCACTGGGAGAGATGCGCATTATCTGCCATAACCAACAGAACGCGCCTGTGGATGAGTCAGATGTGACATTTAGTCTGTACTTCAGAATGATGTGAGAAAGCCATCATCACAAATACAGCTCCTCTCTCATGCAGAAGAATCACATGAACCCTGTTCAGGTCACTTCCTACATACCCTCACAAAATAAGGCTTACATCAGCTTCAAACTAGTGTGTGGGCTGCAAATTTCTCCATTAAAGGTTAAATCTGGGTTAATGTGACACCATCTCTGTAACTTGCCCATTCGACATGAGTGTAGCCCGTGAGACATGCTGTGTAGCATGGCTGCATGGGCAGAGCCAGGAGGGAAAAGTCATCCTGGGAACCATGGCAGCCTTTATGAATAGGACATGCCTGTAATGCTACCTCCTTGTACAAGATAAGAGTTTCGTTAAGCAGAATTCAAAATCAAACATTGTAATCATGCTTTCCATCAGCTTTCCATCTATAAAAGCATCTTGGTATAATTGGAGTCTAAAAAAATAGCAAAAGGCTGAGACTGATAAAGATGCTGTCATTCATTATCTTTAAATAATTTTAAATCCTCCAGTAAGAGTTCAATAGGAGGCAGTTCATTCCTGGTCACAGATACATCACATCTGTTGTGCGAGTTCCATTAACTTTGAGAAACACCGTCTGTCCTGCCCTCTGTGTGCCGTAGCTTCACTCCTCTCCCAGTCTGCTCAGGAAGCACAGTTGCTGAATGTAGCCAAGCCTGAGCGTTGGTAAACCTGGTTGGCACTGGGCTCATATTTGCAATATTTCAAAATGAGTGAGTTGTTCTGTTGGGACAGCATGAGGCAGGTTGTTTTGAGACTGTTGTTTCATTCAGTGGCTGCTGCAAGGCTGGGTCTGAGTATCAGATACAGGGACAGAATAGAGAAGTTCAGCGGCCTCTTGGCTACTGGGACAGCTGGAAAAAGACCTTTGGCTTCTATATACGGCTATAAATTCTGATTGCATGAATGAATTTCTAACTACAACCCTCAGTACAAATAAAATCTTTCCAAATGTGTTTTAAAAAATATCTACTTCCCTGGAAGGCAAAGCTCAGTGCCGGCATGATGATACAGAGACAGGTTGAACCAGTTTGGCGTAGCTGAACTTCTGAACCAGCATTGGATCCCATCCCAATGCTTTGAAGCACAGAAGGGTGTAGCCACATGACTTTCCCCACCAAACCACATAAAGATGCCCTCACAGTCAGTGTCTGGAGCATTGTGACCCGAAGGGCTGTATGGGACACATGAGCTGTGTCTGGGAACAGCAGCCTGGACAGAGCAGAAAGGAAAACTTATGGTGTAATGGGATCAGTGGGGATAACAGGAGGGCAGGGAAATTGAAAAGGTCTTCAGTATCTGGAAATCTTCAATGCCTGTATCTGATGGGCAAGAGGGAGTTAAATGAATATGGCTTTGATGCACAGTGTTGATTCTTCCCAGCAAATCTCAGCAGAGCCAACAAGAGTGCTTTGTGTATACGTGCCTAAAATCAACTGCCCTTCATATCTGAAGAATGTAAGTGGTGGAGAACAGGCTGGCTCATAGAGTTGACACCAAGAGAAGGCTCTCCCAAGACCCACCTCACTCCCAAGTAGTTTGCATTGCTGGGCCCACACTAAGAAGCATCTAAGTGTGTCAGTGCTGAGGCTGTCCAGGGGCAAGGGTACAAACAGACTGATTTACCCCATGCTTCATCTGTGAAGAGTACAGAGGTGCCTCTGGCTAAAGGAATCCTCAGAGGTTTGGCTTCAGGCTCTCTGTGAGGCCCATTCATGCAGAGGGGTATTGCTTCCTAGAACAGAAACCTGAGGACTTCAAGGGCCTCTCCTGCTTTCCATGGTAAAGCCTTCATTTAGGTTGTTTAGTGGCAAAGATTAGATTTGGGGTTTTCTCCAATAACCTACTACATCATCATTTACTTCCATTACTAATACTCCAACATATTTCAGTGACCTTTATGAAAATAAAATCGGACTAGATTGGCATATTTGCTTTAGAAGATACTAATCAATATCTATTTTGTTAGCCAATATGGTTGTGTCTCCTGTTATTGTGATTTATTTCATTTTTGTTGACCAAAGGTGGTTGAACGGGTGACAACAGTATGGAAAGTGGCAAGGGTTAATAAATTCAGATGAGGTTGTCATCTTATTACCAGAGTGCAGGAAGTGAAGCACAGCCATTTAATTAACCTAGTCGCAATGAATTTCATGCAACATGCAGTTAACACTCCATCTATTAAAACAGCAAAGCAGATGGTAGCGAGCAGTTTTGTGTGCCGTAAATAGGATACCAATTTAAATTACTTGCTGCACAGGATTTTATAGGACAAAATTATCTAGATATTAAATGGTGAGATATTTAATAATCTCTTTCTTTTAAGTCTGCATATGTAAGACTTCTGGTCCAAGAGTAGAAAACTCGATTATTTCCATGAAATCCCCAAAACAGAGAGCTAAAAATAAAAAAGACAAAACTTTGATTAATTGGCATTTCTTCAAAACTTCAAGGCCTTCAGTAGTCCTATCTGCTGGAGAATAAATGCCCCATTATAAAGTTTTACCCAACTTCATCTGCGTACAAGATTTCAATTATTCCCACAATAGATAGTCCTAGTCAACTATTAAAAGACCACATTTCTCAACACACCAATAGTTTCTCTCTTGTTCCTGAGAAATGAATGAGATAAATATTATCAAGTTTGATATTTTCCTATTCATTTCTCACAGTTACAAAGATTTATGTGAGCTCATGACTGCACAAACTGGCAAGGGACTATGCATCAAATACATACAGTGAGTGGCCATTTTGCTTCCACTGGTAGACAAACTGTCTCTTATCCCACAGAGAGGCATGAACACTTTTAAAAAAATGTGATACAGCTGCATATGCACACAATGATTGAGATATTTTTGGATCTTATCAGCTCTTGCAATGTTTTTGTGTTACAAAATTGCTGTCCTCACAAAAATACAAAGTACAAATACTAGGAAGAAGCAAAGAAGCTCTCCTAAAACCATCATTGCCTCAGGATTGCATGAAATTCATTTGCCAGCAGAAAAGCAAATGTTTGTTTGGAATCAGAACAGAATCAGAGGAAGAAAATTGAAGCCTGGACCAGCAGAGCAAGTAGGTCGCTGCACTCACAGGAGCTCTCGACTTCCCAAATCCAAGGGAAGGGCAGAAAATTGCCTTTTGGCTCCTTCAGAGAATACAAATCTGATGGACCAACCTCTTTTGACATTCTCCTTCTTCCATCGAAGACAGAGGCTTGACAACAAGGCTCTGCTTATGGTGAATAAGGTTCATTAAGCCCGCAGAAAGCTAGAGGGTGTGCATTCATTTATTTGAATGACTCTCCGAGACTCCTTTATTTGAATGACTTTTTCCTTAGAGAGGCAGAAGGCAAGTGTGTCCTTTGTCACCTCCTCTGATTGCTCTGTCCACTGAACCGCTAGCAATAGCTATCAGAAAGTCTCCAGAGATTCAGGGCATCACAATCCATGACAAAGGACATAAATTGCTCTTTTCACAGATGACATCCTGCTTTATCTCAGTAAAACACAAATCTCTGTTCAATGCCTAAAGAAGTCCTGGAGCATTACTTCACTGGGTCCAACCTTCACGTAAATATGACTAAATCAGAGGTGATTCTTACAAAATCACCCACCAAGATGGGTTTTTTCTTTTTCCTTTTCCTACATCGCTGACCCTCAGGCACATTCTAGTTCTTGTGGTGAGCAGATCCACCTCATTTCAGCAAACTGCCACACTCTTCTGTTAATCCTACATATCTAGATCTATCAAGGGCAAAAAGAGCTTTAGTTGCTGCTGTACACAGAGGAACAGTTTTGGTTTGACTTGGTAAAAAATGGTTCATATGTACAGTACTAAGCAATGAGCGACATGCAAAAGAGATCAGGACTCAACTTTTTTGAATCTCGGGGAAAAAAGAAAAAAGAAACATAAAACAAGCTTACCGCCCATAGGGAAATTTTGTTAGTGGGAAGTTTTACCCATGCCCTTGGAAAGAGTGTGCAGAAATCCCGGTCCTCTGCCTAAGGAACTGTGGAAGCACTTGAATACACCTTGTCCTTCCTGGGTTAATTGTGGCTTATGGACTTCTTGAGGAAAAGAGAAAGATCTATGGACTACCAGACTCTTAAGGGAAAAGGCCACTAGCATTACCCTTTTGTAGCCACATCACCTCCAGGCTCCCACTGGTCACTACAGCAGCATGGTGCTTAAAAGATGGAAAGAAGACTGATGAAAAGAACATGATCTTTGTTCAAGACAATAACCTGCAGACCTTTGGCAGTTCAAAATTACATTTTATTCTGTTTCTTTGCAAACATACTCTGAGCTATTTCCTTCCTGGACATCACTGCTGAAGAACAAATAGATGGACAGACACCAGGAGGAGAGAGCACCCTAAGTCCTAAGAGGAGGTTCATCCTAAGTGAGGAGCTACCACTTGCTGCACGTTATTGGGCAGCCTAAGATGGTGAGGCATCTAAAGGCAAAGCAACCAGCTCAGGCCAACTCAAAATGTCAAAATCAGCCCTAGAAAAAAATGCTGTTCCCTGCCTGCCAAGTCAGTGCTTTGTCAACAAAGCACATTGCTCTCTAGTATATTCATTTATAATGCATATTAGGTGGATGAGAGGGAAATTTAATCATTTAGAATGACTAATAACTATGCTAATGTGTTCAGATAAAATAAGCATTCACATATGCTGAAAGCCTTTATAGTGCAATAAACTTCTGTTATCTTTTGAGGCCTGCAGTACTTTGGTTTTCATATACCAACTTCTCTTTATTTCAAGTGCAATAAAAACATATTTCATAAAAGGATTGAGAAGCTAGCAACTGCTGATCTTCTTATCAATAATTCTTATGTGAAGTGCTATCACACTACGCAAAACAAAGGTCTTGGGGTTTTTTTGGCTGGTTGGTACTCTGTACTGTCTGGAAAAATTTGTCAAACCAACTCAAAGACTTGGGTTTCAGAAGTGACAAAAAGCTTCGAAGGTGCTGATTTCATAGATTCGTAGAATCATCAAAGTTAGAAGCGGTCCCTGAGATCACCAATCACCAACCCATCTGTGGTGGAAATGCTGTCATGGCCTGAACCAGTGAGTGAGAGCCTGGTGGGAAGACAGGGCCAACCCAGGGGAGCTCAGGTACATGCAATGCATCTGGCTCTTGTCCTGATGGGGGACTTCAACCATCTGGATATCTCTTGGAAAGACCACGGCCAGTTGCAAGAGGTCTAGGAGGCTCCTGGAATATTGATGATAACTTTCTGGTCCAGGTGTTGGACAGACCAACCAGAGGTGAAGTGTTGCTGGACCTGCTGCTCACCAATGCGGAGGAAATCATTAATGGTGTTAAGGTTGGAGGCAGCCTGGGTTGCAGTGACCATGCCCTGGTTGAGTTTGTGATCTCAAGGAATGTGGGCCTGGTGAAGAGTGGCGTCAGGACCCTGAAGTTTGGGAGAGCAAACTTTAAGCTGTTCAATGGACAGTTGGCCAAGATCCCCTGGAATGCTGTCTTTAAAAACAAAAATGCTGAGGAGAGCTTGTAACTCTTCAAGGATGCCTTCCTGAGAGCGCAAGAACTCTCCATCCCTCTGAACAAGAAAGCTGGCGGAGGAGGTAGGAAGCCGACGTGGCTCAGTAAGGACCTGCTGGGCATGCTGAGGGTGAAGAAAGGTGCGTACAAGCTCTGGAAAAAGGGTGTGCCACCTGGGAAGAATACAGGGATGCCGTCCGGACTTGCAGATGTGGGATCAGGAAAGCCAAGGTGCAGGCGGAACTGAACTTGGCGAGGGACATGAAAAACAATAGGAAGACTTTCTATAGGTACATTGGCCAGAAGAGACAGGCCAAAGCGAGTGTACCTCCTTTGGTAAATGTATAGGAGAACCTGCTTCAATGGACAAAGAGGAGGCCGAGGTACTGAATGAGTTCTTTGCCTCGATCTTCACTGGCGGCCAGGATTCCAGTACTCCTCATGTTCCTGAGCCCTGCATCCCTATACCTCTGGGTGGGGACCGGGGTGGTAAATCCCCTCCCGCTGTAAGAACAGAGCAGGTCTGAGACCGCCTCATGAGACTGAATGTGTACAAGTCTATGGGGCTGGATGGCGTGCATCCCAGGGTTCTGAAGGAGCTGGCTGAGGTGGTTGCTGAGCCGCTGTCAGGTGAGGTCCCGGATGACTGGAGGAAGGGTCACGTCACTCCCATTTACAAGAAGGGGTGCAAGGAGGACTCCAGGAACTACGGGCCAGTGAGTCTCACCTCTGTGCCTGGGAAGATCATGAACAGATCATCCTGAATGACATGCTTGGTCACATGAGGAAAGAGCGTGTGATCCGTGACAGCCAGCACGGCTTCACCAGAGGAAGATCATGCTTGACCAATCTGGTGGCCTTTTATGATGGAGTGACGGCATTGGTGGACAAGGGAAAGGCGACCGATGTCATTTACCTGGACTTGAGCAAGGCCTTTGACATGGTCCCCCACCACATCCTTATCTCCAAATTGGAGGGATGTGGATTTGATGGGTGGACCACTCGATGGATAAGAAACTGGTTGAAAGGCCGCAGACAGAGGGTGGTCATCAATGGCTCTATGTCCAGGTGGAGGCCGGTAACGAGTGGCGTCCCCCAGGGGTCTGTCTTGGGACCGGTGCTCTTTAACATCTTTATCAATGACATCGATGATGGAATTGAGTGCACCCTCAGCAAGTTTGCTGATGACACCAAGCTGAGTGGTGCGGTCAACACGGTTGAAGGAAGGGATGTCATTCAGAGGGACCTCGAGAGGCTAGAAAGGTGGGCCCGGGTGAACCTGATGAGGTTCAACATGGCAAAGTGCGGAGTTTTGCACTTGAACCGGAGGAAACCCAGGCATCCATACAGACTGGAAGGAGCGGTCCTTGAGAGCAGCCCTGTGGAGAAGGATCTGGGGGTCTTGATAGATGAAAAACTTAATATGAGCCAGCAGTGTGCCCTTGCGGCTCGGAAGGCAAATGGTATCCTGGGCTGCATCAAAAGAGGGGTGGCCAGCAGGGAGAGGGAGGTGATTTTTCCCCTCTACTCTGCTCTTGTGAGGCCCCATCTGGAATACTGCGTCCAAGTCTGGAGCACCCAGTACAAAAAAGACAGGGAACTGTTGGAGAGGGTCCAGAGGAGGGCCACGAAGATGATCAGGGGACTGGAGCACCTCCCCTATGAAGACAGGCTGAGGGAGCTGGGCTTGTTCAGCCTGGAGAAAAGAAGGCAACTAAGGGTGACCTCATTGCAGCCTTTCAGTACCTAAAGGGAACCTACAGAGGGGAGGGGAATCAACTCTTTGAAAGGTTAGATAACAGCAGAACAATGGGAAATGGTTTTAAGTTGAAGGAGGGGAGATTTAGGTTGGACATCAAGGGAAATTCTTTACAGAGAGAGTGGTGAGGTGCTGGAACAGGCTGCCCAGAGAGGTTGTGGATGCCCCATCCCTGGAGGTGTTCAAGGCCAGATTGGATGGGGCCCTGGGCAGCCTGGTCTAGTATTAAATGAAGAGGTTGGTGGCCCTTCATGTGGCTGGGGGATTTGAAGTTTCATATCCTTGAGGTCCCTTCCAACCCTGGCCATACTGTGATTCTGTGATTCTGTGAGCGACTAGAAGGGATGGAACCAGGATCCATCCCTTCCCAGACCTCATTTAAGGTTGGAAGTCTGCAGCAAGGGCATCCTGCTGGAAATCCCTGCCTGCCTGAATCCTTCCAAAGGTAAGCAGCTTTTGTTTTTTTTCTTTTTCCTTCACTTCTGCATCCTCAGCTGCTGCATTTAGGCTCATGCTCATTTGCTGCAGCCAAAGGCTTTACGAACACACTATTATCATGATACTTTCCATCCCATTTTGGTGTTACACAATCACCACCATGCCTGCTAACTATACCTCTGAGTGCAACATCTCCATGTTTCTTGAACAGCTCCAGGGATGGTGACTCCATCACCTCCCTGGGCAACCTGTTCAATACCTTACCACTCTTTCTGAGAAGAATTTCCTCCTAACATCCAACCAGAACCTCCCTTTCACAACTTAAGGCCATTACCATTATCCTATCAGGTCAACAAATCTGAGGGTTCACTCTGTGTGTACAGGATCATTAATCCCCATTGAGTTTATTTCTATTTACACAATTCTCACAACCCTCCTTTCTGGAAGATGGCTGAACACCCGCTTCGATTTTCTAACCAAATTCCCATCATTGTTAGCCATAATGCAAACACACTTTCATGTCAGGCACCACACAACATTTCAACAATTTTCCTCTATTGTTGCAGATGCTGTGGGCCCAGGATCACATCAGACCCTTGCAGCCTCACCTGTGCTTACAAGTTTCATTCTGCATCTCTCACACTTCAGCCACGGATCCCCGGGTTAGAAGCTGAGACAGAAAACAGAAGGAAGCCTGGACAGGAAAATGCAGCTCTTAGATAGCTTGTCAGGTGAAATTGTCTGCATGTTCACATCTCCACAGTGATGCACAGGTTGTGTTTGGTACTTTAGATTTTGTCATTTACACCCCACTAAGTATTTGCTTCTGAAAACCTGCATCTGAATTGCATGGTTCATCAGTCATGCTGGAAAGCAGCCATGGGAATGTATGAGTAGATGGAGTGACTGACATGTCCAAGCCTTTCTTTAAATAGGCGCTGTTAGCATTTTCTAAGCTAATCTAGTTTTAGAAAGATGATTTGAAGGACTAAAGGGATTCAGAAAGATGCACTCAGGTAGACTTGGGAGCTATCCCTTTCCTAACACTTAAATCTGCCTGTGAAAGGCATTTGGATGCACTTCAGTCCTTTCACTGTTGTCCAGTTTTATAGAACTGGGAACAGGACAGCTACCACATACCATTGAGTTGGATGGTGAAAGCTGACCCAACACTTAAGTATATACATTTTCTTAATTCCACTGCACTGACACCTTCTTCACTCAAAGGAAAGCTACCCCTAGATACCTCCTGTCCCTTATGTTACGTGAAGAGGTTTGGCTGCTGGGAGCCAAAGCTAATGCTGATGCCACCACCAATGCCTCTCTCCTTCTGAATGAGACTTTTGTTTCTTTGGAGCTTTTGATATACTGTTTGCATCTCAGGCTGTGTGCTTCCAAATTTGCTGGTAAGCTTACAGTTTTAAAATCCAGATTGCAATGGCTGTATTCTTTGTGCAGAAGGGCCATGTGAAATGAAGGGTAATGGAATAATTTTCATTATGAAATGCTTTTATGCAATCACAAAAATAATCAGGAGGGAAGCCAGCGCTCCCAGGCAGCAGGCAAGCTGAGGACAACAAAAGCTCCCAGCAGAGCCCTATGCTGCCTGCTTCGATCTGGCACAGCCTCACTGGACAAGCAGAGATAACAGTCTTAAAAAAGGTATTTCTTTCACCTCCTTAGCAGAAATGTCATAAGTAAATGCCAGGTGGGAGTATTTAGGAGGAACATTTCCTTATCTTTTAATTAGGAATGTTATAGAATCATGCATTTTTTTTTAATTTTCCATTTTGCAAGGTTGTAGAGTGGTAGATTTTTCCAGTCCAGCCTTTATAGGCCAGTCATGTGATATGCAGTGGGAGCTATGAGAGGCATTTAAATCATCTCTTCTGAGCTCTTTTTATCCTTATTTTAGTTTCAATGGAATTGGGTCTGTTCTGTATGTCCTGATTCACTCCAGGATGCTTTTTTTTGTCAGAGGAGTGGCTCTGTTTGATCAAGCGGTCCTGACCTCATTTGTGAAAGCTGAGCGTATGGGGAAAGTGTCAGCCTTGCAGAGCTTCTAGCCAAAAACCTTTAAAAAAGAACAATTTATATAGGTGTTACTCAAACTAAGCTAGAAAGAAAAAGGCATTATGCAATGTCCTATTACGTGGACAATCTT
Organism: Chrysolophus pictus; assembly: GCA_037305975.1. Lineage (NCBI taxonomy): Eukaryota > Metazoa > Chordata > Aves > Galliformes > Phasianidae > Chrysolophus > Chrysolophus pictus. The sequence continues at coordinate 14,459,641 of CM074579.1, forward strand.
CTGTTCACTTGATCAGAATTTTAATCAGAAAAAAAAACTTTTCTGGTGCTCCAGGCCAGGTTGGACAGGGCTTTGGGCAGCCTGATCTGATGGGTGGTAACCCCATCCACGGCAGGGGTTGGTACTCAGTGTCCTTTAATGTTCCTTCCACTCTATGATTCTTCACTCTGGCTTTTGTTAATACATAAGGTGCCAAAATAGTAAGGTTGAGTAGTTCTTGGTCTTGGCTTTGTATGCGTGAGAAAATAGATGTTACTTTTATCCGTCTTTTACTATTCCCTGTGCACAGGTAAGGAAACAGAGGCAAAAATTGCACAATCATAACTGACAAAATATTACACAGGTAGATCACTAGGTCAGCAGCTCAGCCCTTTTAACAGCTGTAATTTCTTCAAAGCTATACCACGAATGGTAAAAAAAAAAAAAAAGTTAAAGATATATCTGGGGTATCCTCGATAAAGAGTCATAAAAATGTTGATTAGAATACAGCCTAGTACTATATTTAGATATATGCCTCCCTAAAGAGTGTAATCACCAAGTTAAAGTATTAACAGTGGTTTATTATGCTGCTATTTCCCTTTTACTTCCTCACTCGTGCCCTGAACAGACTGAACACTCACTGGGGCTCATGGGGACAGAGGAGAGGATGCCAGTACATAACAGCACATGGGTTCAGCGTGACACAGTGCCCACGTTGTATGGCACTCCTCCTGCTCAGAGAAACAGAGCGAAGGTCTCCTTCCTTATGGCCAAGGTCACCAGCACAGGCAGTACGGAGTTGCACATGTGAAAGCAGATCCTTTTCACTCAGCTTCTTCATCCAGTGGAAGCCAAAGGGCAGGGCTGAAGGCTCATAAAGCAGGGGTGGTTCAGATCAGAGCAGACCATCTGATCAAAAAAAATGAAGCAATTTTTCCCCATAAGCTGGCCCTGAGGTCATCACAAGGGCTATGTGCCCAACACCATCCTCTGTAAATGTGCTGTGAGGCTTGGCAAGGGAAAAGCACAGCTCACAGCTGTATCTCAAAATAGCTGTGGCAAACTATTCTTCCTATCTTTCCATGAGAAATAAGAGACAAAAAACTTTGTCCTTCTTGGCTCCATTCACCTGAGCAAGTCCTGCTGAGGGCTGCACAGATCTGGTGCCACAGCACATGCACCTCTGCTGCTTGCAGTGAATCAGCTCTGAAAAACAAAAACCCTCAACTTAAGCACACAGCCCTCAGCAAAACCACCACACACTCAAGTAGCATCAGCAGCTGTGAGCTCTGCCCATTGCCTACAGCTCCATGTGTCCCTTGTCAATGTGCAGTCCCAGCAAGCGAGTCCAACTGTCCATGTGCCCAAGCACCCTTGTGCAGTTGTGATCCAGCAAAAAGTCTGAAGGAAAATCCTCCTGGCACTGACAGATGGACCCTGCATCACCTTCAGCAATGAATGTAGCAGTTAGTTTGTAGGAGGGAGGGAGTAGTGGCACTCTTCTGAACAAGGAGCTGGGAACAGAGAGTCCAATTGCTCCATTTCTCATGCCTGAGCATCCTGTCATAACCTGCTTTAACACAGGGAAAATAAAAAGCATGCATAAAATCCGACAAATTATGCAGAATAAATCTCCAAAACAGTTATACAGGGAAGAGATATTCACAGGGCCTCCTTCCCTCATGACCAAAGAGGGGCTGCAAGAGGGTTCCTATAAGTGCAACACTGCTAACACAGCCCAAGTCTGGATTTACATCCTTCTGCAAAGCATCTGTGTTTGACCATGGTTAGAAGCAATACAGTTTGGATTTGTGGCGTACTCTGCTGTGACAATTTCTGCTGCAATGAATTTCCAGGAATATGGAGAGTTTTGTTAATGCTGGAGCTGTGGCAGCATCCTCTGAGCTGCCTGTCCCAGGTGTTAAACAGAGAATGCTTTCTGCCTTGTTTCCTTGTGCTGATTTTAAATGTAGGAGATGCACCTGATTAAATAAAGTGTCTGGTGTACAGAGATCATATTTTAACTTCAGGGTCTGTGAGAGGGAGACAAGTAGAATGAATTATTTTTTGAATTAGTGTTTGTAACAGCCCCACAAACCCTCAGACAAATTCATAGTCAAAAGGAGAGTGTCAACGTTTTATTTAAAAGCCTCTTTAAGGAGTTTCACTGCCGTATGTTGAGAATCTAAGCTTTAAAAGTGACAATGTCTGAAAGTTTGGCTTAATTCTCAAATGTGTCAATTGATATTTTCCTTCATTTGACCTATTTATCTTTAAACATTTATAATCTGTTGGGGAGACGTCCATATCTAAATGTCCAATTTGGTTTGTTTGTTTTTTAAATCTGTCGTTCCGTTGCCAAGAAATTAAACAAACAGATGCCACTCTTTTTGAGGGGCTCCATTAAATACAATGTCTTACGCACCATCTGCTGGATCTGCAGCAGCAATTAACAGATACGCTCTATTCCCCGGGCAGGGCTGACATCAATTGATGGTGCTGGGATGCTGGCAATTTCTCCTTCCTGCTCCTTATCCTCCCTCTTCCAAACCTCCAAAGAAATGCAATATTTCTGTGTTTGGGTCTGCTGTAAATAAAATAGTTTGATAGTGAGCTTGAAATACCTGGATGAGCCACCGTGCATCATGAGTACTGGGAGTGATTGGTGTAGGGTGTTTGACAGACAGGGAGCTTCATACCAACAAAAAAAGTCTTAGAGATTGAGGTTTTATTGGCAAATGGCCTTCTTGGTCATGGGATCACATGGAGCTCATGGGCTCACTGTACTGAGTGGGTGCCAGCCCATTGCCCACTGCCCAGCTCCTGCCCAGCTGAGTGGACAGACTGTCCTAGGGAAAAGTTCACATGCTCTCATTCTCAGTGTCTGTGCCCACACCAGTGTGACTTTTCCTGGTTTCTCAGGCCTGACAGATATACTCTGCGTGCTCCCAGCCCCTGATTGGAACAAATGGGCTCTGTGGGCTTCTCAGAGCAGCAGAGGGCATTTTATTAATGTACTAAGAGGCAATTGCAAAAACCTCAGCACTCCTGAGGCTTCAGGTTCCCTTTCAAATTGACACAGTATGTACAGTTCTGAATACACCAGACTGCCTGTTCCCATAGCTGTTAACATATCCCTATGACCAGATGCCTTCTTGCCTCCAAAATTCACTTGCAAAGCAGTTCAGAAGAATGTAAATCATTCCCGGGGCATGGGCGTGCTGTTTTTATTGCGGGTCACAAATGCACCTGCACTATTTTCAACAAATTGTTTGTATTGCTGCTTTAGTGGAAGGATTTCTTTGCCTCCATTTGTCAAGCCTACACTCAAGAAAAATGATTTCTTCTCTGAAGCATGTAAGAAATAGAGTGATCTTGTGGTTTGACATCTCAGATACTGGGCATGGGAATGGGATTATGGCCAAAAATGAGTCCTCACCCCTGTAGTATCTTTGGTCCAACACTGTGGCTCTGGGGCCACGCTTTTATTGTGGAAAAATTGTGTCTGATGGGATTTTGGTGGGATTGATGTTGTAGCCCAGCTCTGATATTTCTGCCTTCCTTATTCTGAGGCATCTTAGTTTGTATGGGGTAGGTGTACTGTGGTATTCACATATTGTGACCAGTTCAAAATAGACATCTGGGCATTATTTTGGAAATGAAAATTTCCACCCTGACAATAAATCTGTATAGTAATTATTTTTATTGCTCTGTATGGTGGCCATCTGCAATGGTGATCTGAACTTAGAAAGAGTGTCTCATAAATCAGATGTAATCTAAAATCTTCCAATAGTTTGTAAATCTACCCAGGAGTTAGGAATTAATTGAAGGAGACAGCTTAATACATTAACCTCTCACCTCCGTGGAACTGTGCTCAAAAGATGGCTTTGGTCAAGAAGTGAAAATGGGATTGGTAATTTCATGGTCATTGCTACGGGACATGGCTGCTCTTGTAAAGTCAGTGAAGGAGACCATGGCAATTCACATGCAGTCCTCCTATTGTGGCAATAGGAGACAAGGAGGGAACAGAGATGCCAGCTGCATGAGTGGGGACATCAGTAGAAATGCATCTTTCAGAATGATGTCAGGATGAGGCATAAGGGTGCACAAACATGTTGCAGTTCATAAGAGCCTGGCGTCTTGCTAATCTCCTCCACCCATTCCCAACCTACTTAGTGAGAGTTTGCTTTGGGGGCTCTTAACATCCACCAAGGCACTCAGGTAGTCAAAGTGGCACCCACTGTGTGTGGCAGTGGTGGTTGGCCCTTGCCCTACGCCAGCAAGGGGCCACAGCCTGTGGTCCTCATCTGTCAGCAGCACCTTCACAGTGACTTAGTGCTGACTGCTAGTGGCAAAGCACACCAATCTGTGTCGAGATGGGGGACAGAGATTGAGGAATAGCAGTGTCAGAAGCAGACCTCTCTGGGGAGCTGAGCACTCCCTGAGTCGCTATTAAATAGTTTGCACACGGCTGGGAGTCACTTGACAGGACCATCCCTGCCTATCAGCCTGTGAGCATGCTTGTGTGGATTTATGGTCCTCACAACCTCAAGACCACCCCTGAGAAATACCCATCCAAACAAAAATCACCCGTGACCCTTGGCTTTGACTTGTGACCTCTCCCTTTCCCTTCCACATGCCCTGTCTGCCTGTGATTTGTCAGCTGACTAACCAGGTTGGGTGCAATCTCGGCTGTTAATGGACATTTGAAAAGAAAATGCGATTCTCTGGAAGCCACAAGCACCTGCAAAAAAACTACCAGTACATTTCTGTGTGGGTTTTTTGGAGGTCTGCTTGGAAAGAATGTCATCCTGAAGAGTTTTAACCTTACGTCATTATGCTCCTGCTTTGTGCAGTTTAGGGGCAAGAAGGAAAGCATGGTCTGAAACACAGTAATAGAAAACTTATTCATTTTTTTTTTTACCTCATATCTTTTCACTTTTTCCACTTTTTCTGAAGCTCTTGGAGCCTACTAGCAAGGATTATGTGATACAAAACAAACCTTCGCCAGTAGTAGAACCAGATCAGCAGAAACAAGACAATAGTCTTTTTCATGCCACAAAAATGCAACTAAGCAGCATATAGTTTCGTGTGTGCTTCCATTTTTCCCCTCCTGATTAAGCTATGAAATGCTATTTACTCACAAACATTATAGTTCACTTTTTAAGGGAATTAATATGATTAAAGGCTTGTTTGGAAGCGATGATTGAAGTTCCAACTATTAAAATGCACATCGGTGTGCAGGGAAAATAAAAAGGCACGGAAATTCTTTTCAAACCCAAGCACCAGGTGCATTAATTACATTTCATTGCATGTTGGTTTATTACTGCGGTCACTTGTGCCTTATGATCTGCATTAACACCTGCGTTCTATGGATATCTTGGTATTTCACTAAACAAGATGAATATTGGCCAGATGGTGACTCCAGTAGGAAGCATTTCACATAGATCTCCCTGCTCTGCACAGTTGCCTGTAAAGGAATCCTGAATGTCACACTAAACCAAACCAAACAAAAGCCGCACAACACTAAATTTGAGATTAACTGCCTTGACAGTGAATTTGCAAAGGATCAGAGGATAGTGGGATCCAGGTCCCGTAACATGGACCTTGCTAATAAATCTCCTGCATGTAGGGCACTGCCACCATTTGTACAAACATTTCCCTCCATGGGGTGACCCTGCCTTGTACAGAAATTCTGCAGAAAAGTGGGTCAGCCTGGCTCTCAGACACATAGCACAGATGACCTGGTGGTTTCTTGTGTGTGTATTGCTTTTAAGTTGCATACGTGACCTTTCTTCCATAGTACAGGTTAGTTAATGTACAACAGGCATTCAGTCCTGGAGAACTGCCACAGCAACAAGTTAGCGTCTAAACCTGACCACCCCTGGCACCTTGCCCTTTGACCAAAGCAGACAGTGCTCCAGGTACAGAGGAGAGGTGGGAAGGGAGAGACCTCACCAACCTGGGGCTGCAGCTGCCTGGCTCGTGTCTTCTTGCTGACTTGCACAAGAAAATAGCAACAGGGCTCAAATTCCACATTAGCATGCTATTGCACTATTAAAACCTTGGACAAACTTTTCAAAATGTGTAATCAATGCCTACATCAAACCCACAATGACTAGAAAACCCAGTATCACTCCAAGTGATAGGAAGCTGGAGCACAGAAATTAATAGCAGACCAATGTCCTGCTCTTGGGGGAGTGTGGGCAAATCCTATTACAAGTTAAGATTAACCATCAGTCAGGGAACTTACCAGTGTCGAGATCAAATATAAAAAGATGTATGTTCTGTGTCTTCTGTTTAGCAATCTTAAATTAGCTCGCATGGGTGGATGGTGCTGGCCGAATGGCAGCACATGTGCTGGGAATGGAAATCAGAGTCAGAACAGAATCCTGTGGGATACCCCAAGCAATTTTAAAGCAGCTATCTTATTACCTAGGCAATTTTCAGGGACAAGCAGAATTCAGACCCAGCCGACGCTGCTCTCCGGTCCCACCTTGGTGAAACTACTTCATTATTATTTCAGTGGTGCCTGGAGAGCCCTGCCTGGCGCTCTGGATTCTCTGCAAAACCCCTCCTGACAGCCCACAACAAAAGGCATCTCCCACAAGGAAGGGCTTACAGTTTAATTTAAGGCAAGACACAGCAAGTGGAAGTAACAACCAGACAGATTAGCAGGGGAGAAGGATGGAAATGGTAAAAATCAGTCGTCCCTAGTGTCTCAGTGTGTGTACACATGCATGCTACATATTGATTAATGTGTACACAGAGGTTTCAGAAGCCCCTTAATGTGAATATCAGGCATTCAGAAAGAATTAATAAAAGAAATACAAGCATGGATGGAGGGCTGGAGGATGCCATCCCCAAAGGGTTGCACACCAACCCACTGGCCACACAGGGAGTCAGCATGTGCTGGACCTTCCATGGCGGCATACGGGGCACAGAGGGGTGTAGGGGTTTAGGCCAACTTCTCAAGGAAACAAGGTGCATTGAGCCCTCTTACTGCCACCTCCCCTCTTACTGCTACAGGAATAGATATTTCAGGCACACATATCTCAGGAAGGATGCCCTAAAAGTGAAAAGCAATTTGCAGAGGTACTGATGGCAGCTGGATGCTTTGAGCATTTCTAGGTTTGTGTTTGCTCAGGGCTCAGGGATCCTCAGAGGAAGCACGGTAATATTACTGAAGTGCAAACCGCTATGAAGGTGACTGATGTAATCAAAACCCAGTGCCAGTTTAGAAGCAACATCTTAAGATGCAAAGAAATAATTTTGAAGAGGTCACTTACAGATATACTTATACATAAATACATAAATATATATCTATATATAAATTCCTCCGAGTCAAAAGAATCACATGCATCACTCCCAGAGGAGGAGATTCCTCCTTGTTCCCAGCTCAAGGAGCACAACATGCAGGCGTTTCTTATGCAACCTTGACTGTGTGTAATAAAAATTCACTTTGAAAGCAGAGCATCTCCAGTGGTGCCTACATGCTTTTGACTTTGCTCTTTCCTTCAAACACCACTCATGATGCTGAGCACTCATTCTCTTGGCCTATTTGTTCCTGGCAAACAAAGAGCAAATTCCCCTGGGTACAGCAATCCATTTTTAACACTCTGTAATTATTTAGAAAAATGTTTTGATAGGAGCAATGAAAAACTGGGGCATTTCAGGTGTCCCTGAGAAAGTTCTCAGAGCACTATGTGAAATGGGAACACGGAAGCACTTCATTTATGGCAGTACTGGGGGGGGGGGAAAAAAAGACAAAAAAAAAGAAAAACACAGAAAAATAAACCTTTTCAGCTGTGGTGTTTGAATCTCTGGATATTTGCAATTCATGGAATAGCCCCATCTGCCCTGTCACCTCCAAGTCTTGAAGGCACCAAACCCCTGAGGGTCCACTGGAAGGGGGGAAGGGGAAAATAAGGACTCTGCCCCTTGAGGGCTGCCAGCAGGCTGCACAGACAATGACTGGGGTCTGGAAATCTATCTGTCTTTGAGCAACTGTCTCCCTCTGTCCTCCCAAAATCTATGGGGCTTCATATGTTAATGTACCCTTTTGGGAAGCCCTCTGATGGAAGGCATTACTGCAGAAAATGTCAGAGTCCTTTGGTGGAGGCTTGCAGCACGATGAGTTATATGGCCCAAAGGCACGTGAGCTTCATACAGACAAGAAAATGTGTCTCCTGACGTCCTCTGGCCAGCAGAGAACATCAGGAATGAAATCTAGATCCTAAATGTCAACCCCATTTTGAAACAGGGGTGCATTTCTCTTTGTAGAGGGAATGGGCAGAAAATCAGCCAGCTCGTAACTGCACACATAGTGCCTGCCAGCTTCCACAAGTCACGCACACTGTTTTTCCTTTCCCAAGTGTTTCTGTTCAGCTCCTGCAATGCTGTTTTACACCAATCTGTAGGGTTTAGCCACGCATATCAAGAAAGTAAATGGTAGACGTTGGGTGAAGGAGACATTATGCAGAGGAAGGAGTTATGGGGAGGTTATAAATATGAGCGATGGAAAAGGAAAATTAAACAGAAACGAAAGCATTATAGCTCAGTTGTCCTCAAAGGACCCGTTATCTTTCAGAGAGTACAGACAAGTGAAATAAAGGGGGAAAAAACCATACTCAGCATACTCACTGCCATCTCCTGGTGGACAGAGAAATAGCCCTATTCCTCCCTGCCCCATTAGCTGCCCATATCCAATACTGCTTTTAGTTTTTTTTCAGAACTGTAGATTCAAATACTGTGGTTAGGAAAGGGCACTATTCATATTTTGGATATGTGTCACATGCAAAAAGCAAAAGAGAATCAGGACTCCAGGATCCTTTGCTGAATCAAATTCCCCTGGAGCTCGGAGGGATCAGGGCAGATCCCAGCATACAGGTCTCTGTGATGACTGTGGTAGGAAGGATGTTTTGGCCAGAATTACAGACCTGTCAGCAAGTTTTTCACCTTTTGCTGGCAGATTTTCAGCCTTTACATATATTTTGTTGTTTAGAAAAATTCTTGAATGAAATCAGGGCCTGAGGAAATGTTAAAACAGAAAATAGATGGGCCAAGATGGATGACTTGTGCTGTTATCAGTGGATTGAGATGTCACTGTTTCCAGCAACATACAGGTTCTGTGGCTTTATATGGATCAAAATGAATCTTTTTCCGTTACATATCTTGCATAAAAACATTGTACAGATGCAGAAACTGACACAGGCAGGAAAATGGTGCAGAGTTGCAGGACATAAACACAGGGGAAAACCTGGATTCCCCAGCTCCTGGGCCATCATCCCTCTCTGCCTCTTCTCCCATTTCCCACCTCCGGAAAAGCAGCTTGAGGAGCCAAGATCAAAGCCAAGGAGGAAAGATTTGACTTTGCCCCCAAGACAGGTATTAGAGTAAAGGAAATCAATGCTTGCAAACACAATTCAGCCAAGCTGCTGCTGCTGGCACAGTTTTCAGAGCAGGCACTTTTTACCCATCCCTTCCCCATGGAGGCAGCTCTCAGGCATTTGCTGGCTCCCAAAATCCGACCACTCCATGTTTTTAGTCATATCAGCAGTCTGATAGTGACAGGATAAGCGGGAAGGACTTTAAACTAAAAGAGAGGAGATTTAGGTTAGTTGTTAAGATGAAATCCTTTACTCAGAGGGTGGCAAGACAGTGGAACAGTGTGCCCAGAGAAGCTGTGGATGCCTCATCCCTGCCATGTTCGAGGCCAGGTTGGGTGGGCCCTGGGCAGCCTGAGCTGCCCACGGCAGGGTGCTTGAAGGGCTTGAAGGTCCCTTCCAACCCCAACCATTCTGTGATTCTATGATTCTATGACTCCATGACTCTCTGAAGTGACCTTCTGGAATGTCACCCCTCAGAGCTGGCACACTGCTGCATTGGCACGTTGCCGCAGGGCAGACCCATCACACAGGAAGCCATTTTACACTTTCAGTTGTCACTTGCAACTACAGGAGCTGGTGTTTCACACACCTGCTGAGACATGAGGACTTCTAACTGGTGGCATTGAAGGGGAAATATTGTAGCAGCTTTTATTTCTGGTGAAATACAACCAGGTAACTGGGTGTGAAAGCAGAAGGGCAGACAAAAGTGGATCTGTGGTGAGGGAAATCTGTTAGAGCATTTTCCCACTATTGCCCTTTCCCTCTCATGCTGTTCGCAGTGTTTCCCTTCCATTACTTTAGCCTCTGGATAAAAATATAGAGAGCCTTCTAAAAGAGAAGATAAATCCTTTCTATAGTGAATTGTAAGTCATTGATATCGCCTGGCTCCAAAAGCAAGCTGGGATCTCCAACTGAGGAAAACTTCTGCATTGAGAAAAACCAATTTGCTTTGGTCTGCTGTGGTAACTTAGGCCACATCTCCATACCCTTGGGTGACAGTGTCCTCCATAGGGAACCCTAGAATGGCAGCCTCTGCCTTTTGCTTCGTGCATCAGTTTGGGCACCAGAGCACTACCCCGATGAGCACGTTCATTGGGACATTGTGATAGCAGCTCTGAGTTGTTAGGTTTTAGGAAGGAGATTAAAAAAAAGAAGAGAAGCTCCCTTTCTTTGCAGCTGCACTGACGTCGGTGCCTGCAGCTTTGGAGCCAAATGATTTCACTGCAGTTCTGATCTGATCAGTGCTTTCCACCCCTTTTGCTTATTTTGCACAGTTGCAATTGCTTTCATAAAGATTGGGCAGAGCTGAAGATACTGCAGATCTTAAAAGAAGAAATGATGCATTGCTAATTTCTGAGCATTATAGAGAGAGGTCATATCTCACTGATTAGGTTAAACCCTGAGAGCCCCACTCATATCATACAGTTATCCTAATTAATGTAGTTACAGCACAAGTACGGATTCTACAAATATCCTAACTGTCACAGTTCATCATGCAATCTATCTTACAGTTCCTGATTTACTTGCCCTTGCAAATAAAATATTTTCTTACCTTTTTTTTTTTTTTAAGCTTTTCACAAATATGTCAGAAGTCTAAGCTCATTTCTGTTGGCTCTTCTGTATTTTGTTACTCTTCCTGTTTCACAGAAGGCTTTAATACTGGGTTCATCCAGAAATATACATCTTGGAGAATACTGAAAGATGTCTCTGGGCTAAGTTACTGATATGCCACAGCAATTAATCTATTTGAAGAAATATGAATTTGTCAGCAAAGGCTTCCTCTGTGCTGGGAGCGGGTCAGAGCCAGCAGGCACTGCACTGGGTGCTGAGGCAACGTGCAGCTAGGATGAGATGCTCCAGGAGACAGTGAAAGCTATGACAGAGCCAGCAGAATGGTGTTTGTTGCATACAGATATAAACTTTTCCTCTCCTATTTGCTAACAGGAGGAATGTGTTCAGCTAAACAGGTCGATAGTCTTGATGTCAGTGATATCTTGTGGTTATAAGCACTGTAGGAAAGTTTTATTAGAGCTGCCCTTCCCCATTTATGATGACTGAATTAAAAGAGACTGCTACTTTATATGGTTTGTTATGTTGTATACCATCCTCATACTCTTAAAGTCCTCCATGGCCAATCTTTCATGGTTTTCAGTGGAGGCAGAAATGAGGCTATAAAACAGGGGAGGAAAGATGGCTCCTTGGTTTGTGCTTTGGGGGATGCTCAGTGATCTGTAGGAGATGGAAAGTCAGGGGAAGATGAGAGGAAAATCATGGAATCATAGGATTATAGGATCATTTAGGTTGAAAAAGACCACTAAGATCACATAATCCACCCATCAACTTGTCCCCACATACCCACTAACCATGTCCCTAAGTGCTGCATCTCCACATTTCTTGAACACATCCAGGAACAGTGACTCCACCACCTCCCTGGACAGCCTGTGCCAATGATTTATCCATCACTCTTTCTGATAAGAATTTTTTCCTAATATCCAACTGGAATCTCCCCTGGTGAAACTTAAAGCCATTACCTCTAGTACTGTCAAAATCTGGGAGCATGGGTGCATAGAATAGTATAGAAATCTCTCCCTGCAGCAGCCTTCTCACAGACTCATTCTTGCAACAGTGCTGACTTTCATCACCATTCACTCTCCCTTCTCTCAGACACCCTCATGTTTTCCCAGCTGCTTCTGTATGGGGAAGAAGCAGCTGGTAAACCTATGTCATAACTTCACCTGCTGAACAAAAACTTGATGCTGCTCTGACCCTGGCGAAGAGTCAGCTGTCAGACTAGCCAATTACAAACCCAGACTGTTGCTGAACGTTTTGCAAAGGATGCTCCTTTCCTTGTTATTCTGTGCTGTACATAGACATTTTTCCCATAGATTTTTTTTTATCTGCAGATTACAAATAGCTGGTATAACCTGCTGATGAATCTGCAGGTGTTCAGGTTTTGGGCTGGGAGACTGCTGGCTCCAGCTGTGCTGCAGTTCTGTACGGTGCCTGTCAGGCCATCTCCATGGCACAGGATCTTTCCATTCCAGAGAATTTTACCCTTTCTGTTTTGCCAGGCAGCCAGCTCAAAGACAACTCAGTCACTGATCTGAACTCTTAGATGTTGCTATAACACTGCTGCTGAGCAAAGGCAGGCTTTGATTTAAGCAGTGAAAACAGAGTGGGAAGAAATATCTCAGGATTCAACAGTCTGCCTGTTTTAAAACTCATTCTTAGTGCCCATAAATTATGTTGATATTAAAAATCAGCTTGGAGCAGCAAGAATATGTTGGGGGATGTTGTCCCCCCCCCCCTTGTCCTGTTCTTCCACCTCGCATTGTGCTCACATCTTTCCATGGGATGCAGCATTTCCAGGGTTTCATGCGAGAATATTTTGTGCTTCCATTTGCGGTTTCTGAGACAATTTTTTTTAATGCTTCCATTCTGGGTTTGGGAAACAGAAACACAAACCACTGCAGTTCCTGTTTATACCAAATGAATTTGCTTTAACCTGATATTTTGTTTAATTTACTGAAGCTTTAGCTGTAACACCTGCAAGGCACAACCTCATATAATTTTCCAACAAGGACAAAACAATCCAATAGGGAAACGAGTTTCCTTTTTTCTCCTTCTTTTTTTCTTCTTTCTTTGGTGCAGCAAAGCTGCTTTTCAGTAAGGATGCCAAAAATTTCTCTGCCCCAACAATGAGTTTAGTGTGTTTGGCTTTGGGATGTGAGTATTTTCATACAGTTTATAATCTGGTGTTATTTAATAACAGTTTTACCCAGTTTTAGGTTTTTTCTCTATGCTACTTGGAGACTGTGGACAGCTGACAAGAATTCTCAGCAAGTTTCTGTGTGCCTGCTATTTGCCACGTACATTTGTGCTTGAAAATGTGAGGGCAAATTGGGCTGGGTGATAGAAAGCCTATAACTCATAGCTACAAAGAAAAACCTGAAAATATGGGCTGATTTGAAAGACTCAGAAGTCAGAAGGAAAATGAAGACTCTCACATTTATTGTACTTAACATTTTATCATTTAGGGTCGGGAATAGCTGGATTCATGAATTCTGAATGTTTGGAAGTGCTGTTGTTATAGCCTACATCAAATGCAAACAGCAATAATCAGATCTGTTTTCTGGAACTCGTAGACAAAGGAAAAAAAAAAAAATTACTTTTAAGTGTCCAAATGAGAGCTTTTCAAATGATCAGATGAGTAAGAGAGAGAAAGAGGGAGAGAGAAAAGAATGATGCAAAGTAAATTTCAATTGGGGCTGCAAACAGTTTGATAATATATTCCAGGCATGTACGACCAAAGCTGTTACAATAAACCCTTGATGCAAAAAACGGAACACGCAGTACAGGTCTGCACATCCAATGCTAAAAATTAGACACATTTTTTTTGACAGAGGTCTGTCTTATCACTGCATTTCAAGGGGGTAAACCAAAATATGTTATGCAATAAAAACAACGCATTTAAATTTTCCAAGGCTCCGAGCTGCATTTAGCCCTGCAGATGCAGCATGCCTGCATGCACGCCAGCCAGAGCAGGCTGTTGTTGTAAAACTGGAGCTTTCTCCTGTGCACATCACTGGTCTAGTTTCGCTTTACTTGTTTTGAAGATAAAACAGCCTGTCAGCTGCAGAAATTAAAGGTATTTGAACATTACTTTCACTGTAATTAAAAAGTCCTTCAGAGATGTCACGTAGGATGTGCCTGGGATATATCTTCTTTGCCTTCTAATTGAATGACTTTTATATCTGTTATAATTAATCTATCATTTTTTTAAGCTAAATGTTAAAATAGCTGTATTCTAACACATTCTACATTTTTTCACCATTGTCACGAATAAAGCACATACAGTAGTACCACATCTGTTGTATATTCTACGTCCTGTTTTGGCATGAATATCCCAAATTCAGTCTGAAAACTATCATCTCCATTTCTCTGTTGTACCCTTCAGAACTTGTGAATCTCGTAACATTTTATCTGAGTTTTGCTTATGCTTTGATTTTCTTTTCTTTACTGTGACATGGCAGCGGGGTTTTCACAAGCCCTCCTTGCCAGCCAAACACCTCAATAATTTCAGTCTCAGTGATATGTCATCCTTTTTAAACGAGCTGTTGAACTGGAGATCATGTTGCGCACATCTCCAGGTCGTCCTAGAGATCTCTCAGCAATCCACTGTGACTTATTATGTAAGATGAACTGTAATTATACTGCATTCCCAGATTTGGACTAGACGGAGGCCAGGTTGTGTGCCTAGCCCTCCTACCTTTCCAGCATTCTGGGGATACCCATAAGTTATACTGGATAGGAGGTCATGGGGGTAGGTCTTGTGGGTGGTAGGTCACAGCGTCAACCATTCCACAGCAGAACTGCACTAAAGTGTCCTAGGGGGATGGGTAGGGAGTAGCTGGACCGTGCAGTGAAATTTCTTGCCTCTGATGCTCTTTCATAAAATGAAGATAAAAGCACAAGAGATGTTGTGGGGAAAGATGGAATAAAGATCATTAAGTGCCGTGTTGGGTTTTTCAGCACCTCAGCCATTTTTTCCCATTCTGCATGGGATTTTAGTGTAGTTGAGTCTCTCTTTTGTATTTGCAGTTTGTCCTTTTTCGCCATACCCTGACCTCAGCTTCCCTAATTCACCTCATTTACGGTGAAAAAGGAAAGTGCTACTTGCAACATTTTGAAGCTTAAAAATTGCTTTTCATTTCTTGCAAATGGGCAGTAAACAGATACCCATACTGCTTCTTCCGTCCTACTTCTTTCAGATAACATTGTTTTTCTGCATGTGGAGGTCAAATTGTTGTGTTTTTTTAAATGATTAACTATAATAGCAACCTGACGGTCCACTTTCACAAATAAGTTTATTATTGAAGTTTCTGTATCATGTTACTGATTTAAATTTTTGTAAGAAGAAACCGCAACAGAACACTGTGAGCTTGATATTACAGAAGTAAAATGAGCATTTGATCCTACTCAGGAGACTTCCAGGTGCTGGCAGGGACCTTGAACAGCTACTGAATTCACATAACTGCATATCCAGAAATAAAGAGAGAGCTCTGTGATACACTAAGACCATTCTTAGAGTCAAATGACAAGCCAAATTACATCTTAGCCTTCACCGGCAAGATAGAGATGTGCCATTTTGCTGCTGCTGAAAATACCAGGGGAGATTAAAATCTCAGATCTCCAAATGATAAATTGGAGATGTTAACAAAATTAGAGAAGAATGTACTTCTTTGAGCACCAAGGCTTTGAAGCAGACTGATGACCTGCTTTCTTCCTCCCCTGTTTTAGAAGACCATGCTGTATAAAGTTTCCCTGATCCAAACTCCAAACCTAGCTAACCCCTACAGTTTATCCCTGTTATTTGAAGGTCATGCTGTCGGCATATTCATCTCCATAATCAGGAATTAATTCCCCAGACTAGTTTACAACCTTAAGGAATACGTACAGATGTATTTTCTGCTTTCTCTCCACAGGAGAGGATGCAGCATGGGGATTCAGATCTGTTTCACATGCACATTAAATCCCCTTTAAGGTCTCTCTTTCCTTTCCTCTGCAGCTTTGCCTTGTTTGCCTCTCCAGCCAGCAGATGCCTCTTGATCCTTTCAGGCATTTGTAAGCTCCTCAGCCCTTTCTCTCTGCACATCTCCCACAGGCTGCATATCTTCCATCTACTCAGATCAGCACGTTTCCCTCAGTTCTTTTGCTTGAAGACTCCCACCAGAAAAGCACCATGATGTGCTTTTCTCACTCTGATCCAAGGCATTCCCTCATTCAGCCTGAAAGCTGAGAAGGTGTCTCCAGGAACATCAGTCTTAGAAATGCTCGGCTGGCTTTGTTCAGGTCTCCCCTCTGGGCTAGCACAAAGCAGGGCTCAGATCCGAGCTTTGCTTCTCTTCTTTTTTTTTTTAGGTCTGAACCATCACTTAAAAGAAAATATTATTTTTATTATTTCTGAACTTTTATGAGAGAGGTAAACAGGTTGGGAATAACTCAGTTAAAGGATTCCAACTGCAAGCCCAGAAATACATCTTTATTGAGAGAGCAGATCTGCTTTGCAGCCCAAAAAACAAAGGACAGTGTTGGTGTACCAAGACAGCTTGGCTGCTGTCTCATTGCTGGAACAGAGAAACCCGTATCAGCTGTTTCATTGGGTTTACTGCTTAACACAGTTAGCTGCTAGGTTTCCTGTGCTGCAATGAAAAGTTCTCACCTAGCTCTGGGCAGCCTGGTCTAGTGGTTGGCGACCTTGCCCACATCAGGGGGGTTCAAACCAGATTATCATTGAAGTCCTTCTCAACCCAGGCCATTCTGTGATTCAAAATGACACGTTTAAGGCAGGAGCAATGCTGTGGGCAGAGGTGTTGAAGGTAACGCCAGCCTCACACATCATTTCATATGAAAATTTTCTAAGCTTTATTTTATCTAGAAAAAGGATGCCTAGCTGTTTCCATGGTGCAGTGAACTCCTAGTTTTGGTCCTCTCCAGTGTACAGAAGTTATGCCACGAGGATGTAATTCTCTGTTTGTAAGGCAGATCAGCCCCATCCATCTTCATCAATGTGCTGGAGCAACCAGTTCATTATTACCTTCAGACTTCAGAAAAGTTCTTTCAGAAACTGTTTGGAATAGAAACCAATAACTGCTCTCAGCTTGTACACAGGATGAGGGAATATCCTTTAAAGATTGTATTCAAGTGCACCCAAAAACAAGGAGAGCTGGCAGAAGGCAGGTTGGCTGCAGGAGTTTCCACCCAGAACTTATTAAGCTGTTGAAACACCAATTCAAAAGCCGTAATGATAAAGAAGGAGTTTTTAAATGTTGGTAAGAACAGAAAATATGTTTTATCATCTCCAGCCTGGGGTTCCACAAGCTGGCAGCGCAGTCAAATACAGATGTAAGGGGAAAACGTAACGGCCAGCTAAATGGCCTTGGCAGTAATAACTACAATGTTGATGGTGTTTTAAAAAGTGCCAGCAGAGGGCAATACTAGGCAGAAAAAGAGCTAGCCTGGCCCGCCGGGCACGGGGTGCTTCCCGCCTCACCTCCAGGGGCGCCCAGAGCCCCGTCAGCCCACAGCTGAGCCCGGACAGGAGGGTCTCGGGGCTGCAGGCCTGATGCTGTAGGGGAAAGTGGATTCCTCCTTCTCATGCACACAGTGCTACTTTTATGCCACAACCCGCCCCTCCCCTGACACAGCTCCATGCCGTTTCCTCGGGCCCTGTCGCTGTCACATAGAGCAGAGTTCAGCGCTGCCCCTCCGCTCCCTGTTGGGAGCTGCAGCCGCCATGACGCCTCCCCTCAGCTCCTCTGCTCTGGTCCCTCACCAAGGGACTTCAGACACTGCTCATGCATCCTCTAGACCCTTCCCCATCTCTGTAGGCCTCCTTTGGACACTCTCTAACAGCTTTATGTCCTTATATTGCGATTCCGAAACCTGCATCCAGTGCTCAAGGTAAGGCCACACTTGGAACATCCCAGAACTTTGAATTGCATTGAAAAGCCAGGGTCTTATTCTTGAAATATTCACTGCATGTTCCTGCTGCTGCCCAGGCATCTCTTTTACTGCCAGCCACAGCAGGAATTGTGAAAGGCCCACACCCCTCCAGCAGGACAGGGCCCAAGGGACACCTTCGAGTTTCACATTTTCAGAGATTTAACCCACAGATGGTGTCTGAGAGATTCTTGGGAGAAGTGACTTTGAAGGCTCTTTAAAAGAGATTTGGAAAGCAGAGAGAAATACCTGCTTAAAAATAGCAAAGATACCCCATAAAAGTGGGTCAATTTTCCAGGTATTCCATCCTCACACTAAGGACAGGCTTTTAGATGAAGAGACAGTGTCTAAAGAGCTACAATTAGAGCCATGGCCATGCTGTCTACATTCTGGGGCCATTTGGGAACCAATTTTGTCTCTCAAAGATGAGCCTCATAGATGTGAGCCCACTCAGGTACTTCTGCCCCAGTAGAGGAACCCTTAATGAGCCCTCTTATATGCTGCAAAGAGGCACAAAGAGACATTAGTGCAATTATTATTTCTTAGCAATTCCTAATGATGTAACTTCTGACTTGCAGTACTATTACTCTTGGGCTGTTTGGCTGCAGCCACTCGGGAAGCTTGAAGAAACTCTGAAAAACAGCACTACAGAAATGAACGGTCTCTCTGGTATATGCAAGGATAAATATTCACAGAGCAATTAGTTACTGTGGAGTTGTACTATCCAAGAAATGTAAGGGGTGGAGAACAGGGAAATTCTGGAACCAGAAGAGAAAGAAACTTAGAAATTTTTAAAATAGAAGCCCTATAGAAAGCAGGTCACATGGGACAGAAAAAAAAAAAAAATCCTCATTTTTCATCATTAAATGAAATAACTTTGTAAGTAAAAACATTCCAGAATGCTGGTCTGTTTATTCACTGTAGATGAAGTGAATAAGCAATTGGTTAGGAAACACACAATGCAAAAAACTGGACATAAAATAAGCATACATAAGGCTGTATTTTTCCTTTTTAGACACACACACATGTCTTTTCATCTAGGACTGTACTTTCCCATTCCTGCTGTAGTCAGCTAGCTGAATATCTCAGCACTGGCCAGGATTGCAACAGAGATGGTCTTTGCAGCTTTCCAGGGTTTGTTACCACTCCAACTACTGCCTTCTACTTTTCCAAATTCTTTGCTGTTGTTCCTGTTACGTTGTACCTTCATTTCCAAGCAGTGAAGCCCGAGCAGGATTGCTGGAAGCCCACATGGAAACCTGCCTCCTACCCCAGTTCCACTGTTCCTTCCACATCCCAAAACAAAAGCCCAAGGGAGCCCCAGGCCTACCTGGAGACACAGAAGCCCTAGGATTGATGGAAATCCTGCTTGGGCCCCTGACGCCTAGGGAAATTTGTATGTTTGCTGTATTTTGCTAGCAAAAATTTTTGGATTACCAGCAGTTTGGTCTGCTTTGTGCTACTCTTGTCCTTAACCCTATTTGAACCTTGGATTAAGTCCACCTGTGGACAGCAGCCATGTTCCAAGCTTTGTTATGGGAGCAGTGGACTAGGAAGGAGCAGGGTTTTTAAGCACTTTCTCTTGTGGTGCAGTGTCCTGGCCAGAGCCAGACTGGGCAGCCTCTATCTCAGAAAGGGATGCTAAGACTCATGATGCTGTGGAAATAGTAGTCTTCTGCTCAAGGCACTTCACTGAAAACCTGCAATTAATATTAGAGCCTTCAGCTGTTCCTGCTCACTTGAAGGACCATGCGCTGGAGTGTCTGTGCCACTCTTGTGCCTTGTGGTAAGAGATAAGCTCGTGCATTTGGCTGTTCCTCCAGGCATGTGTCACTTTACATCCCTAATTTCAACTTCTGTCCTTTTTGATGCATGTATGAGCAAGTGAAAGAAAGGCCTTTCTACTAATGAAAATGTATGTTCCAACTTTTTAAGATAAATTACTCATGCTGATCAGTGCTGCTATGCTACCTCTGTAGTTTTAAGTAGTCAGGCTAATTGTGACAACAGTGATTTGTTTGTTTGATTCAGATGTTTCATTTCAGAAAGTTGTCAGCTATATTTTGTTACCATTAATGTCAGGGAACTTGTACAGGTCAGGAAATGTGTATAGCCAACAGCCTACTCACTTGGAAAAGCATCCATAGACAATAAAGTTTTATGAACAGAAATTTAATGGCATGGATCTTTCCAGACTTTCCAAAGAGACTGAACTGAATTGATTGTTTTTGATGCTGAGCCCTTGTAGTTAGGTATTCTGCTGCTAATGCAGATCACATCCTGTTCCACTGCTGTATAACGGTGCCATCTGTAATCAATCGTGCTTTATCCAGCCTTAGCTCTGGGGGGTGGTATCAATTAACAATTAAAAGAATCCTCTTTCCATTTAAAAGAAGAAATGGCACCCTCTGATAGCAGCTCAGCAGCTGGAATGTCAGCCTATCAGACAGATGGAGAAGGAACAGCAGAAATGAATATACATGCATATATTCATATATAGCCTTTGGTTTTCTTGAGCAGTTGCCATTTTATCTTGGAGTAACCCTTGAATCATTTGCAGGAGGATGTCAGATAATGCTCTCTTCGAATCCAAGCAAGCTGTATTTGCAGTCAGGGAGAACCACAGGGTGCCTAATGTGCAAGGCTGATATTTACTGCATTACGAAAATAGCTCTAAAGACTGTCTGGCTGTCTCATTGCATGAACACAAAGCTGTACTCTGCTGCTGCCCTTTCTGCCCAGGAAACATACTGATCAAGGGCCACATGAGGTGGGTTGGAAGAAGGGACACTTTCTGAATTGTGTAGAACAACTGCCCTTTTTCAGGGAAGAGGACATTTTCACAGCAAACACTCTCATCAGATGAAACAAATCTGTATTTTTTATGTTTTTGCCCTCCTGGTTTTGCACTGCATGAATTCAAAATGATTCCTATCCTTGTCTGAGGTAAACAGTCTTCTCTTACCCAATTCTCTTTGACTGTAGGGAATAATGGCTAGAACATAATTGTAAGATTTGAGACCAGGTAACTGAACTATGAGCCATTCAAATGCCATTATTTCTAGCAGATATTCAGTACAAATTGTCATGTACACACAGTTCAAAATTCACTTCTTCTGTGTTTGAATTTCTTTCACAGTGAGTTTTTTACCTATCCTCAAGCTTGGTATTACTTGAAACTCTTTCACAAACAACGGTTTTGAGAAGTTTGTGATGTTTCTCTGCATTTCCTTTACTCTGAAGAGCTTACTCCTCGTAAAACATGGTTAGTACAGATGCAGCTCTCCACATCCAAGTGGTAATGTTCTATAAATAACATCTGCCCAGGCGAATTTTATATGCAGGTTTAGCACTACCCTGAGCCTGAGGAAGCTCAAGTCCAGACCTCCTGCTGTTTGGAAGGTTGCTTGGCCACCAGCCTATGTGCTCCTCTGCCAACAGGACAGCCCCTATCCCTCTGTTAAAGCTTTGTCATTCTGCAGAGGAGAAGCTGTGATTTGCTCTATATCATTTTTTCCCCTCTTCACATATCTGGACAAAAGTGAGGATGGAATTGTCAAAAGAAATAATTTGAATTAGACATGACTCACCAAGGAAATTACAGAGTTTGTTCTTAGCTATGTTAAATGAGAGAAGTTGCCAGTGTAGTCAGAAATGTACTAGATTAACTAGTAGACCTTAGATCACCGTGGGAAATAGAAATGTTGACTGCTTTCTACCAGATATTTCATAAGATTCTTTTCTTCCCAAAAAGATTTTTCAAAAAATGTAATATAGTCATAATTTGTCATCAGCCATGAAGTTCAGGCACCTTAGGCACTTTTTCAGATTCTACATAATCTTCAATGTCTAATATACTATGGGAAATACAATGAAATATACCCTGCTCCTAATTGATTCCTTTTGCATCACATTTTTCACACAGGCTTGGCTGTTGGCCTTTCTTTGCTAAGTGAGAGTTTCAACAAGTGGAGAAGATGGATGGCCAAACCAATCAGCTACAGAATATGCAAAAGGTCAAAGCACTCAACTAGCACATTGCAGGCTGCTTCAGATAAATGAAGCATAATAAATCGAATAACTTTCTCTTTGAACAAACAAAATAAGGAAACTTGAAAGTAGTTCAAGCTGATGTTTTCTTTATGACTTGAAGTGCTACATGTATAGTCCTTTGGAGTGTGGGATAGGATAAAAGTCTTTTCCTATCCTGTCTGGTTGAAAGAGAAGATAGAAAAAATAAGTAGTTTGCATATGTGAGGTTGAATAGATTTGTGTCATATAAATTAAGACTGGTGTGTGCATGCAGGAAAAAGTTGTCCTTTGTGTTTGTATGTCTGTAGCATTCTTCTTCATGGGGGTTTTGAATGAGGAGCTTGTAGAAACAACCTCACTAATGTACCCTTTTGTCCTGGGCAATAAAAAGAATAAAACCAAAGGTTGCTAAGTTCTTCAGTACAGCTGTCCTCACTGTCTTTGTTCATGATCTCCAATACCCGTGGGCCAACATTTCTGTAGCAATGTTAAAGCCCAGGGTTTAATGTGTTGGAGGAACAGCAGTGGGGCTGGTACTTCACCCATATTTGTAGGGCACTGACAATGGTATCATGAGCAGAGAGGATAACAGTGGAGGTACCAAAACACCAATGCTTCAGGGCCAGCAGAGGTGGCTTTCCTGCAGGTAGAAACTTCTTATTTGTATTAGAGAGAGCTGTTAATGGTGCTCAGAGGAACTGTTTTGTTTCCCAGTACTCCCAAACCACTGTGTGGGCTAATTTTAAATGAATCTGTTACTTTCAGGCTTATCTTTCATTGCTTCTGGGCTTGCACTTGGCAGAAGAAAAATAAATATAAGCTATTCTTATTACACTGTCTTGAATACCAAGCATGTTTTCATTCCATCTAGCTAATATGAGTAGAAGATAAACTGGTGGCCTATTTCCTCTTTCTCTTCCAAAATAAAGGAGAGTGATAAGCTGAGGCCTCTTCTGAGAGGAAGCTGAGATGCCTCTGGAGGGTACAACTGTTTAGCCAGCTATGAAGCAAAGACAGTGACCTTGTTCTACAAGGGATGTGAACTGACAGATATGGACTTTATTTCCCTTTCCACCATAGACAACTGTGCCCAGTGATACGAACATGACATTTTCTGAGTAACATAAATGTCTAGAGTTTGGAGAACTATTGGTCTGCAGTACAACATAGTGGAATGCATTAAGGTAAATAAAAGAAAAATAATAAGCACAAGACAGAGAATTTTACTAACTGAAACCAGATAGTTCTGTAGTACAAAAGTGTTATTTCTGCTGTTTGTTTAGTTCTGCATTTGGAACAATGGTCACTCTCTGTGCTTTGAGAAAACAGATTACTGGAGAAAAAAAAATGAGATAGGTGGACAGTTTAGCTAAAGCATTGCTTTTTGCTGATGTTATTTTACAAAACACTACGTATTTCAGAAGCCCTTTCCTATTTGTCAGAATCACTGAATTTCCAGCAATGGCTTAAGACATCAGTACATTTCTGCAATTCTGTGCTTTGGTCTATAAGACTTCTGATGGAAAAGTTTGCCACAGAAGAAAAAGAGGGGAAAAATAGCAGGAGAAAAGCCTTCCTCATCTTGTGGAGAAGTATGTAGGTGAAGTGGGAGTCCAACTGACCTTGTAATTACTGATAAATAGTGGAGGAGATGGAGCTGCAATGCTCTACCATAGTAAGACTCCAAGCTGACACTGGGTTGATCTGATTCACTGGAAGGTGAGAAAAGCAATGTGCTGCACCACTGGCAACAAATGGCACTCCATTTCAGAACAGTACAGTATAGCACTGCTGTTCCAAGCAGATAAGATTTAAATCCTGCTTGTTAGCTCTACATTGGTGACTAATGATTGAATAGAGGTGCAGAGCTGAGCTGATTTCAGTATGATAATCTCATTGGGTAAATGAGCTTTAGACTAAGTTTTCTAGCAAATTTAGGCTTAGAATAAATTATACTCATTTGAAAAAATCTCAAGCTCTGTTGGAGTTGCAGTTTGCATTCCATACGGATACAAAAATACATATGTGGAGTTAATCTATTGGTATCTAGATGCCTCCCTGAAGTGTGTGGCCCTAGCAGCTGCCAGACCTGTGCTGTTCCTCATGGTCATATCCCACACTGTAGCCATTCCCCTGTTGGACTTCTCCAGGTGGATGCACCAGCTGGGAGTTATGAAAGCAGGACTCCTTAAAAACAAAGCAAAAACTGTTGTGTGTTTTAGCATAATATTTTCTTGTAACATTTGATTTTCATGTAGGGCACTGGACAGTAGCATATTTCTGTTTACCTGAATGAAGTTCATCTTCATTCATATCACTCCAGATGAGGAGAGAATAAGGCTTTTGGCTGTTAGCAGCTTTGTGACTTCCTAGAGTGCACTGTGCTATATAAACCTTCTCTTTCTCTCAGTACCAAGATGAGTCCTGAGCAGTTACATTAGCATTGTGACAATTGGATTGGATATTATCTGGATGTAAATGCATTCATCCATAACAGAGAAAATCCTAAATCCCAGCATCAAAGGATACTTCATTTTTTAATGCCTCAAAGTTGTATTCCTTCCTGCCAGCAAATCTACTGCCTAGTGGTTCACTGCAAGAGAAAGGTTTTGTTTGATTCCTGGCTCAGATACATGTGTTGGAAATGTCCTTGATACTTATTAGAACCTGCTGAATCTTAAAATACTTTGATCAGAGAAAGAATTAAAATAAGCCATCAGAAAAACATCCCAGCTGCTTTTCTCATGAGAGGATAAAAAATGACAATTTGTCAAGGATCTGATGACTATGTTCCTTGGAGCACATTCTCTCTCATTCATCTATTACATGAATTTCTATTTTTTTGTATTCAAGACACAGCAAACTGTTATGCAGTAGATGTTCGCATGTAAATGACCATATGAAAACTTGTATTCAGCAGCAAGACAAGAAGATAAATCCAGAGAAATCCAATATAGATTCCTGCCAGTCTTCTCTAAGCCACTAATAAACATTTTTGTGTTGTTTTTTTTTCCTCTGTGACAGGGGTGATATCCTCTGCTGTCCCAAGAAATGAATAGGATAAGATGCAGCAGCTCATGTTTTCCTAGACTGGTGCAGAAAGAAGCAAGCATGAGAATGAGGGCTGTGTTCTCTGAATGATCTTTAAAAATTCAAGGTAATTACTATAAGCATACCAATACAAGTTTACAGCATTGCCTGTGCCTAAAAGGATATAAATAATTCCTGCTCACAAAATTAAAATTGAGCAGGAGCTTCTACTATACATTAAAGTGATATGATAGGGACAGTATCAGTATTTCACTATACTTTCATCTGCAAGTAAGTTCACCAACAGATCATTAATTTCTACTCCATTGAAATAGAATTGGCTTTCCTGAAATCCTTACTCTCATCATTGGCAGCAATATTTTGTCTGTATTGATTGAATGCACAGGATCCTGTTTTTAATTCTTAGTAAAAAATATGAAATATTTAATACATAGGTTGCTACAAAGCTAATGCCTCCTATTTATTTCCATGAAATCTACAACAGATACACAGATTACAAAACACTATTTGATAGAGCAAATTCTCAACAACAAAACACTATTTTTCAACATAGTCACCACCATTAGCTCTGCATTTTTGCCTGAGATGAACAAGAGCCTGCGTGCTGCACTTGTAAAAATTTGTGCCAGTGGAAGTGGTCTGTTGTTATTGTCACTGCTGCTGAAAGGCACCACCCAATGCCTCACTGTGCTCATATCCACTATTCAGCCTCCATAAACATTCAGCAAGCATCAATGAATGTCACCGGGGGCAATTTTTTTCCACCTGGAGGAATTCAGTGACAAACCTTCATCTACACTTCCATGAGGAGCCATTTTGTCAGAGTGCCCCTCTGCTGCCATCTGTTGCATGGCAACAAGATGTAACGAAATATTGATTGGTTCAACCTTTATTGCTATACCACCAACATCTGCCTCTGTCATAGGCCACCATAATAAAATAGGAGGCATTACTTTTGTAGCAGCCCTTGTATTTAGGTGTCATGTGAATTAGCATATTTGAATGAACAAGATATATTACTTCATGGGTTGCATTTTGACTTTATCTGGTTCTGGCATATGAGATTGATTTCCTCTTTCATGTGCCTCAAACACTTGAAAATTTCAGTTTAATTCAGTCTAAAGAGCCCATCCTAGCTTACGTTAGTTTTGCAAGAAAATATGGCTGACAAAGCAAAAGTCACTTAATAATGACAACAGTAATCCTTATGTCATGTTAGCATGAACAGATCTGTTGCACAGATTTCCAGAAGTGCTAAGTATTTTGGTTGGTTTTCAGGATCCTCATTTCAAGACAGTACCCAGCATAAGTGTCTGCAGAAGTTTGTTATCGTACTAACATGGAATTTGGGTGCTGAGAGACTGAAATTTCCAAAATCACAATGTATTATAGTTTAGGCCTAGATATTGATGCCTTTTTGTTTGCTATTTTTACCTGTATTTTAAGATTCTATAGAGAACTCATATTATCAAAATGGGAACTTCATTCATTCATAAACATGCATCATGTCATGCATGTGGCTGGTTGAAATAAATTCCTCACAACAAGGAGGAATTATTCTCCTTCCACATGAGCTCAAACAGTTCTTCTGCTTGAATTACATTTCATGTGCTCCACTATCTTAATGTGAGCAAAGCAGAACAGTCATCTCCAGTACGTGGATGCCTTTGAAAGTCATGCCTCTGTTACTTAAAGCTTGATGATGTCTCAGAAGATAGAATAGCTGCCATGACTTTCTTTGAAAGTCTCTAAAATCACGAAGGACACATTTAGGACCTCAGTTACTCTGCTGTGAGAGGAGCATCTTGTATTGCAGCAGCAGCAGAGGAAGCCCAGGAGAAAACCCTTGGACCTGTCCCCAGAGCCTCAGAACAGGGATGCCGCCTCTGAAAATACGGGGAGCCTCCTGTCAGAGTTGGGGAGCAGGCTCCTTTGGCAGCTCTGAGCACTTGGTGCATTTGAGGCTGTTGCATCTTCCTTCACTTTGAGGCAGATGGTGCTCCTCCCACACTGAGGATGACATGCCAGAAAGAGTATGATTTTTTTCCTCTTCTGAGGAGACAACTTAGCTGATAATGCTTTTCAAAGATGATATAACGTTACCTTGGGGAGGCTATGCCCCACATCCTGCTAGGAATCTGTCCCACCTCTTCAGTCCAGAGCACACGCTTGATCGTTGCTCTGCAGTACACATTGAGCTCCTTCCAGCAGGAGTTTTATAGCGAGCAGACAGTTGCTTTAAATTAGAAAAGTTGGCAAGTGTCCGAGGAAAGGAGTGGGAACTTATTTAGCTGAGACAGACAGTTACAGAGCTCCATACAAGAGCATCAAGCTTCAAATAAGTTTTTGTGAAGTACATTATCTGTCATCGAGGCATTCAAATTGGCTTTAACGGATTTGGAAATACCAACAATTACCTGTTGGCTTCAATTTACAGCTCCTACGGCACGACCCAAAAGAAGGGTGTTGCTTTTCCTGGAAAAAATAGGTGTTATCTACTCAAATGTAAAGGTAAGTTGCAACAGATTCTGTTTTCCTATTCTGACTTCCTTTCAAAGAAGGGAATATAACTTTCAGAAAAAATACAGGTTTTTGCTGGGATACACAATTCCATTAAAATCCATTGCAGTAGTTCTTCTGTTAAATTCCTTTATGTATCTTGTAAGAAAGAAAGACTTTGACATGTATGCACGTAACCTTCCTATCAGAAATTACCAGATAGATTTTTTAAAAATCAAGGACACAATTTTCTGGTAAAAAATTCTTTGTAAATGTCTACCTTTCACAAGGCTTACAGTGATGTAACTGTTTAAGATCTTTTGAAATATTTATTTCTATTTAGCTTTAATCTTACATTCCATCAACCCAAAATAGAGATTATAGGCTTTTTCTCTCGTGAATGGTTCCAGCATCATTCCAAGTATTCACTTGAACCTTTGTTGCTATGGTTTCAT
This sequence comes from Chrysolophus pictus, assembly GCA_037305975.1. NCBI lineage: Eukaryota > Metazoa > Chordata > Aves > Galliformes > Phasianidae > Chrysolophus > Chrysolophus pictus. The sequence goes on from CM074579.1 coordinate 14,487,548, forward strand.
AGAAATTTGTTTTGCAAAAAATATCTGTAAATACCAAATAAATCATTTTGCTTCAGGGTTGAGCTTTTGCAAAGTTAATCTCACAATTTTAATTTAGTAAGCTCTCACAAAAAAAAAATATATATATATCCATTTGTTATTCCGGTGGGACATTTATTCTGTTGCAGTTTTCCTTCCCAAGGTCATTTAACTTTTTGTGTTTCCACTGCTACTGGCAGCATGTTTTGTGGCTATATGCTACAGACAGTGGAGAGAGTGGGTGTTGTTAAATAGGGTGTAAGTGATTGAACACAACCGTGGTCTGAGTAGGTGAGAGTGTAAGTGGATAAGCAGTTTCTTGCTCTCTCTTCTCCCCTGGGTCTCTGGTTGCCATTATTTAGATGAAGCTGAGGCAACGCTTGTTTGCATGCCAGCTGCCCAAAACATGATACTCACAATGGTGACTAGTTTTTCTAACCCACTCAGTTTCAAGGAAATGATGAAGATTTTCAGGCTGCTGAAGTTTTAGGAAAATATGGGTGTGAGCACAGCATTACACAGTCCTTAGAGCTGTGCAAGCTATGGTAATTTGCTATTACCAGCTTTTCTGGTGAGTGGAGAAACAGCAACATGCTTCAGAAATCACACAAACATAGTGCACAGTGAGTTAAAGAGACAAACCCCCTCCTTCCTGCAATCCCCTGCTATCTGTTCTCCCTGACTTAAATAGTTTCATCTGTGCTACTGGAGTGGAGTTTCCCTTTCAGAGTAGGTGGAAATGCAAAGCTATCCCACTGAACTCCCATGCAGCCCAGCCTGCGGCTTGTCCCCATGGACAAATGCTCCAGCTAAGGAATCTATTTATGAGTAGAGAAATGTGGAGTGGGAAGGGCGGGGGAAATGGTGTGGAAAAGCAAAATTGGATGCAGAGGAGCTGATATGCCTGGTCCACTGGAAAAAAGGAAATTCTGAGAGCCTATTTTCCTCTGAGAATCCCTGAGTTAAATTTTGTGCCAAGAGGGAACCCCAGCATCGCCATTCTTTATGAACTGTGGAAAGATAGGACTGGAAGTATGTCCAACTAAGATCAGATGGGCAAAGATGGTCTCAGGGCAAAGGAAGTTCATTCCCCTTCCTCCATGGTTGCCTATTCCTTATCCTGGAATTCATATTATTCCTTAACCTGGTATTCATATTATTTCATTTCCACTATCATCTCCACATTTCACTGTAATGCTTATATACGGTTACAAGATGAGAAGGTGTACAAAAATCCACATAGGAACAGTGTCCTGGGGGCTGAATTGAGTGTCCTGTTCAGTGTGATGGAGTTGACATACACTTAATTCTCTCTAGTGTGTCCACTCACAGGTATGTCACGTGTGCTGGAAAACCTGATGTTCAAGGTACTTTCACCAGTGCTACAGCAACATTACACATACTGTCACTGCATGATGAAATAAAATCCATGTTCCCAAAGAGACACACTGCAGATGATAAAATGCAGAAAACTTAACCTCAGATCTCACTTTCTGATTCCTGCAGGTTACTTATCACAGATACAAGAAAGGTCAAACCCCTCTTTTAACTGCTGATGTGCTTTTTTGTTAGTTGAAAGGACAGCAAAGCAGTTAATGTGATTTCCTTGTCAGAAAACACTACACACTCAGCAAGCTTGTCTTTTGTGTTCAAACAGGAAAAATAAAGGCTGTATTTGAGATAATTACTGGGCATACTTACATTTTAATAATGGGCATCAGGCTGCAACTGTCAGCAATATGTTTTCATCTCTGCTCATAGGCTCTCTAAATTAAGAAGTGCAGATCTGTAAAGGAGTTTCTTTCTCTTCGGAGCTGAAGAAGAAATCCAGATTAGTTTGATTTCACAATGCTAAAGTAAATTGTTCAGGTTCTTCATATATTAGGGTTTAATTTTTATTTTGGAAAAGCAGCGTGGATCTGGTTTTGGGTGTCTAGTCCTTGTACTGGATGTGAATTGGAAAGCTCATAGTAATGAAGGCATTATTGTGAAGGACCTGACTCAGTACTTCAGAGATGTTTTACAGTTTCACTAAATGTTGAGTGAGAAGGGATAGAATCATAAGATTAAATAGTCTGTACAGTTCTGTCAGGTGTAAGCCTTGGGAAGGGCAGAACTGTTAAGTATAAAACCAGATCTTACTACAAATAATAATGGGATTGGATTTAAAGGGAAAGATTAGGCTGTACATAATGGCAAAATGCTTCTGGCAATGAGAGGTGTGTGGTTATAAAACAATCTGAGAGAAAGAGGGGAAAAGTCTCAGTGCCTGGGATGTTTCACTTTGGGCAAACCTGGAAGAAGAAGTCTGTGGGGAGAAATCTTTCCAAGGCTGATAGATGTGAGAGTCCATGTGTTGTGCTGGCTTAAATTTATTGGCTTGCGATCAGTCTATCTGCTGGATTTGTCCATCTGTATAGCATCTCTCAGCCCCAAGCATGGTGCAGCCTACAGAAGTGGAGGCCAAGTCTCCAACAAGATCTAATTGAGATACTTGGCTGTGTTTGGACACCATCAGGCCACCCATCCTACTTTCAGCTTTATGCTCTCCCCTCCCCCTTTGGAGAGACCCCAAACTCAAAATCAGACGCCCTGCTATAAACAGGAACATCTGGCAAGAGTCTGAGTTTAAAGCTGGGGAAGGAAGGAAACAGTTCCGTAGTGAGAAGCTTTTTAGTATATATTGTAATGCACTCTGTTTTATTTCTCTGAGGTTTTTTATATTCTTTCAATAAATATATATTTTTATTCAGCAAAAATGATAGTGGAGAGGATATTAATAAGGAAACAGGACCTGAAACACAGTTTAAAAAATGAGCAGTAAAAACAGGGAGTGATAATGCTGTGAAAACAAAAAGGGCTCATAGGGCAGAGCTAAAGAGGTGTGTGTCAAGTCTGTTCACCCCACCTCTTTCCTGTTGTCCAGTGAGCCTCATCACTGGCACCAGGCCAATGCGGGGGACCTGATTTGGGAGCTGCTGAGTGGGACCTCCCATTTCTTTACATTTGGGGGGAAAAAAAGCAGAACTTTTTCTGTGTTGGTCCAGGAAAACTCTCAATTTTCTTGGAGGGAGAAGCTCCCTCCTGATGGAACACGTGCTTTCTGTTCTTGTTTGCTGTTAGGACTGAAGACCAAAAGTCTTTTCCCTTTTCAGCAGTCTATAAAAACTTGATGTTACGCCAGTCTTGTTAGCCCTGCACTGATGTTCCTGCACAGCTCTGGTCTGTTGTGCTTTCGTGTACCCAGGGAATAATTCCACACCCTGACACTGTTGATTCATGTCCTTTTTCACATGTAATTTCTTTTCATTGTCACTGAACAGTAAAAACATCTCTCTTAGGACTTAACAGAAAAACACCTAAGTCACTTTCTGCATCCATTGCTCATTTTGGACACTACATTTATGCTTTGTTACAGAGCAATTGACTCCTTTGAGACTTTCCAAGGTCCAGTTATGCATGGAAATGCTCTGCAGGTTATCTGCCAGAGTCTGAACTTTTTTGGCCCTAAACCACAAGAACAGCCTTTGATCAGAGCCCAATTTTAGAAACTCTCTCAGTTCCACACGTATTTATTTGTCTCCAATACGTCTTCAATTCCTCTACCCTTTTCCTTCCATATATTACCTGTATTCTCTTTTTTGTAGTTCTACAATTTTCCTGATGCCTCCATATACTCACCCAGGGATTTCCCCTTTACCACATCCTTGATAGAGCCCTGGAGAAGAGATCCTTTTGGCATCCACTTTTTCCTGAAGCCATGGTGGTAACTGGGAAACCCTGTAACCCCCGTTCAAATAATGTGGGAAGGCAGTGTTGCTCTCAAGCTTCCAGTTGGCCGATTTCCCTATGGCTGGGAGGAAGACCCAGGCTGCTTTGGCCTCTCTGAGTTGCTATTGTTGTTATTCAGTGCAGGAGTTCCTACTAGAAAGTGACCAACGTATCTTGAGCACCAGCTTTGAGGTGGGGCAGCAAGAAGTTGTTCCAAAGAGAGGTAATGATTTTTGGATGGGAATAGGATGGTCTGTGCTCCTGCAAAGCAATTCCCATAAAGGCCTGGAGTGCAGGTCTACTCCTAGAGGAAGAAAATTTTCACTTTTCTCTTCAGCCATAATGGAAAAGAAAGGAAATAAATAAATAGAATACTCTATTCAACTTTATTTCAGTATTACTTGAATATATATCAGAATGCTCCCTGTAGACATGCAAAGACAAAACTTCCCCCAAGTGCATTGCAGCATTTAAAAGTGCATCATGGGCATTCAGGAAAATAGTTCAAGCACAACAAAAAGTGGTTCTAGCTGGCTGTGAAACGTGACATCACACCTACCTCTCCCCTCCCTCCATCCTTTACCCTCTGAGAATAGGTTCCCTCAAGGATCTCTGTTTCCCACTTGAGTGGCTGAGTGATGCTTTCAGTGTTGAAAGAGAGCATTGCACCAGGCAGTGAGGCTTTGGCTTCTCTAGAAGAGTATCAGCTACATTTCACCATCTTTTAAATTTTATAGTGGGGTTACACTGCTTTACATGAGGCTTTTGGAGGCTGCATTTTTTTGAGAAAAAAGACTTTCAGTATCTCAAGGAGAATGGAGTTTTCTCTGTATTGCTGAATAGGGTGGCTCCCCGCACACAGCTCAACTGTGATTTTCTAGCCTTCTTTAAACAGAACTGTGATTGAAAATTCCTATGCCTGGCATTTCTCAAGTAGAAATGAATTTACATTCGACACAACTCAGTGATGCCTCCTAAATCTCCAGGAGGTGCCCAGCTCATCATATCTGTACTGTACAGCCAACATGCGGTGACTCTGCTAGGGGTTTCTTGTACTGACAGAAAGAGACCTAATGGGTTATTTGGAAACCTTGGATAAATGCACATTATACTCAAAGCTATCTGGAAAAGACAGCCAGGCAGAGAAGTAGGGCATCTTAGGAGCAGGAGCTCTCTATTGGAAACCTCCTGGCATCACAGTTTCTCCCTTTCTCCAGGCGTGCTCTGTCCTTGCAGTCTAGGGCTGTTGATTGAGAGTTTTGATTGTCAAAAACTGGAGCAAAAACCTGACAAGTGTGTGTAAAACATCTGGTTCTGCTGCTCTAGTAAAACTCTGCAGTGAGATCCAGGCGTCTTCAGAGGGGCCACATAAGGGGATGAAAGGATTGGGTTCATCATGGGTGCAGCTCTGTGGATGCCCAGGTTATATTTGGGTTGCTGCATCTGGCAGGATTTTGCCCAAGCTTTCCACTTCGGCTGATAGTGGCACACACCAAGGAGGGCTGTTCTCATACTTCCTGCACGAGGTGAAAGTCTGTGCAAATGCTTTAACACAGTGCACCTCCTGGCCATTTTCAGCCTGTCTCAGAGATCTGGAAGTTCTGTCATCCCTCAGGAGATATGCCAGGGCTGTAAAACATCTTAGTCCTCTAACCTGGCACCTTTTCCCTCATTACAGGAGATGGTGGGACAGTGCTCTCTGCATGTGCTCAGTGCCATCACTGCTTATTCTTGAATGACCTCTGTGATTATTCTGGAACATGGTCTGGATTCCTTGTGATTAAGACTAGATGATCCCATTGCAGAAACAGTTTTGCTCGCCTGGAAGAATTGCCAAGATACCCTTAAAAGGCAGGATCTGTCTAGCACACGCTGCTGGAAAACTTCACTGCTGCTGCAGCCTGCCTCAGACACCAGCCAGGCACAGCCCTGCAGCAACCATGGGCCTCCTCTACCCATGGAGAGGCCAATTTTCCTAGCCTTCACAGCTGGAAATGGGCAGGACCATGCCCAGTCTCTACATGGTCCCTTCCAGCATCCCAGCAGCTCGCCCTGCAAGTTTGTTGTCTGTGCTTTCCTTCCCAGTATGTCAACGGAAGCAGATGTTTCTAATTTATTACTAAAAACAAACAATCCTAAAAATATGCAGCAGTGGGGGGAGAACTGGGGGGGGCTTCCACTTAAAGCTCATTTATAAATTGGATGATTAATATTAATTTGTCCATGAATTAAGTAAATGTGTGTCAGATATTGTTACCAGCGCTTCCTCCTTGTCATTTTTGCAAACCCTTGGTACTGCTAAATGTCCAAGGTCTTTGAAACCTGAAGTAATGAAACACCTTCCTGTTCTGCTGGCCAAAAGTGCCTGGCACTGCTTCCTTTAATCATTAACTATAATATTTATCTATTCAGATCGTAGAAACATTATTTTTTGTATAACAGGCACTTCAGCCCTCTGTCTCGTAAGTGTCAAAATCAGACCTGAGTGCACAGCCCTTCTCGCTCCTGAAGACGTTATTTCATCCCCAGCTGTCTGAGAGCAGCAAAGCACAGTGCCCAGGGAAACCCAGACCATTACTGGTATCACCTGTAAAAAGAAGCAAGGCCAGCAGGTTGAGGAGGTGATTCTTCCCCTCAGCTCTTCTTTCAGGAGATCTCACTGGAGTGCTACATTCAGCTCAGGTTGGAACCAGATAATCTTTAAGGTCCCTTCCAGCCCAAAACAATCCATGATTCTCTGATATTGTAGCAGTGTTGCAGACCTCAGCTAAACTCAGAGAGCCTGAGCATTTGCACTTATACTGAACCTTTCAGCCTACAAACAATATATGTACCGTACTTATGCTGACACCTACTTCACACCATCATTCTCTACTGCATGAAGTTTGTTTTATTATTCATTATAAAAGGCTCTTTTCCAAGAAGCTTGGCACCCAGCCATACCATGTCTATCATGCACAGACAGCATTGAAGTAAAAGCATTGCAGTAATGTTAAAAAGACCTTAAAAAGACACAAGAGCAACACTAGCTTAGTTTTGCAGAAATGCTTTATTAGGGAGCTGCTACCAGAGTCCTCTTCACCTTGGGCATCTGCAAAAATTGCTGCGCTGAACAAAGCTTATTTTTTGTAAGAAATGGATGACCATACTTATTACTCCTTCAGTCACAGAATCACAGAACCACAGACTGGCTTGGGTTGCAAGCAACCTTGAAACTCATCCAGTTCCAACTCACTGACATGAGCAGGGTTGCCACCCACCAGATCAGACTGCCCAGGGCCCCATTCAAACTGACTTTGAACACCACCAGCGATGGAGCATCCACAGTTTCTCTTGGCAACCTGTGCCAGTGCCCAGAATAAAGAGTTTCTTCCAAACATCTAATCTAAATCTCCTCTCGTTTAATTTGAAACTCTTTCCCCTTGTGCTGTCATAGTCAGACCATGTAAAAAGTCATTCTCCCCCCATCTGTAAGTTCTTTAAGAACTGGAAGGCTGCAATCCTAGGAGCCTTCTCTTCTCCAGACTGAACAAGTTTAGCACCTTCAGCCTTTCTTCATAGCTGATGTGTTCCAGCCCTCTGACCATTTTCATGGCTTTCTCTGGACCCAGTCCAATAGCTCCCTCACCCTCATGGCTACCCCTCTTTAGATGCAGCCAAGGATAGAGGAGGCCATCTTACAATGGAACAATAGTAAGGCTGTGGAGCGATGCTGCAATGACCAGAACTCTTCTCAGCAATGTCCACTGTGGTGAGCAGTGTTTCCTTGATGCTCCTAACCACTTAGTCTCTGATGAAGTAGCAGTATCTTAAAATGAGTTTTGCTTTCAGGTGAAGATAAGCCTCACAATGAAAGAATGAGACTGTTCTTGCTTCTAAGCATCTACAGTCTTCATCCATACCTCTAAAAGGCAGAGCAGTTTATTGCAGAATCCTTTCTGACCTTCGAATGGAGGATTGCACAGCTCCTGACAGGCAGATTCTGAACATTTGTGTATGATAGAGATGTGCTTCTGATGGATTTGAATGGTATTTGTTTACATTCTTAAATTATATACTCAATGAAGCATTCAAAAACAAATGTTCAGCCCCTGTGAGGTCTGATAAAAACCCTAAAAATGAACTTTGATGTATTTATAAATAGATATATGTATATATATATGTATGCTTCTGCACATTTTTGAGCCAGTACTTCAGCTGGTGTCAATTAATTATGCAGCCTTTGCAGTCCATACAGCTGTACCCATTTATGTCAGCTCAAGATCTGTTCATTCAGATTTCAGGACTGAGAAGTTGTATGGACTAGATAGAGTATACTATGGGTATAAAAAAGAAATGCCAGAATTCTTTTTTTTGAACACGTAATTTAGAGCCTCAAGAGGAATTTGCAACTCTTGAGTTCTTGACTATTAATCACTAGTTCAGATACTAGCTGAGACCACATGAGTGAGTAGCATTAGCATCTCACCTTAATTGAGATATAGCTACAGTCCTGACTTTGATGGCTTGGCAAGTCTGAGCAGGTATGTAGCACAAGTTTGAAGACTGGGGATTGATTGTATGGAGGATCCACATATGGGTTGCAAAGAACCTTACCTGGATAGCTTCAGGAAGCAGAAAAAGTCTAGCATAGATCAGTGACCCACACTATATTTGATTTTTCTCCAGATACAACAGATACTGTTGCCTAGCTACATGTAATATATTAGAGGAAACCATGCACAAATAGTCCTATTCGCCAAAAGCGAGATGTGAGATTGAAGTGGAAGTGCCATGCATATAAAGCAATTATTTAAATGCTTTCATTCTAGTTTTTGTATTTCAAGACTGTCTTGTCTTTCAGTTCGTTACAAGCCCTCCTTATGTATGAACAGAATTTCAAAATAGAAATTGATCCCAGATGTCTTAAGTATGTTTTTCCAGGCCTGCAATTTAAACAAGCTACAGCAGTATTCACCTTCATATAGTTTTTGATCATTATAGTATGAATTCTCACTGACAGCAGTGGAGATCGTGACTACCTTTCCTGGTTTTCAACACCGGGTTTTACTTGTTTGGTTTCCGTTCCAGATTGTCAGACGTGCTGTGTGTTAAGGAAAACCACTCATCTGATGATGTGTAGTACAGCTGCGTACCACATGTACAGCAGCAGCATTAGCACTTTTTAATTTTCCCCCTTTCAGCTCCAGCCCTGGAATCCATTACATAGCTAGCATCTTACCAGTGCTATGTTACTTTGACCCTTGCCTCAGAAAATACTCCTTAAATACTCCTTTAATAGCAGGCTGGCTTACAGCCTTCCTCTAGCCTCTAAATTTAAGAGAGGAGTGTCCAGCAGGTAGAAAGCTGTTGGATGTCTTAGAGATGAATACTCAGTTTCTTTCCTTGCACAGTCTGTGATGTGTGGCAAATAAGGTCATCCTTGTGCCCTAGATCCATATTTGTAAAATCAGATACTTTTTTTCTCTGTTTTTTTTTCTTTTTTTTTTTGCTTCCATGATGGATAAGTATAATCAAACGATCAGATACTGCAATAACCAAGAGTTTGCAATTACCTGGGATAAGGTGTGCAAAATGCCTCTGAATAATAATCATTGAATCATTGATCTCAAGGGTAGTGATCATGGCACACTTGAAACAGCCTGCCTCTGTCACAGATCAGCTACATCATGAACACACTGAACTCATTCAATGTAGCTCTGTGTATTCACTAAAAATATGTTTGGCCCCAATCTGATACTAGAAACTGTGTAAATGCTCTTAGGTAGGAATGTACCTCCAAGGAGCCAATGCAACTCTGAATCAGTGACATAGTACTTCTCCAGATGAACCACCGAACATACTGAAAATTTACTGCACTGGGAAAAAGCTCTCTAGTTCATGTCTACCTGCCATGTTATCTGACATGGCCACAGATTCTATGTTTCAGCCCTTCTAGCCCAGCTTTTACAGGCAATACTGAAATTGATCCTAGAGGTTCCTATTGACTAGATATGTTGTATCTCTCACTATGTAGCCAAATGTGGACTTCTTAAAAACAATCGATGTGACACTGGAAATAATTACAGAATAGTTGAAGTTGGAAGGGATCTCTGGAGGTCATCTGGTCCATTCCCCCCCAGCCCAAGCAGGGCCATGCAGTGCCAGATCCAGATGGCTTCTGAACATCCCCAAGGAGGAGATTCCTCAGTGTCTCTGGGCAACCTGTATCAGTGCTCCGTCACTAGCACAGCATAGAAGTCCATTTTTGTTGTTCAGAAGGAACCTCCTGTGTTCCAGTTTGTGCCCACTTCATCTTCTCCTGGAGCCTGGCTTCATCTTCTTTGCATCTTCACTTCAGGTATTTCTATACATCGATGAGATGCCCACTGAGCCTCATCTTCTCCAGGTTGGACAGCCCCAGCTCTCTTGATCTTTCTTCACAGGAAAGCAGAGCAGTGCTCTCAGCCTGCAGGTGGCACAGCCCATTCTGTATTCTAAAGAGTGTTCAAAAACTGAATGAGAAACATAAGTCTTTAATTTATATATGTCTCAACACTTACTGTAAGAAAGAAAAAAAAAAAAAAAAAGAAGAAAAAGAAAGATTTTAAGCTGTCTGATGTGGTAGATCATGATACAGGCTTCACCTGACAAGTCTCAGACACTTCTGTATGCATTACAGCTCCTGGGGTCCTGGCCAAGCTTCCACTTTCATATTTCACATGGCAACTGCAATTATAGCTGTGACCCTTAGTTTGTGAACTGTTATCTTAACTCCTATACAAATCCATGTCTGTGAATATATATACAATATGCAGTAAAGTCAAGAATATTTTCAGTGAGGGAACAGCATGCAAAGGCCACTGCTGTTTCCTTTTGTGAGATATGATTACAAGCGGCCACAGTAAATCATGATGCCCTGACATTCACACAGCTTAGACGGCTGTGTTAGGGCTGAAACAGACTGAGGTGCAATGCCACAGCCCATACACGTGGTGCTGCAAGTGCAGTGCCCCTTGGCTTGACACATCCTTTGAGTAATGCCAAATCCTAGGGTCAGAAGCAGAACCATACCTGGAAATAATTATCTTACACTCAAATTAGTGGTGTATTCTGAAAATATCATTATGAACACAAGATTTGGTTCTCAAAAGTTAGGTGTATATTCTGTTTGCCTCAAAGGCATCACAAAGAACCAGGTAATAGATTGCAAGCAAGTTTTGGAGTTTAGCCTCTTGTGATTATGGTCAGCAAGCTGGATGAGATCCAGTGCTCCATTCATGCCTTCTGCAACCTGGGTGTGTGTGAATAGTCCTGTGTGCCAAGTATTGTCCCTTCAAACCAGGTCACAAGACCTCTGTTTCATCAAGCAAGTTAAAAGAAAAAAAAAATCTCAGCTTTTTTCTAAAAATAGAAAAGCTGACCTGTGAGAAAAGGGAGAAAATGCTTATTTGCTAGTGGAGAGGGGTCTGCAATAATTATTTACAATAGCTTGTCGATCAAGAACCTGTAGAGACGTGGGTTAACACACGTGACAGTGATATCAGTGAAGTCTGTGTGAGCTCCAACCCAGATACTGCATGTTCCTGGTAGCACACCATGTCAACCTGAGATATGCATATATTCTCTGATGGTAATTCATATTCTGAAAGCACAAGTGGAGAAGGTGAAGGGAAAAAAATAAGAGCTGTTGAAAAGAATTAAAATGAGTTTACTGTAGACTTAGAGTTTCAGCATTTGACAAAGGAAGTGAATATAAATGGAAACTAAACTGAAAGTGAGTGAGGTTCCCTTTGGTCAACACAGTATATCAGTGCTACTAGTCAGCTACAGCTGGGAGTGACTATTTATTTATCAATAAACAACTTTGAAGTTGTCCACATGTTTCAGTGACACTGTAATCCTGAAAAAAAGAAAAACAGAACAAAACAAAACAATAAAGTTGAACTGAAGTCTGAGGTTCAAAAAAAAAAGAACTTGAAAAAACAAATGGTAAATGTGCAGGAGATCATTCAAGTGCATTGGCACGCAAAAGGAATAACACAATGGACAAAAGATCATTTGGCTATTTTTCATTAAAGATACTTTTCTTAAGCTAGGAATCCTAATTAAAAGTTTTGAGGGCTTTTTTTTTTTTTAATCCTTATATTTTATGAAACCAGGAATTTTGCATTTACAATATCTTAAGGTTTGATTTCAGACTGTTTCCTTTATTCACTCATTTGCAACTGAATACAAATGAGGACGGAGGTTTTACTCCTTTCTTATCTTTTTGCTATTCCTTTTATTCTGCCTAAAATACTGTTTTTTTTCATCCTCTCCACAGAACCTCTGTTCTCATTGTCTGGGATTTGAATGACTACTTCTAAAATAATGCTTTTATTCTTGCAAATATAATTTTACAATGGAGCAGGGAACTGCTTCAATGCTGAAACTTTTCATCTGCCTGTTTTAAACTACATCATTAACTTCTCGTATTTGTCCAAGTATTCATTCTACAGAATGTTCAATAATTTTAAGCAGACCAAAGGAAAGTGAGGGGGAAAAAAATGAAGTAAACAAATATTTCAAAGCATGAAAAAAAAAGCCTGGAAAAAAAAAACCTCTTCATTTTGTTTGCCAGTAATTCAGTGCATTTATGATGTCATAAATGCTCAGTTTTATTTTGGGTTACATTTTCTGGCTGAGATACAGAGATTCTCAGAAAACTGACATTTGAAATAGAAAGTCAGCAGTAACCTAATTTGGAATGTAATGAACCTAAGTAGAGGGGACAGAACTGAAAGCTCTGCCACTCGGGAGTTGTGAAATGCAATAGAAAAGCCTGTCATCTTTGTTTTATTCTTAAAATATGTGAACAAAATAAATGCTGGAAACATGAATTGTGTTTTCATTTTGTGCCTTTGTTAGAAGCGTTGTTCACACACCCTACCAATATATAACATGACATGCCATGGTTTCTGCACTCAGATCGTTCACTCTTATGTTACTGCTCAAGTATGCATTCAGAAAAAAGCCAACAGATAGAGTAGATTTATTCTAGTTGTTGAGGTCAAGGGCTCCTTTTTTTTTTTTTTTGGATTCAGCTGAGAGGGAACTCTTTCCTCAGTAACAACAGAGAGACTTTCTGCTTTGCAGTCCACTCTCAGTGTGCAGCACTGATAAAGAAAACTATGAGAGAGTATTTTCAAAGGAAAAATCAGGAGATTATCTATCAATAAGAAGTACCAGTGTGGTCTCCAGTGCCAGAGCTAGGGGACTTTCTACGAAGCACAATATCTGCATCCCTGTAATTCAGAGACTGCGGCAGCTGGAAGTTCTTGCAAGTCATGTAAGTAAAGGGCTCTGTTTTGCTGGAGCAAACTTCATACAGTCTCTTGTCTCATAAAAACTCTTCAAGAATCTAAACTTGTGATGAGTGTCCTAATACTGGTAGTGTTGTTTTATCTTGCTGTGTTCTCTTGAATAATGCATGTGTGGAGGCACAATAAACAACTAACTTACCTTTCTAGACATGTTTTGCTCTGAGCAGTGTGAGGAGCAGATCTGTATGTGGCTCAGGCAGACTCTGCTTGCTTTTATGATCACTGGCAACCACAGTTCTCCATTTATGATCAATGTGGAGAACAGTCTGATTTCTTATAGTTCTTGACACTGTTATTTCAAGAACAATGGGAAGCTGGCAGTGAAACACAAAGTCTGTGCAAAGGAAAACACAGAGCAGCGGGATTGTTTATAGAGCAGTCAGTGAACCCGAAACTGTTGTGCAGCCCCAAAGTTGAACTTGTCACCTTGTGGGAGTTTATACCCTTTCTACAGAAGTTTAAGGGGTCACAGATTATGTGACGCAATAAATATTTCAGTTGCTTTATAAAAATTTGTCTTGTTGATACTTAAATTAGTCACTTCCTATGTGCTTATTTGGGATTTGTTGCACGGGATGGATCAACTTTCTCTGATCATCACAACATGATTTAAGATCACAAAGTATTTCCTTGTTCTCTATTCAGTTCATGTACACATTGCACTAGTAGCAACAGGTAATGAAATCCCAAAGTTCTCTTGTAGTTGGTGGGATTTTCCCTGTCCCAAAAGCTGCCCAACTGCAGGTAGCCTGGTAAGTTAATGAAGGGTGGCTGTTGTGCCAGGAAAGCTTGATTAGCTGCACCTGGACAGAGTAAGAAATTTAATGGTTCCAACTGCAGGTACTCCAGGTTCCTTCCCAGTTAACTTTTGCTCAGAGATTCCAGCTTCCCTCCAAACCCACATTTTTGAAAGGTGCAAACTCTGCACACAAATCCACAGGGCAATATCAACTTTTTCCTTTGAAAAAATAGACATATTTTTTATACCTGGATGCCAAGATAGTGAGGCAATTAATAGACCCACTGCGGTGTGGTGTGCTGTTCCTAGAGAAACAGAGATGTTATCTTCTTGGGTGAGACTGGGTCATCAGTAGAGCAATTACCTTTGGGTGGAAATCATCATGTTTGGAAGGTATGTTGGTAGGAGTTATTTGGAGAACAAGAGAGCAGTGTGACAGCCAGATGCCTCTGCTGATGGAGGAAGATGTTGCTTTTCAGGAGTGTTTAGAAAGTGACAGAAAGCTAATTGGGAGCAGAGGCAGCTCTTTTATTTTCTTTGCTCAACTTTTGGAGAAAATAGCAGTTTGTTATATTTTTGGAATTTATGTGTATTTGTGTGTTCCATTAGTCTCTTGGCAAATGCGTCTTTAGCTCTAAAACTTTCTGAGCCTTTCATACAGTTCTCTGCTTTGAAGCAACAGATGTCTGCGATAAGCAGATGGTTATGGCTTTCAATGTGAACATCTTTAAATACTTTGTTGTGTATATTTTATGGGGAGGAATGTACTCAGTCTTACTATGCAGAACTGGTGCATTAAATGAGAAGTATCCATGTCTGGATACTTATGTCACTTCCTAGCTTGCAAAGCAATAAACCACATCTTTCAGGATTTTTTGTTGTGGGATAGTTTCATCCTATCATTCTCTTTGTGTTTCAAGGCACTAGTCTGATGTGGGCTTGGTCAAAGCAAGCAAGCAACAAAAAGGGCTGGAGGAGCTACCCAGGTCATGAATTGCATTCTCATTCTAATGCATATTGTGAGCAGGCTGAAATCTTCCTCTTGTGAAATTTCCCCAAGGAAATAACATAGCACCTATGAAAATAACTGAGAAGAAATCTTTTATCTTTCTTACACTAAAATTTCTTTTTTTTTAAGAGGTATGAAATTTTATGTGCAGGGAATCTTAAGAAAATAAAATCTTAGACCACGAATAAATCTAGTAATGCAAATGGAAAGAATTAATCTTAAATAAGAACGCAACTCTAACTTTCTTTCAAGAAAAAGAAGTCAGATAAACAGATTTCATTCAAATGTTTTGCTACTGGGTATTCATTTGCAGCTCTAAAGAAATATAGTTCTTCTTTCTGTTTCCATCTGACTTTCAGACTTTAAGAGTTTGTTTTTCAAAGAAACTTCTTCAGACAGCTTTTGACATGTGAGAACACTGTTTAAACTTGAATTAGTTGATCTTAAGAAAGGGTTATTGCACAGATTATCAGAGGCTTTAATCATAATGACACGAGATGTTATTGCATGGAGTCAGTGCTTACTCAAGGCTCCAGCCTGACCTGAAAGAAGAGAAATAACTTATTTCAACCAAGCTTAGGAATTTTTACTTCCACCTTTGAGAAAGAACAAGGCTGTTGAAAGGTTTGTGGTGGTGGAAGGGTATTAAAGAGTTCCATGTTGATGCAGTATGCTGTGCCTTTCCTTTTTTGCTGTCTCTCTGGGAACCTTCTTTCTAGCTACTCCAGCAAGTAGTAACCCCTTGTGGCAGGCTGCCCCAGAATGCATTTTTTCTCCTTTGACACGTCAGATCGACCTTTGTTTGTTCTAAGATATTAAGATTAGGGATGGAGGAAGAATCTGATGAGGATGCCATGCCCATGGATAGCTGGTGCTCCAAACTATCTGCAGCCTGGATGTGAGCAGCTAACCACAGTTATAAGCAAAGAAAGCCCACATGTGATTAACATCATTATTGCTGACCCTTGTAATCTGTTGCTCAGTAGCTATGTAGGTACTTTAATTACTGTCTTATTAGTTGTGCACTTCCTGGTGGCTGCCTCAACCAGATGCCTTTTACTAAGGGACTGGTCATTACCAAGATGACAGAGGACTAACAGAACCAATAGCTTCACCAAAAACAGCAATACCATTAGTTCTACTTTAAGATCTCTTCAATGTCCAGTACTGTAGGGTTAAAAAAAAAAAAAAAAAAGCAATGAAGGGTTCTGTTTCATAATCTTGATAGCTGTTATGTAATGATAGCAGGTTTAAAAATCTACATATAAATGAGAATAAGTTGTGAAAACTTACGATTGATGTACTGTCTTTGTTTTTGACAACTCTAATTTGATTTTTAAAATTGCAAATCATCATAGAATCATAGAATGGCCTGCAGGACTCTATCTGAGAGCAATGTAACTCAGATATAAGTTTCTCCTAAATAAATTATATGAAGATATTGCATTTTGATGCATCTTGTATTTTTCCCTCTCTCTGTGGAGTCCTACTATCCATTACTGGTCTGGTACAGCACCTCAGCACATGTGTATTTCTCTGAATGTCACCTTTGGGGCTTACAGACCTGAGGACTGAGGCAAGGCTTAGTGGCAGTTGAACTGAGATAATACTTAGTCTGCGAAGATGTAAAAAAACGAATGTAGTTTTCCTGAATTATGGAAATCTGTGTCCATCCATCATCACCCATAAATAATAGATTCTTTGTAAAGAGGGAATGGAAACAGCTTTCAATCTTTGCTATGCTGCTGTGTGCCTATAGTCTTTCTGGTGGATTAGAAACAGAAACAAGCCCTCCAAGACAGCCAGAAAGCTCCCAACCTTAAATGCTGAACAAGACAACAAAAGATCAGAATAAGCAAAGAATTCAGAGCTGCCTAGAATGGAGAGCCCAGACAATCACCACTACTTTAGTTCTGCAGGAAGCTCTTGGCAGTTGGGGTACTAAAGTTTGCAGCCAGAAGAGAAGCCTGGAAGCTGCTCTAAGCAAGCTGTAGAAACAGAAGATTGCAAAGGGCATATGCCCTTTCTGCTCTTAGGGAAATCAGCCTGCTGGAATAAGTACAATCATCTCTAGCTTATCAGTAGAGCTAATAGCTAACATAATCTATCTTTGAATGATGGCCTATTTCTGGAGTTCAGTCAAGTAACTGACAAGTACCTTAAATATAGATATGGAGGGGAAACTGCCTGTTCTACTGTTCCAGAGAAAAATATTTCCATTGTATTTTTAACATTTCCTCTGTGTCTTTTAGTGTGTTTTCTAAAATCTATGATTACTTTCATGTAGCATTTGCCTCCAGTTTTTTCTAAAGTAGTGGTGAAGCAGACTATGTGGTAATTAAAATGATTATTTCTCTGAACTTCTCTCTTTTTGCTTATCAGCTGATTCTCTAGCATGCTCATTCTGCCTTGATGGGCTATGGATAAATAGCTCACTGAGATAGCTTATAGTCTCAGCTAACTTGACTCTCCTGGGTTTGTAATAAAACTGAGAGGGAAAAAATGGGTGCTCACCCTAGACTGACTCAGGCAGCTGTCAGTACTTCAGATCCTGGACAGCACAGAAAGATATTGGTAGAACATCTAGGGAAAGGTGACAGTGCAGGGACTACCTTGGATTCTTTTTGGCCATGGGGAACTAGCATCGTGTTGTTACAGCACCAAGAGCACTGCCAGCACCCTGATCATCACTTCAGTGCATGAACAACCTCCCATCTATCTGTAGAGTGGCATTAGCAAGTCCTCTGAATCTTTCTCCTCAGAGGAAAAAAAAAAATCCAGAACAGAGAATCCTGGAAGATGACATAAAATCTTCAAGATTCAAGAGAGCCACAACATGAGTTTCTGAGCATTCCAAAAGAGCAGAACTATTCCCAGTTAGAAGACTAAATATTTAGACATTATGTGAACACGTTGTGTTGGCCGTAACAGGGCGGCTTCAAGACAGTGCTCTGTATCTGTGGCCATTCTTTGTTCAGGAAGGAAACTATTCAGGTTTCCCAGTTAAAGTGAGCACAAAAGGTTGTAAAGAGGGTAAAAATCCATAGAAAACCAAGGTATTTTATCATTATGACTATTGACAGCATACTCCTGAATTTCTGTAATCTGCAAGTGGAGATCAGTTCTTTTATTTATTTATGCTTTTGAACATCATTGAAATTCTTGTAGGCAAAGGAGAAATTAAAAAAAATGAAGCTTTTGGAGTTTTCTTCTTGAAGCAAAGTAGTTAAGACTAAGGAAGGAAATATAAATGAAGATAATACCTATGGGATTGATCGATGATTTAAATATACTGTTTTTTAAGAAAAAGCAGACTCGGCATGTGAGAAATAGAGTCTTCTTCATGTTGATCTTCCTGGTTGAAGAGCCTGATTGCATGCAGAGATGCTTGGATGAAGGCATTGCCAAAGACCATCCCAATAGTGCTTCTGTGCCATGAATATCACACTAGAAATTAGCCAATAGCTATGTCATCTTGATTTGCATGCTAATACAGATGATGCGGTAAGCCTCTGGAGAGATGCGTCCACAGTTAGCTGGCAATAAAATTTGTGGCTTTTATGAATCACTGGAATTTCAAAACTCTCAGGAGAGTATTTATCGAATGTTGCACCTTGCCTCTTAAATGAAGAAACATCTCATTATGGCCACATCCATGATGTCAACTCTTTAAGGATAAAAAGATGTCACGCTTCTTTCTGAAAACAGCAGGTGGAGAAATGGAGTTTCAAATGTTTTCCATTTACATGACATAGGACAAAAGCTTGATTGCTATCAGACTTCTGGTTGAGAAAAGCCTACGTTCAACAGTACCAGACCCTGAAATAGAAAGCAGGTCCAGTCCCAGAAAAAATCTACTGAAGGGGAAATATGCAATGTTTTTTCATGAGATGAATGCTATTTTTGAGAAAATCCCAATAGAAAGTCTTTGAGCTAAACGGCCATTTGAAAAGTGTGACAGAACCCTGGCTCCATTTTATTTTGTGGACGGGAAAGGAATGTGAAGATCTGGAGAGGCACTTCTGAATGTAAGGTGGTGGTGACTGGTGCCCTCCCTCCTTACAGCAACTTGTGGAGTTTTTTAATATCTTCGGCTCCCTCAGTAGTTGACCCTTGTTATAATGAGGTATTGAGTGTCTTTTTCCCTGTTAGTTCAGACCAACAGGTGGTATTTTCCAAATTATGGGTGTTTTTTGTCTAAACTGACAGTGTGCTACAGACTGTAGTTTTGTATCATTTTATCTCCTTGAGAACTCAGCTTTTTGCAAGTGCCTAAAGCAGCTCTTGAAGTTCACGCTCTAATGTAGATGGGCTGGTTATCCAATTTCTGCTTCAGATGGCTTCTACCATCAACTCTTCGCTGCTGCCAGTGTTTTCTCTGGCTTCCCTGGGGACACCAGATGCATTGAATGATTCCAGTTTCCAAGCTGAAACAGATCATGGACAGCAGCCATGTGTCGTTCACATGCTTGTATGGGAGGGAGAGATCTTTCTCGTTTTTCTGTTCTGGACCAGTTTGCTCAATAAGAAATTGTTTTAGATCAAACTGGTATCACTTTTAGCTAATTCCAACCTTTTCTAATTGTTTTTCTTAAATTCCTCTTATTATATCCTAAAGGACAAAAGATTATTTGAAAGGAAACTAGAGAAATGGGACAGTGTACTTTACTCCTAGCTTATGTGATAGGACAAGAAAAATATTTAAACCTACAAGTCAAAAGCTGTAGCCATTGAAAAATAAGACAACAGCCACAAACATGCTTGTCTCCAGTGTTGCATAAGTAGACATAACGCATAATGTACTGCAACATCACAGCAGGTCTCCCAAATTGAAAACAAGGAGGAATAAAACACTACCGTACCTTGGCTCTTAAATCCCCTGAATGTGTCATCTGTGTTGATTAGTTACTTTGATTTGTGCTTCCCGGAACAGTTCATTTTTCCCTTTAATAAGAGTTTGGGTTGTAAATTGTCACTTGGATTGATAGTATTTGCACCAAACAGTGTAATTAGGCTGGAGCAACAGAATATATTACATTGTTTGTTTTCCATTATGTTTATTCCAGATGGTTTTTGTCACTGACTCTTTTTCTGAGCTGAACTGTTAATAAACATAGGATAAATCTAAAGAATAAATTTTCTGCACTTGGTATCAGTGGTTGTCGCTGTGGTGGGGTTATGCCATGAAGTAATGGGCTCTCATTAGAACTGCAAAAATGTTAATTCTCACTAACGTATGAACAGGAAACAGAGTGCATGGGTAATGACTGGTTGAAGAAGATGCTTTCTTTTTCCTTTTGGATGTCATTTGTTTTGGTGATGAGTTCAGTTGTAGTGCTTTATTGCTTCTTTGGACAAAAGAAATCCTTAATGGTAAAGCTGCAGAGTGAGTACCTGAGTTCGAGTCTGTCATCTGCTGGAAAGCTCCTCCGTGCCCCCACACGAGTTATTTCCGTCTGTACCTCGATTACTATACCAGCATTCTGAGATACTTTTTCTCTTCTGCCTTTTGTTCAAAGTACAAAGAATGGAGATGCAAAAATGATTTTAAAAAGGAACACTTTAGAGAAGAAAACTCCATACGAGATGGAAACACAGTGTGGAAGTTACATGGCACTGGAACTGTATTAATCTGTTCATTTTCCAGTGTTGATTGTAATGTTGATTGGAGAAAACTGAACACAAACTAAATGATGTCACAGAAGACCTTAGAAAATTCATATCACTTAAGGAGTTTTCCAGTTGTAGACCCTGTAGTTTTTCCACCAGAAAGACACATAAGAAAGCACAGGATGAAACAAAACAGGGTCTATCTATCATCTTTTGAAAGCTTTAATAAGGTATCTCTATCTCATTAATATCCCAATACTTCATCAGGTAAAAAAGGTGAAAATAAAATTGTGGCTACAAGAGTGTTGATTTGCCAAGGTTAGGAAGAAGAAACTGCCTTGTTGGCTCGCATAGGCTCATTAGCAAAAGGCCAGGGAGCTCAGCTGGTGCCCTGAGCTTGGTGGCAGTGGCTCTCTGTATGATGGATCTCAGACCTCTACCAATCTGGCTGCCCTTCACCAGCTGGAAGAGAAGGGAACAGAATTTTCACTTATGAAATGGCAGAACATCTTCCTTTATACATTGCTTCCAAATGTCTCCTGGAACAAGTAGTGACAGATCTTCCCCTCAATAAACAGTAAAGTCTCCCCTCAGCCTCCTTTTCCCCAGACTGAACAGTCCCAGATCCTTCAGTCTCTCCTCATAGGGCACATTCTCCAAGCTCCTCACAAGCCTTGTTGCCCTTCTTTGGACCTGCGCCAGCACCTCAATTTCTGTACTGAGGTGCCCAAAACTGAACACAGTACTTGAGGTGAGGCCTCACCAATGCCGAGTACAGGGGCAGGATGACTTCCCTAGTCCTGCTCACCACACCATTCCTGATACAAGCCAGGATGCCATTGGCTTTCTTGGCCACCTGGGCACACTGCTGACTCATTCAGCCGACTGTCCATCAGTACACCAAGGTCCCTTTCCATCAGGCACTTTCCAGCCACTCCTCCCCAAGCCTGTAGGGTTGCCTGGGGTTGTTGTGACCAAAATGCAGTGGTGAACTGAGAATGTCAGTGAGAGCATGGCTGTTTTGGTCACTGAGGTAGCAGAAAAATGAGGAGAACAGCCTGTGCCCATGGTGCTGGGTGTCCCTCCCAGCCAGGCTCTAAGGCATGAAAGTGTTAACCCTTTTGGAATCAGGACAAGACATTCCAGCACTTGAATTCACACAGTAAAAATAAACCTCTTGCAAGGCGTGTAGCCTATGGGGGTTTATGCTCTGTCTTTTGATTCAATCATTTAGGAATGCAAAGCCTTTCTACCAGGTCTGGGCTCTGAGACCGCCTTTGCTTTGGACTGCTGCCGAAGGTGAAGCAGGCCTGCAGCAAGGGCATTACAAAGGTCTGTGTCTCCCTGCAAGTCACTTGGTCATGCTATTTCCAGTGGACTGATTAGTCTATGGCCAGTGCTGTAGAATCTCTTTTTCAATATTGAGGGGAAAAGGCTTTCAGTCCTGTGTGCAGTACTCAACCATGTTCTTCCCAATGATCACTTACATGGTAGGGCAGTGGTAAGACAGTCATACAATGCTATTTTCTGAGAAATAAATGAAAGAACAGCATAGTGCATCAAACCCATGAGTATTTAATTGTTTGAATAGTATAGCTTAACCATTCTCAGCCAGCTCACTATAGACAGGGTCAGACTAACGTGCAGCAAGGTGTGAGTTGGATAAAAGCCTTTCCCAGGTAGACAGCAGCTCTGTGTTGTTTTTTTTTTCTTTTCCTGCACTGGCCAGGATAGGGGTTGGACTTCATGTTTTTGAACAACAATAATAATAACAGTTCTTGCTTCTGGCATGGAAACTTTGTTTACTGCAATTCCCAGTGCTTACAGACCTCCAGTCAGAGTTCCACTTGGAAGACTTTGAGACAGCATCTGTGATCACAGTTTGAGCTGGCCACAGCAGCCACACAGCGACAGCAGTAGGGAAGGCGCCTGCTTACTGCTCAATCCTCCTCTGCCTCACAGAGCTTCAGCACAGACTGGCAATGCTGGTGAAGGAAATCAGGACTGGGGAGAGACTTCTGCCCTAGTTGAGGTTGGGAGCATGTGCAATTAGATGGCCCAGTTTAGATTTCCATCTCAAAACCAGCTCATTTAACATCTTTCCCTATTACCCTCCTCATTTTCCAGCTGACTATCATCAGACTGCCAAAATGTTTTTCCTTACTCTCTGCTTTTTTTCTGTTCTTCCTGGCTCCTCTCTGCTCTCCTGCGCTGCTTCCTACAAGATACTTGCAGTCTCCTACACTGCAAGTTACTGCTAATTACTTAGCAATTCCTATATTCTAATACTGAGAGGTGGTCTACCAAGAAGGCATATGGAAAAAATGTTGTATTTCATACTGTTGACAAGTGGAGAGCATACAGTGGAATATTCTCATTGATTTATTTGTGGGTAGTTTCTATGCAAGAGAATGGAAGAGAGAGTCGAGGAACATTGGATCAATTTCTGTTTGGTTACTCACCGGAAAACTGGAAACAACCAAGTAGTCAGATGGCTTACACAAGTGCCAGTGAGAACATAATTTAGCCCACTGATTTTACTTCGCATCCCAGTGGACATGGGCAAAACACACAACATGTGAAAACCTGAGGATTGTATAAAAATGCATTTTCTTTCTTCATGACTTCCATTCTCCCTCTTTTGGTCTTAGTTAGTGTAGTATGGTCAGGTTGCAATTGGACTTGATGATCTTTAAGGTCTTTTCCAACCTGAGCAATTCTATGATTCTATGATTCTATGATTCTATGTTATTGTCACCATATTGTCTAAGCACCTTGGCCACAGAAATGAACAGCAATTGCAAAGCCATTAGTCAACTTGATGAAGTATTTAGCATTTCTCATTTTATTTATCATAGTGTTATGTTGTCACCTTAGATTTTCCTTGTCTTGTCTATTTAGCTCCAGAATGGACTGCTGTATTTGGAAATTTTTCATAAGGAATCCATAATATGCAATAGTTACATCATGACTGAAAAAATTATTTTCTCTCTTTGTGAAAAAGATATCCACAAAATTGTAGCGTAAGAAATGTTTGTAATAATCACTTGATCTCCACATTGACCTTGCTAATACCTTTCAGGGTGATATTTAACAACTGTTAATGAAAACAGTTTTACTTAAAGATCAATTGCATAACAGCTTTTGTAGCAAACTCAAACTGAAAGTGGTCTAGGTCTATTATTAGCTCTCTCCAATTCTACTTGTGCCACTAAAGATGTTTCCAAAAACACTGTATGCCTGATCCAAGTAGCTTTGCAGTTTACAGATGGCATAAAATCACAGTGCACGTTCACATCACTACACTGCATATTGATGTGTGGCAGCACATGCTGTGGACCAGAACAATGAATACCTGCAACTGACAATGTGTTGACCCCAAAAAACAAGAAGGAGGGGAAAAAAGCCCATGCTTTCACAGGCGTAGAAAGGAGGGAAAAAATATAAGAGAGCAGAAGCCCTCTCTGGATTTGGAGGTAACAGGACCTGCACCCTGCAGTGAAAATTTTGTGAGCCTTCTCCATTTAGTTTCATCTCAGTGGCATGCTAACGTGTTAGCTTTGCAGCATTAGTATGCTGTCAGAGCATTGCAAAAATTATGTTCAGCAACAGATGCTAAGAAAGCTTATTGAAATATTACTAAATAAGGTATTGTGCATGTTCTACATGGGAAAAATAAGTAAATTCTCTGAGTAGCAACAATAAGGGAATCTCTTCAGTCTGTTAGATATTTGTCAAATGCTTATACTGCTTTATAATGTTTTTCTTCCTTTCAATTTAATTCTCCAACTTTCAATCTCCACTTGATTATTTCGGGGGGAATAACATCTTTTCTAATTTGCTATCGCTTTATTACAGTCTTAATTTGAAATTCATGTTGAGCAATTTAGAGGATTAATGACATATCAAGATTTCAGTATCTAGAAAAAAATAGCATCAAAAGACAAATAATTTGGAGCAAAATGATGCTAAAGTCTTAAAGTTAATACCATTGCTCTGTATGTTATTGTATTTCATCTATGAAAATTATATTTTAGAATCACAAAACACTTTCTGCAGGTTGTCATTAGGTAACTCTGCCTCTCACAGTCTCTGGCGAGGAAGAGAATGCTGCACTCACTCCTGAATTTGTCAGGAACTGGCTATGAGGACAGGACATGTCATGGTTCCCAAAGGACCACGAGGCTAACATCCAAAACTGGAATCTAAAAGAGATTTTTCCATAGCAGCATATTAACTTCTGGGTATAACTTAGTGGCAGTACATCCACATTGGCCTGGCTCACAGCCCACTGCTGGAGGGACTGCAATGCTCAGCCCCTTCCCCCCACACCATTTTCCTGCAGAAGACCTAAGGGACTTATCCAGCCCTCCCAGAATCCACATAGTACATAGGTGTCCAACCTTTTGGTTTGCCTGGGCAACATACACAAACATTGTTCTGAAAGTAATGCCTCCTATGTTTCCATGGAACTACAATTAATACAAAGAACACAACAATACTATTTGACAAAGCAAATTCTCAGCTACAAAACACTATTTTTTAACAGAGTCACCACCATTAGCTATGCATTTTCACCAGCAATAAATAAGAGCCTGCACACCACGCTAGTAAAAGTCTGTTCCAGCAGAGGTGACGCACTGTCACCACTGCTGAAATGCACCACCACCACCTCGCTGTGCTCACATCCACTGTTTGGTCTCCATACATGTTCACAAGTGTCAATGAGTGTCAAGGGGGCAATTTTTTGGCATTTTTTTCCACTTGGAGGAATTCAGTGGCACACCTTTTCATCCGCACTTCCATGTCAGGAGCCATTTTGTCAGACTGTCCCTCTGCTGCCATCTGTTGCACAGTAACAAAATGTAATGGAATATTGGCAGGAAGGTTCAACCTCTATTGCCATACCACCAACATTCACTTCTGGTTTTGTAGGCTACTATAGTTACATAAGAGGTGTTACTTTCAGAAGAGCCCTCATAAAATGTATAATATAGTTAATGTACGTAAGTAACCAAGCTTATTTTAATCTTTAATATTTTTAATTAAAACAAAGAAAGAGAGAAACAAAAACATAGAAGTAAAGGAATATGTGACCCTGTTTTTGTGAAGCTAATGCATCAGGCTAGTTTGATGGCAGTGGCTGCAATTCTTAGTGAGTTCTCAAGGTGTGTGTTTGTATGGTAACTGTTGAGTCATGGCCTGAACCACTGATTGAGCACCTGGGGAAAGAACTGGGTCAGCCCTGGGAGCAGAGGTGAAGGCAATTCAGCTGTGTGATCAGAAGGGGTGGAGCCTGGCTGCACCTTTCTTAGACCTCATTTAAGGGCTTACTAGCACTGGAGAAGGTTCTCTGGTTGGAAATCCCTCCCTTGTGGAGTCTTCTCTGTGAGCCTAGACCTACAGAGGTGGGGCACTTTTCCTTTGAATCACTGTTCTGTCCATGCTAGTCCCTTTGCTGTTATACTCTTGTATCAGCCTTCCACCATGTTAATCTTTCCCATTGTAGCAGCGTCGGAAATTGCTGATGAAATTTTGCTCTTCCTGTGCTTCATCCTTTATAATAATTGTTCGCAAATGTACATACTGCCAAAAAGCAAGGACATGAATCAGGCGTGATTGTGAAGCGAGGAATGTTTTTCCTCTGCTAAGATGGGGCTTATAAAAGTAAAGAGTAAAGAGATATGGTCAGATTTTTGAGTTGAATGTCTGTTAGCAACTCTGAAAATTTGTGGATTGGACATGCCTGTCCTAGCATATGAGCAAAACAGGGCTTATGTCACTTGGGTGTGCCATTGGATCCACTCCTCCAGTGCATGCAGAGCAGGCACATCACGACAGCAGACAACCTTCCCCATATGGCCACCCTTCAGCACAGAGTAATGCAACGCAGCTTATGAGGCCTAGGGTACCATAGTTGTTGTAGGACAAGAAAAAAAGCTATTAAGATACCTCCTTACATTTCCCATCCATGTGAAGGACTTCTGTATGCTCCTGGCTGTGTGCTGCTGACTGTCATCTGGCCGTGCTTCAGCCTCTGTGACAGTGGCGTGGGCTGAGTTCGAACTGAACCTTTGTATAAACTAATTTCCACACATCTTTCTCCCCACAGGCTGCCAAGATTACATTATTTGCTTTTAAAAGTCTTACATGGAAATCAGAAAGTCTCCAATATCATCACTAAAATGTGCAATGGGGACAAGCGGAAAAACTAAATTTATCACTGGAAAAACTAAACTGATGTTCTTGTGTAGTTGGAAATCATTTTGGCACTGTGGTTATGGCACTTCAGTATCTTATTTTTGTTATTTTTTTCTTCTGTTTTCCTCAAGGCCAATCACTAATCATTTGTTTTACTGGGTGTGTTTTGGTGTGACAGTTTTCAAGTCTCCTTCGTTCACATTCTGATTCCTCAGCTTGCTAAAGGACAGCTTATAAAACTCAGTTTCAGATAAACCAAAAATCACATTTATGCCATAAATACCCTCTGTGATTATGGGAAGATGTACAGTCAGTCTCTTTTCATTGGCAGTGAAATAAGCATACAGAGCATGCTTGAATAGCATTTTTCATTGGAGCGGCATTGTTTTCTCAGGGATGTGATGCCAAATTTTCTTTCCTCAGTATTGTCCTTATCTGAACCTGTAAATCTTTTCTTTCTAAATGATGAGAAGTTCCAGATACACCTGTTAAATCCTTTGGCTCTCCTTTGGATATTCACATCTGTTACACACAATAAAGAATAAAAAGAAATACGTCATCTCATGATCATAGTAGTCACACAAACTGCTGTTGTGAGTCACTGGTAATTTACAGTGGATCCCCTGCCCTTTTCATTTATCTTCAGAAATGTCCTGGTTTGTGGTCTGGCAATATCAGGAGCTGCTATAATCAGATTAAATATGTCAGAGGTAAAATCGTCTAAAACCATCAGGCTTGATCCTGAGGTGTGCAAGAGATGTTACCTTTGACAAAAGCTGCAAAGCCTTTTGAATAATTTGTAGTTTCAATTATGAATAAGCAACTGAAGCAGAGACTGAACCAAAGTTTCAGATTTCAACTTGAGAGTTCAGATCAACTGGAAGGAGAGAAGCTGGACCACAGGTGTAAATCAAAGGCAGTTCCAGCCCCAGCCAAACTCATCTTTAACTCCGAAGAGGTTTGGAGAGCAGCAGTCAGGCTGTTTCTGTTTGCCATGAAATTTCCATAATGAATTACATGGAAAACACAACAACAAAAATCCAGTTCTTTCCGTAGTATTTCATCCTTTGAGTAGCATTCATTAATATTTCTTTCTGTATGTCTTAAATTTATTCATTCTCCATAGTCTTACTATAGCTCTCATATTGGCACAGCACCAGCTGGATCGTGCAGGATAGACAAACCTTCCCTGCAAATATCTTTCAGGAGTCATTAGTATTTTTCTTCTCTCCATTTGTGCTTTATGAGTGTTAACTCCTCTGGCACCACTGCAAGGGAGGAAATCATTGTCCTTCATACGAGAGTAGAGTAATGAAGTGGATTATGTGATTTGCCTAAAGCTACAAAGAGAATCACCATCAGAACCAAAATGAGAATTAATGATTTACTTTAGTGCTTTGTCCTATAATCCAATTAGCAGAGAAACCTCCTTCCCCCTCATCTTATGCTGTTTTCCTGCACCTGAGAATGGCACTTACTTCAACAGTGCTTGCTATTTGAAACTGCATTTTGCTGGTAAAGTTGATTTCCCCTCAAGAGGATAAGTCCTACCAATATATTTTTACATCTAAGAGAAAAAATAAAATATACTTTTGAAGAAAAGCAATGTAACAATGCACTTTAACTAGTGTGAATCAGACATTTTGTGATGTTTCAGCAACAAGCCGATGCAGGCAGCTGCATTCTTTATGCCATCTGGTGGTCAGAGACCATCAAATGCCAAGCTCAAAACAAGCACGCGATCCATGAGGGGCACCACTGCAAATTTAGCTTCTGCTCTGATGATGACTTCTGAACTATTTATTTTTTTCCTTTCTTCTGCCTTTTCTGTTCCTTCTCTTTCACTTGCATGACTGCTGGGCTGCTAAAACTTTGGAAAGCTTCACTGAAACGTGACCTGAAAGCAGGCTTAAGTACATGCATATTCTCAGGAGCATTCCCAACTTACAGAAATGCCATATTTCCATGGAATAGGGAACACACTTTCTTCACTGCTTGGAGAAGGAAACTGACAAAACAACCAAATAAGTAAAGGTAGCTTCTATACACAGAAGATTAATCACTTGTGTTCCAGAGACAATTGAAATAAGTGGGTTCCTTGGATAATGAAGACAACCAAAGTGACTTGCATTGCCTTCTTACTGTCTTTAGCAATGAACAGACACAGAATTTTATTTTATTTTTTTCCTGCAGAATGAATTAATGGCTTCCTGCTGCTATACCTTAATGCTGGGTAGGGCTGTGATGAGTTCTGCTCCCTGACCTCATGCACTGACTGCTCCTCAGGGCCTTCCTATGAGGACAAGCAACAGAATGGCAGGACCTCAGGAAATGGATCAATCTTTTTGGATTCACCTCTGGAAGAACATAGGGAGGGACCAATTTCTGCATGTAGCCACGTTTTTTCAAAAGTGCAATCAAAAGAAATGCTACTGTAGCAAGGGAAATACAGAAGTTTAATTAAAAAGCCAGACAGCACCATCATTTGTGCTGGCATTTTTCCTACTCTTTAGTGGAAATATAATTAACTGCCTTCTTTAATAATAAGCCCATTCTTTGGACAATGGGAAGAAGCTATAAAGTTGAAGTAACTGATAGATCAGCTCAGCAGCCAAATGCTATTGCCATATAGCTGTGTTTGCAAGGCAGTTAAAGTGTCTTTAAGCTGATACATTTCAACTGAGAATTGTTGAAATAATAGTTATGATAATCCCTAATCCTAAAGAGTTTAAGATGTGAAGAGCATGTTAATTTTCCACAGTTTACATTACTGTTACATAAAATGTACATTACTGTCTCCTAAGATCAGCCAACTGAAGACAGCATCTCACCAGACTCGGTCAACGCTGTGTCATACCTTGTGCACATACTAACACATTTGGTAAAGATATAACAACTAACCAAGAAAAGCTTCCATGTTTGGATTGGACAGCCTTTAAAGTCCTTCATTACACCCTGCAGCCCTAGCCCAAGTCAGTGCCAAGGCCTTGGTATGTGAGCAGCCTAAAGCAGTTCAACATATTGGGCAGAGGCTGTGGGTAGTTCTTTCAGTGGATGTCCTTGACCAGGTCCAGCTAAGGCTCACAGACTGTCCCTTGTGGCTTTGGCAGCAGGACAGGTTTCTGCTCCTATCTTCTGGACCCAGCTGGGCCAAGTCTAACTCGTCTCAGTATTTCCCCCCATCCCTCACTCAGGTAGGGCTCCTCACTCCTTCCCAGGCACAACAAACCCAAGCAAATGTGAGATCTGTCATTCCAGCTGCCTAGGTCAACCTGGTCCATTTTGACTAAAACAGGCCAGAAGATGGACCCTGGTGAGTCCAAAAAGCCTGATGCTGTGCTAAGGAGGCCGGTGTGCACAGGGAGCTGGTAGACTCTCCAGCTGTCACCTCCTGAGTAGTGGGATGTCATGTGTGCACCTTATTCAAGCTCAAGAGGGTCTGGTATGGCTCAGCCAGCAGAATTGTGAGGGTAATAACCTCCAGCAGCTTGGCTTGTAATCTTCATCTGGGATGGCTCTCTACAAAATGAACATCTGTCCACAGCCTAAAGATATGTTTCAAAACTGATTTAATTAGACCAATGCAAGCACCCATCTGGATACTCTTAGTGCTTTGGCTCCCATTCACCTAGCAAACTACAGTGGATGAAAATTCTTATCACCTGCCCATGGTGCAAAGTGGCCAGAAGGAAATAAGGATGTATCAACTACTCCAGAATGGCATTCTTATGATTAAAAATTTTGGTGAATCCCAATGAGGTTATTTAAGAAGGTGCTGTCCACTGAGGTCTCCTGGGTACAGTGGCTACAAACAGATGGACCATCTGACCATGGCAATGTGAAGATCCATGTCATAGCTGGAACAGCTGATTTAGTGGACTCACTGAGTGTAGAAATGGTTTATACTGCATTATGCCCTAGTCAGTTACTTACCATGTGGGAATGCTTCCCTCCCTTACCCAGCTGACTCTTGTGTTCCCCTACTACTGGACCACAAAGTCCATTTTAATACACGGTCAGATGGGCTAAAGAGCCCATAGGAGAAGCTGATCCACAAAGAGAGCCCAAAGGAATGGCAGAAACAAACTGCAGATGGATAGTTACATATTAAATTGGTGCACACATTTCTGCAGCAAGTGCCTAACTTAGGCTGCATAAGAATAAATTGATTGATTCTAGTTCAATTAAGGCATCCACGGAAGATCTGGCATTTATTTACATTACTACATTATTTGAAGATAGACCAAGGAAGTTTATGTATAAATTTTAGAAAAGCATATCATACAGATTAAATGAGAAAAAATCATTTTGACAACTGAGAGCACCATCATTTTTCAGTACCATTTGGAAGCTGCAAGTCTCTAACAGGTTTTTTCTAAACCTTTAATAAAAAAAAAACACCTCAGAATTTCAATTGCTTTCATTTCACCTCATGCTTACTACCCACTACTAAAATTCTTTTTAAGAAAAACAATTGGAATTTTAACTAGTTGCAGATGTAGAGATAAAAACAGTCCTTAGGAATCTGTATTTGAGATAGGATTTGCAGGGAAAGTCCTATTTATGTTTGCTAATGTTATCCAGACCGTCTATTTGTAAACAAGAGTCAAAGGTCTACAAGTTTTTGCCTGTGGTGAAAGTAAATCAAAAGAATGAGGGAAGACTGTGAGCTTTAGAACTTCCTGGTAGCTGGAGCTGTTTTATCTAATAACAGCACCTTTGACGGATGCACTTCAAAAAATATTCGTTGTCTTTATGAAAAAAACAGTTCTGATAACTGGTATCAACCTCTGGCTCTATTCTCTCTGGCTACCTCTGTTTAATAAAAGTGCACCAAACCCAGAAGCTATGCCCATTTGTTGCTTTGAAATGGCAGAGGCATCATTGCTTTGCACCTGCTGCGAGGAGCAGGTCTTGGCTGTCCATCCAGCTCTACTATCGGAGATTTTCACCTCCAGGCTCCCTTGGCTTCTGTGTGGCATTCACCAACAGGGCAAAACTAGGAAATTTTGGAGAGAAAAAGAATATATTTTAAAAAAAAAAGAAAAGAAAAAAAAAGAAAACTCTGATGAAACTCCAAAGCAGAACAATCTCTTTACTTAATGGGATTCTTGTTTTTGCCAAAACCACTACTTTTGCTAACACGCTGTGAGTCATTATTGCCCTCTCTGCAGTTGAGGGCCTCTGGAGAGGAACTTGTTTTGACTGTGATTACTTCTGCAAAAGTGGTACCACCTGCACAGAATCTCCATTTTCATGGTCTGCAAGACACGATTAGTCTGTAAAAGTCCACAAATGAGGAGAGGGCAGAGCCAGCACGTTGGGGCTTGGGGCTATACTGTGCACACTGTGGCTTTCCACCATATTCATCATCTGTAACTGTTAGCATGCTGCATCACTATTGTGGGCTGAAGAGAGATCTCAAAGAGAGAGAAAGGACTGTGATATCTAGGCTCATCACAGCATGAATATTCACTATAGCAAACAGTCTACTTTAGCTAAATTTCTGGCAGGAAAAAGAGTTCCACATCTGAGATTTCCATTTAAGGACTTTTCTCTTTCAGCTTGGCCAGCTGTAGCATCACTCAGGATGGACAAGGCTTTTCACTGACACAGGCAGTCAGCTCATCAACACCTTTCTGCTGCTCTGTGGACCACTGCCCTTTTCTCTCTGTCCCATGAGGACACAGAGGCAATCTGGAGGGACATCCAAAGTCACGCCAATACAGCCCTCACAGCTGCTGCATGGTGATGCATCTCTCCTTCATTCTCACCTTCATCCTCAGTGTCTGGCTATTGGTGAGAAAACCTAGAGCATTCTATATCCCAATAGACTGGGGACAAAGGGAAAATGGGTTTTTCTACCATATGTCTTCTGGGAGCAGGACAGATTTTGATCTTTGCTCCTGATGCTCCAAGCATCAGGAGGAGAGCTGCTCAGCAAAGCTCAGGAGCCTGGCAAGGAGAGGGGACACAGGAGGAGGATGAGCAGGGCAACCCTGACAGGGATGGTGAATGTCATCACCCCATAACCATCCAGTGCTGTGTCTGTGAGGACATGTGGTCATCAGTAACACCACTGCTTCCAGCAAGATACTTTCAAAAAGCAAAGCAAGGACTGGCATAATTTTACACTGTGTGGTTAAAACATTAAAATAAGCAAACTTCATTTTGAATAATGACATACATCTGTATTAAAAAACCATAATTATTTTGTTAGAAATATGCCAACAAAAGCAATATTTTACAGAGTACCCTCAGAACTATTCTAACCGCCATTTTAGGAAGCACATGACAGTTTACACAGCTTTAAGAGATTCAAACTGGTGTTGTTCTTTTCTATAAGGGCCATTTATGTCTCCTGGAAAACATTATATTTGGGTTTTATTACTTTTCTTAGATTTAAGTACTGCAGAATGCCAACCACTGCAGCAGTGACATCTGTCCTATGATGCACATCTTTGGCAGAGACAAGATAACAGTCTCTGCTGCATTTTTGCAGCTGCACTTCTGCATCTTTGCTAGATACAAGGAGTCTATACTGGTCCAAGGACATGGTATGAAACAGTGAAGGTGCTAGACCTGCTAGACTTACACGTCTTTCAAAATCTTGATTACTAATCTTAATACACCAGAGGAAAAGAGCAGAT
This sequence comes from Chrysolophus pictus, assembly GCA_037305975.1. Taxonomy (NCBI): domain Eukaryota; kingdom Metazoa; phylum Chordata; class Aves; order Galliformes; family Phasianidae; genus Chrysolophus; species Chrysolophus pictus. The sequence continues at coordinate 14,520,890 of CM074579.1, forward strand.
GATTCTGACAATTCATCTGACCACATAATTGATAAAATTCTTAATTGCAAATTCAAGTTATTCAACAAAACTGTTTGTGCCAGCCACAAGGAGTCTAAAGTTACTGCTTTTCTGAGAAAGATAACATATTAAAGAGTGGGCCTGTTACTGTCACTGCCCGTTACAATGCAAAAAATACAGGGATCCAATGAGATTATCATTTTAAAAGATCTGTGGAAGACAAAAAGCTTGAAAGGTGATAAATGTGTTCTGTGTGTAATTAAACAAACAAATTTACTAATATGGAAAGCCAGAGTTTAAACTGGTTCCAGGTTTATGGATAAAGAGTCCAGCAAGGCTGACAGAAAGCAAAGATTCAGAAAATATCTCCAGTTCACAAGAGCTTAGCTGCATACCAGAAGTAGGAAGACAGCCCCCGGGCAAGGATCACCATATGCTTCCCACATCCTCAGGAAGGAATGCAAGAGCCTGCTGCAGGGCTGCCAGGGAGCAAAGGCACTGGGCTAGAAGGGCTTTTGATCATATTTAGCAGAGTCATTCAGATGTAACATTAATTCCAAAAAAGAGACATCATGAAATGTCTGTTATGGATGACTTCATAATTGCCCCAAGAGAACAAACTGGGATAGCAATTAATTTTATGGAGAACAGCAGAGGCTTATGAACTTCTGCAGAGACCTACTTTCATGCATTAATAAAGCAAGTGGAATAAATAAAATTTCGGGATAGGAGATGCATCAATAAAACTGTCTCCAAATTGTGTTTCCACATTTTCCCCCATAAGCTGATAAGTTCATAAATCTTTTTTTAAACTTCATAGTCTATGTGTACACACATATATACATATGTACATTTAAACTTTCCCGAACAGTAAGGAAAACCAGAAGCCTCACAACACATCACAGCATCTCACAGAAAGAAAATGGAAATTCTAAGCAGGAAAGACATGATGTTTGAATACAAGAGACTTTTCAGCTGCAATTATCCTGTTCAAGATATAATGTGTATTTTAAGCCATAAACAAAATCACAAATACTAAAATAGCACTTTACGTAATATCCAATGAAGATATCTATCACAAAGATAAAAAGAACAAAACAGTTTATTACATGCCAGCTTACTGCTGTTTATCAGCTAGAAACAAATCTAAGTAGATCAACTGAGGATATCAGAGAATAGATCTGCGTTAAAGAAAATTAACTCCATCAGTCAAAGTCAAATAGAAAAAAAACTTTAGTAAATAGATTTGACATTAAATGCAACCACCATGCTTCAGAACCTTAAAGAAAAGCTAAGTGACAATCGGAACACCTTTGGCAGGCTGAGATCAGGCAAATTTAAGTGAAAATGAGATGAAATTGGTTGCCTCTCTTCTACTTTCTGACCACCCAGAAATGCTTACTTATGTCCTGAGTAGATCCTGCAGAGGTCACTGTGGAGAGCCACACACATGCAAAGTCAAGGCAAAGCCCACCCTCAGCAGGCAAAGGATTCCCTTCCTACTACCAAGTGTCAAGCCAACTGGCAGCGGCACCTTCTTCATGCTATTCCCTTGGAGGGCCAGAGAAACAAGCAGATAGGATGCATGACAAAAAGCAGGAAGGTTAATGCTGCGGGAACTTAAGAGAAAGCACACCTTCAAGGCCATTTATAAGTATGAGGCTCCTGTTTCAGTGATGCTATGCCCAGATAAATGAGGCCTGAATTTTGTTCCCAGTGGCAAGCAGGGGAATGGCTGATGCTCTGATATGAAGTCAAAATTGACTAACTGTCAGATCCTAGGCCTCATCCACCCAGCACTGAAGAAACCGCAAGAATTATGCTGACTGCATCCATTTTAATCTCCCATGAGATAATTGATTTGAAATACAGAATGGTGGTCCCAGCTACTTAGAAAAAACAGAATCTGAAAATGCTTTTGAAATAACCAGATTTTACAGCAGAAAAATACTATCTCTGTTATTATTGATGTTGTTGTTTTACTGATGAAAAAAACAGATGCACAAAGGACTAAGTAATTGCCACAGAATAGATGTTCAGGTGATGAAAGAATGTATCTCCTGAAAAAAATTCTGTGCTATGTTTTCTTTTTTCCTCTCTGTGAAACTGATGAAACATCTTTAATAATAAGGATTGGCATTTGATTTCAGTATGTACTAAATCAGGCTGACAAATGATCACATATGTCTAATTGATGTTACCATATCACAGTAAAACTCACATTCTTCTAAGTGAATATATCAAACAAAACTCCCCTTCCCTTCCCTTCCCTTCCCTTCCCTTCCCTTCCCTTCCCTTCCCTTCCCTTCCCTTCCCTTCCCTTCCCTTCCCTTCCCTTCCCTTCCCTTCCCTTCCCTTCCCTTCCCTTCCCTTCCCTTCCCTTCCCTTCCCTTCCCTTCCCTTCCCTTCCCTTCCCTTCCCTTCCCTTCCCTTCCCTTTTTCCCTTCCCTTTTTCTCTTTTCACTTTACCCCATCTTTTCAGTATCTTATACATGTTAAACTCTTTTTAAAGATTTCTTAGAATATATTGTAATTAGTATCTGTAGTAGGTTATAGTATGTTGTCAGAACAGCTTAATAGACTCATGCTTAATCAACAGCATGAGTTTGTCCCTTCCAAGGTCTGGGCACAATATAAAAACATGTAAATAAAACAATACAATTTTTTTTTCTTCATAAGATTTCTCTATAGAGATTTGGATCTGTCTGCTTGAAATGCCCAAGTCAGAAATACAAAAGGAAAAAGATTAGCCAGTGTTAGAAATTCAATAAGCAAAAAGCTCTTGTAATAGATTTTGGCTTTTTCAATGTGTTCTAAAAACAATCCAAACATTTCTTCATGTCAAGGAGTTTGACATTACATCTTCACAACCCAAAGAAGCTTGCACATTTTAAAAACAGAATTTAGACTGAGATTCTGCAAATCCAAACATTCAACCACAGAAATGGTTCTCATCAGGAGGCTGAAAGAGAGCAAATCTTGAAGAGCAAGAGTTGGCCCTGCAGCTCAGTGAATGCCACAGCAGGGAGAGAGGAGTAGGAATCCAAATGGAATTAAATAGATCTTTGTAAGCTTCATGCTGAAAATTGTTATTTCCATATGTGTACAGTGGACGCAAGCTGCCAGATCAGGATCATAATGCTTTTTTTTCCCTCTTTCAATCAGTATCAACTCCTAGAGTCATGAGGGCATTAGTAGGATGGGTTGTTCCCACCCTGCCAAGGCGCAGGACCCCACTGCAGTCCAGCTGAACCTCATCCACGGGCTGATGTCTTAGCTTGGCCTCAGCCCATCCCACAGATGTTCCTAGTGCCCAGAGCTGGGAGTGCCACTGTCCTGCTCCCTGCTGGGTTTGTGGGATGGGCAAGATCCTGCTCTGCCGCCCCATAGGAGCCCATGACATGCCCAGATTCAGGGAGCGGCCAGCTTTTGCCTGATGAATACACATACACAAAATGTGGAGCTGCAGAAAATCAAGCCCATAAACTAGAAACACAGGAACTGTGCGGCTGCCTTCTGGATATATAAGCTGGGCTGGCAGAGGGTCAGCTTGGTTGGAGCTGGCATTTCTGAGAGGCATGATGGGGGCCATGAAGCATTATTCTGTCTTCTACATAAACACAAGTCTTTCTTTCAGTGGGTTACACTATAATATAGAATTTAAATTTTATCTTATTTCAGTGCTCCCGACTGTTTGGAGCTGTCTTTCTAACATGCACGTCCTTTTGTCTCACAGACAGAGGTTAATTTCATTGGAAATCAAGTTGTTATTTACAGATTTGATTTAATCAGGCAGAAGTATAATTAAAAATGTGCCATTACCCAAAAGCAGACATTACATAAATTTCTATTTTTCACTCTTCCTGGCTCCTATCTCCGGAATCTGACATTAACCACAACAAACACAAAAATGGATAAAACAAGCCAAATTCCCCTTTCTCTATTCCAGTGTAAATGTAGGAGTAATGCTGTTGAAGTAATCAATTTGGGGTAGAATCACTCCACGAGACCAGGATTTTCTCTGAACAGCCACTAATTGTCAGGAAACTGCTGATCCTGAGGCCAGATTTTTATCTTGTGTGTTGGTAAGTCCCATATAAGAGCACTGGCACAGATGGGACCTTTGGGGTGCACACAGTGGGACAGCCTAGCAATCCCAGAGCTTGAGGACACCTGCTGACATGGTCCTGTGTTTGAAGATTTAACTCTGCTTGTGGTGTGGCATTCTGAAAAGCATATAAGGCTTCAGTGCCCTGGTGCTGTTTTCAAAATGCATTAATTTCTCAGAAGGTTGAGCCTCATTGATTTACATTAAGTTTCAAGCTTTTACATGCTTGAAAATGCATCTATCATTTCTGTAGGTGAGACACGGTCTCCTGAGACCTACACCTTTGTGAGATTCAACTTCACAGCCATCACCTCTCCCTTAAGTTGCACTTAATGAAGTTCCATTTTGAGCTTCTCCCTGTGGTATTTCGGAGCATGACAACGAAACTTGATGTCTTTCTTGTAATGAGTGGTCCAAAACTGAACAGAGTACTTGAAAGATATGGCCTCGCCAGTGCTCAGTACAGAAGGATGATCACTTCCCTGTTCCTGCTGGCAACACTATTCCAACGCAAGCCAGGACACCATTGGCCTTCCTGGCAATCTGGACGCACTGCTAGGTCATGTTTTGCCAAGCGTCGACCAACATCCCAGGTCTATTTCTTCCATAGACACTCTGCCCTAAGCCTGTAGCATTACCTGGGGTTGTTGTGGCCAAAGTGCAGGACTCAGCATTTGATTTTATTGAACTTCATCCCACTGGCCTCAGCCTGGAGATCCAGCCTGTCCAGATCCCTCTGCAGGACCTTCCTATCCCCAGGCAGATCAACAATTCCTCCCAACTTGCTGTCATCTGCAAACTTACTGAGAGTGAACTCAATCCCCTCAACTAGGACATCTGTAAAGACAATGAACAGGACAGGCCCCAATACTGACCCCTGGAGAACACCACTCGTGACCAGTCGCCAGCTGCATTTAACTCCATTCACCATCACTCTCTGAGCTTGGACATCCAGCCAGTTCTTAACCCAGAAAGGAGTGTACCCATCCAAGCCATGGGCTGCCAGCTTCTCTAGGAGAATACTGATGGAGACAGTGTCAAAGGCTTTGCTGAAGTCTAAGTAGACTACATCAACAGCATTTCCCTCATCCACCAGGCATCCCTCATTCCCTCATCCACTCAATCATAGAAGGAGATCAAGTTGGTCAAGCAGGACCTGCCTTTCATGAACCCATGCTGGCTGGGCCTCATCCCCCAGTTGTCTTGTACATGCCATGTGATCTCTCTCAAGATGATCTGTTCCATAACCTTACCTGGCACTGATGTCAGGCTGACAGGCCTGTAGTTCCCCAGATCTTGGATACACGAGTCACAGTTGCAGACCAAAAGCAACTGACTTAACTTCTCAGCTGTCAGTCAAGACAACGTCTATCAGATTTTATTTACCTCTTTGCATTTTCTGGTACACTTTGAACCAGCCCTCATGTGAAAATTCCCCCCAGGTGAGGCAGTCTATCTCACTGATAAATGCCTTCATCATATTCTAGGGCATTTTTAGTAAAAATGACCTTGTAAATAATAAGAATGGATGGATTTCAAGCTAGAGACTGAGGAATAAAATGAATCCCACTGCTTTGATATTTTGAAAATCAAACAAATTGAACTTCTGGGATTGACTATAAGCTCTTTATTTTTTGTGAAGGCATTAAGACATGGTTGAAGAATCTGACCACATTCAACATAGTTATGAGGGAGACTATTTAAACATGACTGAGTGCACACTGAAGCAAATCAGACCATTAAATGTCAGCACTGCTAATAAGGTCTTTATGGTTTGTTTTCTCAGAAATATTTAGCTAATGTTCTTTTCCACTGGCTGATCCCTCTGGGCACCATCAGTCATTCTGGGACTAGCAATCACAAGTTCAGACAGCTCAGAAAGTTTCAGGTCACTCTCCCTCTCTTAAGGGAAACAAAGACAACATAAAACTATGTGAAGATTGATGGCTCTATAGCTAACCCACAGAGTGTGGCAATGGCCAGCTGTGGACTTGATGTGTGCACCTCACAGCAGGGATACCAGGTAGTGACGTGAGGTCTTAAGAGCCTCTGCTGTCTGAGAGGCACAGATGCACTGACTGTTGTTTCTGCACTACTAAGCCATTGTGAATTTCACAGATAAGAAAGGACCAAGAGTATTAATATTTCTCATCTACACCTTTTTGCACAAAGAAGTTAAATATATCTTTCCATCCTACTCAGATGCCTGTGTACTTGTCCTGGAAGTGAACTCACAGCTAGCAAGGAAACATAAAAGTAAGAATACAGCCAAGATAGCTTGTGACTAATAATCGCTGGCTTTTGACCCAGTTTTTATTTATAAAAGATTGATGGGAAATCTCTTATGATTGTTTCAGAACAATGCCAATTAGTAAATTTAAAAATTAAGATGTCCATAGCTGGATAAGGGAGGAAGATTAGATCATATACCAAGAAGTCTCAAGACTGGGAATTTGCTACAATTCCTTAATTCTTAAACTTAAAAAAAATGTTAATGAGTACAATCTGAGTATATTGGTAATGCATTGAGATTTCCTAGAAACTTGAGGATACAGATCCTCAGTCCAGCATGTAGCTTCAATAGGAATGTAATACGTGGAGTATCTTTTCATGGTAGATCTGTCATGTCAGCAGATCTGCAACAACATATCAGAATAACTTTTAGAATACTTTTCTGACATTAAAAGAATCAGATGATCTTTCATGTTCATACACAAGGGCAATGACTCTGCTACTTGTGCAATATAAAAGGGATGAAACAACTGCATGTGCCACCCTCACTTAGAAAAGCTGTTCTAGAAATCACCTCACATTAGAAGCGATGAGCTTGTCTATAGTTTTCCAGTGAAAGCTTTGGCATGTGCTCATGCTCGGATTTGGTACCTATTGAAAAGCCACTTTCTAAACTTGGAAGAACATTCAAATCTTTGTTCATATCATTCTCTTTATTATCTTTGGTGCTGGCTTCAGTGAAGATAATTGTAATTGTTGTTAACATGAATAACATCTGCTTGTTCTGATTTTTGCTATTTGGATAAAAAAGTGAACTTCTCAAGTGTTGTTTTTCCTTGAAGAAACATTATTTGGCACATATAAATGACATTGTTTCCTATTCCAACTTACAGACAAAAGTGTACGTTTTTGAAAAGGACAACTAGAAAAAAAGAAGTCTAATTTGTGACTCACTTTCTGCCTAATATTTAACTCTATGTGATCAAGTATTGCACTGGAATATAGGTGACTCCTGAAAAAAGAATCTGAGAAGTCTTACTCTACCTTCTAACTCCGTGAGTCTCAGTGAACTGAAAACTCTGATTTTGGCCTCCTCATTCAGCCTGAAATTTCAAAAGCATGGCCTTAAGTTATTGTTCACCTTCAGACTAACAGTTTATTTTTTAAAGCAACGCCCAGGAAACAGGAGGCATGGGTTCAATGCTGTACATCCTCTCTTGGTCTGAGGTAATTCACACTTCCCAAGAGGCTGCTGCAGTAAAGTGGAGACTCATCCTTCACTCCTCCTTTTAAAACAGGATCGTTAAGCGTGAAGAAACATAAGAGCCAGAAGTCAAAGCCAAAACAGGTCCTGATTCTGTGGCCTAACACATGGCTTCCCAAAGGTCATTTGTTTGGGGACCACTGTTGGAATTAGCTGCTTCTGCATTTCCCCTAAGCCTAAATTTTGGACTTTGAACATCATCATCTGAACCTTATTACCATTTTCTCCTAATCTCATCTCTATTAGCCTTCCTACAGTCCCCCTATTTTGGTTCACAGCTCCATCTTTCCTTAAGAACCTCCATCCCAGTGCTGAAAACTTTTCCAGTTCTTTATTTTCCAACACTTGTGTGCCCTTCCCTGGCCAAACTCACTCTTAAACCACAATGTCCCTCTAAGGCAAATCCTTATTCCAACAACCCTGTTCTCCCTGCCTTCTCCAGATGAATTTTTTCCAGAGCTTTAGCAGGAACACATGTCCCAGACTAATTTATTTCCCATAGGGACATGAGAAGAACAGCAGGAGAGATATGGGAACTGTAGACAGTAGGTTACTGGCCAGCTGATGACAGGAGCAACTGTGTGCCAGCTCTTGTTGTGTTTTGTCAAAGATCTTGGACAGGCAAAACCAGAAGTTGCGGAAATGGTTTCTGCTTGGCTGATGCACAACACAGTGTGGGAACACCTAGCCTACTGATTCAGGCTTTGATCTGGCAAAAGGTAGTTTTTGTTCCCATCCTTGGTCCTTAGGTCATGTCTGCTTCTTGTCCATCAGCTCTGTGTAACATGCATAGGCAGTCTTAGGCTTCAGTTCCCACCAAGATGCTCCCTTCTGGCCACATGATTAAATTGTTCCTCTCTGCAGACAGCGTTGCTGTCCCTGATTTAAGTCCAATGAAAATCCATGAGCTTTATTTGGGTACAACCAGTAGTATATCAAAGCAAACATTGCTGTAAAGTTTGTGCTTATAGTTAACTACTGCCTTAGAGTCATCATTTGCTGTTCTCCTCTAATGCTGTACATTCATATGTTAATTCACTCTTGGAAGCTGTTGTGCCTGCCTGCACTGTAAGCATTTATCAAATGACAGCAAAATTAATAGTTTGGTTTCTGCCAATTTGATATAAGATGTTTAATATGAAAAGAAGAATATAAATCACTGAAGATAATTTTGGAGCATCACTTACTTCTCTTCAATAATCTTTTCATTCTTCTTTCTTCATTGCATCAATATCAAGATGTAGCCTCTCATTTCCTACTCTTGGTAAAGAGTGTGGATGTGGAAGTGCTGGTCTTTTTCCCTGCTGAATAGTTTTGGTCATGTCATAAATCACAGCGTGGCCGTGGAGATCACATGAACTTTAGGTAAACATGTCCATTTGGATTTTCAAATCAATCAGCAAAGCCAGTCATATAACAGAGTAGGGAATGAAAAGGATTTCTATATTGATTCATTTTTTAATATAATTATGAGTTTGAGAATGAACCTGATTTTCACTGTAAAAAAAGTTTTATGGTATTTCACAGATATTTTTTTGAATCCTTGACCCATTTCTTCTCTTTCTCCCCACAGAAACCAGTAGACTTCAGTTTGCTGCGCTGTAAGTCGGCTCTGAAGGAATGGACAACTCCAATAAAACCCCCCACAGACATGCTCTGAGAGTCCAGCAAGTGAATTAGAAGAAACAACTCGACTCACACTATCTCACCTGACTCATGACTGAATCTCAGCTAATGCAACGCTAGTTTTGAGCACCTTTGTATATCAGGTACTGCAACTCCTCAACACATTTCTGTTTGTGCAGTGTTTTTTTCTTTAACCCCTCAGTATATATTATGCAACAGAGAAATCCAATTTATTGAATTGTTCATGAAAACATCCAACCACAACATATAATACTTTAATTTTCTTGCAAGATATTGTGATGTAGTTCATTTCACATGGCAGTCCAGCTTAAAAAGAAAGCCCTGTTAGCACCAGAGCCATAGGACAGCAGTCTGCTCCCATCTGGCCCATTACAGCGAAGTAATGGTGCTGTGGTCGTCAGAGTGTACAACCAAACAATGAAGCTGTAATTCTCTTACTGGCGTCCCTTCTCCAAACTTGGCGAATTCCTGCTATGGTTAGTCAGGATTTAGATTCATTTGTAAGGATAAGGGCTTCAAAACGAAGTAAAGGTGCATGCTTTTTCCTCACTAGAAAATGCTGCTCCCATTGGCCATCTGAATGGAATCAGAGTATCATCATATACATAAAGTCTTCTCCATATGCACTTTTTCCAGATTCAATGATGTTTGTGTTGCTGTACATTACAAGTTTTGCCATCTACACCAGTGAACAACCTCTTCAAAACCAGTTCAAAGGAGAGAACTACCATACCAGATACATCTGCAGCATCCCTGGGTTGCCAGGTCCCGTGGGCCCCCCCGGAACTAATGGAGCCCCAGGGCCACATGGACGCATTGGTCTTCCAGGAAGAGATGGTAGAGATGGCAGGAAAGGAGAAAAAGGTGAAAAAGGGAGCACAGGTATTGAATATTTGTGTCAACTAACATAGTAGTGCATCAAAATAAGAGCTTTCATCATTACTATTACACATATACATATGATGAACATGTGTGCATATGTATGTGCCTGTGTGGGTTTAGTGTGATGCATGTAGTGCGAGAAAGAAAATATCCAAATATATTTTAGATATGTCTAATATGCATATAGTCTAATGTGTGCAAATAAATGTAATTGCACAGTCTTCCTGTGCACAGATCCTAAACAAAAAGGGGACATTGCAAAGGTATGTGTGGCAGCACTGGTGTCAAATAATTAGTCTCATTTGTGCTGTTAGCAAGGAATCAGAGATTAACAAGTCTGTAGGTACAGAATAAAACCACTGAAATAGTAAGTAATATTTAGTGCATTGGCATCACTGTATGGGTAACCACACTGCTGTCCTCTACACCAGCAGTACCCATGCCTTTGTCTGCAATGGATATATAATTCATCAGTGTTTAATCAAGGCATATGAAGAAAACTAGAAATATAAAACAAAGAACTCGCAGGCTGTGTAGTCCACTGCTCTGTTTCAACTTGCTATTCTTTTCACAAACTTTTTAGAAGATTTTGAAAGTATTTTTGAAGTATTCTGAAATTCTGACCTTGCTTTTCTTGTCTGTTCAGATATACCCAGTAGCCTATGCAATCATTTACTGAGATGATAATTGAAATGATTAACTAACTTAAAATGTTTTTGAAGGTTTAAGAGGAAAAACTGGGCCATTAGGACCAACCGGAGAGAAAGGAGACCAAGGTCAGTCTGGGAAAAAAGGACCAGGAGGACTGATTGGTGCCAAGGGTGAAGTGGGTCCAGCTGGACCACCAGGTCCTAAGGGAGATAAAGGAGACCGAGGAGAGCCAGGTGCACCAGGGGTCTGTAAGTGTGGGAAGATAGTGCTGAAATCTGCCTTCTCTGTTGGCATCACCACCAGCTACCCTGAGGAAAGACTACCAATTGTATTCAATAAAGTCCTCTTCAACGAGGGTGAAAATTACAACCCTTCCACAGGGAAGTTTATTTGTGCCATCCCAGGGATTTATTATTTTTCTTATGACATCACTTTGGCAAATAAGCACCTTGCAATTGGGCTGGTTCACAACGGGAAGTACCGCATAAAGACATTTGATGCAAACACAGGAAACCACGACGTAGCTTCTGGATCCACTGTGATTTACCTTCAACCAGAAGATGAAGTATGGCTTGAGATCTTCTATGCTGACCAAAACGGTCTCTTTTCAGACCCAACATGGGCAGACAGCTTGTTTTCTGGATTTCTCTTATATGTTGATACAGATTATCTTGATGCTTTGTCAGACGAAGATGAGCTCTGAAGCAGATAATGTCAAATCATAGCCAAATGACAAGCCAGCACATGACTTTATCTAGCCGTGTGTGGGACACAAAGTGGAAAATGAATAACCCGGGAATTTATTTTTGCTTTGACAGGAACCAAATCTGAGTTCAGATGGAGATTTGTAGAATCGAAGCTGGATTCTTTACCGAACAACAGGGATATCAAAAGGAACTATAATTAACAAAAGACTGCATTGCTCCAGGACAGACTCCTCATGGAAGTTATGTTTACGTACTATTTAAACAAATTTAAGATACTGTACATTGGATTTTATATAAAATATATTAAGTTACAAAGTAGAATTGATATTTTGTATACGGTATTAAAGAAAAATTGAACAATTGACAGCAATATTGTCCTTGGTCATTATGAGACAGGTAATATATTAAAAACAAAGAAAACTTTTTTTTTAAGAAAGGAATAAAATAGAAATGTCTGCTGGACAGGTCAGAAGCATGTTCTCATCTGATATTTACACCAACAAAAGATATTTGTGAGCAGTTAACCTCCTAATATTTCATGAAATTTTCTACCAGCTGAGGACAGCCTAATTGCAGTCCAGAAAGTACAGAACAAATATATTAAACATACAAAATAATTAAAAGTTGACTAAGCTAAAAGCACGTAGGTATCAAATTAGTATTCTGCTTGGTATTTTCAGTGTAAGTGGGTATGCTATTATTGCAATGTTATTCAATATCTTTTTCAAAAATGTGGAAGAAAATATAAACCTTCTGCTGGAAAAAAAAAAAAAAAAAAAAAAGATGCCAAAAAACGGATAGAACAATAACAGTAAGGAGAATAAATTATATGGAACAAATTGAGTTGCATCACTTAACCAGATTTACTTGTACTCTGAGATGGCCAAATGCAATAAAATAACTTTAGGTCACACATGAGATGGAATACTGAATTCAAGAGATCAGTGAACCTGGAAAAGATACAGGGGACATTGTGGATAGTCAGCATATAGGTCATAAGAGTAGGCTGTTGCTACAGTGCTTCGGATGTGTGATCAGTGGAAATTCAAGTAATGAGTAGTATTCATAACGATATAATAATTCATAACGAGTAGTGTTACTTATGAGACTGCTACTAATATTCATGTTGTGCTTATAGAAAACTGGGGGAAAAAAGAAGACTGCAACTCTACTAATGTACTCAGTAGATCTAACAAGGCCAATTTATTTTTCTTGTCAGTGGAATAGTTAAGAAGTGATGTGCATGATTTCTGGTAGTAGTTGTCACTTCATTCTATCAGACAAGGGCATGGCAAGATCCACCACTGAGAAACTATAAATTCCCACTGGAAATCCAGAGCACATTTTACTAATAGTAGTATCAATTATTGTGAAAATTGGCTAGGAGAATCGTGTGTTCTTCAGCATTTAACATCTTGTAGGTCAAGACTGGCCATCTATAACTGCATATTTAGAGACGTACTTGCTTTGCAAGAAATTACAATCCTGTTTTATTATATTAGTCCCAGATTTACAGAACTGTTATTTCTAACAGTTATGCAAATAGTTTTCAATGCACTACAATTATATATGGAATATCAACCTGTGCACCCTGCATCTAATTCCTTATTTTTCTATGCAACAACACACATGCCTTTGAGTACACGGTTGTTACTTATGCAGTGAACAGGTGCAAAGTTCTGCTTATAGATCAAACTGGCAATGCCTGTACAATCCTCATTTTATTTGACAGTGTGGTAGAAGATGAAAGTGGATGTTTTTTCAACTTGACATCTAATTTATTAGTGTTATACATGTGCTGTTTCTTGTGGAAAATATGGAAGAGAACATTTACTGACTCAGTTTATCACTGTATTGTACAATCATTTATGCATCTGCAAGTCTAGCATAAAATGAGTGCAAAATGCTGCCCAATCATCATTTTCACATCAATGATTTATGCAACTTTCTCACAGACAGCACTGATGATACAAGGCATAGACAACAGCTCTCAGCAGTGATGTTCCACCGGTCAGAACAATCACTATGCACACATAACATGCAGGACGCATAACTCAACAGATACAGGATTGGACCTATAGTATGCATTCTGAAAAAAAAAACCCCAACTAATGAAAGCATTTCATTACATGTTTAATTTACCAATGTAATATGGAAATAGTTCTACATTTGACTCAACAGAAAGTTTATATTAGGAGTTGTAAATTAATTTTATTATGGTGAAACTTACAGATATTTCAGATCTTCAAAATTAAAAAAATTCCAATAGACCATCCTTATGACAGCACAACAGATGTTCTTCAGACTGTCAGAAACATATTTGATGGTTATAATAAATCTGGACATTTTCAGGCAAAACAAAATTTTCACCACTGAATAGAGAAAGAATATGGCATTAAAATGACATTTCTAACTAAGACCAAACTGCTTCCCTATGATACAAAAATGAATGACATATGAGATATTTTAACCATACCTGTGTTGAAAATGACAGCATGAGTATAAGCAAACCAAGAGTTATTGCTTCCCTTTGCTTAATAATTTTAAATTTATGTTAGTACAATCATAGAAAAGTCATTTTAGCTTCCCTAAGTTTTCCCATCTAGGTTACGTAGCTATTTGAATAGTCTGATATTTTGGCATGAACTGTTAAAAACAAGTAATTCTGTTGAATTATACCTAAAGCTTTCTTGCTAGAAGTTTTTTATTACATGAATGGACAACATATGTACACAAGTACCAGGTGTCCCTGCCCTTATTCAGAATCTCAAAACATTTTCCTAAAGTAAATCATAGTTGTAACTGCTATTTTACTTGAAAATAGATCAGCTTTGATGACATGATGTTTCCTTAGACATATTCCCTCTCTCTACATTTGAATTTACAGTGAAAATATCTTGGGCTGAAGTCTCCCCACTATTTATGCTATCAGGTGAGGGGATAGGTTGGGTTCGTTTCAAGATGATCTAGAATAACAAGGAATCTCTTTAGGATTAAATCTGACCTTAATTAGGTTTCTACACAGTGTATGTGCCGTAGTGGCACATGAAGTTAGGCATCCGTTCTACACTTGTCATCTACGCTTTGTCTACAATCAGCAGAGAAAAAATATTATCACCAGGAGAAACTCCCAGAAGAAAGCATTATTTGCTGTAGCACAATCTCTTAGGCTTTCTGAAGGAAGATGCAAGAACTCATACAAACCTGATACCACCCAGGAGCTTTCAATCTTAGTGTTCCTGAGATTCCTGAGATTAAAAAAAAAGCCCACATATATTTACCTGGGATATATGTATGGAGATATCCATAAATAAAAATAAAGTTGTTTGAAAGAAAATAGCCCCCACAATCTTTTAATCTCTCAAGCTTTCTTTATACGTGGTAGAGTGACAAAGAAGATGTCAGCTGCATGTTGATAAACATTTTTAACCTAGATAGCTAATTAAACATTATAATCACACTGAAAACTTCATCTTTAAACTTATATCCCTTTCTTTGAATAAATACCTTCACTTTCCTCACTACTGCTTTTCATATCCACATGATTTATGCTGCCATAATTTTTTTCAGATGCAGTAAATATAACCAGTCCTAAAGAATTTTTTTCTATGCTCACAAAATACAGAGAAAAAAGCTACTAATGCATATCAGG
The DNA here is from genome assembly GCA_037305975.1 of Chrysolophus pictus. Lineage (NCBI taxonomy): Eukaryota > Metazoa > Chordata > Aves > Galliformes > Phasianidae > Chrysolophus > Chrysolophus pictus. Next base: position 14,536,033 of record CM074579.1, read on the forward strand.
ATTGAAAGTATTACCTACATTCTTCAAAGCTTCATAAATCTGCCTAACAGCATTTATGCATTTTGGCAATGGCAAAGATACAAAAATCTGAAAAGCACCTTAATGTGTTCCCTACTGAGTATGTTTCTATAGTTGGTGCAGTTCATATAATACTTCATTTTTATTTACCTGCTAGGTTATTATTTACCGAATACAGTTTCACATTTACCAAAACATTCACTCTTCAGTCATCAGTCTAATTTATCCATTGGCACGTACTTCACACTCAGGATAACTGTAATGATATAGCAGGCAATTTAGCCAGTAGGAACCTTAGTTTTATGCGGAAGCATGGCTTATTTAATATATGTATTTCAGTAGGTGGTGAATCCCATCCAAGAAATAATACAGGAGAGCAAACAGAAGATAAATAGAGTTGAGAAAGCAATGCATCACAGAAGCTGATGATATTTCACCTGCTCAGCTGCACTGTGCTGCTTCATTCAATAGGTGTATCTTTCTCAGTGAGTAATACATTGCTTTCAAGAAGCAATTTATTCATTTCAGAACAAAGCATTTATACTTCAGCTTGCAGAGCATTCAGCAGTTATGTTCTTTTCCACATCACTCCTAAACTCAGCGCTCCAAATTGAGGTTATGTCAGTATTTCTGAATTTCAGAGGCATGATTTGTCCCCAAGCTGATGTGCACAAAGTTCCAAGCACTTGGATGAAAATCTCAGTGATCTCAGTGATGCTTTGTTTTATGCTGGTTGCAAACATCCAATCAATTCATGAAAGTTACTTCCTAAGGCAAAAGAAAAATTAATTAAACATGTTATGCAACTATATTTTAATATCATATACATATACAAAAGTGTTTTGGATTATTTGCCATTTAGCTTATATCCTTCAATTCTGCATGCAATTTTTCTTACATGATTGAACAACTACCTGTTGGAAGAGCTGTAAGGAAGTTTTTTCCTATATGGAGATTGTTCTTGCAGCACAAATCATTAGTGTGAAATTATCTTCTCTGACATTAATGTCTAAAACATCATTGCCTAGGCTAAATTAGTTGCTACCTTTCCTGTCACCAGTGCAGAGAAATAGGTGGGATAAATCTCAGTTCGGATGACAACGTATTCAAAACCTGCTTTAAGAAAGGAAGGGGCTGGAGATACCTGACTCTTCATATTACCTGTATCTAAGTGATGAACTGAGGTTAGCATTAAACTTTCAGATGGCAAAACTACAATTGCTGCTCTTAGACAACAATATAAGTGGAAGAACTGGTGTAATTTAATACTGCAATTTACATGTCTCTCAGTTAGAAGATATGGATTGATGAGAAGAACACAGCAGTACCTTTATAATGATGCAAGTGACCTCTTGGCAGACCTTTCATGAAGTAATGCTCCAGTTCCTCCTTGGACAGCTTCAAGTGCAGTAACTTGGCTGTCCTCCCGAAGATTTTACCATATGTGAAGGTGGGCTAGATAACATGCCCAAAGTCGACATACTTAAGAATTTCTAAGGATTATTAATTACAAATTACAAATAAATTACAAATAAATAATAAAATTGTTGCTTTTCAAACTTAAGGCTCCTGTCAGAATCCTTAATACAATATAAAACATAACACTTTGTTCATGAAGTTGTTTCTGTGAAAGAATAGCCTGGCTTTTGTCACATTAACAAAGGGACAAGAAAGACTGAATTATTGAAAAACAAAATAATTGTGTTTCTCAAGAGTCTCCAAAAGTGAACTCTTAGAGAAAAGCAGATGAGATTTCTAGAAATGAGTGAATCATATTTAAAAAAAAAAACATTTACCAGCATTCTCTTTTTGTTCTTTACTTTCGAACAAGCGTTATTCTTAGGTTTGGAAGATAGTGGAAGGCATTTAAACTTCGAGTTGAAAAACAACCTCTTTAATCATCTGAAAACTTGTCTACCACTGCTGCTGCCAAAGCAGCAGGCTTTCCTCCTTTCCACACCACCTGCATCTTCTGGCAGATGGTCTGATAAGTGAACACTGATTTTTCCTCCATGTGTGACAAATTTCAAGGAATTTTATTTGTGAATTCAGTCATGCTGGAGTGAGGTGCAATCAGTTTAAAATAATCACGCTGAGCAGAGTTTGTTCTCCCTCCTTTGTAACCTCTCTGAAGTTGAGATCACTGCAGAGCTGCCTATAGTCAAAACTTCTATTTTAATAATACATCAACATGTAGTCTTATTTGGTAAGATCACCCTATGGCCTGCCTCATTTGGGGCAGCCAGCACAGCCTCTCCCTGAGCAGCAGATGTAAGGTGCTGTGATGAGATGGTAGTACCAAAAACAGGGCCCACAGCCATGGCCCCAGCCATAAAACCCGAAGGCTCTCTTTTTCACTAAAGATCAACATTTTGCTTTTTATAATCGTTTCCCTCTACAGTTTTTGTCTGCTCCAAAGGCCATGCTTGGCAAAACATCAGTGACAGTGCTGCACCTAACAAAGCAAAGCTTCTCACATCATCTCATTTGGAGCACTGCATCTGCTGCACAGTGCAATCAAAGACACTGGGCTTCCCTGTTTCTATGATGCTAACTGAAATAAATGTGTTTTTCTCTCCTCCACGAATCATATAAGGCTTAAATTCTGTCTTACTTCTGGGAGTGGAGTTATGTCCATCCTGACATGTTTTTAAGTAGCTTTTCATCCTGGTAAGCAAATGTTCCCACTGTTCCTTTAGGGTACTACTTTAATGTTCCTTATATAATGCTGTTCATATTTGTCCATCATTTAAACTGTTTGCACAACTGTTTCTGAGAACTGGAATAGATAGCTGGGAGACAGGCTTATTAGCAAAACAAGATGTTTCACCTGAATCGTTGCCAAAAGCCTGTATGAAGGTTCACCCACTGGATGACTTCCATAGGCTCAGATACAGTGAGACTTTGCAGATATCAGAAATTGCGTACTGGACACATCACCTTCTAAAACCTGACATTTCCATTCTTGAAAAATATTCTCATGCCAGCTCTTTCTAGCTGTGATAGTTCCACTTAATTTAACTAAATGTCCATACTACAGATCTGTTATCTTCTGTGACTGTTTACTTCTTCCCATGACTTTTTATAATAGCATTCAGAAATAGGAAACAATTCAGCCATCTCTTTTCATGTGATTCCAGCTACTAAAGCTTTGCATGAACAGACCTTCAGAAGTTATAGGGGCTGATTGTATAGGGACAGTTATAAACAGGTCTAGTAACAACTCCATTTAGTACCCACAGTGTTGTTTATTCTAGTTGTTATAAAGATACTGCTGCAAATGTTATTGTAAGAAATTACTTCCTAACAACCTGGCTCAGCAGAAAAGATCTGTCCAGATTTTTTAGGAATACTATAAGTTGCTTTGTACCTATAAAAATTAGGAACCGTATGTAAGACAATCCACATTTCTACAAACTATCTGATAGCACTGACAGATTTCTGCCTCTCCAAATATGCAATGATTGGGATAAGGTACTGTCAGCAGGAGCTGCAATCACTTCTTCATCTTCCCTGTATTTTACTTATAGTTTTCTCTTTCCCTCTTACTGTAAAAAAAATTGTCTACAAAACATAAGAAGAAGTCTTCCAGAATGGCTTTAATGGCAGAAGGAGCAAAATCTGAGCCTTTCTCTTTAAAAACCAGAGCAGCCTGTTGCTAGGGGAGGCTGCTGTGCTTGGCTGCTGGCAGTCCCACAGCTGCTGCATCAGAAAACCCAGGTAGGAAACAACTATTTTCCTTCAGATATCATATCACAGTGATCTGGATGTTTTCATGGGTGAGAGATTTAGAAATCCAAAACCCTCAGAGCGGTGTTCCACGTACTTCTGATGTAACTCATTTTGTGAAGAGGAGTTAGAGGAACTTCTGTTTGTTTTGGGGTTTTACTGCTTTGGAAACAGCCTCTGAGCTAATGGAGTGTACTTGCTTTCAGTTGTTCACTACTTTTTTTTAGTGCTGCTCTTGTACTTAATTTCAAGAAATGATAAAGAATTGTTAAAGAAAGTGGCCATAAGGTCCTTCTTGTTTGTTGCCAGCATTCTCCATTTTCATGTGCCTTCAGGAGACTGTTTAAATGTGATACATAAAAGTTAGATATGAAAAAGAAGTTTATGAGCTGAGCAACAAAAATGCTGCAGTTTCTTGCAGTGTTATAATTTTTGTGTCACAAAGCTGTTATCTAATTAAACTTGCATGCATCCAGGAAACACTGCACTTTGCAGGCACATCGTGCTTAGCACTTGTGCAAGGTGCTGCTGTAAATGTTGCTAAGGTGAATGCAAAGGTGCTTAGGGAGCGTCCTGTTTGCCTAACAAAACCACTATCTGAGGGCAAGTTCAGTTCCCTGTGCTTCCCGAAGGTGCTGTTTAGCAATCTGAAAATCCTTTGGGGAGAGCAGGGAATATGCGTAGGTGGAAGATAACAAAGTCATTTCTCCTCTGCCTGTTCTATCTTTATACTAAGCATTTTCCAACAGTTTAAGAGTACTGCCTGGATTGGATGCAGTCTTTGAGGAAAGCATGCATGAGCTTACATATCCAGTACAAAGAATGGATGGTGAATTAGAATAATTTGTGTAGGTGCTCTTGCTAAAGGAGGTGCAGCAGGGTGCAGAAAAGCTTCCTGTGTTTTATTCCTGTGAGTTATTTCACAGGATTTTTAAAATACAGACTAAATTATGCTGTTGGGTGGTAGATCAGCACTGTTGGTGCAAGCTTTCTGTGGGGAAAAAAAAACAAAAAACAGCTGAGGTGAAGCAATAGTAGCACTCAGTGAAGGCATGCTGTGGTAGTGCAAAGGGAAATGGTTTCAAACTAAAGGATGGAGACATAGAGTGGATGTAAGGACACGTTTTCTTACAGTGTGGGTAGTGAGGCACCATAACAGGTCACCCAGAGATGTGGTGGCTGCCCTGTTCCTGGAGACACTCAAGTCAGGATGGATGGGGTTCTGAGCACCTGATCCAGCTGTAGGTTTAGTGCAGGGTACTTGGAGCCTTTCAATGTCCCTTCCAGCCCAAATGATTGTATGGTATTTCACTGAGCGACAGGCACTCGTTTGTATATGCAAGAAAATAATGAATAACTCAGTAGTGTCCGTCAGGCTCTTGTAATCCCCAGACCCATACAATCAGTACTACTGTAGTAATGCAGGTTTGCAGTTACTCTTTATTCCTGCACGAACACATCACTATCAGCCACCATAATGCTGTGAATTGCATCAATGTAAAACAGAATTAGCTAAAAGTATGTAAGTTAGTTGGTTACTTTATCTTCCGATCGCTAGTTAAACATATCTAGTCTCAAGTAGGTTAGGAGAACAGTTGTCCTGCTTTCTGATCTGTAGAACTGCTTTAGAAGTAACCGTGCTCGAACTGAGAGCTCATCAGTACGGCAGGAGGGACAAAACCCTCCATGGACACAGGCAACCGGTGCGAGGAGATAAGCTGTAAAGAACGATGCCTTAGGGATGTGAGAGACAAATGACGGCTGTGTTTTCTAAGTTCACCGAGTTCCAGGGTTGTGGCCTACTAAAGGCCACAGCGGGGCAAGCACAGGGAAGCTCCTTAGGCGAGTTCTCATAGACCAGCGATGACACCTGTGGCAGGACGGGGCGCACAGCCCCCTAAGACACCCCGCTCCTCAGCGCTCGGGAGGGCGAGCGCAGCGCGCACGCGCACACGGCGTTGAGGGCGACCCGCGCATGCGCGCTCGCGCTTTTTTCCCCTCCCCTTTGGGGTCGGGGGTCGTGCCGCCGGCGGCCGGCCTGCTGAGGCCGTGTCTCCTTCCGTTCCCTTTCCTCCCCTCACTCACGCGTTCTCCCCTTCATTTCTGTCCCGCTCCAGCTGCCGGGACCCGCCGGCCCCCTCGACCCGCGGGCGGAGCGAGGGAACGCCGCCGACATGGCAACAGAGCCGGCGGCCGCTGCCCCCCCGGCGCCGCGCAGTGAGTGACTCCGCCGTGCGGGGCGGGGCGGGCGGCGCTGCTGGCGTAGCGACGTGGGGGGGCGCGTGCGCGGGCTTTCCCGACTTTAACGATTCTACGGTTTTCAAACACGCTCTTTTAAACGAGTTTTGCCTTGGGCAGAAAGGATTTGCGTGTTTGAATGTAAGGCTCGTGTTTTGTGGCTGAAGCGTTCGGCGATGCCTGCGGTCGCTGGCGGCCGCTCGCCTCCGTTCTGAGCGGGTTGAGGGGCGTGCAGGAGCGCGCGGGCGAGGCCGTGGGGGGCGAACGGCCCGCTGCGGAATGGGGCGGAATGGAGCCTGCTGGCACCGCCAGTAATGGTGAACTTCTGCAGCGGGATGTCCGCGATATTCCTGCTGAGTGCTTCGGGGAGCGTTAACCTCGTGAATCCAACTGCAGAGCTTTATGGGCTTACGTAAATAGGCGCAATGAAACAGTCAATAAAACCCAAACCCGTTTCGGGTTTTCATCGTCAGTGCCGAGGTGAAACGTGTTGTCCTTAGGCTTATTTTACCAGAGTGTGGTATTCGTTGTGGGCACCTGCGGCGTAGGAATGTTTGCTTCTCTTTGAAGATCTTTGTGCCTGCCTGTTCCAGGAAGGGATGTGCTGCAGGCACCTGGAGGCCAACAGCAGACTGGATCCTGTGAGGAAATCGAGAGACACCCTCTAGTGACGGTGGTTTTATTTTACAGAAACTCCTTTTTCCAAGAATAAAAAACACAGCAGTGCACTGAAAGGAGAATTGGCCGCTTTCTGAAAAGCGTTTTGTTTCCTCAGAGATTCTACTCAATAAAAAGTCAATTTCTTCTGAAATCCCTCTTTTCTGGAATTCTGTTAGCTTTGTTGTGATGGAGTGAGAGCATGTGGTGATCTGAATTAAAGTGGTTTGCTTAATAGCAGTACAGTTCATTGGTCTGTTTTGTTTGTTTTCCGAAGACGCTCATCTTAAGAAAGGAATAGCTCTCCACTTCTTGTATTGCTTCCTTGTTTGTAGTGCCTCTGTGGTGTTAAAATACACAAACACAAACCTTTTTATGAAAAGGGAACTGTATTTTAATGCAAGCAGGTGATGGTAAACAGCTGCAGAACTTTCAGTTTGTGATGTCCTTCAAGGGTTTGCTTCCTTCCATGCTCGCGTTATATGTTCACATTCTCATTCTGGTCCCAGTATGGCAGACTTTCCTTAAAAAATATAATGTAGCTATTTCTTCTTCTCATAGTCACAGAAGATGTTGTTTGTTCCTGTTGGTCTTCAGCAGTTCAGTTAGTCTTTGCTCTTTATTTTTCTAATGCAATCAATGATAGAACTTTACTGTTTTCATTTAGTATCATGTTGTGCCATTTTAGATGCCTGTATACCTTCCTTAAATTGAAAAATGTGGCAATATATCAGTCCAGCAGTCAGAATAACAAATCACAATTCCAAATCTTGTCTATGTAGCTAGCTCATATCTGTGTGGAGTGAAATACAGAGACATTGTAGGATAATGGTGCTTCCAATGTAAAACATGGTGTGAACTGCTTTGATGCAGTCCTGAAAAGGTGATCTTGCAACATAATGCTCTTGTAGATGTCTGTCTTCTCTCGCTTCGTAAATATATCTTAAAGCTAAGAAGAAATTACTTGGCTGTAGAGCCCGTTCACGTAAGCAGGATAAAATTCCATGCACAGAGAAATAAAGTAAATATTTGTGTGATCTTTCTTCCAAGGAACTACAGGATCTCACAGTAACTGATGTATTGATTTAATTTTGCCACAACTATTAAAGGCTTAAAATGTTTTTTGTTTCATACGAAAACCATCATTCCCTTGTTATCACAAGGTATTGATTCATTTATGAAGAAAATCTTCTACGTGCGGAAGGAACATCAGTTCTGCAGGTGCTGTAATTGGTGGCTGAGTATTTCTGCACTATTTTTGAATGTTTACGTTGTTCACTTTACCCGACTTGTCTGGAAGTGTTTATGGGAAATTGTCACGTATTTCAGAAAATTGAAAGCAGATTCTTATCTGTTGCTTTGCATTTTTCATTAATTGGGATGAAATTGAAATGAAACAGTTGCTCCAATGAAGTATAGTATGTTTTTACACACTGGATTAGGATCGCTTTAAACACAAAAAATACCGTGGAGACTTGCAATGATGAATATTCCACAGCTGATTTTAGAGGCTTGTTATATTGTAATTAAGTCCATCATTTCCCTCTCTGGGAGACACACAGCCTTTCTGCGTGTAGGAACTTTCTGTAGGCTTCAATTTCATAGAATCATAGAATGGCCTGGGTTGAAAAGGACCACAATGATCATCTAGTTTCAATCCCCCTGCTATGTGCAACCTCCAGACCAGGCTACCCAGAGCCACATCCAGCCTGGCCTTGAATACCTCCAGGGAGTAAAACAAACAGAAAATAGAACAGAGTTCTGTGAAAAAGGATTATTTTTTTTTCCTTATTTCCAGAAACTAAGAGTGAAGTCTGTCAGTAAATGGGACTTCTGATACTCTTTGTCTGCACATCTTGTACACAGAATCTTCATTTCAGCAGGTTCTGAGAATTCCAAGTATGGACTTGGAATTTAATAACTGTTACTTGCTCATCTTTTTAAATGTAGTTTTCTAGTGACTTCCAGGTCCCAATCTGTATCCACCTCTTTCTGTCAAAATATTTCCTAATGGCAGACATCTTCTGTAGTACATACTCAGAACCTGTTCTTTTCCTAAACCATCTCAGGGCTGGATAAAATGCCTCTTGAAGAACTCTTGAAGAACAGCTGGCTTGACAACTTCATCTTGGCTTATACAGGCCTGCTGTTGTTTCTTACTGTCTTCTAAATATTTACAAATAGGCTGGTTCAAATTGGTGGATGAGGAGAAAATGATACAACTAGAATCTGTGTCATTAATGAAGAGATTAATGAATTCTTTTAATAAGAGAAGCCTTAAACTGATCACTTTTCAAGCTGTTAGGTTTCTAAGCGATGTTCAGCTAAGATATTCTGGAGGGTTTTGTGAAGAGGATAAACGTGACCCTCTTAATGTGGTGGTGCAGCCCCATCGAAGGGAAATGGGTGCTGCCTCCAAGTAACGTGTAGAACACAAACGTAATTCTGCTCAATACAGAAAGTTGGTGGAACTTCAGTTGTTTGGTTACACATGCAATCTCATTTATAGTATACACTGAATCATTTGACTTCATATGAGAGGGTGGGTTGTAGGCATCCACTCCTTTGTGTTTCTGTTCCCAAGACCGTAGCTTTTTTCTAAACAACAGGATAATTATTTATCCTTTCTATTTAGAAATTGGGGTATACAGTAGGGTATGAGATCACTCTACAGAAGTGGCTTGAGTCTGCCAGAAGAGATCATTATTTATTTGATGTAGAAGGTAAGGGGAAGGAATCTCATCAATCCTGAAATTAAAATGAGGTCTTGATAAGTTTGATTGGAGATGAGTTCTCATTCACTTTAAATTTTGGAAAGAAAAGTCTGGACTTTCTGGGAACACTAATTTAAAGGCTACAACAAATAGGAATTCTATAAGAGCATATTGTAAAAGCTAGATTTGTTGCCATGAAAGCATTTAAATTAATGGTCTGTAAGATCTGAATTGCAAAAACAAACAAAATTCTATTTCCTCATGCTTTTTGTTGGAACATGGGAGTCTGTGGGCTGTAAATAGGCTTATTTTACGTAATTTAAAATGTCTTTTACAAAACAGTCCATTTAATCATGTTTTCTCTTTCAGGCTTGCCCCCTGTGCCTTCTACATCAAGAATGGGATTTTCAGAACTTTCCATCAGGGAGCGTATGAGAGAGAAGCTAAAAGCAGCCAGGGTGTGTGTCCTTCAGAAGCCCTCTTTGGTTGGCTATCTTCTTCGAAGTACCAACAGCTTCAGTTTGCTTTCCTGGTGTTCTGTGTGACTGATTGGATTATCTGCTTTTTTATTTCTAAGGCCGAATTAATATTTGATTGATTCTTTGGTACAGTTATTTTTCCAGTAACTTTCTCATGCTGTGTTGTGTTTTTGGTTTTTTTTTTTTCTGAGGTTTATATTTCAGTTGTGTTTCTAATACAAAAGTTATTCTTTGTAGTAATTAAAATTATGAAATCGTTACAAGATTCTTGTATATTTTCATCAAAAACATTGTTACGCTCTTTTGAAATGAGTGGATTTGCTTGCAAGTTTACTCTGCAGTTTAATAAAGAGTATTAACATCTAGGTCTAAAAAGCACTTAAGCTGATTATTATGGTTAAAAGATTCAGTCCCTAATGCAAGCATGCATGAGATGCTGAGTTCCTGGGAATTACTGTAGCTTTGGTGCTATTACATTTTATATTACCACTGAGCTTTTTTTTTTTTTTTTTTTCTTTTTGCGTAGTCAAAAGCAGAAGCTGCTTTATCTCAAGAAGACCTGGGTCCACGGCCAAGGCATTTAAAAAGCATCAGAGAAAGGAAAGCAGAACTCAGACTGGATGAAGGGGTAAGTGCTCTAGGGCTCAACTACAGAAGATCAATTTCATTCACTTTATTGTGACTAAAATTATATTGTTTGCTTTTGTTGAAAGGAACCTCTCCAATTACTGCTTTTAATGTACATGTTTAATGATAATCATTTTTCTTTAATTACAGTATAGGTGTCCTGTTAAACTTGTCATTTACAGGTTCATTACTTCTGTTGTTTAAGATACCTTGAGGTATTTAAGTTACTGTTGTAGGAAATATCCAAATAATTTTCTAGGACGGTATCTCTGATAAAGCAGATTTTATTCGCAATTGCAGTGGCGGGCCTCCTGCAAGCAGGAGAGCCCCGAGAAAACAGGGCTACATCTTTTTATCCCCTACTGCCCGATGCTTATCTCTTTCTGCCCTGGTTCCTCATTGGCTGAGTACTGCAGGTTCACACTCTTTCGCGACGCTTCACTAATCATACAAATACCAAGTAAACATAAATCTTTGCCACCCAAACACAAATATCTTAATTGTTTAATTGCCTTCTAACAATTGTTTTCTCAACAAACATTTGGTCGCGGTTTTTGGATGCCTGTTCTATAACATAAACATAGCCTCTTGATTGTTTAATTACCTCCCCCTTTAACATTTGTACCCCTTTACACTAAGTCATTGTTCTGGTCATTCATCTGTCCTTACATAGAGATAAGCTCGGAAGGAGGATAGAGGGGAGTATCTTGGAGCCTGTCTACGGCATCCTAACATTCCCACAGAGTGGGACAGTTCTGCTTTGTGTAGAGGCCCTGACTCCTTGTAAGTTTGTTAAATGTATTTCGCTTCTGCCGGTCTAATGAACAACGTTACAATATGTTTTCTAGTTCAGAATACTATACCCACATTGTTTAGAACATTTAAAATCTACTGCAGTTTTGTGAGAACGAATTTGTTAGGTAATTCAGTAATTATGTTTCCAAAAAATGTTACTAATATATGTATGTTATTCTTACTTTCCACATTAGTTATTTCTAAGAATATGTTACAACTTAATTCTTTAGATCAATTGCCCTTTTCCATTGTTCACTGCAGAAACAACACTTTCACTTTCCACACTGTTACAGAAAGGGGCACTCTGTTATAGCTTTACATAAATTTACATAGTACAGTCGCTAAATGTAACCACTGAACATTAGCCTTGTCATTGCACCGTATTTGCATTTCCTTGTCACTATTTTCTGTATATATATTTTTAGTATGAGCATATTCTGTGTTAGAAAAGTAATTCTGTATTAACCAATTGGCAAAGTTTATTTCAGTAAAACTGGCACACAGATATTCTTTGTTACTTTTGGAGCAGCTATCATTAAACATAGAATATCGTTAATGTGTATAAAGTAATAAAACTTATTTTATTCTTTTTTTTTTATTAAAACATATAAAAAGAGAGCAATAAAAACATAAAATTTAGTGGGATATGTGGCCCCGTGTTTGTGAAACTAATGCATCAGACTGGTTTGATGGCAGTGGCCGCAATTCTTAGTGAGCTCTCAAGGTGTTTGTCAGAATTTTTTGTTGAAATTTTACTCTTCTTGTGCTTCATCCTTGACAATAATTGTCCACAAGTGTACATACTGCTAAAAAGCAGTGGTGTGAGTGAGGTGTAACTGTGAAGTGAGGGATATTTCTCTGTGATGGGAGAGGTCTTGTAAAAGGCTGCTAAAGAGATGTGATCAAATTTTAGATTGCAACTCCATATGTTCTATATGAAAATTCACAAGTAATGTATTTATGCTGACTGAAAATGGAGTTGCAAATAAACCTAAATAATGGATGATTTTTTTTTGCAGTCTTGAAAGCTATTCACAAATTCCTTTATCAAAACAGAAAGCATGGCTGCATATTTTTTGCTGTTCATAGGACTGTGTTTAGCAAGTGTAACAAAACCCACAACATCATTTGCCATCAGCTGAGTTAGCAGTGCACTGTACCTTCCCCGTGTCCTGGTTTCAGCCCACGTGGGGTTCCTAGTGCACCAGTGTTCCCTTGGTGCTGAGTGATGGCTGTGCCTGGCCACTCAGCAGTACAGAACCACTGCCATCATGGCATGTGGGGCAGGGAAAGGACAGGCTGTGATGGGCCACACGCAGGCTGTGAGTTGGGCATGCCCGGATTGAAGTTTCAGAAAGGTGGGAGAGGACAACTGTGCTATTTCCTTTGTTGAGAAAGCAGGGGAATGTCATCCACAGGGTTTCAGAGTAGCCTACAATAATTGTTTGAGAGGGGAAAAAAAAAAAAAAAAGGTTTGTATTTGGGCATTTGGGCACCCACCCAAGCAATGGAGAGTGCTTTTTTTTTTCTTTTGGTTGAGAGCAAATATATTCTTCCTTATTTCAACAGAGACAATAGACGTAGCTGGCCTTAGGTTCATTGATTCTCTCTGTGGGCAGTGTTGTTGGGCAACAGCGCCATTGCCACAGCTTCCAGGCTTGTGCTGTCTGTCTCTCCTTTCTCCCATCCCTGGGATGGGCAGATTTCTCGTTACCCCCCCTGAGGAGGTAACATCTAATCAAATCAGTATTCAGCTGTGGTTTGTTGGTTGCTTGCTTTTTTAATGAACAGTTATGTTAAAACTTATATATTTTTTTGGTTTAGTCTGGTGATAAACTTGGAGAGATGCAATGGGATGAATCTCTCTTATCATCAAAAATGAAGTTTTCTGATTCTGTGAAAAAACTCAAGCAGAAGTCACAGGTAAGTATCAAGTCTTTCATTTCAATAACTGACATTAATTTTATTTAAGCATTATATGGCTTTGTGATTCTGTTTGAGTAAGCAAGCAGAACTTGGTCTTTAGCAGTGAAAAGGAGTTTGTGTAATTTAAAAATTCTCCAACAGTATGTGCCTGGAATTGGAATATGAGATAGAAACCAAACATAAGAATGACATGGGGTTATTTAATTTTATAAAATGAAGTATATCCATTCGTACACAATTTGTGGAGCTTGGAGGAAAATGTTCCTTCTTTTAAAATCCTCTCAATTGAATGCACCAACTCTTAGTTAAAGGAACACAAATGTTTATAGTCAAAAAATGTTCATGTTAATTCTTCTATTGGAGCTTTCATCCTGACACTCAAACGTGCCTCAGTCTTGCACAGGCAAAATACAATTATAAATTTATCCTTAGGTGATTCGTCTGCATTTTTATTATCCATCATTATATAATGATATCTGCATTATAGCCAGAATTTAAAACATTGCTTTTCTCATTGATAGTGTATCATTTAAAAATGTTTCAATCATATAGAGCATTTGTGTGGGATCTCTTCCAGAACAAATAGCTATCCAGTAGCAAGTGTTTATACTTGCCATTACTGTTAATATTAATGGAAAGATAGTTTTGCTTGCCGTAATTTTCTTTAAAAACATCTTTATGCAACCTTTTTTTTTTCTTTTCATAGGTCCAGAATGATTATCCTTCTGCTGAAGAAGCATATAATTTCTTTACCTTAAATTTTGATCCTGAACCAGAGGGTATAAAGGTGGGAGCACGGAAAAGGAGTGAATTAAATGAAGAGGCAGAAGAATATGTAGAAACCCATGAGGAAGAACAAGAGGAGGATGAAACGGTGTGAGCTATGGAATAAATGTTCAAAATTTTAATCAGACTTGAATTAATTTTAATTATCTGGTACAAAATGGCAGCTTTTGTTTCCTTAGAAGTTCTGGAAGTATACTTTGTAAAATTCTCTACTTTAAGAAATAGGTGAACTAATGGTAGTGTTTGCACCTGAACTATAGGATGAAGATGCACGCCTAGTTAAAGATGCTGATCTGTTCATTATGGGACAGACAGATGAAGATTTTCTAGTAATGAAGCCTGCTGAGTGTGAAAGATACTCTGAACAACTACAAAAAGAAAAAGAATTTCTGTTCATTCCCAGCATGCAAACAGGTATGAAGATGGTGCATTCAATTTTCTTGCTGGACTTTGCATAGCATTGCACTCTTTGATCTACTGAGAAATTGTGTATCTGAGTGGCAGCAGGGAGAGATTTAAGGACTGTGTTTGACACTGATCATCCAGGTAAGTCTGTGTCTGAAAAGATCTGACCAAATGGGCTAACAGTGATATGCAAACCTTCACAGATCACCATCTGCTATGCTGGCACATTGGTTGCTCTGGAGTATAACGTAGTGACTTCTGTGATAAATGGAAGGTGGCTGGCCCCTTTTTCACTGGGTTTTAGCTATAATGCTATTTAGCATATACAGCAGGTTACAGTGTATGGTACTAAAAGTGATTCATGTGCTGCATAATATATGGTATTTACTTGAACACATCTATAATTTTTTCCATATGACAAGCTTGCCAAGAGTCGTTTAATGATTCTGTGATTCTATGTATGTAACATCAGGATTTCTATGATTGTAAGGGTATCACTTGCTATTTAATATTTGAAGTGAAAGAAACAGAAATGGGTTTTGTAATGATGGATAACTAAAATGATACCAGGACAGCTTGGAATGAAATACCAAAATTCTGACATTTGGTTCCTCTCCTTTTTCATGTCTTGCATCTGAGTTCTGACTGCTTCCAGTGTGTTCTGCTGTGTTCTGATGTCGGGGATCGCTGTACTTACGTATTTGTTGGTATAATTACTCACTTCTTGGATGTAGGCATAGTGCGCTCTTTAAAAAGTACTAAGCCCATACACACCAGTGAAGTCTTGCTGCAAATGGTGTTTAAAGAATCCTGCCTGCTGTTACTGGTTAACATGAGTTTTTATGCATGTTCTGTGTTTTGTACGAGTAGCCTGAACCAAACTCGCAATTGTAGTTAAGTGGCTTCAGAATGTTTGTGTAGTCAACTGTTACTGCTAGAAAGGTTTTACAGGATTGGAGAAGAAACTATTAAAACGAAACTCCACTGAATTATTAAAAGAATATTTAAAGCAAATGTTTAATTATCTGTTTGGAGGATCTGTGATACTTTCATGATAGAATTAACCTGTGGATCTGTCCTGATAAAGAAAATGACCTATTTCAGTTGTATACTTTTTTTTTAGTTTTACTTAGGAATATACTGCTGGCAGCATTCTTAATATGGAGTACCATTTGTTTAAAGAATGCACAGCATAGGCTGTTATAGAACAAGCAAACTGGAGTGGCAATTTTAAGATATTTTACATGCTTTTATGTATAATTTCTTATTAGTGCCTACTTCTCAGAAGATGCCTGAAAACATGCAGCCTAGATACCTTGAGGATGAGGGTCTTTATGCAGAAGAAAGGCCCTTTGTATCACCATCTAATCAAAATATTTTAGAAAACAGAATTCTAAGACAGGAGCAAGTAAGTTTTCTTAGCAGTCTTCTTCAGACTTCTTGTTTATCAATATTTGATTTTGCTATTGTAGGCCATCAGTAAGTAGAAGATCATGGTAATTTGAGGCTTTCATCTTCAAAATGTATGGCTATATTGGACTTCAAGCAATGTGGATTTTTGTTGGAGTGTATTTTAGTGTTTCTCAATACATAGAGCATCAGACTGGGTCTTAGAAAACTGGTGTCTTCTTGGCTTTACTCAGAGCTTGTTGAGGGACAAATCACTTTGCTTGTATGTGCCACAGTTTATTTTCCTCTAAAATAGGAGTAAATACAACTTAATTTTTTAATAAGAGAGCTAGTGGTGTGTATAAGGACTTAAGATCAGGACAGGGCACTGTAGTGATATAGTATGATCATAACAAAAGCAGTGTGGAATATCATCTGTGTTCACTAAAGGTAACATGAATGATGTACCTGTAGAAATTTATTGATCAGACTGTAAGTGTAATTAAATGTTATGTAAATTATCTGGTTATGTTTAAGAGTAGCTGATAGGATAGTCTGAGAAGGTGCTTTGGGTAGGTTTTATGCTGTACTAAGTGGTGTGTAGGTTAGTATACATTTAAACTAGAACATAGCAGTTGCACTCTGTATTTTCTTATGGTTCATAGAATAACTGAAGTTGGAAGGCACCCAGAAGTTCACTGAGTCACTTCTTTAATTCTGTCAGAAGTGACTGTGGCACCAAGCTTTTGTGAAGTTCTTTGACTTTCTTCTGTGCTAGGAAAGGCTCTTTCGTTAAACAGTTCAGGTCTAAAATATATGACTGTTTGGTTTCAACCACTTAATTTTCTGGACTGCTTTACTTTGTGACTACATCAGTGTATTTGGCTCTAGCTAGAGTCAGTTTAAAACAGGTGTGCATAAGAGGGCAGCCTAGCATCTTTCAGCAACTGCACTGGTTTAAACTTTACTTGGATTCTGTTCATAAGAGCAAAGGGATGAATTAAGTCAGTGGTTTATCTGTGAAGCGTGGATAGCAATCATCACCTCATCTGCTTTTATAGATGCTGCTCCTTAATTAGTTCAGGTTTCAGGTTCTGGAGTGGAGAAGTTGAGAGATGCTTGGATAGATGATCCCTCTGAGCTGTTGTGTAGTTTTATAATTCTTTGCTTTATAATTTTTATAGTCCAATTTAAAGATGTGGGTGGCAGTCTTGTGTAAAACTACAATTCTTTGAATTCTAGCCATTTAACAAAATATAGTGTTTAAATATTAAGTGTTGATTTTTTTTTTTTTTCCTTTTCTGAGTCTGTTAACGTTCAACATTAAAAGAAAAAAATTAAGTAAATATATTTGAGCAAGCTCTTGGTCCTGTGACTTCAAAGCTTATCTTTAGTCAGAAATGGTTCATACTCCCCTTTTTTTCATAGTTATTTTTTTACAAGTCACTTAGATATGGAAGAAACAATATATTTTATCTTCATTTGTAGGGGAAAGAATGGTTTGGTGATGATGGCAGAATCTTAGCATTGCCTAATCCAATCAGACAGTCTTCTACTAGGCCTCCAGTATTTTCAATGGAAGAAGGCATTCCACCAGAACTTGAAACAATCTATAGAAAGGTAGGTGTTTTTAATTTATGTTATTACTGGGAGCCTGAACTATTTTACAGCTTAAGCCTCAGGATTTGTAAATCCATTTACTTAATTATTTATTTACTTTCAGGCAATAAAAACAACAGCTGCCAATCAGTATCTCGTTGGACCTGGAGATTTTCAGGGGCCGTTTCAACTGGATATTGATATTTCTGGACTAATATTCACACATCATCCCTGTTTTAGTCGTGAACATGTGTTAGCAGCTAAACTGGCTCAGTTGTATGATCAGTATTTAGCCAGAAAACAGAAGAACCTTACTGAACTTCTCACAGACAAGGTATTTTTGGGAGACCTTATTGTGGCCTTCTAGTACTTGAAGGGAGTGTATAAACAGGAGGGGGAATGACTGTTTAAGTGGGTGAATAGTAGTAGGACAAGGGGGAATGGTTTTAAACTGAGACAGGGGAGGTTTAGGTTAGATATTTGGACTTTTGGTCCTTATTTTGGAATCAGTTATTCTTTGTTTCAAAATCTGTTTTGAAATCCTCTTTTTCTTCAAATGCCAGTGGGATTCATTTGTAGTAGCCAATGTATGTTTTCAGTGATATGCTTACTTGTCTTTATTTGTACGATCTCTCAAGTTTGTTCAGTTTGTTTAAACAAACTGTTCCTTGATTGTTATTTCATTGTTCCTGCTTTGGTTGTATTTGCTTTCTTTTCCACCAGATCTGCTAGCCATTCTGGTTTTACATTCAGTATTATTATTATTAAGAGAAACTACAGCAATGTGATAACTATCATTTCCTATCACACTACTTTTTCTTATATTTATCTCCTATAGTCAGTCTTCTGTATTCTTTTGTCTTCACAGCCATGGATAATTTTTGGACAGCTTTTTTAGGAGAATGCATTTACTCATTCCATGAGGAGATCTCATCACTATTTATAAATATCAAAAGCATGGAAGGCAAATGGATGGGGCCAGGCTCTTTTTAGTGGTCAACAGTGACAGGGATAACAAGCAGTAACTGGAGCACAGAAAGCAGGAATAAATTGTTTACTGTGAAGATGACAGAACATTGGAACAGGCTATCTACAGAGAGTGTAGTCTCCTTCTCTGGAGATATTCAAGATGTGCCTGGACCCCTCCCTGTGTAATCTACTGTAGGAAATGTGCTTTAGCAGAGGGGTTGGACTTGATAATCTTCAGAGGTCCCTTCCAACCCCTGTAATTCTGTGATGCATACCTTTTAGTCATAATTGAAGGTGCGGCCCCTTGCAATCAAAATATGGTTTCAGAAATATATTTGAACCCATGCTGTTGTTCCCAAGGCTGTCTTGTCTTCAAACCTTCTGGTCTTCCAGTTGTAAAATGCAGTATGTTACACTTAAACTGTTTTGTGCTGTTGCCCAGCTTCCATAACTCACTCATCGTGTCCTCTCATTTTTCTTGTTTCTTCACTTCTTGGGCTTACATCCTGGTACATTTTCATCCCAAAGAGCTCTTGTAGAAGCTTCTGTTTTGTTGTGGTTTGTTTGTTGGTTTTTTCCAGGCTCACCTTTTATTGTTTTTCTTCTCTTTGCTGAGCGCTCATAATCTGTCTTGCCCCCTTGTCTAGATCTGACACAGTGGTCCGAGTCAGAAGATGTCCCTTGTGTCTAGGGATCCAAATTAGAATTTCACCTTAAAAAATCAGCACCTCACTGACCTCACATCAGACATGGCAAAACCATAATCTTCTAATTAAAGAAGCAAGACAATTCAGAGGTGTATTGTACTGTACGCCTCATAAATGTCATGTTATCTGTTAATTCTTTTGTTTGTTCATTTAAGCTGCGTGCTTTGAGGAATGCTGTGCAGCGTAGCATAGACAGTGCTGGTGCTTCTGGTCCTATAGCACAACAGAGCATACCTGAATACAAAATTGAAATCAGGTAAGTATGGATTTGCTAACTCAATGCTTCTAAAAACTATATTCCTTTTCTGTTCTGTGCTGGATCAGAATATAATTTATGCCAAACTTTTACATTCTTGGAAACGGTTCTAGAAGAATTTTGAAGGCATAAGAAATTCTACCAGTAAGTTGAGTAAAAAAACATAAAGAAAATACAGCATGGGTAGAAATCTTATATTCAAAAGTAGTCTAACTTGATTACTTCTTATTGGTTACTTAGAAATTACTGATGTTCTTTGCACAATTAAAGTTCAGTTAAAATAAGGTCAGTTGACGCATGGAAGCTGACACAATACTGCAAGTGATGAGCAGATGTTTGAACAGACAAAAAAGCTTGGTTTTTTTCCATCTCCCTTGTTCTCATTACACAGGGCACTTGGCATCAAAACCGTTCTCTTGATTCACTGTGCATTTTTAGGTGTGTTGGTCATTTTTTTTTTTTTGCCAGTGGGTTAATATAAAATGGTAGAGTTTTCTTTTACGATATTACAGTTATTGTTCTTGGACAGTAACTGGATAGCAAAAGTATCTTCCAGCTTTTGGCTTGGTAGTGAAAGTTAGTATTTATTTTGGCAGCTAGTGAGCCCTAAGTATGAGCAGCATGATAAAAACTAAATTATTTTGGAAATGTAAGCTGAACAGCCTTTTTACTAGTACGTAGGTCGCTCTGGAAGTAATGCTTCCTATTTATTTCTTTGGAACCTAAAACATATGAAGAACGCAATAGCATACTGAGAGAGAAAATTTTCAGCTACAAAATGCTATTTTTCAACATAGCCTATTTGTATGAGCTGATCAAGGTGCTCTTCATCTTGTGAAGAGGTGTGACAGCTGTGCATGGCTGTCGGGAATGTGGCTTGTCTTTCATGTTGCTGTCACCACTACTGAAACACCACCCACCACCACACTGTGCTCGCATCCACTGTTTGGTCTCCGTAAACATTGTGTGTCAGTGAGTGTCAACAGGTTTATTTGTCCATGGAGGAATTGAGTTCCAAGAGCCTTTGTTTCATCTGTGCTTTCATGTC
Source organism: Chrysolophus pictus (assembly GCA_037305975.1). Lineage (NCBI taxonomy): Eukaryota > Metazoa > Chordata > Aves > Galliformes > Phasianidae > Chrysolophus > Chrysolophus pictus. Next base: position 14,556,375 of record CM074579.1, read on the forward strand.
ATGTGCCCTTTTGTCAAACTGCCCCTCTGCTGCCATCTGTTGCACAGCAACAAAATGGAATATTGGTGGGAAGAGTCAACTTTACTGCCATACCACCCCACATCCACCTCTGACATCGTGGGCCAACACAGTAAATTAGGAGGCATTACTTTTGGAATCTGAAAGTTTATCAAAAGTTTGAAACTGTGCAATAACAATTAAAAAAAAAAAAAAACACTGAAATGTTATGGTGTATCACATAAGTAATACTGTTTAAATTAAAATCCACATTCTTTTTTGAATCACAATTCTATTCTATGAGACTTGGAACCTTCACCAGCTTATACTTATACATCCGCATTACTCTTAGTTTGGGAGTTGCTTCTTCATATTTTCATCCTTTATGTATGCTGACTTGCCATATATTGTTATCTGTGCAGGACATAATATAGTATAAATATACTCCAGTATTCATACTGAAGGACAAAGTCTCCAATCAAAAAAAAATTTTTAATTAGTATTTCAACGCATCTGATAGGAGCAAAAGGTGTGCAATTACCATGCAATACCTTAGAGACAGGAGCTCTCACCAGGGAAAGCAGATTAGAAATAAGAGGGTTCACTATGAAAGGGTGGCTCTTGTATTCTGGCACCAACCCTGAGCCTTGCTTTGTTGTTAATCCCAATTAGAGAATTCCTTCTGGATATCTTAAGACTTTTCTAGGTCATGTGTGCTTGCTTCAGCTTAGTGTCACACTTATGAATCAGGAGAAACTTGACTGAAATCAGTGAGATCAGTGTTGTGGAAGTAATGTGAGATGAGCTTAGCTGGGGTTACTTTTGGGGTTTCATATCTGTAATTCTTCTTGGCAACAGCTCTGTTGGAAGCTGTTACACATGAGGCTCAGGTAGGCTCAGGATTCTTACTGTCCTGCTTTTTCACCTAACTGGGACCATGTATGTAGGTAAAAACATCTGATCTGCCTTGTCTCGGTTTTAAGATTTCATTTTCCTAGAGATCAGTGTAGCGTACTCATGAAGAACTGCAGATGTGAAGAGAGGGTAGCATGAGAAAGGATCTTTATAATACTTCCTCCACCCTCTAATAACGTAATTGCTGTGTTCTCTTCACTGTCTAATCATCAGAGCTGTAGTTTTCTGTTGATTTGAGTAAGGAGTGTCAGCTAAGTGCAGAAAAGCTATGCAAACAAGTTTCAGCTCTTCTGTCTCCATTTTTTGAAGAGGAAATCATTGTATGCTTCAGATTGAAGGTTTTCTGCTCTTCTGGCTGATGTATTTCAGAAGAGGGGATTCTCTACTGAAAGGTCCTGCTTCCACATAAAATAAATTACATTGGCATAATTACTGACCGTTGTGTTCCTGCTATCTTTAAGCACCTTCTTGTCTTCTGGCTTCATCTTGTAGAGTAGAAAAGAAAGGGATTTCAAGCTCCGTGGATAAGTAATAACTGCTAGTTCATGAAATGGAGCAATTGCTCATCTTACTTTCCAAAAAGTCTGTATTTCAACTTCTGTTTATTGTTTTTGCTACCTCTGCTTGTGCTTTTAAATAATGTATTATGTGTTACTTCTCTGAGCTGTAACTCAGGCTCCCTTTCTTCCATGCTCTCCAAGTATTACAAGTAATAATGTTTTAGTTGACATCTTATTTTCTTTCCTTTATCCCACATGAGTAGTACTGGGCATGTTTAGCTGTCAGGGTAGTACTGGAAAAAGTCTGTTGTTGTTCTTGATATCGGAGTGTGTTCATTATTAAAGGTGCTAATGAATATCTGTTCTACAAATGTTTTGAAGGGTAGAAATGTGAAATACCAAGTCTGAGGCAAAAGAGCCCTGTTAATTTTTGTTTGTGTAAAGAGTCTTGTAGGGCTACTTCATACGTTACTACGTTACTTCATCTTTATGAGTGCTTTTTAGTGGAACTGGAAGCATGGTAAGTATAAAACATATTTTGTAATGTGTGATTCTAATACACATTACTTCATAGCAGCAGCATTGGTTTCCTGGGCTGTTGTTTACAGGCATTGACTTTAAAATGTTTTTAATGATATACAGCTGTAATAAGTATTTCAGAAGACTTAGAAGCCTCTAGAGAATGAACTGTAATTGAAGTCAGCTTGTCCAAAGTTCATGAGACTAGAGCCTAGAGTATTGATAGTGAAGGAAACCAAATCCTGTCATCTTTAAGTTCATCTGGTTTTTATGTGCCTTGGATTTAAACTACTGCAGCCATCAATCACATTGAAAACCACATCAATTGGCTTTTGGTATCTAAGCTTTTCACTGTATTGTTCCACTGAGTTTACAAATCTGATTTTGTACATATGTTTATATATTTCTAGGCAAACCAGAAGACTTCGTGATGCTGAACAAGAAAAAGATAGAATGTTGCTTAAAAGTATTATAAAAGTTTGGAAAGAAATGAAGTCCCTCCGTGAATTTCAGAAGTTCACTAACACACCCATGAAGCTTTGTTTGAGGAAGTATGTTTTGATAACGTTCTTTGTATTTCATTTGCCAGCAATGAGGTTTCAGTGAGATAAGCTGTTTTGGGATGTGAAGGGTGCAAAAGTAAGGATTTGAGTAGTGTCTGTCGCTGGTTGGGCTTGCCAGACTTGGAGTAGGGAAGAATGTAATGACTGTAACAAAGTGAAACTTCTAAGGTCTAACAAGTAAAGAAAAAGTAATTAAATTCATTTTGGATGGTAGCTATCTGCTGTCAACTCTTGTAGACTGTGCTAGTATTTTTTAACATACCATGCTTTTGATATAATGGAATTAATTCATGGAAAAGTGGACTTATGCTATATATGACAATCTTTAATGTAATGTTTACATTAATTTATACATCATGTTTGTACAACTGTTTTGAAGGGAAGAAGTTGATTGGAGATCAGATGAGAAAGCATATGAAGCAGAAATTCAGGCTGAGATAAGTGAATTACAAGAAGAATACATGGAAGAATATGAAAAGAAAATGGAGGAGTATAAAACTGAGTTACAAGAATGGAAGTCCTGGAAGAAGGCACAGGTTTGTTTAAATCATTGTTGACATCATTGCTTCACAAAAATTAGATTATTACTAAGTATGTTCACAGCTTATCCTTGTAATGCAGAGAAAAGTCAATGTCAGAATAGGCATGACTAAACTTTCTAATGTATTTGGATATATTCTGTCTATGTAGAACATGCTAGTGAATTGCATGGTGTGGTTGGTTTGAATTGGCTGAACATCCAAGTAATCTGTAAGTTTGCAGAATTGCTTGCAGTTTTCTAAAGCTTGAACGTGCATCTGAATGCTGGAGTTGTTCAGGAGAAACTGAGAAGTACATTGCATTCTGCTCATTTACTTCTGTATCTGGTGTAGAGGGAGGGCCTCATTTTGCACTGAGATGCTGCTAAGGTAAGAAGTTAATACTGCATGTGCGTTCACTTTGTCCATCTATGCAGAGAACGCATCTCAAAGAACTGTAGCTGCTATTTGAGTAACCTTTCCTTCACTCCCAAGAGAGCACATATGGTAACTTTGAAGGGATATCTGCTGCTAACCAAAACATACAAGAAACAGTTGCTTTGTATGTTAAACGTTAAGCAAATGTTTTGTTTGAAGCACATCGTATTCTTGAAGCCTATCATTGGAATGCATTGCTGAATTCCAAATCTGAAACAGTACTACAGAATAAAAGAAGTCTTCTTTCTGTGCAGTGATCTATAAAATTACATCATTATTCCCTGTTCAGCATATGCTGTGAATCAAGAGAACAAGAGGAAAAAAAGCTATACTGATCAAAATAGTACAGGTAGAACGTTATTATATCTTTATGTAGAAGTCCAAAAAGAAAAAGAAGAAGAAAGACCTTCAAGAAGAAGAATCAATAGAAGATTATGATCTTGGTGGAGAACCTGTGAAACCTGTCCCACCTAAAATGGTTGATAGCCTGGAAATAGAGCAGCAGGTTAGAGAAAAAGCTAACAACTTCAGAAGGAAACCTGGAGAGCCTGCTTTAATTCCTGAACTGGTCTTGTCAGGAAGCGTAACTCCAAGTGAGCAGTGTCCTCGGTAAGATAAATAGTGTAATACACTTCTTACAGTGATAACCCACTGTTATTTATTTGTTTCTTACCTCTACAACTTCCAAAATGTGTGCTTGCCATTCTGTTTAGCTTAATGATTAAAACCTTAAACTTCTGAAGCTGATATAACTTAATTATTTTTCAAGTCACGTGTAAACTTAAACTTATACATGCCGGCTTGAAGAATGCATAACTACACATTCACTTTGAACCTTCTGATGTTTCTTGAGCACCTTTGTAGGACAGTGGTGTATGCAAAGAATTTGTTTGTGGTTTTGTGGTGGTGCTCGTAGATGAAAGCGTAGGTTGCTTAGGACACTACCTCTCTCGCTAGCCAGTCCTTTATACCAGCTGCTACAGCCAACAAAGAAGAGAAAGATGTCATGTAGTTACCTAAAGATTTCACTGTGGATAAAATAAATACTCTTTTGTATTACTTTCTGCATTTACACACGCAGTGCATCTGGCAAATCTAAGCCATTTAAAAACTGCTTCTTTTCATCATAACTTAGTAACTAGCCTCATCAAGGATTAGGGGCTTGGCTGTTCTTGTCCTAGTGACTGAAACCTGAAGAATCTTAATGCACTGTGATAGCATATCCTGTATCCTGGTGGAAGGAAACAAGGAAACTCTTTCCTTAAATATCACCTATTATATGGAGGTAGAGGTTGTGGATCTAATATTTCACCTGTTTTTAAATAAGCTTTAAATAATTCATGGGAACATAAAGGAAGTGCTGAATTATAGATCTTAACTCAGTGACACTTTCAGAAGAATTCCATTTTCATGCAATTGACTTCTATTTCCCATTGAAGCATCAGGTTTTCATTAAAAATAAAAAGTATAAATGTTATTAAAACTGTTTTCACCACTCATTTGACACATTTACAGGGCAGAGGTTTTACGACGAGAAGACGTAAACAAACGCTCAGCATTTATAAAAGTCTTTTTCAACTCCAAAGAAGTGTCAAGGACTGTTACTCGACCACTAAGTTCAGATTTCAGAGTTCACTTTGGACAGATTTTCAATTTACAAATATTCAACTGGCCAGAGAGTTTGAAGCTACAGGTGGGTAATGATTTATAATAGTATTTTTTGAAAAGATAATATGAAGTGCAATTCCTTCCTCCTAATGCTTGTATTTTGCTCTGCAGCAGTGTTGGAAAGAAGAATAATTTAGAAAGGATCCATCTTTTATAGCGTTTCTTAGCTTTCCTAGTAGCAAAATTTTCAGTTTGCTGCTATGTTTCTGATACTTGCACTAAGATTTTATTATTGTTATTATGTTTCTTGTAAACTTTTGATCTGGCTGTTGTGACCAACAGAGATTTGCTGTCAAAGTAATATGTGTAATACATATACGTTACTATGTATATACATGCCTATAATGTGACTGTGAGCTGCATGGAGGAAGTTAGTAATTGGGGCGTGATTAAATATGTTAGCAAAGCAACCTCTTTCAGAAAACCTGGTTTGTATTGCGGGTAAACTTTCCAAAATATTCTTCTTAGTACACTCTTAACCACATCATAAAAACACCATAACATTTGTTGGGAAAGAAAAAAAAAAAAACTCAGTACGAGTAATTTCAATTATTACTCTGTTGACCAAATTAAGTGCAGTGAAGTCCAAAGAAAAAAAGAATAAAACAATCCAAGCAAACAACAACAAAAACACAACCAAAAAAATTCTACCTCTTGTAAGAAATATGAATTAATGCATTAGTCAGTTGATTGCTTTCTTTTTTTGTCAGGTAACTTATTACTGGCAGCCCAGAGGAAGGTGTATAGCCCTCACCTATCAATTTGTGTAACACACAGCACGAGAGGCATGAGTAATACCATCTACTTTGATTAAAAACATTTAAACAGGGACTGAGAAATCGCTTTTAAGCCCTCTCTGTCTGAAACTGCCCAGGAAAGAGCAAGGGAGCCTGCTGTACTGCCAGAACTGAACTGAACAATTTACTTGGACTGTCATGAGACGGAATCCATGGTGCCAGAATCCCTTATACCAAGCAAATGCATGTTGTACAGTGATGCTCTTTAAAGCCCATAGTTTGCCATACATCAGCCAGCAGTGTGCGCTTGCAGCCCGGAAAACCAACTGTGTTCTGGGCTGCATTTAAAAAAGGGGTGGCCAGCAGGGAGAGGGAGGTGATTGTGAGGCCCCATCTGCAGTACTGCATCCAGGCCTGGGGCCCCCAGTACAGGAAGGAGCTCTTGGAGTGGGTCCAGAGGAGGGCCACTAAGATGATCAGAAGGCTGGAGCACCTCTCCTATGAAGAAAGATTGAGGGAACTGAGCTTGTTTAGCTTGGAGAAGAGAAGGCTCTGGGGTGACCTTATTGTGGCCTTCCAGTTCTTGAAAGGAGCATATGAACAGGATGGGGAATGGCTGTTTACGAGAGTGGATAGTGATAAGGGGAATGGTCTTAAACTGAGACAGAGGAGGTTTAGGTTTTAGATTTTAGGTTTAGGTTTTTAGATATTAGGAGAAAGTTTTTCACACAGAGGGTGGTGACGCACTGGAACAGGTTGCCCAAGGAGGTTGTGGATGCCCCATCCCTGAAGGCATTCAAGGCCAGGCTGGATGTGGCTCTGGACAGCCTGGTCTGGTGGTTGGTGACCCTGCACATAGCAGGGGGGTTAAAACTAGGTGATCATTGTGGTCCTTTTTGACCCAGGCCATTCTATGATTCCCATACGTGTATGTTAAAAAGGTGAGGGGGATGTAGTACTAAGAATTCAGTCTGAGTTAGCTGTTAATAGTTGAAATGTCTACTAATTATATATTTTAAAAAACAAATGAATTTAATTGCTTTAAATGAATTGTTTAATGCTTAAGTCATAACAAAACCTTTTGTCCAAAGCTGTGAAGTTAAACTTGTATTTGGTCATGATTGTTTTAATTAACAATGTTTTTGCTTCCTTCAGCTTTCAACTTCTTATCAAAACATTGTGAAGAATTTATTCACTTATTTCTTTGTCTCTCACCATGGATTTTTCTAGATCTATGAAACAACGGGTCTGAGCAGTACCACCTTGCTGGCTGAAGTTTTCATACCTGTTCCTGAGACAACAGTTCTGACAGGCAGTGCTCCCATGGAGGAGATAGAGTTCAGCAGCAACCAGCGTGTGATGCTGGACCATGAAGGAGTTGGGAGTGGTAGGGAACATCACTTTTCCTCAATTCAGTACTTCAGTGCTGCTCATTTTGCTGAAACCACGTAGAAGTAACAGGCTGGCATAATTTTCAGAGTAAATTCAATTAACACCAATGTGTGTGTTTATTACTTGGCTTATCGTATTAGAGAAGCTCTACTAACTATAGAAGTTGCATGGTTTTTTTAATTGTTTATTTAGTACTTAATCAGGCCTCTGACAGTGCAGAGCAAGCATATGGTATTAATCAGCAAAGCTGCAGCAATTTTGACACTTCAAAGCACTGAAGAACTGACTGTATAAACATATATGCAGATGAAGTCTGCGGTATAATGACATCCTGTAAAACATTTAACCATTGGGATTTCAGAATGGAAGATTAAAATGAGGGAGAGGTAGGAAAAAGGAGAACAAGAACAGTGTAAGACGCAGAACTTTTAGTTTATATAATGTTTGAACTGCATTATGGGATAACTGACACATAAGGGTACAATCCATGAAATACAGATAGAAAAAGAGCAGAATAACAACTAAAAAGTCGTTAAGAAGAGCACTGTGAAAGGAAAATTTTTATAACACGTTTGTAAAGGTCATTAACTGTGATGACTGTATGCACAGTTATGTACCACAGACCTTTAGGACTGACTTTTCAGATATATGTAATTCTTTTGACTGTGAATTTCTGTCTCATTAATAAAAAGAATACATACGCTGAATCTGAAAATTACCAGAAATGTGAAATAGCATGCATCTGTGAAGGAAAAAAAAAAAAAAAAAAAGCTTTGGCTTACCCTTCAAGGCACAGTGTTTCTTTGTGGTGCAATGGAAAGCCTTTCTGTAGGCAGAATGGAATCTTTCTCTTTTGTAGAGTGGAGTTCTTCTCTACCGTTTGCAACAGTCACATTGTTTCGTGTAACCTGTGCATTTATACAGAAGGAGTAATTTAACTACTTATTTTTGGGAAGCTTTTTTAAAACTATCTAGATACTGTTTGAATGGATAATATACTATGGATATACTATAAACATACATAAATATACTACTTCATTTTCCCTCAATAGATGTATCCTTTTCATTTGAAGCTGATGGTAGCAATCAGATGACTTTAATGACTTCTGGGAAAGTATCTAATAGTGTTTCTTGGGCAGTTGGAGAAAAAGGAATCCCCCTAATTCCTCCAGTATCTCAGCAAAACACAGGAATTCCAAGGTAATGTGATACGGATTCTCAGTGATTCCTGGAAAACTGTTACAACCACTATTTAATGAAGTAGATGATTTTCGTAGTCAAGAATACTCATAGCTTTTTTCCTTCAGTTTAAATACTTTATTGTGCACTGTGGATGTTTTATGTTACACGTTTTGATAAAACAAATGACATTTCTAACTAAAGTCTTTTAGTATGTTATTTATAGACAATGTTAAACAAGACTCAAGCTGATTAAATTCCTTTTTATGGTACTCAAAGACATAGCTGTAGTCCAGATTTTGCTTTATATTGGTAAGGAACTTTCCTGTAATCATTTTTTTTTTGCAAAGAATAGAAGCTCCACCTTTTTCTTCTACAAAGTGCATTTGGAGTGGGTACTGGAACACTTATAAATGCTGTTTTTCCAACTAATGATAAAATTATAGTATGGAAACAATAGAAGTTAATACATTAGTTTTAAGTAAGTAAGAAGTTAGGAAGTTAGCCACATCTGTATCATTCCAAGATAATATTTTTAATGAATTGTCCCATCAGAAGCGTGTTGAGCTGCAGAAATTAGTATGTTAATATATTACTCCACTCAGATTTGCCCTGTGGCTTCATGTTGGACGTGATAGTTTACTTGCCCATTTTACTGTTGCTTTTTTTGGTATAATTCTGATAAAATCATAAAGTATGCTTTTGTAATGACCTCAGGTAACTTTGATGTAAAGCCTTAAGAATTGTACTTATTAAACTTATTAAACTGAGAAAGTAATTTTTCCAGCTGATTGGATTTTATCAGACTTTTTTATTTAGAAGCTAGACCATGGCACTTGCATCACTTTTATACTATTTTTGACTCAAGCTGCAGCCATTCAAGTAATTGGCTGATCAGCAGATAAATAAGTTGCTGACTTCAATGAGACTAGAATAGCATAAGATAAGAACTATAAGGATGTATTTCCAAAGGCTGACTTCAAACTTGACAGACTAAAATTACAGTAGTTTGTCGCTGTAGCAAATGGGGAAAATTTAGAAGGATGTTCAGTGTAAAACGCTCTTATTTGGATCACCTTTTAGAGATGAACACCATCTGTGACTTTTCATTGTCTGCTGTGAAAGTCTGATGCAAGATTTACATGTCTAAAGTTAGTCTTTGCCTGTTGGCTTTTCAGCTCAACTGTGATTCAGTGTATTTGTTCAAGATGCTCTAATGATAAAATCTTAACGTTGCTGCTTTATCTGCTACTGCAGTAACTCCTAGATATGGTGGCTGGTTCTAACCAAGCTTGAGAATGATCTGTAAATTATTAAAGCGTTCTTAAGAATAGAATACTTAGATAAGTAGAGAGCAAGGACCCCTAATAAGAACCAGGCCACCATCCACATTCTGTGGTATACAGCTAATGAGCATGCAGATATGCAAGTCATTGTACAGATGTCCTCCTGACTACCTCCCACACTTCACTACTGTGAATATAAGTAGGTGAGTACAAGTGAGAAGCCAAGGACAAGCCAGCACAGTGCGCTCAGTGCCAGGCAACACATGGCCCTACAGGATCTGAACGTGGCAGGCAGAGCAAGGTGCTGGCAGCAGTTCCAGACCTGGCAGGAGGATGAATTAGGTTCAAGTTCTGTCTAGAAACGCTGTTCAAGAGACAGACCAGAGATGGGATTTTAGAGACTGCGTAGACAAGGGCTAGAAATCTGGGAAGTTCCCTTAAGTATGGGTTGTATGAATGATATGTTAGGTAGACTCACAAAAATCATGAAAGTATTACTTTCTAGTAATCAGAAACGTGATAGTGTAGATATGATAAATGTTTGAATTACTAAGTACCTTAAGTCATGGAGAGTGTGCAAAAACATTTTGTATTTGTAGAAATGTAGTTAAATTCCGTGTTTCAAATGAGGTTGTAACTGAATAAAAGTTTTCTGCAGTGAGAAAGCTTGTATCAAAGTTCCCTTTTAGCAGTTCCTGCATTTTTCTGCCTCACTTTGCTTTGTAGTTCACCATTCCCTCAGCTGCATAGCTGCACTTTTGAGTCTGCATGTCTTGTAAGCAGAATCACAAAACCTATGCAGGTTTTGAAGATGCTTCTTCTACATCACAGCTGTTTGAAGAGTTGGTTGTGTGCATTTTTTTTTCTGGTGTTTTGTTAATTTTTGTTTGCTTTGTTTACAATTAATTTAACTTCAGTCAACTGTTCTACGCTGTGCTGACAGAAGGAATTATTTCATTTCAGCTGAAGTGAAAAATGGCATAGGGGTGCAAATGAGCAGCTAGGGGAACGGATAGAAAGATTTCCTAGAGTCAGAGGTTTGTAGTTTAAGAATTGTGTAATGGAACTTATTTTCAAGTTATAGGGGTTTTTTATTAGTTTTGTTTTTGTTTTTCCAAGATTGCTTTTTTTTTTCTTATTAAATGTTTTTGGTGGAATCATCTGATACTAGTTCTGTCTATTGTCTTTTAGTGCTTTAAAAAATATTGATGCTATTGCATCCATTGGCACATCGGGCTTAACTGACATGAAGAAATTGGCTAAGTGGGCAGCGGAAACAAAACTTGATCCAAATGACCCAAACAATGCAGCTCTGATGCAGATGATTATGGTAAGTGGCTTTTTCAGAGCTATAGGATAATGGAGCTGTGAAACACCAGTTCCAATTTAAGTTTCTGATGGATGTACTTGTGTGAATGTTAAGAAGCATATTAAAAATATGATTCATTAATCCATTAGTTCAGTAGATTTCTAGTGGTGAAAAATAGGTGTTAGAGAATATGCAAGCTGATTAATTACATACCTAAATGTTGTTATACTATACGATTTTTAATTTTTTTCTTCAAGGTGCAGGAGAATTTCCTCTGCACTTGTATGTGTTAAATAGGAATTTGCTCATCAGTCAAGGCTGCACAAATTTTAGTTTATTGCAGAAGCTGAGACTTTGCTAAACATCAAATTGGAGAACTGTTTATGTAGCTGAATTTTATAAAAGGATCACCTTTTCAGTACAGTTTCCTGGATCACTCTGCTATGTTAGAGTTTTGTTACCCTTCAGTGTTTTATGTGTAGGGGAGATAGCATTTTTCAGAATTCCAAAATGTATTGTATTCTCATTCTTTGCTCAACAAAAGCCTGCTTTAAAACATTACATGTTTTGTTCTATGCAGAAGAAGTTAAGATGGATCAAATTGAGAACAAGAACATTCTTGCAGTATGCATGTAAGGCTCTGCAAGAGTTATTTTACAGACTTGTTTTCTTAGTACAAAAAGAGTAATAACCTTTTGTCCGATTTAGGTTGCCAGTAGTGGAGAGGCAAATATTCCTGACTTCTTCCGACTGGAACAGTTGCAGCAAGAATTTAATTTTGTTTCTGATGAAGAATTTAATAGATCAAAGAGATTCCGACTCTTGCAGCTCAGGAATGAGGAGGTGGCGGAGTTCCGAAACTATAAGCAAGTCCCTTTACATGAACGAGAAATCAGTGAGAAACTTTTCCAGGTAAATTGTTATCTGAAACTGTTTCAAGTATGTCATCCTCTAGTAAAACATCCTCTTTCTTTTCTAGTTCTAATGTTAATATTTGACTTGCAAGTCAGTTAGGCCCTTAGAGAATGTACAGCTCTGCTGATATTTAAAAAATGGAAACTGTATTCTGTCAGTTTTTTTCTGGTGTTATTTTAATCTAATTAAGACAGCTTCCTTCAAAGGAAATGGTTGCACAGCTATGGTGTGGAAGCAGAAGAATACAACACAGCAACTACTGTAGGCACAAATGTTCTAAGATAGTTTCTTTCAGAGGTGATTTCAAATACAGAAGGGTAGCACAGAGGTTGTTCAGCTTTAAGCTTATTAATTTTTCTACTATTCTTCACTGAAAGGGCTCAAGCGGTGATGTTGAGTATTAAAACCTTTTTATATTTTACTCCAGTTTACTTTGCAATTACTTCTATTTTGGTACATTTAGTCCTGTTTTCCACAGTGATGGGGCTGTTGCCAGGGCTAGGTGAGGTAAGCTATGTGTTTGGCTAGCCAGTCTTGAAGAGTGGGAGATTCCACAGCCCTTGTGGATAACCTGTTCTGGTACTGCAGTAGCCTTCTAGTGGTTTTTTTTTTTTGTTTGATTGATTGTGTTTCTCCATGTCCAACCTGACCTTTCTATGTCGTATGTGCTGGCCGTATTCCTTTGTTGTGTTATGTGGCACTACAGAAAAGAATTTCACCCTGTTGTCTTTGCAGTTGTCCCTGCCCTAGCTGTGGGCAGATATTGGATTGCTCATTAGTCTCTTACTCATGAGGCTTAGTCAAACCTGCTGAGTTTGTGTAATCCTAAGCAGACAAGTCTAAGAGGGAGATATTACTGCTTCCTTCATGTACCCAGTGATAGGGTGAAAAGAAAACAGAGCCAGACCTGAAGGTAAATTTCACTCAGTAGCTTCTGTATGACAGCTGGGGTCTGTGGCTGTAAAGCCAAAACAATTTGTGTCAGCTGTGAAGCTAACCAGTCCTAGGACACTCTTAGACTTCAAGACTCTGTATTTTGCCTGGAAACAGAATGCTTCTAGCTTCTTCTTAATTCATGAGATGTTCTCCTACACTTGCAAATAAAAGTTGCTTGTCAGTATTGTTTTCATTGTAGTTTTGAGGTCCACCAAGCAGTAACCATAATCTTGGATCAGTGTTCATCTTAGTCCATCAGTTGGGCCACCAGCTCTTTGATCAAACCTCAGGCAAAGCAAAATCCTCACTTTCTCACTCTCTGCAACTGATGATTTTCTTATGCTGTTGAATCTCTTTATTTCTTGAGTGCAGGTTCAAAATAGCTCAGTAATTGTTTCACAGCAAAATTTCTCACAGTTCAAATGAAAGGTCATCTTCCACAAATCCCATATCTCTTCTATTTGTAATGAATTCATCCTACTGCAGCTGCAGTAGCAGGAACCATTTCTGGTTGAAATGAAATTTCAGCTTACAAAAGTAGGTGGAAGGTCAGGTTTAGAACAAGGGAGGGAAATCTTCAAGTTATTCCAAGTGATTTAAAGCACATGAATCTTAAGGCAGTTCTTTTCTCGATGCACAGAAGTTGTGCAGTGCTGTTACTGTATACTGCATTAAAAATAGCCTTACATGTCTGACATCTGTTCTTGTTTACTTTGATCCACACTTTAATATTAATGAAATATTTACCTTTTTTTTTTCTTGTATTCAATAAAGCATTGGATATTTATCAAATCACAAACTGTAGTAAATATTTCAGGAATACGAGAAAAAACTACATGAGAAGGATGTGATTGACAGTAAGCATTACCTAGATGCACGCAGAGCCGTTGTTGCCAGCTATCTACAAAAGGTAGGCTGCAAAAATTAGAAATCCTTGGTATTTCTCTAAATTATGTGTTGCTGCTGTATTTGGATGCTCAATGTTCAGGAATGCTGAAGGCAGACGGTGGCAGTGTAAAAAGGTAGATAAAGTTCCAGCCAGCCAGCAAAACTAACGTTAAGGTTGATTTGGTGTAGGACAAGAAAAAATTGCTTATTAGCAATAATAGTTTCTAAAAGAATCTCATCGTAAAAGACAATGGAGAGTGTTTAAAACATCCAGGTCAGTGCTAAAACCCAGATTCAGGATGGTAATTATAAAAAACAAACAAGCAAAAACTTTTAAATGAGCTGTCACATCTGTGTCAGCCCTATATGCTTTGTATGATATTTCCCTGTGTACTGAAACACGGTTATGCAGTGCACTGAATGGCAGTACAGCAGGAGTTAAATAGCATGTAATACCTCTGTTTGTCACTTAGATAAATGCAAGTGGTCTTTTTAAAATGAGCACTTGGATATTTTATGCTTATATATGTTGTCAGATATGCTAGAAAATGAGATTGCTGGTGTTGGGTCTGGAATTCATGTCAGTCTGAAATGCAGTCTTACTGTCACCTCAGCGCAATGAGTGATTTTGCAACTTAAATGAAAACTTTTAAAGTAAGGAAAGGAAATGTGTATTAGAAGTTTTTGTTACTGTTCTTCTGCAGCTAGTCTTATAATAGAACAGTATGTAAAGACTTGACTAGCCTTAGTAGAAGGAAATAAAAGGACAAAGGCAGTACTCCTTCACTCTGCTTCTACGCAGTTGTTAAGAGAACAGAGGAGAGAATGCTTTCATCTCTGCTTCACTCTGTTACCTCAAGACAGAAATGAAAGGAGCTAAGAATTTTTGAACGTCTATTTGAAACCATAGGATTAGTAACACAGGCCTTCCTGATTTCCCACAGTCCAAAGTGTTGCTTTTAATCTCTATAATTAATACTGTAGATTTCTTTGCAGTCTTTTCTGTAACTTCATGTAGGTGCCTGAAAGAGATGTCTGTCGGTGACGTTTATTGTTGAGATTGTTTCTGATGATGAACTGTAATCAGATAAAAATTGATTTTCTGTTTTTCTGATGTATGCTTTCATAAGTTTACATCTGGCTAGCTGGTGTGTTTCCACAGAAACGTATTAGTAAAATAAGCTCATATTATGTTATGAGAAAAGAAATTGTTTCTGGTAGAAAGAAAACTTTCCTTGACATGACTTTTTCAATAAAAAGGAATAAAATAAAGAATATGTTTTTGAGATTTGGGTGTAGTAGACAAAATACAAGTGTTTGCAGTGGTTTGGGATTGAAGTTTCATTTCCTCTTCTTCCTCCACTCTTTCCCACTCACAGGTTCGAGAATCAGTAATTAACCGTTTCCTGATAGCAAAGCACCATTTCCTTCTCTCTGACCTGGTCAATGAAGAGGAGATTCCTACTCTGGGGTAAAGGAGCTGCTTTCATTGATCTATGTCAGTTAATGTAAAGTTGTCTCTGATACTCCTTTGCAGGGTTTATTGATGTGACCAACTGATGAGCTACTGTATGTTTAGTGTGGTAGTTCTGTCACTATAGCAGTGATTTTTGCTTACTTTCTGAAAGTTAACAGCATATAGAAATACATAAGAAACGTTACTGCTTCGTGCAATGATTTCTCTTTTCTAAGATTTGTTTTATGGCATATGCACTGGCTCTGAATTTTTGTTACAAATCTCCTACTTAGTTTTGAAATTTGAGTAATCACCACAATGATGATTGTTAATTAGCGTTGCTAATTTTATCTGCGTAAGTCATGAAAGCAGATACTTTTCTTTCTTATAGAAGTTGCTCATGTTCACGCTTATGCATGTCACACTTGTTAATTCAGAAAATGTTAGCTATACTTCAGTATAAAACTAAACAGTCCCATCTGCTGGCGATGCAGAGACTTGCTCTCTGAAACAGGGCTCATGCGATTTTTCCTTCAGGCTTTCACATTGCAGAATGGAAAAACTTGAGTGAGACTGTAGTCAGCTTTTGAAGTCGTTTCAGGTCAAATGCTTGACATGTGTTTTCTTAGTATCCAATATGTATCTGTATTCATAATATTTGTTAATCCATGCAGTTAGTGAATTTAAAATACACCATTATTTGTTTAAAGTGTCTATTTAGTGAGATTTCAGTAACTCATGGTTTTATCTTAGAAGTAATTAATGTGATTGTTTATTATGTGTAAGGGGATAGTGCTGTTGGCTCATCAGTTTTTAAAGTAGATTTTGGGATGTCTTCTGTCATTTAGGTATTTTTGCAGTTAACATCAGTGACGTGTAAAAATGTGTATCTGCTTTTTATTCCTTTCCTATTTGTTTTTTTTCCCTTTGGTTTCTGCTTTGCCTCGGGTTATAAGTTCTGAGGGTCCAGGGTATGTTGTGGCATATTCATTCTGCTTCCTTTCTGTAGCCAATACATAGCTGTGTAATTAGATTTCTTACATATTTCATGCAGTGGTTGTTATCATCTACTAGACACCTTGTTAATAGCTGTAGTTTAGATCTGTTCTGAATTGTCTTATTTATATCTTACCTAGTTTTGGAAATAAAAAAAAAAGAGAATTTAAAAGCTCTTTTTTCATATTTAAGTTGGAATTCATGAAATATAAGAGAACTGGATTGCGTAGTAATGAATTATTTAAAGATTTTGACATTTCTTAGAGGTTTTGTATGACACTAACAGTGTATGTTTCCTTTTTCTGCTAGTGCGTAGTTTGCATGTGTGTCATGGAAACAAGAAAATTTTGGATTCTGTGCAAAAATGACTAAATGTCTGTTTTATGATTGTTAGTATTTTGGGACTTGGCCTCTTTAAACTGGCAGAGCCAAAACGACCATTAAAGCCAAGAAGAAAGGAAAGGAAGAAGGTCACAGCACAGAATTTATCAGATGGAGACATTAAGCTGTTAGTGAACATCATTAGAGCTTATGATATTCCAGTGAGAAAACCAGTCACAAGGTATGCTTCAGTGCTTGTTTTCAGTGCAGATTTGTTTTGTGGTTTCTACTATTTAAAGGCAGCTAAAGTAACTAGTTTAGAAATTCAGCCATGTCTGTTGTTTTGATCCTCATGATAAAATACATAGAGGTTTATCTTGTTAGATAAACTGCTGTTTATCTAACAGAGTGTGATCATTTATCAATACCTTCAGAATTCAAGAAATGTTTTACAACTGCATACTTGCATAAGGAAAACACTGTCTGGAAGGTAACTTAGATCTTTGACAACATTGTATCATGAATAGTACTGGATTAGGTGCGTCTTAAATGAGTTACACTCAAGGAAAGCTTAATTCATAAAATCTTAAATATAACATATATACATATACATATATATATATATACACACACACATACACGTTTATATATATATATATATATATAATTTTATATTATATATATATATATATATATATATATATATATATATATATATATATATAAAATATAACATATATAATATATATAACATAAACTCCACGTCTTCATTCTGTATTTACTTCCTGAGTACAAGTGTGGTGATCTTCTTAAGAACTTCATGAACTTGGTTGTTTGAGGGAACAAATTGATCCAGGTTAGGCCCTGGCTAGTTTTCAAATGATCACAAACTTAGCATATTAAGACAACATCTCTAAAGCATTATGCTGTGCCCTGTAGAGGTGTTTGAGTTCTGACAGTCTGGTTTAGTTTCAGAAGCAGTGTATTAGCACTGTGTTCTCTTTATCCCAAAATGAATATGTTTTATGTTTAATTGGGAAATGTCTTCATCCTGAGTAACTATTTAGCGTTTAGCTAACTAATTTAGCACTTCTGCTTTTTTTTTTTTTAATTGATTTAATATAGTAAAGGTTCTGTTGAATTTCTGTAAATAAGGTCAAACTGAGAAATAAGGAATTCATATTAGAAATACATTGACAGGAGGGAAAAGACAAAAATTTTGATTTGCTATTGGTATTACAAAATGACTTAAAAATCCCTCGGATTTTTTATTTATTTATTCATTTTTGATTATCAGATACTTTATTTTGAGCTGCTTTTTTATGAATAGTTATTGTTTTACTATCTCTATTGTGGTGTTATTACCAAAAAAAGTTAAGATAAAAATAAGCATGTTAACATTTATTTTTATTTCACTTAAGGGCTACCATCTGTGTGGTATTCATATGGGTTTAATTTTGTCATAGAGATCTTCCACGAATACTGCGAAGTCTGTCCAGTTTATGAATTTTTCAAGGATTCATCTCCTTAAACTGAAAAATCTTACTTTTTACAACAATGCTTACAAGAGCCATATGCTCTCTACCCCTCTCTGGCAATTTTTTTTTTCTTGTTACTTGACTGAATAATCACCTTTCCTAGGTTCAAGTCAGAATGTGAAGAAGATAAAAAAACTATTTCCAGAACTCTGTATGGTTAATACACGATGTGAAGATTTCCTATTTGGTAATAAGTTCTGTGCTTTTTCACAGTGTTGTTGTCTGTTGCCTTTCACAGCAAACTTCAACAACCATCCAAATCTTCCAGATCCTTTAATGAGATGTTTGCAGCTTCTCCATCTGCTCAGAGCCCAACCAACAATGTAGATTGGGCATTTGACCAGGTATAGTCCAAAACTCATTAAATCTATAACAATCATTTGTTTACATGAAGTTGTGAGCATTTCTCTTTTTTTTACAGGCAGTAACATCATCAGAAAGATATTTGTTAGTGAGGTAGGCTTGCCTACTCCTTGATTTCCAGAAAGATAATTAAGCTGCATAAGGGTTCAGAGAAGGATGATAAGGTCATTTATTGTCATAAACATGAAATGGCTGTTGTGCAGTGAGAAATGGTAGGGCTTTTCAGCTGGAATAACAGTGATTTCTAGTAGGGGAGAAGGAGGACTGACATTGAGATGCAGAAAATAATGGGTGGATTTGGATGGGAATTGACTATTTACTGATTCTTTATTAGGAGACTGAGGGATCATTAAATTAAGCTGGGAGTAGTTAGGTTCAAATTGTAACTCTTCATGCAGCAGTTATGATGTGCACAAAGAAGTTGCAAATAGATATTGTGGCTAAAAGAGGTTTGCTTCCATTAATGTGGATGTTGAACAAATATTTGGAAGAATGATGTACTGGAAGGTGCCATATAGGAAAATTATTACAGGCTTTAGGAAAGTCCCTTTACCTTAAGGCATTTGTAGTCATGAAGAGTAATAAGAGAACATGATGCTTCTGTGTTTTGACTCTCCTGTATGTTTATACTTGTCTGAACTTTGGTCTCGCTGCACTCTTTGTGTAAACCAGCATGGCTGTTACTAGGACTGACATTAAAAATACATTTGCTTGCTGTTGATAACTAGATCCAGCATATTTCTGAATGAAGATGGAAGCTTGTTGTGGTGGGGTTTTTGTTTTTCTTTGAATGTTCTTCAAAATTAGATCTTAAAATCTAGCATAGGTTCTGTCGTATGCATTTGAATGCTAATTAAATGTTCCATTAATGCATTTTTAATCAAATTGGATGTTTGTTGTGTCCAGTAAAAGTTGCTTATCTGCAATAAGAGAATACAGGGGCACTTCTTCTCTGAATCACATTTGTTTCAGTCTCTTTCTTTGATTAGTTAGCCAGTAGTTTCTGTGGAGCTGGGGAAAAAATTGTTTTTCTTGTGTATATAATATATGAAACATTCTGAATACACATCACCTTCTTGAAATGCTAACTACAAAATTATTTTAAAAGTTTCATAAATGCCTAGAAGCCTGTAAAGTGCAATGTTTGAGGTATAGTAAAGAGTTGTGTGTGGGCTGGACCAACGTGACCACCACAAAATATGTTTCTTTTTCTAAATACATAAAAATATGTAATCAAGCACGTTCTGATGAATGTTTCCTTTGTGTGGATCTCTTTTTACAGGTTTTAGTCCGTCCATTTGTAGAAGTTTCTTTTCAGCGAACAGTCTGTCGGACAACAACAGCAGAAGGTCCAAACCCCAACTGGAATGAGGAACTTGAGTTTCCATTTAGGTACAGCAAAATGAAATAAAATTTTTTTTCTGAGCGGTAACGGTTCAGTGTGAACACATGGATTTATCAGAGTTCTCCTGCTTTGTTCAAATCACCTCTTTTTGTTTAACTTTTTCAGAGCTCCTAATGGTGACTACAGCACCCATAGTTTGCAGTCAGTGAAAGATGAAGTGTTCATTAATATTTTTGATGAAGTGCTACGTGATGTGACAGAGGTGAGTTCATAATTGAAGGACGATGTACTTCACTGAATATTGCAAACTTCCTGAACTTGTCAGAATAAGACTTTCCAGTGTAGCAGCTCTCACCCTCCTATGCCTCCTTTTTCTCTTCATTATTCATTATTGTATTATATCTAGTCAATATTGCAGTGTTCTTCAAGGGAGCAGTGGTTGTAGAGTTAACTTTTGTCTGTACAAATGAATTTTGTACTATATAATCTGCTGCTGAAGGTCAGCATCTGTATGTTATCTGTCTTATATTTAAAGACTTAGGAGGTAGTAAAATTGAGAGTCAGTGTATGAATAGTAGTCTTAATTTTGTTCTTAAATTTGATACAGGTTCTTTTGGTTGCTTGGGTTTTTTTATTGTTGTTTTTGTTTTGTTTTGTTTTAACTACATGCCAGATGACTTACCAAGGTCCTGCATTCTTTAACCTCTACCATTTTATGTTCTGCCTTACTCTTATTTTTCAAGCTGTTAGGTGAAAAACTGTCTCCGTGTTGGCATAACACCTTTGCCTGCTGAAGTCAGTGAAAGCTTTCCCCAGTCATTTCAGCGTGCATAAAAATAGCAGCACTTAATATTCTTGAAAACATAATGCAGGAGTAAATATTACATACATCTTACCGAGAACTGAATTCTGCCTTCAAAACTGAAATGGTATTTGATGAAGCAGGAGGGAAAAAAGTATGATCTAGAAATTCAGATATCACTCTAGTATTCAGGGAACTCTTCTGTTTTTGAACTTACACGCTAATTGTAACTAGATCTGGAAATCACAAGAGCCAGTACACATGAAAACATTGTTTTAATTCCACAGTATTTAGTTAATTTTCATTCAGTTTTGAATACAGTTTTTCAAAGTCTTTTAGAGAGTTTTTAAATTGTAGTGAAATATGTCACAAAGACCAATTTACACACACAGAAAGATTCTTGTGGAATCTTTGTTAAATTTTTAAGTTTTCCATCAGAATTTACAGAAGACTTGAACCCTGAAGTGCAGTCACATTGTATCACTGACTATGACTACTTTGTTCAGCACCTGACATGCTTGAAAAGCACGCAGAATTGTTATCTTCATAATACTAGTTGAACTTAAGCTTCTACTGGGTTAAATTGTTAAAAGCAATTTAGGATTTTCTTCATGCCCTGATGAGTGCTTATTGAGTGAAAGGAAATGAAGTTGTCTTACAAATTATGTTGCCCAACTTTTTAATAGGATGATCGTGACAGAGGAAGTGGTATCCACACTCGTGTCGAGAGGCACTGGCTGGGATGTGTTAAGATTCCCTTTACTACAATATATTTTCAGGCTAGGGTAAGTGTCAGTAACTTGAAATGTTTCTCTTAAAAACAGAGTGGAAAGAGGCTGGTAATGCAAAGTCAAATTTAATTATGTTCTCTGTACTTGTCAGTATATTTTTATTGATTGATTGACAGTATCTTTGAAACTGCTGTACTTTGTCAAATTTGGTGAATTTGCCAATGAGTTCAACATTTGGAAAGGAGCAAAGACAGACAAACATATTTCTGTGCTGACAGTGCTGCCTGGTTTCCTTCAGTAATAAAGTTAAAAATGGAAATTCTTTAGATGATTTTGACAGTAGCCGTTGAGATCTCTGGTACTGCATTGCCTAGATAAGTGTTTAAATAAAACTTGACCTGACTCTTCTTTTTTCACACCTCTCAAATTTCACCTTTTCCTCCTTTCCTCCTTCAACTGTTACAGGCCAATAAACAAAGAACAAGATTCTTTACTCTTTCCAGGGAAGCATCCCATATAGTACAAGGTAGTCTAAGGATTGCTGTCAGAGGCGCTCCTGACTCTTTGAGAAGGTGTTGCTGTCTGAGAGCCCTTGGGCACACTGTGAGTGCCTGCAAGCTCTTCCTGGCACTATTTTCACATGAATGGGATTTCTTACTGAAGTTGAAAATGTGATTGGTTCAGCAATAATAACAAGGTGTATCTAGCAATTAATCTGCAGTGGCAAATGAACTATTTCTTCATCCTGTTCTACTGTATCATAGCAGAAATTCTTGAGTGATTTATTTAATCTTCTCATCAAAACATAATTTTGGTCTTAAATATTTATGAGCTAGCCCAGTGAGTCATCTGTTCATCTTCTGAAGATGTCTTTCCCAATGGCTGTCATCCTGTCCAGAGCATGGAGACTCACTGTTATGGCCAGTTCTTCATATATAGCATATCCTAAACAGCCTTAAATTTTGCCTCAAATGGTATCTGAACTCTGCTCAAATCCAGACGTTAATCTTCTTGCTTTCCTTTTAAGGCTGTGTACTCTTGAGTTTTGCCTGAGCAAATGCTGGACTTGCCAGCTCCTTTCTGATATGACTTTTCCGAAAGACCTTATCTTGTTTGTGGCTGCAGAAGGAGGTCAGAAGGACAGAGTCTGCCAGAGCCCTCTTCTTAGGAGAGCTGGCTGTGAATGGTCCCAGTTCCAACTGCATCCAAGAAGCATCAGCATTTTCTGCCTGGAAGGTGCCTACCTATGAGATACTAGAGTATAATGCTCAGGTGTGCAAAAGCATATGGTGTGCTGCTGCCTTCAGAAGGATAGTCCTGCAAATCTGTGTTTTTCCATTCTGTCATTTTTCCAAGTAAACACTGCTGTGTTACAACACTGCTACTTAGACTCACCAGCGGACTGAAAATATATATTAAAAAGGCTAGAAAGAAAAAGACTGCATACCTATCATTGAGAACAGTTACATATGTGTGGTCATAACTTATTGCCTTCTCCCTTCCCACTGAACGGCGCTTTGAAAGACTTAGTAGTTTCGCTTTTTGGTTTTATGAGAAATGTTTTGGATTTGTTTGTTTGCTATAGGTAGTTAATATGTTAAATACTGCTTGTCTGTATTTGTTGTAGATTGATGGTACATTCAAGGTGAATATTCCTCCGGTGCTCCTTGGCTACAGCAAAGAGAAGAACCTGGGCATTGAGAGAGGGTATGACTCTGTGCGAAATCTGAGTGAGGGCTCCTATATAACACTGTTCATTACCATTGAACCACAGCTCGTTCCTGGAGAGTCAGTCAGAGAGAAGGTAAGTAATCCATAATTAATCATATCCTTGCCATTTGTTTGCAGTGGTGCAGTTTTTGAAATGTATATAAATAGTTAGGCTTAATACACTGCAGTATTCTATGTCAGATTTTTTAGCTTGGTTCAATTTAACCGTATTCACCGTGAACCAGATGGACACTTAACGTACGAGAAATAAGCAAACTTGCATTCACTATCTCTGAGCGTGTAATTTTCTCATCTACTTCTGTTAGCAATAAAATATTCATATCAAGATTTGTGAACCATGGGCAGAAAGGAGGTTACAAGTATATTTACAGTATTTCTTGCTTCTGTGTTTATAGTACTACATAATAAATGCTATTTTTGAATGTTTCATACTTGTCTCCAGATCTTGAAAGAATTACTTCTAAACATCAAATGAGTGTTCTTGCCATATTATACAGCATTCTGCAATTAACTGGAGATTCATTCAGTAAGGATGTATGTTTTTCAAGCACAAACAGCAGCAGTTGATATTTAAATTTTTTTTTGCAATGTAGAACTAGTCATTTACTAGAGACATTCAATCTTCATTTTATTTCTTTACCTATTTTTCCTCTTTCTGCTGTCCTTCCTGAATCTCTGTAGATGAACGAAATGCTTAAGAAGGTACAATTATTAATAGATTAAATCAATTGAGAGATTGTTGTTACTCCCTGCTGAAGAGTAAGCTTGGTTTTACAGCACTCTTTTTTCAGTTTGCGTTTCTTTACTCTGACGTTCTTTATCAGTGATATTTGCAGTGAATTGCTATAATGGAATTCTGAAAGTTCTCAAAGTTTTAAGTTTCAGCTGTTAACTACGGTTAAGAATCACCGTTGTCTCTCTCCTTTTCTGATATGGAGGTCTGCCTACAGAGTGCTGCTGTTCTACCTCTCTTGTGAGAAGAAGGACAGCAAATGCTGAAATTGATTTTGAACTAAAATACTTTCTGGAAAAGCTCAGCTAAAAGCTGTGAAACGTTAGAGCAGTCTGAATAGTAAGGGTACATCTGAAAGTGTTCTGGACCTTCTCTGCAAATATTTTGACACTGTGCTGGACTGTCCCAGCAATATTCATGTGAAGATGACTGGGCTTTTGTGCATTTTGTGTTAGGATGTGAAGTTAGAGTCATCCCTGCAGTGTGCATGGCCTAACTTTCACTGCGTTTGTTGTGCTTTAATCAAGCCACCTTTAGACACAGGTCACTGTGTGTTCTTAAGTAACATAAGTAATTGCTTGGGTTTTTTCCATTGCCTTAAGCTTTCTTCTATGTCTGTGAGCCTACATATGTAATGTAGGGGAAGCTGAAAAGACTGTTGGGAAAGAATTTCACGCTCCTCTTATGCTACTGCAGATGGTAAAATAAGGTCAAACTTAAGAAAGACCTAAGCCCAAGTTATCAGTAAAACTATTTTCACTGAATTCTACTGTCTTTTGAAGTTTGATACCCAAGAAGATGAGAAATTGCTTCAAGCAGCAGAAAAATATGAAGTTGAATGTACGTCGAAGTTTCCAAACCGTCAGTGCCTAACAACTGTAATTGACCTCAATGGGAAAACAGTTTTTATTACCAGATACATCAAACCTCTCAATCCACCTCAGGAGCTCCTTGATGCCCTCCCAAATAGCTCTCAGACAACAGCAGTAAGTGTTTAAAAAAGATCATGGCATTTCTGGGTTATGGATTTCGGAGTGTGTTTTGTGCCTGCTTGTGCACACATACCAATGTTATGTTTGCTGTACAGCTACACTTATGTTTGTGGGAAAAAACTAGAAATACAAAAGAAAGTAGTAGTGTGATTATCTATATGTGATAAACAGGCAGTGTACCCATGATCATGTTTTTTATTTTTTTTAAATAGATATATGAATGATTATTGTCTTTTAAAAAAAAACAAATTTATGGCAAGTCTCAGTGGGAGTAAATTGCAATTTTTAATTGATTTAGAAATTGCTGTAATTCCTAAAAACAAGTTATCTGATAATATAACAAAGTTAGTCAATGCTTTATCTTTGGTGTCTGGGGAAACAGCACTGTGCTTCAAGTCTTGTAAGCCTTTATATATGTAGGTGTAGTGAGCTGAAACTTTGTTTTGATTTTTTTTTTTCAGGAATTGGTGGCTCGATATGTTGCTTTGATTCCTTTTTTGCCAGATAGTGTATCATTTGCTGGAATTTGTGACCTGTGGTGTACATCAGATGTAAGTAATGCATTAAACAGTCTTTATCCTCATGAAATTGATATGACATGCAAGTGGGTCCCTCTTTTGGAGCAGGTTAGGCTAGATCAACTCTGGAGGTCCCATCAGACCTATCCTATTCTGGAATTCTATGATTGTAAGGAGTGATTTTTCTTCTCAAGTCATTTAAAGCAGAATATCTGAGGACCAGTGTTTGAGCAAAGTTGCTTGTCCTATTTGGAATCTTATGTTTGCAATCTTATGAATGACCATAAGAAAACTTCAGAGTTCTAAGCTTTTCCTGTTTTTCTCCCATATAAAAAAAAAAACAACAAACTCAGAATGGCTAGTTTGGGCACAAGGGAAAGGATGCTGACTGATGGAGACTTTAAAACTACACTTGAAATTGATCATTGTAATGTTCAGGAACCACAGAGAAAACATGGCATTGTGCTTAAAAATAAATAAATAAAATTGTATTTGTTGGCAGCAAAATGTCAGTGTGTTATCACTGTTTTCATCAAAAATCCCAAATGCAGAATCATACCACCTGCCATGAAGAACATAAGCTCTATCCCAGCTGAAACCAGGAGTGTGAAATGAAGAATAACCCAGAAGACCTCAGTCCTTGTAATATCTCAGATCTGCATGATGGATTTTCACAGCATTTATTCTTTCTTTGTGCATTCTGCATGTTGAAACAGTGTCTAATGAAAAACTAAGATCAGTTGCAAAGATCCAAGAGAAGTTTTTTGCTTCAGAAGCGTTAGGAAATATTAGTTAATGTCATAAGTCAAAATCACCAATTATAACTACATAGAAACCTTTTTTTTCCCCCCTGAATTAGCAATTTCTTGATCTTCTGGCGGGGGATGAGGAAGAACATGCCGTGCTCTTGTGTAATTATTTTCTTGGTATGGGGAAGAAAGCCTGGCTTATCATTGGAAATGCTATTCCTGAGGTAAAAGGATTTTTTCATTTGGTCAGAATATTAATTTTCATTCTCTGAAGTCTTTGGTTCCCATCAGTTGATAGAATTGTCTCCTGCTGACACACTGTTTTCCAGGCAGTAATGTAACACTGACGCTGCTCAACTAATTTTCTTCAGAGAGAGAGAGAGAGAAGAAATACAATCTCTGTAGAGATACAATCTGTGGTGGTTGTTTTTTCTGCACCCATTGTTTTGATGCTCAGCCGGGTTGCAGCTGCTGTCCTTGTGGTGCAGTACAGTCTGTAAACCTTGACTGCATTTGGGCACATATGAATGCTGGAAAAATGTCCTGAATCCATTCACAGCCAGTAGCAAAGTCAGGGTGGGACTGGTATGGGCTGAGAGGTGGCAGGGATGGAGTGGGGATAACCAAGGATTTCTTCTACTTCCAGAGTACCTGGGATAGTGAGTGCAAAAGTGGTTTAGGGATTCCTGATCTTTCTTTATTCCCTCTGTGGCTGAATGAGGAAGGTTGGTGGGTTAGGTGTGAACTGTGCTGCCTAAGTGCAGTCCTTAAGTCAGAGGTTGCCTGGGTTTGTGTTGTGGCAGCAGCCAAGGAGGACATGCTGATGCTGAAGTGGCACACATTAAACGTGCCTGGGTATAGAATTTCCCATTGGCTCTTAGCTGAACTAAATATTTTCAGAATTTGTATTTTTCAAATGGCTGAAGGTGGTTGCATGTTAACATTTAATTGCCACAGAAGAGACAGAGGACACATTATGTAGGTGTTACTTGAATTGTAACAAACCTGTACATTCTTTCAGGATTTTGCCAAAAACATACTATTAATCTCAATAGTAAAAACATGATATTCCAAACAACACGCAGCGTACTGTCATTAAAGACAGTTCTAAAGCATCTTTCTTGTATTTTTTCCTTTCTAGGGACAAACCACGTACGTATTAACTTTGGAGCAGAGTCAGTATGTGATTTGGAATCCCAGTACTGGCTGCTTTTACAAGCACTATGATACTTTCTGCCCTTTGCAAAGCGTGTACTGTCTGATCAGCTGCGATAACGTAAGTGAGCTCCGTATCTTCTCACATTGCTGCATCCCATACTGTTGGGTGTGAGACATTTTTCTTGACTTTCTGTATCGTGCGTTTGTCAGCTTAATATTACAACAACATCAGTGTAGTTAGTGATACTGCAAAATCTGAAACTGAGGAAACAATGGGAGCTTAGAGAAGAATCCCCGGGTTTTATTCAAATGGAAACTAAGAGGAGTTTAGAAGTCTGGTCATCGGGGTTTTTTTTTTTTTTTGATCCATTGTAAGGAAACAGTGAGTCAGGCTTCCCCTGCACACCAAGATGCAGCTAATGCTTAATTCTTATTTTCTGTTTTGAATACAGACAGGGTAGAAGTTCTGAAATATCGTGCATTTTTATGTGGTTAGTTGTTGGTTTTTTTAATTATTTTCTGGGAGTTTAATCCTAAATACAAATAATGAATTTGGAAAGAATATTCTAAAGGATATTTATTTTAAAAGCATCCATCTCTTATTGAAAGTGTTCTGTGTATTGGTTTGGTTTGTTCTGACACAACACTTGCAGAGTTAGTAAGAAAAACTTAACTGTTTCTTCTACTACCTATGGAAGTTAAAGACTTCAGTGCCGATGTCCTAATCACTGAACCTCAAACTACAGCACAACAAAGTTTCAGGGCAGGCAGTTCCAATCTGCAGCGAATTGTGGTTGAGCAGGTGCCCTGCCAGCAGCATTATAACCAACTGCAGGCCCAGCCCCCAGGGCTTGGGAAGTGATGTGGCATCATACAGGTTGTAAAGGGAACCATCAAGTATAAAAGGTTCCATATTAACTATTAGAACACCTTGCATCCTAGCAGTAGTTTGTTAAAGGCCTGTACGTATCTGCAGGCACAAAACATTACAGGTGAGCACTGCCCCCCTCTTGGTGTGGGAATGCAGAAGTTGGACAGTTTAGCCTTGTTTCAAATGAATACAGGATGGTAATTGGTTTGGGAGTTCAAGATTAAATAGTATTTTATTGCCATCTAAGTGTTCCATAGCTGTGACTGTATATTAAAAACAAACTTGTTTTCTTCTAGATTTGGTTTAATATCCAACAGTGGGACTCTCCAGTAAGGATAAGTTTTGATATCAGCAAACCAAAACTTTGGAAGCCTTTCTTTTCAAGAAGCTTACCATACCCTGGGCTCTGCAGTGTTCAGGTAATAATACACTTAATGTGAGGAGCTGAGAAATCACAGGACTAGAGAAGAGAGATTCTTTAGACTGCTGAGATTAGATGTCCTTTGTGCTAAAACTAGCTTTTAAAAAGACTTTCCCACACTGCCTTTAAAACTGAAAAGCAGGAATACTGAAAGTTTCTTTTTATACAAAATGAATGCACATCTGCATCTTCTAAATACTTGTATAAGGACAACACTAAACACTGGGACAAATCTTTAACACAACCCTAAAGAAAAAAAGAGAACAACTTCTGTCTTACAGCCAGGAAGGTGGTATTTTAAGTTGTTTGTGTGTCCTTAAACAAGCAGGAATTCCTCTACAATTAACGGAATTTGTAAGAAATAGTTGAAGCTTACTCAGGGAAAAAATGAAAACACATTACACACAAATATCTACCTAATGTTTTTATTATGTCTTTGCTATAGTATAGATTATTTTGGTGTAATTGTCAACTGTTCATTAACTGTCAAGATAGTAATGCCTGAATTAAGTTACACTGTTGTATAGTTAGAGATTGTGCTTTTAATATCAGGATGTTTTACTTCGCTAGCCTGAAGAATTGGTGTATCAGCACTCGGACAAGGCTGCTGCAGTGGAACTACAGGGCAGGTACTCCCTCCACTAAAACAACTGCTGTCAAAAGGGAAAGAGTGATCTCCAAGTGGAGCACATTCATACCAACATCCTAAAAATGGGCTTTGAATGCTGTCTAGGAATTGAGAATGACTTAAAGACCCTTAAAAATACAGTTTAAGTTCTCTTCTTTTAACAGAGTTCATCAGATAGGAAGAACTGATCAAGCACTGCTGTAGTTTCCTAATAAGCTAAAATGGTGTAGAAGTTTAAGAGACTGAGAGAGCATAGACTAAAAATGTGTGCAGACCTCTGCTCTCCCTTTGCTATTAAGCATGGGGACACAATTTAGCTACATTGGCTACGTAATTTTTTTTTGTAGTTTTAGGCAGTATCAAGTTTAACTAAGGTCATTTGTGTTACTCAAACTGTAAAAAGCAGGTCAAGTGAGATCAGGTCAGAATTTGAGTAAAGAATATAGTTGCAATAACAAGTGTATTTTATTATAGGATTGAAAAAATACTGAAAGAGAAAATTATGGAATGGAGGCCAAGGCATTTAACTCGCTGGAACAGATACTGTACCTCCACTCTACGTAACTTCCTGCCTCTGCTGGAACAAAACCAAGGCAAAGATGTAGAAGATGACCATCAGACAGAGCTGCAAAAGCAGCTTGGAGATTACAGGGTACAGTTGTGCATATAAATAATTTGTACTGTATGTGTCACTATATGGAAATAGCAGACCTGAAAGACCACCCAACCTGTGGTAAGGAGCTGTGTCCTGGGCTACTTGTTCCCTCTTCTACCAGAAGTCACAAGTTGTTATATTAAAGATAAATCAGTACTTTTACAAAGTGAAGTAGTGATGTCTGCTCCATGTGAAAATGTAAGAGATGGATATAAATACAAGTATATTTGCCTGGAATGGAGGCAGTGACTGCTGTGGTACAACAGCAGAAGAATAATGCAGCTTGTTATATTCAACAAAGTTTCTGACAGTTCTAGCACTATACTTACTTACTTATAGGTTGATTGGTAAAACTGAGCTCAAGTCTTGCCAGTAAAAAGCTGGCACTGTAAACTTACAGGCACAGAAGTCCATAAAAAAACAGTGTGTTTTACTGAAGTTTTCTGCTCTTTTAGAAGACAAAGTGTGCGTAAGTATTCACTGTAGCCAATACACTGTACCCATACCTCAAGGCTGTTCTAAAAAATAAATCCTTCCTTCTGCTCCTTCATGTAAAGCAGACCTGAGAGGGATACTATATGGAAATAGAAATTTTGAAAATAAGTTGAGGTTTCAGTTCCTACCTGAAAATGTTTATGGACAGATGTTTGCCACCTCCCATTTCCAGACAGCAGAGTACAATGAACAGTATTCTCCAGTTAAGAGGCAGAAAAGTAGCAACATTATGCTCTTTGTTCAGTAACACATTTTTTTTCTAAATGATTTCTAAATAGCTTCACTGTGAACTTAACCTTTTTCAGTTAGGAAAAATCGCAGAAACCTACCTAGAGTATAAGAAATAGAAAGGGGGTATTTAAATTCAAAACTACCTTTTTATTGCATCTTCTCATGCCAGCAGAGAGAAACTCCATTTTATCATGCCTGTAAGTTGAAGGTGCTGCATTTATTCAGACATCTTCTTACCTTATATGATTCTTTTCCCTTCTCTCTTCCAGGTATCTGGATTTCCTATTCATATGCCATTTTCTGAAGTCAGACCTTTAGTAGAAGCTGTACACAGTACTGGAGTTCATACCATTGATGTTTCCAATGTTGAATTTGCTCTGGCTGTGTACGTTCATCCTTATCCCCAAAATGTTCTCTCTACATGGATTTATGTTGCTTCACTTGTACGGAATCAGTAGTACAGACCAGTCAGAACACCTCAACTTTGGATGGAGGGGGAAATAACAGATTTCTCACACTGCTGATTTGAGCTATCCCAGGTAGCTTGAAAGTCTAGCAAGAACCTGATTTTTCAGAAGCTTCAAATGTTTAGCTCTTTTCAGTTTAAAACCACAGGAGATAACTTAATAACCTCAACCTGTAATGTTCTGGAATTTCAAGTAAGTTGTCAGTTTCCTCTTTATTTCTGTACATTACTTTATAACTCCCTGTGGGACTTGCCACGCTTAAAAGCATTAAAAATGCACATATTTAGTTAGTGAACTCACTGGTAGAGTTTGTCCTTATTTTGAGGTGAAACTTGGTTCCTGAAATTACACCTTGCAGATGACTTGTAGTTCTCAGTTGTCTTCATTGGCAGCCTTTTCTCCTGGTTAGAGAGGCTGTCATTGTAAAAGTAGTGGTGTTAAGAGTTGTTGATGCTTATAGGTATCCTTTTCCTTCAGGTACCTTGTTAATTAAACTCTAAGTGAAAAGCAAGGGTGGGTTCAGCCTAGGATGTATATTCATCACAACATATCAAAGTTAAGGTAGAGCTTAAGGCTAAAGAAGACTCGGTCCATCCATTAAATGCTGATCAAAACTTTTGGTTTAGAGCCTGGGATAGCCACAGGTTCCCTCTAATCAACAGAAAAGCACCTCTACAGAACTGTCATGAAACAGCAAGTATCTGCACTGTAATCACAATGCTTTGCTTGAACAACATAAATTGATTACATCTCTAAAGTCCACCACCTTTTCAGAAAAGGGTGAAAAAAGAAAACATGGTCTACTCACACTATTTTCTGTAGCTGAATCAGCCCTCTACCAGTCTGCACAGGAATCAGTAACTAATATCTAGTAGTAAGGACAAGAACCATCCCATCTGCTCCTTCCTCACCTCAGAGAGGCAAGGAAGCCCACACATCTCATTACTTCTCTCAGAGCCAGAATGAGTGGCTATTTACATCTAATCTAAGCTTTGGGCACCAAAGAGTTTAATGCAGTTTACTTAAAAGAACAGTTGCTATGACAACAGTATCCTTTCATACCTCTCTGGTAGGCTTCCAACTGAACACTACACATACTTCCTCTAGCTGCTGTCTCTAGCACTAACTAAAATTCAGTAGTGTTTTTTGTCAGTTTTGATGAAAAAAAGAAAATGCTCTCAAACCTTGGAAGGGTTGGTAGGTGAGATGGTATCAGTACAACAAACTCCACTTATCTTCAACTGTGCCTGCAAGCTGACCTCCCACACTCCATCTACATAAACCACCTGAACTGCTGTCTTCCTCAATAATTTATCCAAGTAATAAGAAGTGTAAAAATTACTAGTTTGGCATACTGTCAGCCTGCAAAACTAGCTTTTCTACAAGGCTGCCAGCTACACCCTCTGCATCTGCTTGAAAGAAAACTAACAACCTGAGCAGATGACCATGTAGATCACAGTACTCACCCTCTCTTGCAACAGCTTCTTCTCCCAGCACCCCAAACAGACAAGCGCTGTCCTCATACATCACTCCTTGCTCTTTTTAGCACAGTTCCCTCAGAGCCCAGGTCTCTCTGCATCCCTCCTGCTCCTCTCCGCTGTTCAATGAAGTGGTTACTTTAAATCAAAACAATGGGGAAAATATCTTCTACAGATTTCTTATGAATGAAAACTGACTTTCATGGAAGTTGCTTGGAAATGCAGTCACTGCAGGAAGGAATGTGTATTTTCAAGGTTCACAGTACGCTACCACCATCCAGCCCTCACCAAACCTCTTCAGCTTATCAGTATTTATCTCACACCTTGATATCACACTTCAAAAGCATATATATTCCACTGCTACATCAAGTTTTTAGTGGTGGGAATGTTTTATTTGAGTATATCTTTCAAGCCCAAATACAAAACCAAATGCAAAAGAAAAGTGGGAATTACCCTAATTTTGCAATATAAAGGACAACTTCAAGATGAGAGGAAAGGGGCAGAAACAAGGCTCCTAAAGATGTATTACTGTTACCCAAATGCAAACAATACATTTCAAATTAGCCGCAGAGCTTTATATTGTACTGATGGATTAAAAATAAGAAACCATTCACTTAACACAAAATAATCCATTAAAGTATATTTAAGTGCCAAACTTGGAAGAAAGTGGCATTAAAAAAATCTGCATGTTTTCCCATCTTCCCAAAATAAAAGGAAAACCCAACACCCTTCAAACCAAATGAGATTGTGAGATTGTTACAACACTGTACAGTACACTTAAGATTCTGAAGTTACGGGCAGGGTCAAGGCTAGTATAACAGATCTCACTCCAAGGATTGTTAACACAAGATGCAAACTGTAAGTAAAGTGCATGAAAGGAAGCCTGCTCAGCTAAATGAAGTAGACTGAAAGATCAGAAGTCAGCGGTCATTCGCCAGAGCGGCAGCAGGCCCGAAAACCACACTGCAAATTCTGGCATCCACTGGCGGTTTCAGCATGAGGACCTGCACAAAAACAGAACAAATGTGAAAAGAAGAAGATAGGCTTAGAAGACATCTTCTAACCTTGTAATTCATAAAACATCTTTTGTTTGTTTGCTTAAACAAAGAACTTCATCCAGCATTGGGAACACCTGAAATACCACTGGTGGTATCACTAACATCTCCCTGAGTTTTGTTTTTTTTTTAATAGATTTTTTTTTTTTTTACACTGACAGCTTAGTGCCATGAGTGTAACATTCAGTGACACAGGTGTGGGATGAGCAACCATCAATCTTCAAACTTCAGAAAGCACCCACAGCTGCCTTTTAAAGTCAAAGTACATTTCCATAGTGCATATTTAATGCCTGCTTTTTTCAAATTCAGAGGATGCCATCATGGCATTACAGAAAACAACCCATCATATGGAAACAGTTCTCAGTCTGGAGTGTTTCTCCACGAGCACAACATAGTTGGCTACAGCTCCTGTACTCTGACTGGAAATCCAAAGACTAAAAGGAAAAATCTGCAGTGACAGTAAAGGTGCTTTATCAGAAGCCATAAAAGCTAAAACAGTTCCTCAAAAAGGAAGTCGTGAGCACAGACAGTATAAACCAATACTGTAATACTACCCACCTCCACTTACCTTCACTTACTGTTCTCCCTTTAATTTGAAGTGTTAAAAGTGATCATGAAAAACTATAAAATGTATTAGTATAGGATTTTATTTCCTGCAGCCATACGCCTGCTTCAAAAACACAAACATTTGCATGTGGGTTGGCTGAACTCTGGCACCCAACGTAACTCAGCAACTTCTAATTAACTAAAGCAAACTGGTAAAGAACTAACCAGGACAATCCATTTCCCCCCCTCCATATGTGAAACAAATCAAATCCTTTTGAAATATGTTTCTAATACATTTATGAGTAGCAAAATAATGTAATGAATAAGGGCACCATGCTACATCTGGCTTGTTTTCCCCCTTGAACAGTAACTTGAAGTCATAATTAATCCCCCAGAACAGTGTCTTCAAATCAGTTTTCTGCTTCACACCACACGTCGAGGAGCAATATTCTACAAAATAACTAAGTTAGCATGCATGAGACTGAATAAAATAAACCTGAAGCTATAATCAAGGACAATGGTTACAAATAAGGAAAATAGCAATACTTCAATTCGTAGGTGAATTCATTTTCTATTCTTTCTGTTCACCTGAGCTACATTTTGATCTTTCGCATCACTTACAAGCTAGAGTTTGAAAGCTTCTTCCAAAGTTCTTTAAAAAGGAGACTCAATGGTTCTGAATAGTTATTTTAGCAGAGCATGTTCTGTGCAGCGCTTTCCAACTCAGAGCTGACCTTCCCCATCACTGCCACAGCTAAGCAGCACATCACAGTAATCTGAAGCGACCGCCACACTTCCAGTAATAATACTTGTGACAAAACTAGCAGAACCACAACATCCCAAAGAAGGACATACTCGCTATGTTCTGTACTGTGAAGTGCTTAAGTAAAATGAAGTTTGGGGTCATTCACCTGGAGAAGCAAAGTTAATCAGATTCTCATCTAACCTGCCACTGTCTACATTACTGGTTTAGCTGCCTCTAAACTGGATTACTGTAATGCTCTTTAAACGTACATCGGATTACTTCAGGTGACCCAGAACAAAGGTTTACCTCTTCCTCCTGAATAGCCCTCAGTGTTTTCAAAACCTGGTAATATAAATGTGTCTGGCAAAGAAAGAAACATAGCTACCTGATTACTTGATTTTGATTACTTTTAGTAAGGCATACAAAGTTTCCTAGAAAGAAGTAGAGCATTTTACACAAAATGCACTCCAACCCAAACTGGGGTGGAAGAGTCACTCATGCAAGGCACAGTTGGCTGCTGCCACCACAGCCCTTTAGCTCTCACCTTCGGCAGCAGCAATACTTGTGGTCTACAGCAGGACTGATCCCCAACCCATCTGAGATGGAAAAAGGCCGCCTGCTACCCCCAATTCTTCATTTAGTTTACCAAGCAGCTACATAAACACTGACAGCAGGAAGGCAGCAAAAAGGAGCTGTCAGAAACACACAAGGAGGGAAGGAAAGACGCCTCATTTCCACAGCCACCACTGCAAAGCCACAGCCCAAAGCAGGGGGAAGAGTTGCACAGGTTTAGAACTGCAGCTCAGTGAGAGGCTCCTATATTCTCAACAGCAGATACCACATTGGATGGTAGTGGAGCACATTACAAGGGAATTACAAGAAAGTGATCAAATTAAGCACTGATCTTGAAAACATAAATGGAAATTTAAAATTAATATTGGCCTTAAGTGCTACTCTTTGTCAGCCTCTGGTGAAGTTACACATCACAACATTATCACAGTGCCTTTGTTATCGGGAGAATTTATGGAGAGATCAAACTCCTAGAAGTCTAATATCAATGCACCCTGTATAAATCTGCACACAGGAGTCCATAAATCTAAACAGAAATTGCCAAGTTCAAAGTTCCATTGCTGGAGGACAGATCCAGCTGTGACCAAAACATTTTTAAGTGTCACAGGAGAAGAGTGAATCATCAGAAACTGCCACAACTTTGTTTTATTAATGCCCTATTCCTTTAATCCCAGCACACGAAAACCACATTTTAAAAAGCCAGTAGAAATTAAATCCTATGTGGAAGCAGCAAGGTACTGCTACAGGAACTACATTCTAACCCTGAAGCTGACTGCATTACAGGCTTTAAAACTGGAAGTATAATAGACTGAACAGAGCTAAGACAGAACAGGACAAAATGGGGGGAAATAGAAATTTCTAAGTGGCAAGAGGTAACTCAAACATTCAAGTTCTCTTACTGAGTTCAGCACAACTGAAGAAACAAATGTGTTTCAGGCATCCAACAAAGTCAGCAATTAGGAGGAGCGTAACAGATTTGTTTTCAGCTGCAGCTGAGGGTTATTTAACTCCAAGTCTCCAGCACAGAGTGAAGCAGGCAGAG
Source organism: Chrysolophus pictus (assembly GCA_037305975.1). Taxonomy (NCBI): domain Eukaryota; kingdom Metazoa; phylum Chordata; class Aves; order Galliformes; family Phasianidae; genus Chrysolophus; species Chrysolophus pictus. Next base: position 14,592,772 of record CM074579.1, read on the forward strand.
GTTCCAAACTAAGTGTTACTATGCAAACCAAGAACTGGAATCATACTGACAGTAAACAAACAAACTAAATCCGGAGATGCATGCAAGTTTACAGGCTCTGCTCATATGACTGCTGTACAACAGCTGTGACTAACGCTACAAGATCTGTACAACAGCTACATGTATAACAGCATTTGAAATGAAAGTCTGAAAATTGCAAACACGCCAAGCAAACAAGTCCAGCAAGATCTCCACAGAGAACATGAGTGAAGCTGCATATACTGGGCCCTCTGTCAAGCTCAGACTTTATAGAAAAAAAATTCTGAAAATAGGCTGTAGGTGGAAGGAAAGCCTTTATATTTCAAAGATAACAGGGTATCTTTATTACTCAAAGATGGCTAAATTCCATGCTGTTGGCTCCATTTTTTTTCTGCAAGACTGACGGGTTTTCCAACGTGATCCCAGAACAAATCTCCTTCCCCGAAAACATTCCCTGATCTGCTGGTGGGCAAAGAAAATTATGAAATTATTCTCTACAGGTCAGTAATTTTTGTACAGCACTTAATGTAATCTATACGAGCAAAGAAACATAAACAGTTTCTGATAGAGATTGATTTAAACTAAATAACTTTTTACTTTCCCTGCAGTTACTTTAAAAATATCAAATGTCGTCCCAGGAATCCTGTTGCCCACAGAGTAGAACAGGTATTTGCTCAGTACTATGACAGTGAAATTTAGGTGAAAATAAAGAACAGTATCCTGATAAAGCTGCAGAGAATTCAGTTATAAAAGGCTATTTCTCATTTCAGATTTTTGCTAGGATACCTACTCTCCTAAGAAAGAAAAAAAAAGAAAAAAGGATAATTCATCAATCATCGGGACAATTTCATAAAATTATTCCAAAGTGTATTCTGTTAAAATATAAATAATTTCTTAAGGTTACTATGGAACAGTCAAGCTTTAAAGCAGTGGAGAACTTGCACAAGTGATTCTGGCTTTTTGAACTACAATGATGCACTGTATTTTAGAGACTAGAGCAAGGGAGACAGACAGAAACAGCTAAAGACAAACCAGGACATCAAATCCGGTATTACTGACAAGTGGAAAAATAGAAAATAATAAGAAAAAAGGAATAAAATGAAGGAGGAAAAGGCTTCTACTAACTGGTCTTTGGAGACATTGTTAAATTCAACCTGATGCGGGAAAGAGTCAGTGAAGGATTCTAAAAAGTAATATTAAGAGTTTTCAGACTGAAATGCAAGGAGATGTTTTACAAATCTGTGGTCTAGATGGAAAGGAACTGGGTAACAAACAGCAAAGACATCAGAAGTGTCAAAAGGTCATTTAAAAAAAAAAGTGTCATAAAGTCATCCAAAAATTATGGAAGCAAAAATGATTTAATACTTTGACTTGCGATGTTAGGATGCAGTCCAATAAAACACATCACCTCATGTGCAATATCCAAGCATCAGTACAGTTTCACTCACAGTACCAAAGCTGTGGCATCCTGTATACCTGCTGTGGCTACATCTCAGTACAGATGCAAACTGAGCTCATTGCCATGAACTACTGGGGAAATATAATATTGTTTTACACACAGTTCTTATAATCCTGTGAACTCAGTTATCCTCTCTTTCCATTCTGTTGCACTTACCTGTTTCAAATTCACACATGGAATAAAATCACACCACGATTCCCATCTCTAATGCTACGAACGCTTACTGGACCTGACATAATAGACTGGATTCCAGTGCAGTAAACACTAAAAAGACTTCCACCACAAACATTTTATGCATTTATCCAGATCCTTCTCCAGCTGAGATTCAACCCTAAGTAATTCAAGCAAAACTAAAAAAAACTAAGTTACATTTCCCACAAGGATACATGATAGTATTCTACACCAAAACCACTTTAACATGTCAGGTTTGCATAACAAGCTCTGCCCCCTCTCCATCCCCCCCAAAGATCACTTTACTATCAATCTAATGATAGCTCTGTTTCAAGCACCAGAAAGAAAGCACTCAACTACATCATTTACAGGGAAGAGATGAAGAGGACCAATTGTGTACCAGTTACATAATTACTTTCTAAGCCTCTATTACCTATGCTAATCTGAAGTAAGAGAACATGGACTAAAAATTTCTTCCCCCTAGGCAATACAGAACTGTATTAGACTTCAATACCAAAAAAAAACACCCTGACATAAAAGTTTTGATTTTGTAATTAGTATTTGAATTCAGTGCTACACAGCCAAGAAAAGAGTTTGCAGGCTTTTAGTTTTTGTGGTTGTGATGATGCTGTGTGTTGGGTTTTTGTGGATTTTTTTTGTTTGTTTGTTTTTGTTAGTGGTGGTGGTGGTATTTTTTCTTGTTTCTAAAACATCCTTAAGCCAGACATTACTCCCCAGACAAGGATCACATCTTCATAAAGACATTACCGTTAATGTTGTCACAGTAGTAAAAGTGTTCATCATTTAGAGAAGGGCATGCAGAAACTAAATCCTGCAGGCCTGCACCAGTTACAGTGAGACAACCCGAGAGATTGAGGTGCTCCAAGTGTGGCAGTCCTCCTCCCAAAGTCAACGCCCTGTTAACAGACAGAAAGAGGGGTGTTAAAAGCTTGCACAGCGCTACACTGACAAGTACTCCCATATATCACCAAGTCACATATTTACTAACATCTTGCAAGAAAACCACATCTCTAATAAGCCACTCAAGTCTGGCATCCCATACAGTTAATCAGCCTTGAAGCCACACAACAGGGCTGAAAAATGAATCCATCTCTACAGAAATTAACAATTCCCTTTGACAGAAATACATTTCAGTGGGAAATCCCTGTTTATTAATGACTGGGGATGACCAAGTACTTCTAAGAGCCAGCATGACACACTTCTCCAATACACTACTGGTCTTCGGTGAGACTTCCATGGTGATGTATATTTCTCAACACATCCCAAAAACAGAACTGTATGACATTCCAAAAGTTTGGTGTGCAAAGCTTCCAACAGTTTGAGTACTGTTTCTTATTAGTCAGTTCAAAACTCAGAGTCACGTTTTTTGAGGTCAGATAAATCTTTATCAGTGGAGCCTCTCTCTGCCAACTCACCACTGCATGCTACTCAAACCAAATTCTATTTTCCCTCCAAGTGCAAGAGTTCAACTGCAGATAAAGCAGCCTCAGGGCTGTGGTGCATCTGACCCCTCACTCTATGTTAGGCTGACTGCTTCTCTGCACTCACAGGACAGCTAACCGAGTTCAATCACAAGCTCACCCATCGGAAGGAGAGAACAGACAAAGCTACTCATGCTTCAATCAACACGTTTCAGGTTCAAGCAAAGGCCTTTTCAGTTTTATGTCCTAAGAGCATGAGTATACAAAACTTTCCGTTGTCAGCAGATGGGAAAAAGAACAACTAACAAAACCAGCTATAAAAAAAACAGTATAAAGTTAAGTTTATATGAAATGAACTGCTAAATATTTACATTAGAGTGTCATTATTTTCTCTTCCAGGACCCAAAGTATTATAGAAATGCAAGAAGCACTTACTGCAGAATATACCCTCAACTCTTAACATTCCCCTGTATCTAAAAAGCACTGATGTGAAACTGGCACAACTAAACACTCCCTGTGACTCAAAAATCAAATCTTCCTTTGATTCCAGAGGACTCAGTGAGGAATAACACCAGTAACACATCAGCTACATGCAGCATTACCTATCCATTGCCAAATGAACCACAGTCAGCAGTACCAGCCTGCTCCGACACCTGGACAACCAGGCTCAGATACAAAGCACAGTCCCAAAATAACTGCTAGGAGACATCTGAACTTCTAAGTTCTTTGTCAAAGAGGGGTGAAATATATGGAGAGGCAATTCAATGCCAGCACTCCTTTACAGGATTTGTCCACAGACTACAGTGTACAGTACAAGTAGGTATGAAGGTCTCTGAACTGCAAGCAGCTCTAATTAGTCCCAGGAGCTACAGCACGTGAGCAGGTGACAGCAGCATTTTTGTCTTGTCTCATTTTCATTATGAAGCTGTAACCACACATTTCTGACATACTACAGAGCATCAATTGCACAAGAGTGAATGGTTTTAAACTCGAGACAGGAGGTTTAAGTTAAATATTAGGAGGAAGTTTTTCACACAGAGGGTGGTGACGCACTGGAACAGGCTGCCTAAGGAGGTTGTGGATGCCCCATCCCTGGAGGCATTCAAGGCCAGGCTGGATGTGGCTCTGGGCAGCCTGGTCTGGTGGTTGGCGACCCTGCACATAGCTGTGTGAAACTAGATGAGCATTGTGGTCCTTTTCAACTCAAGCCATTCTATGATTCTATGAACTGTCATGAAGTTGCCTCAACACTCAAGCTAACTTCAACTAAATTCTATGCTTTACATTAAACCACTTCTAACGTGTTCTTACACGCATACAAAATTCTGTCATCAGCCAGACAAGTTAAATGCAATGTTACTCTGGTTTGGTTTTAAAGCATAACAAGAAAAGAAAAAAATAAACCAGCACTGAATTTCCTAATAAGAAATCACTACAAATTAAATCTAAATGAGTAGTAAGTTATCCTTTTTCTACTGCAAGCAAACTTACCAAAATGCTTCATTGCAGAAGAGCTAAAAGAATTTTTTTTTTAATGCTTTCATTCAAAGGAAGAATTGGAAGAAAAATTTCACGTCTGCTATTCTCAATATTTTGACATGCAAGGACTGCTTAAGATATACCAGAACGTTCTCAATAAAAGTGCTTAAACTGAAGCTGGGTGGACTCAACCCAGAGCAACCCAACCATTCAGATAATACAAAAACCACACTGCAGCAAAACAGCTCAGAAACATCTTTTCACCTGAGAGCACGATCTGTGATCTGGTAACACCCAGACAGACTGAGAAACTGAAGAACTCGTGCAGTCTCTTCATCTGGTTTGTCACTGCCAGAGTATGCCAAGTCTTTTTCCTCTGACTGTTTAGTCCTTGTTGGTTTTTTACACAGTGCAGAGGACTCTGGAAGTGCTCGAATAGTTCTTAGTGCTGTTCCAGCACAGCAAAATGAGTGACCGCAGTAAATGAAGTCAGTAGAAGCACAGTGCTGCTGCCACCCTCTAGTCCTTAAACCATAAATGTCTCTACTGCAGCAAGATGCAGAACAATTAATGTGGGATGCCGGCTCCACAAGACAAAATCCTTCAACATTTCTGTGTCTCCACTCTGCAGCATCTTCAATATCAGCTAAATCATCTGCATTCAGCATCCACACATACGCAGAACTGAAGTTTTCAGAGCTGTCAGGTTTAGTCCAATGATGCTTACTGTCTGTTCCCTCAATGAGGTTTTCATTGTTGATTTCATGCAAGCAATTATACTTCTTGTTGGACTGCAGAGTAATCTCTCTGTTTTTCCATGAAGTCTTAACGTTCCTGTTTCTGCAGCCTTTCAGAATGCCTCTGTTATGGTGAGTTGATATGATACCCAAAGCTCTGGAAAACCTCTCTATGGCCACATCGGTGATTTTTTCACATCCAGACAGATCAAAGTGGCGAAGGTTTTGACAACAACCAATTGAAGACCAACTGAAATAAAATGAAAAGCACTTACTTGTTTTTGTTCAGAAACAGATATTGTAACTACACATACAAAAGAACATTTCATAAGGGAAATATTGATATTAATTCACAGAACATTAAAAGTTCCCTCAGATTACAGGTTAGGTTTGACACCGCAAGTAAATATGCCTAGAAGTTATGCCTAAAGAAACATGAAATTAATCACAAATCAATAACACTGTACTTTTCCATATATTGAAATGTAAGGTGTCCATGTTTACTAAACCTTGAATAATCCTTAAGAAACTGCAAGCACCAAATACATGCAACAGTTTCAAAAACAGTTTTTTTCTGCATATAATGCTGATCCCTAAAGCCAGGTAACTCAGGAGAAATCAAATATTTATCAGAAAGCTGAAAAATGTGAACTTAATAAATTAGCAAATTTCACTGAAGCAAGTGAAACACCTGTAATATTCAGTTCTAAGTATTTTAATAGCTGTAGTTTATTACTGTTTGAGTTTCTGAAGCTTGCATGCCTACACATACTGAAGTATCAGTGGCCTTAGATCCTATATCTTTCTCTCAAGAACTTCCTGTTTCTTTCAGAGAGAATATCTGGTCTGCTGAAACACTTTCTGTATGGTGTTAGTTATTCTGTAGGTGATTAGCCTTAGCTATGGACATACTTGCATATTAATGCAAATTCACCCCATGTTTTATGTTTCAACTGAAACAAATTTGATCTACAGTAGTACTGTTGCATTATTAACTATAAAAGTGTACAGTTTTTACCACAGTTAATGGAGACTGTTAACATCTACAGCAAATGAAACCTATTTCTGAATTACAGATTTTAAGATTGGATGTACAGATATATAATGAAGGAGAAGAATATTTAACGTTTACTAGAGACTGACAAAGGCTCACAAAGATCAAATTCTGAACCATGTAAATTCCATTAACGTCTTCATTTCAATTTAAACTTCTTGTATAAGCTGCAGAGCACTCATGTGAGCAGGCATGCTGGTAACATTTTAAGGTGCTGTTAATAAACAGAACTTGAGAGCACTGTATGATGAAAACATTGCATAGTGAAACAACCACTGAGTTCCAGCATAATACAAAGACACCTTCTGTACAGGTTTTGCATACATACATCATCCCAGTGATGCTAAATGTATTTTCTGCAGACTTCTGTAAAACTGTTTTCTAAAAAACAGTAATACACCTAGGCCTTACAACTTTACCCACCATTTGATCTGCATCTTAAAAAACAGTGCTCCAAATATTACCTGATATGTTGGAACAAGAAGTGCAATAACTCCTAAAAATTTATCTATGAATAATTTCAAGTTATTAGAATTAGCATGAAATTAAATTGCTACGTTAGCTATACTTTGATGGGTTTTAAAAATAGCTAAGACAAGAATTCTAAAATGGCCATTACCAAGTCAGACTTTACTTACTGTTTCATTCATTGTTAATCTGATTTATTCCTTCATTGTGTGTGAACATAGACTGATCTCTTTATTTCTCATACTTGAAAGAGAATAATAGATGCTTGAATGCTTCCTCCCCATCCCTTCATTTTTACTCACTGATTTTCAGGAAACAAAAATTAACTAACCTTTCAAACGCTGAGTCTGAAATATCAGTTTGAGTGAGATCCAAATATTCCAAATTGGGGCAAAGCTCCAAGATCTGTCTAACCTGAAAAAGGAAGAATAATCAGCAATCATTGGCCAAGAAGACTACAGTATCAGAGTCAACATGCTCAGTTAAATTCTTTTGAATTGCAACTTGTTTTCACAACCAGTGCACTTTAAACTCAGACAAATCAGTTACTAATTATAGGCTGCAAAGCCACAATTATTAAGTGCTAGCTTCAAATTACATACCATTTTGCTAGACACTGCAGAGCTGTAGGCCAGTACTAATGTCTTCACTGAGGAGCCTACATGTGGGAGAACATTATGAATTAAGCCATGAAGTAAACGCTTTTCCATCTGTGCTATATTAATGGCAAGTGAATCTTCTGCTGCTTCTTCTGCAAAATAAAATCAAAGAGAAAGACTTAAAATGCATCTGGCCAACTGAAATCCATGTTGTCAGCTTACATCACACAGGTTATCGGGAAACCAAAGAACCTCTAACACCACTCAAGTTTCAGAAAGCACCCTGCATCAAAACTCCTGCTGAATTTTAGCTCCATTCTTAAGTCCCATCTTGAAAATCTGTTAGTCTTTCTGACAGTCCTGAAGAGTTTGACTCCAACAACAAGTAAAAATAGTCACCTGGAACTGCAACTTCCACTGACTTGCTGTATACAGTGAAATACTATCTCACAGGCCACTTCACATGCTGTGATACAACAGCTTAATACAAATTTTACTTTTAATTTAGAATACATTAGGATGCAACACGATTCATCCAAACTTCCTAGAGACAAAGCATCTTTTTTCTCCTTTTAACTCCTGACATGTCCCCACAACTCTTCTTTCACCTGACTCACATTTGCTCTCTCCTAGATTAAGTGATTCAGCATGTCAAAATCAGCTGCCTTCTTCCTGTTGGTGGTGGTGATGAAAATCTCCCCTGGCTTCTTGACTGAACTGAGAGTCAGGATGAGATGAAAATAGGGGAAAGGCACTCCCGTCAGCAACACCAACTACTTGCTAGACAAAACTTCTAAAGTTCATTCTTGCTGCCTAAGTCTGCTTGGCTTAGAAAGCATTTACCTAGCTAGAATGTGTTTCTGCATCTGTCATTATCTCACAGTACACAAATCAAATATGAAAATCTATTAGAAACAAAAGATTTTAGAAAAATGAACTCATTTCATAAACTCACTATAGCTACATAATCTCTAAGACAAACAATTTCACCAAAAATCTGAGTTTACCTACCAGACTCATCTATGTCAGCATCTTCATCCCATTCCTGGAAAGCACGACTTTCATCTTTTCTATTTTTTACCCATTCTTCATCAGGTTCCATCTCAAGATCTGCTGCAGGACCACTGTACCAGTCACCTGCTCACCCATTTAAAAAAAAAAAGATGAAAACAAAATTAGGAGGAGAAAACAGCAGTAAACACATGACCATATCAACCACTTTGTATTTTTTTGTCCATTTTTAGTCACTGTACAACAAATCCATGATCACAGAACTCAAACTCCACAAGTAGCCTACTTACAACAGCAATATAACATTCGATTATAATTTACATAGGACAACAGACAATTTTCTACAATGTCTGGATGAATGCCAACATCAGCTCCACTATTTTATTTGCAAGGGTGCCTTCCTTTCCTCATGGGCTACCACATAGGGGCAACGTACTTTCAGTTTTGGGTATGCTGTAGTGTTGGGTTCAGAGTATCCCACTACCTTATTAGTAGGAAGTCCTACTAGACCCAAAGAAAAACAACCCCTGTTGAATGCTATCAAGAGTAAGAAACCTTTTGCTTTTATCAACATAGACAGCGACTGTAATATCCAAACTACTTGTCAGCCACCTATAAAGGCAAAGGTTTCATCAACATTTCTCAACTAAGCCTGGAATTTTATGCTGTTTTCAGGATGGGGCTTTTTTGTTTTGTTTTGGGTTGTTAGATATTTTTAGGCTTAGGGTTTTTTTGCCTTTTTTTTTTTTTTTTGAGAAGCTTCCATCCAGTTTAGGGCACTTCTCCACAAGCAACTGCATTAGTATAGACAGTACGTCATGGGAATGGCTTCCTGTTATGCCAAAAACAGGTTTAGGAACATGCCAATTTAGGCAGCTGCCAATTACCTCTTTTGTGTAACATTTACACATCAATTTAACTAAGTTTTAGACAAAAATTCGAAGAATTTGAACTTCAAAACCCCTCTACAGACAGTCAAGTCATTTGCAGCTCTGGGATCAATCTATAATTTTAACTTAAATTTATACAGCCAAAGAAATAATTGAGACCAGAAGGTCACTTAACTCCTCTCTGCCCTGTAGAGATTTTAGAAGCCATCAAGGTACAACTAGAAAGAGTTCCTAGCTTTTAGATCAGAATTTTAGTTACATATTTTAAAATTTTTAATAGAGAAAGTTAATAAAGATTCATTAAATATAGCTTATTAAAAACAAAAATCACTCAACCACATACATGGCATCAGCTGTGAGGCTTGCAATGAGATACGTCAGTGATTGTTTAATATTCACAGAGATCTAGACAAAAACAAGTATTTTAAGCTATAGATACACTCTGATTTGCAACTGGCCTTAAGAGAACAGGAAGATTTTGTCTGTTTGAACAGGCATGTTCACAAAAAGTTATATTTCTCAGTATGGAATGTATAAAGAAACAGAAGTTGTAATACACCACCTTGTAGTCCTTACTACAGTACAACTCAAGATATTTAAAGAAATGACAATAAAACTGACCCACGCAGTTTCTTTGAAGTCTGAATATAAAAATTAAGCAAGAACAGGTTAGGACCAAGTGCTACAGTTCTGCTGTTTTAAACTTCAACTCTGCAGCCACGTGCGAGGCACAGAACAAACTTCTCAAAGGAAAACAGATAAGTCGGGAGCTAACAAGAACATTCTATTTCTACCTAATAACATAATGAAATAAAAATGTTACTGGAATAGTTGCAGCAGAAGCATTTACAACTCAAACCCCCTACACTATAATTAAGATGTGGTACTACTGAACATAGTCATTAGAAGTGATGCAAGACAACAAACCTCAGTAAAACTAACAAGCTCTTGTATGCAAGAGCTACTCATAAGTAATGACCAACGTTCAGTTTCTTAATACCTCCATCTTGCAGATTTTAAAAAATTATTTATTTTAACATTTTACCAAGTTTCAAGGCAGCCCCTTGCCAGGAAGGTACAGCATTCCAGCATGCTCAGCTCTCAGGACTGCTGCCTATGGCATGACAGCTGATAATAAAACACTTCATTGTCTTCTACAGACTCAACTTCTGTTACTGACAATGTTTCCTTGAAAGGACTAAATTTAACTTACCTCTGGCCCAGCGAACAGGATAAAGATGTTTCCAAAGAGATCCAGTTTTAGCCAGCTGTGACCATTCAGTGCTTACTTGGCTACACTGACATAGTTCCTGGGGGTTAAGGTAACTGAAAATGGTCACCATCACTTCAGGAGGAAGATTAGTAATATTTGTTGTGTGCCCGGTTACTTCAGCTTCTGAAACACAGAAAGGTTGTGTTCTGTGAAGCACATCCTTGTAGCTTTAAATAATAATGTTATAACTTATATTTTATCATTTCATTTATTTACTCAAAATGCATTTAAAATTTTTTAAACAACTGTTTGACAAAATATATGAAAACACACACGTTGCTTTGCCTTTAAAAGCTTTTACTGTTACATTATCTTAATACAAAACTTTAGGTTTTTCTATATGCTGTTTTCCCACCTGGTTAGCTTTTTTCCCCCTGACTCTGACCCACAAGGCTTCAAAAAAAGTCGTGGACAAAAATAAACTGCTCCTCATGCCACATGTGATATATATATATATATATACCTGCTTTGTCAGATTTCCAGTAAACGCTCACTGAAAGCTCTCAGCCTCTTGGCTGGAACACAGCAAGAAGTCCACACACAGCTCTTGGCAGCTGTCTCATTTTTATTTCTAGCTTTTATTTCAATTTTAGGCAAAAAAATTTCATCTTCTGAATGGTGACAAGTCATTTGGGCCAGAAGGAAAGACCAAGAATTAGGTTAGTGACTAAACATTAGCTATTGTATTCCATACATCCATGGACAACAGTAGGAGTCATCTCTAACAGCTTTCTCTTTTATTTACACCATGCTACAGAGCTGCAAGTGTGGCACATAGGTCAATCCAAAATTAATGCCTCCTATTCATTTCCATAGAAGCTACAAAGAACCCAATAACACTGCTTGACAGAGCAAATTCTCAGATACAAAGCACTGTTTTTCAACATAGTGACCACCATTAGCTCTGCATTTTCAACACCTATGAAAAACAACTTGCATGCTATGCTCGAAAAAATCTGTACCAGCAGAGTTGGGCCAGCTGCAAAGATAGTGTCACTGCAAAGAAAACATTGCCCACACTATCCATCATTCATCCGCAAAAGCAAATGGAAGTCACAAGGCACCAAATCCAGACTACAGGGTGGGTATGGGAGGACAGCCCAGCCACGATTAGCAATGTGCTTATGGTCTTCAGACTGGTCTGAGGCCTGGTGTTATTGCATTACAAGAGAAAGATTGTCTTGTAAAACAAAATATTCGGTGAACATGTGTAAGGTTGTCTTTTTTTTTTTTTTTTTGCTATTTTAGAGTATATTTTAGAGTATTTTTATGATCTGTGTAGGGTCAATTTACTTTACTTGAGAAAAAAATATTTCTAAAGAGATTTTCAGCAGACCTTAAAAACAGCGAGTTTCAGAAATCAGTAAGGATTTAAAGTTAGAGCTTGACTGTGAGACAAGGATCAGGTTTTTCCTCCTTTGCAGGAATGCTTCAAAGGTGACTAATGTAAAATAATTTACCTTGTGATAATCTGTTGCTATTTCAAAAACAAAGACGAAATTACAGCTTCACCTGATGAATCAAGGTGTTTATTGGGGCACCTGTCCAGTCACTGCACACTGACTACAGGGAATTTCACACTAAAATTCTGTTAGAACTGTGCAAGGCTACAGCTGTGAAATTTCTTCCATTTTTAAAAACTGAAAGATATTCTTCCCTTTCCCCGAAGTCCAGAACACGGTTGTTGCAGAATTAGCACTGTCCCAAAATTGCAATTCTGGCTAGACAAAATAGCAAGTAAAGCCATAAAGCTACTTCTGTCATATTCATCTGCTCGGGTACAACAGTATTTCACACCATGAACAGCAGTCTCTTCTGGCCTGTTAAGTAGCTCAGAAAAGTCAAGTCTCATCAGAAAGAACAGAGTTTTTCCACGTTTTCCTGATGAGGGCACCACACTTTATCAAAGAGGAAGCTGTTCGTCGGTTTCACTCCAACATCATATTTTTGACACATTAATTCCCCTTTGCTACATTAACTCTTCTTTAGTTAGGAGTGAGAACCATAAAGACTGAGGTTGTAGGCTGCTTCCAGTCATACAGGAGCCTGAAGTGCACTTCAGTAGTCATCCATTCAGACTAACAGGGATTTTCCAACAGGGAAAGCAGAGTTACACAAATGCAAACAAAACATCCACTTTCAGAATGCACGTTTCATCTCATGTACTCACACTCTGTATGGATTCATTCCCTTGCATCACTCTACAAACACATCTTCCTTTCAGATTCCCAAGAGACTCAAGAAAATTAGCTAGGGCAGCAGGGGAAGGCAAACTGCTTTTTAGTTTAAATTTTGCTGGCTGACTACTCTGTGTTACTAAACTATCAACAGAAAAGCTTACAGGGCAGGCCTGAAAAACCAACAATTAAAGGCAGGGCCTGCAAATAGAAAATATACTTTTGATGGAAGGAATTAAAATTCATGCATCATTTCTACCTGTTTATCATTCAAAATATTATAATGGGAGTGAGGGAAGAGGAAAAAGCTTGTGAAAAGATTAACAGTATCAGTTACAAGTTGCCAAAAGTCTACAGCAAATAGAAGCCTTCCAGTTTCTGAACTGTTTTGAAGGCATTTATGTTTTATAAAAACTATTTTATCTACCCGAGATAACTAAAGTTACATACTACAAGGTGGCCTTTTATACAGAATTGCATCTGAAAAACTGTTTTCACTTTAAATGCCTCACCTTGATCTGTCTTCTCATCCACAGAATATTTAAAGACCTTCTGAAGCTCTTCAGCTTGATTCCACTTACTAAGACCTCTGAATTCCGCAGCTTCCTTCTGTGAGCAGTGTTGTGCAATTACTTTCTTCTTAATATCTTTCAGTTCTTCGTAAGTGAAGTATTCCATCAACATTGGCTGAAAAACCTAAGGCAAAAAAAACAGTCCAACACCGACAAAGACAAATCAATAACGCTACAGAGATCTAACAAGACAAAAATTTCCTCTTTCCAATTCTCACCAAGTAAATATGGCATACATGAATAAACTTAAGGACAAGATCACATAACTTCTACATTCTGACCCTGTGCCAGTGGGTCGCTGAATAGTTTCAAGCATGCTTTTACTTGTTTTCTCCAAAAGGAAAGGGAAGGGACACACATTGCTTAAACTAAATAACTTATCAATGTACTCACATGGAAGGCAAAGTGACAGGGCAAATAAACCTGAGGGAAGATTTCTCTTGGACAGACTTTGGAAGATTTATTCTCTCCGAAGATGCTTCTCAGTTTTTGGATACCCATAAATCATCAGACTGGCACTACTAGTCTTTATGTTTCAAATATAGGTCAGAGGCTGCCTGGGAGTGTCAGTTTGACTCATGAAGCACTGCTAATAGAACCTTTTCTTTTAAGTTTTGCTAGGCCGTAGGACAATTGCCCTTTCTGACTTTCAGACCGGTATTATTTTACATTTAAAAGTTGTAAAAAAAAAAAAAAGTACCATAATTTTAAAGAACATTGGATTTTCAAATATTTCTTTATAAAAAGAGGAAGAACTTTTTAAAAAAACAGATGTGCAGATTGAGCAAGTCACAATAACATTACTAATATTTAGAATAACATACTGCATTTCTTTTACTTACTGTACCCATAATTTTAAGACTGTCAGGCCCCTTTATACTACATCTTCTATTTTATAAATTAATTTTTGTACCATTAGCCTATATGACAACAACTTCAAGAAAGAGAAGTTAAGCACAACATCAGGTTTCATACTGTTTATTCTTTATTTGAAGTCTACTGAGATATTCTATACACTTTATATAATATTAAACCCTTACTAGAAAGGTTATTTGTGACAAAAACATCTGTGTGTAGATGTATATAACACAAAAATAACAAAAACAACACTTCAATCATTTCAACTTTTTAGCATTATTTTAATGCATCACTACCAGTCAAAAGGTTATGGAAATGTACTGTGAGATAAGTAACCAATCAAAGGCTGTATCTGCAATAAACAAATCCACACCCCAGTGGACTTCTGTTACCAATTTTCAAAAGAACCAGAACTTCACTATAATTTTTCAATATATTCACTGTTCTAGAATGTGTCACATACCAGTCAGAACTGAACAATGACACCACAGTCCTGAATGCAAATTAACACAAAAATAACAAAAACAGAACTGTGGGGAAAAAAAAAAAATCCAAGTCCTTTGTGTCTCTGCTCAATGATTTCAAACACCAAGGAGTTCGGCAGAGTATCTGAGAACAACCTACCTCCTCTTCCTCCTTCATATGAGGAAGGAAATCCCTCGTAAAGGCTTCCAATCTCTCCTTCAGCTGTTTCGCATAGTTTAGCTGTTCGTATTCATTCTGTAAAGAATGCAAAAATTTAACTACAATCTAATCTTGTCCATCCATAGGTTCACTAAACAAGCATCTCAAGGTAAAGGCTATGTAATGCAGTTTGCTGTATTTCCTAGTAAAAAACACATCAACCTACAAAGTTTGATAACAATCTGACAGCCTGTACTGACCTGCTGCCATGCAGAACAAAGCATTCCACTCCCACTCGACAGCAGTTTATTTTGTTATCAGATATGAATTAGCTTGTCTAAACACATTTTTACTTCGAAGTAAAGACTGAAGCCTGCCAATCTACACCCTAATCCAAAATTCAAAGCAGTTACAGGCTAATCCAAGTATTTGCATGTTTTGCCTAAGCATACACGTAGTATAATGGCAACGTGAAACTGACAAATTTTACTTAAGTTATTCCACAGTTCTAGAATCAAAATTATAGTAACAATTTATAGTCATGTGTTTATATATTTTTTTTAATATATTAGTATATATTTACTTTTGAAATTGAAAGATCTTCAAAATAAGGACATGACTTAAATGTTAAATATTGACCAACTCCATCTATCAAATTACTAGCTTGCTCTTTGTGCCAGCAATAGATTTGTTATATGGTCTGTCCATATTGCAACACGCAGTTCCTCATGGTTCTTACAGCAAATGTTGTAAGACCTTCTTCTCAAGCTTCTACAAAGGATCATTACCACACAAAAATCTTGTGCCAACAGTTAATCTAATCACACTCAAAAAAACATTTTTACAAGTATGTCAATATAAGGCAACAGAACAACATCAGCATCCTATTAGAAAATGTAAGTGTTAATTTTCCCCTTTCCTTTATGTTCCTTCATTTTACAATTAATTAACAAATAAAAATTCAAAAATCAACAAAAAAAAGGTTTGATATTCACAGGGAAAAAGATACTTGTAGGATTCTCAGCTTAAATATCACTTTAGACATTAGGAACAGTTGATTAACTTTGCTATTTTTCTTACGGAAAATATGTCAACATGTGCTAGAAATGCACAGTGAGATATCAAACTATTAATACAGTCTATAGTGCTTAGAACTGAAGAAGTAACAGAGTTGTGCTATCTGCCGCACAGAAATAACACAGCAGAATTAAGTTGAACTCCTCTTCAGCATGGCATGGAGCTGCAACAGGAGAGGCTCAGGCTGGGTGTTAGGAAAAGGTCTGGCACCAGAGGGTGGCTGGGTGCTGGAATACTTTCCCCAGCACACAGCCCTGAGCTGCCACAGTTCAGTCAGCGTTTGGACACTAAGATATCTCCAATTATGCAGAGTTTAGACTTCTCTAGAATCCTAAAGAGAGTTTTTAATCGAATTTTAATAACTGCAGTGAATGGCAAAAGAATCTGGATTTGTGACTGAAAAGTCTTCACTACTCTATCACAAATGCTTCACTACTTTTAATTTATTTGTAGAGAAAATTATGAAAAATTGAGGCAAATGAACATCATCACAGCACACTGTCCTTGGGACAAGTCCTTGTCAGTCTATTTACCTTTACGTTCTTTAGCCCTTTCTCAAAAAGGCTGAGCATCTCGGAGAGTTTGTTGTCTGAGTGCACATTGTACACCGTCCGGCTACGCTGCTGAAGTAAACCAATGATGCACTCATTTTCAATCTGCTCGTGCATTTTAAATTCCTTGAATGTAGCATACAGAGATTGCAGAAGAGCCCGAAAATCATTGTTGTTGGAAAAGTTGGTCTTGGACAGCTAAAATAAAGGAAAGCCCACAAAAAAAAAATCAGTGAAGATCATACCAAGGTCAAATTAAATCATTTGGACAAGTAATAGCAGCCATTATTTGTAGGTCCCATTACTTTCAACAGAAAAGCTGAAAACCCTGCCTTATAAAAAGAACATGTAATAATGAGAAGTGAGTGTTCAACTCAATTCACTTCAAAGATACCAAAAGTGAGGGTAACAAACACTATGTAAGTTTCAAATTTTCAAGAACAGATCAAAAATCAGATTCAGTACGTATATGTAGGAATACACAAACTAGTTTTCCATTTTAATAGAAAACTTTCCCATAATTTATTTCATTACTGCAACAAAATATAATTTAGGATAACATCTTCCAGAAGTGGGCAGAATACCGACACTTGAAACATTGCAGAAGTCACATTAATATGATTTCTGTGAGCAATTTATAACATCCATCACTATTTTAATCTTCACGCCTGACCTGCCATCTGATTCTGATTTGTTACTAGGAACTGACAAGAACTCCATACAAAACCCTTCTAGAACTTTCAAAAACTCATACGTGGAAGTCATACATCATGAGTTTTCCTCTTACTATTCATTAAAACAGTCAACCATCCACATCCAATTCTTAATTCCCCAAAGTAAGTTACCGAAACAGTTTTACTACAGTGTTGTGCTTTGTGAATAAGGTTTCAGTAAGGGATTTAACTGCAATTCTCTGACTTCCAACGACAACTACCTATTTCCCAGCAGAAGCTCTGGGAAAAAAAATAAATAAAATCAAGCTATAAGCCTCAGAAACATTACAACAAACTAATGACAAAGATAACCACAAAAGTTTAACAAAGCAGTTGTGAATAAAAGCAGTAGAGCAAGATTTGAGAAGAGTTTATAAGTTTCCAAAATTCAGCTTACATCTAACGATTCAAATTCTGATGGCAACTGCCTCATTCCACATGAATAAACAGAACTTAAAGACTGTGCCTAAGTAGAATGATAACTTCTTTTAAAGAAAATTATCGTTGAAGGAAGAAGGTAATTACAGCATTAGTTTGAAGAAGCAGTAAAATCAGTTGTACTCAAGAAACATAAACCAATCTTGTGAAACTCTGAAATAACAAGAGTAGAAAAATTTGCACTGATTTCTACCAGAAATCTCCCCAGGTTGGTAGCTAACTGAAAGAATTCAGTCCCGTTCCCAGGCGTACTTGTTGTACTTGTTGGTGCATGGCTGATTATGGACTACCCATAAGGAAGGCCTGATCTTACCAAGCACACACAAAGCAGTATCAGCTGTTGGAAAAGGTTTGCTATGGACCAAGAACCAAGAAATGAAGACAGCAAGAAGATCCAAGTAACACAGTAATCCATTTTTACATGCATACAAACAGTTACCAGTGATAACATTTTCAGACTACAGTTTCCTTTGGTGGATGTCAAATAAGTATGGAAAAATACCATATTGTGTGTAACAGCATACAAGAATAAGCACTCTAAAACTGCAAATGTTTTCACTTAGTTCAGAAAACATGTCACTGAAGTATTCACAAGTGGTCTTGTTTACAATAATTCCAGAAAAAAAAGGGGGGTTAGTAGAAATGGAAGTGAGAAATATGTTCACATATAATACTTGCATACCTAAATACGGCCATAAAATCAACAGATCTAAAACAACACCTACCATTTGTGTATTTAAGAAACACAAAACAAATGCACTTATTCATTCTGACACTGCATTGTCACTTCCTGGCAACCAGCAGCAACGCAACCGAAACACGCTGGACATCTGCCAAGCACTTACACAACTGGCAGGCAGCAGCGCCCACTGTGCATTACATGAACAGCTGCCATTAGGAAAGCACATTTATTTTGCCTCAGTTCAGATCAGAAATAGGACAATATTAAGGTGGGCTTTTTTTTTTTTTAGTACCTTTTAGACCAAATATTGACAGGTCGGGATCAACTCATTAATTATACACTGTGTTTGGATCAGAAGTTTGAGTTGTTGCGTACATAAAAATGGGAAAAGACCTGGGCTCCTCATCCCATTTCTGTTCTTCACTTCAGAGAATGCAACATACAGAGCACAGGCACTAGATGAAACTGCAGGCTGTGCTTTCTACACTGACAAACAGAAGTCACAGAATCATCGAATCACAGAAGCCTTAGAGTTGGAAGGGATCTTTAAAGGCCATCTCGTCCAGCTCCCCCGCAATGAACAAGTCAGTGCTAAGGGAAGTACAGAAGACACACAGGAACACTCCTCACTTTCAACCACTTATCATTCAGGCTTCAGTGATAGTGCAGTTTGCTTTCTAATCTAGCATTTATCGACGAATGCTCACCGAATCCGTAAGGTTCCACAAGACCTGGAGTCAGCTCTTTCCCAAGAATCCCATTTGCAGCCAAACACTTGGCATTCTGATTGATGTAAAAACTGAAACAAGACTGATGAAGCGCATAACCTGAAGATCAGAGAAAATACATGTTCTGCCACCAGTTAAAAGAAATCACAAATCTTGTTCTGATACAAAATGGTATCATCATCCTCCTGACTCAAATCTTTTCAACACTCAACACTTCCAATCTTTACTGACCATCATCAGCAAATTTTGAACAAAGAATCCATCTGGGCATTCCTATTAAGTACTTCTATCATAAACTCAGTGTTACAGTAGCCATTATAACACGAAACACTTGCACGTTAACCTCTGCTACTGCTGCTCCCTGTAGATACCTCGAAGATTAGACACCGTGAAAAAGATATTGAAGCTTAGTGCTTAGTGTCTGTATTTGAATCAGCAACTGGTAGATTAAAAAGGTCAGATGAAGCTGAGGAAAACTGGCTTTTCAGAGGACAGGTAGCCTAGCAACGAAGTCACTCTGTCAGATCTGTAATTTCATTAGTGGGACTGATGGAGTCTTACGATGGGCACCAAGACTATTAGCAGAGGGCAGCTGCTCCACTCCAAGGTCTGCTCTTCCACATGAGCACAACCAATGCAGTAGCCCAGTAGTACAAAAAGGAAACCAACTGCACCAACTCAGATGGACAGTCCCAGGGGCATCACGAGATCAAGGAGATGGATTGTGTTGTATTTGTCAACTGGTAAAGATATGAAGTGTAGTATGAGTGATGCATCAGCAGACTTCAAACATGCAGCACTAAACTCACAATCACAGCTATAGGTATTAGAAACACACAGGAGCTCATTGTTTGAACATAACACCTTCCAAAGGACAATTCCGTGTTTCAAAGTCTTACACAGAGCCTACAGCACGACTGCTTTTGTTAGTAAAGAATTTTGTGAGTAATTCAAGAGCAGCGTCACAGATTCTAGAAGAAAAAATCCCTGGGGGTCTCCCAGGAGTTTGCAACATTTAAGAATTACATACTGGAGCTTCAGAAACTGACAAACAGCCCAAGCACCAAGCCAAACAACAGGAGGTCAGTTGCATTCCAAAGTATGTCTGAGACACTTCACAGACCTGTGAGAGGAGTATACAAGCAGCCAGCAGCTGTTAAAACTAAATGGGAACTTTGTTTTAAACCCCTAAGGAGAGCTCTATCAAGTTATCTATCACCTTTGTTTCACTTGAACTGTGGAGAGGCATCAGTAATTCAAGGGCAGCAACAGAGCCAGTAGTGATGTGAAGTCATGTAACGTACCAGATCAATTCCAAGTAATGATATGACAGAGTCAGACATGTTGACACAAAACTCTCCTCTAGAGTTAGTTGTATCTAACATGTCAATACGATAGCTGAAGAGTTTAATAAAAATCAGAAATATAGACAACGCTGAAAGAAACGTGCCTTAAGACTATGATGAAGATTTAAAACCATCCTGCCATCAATTCAACATAAGGTAGTTCTAAACATCCTTTGCAGAAAGGAACAGTAATGCTGAATTAAGAAATCACTTGATGGACATCATTTTTTAAACCTCAAATCATTTATTTGAAGATGACCTACACTTGAAAAAGATCTCCGCTCTTCAGACATTTTAGGTGGGGCCCAACTCCACTGGCTACAGAGCCACTGACATAGTGTACAGTGTACATTTCTATACAGAAAGGCAGCAAACAATTCCTCGTCCTTACTGTTAGCTACCACTTCAGTTTCGTGCTCCAAGAACAAGATGACAGTACCAGCAAGCTTAACAGCGAGGACACTCTACATTGACCGAGCGCACTTTCTATGGCACTTCAGCATTTTTATCATCATCTGAAACAGAGCTATTTCTAGGCATAGCGGATGGACGTTGTGAATAAATAAATAAGCTGAAGACTGCTTCAACTGCACAGCATTCAGTCACTGAACAAAACATAGCATTTAGTTCCTTTCAGGAACTTCTTCCTTAAGAACTCCCCAGCATGCAATCAATGGGCAAGGAGAAAATACCTTGCAGAATAAAAAGTACCACTCCACTCTTAAACCACTGGTTTAAACCGAACAAAAAGAAACACCAGCATTTTTACAGCAGAAAAGTACTGGGGGGGGAAAAAGACAACATGGCATCCCCAGTCAGTCGTGTTTTGCTCTCACATTTTTAAGCATAAGCACTTCACTTACATCACAGCACTAACACTCAAAAGATAGAAACTTGGATGCTGCAGAGATTAACTCAATTTTATGAGCAAGTAAATGGGGGGAACAAAGATTAGAACAAGGTGTGTCTGCATCAATACCAAGAGCATGCAGTTTCACGTTGTACTTAATCCACTGTAAATTAGGGGGTGGGACAGATGAAGACACACCTAGAAGCAGCAGCCCTGCTGTTGCTTCCAGCTGCACATTGCTAGCCCTTCCCTGGAATATTCTCTGGCAATTACACAGCTGCAGGACAAACCCGATCAGTTTACCCATCCAAGAATCTGCACCTTTTTAGCAGGCTCATTTTTCACCTGCTCAATCAGAGTGGCAGTCTGCAGCAGCATCCAGCCACACACAGGGTCTGTCCTTATACTCTGTCAATACTGTCCTCAAGCAAGACAGACTGCTGAGGCAGCCTATCAAGATCACTGCCCTCTCAACACCACCTGATCGCTGGCTTATTCCTTATGTAGAGGTCCATGACGTGAACTGTAAGATAATTAGCTAAACTACTTCATGATCCAGCTTTTCACATATATAAAGCCTTCAATCAGAAGACTAATACAGGTTTTATTACCCAGGGTCCATCTTTTGCCTGTAGGTCAACGCAAAATAATGACTAAGGCACACAGAACAGAACCTGGCCCAGCTCAAGGAAAAACAAAAGAAATACCAAACTTTCAGAAGTCCATCTGACTTGTTCTCTGTAATCCTGTCCTCTATATAAACTCATCAGCTGTTCTGTAGCAGAACTACAGTCTTGAAAGAGGTTTTGAGGAAACAGATGGTATTAACCAAGGATCTTGTAACAAAAGTCTTTTTTTTCCTGCTAAGAGCACAGGCAATGGGGCAGGTAGTTTTGTACTCTGTATTTTGAGAGGCTGAGGTCAAGCTGATAAAGGCCAGGCATGAGAGCACAGCAGAGGTTGAAAAATGCAGTATTTCCATTTGTATCAGGGTCTTTCATCTCTCTCTTGTACTGCATCCACAATCAATTTCACGAAAGGAACATGAGCAGAAAGTTTTGGAATCACAAAGAACTCTCCACACTGACACTGTAACTACACAGAACTGACCGCACCAGAATTTTCAAGGAGGCAGTTGCTACAGTGCCAGGTCTCCTCAGAGACTCTAGCAGAGAACCCAGCTTGGGATGCAAAGAAAGTCAGCTGAGCTTTCATTATCATGTGGTTTCCACAAGAAGTTACCAGAGGTTTGCAGAGAAGAAACCAAAGAAACATTAAAGAAAAGTCCAGTAAAGATATGAAACAAGGAACTCTTACAAAAGCATGAGGATTTGCAATGACACTGCTATTCTAAAGGTACATAACAGGATTTCTCATATACATGTGATGTCTTTCTTTCCTACCTTATACTCTCACATTGGTAGATTCCTAATAAGACACTGCTTTTTGTCCTTCCGTCAGGGAGTATCTAAAGTCCTAAGAGCAAATCAAAGGTTTAAGGCTCTCTCTCCCCTCCCTCCCCCTCCTCACATACTCTCTAGCTGCAGTAACTCACAGATGACAAACACAGCAAAAATACCTTTGTCTCCCTGCAATATACTCATTGCAATTCCCAGTGGACAATGGAAAAATTTATTTTGGACTCTAAATGTAGAAATAAAAAGCCGGAAGTCTCTGAAGAATTACAGCTTATACTCTACTTATTTCAGAAATGACCACACACATCCTCAGGTAACCGCATAACCCCTATATATACACACCAATTACAGCCTCAAGCTTTTTAGAAGGCATCAGGTGGGCTTTTTTTTTTTTTTTTTTTTTTTACATTTTTCATTCTGTTGGTTTTGTGCCACAAAATAGGAAATTAATAAATGGTTTCTTAAGAAAGAAAAGGGCAAAAGTGGCTTATTATTGCTGTCCACGGCAGGCTAGAAGAAAGCACAAAAGATTATAGCAACATGTGAAGACTAAACAGAAAACTTTTTTTTTTTTCCTGTTATTCAAAAGGCAAAAGTAGGGGCTGAGCAACTACTCAAAAAACCTGCTACTGCGTCTGGTGTAAGAAAAAGCCTAGGGATACGTTCTTAGGAAAGCAAAAAAGAGAGACAAGGCAGTGAAGCATCCAATAATGAAGAGCTAGAAGGTACTTAAATTGTCCTGACAAGAGGACTGAAATGGTTATGCAGGCCTGAAAAGACTCAAGCGCTGTTATCTCCCACTCCGTACATCCTCTGGCACTTCACTTAAAATGTGTTTAACAGCAGTCATTTAAAACACAGTTATTTCCAGATTCACCTTGAGAATACTCTTCTTCGTGAAAAATTAGTCCAAAGCTGCAACTTCCCAGTAGGTATAGTGGGAAGTTACTGAATTATTTAGAGTCTAAAGCTAAGATGGAAAGTGGACTGGTGAAGTCTCTAATGAGGAACTCAGAGGCATGGACAGCAAGCTGCTCACGTATCTCTGGACGTGGAGGCTTAATTCCATCCTATCTAGGAAGAAGGAAGGCATTTCCTCCCACTTTCTGTCTGGAAGGATGCCAAAACAGTTGATCATTTGCATCTTATTAACACTGAAGATCCTCATTAGCTGTTTACTCATTCTAAATCTAGGTAGATTGAAAGCAGGTTCTTGATGCATCAAAACGTTAATAGGTAATAACCAAATACTACAACTTTTTAGATCAACACACCCATATTTGAACATGCAGTGAAAAATGAATGGCAATGTATGGAAACACTGAAAAGATATTTCAGAAGTAAACCAAAAGTTTTACTTTTTTTTTAAAAAAATTAGAAACAGACCTATCTTCATGGAACAGTTGTTCTGTTCTTCAGGGCATCAAGCAAAAAATACTTCTGACTTGAAAACAGGAAGTCAAAATGCTCACTGTTTCATTTTTCAGGTTCCCTCTGTCATAAAAGCTGTTGTCATAACCTGGTCCACCTAATTCCCCAATCAGTGCTTTACAACATCAACTCTGCTTAATTCAGGGTTATTTTTCACTCTTAACACAGTCTACCTGTAATATTCTTGTTGTAACAGCATAAATTTAATATGTAAAACCTGTTTGTTCTCATCAGCAGAGTGGAAAGCTTGCAGCAAAAAAAATGGTTGAAGCACAGAAAGCATTTTTTTCAGTATTTCAATAGCTCTAAAGGTGAAAGATATTTGTATTATCAAAAGAAATAATTATCAAGAAACGAAAGGAAGTTTTTAGCTAGATGGATTGTAAGAAAAGTACTATGAGTAGCAGAATAGGGCTTAGAATACAATTAATACTCAGCCACAAGTACCACAGGACAAAAAATGAACAGCGGAAGAGTTCACATATGCTTAGATTAAAATAAATACCATTACATACACCTAAATATAATATTTAACAGGGATGGCTCAAGTACAACAATGGCAAAATGTAATGTCATATTTACTTTAGTCTTCACGAAGAAGTTAATGAAGTTATTAACTTCATGAAGTTAATTAGGACAAAACATTTATGGCAATTAGTTTTTAAGGAGTGGGAAGAACAGGCTAGAAAAAGAAGTACTCGTTAAATATTTATACAAGTTCAATCAGAGCAAGTCAGCAGAACATGACAAAGATTTCCTGGAAGAACTAGCTAAAGTAATTATTGAACCACTAGAAACAACTGCAGAGATCTTCCATAGAAAGTTGAGATTACAGAAGTCTGAAGTTAGGCTAACATAAAAAGGGCCTCTGATGCCTCTGATCCAACACCCAAGGTTGCACAATACAGCTGAGTTATTAACACAGAAGTTTACGACTTCAATGGACAGCCCTATTCCCTTCTCTCACACTGACAACCCAGTTCTGGGCTCGGCTGACCTCTCAGGAGCCACCTGTACTCCATCACCTCTCGCTCCAGCAACCCAGCTGCTCACCAAGAGGCCAGGAGGGTGTTCACAGCAATCCACCCTTGCAGAGCAGCCAGCCATTACAGCCACGCACACTCTGAAGACTCACACTAATTTCTGCGAGACAGACGTAAAGACTTCAGATACAGTTATCAAAAGCCAACACAGCATTACAGTATTCAGAGCATAACTATTCATCCTACTTGCCCCCACCTCCCACCACCAGAAAAAAGCCTAAGTTCATAGGGTAATTTATCACGTTCATCTCAGGAAGGTCTGAACTCCTGCTGAAGACAGCATACTCTTCAGCTGCAGTAACACCGTGAGAGAACCACGAGTTGAAATCCCATAGAGGTATCTCATCTGTGGTAGGCACAGCCAAAATTACATTCAAAGTGTGCACCTAGAGCTGAGTCTGCTGCTGGAGCAGCCCTAAACTTGAAGCTAATAAAGAAACATTCAGCCAGCAAGGATTTGTTCAGAAAATATGATCTGATTTCCTTTTGGTAAGATAACCAATCTACTTAAGAGGAAGATGATACAATGCACATTACAGGCCATGATTTCCCTTCCGGCTTTTTGAGATTTTCTTGTTTTACAGCCTTTCAATAAACTCCAGAAAACCACACGCTGTGTCACACACTGGGCAACAGTGATCTAAATCACACCTACCAATTTTTCCAGCTAAACCAGAATGGGATTTCTAAGACACAATCAGCTGAAATCTCTGCTGTCTCATGACAGATACGATACTTTCAGCCACAGCGTGGAAAACAGGAAAGCTAGTAAAGTAACAACCTGCAAGCAGTGCATTCTGGGGTGTTGGAAACACAATGTGTAATCCAACAACAGACGTGGTCTCTACTGGATGCTAGCTCATGGACTTGGGCCACTGCAAACTACTACATCCCAGAGATAAATTACTCTCATGAGACTAGCGAAAGGAAATTCAAGTGTCAATCTTCAGGTAAGCACAGGGATACAGCAAAGCACAAAGCCTCTACGCAACTGTTAGGAAAAAAGACTGCAGAGTAACATCCAACATAACATCAGCTCAACTCATGGACAGCAGTGATTCATCTTGCACAACCGATTTCAGGAAAAAGTAGGCATCATTAGGCAGAGGTTTTACAGCAACTTACGCCAACCTCACTGCTGGCTGCTACAGTCCCACCCTCTGCCTCGCATCGGCTTCAGGACTCATCTGGCAGCTCAATATCAGCAGAAAAATTACCCTGCTTGAAAAAAGAAACTGTTTTCAACCAGCATAAAACCACAGTGAGTCACTTCAAGTGCTGATGGGAGCAAGACAGGCACACACTTATGAGCAGCACCAGTCAGGTACAGCTTCAGCCGTCACTGGAAGCCGTTCAGGCACCCCCACAAAAACAAACACTGAGGTACGGAATGCATGACCTATGCCATACAGCACGGTGGATCGGTTTACTTAGTCCAGAAAACAGGTAACTAAGATGGAGGGTGTGACTACAGTATCTCACTGGAGATGAGAAAACACTGTCTGCTCTATTTGTAGCAAAGATGATGTCAGGCGTTATGAAACCATTTCAACTATACAATCTACACCAGCACTCGGCTCCCTGTGGGGCATACACCCTCACAGGACTCACCAGAGCACATGACAGCTCTGACAGTTTTGTGGATTTCCTTACAAAACAGAATTTTGGTTATCCTTGTTACTGAAGTCCATGGCACAGCATACAATGCAGATGAAATACATGTGGATGCGGCGAAGGCATGCACAGATCTCTGCTAGCAACAATTAAGAGAATGGGATAACTTTCCAGACACATCAAACTTCTTACACGTCTGATTCACTTTTCAGTCACACGCTGAATTCTGCAAAACCAAACCAAACCGAGTCTCAGTCCTAAGGTATTATTTAGGTACCTGCATACTCCACCTATTACTAATCTTACAGCTAATTCATTGAAAAGCACAGATGCACCCAACTCACCCTTACTAACATTTGGTGGAATTTCCCACATCAAGACGCTAACTGATAACAGCTATATTGCACTGCACAGGAACACTGCTTGAGGAACAGCACACAATATAAAATTCACAAAACTCAAGACCCCTCAAGGACAATCTGAACTTATGAAGAAAACAGCTCTACAGATTATAATTAAGATGTAAGCAGAACTGATGTCTTATCTAATTACAGCATCTCGGTCACACAAAGGAAGTCAAACAGCTCACAGATTTTTTCCTGATACAGATATAGTTCAAACACTGGGGTCATAGGCCAGGCATAACTTCACGTTTGAAAACGGGGCTGAAGGATGCAAAAATTGATGCTTCTAAAATAAATTACTAGATGAATCCTCATCCACATTCATGCTTACACTTCTTTAAGAGAAAAAGGAAACAAGCAAGCACACTCCTGTATGAAAAGAAGTAGAAAATGAGATTACCTTTGTTACAGACTAAGCAGTTTTAATCAATGTGCTAGCACTTAAAAACTAACCTTCTTGCCCACTTAGTTTTACTTTTAGGAAAGCATGGTAAACTTGATCACAACTTTGTGTAATGTTCAAAGCAACAGAAATACATCTCAAGGGAACAAAAAAAAAAAAAAAAAAAAAAAACAAGGAATATCAGCAAATGACTACAACATTGGGCAGTCCTGTCAGCAATGTGGTTTGCACCCTGGCAAGGGGTGGGGGAGAAGAATCCCAGGTGTCACAGAATCACAGAATGGCCAGGGTTGGAAGGGACCTCAAGGATCACGAAGCTCCAAGACCCCTGTCACATGCAGGGACACCAACCTCCACGTTTAATACTAGACCAGGCTGCCCAGGGCCCCATCCAATCTGGCCTTGAACACCTCCAGGGACAGGGCATCTACTACCTCCCTCGGCAGCCTGTTCCAGCACCTCACCACTCTCACAGTAAAGAATTTCCCAACCTAAATCTTCCCTCCTTCAACTTAAAACCATTTCCCCTTGTCTTGTTGTTATCTACCCTCTCAAAGAGTTGACTCCCTTCCTGTTTATAGGCTCCCTTTAGGTACTGAAAGGCTGCAATGAGGTCACCCTTAGTTGCCTTCTTTTCTGCAGGCTGAACAAGCCCAGCTCCCTCAGCCTGTCTTCATAGGGGAGGTGCTCCAGTCCCCTGACCATCTTTGTGGCCCTCCTCTGGACCCTCTCCAACAGCTCCATGTCTTTCTTGTACTGGGGGCTCCAGATGTGGACACAGTACACCAGATGGGGCCTCACAAGGGCAGAGTAGAGGGGGACAATCAACTCCCTGTCCCTGCTGGCCACCCCTCTTTTGATGGAGCCCAGGATACTATTTGCTTTCCAAGCTGCAAGAGCACACAGCTGGCTCATATTAAGATTTTCAGCTATCGAGACCCCCAGGTCCTTCTCTGTAGGGCTGCTTTTAAGGACCACTCCTTCCAGTCTGTATGGATGCCTGGGATTCTTCCGGTCCAAGTGCAAAATCTTGCACTCTGCTGTGTTGATGTGTATATTGAGTGTCTGCTTCCTTGTCTAAAAGCTCCTAGGTACGGCAGCATAAACTTTCAGGCAGACACAAAAACAAACAAAAAACCCCACAAAACTCAACGGCACTCAGAGCAAAAAGGCAAAGTCGAACTGCTCGCCCAGCCTTCCCCGCAGCCCTCCTGCAGAGCTCAGCCAGCACAGCAGAAAGCTGCCGGCACTCAGCGAACCGAAGGAGCCCACCGGAGGGCCGCGCGGAAGCCGTGCGCAGCACACGCGGAGCACTGCGGGAGGAGGCGAGGCCCGCCCGCCCCGGTGCGGCAACGGGCTGCCTCCACGTAGCCTCACCTTCATCGCAAACGCCGCCAGGCGCTTGAAACCACACAGAGCAGCTGCCGGCCTGCGACGGAGGCACCGCTCCTGCGGGCGGGACCGCGGGCCCCCAAGCGCCGCCCGAAGCTCCCATTACACGCAGCGCCTCGCAGCAAAGTTCGCCTCGCAGGTGACGCACCGGGCTGCTGCCAGCCGCCCTGATGCAAGCGCAGAACTCGCTATTTGCGCGCAGCGAAACCAGCAGCACGCACACAGCGCTGCCCGGGCATGCTCAGCCACGCACGGATTAAACACATCGAAACGAAGCGCTGCGTGCCGGCTGCCGGTGGGCGCGCTCACACGCACGCACACGCACGGCTGTCTCCCGCCGCCCCCGCCCCACGGCCGGGCCCCTCTGAGCCGCACGGCACGGCCGCAGCGCGGCAGGCGGCGGGCGCCGCGGGGCGCGGAGGAGGGGCAGCCCGGGGCAGCCCGCGGCCGCTCCCCCTCACAGGCGCAGCGGGGCCGGCGCGCTGACAGCTGCGCACTCGCTCAACCTGCCCTCGCCCCTCCAAGGAGCGGGCTGAAGGCCGCCGCCGCTCCCCACCCGCCCGCTCTCTACCTTGTCGCAGTAAAGCCCCACGAGCTGCTTCATCCGCCAGTGCGGAGCCGAGAAGACGTCCACCTCCTCAGGGAAGGGAGCCATGTTCTCCCCATAGAGCCCGGGCGCTGGCGGCGCTAACGGCGGCGCTAACATCCGCCCCGCGCATGCGCGGAGGGCGCCCCGCCGGGCCTGGCGCCACGTGACCGCGGCCGCCCCGCCAGCTCCGGCGCGGTTCGGGCGCGGTTGCTGGCGGCTGCGCTACGCGCACGCGCGGTGGGAGGCGGCGGCTGCTTCGAAGGCGAGGCGTCGTCTCGTAGCCCGCTTCGGGGCGGGTCGGTCTCGTCCCTGCCCGGCAAGTTTCTCGGTCGCTCGGCTGCGGGGCCGGCTGGCGCCAGCTCCGCTCGAGAGTAGTGCGGCCGGTCTGCGCTTGTGCTGCCAGCCAGGCTGCTGCGTGCAGAGCGGTTGAGCAGAGCCGTGCGAGCGGCTCCGAGTGCTGCCGGGCTGCGCCGTGTGGCGGGCAGCTCTGGGAGCCTGGCGGGCGTCTCAAGCGCTGCAGTCGGCGCTTCTTAAGTCTACTGTTAAATAAAAAATCCTTGCGCGTTTACACGAAATGAAGCTAGCTTCTCACCCCTAAAAAGTGAATAGGTCTGAGATGGAGGAGGAGGGGCTGCGCGGGTGAGGCGCACTGTGTGAGGAGCGCGCTGCGTGCCGGCCGGGCTGCCGTGGCTGCGCCAAGCGAGCAGCGAACTGCTAATGGAACCAATGGACCGTCAGTAAATTGAAATCTCTTGGGTGGAAGCACGCCTGCGTTTTAGTCCGGTACGTGTCAGCGTGCCAGCTATTGGGAACAGAGTGTGAAATCATCGATTGTAAAATCAGTAGATAACAAACGGAGAAGAGAGGACAGGTGATCTGGGTTATCTCGATCGCCCAACGCGATAATCCCTTCTGTTCTTTATCTGAGGAAATGATCCTTAAGCAACTGCAGTGTTGGGTGTTTCCTTTTCCATTCATCCTTTCCGCTTCAAGAACTTTTGAACACGTTGACCTATTTAATCCTATTCGACAAAGGTGTACAAATTTTGGAAGATTAGCTTTGTGCAAGCCTCTGAGAAAATAGCAGTTACACAAGAGAAGGGAAGGAAGGCAAAACAGAGATATTACACAACTAGCCACCCAGCACACAGCTGTATTTCTCTGTGGCTAGTACACAGAGATCTGTTTTTGGACCTGGTAGGCACATCTCTTGCATAGAGAAGTATCTATGCAAGATATACAGGGGCACAGGGCAACCCCAACTTTGGGGTTACTGCTCCAGGTTGAATTTATGAACCAAAAATGCAAACCCTCAGGAAACTGGTGAAGCATATTGCTCGCTAATATGGGCAGTTCCAAAGTCATATTTCAAAGCCTAAAATGTGAGATCACACAGAATTGGGGTTCTTCTGCCAGCAGTTCATGCCTCAGTAATAGCAGAGGATTAATGCTCCCACCTGTTAATCTTCCATCTGCTGGAAGTGACTGCTCACATGTTGCAGAAATAACAAGAGAGAACGTGTCCATCCTCATCTTCCAGGCTTTCAGAACATAAACATGGTAGTCTGAAGTAATATTTGCTTTGTGAACTAGAGTATCTCCAGTGCAGATGTGCTTCAAATTTTGATGACTGCTTCATTGGCAGACTTCTCTGGGAGAGAGGGAAAGAGCAGGTGGTCCACAGCCACTATGAACTGCTGGAGCTTGGGGGGCAAGGTGGACAGACAGTTCGTGGCACTGAAGTGCAATGGTACATGAGAAAGTGCCTGATAATGAAATTTAAATGTTATATTTTTCATGGACAAGTTTAATGGAAGAGTTGGTCATTTTCTACTAGTGTTTACACAGAGAGAACATAGTTCTGAGGGTGGATTTTTCATTAACATAATAGAAGAAGACACAATGAGATTCAGTGATTGGAAGCTGAAGGAAAACAAGTTCAGGCCAGAGGTATGACTCTTAAGGCTATCTAACCATGAGAACAATGACCCTGGAGGCCTATTAGATCAGCCATCACATGAAGGATTTAAATCAAAGCTAAGAACATACAAAGTAAAGTGGCTCTGCCAAGTCAGATCAGAGCCACGTTGTATTTTTCCAAGAGGTCAATGAGGACAGAAAGCTTGGCAGGCAATGAGGTGGGGATCCCAGCAATTACTGTACCCGTTTGCATTCCTTCTGCCATGTTCAGTCAGTTTGTGCAGCATTCTGAAAAACATTCTTTTTTTGCAGAACATCACCGAGAAATCTTCCCATTTTCTTCATGAAATTTTGAGTCCTAAACTGGTGTGTCCAGGAAGAAAAGCAGTTCCAAAACTCTGTCTCCATCTTTTAAAATTACACTGTATATATTTTTAAGCAGGAGTTGTAGTTTTGATGCCAGAAATCCCATTTCTATATAGAAGATCCCATCAGTGATACCTAAGGTATCCCTTATTCCCAAAATAATTAGGCAAAATGTGTCTGAAGTGAAGTCCATATTAATTTTTTTTCCTTGACTTCTGTGAGTGGTTGCACTGTCTAATCCTAACCCAAAGCAAACATGAAATCATGTGATTAGTGTGCTAATGCCCTGTCAATAGGTCATCCTTTAGAGAGACTATGAAAGGGAAATGGGAAGAAAAAGCCTTGAAGAAGTAACTGAAGCACAGCATTTGCTGTGTCTCCAGCATACTAAGCCCAGTATTGCACATCTATGACTGGGTAAATATGGGTTTCCTAAAGAATTTGCAGCAGATAATAAGCCAACATGTTGCCGCACTTACAGGATAAATGCATCAGTAGCAATTTACTTGATGAAAAGTAGGATTTTACCTTCAA
The DNA here is from genome assembly GCA_037305975.1 of Chrysolophus pictus. NCBI lineage: Eukaryota > Metazoa > Chordata > Aves > Galliformes > Phasianidae > Chrysolophus > Chrysolophus pictus. Next base: position 14,625,103 of record CM074579.1, read on the forward strand.
CATAATGTATTATGTGAGTACTGTTGTATATATATGTTAGATTTATATAGTACAGATATACAGCACATATCTAGCATGATATCAATAAATACAGAAATAAAGAAGATGCCTGTATTCACTGAGGTGTGGAAACTGCTTAACAGAAAGAAAGGCCGCGTTTCTCAGAAATGTGAATCCATACAAAACTTTCTCTGAAGTTGAAAAAAATTGTAAATTATTTTAAAGAGGGAAATATTTACACTGAGGAGTGCATTAATTCGTACCATTTGACAATCTAACAGAGTTCTTGAAGGAAAAGAATTTGGAGGCAAAATAAAGGCAAACAGAAGTTGAAGATATTTCTTCCATGCACAGAAGTGCCTTAAGCCTTTCTGGCTGTCATAATCCTGCCTGGTTTTGTTCACAAAGAAGACAATAAATCACGCATCATCACATCAACATTTTACTGTCAGTACCCAGTGGAGAGGCAGAAAAGGAACTGAGTAATGATTTCCATATGCATGACCAAAGATCACATGAGAATTTAGTTTATTATTAGATCAGCACCTATGTATTTCAATTTCTTCATTCTTCATATGTATTTCAGCATTTATTTTTACCTAATCCATGAAAAAAGTGCAGCCCTTTCTTGAAACTAAATGAGACTGCTCTAGAATGTGCTGCTTGCAAGCACTTGTGGAGTTCTAGGAATCTGTAGTATGGCAATTAAGCAAACCTGAGGCATTGTAAATACTTACGTTGTAAATGCTGAACAGTAAGCATACTGAATACTAAACTATATTGTAATTCTTCCCAATTATCACCAGGTGGCAACATCAGAACCATAAAAGTCTCATTTTCCTGAAGTAGAGGACTTTCAGATAGAAGGAAGTGATGTGTCCCTGGTTGCGGTCAGTTCAGGAAACAGTAAGATTACATTGTCTGGCAAGGTTCAGGTTTCTGTCCAACTTTGTCAGTTGTGTACAGAGTTACAGCTACTATTGAAGATATTAATTGGTTTCCCTTTAACTTGTATAATTTAATCTGGTCGTTTTTGTCTTTTTTTTTTCTTTTAAGGGCTTGAATTGTACAGAATTCATGATGAAGAGCCTTTTTTTGTCTTTCTTACTAGGCTCTATTCTGTTTATGAACAACTTTTCAGAAGTGCAAGGAAGAAAATGGAAAGGTGAAGGTACAACACAAAACCTGGAAAGCATAAGCATTGGAAGGTGTTATGACTATATTAGAGTTGTGAATCCTGCTGTTGGGTAAGTTATTGCATGTTTCTGGAACAGTGTTTGTCTTCTGTACAAATTGGTCATTAATCAAAAGTCTGATGTTTCACTCTTAGCCATGAAAGTAATCTTACTGAAACCGATGTGTGTAGCTTTCTGGAAACAGAAATTGAACTTTGATGGATGTTGCAATAATACCAGTAGTGTAAATAAGGCAGTATTTTTAATGCTTCAACTATTTTCCCCTAGTAAGGGTGTTCTAGAAAGAGAACACTGAACAGAAGTTGTGGGAATGTTTCTAAAGCATCAAATCTCCTGGAAAGACTGGCATTACTCTGTGTGTATTGTAGGTCACGTCAAGTAACAGGGTGAAGACCACACTTCACAGATATCCTATGCTACTGAAGTAAATTGCTTAACTCCAGGAGAAAAATCAAATAGTAATCAACTCAGTGAAGTACTATTACCTGTGAGTTTTCATTGTCTATGTCAATTGCACAAAATTAGAGGAAACACCCTTGCTTAAAATGACCACGTTTTCGTTCTTCTTTACATTGTTTCGGCTTTAGTGAAAAGGAAAAATCTCTGAAGGACAGTCTCTTTGAATTCAGTCCAAATTTGCTCCTGATAATTTGAAGGTATTTGCAGAAGGAAGCTGTCTGGATTTCTGCAGTATCGAATTGTGGTCTTGTATAGAATTCAATAAGTTGCAAAATAGTATCAAACACCATCACCACCACCACCACCTTCCCCAACTTCACTTTTTCATTTCCTGCTGCAAAACAGGAAGATTCAGGACTTGCCTTGAAAACAGACTTATGATATTTAACAGAGGTAAAACAACATTTTTCTTAACATATCAGAACCTTTTTTTTTTTTTTTTTTTTTTGAAGTTCCATAGGAAATAAAACCTCATCCTAATGCAGGTAATACAGTACTAAATTCTGTCATAACAGATCCAGCGTGCCAAATGTATAAATGCATCACAGTGGAGAGCATCAGTAAACTTTGACTATATGTTCCTACACACCTACAACATAATATAAGCTAAAAATCATGTTAATTAAAAGTTGTGTAGGTAACTAGACAAGTCTTATCTTGCGACAGTTAAGAGATGCCATTTCATTTCTAGCAGAAGCAGGACTTTACTAATATATCAGAATACTCTAAAATGAGCAACATAAAGGATGGTTATTGTGGAAATGTTTGCTTTACCATGTAACTACGGTAGAAAGTATTTATATATTACAGTTTTGTGACATTTTTGCAGTATAAAGTTGAGGAGTCTGAACACATCAAATTATTCTTAATCTGAACAGCATAAAGCAAGGTTGGATGTTAGCATTGCTTTCCTGAATTAAGGATCAAACGGGCAGTATAAAAAGAACAGCTGCACAATTTATTTCATATAATTTCATATTATATTTTTATTCTCTTTCCCTGAGGTCTATAAGAAAATATTATAACATAAACGAAATTGAAATTTCATATTGCACAGCTGCAAGCCAGATATTCTAATTATTTATAATCCTTTTTGTTCATTGTCTGCTTCTTAATTGCCCCCAGGCTAGCTTTTACAGAGGCATAGCCACCTGGATAGGTTTTGCTTCAGAATAATTTTCAAAAATACTTCACTAACAGAAAAGAATCTGGCAAAACATGTCTTTACACTGCAATACAATTAAAACATAAAAATGTTTATAAAAACACAAGAAGAACCTTACAGTAGGAGAGATCATACAAAATTGCAAAAGAGGTATTTTACAAAAGCAGAAGTGAGAATTTTGAATGAAAATCGTATTTGAAGATTTTTAATGGGAGTATGCTATATTACACAAACACAAGTGTTATATTAACTGCCATATTTCTGTATAGATAGCATGTAATGAAAGCTATTGGGGAAAAAAATATTATGAATTAAATGTAATACAGCTTATTTTTGTCTATTAAGATTGAGAAGAACTGTACTGAACTAAGTCCTTCCCCATTCTGTTGTTTATGAAGTATTTTTGCCAACTAAGAAATTCTGAGTTAACAGAGAAGAATAATCCTTTTGATTTACAAGCTGTTCAAACCTGAGATGAGAAGACATGAAGTGAAAAATGCAAGTGAATTAAGCAGAAAATTACTGCTAGTTTCAACTGTCAAGAAAGATGTTAAGAGTTCAGCTGATGATAATTTACAAGCACTAACATGAAGAAGTGAGGCCTGACAGCACACACCTCATCTGCAAAACAAGACATAAATATATACAGTTGTCAGGAGCTAAAGTTTAACAGCTTGAAGGTAGAAATAGGGTGCAAATCCTTTTATCAAGTAAGCTGTTTAATCATTGGAACCACTGACCAAGGGTCATATTGCATCACTGAAGATTTTCAGGTCAAGGTCTCATATTTGCTTGAAGTATCTTAGTTTTTAAAAAGATGTTGGAAGCATGACCAGTTCTTTGCATGGGACCAAAGTTTCTTTTTCCTGCATGGAAGCTGGGTCCTATAACTTTAAATAATCTGGGATCTCTGCATCTCAAAGCAGCTGCTTAAAGAATCTCATGAGAAGAAGCACCAACAGAAACCCTGCTGTACGTAGATAACATTAAATGAACTAAAAGCTCGAATGGCTAAGTTTAGTTTAGTTTTAGAGACTACTTTTATTCAAGCTTCGTAATTACAGCCACTCACTTTGGGGATGCTTGATGCATGTAAAATACATTTTGCTTTTGAGCAGAGTGTTCCCAGCATAGACATTGTCACAGCGTAAGTGGGGAAGGTACCATGGGAAAGTGATGAAAGCAGCAGTTTGCTTTTTCATTACTTCAGGCAGGTTCAGAGCTTTCACAGACGAGCTCATGAAAATCCAGAGATTTAGGATGCTTCCATCCCTGGATGGCTGGCCCTGTCCTTCTGCAAGAGTTTACTGTCCCCAAAGCAGAGCAGGCAGAAGGGAACTAAATGCACAACCTTGCGTCTTTTTTCAGCCCACCTCTTCGTGAGCAGTCTAAATGCTGAATGCTAACAGTACTCTTGCAGCTACTGCACAGTGACAGTACATGCCCCACACATCCAGTGTGCTCATTCCAGAAGTTAAAGCTGCATCATCCTCGAGTCTGCTTACGCTGAAGGTGTTCTTTGTTGAAACTATTTTTCTATCATCAAAACTGTTAGTAACTCCTCCTGCACTTGAATCTGACATTTGAAGAGTAATTTTTACATTCAGTAGCTTTGCATATTTAGCTGTGCTTTAAGAGAAGTGGCTTTTTGAATCTCTAAGATTTCTGAGAAAGCTGTTTGGTTCTTTTAGCCTTTCTACCAAGCTGGATAGCAGAGCTTATTGTGAATATTTTATATTTTATGAAATGTATGTATGTCTAATTCCACTCTGTAAATCCAACTGTTTTTATTGCATTTCACTTCTTCATAATTTCTTTGGAGAGGTGCTGCAGTAAGGAGGAGAAAAACGAGATACATGCTCTTCCTTGGTTGCAAATTTTCTGTCTTAATCTTGTGTGGGATTTACTTCGTGGATTGAAAGAGATGGGGAACAAATCACTTTCTTCTTCTGCTTTGGAAAAAAAAAAACAAACCAGTTCTGCTATTTGTTTTGACAATTACAGTGAGAAGAACTGTTCGGAGTTATGGGAAGCCTTTAGAAATGCTTTTATTAACAAGGATCCTTGCAACATTCTACCTCAAGACTTTGAATTATTTTTCAAACTGTCATTGCACGCAATTCCTGCTGACAAGGTAATGATTATTAATGTTTTGATAACAGTCCAGTATATCTAGCAGATTTCCCATCACAGTCATTCAGAACAGACTAAAAGTCATTCTGTGGCTGATAATTCATTATTTTGGCCCATCTGCAGCTTATAAATTAAACTGGAGCTGAGTGCAGTGCATTTATCTGCATTTCTTGTAAGCAGTAAAAAGTAACTTAAGCAGTAATCTTCATATTTCTCTGTACTAGCTTACAACTCCCTTCCCCCATGCAGGAGACCTCGATCCCCCTATCAGTCCTGTCCCCAGGGGTTCTGGGTGTCCTTTGTCTCTTCCTTCTCCTGCCAGCTGCTCCCTGTGTCTACAGTGGTTGATTATGTTAACATTTCCTCACTGTTTTTGCAGTGAAAGTCTGGGATTTTTGTGTCTTATTTATCTGTGTTACTCCTTTTCCATGCTACAAATGTCTCCTGTTTTTCCTTCTGTGCCAGTAGTTCTGCTGCAGTCCCTGACCTTGCACAGCTACTTTACTTCAGGCTAGATGCTCTGCCTGCAATGGCTGTCTGCTCCTTCTCCTTATACACCAAGCCCCAGGGCGCTGAATGTTCAACTCTGACATGTTAAAAATGTTAAACAAATATAAACAGAAATGAGATAGGGTGCTGTAGTATCCCATCAAAATGTGTGTTCTAGCCTTCTCTAAAAGGTAGTAGTATAAAGCAATTTTTCTGCCGACACAATTGTTCCTTATCTCTAGGTGACACAAAATAAACCTACAAATGCTACTGACTATGTAGATTCATTAATGAGAGCATTTTGCAAACATGAGAGTAACATTGTAACATACAATTTTTTTTTCCATAAGCCAGCTGAGAAATATGAGAGAATTCTCTAAGCTGTATCTGGCTTATGAATGCCTCCTCTTTTTCTTTCTTTCCCTCAATATCCAATGAAGAAAGCAAAGCTAGGCCTCGTTATATTTAGTATAGATGTGATTCCAGTCTGAGTATGGTAGAAACACCCCTCAAGCCTCTACTGATCAGAATTACCACCACTGTAAGAATTAAGTTTGTTCCTATAAATAGATACCTAACATTCCTGATTCTTAGCTTGATTCTGAAACAAATACCAAAATATATTTTAAAATGTTTTCAGCACCACATAAACTCGTTGTGTCTGCATCCAGGTGATGGTTCATTTCTTCTGTATCTTGTTTTCCTTTTTAATTTAGTCTCTCTTCTGGGAAAATAATCAGCTGCTAGTCAACAGCTTTTCAAACAGAGCTCGTCGCTACATGACTCTTGGTGATACTCTGTTTGGCTTCTTTGGAGATTTTCTAAACTGGTGTGGGCAGGAAAACAGCACTGGTAAGAAGACAATGAGTGCTATCTTATATGCTTGCTGTAAAACTATAATGGAGACAGACTGCTGTGTTTTGGAGGATTTAATTTTGCTTAAAAATTAAAAGTCGGATAGCTCCACTGTCTTCTCTCCTGTTTTGTGTGACTACTTAAGAGAAGCACACAGTGAAACAATACTGCACAGGAGATAAACCGTGGAATGTGGAGCTGTCTGCATCCCTGGTATGGAGTTATAGCCATTTCAACCAAATTATCAAGTCCACAGCATGTCACTGATAATGTTAACTGCAGAGAATGGAAAATGCTAAGAAAAAAATAAAACAGTTAACAGTTTCCTGTGTCATGTCAGACTATCTCGTGTGTAGTTGCTTTCTGAGGTCACTTTTTGTAGTCATTATTATGTCTTTAACAGTACATATCACATGCTTCCTGACAGGACTGGACTATGAATCCTGCCCTACTGCAGCAGAATGTGAAAACAATGCAGTGGATGCTTTCTGGAGGATGGCTTCGATGACTGTAAATAGTGCATTAACACATACTTTGTAGATTAGTGAGCACATCCCTGGTGGTTTAGGAAAGCATTGCTGGGGCAAAACAGATTTAAGTCTCATACTGTGCTAAATTATTTCCTCAGGTACAAATAGGCTTTTCTAGGCTGGGAATGGTGTTTAGCAGGGGAAGCCTGACTTTCATCCTATCTAGCTAACATGGTCAAATTCTATGTTAGCTGTGTAAATACATATTAAGAATATATTAAGCACAACAAGCACACTAGGGACTTTAGGAGACTAGGACAGATCAAGCCCACAAAGTGCCAAAATTCAGATCAGGAGTGTTCCTGACCTGAAAAAGTTGTTTATAGGTTTGAAAAAATAATTTGAGAAGATAGATTGAATTCATGCATTGGCTGTATAATTCTTGTCAGCTTTACTGGAATGAGCAGGCAGTTTGACATTATTTTCACAATTCTGATACTGCTCTGGTAAAGTTTTCTCCTTGGTCATCATTACATGCAAGACAATACCAAGTCATAGAAAAATTCTGTAAAATGAATTCTGGGAATGAAATATTCTGTTATGTATTGCAGTATGCACAACACAGTTCTGGGGTGATACATGTCTTGTTGAATGGTTCTGCAGAAGGAGGAGCTTATCCAATCAGAGGGTAAGAAAACTGTGTGTGAACACAAAATAATGTGTTGAAGGTCTGATGTCTGCAAAGAAAAAGGTCAACCAGTGGTTCGGGTCTTCTGCTACATGGTTAAATAACTGGTTTACTGAAGTGTGTGATACGTTGTTCTTCCTGGGCTTCTGGCTCCGCTAGTTAAAGATCCCATTCTGTTTTGGAGGAATATGCATTTTTCCTGATCGTATATGCATGAACAAGCAAAAGAGTTAAAAAATAACCCAAATCTTGTTTTTTGGTTATACTTTCACTATTTTAGACACGCTTGAACACCTTGGACAGGCAAATCTACTATTGCCACTAGAGATCTCTGGTCAGTCGCAGCCGTACCAGACTTGTCTGGAGACGGTAACTGTTAGAAACAGCCTTCCACTTCTCCAGAAGTTTAAATTAACATGTTAACTTAATGGGTGGGTCTCAGCTGGGTACCAGCAGACTCCAATAACCATCCCAAGCCTTGTGATTCTTTTCAAAGCAGCAGCTGCTTGCTCAGATGCAGAAATTTAGAAGACTCACGATAGGCAAATTAGATCACACACATGGGCTGGGGCTTGAATCAGACATTAAATGAAGGCACAGCCATTACAAGCTTTGTTATGGGAGGTGGGAGCGCAAAGATAAAGTCAGAAAACATTACATCTTTGCTGGAGAGTGGAAATCTGCGGCTTTAAAATATCCCTTCCCCCCCCAAAAAAAAACAGACATTAAAACAATCTGTTGAATTTGGCATTTTCTATTTGATGTCAGAGGATTTAGTTTCCATGTTATTATCCTGTTTTAACTGATAATTACCTAGCAAAGTAAAATTACACGAGGCAATAAAGTAGAAAATTCATTCTGGGCCAGGGATAAACACAGCTAGAAGTTTCTCCTTTATGGTCTTATGAATTCTTAGATCAAATCTATCATCGCTATTGCTATGGTATCGTATCTGAAAAGTCTATGTGTCTTGTGGCTGTTGTTAAATTTTATTTAAAACAAAATTGTATTCAGTCTAAATGTGGCAACTACAAGAAGAATCCTTTTTTGGCTAAATATCAAATGCTCTTTCTTTTGTGTTTGCATTTTAAAGTTCACTTCACTCTAATTCACCTCTAAGTCATAACTTTCTTTAGTTGAGCCCTTCAAAGATGAAGAATATAAAAACAAAACTTCAGATTAAATGTGTTTCACTTTGTGCACATTCATAACATGAATCAGATTTTTTCAACTCTGTTGAGTCTGATCATAAGATACAAATCTAAAAGCAAGCAAGCCCATATCCCACAGCAGGATCAGAGGTTTGATTTTTGCAGAGGGATTTTTTTCCACATAGTTCTAAAAAAATGTTTCTCAAATCAGTTTTTTTGCAGATTATGAAATACCTTATCTCCAGAGAGACAAGATCTCGCAAATAGACATCTGGGTTGTGGATGATATTGAAGGACCAAATATGTAAGTTGTATCTGCCTACAAAAATCATTCTTTCTTTTTAAGCCTGTCTTTAAAATTTAACCTTAGCCTTCACTTTTACTACAGTTGCTCAGCAATTAAACTAAAAATATTCTAGATGCTTTTGCTAACACAGGAGGCACCAGCTGGCATTCTGAAAGAGTATATATACCAGTAAAAATACTGGTATTTACTGTATAAATACCAGAAGTAGAAAAAATAAAAATAAATTCTAATGTTAGTTCTGATGTCCGCTTAGTTTGAGATATGTTTATGTGGACCTCAAACCTTAAGTGATGATATAGCACGTGCTGTTTTACTAGGAAAAGGATCAAACTGAATTTCAGATTAAATGCTGATGTGAAGTATTGCTTTTGCCTTTCCAAATACATTATTTTCATTTTCACTTATTTTAACTGTTCTGGAAATTAGTAGAAGTGTGGAAATACCACAATTGGGCTCATCTTCTTTCAGAACTTAAAATCAATCCAAGAATAAAAAGTAAGCTTTAACAAATCTCATTCTGCTGTTAATTTTATTTAAAAACAAACAAACAAACAAAACAGTCTAAAAAGAATAGTCAAAGACGAAGTAAAGATTTTCAGTAGAAACACGTAGAAAATGGACTCTATAGGTAACATAATTGTTATGCAAGGTGATAGGCCTTGGTAAAGGAAAAATTAAGTGTCTATTCATTATAAATTCTGTGGGGAAAAGTTCTCTCACTATGAGAGAGAATCATGCATACATGAATCAAAGATAGAGGAGTAGAAGAAGTAAGCTTTATTCCAACCATCTCCACAGTCCTTGCAATTTACTATATTGTATCTCCTTCTATGGAGATATTAAAGACCCATCTGGATGCCTATCTGTGCAACCTATATTAGGGTGCCTGCTTTAGAGGGAGGTTAGATTCAATGATCTCTTGAGGTCTCTTCCAACCCCTGTGATTCTGTGATTCTGTGGTAGCTCTTAGTTGGTCTTAAAAGTGCCCTGGCTGAAAGGGACAAGAAAAACAGCCTCAGATGTCACCATATCCACCACTAGCAGCTAAATCCCTGATGTCACGTGGATTCTTTGGAGTCTGAGGATGCTCTTCTTGAAACCATCCACTTTTTATCCTTCTCTTTCACATCTCATCTCCTTCCATTTGCTTCTCTTTCATTACATTTTGCTGTTGCCATCCCAGAGCACGTATTTGTAGTTCTATAGAATCTATGACAAGAGAAGCAAGTATAAGCATGTTTTATGTTAGCATTTCTGAGCCTTTCTTTTAAAACCAAAGAATCATATCTGGAAAAAAAATATAGTTCACCTTTGCAGAAATAGCCCTTATCACAAAGAAGAATTAGAACACACTGAATTTATACTGAGTTTATATTTCAGTTTGTGTTCAGCTGGATGCATGGGCATATTTGTATACTTTATTGAGTGAGTTTGTGGATACCGTATGATTTCTTTAGAGTCATGAGTACTGACTAATGGGTAAATAATAGTGGCCTTACTACTTGACAATGGTACAAGTTTTAGAGATCTCAGTAGGTTCATTGCTATGCCAAGCTTTCTTTGTGGATTGGACCAAATAAAAAAAAATAAACACTAGGCACAAAAACTGTGGTTAGGATTATTCCTGAATTTTTCTGTGTTCTCATGTTTTAGCATTGTATTCAAGAAGGGCGGCAAGCTTTTAACTACAAGAATAATTCTAATTTATTACATCCAGCTTGTTCTGTAAAGACGCCATCAAGTTTATCACCAACTAAATACCTGCCAAAGAGTATTAAAAATGAAAGCCTTATTTAGTATTCTACAAAACTGTCTCTTTTCCTGTTTCTATAGATGGAATCTGAAAGATTTCTGGTTAATAGAATCTGCAAATGCTACACAGCCAATCTTCAGTCTGTGCAAACTGAGTGTGTAAAATACTAAACATCTGTAAGCAAATGAAGGATTATAAATAGCAATCTGCATCAGTTTTCTCTGTGTTTTAAGGAATACAGAAGAGACAAATAATGGGGATTTACTTTACTAATTCCATCAAGTTCAGTGGAAACTAAATAATAGTTCAAAGGGAAAATAGAAAATAAAATAATTGCAATAATATTCAACTTCTTTCTCACAGAGATTCCTGTGGATATAATACTGTACAGATATTAGAAGACAGGCTGAAAGACCTTGGTTATGATGTCACCTGCACTGACAATTACAAGTAAGTGAAAATCCTTCATGAATGCAGTGCATTTGCAGAAGCAACTGATCTAACTGATCTACTTTAAATTATTGTTTCGCTTCAGATATCTAAGTGAAGTTGTGACTCCAGTAAGAAACTCGTGTCTTAGAGAGCTGATACCACATTTTTTAGACTTGGCATTTTCGAGCAATGAATTAAGCAAAGTGCTACATCTTATGTATGATTGCACAATTAAATGGAACATTGTACTTATCCAGGTTTAGACACAGAAGATGGCCTCATATTCCAGTTTGCTGTAAAATGTTTATTTGGACTGAAAATCTAAGCAGTAGTTTAAATCTGTTGAATATCTGTAGAATTACTATTTATTAACAATAATATTTATAGCTCCTGTTCAGAGTATCGTTGTAGGGAATCTTCAGACATGGTAGTGCTGTTGAGTTTGTTTGGTTTCTTCATTAGTTTTCCTTAGCTTTCAATCTGAAATGCAAAATAAAACCATCTCTTCACAGACCCGTAATGTTCTTACTCTGCTTGGACAGTCCTGACCATTCCAAGTGTACCCTTTCATCGTAAGTAAAAGAAGCTCAGTCCATCCTTGGTGTCATTATAACCATGTGAAAAAAGCAGAAGCCAACAATTAACATTCTGTCTCAATCATATATATGTAATCCATAAGCAATGTGCATTATTCCTAGGTTTATTACTTACTGTATATTGAGTAAAAGATTTGTGTCTACAAATTGTGCACAATTGTCAGCGAGTCCCTGCTAAGGCAAATTAGGTGTAAATTAGTTTGCTTTAATCACACAATCATTGTCTGATGGTATGAATGAAATTTGTAAACATGAGTGTTCTAATGCAAAATCTATTCCAAATCTTGAATTATTTTTGTTAATATGCATAAGTAATAAAATAATGAAATAATGGCAATAGAACTAGAGAACATTTCTCCAACTACTGGAACTTTCAGTTCCAAATTTTGAGGAAGATTTTTTATCTTCCATTTTATATGCAAATTCAATTTCTACATTTTAATATATTTACTTTTGTCCAGTAGGTTATTTGCAGAGAATGCACATTACATCCAAAATACACATTTTTTACTGAGCAAGCATCACTCTCTTAATGTGTTTTGTTTTCCTTCCAATCAATATTGTTCTTTACTGCATAAAGAGAAGTAAATTAATTTATATTTTATTTCAGTTAATTTTACGTGAAAGATGGTTGTTTTAATTTGTCTTTTAAGCTATATGTTGTTACATGTATAAAATATTTGATCATCTGAATATGAAAGCTACCTCATAGTTTGGAAAGCTGCAGGATACACAAATGTGAAGTTGTTCTCTAGTTTTATTATTTTTATTCACAATCCATACATTTGTCCACGTTCTATCTTCTACTGCCCTTCCTGCCCTAATTCAGACACCTACAAATATTTTGTATGTTAAAACCCATGTAATGCTGCAATAACTTCTGCTGTCAATAGCCCAATTTGCTCCCCCTGGATATGGCAGCACACAACTCCTACATGCAGTTTTGGATGCATTCTGCCTGCCTCTGAACTGAGACTGTGTGGCAGTAATACCTCACTTAGTACATACAACAAAGGAGGTGTGTGTTGCTATCCGTAGCGTGTGTTCAATTTTTAATACACCCTTACAGAGAAAATGAGTACTCTGTTCTGGTCACTCATCACATGGCAACGTTTATTCTTACATCAAAATTATGCCCCAGCACCCACCCAAAAATGTACAATGAAAACAGTGGGATTTTAGAAATGACTGATAGCTCTAGAATCCTTTCAGTTACTAGATATTAGAAACAAACTGCTCCTGACTTCTTGAGGCATTTATTTATTATTGGATACCACTTGAAGAGTTGATAAAAGTATGTTTCCTTGTTCTGCCAGTGAATTATAAGGCTTTGCTCATATATGTCAAAGGAAAATCCAGTTGTTCCATGCAAAATCACAGCTGTGAACACGGTGATGATATTCGCAAACTGGAGAAAAGGGCTTTACAGGACTTTATAAAATACAATATTGTGAACTCTTAACAGAAGACTATTCTCTCCACTTAGGTTTTAATCCATTTGTCTCAAGGTTTTGTCATTGAGTTGCATTCTTCAGCTGAGGAAATCTGGATGTGAAGGCTTTTGGAAACCTTTTTGTTGTCTTCTTTTCAATTAAGGGATGAGCATACAATTTCTGCAGTACCACTACTGTTTGCAGGGCAGCAGCGACCTCTTCCCATCCATCCTTGTTGGTACTAAAATGAGCGTAATCACTAGCACCAATATCTTAAGCACCAGTTTCATGCTCTCTTGAAGTAATTACTAAACAACTCAGCAATTATCCTCAGGAAAAGTTTCCTTGCTTCTTTTCTTCCTGAGCTTTCTATTCCCTCTTATGTGCATGGCAATGTAATAGGCTTAATGCACTTCAAATCTATGCTATCCCTGATCAAGACAGAGCTTCCCAATCTGCATGCTGAATATTGTTGTCTATCCCAGAAATTTTAGTAGCCAAAATACTTAACACAAATGAATACTTACTTCTCTGTAAAAAAAACATCTCCATTAAAATAGGTCACCCTTTCAAAAAGAACCCTTATGCAGATATTTTATAAATTATTTGATGTTTCTCTTATAGATCTGTTTTCTCTGTAGATGAATTCTTCCTCTGTGGTAGTCCACTAACTGGCACGGGGACAGTTTGGTCATTAATGGTATTCTTATTAACAGCATATATCCCAGCAAGGAAGGACATGGACCTGTTAGAGCAGGTCCAGAGGAGGCCACAGAGATGATCAGAGGGCTGGAGTACCTCTCCTATGAAGAGAGGCTGAGAGAATCAAGGTTGTTCAGCCTGGAAAAGAGGAGGCTCCGGGAAGACCTCATTGCGGCCTTCCAGTATTTATGTATAGGAGGCTTACAAGAAAGATGAAGAAAGACTTTTTTGCAAGGACATGTAGTGATAGTGATAGGACAAAAGGTAACAGATTTAAACTAAAAGAGGAGAGATTTAGGTTAAGCTAAATTAGGTTAAGAAATTCTTCACCACGAGGGGGCTGAGGCGCTGGCACAGGCTGCTTGGAGCTGTGAGTGCCCCATCCCTGAAGCTGTTCAGGACCAGACTGGATGGGGCCCTGGCCTGCCTGGTCTAGTGAGACGTGTCCCTGCCCATGACAAAGGAGTTGGAACTGGATGATCTTTAAGGTCCTTTCTAACCCAAGCCATTCTATGATATCCGTTAAGAAAAGTCTTCCTTTGCATTTTGTGTACTTAGTGTACACGCATGACATTTTAGTACTTCAGTAATAAATACTGAGGGTAGGCATGCGGGCTCTGTTGGATCCCCTGCCAGTATGGCTGTTTGCTGTTACAATCCTCATACCTTGTTTCTTATCTTCTGGAGATTAATGTTTCCAGCCCAAAGCCATCAGTTATGCAAGTGACTTTTTTGTGACCATAGTTCCTGTTACCTCAGCATTGCAAAGGAGAGGGCTGGGTCAGGGTAGCAGAGGAATGGCTTAGAAGGTGCTGTGATCCACGTGGGGCTTCTTGAGTGTAAACTTAACACCTGTCCAAATTTGAACTGTGTTTCTCCTGAGCCAAAATTTTTGAGCTTTGTTACCTATTTTGAAGGAAACATGTAATCAAAAAATTATCCACTAGGTGGCAGAGATGTATTACAAACATAAGCAGAAAGGCGGCCCAGTGCCAGCAATTAGTAGTGATATTTATTACTTGCGTTTTTGCAATGTCAGTGTGTCTTGGAGATAGACCTGGATACTGTACGAAGACTCTAAAAATATAGACCTTCAGAATACTGCCACCTAGAAGAGCTCTATACTGTCTCAATTGTAAGCCAGAGATGGTACATGGATATGGAGATAAAAGAAGGTGCAGGTAGTATGGACAGACAAGGCAGAAAGAAGTGTTCCCAAGGCTCTGCACACAGGTAAATCTGTTTATAAAATCATGACAGCTGAAGGGAACCTGGTGTCAAGCTTACAAAGAATCTTCTGGGTTAGTACTTGGACTGCAAACTTCACCCTTGGCAACAAACCTCTGCTATTTGAAAGAATCCTAGCTCAGCCTTGTGCTGTGAACATCCTGTTTGTTTTCTTTTCTTTAGATCTGCACCAGCAGCACAAAGAAGACCTATATCTTCAGACAGAGGAGGCAGCTGGAACAAGCTCATGTTTGTTTCTTTTGTAGGCTTTTTGTTTAGATCTGCTTTAGTGCACTAAGTGAATAGACTGAATCCAAATCCTCTCTTGACTTGGCTGGCTTTAATTAATTTCTAACCACAATTTCACCCAAGTTCTGGGACTGGCAAACATGCATGTTAAAACCCTGCATACTTCTACCCAGATTTCAACTACTAATAGTACAAAAAAATTCTACTGCTGCTAGAAAGCCTCACTTATCTTTTCCTTTTCTTGTACTGAAGAACTCTTTTGCTATCTCCTATTATCCAAATTCTCTAGAATGAAACTGAGAATAATGCTTTCTCTCTATTCATGTGTTTCAGAAAGGAAAACAAAACAATGCCCAGTAGGAGGGTAAATGGGAGCAGAAAATAGGATTTCAAATGGGAGAACTTAAGATAACTTACCTGACAGAAAACATAATAGGTGAGATAGTGGGGAAAATTAAACTCATTTTCCTTAGGAGTATTTGAACCAAACTTAACTGAAACTATTATATGGATGTAATAGTTACAGGATATGCAAGGCACACATTCTTACATGCAGTATTTTACTCTCAACTGCTTCCAATTGAGAGTATCCACACAGCTGTTCCTCAGCTGGCTATTTCCTGGGCACAGCGTAACAGCAATATGGCCAGCATCACCAGGTCTAGAAGGCTCCACATGTCATCTGCCATGATGTGAGGGAGTAGATTTATAATATTTCAAATTCAGACAAGAATCTACCTTTGTTCAGTGGACTTATGTCAAGACTAACATACTCAGAAACATCTTGCACTGTTTTCTCATTTCTAATATTCTTGCACTCTTTCACACTACATCAACTCAGCAGCAAAGATAGCAGTTATTTATTTCCAATGTCTTTTGAATAAAGTGCCTTAAACTTGTTGGAAAAGCTTGGGAACATCTGTAGAGATTTTTAGCAAACCAGCAAATATAGCTGGAAAAGAAGGCAAAGTTTTAGATGCATAGGCTTCCTCAGATCTTAAACACAGCAAATTTCAAGCTGAGTATGGATCTCTTCTTCTGAGTTAAATGTAATTGTTTTAATTAATGTGAAAGAACAGTGTAGCCAGCATCTCTGAAGCAGCACGGCAGGAATGTTAGCAAATCAAGAAACAATGAGGTCATTTGTTACTCCCTGGGGGAGGGAGAGATGTTAGCAAAAAGTTGCAAGCAAGAAAATCCCTTATCTCTTATCTATTTCTACAGCTACCCAGTAGGTGCATAGTGCTTAAGACTTGGTAAATTCTCTGACTAACAATGCCTCATATAAAAGCTGTGGGACATTCTGAGAAATCATAATGTCTGAATGCCTGCTGATGTTCAACAGAGTGGTTCAAATACAGATTCAAAATGTTCAGTCATCCATACTTTGTACCAGCAGTGCTGGAGATACAGCTGTCTGAAACTGCATTTCAAGGGGGAAAATGTTTTAAAGGGTCAATATTTCATATGAAGACATCATATCTATCACTTCATTTTGAATCTAGTTTGATGCCACTATTTGGAATAGATCTGTTAATACTCAATTACTCATGGCAAATGACAGTATCACGTACCATGGCATCACAGGGTGCTTTGCATTTATGCAGACAAAACTGTGGAAGCTACTGATACTAACTCAATATTTCCTATCATTGCCCATTTTTTGGACCACTTGTAGACTCAATTGTGCCGCATTCTCAATTACTGCAAGGAAATGAACATCCCTTCTGTTAACCTATTTTGTTCCTGCTGCGTGTGTTCCCGTTGTTGTATCTGACAAAAACAGAACTGTAATTCAGAATAATTCGTTTTATCAGCATGTATGTGCATGAACACAAATACGTCTGCTCTTGTCTGCTCTACCTGTTCTTAAATGCAAACTGTTGAGTGCTTTGGAGTAAGAATTAATGCAAATAAAGCAAGGACAACTTGTTTACCTCTCTGCCCTTTTAATACTGCTGGTGTTTATTTTTGTCATATTGGCCTGGTGAGATATTCAGCTGACATGACCGTGTTTCCAATCAGCCATCTCAAATGTAGTGAAATCTCCACTTCAATCTCAAGAAGCTGTGTTACACTTAGTTGTTCAAAGGAAGCTAACTTCTATGATAGTTTTCTTTATAATTTGTTAGAAATAATTCTGCTATATTCTGCTTTAACAACAGACAGTGTAAATTGGAAGAACGGTGCTTTTAGCAGAGCCAAAAGGTTTGGCTTAAAATAGCTCACTATGGTGAGGCACGGCATCTTAGTTTAGACAAATGTTAGGGTGGCTCAAGCAGCTGACAAGTGTTGTTCTAATTTTCAGGTTTTTTCTAATTCCAGTTTCTGCCCAGTCTGAATTTACTTGCCATTTTATTTACGAGGTGAAGATTATTATCTGCTTATTCTTGAGGTAGACGAATTCCTGTATGTCTCAGGGAATTACAAAGGCAAGCTCAGAGGAGACTCTGTCTCCCCTGCAGCAATGCCACTCAAGTGCAGGCTGGCAGCCAGAGGGGCCCAGAAACTAGAGCCTTGGAGCACAGCACATACCTTCACATACCTCACACTGTGCCAGAGTATCCACCTCATTTGGGCAGCCCCTCATCATCTGCCTTCTGCTATTTCCTGCCACCTGCAGCAAAAGTGAATCTGATCCTCAGTGCAGATGAGTTACTTCATACTTTTAGCAGAATATGGGTGAAAAATGACAATGTTAGTTTTATAAAAGGGAAAAGAAGTGGGAAATTATATTTAATAATACACACTTCTTTAAGTATCAGGTACTAAGGTAATTAGTCCTTTACTTGTGACCATTTGATGAGGAAAACCTGTATTTTAATGAAAGGTGCTAGAAAACTCAGAGCTGATATTTCCACAAAGCTGAGTGAAGTCTCTTGGCTGTCATCTTGACTTTTGTCACCACTACCCAAAAGCATGGGGTTGAATAAAATAGGAGCTGCTGGAATAATACAAAAAAGGAGAATAATTACTGGTAAATCATATGGCATGTATCATACAAAAAGAATCTAAAGACAGTAAGAATAACTCATAAAGTTGGAAGATACAGCATCTAATCCTGGACAAATATTTAAACACACATATACAAAAGCATATGGCTTGTTTTTCAGATTTCCTGTTTTATGTTCACATTGATCTCTTCCAAGTGGCACATCTACCCCCTGTAGTTCTTTCAGGATAAACTTTGCAATTTACACAACCTTGAGCCTGCACAGCACACCTTTATATCAACTTTGTTTCCTTGACCACCACAGTGGGAGGGCAGCCTGCTGGGTACTTTGCTCCAAAATGTGTAAGTAGCATAATAATTAGCACTGGCCAGAAAACAAAACTAGTACTGGCCAGAAAACAAGCCCTGGAAAGCTGGTGAGATTAATGCACTTGTTTTTTATACTGCTCTAAAAGTAAACTTTGAAAAGTGGTTTGCAGTAAGAAGTACAGCGACCTCATCAGCCTATTAAACAGCCCCAAGCTGGATGCCTGCTCATGCAATCAGAAGATCCCTACCTACTAAGTCACAGCTTTGTTATATCTCTAACTTTCTGGCAGACTCTTCTTTTGCAGCTGTTCCATTCTGCATAAATAAACATTTATTGATAAAAAAATTACTTTCTTCACAACATGACTTATGCTGAATTCATTAAATTTGTGCCTCCTAGTCTGCAAATCGGTGAATTAAACACTACATTCATGAATGTTTATTTAAACTTTGTCTAAGCCATTGCTTTCTGACACAGTTAAGTAGAAAGGCATATCAATAAAAGGTGAAGGTGATGCAGAAGAGTGAAGCAGCTTGTTTACTCATACTGTTCTGGAGTTACTCTACAGCTTGTGGGCTCACTGTTCCAGCAGTGTGCTTGTATGTGGGGGAGCTGTTAGCACATTGCACAAAGCCTAGCTATGGCTTTGTTGTGTTACAAATATGCCACTTGGCCTGCATAAGAAACTGTGAACTGAAAAATGCAAAAAAGTAGTGCTGGTGACAGCAGGATGCTCTCCAGGCAGCAGAAAAACTTAGGAAACACCTATAAACGTGTCCTTTCTAGTTGGAGGACAAGGAGCAGACAATCCAGCACTCAGGAGAGCTAGCAAGAAAACAACATGGAAACGGGAGGAAGAAAATAGGTATCTTGCAAAAAACAAAGGAAAAGGTCAGTCATAAGTGTGTGTTAGCCTGTCCTGCACTGAACTGTAAGATTCTGCTGTCACAACCTGAGCTTCACTGCAGCAGGAAGGAACACTTGCAGCCACACAACAGGAAAGGAACCAGGCTAAGCAGAGAATTATTAAGTAACAGTGATTCCCAAGCATCTCTTTTCAGAATGTGAGCTTTAAATGCACTTCTCATCATAATGTTATTAATTTGTAAGGCGGTCAAAACTGTAGCCTAGTTTGAAACATTGAAGCTGCAGAACAGATGCTACCACTTCTTTGAAAGATCAGGGTGTATCTACATTCTTGCCAGTCTATCTCACAGGATATTTGATCCTACTGAATAAATCTCGCTGACCATAAATGATGTCTTAGAAACAAGCAGCATAAAATCTGGTAGCTCCAGTGCCATTTCATTGGAATACAACACTAAGGGGAAAAGCAGGCCACTAATTTAGGGATTTTAACCTCAGCCATGAAATTAATTGTGAAACAATAGCGCTTCGAAGATCAGAGCTTTTTTTCTATGCAGTGTTTGGGTGGAGTTTCCTTATTGAAAAGGTTCTTAGAAAAAATTAACATGTTCAACTGGTAGTAGCTTTCTAAATATCCCTGAATCATTACTTAAGACTGCAGAAAAACTTCACAGGAAAACAGTAATAATTAATCCAGAAGACAACAAACCTTACCTATCCAAGGGCATTCAGAAAGATTTGGAAAGTTAGACGTACTAGTAGGGAAAAATTAGCACTTCCTGATAAATTTCTCCTCTATGCTAAAGCTCAGTGCTTGATGAAAGGAAAGAAACATTTGGCTTCATTTATTTCTTGTTGTGATCTCCCATTTAAGAGTAAGGACATTTGGAAGCACAAAATAGGATGAGACAGAGCTTGCCTTCCAGGACTCAAAGGGAACTGAAGAGTCCTCAGCCATTTCTGTTTTAACAAATCCCTAATGGAATTCATTTGGGAAAAAAAAAAAAAAAAAAAAGATAGGAATTGACCCCAACACAGATATTCTGTGTGCTATTCATCAGAGCTTCCCTTCATCTCATCTCATTTCTTCAGAAAATACTCATCTAAGAGGAAAGCATTTCTTATAATCTTTTTGAAATGGCTGATGGATGTGTATCAAAACCTTGAGCTGAACAAACGATGGGATCAGAAGTCCATTCTGACATACGTTGGTGAATGATACCATGAGTTTTCAAAAAATGGCAATTACTGAATATTTTCTTTCTGGAAGAGACATACTTTGTCTCCTTTTCTGTTTCACAATGCTAATGTCTAACTGGCAAGACGGCTTTATTTTTATAACATATTTAGCTATCCATGCATTTTTAGCAATCAGTCAAACTGGATGTGTTTATTTTAAAACCTGATGGTTAACATCACTTGCTCACCGGATCAAGCTTTGCTGGTGCTGGCACACTCCTTACACAGCTGCAGTCACTCCAGTCACTGTGCATACAACAGGCCCTCGAGCCTGTGGGCTGAGTCCAGCTAACCCTCCTTCATCCTACCTTCAGTTCTTCCCCCTAAAAACCCTGAAGTAAGTCTTGTGCAATCACAAAATGCTCTGTCCCTGCATCCCCTGAGCAGCAGCACCCACAGTTCAAGGTGATCCATAGAGCTTCTCCTGATGGCCACCATGATGGATACCACACTGGAACAGCCCTGGAAAGGGCCCAGGCAAGGTAGTTGACCCTCCAGAGCCCTTGATCTATGTTCCTCTTTGTCTTTGTGTCCCTGTGCTCTGTTGTGCTTGTGCAGATGGGCCTCTGATAAGTTCACAGGCCTGGGAAGAGCTCGGCTGGGTTTTATTTCCACTTCCTCACCTACCATTGTCTCTTTGTGCTTGTTTTTGGGAATGCAAATTAACTTTGCCACATAACCTAAAATCTTGAGACATGCTTCTACATTGCTCCCAGATATCCCTCTTGCACTTTCTTCCAACATTTAAGTTAAGCTTAGTTAACTTAGTTAAGTCAGGGATTCCCAGTTCAGCCAAGCTGGAGTCCTGCCACAGTTCACTTCCTGCACATCAGGACATACCATGTTTGGGATTTGAGGAGATTGCCCTTGAATCAACTAGCTCTTTTTTTTTTTCTTTTTCATCTTCAGTGTCCCCTGGGTGCACCCTCACCAAATCTTTGGAAAAGCCACAGTCATTAGGTCAGAAGTGTTTCTATCAAACTAAACAGAGTGCATCTCCAGTTCTGTATCTTTTGGTGTTTTTTTTTTTTCCTTCACGAGTCGATTTTTCAATGCTTTTTTCTAAGTACTCATTGCTGACCAACTGTCAATTCTGAACAAAAAGCCCCTCACGCTTCTAACAGTTAGAAACTGGTCTCTGGCTCAATCCATCCCTACTAAAACACAGTGGAGAACCACTCCTCAACTGCACCAGGTCACTGAATGCCAGTGCTGGTGCATAGCACTAGAACATTCAACCCTGGGAGGAAGATTTTGCCTGTGCCTATTTAAGTTTATTCTCAGTTGCAGATGTGACAGATGATGGACAGATGGACCAGGCCATGCAGTGAGTCATGCAGGAATGAAATAGCTTTGTGCTGTTTGCCTTAAGACTTACTCCACCCTGCCCTTCTGTAGTGTTTTATTTGAGAAACCGGTGGGGAGGAAGGAGAAACAAGTGGCCCGAGTCTGTGTAAATACAAAAATGTTATTTTAGATGTTGCTCTGTCATAGGCTGCTGGGCTGGCTCTTTCACACTCTGCAGTTCAAAAATAGGGCATCTACCTCAGCATACAGTACAGCATTCATCCGTGTGCCTCCACAAATTTTTTACACTGAAAGCAGAAACCCATGATAGATTTGATAGATTTTATTGATACTACTCATTATTGATATCTATATTTTTTCTCTGTTACTTTATTTTCTCTTTTTTTTCTTTGGGTTTGTTTTTTTTTTTTTTTTCCTTCCTTCTTTCTTTCCATCAACTTCCTGCAGATGTCACGGGATGAGACACACTACTTACAATCAAGAGTGCGTGTAGGGTGATGGAAAGGTCACTGGCAAAATAAGGCAAAGTGGTGACGTGGTCCTCCCACACTGTCACAATGCATGAAAATGCATAGGAAAAAAAAACAGTGCATTCCGGTCAAGATATCAGAATGCTTTGCAGAGAAGAGACAGGCATCATGCATGTCAGCATGTGCTGATCTAGTATTTTCATTTCTCCCTTTTAAAGCCCTCAGCAGCATATGAAACAAAATGAATAAATTCCAAATGGAAAAACAAGCTGCTTAGCAGTGACACGGGTGAAAGAAAGTGGGCAAACTGCAAATAATTGCTGGATGGTGCCTTTCTACAGGACATTTTATCACACTCCAGGTGCAGCAGCTTGAGCCTCCAGTCAGGTGGACTTGCTCATGCTTGCAGAACCCACGGTAAGTGTGATCTGGAGAAGTGGAGGTAACTTTGCAGTTTCAAACCTACATGCTGTATTAATTCCAAAGCATGTCATCAGTATGGAGGAACATGCATGCATCCCCGGTTAGATAACAGTGATGGGACATGGTATTTCTCCCACAATTGTTAATATGTACAGCAGCACATAATGCTGATGGTCACTCTGCAGACCTCCTATCCTTCCTAGGAAATGTATTCTTGAGGATATAAAGAAATTATACCTTTGCTTACAGCAAATGTAAGAACAAAGTGGCCTATCCAAAAGCTCTACAGAGTGCAAAATTAGTTTTATCTGGGCTTTCTGCTCTGCTGCAAATTCTAATAGTGTTTCGATTTGAACTGAAACATCCCCTGGGTGCTCAAATATGGGTGAATTAACAAGTTCAGAAATGTCCATTAGCAACTCAGTTGACAATTAAGGCATTACTGATTTTTGCAGCTAACTATTTTCAGAGGCATCTCCTCACACAAAATTCACAATGGACAGCCCCTCCCACACATACAGCATTTTTACTTTGGAGGCCTCCTGCACAATGAATTTCTCCATGGTTTTTCACAAGATGAGTTCAGGCTGGAAACCTTATAGATTTTAAAAGCTGCAAGTGTCTACAATTATAAGTTGAAAATGAAAATAAATGCATGTATGTTTAAATAAATGCAGTACTCAGTTTTGCATCTATGCTAGCAACTGTTTAGGTGATCTACTTAGACATAGCTTAGGTACAAATAATAGCCATTCAAAGAAGACAGACAGTTAATGCGACAGAACAGAGTTAGAGGACAAATGCATCAAACTCCTCCACCCTTGCTACACAATTTAACACATATTCACAGAGCCCTGCGTTCTGTATGCAAACTACACAGGAAAACCAGAAAAGACTTGTGAACTTTTGAATAGCTTCAAAGTGTGCAACAAAGCAGAAAGTTCAAAGCAGTTCATGAAATTTGTTCTCACAGAATTGACAAAATGCTAATGATATTAAAAACAATAATAATAATACATATATATTTTTAAAACCCACCAAGATGATGAACCATTGCAGTATCAGATTAGCTGACCAAGGTTTGAAACCCAGTTACCTATTTAATCAGTTGGGTTTTCTGCACCTCAGGAGGAGCCCTGCTGTCTCAAACTGACCTGCAGTCAGCAATGTCAGCACCTATTCCGTATCACCATACAGCACTTTGCATCACTTGTAAAGGTGCTACTGTAGAACAGTTTTGCAACCTTGTAAGTGGGAAGATATTTTATCTTCAGCCTGGCTTACAAATGAAAGGAGGCATGCAATTGCTTGATTTGCTTTTCCATTCCTCTGTCAGTCCTTCCCCTTCCAAAGACTTGTGAATTTATTGACCAATATTTTCCAAAGTCTAATGTGAGTTGCAGAAGTTCCGTTCTTGTTACTTAATTCACACACATTCATTTCATTTTGGTTATATTTGTTTTTTTTCTTACTGTGTAGATAGGGTGAATGATGAGTTATGCTGTTCAGAGGAGGTAAACCCTCACTACAGTCTGATACTTGGACTTCAACATGTAGAAATGTATTTTTTCTTCAGAAGTAATCCTAAAGAATTTCCATTGGAGCAAATGCAGTCAGAGTAGAAATTTGTATCAAGCAACATCAACCCAAGCAAGATGATAACAACAGGCTGAACAAGGTAGCTGGGTAATGGCAACCAGCTGAGAAAAAGAGGTTTGGGACAAGGGAGTGCTGGTGTTCGAACTGTCTCACCCAGCAAGTGAGAAGGTAAGTCAGCCCATGCTCCTGGTAGAGGAATGGCTCTGTCAGAAGGCATGGCAGAGATGTCTGGGTGCTGAGACACCTTGTTGCAGATGCTTTGTTCACAGTAGTGAGTGCAGGGCTGGATGGCGTGCTGCTCTTCATAGCTGTCACTTTGCACTCGCTGTTCTACTTACCTCAGCCCATTTCTCATTTTCACTGTTCATCTCAGCCTTCTCTAAATGTTATGACAGCAGTTACCCTGTAAAACCAGGAAGCTATGAAAAGAGCAGTCATTTCTATTTCAACAAAAGGAAAGGAATAATTTCTTTAATTATTTTAAAAGCCTTTGCTCTTTTCAGTTCAAATTCCCTTATTCTGAAGTTCTGCTGAGCACTGACAGCTAGCATTTACAGGTGTCCACAGTCATTAGTGGCACTATGCCTACTGTGCTGTCATCATAATCCAGAGCATTATGTTAAAATGATCCTTCATGATTCCTAACCTGACTTTGTAGCCTTTGAAGCAGCCTATTTCCTACCATCCAGAGAACTTCAGTGCTAATGTAACTAAGTTTAATTTCATTAAAGGCAGTGATGTTATTTCTACCAGAGCACACTCACATGAGAAACAGAATATTGTGAGGAACAGCCAGGATACAGTCAAATTCTATCAAACTTTTTACTCACTGAAGAAACTGAAGAAAAAACATGTTCTAGAGGTGAGTTTTAACCCAGGGCACTGAAAAGATGCACAACGTATTTTTTTCTTATTCATATTTGCAGGTTAGTTTTATTTGGTCCTACCTGCTGCCAGATATTTCTTTCATGAAGGATTTGTGTCCTCAGCCATATTTTCATGCCAGAACTATCTGTGCTTAAAGTAAGATGCTAAATAATAAGTGAAACTCTTGAATGGGTTGCTGGGGATGGCTGGGGGTGGTTTGTGCCTTGCTGGGTCAAAAATGTGATCCATCAGGGAGCAGTGGAAACCAGCTGCTTTTTTTTATGATATGCTTAGCAGTACTAATGCAGGCTAGTGAATTATGCATCATATAGTTGCGTTCTTACAGAAGCCTCCTGCTGCAATACATGGTATCAAAGCAGAGACTGGCACTTACGTGCTTAAAGCATGTCTGTCTTCTGATCTTTTATGCCCACTTTCTGATCCTCCCAAGGATTCAGTGTAAACAAGCAGAAGAGCAGACACATCTTGCCCAGAACAGTATTAATTTAGCCTTGTCTTGGAAATTCACATAGATCCAAGGGGTCTAAATCCTGGAGTTTTATCAGACATGACACTGCTTAAAAAATGTCACTTTTCTGATAGAAGGCACGTGTAGCCACTAGCACATCAGTCTGAGAAGCATGCAGATACACAAGCACTTCACTGCAGTGACAGTTACTGTATTACTTATGCCTACCCTGGAAACCCTCTTGTGCCAGAACATTTGCAAGGAGTGAGTTCATTCTCACATTCACATTGAGAAAGAAAGAACCATTTTCTGAAGCGCTGGCCTTCCTGCCACCCCCTCATCTCTGCTCAGTGCTATAACTGAGGCTGATCTGGCAGCAGAGGCTTGCTGAAAGGAGGCTTGGCATTTACTTATCTGCTCCATTCCTTATGCAGCTTGAGGAGTTACAAACCAACAGCGAAGTCAGCTTTCAGAGCAACTCAGCCTGCACTCACCTAATTTATTTATTCTTAACAAATTGAAAACAAATCAGAAAAGAAGGAAAAGTTTTCTCATAACAAGTTATTGATAAACAACTCTCTTTAAAAGTTTTAAACTTTAACTATTCCAATTGTGCCACTCAAAAAGAAACTGATTTCAGAATTCCTGAAGATAGGCATCTTCAATCCCTAGAACAAGCAGAGAATGCAGTTTTATTGTGTAAATTGTTTAGGATAACAACTTCTGTTTTTCCAAAGTGACATTTCCTTAGTTATTAAAACTGAACTGCAGCAATTTGAAAACACATGCAAGAAACATTTTGGAGAAAACAAAACTCATTGAATCACAGAATGGCGAGGGTTGGAAGGGACCTCAAGGATCACGAAGCTCCAAGTCTCCTGCCCCATGCAGGGCTGCTAACCTCCCCATTTTATACTAGACCAGGCTGCCCAGGGCCCCATCCAACCTGGTCTTGAACACCTCCAGGGACAGGGCATCTACTACCTCTCTGGGCAGCCTGTTCCAGCACCTCACCACTCTCACAGTAAAGAATTTCCCAACCTAAATCTTCCCTCCTTCAACTTAAAACCATTTCCCCTTGTCTTGTTGTTATCTACCCTCTCAAAGAGTTGACTCCCTTCCTGTTTATAGGCTCCCTTTAGGTACTGAAAGGCTGCAATGAGGTCACCCTTAGTTGCCTTCTTTTCTCCAGGCTGAACAAGCCCAGCTCCCTCAGCCTGTCTTCATAGGGGAGGTGCTCCAGTCCCCTGACCATCTTTGTGGCCCTCCTCTGGACCCTCTCCAACAGCTCCATGTCTTTCTTGTACTGGGGGCTTCAGATGTGGACACAGTACTCCAGATGGGGCCTCACAAGGGCAGAGTAGAGGGGAACAATCACCTCCCTGTCCCTGCTGGCCACCCCTCTTTTGATGCAGCCCAGGATACCATTTGCCTTCCGAGCCGCAAGGGCACACTGCTGGCTCACGTTCAGTTTTTCATCCACCAGGACCCCCAGGTCCTTCTCTGCAGGGCTGCTCTCTAGGACTGTACCTTCCAGTCTATATATATGCCTGGGATTCCTCCGGCCCAAGTGCAAAACCTTGCACTTTGCTGTGTTGAAGTTCATTAGATTCACCCAAGCCCACCTTTCCAGTCTGTTGAGGTCCCTCTGAATGGCATCCCTTCTTTCCACTGTGTCAACCACACCACTCAGCCAGTTCTCCTTTTACATTTACCAAAGGAGGTACACTCGCTTTGGCCTGTCTCTTCTGGCCAATGAACCTGTAGAATGTCTTCATACTGTTTTTCACATTCCTCGCCAGGTTCAGTTCTGCCTGTGCCTTGGCTTTCCTGATCCCATGTCTGCCAACTCCAGACTGCATTCTTGTATTCTTCCCAGGTGACATGTCCTTGTTTCCAGAGCTTGTATATAGCTTTCTTTGTCCCTCAGTTTGTGTGTCCAGCAGGACCTTGCTGAGCCATGCCTGTTTCCTGCCCTCTCTGCCCGCTTTCTTTTTCAGAGGGACAGAGGGCACTTGTGCTCTCAGAAAGACATCCTTGAAGAGTAGCCAGCTTTCCTCAACACTTTGACTTTAAAGACAGCATCCCAGGAGATCTTGGCCAACAATTCCTTGCACAGCCTAAAATTCACTCTCCTGAAGTTCAGGGTCCTCACCCCACTCTTTGCCAGGCTCAGAGTTCTCGAGATCACAAACTCAACTAGGACATGGTCAGTGCAGCTCAGACAGCCTCCAACCTTAGTGCCTTTAATGATCTGCTCTGCAATGGCAAGCAGCAGGTCCAGCAATGCTTCACCTCTGGTCTGTCTGTTCAATACCTGAATCAGAAAATTATCATCAGTGGATAACCTCATGCGTATAATTTATTAAACAATCGTAAAGTTCAGATGCAAATACCTGTATTATCAATAATATAAACAAGGAACAAGGAAAGAGCAGTAACCTGGGGCTGCCAAAGCAAAAACCACAAGCTTATTGAAAAGATTTGGAAAAAAACTTCCTTTGTGAGCTCATTGGTAAATGGGAAGAAACCCCTGTCCTCATCCCAACTTCCACTGAAGGTCCATCCATAGATCACATCCAGGCAAACTTAGCTATTATTCTGTAGAGAGTTTAATTCAATTTTGCTATTTATAAACAGAAAATCTTTCATGTATTTTTATCAAGTTACCAACATTTTTTGCAACGTACTGTAGGGAACCTGTTTCAGCAGAGGAATTGATCTCCAAAGGTCCCTTCCAACCCCTTTGGTTCTGTGATTCTCTGAAAACAAACATTAGCAATAGCTATTTAACTTCTTTCTATGATGGTAAGTCAGACAGCTTCAGTTTTTCAGCAGAGGGAAGGTGAATGGCAGAATTTTCTTGGCTGTCTCACCTGATCTACCCGCTGAGGTTAGGAAGAGATACGCTGCTTCAGAAGTGAAACTTCAGTTCTGAAAAGAACTCCCCCAAGTTGGTAACTCTGAAAACAAGATCTCAAAACAAACATAAGTTTATATGCTTACATATTGCTTACCACTGAAGGCTTTCTCAGAGCATTTCTCAGGTGTTCAGAACCTACAGAAGCTGTGTCACAAACGCCCTTTCTCACACAGAACCCATTAAAGACAGATGCTTTGTGATCACTAACAATTTATAGTTAAATTAGTTAAATAGTTAACATTATAGGGACATACAGAAGTTTTATCTATTTTTACTTTGTCTTTCTCTATTTTTAGTTTATTTCAGTCTATTTTTTTACATTGGTTTCTGACTTAAGGCAGCAGAATCGTCCCGTGTAGAGCAGGAACTTCCCTCCTGCAGAGCCGTACCTTGCGTTATTTCACACTGCCTCAGAACCCTCAGTGTGTGCAGTTGTTTTTCTGGGAAATTCCCATGACAGCCAGAGCAAAGCCATCTGCAGGGGCGAGAGTATTTCCTTCATTCTTAATTTCTCAAGAGATGACAAACCAAGCCTGCCGCTGTTGAATGACCCAAGTTATATTTTTATGACTGCTGTAAAGTTAAGGATTAACTGATAAAGTGGGATTCAGTGCCTGCCATTTAGGAGCAAATTAACGTCGAGAAACCGGATTGTGATCGTCCTAACTTGGATTTCACTCACTCACGGGTGGCCGCAATGGGAATCTTTATTTAAAACAAAACTTCGAGGAGTTTCGCTTTTGACTGACTTTCGGACTTCGCTCCCGAGAGGCAAAAGTTCAGCACTACGACCCGGAGAGACAAAACCACAAGCAGAAGTCGCAGCAGCCAGAACAGCGGCTTCTCTCTAAGAAACGCGGCGGGGCCGCCCGGGGGCGGTGGGCCGTCTGGGCGCTCCGGAGCCCGGCCGCCAGAAGGGGAGGCGCCGGGCCGCAGCTCGGTGCCCGCCGTCCCCCCGCCGCCCCTCTCGCCATGCCCTCACAGCGCGGCTCGGCGCGGAGGCGGCAGCGCTGCGTGCTGCTGGCCGGCATCGCCATCCTGCTGATCGCCCTCGTTCTGGCCGCCGTGCTGGCCTCCGCCTTTACGGGGCGCAAAGAGGAGGCGAGCCCGGAGCCGCTGAGGTGGCAGGGCAGGGGGACGACCAGGAATCTGCGGGAGATCGTCCTGGGGAGATGCTACAGTTACCTCGCCGAGGGGCGCGTGGAGCTGGGGTGAGTATTGGCCTCGCGTTGTGCCCGAGTTGAGGGCAGCTCAGCCTCACCTGTGCTGCTTGCTTCTGGCTGGGGGCTGTGAGGTCCTGAAAACCCGCTGCATCACGGGGATGCCAGTTGGGCACTGGGAGAGGTTCTGCACCATGGGACGTGCTCCTAGGGCTCCTGGAGTTCAAGGAGAGTTTGGGCAGTGCTCTCAGACACGCGGTTTGGGTTTTGGGTGGTCCTGTGTGAAGCCTGGAGTTGGACTCGGTAATCCCTGTGGGTCCCTTCTGATTCCGTGGTTCTGTGGTTCCAATTGTCTGTGCCCAAGTGGGGTTTTTAAGGAATCTGTGCGTGGAAGGAATGTGAACATCAGTAACTTTTGGTCGAGAGCCACCTGTAAGTATCTATTGCAACTTCTGGACAGGCAGCTAAGCCAGAACTGAATCCTCGCAGCTTGGTGTAAGGAAAGGTGACAGTAATTCATTAAATCCTGTCTTGCCAAAAATCCTGAAGTGTTTAACTCTGCATTCTCGTAACCAAAATTAAACAGGAAAAGGAGGTGTTTTGGTACAGATTTATAGAATGACAGAGATGTTGGGAAATGCAATGAAGTTATTTGAAACAGCTGTTTTCAGTTTGTGGGAAAGACTTCGTCATTCGTGATGGGATGGTGAGCAGTGCTGGCATGGCAGCCCCTGGCACAGCCCACAGCCAGGGCCCTGCTCAGCCCATTGAAGCACTGGGTGCTGTCAGACTGTGGATCCCCATCAGAAATTAGGGCTGAGAGCTAATTTTCTGCTTTCTGGCCCCACAAGCAAAGGCAGAGTACAAAGTAAGGAGAGCCATGTGTTCCCTGCAGGTCATGGGGACACTGAGCATTTTGGGATGGTTGGCAGAGGACGCACTCCAACCATCACCACTGAACCCACTAAACCACATCCCTGTGGCACCAGCCACCCTGTCGTGTGTCCTCAGTAAGCTCCAGTGGGCATTTCCACCACTGTGAGCCTTCTGACATAACCATCCTGCTCTTCATCTGCAAAAAGACAGTTGCAACCTTTCAACCTCAGTGTGCGTTTGCAGCCTGGCAGGCTAACTGTGTTCTGGGCTGCATTAAAAAAGGGGTGGCCATCAGGGAGAGAGAGGTGATTGTCCCCCTCTACTTGGCTCTTGTGAGGCCCCATCTGCAGTACTGCGTCCAGGCCTGGGTCCCCAGTACAGGAAGGACATGGAGCTCATGGAGTGGGTCCAGAGCAGGGCCACTGAGATGGTCAGAAGGCTGGAGCACCTATCCTATGAAGAAAGGTTGAGGGAACCAAGCTTGTTCAGCTTGGAGAAGAGAAGGCTCTGGGGAGACCTCATTGTGGCCTTCCAGTACTTGAAGGGAGCATGTAAACAGGAGGGGGAACGGCTGTTTACGAGGGTGGCTAGTAATAGGACAAGGGAAAATGGTTTTAAACTGAGACAGGGGAGTTTTAGGTTAGATATTAGGAGGAAGTTTTTCACACAGAGGGTGGTGACGCACTGGAACAGGTTGCCCAAGGAGGTTGTGGATGTCCCATCCCTGGAGGCATTCAAGGCCAGGCTGGATGTGGCTCTGGGCAGCCTGGTCTGGTGGTTGGCAACCCTGCATGTAGCAGGGGTGCTGAAACTCAATGATCGTTGTGGTCCTTTTCAAACCAAGCCATTCTATGATTCTATCATTCTATTATTTTCATAATGTTGAGCCAATGAAATCCAAGCTGTATATACTTTGTTTGGATTTGGTCTTCTCTTGGACTGCTCAAATAAGCTGATTTGCAGCATTTTAAGGGAAATGAGCAGGAGGAAAATTATGGCCAGAGTGCACAGATTTAACGTGTGCTATATATTAAACACCCGAGTGCTTGCAGTGTAGATGAGGGAGCTTCTCTATTTAAAAAGCTCCTGAAGATTTTGCAGCATCACATACAGGTTTCTAAAAGTGCACATTAATTTATTAAAGAAATATGGACTCAGCTTTAACTCAGAAATCTTTGTTAATGTGTTTTTGTTCTCAACATGATTGCTAGGAATCATTTGTTTACTTTTTTTTTCCCCAAGTACACTTTTAAAATCACAAACTCGTGATCAAAAGTTTTCTAACAGGAGTGTTTTTCCAAGGCATAATCTTTTGTGCTATGTTTAATCCAGCAATGCTTAATAGCACAAACAACTTGTCTGTTGTAGGATTTTTTTTTTTTAATATTATTTTACTTTTAATAAAGAAACTGTGAAATCTACCTAAGAGAGCATCAAAAAAGGAAAAATATTAACATGCATCTGCAATGCTCAGGAGTTTACTGGACAGAGAAGTAAAACTCAGGAGCCTTCTTTGGGAATCTGACCTTAGATTCCCCATTTCTGGTCCTACTGAGATAGATGTAGGTTGTAATGCAACTAACTGCTCTTATTGCTGGCGCTTTCTGATAATAAAGCCAGTGCCTTTAGGACACATCAGAGAGCCCTCCATCTTTCATCCTGTGCTCTTTCATCATTAATGTAGGCCTTGGATCTTCCATTGCATGGGATCTTTGGTGTACTTCATCAAAGAAAGGGAGTAGGAGCGTGGAACTGAAACTCAGGCATTCCTGAGAGCTGATCAAGCTGCGTCATGCACTCAGTGAGGCCTTTTGTTGCCGCTACTATTGTGGGAAACTCACTGCTTTACTTAGAAATCTTATGTTTTCCTCATCAATTTGTCCATAGTCTGTTGGAGCCTTTTTTAATCTGTCACTAACATGTAATTTTTTAAAAGCTCTGCTTCTGTAAACTCGTGTGTTCTCTCATGGTTTTTTTTTGTTTGTTTTTTTTGTTTGTTTTTTTTTTTTTTAAATATCTCTTATCTTTTCTGTTCAAAACACGGCCCCAAACCAGGCATCAATGAGGCTCCTGGAAGGACTGCTGCTGTCTGTTGCAGAGTTTCATAAGCACCTCATATGCAATCAGATTTTATCACATCAATTTGCATCTTCAAAACCAACCAAAAGTTCAGGTGCTGCACTGCAGTTCCCTCTAAAAGCAGTTCCCAAGTAGTGCATGTTGTTTTACTGCCTGTGTGCAGTGAAGTCTGGGGGTTGCTGCTGCGAGAAGCAGGCAGGGAATATTTAATAGTTCTTGTCATGTGTTTGGCTCAATTCTAGGAAGCATTACTGACCGCACAGGAGCAGGCTTTGGGGGTCCTGTATGTGACTTGCATGGTCATTACTTGCACACTTAGGTGTTCATATTAATAGGTATTGTTTCTTCTTGGCTTCCCAAAAATACTGGCTGATGCGAAAAGACAGAGCTAAAGCAACAGTTTACCACATCTCAGTAGACTTACTTTCTTTGGCATTAACAAAAGAGGCACATTTTATTTTCACTGATCTTGCTGAGTTCCCATCCTCGTCCACCTCGGCCATTGGTATGCTCTGTAGCTTTGAATAACAGCCAGAGGCGGTTTTGACCACAGAAAGGAATTTGACCTCAAATTACTCCTTGTCCCGTTTCCCAGTTACACAGGCTCCCTCTTCTGGCTAACCGAACGCTTGTTGTCCCCAAGCTCCAGATTTCATGCGGTATGAACTTAACTTGTCAGGAATGTAACTCGGTGTAATCAGAAGAGTTTTCTAGCACCCGGGACAGGATGCTACCTCGTGGCAGTTTCCACATATATGCTTCATACAGCCAAGCTCTTATGCCTTGCAGAGCCAGGGCTCACCTCAGGTGCACATTATGTAATCCATTGCTTAGAGGATATTTTTCAAGAGTTCTGTATGTTTTTCCTTTCTGGGGAGAACAGATAGTAACGGACACAGCATAAAACCTGTTGCTGTGAAGTTAACAGCTTTGATTTGTCTCTGATGTGGGTTTGGGTACAGTTAACACTTAGTGACCTTGTGAAGGAGAGGGAAGAAAGGTCACAGTCTCAGAAACAAAGGTAATGTTTCTTTTTCAGCCTAGAAATGAACTCATCTGACATTTGCAGCTCAACAGACTTGTTATTTGCAGATAGTCATTACTCCCCCGCAGATGTGCAGCTGCTTTCTGATTCACTCAAGCCAAGTCAAGTCTCCAAGGACCTACTGCATCAACATGGCTAGAGACAAGACAGATACTTTTTATCTGACTTTTGCCAGTAAGAGAGCAATAGGGATGTAGGCAAGGAGCCACCTTGCAAGCATGTGTGGCTGTGCAGGTCCAGCCATCGCTGTGTGTCAGCACAGCAGTGCAAAATGGTGGAGGTGCAAAGTCTTTCTCATGCAGTTCTGCATGGACATATACTGTAGATGTCCCCCTTAATAATAGTTGGCACAAATAATGTACTCAAAGCTAGTGGTAGGATGCCCCTTCAGGGACATGGTTTAGTGGGCAATATCATTGTTAGGCAGATAGTTGGACTAGATGATCTTAGAGGTCTTTTCCAACCTTAATAATTCTATGATTCCATGAAATTCTGACAGTTTCTAATTCCATTAAATTTAGCAAAACCTGGTGCATACTCAGGAGAGCTTTTTCTTCTGTCTGCATGACCATGGTGCATTTTTTGCCTTTCCATTCCTTTGCGTGCTATAGACATGGTGCTTTATTTTGCTAAAAAGAACACGTGGTGCCATGATTTGGTGTGAGATATTGTTACACTTATGGCATCTTTCCCTCCAGAGAGCAATCTGTTGGGGTTCTTGTATGCTTGTTTTTGCATTATGCCTTCATGCTCTGCTGGGTGTTTTTAATTTGATTCCCATGCTCACTGATTGCTAACACTTTCACATGGAGCATGGCGCTTCACAGCAGCTATGATTTGATTCAGTGTCATGTGAAAAAAAAACACAGCTTTATCTTGTGTACCATGACATTATATTTCAGCTTAACTGAGGTTTGATTTTTACATGAAGAAAATACGCCTTGCTTTGAGAGACTTTTACTGAATCAGTCATCTGGAGAGTGCTGTGTTACTACCTACTAGTAATGCAATAACACCTCTTTTGGAATGCACCGCAGGCTTCTGAAACTTGTGAATTTAGTCTGCATCGTAGCACAAGGGATTCATCTTTCCTTGTTTATTTAAAGAACAGCAACAACAAAAAACCATAACACTTTTTTTTTTTTTTTTTTTTAACGCAATTGTTACAGTGATCTCTTCTGCCCCTCTGCTGGGTGCTGCTGAGGCCACACTTGGAGGGCTGTGTACAGTGCTGGGCTTCCAGTACAAAGGCATCATGTCCAATGAGTGGCCACAGGGGTGATTAAAGAATTGAAATATCTGAACAGAAGAGAGGCTGGGAGAGCTGGGGCTGTTTAGCAGGGATCTTATCAGTGTGTATAAGTATTGGCTTGGCAGAGAAAAGAAGAGGGGGCACGCTCTTCTGAGTGGTATCCAGCTGCAGGACAAGAAGTAATGCTCACTAAACAAAGTACAGGAAAATCCATTTAAGCATAAGAAAAACTACTTTAAATTTGAGAACAATTCAAGAATGAAGTATGTTGCCCAGAGAGGTTGTGGAGGTTCTGTCCTTGGTTATGCTGAGAACCAGACAGGACATGGTCCTGAGCAGCCAGCTCTGAGCTGGGCTGGGCTGGGCTAGACTGTCTATTTGATATATATTCTTCCTATTTGATATATATATAATGTATATTCTATTTGATATATATTCTTCCACCTGTTCTTTCCTTTCTCTCTTGTTCACTGGCTATACAGAACAATAACTGGTGGCCATCTAAGTTCAAGCAACACACTAAGATTGAAATCACTGTACATTTGGATGAGGCACTCCAATGCCTTGCTGGTGGTTAAAGGGGCAGTCCTGTTCCCTCTCACCTCTCTCTGCTCTCATTCAGTTCTCTGCATGTGTAGGGAAGTCAGTGGAAAGAGCCCTGCTCAGGGGGTCTTGCTGATGGTCGCCTTCAGCTGTCATTGCTCAGATCTGTTGAAAACTGGAGAACAGTTTAACAGAGCCCTGAGGGGAAATAACAGTGGTGGTGAGGAATCGTCACCTGTTCCACATCCTCCCCTGTAGGTGAACACAGCCCCGGGATACACCAGAGCAGAGCTCACCTTCCCTGGCCTCCAAACTTTGCACCTCTGCCTGCAGCAGCCTTTCCAGAAGTCATCTTTCTGAGGTGGAGTTTTGAAAGTCTCTCTATCCCCAGGCAGTTCTGCAGTTCTTTCTTTTCTGGCTTTTTGAACTGTTTCATTTACAGAGAGCAATGCTTGCAAAATCAAGATGTCAAAAAGAAAAAAAAGAAAAAAAAAAGGAACCATTTATCAAAACTTTGAGGTAACAGACTATTGTAATTAAGCTAAATGAGATGCTAGTCCTCATTGAAGAGTTTGAGACTGACAGCATCTCTGTGACTTTTTCTTTCATTCTCTCCCCTGGTAACTTTTCCCCTTGTTATTATCCCAGTGCTAAAAGCACTGCTTAAATCAGCTTTGGCTGATTTCTCATTTTTTTTCTCACCTTTGGAGGTAACTTAGAGCCTGCAGAGAGCACTTTCTGCCACTTGATGGCAGCGTTCGCCTGGCCTTAGCTCCTCGTCCTCAGTTGCACGAGTCCAACTGCAGCTGCCGGGGCTGCGCTTTGCTGCAACGCCAAAGAAGTGACACGACAAGGATGGGAGAAGGGAAGGGGCAGCAAGAGCGGGAGCAAAAAGATTCTTGGTTACAGAGGGATTCCCCTCAACACAGCATACTTTGTGTAGTATTTGAGCACGTTGAGAGAGTTACTCGTAAGTTCACGTGAAAAATAAATTGGAAATGAACATATAAACAGCACCACTGGCCACTGCAAGAGGCAGATAACAGTGTGGCACGCTATAGGGAACCTTCTATAGCAGGGGGTTGGACTCAGTGATCTCTGGAGGTCCATTGCAACCCCTACAATTCTGTGAGTCTGTGATAAACTGTGATAAACTATTGCTGCATCATTTAGTTGGGTCAGCATGCAGTCTCCAGGCATTTCATTCTCAGGTGCTTTAGATGTAAAGAACAGTATGAATGCTTCTCATGTGGTTCAGGAGCTTTGTTATAACCACAGAACTTCTCACTCACTTTTTAGTTTCTAAGTGCACAGGTGTGTACTTGCATTATTATTTAGGCTGATGGTAGCAAATGAGAAAGGTGCTGGGGTGAGTGCCTGCACAAAGCAGCACCAGTCCTGATGAAAGCCAGCATGACTTGCCAGCTGAGGCCAGAGCCTCCCACACCAACCTCACAATCTGCCTGCCCTGTTTAATCCCTGCAAAGCCCAGTTTTATAAAGGACCTTACCTTCAAAGACCGCAAGAGACCACAATTAAAATCTCTTTATGGCCTGAAGACATTGTTTTGTGTTAGAAAGGAAACTTGGGATCCTGGGAAGCCAGCACAGGAGGCCATGTTTCACCAGGGGGGCTTCTCATGCCTGCAGAGGGGTTTGAAGAATGTGGTCAGGTACGACTGAGCTCTCCTGACCAAAGCCTGAGAATCATTTTCACTTGTGAATTTAAAATGGATTCCATACTTCAAACATCTCTCAAATTTCTGAGTAAAAATCTCAAGGTGTCACAGCTTAAGGAAATACTGCTCTTTATAAGGTGTTTTTAGCTTCCACTGTCAGCCCAGTGATGAACTTAAAACAAGAGGTCCTTCTTGGTGCAGCTGAAGTCACCAAGGATGAAACTCATCCCTGATATTATACCAAATAAATCAATTTCAATTGGGAATGAATGTGCTCTGTCATGTCCAGTTGTTTTTTTTTTTTTTTAAGAATAAAATAACACTACACAAAATTAATAGTGATTTCCCAGGTAGCTCAATGCCATAGTATTCCTTTAAGTGCGAGGATGCTGTTTCAAGGTTAGCCAGATCAATGTACTGATATGCAAGAAACAATGATGCAGAAGCTGTCCATTTTTATAATATGCACATTAAAGTTTGGCTT
The DNA here is from genome assembly GCA_037305975.1 of Chrysolophus pictus. Lineage (NCBI taxonomy): Eukaryota > Metazoa > Chordata > Aves > Galliformes > Phasianidae > Chrysolophus > Chrysolophus pictus. Next base: position 14,662,953 of record CM074579.1, read on the forward strand.
CTAGGATAGCTGCTAATGGAAATGTTCTTGGCCCCAGATTCCTTTTCATAAATGTATATGATGTTCATAAAAAAGGTAAATGGATAGAAACACTCAAATTCATTGGAAAATGCAACTTCCACTCAAATGCAGGGAAAAAATGCAGGACATGCTTTGTTGTATACATAACCTTATTTCAGAAGGAAGTGGGGTGTTGATGATGTGTATTTGTATCTCAGTTCTTGTTTCTTGCTGTACTCAGTGCAGGATACAGAGCCTCAGTTTGCAAAAGGCTGTAAGGCCCAGTTTTGCAATCCCTGTATTCCAGAGAACAGCCTGTAGCTTCAGTTTCTGATTTTATAGCAGGTTCCAGTGTTCCCTTTAAGCTTATTAAGTGTTATTTCAAATTTACCAACATTTCCCAAACTACACTCATTGAAAATACACATTTGAAAAAGCACCCAAACACATAAAATGTGTGTGCATTTATTTTATCTGTCAGTGAACTTGGCTTAAGTATTTCAGATTCTTTAGTAGAATAAAAGGCCTTAAATATTTCAGTGTAAACAAAGTTAGCCTTGAGGTAAGAAATTCATTATTGCAAAAATAAGTGCATATGATGTTTGCTTGATGCAGAATTAATATGCAATCCAAAACACACAAAACCAACCAAAACCAGGGAAAAAGAACATAAGAGTCCTGCAACCGTGTCGCAAGCAAGCACATTCACCATGGTCTTCTGGCAAACTATCTCCCAGCCTTCCTTCTGTAGACAAGTTAAATGAATCCATTCTGTGATGGAGAACTTCCCAGTTGAAGGATCTTTGACATGGCAGATTTTTTTAGGTTTGGTGGATTGAGACTCCCACAGGCATTGCTGTTTTCCTGTGGGAGCTCTGAGAGGGAAAGCAGAGGCTGTGAGCGCTCGCCTCGAGCAGCCCAGGCCATGCAGTGGGTAAAACTCTGTAGCACAGTGAAAAAGCCAACACTGCTTTTCCAACTGGCTCCAGGAGAACTGCTCTCCTTTGTGCTCAGAGCAGCCTTCAGAGAACTGTTCATTTCACAGATTTTTTTTGACAAGAGGTGTACATCTTTCAATCGGAAGGTGCTCTTTCTAGAATTTTAGCAATACCAAGTGCCAGCAGACTTCCCATAATATCTTCAGGAAAACCTGAGCTTCAGCATGTCTCTGCACTTACCTTTGCTGAATGTGTTAAGTACTACACAGCAGGCAAATGTTTTCTTTCTTTTATTTCTAGTGTATATATCAATAGCGAGGCTGTAAAGAATTCCATCTCTCCCAGAGCTGGGATTCACAAATCCTAAAGCTTTCTCACTGCAGCTGTGTATCAGCCAAAACAATAATTCTCTTTGGCTCTTAAGATGTGAGGTGAAACCTGTGTTTCCTACCAGAAAAATAGCCTTCCAGAGAACACCTATGAGTTATTTTTATTATATAAAAATTGACATGTTGATAGGAGAGGGTAGTGAAACATTCTTTAGCTTTTGTAAATTTGTTTGTTTTTACTGTGAAGATCTATGTTTAGACTTCTAAAGAATGCTGGAATTGCTGAGTTTTCAGAAAAGTCCATCTTTACACCTTATCATTCTTCTGTGTGGTACAAATAAAAGTCCCACGCTCATTACCAGCTGTAGAAGAGCTTTCCTTCTTTGAAGGCTAAGCCCTACCTCCTCTGTGACATTAAACATAGCTTTGCTCAGTGCTGTCAGGATTGTGGCTGAACACTGCCCTCCCAAATATTTCCCTGTGAGGTACCAGAGTTAAAGTGATGAAGATTTCTCTGTGATGCTTACAGTTTGCATCCAAAGACAAGCTCCTTGAGAACAAAATATAATATGCCAAGTTAAGTTCTGTTTTGACTTGCTCTCTGGAGCAACCAGCTCCCTGGGTCTGTAGAGGCCCAAGAGATGCTAGTTTCTGTGCTTCGTAAAACGTGTGAATGCTCCCTCACATGACCCTACCACAGCAAAGTAATCTGCACACTGTGATGATAAACCTTGGGAGCAGAGAAGCAGCTGTCTGTAACACAAGAGGTGTTCTTAAATCTTTGGGGCAGCCAACTGTGGAATGAGAATGGCTGTAGCCTTTGGGAAGGACAAGAAGTATGTTACGATACACAAGTTGTAATCAAGCTGCCAAATATGAGTAATCCACGTTAATTAGTTTGAACCAAATAACCACTATCAAATAAGATGATTACTTAGTTTTGCCACTGCATAAGGAAAGGCAGAAGGGAAGAAAGGCCAGGACAACTTGCCATGGATTGCCCAATTCTTTCTGGTGTGACACATGCATGGGCCCCTGCAACGTGTCTGATAGGGGCACTCCTGATGCTCTGTGGGGCTGCCATGTGCTGGAGCACTTCTGGACACATCTCAACAACATCAGACCTTCTCTGCCTGTGATGTTTCTTCTCCATCAGGCTTAGGAATGAGGGAAGGGTGTTCATGTCCAGGCACATCCCAGCACAGTGAGGAAATGTCTGGGAGCTGAGAAGTGGTTCTGGGTCCCACTGTCATGACATGGCCTTCTATAATACAAACAGCTCATTGTATGTGTTTCACATTAACTTTTGGATGCTCAAATGGCAATCTGGATCAAATTAAGCAGCAGGAATCATGGAATCACCAAATCAAAGAATGGCTTATGTTGGAAGGGACCTTAAAGATCATCCAGCTCCAACCGCCTGCCATGGACAGGTTTGCCACTCACTGGGAATATCACAGATCTGTAAAATGTTCTGGAATCCTCAGTAAACTACTACCAATTTCACTTAATCTCTTTAGAACTCTTTTTAAGGCTGATCACATTCCAGCTCATGCCTATTACCTGAGTACCCACAGGTAACGAAGCCTGCAGCTCTGTGTGTGTCACATACTAACTGATCCCTGCAGCTTTTACAGTGCTCTGAAGGCATCGCTGTCTTCACCAAAGACAAAGGCCATTCTTCAGACTGGTTCTTCAGGCAGTGGGAACACCCCAGGAGGAGATTACAAATAGTGGAGAAAGAGTGGATGAGTCAGAGTTAGCCAGAGCAGCTCCTTTCTGCATGCAGACAGTGGGGTAATGCAGCTTTTTGAATTTACATAAAGAAAGGGAAGAGAAAGCTGTAGAATCACTGCCAGTGATGTCTGTCAGTGGCAGGGGCAGGCTTTCAAAGTGGGCCTGAAATGAGTAGGCAGGCAGTAATTGGGAAATTATAATGTAAGGTTTTTGTTATTACTTCATGTATATGAAATCAGATGCCCTGAGCAGACTCACACCTTATGTGCTGCAGTGTCATGGAGCATGGCACTAAATTGCTGCACAGAGATCATTTCTTGTCAGCATCATGCAACAGTTTCCTGTTAGTGTGGTACAAGAGGAGCCCTGTTTCCATGAGCAGAGACATGCATTATTTCCTGGGCTGATGAAGCAACGAGCTAAGAGTGAATGTAGACTGAGGTGTGTCTTGATATCCACTGGTTCCCCTCATATAAACGCAGTGAGATTCCTCTGACTCACACCAGTGAGAGCAAAAGGGCCAGAACTGCTAATATGCAGAGACTGAAAAAAAATCCCCTGGAGTTGGAGTGCACAATTCAGATCTCACCTATACTTGTACAAATCCTTTATGGCTTCAACAAAGTGCTTAGCTGAAAGCTTGTGCTTAACTGCAAATAACATCAGGTCCAAAATATCCAGACCTCTGCTTTTGTTTAAAAAAAAAATAAAATCAGTAGACTCATAGAATTGTAGACTGGCCTGGATTGAAAAGGACCACAGTGATCATCGAGTTTCAATCCCCCTGCTATGTGCAGGATTGCCAACCACCAGACCAGGCTGCCCAGAGCCACATCCAGCCTGGCCTTGAATGCCTCCAGGGATGGGGCATCCACAACCTTCTTGGGCAACCTGGAAGGGCAGGTAGACTCTGGGCATAGTTTTGGCTCAGATGAGAGGTGTTTTAGAATTGCTCGTTCCTCACTTTATACTTGATTTGCTGAAGATACTCTGCTTTTTTAATGCACAATGTATATATGTGCTTGAGCACAGACAGAACTCTTTAAAAATTTATCCATAATATCTGAATTTAACAGAAGGAAATTTTTTCACAATCATAAATATTAATAATTATCAAAGATATTTAATAATAAATATAAATTAATGACGGTTCAATCTTTCGGCAGAGATAAGGATTGCCTTAAAATATGGGAGTCATTAAAAGCTGCATTCATTCACAAGAATCCCTGTAATGCTACAACAAAAGATTATCAGCCTTTAATGGAGTTGGCAAGTCATCCAGTACCCTGCAACAAGGTAACAGCGGGATGCATGGTGGGCTGTACAAGGGGGATTGCTGGGGAGCAATGTGTCTGTACAGTGCTCTGGGAAGTGGATCTTTTCCATAGTAACTGTCAGTAGATGGACATGGCTGATTGTTTTGCCAGGATGGCTGATATTTTTGCCAGGGTCATCCTAGTTACGCTGCAGAGATGTCCCTGTTCCCTGAGCTTGCAGATCTTGGTAAGGAATATGCAGTCTTTCTGTCAGAGGAATGCTGCTTCTAAAAAGCTGCTCTCCCATCTGTAGTCAAAAAGTGCTCTACAAACTGTATAAATATGCTATGTGAACTAGTAAACAATTTTCTTTCAAAATGCTTTGCAGGCTGAATGCATCCATTTCTGTGAAAAATAATCACCCCAAAAATTTGGTAATGGGAGGAAGGGCTGTGGGATTAAGAACTGATCTGCTTATGGGAATGTGCAGCATTTGAATAGGAAACCAGAACTCTGTCACAATTAAGAAAACTTTCTGTTTTTCTCCAGGAAAATTTCCTGACCAGCTCAAGTATAAATATTATTTATTGCACATTGTATCTTATTTCGCAGTCACTGTTTTGGAGCAGGACGTATGACCTCGTTCATCTTTATTCAAAATCCAATCACCATTTCCTTACCTTAGAGGACACGTTCCTGGGTTATATGCTTGATGGGCTTTCATGGTGTGGAGACCCCTCAGCTCCAGGTAACAAGTCTTAACTTTTGCAAACCAAATACGCATACTAGAATTCCAGATTATTATTTTCTTTCACATATAGACATAAATACTGTCCATTTTCACATGTTTTTCTTTTAAAACCATAATCGTTTTTCTGCTCTCATGTTATGGAAGACTGAAAATAATTTAATTTAAAAAACACATCTTTTTGGCTACAAAGAAGACATTAAATGCTTCTGGGACTAATGATCACTTCTAGCACTCTTTATCTATGTCATTCGGTACCTTCCTTTAACTTCAGTGGGACAAACTGCAAAATAAGAATTCCATTCAAAAGACTCCTGGTTATAGGCCAGGCAAAGTGAGCGGGCAGTATGGAGGGTTCCGAGGTTATGCTGCCCACGTGATTCCTGACTGTTGATGCCTAATGTTAACAAGTTCTAAACTGGGCTGGAATTACTGGAAAAGTTGGGCAAAATTTGATACAGTCAGAAATTCATTAGTCACAAACCAACCTGTTCCGCATATTTAGAAATACATGTTTTCTGTACTGGGTTTTCTGAGAATTATTTGCATGTGGGGCTGCCAGCTGTCTCACTGAGACGTGTGAATAAAGAGGAAGACCTTTGAACACATGCAAATTCTCTTTCCTCCTAGAACTTCCTCATGAGGCCAACTTGTTTTGATAGGGAACAACTCTGTATTAACATTTTAACAATATTCACTCTAGTCTTTTTCTATAAATATGTTTCTTCTCAGGAATCAACTATGAATCTTGTCCAAAATGGAGTGAATGTGAAGGCAGTTCTGGCTCTGTATTCTGGAAAATGGCATCCAAGATGGTAAGGTCTAGAATAAATTTCCTCTCATCTGAGAATGTTACAAGGCATGAAGTTCCTGACACTGTCAAAAATCTGAGTTTCCAGATTGGACTTAAAAAATTAGAAAACTAAAAGTTCACATGAGTTTTAGCTTTAGGTGCCAGAAAGTATGAGTATGGAAATCTTTTATCAGACTTTACATAATGGGACCAGAGCTGTTAGCAGAGTTGGGCATTTTTAGTGTGGGCAGAGACTATGTGCCAGAGTCTAGAACAACACTTGGCAGACAGTTTTACAAATAAGTCTTACGGTAATAATTATAATAAAAGCCTTAATTAAATCACAGGACTGAAATTACAAAAGTATAGAAACTTAGAACTTGTTGATACTGAGAGCAGCTCCCAAACTAGCACAGCAACTGGCTGAGAGTCCTATTGCTCCTTCCCAGCATACTCCTGAAGAGGATGTCCTCCCACAATGTTGCCTTCCAAGGTTCCTATGATGTGCCCACCTGCATGCATGTCCCAGGTCTGAAGGAGACATTGCAAGACTGAGTTAAGCAGTTGGCCAGTTTTGTGGAATCAGCACTTCACAGAACGCTCATTTCACACATCTGCCAGAAAAAAAAAATACTCACCTTTATCAGTTTAATCTTACGTGTCTCAGAAGACTTTAGTCTTGATATGACTATTAATAGATGATTTTCTAGGTGTAGAACAAGCATTAATGTTCTTAACATCTTATACATCTCATGTAAGAAAAAATCTTCTCACCATTAAAAGATGTTTTGTGTGCAAACTAGCATCCATAAAGTTTTCCTAGCTCAGAACAGCTTTGATGTACAGTTCTGGGGTCTAGGAGGGATAGACCACCATACAGAGTGAGGCTTTTGAACTACAAGCTTTTTACTCCAAGTAGATTTAAGATCTGCTAAAACACATGCTTACTGTGTTGGAAAGTTATACATAATTAAACTCTCCTTTAACTTGAAAGCTCTCAAGCTGGTTTTGAGATACATTGTTTATAAGTAAGAGGACTTGGTGAATTTGATAACTACAGTCATCTGTATTAAGCTTTTCAAAACTGTTTATTCTACCTTTGGGTTATGTATCTGGAGTACTGTGACTACATCATGTTGTGATGTAATGGCCTCGAAATATTTGGACACAAATTTAAAGAACAAAAGAACAATTACATGATCCAGTAATTTAACAGTCAAAACTTATGATGAGTTTTTCTAAAATCACTGGAGAGAAAAATTCCAACCACAAAAGTACACAGAGTGTGAGTCACGAGGTAGCAAGTATTCCATGGTTTGCACATCCTTAAACTTGCAGTACTTCTGTTGTGGCGCAATCTCACTACTCGAGTCCAGGCAGCCTGAGAGTTACTCTAAGTTACTGAGAAAGTAGGCAGCCTCATCAGACAGCTATAGCTGCTGGGGCTCTGGAAAGTTGCATCCCATTTTATAAACTGAAAACAGTGACAGCAAGGTGATGCAGCTTTATGTCAGTATTGCTGTAAATTGCGTAGAAGCTTTTATTTGCATGGGCATATGTAGAAACAGGGTCCAGATTCTCTACTTGTATAAGTCAGTTCTGATGACATCTAAGATGTCAGAAAACAACCTGGAGATGTGGCATGCAGTGTCAGATTATAATGTCCATTTGTTTTGGTCAGTTTGCAGAAGCAGCATGCGGTGTGGTTCACGTGATGCTCAATGGATCAATAGAAACAGGAGCTTTCAGAAGCAGCAGGTATACCCAGCATCCATGTTTCTTTTGGGCATGTATGTTTGTCAGCAGGTTCTTGTCAGCAAGTTCTGATGCAGAATGGATTTTGGTGAATTTGTGTGGGAATCTAAACCATTGGCTGCTGTAGAGTTGATGCACTTAACTCTCAGTGAATATAGGTAGATCTCTAGTATGATATTACTGCACAAAGTAGCTTTATTACATTTAATCTAGGTTTGCATACCATGCTATAGGAATTACATGCTTCTAACTGCTCATGGAGCTCTTCAGTTGTGCTTGCTCGTTTTACCTGGCAGTAGTCTCATACAGAAAGATGAAGTCTATTCTGGTCAGGAGAACAGCCACGTTCATTTCCCTTGCACCAAACAAAACCCACTGTCAATAAAACTAGCAGAAGAATAAGTACTGTAGGTGGAAAAACTTGAGTTTGCTTCTATCTGCACACAGTTTCAGAAGCTGTCATGAAAGTAAAATGAGAATGGAGAGAAAATCTTTTAGCAGAGGTAAGTGAATTGTCTATGAAAATCCAGCAAAAAGATTCATTCACTGAGGATAACAGCAGCACTAATAAGCAGTAGTAGTTGGAGAACATTCTCTACTAAGAATGTTTATATTATTAAAATTCTTACATTACTAAGGATGTTTCATGTCCCATTCTTACAGCGTTTTTGGAAGTGTTGAGATCTTTAATTTAAATCCAGATAAAATTTCTGAAATACGTATTTGGCTTATGCATGACATCGGTGGACCCCAAAGGTAAACCATTCTGATACAAAATGACTGTCTAACACTAACCGTCTTAAACCTGCTCTGCATTCTCTCTACTAGCTACTTACTTTATTGGAAAGAATAACATTCTTGCAGTTGTTTTTATTAGTGTTTGTATGGGAATTGTTAAGTCACAGCCTGAACCATTGATTGATCACCTGAGGCAAGGACTGAGTCAGTCCTGGGAGCACAGGTGAAGGCAATTCACCTGTGTGACTGGAAGGGGTGGAGCCTGGCTGCACCTCTCCTAGACCTCATTAAGGGCTGACTGGTGTGCAGAATGATCTCTTTCTGGAGATTCCTCGTTTTGGAGTTTTCTAGTGCAAGCCTAGGAGATGGATGAGCATTTCATTTTTGATTGTCTCAACCATGATACTCTTTCTTCCTATAAACCTGTAAAATGCCATCCTAACCATGCCACTCTCCTATCTGTACACTTGTTAATTGTACAGTATTTTAATAGTTACAGCTTGTCACTCATAGCTAAAACACAGCAATGATACTTTCCTTGCTTATAAAAGTCTTGTGACCAGAGACAGTATGACAGTCATTTAAAACACTGAAAATGGTTGCCTAGAGAGGTGGTGGAGTCTCCAGCTGTGGACATCTTAAAAACCAAGCTGAGCCCTGGGCAGCTTGCTCTAATTGACATTGGTTGGACTAGGTGATCTCAAGTTGTCCCTTCCAACTTAACTTAAATGATTTTGTGATTCTGACATTTTTAATAATAAATATGCAGTTTAAATGCTTATAGTGGAATTACTGGTATCTGAACAGTGACCTCAAATCACATCTGAGTCTTTCTGAGTGACCTTTTTCATTCTGTTCAGATTCCTTTGCAGACCTTTCAAGCACTTTCCAGTGCTTTCAAGCACTGAGCGTGAGGTTCAATGCCTTTGACCCTTATCTTCAGAAATGGTTCTGGGGTTCACATGGTTATAATGCATTGTAGTGGTTTCTCCTGTTCCTAAGGATCCCGCATGCCAGAGGCAGCAGCTTTGACACAGTGAGTCAGTAAGGAGGCCGTAGTGTATCTCAGGAATGAATATGTACCCAGGAGAGATTCTTGCTCAAGCAGCAACAATATCAGTCACAGTGTCTGCTCCAGTGTTGCAACCCTTCCCTTAGCATAAGCACTGACACTCAGGAGTGTTTCTTTGCCATACAAGCTGATGTGTCTATCACAGGCTCCCAGTCGTGTGCCTGTCATCTCGTTAACTTGCCAGACATTCTGGTGACCCTCAGCATAGTGGTTTGCTGAAGAAAAGGGCTCAGGCTAATCTGTGCATTAATTTCCCTGTATGTGACATTCAGTCCTTTCTACCACGATTTCCCAGCATCAGAAAAGCCATTACATTCCTCTTTCTCAACAACTGCCACAACCTGGTGCCCTGCCAGCCCTCTTGACACATCTTCCTCCTGTGCCAAGTTCACAAGTGTTTCCATTTTATTTTCTGTTTCAACAGCAAAGGAGGGGTAACTCTAAGAACATGTATTGCTTTTATCTTCTGATTGTATTTCATGTTGGATAAGTAATAATATCTGGTAAATCCTGTGAATGAAGAAAAGCTGGATGTTTTCCACTAATGCCATGTGTTAGGAACAGTCCTGCATTTGCCCCAGTATTGTCTTCATTTGTGTCCCATACTCCGTACCAAGAGGTGATTTTTTCCCCCAAGGTGATGAGTCTTTTGCAGTGATTCTGTGTATCTCGGACATTTGTCAATCCTGTCACTACAACTGGAGGCTCCTTGAGCTAATTCAAACAAGTTATGCATAAAGATCTCAGTTTGTTGGTGGAACTGAGTTATTTTCCATAGGCTTTCCTGCACAAAGGTTTTCACACAAGTTGAACAATTGAACATCATATATTTTCTATTGGGAGAGGCCCAATGGTAACCAAAGCTCCGCAAATCAGAATAGATTTTACAGCACATTTTAGGAGATCCGATCTGAAATAAAATGAAATAATGTAGTGTGGAGTTCAGCTGAACTTCTCATACACACAAAGATCACAAGTAACAAAAGACTTTTCTCTCCAGTGATTCCTGCTCAGGCTATTCCATAAAGAAATTAAGAAACATCTTAGAAGAACGAAACTTTAAGATCACCTGTGAAGATAATTACAGGTAATTCTCATTGGTGTCTACTTGCTAACAAAACTGATGTCCCATCTCTCTCTCTGCTTGACATTGTTTCCTGGTTTACAACAAATTGAGCAGATTGCCCTCTTATTTCCCTCACATCTCTTTAAGTGGCTGTGTGCTTCTCTGAGCCTCCCATTTGTGCTCTTTGCCTTGTACTCCAGGATGTTACTGCTGCTGGCCTTGCTCAGTTGCCTTCAGCAAAGGAGCAATGCAGCCTCCTGCAACAGATTTTCATATTATCAGGTTTTTATGTACACTAATAAAAGCCAAGTAAGCAATTTTCCTTCCAGCTTCATGCAAATAATACACTGTGTTAAGCATAGTCCTTATTTCCTTCACTATAATTCGAGTTTCTATTTCATCCAGTTGCTTTATCAGGGAGTGAGACATAACACATGATAGATATTAGTAATTATTACAATTCCCCATTGTCAGGTGAGTTCAGGAAACAGGAGTTCAGGAAATAGAACAGCCCAAGTTCTGACTTGACTGAAATCTCTGCCTGCCTGCTGAGGAGTTACAAAAGCTTGAGAGCCGTTGTCCCTCTGTGTCAGTTCAGGGGCCTTTAGAAAGATAAATAATGTCCTCTAGTGACCTTAAAAAAAGTGGCTAGAGTTCAGTTTTACTCATAAAGCTCAATAATCTTATCTTATCTGCCAAGAACGGTTTTTCAAAGCAAATAACTCATGCTTTGATAGGAACATTTCCTAAATAAACATTTCTATAAAGTACAGAGTTCATGACATTGGTTTTAAGTAAGGGAAAGGTTGTCTGCAGAGGGAGATATTTGCCTTGCAAATACCCTATGAAGCACTAGGATTTTACTCATGAAAGCAGAGCAATATATCCCTGTTTAGATATTGCTGAACCTGATAATGAGTGCTCTGCACGTTGTGAAAAACAACAACATTGGTGTGGTGCATAAATGCACCGAATTAGGGTGCTCACATACTCACTTTCTATTTGGAGTACTCTAGTCTTTAACCAATACTTCAAGACTTGTAAGCAGGTGCGGACTATTATAGCCTATGTTGAAATAAGCTAAGGAGAAAGGAAGGAAGGGGAAATATGTAGTAATTTAGATTCCCTTTGGCTCAGCACAAGAAGAAATCTTCATAACTTCATGAAAGATGTGTTGGCACACTCATTACTGTGACTCACAATTCACATCTTAAGATAAAATAAGAAGTAGGGCTTTTTGTCAGCACTCAACAAACATCCGTAAGCAACTATACAGAACAGTACAAACACTTTAAAATTATTTTGCATACAAAGCAATAATAAAATAATTAATTTATATGTGCAGTAAAACTCTTTAGGATGGACAGCGCTGAAGTTATGGCAGACAGAACTATGTGGATCCTTACCGGCTCAGCATCTGGCATTCTGTGGCATATAGCAATTGACACTGGTCATTATTTCTTGCTTTTGTTGTTTTCATCAGTGTTTTCCACGAGTAGCTCAAAAAAGGGGATGCACTTGTGCCAAAACATTAATCCTACAGTATGTTTTTAGCAACAGCTATGTAGGATAACAGTCAGGGCTACCACTAGATAAGCAAGATGGTGAACTTCCAGCATGGCAGCAACTCTGTGATCAGTGAAAGGTGTCTTCTTTTTGTAATCACTTTTGCTATCACAGCATAGCTGGCATGCGGAGTGTTCACACCCTGCTTTACTTCATAGGCATCCATTCTTGTCTCCAGCTCCTATAAACACCAAAGATATGTCTGCAGCATTATGCAAGAAAAGTTATCTTAAGAAAAGACATCCACTTGATAAGCACAGGTGTAATATACACTTCGACTTTCACATTGCATTTAATACCTGTGTGGTTGCTCTGCTGTACTTTCATGTGGCTACTAAATATTTGCTTTTGTGTCTTATCTCAGGCCAGTCCAGCTCCTTCAGTGTGTACATAATCCTGGCCACCCAGACTGCAGTCTTTGCATCAACAGCACGGAAGCTCCTTGAAACAGAGTACTCCACACTATATAAGACTTGATTTGTGTGCAAAACTGAAAAGGATGTGACTATGTAGCTTGCAGTGATAAATAGCACCATGGTTGTACAGAGCCAATAACCAGGAATCCTTGCTGTGATACTAACAGCCAAGTCGCAGGAGGTGGTATTTTAGCTGCGATTCCTGTACACACACAGCAAACAAGCATGCTGTTTCAGAAGGGCCAAAGGCGTGCTCAATGACTGAGGACAGAAGATTTGTTCTGCTTTGTTCCCTCATATGTAGCTACTTGTTGTGCACAGAGCATCAGGGCAGGGACTGCCTTGGGCATGCACAAAGAAAGTTGCCAGTGGAGACACAGCTTGCTATGATCTATATGCTGCTTCAGAAGGGCTGGGGGAATCTCCCTGAGCAGGGAATATTGTCCATTGGCACATGTCATAGATGCCCATGATTTGTACAAGGTAGAGGAGTCAGAGAGGAAGACCTGGAGTTTTTCCCCCTGTAGCTATATCTGAAGGTTGGATGTTTTGTTTACTGGGCAGTCCTCTTGAGTCAGGCAGAGCCAGGCAAGGCTCTGACTCTTTCTCCCAGGGACTGTGGCACCTCTGAGCAGGCAAAGCAAGTAATGGAAAAAGTAGAGCAATTCTTACCTGCTAGTGAGTAAGCTGGTTAGGAAATGGCAGATCTAAGCCAAGAAGAGACCAGAAATTGCTCAGAGCATTGCCAGCATCTGTAAGAATGTTTAGTGGGTAGCTGGAAGAGAAAATAACAAGACTGACTCAAGCATTCCTGTTAAAATCCTACTGGAAACAGTTGTGGCTCAGATATCTTTTTATTCTTAATATAGCAATAAGTGTAAGCCTTCCAGCTTTCACAAAGGGCCCTCAGGCCAGAGCTTGACCATCCACTGGAAACAAGACAAACATCCAGAGGCTGCTGCAGTGGGAGCCTCTCCTGACCCCAGCTGTGGAGGTGAGGTGATGATTTGCTGTGTGTGACTCACAAGCAGCAGGCAGAAGGTTGTAGTGCCATGCATTTTAGTGACCATGCAAGCTGGTATAACTTTGAGCATCTCCAGATAGACCTTTGCTCTGTAATACGGGGTCTTGTACTGGGTGCAGCTTGACCACACCCAAGACTTCACCCATAATGTTTACATGAATTACATGTTTGGTTTTTTTAATATGTGCAGTCCATAATGTAATAATTAGCTACATTGACTCAGATGCATATTAGTGTTTTAAAATAGGCTATTTCTAACTGTAAGTCAAGAATCTGTCTTCATGCACACTTTTGTACCTTTTCTGGTGTAATAATAAAATGTTGACTGTCCAATCAAGGTTTCTAATAAAATTGATGATGTTGCTCATTCAGTTTTACGTTCTAGTGAAAGTGGCCCCCCACACCTGTGGTTATCTGAAAGCAGTCTGCGCCGTTTTGGACATGACCAAAGAACAAAAGAGGTCAAGCTGGTGGAAAAGTATGATGTGCTGCAAGGAGGGGTGTACAACAAATAGCTTGAGAATGTTTTGGTTTGATCAAGTTGCATTAAAGTGCTCACAACACAGATCTGCTAGATGCATTCTCAGATAGTGAAAATATAGTTTTGTGACTATCAGCTGTGTAACAGCAGCCAGAAACACACTGGAAAAATAACTTGGAAATTCACTTAAAATATGAAACTCCACATATAATCACCCAGGAAAGCAGAGACAGGCCACAGGGCATATCCTCCCCAGGCTGCACCCTTTCTCCCTCCTCCATCATGCACAGAGAAGTTATTGTGTCCATAGGTAGCAGAAAGTGAAACTTCCCATCTTTATCTCAAATACAGATATCCAGATACATATGCTGTTCTCAGCCATATTAGCTAAGAAAGATTACTGTTCTTATCAGGGGTTGTGTAATAAATTTTAAACCGCAAACCTGTGCTTTTGAAAAATGCAGTGCATACTCAGTGCAGGCATCTGTGCTTGAGTGAGTGACAGCTGTGTGATGCAGGTGATTGGCATTAGCATTGTTCCAGCAAAAAACCTTACAGGTGTGCAAAATAACGCACTCTCACAGAAACCTAAATAAAATGAGAAATTAACGATGCATTTTGTTCCACTGCCTAGAAGAAAAGTTTCTTCATACATTTTGAAATGTGCCCAGTTTTGAAAATATGCTTTCAATCTGATGAAGAGAGCCTCTGTCACAACTTGCTCAAGATAAATGGGCTGGGTTGTGCCCCAGGCCCATAGCAAATAGAGCCAAGAGCACTGCTCGGAATGCTCGTTACTGTGTGATAAGGTGCTCTCAGCTCCCAGACCCACACCGTGCTGTGCAAGCTACTTCTGTGACCCTTCTGCCACACTATTTGTGCTCCCTCAGCCCTGGATGTACTTCACCTAGCTAGAGCCTGCTTTCATTACACTTACTGTAGAGATTAGAAAACTAATGAAATACAGAAAAGTCCGTTCTCTTTGCCAGTTGTTGCTTGACCATACGTGTTCGCCATGAATCACAATGTTTGATTTAAAACATTTTGGTCTCTTGTAGGATCAGGAGACTCAACAGGAGAATACAAAAAGCCTGAATTCCACTTAGGTCCTTATACTTCATATTTGCTTGTGACTGATGCCCACGCTTCTCGTCAGTTTCCCTACAGTCACCCCACAGAACCGCTGGCTCCCTCCACGACTTACGTGTGGGGACAGAGGTGATATCAAGCTGTGAAGGGTTCTTGATTTTGTTTCTGTACGTATTGGCAGTATGTAATGCAGTGGACTCAGATCCCCCTAGACATTGGCAACAAGGGTTCTGGTTTTGTATGGTACTTGGCATAGCTGCAGTGTGCTGGGACTGCCAACCAGAGGCAGAAGCTTCACCTGGGCTGTTGTGGGCCACGCTTCCTGCATGGACATGGGGAGACTCCCTGATACTCAAGACAGTGACCCTCAGATATTTTCTTACATAAAATAGCCCCTACGAAGGAGTAGCAAAATGAGATCAGTGAAATTAAAGTTAGGAAACCTGCCAGGACAGTGAGGAGAATGGGCTGCATCTCAGGAACTCTCTCTTAATATCTTAAGACAGCAATTAAATGTTCTAGCAGGCTGATCCTTCCTATTAGTAGTTTGGAAGAAGGAGTACGCTGGCTAATTCAAAGAAAACACTTTGCATGTAAAACATGAAAACACATGAAAAGATGATAATAATAGTATGAATGACAGAAAATAGGTGAGAGTTAGACTAATGGTTTGTATAGGAGTGAGGGAAGCTTCAGGGAGCACATTTTTTGCTTTCTTACTCTTCATGAAATGCTGACAGAACCGTTGGCACTGCAGCCAGACCTGGGACTTCCATGGCTGAGTTCCAAACCCTGGGAATTTCAGCTAAAAGTCTCCTTCTATCAGCAACATGGCATTCTTTGTGGATTAAACACAAAGGAAATGTAAAATTTACCATGCAGACAATTGTAGCTAATATAATAAATATATTTATCATGAGGCCTTATGTAGAGCTGTATTTTTGTGCTATGAGATTCTACAGAGAAAGTTACATGACCAGAACGATGTGGTCTAGGCAAACATAGATTACAGAAATAAAGCAGTAATATGACTGTTTTTGCTCTGAAAATATGCTAAAAACAGGAAGCAGGAAAACAGTGACAGTTTCCACAATTTTCTATCTGTCTCAAAACTTTTACGTGTAATACCAGACACTTCACACGTACAGAATAACAAATAGCTCAGTACATTTAATCAAGTCTCAGGACTGACTGAATCCTTTTTGCATTAATCAACTACATTTTCCTTCGAGCTGTATTGAATACAGAGTGTAGGTAGGGATTTATTGCTACTTCTATTAGGGAATTGCTCTGAGGCACTTGGCAAATGATTTAATACATAGAGTTGAGGTTTCCTGCCTGAATAGGAGGAAAGATGAAATCACATTTTTAAAAGTTGAGATCATGAGGGTGAACATAGCACCTCAGCTGATTTTATGAATACTACAGTTTTTTGTTTTGTCCTGTCATGCCTCTGTTCTGTCCTCAGATTGTGCATTAGGATAATGCATCTTTCCAGAAAGGCCAGTAGCTTCATGCTGTCTGATAACATCAGGTAATGAAGTATCTGTTCATTCCCATTGTTTCAGTAATTACCCTCATTGAAAGCAAAAGTAGACTTTGTATTCAGGTAAAAGTAGACTTTGTATTCAGGTTCCAGCAACTTCCTGTTCTGTACTAAAGATATTTTGTGTTCTTGGGAAGGTTAGCTTCTGCTCCTGAAAAGAATTCTGCCTTTTTTTAAAAGTTGTTGAATTAAAGAGATCAAACCTTTAAAAAATTTAAAGATTTGCTAGAAGTAGTGACTTTTTACTTCACTTTCCCATTCTTTATTATTCTTTCTGCAGAGTGGAGAGACATCTTATATCCCCTCTGGCATGCTGACTATTGAATTAGATTGACATAGCTAGACTGAAATTCAGTCCTTACTTTTACTGTGCTTAATGCTGATGAGTCATAATAAAATGATTACAGAAAGTTTCAGGTTTATTAGACTAGAGATTGATTTTTTTTTTTACTATTGAACACCAGATGAATTGTTAATCTAACACACCCTATCAGAAGAGGGTGGACTTTGTGGTCAAAAAATTCAGCTGAAGAAAGAGCATTTCTACATAACAATGTACTTACAATACAAATTATGTATATAAATTAGCTTTTATTATTTATTAGCTTTTCTGAAAAGCAAAAAGATCTCACCAGCATCAGCATATCACTATCTCAATTTACAAGAGAATATAACAACAATCCTGACAAGTTAATGACATTCTTACTGTCATCTGAGATGTTTCCTGATGTAAATACTAAACTGAAGCACACAAAGTCAAGTAAACATAGCTATAGAGCTGTTGATACTCTAGGCTTCGCTTTAATCTCCCAGTCCTGCTCCAATGCCATACATGTTCCATCTGGCTATAATTCTATTCTTTTTTCTTGTTTATACCAAGATTCTGCTCAATCCCCCAGTAAGTAGAGATCTCTATAAGTAAACCAGAAGGAAAGAACAAGTATGTGGACTGTGGCATATAACTGAACATTGAAGCCAAAAACACATGATCGAAGAAGATGAACAAAACTACTTAATATCTGATGCCTTTTTGGTTTGGGTTACTTGTGTTCACAGTCTCAAAATTTTACCAGAAAGTATGTGAAACAGAGATCATTTACTGGGAGATGACTGATTTTTATCTGTAGATATACAGCATGACAGATTATGTCAGAGCAAAGGTAATTGCTTTTTAATTACAATGTCAAAAATTATACAGCTCCACAGCAGAAATACTCTATTCTGCATTTCTAAAATTGCCGTTCTGTTCATTGACATTACATTCAATTAACTCAGGCAAGGTTACTTGGGCTGAGACTTGGCTTGATAAAACTTGACATAGTAAATTAAAAATTGATTGGAAATTATTTATGTATCTCCTTTGGTACTATTTTCAGCAGTGTGTGGGTTGTACTAAATATTAACAACAGTGAAAGTGGAAAATGCTTGGGCTGTCCCATGATTTGATAGGCACTTACTGGTGAATAAACCCACAACAGACTCTGTTGCAAAACGTTTCTTGCCAGAGATAAGAATGTCGTTAGTGTTATCAGTTAGTATTGTTATTTGTTCTTTGTATTGACTAAGACTGAACCCAGCCTTTTCGCAGAATCACAGGCTGGCTGAGGTGAAAGGGTCCAGGTGGCTTTGAAAGTCTCCAAGGAGGAGACTCCACAGCCTATCTGGGCAGTATGACGGATCGTTGGCAGTGGTGAGTTTTTCTTCCTGGTGTGACTGCCAGGACTTCTGATTGCTTTCTGAGAAGTATAAGCCTTAAAGGAGGTCAGTGCTTGGGAAGAATGCATACTCACTGGAAGGTTTCATTGTGGACACTGAGGCCATACCTGCAGTTAGGAAACTTCTAGAAAGGAGTATGAAATTAGCCAGCATCTCTGTCTGCTTTCCCATTTGGCACCCAGCAGCGCCCTTCAAACAGATGCATTTTTGTGATGATCAGCATATTGGATGGTGCAGGAAAATTAAATCCAAATTCAGTGCTGGAATGAAAGACTTACTGGCAATGTGCACGCCCACATTGCTAATTCTGATGACAGACTAGCAGGCCTAAAGATCTTATATTTTTATAATTATGGTTTTCCCTCTATAGATAAAGTGACTCAAAACAGGTCTCAAGAAACCTCTACAAGCTCTTGTTACGAACTGAAACAGAACTGGCTGTCCCTTGCTGAAAACACTGCTTCTTGGGATGTTCCTGCCTATAAACTTCACAAGATAACCACAGGTGAAAGATCTTTTTTCTAGTCAATTCTATTTGCAGTTTTCTGGCAGTCACACTGTGAGTAACAATGGATTTTTGATTCCAGTTTTTTAGTTTTCTGTAGACAAGATCACCATTAGCAGGTCCTGTGGACAATGTGCTGGCTGTAAGCTGTGGGACAGTTTTATATGTTTTGATTCAGTCTTTTGTAGAAGTAGCACAGGAATAGCAGAAACTCAACCTATGACCTCTGGCGCCTTAGGCAATAGCACACATCGAATGTGTGTGTCACAGGCAGCATGGGTAAGATCAGCATATGTGTCACACAGCCCGAAAGCTGTGGTAGGCTTGCACATGGTCTCTATGTTTCCTATAACAGGGCTACTGCACTTGTCTCTGGATGCAGGCAGCATGTGAAATGAGGTCAGCATATCCAAAAATTATTAACATACTGTGCACATGCTGTTCTCTCCCTGCTCTGCTCAAACTACTAGATATCCAGAGTCCTCAGTAAACGCAGGAGGTTCTCAGTGAATTCCAGGACAACACTTCACAATGGGAGATGAGATGAAACAAACAAGTTATTCACTGTCATCCTGTGACCTTCATGGCTGAGAACGACCATGCAGGTGCTGGTGGGTTAAACCCATGCATTCGGCATGACCATTGCTGTTGCTCTGCTGCTGCTCTTTATTTTGCATGTTTTTCCTGTCCCACATTGTACTGCTGTTAGCTCAAAATGCCAGTAGCTTTCCTTATCACAGGACTCTATGCTGCTACTTGCACTGTGGAATTTGGTTAGTATGTTACACGCAGTCAAACATACCCCT
Organism: Chrysolophus pictus; assembly: GCA_037305975.1. Classification (NCBI taxonomy): domain Eukaryota; kingdom Metazoa; phylum Chordata; class Aves; order Galliformes; family Phasianidae; genus Chrysolophus; species Chrysolophus pictus. The sequence continues at coordinate 14,682,534 of CM074579.1, forward strand.
CATATGTCCCAAGGCCCTTCATCTTTCTTCATTACCAGATGATATATAATGAAAAGTAATGAATAATTTTATGCTTTTGACTTGATAGGATGAGAGAGAATGCCCTGAAGTTGTACCAGGGGAGCTTCAGGTTGGATATTAGGAAAAATTTCTTCTTGGAAAGAGCACAGGTTGCCCACAGACGTGGTGGAATCACTGACCAAGGAATGTGTAGATGTGGCACTGAGGGACACAGGTTAGTGGGCAGTATTGGTAGTAAGTGGATGGTTGGACTAGATGATCTTACAGATCTTTTCCAACCTTAATGAATCTATGATTCTATGATTGTAAACTGGAGTCTCAGGCACAGCTATTTGAATATTCCATTCTACATTTGATCCATCTCTATATGGATGGCCACTAAACAAAATGTCTAACAGTGGGTACCACTGGTTGAATTTATTTTATTTTTGCTGCTTGCTTTTTCCAAAAATATGGATTGAATTAATTATTTACATGCCACTGTGCTAACTATGGGTCTATTCAGGCAGAATTTAACCTGAAGTCATGTCTTCCTTCCAGTAGGAGCCACCAGTAAGGGTCACCTGCAGGGAGTGTGAACCGTACCTTCAGATGTAGGAGCTTCTGTGGAGTAGTGTTCTGTCTCTACGGCAGGATGAAGGTTGGGGATTGGAGATTCATGATCCTTGAGGTCCCTTCCAACCTGGGCCATTCTCTGATTCTATGATGGATAGTACAGACCTGCTCAGCTGTCAGTGTAATTTAGCAATTTAAATCAACAGGGGTGCCAAGGAAGAAGTTTATTTTGTGCAGTATACAGACTCGAGTGATTTATATGTGGCTGCAGAAGACATAAAGCTTTTTGAATTGTGCAGAAAAATGAAATCAATGCATGTGCATTTCAAAAGTGCACATAGTGGTGTCCTGAATTGCCAGCTTGCTTCATCTAATTCACCCATTGCTCGTAGATTTAAAAGTGCCAGCCACTAAGGAGGCCCATACTTGGAAGTTTTTCACACAGAGGGTGATGACGCACTGGAACAGGCTGCCCAAGGAGGTTGTGGATGCCCCATCCCTGGAGGCATTCAAGGCCAGGCTGGATGTGGCTCTGGGCAGCCTGGTCTGGTGGTTGGTGACCCTGCACATAGCAGGGGGTTAAAACTAGGTGATCTTTGAGATCCTTTTCAACTGAAGCCATTCTCTGATTCTATTTCCGCATGAGTGAAAAAGGATATTTTTCTACCCCTTTTCCCTACCTGGCAGCTCACCGTCAGTAAAGTCTTCATTGCAGGCTTCACTCATATGGCGGCCAGCATCTTGGTGGGAGGTCTGCTCATTTGATTTTCTGGAAAGAGTAAAGAAAATCATTGTTCATATCTGCTACTTGTTGCCAGCCAGATGCATATCCAAAGTGCAGTAAATCAACTTGGAACAAGTGGAGCACTGGTAATTGTTTTTCCACGGTGATTTTCAAAGGAGATTTCTTTTAAACCTTCAGCCTGGAGCCCCTGAGGCTCCTGCATGATATGCACTGCAATGCATCACTCAGATTGTGCCCATCATTCGTGGTTTCCTGTGCACCAGCAGTGTGTCTTCGGTGATTTAGTGCCATATAATGAAATGGCATGTGCTACAAGGAGTGCTTAGACATCCCACATCAGATTTCTGAGGAATAATTCACCTACCTTCAAGTCATGGATCAAATACGAAGGCTCCCAGCTTCCATAAATCTATATTTTCTAATAGTATTCAGAGTTCAGAGTTCAAATTTTAGACTCTACTAACTGACTTCTGAGGGAAGTCTGAGGCATATTTGGAAATACATATATCTATACAAAAACTACTGGCCTAAGCCAAATACATATTCTTCTCTCTTAGTTTCAGAACAGATGCAGCAAATAAATAAATAAATGGTATCTTTCCATTGTTCCCATGGATATCCCAAATACAGAAGAAGACTTAGAACTACAGAATTGTCTGGTCTTGAAGGCGTTTCCAGCAATGAGCAGGTATGTTGTGGCCTCCAGCACGCCTGCAATTGGTAGATGGAATCTGAGGTGACTGATGAGCAGGCTGCAATTGGGCACAACTACTCACTCGTTGCAGAAAGAGAACATTTAAACTAGTGGGAACCTGCCTAAATAAAGCAAACAATTCAAATGTTGCTGGAAACAGGAAAGTATGTTTCTTTCTGTATATAAATTAGGAAGGATATTATGACATAATAGAACCTACTGCACTATTGCTCGCTGCCAATATTCAGTGTGAGCTCTGGGCTGCAAGGGAATGGCGTTCTTCAGTGCTTCCCACCATGAACAAAAGCAGGAGCAAACAGTTCAGGAGACTGAATAACATAAATGCATTTCCCAATTGCAATACAGGCCAGAATAAATGTTTTGGGAATTTTAGGCAGACAGATATTTTACATGATTTATATGGTTTAAGTGACTGTGTAAGCTTAAATTGCCTTTTGCTATATATTTCTGTTCATTTGCCCAGTTATATAACCTGCATTATGATTTTAAGTTGCCAAGAATTTTAAGTTGATTCTTTTGCTTGTAAATTAAAGCTATTTGGTTGATTTAGTGAGTAGAGGGGATGGTCTGCTAGACCATCATTTTAATAGGGCCGTTGGATTGGATTGTGCTTATAGACTGACTCCGCATTAGATCTGACTCATTCTAGAATCTAGACCTGGTTGGATTTCTACTCTGAGATTGTTCATATTGTTTATATGCAGCCACACATCCATGTAAACATTTCTAGCTTCTGGAGGAACTGAGAGGCCAATACAAGCGTTGATATTTTGAGCTCCTGGAAAGTGTAGGTGCTGATGGAAGTCAAGAGTTTACAAGGAGAGCACTGTTACCTCCATACAGACTGACTAGAAGCTATAGTGGAACTGATAGCTCCTGGTCAATTGGCTTCTTGATGTTCCCTAGTGCAATTCCATTGTGACTCAAAGAAATGAACGCTCAGAACGCTCAGGCCAAATTAATACTGAATGTAAATCCAGAAACTTGGATGCACTCAACTAGGAACAGATCTAATCTTTCGATTCTACTATCTTAGGCAAGTTATTTCAGTCTTCTGACTCTGTTCTTCTATTTGTAAAGCAGAAATAAACTCAGTAATATGAAAGAAACCCTTCATATTATTGAGAAACAAGAAAAATTGATCTTCTGAGTAAAAGGCTTTTGACATTTCATTTTGACAAGAGTGTGACACTGCAAATATTTAAATCGTGCAATTTTTCCCTCTGAATCTATCTACAGGTACGTGCATTCCTGCATACACATATATATGCATCTGGACTGTTGCCCTTGTGAAAGTCAAAGATTGCCAACAGGAAATAAATACATATGTCATTTCCTCTGCCTTTCTGTACACCACAGCACAATTTTTTTTCTACATTGGTTACTGGATGTTGCTAATCATACGTTTCAATGTGCTCCAGAACAGAAAGCTGCAGAATGTCAGGCAAAAGAAGTTCTGAATCATTCTAAAAGTTTTAAGATGGACTCTTTGAGTTGGGTCTTTAGCATCTGGCTAGCATTTTCATATATATGAAATGCAGCTAATTCTTGTTTAGCATGCTCAAAGAGAGGCAAATTCTTCTGCCATTTCAGCTCCTCAGGAATCATGAAAAGCAATGATCTTCGGAACTGCAAACAACTCTTGCAAATACATAGCAGTTTCTTCTGCTTTACAGCATTTTTAGGTACTCCACTGCTCATATCACAAACAGAAGAGCTTTCAGCTTTCTCAGGAGTTATAGTTCCATAATCAAAAGACATTAAAAAAGGGATAATGATCAATTCTACTGATTACGCATTTTTTTTACCTAAAAGGGCCCCAGGTTGTTTCCATTGTCCAAATCTGAGCATCAGAGAAACTTCTGTTGTTACTGCAGCAAAGCTCATTTTGCCTTTCTCCTCTCATTGCTCTTTGCTCTTTGAATTCTGTAATCCATGATATTCACTAAAGTTTCCTGACATATCTATTGCCAGAAAAAGCAACAGTGTAGTGTTTATCTGAGCAGAGCAAAGCCAACAAGTATACAAATGCTATTCTACGTTAATTGCACAAGCTCCGTTGGATGAGAGCAACTCCTTTTGTCATGCAATCATCTAACAAGCCAACATTAGGAAGTAAATATTATGTACTGCAAAAACTATCAATCCTTCCAGACCAGACATTTCAGTCAAACATGAGGGAGAAAGGCATGTTCCAACAGAATCATCATTTGATATGATCAGAATCATTATCAAAGTGGAAGTTTTATTGCCTATGCATACTGCTCAGTATGCTGCCTGCAACCATGAAGAGATGAGAGATTCATTTTCTTGGAAATGGAAGAATTTCTTACCCATCACGTCACCCTGTCCAAAATGGTTGGTGAGTTCATGTGGCAGTTGTGTCTTTTATTCACAAAGAAGCCCCAGAAATATAACTTCACATTAACCAAGAGCACAGTCTTTACTCAAATCTTTATGACTTTCTCCTTTGGTCCTGTTAACAGTTGTTCAATTCGTTTTATTTGAAGCAGTTAATTATTTGGGCACCTCTGACTTACTGGTCCATAGTAAATTACAGCAGCTATTTCAAAGAATAAAATTCATCATAATGACACACTATTAGCCAAATTTACTTCTGAGTAGTACTTACATGAGTCCAGAGGAGCTCCATTCATACTGATGTATTTCCCCAAAAGCAGTGTTTTTATGACAATGATGGAACCTCAAAAGTGAAACACAGGGCCTCTCAAGGAATAAAACCAGAAAGTTTTCAAATACAAAGCAGAAGCCAAAATCAACATTCATTTGGCTAGAGATAGGAAGGGTGATATGAAGACTGGTGCTCCATAGGAAGGTAAGTTTTTTATCACTAAGTAAATCTTATGCTGCTTCCAAAGACTGAAGCCAATGCAGTAAGTACTGGAAATGTCAGGTGTATCCTTGCCAAAACTAACTACAGGAGCAAGCATACAGCAAATTCAGAACAGCCTTATAGGCATGATCCTGTATAATCATCTCCTAATAAAAGCCTAAATTAAGGCATTAAGGTAGCCTCAGAAGTGCAATAATAGACACAAAAAAGTTAGGAAAAAGGGATGTCTTCAGTTTTTAGAGAGAAAGATTCAAATATCTACTAAGCACCTGTTGACTCAGGAGCTTGTAATGACTCACCAAACCTCACTAAGCCTGCTTTAATACAGTTGTTTACTCTTTTGTTTTCCATATGCTCCTGATTTTGTGTGTTCTTCTTAGAGAAGAAGGAGACATGAATTTATGTTACATACTTCTGGAGGGATCCTTGTCTTTGACAGGTCTTGGTTGATTCTTTCATTCCCACACAGGCCTGTAAAACAAGTTGCTGCTTGAATATCCACACTAAGATATGGAATAGGCTTATAAAGTCAAGAAAGAAATATTTCATATGATAGCAGCAGTATTCAGCTAAACATTGCCAGCTTTTGAAAAGGGAAACTCCACCACAACGTTACTCAGAAACATACTCCTGCTGGATGAGGAAAAACTGCATATTCAAAGTCTAAGAATTATTTCTAAAACCATGAAACCATGACAGCATTTGTTTTACTTCTGGTAATAACATTACTGTATGTTAAAATAGGTCTTCCCTCTTTTTTATTCTTTCCCTAAATAATGTAGCAATATACTTCAGACTTTTATCTATGGAGATAGATTTTTTGATGTCACTCCTACAGAATCTCATGTGATTATTTCTTCACATTTATTTTGTATGTATGTTTTCTTTCTTCTTAGTTTGAAAAAACAAGCCAAGTTTATGCATGCCATTTCTGTTAATATTGCTCCAATTCCATGGCCTGGAGCTTCTCACTACATTTTGCCAAAGGTGCAACAGATTGAAATTCTGAAAGTCATTTGGACAGAGTGTAGTTACCAGCTGGACTCTGGCCAGGATTAACGTAATCTCTCTTACCATGATGGTGACCTGGGAGCTCCAACAACCCTTTCCGACCAGCAAGCTGATTGTTAACCAGCTGCCAGCTCCAACAGCCCTTCTGCAGCAGTCCATGCAATCCGTAATGCTTTGCTCATTGAGTGCTCAATGAACTTATACGATGTCATACACAAACCAACATCCCCTAGTGTCCCAACTTTTCTCTGTCCACAAACTGACCGCTTTAGCTCACTTTGGTGTTGTTTGAACATGTAAATGAGGAATGAAGAATCTCTGAGATCAACGCTTAACTGGAACCCTCCCTGTAGGACCTAAGGTCTGCAGGCTGCCACACATGCAGGGCAACAACCACGTTCATGCCTAGAGCCATATAAGACAAAATGCCCTGGAAGCCTGCACTGCAGACATGCAGCTATCCTTGAGAGGGCCTTTTGGAACAAGGAATAGGAACAGCAACTGTGGAGCAGCCCAAAAGCACTCCAAGATTTTCCAGGAAATCACACCACCTCTCTCTCCAGAAACCATGTCACTTTCAGGCAACAGATGTAAAGGTAACATATTATTTTTAAAATATCCTGTTATCTAATATATGTAATTACTACACATATTGTTGATGTATAGGATACATTGCTGTTACCGATAATATTGTAATTCCTGGACTTTAGGATCCATCTTAACATCAGCTCCTCTCCTTTTGCATACACAAAGCACTACAGTGCTTACATGTGCATACTCACAGGCAGCTTTGGACATGTTGCAGTCTCTCATTATATAACCAGGTCCCTTTGATGTGTCTGTTTGTTGCCTGGAAATCAGCGTAATGCTTCCATGGTCCCCTGGAAGTTTCAGAATAATTAAGCTTATCATTTCTACATGGTGCTGGGTCTGATCAGTAGCTGAGGCAGCCAGGTGGCAACAGGCTGATGGAAGTCTTCAGAGTTCTGTCACTTCTTCCTTACCACTTCTTTGCCTTAAAACAGCTATTTCAAATGGAATCTACAACAGCTCTGGAAGAAGTCCCAGTAATGGCATGAAACACATACATCACATGGATAGGAGCATGTTTCCAGAGAAACCTGTTACATCAGTCCTCTTTAAAGAGAGAATTTCAACTCCAATGTATACCATACTGCTAGCAGTAGTCCTACAAACAACTAAAATGATCTGTGACATGGCCAGTCCCTTCTGCTTACACAAATCCCTGTATTATCTCACTGCTGTAGTGACTATGGAAGGAGCATGTGAGGCACCAGAGTGATCTTTAGAAACCTTGATCGTTTCACGTCTTATCACTCAAACCAGGTCAAGGTTCTTGTAACACTGACTTCTCCTCTCTTGTTCTTTGAGGGTTGTGATGACTGCAAGTGGAGTTCAGGGATCCCCCTGTCCTTTCAAGGGAGAGAACAGAAAGACACTGAAAGACATTAGAACACAGGAGTACCTACAGTGGTCTTGAGATCAATAGGACTTGTTAGTCCACCAACAGTGCTGCTGCATGTGTTCTAGTGAGGGAGGAGGGGTCAAGGGTGACAAGACTGCAAACAATCTCTTTTGCCTGGAATAGCCTCAAAGATGGGTCTTCCTATTTGATCAAGTCCCAGTGTGCAAAACAAATTGCTACCATTCTCAGAAATAGCCTAGAGGAACACACAATAATATACTGAAATGGAATGAGATTTGGGGAAAGACATGGGTGAGGCGCAGCAGCTACCAACAAGTATGGAGCTGCCTTGCTCAGGGCAGCATCAGAAAAGGAAAAAAAAGAAAAAGAAAAAAAAAAAAAACGAAAAAAAAAAAACAAGGTAAAAGTGGAAAAGGGAGTGGAATTTGTTATCTAGGTTGAACTATGCCTACATGACTTGAGCACAGCAGTGTAAAATATGTCATGTCTGAACACCGAGTCTCTGCAATGGTTGGCCAAATTCAGGTGAGGTGATATCAGGCGGTAGGTACTCATTGGCCCCCTCAGGGAAAGAGGAGGGTAGGGCCCTCCTGGGAGCAGGAAAGTTGACTCACCCAGCTCTGTTCTCCTACAAGCAGCCGTTCAGCAGGAGAGATTAGATGTGTAATCTGTACTGCTGCCAAAGTGGTAAACGAATAAAAGAGGTTGCAAAAGAAGCGGAAACTCATCAAAATGAGATTGTGTGTGTGAAATATGTACTACAGAAAATAATAAAAGAATAGAAATTTTAAAATTAAAGGAGCTGAAATTTTACAAAGTCTTAAGTCGTGCTGCACTGCCAGAGCTATTTGTTGTTCATTAATAACATCCCCCCATTTCCTAGTAAATACAGAATTACATCTTAGATTTTCTAGATAAGACTATCAAGTACTAGCAAATAGCTTCCAAAAAATGCTTAACTTTGATTTTTTTTTAGTCTCCTTTTAACTCTTTGTTTCTCTGAACTTTGTTGAAAGGTACAGAAGTCCTGGGCTGCACAGGCATAACTCAAATCCATTTGTGGTTTTTACTGTGTTCCTTCTTGCTCTGCTACAGATGGTGTTAGAAAACTCAGTACCACCACTAAGATACGCAGAGTAGAGGTTGACAGTGAAGTTTTTCAGAATGATCATAGACCCTAAGGTGAATGCCAGAAAATATTTTATTTAACCTGCTTGACTCCAGAAGGCCCAATGTTATACCAACCCAAGTGGCCCTGTAAATGCTCAGAAGAGAGCAGCTCCCAGCAATTGTAGTCAAGTGATTGTAGATGCACAACTGAAACACAAGGTTTGCTAAGCATGCTGAAAGCTTAGATGCACTTAACTGTAGTCTTGTGGTCTATGTAATCACAGAAGTCTACTGCTGCCCATGACGTTGTAGTCCTTGCGGGGTGCTGGAACAATCCCATGCATCTCAGCTGAAATGCACCCTGGCACTGCTAAGGTCGAGTGTTTTCCTTCTGGAAAGGTCCATGCAAGAGGATAACAGTGAGTCCTGGAAGAAAACAAGACAACGAAGACACGGAAATACAATGTCGTTCATCCCTGGAGAGTGCAGCTCCCACACGCGCTGACAGTCCAGCAGGCAGAGATGCAGTCACAGCTCTGGAATCTCGGGCTGGAATTTGCTTTGGGATATGTCACTGGCTCCCTGTGCCTGGCTGGCCAACAGCCACAGAGGTGAGCAGTGCCTCCTGGTGATTCCAAGGGGTGGGTCACACTTCAGGCAACCAAGTGCTGTTGTTATTACTTGGGAGGGTAACAGTAGCTAATGATAGTTAGGTCTGGACTTTTTCCAGAGTATCTGGAACAGCTGAGACTCTTAATTCACCCTTGTCTAGTGCTCTGGTTGTCATCTGAGGCTATTATACTGGTAGTTGTAGATTAGATATTTGTCACTAATTGCTACAATATATGATTGATTGATTGAGCCATATGTGTGCTACTCATCCTTCCTCTGCATCTTCTAGCCTTTTTTCAGCATTCTCCCACTGTGAAGTGGTGCAGGCTGGAACTCCATACCTGCATATCTACATTAATAATAAGAAATGGGTAGCTAGCTTTCCACCCAGCGTGGCACCAGAATGGCCGTGTCTTTGAGTCTGCTTGGAACATAGCACTAATGCCTCTTTATAGAAATTTTGCTTTACTGTGGGCATCAGTCTAACAATACTTGCACTAGACAGCCTGGGAATACCCCCTGTATCCACAAGGCATGTAAGGCTCAAACATCAGTAAGAAGAAGTATCAACCTTCTTCTTGCCATTTGGACTTAACTAAAATACAGCTGAATCCTTCTTAAATGACACAGTTTGGCTAATAGCAGCATCCTACATTCAAGACATTTGTATCTTACCAGTAGCAATATCTTTGCTACTGGCAAAAAGATTTAAAGTACTTACCTGAGCTTTCAGAATATTAAAATTCCTTTTTAAAACACTGTGGCTAACACCAGAGCTGATGCCATCCCTTCTTCCTGACCCTCCAAAATCATTTCTGCTCCACATACAAAGACGTGGTCTCTACTAGCAACCAAAGCAACGGGAAGCTGTGTGTTTAGTAGCACTTTTCTCTCCTCTCCTATTGAGGTCTTCCATCAAAACATAAGTACTTTTACTAAATGTTTTTTTCATTGCAAACAACATAGTAACTGATGTTAATCAGTGCAATGGGCCTCTATTAGGGGCTCATGCCATTCTGGGTCAATGGCTAGAGTAGGTATCTTAGTGCATTTCCAACCTTAATGTTTCTATAATTACTGTAGCAACATGCCAGAGCAGCATTAAAAGATCCTCCCCAGACATGCTGATTTAAATAAAGGGTTATTCATAACTACACATCTTATGAATATTCTTTAAAATTTTGGGGTCAGCCCAGGACTTAGCAGAGAGATAATTACAAAAAGGAATGGGTTTTATTTTCTCAAGAGACAGAAATGCTATTTTAATCTGCTAGGAATGATCAGGGAAATTGTATTTCAAGGAATTTTCTTCAAAGTGGACCACTGTGACAGCACACCCTCCTTTCCAGCCTACTGCCACTAGAAAAGTATAACTTGCACGTTATGTTTCTTTCTGCTGAAGTTTCAAATGTTTCCAAAGATTGTCACAATTGATTCAATTGTCATCATTTAGCTTGAAATTTTATAAAAAATTTCTATTTCTGTAGAGTTTGGATTATTATTATTATTTTTTAAAATACAGATGAAGTCTAACACATAGAAAAGTATTTATTAGTATTTTCCATACATATGGAGAGCAGGCAATGGAACTTCAAAGAAACACAGAGGCAGCGGTGAGCATAAGTGCTTCAGCTGCTTGAGGAAGAGTCCAGCTCTGCACATAGAAGTGAACTTGGGCAGACCATTTAATCTCTGTGTCTCAGTTTCCCTACCACAAAAAAGTAAAACATGCTTCATAATATAGGAGAAATGAAAGAACTGAAGTTTGCAAAGTTTTCTGTCAGCTTTTGATGAGTTGGGAAAACCAAAACTTTTTTGTAAAATTATGAAAATATGAAAATCCTTCCACCCTTCATTATCATGATGATTAAAAACCAACAATGGTGTATTGCCCTCAAACAAAATCACTGCATGCTCTGGCTGAATTCTGCAAAGCTGCAGAAGGTTTGTTAAAACAGCTGTATAGGCAATACTTTGCTAGGTCTTGTGAATGATCAACCTTTCAGAAAGGCTCAGCAATTCCAGAGAAATTTAATTCAGCACACAGAGAATATTTTGAATATATCTTGAAGTTTATTTTTCTTAGTAATTTTTAGGTCAAATGTAGAGTACATAACTGAGGAGTGCATAGCACCAAACTCATCCCTTTGGCTAGCACAGCTCAAAGGGGGGCAAAGAGACTGCTTAGATACCTCTGTACAGAGTACGTAACATCAACGGGTAACACCTGTGTAGAAACATATGTGCAAATGAAATCTGTAACATCTTCAACTGTACCAAGTGTCGTCTGTTGTGTAAAAACAAAATCTGAAAAATATATAAATATACAGCTGCATGTCTTTTTTTTTTTTCCTATATACACTATATAACAGGAGAATAAAACCTGGGAGTTTGCAGTAACATCGTTGAGATCGGACTGTTGTGATGCAGAACTTTACAAACATATCCTCAGCACTTTTTGTCTTGCACCATAGTGATAAAGAAGTTGCATAAAGACAGCAAACTCTCTGGGCAGTATTCCTCAGCCACTTTCTTCTGATCGATGTAATCTACGTCTTCCACGCAGTCTGGGGGGCTGTGTTCTGGCTGTTTTCCAGTCTCAGAAGCTGTTGGGACCTGAACATCCTCTGTAGCATGGTGAGCTGGGTGCCCTTTGGCAGGGTCCTCTGCCGCCAGAAGGCTTGAGCGCGTCAGCTTGAGGTGTGCACCTCGTGGGCCTTTCCTGCATACTTTAGATTTTAGCATGCTCCTGGGGTCTTGGCAGATCTGCTTCTGCTTCTTCAGGGAGCGGGAGACCTGCTTCCAGTAGGACTTCTGGTTTGCTGCATAGTGCGGGCAGGCGGAGGGGTCCCCTGAGAACTCACACCAGAACGCACTGTCCCCATTCCTGCACTCAACGTGCACAGTTGCAGCACTCATGTCGGTCACCGCCCAGGTGCAGTCAGCATTTTCTTTGGATTTAAATTTGCCTTTAGGAGATGCCTTTCCTCCTTTTGGCTTCTGCCCTTTTTCTCTCTCTGGGTTTGATTCAGTCTGTTTTTTCCCACTGTGCTCTATGCCTTGTTTCCCCTTTCTTCTCTCCTTCTGCCTTTCACAGCTGGTGAGCAGCATCTGGGACACGAGAATCAACACACACAGGAGCCCAACATTTTTAATCCACATGTTTTGCTTGTTATTTGCCTTCAAAACAAAAACATACAGTCATTAAAACATTTTCACTTCCTACTCTATTTGATAGCTGCAGGATTTCAGACTTGCTCCTTGATATCTGTTAGAATGATACTTATTAGAACCTCTCTCAGCCAGGGAAGGTTCAGGTGGGATCTTAGGAAGAATTTCTTTTCCTAAGGAGCAATGAGGCATTGGCACAGGCTGCCCAGGGAGGTGGTGGAGTCACCATCCCTGGAGGTGTTCAGGAAACACTGAGGGACACGGTTTAGTGGTCAGTATTGGTGGTAGATGGATGGTTAGACTAGATGATCTTAGAGGTCTATTCCAGTCTCAATGATTCTATGATTCTTTGATGTTACTGGGGAGATCCTCTGTCCTCCATGTGCACAATACCTGGTTTCTAGAACCATTGCATATTATTATATCCAAACAGTGTGAAAAAGAAGAGACTCTTTCCCAGGATACGCTCCTGTGTGGTGACTGAGGAACCCTAATTGCAATCCCTCCTGCAATCCCAGACAGAATTTGGCCACAGGACTTGTCAGTTTGAGATGGATATCTCAAGTTATGCCATACAAAGCTGCTGCTGTGCCCATGATCTCCCATTTTGTGAATGTCACATGAGTCATTTTGACTCCAGCCTCTGTGCCAAATAGAAATAGAGCATAATTATTTACTAGGCATCCTGTCAATTTTCTTAATTCACTTGGTACACTGGTATGTAAGTTTTCTATTACAAATAAAATAGCTTTTTTATAGACTGAAAAGTAACTACAGATACATTTTTTTCTTGTCTTGCCTACTACACAAACAGAACTGCTTTTTGCTTTTGAAGGCATCTGTAGTACAATTGGATGTGTCTAAAGCTGCTGTGTACAGAAAGCATTTATTTCTGGAGGCGTTTCTATGAAGCAACTTTCAGGATCAAAGCTCTGGTGGAGTACACCATAATAGCTGAGGGTTAAATGTGGCTTTTAGTGTACAAAGTGTACTGTTCAGATGTTTCCATCACGCAGATTTTGGCAGCCAAGTTGCCATGCTAGAAAGCAGAAATTCATGCGGAGGCATGCTAATAAGGAGCCTATTTCAGCATTCAACTTTCAGCACATAGAACACATAGACAGCAGCAGATGAGAGCAGGTCCCACTTCTGTGAAGCTTTTACCTGACTTGCTTCATGCCTTATTCTATTCAAAGAGATTTTCACAGCATAAAACCCTCTTTAGAAAACACCATGTGGTAGTTACAAATGTGCAATTATTACAAATATGCAACAAGTAAAAATTAAAGCAACTAATGATGTGGCAATAACTTTTAGTTACAAGTAGAACAATGTGAAAGTAAGAGGGCTGAAATAAGTACCTTGCCCAGGAGCCAGAGGTATCCAAACTTCACTCAAGATGCAGCTCGTCTCTCTCAGAAGGACTGGAGCTCCTTGTAAGGCAGTGAGGTATTTATAAGGGCAGAGACACACCTTCTGGGATCCAGCAAGACTGTTTCAACACAATAGGATACCTCCGTGCCATGTTCCTTCACCTTTGACACACCCCCTTGGAGAAGTGCCAGGTCTTAGCACACAAAGCATCAGCTCTGGTGGGGTGACAAGGTGTGCGTGTATAAATTAGACGTTCCTTGGGCCAAGTTCTTCCCTCTTTATACACAGTGATAAGAACTTCCTAACATCGTGAGCTTCTCTAACAAAGCTTTTCCCAGCCATGGAGAGACATATCCTGCAAGTTGCTCTGCTACCGTGTGCTACTGACTTTGGGTCAGCATGCGGTGTCTCTCTGCAAAATGAAAATCATTCCACAGAGCACTTCAAGCCTACCTTCAGAAGATTTCATCACCTCCTGTCGCAAATAAGTAAATTAATAGTGAAGAAGTGTTAGAGAACATTTTAGAACCGAAATAAGTCATTATTCTGCATTAGGGACAGGATTCATCACAGAGTGATGGTCATAAGCATGAAGTTCAGAAACAAATTCATATAAATACATATATAAATGCGTATAAATATGCATTTGGAGCTCATAATTGACTTTGCTTAAAGAATAGGCTGTAGTTGGTGCTTTTGTAGTGAGGTTGCTTTTGTAGTGGGGTTGCTTCAGGAGAATTTACTGGGTAGTATAAGTATGACAATTGTTGTATGTGCTTTAGAAGTAGTTCTAAGACAAATGGTTGGGATACAAGAAGATGTGAAAAGAGATATCTTTGTAAGACAGGCAGTTCTTCCTCCTCACCTCTCCCACAGTATATTAATGGGATGTGACAGAAGGAAAAAGCTGTAAGAAAAGCATTGTCTGGACTGGTGATAAGGAGACTGTTGACATTCTGTGAAAAAATCAGAAGCCAAAAAAGCCCAAATAAAATGGGTCATTCTGCAATGTGTGAGTGACAGAATGTGGGGAAGAGGATTCAAATATCCAAAGTACTGAGGATGTAATCTATGAGCCACAACTATCTGTTTAGCCATCCATGTTCAGCTCCCTGGGATACTTCTGATCAAGCTGAGGCACCAGATCTGCCTTGTGTGTGCTTTTGGCTGGCATAAGTTAGTATGGAACTATTTGCAACAGTCTACTAAAAGTGGAAGATGTGTCCTTAGCACTGCCAAGGACTGATAAATGGGGCAGGAGTGACTCGGGGATCAGAAAATGTTTAATACCTTGTCAGGCAGGGAATCTGAGAATGAAGATAATGAAAGAGAGAAGTCCAGGAGGGATTGTCCTGCTGAGGAATCCCAAAGTGACACTGCACAATACAGACAGCAGTGTCTGCAGACTGTAGCTTGGATCCTTAAGCAGTGCAGCTGTGTTAGTATGGCCATGCATCCAAACTAATGAGCGTCTCATCAGGGTTAATTACTTCGGCAACAGTGTCAAGCCAAAGTGGTTACATGACCTCATGTTCTGGCTCTAATTCTGATACAACTTTATCACATTCCATTGCCTCATGTATGCACACTATAAATGGATTTTTAGGTGACAAATTAGGAAGTTGGTTTGGGCATATCACCAAAAATGAAACCACAAGCAAACCAATAAAGCATTAACCTTTGAAACTTGCAATCTCCATGCCCTTATCAGCAAATCCATTTCTTTCAATGTCCCAATGTGGTCTCCATTTTTAACCTCTTTCTAGTTTTTTTTTTTTTTCTCTACTACCAGCCTTTCCTTCTTTTGTTTCTCCCTTCAAGAGAAGGAGAAACCAGGCAAACTAGAATCTAGACTGGAGATGTTCTTTCCATTTCTTCTGAAGATATTGCCTACCTTTAACTTTAAAAGCAGTATTGTAATTAGGACATCTCCAAAGTAATTGTCATAGCATTAATGTAGCATCTTTATTTCCTAATCGATTATACCCAATCAGCATCTGTCAACAACAACAAAAATGATACAAAAACTTGTTTATAATATGATTTTGAAAGAAAGACTTTTTTTTTTTCACTCTTCCCTTCCCCATATTTTAAAATACACCTTCATCTTGCTCTTTGCTCAGTTGAAATGCTATTTGCTTGTAAACTGCAATCACAGCATTGCCATGGAACAAACGGTGCAGACTAATAGCTGAGAAACAATTTGATCTGTGCAGCATATGGTGAATTTGAGCAGCTAATTTGGCAAGATCAAATTTATGGGGATTATAGTTATTAAAATCAGAAGGAGACAAGCACAGAAAGATTTGGCAATACTAACACATAAAAGTAATAATTGGAAAATACAAACATGGGTGCCCAAATCCCAGTGGGAGGAAAAACCTTAAAGCAGATGAATTCCTGCTATGTTTTGGATTGAAACTCGAGAATTCAGTGCTTCATTTTCATTAGAGCTGACAGAATTAAATCTCTCTGGTATTTTTCTGCTGTTGATATGAAAGGGTTTTATGCATATTCCTGTCTGTAATTCACAGACTTGGAAGACATGCAGTATTTTCTATATGCTCATATGCTACCCACTCATCTCCAGGTATTCTACATAAGAATTTGTTATTTTTTAAACTACTTATTATTTGCACTGATGTTTTAATTGCAAACAGCAATCTGCTTTTGGTGTCATCTGTGTGACACTGTGATATATAGGTGCATTTTTTTCCTCTCAGAATAAAAAGCTACATGAAAACAGAAATCGATGAGGTAATTCCCTTGACCACATACAGGTACATATAAGGTCTCCTCCCTGGAAGCATTAAAGGCCAGGTTGGATGGGGCTTTGAGCAACCTGGTCTATAGGGAGGTGTCCCTGCCTATAGCAGGGGGGTTGGAAATAGATGATCTTAAGGGTCCCTTCCAACCCAAACCATTTTTTAGCTAAGATTATCATCTATTTGCCAGTCACAGATGTGGCACCAGGATGCTGTTCTCCATACCAATACTCTGGTGGAGCAAATTAAGTGCAGTGAACAGCTGCTGCACTTCAAATTAATGCCCCCGAGTGCTGCTCTGCAGCATTCAGGTAGTTCTGGAGACGACGAGTGACTCACTGCATAGGTATATTCCAAGGATATAACAGAAGAAACTTACTTTAATAGGACTCAAGGAACATCTTTGTCACAATTCAGTACATGGGCTTCCTTGAAGACTGTCACTGGCACAATGTGCTTCACAGCAGTTCCCTACAGCATGTTGCAAACTTTGGTAAAAGAACAGGATCAGGCATAAACCTCACATTAAAATTCTAAATAAATATTAGAAGTGCATATATATTTGCTGCATGAGCTGAAGAAGGAATGACATTAAGCACTCTATCATGGAATCACAGAATAGCTTGGGCTGGAAGAGACCTGAAAGCCCATCCAGTTCTGATACCCTGCCATGTGTAGGGCTGTCGAGCTCAGGCTGCCCAGGGCCCATCCAGCCTGGCCTTGAACACCTCCAGGGATGGGGCATCCACAGCTTCTCTGGGCAGTCTGCTCCAATGCTTCGCTACCCTCTGAGTAAAGAATTTCTTCCAAACATCTAACACAAATCTCTCCTTTTTTAGCTTAAAGTCATTCCCCCTTGTCCTGTCATTACCAGACTGTAAAAACTGGGTCTTCTTCCTGCTTGTAATCTCCCTTCAAGTGCTGGAAAGCTGCAATGAAATCTCCCTGGAGACCAGCTCTCTCAACCTGGAGAAGTGCTCCAGCCCACTCTATATGTGATACTTTTTAAAAATTACCTGCCCTACTATGTGGATGATATTAGCTGTAG
This sequence comes from Chrysolophus pictus, assembly GCA_037305975.1. Lineage (NCBI taxonomy): Eukaryota > Metazoa > Chordata > Aves > Galliformes > Phasianidae > Chrysolophus > Chrysolophus pictus. Next base: position 14,699,962 of record CM074579.1, read on the forward strand.
TTCTTTTCAGGTTTGTTGTTTTTTTCTTTTTAAATAAGACTAGTATTCAAGAGTTGAGTAAATAAATTCCATTAATATATGTAAATCAGACACTTGTGGTGTATAGGTACACACATTGTTAATATGTGATTCTTACTATAATTAAAGCAGACTTGTCTGTCTGTGCACAGTTTACTAACAAAATATAATCATGCTCAGTCTGCAGTCTGTATTTTGCTGAAAATAAGTGCTGAAAGACTCAGTTTGCTAACAAATGTGAGAGCCATACCCAAGTGCATGTCCCATTTTGTGTGTCAGTGAGCTGCTTGCTGCTCCCTGGCTCTGCACTTCCATTCCTGGCTAAACAAACTCCAGGCAAATAACCCGGGTTAAGAATAGGCTGCCCAGAGAGCCACCATCCCTGGAGGAGTTCAAGAAAAGGGTGGATTTCACACTGAGTGGCATGGTCTGGTGCAGTCATAGGCATGGGTTGATGGTTGGACTAGATGATCTGAATGGTCTTTCCAACCGTAGTGATTCTAAGATTCTGTGATTCTTACCCATAACTTTTTTTTTTTTTTTTTTAATTCTGTCCATCCCTTATCTTCTAAAGCAAGTAAAACAACAGCCCTACCTGCTGAAGCCCTCTTACTATCACAGGAGCAGTGGCATCAATGCCAGCCTTTCTGTATCTCACCATCCATGCCCACACCCCCGAATAACCCAGTGCCTCTTGGCACACCTCTGAAAGAGGCTACTTCATTGCAAACATGGTGATGGCTTCAGGGCATCAAGGTCTGCTCAGCAGTTTTCAGCCACTTCTCACTAAGAGTTAAATTCATATTCATAACTATTAAAAAATGTCCAGATTCACACATCATCTCAGCTTCAGTAGTGACAATTATTTCACAAAATGCCCCAAACTAAAGTCTGAACTGACAGAGCACCATCCAGGTGAAAACTGAGATCACAGAATTACCTGAAATCCAGGAAGAAAACTCTAGCTCCAATGTGATGTAAAAAAGTGGCATTCCTTTATTCCTTATGATACGTACCAGGTGACTTGACCCATCAAGTGCGCACTCTCAGAGTTCAAGTTCTACATTTAAACAGTTAAGACATATATATGAAATACATTTGCATACATATTCATTCTTTTCCAAGAACTCATTAGTATGTGCTAATGTCCCTCTGGGCAAGCACAGCTGCATCTAAGCTGTTCGTATGACCATTTACTTTCTCCCCATTTTTCCATCATGAGCTTCACCACAGAGATTTCAGCTGACCTCTAGCTGTTCTTTCCCAGTTTGGCAAATTCCCACTGCTTGTTGAGCCAAAATGAGCCATCTCAGTGCATTCTAATCCAAAGCAATGTATGTGAAATCCAAAGAAAAAGTCCTTGCACCTGATGGATGCAAAGATAAAAGTAGTTGTTTTGACACCAGTGCTCCTGTGAAACAGAATCACTGAGAAAAACAAGGCTGTTCACATAGCAAGTAAAGTTAAAATTGAAAGTTCTGGGACTAGCACTCACTGATTCCTTTTGCTAAACTAAGATATTGATCCTTAAACTGATAAACTAATCCCCATTGCTAAACCAGCCAATATCAGTGGACACAAGTAAGGAATAAAAAGACTCTCAAGTGCCAGCTTTAGGTTAATCACAGAACAACAGAAACTGGGTGAAAGTTGTGTATTAATAGTAAGATAATAAAAAGCAGAGCACCTTGCAACACTCAAAGGCAAGGTTCTTTTGTAGCAAACTCTGAGTTCATGCCAAGGTTCCCATTTGCAGATGCTCAGAGATTTCCATTAAGGACTAAATGCATGATGCAGTAGTACGTGAAATGAACACTGCCCCTTCATACTTTAGTGTGAATTCAGCAGTCTTTACTTGTAGGGTTATTCTTCGTTTTGATGCATGATGTGGGCAACATTTTTATTAGGCCCCGTCCTGGTTCCCAGCTCACATGCGGCCATCAGCAGCGCTTCCCCCATCACTGAGCTGCTCACCAAACACATACAGCTAGAGAAGGGTGAGGTTGTTTTCAGATCCGCAGAGAAATGCTTTATCTTCATAGGCTACAATAGGTGTGTTTTCAAAAACAGTCCATCCTTTTAATTAAACCAAAGAAACTCAAGACAAGGGTGGAACATGGCCATTAGGAGTGTGTTTCTAAAATGATGAGGAAAGCTCTGTTGTTTCATAAGATTTCTCTGTTGCTTCGTTAGATTATGTGGAGGAAAATTCTGAGGACCATGGGAGATGGAGAGGTTTGCTGCCAAATGGGGCTGACAGTTTGGCCTTGGCAAGAGGAGGCTGCCTGAACTCAGGGAAAGTACAAGTTGGAAAGCCTGTTCTGTCTTATTTCTTTGTGAAAGCTTGTTGAACTGAACTAAAAGGAAGTTTGTTTTCATTTTAAAGTAATTAAAAGACGAAGAAGATATAAAGAATTGCCTTTACTAGTTAAACATGATTACCCTAATCTATACAGGATATTAAATACTGATGCCAAGATAAAGATAATTGCTGCTATACAAGAGCTAATGAAAAACACATTGCAATCTGAGCAGATCCATGAGACTTTGATCCCTACATATTTGCATCGTATGGTGCTAAAGGGTCATGAAGAAGAGCTGGAATAGGTAGATGCAAATCCTCAAGCTCCTGGGCTGCTCTTTCTAAATGTGAGATATTCAAAGAGATTTAAAATGTTATTTCCTACAAAAAAAAAAATAGAAGAGTTTTTCTTCTTCTTTAAAAATTAACTTTCATTAAATAAAAAATTTGATGAAAAAAATAGAAGAAAAATCATAAAAATGGAGGGATAATGTACAGAAATGTGTTTCATATTAATTTTTCCAATGCCAAAAAGAACTTAATCTCAAAACCTGATTCGTACATATCTTTATATAATTTCGGCTCTAATGAAAATGAACACTTCCATTGTCTCAATCATGGCGAGGGATTCTCCGAGCACAATCACCTCATTATCCTGTGGTTTTGTGTGAGAGAGCTGGCTGCTGGGTTTGCTAGCACAGCTTCACCATGCTTGGGGTGTGCTTAAGTTGCCTTGGCAGCCAGGGAACACTACTGACTACTTGCCATCTGAACTTTCCTCCCACAAGATTTTTATTGCTTTGACCAATGCAAGAGCCTGTCTGTCTGACCAAAACAGCTTCGGAGATACAGTCAGACAAAAGATTGCTCTCCTAAGAGCCATAAAATGAGTAAAATAACAAAAAGATGCCATTTTAAATTACTGCCTGCCAACAGACTGGAGTCTGCTCAGAGTAATGGCGAGCCATGCATACCAATGAGAAGGAAGAATTGGATGAAACCATTACGCAGGTCTCACTGGGACAAAGGGACAGCTTTAGTAGCACTGAATTCAAAATTCCAACCAAAAAAAATTCTTTCAGCTGTCACGGATCCCTGATCTCTCTTTAAAGCATTGCAGGAAAATATTACCCATGTCCAGCTGAATGGTCAAAAAAAGTCTATTGCACTCAAGTGACACAGGTAGAACAGCTAAAGGCAGCAGGGGAAAGAAATGAAATGCAATTTCTTAGAATACTAATCCATCCTAACACAAAGGTAAAGCTTTTTCTCAGTAAGAATTCGAACTTTTTTTTCTGGGGCTCATACAGCTATCAGCAGTCAATTAGTTCCTCTCCAGGTGGCACTCCTGTTAACTGATCCCGCACAGGTGAAGTGAAGCAAGGTCAGGGGAGGGCTGTGGTTTGGTTTGGAAACACTTCAAATGTCGACCAGAGGAGTAGTGAAATTCCCTCACACCTTGGCTGGTTGTGGTAAGATACAGAATGAAAGGGAGGTAAAGGGAGGCTATGTATGGGCTGGGATGTGGTCATTAGGAAGGTCTTTCTCAGCTGCTTACCACTTCTTTCAGGCCATATCTGGGCTTCTGTAAGCCTCCTCTGATCTGAACTGATGCAATCAACAGAGGTTTGTTGTTGTTGTTGTTTTTTCCTGAGAAATCAAATTAGTTTAGAGCTCCTTTCCAGTTTTTCCCTACTTCAGTCCTGGTCAGACAGCTAAAGCCTCAGCGGAGTGCTTTGCTGTCAGCGATGGCTCTGGGCTTTGTCTGCTCTCTGGGTCTCTTCTATCAGGCTTAAAGTTGTTCTCCGGATATATTAAGCTTTACCAGGAAATACACGTGTGCTTATACTCCGTCATATAATATGTAGCACTGATTAGTTTTCTCCCTTTTATTGTAGTTCATTAACCTTAGTGGGTTTATTTGTATGGGGTTTTTCTGTTTTTTTTTTTTTTTTATTTAATAAATGTTGTGCATGTATGTGTGGAGGAGAGAAACAGAAGAACCTATGCTAACTCAGAAAGTATATTGCATGAACTGTTATGAGTTTATCAGTGACTGATAATTCTGTGGGTTTTAGCACTGGTTCCAAGTACAACAATAGGTTTCTAGCTCTGATAAGAAGTGTTTATTTCAAGTGCACCTTTTATAGCACCTGGGAAGCATAAATTATGAACTGTGTAAACTGCTCCTGCAGGAGTGTAACACCAGGGTCTTGATAGTGTATGATACTGTGCTGGTCTAGCTGAGATGGGATTAATTTTTTGAAGCAACCTGTAAGTTTCACCAGGAGAGCCTTGGGTTGGATATTCAAAAAAATTACTTCTCAGAAAGAGTGGTGAGGCATTGAACAGGCTGCCCAGGGAGGTGATGGGGTCACTGTGCCTGGAGCTGGTCGAGAAAGGTGGAGATGTGGGACTGAGGGATGTGGTCAGTGGGCATGGTGGGGATGGGTTGGGGTTGGATTAAGTGATCTTAGCAGTCTTTTCCAGCCTTAATGATTCTGTGGTATGGTGCTGTGCTTTACATTTGTGACCTGAATGATGCTGATAATGCAGCAGTATTTCAGCTGTTCCTGATCAGGGTTTGCACAGTGCTAAGCTTTCTCTGTTTCTCACTCTGCCCTCACTGCAAGGAGCTGGGGGTATAGAAGAAGCTGGGATGGGACACGGCTGCGACAAGCTGACCCTCGCTGCCTAGTTGATATTCCATTCCATATAATGGCAAGTTCAGCCACGAAACTGTCAGCAGCCTTTCCAGACAAGCTATTGCTTGGAGACCGGCTGAGCACCAGTTTGCCTGGGAAAGGTACAAGTGAATGTCTTGGTATTACTTGGTAGGAATGGACAAATCAAATCACATTTGAGGTTTTCATGTTTCTTCATACTGATTGGGATGTATAGTGAATCGGGGCTATTAACAAAGCAAAAGGTTTCTTTACCCATTTTCCCAAGGTCCAGTGCAACTTGTTATGGTAGGAAAACCAGTAAGGACACACAGCCCTCATCAGCTACGACAAACAATTACGGGGCTTGCTTAGTTAACCAGCGTAACATGACATCTCCGACGATTCTGTTCTTTGAAAACTTACCTCATTCCTAACTCTACAGCTCCGCCATGTGGAGATCATTAGTAGGTAAGAGACGAATACCTTGAACAAATAGGGATTAATCCCTTTTTTTATTATTATTATTTTTCTTTCTGTCTGTCTTTCTGTCTGTCTTTCTTTCTTTCTTGGGGTTTTCAGAGAATTAGCTGTGTCCTAAATAGCTAGAACCCTTTTTTTCTTTCAGAGGAATTCAACCCTATTAGGCCAGGCTGATGTGAAGCCATTTTGCAAAAAGAGGTGAAAAGCAGCACACAACATCAGAATGCCATTGCTGATGCTGTGGTGTTACAATTCCAATTCTAATGAAAATTACCCTTTTCCTACCTATCATCTACCTCTTTTTTTAATAATAGTAATTTTAATTAGAATTGTAAAACCACAGCATTAGCAATGGCACTGGAACAAAAGTGAGAGTGCATCCAGTGGACTTCTTTCACTCCCATGTTTGGTTAAAATCAAGAATAAAAGTAGTAAGATTCAGACAATTTCCACACTGGAAGACTAAAATGAAGTTTTAAGATGGAAAAAGAAAAATTTAAAAAACTATCTCATAAAATCCTAGCTAGTCCAGACCAGTTTACTATTTGTACAAAGTTTTTTTTTTTTTTGGTACAAAAACATAGACTAAGTTTAAAATATTATTTTTGTTTCTCTCTTTATCAATTCTTACCCCCTTCCTCTGAATCAATACATTTAAGGTGTTGAACTGAGAGAACCAAAGAGTAATGTTTTTAATTAAACATAACTATAAATATATATTATAAATATATATTATAAATATATATTATAAATATATATTATAAATATATATTATAAATATATATTATAAATATATATTATAAATATATATTATAAATATATATTATAAATATATATTATAAATATATATTATAAATATATATTATAAATATATATTATAAATATATATTATAAATATATATTATAAATATATATTATAAATATATATTATAAATATATATTATAAATATATATTATAAATATATATGTAAACATAACTATACCAGAGAAACACTGTTGCATTCAGATGGGAAATTAACATTAAACTGAGCTGACAGACATCACAAGCCTGAATTCACTGGGCACACTGTATATATTAATCTGTTCTTAGCAGTGACTGTTTCTCATTTTGAGGAATTAATGAGATGCAGATGGACAGATAAGCATGGAGACAACATTATGAACAGCAAGAAAGAGCTGGAACCTGCAGAGCAGTATTTCATTATTATATCTGTTGGATTAGACGACCTTAGTGGTCTTTTCCAGCCTCAATGATTTCTATGATTCTATCCAATGTACATAACCTATGGATCACAAAAACAGTATAATTGTGGATGTTTATTCATTTTCAGAGTGCTCAGAACAGCAGCAAAGCGGTGGAAATGTAACACAGACAATAGGAATGACATTTCCAGGGCAGCACTGAAGGAGGATATCTGATGGAAGTGCTGCTCTATCTCAGTTGGACTGTCTGCCCACGTCAGTGCCTCGCCAATGCCTGACACTCAGAGAATGCCTCAGAAGATTCAAGTGGAAGTGCAATATGCTAAAGTGAGGAAATCCATACCCCAGCTCAATTACAGCTCAGGATTTGATTGTTTTTCTCCTCAGGTCCCACTGGCAAAAACTGGATCCAGGTTGAAAGTGATGACTAAACTGCCTCTGAGCAACCCATACCAGCTCCTGTCTGAACATCTGGTGTCAGAGGCCCCTTACATTCTGTTTTCTACCTTTTAAGGGTGGGTATGTCAAAGAGATGTGAGAAAGTTAACCTCCTATTTCCTTTCTTTCTTAATATCCTCAAATTGTTCAAGTAGAAGGTAAGGCAAAAATAAGGTATTGCAATTTTAAACTATTTATAGTATTTGAAGTTAGTATTTGAGTTGAGCTCAGTATTCCATTGTTGTTTCCCAAGTCCACAAGCTGCCAAGTGATGCGCTTAGATGTAGGTTCTCTGAAAATAGTGTCTCCTATTTATTTCCATGGGAACCACTGCAGATAGAAAGAGCTCTAACACTATAACTAACACAGTATAACACTATCTGATAGAGCAAATTCGCAGGTACAAGTTTAATGTGAGAATCCAGTTTGTGTTTGCAGCCTGGGAAGGTTATCCGATGCCCACACAAGTGCACAGGAGACCCAGTCAGTGCTGGAAGAGAACAGGAAGAAAGCACAGAGCAGGGTTTCCACATCTGTGTGCAGAAAACTTTCCATGAGAAGCTGGTAACAGCTTTTAGGTGCCTCAGGAGGCACAGGGAAGCTCAGGTGTTAAGCACCTGCTCTTGGGCAAAAAGCTGCATGGCCTCTATACGGGTCTCTGTGTAAACTCTGTGGCAAGCTGGGATCAGCTCAGTACCTGGATGATGGCGCTGTGTGGGCTGCATCTGCTCTGAAAGCAGGGCGAGAGGACTGAGTGGCCAGCAGCACTGGGCTGCTTTGGCAGAGGATGCTGTGAGGCTGAGCCTGAGTTCTGCTAACCACTTCTTTCAGCACAAAGTTCCTAGCCTACTTCAGTTCCTAGTGAATTCTCAGCTTTATTGCTACCACCTTTGTGGGGAGGGCCTCCTCACGCTCCATGTGGACCAGTAAGACAAATAAAGGGGGTAACAAATTTCACAATTTGCACCTTAATTTTTACAGGTAGCAGCAGCAGTGACTGAGTACTGCAATTACTTTCTCCTGGCAGCCAGCAGACCTAAAAGGCTGTCTGTTTTCTCTCCTGACTACAATCATTGTAAGCCCGGAGGTGCTGGAGGCACACCGCAGCACAGACACCTATGGTGAGGAGCTGGCTGTGCAAACACCTTCCTAACATGTTGGGGAGAGGGAAGCAGGGAGGGAAACTGAATTTCCGCTCTAACTCAGACACCAGCTTCACCTTTTTTTTTTTTTCTAGCTCCTAGATTTACTGAAATACAGCTATCCTAAAAATTCAGCAGCTGGCCTCATGCCAGGTATTTATAACTTCAACTTTGTATGTGAGATGTGAAAAAATAAATTCTCAGAATGACCGATACGTGTCCATGAGGTAGTGTCTTGATGCAGATAGGATGAGAAGTAATGGCTTTAAGTTGTGCCAGGGGACCTTCAGGTAGGATATTAGGAGAAAGTTCTTCTCAGAAGGAGTGGTGATGCACTGGCACAGGCTACCCAGGGGGCGGTGTAGTCACTGTCCCTGGGGACAGTTCAAGAAATGTGTAGGTGTGGCACTGAGGGACGTGGTCAGTGATACGGCAGTGATGGGCGGGCAGTTGGACTAGATGATGTTAGTGGTCTCTTCTTATTGTAATGGTTCTATGATCAATCTGAATGCATTTGTGCTTTCTCCTCATTCATGTTTTTATAGACATCACATGCTTTTTGTCATTTTAAAGTCATCTGTGAAGTCTGATCGGAGCTATCCTCTTGTTTTTAAGGGCAGAGGAAGCCAGAAGAAATCTGTCTTTGTGCATCTGACTCATCTTTGGAGAAAAAGGGAGCGATTGGAAGAAGTAAAAGCAAGAGGAACAAAAACAACGCTTAAGTTCCTAAAAAAACAGGTATGTCAATTTTGGGAGATCTTAGTATTCTCTTTGTCTTCTTTTCATGCAAGATCTATTTTCCTTAAAATCCATGCCCTGTCAACTAAGGCACTTATTGAAAAATCAAGAATGCAAAATGTAAGATTGCAAATCATGCAAGAATGACCAAGGCAAACAGAACTCAACAATTCTCTCAGAAAACACCAGAGTGCACTACTGCTTAGTTTGGATAATCTGAAGGCAGACAGAGCAACTTTATTGAGGAGTGTGTCTACTTCAGCACAAAAGGCCTATAGATTGCAAACGGTGATTTCCTCATGTTCAGACACTTGATTATTTTGGCAAATAGGCTCCTTAATACCTGAATCCTTTGTTAATTGTTTCCAGTGTCAAAATCAGGCAAAATAAAGATACATACAAAAGGTGGAAGCACCACACATGAAGTTTTGTAAGATAGTAACAGCATCATACAATTTTAGAAAGTAGTAATTCAGAAAATCCTGAGTTGTGTGACTCAGTGTAATTAGTACAGTGGATCCAAGAGGATTATTTTTTTAAGGAGACATGGATGCTAACGGAGGTATACGGAACTTTTAAGGTGTTTTTTTTTTTTTCCCCTGTATTTTCACTGTAAATTTACAGAGTCACTCAGAGCAGAAGGCTTCGTAAGAGTCCAAACTTGTGCTCAAAGCAGGGTAATAGTGAATTCTAACTATGCTGCAGCTCCCGTGGTTGTCCTTACAGTGACCACCTTTCTGCATGCCAAGGCAGAACTTGCCTTGAACAGAACAAGCATTTATGATTATGATACCACCATCTCTTCTATCACACAGGTCAAGGGAGAGCATAGCTGTATATTCTCTTCAGCCTCCTCACAATTGCTGGGGGGCTGTTGTTAGGTCTCCTGAAAGCCTTCCCTTCTCCAAGCTAACCCATCCCCCATTCCCTCAGCCCTTCCTCACAGGAGCATGCCTCAACCCCAACCATCTTGATGGTTCTTCCTTAGACTCGCTCTAGTTTATTATCATCTCTCTTGAATCTTAACTTCACGTGCTAAATGCATGTCTTTTTGCACAAAAGTTCTCCAAACATGTCTTGCTTTGTTCTTCTGGAAGCTTACCTTGTTGAAGCAGCAAGTACTCGTTTATGCTTCTGTCTGAGCCTAAAGGACTTGAGGCAGGTGCACTACACTGCCCCACGTCACAGCAGAAGTTGCCCTTAATGTTAGGAGTCTTCCTGACTGCAGGAATCCAGACAAATATTTCAGTGTGCAGCTCCTCTGTCAAGAAAATAAAGACAAACTGCATCTCCACTCGAGCAAACTTCCTTTGGTACTCGCTATGGGGATTAACAGGTTAACCTAAAATGAATAAAACAGCAGGTTTCATTCATTTATAAAGTACTTGAAAAGTGTGCTGAGCTCACCACAAACACGTCTCAATTCATCCTTTCATTAATGAATAGCACTTTCATACAAAATGGTAAACTGAAACATTGTGATTAAATTTCTAGTGCTGAACACAGGTAAGTGGCAATGTGGCCAACACAATCGCAGCACTGTTAGGCTAAGGTGGGGTATTTCAGTTAACATCCCTTTTGGTGGCAACATCACTATAACTAGCTGGCTTGCTGAGGGTGCATAGCATTGCCCAATCAAACATAATGCAAGTGCTCCCTCACCTTGGTGCTAAAACCTGTACCTTTCTGTTGAATACAGTGCTTAATCATGCATTTTGGATCTTGCAGAAAACATCTGATGACTGAGGAGCTTTTGGTACGAGAACTAATTTCCACTTCAGTGATGAAGCTTCGTGTGGCCACTGTGGTCAACACAGCAGCAAGCACACACAGCTCTGCTCTGCTGAAATGAGGTATGAGTTCCCAGGGAAAAAATGCACTACAGACTTGATGTTTGGCCTCTACTAACTAGAATCAATGATGGCCATGTGTTTTGTATCAGGAACTAGGTAAAGCTTTGCTCTGCTGCTTTTGGTGTTCAATGCGAGAGCCTAACAAGGGTAACAGAAATTACAAAATGAAGACTAATCTGGTTAGATCCAGGGGTGACAAAAACATATGCTCGCTTGAGGTCAAGTTTGTCAGAACTCAAGCTTATATGTAAAATAGTAAAAACAAAGCAAAACATTCAGTGATTGAGCAGGCAAGCCCTGGAATCAAAGATTATGAGGCAAGAATTGCAATTCTGTGAGTAAAGGTGGAATAAGTAATTAACTATGCACTGCAGAAACTGTTTAATTGCAAATACATACTACTACCAGTGTCTGTGGTAGCAGGTTTTTTCATTTATTTACATCCTGGCTGAGAAAGCTCACTTAGAAGATAAGATAAAAGAGCATAAATGTTTTGTAAATTCTGCTAATAGGCTGTTAGCTCTTGCTTTATGTTTTGATGGAGTTTGTGCAGGGGATATTTACTTACATAAGCACAGAGACATGAGTTACCTTCCAGAATACTGACTGAACCTAAGCGTTATATTACTACTCACAGATCCTGACAACACAAAACTTTACAGATGCATCAGTGATGCACTTCTAATCTGCTCTGTTTAGAACTGCACTCTTACAATATTCCTCCATTTCTTCAACATCTTTTCTGTTAGCTGAAACTTATTGCAATATAAATGTAATGATGTTGAAAATATTAATGAAAACATGTTAACAGTGGAAAAGCAATTTACTTCTGTAACTTCTCTCATACATTCTGCCAAAGTCTTTTAAGAAAGATGTGCCAAGTATCACAACCTTACACAAGTACCATCATTTATTCAAGATTATAAGAAAGCACATGAGACACTTTTCCAAAATCCTTAATTTTATTGTTTGCCTTAACTGTAGCATCATGTACAGCCCTCATCTCTAGCACAGCAAAGCAGCTCAGCGTGCACAAAGCCTTATTCAAGACCAGCAGAAGTGGAACCTCAGTTACATAATGCAGTACATGCAGGAGTTGGTTTATTATCATATCCAAGTACAGTTACTCTGATTCTTGCTTCTTTCAGGGCTGTTGAAAAGTTTCATTTTAGGAGTGCAAAGAGAAAATAGCTATAACTTTTATAGAGATGACTCATGTTTAAACCCAAATTCTTAAGTCTGAGTTATTAAACTACAGCAGGGACCCTTCTTCAGTTGTGAAAAAACTGCAAAACAAAGAAAACAAAAGAAAAAAATTAGTCGGTTGTATGAAGCACAACTAAGAACATTAGTGGACTAAGCCCTGGCTCGTGCTAAGTATACTCCCATTTCTGTCAAAAGTTTTTCAGGTTTACTTGCCAGCTCCTGGCAGTCTCTCTAAGGTGAAATGTAAGTGGCAATAAAGCCAATTACTTCTGGAGGGCTTTGCCACTGTGTAGCCTGGCTGAAAACTTGAGACTTATTAGAGAAGTCTGCATGGGATAACTGTGTGGCTACAGAAACAGACACAGTTTTGGTTTTATTAATGTCTGCAAGTTGATTATGAATTGTTTTTAAAATTTAAATGGTTAACTACTAAGCAGCAGTTCTGATAAACAAGCTTTATTCTTCCAAATTCTGAATATAATTATCTGAATTGCACTCTTCACATGCATCTGTTGTATTTGTTATTTACCACATTCCATTGGCTTAAATCCAGAAATCAGCACAAGAGGGAGGAAAAGACAGAAGGGAGAAACAAGCCCAATTCAAACAGCTAGAATTGAAATACTATAGGATTCAGACATACATTCTAAGAGGCAGCAACATACAAGTGATGTTCAAAATGACACTAATTTGTTATCAACAGATGGAACAATTATCTCAGTATGTACTAAAGACTCAGACTGAGTCTGTCAGGGAGTCCTGAGCTACCAGACAGTCAGGGGAGTTTAGGTTCTGCAAATCCTCAGAAGCCACAGTACAAATTTCCAACTTTAGCTTTCTTAGTGATCTTAGAACACCCCTGTTCATGCTCCTGAAAGATCCCCAGCATTAAAATAAATAGAATTACAGCAGGGTTATTCTTAGATACATTTTACTGTGCTGCAAGATGGAGCTTTACCTGAAGTAAATCCTTAACCTCTAAAGAAGCCAATAATGTAGGAGCAGAACTCGTGCAGGGATTCCCAGCAATGTTCCCGTGCCAGTTTCATTGCTTCGGTTTCATTTTCAGAACCTTGACCAGACTGGGTTGGTTTTATACGAGGTGACATTGCAGGTTTCCCTATTTTCTTAACAGAGCTCTTCCCAGCTCCTCTCACAGAAGCTGAAGTTTTCTGGGATGATTTGTCCCGATTTGCTAAATCTTCCGGCTCCACGCCAGCAGCTACTTGCTTCATGAGGGCATCCACAGGAGCCTTTTGGCACATGCTGGCCTTCAACATTTGTGTAGATTCGCAGGCATGAGGGAGCTTTCTGAGTTCCATGGTGATCTGATTCCAGTACATTTTTGGATTGTTTCGGAAAGGACTACAGAGCAATGGCACACCAGTGTATTCACACCAGTAGGACTTGCCTTGGCCTTTGCATTCAATTCTCGCTTTCATCTCTTCATCCCCACTTATGCTCATTGTGCAGACGTCTTTGTTTTTAGTCCGAAAATTGATTTCTTCACCATTGCTTCTTTTCTTTGGTTTCAGCTTTTGTCCCAATCCTCCCATGCTACAGATCACTACTAGGAAAAGAAGAGCGACTCTCTTCATGGCAAGAGGAACTGACTGCGATCTTTCTTTCAGCAAAATGATCTGAAAAAGTGGAAGTAGTAAGTACCCAGCTGCTCTCAATTTAAAGGTTTGGTGCACAAAGAAGCCTCTTTCCAGCTACATGTGGGATGGATGTAATTTTTTTATATTTAGTTAAATAATAAATCACCCTTCAGTAGGCATGCACCCGTAATTTATAGCCTGAGGAAGTGTCGAATAAGCTGTGAACTCTCATGAAGGTAACAAGACAAATCTTGTAAATGCAGTTAAATACAGAACGATAGTTGTATAACCGAGAAGCACATTCCTATCCAGAATGAACATGTCATATTTGATTTTGAACAGGACTTTTCCATTCTCCAGCTGCTTTACAGCTATCTTCAAGACAGAACTTGTAATGCAATTCTAAAGTAAAAAAAGATAAAAGTGCCAAAACAATCTATGCAGCTACCTCTGGATGATTATGTACATGTGAATCTAATGAGACTCAACAAGGCCAAGTGTAAGGTGTTGCACTTGGGTTGGGGCCATCCCAGATATGTCTACAGACTGGGAGAAGAACTCACTGAGAGCAGCCCTCCTCAGAAAGACTTGCGGGTCTTGACGGCCAAAAGTTGGACCTGAGCCAGCAAAGTGCACTTGTAGCCCAGAAGGCCAACAGTATCTTGGGCTGCATCAATAGAAGCATAGTCAGGGATTGTCTCCCTCTGCTCTGCCCTCATGAGACCCCAAGTGCAGTATTGTGTCCAGGCCTGCAGCCTCTGGCACAAGAAGGACACAGTGCTGTTGGAGCAGGTCCAAAGGATGTTCAGAGGGTTGGAGAACATCTCCTATGAAGAAAGGCTGAGATAGCTGGGCTTGTGCAGCCTGGAGAAGAGAAGGCTCCAGTGAGACCTCATTGTGGCCTTCTAGTACATGAAAGGAGCTTATAAATTGGTGAGAGACTGACTTTTTAAATGTGCAGACAGTGAAAGGACAAGGGGGAACAGATATTTTGATTAGACGTTAGGAGGAAATTTTTTACTTAGAGGGTGGTGAGGTACTGGAGCAGGCTACCCACAAAGCTGTGAATGCCCCATCCCTGGAGGTGTTCAAGACCAGGCTGGATGGGACCCTGGGCACCCTGAGCTGGTGGGTGGTAATGAGCCCAAGGCAGGGGGGCTGGAATTAAATAATCTTTGAGGTCCATTCCAACCCCAGCCATTCTGTGATTCTATGAGTATTTGCAGGAAAAGTAGGTATCCCCCACAACTGATTAGCTTGAATCCTTACATCTCTGCATAAATCACATCATTTGTGGAAGTCAGAAGCTCCCTCACACAGGGTCAATTTTCTTTCAGTCTTTCCTGCTCCTATCCTTGGTCTTCTTTCTTACATGAGATAAAGTCTTCACAAAAAGTAAAATGCACAGCAAAAATTTGTTATTGAGGTAAAAATCTTAAAAAATGATTTATTTTTTTAACTTACTGCAAATATTCTGAAAAAAGTTTACATGACAAAACAATCGAGAATCAAACAGCAGCTAGTTAAGCAAGTTATTTTTTATTTAAATGAACTGGGAACATCTTCTCAAATTAAAAATAGAAGCTTTTAAAAATCTACAGTTCTGAACATTACATATACACATTACGCTACATACTGTCAATTAGAAATGCTTCAATTAATGACTTAAAAATAAAAAAATAAGGTTACTGCAGATTAAAGATTGGTATGACTTGTCAGCATTTTTTTAATAGTTATCTGAATGATTTTTAGAATTATACATACTTCAAGCCACTGTCTCTTAATAGGTCAGTATTCACTATTTGAGATCAGTATGCCCAATTATTTCACACATGGTAAAGTTTTACACTAGTAAGATAAACACTTGTGGCCCTTTTGATGAATTCTTCTGTTAACTAATTCAGCAACACACTTGTATGCCTAAATTCAAGGCAATAAGTCTAACAGTAGAAACATTAACTCCAGTTGCTACATGCCTGAACTTCAACACTGGAAATCATATTTTGAAATTGTGAGACAAAATTACTATCACTGACCTCTGAAAGAGGTACAGTTGAACAGTGATGCTATTAAGAATGTTAAAGAAGTGGGTACAAATGAGGAAAAGGGAGACAGGATGTAAAGCATTCTAAAAATCACCAGCATATGTAAAAAAAGTTAAAAAAAAAAAAAGATAATAATAATAATAATTCAAGCCTTGAACAGTGGTATTTGAGAGGCAGTGCCCTGGTCACAAAATATCCTGTACAGTAGTTTATGGCATAACATTCAATAGTACAAATTTGTGATTTACAGTACAGGTCATACAAAACAAGTGGCTCAGTATTTTGAAGATGATTGCAAATGCCAGTGCACTTGGAAGAATATCAATATCTTCCCGTAGAAGAATCTTGAGCCTCATTTCTATAGCCTGCAAATAACCACAAATACAATTCAGGAAAATTTGACAGACAGAATTATACTGTAATTCAAAAAGAATGAAGGCACAGATTTTCATATGGACACGAATACGGTTCAGCAGTTTTTGAAAAATTATTTTTAACTTGCAGCATTCACACTAAAGAAAACAGAAGAGTTCTCATAAAAAATACGGAAGCAGTAGTAGGTCTAGAATTCCTCTAAAAGCTTTTTGCTTACCCCTTTATGATTCCAGTTTCTGTTACCACTGTTCCACAGAGCTACACAAGAAAACAAACAAACACAAATCAAACCTATAAATTTCTCTTGTCCACAAACAGTATAACAGAAGTACCACATCTGGCTGTAAAGTGAGACAGGCTCAGTTGACACAAAACAATAACAGATTTAACCATTTATTGAAGAGAAAACAGATTTATGGTTTTCTCCACCAACCTTTCCTGTTACATTTATTTTAGGATGGAGAGAAGTGCTTCCATTACCAATTCAACACCACTGACTTTCTCTGAAGAGACCAATCCAGCCTCCAATTCTGCTCTCACAAAAATGGTGCCTGAATTTGAGGATATTTATATCTTTCACAAATATATCTATGTGAGATAAACATATATCATATGGATCTCAATCTTGTATTTTACATATCCCTTCTATGAAGAAAGATACTTATATCTTTCCAGCAAACCAATCCAGCTGATTTCCAAGGACAAAATCTACTTAGGATTGTTCACATCTGCAAAAGTACAGGTGTACACAGATTTTATCAAATTCATCTTTCCCAGAGTGTCTCAAATCATTTGCAGAAACTGAGAAAAAGCAAGGACAGCATAAAGGCAAATGGTTTGCTCAAACAAAAAGGAAGAACAACTCTTTCTCTTGTATGGGAACCGTGGACTGAGAAACGAAAAGCACGTATCTAATACAATCAGTCATTTTTCAAATGGTCTGAGTTAAAGCATCAGAAGAAAGTACTGCTTCAAACTCAATTCTTACACTGTATAATGGAAGCCAACTTTGAATAACTCTATTAAAATTTAGTAAAAGGAAGACAGAATTGAACTAGTGGGTTTAAAAGATTAATTTATGTTAATATTCAGCTTATTCAAGGACACTGTCTTAAACTATTCATCAATCACTGAAATATCATGAAATATTGTGCTCTAAACTCCAAGGTTATTAACAGTCATGTTAAAGATTCAAAGATCAGAAAGGGACTTCTAAAGCCTGAGCAATTATTAGTTTCCTCTTATGTAAAATATCAGAAGTCTTAAAATGGAGTTCTTAGATGTGCCAGTAGAGACTAGTTTTTAATTAGATGCTCTGTAGGTTTATTTAGGGAGTCCTTAAAGTACACTACAGGCTATGACAATCCTGAACATTAAAATCACTATAAACAGTTATATAAAAATGCATCCACACAAGTTAATGTGGAATCAAAATTTGGTCACTAAATAATTACTGCAGAATACAGTCCTAATAAACAATAATATACAACTGATGCAGACATAACATTTGGCAAGGCTTCCAAACCATCACCTTTTTTAACCATTACTGAAAGAACAATGCTATCTGATTTGTCTGCCAACACTCAACCTACATTTTCAATCACAGTGTTATAAATTAAGGCACAGCGAGCTACAGATTTTAATCATAGATTAGATCCTTCCTTAAGCAACTCGGGTATCTTGCAAACCCTAATATTAAAGTTGTGGGATGCCTTATGTTATCTGTACAGGAATGGTACATCTCACAACTAGTTAAGGTTTTAAAGCACCAGCGTTGCAGAGCCAGCAGAGAACCCAAATCTCCTGCCTTTTAAATATAACTTGAATTTCTTGTTTTGTGAAGTCACGCTAGTTCTACCCATGCAGAAACATCCATTTTATCTGCTCATGTCTTCTGCACATCCTGCATCATCTGCTTTTTGCACAGCAAAAGCTCTTTACCACATCATCTAAAAAACTGTAACGTAAGCACGCTTATTCTGGTGACAGAGCAAATGAGCAATTAAACGTTATGTTTATCTGCATGGTCTCTACTGCTCCTCATTAGAATTTTGAATGATCAGGAGAAAAAGCTGATTTAATAAAATCTGGCTTTGTGTTCCATGCATTGCAGAGGAAGAATATGTGAAATTAATCAGTTTGTAAATTTGCACCCGTTCCTGTCGAAGGTAATATATACAAAGATGTATTTGCTACAGATCTTGTAAGAAGATTAAAAAAAAAGACTCTGAAGCAAGAATGTATCCTGCCCTACCCACTCTATATTCCTACTGAAGTGTTTTAATACACTTACTAATTTAAGAAGACCACCCTCTATACTAGATAAATACCTAATTATATGGACTTTAAGTTCAAATGTAGGCAACTCATTTGTTAAATCACTGGAAATCATTACAAAATCTGCTGTTACTTCCAAAATATTTGAGAAATATAAATCATACAGCATTTTTTACAGAGAATAACCATGCAAAAACATAAGTAGAGAACTAAGTGATTCGCTTGAAAACATGCAGAAAATTGGAGAGGCGATTAATACAGTAGATTAGGACACATGGAAACATGCACTTTCAGACTTGGTTTACCTTGTAATAACAGGATTGTGTATACCATCTAAATGCTCTTTATGATAACCATTATTACCATTTTCCATACTGTAATAAAATAAATACACCAAGAAAAAACATGTTAACTATAAGATGCTCTATGTACAGTATGGCTTCCAAGACATGTAAATGGATGATGGTATTATATGCAAAGGTAAACTGTTTATGTACAATAAAAGGTATCTTTTCTTTTGTAACATTCAGGAGTTATGCAGTAACTATAATCTTAATATTCTCCAAAAATTAATTATTAAGATATTTCTGTAGACTTGGATAGTCTAATGTAAAGTCTGGTGAAACAGACTTTGTTACTTCTGTTGAAGTAACAAGTTAAAAGAAAAATATAAACCCTCCCACCTGCATAAAGTAATTTTACCAAATACCAACAAAAATGTCTTACTTTTCCAAGGGTATAGTTTCAACACTAAAAAACACAAAAAAGGAGTCGTTAACTAGACAAGAAAATAAGTAAATAATTTTAGCTATACATGCCTGTTTCTGCTCTACTGACTTCTGAATGTGAAATGAAAAATGATCAGTGTGAAACTGGAGGGATGCAGTGCACAGGCTAACTGAACAACGAGCAAAACAAAGAGCAGAAAAGAAAACAGTAAAAACAAAACTGATTGGAAAATATGTAAGAACAGTTATCATAAAGTAAAATGCCAAGTCCCTGAGACAGAGGAACTGCAAGTGAAAAAGGAAAGACTATTTAGGAATAACTAAGACAGTAAGGAAGTAAATAGTTAATTCAAGATTACAAAGGAGGTATAATTCATCTTAAAAGGTAACTTAGCAAAGCTAATCATCTCTACACTAGCAGATATTTATATAAAGACTGTACATAAAGCTATGAAGACTCATTCTGAAGTAAGTTTCTCATAGTCAGAGCTGGCAATATCTACAGTCATGACAAGTTGAGTTTATCAAAGTCCGTCAGCATGAAGCACTTTGCAGGCACCAACCCAAACCTGCGGTATTCCACAAGCACGTGCAGTTCTATCTGACAGCACAGATTAATGATTATTAGCATGTGAAACACCAGAAAAAATATTTAAGCCCATGTGCCATTTAGCTGGCTTAGAAGCATATACTTACTCATCATACACATCCTCTGTATCCATTCTACGATAGTATTTGGAGAGTTTCACAGCAAAAATTATGGCAGGAATTAAAAATATTGAAGAGCCTCCCAAACCAAACCAGAAAGTATTCTGAAACAAAACAAAATCCCAGATAAAAAGACTGCAGAGAACGGCTACTCAGAGAACACAGCAGAAATTATTGCCATGTGCCTGTGCGCTCTCTGAGGCTCCCTACACTAGTGTGGAACAGGGCATGTTAAGCACTTCCACAGGAAATGTGAACTAAAGCATGAACAGCACTATCTTATAAATGTGGCCAAAAAGAACACTGTCCAAAGATGCTCAAATTCATACAGGCACAGTGTTCTAAGCAGTAATTTCAACGCAATCAGCACTGAGCTATAAAGTGATTTTGTCTCTCTGCATTAATTTGCAGCCACATTTTTTCTTGCTAAAGTTATTATCTGTGATTCTTTAAAAACTGGAGCTTCCAGCACTTTCTCAAGGTGCTTTTTAACTTGCTAGCTGAAGCATGCTTACAAAACTTATCACACAGGTGAGGTGAGTTACTATCTGATGTTAGAATCATGATTTTTCAAATTTGATTTGAAATAGCTGGAGGCATTTTGACTTATATGTGACTCAGCTAAGTTCTATCACCATGAAAATTGTAATCCACTGGATGGCTAGTTGCTACCCCAAGAACAGAAGCTCTGTAACATACGAGTGATCCATCTGGCAGAAGATTTCATAATAAAGAATTATCAGGGTTAGAGTAGCTTTGATTGTCTGCATACATTTATTCTGTTACTATGATTATTGCTTGGCCAAAATTGTGATACAACAAAATAATAGCTAGGAAATGTTTTAGGTGGTTTCCATACATTACTTGTTGTTGTTGCTTATTATGTTCTTATTATATGCTTCTTTTTTGCAAGATGAAAAAGCCAACACTGAGCTTGCATACTGCTAAAAGTCATGCTCTAAGTCTACACTGTACAGGAATGATTCAATATCAGTCTGTTGCAAGTCATGTGATAAAAAAAAATCCTTTTATTTATTTACAGTTCAAATTTGAATAAATTTAGTAAAATAGTTAATTTTACAGCATTCTTCCTAATTAAATCCTAATTTTAATGAAAACATAAATCAAGTCCAGCGTTGGTTGATAGATCCAGATTGGAACATTCTTTCCTTGAATAACATTGGATGTGATCCTTTATCATCATACTTAAAATGGTCTAGATGAAATAATCAAATGTAGATTTATGTTCAAAGAATTTTCCACTTGGTGTCCTGATTTTGAGTAACAGAAAAGATTTCTTACCACAGAATCAGTTACATAGCTGCATAAAAATATATCCACTGCTGTATCTATCACATTGGCAATTGGCTTGCATGCTGCTACCTCCATGGCAATCTGAAAGACAGACATGAAAGAAAACAGTTTGAGGCACATAAAAGAAGAATCTCACATCTTGCTTACAGATACAGTTACTGTTTACTAGATTGTTGTCTCTCACTCTCTCTAAATTTAGAATAAATTCCAGTGGGATATGCTATCTACTGAATTTATAAATCTTTAAAACATCAGCTCAATTTCTCAAAGACTGAAGCTGAAGAAAGAAAAATAAAGATGCTAATGATATGATATTAATTTGAACTAAGCAGGGTCAAGCTCAGTACATTAGCACCAATAGCAGACTGCAGGCTAGCCCTGAAAAAAAGATAATATACTAAATTTGCATTTTATTCCAGTCAGTACTACTCATGATTTCTAGTCTACTTCAAAGAAAACTATTTATAGAAGACAGGTTTCCCTCTTCATACCTAGCACAAATATCTTGAAATTACTGAAATCACAAAACATGCTATCAACATAACATTTCTATTATTACTATTGAGCTCCTTCATGTTTTTAAAAGCAGCATCTCTCAAAAAGCAAATGCACCTTACCGACTCCTTCACCCACTCAATATATTGCTCAAAGTAGCCAATGATGGTGTCCATGTACTTCTTTGTTTCCTAAAATCAGACAGAAGTAAGTGAACCGTGGAAACAGCTCCGTGATACTGTGAACGAATGTACTTAAATTAGATAAAGCTTACCTGGACAATAACTAGAGAAGCATTGTTATTTATGAGAAGCTGGGCAGCATTAACAGCACTAATGACATTTTTCACCTTTACCTGGATTGAAAGAAAAGGCTTTTAATATAAATGAACCCCGTTCAAGTAGTTACATTGACTCTGCAACCATTGCCACTGATCTATTCTCCTGATAAACCAGTAGCACTGTCCTGATAAAACTTGACAAAACATGCAATTTCAGATAGAGTCTGAGCAACTTCAGACACTAAGCCTCAGCCTAAGGATTCACAACCATCTGACAAAAACCTCACACTACTAAAAGGAGTATCAGTGGTTATGAACAGCAACTTATGCAACTGAATTTATACACAAGACCAGCTTTCTCTTCTATTCTGTTTGGCTTATTTTTTTTTCCTTTCCATAGGTCCAGAGAAACTTTCATCACCTGGGACAGTCAATCCTTGGGACCTACAACAGTGACCGAAATCATAAGAGAACTAAATTTAAGATTTTACTTAACCATAGAATTTAAAGTGTACTCTGTTTCAGGACACATCAGTATATACACACACACACATATACACACAAAGCATGGAGGAACAACTCTTGATTACTAGCTAAAGTATTACTGCTATTCAACATCCAGGAGGTTGAACACATTCATACACTTTGTCAATACATGTGTAATCCCATCAAGTCTCCCAAAAAACATACACACATACAGACTTTACTTGTATTTCTTAAATAACCTTAAGGCTCAAACACCATCTTTTTCTTATCAGCACCTTATTTCCATGCCTCTTACACTCACCATCCAGGGTTAAAACTCATATTCTGAAATCTGCTTGGTCTGCTGTTGTGAACAGGTCAAAAATCTTAATGGGAAGAACTGTGGTAGGTGAGGACCATCGAACTGTTCTAACTAGGATCTTAAGTGCTAGCACAGCTACAGGAGCCAAAGCAGACAGGAGCCAAAGCAGACTGGAGATGACAGAAAGCTTTGCTGCCACAAAAGTAATCATTCTGCTGCTTATCCTCCTCAAGCTGGCAGAGCCTGAAGGCAGCTGGTTTCACTATGGTGCAAGCACGAGCAGCTATTTACAGGGGAAACATGAGCTGCTCTGGAGAAGCCTTCCTACAAACCCACCTTCCCACAGTTTGGCTGATGCTGCAGAAAGAGGAAGGGGATGACTATAATGCTAAAGTCACAGGACCTAGTGGGAGCAGAACACTGGATAAGAGCTGGGTAAGAATGTGGATTTCAAAGCTCTATTTTCTCAGATGTATTTTGGGGTTTTGTTTCTTGGTTGTTCTCCCACTCCAAGTTTTGCTTTCGATGACTCTATAAAAAAATCCTACCTTTTTAGTAACATATAATCACAATATATTGAACTGTACTTAAGTCTATTTTATCACCTGATAATCAAGTTTACAATCCGTTTTTTAAAAAGCATTCTATTTTACCCCTCTGTTCTACAAAGAAGGGAAGATCAAAGTAGAAAAAGCTGTGCAGAAGAGATGTGTGAATCTCTGTTGCTACCTCAATGCACTAAGTAGCTTTGTAATAACAGAGCAACCAAAAAAAGTAAAAGCTGTACTGAAAATATACTCTATGCATATGTGGTGGATGATTTAAAACGCAATAAAATGTTTCTGCTGACAGAGAGAAAAGCTTACCATAAGTTCAGATGATGTCCTCTTCAGCAGCCTAATGCTCTGATTTAAAGTGCTCTATTAGAGAGAAGGAGAAGAAAAAAAATTAAAGATTTAGGTCATCACTGTAGGTAAGAGCCTACTTGTTTTAACACTGTATGTATGCTTTGATTCTGGACAGATTATTTTGTTTCTAATATGACATAACACATTATATATAGTAAATGCAGTTGAATTATCTTAAAACTAATATATTGTGTTTTTAATTGATTCAGTATTTCCAAAAGAACTAAGTAGCTATAAATTATGTATTGGAAGACTTCAAAGTAACTCAAAACTAATAGCAATACACTGAGAAAGATTTATTTGGGGAAATAACAGTGAAAAATCAGAACTGAGCCTTCAGAGTACTTCTATATTGTGCATTCTTAGAAGGGAAAAAGCACTTACCCTAGCTTTAACATATTTCTTGACAGTCAGTTTTGTTAAAGGAAAAAGAGATGAAAATAATTAGGAGTTAATTAGAAAGAACAGCATTGAATCAGAGGCCTAATGACTTTTTCTTTTTTTTTACAGGCCTTTGATAGGGGCAGCAATACTATATCTGATGTTGAGATAAACTAAAAGCCTTCACATCATGTAGAGGAAAAAGCCAACAGTTACAAGCTGCATGAATGAGACTCACAGCTGGATGTGATACAGATCAGTGCCTGGCAAAAGCAGTCAGAAAGAGCCCTTTCACATCTTGTACTGCATCAAAAAAGATTTTTCTTCGGCTCTAAGTGCTACTATTAGGGGCTCCAGTTCCAATGTTGGTACATCACTGTGAACTTCAGGAAATAAAGTGTAAAAGTCATAACTCCTTTTGTAACAGATGACAAATGATAAGGAAAAAGGAAAAGGAATGATTTAGGGTTAGAATTTTGGAAAATTCTCCTGCTTCATCTTCTATTCATATATAATCACAAAATAGAAAAAAAGGAGCTCCCAATATTAGACAGTATTATAAGGTAGAAATATCAGAAGTAGGTTAAATATTTATTAAATGCACACTTTAACCAGATTACTCTTTGGTGACAATACAAATGCGATCTGTGCTTACATACTACCAACTGCAGCTTTCTAAACTGTATTCAAGATTCAGGGATTCATATTTTTTTTTACAAATGTGTTTAAATATCAATTTAATATTTTACCATAGCTTGCTCCAGTGGAACAACTTGCTGGCTATGAATCATCCGAATGTTGTTTGCGTGTCCTTTTAAGGCATTTTCCAGTGCTCCTTTTGGCTGCAAAAAAAAAGAAATTATGCCCTATTGTTCAATAGTTTCACCACTTTCAAACAAAGGAAAAAAATACAAACTGCAATGCAAATTGCACATTATTTGCTGCAGAAGAGCTGATGCTAACAACAGGATATGGCAAAATGAACTCAACATAGAGAAGGGAAAAAATCACCGTATTAATGATTCAAAGCTCAGTAATGAAAGCACACATATTAAGCTGCATCTCTGTCTGTATCGTCACTGGTTTCATAGAAGAGAATTTCCAGAGTGCACTGTTACTTTAAAGTTACTTTAAAGAGGGAAGAGGGAGCATCCCCCTCCTACTCTGCTCTGCTCCAGCCTGTCCCTGGTGCAGGGGTGCCCTCCACTGGGACGAGTGTTCCTCACTGATGCTCACTGCTTTTATTTTCTGCAGTATGGACAAGGCTCCTGCCTTCTGAAGCGCACAGAAGTTTCAACACTTCCAGTCAGTAAACTGGGAATGTGTTTGTGAAGGATGCTGTTCCTTTGAGCGGCTTCCACTGCTCGGTCAAAAGATGTGCTCGTAGCCTGGTTTTACAGCCTGCACACACACCTACAGCTCACGGCAACATATTGTAAAATTTGATTTCAATCTCATAAATACATTTATTTTCCATTTCTTTTTCATGGCAAAGTCACTTGGCTCCCATTGTTAACTCCATTTTGGAAATGGAAGAATTTTAGATCTAGACACTGTTGAGAAATTGTTAAACACTGGGGATGGTGGGCAAGGTAACTGTGGATCTGTCTCCACAGGACACAGTTCTGAGGATTCAGAAACTGCTGGAACTGCAAGAAGAGCTGCCATGAATGCAAATCCAGACTTGTTTAGAGTTGAGACCTCTTTCAGGAAAATGTATTTCAAGATGTTTTACCCAAGACAGTCTAACAGTGCAACTTTTACTGAGAAAACTTCAGCAAACATTTTGTACTGATCTGGCAAATACAAAATGGAAAGAGCCATTGTTTCATTTTGTTGAAAACGTGCCTTTTTTCAAAAATTATCTCAGGAAAAGACGTGCTAGTGAAATATCAGAGGAAACAAATGACTAAGTGAATGGCCATGTCAATTTTGCTTGAAAAGAGAATAAATCCCAGGGCAGTACTGACATTGAGAACGGGAATACATCTGCCACAGTACTGCTTCCTCTTCACTGCTGCCATCTCTCTGAGAGCACCATATCCTGGTGAAAAGCAGCAAAACATTTTGCTGGTTAGGCCTATGCTTTTTAAAGACATTTTTTATCTTTGGGGTACGTATTTCTGCAACATTTTTCTAAGTCTTCCTGCTCTTCCCATCTCTGCCGATTCCTTTGACAGCAGCCTGCCAGGGGCTCCGTTCTGCCATTCTCTTCCCTAATGGAAGGGGTAATGAATCCTTACACATTTTACAGATAGAATGACCTAAGAAATAGATGTATTGTAAAACCAAAAAGCAAAAGAACAACATTTTTAGCTGCACGGCTTGCAGGTGTTGATGTGCGGACGTATTTGCTTCCTGGAAGTATTCATGTGAGCAGTTATTTCAGGTTACCTCTCTGTTCTGAGAGGCGAGAGTGCTCAATACTGAAGTAAGGCTACAGAGCAGCTTCAGCGTGCTTTGTAATGATGAGCTGAATCCCCTTACCTAATAACATCCGTGGGCAACATTGCTCCCTCCTCCACACCATGGGGTCTTGGTTTGATTGAAGTTTTTTTTTTCCATTTCAGTGTTAAAACATGCATTTCGTGTTGTGCAGAGTGCCAGAGAATTCAAACTAAATGCTCAAAGTTAACTCCAAAAGTTTTTAGATGCATCTATTCTCACTTCTAATGCTTCCTTTAGAGTCTATTACAAAAAATAATGAAAAACCAAGCTGCCAACAAAATATATTTTCCTTCACGGATCTAACTAAAGATCTAACTAACAACCTTTAAAGAGACATCTCAAGGACAATTCCATTAAGACACAACATGTCTGAAGAATCTCAGCTTCCACTTAAAAAACAGCCTCTCCAAACAAAAACTTTCCACCTGATAACCTTTAAAAAGGCAGAGTAAAAATGGAAAATGGAAGTGTAGTGTAGCCAAAGCTATTGGTATCAGTTCTAGTTAGCAGACATCCTAAGTGGGTAAAAAGGCAACATGTGACTCACCCACTGTGCTCAGAGGATAAGTACAACACAAAAAAATCATGAATGCAGGTCTGACAGAAAAATAAATGCAGCAGAAGTGATTAATTTATGTAGAAACACAACAGTGACCTTTACTAATGCTGCCCTCTCTCAGGAGAAAGGATGGAAATCTGAAAAATTCCAAACAGCAAGGTCTCACTCTGCTGTCTCTGTCCTTTTGTGATCCTAATGACTGTACAAATAGTACATGTGCAGCATAACTCCCTCTCCCATACCACAGTGTGGTGATTTGTCTTGGGCCAGAGCAAGGTAATCCAGTGTCCAAACTGACTCTCGTTTTGAAAAATAAATGGAAGGTGATCTTGACATAGATACAAACAAATCAATCAAGTATTTATTATCTGTTAACACAGCTGTGTCATTCTGTGCACATTCATTTGTGGGCAAGTTGTTCTAACCTTTCAGCAATGCCAGTGTGTCTACATTCAAAAGCACTACACAACAGACTGGATTTCTTTTGTGAATTTTGCCTCCACAATGGAGGCTCAGTTCCCAAAAGAGGCCTTATGAGTTACAATAGTATTTATTTCCTTGTAAAATCTTCTGCTCAGTAACTGAAAGAAAACTGATTCAAATCCTGTTTTCCATCATGAACTAAGCAATTTTTCTGCTGTCTGAGACCTAAAATATAGAAAACATCACAGGAAATACTGCAGTGGACTTAAGTGACTTCTTAAGAAAACTGTGCAACTTCATAAAATTAAATTCCAAAGCAGAAGTTGTACAACTGTTAATATACAAAACTCAAGAATTAGTCCATATACAACACTGTTTTATCAAAGTTTTTCTTCATATGACAATGAACAAGGTATTTTTGCCCAAACTACAAGAACCCTCCTGCACAAAATCTAAATACTTGCCAATATATAATTAGTAAAATGCAAGAAATTATTATATTGGTGAATTAAACTTACCAGTTGGTCTGCTCTTGCTTCTAAGTCATTAGCAAATGACAAAAGATCAACCTTGGTAACGCTTTTATTGATCTAAAATAAGATTTGAACAGCACAGAAAGAAAAGAGTATTACTACACGTGCAGAATGCACTTAATCACATCTCTTACACTGTCCATCCTTCATTTCTTCAAATGTTTAATGAACTTAACTTCTTAAATGCTTTTGCACCAAGTTTTATGCATCTTCAATACCTCCTTTTCCAGACAAAGGCAGATTTGTCTCTGTTTCGCCCACTTTTATTTTTATGCTTCATTCCAGCTACGTACCTAGATTACAGTGGTCTCACCTCTGTCAAGTATGCTCCAAAGTTTATCCCTTCTATTCCTGAAGAGCTGAAATTCAGAAGATTCTCTTTCCCAATTTCATCCAGAAGAATGATTTTGCTGAGGTTTATCTGAATGTGTTCAATTCTAAGCGCTACATCTTCTGTATACTGAGAAGGAAATAAAACACAGAGGTAGTTTGCACCTAGTACATCTCTATATCCCTTCTCTCATATAAAAGCATCTTTCTTTTCCTGACTGATCACTTCCATGAAGAAGCACACAAACAACTTCCCTTTCACTTACATCTGGTTAGTTCAATTAACTTTGACAGAATCCAGGTTAGGTTCTTCCCTTCCCTGCAGTATCAACACAGCCTGTCCATGGGACATTCTAGCCCACCCGTGCAGCTTTCATTCCAATGAATTACTCTCTTCCCAGCCTCTACTACTATGCAAACTCAGACAAACGTCAGTAACTCTTACTCATCACTGTATAATTACCATATATTATAAATGCATTGTATTGTATGAATACATATATGTGTATATATATATAATGGATATTATATATTATCCGGGACAAAGACTATACGTATTAAGTATAGAAACAACACTTGGCAGAATGGAACACAGACTCCAGAGTGTTGCTGTAAGGCAGGACTGTATTACTGACAACCAAAAATCAGCACACTCATGTATTATTACAGCTTAACTGAAAATATTTTATCTTATCCCTCTCTCCTCTCCTCCAAAGCTGGAAACACTCTTAAAAGCATAGCATATTGTGTCCAAGACCACATAAATATGATTGGAATTCTTTTTAAATTAGGTTGGACAGTTTTGTCTCCTTGCAGAATGTACTGCATATTAACATCTAAAATCCTTTAAAGCTCGGACATACTACATCATGTTCAAGACCAAATACCTCTTTAGCTCCCAAAAATATTCATGAACCCACCGAAACTTTCCTTACTTACCATACTAATATTCAAAAATTCATTGATATTGAACAGGTGGTCCAGATGAAGGGAAGTATAAATTCCTTTGTTTTCCTTGCAATCACTACAAGAATAAAAATACATGTGTCAACCTGGAAATCACCTTAAGGACAGAGGGTAAAGAGAACAATTAACAATATTTTCACATTTGAAGAAAACCAGTCCCTTAAAAAAGTGTTCTGTCTATATTTTTTGAAGCTTTGTCTATAAGAACACAAGTAATTAGCAATTTCTGATGGTCTCAAAGATATGAAACAGTATTTTGAAGAGCTCAACTGCTGCTGTTACACCATATTACGTTAAGACCATCCCTAATAACTCATTGATAGAAGATCACTTTTGCTAGCGATTCACCAGAAAATCAGAACATGGTCTGGCCCATGTGAGATTTCTGTGTGTGCCTGAAATATAAGGCTGGAATATAATACAAAACCCAGATATAAATGGAACTAAATCTTGACCAAAGTTTCACATACCTGTATACTTTTTCAAAAGTCAAGTTAATATTTGGATTTTTAAAAAGAATGCCAGAAAGATAGTTTTTCCAATGCTGATTTAGTAAGTAGGGAGTATCCAAAACCTACGAGATAAAATTCAGTGATGTTACTGTAATACTGTGTTTTCAGTGCATGAGTATATTCCTATGTGATTTTTTGACACATTTCCACATCTAAGCTTATCACTTGCTGATGGAAATAAAAGCAGAAGAGCAAATTCAACCTCTCTGGTGTAGAAAGTGGATATTAAAGCTCCATGTCACCAAGAAATGCTGAATTACAATTCATCTCCGATAGAAGACAGGCATGCAGTATTTACACTGCAAAGCAAATTAAATTAAAAAAGGATGAAAGTCTCCACTCAATGTACAAATGGAAAGTAAAAAACAGATCCAAACTCACTTGAGGTGTCCCCAAAAGAATAATAAACCATGCATAACTGACAAGACCATTAAGACTTACAGGGAACCTATTCATTGTTCAATAATTTGAATATGAGTAACTTCACCTTGAATAAAGTTTTATCTTCAAAGGGCTCACACACCAGTTTTTCTATATTTCCACCTGTGACAAAAGTAAGCACCACTACAATCATCAGCACCCAGGAGAAAAGAAAACTGAATCCAACGCCACTGAAAAAGAAATAATTTACATAAGTTTTTGTTTTTTAAGAAGAAAATGTACATACTTTGATTAACAGTGAAACCAATGATAAGCAGCTATAGCATTTTTAGAGAATAAGACCTGGCGGATGGCAAAAATGCTTTTATTTTCCAACAGCTGTCTGAAATTTCTTGAATGTTCCAGTCCTGGAAAGTTTTCAGTTAGAGTGCAGCTAAAACAGCAACACTCAACACTGCAGTTGGCATGAAAAGTCCTTTAAGAGTTAAGAGCAACAAAAGCATATAGGTTTCTTTTTTAAATCCAAATCTCTGCCCTTGTGCTCTCAAAAGACTGTAACACAGATTTCAGATGCTATCTTCTGCACACAACACAAATGATACTAAACTCCTTCTGGGAACTTTCAAGCGCAGCCCCAAACCTTCTGAAGTGACTTCAGATAAAGTTATGTGTTTGAAGCCTCCTCATATGGCTTATTTTCTTTTATTTATTTTTGATAAATTGAACAAATGCTTCAATATATTTAAAAAAAAAACAACCCTATAAATTCCATTTATACTTTCAATTATTTGATACAGTTCTGGAGTTTCCAAATGAGTTCACACTGATAGTCACTACCTACAACACTTTTTATACAAGAGTAGATTCAGATATGATCCTCAAGGAAAGAGCAACCCAAGGCCTAAGTGTTTCACTGAAAGTATGTTAGATAAATGTTTATGTTGTAATTATTTCAGAACATGTACATTGGTAATAAAAATTCTCTTCATACGTATGACCTTTAAAATCAATTAAAAAAAAACAACAACCCTCTACAAGTACATGTGTTTTCTTTTTCACAAGTAAGCGAAACTCACGCCATAAGAAAGTTTCCTCCAGTGTTGGAAATGCAGCCTCTGGTTGTTGGAGAAGCGTGTTTATCATAACCACAGGTTCCACATAGCAACCCAAGATAGTAAAAGATCACTATCAGGACCACCATGCAGCAGAGAATGAGACAACCCAGCCACCTAAGGAATAAAGCCCAAATGCCTGGTTATGTGCAAATAAAGAACACACTGAAGACCTGCAGAACACTTCAGACAGTGCTATACTCCTAACTGGCCCATCTGTGGTTCTTGCTGGGCAACAAGTGTCAGCAAAAAAAACCCTCTTTTCCTACACCAGCATACATTTTGGGCTAGGAATCCAATCTCTGATTACAGACTACTGAAGGGCTGGGGAACAAACCTTACAGGTGTTCTAAGGTCCAGCTGCTATATGCTGCTTGTACTGCAGTGTCAAACTCGAAGTGCAACAAACCATGAGAATCTGCCTCTGCTGCATCAAATGGTAATTTGTTCAAGAAGCAAATGAGACATTTATGCATACGGGTTGGTGATTAGTCATGAAGTACATAACTGCTTTTGCTGTAGGTCTTACTACATTTTGCTCACCATTATGTTGGGCCTGAAATTGAAAATAACTTTATTTGAAGCTGTTAAAACCTAGACTTTACGTATCTGTTTATGTGCTTTCAGTGAGCACCTTATGAGCAGTTTATGGAATTTGATCAGGAGAAAGATGTCGGATAAGAACAGAACTTTAGCTCTTTTTAATAAAGTTATGAAATATTTCCAAGTCACATATATGGAGCACATTCATTTATTCACATATTTGATATCTCCTCCTAGCTTTTTATCCTCCCCCAATTCCCTCTGCTCTTTCTTTTTTCTTCCACCATCAACGTTCCCAGCTTATATTTCTGACATTCCTTTTCAAGTCTCATCACAAAAACTTAGCAGGTATTGAATAGGCTAAGGGAAAGGTTATTATGACTACAAAAAAGGGTTCTTAAGGTTCAGTCTCCTTCTCACTTTCATTTAACACTGCATTAAAACCATTAGCACATGTATTCTGCAGCACTGAAATGGATTAAAACACAAGCAGATTTTGAAACAGGGTCAACAGAAACGTCAAAATGCAGGGAGAACTTGATGAGCTTGAAGATTGAAATAAATTCTAGACAAAGTAAACAGTTTGAAATAAAAAGCTTTATGCTTCAAAATATGAAATTATTTTTCAATTGTAGAAATCATACAGGTCTCAAACAGAAACAGACCCAAGGACAAGTACTACATCAATTTGAACAAGCATAAAGATTTACAAAGTGGGAAGCAAAATCTTTGCTACTACTACTTTACAGCAGGAAGTCCAGCACCTTGCCTGCAACTCAACAAAAAGAATTCCCAAAAAAAGGAGTTACCCTAGCATTATGAAACTATCTGTTTCTTCATGTATTACATCTTCTGACATATATCCTTCCTAAAAAAGATAGGAAAGCCTGCAGAGTAGAAGTCATCTCTTGCTCTGTTCTGGAACAGCACCCAGCTTGATTTGCTGCAGTCAAGGTCTTTACTAAAACACCCAAAAATTTGCCTTACGGTATCTTGATTTCACTCTTCATCATTAATAGTTTCAATGCCCTTTCAGAATATTAAAATACGACGTTAACACATTAGTTACATGCTACTGCATTAACTGTAGGTAGCACTTCACTCCTGCACTGTTTCCTATTTAGTATGTTCGTACCTGTAGAAATCGTACTGCTCCACTAGTGGAAAATAGTCTTGAACATTCGCTTCACTCTGTGTCAGATATACTGTCAAATCTGCTATAATCTTCTGGACAGGGAGAGTTTTTGTGAAGTTACTGATATTTGAACCAATGGATTCCAGCACATTTTTGATATCTAAAAGAACAAAAGTATTTCACAGATTCACAGAAGAAATTTACCTTCCATGTATGCACTATAAAATGCTGTTAGGCCTTTCTGCACATATAGCAAGGCAAGCCATGGAGACAAGCATGAGGAAAAGACAAGCAAGCAACAAAAGCATTTAGCTTCAAAGTAACACAATGGCATTTAAAAACACACACTTTATATTTAGCATTCAGTTTAACGATGAAAGATGTAGATGTTGAGCCAGAATCGCTTATCTTGCCAGCTTAAATCTTGCTTTTCATGCAACACTGCAAATGGTAACGCTGAGTGAGACAATTAGCCACCAGGTTTATGAAAGAGAAGATCAAAATCTATTTAAACTTCATCCGTTGGGAATACAACATGAAATAAATTAGACTGCTTATATTGATAATCTATACCACTTATTTCCAATCTCATTTAAAAAGATTAGCTAAATTCATTCCAATTAGTTAGCAACACTCTTGAGATAAAGATCAATTAAGCCAATTTTTTTCCCGAATTATGAAGAAACCCTGTGTTTACAATTTAGATACACACTACTTAGATACACAAAGATGTGATTCATTCACTTATCATACATATTCTTTATTTGTAAAATGCAATTTCTGTCTACTCTTCCCCTTATCTCAACTTGGAGAAACTGCAGAATGTATAACTAGAGGTTGCTACTTGGTAGTATGCAGCACCTTCATAGAATCATAGAATCACAGAATGGCCTGAGCTGAAAAAGACCAAAATGATCATCTAGTTTCAACACCCCTGCTATGTGCAGGGTTGCCCATCACTAGACCAAACCACTCCCTCCTACTCCAACAACAGCTGGACATGTTTTCAGGTGTGTGTTCTGATGTTTCTCTTCCAATCAAGCTCAACCAGGTACCAAAATGCTCATTAAAAAATTAATAAATGAACATGAAATTTCTCTAGTAGAACTACTGGTTTTGTTTGATTTGATAATGAAATTCAGTTTTTATAATAACAAAAGAGTGCAGAAATAATAATGGATAAATTAAGATGGTCTGTGTTTATGGATATTGGCAGTTATTGAAAATGAGCAAATCTGTTAGATTTCCTAATGAAAAGTACATCACATTTTTAGAAAACTGGCTCATTTTAGGCAAGTTACACAGTATACTACAATTCTATACATACTGTGTTTTATTTTGCCAAAAAAAAAAAAAGAAAAACTTACAAGGAACAGCTGTATATTTATGCAGAACAGGTCCACAATGCAAGAACAAAAATTAAAACAGATTAGTATGCATACATTATACTACATTTCAGTCAGTGTCAAGTGTCCAGGTACTGTCAAAAAATCACAGTTCAAAACCAGAGTAATAAAGCATTATCAAACAGGCATTAAGGTCCATGTTTTACCTCTCCTTTGACATCTGCTACGTTTCAATTCAGCAGCAGGCAGGATCAGCTAGTTGTTTTGTTGCTGTGGAGTTTTTTTATTTGTTTGTTTATTTAAACAACTAAACAGCTAAATACATCATAGATACACCACTGCTCATGCAAACTAGTCTTTCAACCCAATAAAAGTAAATATTAGAATGCAGTTGGGATCTCACCATTTCTCATTACTTGAGTAGTACAACGCCCAGCAAACAGAACTCTTCCATAAAATAGCATATGGTCTATTTTTAGACTTTATTTTGGATCTTACATAGAGATGTACTTACTTTCTATGCTTTTCATGGCACCAAATCTTAAAAGAAGATTTAAACTTAATTTTTGATACCCTTTAGCCCAGGAAATATATTATCAATAAAAGAAAACAAATGCATCCGTAACTGATGCAAAAGCATTAACATTAAACAGTTGAAGTGGAAAGGCAGTTTCCATTGTCCTCACCTGATAAGATGTTCTTAGTCTGATTCACTACTAAGTCTGGAGTATCATTAAATGCTGCATAACCCTAAGAACAAAAGTTGGAAAAATTAGAATAAGCTTCTCATGGACACATTACTTGCAACTTTTTCCACTGTGACTGAAAGTCCACACACGGTAAAATACACGTGGTAATACAAGAAAAACATACTGCAAAAGGTCAAAGCAAAATATAAAGTCAGGTGCATTTCAGATTTCATTCACTCACCAGGATATTCCTTATAAAATCTCTACATTTAAATACACACACATCAGTCACAATCGTTTCAAACTTTATAGTACTTTTGCTTGACACTTCTCACTCCTACAAAACTAACACATACATGAAGACTCACTAAGTGAAGGGAGTTATTACATACCAGTAAAACACCCTCTGCAATCCTATGCCTTTTTAACATGAAATGTTTGTTACAAACAATGAAATCCAGCTACCTCTGATAACACTGTAATCTTCAGTAAGAAGGGGAGAGGAAGGATTGATGCTGTGGGGACCAAGCTCAGTAGCTCACAATGACAGAAGGAAGAAGCGTTTTCCTGCAAACCTGATCCCTTCATAGGCAAGCAAAGGTGCAGGTCTCCAGCACACAGCCTGCAGTCCCCTACACCATCCTTTTATTCCTAGCAAATATTATCAGATTGCTAGGTTCTTACACTGCTCCAACTATGCCAGGTTTGCAAAAATACTAATAGTAACTGCATTAGATCCACTGTACTAGATTTAAGATTGAATATGTGCATTTCAAGATGACGGGAATACGCTACAGTTGATTAGAAGATCATGGATTTTTATTTTTTAATTATTATTATCTTGAACCAAAAATATAGAGCTTCCTAGCACATCCACGTTTCTGCCTTTTGCTTTTTAAGGATCGTTCTTTCAAACAGACCATTAGCTACACACTTTTGACGAGTAATATCCTACGGATGTAAAGCACCACATTCATACTTTTAAACACTAAATCTTGGTCAAACAATGGAATAATACAGAGAGATATCTACCATGAGCAACAATGAGGTGGGAACAACAGAATTCTGCTTCAGAAAGCCAAGAGAAAACAACGGATACTCATGTATTCCAGTTTATTAATTACAAGTTTATAAGCCTGTTGTGAAACATACCTTCTGAACCAGACTAGAAAGGTCTATTTTAAGGACATCATTGACCTTCGCAAGCTGTGAGCTCACCCCTGGCAACTAGGAAACAAAAAGCATCCTTAAGTCACATCAAAGTAGCAGTCTTAATACTTTACTCAATATTTCAAAGATAGGAGTGAAGGGTAAAGAAACTAGAAAGACTGTCATAGAATCTTTGTAGCATAACTCTGAAACCCTTGTTGTTCAAAAGCAAAGCTTAACTTCAGCATTTCTGGGAGGGCAGATTCTTTTCCTGCCCATAGCAGCACTTTAATGTAGCTGCTTGACACACATTTTATTCTTTTCCACACAGAAAATGAGAACAGTGACTGTAATTACCCAGAAACACAGAGTTAGTGAAGGTCACTTATCTCACAAGTGTCAGCATACACTGAGCCATTAACTTGCAGAAATACTAGCAGGCTTATTTAAGGCAATCACACTGTGAGTCTGAAAACACTCTCTTACCCCACTGAAATTGGCATTAATGTTCAGTTGATTTAATGAATTCCTGATGATATTGCAAGTTGAGGCAGCCTGAGCTGCAGCGCATGCAGAATCATTGAGGGTGTTGCTCAGGTGCATTTTAACATCTGTCAAATTTCCATGAAGCCTCTCGGTGCCTTCCTGCAAAACTTCTACAGAGACACTCACGTTTTCCAGTGCTTCCTTCGTTTCTCTGATGGCTGCAAGAATGCAACATCATTAAAAAAAAGAAATTTGTTAGAAACCAGATACCATTACAGAGGGAAAGTGTAAATACACGTGTAAACACTATGAGCTTCTAGACAATACTGATATAAATTATCTTTCCAGCCCACCCAGAAAAACCCTCTAGTATCAAATACAAGTTTATTGTTCATGACAACAGATTACTTACATTCTCCTACAAACAAATTAATGTGCTCAACCTACTTTTACTGAGATTCTACCCACTTTTCAGATTACTCTTTTCTACTCATTCCCTCTTTCTTTTAACCTGGTTGTTTTAATAAAGAATTTCAATGCTTGGTTATCAGAAAACAAAAGAAAGCCCATATCCACAAAATAGTATTTTTAAGGTCAGTTGTAGTGCAATTCAAGAATTACATGGCTGCACGAGGAAAGGAAAGAGATCAAATTGCATCAGCTAAGCACTTATGCACATTAACACTTGTCTGCCTTTAGATTTTGTCCCAATCACACAAAAGAACGCTAAACACTAGTTTTAAGACAAAAAAACCACACAGATGCAACTAAAAATGCACAAGTGTACGAAAATAAAGCACACTTCACACAACACAAGGTTCTCTCTTTTTTTTTTTTTTTTTTTTACCTTTGATAGCCCTTTCCACTTTGACTTCAAGACAAATAAGAGAAATAAAGCAAAAAAGGAGAATGATAATGAATGAACGAGAAAGAACTCAAAAGAGAATTCATGGATTAAAAAACCCACCAAGTGACTCAAGTTTAAGGATGATTTTCACTTTACTCTATAATGTGTACCTGATTCCTGAAAAAAGAAAATCTTCAAAAGAAAAAAGAATAAAGGAATATTTTCTTTAAAGGGAGATGGAACAAAGCACAAACAACATTGAACTCAAAGATACAATTAAGAAATGACGATTGTTGGCACTCTCATACTAGGTTTGACACTGATGACACTCAACCATAGACCTGTCAAAGACTAACCTGCAAAGAATTACAGACAGATCTGAGAGAAAGCTTTCCTAGTCTGCTTTATTATCCCTGGAAAGGGACAAGCACCTGAAGTGGGGATTGCAGATTTCATTTGCCTTCAATGACTGCTGAAACTAGACATCAACAATGGCACTTATGTCTTTACTTTTTAAATACATTTATAAATCTCAGAATATTGCATAACTACATTTTAAAAGAAACATCAAGGCAAGTTGAAAAATGAACCACGGTACTGCATAAAGCAATCTCATGTTGCACACCAAAAAAATGAAGCTTGTCTTACGGTGGCAACAGAATATTAATACAAGAACATGCAAATCTTTACCTCCTGCCATTGTCAAAGCTGCATCAAGTGCAGGACGTACTTCTTTCCCCAGCTGCTCTTGAACTCTGCTACCAAGCAAAGGTCCAACATCTGCAGCACGGAGAGACGAAAAAATCATCACATCCTGGTTCTCTTTTAACTACATTTTAGTATAGGTGCTATCGATCTCTTACTGAACGAAGTATACATAAGGGACTACAATTTCTCTAAGGCCTGACACAGTTTTTTTAATGGCAATTTCTACCTTTTATGGAAACAGATTTTCTTCACAAGTAGTCTTAACAAGGTCTAACATCTGACAGGAATTTTGTGGCATACTCATTCACTATAAGCTATGGTTCTGTTGGGCAAGAAAAAGAAGAAAATAGTTTATTTTCCCTTTTCCCATTCCTGATGTGTCAAGGTCACCCACAGCCCAGACCTGACAACCATCCTCGCCAAAATCCCTTAAGTGTGTTATGCATGGCTGCCAGCCTGCCCTCAGCATTCAGTGCTGGCTTCAGACTCACAGAGATCCACCTCTTCTCTCCAAACCCTCCTGCCTCACTGCCCACAAGCAGAAATCATCTTAGTTCAGCAAAAATGAGAAGGGGCGTACGCAGACAGATGCAGAGTTGAGATTGGTGAAGCATCTTAATGCAACTTCAGGTAGTTGCTGGGTCTCCTCTGTATTCAGGTTACTGTAAACAGCTCTTGGAGCTTTTGCTCCTGATGAGATTGGAATACTGAATGCTACAGAAGCATCCATTACTGTCAAGACTGCCATTTCTAGCTTGGGATGAGAATTTTTATCAAGCAGAAAAGACTTTTCAGCGTTTCCTTAGGGTGGGCAAACTGAATTCATCTACATTTCTCTCGAGGTTTATTTTACTGTTGATTCCCTTTTAATGAAATCCTTTTGTCCTCAGGTGTCACACACTTAATTCTGGTATCTCAGTACTGTACAAGAAAATAAAAGCTATCTTTATTTATTGATGAGCACTCCTATCACAGATCCAGTGTGTTAGTTCCCATAAGCTAACATATTAAACTTGCACCGAAAGTAAATAAATATTTAATTTGAATTCTTGGTTTGAAAGCTAGAAGCTAGTACTTGAAGAGCAGATACGAATTTCTTTTTCAGCTAGTGTTCTTGTTTTTAAAGGCTTACACAATGCCCAGTTTTTTTAGACATGAGTGTTCTTGCACGGAAATAGTTAGGAATATGTGCAAATACTGCTTTGGCTACTGCCTTCAGTGTGCTTTAGTAATCTTTAGTAGACACACTGACTTGAAGGTATGTCAAGCTTGCTGCACTGAAAACTGTCCTTATAACATGCTTTAAACTGATACCAAAGTATAGACTCTAGGAATCAAAAGTTACTATCTTTGCTTCCAGCAATCCTCTTCACAATCAGTTTTGGTATTTCTGCACTGCACTTCAGTCTGAAATGCAGACCTGTACACAAGCTGACATGCTTATCAGTACATGTTAATAATGTATACTGAATTCTAATCTACACTGAATATGATTGCCCTTTTCTATTATCACCATTTTTGAAAATTCTGAAAAAGTTCACTGGTTTGGTTCTCTCTGTTTATTGAGAGGTTTAAAAGGTGATGCCTCCTATTATGACTGTACTGAAGGAGAAGGTGAAGCAATTGTATTTCAAGTGTTATTTCTTGTTCTTCAACTGCTCATCCTGAAATGCCAAATACAATAAGCAGCTTTGGAAAGAAGATAAATGTGTATCTCAACTTCTAGCTGAGCAGAGGACAAAGAGACAACAACAAAAATAAACAAACGCAGAGATCTACAGTAACTGTAACCACAGCAACAGCTAACAGCTCTTCTCCTTCACATTTGGCTCCACAGTAAAAACTCAGGAATAATACTCTTAAAAAACACAAGTATTAGTGGTTATTTAATTGCAAAAAAGGGAAAAAATACTATCCTGATTTATTCAGTAAGCAATTTAACAAAAGACTTATTTCAGAAAATAGTTTGCATTACAACAGCTCCAAGTCATTTTATATGGACAGAATCTCAGATTTTAGTCTCATTTAACACTAAGAACAATTATTATGTTTGCAAAACATATCATCGTAATTTAAATTTCACTTTGCATTATGAGCTGTTTACATTATCTTATTGAAGGCTTTAAGTAAACAACACATCACTAACCCCCTCTAAATCAAAGTACTTACTATTTAGGTCAGAGAGCGCTTTATCCTTAGTTGTGTTGTACTGGCTCACCAAGTAGTCAATTTGCTGAAAAAAAAAGATGATATGAAAAACCATTAAAGTAATTGGGAAAAAAAAAAAAAAAAAAGTAATAGTTTCAAATAATGAGTCAGAAATTGCCACTCTGAAACAATCCAAATATTTGTGCAGTAACCCTCTCCCTTCCCCCAAATTCTGGAGTTCTATTGCTTTCAGTTAACTAAATATTTTAAAACCCTGCTTGGTACAACTGCACATAAAAAGATGGGTTTTATTGGGAAACGTACTGGAAGATCTTTGGGGAAAAAGACTCTACTTAAAAATGTTAAGTAGCAGGAACTGTGCAATACAAAGACTTCAAGTCAGTCAGGCACAGTATGTTTGTGCATGTCCTCATCCTTCTGATTTGATTTTCTAGTAAAAAAGATGATTTCTCTTGAAATAAGAATTGTGCAGCAAATTTATGGGATAGTGGTTCTGAAGCAATTCACAGTCCAGACTGGCTTTTATGGGGACAGCCTGTCAGAGTTTCCCTTACAAAAGAAGCTGGTCATTCTGCCTTAACTCAAATGGTTTTCATTGACAAATAGATCTGGTCCAGTTGCAACTTGGGTTCCACCGCGGCACTGTGCCAATATAAAATATCAACTTAGTTATCACCAGTTCCTGGTTCTGTATAAAAGGCTATTAAATAACTATTTCTGGAGGAAATCTTGCTACAGGTATGAAGTAACTTTGATTGATTTCTGCATGTTTAAAGTAATGCAGTGTGAATCCTAACCGAGTCATGCAGAAGTTAATATGCACAGTAAACATGCTTCCAATTTTAAACAGAAATGACTCAGATGTGCACAGAAGTGTATTTGGCTTGCAGCCTCAAGTTTTCAGTGGAGTGAAGAAAAAAAGAAACTAAAAAAACACCCACAAAACAACCCATACATCATACAGCAGTGGATGTAATTAAATCACGAAGTATGAGATGGACTCCTTTTTTTTTTTTTAAACAAAAGAGAAAAGAATAAAAAGAGCTTTTCCTACCAAGAAAGATGTAGGCTTTTTTGTGAAGGTTGGTTGGTTTTCCCAGACAAACCTGAGGACTAACATTTTGCAGGTCCGTAAGGCTTGCACTGTTTCCAGCAATGTCATAGACAAAATGCGATTCATATAACTAATAGCGTTAGCATCAGCTATCGTGTAGTCTGCTAATCTGCTATGACAAGAACTCTTTACGTGTGACTACTTTCAAATCCTCCTATATGTTATACACCTCATACTCACGAGGCAAGGACATCAGTTAGGATTTCAGAGCTTACAGCCAATGAATTGGATTCCACAACTTGTGAAAGAAATGGAAGTCCTTATCTTCAAGAAATCCTTACATGTGTGTCTACATGATAACAGGGTACCTCATCTGTCAAAAATGACTTGTAAGATGCATCTAGTGATTGCATAATCAAGTGCTATCAAGTCTAAGAAAGAAAACTTAATAATTCTGCATACGAACAAAAAAACCTACTACATAACTGAAACTTTGAGGAACTCCTGGCATGAATGTTCAAGTCTTGACACTTATAAATTCCATAGTTCTAGTGTTCTTCTCAACCTTTTAGCTAGTGTCTCTTTTTTAGTTCCATGTAACAAGATCTTCTACTCTGATATTTCCTGTCACATGCCTATGACTATAATCGCTCAGTGAAGAGGAATCTAATGGGTTCTGAGACCATCAGTTTTATCTTTCAATGCAAGCTTTCTCTCTGTGCTCCAAGGCAGCTCCACAAAAGGCACCCCTGTCTCAAGAGTTTCTTGATGTAACCTCCATTTCCTGACATACACCTGCATCACCAGACTGTCACAACACGTTGCTCAAATTAATCAACTTCCAGTATTGAAAAATTAAACTGCGCTTCTCAGATGCAATGTAGTTCAAAAGCTGCTGTAATAATGCTTGTTCTCAAACATGTATGGTCATGTGAAAGCTTCTAACCACATCTCATTTACTCTACTTTATGAGAGTGACACACAAAGAATTAACACCACACTGTGGTTGTCATTTATTTCAAACAAAAAGAAACGATTATTTTCTGCAATACTTCTTCCTTATACTTCTCCCCTCCCACCCTCATTCCCCACAAAGAAAAAATTCTTTACCGCTGGAGTGTCGTTAAGGAAAACTTTCAGATCTTTAAAATTACTGTTGACCAGTTTCTTCGCTCCTCGGACTTGACTAGTTAAGTGTTGGTTGGCAGCATATGCACAAAGCACTCCAACGCTACAAAAAATACAGATAAAATATTTATTACAGTGAATGCCTGCCCTAACATTTTAAACCAGAACAAAAGATACAGCAAAAAAAACTCTAACATTATGAAAATAAAGGTCTCCCTAAGCTTATGCCTTGTCTTTTTTACTGTGATATCGCATATCCACCACTTGACAAAGTAGAGGAATAAGCTGTCAGGGCAGATATGGTGCTACTAAAGAAAACGAAAAAGCAGTGTTAACCCACAGACTTCAGAAGTTAATAAATTTACAAACACTTACCCATCTGCAATGACAGCATCAGCAAACATGTAAATTGTATGCAGCTCATCAATGTTACACTCTTTCACCACTATCATTATTGCTGACTTAGCCACAAGCAAATGTTCATAAAATAACTATGAAAAGGAATATTTTACATTTGAAAACTTCAGCAACATTTGCTCATAATGGCTCTATTTATTTACATAATTATATACATCTTTTAAAAATAGTTCCCATTAGCTCTAAAAAACATATAAACACTTCCTGATAATAAAACAAAAGGTGGGAAGCAGAATAAGACTTCCAATCAGCACTGCTGCTAATTATTTCCTATTGGATCATCCCCACTGCAAAATTCTAATCAAAACACAGTAGATTTGCACAAACTTCAGATAAAAAGGCAATTAAAAATCCCATGAGAGCCTCCAAAATCTTTCATAGCATACAAACTACTTAAGTTTTTGTTTTGGTTTGGTTTTTTTGTTTAACTTAGATGTAAAATAAACAGAAGCATGATTTTTTTTGTTTGTTTGTTTGTTTTAAACCCATCTCATACTCACAACAGCTAACCTTTCAATTGGGAACAACCCTTTGCAGTTACAGGCACCAGGAGACAAGCAGAGCGGCCTCAGGTAGGGATGCACTGGTGAGAGCTCCAGGGCTCCAGGGCTGAACACAAACCCACTCGGTGCTGTAGGGTTTAACTGGTAGACAGCACAGAACCACTCATCAGAGGCATGACGCAACCCCAAAGGGGGAAGCACCGCCTGAAGCCTGCAGCCAGATGCATTACAGGCATTTCTGGATGGCATATTAGTTCAGGCCCTCAGTTGTGCTGCAGTGTAACAGCTCAGCACTAGTAATTAGGCAGTATACTGAAAACAAACATTATGGATATCGAAACAATAGAAGGGGGTAACCATCACAAAAGGCACTGGGCTCCTCCCAAACTGACAAACTTCACGTGATGGGATTAAGAAGACCTAATATTTTAAAATAGGACTTTAAGGAAATTTATACTACCTCCCTACTGGGCAAATAAAATTCCTGCTCCAGAGAATTTAAGGTCAAAGTAAGCCATAATATAGGCACTCAAATGAGAAATCAGATAGTGGATGGTGAGTACCTAGAATAATGTGATACATGCGTCTCAGGAAGAGAGGAGCAAACACTCTGATGAGGCTCATCTCTTCTTTTTATCAGTGATCCCAGACAAATCTTCATCTGTGTTTCGCTTTTCCTATTTTAGCTTTCCCAAACATGGTTAAGGCTTGCTCTCCTTCTTTCAAGTACAAGACCTTTTGCTGCTGACAAACACTCAGTATGAAAAGTTCAGTTTTAGAGCATGACAAAGTTAGAGATGGCTTCCTCCTGTACCAAAATTTCAGCCCTGCCTTTAATGCTGACTACCAACTTCCCCAAAAGAAGTCACTAACAAAGGGCCACCAACATTCTCCTTACTACTTAACTAACAGCAAACAAGAGGCAGCTATATTTCCAACATGGCCAAGCCCTTGTGCAGCCATTAACATCAGCTTCTACTACA
The DNA here is from genome assembly GCA_037305975.1 of Chrysolophus pictus. Classification (NCBI taxonomy): domain Eukaryota; kingdom Metazoa; phylum Chordata; class Aves; order Galliformes; family Phasianidae; genus Chrysolophus; species Chrysolophus pictus. Next base: position 14,744,328 of record CM074579.1, read on the forward strand.
GAACAATGAACGTAGGATGCACAAAATGCCAAGAACCTGAACAACCTCCAATGGCTTCCATTTTGTAAATAATTTACACTTTGGACACGTACAAGACAATTTGTCTTCTTTCTACAGTAATGCTAATGGTTATGAAAACATTTTTCTATTAAGACAGTCAAATATTTTTCTTCCTCCTCAAATCTGAAGGCAAACTATCTGAAGCTATCAGGAAAAGCAAACATTTGTGCGTCCCTCTGTAGACTCAGTTCATAATGCCATCTTTGTTCTTTGGGCTGCCAGCATTTTTATGCCTTTTCAGAGTTATGCTCACAGGCTAGAAAGGTCAATTTCAAGCTAACAAAACAGTACTTTGTGAGATTTGAGCATGATCATTTTTCTCTTCAGTCTCCTAAATGGAAAGGGTGGGAGGGCACGGGACAGGGGGAGACACTTTATACAGCTGATGCATCCGGAACAACCACAGCTACATTCTGAATGCAACTAAACAAATACACAGCACGAGAGAGGAAAGAAAAATCTATTTATTATATAACTGAACCTTGAGTCAACATTCAGTAAGCAGCTACAAGGAGAAAAGCATAAAGGAGAAAGAAAAAGGACATCTGACAACTGTTTAAACAAGCTCCTCAGGAGTCGGATCCTCCACGCTCAGCTCCTAGTCAGGTGTCATCAACATACAGAAGTCACTACTCCAGTTACAGGGGGGTCCTAGGCCTTTTCTTCAGCTGTGCTTGCTAAAAAAATTCAACTCACAGAATAGAAACAGAACTGATTTACATACTGGGTAAATGGCACCTTCCTCACCACCAAATAGCAGACACAATAAAGTTGTGGATGGGAGCTCTTTGTACTAACCTGCTCACCAAATCTTTTGATTAAGGTTGACTCCCAGGTTCTGAACAATGCGTGTTATCAATTCCACACAGCCCAAATGCCTTCTACGAAGCCCCAGAGAGGGAATTGTCAAGATACCAATACTGTTTCCATTCCATCAGACTTAGCTTTGCCTAGCACATCACACATAACAACCACAACTTCATACATGTAACTACAATTTTAGAAAAGAACTCAACACCACCATCTCTCTGAAGGACAGAAAACCAACCACATGCTAATCTGTCCTATCAGCCAAACTAGTTCCTATGACTGGTATTAAGTTTGGCACTGGCACATACATTTTTTACTAAAAATAAATTAAAATGTCCCAACTTTGTATGGCAGTATCAATACAGGAAAATGAAAAACCATGAGGTATTTCGGACTCGCTCTACCAAGAGAAGTATTTCAAACACAAAATGCATCTTCTAGGGAATGTAAGGCCTATGTACTTTAAAATAAACAACTAAGTACATAAACACAACTCCTACTTGCTTCCTTACACTTCTTGAGGAAACCCCACTGTAACAAGCACACTCTGCCTTCAGAGAGCACATCTCTGTAGAACAGCTTTTTGTTTGCTTTATTTAGACAAGAAAAATAATGTAATCTTTTTCCTTTCTTTACACAACTTCTCAGTAAACTTAAACCCTCATCCTGATATCCAGAGCACCATCAGTGGAAAGGTAAGAAGATAAAATCTGCTAGTTGTTATCTCCTAAAATCTGAACAGCATACACAGGCTGGTGTGAATATGCACACTGACACATAGAAAAGCCATCCAGATGTTACCAGAGTTTCCAGGAGTTGTTGTCTATGCACTACCTATTGCAAGCTCTGTGCTCAGCATCTTTTCCCTGCTAATACTCTTCCATCATGATTTGAGCTTCCTCTCCCAGCCAAGAAAAGACATTTTGGATCTGTCTTGACGTCACCCAGTAGCAGCGGGGTCTGCTCTTTTGGCTGTCTGCAATTAGCCAGAAGCATTTTACTTGCTCAGGATGGAACTCTTTCCTGTTACTGACACGGCTAATGTACAAAGCTGTGATCCAATCTGTGAGAAGTGTGGTTTTGGGAAAGCCAACTACAGGTAAATCTTCCAACTGAGCTGAAACTGCAAGGTAAATGGGGAGAAGAGTAGAAATGCACCCACAAAGAGACTTAGGCTGAGAACAGTATATGAGGTGGAGAAACAGGTACATCTCAGGCTCTTTTTTTGTGAGGTGGGTGGGGAGGAGAGATGGCTACCAGCATAACTCTCCTTTGTATTTCAGCACAGTAATAAGCAAGCTGCCATGGATTTAAATAGATCCAGGCATAGCACCTTGTCTTCCCTTTTTAAAGAAGATCTGGGAAGGGTAGCAGGCTCCTGCTTTGTGTAGCCATATACTGGAAATTGGAGAGCCAGACCTACCTCATCCAGGCTGAGATCAGCAACACAAGCTGTACAAAGTCCCTTGCCTTGTGCAGCACTTACAGCATTACAGACTTAGCTGCAAGTCCTATGGGATCATCTCTGCCCATGGCAGCCTGTGGAGAAAGCTCAGGCCAACCCTTCCCTTGGGGTATGCACCTGACATTCCCGATGCCTGATACAAAAGATGAGTTAAAGAGGCAGTCTCCCCTGCCCTGGAAAAGTGTATGAGTATGGCTCACTGATCTCCCATTCACAACCTGGGGTTTGCTTAAAACCACAGCAACAGCTGGGAGCAAACACACCAGTCAAAGACTGACAGGGGAAAGATCCCTTAATGCACTCTCTGCTGACAGGCAACATCCCCTCAGGCACTACAACTCGAACACAGTGTCCTGAGACATGATGTAAAGGTGCTGGCAAGCTTTGTCAGCTCCCTGAAGCTTCAGCATGCTGAAGGGTAACTTCATAATATATTTTCTTTGAGCACTGCTGCACTAAGAAGAACTTTTGTCCTGTAACTGTGGCAGGGATGTATCACCTGCTGTACTTTCTGGCTTTCTGGAATTCAGGTTACTTAAGTGTCATGTCTGTCAGTGACATCTGGCAGAAGAGAGCGTGATCTAATACAGGGTATCCCCAAGTGCTACAGTTAAGCATAAAGAATGCCTTAATTCAACATGACAGATAGCAGTAAAAGGGAAAAGAAATCAAGGTTACAGTGAAGTGACAAGGTAAGTCCCACCGGATTGAACACTCACATAGTACAGATGAAAAGACGTGAGGGGTTTTTTGGAATATAAGAAAATAAGAAAAACGGGCATGTGAAAAAATGAAGAAGTTGAAGGAAAACTAACAAAAAGATTAAAACAACAACAACAACAACAAAAACCTGAAAGTAAACAATATATTTTGAAAGCATCTGCAGGGAAAATAAAAGCCTGGGCTGCAATCCCTCATCACTCACTACATGCCCAGCACAGAGCAAGAAGATGCTAATACTCCTCACGCCAACAGCATCAAAATGTAACTAAACTCAAGCATATACAGTGAGTACATGCATGGCTTAAACAATTCAATCAGTGCCCAGAAAAAAAAACATTAATTTGAATTTATTTGAACTTATTAGACAAATACCATAGGAGGTAACACAATGACTTTTCTCACTACTTTCAAGAACAAAACAGTACGTTGTACCTCAGGTTCTCTATAGGATGGACTGAACATAGGACAGTATCATTCAAGAGTTTAACACAACACTCTGCAATTGCCACTTTGAGACTGGCATAAACCTCATTTGTCACATTCAGGCTTAATTTCTGTGTTCCGTATCTGCATTCCTCCCCAGTGAACACATAGTGACCTGGGGATAACAAAGGCAGCAGCACTTTTATAATGCAGTTGCATTTTCTTTAGTAAGTACTAATATTATTTAGCATAATAAAATCATTTCTGCACCCGTAGGCTAATACAGTAACATCATCTGTCGCATGGCACTGCAAAATTAGTGCTATACCAAGCTTTGTGTTGTTCTATTACACTTGCCTTATTATTGAAGAAGCAACAAAAAGAAATGTTGCAAAACAGCTCCTCTGACAGTCAGCATTTTTCTTCTGTCTTTGATGCATTTCCCCACCACAGTTGTCACAGCAACGACACATACAGAAGCAAAGTCCCACAAGAGGCAGTAACAAAATAAATAGCAATCCCAAGGCTGCGGAGACTATAAAACCGATCTCATAGTAGATGGCCTGCAATTCAGACAAAAATAGTGGCAACAGCAGGTATCACACAGTCACTGCAATCATACAGAGCAAATTATTAACAATTAAACTAAAGACTAAACCATCTACTACGTCTCTGAGGTTATGGGCCCGGTGTTTTTGTCAATAATCAACAACTTTTGCAACAAAAATATATCTAACATTGCAGACACCAACAGCTAACAGTTATTTAATGAGAGAACTAGGAAGTAAGCTACAGGAATGCATTCTAGGCGAGAAATATGTGCATGTGAAATGAACGCAAAGTGATGCAAATGAAGTAGATTAAAAATGAACAAGTTAAAATTCTTGGACCACAAATCTAATGTTGTCCACATCTGTTTCCAAAAGGCCTCCATAAATGTCAGCAAGGCTGCCTGGATCAATGCTGCACTGGGGTGGGAGGGTATGTTGTTCTCTCTGTTAATCAGGCAAGGAAAGATTCATGGGACCAGCCAACGATGTCCTTCCGGGATGATGGATTGCAATAGCAAAGTTTTCTGCAAACTCCAGATGAAAAAACTGCTTAAGGACTGAAAAATGTAATGGCGTGGATTTTCGGCTCCCTCACGTAAAGACGGTTATTGTGGTGCCAAACAGCAAAACATCAGCAGCTAACAGCAGGCTTTCCAAACCTGAAAGGAAGGAAGGTAGGAAGGAAGGAAAGCCTGCAATGCAATACCCTACTGGCTTGGGGCACAGTGTCTGCGAGGCACTGCAAGCCTCCCAGGGACAGCTGCTGCAAACATAGGGCAGCACGGCCCAAACCAGGCCAGCCATGTGTCTGACAGCTGGGCAGCATGGGGTGGCATGCTCCAGCTGTCCCTCCTGCCTAATAAATTTCTCTTCCCAGACTCTCTACAATTTTGGGAGAAGTAATTATCTCGCTTGTACTTTGAATCCTCCTCTGTTTTACAGATCTGCCAGCACAAGGTCAGCTTGGCAGTCCCAGATGAAACTGGGGCTGTGTATTGTCCTGCAAAATAAGTTACAATTTCACACAAGCTATCTATCATGCTCCAGTTCCAGCTTCACTGATGCCCTTCCTCGCAATCCCTAATTACCAACTGATCCAAATACAGCAACCACCACCATTAGCAGAGTTGCAAATTTCTGACCTAATTACCAATTCTAGGATGAAATCTAGTTTTTGTGTTGTTTTTTTTTCCTTTAATTGTCATTACTATTAACTGCTGGTTTACACCTGCTCTCCCTTCTGAAGAACACAATCTAGATACTAGGAAGAGGAATACGGGTATTTTTCTGTAAGAATTACGCAGGAACCCACAAAAATATTCCTGTTTTCTTTTTTAGTTAGCTGAACACTTCAGAAATTATTCTACAATGTACATTTTAAAATAGGTTAGATGGAAAAAAGCTAATTAAAAATAAAACATAAGAAATAGTTATGGATGCTTTAATAGGAGTAGTACATATCGACATGGTTAGTTTTTTGTCAAAGCCATACATCTACCAGATAAGACATTACCTGGAGTGTCAGGACAACATTTTCGGGCTGTGGAAGTCAAAACAAATGGAGAGTGTGTGTAACAGGCAGCATGCACAAAAACAAATCGAGTAATGAATAATTAACCACAATCAAAACAATTAACAACACAGAAACAATAACAAAAAGCCACTGAAGTAAAATAATGCATAGAAGCACAACTATGTAATGACAGATAATTACATACAATAAAATACACAGCAGGTAATGTCTGGTTTCCTTTGTAAGTAAATGGAATCTAAGATCTGCCCAACAAACATTTCCATCTTAGAGCAGTGCAAATCAGTGTAGCAAACATCTGTTTCTTTTAATTCCCAGCAATCTCAAGGCCAGAGATTGCATTTCTTTGTGGTTTAGTGACTCTTTCAAAAATTCCACCAGTTGTAACTGACCTGTGATATTCCTGACTACCATTTTCTTTTCAATGCTAATTTTATTTTTGCATAAGTGCAGCATTTTCAGTAGCAGTTTCGGGAATGTGACAGATTACACAGAAAATTCACTTTCAACTAATTATGGAGAGATTATAAATTATGCAAAAGTAAAAAAGAAGGCATTCAAGAAGGAATGGGGAAGTGTATTTAAAAGGTTCTTAATTCATTTTTCATCTGTATTTCAAGAAAACACTGAAAGTGAAATACACAGTGACAGGAATTTCTGAAGAACTTAATTTTCCCCTTGTTTTCACAGTGAAAACAGACTTATTGTATTATCCTATTAATCTCCAAATGACAAATTCACACCTGATAATGCTTTTCCTTTTCTTGACAGCAGAAGAGAAAAGCTACAAAGGTAAAACAGCAGACCCTCAACCTGAAGTCTGCTGTGTGTTAATCAGGAATGTTTCCAAGTTGTAGTCAAATTTCTTCTTCAGCATTACACACATCTTTGTGGAACTTCTACTGTACGATATGCTTTGAAGAGTCGCAATCATATTTGGTACCGTTAACCTCTCTTAAAAATATGGACCATGTATGATTTTGAATGGTTTTAGCAAGCCATCTCCCAGCAGAACTAAGGCTGTTGCAGCAGCAGCAGTGATGAGCTGAGTCCCTGTGAGCACACAGCAACTGTGCTCAGCTGTCAGGTTATCCTGGCAGCTTGGGGTCCCTGTCAGGGGATGATGAGGCATCTATGCAAGAGTCCAGCTGGGATCACAGGGACACACAGTGCAGAACTGGGGAGGGCCTCTTGAGTCACTAACACATTCTACAAATAGCTTTAAAAAAAAGGAGAGAGAGATGAAGGAATGGCAGCAGAAATTTAACAAGATAAATGTCAGAAGCAGTTAGATTTCCTACTTCTTTCAATTTCCTAGTGAACTAGCGAGCCTTCCTTTAATGTGGGTTCACACATGGCCCACTTCTTCCCCTGCTTCTGAGATAACATCACCGTATTCCCAAATAGGAGCCTTTTCTTCCTGGTGTTTCTTCTCCAAATATATGTATTTATCAGGAGTAATCATACCCCTTGTCAATTCTTTTCCTAAGCTAAACAAAGACTTCCACTGACCCATGTGTTTCGCAGATCATCCTAACAAACACTCCCTGAGCCCATCATGTTCAAGTTCATTCCTTCTGGCTGAGCAACCAAATCCAAGGCAACGTTTCCAGTCTCCTAATCGCACCCTTCAGGTACATTCCCATTTCCCTGCCCCTGCTGGGAGCTCCTCCAGAGGCACATTCACAGCCACACTTACCTCTTCATGGCCACATCTCTCTGATACTTCCAGCTTCTGCAAGTCTCTCCACTTGCCCTGATTTATTCTCAAAATTGCTTCAAGGTTTGGATTATATTCTGGTCAGAATTAGGTCCTATGGATGGCCTACATCTTCTTAAGCACACCTGATATTGTATCTGCCATCCTATAATCACACAGTATTTTACCAAAGGCTTTAACTACAGATTCCAGCTATTAGTCTCAAGTTTCTCTTGACTTACATAGTGGTTACTAATCACTACACTGAAGCTCATGTCTACCATCTACGTTCTAACACTTTATCCAAGGGCCCAGCCAACAAAGCCCACTTCACGCTGCTCTCTAGGAGTGCCCACACCATAGACAGGTGTTGCACTGCTAAGGCAAAGCCCCACTAGACGAGCCCCTAGGATTGGCAAGTGCTGCTTGATGCAGCAGGAGGACAATATCCAAGCATTTGAGTGCAATGCAGAGTGTATCAAACCCCTGGAGTGATAAGCTCGTCATCAGAAAGGCATAGAAACACAAGGTCTTCCCACTGCAAATCCCAAGGTCATTCAGCTCATCCTCAATCAAGACAATAGATTAATGCCTGTACGCCAAGCTCCATGCTCATCTACCTGTCAGAACACCATACTAAGCTCACATGGAACCACTTGCTCATTGCGTGGACCTGGTTATGACTCCTACTGCACAAGGAAGAAGGCCCAAGCAGTGACACTGCTTCAAAGATGGGGCACTGTCCTCAAGAACAGCCTGAAATCAGACCCAAGCTCTGTTCTACTTCCTCTTGCTAACAGACATCTTAAGAATTTCAACTGTCACAGATAAATCACAAACCTAAAGAGAGAACGGAGAGTATACTTAATGTGATCAGCACACTCTAAAAATTCTTTATCAGTAGACTATGGAAACTTAGTCTGACCAAGGCACCAGAAGCAGTATATAAAGTGAACTTTATGAGGAAAACAGCTGAAACTAACATGAGAACTGAGCAGTAATGACTCTTGCTATAAAGCATTTTTAAATAAAAGCAGTACTTTTCAATACAAAGGGGCTTCAACTTCTGCATAATAAGGACTGCAGTCACATTACAATTGGAATTTATAATGGAGCCTTAACTGTGCGTTTTTTACACTGGCATATGAAATTCCTTTGTGACATTTTTGACACATTTCAGTCTCAAATTTTATAAGAAACCATCAGTCTTGTTGCCCTCAAATTTCATTCCTGTATCTTTTTGTTATAGCTTTAAAATACTACTCACTGTTTTAGAAATAAAACTGAATTTCAAAGTCACTGTTTTCATTGTTTTATGCAGATACACACAGACAATTTACCTTTTGATAATCGCCCTGTGTATTTCCAAACTTCTGCTGTGCTAGTTTTCTGATGAGATCTGAAAATAAGCAAGAACATTCCAGAGTTTTAAACAAAATACATTACAAAAATGGAGGAAAGAGGATGGTATGAATTCTACTCTTAAGCAGGCAAGATGTAATTAAGAATAGACACCTACAGGATCAGCAAGCACTTAAGTCTTTTCATAAACTTGTCTAGTACCAACATTTTTAATTGATTGTGTATTTTATGAGATCACCAGGGTATACATCAATTAAACCCCACTGAAATGCAATGAAGGTTTTTCTGAGGTCACTGTTCTGTAGCTTAGCAACATTATTAAAAAAGTTAAGTACAAACTTATCAATTACTTGGACAAAGTTCTGGGTGCCAGCTTTGCTTCATTTCTAAGACAAGCACATATATAGATACATATAAATACATACACAAAATTACATAGATAATGTGCAAAACAAGCATGTTAATGACTTCTTGATTGAAGATCAGAAGGAAGAAGACCCTTATCTCACCCACTTCATTCTAGTTTCTATTCTTTCTTGGTTTTGGGACCAACAGACCTTACACAAGGGTATGCAGCACAGCCAGAACAAATCCACATAGTACTGCAAGTGCAACTCCATTTCACTCACTTCCACAAGATACCATCCAAATAATGAAGTAGGAGTTCAACATCAGTGCCACTTAACATCAGAAATAGAACTTTGCCACACTTATTAGCTGCAGTAAACCCCAGCAGCTGAAGGAATGGATCTCCTTTTGCAGACATCAGCAGCCTGCTCTCACAGAGGTGACACTATCCCTGTGGGAACTACGCTGGGACCTAAGGCTGCTGGCCACTAGTGTGATGCCCTGCACCTGCAAGCACTGGGCGCTCTAGCTCTGCTCCCTGCCAGGCTGCACACAAGAAGCCCTGCTCAGATGTCCAGAAAAAGTGATGGACTGAACTTCTGGTCTCTGAGGAAAAGGAAATACATTAGGAAGGAACAGTCTGACCCTGTGCTCATACAGGACTAGGCTCAGTGTGTTCAAGGGCGCTGTGATCTCACTCTTCTCCAATTCTGCACAAGTCTTATAAAAACAAATCCCCAAGCAGGCAGCTCCCCCTGTCCTCATCACCAGCACCCAACTGATCTGCAAGTTCAGGAGATCTTGAGAAGTTCCTTGAAGAAAATCAAACACAACCGCAGAGCAACAACTGCTGTTTTCAATGCAACAAGGAAGGTTTTCCCTGCAAGGAAACTGTAGCCACCAAGACTGCAAATTAAAAAATTAAAGTAAAAATCTGTTAATGTTAACATACACAGAAGTGTCAAGCAGCAAATCATTCACAGACGGGAAGTGTATTTTAAAATGCAGGAAGCGTGCTAGCAGTTGATGATAAAGGATTTCATACAACCCCCTTTTTGAAAGACTGTACGGAAGCTAGAAGACAAGGCTGAATCCCACAGTAACAGAGGCAGAACAAAAACATCAGTAAAATAATACCTAGGTAAAAGAAAGGAGCTCCAATCCTAATAAACATGTTCAAGCATTGCTTGGCAGGGATCAACCAACCTATGCCAAGATGCTCACAGCATCCCCAACGACCCCCTTAGCATTCCTCAGGGAGTTTCAGTAGCAAGGAGGTGCACAGCCAAGTGGGGCAGCACTGCACAAAGCCCAAAATGTAATGCACAAAATGTCTGCTGTCTCAGATAGTATTTTCTTCAGCAGCAAATGCAGAACATCTTTCCTCTTGTTTAAATCTATATCCCTCCCAAAGAGGTAATTTTAAGTAAGATTTGGTGCATGAATCATACAAAGCAATGAATTTTCTCTTGATCTTACAAGCAGAAGAGCTAAAATAACCCTTTCATTTATGTATTTATTTACCCATTTAGCATCGTGTAACAACACACTGCAGAACAGCCACTGAAGATGGGTTTTAAGGTCCCTTTCAGCCTAAGCCATTCTATGATTCTATAACCCCTGGAGATCTTCCAGTCAAACCCCTGGCTCAAAGCATGGGTAGCTACATCATGTTTCTCAGGGCTCAGTCCTGAACTTGACCATCTCCAAGCAAAATATCTAATATTAAAAAATAAGATTAAAAAAAATCCCAAACTCCTCTGACTACCTGTGATACACCTAAATTGCTCAGAATGTTTCTGATTCACAGTCGTTATTTATACCCTTTCCATAATTTATATCTTGCAGGTCAAAAACAGTACCTGAATACGTTATGACAAACTGATACAAAAAACAAGATTTTTGATGTGTTTTCAAAATTTAGAGGCTCTAAAGCCTTTTCATCAGAAACTAAAGCCCCGTTAGGTTTATAGTAAACAAGAAACACCTGAAAATAGGTACAAAAAATTTCCCAAATGGATTGCATAAATTAGATACTAAATAATAAGAGAAAATATGGGTTTTATGCCATACACAGCACAATGACTGCTATTACACAGCCTGTTTTTTTCCTTAATTTTCAGAATGGGAATTTTCCCTGTTGAATAAGGATCTACTACTTATATTACTTGGTAAAGATTTTTTTAGAAGCTTCAGCATGTTCTTCTCAACAGGCAATGCATAGTGATTGATCATTCTTTGCAATGAATTTACTATTTCAATAACTTTCAATATCAACTGTAAGATATTTTATAAGTTAATTCATTTGGAGGAGTCTCAGGGGAGAACTTATTGCCCTCAACAATGACCTGGAAGGAGGTTGTGGTGAGGTGGGAGTCAGCCTCTTCTCCCGGGTAACAACGATAGGATGAGAAGTAATGGCCTTAAACTGCACCAGGAGAGGTTCAGGTTAGGTATTGGGAAAAAACTCCTCACAGAAAGAGTGATGAGGCATTGGCACAGGCTGCCCAGGGAGGTGGTGGAGTCACTGTCCCTGGAGGTGTTCAAGAAAAGCGTAGGTGCGGCAGTGAGGGACACTGGGGTTGTGGTTGGACTAGGTGATCTTAGTGGTCTTTTCCAGCCTTAATGATTCTGTGACTTTATGCTTTCAAATGATACACGAAGCTATATATATTCCCATAAAAATTAATACTGGCTGAATCCAAATGTAAAATTACCTTCAGTTACTCACCCACACACCTGTAGGCACAAACATGCCTCAGTGGTTTTGCAGGAACTCAAGTTTTATGCACATCACTAGTAATAATGTTTAATACAACAGCACTCAGAGGTTAAATGGGAGAGCATCCTGTGCTCCCTTGTACACTGTGTTTTCACATACACTGCTCATTACTGCACAGTGAAGAAACACCTCAGTCTACATTTAGTTACTAACCCCTGTGATTTAGATTTGCTTCTAGAGCCATTCTTTCCCAGCTAGAACATCTCAAATCTAGCACTGAAATGCATTTTTATTTTAAACTGAACTAAGACAACTCCACCTGATACTATTCTGCATGATGCATAGAGTACCTCAGAGCTAATCTAACATTTTTGAGTCTGGTTCCCACTTCGAACACAAAAGTGCTAGGCAGGTGTGGAAAGGAGTGGTGCCCTCTATTTTCAAATTAAGTAGATTACTTCTGAAATCTTGGCTTGACCAGCTGCACACATTGTTTCACAGGACCAGTAATCCAAGGCTTTAGCACAGAACACATTTCCTCACTGGGGTTAAAGAGATTTACCTTGTGAGGCTCATTTACACAGCTAATTACATTATTGCTCCACACTGTCCCCTTCCTGCTCTCATCAAACATGCAACATGCCATCTGCCCTGGCAAATCTAACTAGCCAGATGAACTGTTCATTTACCAATGCAATTTGTGATGAAATATTAAGCACCTCTGAGAAGCTCTAGTCAATGAAACAATCACTATCTTCTGCATAATTTGAGTGTCATGTACATCCAGCCAATAACACTGTACTGTTCAGACAAGAAAATAAGGTTATAACTAGGCTTTCTTCTTGGAACTACTCTACAGAAAGGGAGAGCAAAAATCATGCAGATTTAAAAATAAACAGTCTGGCTTTAAGTCCCAACATAAATTAGTTATAAACGCTTCTTCCACGAAAGCTTTTCAAATCTAGGTGACAGGAAAACAGTTGGAATAAAACCTTTGGGAACGCTATGCTTGATGTTCGCTCGAACAATTCCATTGAGCCAGTTCAGTTATAGTGCAATTCCAGCATTAATCAAATTATGCCAGAAATTCATTTATCCTTTTATGCATAATGTGACATACTAAATTTCTATTCTGAAAAAAACTTCTAGCTAGCCAATAAGTACCGTGACTGAAGCATTCTACTCGCATTGAATGGAGTTCTTCAGAACAACAGGAGAGAATTATATTGGTAATATACATGATAATAACTGCTTTCACACCATCTCATATCACAGAATTTCCCCCCATTCCCCTTCATCTATAACAGACACTGTCAATGGATTATGTATACACTGCTCAGTTCAGTGTTTTTCTGAATATGGATCAGTTTGACCCCATTTAGTGTCGTGAATAAACAGCAACAATTAGTGTGAAATTAATTAATTAAAATAGCTTCAAGATTGTTTTTTTCCTCTCTAATTATGACTCAGACTATAAACTACCTCTTGCGTGTACAAGAAAACCATAAAACATTTCAGATTTATTAGCAGAGAAAAAAAATCTTTTGGGTTTTCTATAGCAAATTCAGTTTATTGACATTTTAGAATACTTGCTTTGACCTGAGTGGAACTTTCATTGCTTCCTCAAAGTTAGATAGCCTTAATTATAGTCAGATTCAGTTTCCTTTGAAGAAATCTCCTCCAGTAGATAACCTAGGGTGCTTCCCTTTACTGCTGCTTAACTACTTCATGGATCCACACACTTGCTCTGTCCCTAGTCCCAGGTCTACTCTGCACTGCTGGGGCCTCACCTCAAGCACTAAGTGCAGTTTTAGGTACCACAGGAAGGGAAAACCTACAGAGTGCTCAAAGTAGGGCTACGAAAATGAGGAAGGGTCTAGAGGGCAGGATGCATGAGAAGCATGTGAAGTCCCTTGATCTGTTCAGCCCAGAGCAGAGGAGGCTGAGGGGTGCAACACTGACATTCTCTCAGTTCTAAAACCCTCATACAAGACAACCTACTTACCCTAGAGATAGCAAAACGAAATTCCCTGCCCAATCATGTTGCACATTAAAGAAATAAAGTGCAAAATACCATAATCATAGAAAAAAAAAAAAAACAAAAAAGGAACCTTGCCATTGTAATTGCTTTCTGACATGTAAAATGATGCCCTATGACCTGATATTCTATGGTAGGTGGTTGAATGGAGCACCCATATACCAGCAAATACAAACTAAATTGCCTAATTACTTTAACCTCCCATCATATCTGCAACGTCAGTCTGCCTTGTTACCTTCTCCTCTCAATATGGTGTTTCCTCTAACCAATACGATCATCTCCCATTCACATTCTCTGGCTGCATTCTTCAATTACATGATCAAAAGCAAGATATATAGGCTACATTCCCAGCTTATCCAAGAGTACTCTGTTTCTGTCTCTAGCTGAGACTAAAAGCAAATACATAGTGAATGCATTTTACATCTTGTTAGACTTGGAAAGCACACACTGTTTTATTTGTAGGTGAAAAGACAAGTTACTGGACCACCTAGAAAAGAGTCTTAACTTATTGTGGATGAGGTGAAGGGTGATGTGAGAGGGTTCAGGCAGCAGGATCCTACAGGCAAAGAGATGCATGAGTAGCCATGAACAGGAGTAGACTACGCTGACTGAGTTTTGATCAGCACAGGTAGGAGCAGGTACACTGCAATTGCTGAAGATGCAGAACTGTAGTGCAGCAAGAGCTGCTGAATGTGCATGCTGCAATAACCAGGATCTGAAATATCAGATTCCCTTTACACCCTTAACAGAAAATAACACAGATTTACAGAAGAAACTAAACAGCAGTGGATTAGATTAGCAACAGTCTATGAATGCCATTCATGCACAGAAAAAAGTTCCCTAACTTCTCCAAAGCACTGATGAAACTACAGAAGTTTTATTAGTCAGTTGTTATTAATCAGGAAGACCAAACAAATAATTGCAGTCTTCCACAAACTATCCTCACACCTTACAGCTGCCCCAGACCGAGTATCTTCCTTTAATATAGTTACACACTTTCATTTTTGGGCACATTCTGCTTTTACTCAACACACAAAGACAACATTAAAGAGCCGTAACAGGAAAAGGTTTAGAGACAAAAAATAGTCTATGTGCTATGTACTACAACTACTATACTGTCTCTTATAGTGCAGCCAGAATGAAAGATTTTTCCTTTGAAAATAATCTTTGCAGAGACTTTCTAGCTGTTCTTTGCTACAAAGAAAGTTCTGTTCTTGTTGAAATTTTGGAGAAAGAAGAGAGAAGTCTTCAGAAAAATCTCTGGAGTTCACAATATACTTGCATATATCATGAAGAAGACACCAAGACAAGTAAAAAGCTCTGAAGAAGTATCCACACAGAAACTGCATCATCTCATATTCTGAAGACAATGCAACTTCTGCAATGTATTGCTTGTGCCACAGCAGCTACTTTTTGGGAATTTATTTTGTTTGTAGTAGCTACCTAAAGTTCTCTCCAGGCCGCCATCTGGTAAGGATTTACAGCAGATTACAAGCAAAGATTTAACTTGGTACACTGTGCATGCTTGTCTGTTTGAGCACACTGCAGGGAATTAATCGTTCACAGGTTGTGTAACATACTGGACTTCACTAGAATTGTACATATTTCCATTGTATGAACAATAGCATTTTTCCTGCTCTTCACTTCTGTCCTCAGAAGCTCCAAAACTGAGAAAAGCAAGAAAATCCTATCTCTATATTGCTACTGAAATCGCTGAAAATACGAATGCATGTGATTGGTAGTGATGCACGGGAGCCCTGCTGGTACCACATTTTAATTACCTCAAGAAGTGGCTTTCTGGCAGCTTTACTGTGGTTTCTCAGAATTCCTTCCCTATGTTTTTTCATTTCTGCAAACGTCAAAATCTTCCGCATTTGCTTACTGTGGCACACACACAGGATCCAAATCCTATACAGATCACTCCTTCACTCAAAGACAAAGGAAAGGCTGCTACACTGAAGCAGGGCCTCACCTTTCTATTTGTTCTATACCGCAGCTTTCAGCTGAGCTACACATCCGAAACAGTACTTAGTAAAAATATTCACCACCATAACAGTTGTTTACTGTTCACAAAAACAAAATAATTGGTGTATTTTCAGAGAACATAAAGCTCTCGACTACGTTAAAATGCAATACGGGTAATAATTTACTCTTTTCAGACAAGCAGAAAATATATCTGCACAGTGCAAGTGGGTAAGCTTACACTAAGGTGTATATACCGATAAATTCAAACTACACTATCTGTGGCAACTGACTTCCCTTCTGACTCGCTTCATGTTGTTCTCTTCTCCCAGGAAAGCAGTGACAGAATGAGAAGTAATGGCCTAACACTGCACCAAGTGAGGTTTGGGTTGGATATTAGGAAAAAATTATTCTTTTAGAGTGGTGATGCATTGACACAGGCTGCCCAGGGAGGTGGTGGAGTCACCATCCCTGGAGGTGTTCAAGAAATGTGGAGATGCAGCACTGAGTGATGTAGATCAGTGGTATGATGGCAAGGGGTTGACAGTTTGACTAGATGATCTTAGTGGTCTTTTCCAATTTAACAGTTCTGTGATTCTATTATTTGACTTTGAGACTTTCACTCTCTCTCTCTCCACAAACATTCCATGAACTAGAAGTTACAAGAGAAAACGAGGTCCAATACTACATACAGAGCATAGCACATAAAAATAAAATGGAGGGGGAGAAGAAAAACCAGAATCAGTCCCATTGTCAAGCCAGGAAAAACAGGAAGCCTTTGCTGGTGGCCTAAAAATCCACTTGTGGTATATAACCAGAGAATACAGCTGACCCAAAACCTATTCCAACACACTTCTCACCATACAAGACACTCAACGTTTCAGATGTCCTGACTATAATTTTGCTACCAGAGAGAGGGATACAAACTACCAGCATATTCACGTGGTGTGTTCCAAGACTGTCATTTTGCACTGGTATCTGAAAGGCAAAATGCAGACAAACTGATGCTTAAACCTGCTTTTCTCTTTCTCATGAAATACTATGTGGGATAGCCAATCCTTCAGAGACGCTACATGAAGTGAATGCACACAGAATCCCAGGAGTTTAATTCAGCATTTCAGTGTAATTGTTGGTACATGGACACCATGCCACATCCAAAATAACTTATGTTACTCACACACACTACACGCAAGAGCAATAATCAATCAAATACTTACATTTTTAGGAGAGGTTTAATTAAAATAGTCATTTTTTTTTTACCCAGAACAATAAACAAGGCCACCCACCAAGATAATCCTGTCCTGCACTTCTCACTCCTCCCAGCCTTACAGCTAGAACCTCCAGGTTTGATGCACTCAGCCCCATGCACCAATGCAAGGAACACCACTGACCAGCTCTTTGGCTGTATTTCATGTCTCCCATGAATGTTGCATGGTCAGGATGGTTTCAATCCCCACTCTAATATTTCTCCAGACTGCAACAGTTTTCCCAATTCAGCTCTCCCAGAAAACACCCAAACCACACACCAGCCACTGTTCCCAACAGACAGAGAGGACATAGCTGACTTATCTGGAAGCTGTTTTTTTGCCTTAATGTTATTGAGGTTGCAATGCTGGATTGTCATTTTTCAATTGCTGTTGAAGTGTGTTTTTCTCCTAGGCACAGCCAGCAGGCAGTGTTAAACCAGATCACAATGAGCATTCAGAATACTGCAGAGAAAAGATTCCAGATACATGTACAGCGCTAGATTTTCAGATTATCATATATGTAACACTGGTTACAACTGACTTACATATATTTTGCATAATGCTTGTCTCCATAAGGGACTCCTTGTTTACATAATCCAAATGAAATAGGCAGGATGACATTACAGAAGTGCAACCTTCTTTTTTTTCCCTCCTGTGGTGGCTTCCAATAGACAATCTGTATAAGCTTCGCCCACCCAAAAGCTCTGCCTATCCACAAAAAATCATTCTGACAAGCAATTTGCTGGATAGTCTACAGTTTGGAATAGCTCTGGGAAAAAAAAAAAAAAGAATTATGCTCCTGGTGCCTATTACAAGTAGTTTCTGACAAAGACTTGAGGTCTGCTATTTCTGTGTTCCTTGTTTACATATGTATGCTATCAAGCAGAGCACCTCTTAACTTCCCAGCATGAAACGAGCAATGATCTTTTAAACGCTATTTCCTTAAGTGTATGTGACTGGGCAGAGAAAATAAGATGCTAATTTATCCTGTTATCTTCCCGCTGCTCAATATTTCACAGTATTTCTAATCTTAGACACAAGGAATTTCTTCCAGCGTATACCCCATACGATCACACAAAGATCAGTATAAGTTCTTATAAAAGTTCGTAATTGCCTTGGAAAACTGAGTGCTGCCTTATGTTGCTGAACTGTAGCACCTGACCCAAAGTCAGAAGCACTATGCACGCAGTTCCTTCTCATCCAACACATCTAATGTATTAAAAAAAACCACACATCACACAATATCTGGATTTTGCTGAATACACACTGGTACCCAGAAAAGGAGATACACTTTTCCATTGCAGCTGTACTAGCTAGGGATACTCTGTTTATATTCACATAAAATGATGTGATTTTTTAACGTTAATGTACAAAATGTTACAATTGCTGAATACACTCATGTGAGACAATGATTTCAAGGTCAGAAGACACAAAACAAACTTGCTAAACTCCAAGATTTGCAGCAGCTTTGAAAGATGCTGAAACTGCTCAAAATAAGAACTGAGAGGTGCAGTCCAGGTCTACGAAACTGCTTACTGTTCTTTCCCATAAGGAATATACATTTACCTCTCCACACCATGCTTTGCCTAGCAAGGTCCTGCATTCACATTTGCATTAAAGTTTCATTTCTGCTTCAGCAGAAATGGTGCAATCCAGAAACAGAAGCATTACAAAGCAGTTGTAATTAAAAGTATGCAGCATAACCGCCTAGCGATATGTTCAGATACAGCAGAACAAGGTGAATGTGCCTTAAATTTTTGTCTTATTTTATCTAAAAAGAAAAGGAACTTCAGCTTAGTTCTTTTGTGAACTCCTTGTATAATAGTTACAAGACACAAGCTGTGAAACTGAAGATTTGTAGTGCAGATCCTGCTGGCAAGTGGAATTTCAGATTAAAATCGTCTTACTGCAACTAACATTAGTTTCCATGGGAACAAAGCCACGCTAAGACAACCACACAGCCAGGGCTCACATTGACCAAGCCCCTTCCACAGCAAGTTCATATCTGAAGGTCCCCAGCACAACAGGTGACGCACACTACGTCACATCTGCAAACTGACTTAACTTTATTAACATGCTAAGCTTCAGTTTGCAACAAATTCTAAGACAGAAACCAGCAACTTGTTTTGGTAAATGTCCTCTTAGTTGAGTGCTGGAAGCAACCTTTAATTTTTCTGTTATCATCTGTTTATTGTAAATTAATAAGCTGTTAATAGTAAAAAATAACGAGCCTACAGAGTCTCAACAGCAGCAGCAGCACTGTCCTCTTCATGTTACAGACAACTCAAGGCACTGCACGATTGAAGAGACCAACTGAGCATCATGCAGCAAGCCAGTGACTGAGCAGATTCTTCCACCCCAGTATGTCAGTAACTCCATGCAGGGGCAGGTATGCTCCAGAGTGAATCACTCCCTTTGCAGCAGTACATTATCTAGTAAGGGCAAAAGTATTTGACAGATGAAGCTAAAAGCAGATCTGTTCACACTCACTGAAGCACTGCAATCAGATATCCAGTCAGTACAGCACTGTTCTTAAAGATTCAGCAATTTAAGCAAACCTAAAAGGTTACAGTTCCTTGCTCAGGTTCTGTCGGTGTGCTTTTCTCAACAACTGCATTTAATCCCATTAATAACTTACCTATTAAATCTGAACTTAGATTCAGCTGCATGCCCACAAACCTTATGGCATGAGCAACATACTTAGTCTGAAGCTGTTTATCAGACAATTACTCAGATTTAACTAAACAGGAAGTAAAAACATAACCAAAAACAAACTTATAGAATACCTCATGGCTGATTTTCTTTTTAAATAATCATTTTCAGCCTTAAAGTAACTAAGAAGAACATTTAAATAAATTTGCATGCAATTGAAAAAGTTAAGAACAACTTTTCCCAAGGACTTCATCTTTTGCTTTATCACAGGCTAGGAAGCTCATGCTAGCTTCCTTCCTAAGGGCTTTATTGGGACTTAAGGTGTGCAGAACTGTAACATCAGAGCACTACTGGAAGCACACAAATGATTTGCAAAGGCAGGAATATCTATCTACATGCAGTTAGGCAATCCTGTCACTTTTCATATTTTTTTCCCTTCTTTTTCCTCCCAGCTAAGCATAACTGGAGATTGGAAAAGCAAACATTAAGTACTTCCAAGTACTAGGGGAAAAAAAAAAATAAGGCTTCTAAGATCAAAGTTATAACTGACTGATACAGAGCTCTGCCTGTGAGCCACATTTCTACCCTGTGTTGTGGTTATCTGCACTACTCTGGGGCATCAGCCTGGAACAAACTCTTCTGGGGCTCCAGACCAACAGCAGTGATGTTTTGAGTCAGACACACCGAAACAGCTTTCTGTGCATACTTGTGATTACGTTTATTTTCATCTCTGAATCAGAATTAATCCTATTTCAAGTTGACAGTTTAAAAAAACATCATTTCAAATATTTAACTACACTATTAATACACTGAATGTGAAAATAGAACAGCATATGGCAAAAGAGATTAAGAGGATTAACCAATTAAATGGTATGACTCAAACTGACATGATCCGTCAAATCTGTGTTTTGCAGTGAGGTACGTGGGGGCATGAGAAAAGGACTTCACCTAAAGAAAGCACTGAAAGCCAAACTCTTAAGAACATGTGGTTTGGTTGGAAACATCTGCTGGGAGAGAATGAGATGAGTGACACGTGAAAAACTCACGAGGTAAGCAAAAGTGATTTACTTTTAGATGGTTCCTCTCTCTTTAGTGCTGTATTTCACAAAAATCCACACGCTTGATGTAGAACTTAACACAAACAGCTCCATGTGACTTGACAGCGAACTCTATACTCAATCATTTGTATGTTTTGGTCACATAATATTAAATTTGACATACACAGCTATAGACCACATTCCTGTTACTACAGAGGCACAGTAAACATCTCACTGAATTCAAGTTTCCATAACTGAAAGAGTAAAATATTTAAGCGGGCCTCTGGACAGAACTAAGGCCTTTTTCTGAGAGCTGAAGGCAGACAACTCAGCATATCACATCTCATGAGAATAAAATAGTTCATCTGCACATTACATGGCAGGAAAGAGCCACAAAAGTAGAGACATCTGGAAAGCGTTCCTCCAAAAGGTGACATTCCTGTCAGGTTCATGCAATGGCCCTCAGTACACCTGGAGTAAAACCTGCGGGGAAGACAGATAATGCAGGGAACAGGTCAGACCTTTGCTCCCCAGATTAACCTTGGGATCTCCAGGCACTTGTCTGAATAAAATTAATTCATTTGATTTCATTCTTCTATAGCTATTGAAGAAATGGCAAAAATACAAGCAAATAATCTTTGGTAGGTATTATACAGGCTTGTAACCAAAGAATTTAAGACGTTAAATTAGTAAAGGATTTAACATAATTGAAATATATACTACAAAATAATATAATCTTCTTTTATACGTAGCCACAGCTAAAATGCCAAAATTAATCAGTAGCAAACCAAAGCTGTTCTTAGGTCATTGAAACTTCACCTTGGTATAATTTAAAATATCAATATTATACAAACATTAGCATTTTCTTTGGACAGCTAAATGAAACAAAAAGCACATTGTAAAGTTCCACTGATACAACTACAAACCCCACAAACACACAGATCCCAAAAGCACGTTTCAAGCAATGTAGTCTCATTAAGCACACATTTTTCCCATGTCTCAGCCTCTCCTTTAGGAGAACTCAGTAGAAAAGGAATGGGAAGAAAAAAAATAAAGATGCAGTTTCATTCTTAACTCTGGATCACAAAGGAACACAAAGTTGCATGCTTGTATAATGGAACTGGATTTAGATGAGAGTTGACTGGATGAAGATATGGAAACCAAAGTTTATTTCTAGTTGCTAAGTTTCTATGATCCTTCTGAGAGTGCATCTCATAAAGCTGTATTTTAAAAAGAATGTTTATCACAATATACAAATCTTAACGAGCTGTCTTTTATGGATTTAATATTAAATACAAAGCAAATCATGCTTTACTCCTAATCCCACATTTCTGAGTGAACATAAGAAAAAACAGCCTCGAATGTATCAATGACAGCTTTGAGATATCTAAGAAAAGTGCTGTGAAATTTCATTAACATTTCGTTTTCATTAATAACACCCAACTATGCAGAACAGAAAAATGTTATCTGACATGGTACTGTGCATATTCCCAGGCCACACCACATGCTACTAATAAAAGCCCCTACTAGCATTTACTTCCAAATTACTGTCTTGCTATCTACAATAATGTGAGTGAAACAGTAACAAATCTTAACATGAAAAACAAAAACAAGTTTATCTGCTTACCTTGAGGAAAAGGATTGGGCTGCACTAGATACAGGAAAGCATGGACTACTTTAAACAAAATTCCTATTGGCCCAGGTTCATGGTATGCACCTGTATCATATGTCTTGGCAGGTACAAATCCAAAATCCAAAGTCCCAGGAGGCGGCTTGTATATAGGCTGAACCTCTGAAATAGTACTTCCACAAAACAACAGCAGCAGCAGACAGAGTTCCACGGCCATGGCTAGCAGTATTCATAAAATTTGAGGTAGAGGTAGTTGTCCCATCAACTCCAGAAATCTTCAATACATTCACTTAGGAGCTAGATTTCTCAACAGCAAAGCACTGGTACCCTCACACCTTTATTCTTTAATGTCTTCTTGTTCTGGAGTGGTACAGGAGCCTCTCATGGAAGTGACTCAGCGCACCATCTCTAGTAAAAGAAAGAAAGAAAGAAAAAATTCTGAGCTCTTTAAGGTATTGGCGTGCAAGCAGAAATTGCAAGATACCTGCAGACACTGAACTTATCATCACTTGTAAAAGCAAGCTTGGAAGGACAGAGGAAAAAAAAAGAACTGAAGTCTGTGAATAAAATGGTCTGCTACACATGCTGTACTTGAAAGAGGGATAAAAACAATTACGCACAGTTCCAGGTCAATGAGTTTTCAAAAACAAAGCAGAGCATTGGGACAGCTCCAGAGAAAATATGCAAAATTAAGGTAGAATATACAAACTGCAGTTCTAACTAAACACAGTATGTCATTTCACAGTAGTTTGCATCCAGTCAGCTACCTGTAGTTACTACAGAGGATGACAACTACTAGTTATATCTTGCAGTTTCTTTAATCTGTAACATTTTAGTTTATAGGACTCCCCTCCCCACAAACAACCTTGCAGATGGCACTTCATGACACCCATTTCATAGCTAAGGCCAAAGACTCATCTCAAGAAAGAATTTAAGCTTCCACTTGTTTTGACATTACAGGAACTTTTTATCATTGAAAACTTAAGGAGAAAAAAAAAAAAAATCTACTGTCCTCCTGAAAGATAACAGTGTATGTCCTCAATTGCTTTCAATAGAATGCAATTAACTCAAACTTTCACAATGTTCTCCTTCAGAGCCTGGGCAGCCAATAGCTTTTATAAAATGTCTTGTTGAAGCTGAGTAGCATTAAGATGACTCTGGATGCCTGTAAAGTGTTAAGAATGTAGTCTACAAAACCACAACACTTTCATCAACTGTCAGAAAAGAAAAACTAGCAGAAAATCTCCCAGTTTCCAACAAAACACTTAGCCACATTTTCATCTACCTGGAGCTAGCTAACACTCCTTCACTGCAGTATGGGCCATGGTGCTCTCCAAGGAAAAACTCCCTCCTCCCCCCCCCAAAAAAAAAACCAAACCAAAACCACCAAAAAATAACAAAAAATGACCCAAAGAAGTCCCCACAACCAATAAAAGGCAGTGTTTGCTCCCTCTTGACTTTGGAAGTCATCCATCAAACTGGCTCATTTCTGGAAAGCCTTCACCCATTGATCAGAATGCCACCAGTGGGGATGACTGGGAACGCACCGCTCACAACCAGCCACCGCTTCAGAGCAGGGAGCACCCAGTGCAAAGCAACAACAGTGGGCAAAGCAACACTGCAATCACAGCTGCAGCCAGCCCAAAGCCACAGCAGCTTCTTCACTTCAAAGGTGCTTCCACGTCAGAGGAGGTCTGAAGACAAAAACACTTCTGAAGTCGGTAGCAAGGTGAGTCTTTGTCTCTCCCATGCTTTACAGTCTCTAGTAAAACATCTGAAAGCCAGCACTGACTCACTGGAAATCACATGGCAGGCTTGTTTACTGCTCCGTCCTGTATGCAGAAGTCTGATTAGCATCAAGAAAAACATGGAACACAGAAATACAAAACCTGATCAAGTAACTAGGGACAGTCTTGTTTCCCTGAAACCCAATCTAGCTAAAAAGGAAAACTTAAATCTATTTTTCCACCCAATGCCCAGTGAAAACCAAGAAAAACAATTACAATCCCATGAACATCAGAGTTACCAAGCCATACTCAAAGAGCCAATGTTATATGTTTCTCTCTATATAATGCCCAACACTAAAATGTAAAATCTTAGCAGACATTAAAAAAATAGGGATTTCCATATCAGAAAGATATGCTAAGTTAAATAATAATGCCAGAAAAAAAAATTATCATAGGACCGTTTAGTTGGAAGGAACCTTTAAAGGCCATCTAGTCCAACTGCCCTGCACTGAACAGGGACATCTGCAGCTGGATCAGGTTGCTCAGAGCCCCATCCAGCCCAACCCTGAATGTCACCAGGGATGGAGCAGCCACCACCTCTCTGGGCAGCTTGTGCCAGTGCTTTGCATATATTTTTTTTTCCTTATATCCAACATAAATCTCACCTCTTTTAGTTTGCAACCATTCCCCCTTGTCCTATCACAACAGACCCTACTAAAGGGTCTGTCCTTTCTTACAGAACCCCTTCAGCTACTGAAAGGTTGCACTCAGGTCTCCCTGAAGCCTTCTCTTTTCCAGGCTGAACAGCCCCCAGCTCTCTCAGCCTGTCCCCATAAGAGAGGTGTTCCATCAATTATCCAGCTCTAACATATTATTTTTCCCCTTTCAATCATTTCTTGAGACTGAGATTCTTGAGCTTTCTTCAGCTGAAAAGACATTTTTTCAGCAGAATTTTCTTTAATACACCTATCACACCATGGCTGAATGCAGAAATCAACGGAAAATGCAAATTGCTTTGATGGCAGTTTATTATCAGATCCACAGAAACTCCATGGGATAAAATATCACAAAATCCCAATTAAGCGCAATAGATTTTTATTTTCTCCTAATGACAAATCAGTGAAGGTTGTGCAAGTTCAATGAAATAAACCAAGCTGAACTCTTACTAAAAAGTATGAACACTTTCTGAGTAAATCTGAGTGCTCTGGAGACTTCTCAACGCTCTCCAAGAGCTCAGCAAGTCAGGAGATAACGCTCACACACCATCTCTGACCCCTGCAGAAGTTACAGAAACGGACAGAAAAACAGGCTGAAAACACTACATTGGAATGCTAGGGGCATTTGTGAATGATAAAACTGGAGAGGAAGATGACCATAACTGGTGTCCTAAGGCAGAGTTAGAAGACAGGGCAAGTTTTCTGTTGTGAGCTCTGTTATATTAGAGAGAAGTGGGAAGATGCATACAACTGTTTTTTGTCTCTCTACCCCGCCCCGCTCCCCCCCCCCCCCAACAGACCAAATTTTAGGCTAAGGACAATTTAAACTAGATCTAATTGTACGAATGGGAAAACAAAGCACTACCAAAACGTCCTTCTGACGTTGAAAAATAATGCCTGGCAGAAGTGTGAACTCATCTACTAGCTGATACTGAATCCTGGCAGTTTCACAACAAGGATGCTACTGAAATTGCAAGGACACTACCTGTACTGCAGACACAAACAATATCTTGCTGAATAGAGATGTACAACCATCTTTCCACTCTGAAGACATTACAGAAATGTCCAAGTCTGTATAATTTTCAGCTGAGCCTTTATGAAGTTCAGTATTTCTCAAAAAGCAGGCAGGCATCTTGCAAATCAAAGAACCTGCAGCATTCAACCAGATGTGCTCCTTCTCCCATTATTGGCAAATCCATCACAATGAACTTGGTATATACAGGCTTATTGAGTGATTCCTTCAGGCTGACACCAAATCTTCTCTAAACTATATAAAGGCTACATTAATAGTGAGCAGGAACTTGCAGAAGCACTATTAAACCTATAACTCAGGCTACCTGTGAGCATTCAATAGCTGTTCAACCTACCTAAAAATAACACTGATGTAACAAGCTCCCTGTAGTTCATCTCAGTAACTATTAAAAAAAAAAAAAAAAAAAAAAAAAAAAAAAAAAAAAAAAAAGCCCACAACCTAAGCTGGAAGCATATTAGTAGCTGAATATGCTAGATGAACAGTGCTGAAAGCAAAAAAAATCAATCCATGAAATTGTGAGAACTGCAAGCGTGGTATATGAGCAGAAATGACATATATACCATTCATGATAATCCTCACTGCAGTGTGTGGCCATCTCATTTCCTTCAAAGCAGCGTGACATCAGTACGAGTTTGCCTGCACAACTCGTGCCACGTTCAAGCAAACAGGGAGAGAAAAATCAACTGTGTGAACCTTTGGAGTGCTTCCATTAATTATCAAGCAAGGTGTTCATTTTGTTACGGTTTTGATTAAGAAAATAACCATATGTTAACTATGGAAGATACGTAGTGATTAAAACTTTGTTTTCTGTGCAGTTTGCAAGCATCCACTTTACAAGAATGGAGCTTTTGCTTGCTTTTTATTCTGTAGCTGTCACCTAAGTATCCCACATAAGTCACTAAACTGAATTTTTAGGCTTTTTTTTTTTATTTTTATTTTTTAAAGCACTGTGTGTGGAGAACATCACTGCTTCACCATGTGTGCTGCAGTATTATCACATCTCCAGTATATCTCACTTCGTATTAGAAAACAAACAAACTGCAGTGCTTTCCAAAACCGATAATGCTTCAGCAACTGCAGTGCAAGTTTAAGAAGAAGAGACAGATTGAGATGCAGAAGTTCAGTAACTGCTTTTATGATGGTACCTACTCTAATGAGCAGAACTCAGAAGCATTGTGATATCCTCCTCAGAAGCATCATGATGTCCCATTCTTTGTTACTACACAACCGGCCTCTCATTTAACATTGCAATCCATGCACATACAACTCTGCAGTGCAGTGATGTGGCTATGATTAACCCTGTGAACTGAAATTCAATCAACCAGAGGCTACATTGCTCAAGCTCAATGTGGGAGCCTCTTGGCAGCAAACCAGGTCGGAACAGGGGAAGAAGCAGCTGTCCGCAGGAAGCCCACCCTGAAGAGCTGGCTGTGTTTGTTATGTTTTTTAATTAGTCATTTGAAAACCCGAGTCCATAATACCATTCAAGGTTCCAGCAAAAGCAACCAGCGGAAGACTGAAATTAATTACAACAGCCACAACACAGGTAGTTACAGCTGGCCTGCAACTCCCGGATGTGCATTAAAACAAAACTGCAAATGAGATACAACACAGCCAGCTAAGCTAGACGCCATCAAGTCAGAAAGATACAGTTTTCTGACACAGTCTCTCTCAAGCCTACCAAGGATTACAACCTGTTGCCATAGGAGTAGAAAGCAAATGAACCCAGTAAGCACCAGGGACCGCAGAACTGCCTGACGGCACCAACACAAACAAAATCCCCCACCCAAAGGTACTGCAGGAGGCACCTGCTGTGCTTGTTGGTGCTCAATGCGAAGCACTCAAGTCAGGAACATGATTATGTGGAACCCAGGCTAGCTTTGAGCTGCTAGCTGGTTGTGTATGAAGTACACAAATATACACAACCCCCCACCCCCCAAACAAACAAAACCAAAAGAACCAACAAAACCCACTCACCAACCAGCTAATCCCACACTGTTTGCTGCTGTAGAAGTCACAGCAGTTTACTAACATATGCACACAAATAAACTCCAAGTGAGATATCTTCCCCAGAAGATCCACGGCTCTGACTTTTAGCCTAAAAGTTTATGTTTTCACTAAACGATCCAAAACCAAATACCTAACATGAGGTTAAGCGATGCGTTTATCCCCGTGCTCATGAAGCCTTTCCTTGGAAGAGCACTCCTCAGCATCACATAGGACACCACAAAGACATCCCATAATTAGACAGCTTTTCGGCAAACGGGAACGAGCGAGGGCTGAGCGCAGCCCCAGCAGCAGACCCGGACCGCGCTCCCTCGCAGCTCGGACCAAGTTTCCCTCATCTTTCCAATTACTTGCGCCGGCGAGGCTCTGCCCCCTGCCACGCCGCCGAGTCCTCGATCCGCACAGCAGCGCGGGCGCCTCAGCTCTGCCTCCGCCGGAACGCGGACCGCTCGGTAGTTTCTCCGGCCGCCTCCCCCCGCACGGCGCTCGGATGGCGATACGCGATGTCCGTCGCCGCAGCCGCGCGCCGCGGAGAGGCCGAGCCGCCCCAGGTGCGGCGCTCGCCGCAGCGCGCTCCCACGGCGGGAAGGGGCGAGCCGCCCTCCTTGCCCGCAGCCACCATTCCGCCGCAGCGCCGAGGCGGGGGGTTCCGTCCCCGCGACGAAGCGATGCGGAGGGCCCCGGCCCCCCCACCCAGCGGCCGGACATCCCCGGAGCTTTTCGCTCCTGTCTCCCCGTCCCCGCCGCCCGGCTCTGCTCCGCGGGCGGATCCGCCCTGGCTCCCCGCACGCCGCCGTGCCGCAGCCCCTTCCTTTCCCGCAGCCGGAGCCGTCCCCGCTGCTCCCACAGCCGGCTTCTCCCGACCCAGACCGAGCCCTCCTCCCGGCTCTCCCGCCGGTCGCTTCCCTCACCCGGTTCCCGAGAAAGGAGCTCACCGTCACCGCCGCCGCCCTTTCTCTCCGGGAAGGGCAGCACTTGTGCCGCCCGCAGCGGGAGGAGCCCCGCCCCACCTGCCGCCCCTCCCCGCGCACACCGCGCCCGGCACTCACCGGAGGAGCGGGGTCGAGGAGACGGACGCTCCGGTCGCGGGCTCGGGGCTCGGCCCGCTCCGCCTCAGAGCGCAGCGGCGGTGCCGTCCGCGCATGGATTACGGAGGGCGGACTCTGCGCTGGGTTGCGGGACCACCCCGGCGGGCCGGGGCCGGAGGAGGGAGAGGGGGAGGAAGAGGAGGAGCGTGAGGCGCTTCGCCCTGCTGGGCGGCGTGGGGGGGCACGCAGGGTCGGGCCGGGCTGCGGCGCGGTGGGAGCGCTGCGGACGCGACCTGTTGCTGGGCGGGCTGCGGCGGCGCGGGCACGGCTCCGCTCCCCGCCGGGTTCCCTCTCTCATCAGTTGTTTTAAGAACATCTCGTTTCGCCCCTCCCGGTGGATGCCCTTCTTTCCTAACAAGGTTATCGCCTCTTTTGGGGCCGGAGTCCATGTTCTTTCTTCAGAGTGACTTTGTTTCTGAGCCCGTGACACCTCGGTCAGACGAGATGCAGCTTTCCTTATGCCGTGACACAGTAACACACTTCCGAAGGCTCCTGCGCTTTCCTCATTTGCCCTCTGTGATTTTTATTTGCAGTTTCGGTATTTCAAAACTGTCCCCCTCATTGCAATATCAAGTCATTGGGTTTGGAAACAATTCCTACAATTCCTACCAGGCCCTCCACTGTCCAGCATCACCACTCAGGGCAAAGCAGGAACTTCTGCTGGACATTCAGGATCACATTGACTCCTCAGAGGTCCTGAAAGCACTGATGGAGAAGACACTGATGGAAATGGCTTTGTGCAGGTAGAAAGATGCCAAGGGGAGGGGGGAAAAGCGGGGTGGCTTTAACCTAGAAGAGAGGAGATTTAGGTTAGATGTTTGGAAGAAATTCTCGACTCAGAGAGTGTTGAGGCACTAGAGCAGGCTGCCCAGAGAAGCTGTAGGTACCCCCATCCCTGGAGGTGTTCAAGGCCAGGCTGTATGGGACCCTGGGCAGCCTGAGCTGGTGGGTGGCAGCCCTGCCCACAGCAGGGGGTTGGAACTGGATGGGCCTTAATGTCCCTTCCAACCCCAACCATTCTGTGATTCTATGAAACCAAGGTTTCTGCTATTGCAGGAGGCTGTCTTGCTATTATAACTTTGGCCAAGGATTGAATAGTTTTCTCACAAGCAGCATTTTGCATGGCTGAATTTTACCTGTATTTCAACTCAGGGCATTTGCCAGCACTGCACATTGGAGAACAAGCTGCCACGTTGGCTCCACTCAGAAAGAACAACTATTCTGACCGGCACAGTTCCTGGATTGTTCAGCTTGAGTGCTGCAACCCAAGCTGGAGAGTGTAGCACAGAGTTCAGCCAGAGGCTCTTGTCTCAACTCTTGTTACAGTTCTCCTATGTACCCAAGCAGTGTGTCAAAGACAGGTGATGCTATAGTTTTGGTGAGACACAGAACATGATGGCAAAAGGTCAAGTGTGCTAAGTTAGGCAGATAGTCTTCAAATTTAGAAGTACAGCTCCTTCTTAAGCTCCAGATGAAAATTTTTCTAAATACAAGAGAATTTGCCTTCCAAACAATAGGCTGCATGTAACCAAAACTATTAATCTAATGATCTGGTGGATTTGATTTCTAACACTCCTGTGCAGTGTTAGAAGAGAGAAGCTGAATCTTCGTGCCATTTGACTGATTTTTAACTGCAGAGTGAAGGCACATAGTTACAGCAATAAATAACAGCAGAAGAGTTTGCCAGAAATCAAAGACAGTGATGTGGGAATATGGAAGAGAAGCGTGTGGAATGAAAAGTAAGGACGTTGAGCCCTTCTGGAGCTGAAGACACTAAGATTTTCTTTTGGATTACTGATTAACGCAATAGATTTAGTAGAGGTTAATGGTAGGCTACCACAGGACTGTTAGGTGAAATGTGGCTGCAGTTTGCAAGCAGGACAAACAGGAAAAAGACATGAGTGTTCACACAGAAGAATTCAAACTAAACTAAATCAAGAGCAGCTCTGTTAATGTAGGTGCTTCGTCAGTGAACTAGGGCAACAGCAGTTTCCTGATGAACA
Organism: Chrysolophus pictus; assembly: GCA_037305975.1. Lineage (NCBI taxonomy): Eukaryota > Metazoa > Chordata > Aves > Galliformes > Phasianidae > Chrysolophus > Chrysolophus pictus. Next base: position 14,775,162 of record CM074579.1, read on the forward strand.
TTATCCATGTTAGGTACTGAAAATGTGTTTTCTGAGAAGCACCTGGTTAATGTGTCACTGAGATACGGTGGATGGAAGCCTGACCTCTTCAGCTGCCTCCCACTGTATTGCTGGCAAGCCAAGTGTATGTCTGGCCTGAAAGTGCTCTGAGCAGCTGTTGACCTTTCCCTGATGTTTCTTCTGCATGTCAGGTAGGGGTGGACTGTGAAGTGGGAAATACTGCACCAGCTTGCAGTCCCCGTCCAAGTCACAGCAGAGGCCAGGTTTGCTTGGCTGCACACTTACCTGCCTGACATTTGGCCATGAACATGCTGTTACCAAATTTGCATGTGCGCTGCTGCCACATCAGAAAAAGGGAACGTGTGAAAACTGCACACAGTTGGAACAGGCTGAAACAGATCAAGAAAACTTCTCTTCCAGAGACCACATTATTTTCTTCCTGTGGTCCTTTCTGTTCTGGGACACTTGGACTAAAATTCATCAAGACACCCTCTGTCTTTATCCATTGTGGTCAAAACTTTTAAATGATCTCAGCACTCAGGTCCCCAAAATAGTCAAACCCCTCATTGCTGACATCAGCGAGGAAGTGCTCTGCCAAACCACAGCACAGTAGGTTCTAAGGCCCTTGAAAACCTGCTCTGAAATACATGTCCAAAACAGGAACAGCTGGATGAAGAAACCTGCTCTGTGCTTGGCGCCGAGCATTTGGAAATCTGGTTGAGTATCAATCATCTCTGTTATCTCAGAGGAAAATCCTCAGATAACAGGAAGATACACGAGTTTTAGAGCTTAACTATAAACTGTATCATGTAATTGATTTTTAAGCAGTGCCCATGATTAAAGGTCTATTAGATAAATAACCTTTTTCATTAGTCGTAGTTGCGCTAGGTATAGCATTGCCTGAAGAGAGCTAAAATCAGGTGTCCAAACTTCTCCTCTCCCAGAAAGAAAAAGGTTGAGGCTAAAAAGCCCTTATGTTGCATTTAGACTTCCCCTGGCTGTTTTCTGAATGTTGTCAGGGAGAGAAGTGTGCATGGATGTGTGAGAGAGAAACAGCGTGCCTTTCCTGTGCTGGGGCTGTAGAGATAAGTGGTTTACAGACATTGTACCTACCCCAGTTACAATTTTTCCCAAGTTTCTGTAGATTGTAACCTCAAAGTCTTTCCCTGCCTCCCCATTATTCTTTCTGCTTAGCCCTGCCCTCTATCTGAGCCAGAAATGCAGGGGCAGGAGGGAGGTCAGGCTCTCACAACCAACTCAGTGCCTGCCCATGTACCCATATCCTCCCCCTGCTCATCTCCCTGTCTCTGTTGTCTGTCCCCTCTCTGACATCCACAGTTGCATCCCTCCTTGTCCTTAATTCTCCTGTGGGATGTGAGGCTTAAAGGATTATGGTCTGTGTGAGTTTGTAGCCCGGGCTGTGCAGACGCTGGGAAAACAGGGGGCTGGGGTGACAGGAGGCAGGGAAATGTCAAGGAAAGAACATGTCACACTATTATACACCAACCACAGACATTTTAAAGGAAGAATCGGAACTTATAAGAATGGTGGGAAACAGCACAATTGCTATGTGCTATAGCTTACAATGCATTTGTTTAATTTCTTACTCCTGAGGGAAAATAAGAAAGGAAATGGACAATCTGACTCTCATTCATTCTCAGACTTAGCAAATAACATGGCATTTCATTGTAGACCTTTGATTCATGCCAATTTGTGATATAATCTCAGTAAGGCTTGCCTTCATCCGAACACAAGATTTATGCTGCTGTACATCACTTCACGCCTTCAGAGAGCTGATGCTTTGTCAGCTACACGCCTTGCCATTACTGCGCTCTGCCCCCTCCTCACAACTGTGATAGATCTGCATGACAACTCCTCAAACAGCTTAAGAATTATATTCATTTCTTTTCATCTGATGGAAAACACTACAAGTTGCTCAAACAGATTTCAGAGATAAAGTTACAAAATGACAGGGATTGCATGATGCATGTGCTCTGTGCTTGTCACTTCTTATCTGAGCTCCCCCCACCCAGTTTTGCCATCATCTCCATGTTTTATTTTTGCTTGTAAGTCTTGATGTGTGACATTCTGATAAATTAGTATGTCAGAGAAGCTTGAAATTACAACAGGAAAGGCACATCTCCTTTTGGCCTCGAACAAAAGAAGCTTGCCCAGGTTCTAATGTTTTTTTGAAAGAAGACTGGGGAGAAATGGCTAACAGCTACTCCAGGTCTTGGTTCCAGCTGCAGTGATGCAGAGGCCTGAATCACGGGCCCTCTCTCTGCAGCAGCTGTATGTAACAAGCAGCTTGATGGAGGATGTGGCCACAAGAGCTAGGACCTGTGCAGTCCCATAGGCAGGAAAGGCTGTAACATACAGTTTAGACAAGGTATTAAAGTGAGTATCTGTGTATCAGTAGGAACAAAACACTGCGGAAATAATTAATCAGCCAAACTGAGTGCACTCCTGAAAGCTAGCACAGAAGCAAAGATGTTGATCCCAGAAGTCAGTTGTCAGAAAGAAATGGATCCATTTTCCTCTCTGTGAGTGACCCTTTGATATACAGAAGTCCCCTCCACACAGAGTGGCTCTCCCATGCCTCCCACAAAACGTAATCCTACCTTATGAGCTTAGCTGCTGCAGTGACCTTCTTTTGTCTGTCTGCTCTGGAGTAAATTCTGCCTGACAGGAGTAAAGAAGATTGGGAGAAGGTTATTTTTAATATCGGTATAGAATATCGGTAGCAAAAGAAAGTACCAGAAAGGGAGGCATCCATCTGTTCATTATGTTTCCAGGGAGAATGACACCACCACACAACTCACAACGTCTTGCAGGGAGCACACAAACAACACACATCACAGCGTTAACCTGACAAGGCCCCTTCGCCCCAGTTTCTATTATTAACTTTACAACTAGTGCAAGTCTCCTCAAATGAACTGTGTGAGGTAACTATTTATCTCACACAGACCGTACCTCAGCTGAACATTTATTAACAGGATAGGGTGACTCCTATTAGTCCTTTGCGGAGTCCTTTGTTTCTGATCACTAAGTTTCTTGTAGAGTAGCAGAGAACACTTTTTCTTGTAACTTAGCCCAGGCTTCTGGGCTCAGTCGTGAGCTTTTCCCTCCCTCTCATTTGTTAAAGTGCACACTTAAAGGAAGCAGTATTTCTGTCCCTTCCAATCCTGAAGCCTTGCTTTCCACTGACACTGGGAAGGCAGCCTGCTCCCCATGCGCTGTTATCATGCAAAGCAGATGTGCAGCTCTCCTCTGCCACCTCGCAGCTCGTTTCTCGGCCCTCCCAGGGCTGGCACAAAAATCTTTATTAGGGCTGAGCAAGAGAAGATTGCAGCCCTGATGGTAACTTGCTTCAGGCATAAATGCCATTTTCTCCTCTATAATGCAATGGATTTTTTCTTATTAAGGAAAATGTTTTTGGAATTTTATGGAGGAGATCAGATTTTTTTTTACTAACATTCTCATTAATTCATTATTTCCTGTATTTGACCTCCCTGCTGATTAAAGGATGAGAGACCAAGGAAAGGAAAAATGTTCCCACTGGTAAAAACATAAAGAAGAGAAGCTGACCTTTAACTGAGCTCCTTTGCCTTTTAGCAAGTCAGAATGTCAAATGATTTTCCGCATTAAAGTATTTCATGGCAACACAAAGTATTTGCGAACAAGAAACACTTACAGTGTTGGAGGATGCCTGAGGCTCGCTGTCCTAAAGCTAAACTGTACTCTTGAACTCTAGCCTGGTAAGAGCAAGCCTCACACCCAGGACCTCGGTGTGCTACTTGGATCTGCCCCGCTGCAGGCTGAGACTTCCCTCCCTCTGTGCTTGAGCTCACAGTCGTGCCTGTGAGTGCAGCCAGGGCACATCATTGTTGTCATGCTGGTTTGCTCTTCGCTCAGTCTCTGGCTGTGAATGTATTACATCACATATTATCTTCAAGGGATGCTGAAGCCTGGGGAGCCAGGCAGAACATTGTTCACCTGAGCACATCCTTTGGCCATGCAGATACAGAAATCAGAGAGTTTGAATGCAGTCCAGGTAAAGGAAAGATGAAACTTTCATCCTGGTACTTACTCATCACCTGCATCAAGTCCTGTGGTTTTTGGTCTGCTCTGTGTCTAATAAGGAAATGAATGATGAAGTGCTATTTCATGTTTTTTTGAGCCAGGGAGGACTGTTCTGACTGCTTTGTGTGTTATTCATATGTACAACATACATCGAGTCATGGAGGCTCACATACTGGTTTCAACATCAAACTCATCAGACACAGCAGACTTCTGGAGGGAAGGCTTCAGACAACAGCAGATCTTCGTGGGAATATGAACTGTCTGAATGGCAATTTGTTCTCCTTATTAACAAATAAAAATGTTAGCTTTCATTTACTTGTCTGTATTCAGCTTCCAATTTCATTTCTACTCTTTTGAACAGCTGCATAAGAGCTATGAACAATCCCACAGTACCAAAGGATTAGAGTTGTTTTGTTGTGTCTCACTTTACGTGTCCAGATGAGAGGACTTTTCACTACATTTAGGGAAAGCTTTCCCAAGGCTGCCAGATCTCACTTTCTGTTACACCACGAGCTGCCTCTACTTCTGTACAGGCTTGTATATTTGCTTTGGCAGATTTGTAGATGTTGCTATTTGTACTGAGGAAAAGAAATAAATTCCCAAATCATATTTCAGTTGTAGAAGCAATCATCATGTAAAAAGTACTCCACAACGCACTGCAGTAAAACATTTTATATATTAGTTTTTATATTCTGTATGAGCTGAGGGCTGATGCAGTACAAGCAGACAATTAAAAAGTGCACATCGGATGTATTTTTAGCAGCTGTTTCATATTACCAAACATGCACATTGCAGGCTGGTTTTATGACTGTATATATTTCAAGTAGCTTGCAGAGTATCTCAATATACTGAGCAAAACACAGCAAAATATTATAAAAAAGTATGCAGGTCAGTTCCACTCAACTGTTGCCAAATTGAGAGCAGAGAAATGACATGACAAACATTTCCTGCCCATGTGAAATCTGTGAGTAGGAAAGTCCGCACTGCAACTGGAATGCAGTTTACTTAAACCCCACGAGAGGAGTTGTACCTGTGTGTAGCTGTCAGCCAACCTGGAGTTCTGGTGTACATCAAATGTTACTAATTTGTACTTACTGACACAGCCCTTGAAAAAAACCTCCCAGTTGAATTTCCAGCATAAGACTGTGTATAATATAACCACTTCAGTACTCACTTTCTGCAGCCTTTTTGCTGCTTCTGAAAGATAGTAGACTGAATATGTTGTCTTTTGATTTTGACAGTGAAACCGAATTTCAAATTTAACACTGAAGTTCTTGATGGAGGAGCGAGCTAGTACATTTTATGATTTGGTGCCTAAAGATTTTCTGTATACATTTTCTCACCAATTTTAGAGAGGGAGAAAATCTTTACAGCTTTCCTTGCTGCTGAAGCAGGATTTGCAATACTACCAGGCTCTGACGTTCTGTTTGGGAGCTAGGATTACTCACAGTCAAATGGCTCAGCTCCCCAAGGCTCTTACAACTCGAGCTATGCCTCTGCCAGATCCACAGTACTCTCACATTTGTTGTTTCTCTAAAAAGAAATAAAAAGGAAGAGTGTGCATGGGCAGAAAGCTTCAAGTGCATCTCCATGGAACACCTGTGTGCTGAGGAGAAGAGTTTAATTTCCTCTGAAGCAGGGGCTGTCTGTCTCAAGGCTTGAAACAAAAGACTGGGGGACAGCTGTAGCAGAGCTAAAAGCTCTCTTGTGCATCTATCTGCTCCCTCCTCCCTAACCTAGAGAAAAATATAACAAGAGTTGCCTTTCTCCCAGGGTTTTGTCAACGCATCTGAATCTCTGCTTGGAAAGCGCTGTGCAGGATAGTGCAGCGTCTGGGAAATCAGACAGAAGTATTCTGTGTTTAGGAATGATTTCTGTATTAAATGAGATCATAATTGGTTAAATTGCCTGGTGATTAAAGAATTTTGCTCTTCGTATTAGATAAACAATTTTTTTATTGCAAACAGTTCTCGTCTTTCTAAATTAGTTCCAGGAAACCCTATAATGTCAGTCACTATTAGCATTTGGAATAGCATTAAGAGATTTATGCGGGCTCATATTAATCTGTCTAGGTTAACCTTTGTATCCAGACTGCCTCAGTTGCTGTATTTCAAATCTGCAGAATGTCATTTCTTCTCAGTGGGCAGGAAAAGGTTTAGCCCAGATTTAGCAGTGCTTTGATCGTACTATGAAGTCATTTTGAACTCATTTGCGACCAAAATAAAACATTTCTCTGGAGCACTTCTATTCAGCCTTACACTGAGTTGCTCAACGAGTTGGAGCTAACTTTTAGCTTAGCCCCTTGCTTTCTGTCTAGAAGTTGCTACAAAGAACAGACAAAGGACAGAGAGCAACATCAAGAATATTCTGTTTCATTTGGGCACTGCATCTCAGAGCTCCAGAAATGCATCATCACGGACACTGAGTAGGGAGGGGGTTCAGCCCCATCTCCCATCTGCAATGTCCAGAGCCCCCCAGAGCACTGTCCAGCACTGTGTGGAACAAGAGCAAGTGCCCTGTGTCCCTTAGGAGGCCCGATCCAAAGTTTAATGATGCTCATAATTAGTAACATTTCCTAATATTTAACCTAAATACCATTTTCTGCAAACTGGGTTCAGTTCTTCTTATCCTACCCCCAGTGGACACAGAGAATAATTGATTGTATCTGTTTTTGTAGTACTGTTCAAAATACTGGAACATATACTGGAGCGTGTTACCATGTCCTTCCTCTGTTCTTCTGTTTTCTGGATCAAAACCTAACAGTCAGGTTTTCATTTATCTCTTCCAACATCTTCATAATTTGTGTATACCCTTAAGAAACTTCATTCCCTTGTGCCAGTGTGTGATTGCACCACCTTCCTGAAGGAAGCAAGCTTATGGCTTCCCTGGCTGTGCCAACAGTGTTCTTCTTGGTGCACTGCTGAATTTGCCTTTTTGGTAAGAGCACTTCATCTTTGGTGCATAGTTGGTGCATTTGTGTCTTTGCAAATTCCAGAATTTTTTGTTAACCAGGCAATTGTTCACTGCTGGTCTTTATTTTTGTTCTTAATTAATACTATTTTTTATTACATTTGATTCTTCCCTCTTCAGCACTTTCATTTCCTTAACTTCGTATATTTGATTAGGTATTTATTCATTTATCAAGTATGTTTTGCAAAAGGCTGCCTCCAAAATGCTTGTGTCTCTCAAAATAGTATCACCTGCATAATTTATAAGGAACACTCCACACCTTGCGTCATAGGATCATAGAACAGAATGGCTTAGGTTGGAAGGGACCTTGAAGATCATCCAGTTCCAGCCCCCCTGCTGTGGACAGGGCTGCCATCCACTAGGTCAGGCTGCCCAGGGCCCCATCCAACCTGGCTTTGAATGCCTCCATTGATAGGGCAAGAATGTGTCACTGGAAGGTGTTGGAAGGCACAGAGCCGGGTCCATAAGGACACAACCTGAAATTCTTCAGAGGTCATCACTAAACAGCTGATATCTAGCTGCCATGCTGAGTGCAGTGAAGATACTGACATACCCACCAGCTTTCTTGGCTGCATGCAGAGCAGGGTTGCAATAGCACAAAACTAGGAGTCAGAGAGTTTTGATTTTTTTTGTTGTTGATTTTGTGACCAATTTGTAATGCATGTGACAGAAAAGTATTACAATCTCTCTTTTCATTTATTTCCTTGCCTGTAAAAAGCAAATGGAAATGTTTGTGAAGTGCATGGCTCCAAGGGGGAAGATGCTATTGAAGTGCAAAATAGAAATGCTGTATCAGCCCTATCACCATTTATGCAGGTTGAAGCAGGGAGCTCAAAAACAAACATTTCCAGATCCAGTGGAGCTGCTGCAGGACCGATGCCTGTGGTGACCAAACCCAGCTTTGCAGCACACTGTCCTTGGGCCAGGACCCCTCGTTGCTGTTTCCCCTCCTCGCTGTAGGCAGCCGGGAGTGTGTTTGTGTTCCAATGGCATCAGCACAGTGTGAAGCGGTTGGAAATGAATTCTAATTACACTGCTCTGTGTGCACCTGGCACAAGTGTTTAGACCATTAAAACATACCACGGTCACCAGTAGAAACAGAATATGGGATGAGGCTGTGTTAATGGCTTCTGTGTTTTTGTAGCACATTACAATAATTGATTTTTTTTTCCTTTTGAACTTCCTAGTGAACATGCAGAAGTTTTTATTTGCAACAAGTTTTATATTTGCAGCAAATGATATAATAACAGAACAGCTTGATGTTCCAGAAAGATTTGGAATCACAGAGGTAAACAAAACTTGTTCCAAATAAAAATGTGCTGAAACACCTGCTCATAGCTGTGACCAAAGCTGAGAAACAGCATGAAACTATCATACCAAGAGCTGACCCTGCAGCCAGGGCTGTGCCTTTTGTCCCTGATGGGCTCTGCTCCAGCATCCTGTGCGAGCCACCTGGCCATGAAGACACAGCCCAAGAGCCTATCCATACTGCAGTGACCCCACTGCTGCGCCTTTGAAGAGGAGAGGAGAAATGCAGATGATCCTGGAGGAATGGGGAGAAAAAGAAATGTTTCTGACTGGCTGCCTGCTTGCTACTTAAACATGCAGGGAGATAGATATCTGATAAATATTTAAGTTGTGCCAATTTATTTAGTGCTCTACATGTTTAACAAGATGGATACTAAAGAGGGTAAATAGATTAAGATTTCCAAAATGATTGGGCCACATGTGTCTTCTTACTTCAGGCCTTGTGTAGCACAGATATTTCCACCAGCGTAACTATCTGTTAATGCATTAACAGTCCTTGTGCTGTGAAACCTTAACAAACATACCCTGCACTAAGCCTGTGCCTCTGTTCTGGCCATCACCTTGAACACCTCTATTCTCACCTTGAACTTTTTGCTTTTGCATAAAGACTGCTTTATGCTTATTATTGACCCTGCACAGCAGTTTCACCAAATTCTCAACGAAATATCTGTCTACATACATGGAGAACTTGACCCCTCTGTATTTCTATCAGCCACATTTGGTGGGAAGTGAGTTTGCCTGTAGATTAGCTTCTGTACTCTGTATGACACATAAAGCCTTGCTGAATCTCACTTGATTAGTTCTGTTCTGACCCTAGTATAGAGATAAAAACATTGTATGGCCAGTACTAAATTGAGGAGCACCAAACTGTGATTCAAGCATGCATGACTAAATCTAGCTGCCCCCAAAAGAGAATGGCTTAGGTAAATACATGATGAGTCCAGTTACAAAGGAAGAGTTGCACTTAAGCACTTGTTTGCATTAGTCACAAGGCATAACTGTGCAGAAGCCCTCAGGCAGTGCTAAGTTTTTTTTCCAGATACACATTAGAAATGAAACAACAGCGCTAGCATCACTGAGAGCTTTTCCCCTTTGCTGCTCTCTGACTGAGACAAAGGGCACCACATAGCTATCATTGCTATCAGAATCAGGGCAGAAGACTACCAGCAGAGAGCAGCTGCTGATTCACACCTCTAACTAGTGCCCTGCAACAGCAGAGAGGCACAGCTGCAATCAGTGTCATGGATACAAACACACAGAGGTTCAACTTCACACAGGCTAAGAGGGGACAAGGATAGAGCAAGTCTTAACAGGGCAGCCCAACTGGAGCATCCACTCCCCACCTGCAAGCACTGCTCAGGTACAGTTGGCATCCTACTGAAGGATGCAGCAGAGCTGCTGCAGGGCTGCTCTCTACTCATGAAGCCAAAACCCTTCCTAAAGCAGCAGTGCCTGAGTCCGTACACAAAGCCTTTTGTTGGGCTTTTGCTTTTCCTCTCAGACTCTAGCTTCAACGGCTGCCTGTTTTGCTCATGTATTAAAATACTAATGGAGAGGGAGAGGTTTCCACACAGACTTGGTGCTATAAGAACCTTAAAAATGCTTTATTAATTATGCTACTGTGTATGAGATGCACAGTTCATGCGTTCACCTGTAACAAGATTTCATATTAAATGCATTTATCCTCATTCTGTCATTCACACAAAGGTATTTTCACCATTAAAGTGATGTCTTACAGCTTATTTATCCATTCTGAATGTGCTGAACAGGATCTAGTGTTCCATATCCAGAGCAAAATGTTCTTAGCATCACAAAATCCTTAAGGTTGGAAAGATCACTAAGATATCTAGTCCAACCTTTGACCCATCACCACCATACCACTAAGCCACATCACTCAGTACAACAGCTACCCTAATGTTCTTCATCTCCAAACATGAATATTGTGTCTACCTGAGATGGTTGCTGGAGGATTTAACTCATGTCAATTCTGCTAGACAGCTTTCCAGAAAGGAACAGAACTTTGTCTTCTGCTCCCTGAAAAGATCTTCTGTATTTCAAACATGCAGTTTGAAAAAGGCTGTTGAATCTCTCTTGACAGACTGGGAGGAAGATAGAGAGGGACAGCCTTTGCCAGTGAGGCGATGCACAGCCTAATGGGAGGCCACCAAAGCCACGGTGTTAATTTTACCTGGGAGTGTTTTGCCAGCACGGCAAGAAGCATTGTGCTGAAGGCTGAAATAAAGACCTGAACACTGATGTCAATGGAAAGAAGACCCAAGCCCACTGATAAGTACCCAGGCTAACCTCTGGAGCTCACAAACAAGGCAAATAGTACTTTCTTGTCCTCTGCAACTGGAAAAATACTCAGAGGATTGACTTTCTCAGGATTTCACAAGACTTACATAAACTTTGTAGGGAGAAGGCTGAAGGAAAACACCCAGATGCGTGGCTCTGCTTTGAGAAGCACCAGCTCTTCATGCTCCTACCAGACAATGGTTATCCGAGACTTCCTCCGCTGGCCAAACCACTGCCATTGCCAAAGTAGAAAGGTAGATAAAAAAGCATATAGGATACTGAAATAGAGAAAAACTAGTTGCCCAGTGCCTTCTGTCTTTACAATAATTTTATGCTAAATCCTAACTATTGCAAAGCCATTTAGGAATACAGAAAGAAATTTAAAAAAAAAAAAAAAATCAGGGTAAATTTGTGCTGCTTTTGAATGGAGATTTCAGTAGCATACAAATATTAAAATGCTGGGTCTCTTGCTGTGAATATCTTTCGACCTTAGTCCTGGGGTGACTTGCAATATGAGATACAGCCTTTAGAAAAACATTAATTAGCGTTTCCAATCTAGAGGATCTAGCTTGAGCCAGCTGTTCTTTTAGTTTCATGTACAACACATGTCCATCTCTGAGATCGTATAAATGAATTAGACTGTGTATATACTTGCTTTCAGTAGTACACAGAGAGGAAACATATTTTATGTGAATTTACCCTCCAGAAACTGAAGTTCAGTATTTAAACATCATGCATTGGAAGCTCCCATCCATATAGGCCACAGAAAAGCCCTCGTGATGAGTGAGGGCAGGAGGGAAAAGGAATAATCAAAATAAAATCCCCAAATTGTCAGTCTGCCTTCTTGGTGGTTGCTGGGACCTGTAAGTATTTATGCGGCTTATAGACTTGTTTGGAGAGCTATTGTCAGGCACCTACTGGTACATTCTGCTCTGTTTCAGAAGCAGTAAGTCATAGTAACTAATTTTATGTGCATTACTTACACATCACTTCTGTGCAATTTCCATCATCCACCTACAAAAATATCCAAATTTAACTGCACGTGTTCCTATTCATTATGTCTAACTTCCCATGTCTCAGATACACACTTCAGGCCATACTTTCCCACATTAATTTTTTTCCCCCATTTACTACTATACTCCTCCTTTTCTCTGAAAATAGATACAATTCATTCTGAATACTTTATGCAAAATGAAATACTAATGGGATTTGAGTCTTGCTGATAAGGCTTCAGGTTCCATAACTGATATTCATAATATTAATACAAAACTTAGTCTGTAGTATTCAAAATAGATGCAATTCACAGTACAAAGCAGCTTAAATTCACAGAAATGACAATCTTTAAAAGAAAAAAAAAAAAAAAGAAGAAGATAAACGCCATCCATGCAATTCCCTAAGAATTCATCTTGTATGGGAACAATTTTTTCTTTCCCAAGAAAATGACAGTAGTGAAGCCTCTCTCATTATCTAGAGGAACAAGAAGAAAGAAAATGTCCATCCTCAGGCTGCCAGCTGGATCGTGCTCCTGATGTTCACAGTCCCGTCTGTACCCAGTTACGGGGAAGATGACATCCCCTCTTCTCCAGTGAGTGCTTTGGAGCAATGTGCAACCTCAAGGCCTGTAAAATATAAGTTCTTTTAATTTTCTGTTGCATATTTTTGTTCAACCTGGGGCATTCTCTCAGTATTTTCTAGGTGCACACAATCACAGTATGCCATGAAAAAAAATATTTGAAATATTAGGCGTCTCATCTCATTTGTCTGTTTCTTTCTATCTAGTGCAGCTCAATGGAAAGATTTGAGTTTTATTTGCACTCGTACTTCCATTCAATACGATAGTACATATCATACATGCCCTTATCACTCAAAATCCCTCTATTATCTATACAGTGTGAATAACATCTTCCTTATGCCATTTATTGGTCAAGAAGAGCTTCTACTTATTGAACCCATTTTGGAGACAGTATGGTCTTGTGTTTTCCTACCACAAAGGTGATCAGCATGGAGCGTCAGGTCTATGGGATGGTATTCGGGAGGTATATTAGGAAAACTACTTCTCAGAAAGTACAGTGAGGCACCAGCACAGGCTGCCCACGAAGATGTAGAGTTACTGCCTCTGGAGGTATTCGAGAAACATGGAGATGTGGCACTGAGGGACATGGTTTAGTGGGCAGCACTGGTAGTAGGAGAACGGTTGGTTTAGATGATCTTAGAGATCTTTTTCAACCTTAACGATTCTATGATTCTGATTCTAATAATTTATCCACATATTTTCATATATATTCACTTAATTATAACAATAACCCACCAAGCATACTTGTGAAAATAGCTAAAACAGAAATAATGATATCTCTAAGCAAAGATCAGTGGATGAAGCAGTGCCTCCACCACTACTGGTCTGCGACACTGTCCTTTATTCATCTGCACTCAGCCTCTTTTAAAAACAGAATACACAGAGTAAGTGCTGCCAGAAATATTCCTCAGATACGCCTCAAGGGAATTTCTAGTAATGTAACTGCTCTGTATTTTTGCACTGGACATCAAACATTGACTGGATAGAGCAGCACATAACCCTGGAATTTTCCTCCCTAGAGTTTTCCATGAATAGTCGAATCTCAGCTCCATAACTCTATTGCTGATAGTACTGTGGGGATTACATGAACTACCATGTTCTCTTGAACACGTAAGTGTCCTCCCTGATCATTAGACCTATAAGGAATATTTCAGCATCTGGGAAACAAGCACAGAAAAACCCAGAAGGGTGGGTTCAAAGCCATCTCCCCTGGCATTGTTCCAGCAGCTTCATTCAAACACTACAACAGCTTGAGCAGCACCGGCTGGTCTCCCTGCAGAGTTCGGCTTTCCAACATATGGTGGCCATAAAAGGGTATACCAAATCACACTAATTGCATGAGCGGAAAATAAGCATCAAAAAATGGATAGATCACAGAGAAAGAGATTGTTAGGATCAATCACAGGTGCTCTAGAAAAAGCTGTCCTAAAGTGATTGGAAAAAATGTTCTTGACGACTCTGAGCACAAACACAAGTTGTATTTATCTCCACCTTTTCATAGAATCATAGAATATCCCAAGTTGGAAGAGACTCATAAGGAGCACAGAGTCCAACTCCTGGCTCCACATGGCACCACTCCAAACCCAAACCCTTTGTCTGAGATCACTGACTGAAAGCTCCTTGAACTCCATCAGCTCTGTGCCGTGACCACTGTCCTAGGGACCCTGTTCCATGCCCACCATCCCCTCAGCATTACTAGTGGCAGAGGGTCGTACATAGCTGGAAACTCAACTTCTGACAACTTTTCAGTCAAAATAAATTGTTCTGCAAGCAACAGCTTTATTTATAAAAGGGTCTGTTCTAGTTGTTGCCTCAAAATAAAGCTCCAGGTGTAGCTGAGGCAACACTAACCAGTGTGGTCATGATGGAGATAGGAATTAGGAGTTGTTCAGTTCTCAGTACGATTGCTCTTAATAAGCTCATATAATTATATGGTAATTCTCTGCAAAACTACTTATGTGGGTTCTCTGCAATAGAGGGAGATTTAACCCTGGGAGAAAGCATATAGTTAAGGAGGCAAGCCTCATTTCTGCACCACAGTCATGCCAACCTCACAACACTTGCACTTCTTTTATTTCCTAAGGCTTGAACTCCTGGAGTCTTCTGATTGTATGAAAATCTACATTATTTTAAAGAATAAGACTGTAGCTTGCAGGTTACAGACAAAAACTTCCAAAAGTATATTAAGGAAAAAGATTGTGTCCAGGAGGACTGAGAAAAGGGAATGGAATCCAAAAGTTGTGTTTGTTCGTTTTTAAATCCCATGACATGTATTGATCACGCTGCTTCAGAAGGAGAAGAAACTTTCTTGGAAATTCTGGACACTGGAGATAAACTGCAGGATGGGTAAATAGTAATTGAAACACACTTGCACGTACCCCTGATTAATCCAAACGCAATGTCAGTAAGGCAAGTTGTTTCCTCATGCCAAGCCAAAAGAGGCAGGAATTGCTTTTCTTTAGCAAGCTCCAGCTCTAAAGGTCTTCCTGGCTTTGTTTCTTACTATAAAACAGATTTTGGATCAGGGACCTAGACTCCCTGTCCTTTGTTTCATGAATTTCTTAAGTGAAAACAGTCTTCTATGACCCACTGTGGGAGAGAGCGCTGCTATGAAGCTTAATTGAGATTTATTATTTTTGAGATTGTTGTCTGAAATGTGAAAGCATGGTATTGTATTTTCACAGGGATTTCTTGCACATTTCAAAAAGCAGAAAGGATTGTGGCTCAAGAGAAAGCTACTATAGATTTTGAGGTATGCATTTTAGTATGCCTATCACTTACAGGCAGACTCAAGCTTTTAAGAAGAGCCAGTTGTTTGCTAAGGGAATTGCCTAGGGGGAACTACAGTATATTTCCTAATTAATTACTTCAGATTAAAGGTATCTTTAAATCCTACTGCATTGAAGGGCAAGTTATATTGGTGCTTTCAACTTCAAACCTAAGAATTACTAATTGAATTTGTTTTAATTAGGGAAAGTCGGCTAGGACTGAGGAGCTGTCCCACATCCCTTTAAAGGTTCTTGTAGATTGTAGAGCTCTTGAAATTGCTATCATTTGCCTTAAAATATGATGGGGTTTTTTTGCTTGTTTTTAACAGGTGTTAAACTTTTTTCCTCATCATTGACAAGAATGGCCTTTACACTGAATTAGCACGATATACAATACATACACTGTACAGGAAACCTGTCAGGGTGAAATACATTTTTCTTATTCTTCACACTCTGACTGTATTCCTCTGAGAGGAAGGCTCAGAAGCTTTTTGCCTGGAGAATTTTACTTCAGTGCTCAACTGAAAATATAATATCGAAATCTTCGACACCTCACTGGAAGTGCAAATGTAAATATTACTGAAGTGCAAAGGAAATCAAGAAAAGCTTACACTTTTCATCTCTCCTTCACAGCTCTACATCTAGGATTTTACGTCAAGATGGTGATTTTGTAATTGGAGCTGATACCAAAGCTTAACTGACTGCTTCAGGTCATAGAAAAAACTGACTTACCATTGTCTAAAATCAAGGCCTCAGAGTCCTACCTAAAGCAAAATCAGCAACTGTTATTTATGGCTATTAGCACCTTAATAAAGAAAAGTGGTGGTCTCCATAGATATCACAAAAGATCAGTTTCATTTGAATATTCTGGTACCTAAATAAAATCCATTCACACCTAAATCCTTATGAAGTCTTGTTCAGGCTCAGTGCAGTTGACCATGCTGTTGCAACGGGAAGTGTCCAAAGTTTATGCTGATCAAAGCAACTTCATGAAAGATCTGCTTTGTCAGCCACAAGGCAAGGCAACAGGAGCATCTAATGGAAGGAAAGTAATTATTCTTTGTTCTTGTTAGCAGCGAAGCCTTGACAGGAGAACTGCCTCCACTTTGGGTATGACATTTCAAAACGCAGAGAAATTATAGAATCCAGAGGAGAGAACATTAGGCTTCATTAGATAAAGATGATCAAGAACTAGTGATACCATCCTTCCACTAAAAACGTTGCTATGAAGAAAGTGATTCATTGTGCTCCTCATCTCCCAGGGTTAATAGAAAGGAAATGAGTGTGTCGCAAGCTTCCTCTGCTCTGGCTCTTAACAGGAAGACATCAGATGGAAGATAGTTTAAGTTGATGCTCCAATATTGTGCCAGCAAGTAAGAATTCACTCCTTGTTGCTGGAAGTGACCCACCTGAAACCAAGTTTCACAGTAGTAGTAGGGAAAAACAGTAGGAATTGGTGAATTTCAGCTGGGCATGACAAATCAGCTCCTGCCCAGGATATGGTTTATCCTTTTGTCACAACTTCTGATGGATGGTCCCAAAGACTCATCCAAGAATTGCTCACCACATGACCTGGCTGTTTAAATAGGATTGTCTTGTGAAAGGGTCAAACACCCTTTCAGTGGTGGTGGTGCTTTGTACTTATGAATCCTAATTCTTCTGCTCAAAGGTAAGGTAGGCCAACTGAATCGAGACAAACATGGATATGGTGCTTCCTTGATGGCTTTCTCACCCTCGGCTATGGGGCAGTGTTGGGAAGCTGTAGGGAAAGGCTGGACTCCTGCTTGTGAGGAAAGCTTCTTTGCCTGCCAGCTTTCCAGGATGAAAAGATCAAACCAGCTGTAGTCTTAGCATTTTTCCAGGGCAAATAATCAGATAAAAGTTTTGTTCCTTTTAGTATTTGAAAAATAACGTGACGATGAATGAAAGCCAACATAAATTTGTCAAATCATTTCGAACCACAGAAAGAAAACCACAGAAAGAGATGGTAGAAAAGAAATTAAACTGTAGCAGCTCTAATACAGGGCTTTAGATTTTGGCATCGCTACAGAATAACGTAAGTCTAGGTTTGAGAACAACTAAGCAGTTTCATAGAAAGGATAGAGATCTAGCAGTGCTTTCAGACTGTCCTAGGTCCAAAGCAGCATGCTGTTTTTAAGAAGTAAATCCCATACAAGGATGTGATAACTAAAAGCTGCCTGATGTAATCCTCTGGCTTGGCTCAGCTCTGTGAGAAGGCACCAGCTGGAATTCTGTGCCCAATTTGTGCCTCAGGATGAGAATGGGATGAGCAGTCCACAGAGAAACTCATTTGGGTTGTTTAGCAAAGGAGCCTGAAGGGAAACATGAAACAGTCTCAGCTGCCAAGGATGTAAGAGGAAATGAAAGAGAGAGATTACATTTGCTTTCCACGCCCAAGATGGACAAAAAGTACGGTCTATATTGGGACCAATGCTCTTTAATATTTTCATCAATTGCATCGACAGTGGGATTGAGTGCACCCTCAGCAAGTTTGCATATGACACCAAGCTGTGGAGCGTGGTTGACAGCGCCCAAGGAACGGGATGCCATCCAGAGAGACTTAGACAGGCTGAGCACTCAAAAAAACCTCATGAGATTCAACAAATCCAAGTGCAATATCTTGTGTCTGGGTTGTGGCAATTCTCACTATCAGCACAGGCTGCAGGATGAAAGGATAGAGTGCAGCTCTACTGAAAAGAACATGGGGATACTGGTGGTATAGGACATGAGCCAGCAATGTGCAGCCCAGAAAGCCAACTGTATCCCGGGTTGCATCAAAAGAATTGTGGCCAGCAGGGTGAGGGAGGTGATCCTCCCCTCTACTCTGCACTGGTGAGGCCTCACCTGGAGTATGGTGTCCAGATGTGGAGTCCTCAGTACAGGAGAGACGTGGAGCTGTTGGTGCACATCCAGCGGAGGTCTACAAAAGTGCTCCAAGGGCTGGAACACCTCTCCTGCGAGGACAGGCTGAGAGAGCTGAGGCTGTTCAGCCTAGAGAAGAGAAGACTCTGGGAAAACCTCATAGTGGTCTTTCAGTTTCTGAAGGCAGGCTGTAAGAAAAAAAGGGTACTCGAGCAGGATCTATTGTGTCAGGACAAGGGGAAATCATTTCAAACCAAAGGAGATGAGATTTAGTTTGAATATAAGGAAAAAAAAATATTTATGATTAGGGTAAGCAGAGCACTGGCACAAGTTGCCCAGAGAGGTGGTGGCTGCCCCATTCCTGATGATATTCAAGGTCAGGATGTATGGGGCTCTGAGCAACCTGATCCAGCTGTAGGTTCCCTGTTCAGTGCAGGGTAGTTGGACTAGATGACCTTTAAAGGTCCCCTCCAACTCAAACAATTCTATGATTTCAATTTCAGGAAGATTTAAATCGGACAGTGGAAAGCTCTCTGTGAGTAATACCATCACCTGGCCAAATTCCTGAGCAGTGTGGCAAAGGGGAGGAAATGCAGTTTTGCTAAGTGCCTAACCTCAGACCTTCCCAGCCCCCGAGCTCCACCAGCTGAGGATTAGACTGACCTGCAACCAAGAGGGCCTGTGCTTGCCTATGTACTGAATTGTGTTCTGTGAGAGCTTCTTACCGGGTATCAGAGAAGTGCTGCTTGGAGGATGACTTTCACCTGAGCATATGCCTTCCCGAAGGCATGCTTTGAAGCTCAGCCTGGGGAATGAATGCACTCAGCAAGCCACATTACATCTGAATTCTGTTCAGACACCATTTGGTTGATTTTAATGAGCTAGGCTGACAGTCTCTCTTTTTCAGAGAAGTGGAAAAAGTAGCATGGCTTGTGAGCGTGCAGACACAACAAACAGACTGACCCTACTTTGTCCTTGTCATGAACATACAGAAGCATATCTCTGGAACATGCACTGAAATGCATGTTATTCTAACAGTCATACCGCACGTGCCAAGCCCTGCAACTGCAGAAGCTACTTTCAAACATTCCTGTTTTCCAATGGTCAAAGTTACTTATCAGCCTAAATTGTTTTTTAAATTATAAACGTGCTCCTTGTAGAGTGCATGAGCAGCCATGCAAGTGACATGAGCTTCAGAAACTTCAGTCTGCCCATCATTGCCCCAGGTTGGGCAGAAGGAGAAAATCAATCACTGACAATTTTTCTGTGAAAAAACATTATCCTGAGTGATTTCTCTTCAAGACACCAGAGAGGCTTTCAATGCTCCATGAGATGTTAAACAGATTTAAAGGTTTCAAGTGGCTTTTAGGCCGCAGCTCCTCATTAATTAGGGAGTTCTGGTTTATAGCCTTTGCAGGACTGTATTTGAAGACTACCAGGCGTCCTTGTACCCGTATTATCCAGAAGTGAATTTGTAATGCAGATAATGTGATACTTATCTCACTACTCACTGCAGGCTACTGACGGCTCCTTGGAATTCTACGGCAAACTCAGCACCAGTAATTGTGCTCATAGGAAGAAAAGGCAATTCCTATAAAAACAAGACAGCCAATCTTTAAAAAGTCCAAGAGCCCGTCCTTTTACAGTTTAATTTCAGGGAATGTATTTTCTTCCAAAGACAAATTCAGGTTTTTTTGTTTTTTGTTTTGTTGTTTTGTTTTTTAAAGCTACAGAATACAGCCGGAATGAACACCAGAAGAACATCAGAATAACCAATAAAAAACTGATGTATCCAAAGTGACAGAGAGGGGAGCAGACTAAAGACCTAACACCTTCCCTTGGTGTTTGAACTGCAAGGAGAATTCAGAGGGACAGCGTAAGACCTGCAAACTTTGAAAACTGTGTTTTGTCTCTTAATACTGGAGCTCGTTAGCCTGGCTTCCTACTTATGGAATGCTCACTCCAGTGATAAACCAGAGGTTACTTTGCTCCTTGCAGCGATTAGCTGAGATCATGCGGCTTATTCTTATTTGTTTGAGTTTGTAGTTTTCTTACAGTATATCAGGGGTTTGGCACACCTACTGTCCTCAGGCAACTCCAGGCAAAAATCCACAGTACTGAAGACTACAGAAATTTTAATTGTTCATGAACTAGATCTGTCAGATTAAACACAAATAAATGACCAAAAGCTTCAGACCAAAAGCTGAAACTTACCTCACGCACTTTGCCTTTTTGAACATAAGACCTACAAACAGGTAAATCAGTCCTGCGAAATGCCTCTGATATCATTAGCAGAACACCTGCAAAGAATCACTGATTACATACACTCCACATCTTTCTTCCATTTAAGAAACAGATGTAGCATGAACACTGGCTACAGAACATATTCATGCCTATATGGAGACAACACAGCATACAGTTACTCAACTACAGAACAGCACCAGAAAGCACTGCCACAGCTGAAGCAGAAGTAGCTCTCCCTGTTCACCTTTACAGGCAACTTAAGTGACCCAAGACAACTCAAAAGGGGATTGCCTCCAAGCAGTAGCTAGTGCCAAGCCTTAGTGTAAGCTCCATTTTCATGAGAGACCTGCCTTGCAGGAGTCCAAAGAACAATGTTAACTGACCCGAAAAAAAGGTCTCATAGCTTCAAGGTTAGCTATCCTTTGAGGATACTTCAAGAACTATTTCCAGAAGAGAATAGTTCAGCACAGCTCCTGCTGCCTTGGTTATAGGAAGAAGTTGGCTGATGGCTATATGCTGCCTTTAGCAAGAACGTCAAGCTCAAATCAATTCTGCATGAAAATTCTGGACTGACACTCCGTGCAGACACCATGACTACACCAGTACCAATTAAGGCACCTTCCTGCTCTGATCTTGCATACTGAGCTGAAGAATGTGGTGTCCAGCATTTTACATTTCTCATTAAGGCAGGCATCACTTCCCAAGGCTACACAATTCAAGCTGTATATTACCTGTTTTAAATCGATACTACCTATTTTATACTGTCAGCATTAAATAGCATCAGCCACCCGAATACTTATTCTCAAATGCAGTAGAGGATGTAAGCATGTCAGGACTGGACATCACTAAAATGGATGCTTTCAGATATTCAAAGTCAACGTGCATACTAACTTCATCACTTTTTTTTGTCTAACAAACTGAACATGGACAGAAATCAGCAACCCCAACCTGTTTCTTCCTCAAACTCCAAGAGTTGCTCTATTAAAATGCACTTTTCTTGCAGCACTCATATCAAAACTGAGATTGAACATCTGTGATAAAAAACATGCAAGTAATAAATGCACTATAATTCAGTACTTGTCTATTCAGTAATACAGGATTTATTTAGTGAAGCTATAGCAGAATTGCACCCTAAAAAATTAGAACCCCAGATAGTGCTGCTGCAACTCAGATCTTGGCACTCCCCCAAAATGAGCTCCTCTCCCAGCCCTGTATGCACAACGATCTGCAGTCAGGTTAGAAGACAGAACTGCCTCTAATTAATGAGGAGAAATGGCTTCAACCTTAAAGAGGGTAGATTTAGGTTGGACATAAGGAAGAAGCCTTTTACAGTGATGGTGGTGAGGCACTGGAACAGGTTGCCCAGTGATGTGGTTGATGCCCCATCCCTAGAGTCTTTCACGGTGAGGCTGGATCAAGCCCCAAGCAACCTGATTTAGCTGTACATGTCCCTGCTCATTGCAGGGGAGTTGCACTAGATGACATTCGAAGGTCCCTTCTGACTCTGAGGATTCTGTGATTCTAAGAGCACAGCCTTCGCTTTGCTTGACAGCAGCACTGTACCACAAAGTGGTGAATGGGAGAACTGACAGTCTGCATAGCTTTAAATGGTAGTTGTAGAACATAGGTAGGAAGAGCATTTTACATGAAGACAGACTATAAAACACAAATTCACATCATTGTAAGTGTATCCATAGGTAATGCTTTTGCCAAGAGAAATATTTTAAGAAGCTGTAACAGTTTGATATCTTTGTGCTTATTAGAGCTGTATGCTCACCAAAGAACATACTTTGGTATTACAAATCCATGATCCATCTTAAAACTATCAATGTTTATTTTAAAATCACACTACAGCAGACACTGAACCTCCCCAGAAGTCTAGCTAGGCTCAAGCTTAACAGGTAAAAGATACTATTCTCACTGAGAGAAAAAGACACAAATGATACACAAAGTGTTTTTGAGATCACAATCTAACCATCTCATACATAATCTAAGCATCTCGTGCCACTATATAGAGGAAAATTTCCCTGTGATAAAGGAGAAAGCGCTGCTTTCAGTGCTTGTTTCAGCCTCCCTCTTAGCTGCCTAGTAACCAGAACCTCCTTAGAGGCAGCAAAATTAACACAGCCCAAATTCCTAAGAAAAAGCAATTCATCTCAAGTTTTATGCAAAAACTGTTTCGTAATTATGAAGAGCATTCCCAAGCCCACGATTACCCAAGACTTCCACAGTTGGTACAATTCCTAGTTTACTTACAATAGCCTGGTCTGTAAGAGAAAACATTGCTAAGATTCACACAATTTCACAGTTTGACTGCATTTGTACTACACTGGAGTTGCAGCAATTCCTGCTTATTACATCAACTAGCTTCAGAATTGTACCAAGATCTCAGCTGAGCTGCAATAGCAGCCACAATCAAAGTCAACAACAGCTTTGTATGACGTACAAAAACTGTCTAAATAAATATTTAGAATATAGAAAATTGTGCACCACAAAAAAAAAAAAAAAAACCCAAACAAAGCAAAATGCAAAAGTTTCAGGCTCTTGCAGTTAAGATGCAACACTTGTGAAAACAGTGTACTTGTGACTGTAAAGCTTCTCTGCTTGAGTGGAAGTTCTGCTTGGCTGATGAACATCTGAATGGCTTCAGGAGATTAATTAAATAATCCTATGGAAAATACAGTTGTTACTTAATACTCACATAATTAATAATCCTCATTATGAATATATGCTGCATTCAGTGTATGTATTTGGAATTAATTTGGCAGCTGTGACTTCATCTGAAATATCACTGCTTGCATCAGAACTATCTAGATTTTAACTGTGGAGGGATTTATGAATTGAAGATCTCCATTTATTCACTGCTCATCCTCTGGTGCTCTTATTCCACTATGAAGATAGAGCTTTCCAAGAAAAGTTACAGAAATGAAGAACTATATTATTGACCAGATATTTAGTCTTCACATTTTGCCTTCCTCACCGCCCAGCAAACCACTGGCAGCCCTGAGAGGACCAGTCAGGGTCAGGGATGAAGCTGCAACCTGCCATTAAATACACTGTGCTGGATATTCCTGGGGTTAATCCCAGGAACACAAGAACAATCAGAGAGTTTGGAGCAAGTGAAAACTATGAAGATTCACAACCAGTTGCCCCCCCCCCCCCACTTCTGGAAAGCGGAACACAAAGTGCTGCATTTGCAATATCCTTTACTCCAATACCTCGGGTATTACCTCTGAATTATTCTGATTTCTAAGCGAACAACATCAGCATCATGCACACACACAAAGGTGGATATAATTCCCATATTCAAAAGTCCAGCTATGCTGCTTTGGGTCTAGGCATTACAATTGAATTGTAAAAATGAAGCAGCAAAAGCTCCTAATGTGCAGATCTGGGCCATCACTTGGCCTTAGAGCTGTTAACTATTATCCTTTCACTGCACAGTAAAATACTCTGCAAATTTACCAACTACGAACACCAACAAAGAAATATTGACACTGTACTTTTCCTTTTTTAAACAAATATTACAAAATTGAATTTATTGAGTTTCACACAAGATGCACTTATAAAATTGATACAGAATGTCATTCAACAGAAAAAAATGAAAACAATTCCAAGCTTCCTTTAGCAACTGCTAAACAATTCAGAAATAAGATACACCAAATTGACGGATAATCTGAATTTCAATATGTGAACATCTCCAATTAGTACAAAATACATCAAAAATTATGGATTTCACACGTTTTTCCAGAACAAATCATTGTTTCTTTTCCTTCCCTGAACAGCCACCAGAGTTTGGCCACTGCACCATCCACTCTCGATAGGAATGGAGAGGTTGACAGACCACAGCAAGAAGTTTCCAGCAGAGCAGACCACACTAACCTGTATGGCAAAGCTCCTCCATACCAGGTCTGCTCAGATACCTCACAATTCTGCACTGCTATCTCCATTTTGCTAAACAACAGCAGTCCTGCAAGTTTCAGGGATTAGCATATACATTATACTCATATTTTATATTCATCAATCAAATAAACTCCAGCTTTTCTATGAAACACTGTGGAACAGTGAAAGTTAAATGTTGTCATAATTTGTTCAGCACTGAAGTATTTGTATGATCCTTTTCCTTGGAAAGAAAACTGGCGCTTACTTAAATACTTGAAAGGCATTTGAAGTTAATGCTGTGTTTTAACAATAATGTGAAGAATTTATCATTAACCACAGGGTCTCTTCTGAGGCCTAAGTTTTGATAGGAAATGCATTTCATTCTCGGTTTCAGGTTTCCAAACTGTATTTCATCAACTCTCCCACAACTGCTCCTCACACCAGAAAGTAGGATGCACTGTAAAGCTTAAATGCACTTTATAGAGTTAGTTCATCTATGTGAGTTTGCCTAAAACCAGTCCTTTAAAATGGGTAATTCTGATTTGATTGTCAGTATATGCTTTTACAAGCATATTCTCAGGCAAGTTAATACACAGATGTCATCCTTAGTAGTTAAACAAACAAACAAAAAAAAGCAGTGTAATATTCTTCTGTTGCATCAGTGCCATTCATACAACCCCAAATAACAGTCATTCCTCAACATATACATGTACTCCCCTTTATTTATTTTTTTTCCTACAGCAAGAAAAAAATCCTGAGCTTTTAAAAATACTTTCATAAATAATTTGTCTTGCAGGACACACAGCTGAATACAACAAATGATTATACTTCATATTTGCCCAGTTAAGCAGGACCTTCATTGTATTTTGTATCTGAGATCTTTCCTGGGTGCTTGGTATTTAAATAAAATAGTATGCAGTAAATCTTTTATTTAACAGCAAATTTTTATTCTGATTAGTTCAGATATACCTTGAAAAGATTTTTCTGTTGATAAGAATAGCTATCCTGACTTAATGTTTTATGTGCCAATGCTGAATGTTGAAATAAGCACAAGTATTGAATTCTGTTTGCAGATGTTTAATAAAACAAGATAACTGGAAAGGCAAGCTTCCTGTCATGCTGTCATACACTTCCAGTAGTATCTTTACACTGAAAGAACCTTCACAAAAAGTAGTATGTTCTGGAAGCGTGGTTTCATAATGCAGAACAGGATTATGCTTTTTTCCCAGTCTATTTTCCAGAGAAGTGATACTGCAGCTCTGCCACCAGGCTAGAGACTCATGATCCACCACATTTTCCAAGAGGCAAGTTAACCTGACCCGACGCCAAGCCAGGATACCTGTAGAAAGAAATTAGTATTTTTTTTTCCATTAATAATTTAAAGTTTTTAAATAAATATTTATGTGCCTTTTTGGGCAACTGTCCATTCTGGTAGCATCTTCTGTCCAACAGCTCAGTATCCTCAGCACATTGATTAAAAAAAGCTTAGTCAATTCTGTTTCCACAAATAGTAAACCTGTCTATCTCCAACAAGTCTTTCTTTGAAGACCTATGTTTTAATTCTGAACTGTCTTGGCTTATATCTTTTTCTTCTCCATCAGGAGTTGTCAGGAATTGATCAGAATTGCTTGTTACAAGTAAAGACGGCAGACTGTCTTTCTGATGCACAGGCTGATTGGTAACTGATGTAGATCCATTTTCATCTGTGGAAAACCCTGTTGGAAGAGAAGACAATTACAAAGATAATCATGAATTTAGCACAGATATACCGATACACCTTTAACACTGAAGTTCATCCAAAGCTGTCCTGAAAAAGCGCAATCTATCAAAGAAGCAGATATGACAGAAAAATGCTTTGTGGAAGTCAGGTAACTACTAAGCCACTCTCTCTTCTTAGTTTTAACATAAGTAGAGTGATGAACAAAAAATGTTTTTTTCTAATATGGTAAAGGATAAAAACTGAATTCTAAAGAAGTTCAGATAAGGAGCAAGAGCATAAGCAGATGTTTTATTGAAGCCTTTTGTATGTTGACTCTGCATCCTCGTGCAGTCCATTTTTGTTTGCTTCAACAAGAAGATTTCTGACAGTCACTGTATGAGTCACACAACTACTCTCCACTGAGATAAATAAAAGGAATCTCTGTGGAATGAATTAGATGTGCCTAATCCCTCTATGTATGTACAGTAAACCTGGTTTCTCTTGGGATGATTATTAAGTGACTCATGCAGAGCTATAAACTTCAATAGCAAAGGATCTCAAAGCAGTACTACTAGAGCTATTTTTATTCCTGCCTTTTACTTCAGTGGAATTGATTGCTGGTCCTAACAACTTAGGATACTTAATGAGTAATAGCTGCATACTATTTCCACCTTTTGTTAAACATAAAAAAATATTAAAATGCATACACAAGTAACAATGAAGTCTAACTTCCTTATTCACTCACCCCTCATAACTGAGTATCTAAAGGAATTTGAAGAAATCTGACCAATGTTGGGAGCGCTGCAAAATGATCCAATGAAAAATTATTTGACAGAATGGCAGCACTGTGCAAATTATTCAGTCAAAATAATTATTACAAAAACTTTATTCTGTATAGCTCTATACAGTATCCTATCTACTGTTTGAAGGTAAAGGATTGCCCCTCACAGTATTATGCTATTCAAAGGTACTAAGCTTTCCTCAAAAAAGGAGAGAAGTGTTTCCAATGGTAGATCTTTGTTACAAAGGTATTTTCTGCCCAAGAAGCTTCTGGAGAAAAGCTGACTTACATTATAGGCTGATGGAAGTTAGTTTCAGTTAATTTATTCATTACCTTACACTTATTCTAGTAAGAAATGAGTAGAGAGAATATATGAAAGAGACTTGGTAAGCGAGGCACAAGGATTAATCAATATTGCAGAGTTCAGCAGTAATGATACAGACACACAAGCTGAGGAAGGTGAAATCATTCTTGAATGTATTTGAGGTTTCTAATACATATAGAGCTGCAAGAGGGTGTGAAACACTGAAAAATGACTGAAAAATTGAGCCTCCCCATCACTGATGGAAATTAAGAAAATCCAAATAAAATGAACTGAAACTTTTTAGTTGCTACTTTTAATTAAAAATTTGAGAAAATAAGCATCTCTGCTGACTGACCTGGTAAAATTCCTGCTGTTTCAGTTAAAAATAGTCTTCAGGATTGATTTACTCTAAGTTTAAGGGTCACTCTAAGCACAGCTCACTAAACCTCATATCCAAGTGCAGTCTTACAATGTTTAATTAAAACATTAGCATCAGTATGATACAGTTGCCTAATGAAAAGCAAGAGGCATTCAGACCAATTCCTATCACATTCTTTTACACTGAAACTAAAGCAGCTCTATGAATTTAAGCTATTTGGAAATGTCTGCGCCATGTTTCAGCCTGATGTCACTTGACACAGCTGAGATAAAGGGAATCGTAACTGAAGCACTGACAGATTATTAACTCTGCTATTGCTGGCAAGATACTCTGATGACTTACATTTCAAGCTGTTCAAGTCTTTGGCAAGCAAAAGAGTGAACACAAACACCTGACTGTTAAGATCTCTAGGGCTCTCACTGAACTCTACACAGAAGAAGATATACAATCCAACTCTGCTGACTGAAACAATGAGAATTTGTTTTCTTCTATAACTTGTCACAGGAATATAATGTAATGCCTCAGGCCAATTACTTATCAACCACTAATGCTGAGGACCTATATGTGGAAGCAACACTGCACATGCTTAAAACAAGGTAGGTAAAGACAAGCTGAAATTCCTGTTTAGACTTCATAAAGCTTTTCATTCATGTGTTCATTAGAATTATAAATAGTTATGTCTATATTGTATCATGCTTTACATTAATTTCCATAATGAATGGAATGCTCCTTTATTAAGCTTCAGCACTACCAGAGATTGCATGTAAATATTTACTTGTGTAGCATTGACTTTTTTTTTTTAATCACCTCCATTGTATCAGGGTAGGATTTTTTTTTTTTAATTAGAATTGAGAGTATTTACAAGCAAAGGATGATGCATGAACTAAAGGTAATACATTCTATTTGCAGACGTGCTTACACCTGTGATACTGTACAATTAATTGGTCCAGCAATAGAGTATGTGGTAAACAGCAGCACACATCTGGTTTAATATTGGATTTAGTTTGAGAATTATTTTCATTACAGCTGAAAACAGAATGAGACAATCAAGCTTACCATGGGTAGATTTAAACATGCTTTGTGGTTTGCCAGCTGGCTTCCCTGCAGAAGTACTCGGGACAGGATTGAATAATTTCTCCTCCATTTTTGCTTCCTTTACATACTGACATGATTTCCCCAGCAATACAATACTGTTAAGGACTTTTAGGGATATTAACCTGGATAAATAAAAGGATTTATTTAAATACAAGCATTATCAAGTATTAATATATTAAAATAACTGCATATCATTACTGCTATCTTGGAACAATTAGCTGAGAAATTAAATCCTTTAGTAGTAAGATCAAAAGTTAATTTGCTTTTCTTAATATTTTGTTTCAGGCTCAGCGCGTAAAAATAACTTTTCCCCCTCAGAAGACATCTAGAAGAAAACATCAAGTTTTATAGAATGACAGGAAAGGCTAAGCCATTTAATGCATCAAATATTTTAACAAAGAATTAAAAAGGGCTCTCAGCAGAGCAAGTCCAAGATAACTGCATTACTGTTAAGTCTGTAACCTTAAGTGTACTCAGACAAAGACTGAAAGTGGACTTGGAAACAAGATGACAAATATCCAGCATCCATAAATTACAGATTAATCATTCAAAGTCCTTTTTGGTATGACAAAAGACAGCTCATAAATTTCAGCAAAACCAAGGGGCAGCATCACATTCACGGCTGTACAGAGCAGTCAATGGCAAATTCCTTTTCTGTTATCAATGATTTGTAGCATGGATTTCAGTACAAATCGGAGAATCTGTTTATTATGAGCACAGCTAACAGACTAAAAGGAAGATGTGAGAATAAGTGAACGTTCACAGATGAAAATCCATACAGTGGTTTGACTGCTTAATCATTAAGTAGCCAAGCACACTTAAGCATCATCATCATCATCTCTGACTGCATTAATGTAATCACAGTTTGTCAAATACAGAAAACAAAGTACATCACATTAAGAAAATTTTCTGTAATGCATTTCTTTTTAGAAGAAATTTAGAGAAATGAGAGAAGAGTGTAGATCATTTCAGTATTGAGAAGAAACATTTTAGTATCCAAGCAACCACAATTATCTTATACAAGCTGAATAACATGGCTATAATTTTAGTTGGTTATCATGGCAGATTTTGTAGAAATTGAGTTCTCCTATTTTTTTTTAATCTATCCTATCGAGTTTAAAACTTAAAAGTGTAGTCCTACATTTGTTTTCTTAAATCTAATGTATGCTTTTGTCCAGAGACAGTAGGTGTTTATACCATGTTTTGAAGTAATGAGGGAAACTAGAATGTGTTCTCACTTTTCAATAAGGAAAAAGTAAACCTCAAGTTTACTTATTCTTGTGGAGTAAAAGTTTAACTTTCTAATTATAGGCTTGAACACAGCCCAACAAAATGGTAATGGTCCAAATCTCTAAAGAAAGCCCTCATTGTTGCCTCTTCCCCCATTCTACAATTCTCCCTTGTTCAACCAAATGTACTTGTCCTTGACTGCATACTATAGCTTCCCCACTATAGCTTCCCCACAGACTAGCAACTATGCCTTCAAAGAACAGTGTTTTATCCTGTATGTTAATCATTGTACTTTTTTCTTTTTTCCATCTTCCTAGCTACAAAGACAGACAAAATTCCAGGACAGGAGCAGTGGTATGGTAGAAAAAAAACCATTCTGCAGTATAAAGGTGCTGAGCTTAGTATATCACAGCTGAATGTGATGATCAGGGGG
Source organism: Chrysolophus pictus (assembly GCA_037305975.1). Lineage (NCBI taxonomy): Eukaryota > Metazoa > Chordata > Aves > Galliformes > Phasianidae > Chrysolophus > Chrysolophus pictus. The sequence continues at coordinate 14,805,089 of CM074579.1, forward strand.
AATATAATGTATTCTGGGAAAAAACTTCAAGTATGAAGCTTGATAACTTCCTACCTATCCTACATTAAAAAGAAGGGTCACTACACTGATGTGCCCTGGACACATTAGACTGAGTTTTATTTTTATTGGCTATCGAGGTTGCAGTAGATCTAAGAGTCTACCTACATTAAAAAAAAAAAAAAGTGAAGTCATCCCATTTTTTTCGTAAGGAGCTGTAAAACAGAAACCTGCTCTTCCAAAGTATCCCTGAAAAACTTCTGCCCCAAATCTAAAAGTCTTTCTTCCTTTAGTAACAAACAACTAGGTGGTGTTTGGAACAGATATTCCCACAAAGCTATCGGCAAATATGAGTAGTCATGCTTTGAATTATCATGTGTGTTACTTCAGGATATCCAGGACTTCTCCGCACTGCAGGAATTTGAATCACTTCTTCATGGTCAATTTTAGGAGGAGCTGACTGTTCCAAAAATCAGTCAATACTGGGAGACAACAAATGCTCACACAGTTCAGCTTTCCTAGAAACTGGCCACCACCACAGTCTGTACAGCATATACCTTAAAACAAGCAAACTAGACTGGATTTAAAGCATAACTAAACACACCTCAGAATTACGTGCAGAGCAGTGAGCATGTAAGAATAACACAAGTGTAAACAGACAAGACAGTGAAGGGATAAATGCAGGTAAGTGATTTTTTTTTTTTGTTTACAAAAATTCTAATTGTGGCAGGACAGAATATTCCTTAGCCAAGATTACTTACTGGCCCCAACCCTCCTAGAAAGATATGCCTCAAATCTTGCACTTACACATATAGCAACTACATAACAAGAAACCATGCATTTAACAACCAGAAAACAGAATTCAGGGTCTGCTTTGAGTGCTCAAACTGCTGGGCATATTGCATCTCCAATTCTTTTTACAAGTAGTTTCATCCCTTCAAATTCAATTTCTCCTTTTACGACAGGAAACAAATGCCACCCCACTGCATAAAATTCCTTCCACTATCTTTCCATTCATTATTTTCACTATTAAATTGCTTATTGAAGGCTAAAATCTTCAAATACATTTACTTAGGGACTAATCTTTTTCAAACTCAGCTTGTTAGCAGAAGCATTTTACATATTCCTCTATTCAGCATAAAATGTGTTTAATGTATAGCCAGATGTATCAACAGAAGTTTTTTTTTTAACCACATCTGATTACATAATGCTTAGTACTTTCTGATTGTGTGCATTTACTTACCCACAGTAGAAGAGCACAACACAGACATAGGCTAAGACTCCTTGTACTTTTATTGAGCTCGTTACGACTCTCATGAGCTGTTTTAAGGATAAAAGTTAAACAGTTATAGCATGCAGTGTACAATTAACGGAGTATTCTAACAAACTGCATATTGGGTAAATACAAGACAAAAATAGAAAAAAATGTTTTAATAGTAATTTATTCTAACGTTCCCCTCGACAGTGCTGACTACTCAATAATTTGGTTTAAATAAATACTATATCAGCATCTAGATACAACTCTGCTTTAGCAGAGTTCCCTACAAAGGGAAGAGGATAGACTTAGACTATATATTAGGAAAAAATTCTTTACTATGAAGGTGGTGAGACACTGGAATAGGTTGCCCAGAGAGGTTGTGGATGCCCTCTCCTTGAAGCATTCGAGGCCTGGCTGGATGAGGCTTTGAGCAACCTAGTCTAGTAGGAGGTGTCTCTGCCTACAATAGGAGAGCTGAAACAAGTAAGGGTCCCTTCCAACCCAAACCATTCTATGATTAGTGCTTATTAGCACTAGCAATGATTTCTAGTGAGGTAACAAATCAAAAAGCATCCCTAAAAATCAAGAACCAGAAAGTGACTTAATAATCAAGAAGTGCTGATGTGGTAAAATATTTACAGCATTTCATAATATATGAACATTATGAGAACAAACTTGTTTTGTGCACTAGGGACATGAATCCCAAATTAGAATGACAGAAGATCCTGAATTCTGTTTTTAATGTCAGTATTTCACAGTTAGAGCTCCAACTTAGCAAAATGCTTCAGTTTGTATTAAAATCTATTACTATCAAGGATAACATCGAATTAACTTGAAAAAGGCATTTCAATTCTCTGTGGATGTGCTTTATTAATTTTTATGATTATAGTTTTTTTTTTTTAATCCTGGATAAGAAACAGGCAAAGCTTGTAAATAGTATTTCCCCTCCCCCATCTCTACAGAAAAACATTACATTTAAAATTAATTCACACAGACAGTCTTCAAGGGAAACCATAAATTAACATATTTGCTTGCAAAGTATGTACGTGTTCCCACTATCATAACTGCTGCTTATCTACATGTGCATAGGGTAAAGTCACAGCAGCTATTTACAGAAAACATTGTGTAATAGTTAATTCAGCACAGACAGCATGTGGATGCAATTGCAATAACAAAAGTGTTTCATTTTATAGTAGCACGTCCATGTGACGAGGTCAGCTCCTTCAGAGCCACATATTCAAGAACAGCTCAGAAGTCAAGTGCCTCCAAGAAAACAACTACTGAACATACCATTACAGGGTCAACAACAACAAGGACTCCTGTAAGAACCTAAAAAGCCTAGCACATTACTGCTAACCTTCTGGCAACCAGCTGCTTTGACTTTTCTGAATGAATGAACAGGATACTTGCCAAAAGGAATAGATGTTTAATAACCACGGATGTACTTTAACTCCACCACAGCAATTCAAGTGCTGATGAGTTCTACAAATTTAATATGTATTCAGCTTTTTATGAAAGGCTGATACTCATTATTCATGAAGCTCTACCTAGTATGCAGTACAGGTTATACTGACTGCTAACTAAATCTCGTAGCATCACTTCAGTTACTGAAGGAAATTGTTCTGTCCTCAAAACATCAAAATGAGCTAGCCATCTCACAAGCACATTCTCAACAAAGATCTTATAGAAAACTGATAGGAAAGGTACAACTTACTAAAACAGCCAGTGGAAGAGGAATAAAACCCATTCTTCTGGAAACTGAGTCACTATAATCTGTATAAGCCTAGAAAACAAAAAAAGAAAAAGAGGAAGAATAAGAAACTATGTATGCAAAGGACTGATCTCATTTTAGCTTGGTACATCCTCTACATAAGAATCAATCTATGTTGACTAACACAATAGTGGTATGAAGTGTAGAGAGTTACATTTTGAAATGCAAATGCATGTATCTGTGCTCACAGACAAAAAAAAAAGTAATTCTATCATGACTGGTAAGATCAGCTTTAGCGATCTAAATATTCCACTTGCTGTTGATAATACAAGTCTCTACAACAATTAGGACAGTGAACCTAACACACTGCGATATCTCACTTGTACATCGTTTCAAGCTTAGAGACCTCTTTGTACTAATTTGACTTTGATCCTCAAGTATTATAAAGAAAAACCCGCATGAGGGATAAAAAGCCGCTACCATACCATTAGTTTTAAAGCATTCTAAAATACCTATAATTAACTTGGGATAACTGCCTTAAAGCTCTTAAAAATGGTTACATTTGCACTCTCAAAGCACAACTACTCTGCATGAAGTCTTTAATGCAGGATTGAAAGCCATGCTGAAGTCAGATTGCATCACATAGGCACTCATTTTGCATAGAAGATCACCCAGAGAAGGAATAAAGCATTCAGAACTAAAAAACACTTTCCATCAACAAATCATTGACAATTAATTGTTTGCATGGTATCTAACTTCTGTATTAGCTATACCTAATACATTCCTTATAAAAGCAATTGAACCTACTCAGTAAAACCTGAATTACCACAAACAATCAAGTTAACAAATAGAGCATCCATCCAGAGCGCTCATGAATAGACAGACTCATTCAGGAAAGGTGTGCTGTAAACAGTAAACATCAGAAACAGTTCTCATGAAAAACACAAACAGTCTATTTTGTAAAAACCCATGCAACAACACTAACATACATGGTATAAATATCCACATACTAGCTACCTGTGCAAGCTGATTAGGTACACCTAAGTATACATTCCAATATCTCATTATATCAATTAAAATAGTTAATACAAAAAAAAAAATGCCTTCATTTTCAGGCTTACATTTTTTTGTCGACTGCTAACAAGGTCAAATGCAAGACTGGCTCTGTACTCACTGTAGACCTGGAAAAAATCCAGCATATCAGATGCGTGATTAATGCATCAGCATACTCTACAGAAGCAACAGAATTATTAATAAAAATTTCTGTAAAATTATAAACATTTATGTACGGACCAAAGGAGTCAAACACACTATTCCTGAGGTTTAGTTGTACCCTTCAACAGATAAGCCTGTATTTCTGTAGTGAAGTAACTTACGCATATATATAACAAATAAGACTGCAGTGCTTTAGAAATTGAGTGAGACTTTATAAAGCATTTACTGAATTTGAAGACAATCAGCACCACAAAGTATGAGGAATTACATTTACTTTTCTCCTTAGAATTCATGATTGTTTTGAAGTACATGCAGGATAGCAGTGGGATCAAATTAAACAAATGAGCAAGCTTACTTATTATTTACTTATATAATAAGCAAGTGATCCCATGAAAATAAGAAATATATATCAGAAAGATGAAGGAAGCTTTCTCTTTTTAAAATAGTCCTATGCATTAAGACAGAAAGGCATTGATTTTAAGGATAACTTGCATCATGCACAGCAGGTGCTCAAAACTTCTGACCAAGTCTGACCTAGCAAACACAAGCCTTTATATGTTCATACAGAAGAACTGCCAGGTTCATTAAAAAAACCTTGCAAAAGTGTTACCTACTGTCCTCCACATCCCAAGCTGTGTCAGCACACTGAAGCATACTACATTTGTGGCTACCATGACTTCATTATTTCTTTTCTCTAAACTTTCTATGTGAAAGCAGAACATCCATAAATGCCTCTGGCATAAGGGAGCTTATCAAGTACACCTATTAAACTTATTTCCACACCATACAACGTAGTTAGTTTAGGGATGCTGAAAATGACAGCACTTCAAGTTTTGATCTCATTTCCTGAAAAGTGGTTTTAACAGTGAAGAAATGCTAACATCTCTGCACTAATTTATCAAGCGCATTTGAATTCACACAACGCTCAGGACAAATGACCTGAGTCATCATGCCACACTACGCAAAAACTAATCTCATCTACTACCTCAAAGGAAGGAGTACATAATATATGTTCTACGAAATTATAGGGGTGGAAAACTAATAGATAATCTATTTTTGTGCTGCAGGGACAGTGGAAAATGCTTCTGATTTCAGATCCCACCTTTAACATGCATACAAGAACAGAAATTCAGCAGTCTCACAAAACCTATTTTTTTTTTTTTTTTTTAACTCAACTAGTGACCACTTCACAAAATTACCTGCCAGTTATGTGAACTGTGGTTATTATGCGAACTGCTACACAATACTTTCAAAAAGTTCCTGGATCTGGAACTGCTACTTTAGAAGCAGACGTGTTTCTTGCACACAATAAGCTTCTGAATAACTTTTAAAGATCAAAACATTACCAAGCTTTCCCAAATTATACCTATGTATGAAAATATCAATTGTTACATTTTCTGTACTGGAATCGATTTTAATATAAAAAATAGCAAAGTAAACTCAAAAGAGCATTCAACGTTCTAAACACAATACCTACATCTGCTGTGATGTCATTAAATTTTGTAATAAAGGCATGTTTCACAATATCCACTGCAATTTCTGAAGCAACCACCATGCATACATCTGGGAATAACACCCAAAGATGATCTGAAGATAGAGAAGAAATATGTTAGACCATTTAATTTGACTCCAGTATACAAAATGGCAATCACAAGACTTTTGATCAACTGCCAGAAATCCTTAAGTGCCCAAAGCAGTGTCTGTAATTTACATCACCACTTAGTCTGTACTGTGCCAATTCCCTTGAATTTCATTGCTCTTCTGGAAACTTATCAGTGCTATACAATTAATGCAACAACCAGGATCAGTCTCTAAAGCCCTGACATAAAGCTTTATCTCGACTAGTATGCCTTTACGCATACTGGATAGCACTTGCAGTTTGAAACCTCTAAGTGAATGTTTAGTTAGATAAGTAACAGTCAAGCAAAATGCACCACAAAGATCCAGGCTCAACACCATTAAAAATGTAATAATTCTATTAAAACCTATATTCTAGTCAATGTTGATTAAATATTTAATTATGAATTTCATTATATCATCAACAGCATAGGAATTTATTGTTCTCCATTTTATTTTTCCATTAGTTTACTTACCTGGATTCCATGAGAACTGTTCCATATTTCTTAGACATACAATCAGTAGCAGCACATAATTGGTGAACCTCTCTTTTATATCTAGTTTAAAAAAAAAGATGTCAACTCCAAACAAACATTTATCTACATACATAGATATGCATTCATTCTGTGGTTTTATTTACCACATTTTAGATTACACAATCTTTTCCACAAACTGTTTGATCAAATTTGAGAGGGGGATGCTGGAAACTTCACCACAGACAGAATCTCTGCATCAACCCGCCCCCTCCCCCAGTATACTGCATCAACTCAGATTTCTCAGCATCCAAAGAGACATAAGATCTTGCAACTTTCTACCACCACCTTTATTAGTAAGTTAAAATACAGTTATCTTTCTTGATAACTTCTGTGCCTTCCTTGTCTAATCCAAAAAGAATGAGCACCTCCTGGTGCAGAAACAGAGACAAAACACCCACCCATGGTATAAACTGGATCCAGGATTAGAAAAAAGGCTTTCAAGCCAACTACAGAGCCTTATTTAGGAGATTTCTTCTGAGTCTTTTTTTACTGCCACCTTGGCAGGGCCGGATGCTATCAACTCAGTTATTAGAACTGTAACAATGCTATCAGAAAAGCAGGGAGACCTGAGAAAGAGTCCTATGATGTGACTTCCCGGACTAGGCAGGGAGTTCTTCTAGTGTAGTAGTCCAATTCTAAAAATGATCCATACAACTTGCTTCACTTTTTTCTTCTTGCACATGTAATTTTGGTAAGACTTTCATTCTTAAGCCAACAATTTCACATAAACTTTACATCATTATTATTTTAAAAAAGGTATTTCTGAAGCATCCCCATGACTGTCAAACTGTGTGCATTCTGGGACCATTGTCAGCACAGCATACTACAAGTTAACTTCTTGAAAATGCAAAAGAAATTTAGATATCTTAATAGCATAACTTAAATTTTAAATTTGTATGTAACAAGCTATTGGCTGTGTGATAAGCTTAGTTCAGTATCTCAAGCAAAAAAGTCAGCCACTTGAGGAAATATTTTTCCCTCAAGAACACTATTGTGTTCTTAAAAGTGGAATTCCATTTTCATCCCATTGAGCCAAACAGTAAAGAAGCCCTAGAATTCAAGTCAGAGTGCTCACGTTTCTTGAAATAAAGCAGTTCTAACATTCATATTAAATAATAATCACCTCTTACTTCACATTTTCCCCGATTAGCACAGCCATACATACCACTATTCGACATTTGAAAAAGATTGTTCTTCTCAAACTTCTTGAAAACACTTCCTTTTATTTCAACGAACTGCAATTTTTAAAAGCATTTATTTAGTTTTTATTTATGACAAACTGGTGTAAACAAATCAGACACTCAACATGAAAATAGACAATATGGTACACTAAAATGAAGGCTGCTGAAAAGATTTAGGATAGTCATAGAACAAAGTTATATACTCACGTTATTGGACATCATGATGGTAAGGAGTGATTTATTGTGTGAGTTGAAGGCCACATTAAGGGTTGTTGCTTGAACCATTATAAGAATAGCATGCAGGACTGTAGACAGCATGGTTAAGGAAGCAGATTTGGACATAATTTTTCTGCACAACAGCACTGAACAATATCAAAATTTGTTTTCCTATTTTGCTTCCAAAGATAAACACAAAAAAGTTTCCACCTCTGTCAAACCTTTGTCTTTTTGCAGCAGGACAGTATCTTAAATCTATGTAATATATTGAGGCTGCTTCACAGCATGTAGCAATTTTGTCTTTTTTTTTTTCCTCCCTGAAATACTTCAATAAGACAGAAGAAATAGCAACATTATCTGGAAAAAGAACAAAACAAACAACCCAGGAAGACTCAGACCTAGCCACAGGAAACGGGAAGATGAAAGAATTTATCACCATCTGTAATTCTACCAGTTCATTGTAACATTACTTCATATATGCGTGCATTTCTCTCTTTATTTTAAGGAAATGTTTTCTAGCTCCACATTTGTAACATCTCACTAAACAACAAAATCACTGTCTTCAAGGCCCCATGAGCCAAAATAATCACAAAACACAAATCAACATTCCCATGAAGTATGCAGATACCACTTGTCATCTTACTACTCATTAGGTATTAAAAAAGCTGCCCACTACTGCAGATGGAATATCATTACAAAGTCATTCCTTTTACAGATTAATTTAGAAGCTTTTTCTCTTTGTTTTTAAAACATGTAGTACCGGCAATCTTACTTTGAAAGTAAATAAACACTTATATAGAAATAGAACTACATTTTCAAATATACTGTAAAAATAATTCCAAGTAGTTCCTGCAAAATTTCATTTATAAAATTCTGCAATTTACTGAAGAAAAAAGGATACAGACATACAGCACTGCCATGAAGAAGTGAGGAATCACACCTATATGGGCTCTTTTTCTTTCCTTAGGTTCTGTAGCAGTCCAATAAAGAGCATCCAAAATATCTTGTCCAAATGAAGAAAACAAACGATCAGCCACCTAAACAAGAAGAACTTTTTACTGCCTTACAGCAATAATATTCTCTACAACATGTGGTTATGCCAGTGTGAATACACCTCAAACTAAAAACCTTTTCACTCATTCGTGAGTTTTCACTCTTTCACGTATCAGTCCAGTTGATCTTGCAGTTACATGGGTCCTTTTGTATATATGGCAACTCATCTCTCTCAAATTTACCTTCCCAACAGTATTCATGATATGAAATCATGTGGTATTATCTTAGATGCTTCCTTGGAAGACATCCAAGTACAGTTCAGACTTTGGCCTCTGATAAAGAACTATGCATGTTGTGTAGAACCGTCCCATTTTTTTCTCTATCTCCCTGGACTTAAAAGAAGAAAAGTGAATGGCAAATGCATGACAGTGAATATCAGCTCTCAAGTATAAACGGGACTTAAATTAGGTTTGGCTGTATAATTTCTTCCATCTTGGAATAAGGTACATACTCAATACAGATCTCTGCATAAAGCAGAAATAAAAAAATATTAGAACCAAAAGATGAAGAGGTACTAGACAGTCTGCCAAAATAACCAAAAACAGCTGAAACAAAAAACTCTCACAACCCCAAACCTACAAACATCTGAAGTTTAGTCCAAAGAGTATGTAAAAACAACTACAAAATACTCCAGGCAGCATTATTAGAGTAGATAAGAAAAACATGGGCAGCAAACTGAGCTTGTAATTCAGTATCACAGCAAAAAAGGTCACAGAATCCTACCAATTTTCCACACTTTCTGATCAGCAAGCATATGGAAGTGAAGATCATTACAAGGAAATGCCTTCTTTCCTGCCTGTACACTGAAGTTTAGTAATTTTTAAATTAAAATGCACATAGAAAAAGAAAAATCACTTTAAAAATTACACTGGGTATTACAAGTCATATATGGCTAAATTAGAACTTATCTTTTAGCGCTAATCAAGCAAAAAGTAGGAAAAGCTAATTACCTCTACTTAATAAACAAAATTGATAATTCTTACTGTCTTTCTGGAAGATGATAATTTTGGACAAATTAAAACAGCAAGCAGCAATACAGAACTGAACCTGCAAATATTGAACCATACCCTATTACCTAAAAAATAAATTGTAGGCACAACGTTGATTTCATATGATTTCCAGGCTTGGTTAATTAACAGAGTTGTAACAGCAAATATACTGAAGGGACAGAAATTACATGTTTTAACTTATTTGAGCCAACATTCCTTCAAATTTCCTGATATGTGATGGCTAAATAAGAATAATTGACAGTATGTATCAAATGAGCTGGACTTTCATCTTCCATCTTTTAATTAACTTGACTGCTACTCTTTAATTGTCACCTATAAAAATAAAGTGAACCTTGAGCTGATGAATTACCATAAACCTGAAGTTCAAAGAAAAACATCAGTTTGAGAGATATTTACAGCGGCACTGTTTTCGGCTTTTAAATTTGTAAGTCTAGATGGTCTGCCTTATTTGGTTCCTGCTCATTGTGATGACCCACTGAGTGACTACATCTACTACAGAATGTTTAGAATTTCATAAGATTTTGTCACAATATTGTGAGGGTTTTAACAGACTAAATGGTGACTTTGCTTTCCTTTTTACTTACAGAAGTCTCGTTCCTTATCTTATAGGTAGAAAATATTAAAACCCATCACACAATATTGTTGTTTGCTTTTCCAAATGGGACTTACCTAAACCCTACATGCCGGCTCCAGGCTCCAGCAGAATTCCATGGTGAGCGCTGTCACCAGCATAACGCACACTGGGGCTTCACAAGGAGCAGGAGCCGGTGGGTCTGAATCTAAAAAAGAAAAGTGTCATTTAATTGTGCTGAATGCTCCCCTTAGGCTGGCTACTTGGAGCATTTAGCACATACTTTGAAGATGTGGCACTCCTCGTGTCCAGGAGGATATTCTCAGGACACGCTAACAGCCGAAAACATTAAGACATTGTAAACATCTCCACTGCTCAGTGATTTAACTAAATTAAAAAGATGTTCTAATTTTTTAAGTTCGTGAAGATGTAGTTTGTTGTATGTGTATTTTATTTGAATATGTAAGGTTTATCTTAAGCTCATATTTTACAGCTCCTAAAAACAGCTCGTTTCTTGTAACAGATTTGTAATGAAATTCACTCAAGTAGGCTAGATAAATAACCTGTTGAAAGTTGACAATCAAAGTCTTTCATTAGGATTTCATGCTTTTTTTTTTTTTTGGCTGATTCTATAGCTGCAACCTACTGCTGTAAAAAAGCTCCTCAAAAAACATGTCCTCTGTACTGACACAGGGGCATCATGAGACATCAAGGAAATTAAATACCATTTCCAAATTCAAAGTCTGGTTTAAGTTTTCTAATAATTATAGTAATTATGCACTGCAACATTTCCTCCTTTCTGCCCCCGTGACAGGATAAGGAAATTTGGGCACCACCAGGCTGCTTCTTGAGACAGGATCTTTGGATTCTGCCAAATGTAACAAAAACTAAACTCTTAATTCAAAAGGGCACAATACACAGTTTCCAGCTCACAGGAAACACTGCCGTCTACATTCTACTTGTTAAGCACTTGGTGTTGAACTTTCTGGCACTAAGCGAAGTGACTCAAAGGCTTCTCAAAGACTAAGTGATAATCTCTCACAGGTTACAGAACTATTTATGGATGAATATTCCCAACACAACTACAATCCAGACACTAAACTGTCATCAAATTACTGATGTTTACATGATTGTCATCAAATCTAAAAATCAAAAGAAAAAACAACCCTATGAATAAGCACCCTAAGTGGCTTGTATGACAGTTAGTTGACTTAGAAATTTGTTCTTCATGCAGTATTTTCCACATTTTATGAGATGAGAACAAATGTTTTTAGATAAAATATACAGATTTCGCACATAGTTCCAACTAAGCCAAGGTACAACAGATATTCAAAAAAAGATTAATACGCTATTCAGAGATCCCAGAACTTTTGTAAAGCTGCAACAATCCTTTCAGGAGGTTGTATCACTATATGGGGAACTATCATGCCCTATATTTGCAGACCAGAGACAAGATTTTAGCTATAAGGGCTCCATTTACTTAGTGAATCACTGATCACCAAATTAAAATCTCATGCTTTACATTAGCATCAGAACAGATTCCTTCTTCCCCCTCAGGGTTTCTCTTTACGACTCGTTTTATTGTCCCAAACCAGAATTTTCTTTTTTTGTTTCTCTAGATTCATTCAACTTACCCATGCATCCTCAGGTTTTTGCCTGTCAGTCAAGACTGAGATAGGTTAAGCAGCAGCATGTGTTACTGCTATACTACTATAATCAAGAAACAAAAAACAGATTTTCTGTTTTCCTACATCTTTCTTCTCTGTCCTCTCTCGCGATCTTATCACTAATTCAAATCAAGTCTTTAATTCTATCAACAAGCTCAAGAAGTTGTACATTTTACTTTTTGATTTTCTGTCCTTCTACCAGAGTTCTCAATTTTCATTTACTGAAACAGCTCCGTAAGCTCCAAGATCTAGGTAATATGAAACATCATCCAGAAAATTTATTTTTCATGAGCTATTCTGTTCCACAACATCTAGGTTTTATATAAGAAGCATTTGTGCATTCAGGAGGATGAAACGTGCCATACTCTACATACAAATATCGTAACACACCAGTATTTTTTAAGCATTCTGAAAACATGCTTGATATTCTGATGCTCAAATTCTTACCTCAAGCATGTTATAGATGATGTAGAGCTTTATGACAGACTGCCCCCTTATAAGATGATACATCATAGAGTAGTCAACATAGTGCATCATGAAGTAGCAGATGACCAATATCACTCCTTTGAGAATGTCGCACACCTGAGCAGGTTGCAGCAAACGTCTATCACTGAAATACAAAGGGCAAGAAGTTTCACTTAGGGTCATATATATACCCACAACACACAAATGATAGCAAGTCAGTACGAATCTACCAAAGCTATTTAGCAAGGATGCATCTCAATGTAGTCTATTCCACTCCCAACGCATATGGAACACCATCATCATGATAAACACTTATGCATCATACTCCTGAACAGGATCACCTAATCTGTCACGTCCATTTAGTCAGAATATTATCGTCCTTGGGCAAGAGTCCCCACATGCTAATTACTTTCTGCTTGAATGACCTTTGGCTTTAATTCACTTGTCCGCTTCCAGCCAATTGTACTTATTTTGACTTCCTCAGAAGTCAATAAATAAGAAATTATATTTGCTGTAACCCAAAGAAAAATAAATCAAGTAGTTATCTTCAACATGGTAAACAGATGCTGAAGAACAGCTTTTGTCCACAACTCCATTCCTTCTTTTAGCCTTAAGGTCTGCAGCAGACTCCAAACAATTTTCCATCATAGCTCGAGGTGGATCCTTACCCAATTCAGAAGTTTACCACCTATGGTCCCACAGGCAATCCAGAAGCCTAAGTGAATCACTACACAATTTCATGCTGTAAGTTAGAACTTCAGTAAGAACAGATTTCTACCTCAAGTGCCACAATACCAGCAATTTGCATAATGAAACTGCAAGGTGGTATTTACTTGTCTACTTAGTTTGGTTAGTACTATCGGGATGTAAAGTGTTTTAGAAAAATCTTCAAATTAAATCAGGAGTGACAATCACGTATCAAAAATGAAATTTAATTTGTTAAATGTATGTATTTTTAGATACACACAGACTCACTGATGTTCACATTTCATAGAAGTTGGAACCAGTTAGCTATGATTTTTCCTTTTCATAGTTCAGTCATCGGCTTATCTCAGACTAGATAATGCTCCATCACTTTTTTCTAAACACGTGATCAATTTGAATACATTAACAAATATAATGTTGTTTTCAAAAAAGATCCAAACAATTATGTATGACTTCCAACCACCAAAGCAATCTCATGAGAAACTGATGCAACTATACATAGCTACCATCATGGGGAAGACAAACTACAAACGTAATCGAGAGTACAATTACATTTCTGCAGGTGATATCATTCTGAAAATTAAGTCAAGAGAATAATACCTTATGAAAGTGCAGCCAAAATTGCACACAACATGAACTCTATTAAAGATAAAGACATTTTTGAAAATATGCTGTGTATGGTATACTTGAATATATGACTATTCTAGAAAAGAGTTGCCCAAAAGGGTCAAATGAACTACGCTTGAATGCTGTGGTATGTAGGAATTAAGCTTTTCTAGAACAGAGTGCATTCAAATAATGTTGCCATAGAATTTCACTTTTCAGACTTCACTGTAACTTAGACTTAGTTTCTCGCTTGCTGTAAATAAGCAAGTACCTATAAACCATTCCGGTAGCAATCCATCAACAGTTCTGGAGTTTTAACTAAAAACATACTCCATCTTCTGTTTGAAGTTGTATAATAACTTGTATTTCTCATTCAAGAGAAGCAGCACTAATGCTGTGATAAGTTTTTCAAAGCAGATATTTAGAGAAACACATGGAAATATCTGCAGAATTTCAACTTAATCAGCTTGGTGACAGAAGAGCCTCTCAGCATTTCTAACCCAGGCAGTACAAGAGACCAGTGCACAGGCTGACTACAGAAAACTACTGTCCAGAAAGCAAATAGTGTAAGAAAGTCCTAGCATTTAAAATCTGTTCCAACATTCTTTCATTATGCACTGAAAAGACCCCTTTATATTGTCTGGGCAAGCAACCTAGAGTCTACAGCTAACATGTTTCTAATTGAGAGAGATTAACCATGACTATTGTACAAATCTACAAAGGCACTTCTACAGCAGCAAAATTTCTGGTCTGGCTAATGACATTTACAAAAGGATTTTCATGTGTGCTCTGAACATAAAACAGAATGGGAATTAATTATTTCCTACGAAGACAGGGAAATCAAGTAAATGGATTAAGTATAATAGATTTGACACCTTTTTGGCACATATACAGAAATAATGCAAAGCCTGCAATTGTGAAATGATGTAGTCAGTATTCAGTGAGAAATGAACCTTACAGTTTTAGTATGTGATCAAGTTCAGATTGCTCCCATCTGTACTCACTGCAAATCATTCCTATCCTTTACATTAAATGGTTTAATACATGCAGCATATGTAGGTTGATGTGATTTCACATCTATTGTGAAAAGGCTTAGGTCAACCATTATATACAGCATTTTCTGCATTTCTTTTTCTCAATATACGTTTACACGTAGTGTCTCCAATAACTCATTAATGCTGTTCACACTCAGTACCAATACTGGAAAATACTTCTGGAGCCATCTCGAACACTAAGCAATACAAACTGTAAGTCACAAATGTACAAAAATGAACAAGGTACACACAGTATAGTTCTGATGCTTTCAAATTCTTAAGTAAAAGTAGATAACAAAGAGGTAAGAACTAGGCAACACTGCAGGAGTATGTAACTCTAGAAAACACTGAACAGCTTAACTGCTTAACTCATTTTGAGCATTTGCATTTTTATAGTTGGGTGTGATGGTAACACAATACAGATGGAAAGATTTCACATGAAAATTTGTTATGGGTGTTTTTTCTCATGAATGAGAAGAGGAGAACAATGAATAAGGAAGAGCATGACAACGATTCCATTTTATACTCAATCATTCTGGTTACTGAACAGCAAACAACAGAATCTTTCTACAGAAATCAGTATCCCAGAAGTGAATTAAATAAGCATAGTCCCTGCTTCAATCAACTTAGCTCTTCAAAGATAATATCACGAGAGTCTGTTTGTCTGAGATGTAGTTCCTCTTATTTGATTCCAGAAACAATGACATGTGAGAGCTGTTTTATAATTCGTTTAATTACAGAGGTGAATATTTCACACCTTATAAGCCAGTAAATACACAGATTCAGCGTTAGGACTGTCCTTCAGAAGTGCCTTAATAAGATACATCTGTACTCTCACTCACTTATTTCCTACTATTATCCCATTATTACTTCTAATATTTTTTTGCTGTAACTCATGCACATCAAGATACCCTTTTCACAATTTCACAGCTTCATTAGGCTAAACCTCAAGATCTCATGTTTAGCAGCACAGACCAGACTGAGGAATCATCACATTTTTAAACATCTTCAGACATCAAAGTCCCTTTATAGAAAATAGTAAAGCTTACCCATTCTTTCCATTAGCTGTTACATAAAATCTTACACTGTTTCACTAGCAAAACTGAATACATGGAATTGTTTGAACATGAGGTGATCCTTCAATCTGCATGAATTCCAGCTGAAAATCAAGCATTCCTTCACAAAGAAACCTGCACATAAACTTTCTCCCACAAACTAAGGCTACACAGAAAGACACATGCAGGCATTTACCATTCCACAGCAAGTACTTAACATGTTCAAATTCCTCATCCTATCAGCTACTGTTACTATTATGCCCAGTAAATGACCAAAAAAAAAATCTCAGCTGAAACAACACTTAGGTTTCCAAATAATAAAACTGCACAAATGCACATTTTTGGGGATATACACTCCTGTTACTAACTTTAATATAAGGAAGTGGCATGCAAGCATTTCTGTTATGCCTCTCTTCCACCACAGCAGGCTTCTGTTCCAGACCAGCGATCACACTGTGTCTGAGACAATTAGAAGTGAAACCACAATAAAGCCTACGCAGTGCAATGACTGGCATCCACCACCAATGAGGAACTCATAACCAGTCTGTTAAAGCAACTTTTTGTCAACCATGTGTCAAAATATATTTAAGAAGAGTGAATCTTCATCATTGCTCTGTTTTGAAAATGATGTGACCTGAACAAACAGCTCCCTTATAAATACTTAGGGTAGGTTACTTTGTCATTCTATAGGAAAAACTAAAATCAAATTAGAATACAACTAAATTTTGTTGCTACACAGGTTTGTTTTGTTTTTCCTGTACAGTTTAGAAACACAAATTTACATTTGTTTCACTTGCTAGAAAATCCAAAGGGTCATGATACACATAAAACCCAGTGAAGAAAAGTGTAGTGTGGAGGTCTGTTTTGACACAAGCAATTTGCTCAGACCAGTGAAAATCAAAGAACTGGCAAACCTGACTGCCTTTTTCAAGATCTGCCTATCTGATACTATACACCAGTTGTCTCCATCTACTGGTTGGAAAAAATTAGGTTCAATCATAGCATCAAAATGATTATTTGTTATGGAGACAAGTTACCCATATGCAGTGGTAATGTAGAGGCTGTGCCTGTTTCAACTGACCACAGAATCACAGAATGGCTTGGGTTGGAATGGACCTCAAGGATCATCAAGATTCAACCCCCCTGCTGCAGTCAGGGCTGCCAAGTTCCACATTTAATACTAGACCAGGCTGCCCAGGGTCTGGCCTTGAACACCTCCAGGTACGGGGCATCCACCACCTCTAATTCAGATTTCACAGTATTTTTCTTTCAAGTTATTTAATAAGTGGAATACCTTCAGGCTTTCAGTGCATTGGTACCTACCCTATTTGAAATGGTTAAACCACTTAGAACATAGAAGTATACCCCAGGAAGATCTATAGAAAACATTGACTGAGAATCTTGTTACAGTTGTCCGTAGCATTTTCAACAACTGACAACACAAAATGAACTTTCTCACTATGGTGTCATCCGTACGTCTACAGAGTAATCTGTGGACAAGTATACTTGTCTATGTGATTACTTCAGCATGCGATGCATAAGCACTCTGCAGACATTATTTCAAACGTAACACTGCAGAGTTGTATACTATTACATCCTATGACTCATTTTCTTCTGCATTTCATGCCCACTGGTGCCCCCCAATCCTTCACCAGCACAAGTGCATATGTTTTACTAGTCACCTTTTAGAGACATGGGTTTTCTAAAACCATCAGTAAGTTTATCCCATTCAATTTTTAGAGTGTGAAGATGCCCAATAGAATGACTACATTTTTAATTGGTTCCTTTACTAAAACATCACCTACGTAATTTGGGATGCCCCAAATAACTACACCTTAATTGGATACGATTGTCAATACTGATGTCACAGATACAGGAATGTAAACATGTGACTACACTACAGTTGCAATAATGCTTTAGATGGATTATTACATCTTACAGGTTCTCAATAAAAAAATGAATGTAATCACCTGCATATAAATATATTTTTTATAACATTAAATAACATTTATTCCTAGAGACATTATTCTACTTCACACAACTTAAAAAAACCTGTCACTTGAATTGGCTTGTTTGGCTAACAAAACACTGTTTCAGGTTACAAGCTTAAATGAGTATTTTAGGGTAAATCTTTTCTTACTTTATCTTTTATTCAAATGATAGCTTCATCATTTTTCAAACTTAAACAGCCATTGAGGTATGTATTAGTTAATAACATACTTCAGTTATGAAAGCAGTGATCTAAGTAAGCAGTTACGTTTATATATCTCATTTCTCCTTTTTTTACAAATATCTGAGATGTAGGAAAATGCAACATTTTGTTTTACATATATATTTAGACATCAAAGTCTTAATTCTTCAGTGTATTGTTTAAGGATGAACGGTGATATCCGAGGTTGACAAGAATTGAACTGATTGACATGAAGCAGTGAAAACACCAGGGGAAAGAAAACCCAAGCAAGTCTGTCTGAAGGATATACTTGCACACCCCAGAAAATTTTCAAAATGAGCAGAGTGAAATATTGCAAATATTTTCCTACAATCGTGCTTAAGTTTAGAATTAAGCTTGGCCTCAGAAAAAAAGCAACAACTAAGCTGATCAATTCTAATACTTAGTTTGAAGATTAAAAAAAAAGATGCAGTTTGCAGTATGCAGGACTTCACTGTCGTAAGACTTTTGAGATATACAGATTCAGGGCCGACAAAAAAAATATGTTCCAATTGAAGATTTGAATACACAGAAAGCTAAGTTGGCCAAGACTAGATGATATTTCATCTCTCAAATGACAGAAAGCCTCTACATGCACACAACACAGCACAAAACCATGCTAAGAATGAAACAAAACCAACCTTTCTGTTAGGCCCCGATGAGAGCTGCCTCAAAACAAATTAGAAAAAAAGAGGTTTCATATAAGTGACAACTAAAATTAGCTTTCATTAAGCTTTGATTCTGTTATTAAAAATGAAATTGTAAGCGAAGTCAGTATATGAACATAAAAAAATGCACTATATTTTAGTCAACAGGTAATTAATTTGAAGTCTAATACCACTAAGACAGCTGGCAAGAAACTTTCAGAACCCTCTCCAAAATTTCTGAAGTGCTATAAAAAAATGAAACCCAAATCAACCCAACTGCTTGAAACTCAAGTAAAATATTGCTAAAAGCATGACTGAACCGTTCCTTAGAATAAACATAAAAAGCTTAAGGCACTATAAATGAAGTACAGCAGGGGCTATGTTTTGTCCAAAACAGCCTATTTTAAATTGGGCTGAACTGGAACACAGGCACTCCGTATAAACAGAGTCTTAGACCTATTAAGATTACAGCCAATTTCCACACAGTAGTGAGGTTGTACACAAAAATATACTACCGCAAACAGCACCGAATCAATTTCATTTACTGAGTACTGACTAACAACTGTTGGTGTCTCTTTTGACGTATGTTAGTTAACTTAGCTACCCTATTCATTTGTAACCAGTATTTTTACTGATTACATGCTGATGTGTGAATTTGGCCGACAGCATAAACGGAAAAAGAAAATCAGGATTTACTCACCAAGGAGGAATCCCTGTGACATCACATTCCATCCTATAAAGGAAGTGAAAGTGCTCTTCCCTTCCGTCTGATTTACAAGAAAGAAAGAAAGAGAAGGTTGTAATGTTGCTACACTATGCACTGTTATGGAAAGGAGAAAGGAGTATTTGATCTGAGAGATTACTACAGAAAATACTGACTGTACCTGCCCGTTTTGGTTGGTACAGATATTGGTGGAAAGGTGCGTTACTTCAACATGAGCTTAAGCAGACAGCAGGTATTTAACAGCTAAATCTAGCCCTTAAAAAAACATCAGGACTGTGTAACACAGGTTACATTTCTTTATGAACTATGTCTATAATGAGAATGCCAGTGCAGTTTTTGTTTTCCTGAGATGTTTCCCTCCTGCAATTTCTTTCTGGAAGTAATGCTGCTTTCATTTATTTCCTACTGAAAAGTGTTCATCTGTGGTTTCATAGGAGGGCAGTGGGAAATGAAGAGGTATGTGCAGTATAACTAACAACATGATTGCCAACTGAACCTAAATTCAATTCTTTCTCGGAGAAGGGAGAACAGTAAAAGAAAACGGAACGTGTACTTATGACATACAGCTCCACTTCAATATGGAAGACAAGTAAAGATCTTCCAAATCATTCTTCGTGTCACAAGAATCATATGCAGCTTCTGTATTTTCGTGGGAAAGCCAGAAATTTCAGTTAATCTCACCTTTCTTAGCAAAAGTCCTTACTTATTTTATGGGTAAGATGTAAAAACATCTTTACGTGTAACTTATCAAGAGTTTTTATCAGTTTTACAGAACTTGGTCTTCCTATCAGAGTATTTTTCATATAGCACAGAAGAGTGTTGCCATCTTCCCACAGAAGGTTCTTCTGACATGCAACGCATTTAAAAAGAACAACAACAAAATGTAAGCTCTATTGAGGTGTTTCAAACTGAGCAAGACATCAATCTGCTCAGAATATCTAGATGTGAGGTATTAAAAAGTCTGAATTGTAAAAAGAAACCACACCTTTCAACCACAGGTAAAGTTATTTTAGAAGCCTACTGAGGACTGTATCTGAAAAGAACACCACCAGGCCCACTCAGTCTTAGATCTGTTGTTTCAACAAAGCACATTACTTCTAAGTTGTCAGAAAGTATTTCAATCAAATGAAATTAGCTTTTGAGATTCAAAAAGCGTAGTTTGAGAAATTTTCCACTACTTGGAAGAAAGTATCAAGAACTTTTATTTTGTAGTTTAAAAATACTGTTTTTGAAATTTATTTTTTGTTAGATGTTAATTTTTTTTTTTTTTTTTTTTAAAAGATCACCCCATCATTTAGGGAGCTTAGGAGTAATGAAGTTTCACCTGCCAAAACCACCATAATCTGATGACTTAGCCACCGCCAGTTGGACTACAATGATTTAACCCGTAGCTTATAGTTAAAGACAGAATCTTGGATTCTTTTCATTGAAGTTTTCAGACTTTTTGAGTCTTTAAAATAGCTATGCTAGCAACAGTATAGCTCTGAAAATACATGAAACTAAATCTACTTGAAAGACCAAGGGATGATTTAGCAGTCAAACAAAACCAACTTGCAGGGTCCAGGCAGAAAAATGAGGAACTTCAAGATTCATTTACTCTGTTCTCTTAGCTTTCTTATATGGAAGATTAAAATGCATAGGAAGCTATAGAGCACTCCCCTACACTTAAGTTCTGTAGATATCTCTATAGACAGGAATTAACACATCTTAACTAGAACATGTTTTCATTGTTTTGAAGAAGTGAAGGGTAATATAATCTTTATCTACACTGTTATGAAGAAACAGAAGTTGAAGAGTAAAGAGGAAGGCTGACAACACTCACTGCTAGTCACTTCACTAAGATGTTGAGAAAATAGCCAAGATGAAGGGAGGAGCACTTTTATTTACTACACAGAATGGAATATGATGTGGCAGGTTCAAAAACAACTAATCACATACAATTGTGAGGATGAACATGTTAGAAGATAACCAGCCACCTGCTTCAAGTACCTTTTGTAATTATAGGTGCATTTTTCCTACTGAACTCACAAAATTCCTGAGCTAGAAAAGCAAAGTATATAATCTTAACATTAACAAAATAAAATCAGAATGACTAGAAAGAAGGAAAAACAAAAAACAAAGTGCATACTTTGAGTATCTGGAAATTAATGGTTCTACTATCTGAAGGTTCCATTACATACTATAAATCAAGCGTGAACTATTCAATAAAAAACATGTATTAATGACTTCGATAAAAGAGATTCTAAAGAAAGAAATTCCATAAACATTTGAAGAAACTGACACAGAAGAAAATTTCTCAGGAATTCCTACCATAATCAAACCTTCTTCATTCAAGAAGGTCTCAGTTTCACTGAATCTTACCTGATACCTGTTTTAAAGTTAACACATTCAAGTTGAATTGATCAAACTGTATCCTACCCTGCCATTTGCACTAAGAATATAGTTAGGCAAGCAGATTAAATTTTAACATTGTAGGTGTGTGTGGTCTTCTGATCGTTGCCTTGTCGGGACACTGACTTACTGTCCAAGCCAGCAAGTAGTCTTTCACATTTTTAATTAGCATTTCAGAAGAGCAGAAAATTCATTTGTCAAAAGCAAAACTAAATTTATAAATGAGAACTATAAAGTTTTTAAAAAGTAGTAAAAAAAACAAATAGTATGTTAAAATCCATTACATTTACCAGAATTTTAGTATTTTGGCAATAGCATACAGAAATACACAAATAGGCACATAATTTTATTTGAAACTGAACAGCAGTCATATTGTTCTTTACATTGCTAGGAAAATCTTGACAATTTTAATATGAGATCCAGCTCAAAATTAACAGCAGAACACAATATCAGAGACTGCCACCTAGTGTCTGTTTTAAGCACTACCCAAGAACATTTCAACTCAAAAAACTAGCATTTTTTAATGCAATAAGAGGCAATTTCCTTCTAATCAGAAAACACATTCTAAACTGTGCATCTAAAAGCACTTCACACATAATGGACTATCAATAACGGAAATGCAATCAATTTGATCAAAATAAAGAACTGGCAGCCATAAATCAACTTACAGCATGGGGAAATCCACATAGTGAAAACTATGAAGCCCTGATTTATTCAAGGAAAAATTATAACATCAATATAAAGACTCCTTTACTTTTACGTTACACTTGTAAGACTTTTTGGTCTTAAGGTATACTTTAAAGTACCAACTTTTACCACGGAAATTAATTCTGTGCCTTTTTTTTTTTTAATTATTATTCCTGTTCCAAGAAGGTAAAACAGAAATTCTTGGAATTAGCAACTTTCTTAGCATTGATCTAAGCAAAAAAACCAAGAGGTCAAAACTCCTAAGGTTTAACATATCTATCTAGCTAGTCCCATACCACTTGCTCTCCAAGATTCTTAAGGAAAAAAAGAAAGCCATTTTATACGTGGACACCTTGGGAAAAGGTTACCGTGGAAAGAAGGAAAACTCTTGTAAAAATCAGAACTTTTGTTTCAATATCAGTCTGTCAAAGACAATGGTCAAGTCATTAACTCCAAGTCAAACAATAGCTAAAATGCTGTCAAACAGATATTAGAAGAACAAAACTTCAGGGGATATGTTCTTTATTAACCCAAATTTGCTTAAGAGACGTTATTAATGTTATTAAGCCATCTGAAGGAAACAACGAGAATTGGTGACTGTTGGCAAAGCTTAGAAGTACTTCTTGTGCACCGTTAATTTACTTCAGAGTGGAAGAAATCATTAATAGTTTAAACAGCACTGGAAAGCCATAAAATTAACCACTTAGATAAACAGAAACATTATTTATGTGTATCAACATCTTTCTCTTGAAAGAACTTACCGTAATCCATAGCAAGGCAAAGTGATGAATCGGAACATTGCCAGAAAAACTCTCAAAGGAAGCAGGGTGAATATATACAGAAAAGCATCCAGGCACAAAAAGATTCCAAAAAACATCAACTAAATTATAAAAATAAAACAGGTGTTAGTAGTTTATACAGAATTGTGTATGAAAAATACACATTACTTCAATTAACCTAACAAGCACAACACTATACATGCTTGGAAGACTTTCATCAGAAATTGTGCTCCACGAGGCCCAAAGTCCTATACAGGTAACTACAGTTCAATAACTGCATTTAGATGCTACTGCAGCTTGTTTTCCAACAGTGACTTCCTTTAAAGTTTACAGAAGTTAATGTTTTAACCTCAGGACGAAAAAAAAAACCAAAAACAACCACCCTCTAGAGCTGTATACACATGTAAAACCATTTGCTATATGCATGTCTTTTAAAATGACCTTTTCCCTCCCCTTAAAAAAAAAAAAAGATTTTACCTTGTCAGCTTTCTATTACACACCTAATTACAGCTGTGGTACTTCCCTTTGGGAATATGCATCCTTCTTTCATATGAAGAGGAATATGAAATATGAAGAGGTAAATTTACATACTTGCCCTCAGTTAAAATGTTTCCTCAATTTATAAAAGCAGTTAAAGCCATTTAATTATGAGCAAAGGCCAACCTACTCTATGATAATTAAACTATACCTAAATTCTGTAATTAAAAATCTGTTATATAACTGATTCTCCCCGGATGTTCCTTCCTCTTTTTTTTTTTCCCTCTCCACTTTGTGAATCTAAGTTTTTCCTGAATGGGACTCTGAGCACCCTAATTCTACCTAAATATTAAGTCCTAGTGTGTCAGCATTAGATGCAAAAAAAAAAAAAAAAACCAAAAACAACCTATGTAATAAAATAACCTTAAAGAATATTAAGTGTTCACCTAATATCAGAGGACACATTTTATTCCAGTTTATTCTCACTCCAGCTGATTATTATTTACACTACTACTCTGCAATTACATTGTCAGGTAGTAAACAATACAAGTCATTAAGATAATTCTTCCATTCCTTTTCTACTGTCTCACATGCTTCCTTTGAATTAAGCAGACTTTTAAATCAGTTGAGTGATTCGAGCAACAGCTGGTGTACACACCATTTAGTTTGCTTTCCAGGTGCTTGCCAGCATACTTCTCGTTTTTTCAGTATCATTCAATTTGTTATAGCCAGAATGTGAGCTAACTTGGACTAAGCCCAAGCAAAGAACAAATTTATTTTATAATCTCTCGCTGTAAAAAGACATCCATCACTTTTTAAATTTATCTGCTTATTGCTCAGTTTCATATTCTTCCACTAACATTCAAAACAGACAATAAAGTCTAATTTACCATGCAAAAATCTCATCAATTTCACTACTTAGAACATCAACCTTATTTATACAAGACTGTTGGTCTTTGCCTGTTCTTACATGTTAAAAAAATTTATTGGAAACATATGGTGATGATCCTTCAGAATAATTTCTGTGGCTTAGGGACTGCACATAATAGCCTCCACATATTACAGTGGAGATGGATTTAGTTCTGTAAAACCAGATCTCACCACAGACCCACAGACCAAGGATAAATTTAATGATACTCGAGGGCTATGCAAGGCATGGACAACAGGAGCCAGACTCTTCCTCCGCTGCTCCGTGAACTTTCTACTCCTATTTCAAGCTACTCTACTCAGCTACCCTCCCATCTCCACATGGGTCCTAAATTTTTGAGAACACAGGCTAAGCAGTTCACCACATGCTATCTTAGCATGAAACATGAAGCATTCACTGCCAAATTATGAGCTAATTTAAATCTCAGAATGGTTCAGTAACCACCAAAGTTCATGAAAACTAAATTGTGTGTTTAAGATGAGGGAGGGAGGTGGGAAGAGTCATGGAGCTGGTCTCCTACTTCAATATAGCTTACTGTTAATTAGATTAGGTTTACCATACAGCTTTGTACCTAGAGATTTTGAGAAATTTAACAGCATTACTCTTAAGTAATACAGTTAATAATGCAGTACAATACAGTTATAATGCAGCCTAGATGACTTTATTACCAATGTTGCTTACCCTGAGCATATTCTGGCTGTCTCTCAAATCTGACATCCTCCCCTAGTGGGTTTCAAAACGGGTGAGAACAAAATTCTCTTCTACATCAGAGTATTGAACTTCTGCAGGGTCAGAATTATATTTAGGCATACAGAAAAGAAGTGGCAGGAAGGCATCTATGGGAATGATCACAGCACTTGGAAAGCAGGGGAAGGAAAGGAAGGTAAGGTGAAGAGTGGCCAGAAACAAAACAATCGGTTGTGAAAGTCAAAAACCTTAGACAAACTCAACCATCACCATATCTTCAGACTGAAAAATTAGCTAAAACAATTGTGTTATATTTTAATGAAAAATTACATTTTACAGTAATGTTTTTTACTTTGATTGACCATTCCTTGAAGTAACATCTTTGTATTTGAATTCAAATACCATCATCTGGACTTGAAAGCTAGTTATGTCTGTTTCTGTTAACAACGCTGAGTTGCTCTCAATTGAAAACACAGAAGGTTAATCACTGCAGACTTTTATCTTGTTTTTTGAGTGAAAAATGTTCAAAAATAAACATTCCTTTTAATAACTTAATGCAGTAGATTTAATCTTTAAAGAAATATTTAAAAGTACTTCACCTTTTCCAGTTCTTTTGGTATCCGCATGCATGTGTATACTCTCTCTCTCCGCTCTGTGTACTTTGCTTCATTGTGTTCAAGGAAGTAACCTCTTGTTAGCTCAGCGCTGATGAATCTCAGCAATGAAAGATCTACATTCAGAGACATACATGAGGAGAAAACACTTCAGGCACTAAGAGTGATAAAACTGCTATGCTTTTGTTACTTGCTATGCATTTCAGTTCCATTGCATCTAACACAGTACTTTTCTGCTAGTAGCAACCAGAAGGTCAAGTAACTTTGTAAGGAAGGAGCTATATAGGATTTGAGTTCTCTCTCCCATTCCTCTGTCACCTCTCAACAAGAAAAATAAGCTACTTTTCCCAACCAATCATTTTCATTAGACATCCTACTTCACCAAAAGATTACTAAAAAGAAGTTACGCTGAATGCTAATGGATCTAGTTCTTACCATACTAAGAGACCTCCTAGACTTATTAAATCTCCCTCTACACTGCCCTTGTGAGGCCCCAGCTGGAGTACTGCGTCCAAGACTGGGGCCTCCAACATAAGAAAGATGCAGAGTTGCTGGACAAGGGTCACTAAGATGATCAGAGGACTGGAGTATCTCTCCTATGAAGAAAAGTTGAGCTTGTTCAGCCTAGAGGAAAGGCTCCAAAAGAAGACCTCATTGCAGCCTTCCAGTACTTGAAGGCAGCTTATAAACAGGAGAGAGATTAACTTTTTATACAGGCAGATAGCAATAGGCCAAGCAGGAAAGGTTTAAAACTCAAAAAAAAAAAAGGGAAATTCAGGTCAGATGTTAGGAAAAAATTCCTTACTCAGAGGGTAGTGAGACCACTGAAGCAAGACACCCAGAGAAGCTGTGAGAGCCCCAGTCCTGTAGAATGGTTGGATGGGGCCCTGGGCAGCCTGAACTGGTAGATGACAGCCCTGCCCTGGCAGGGGTATGGAACAGGACGAACTATTCTATGATGTACAGGTCTTCTACACTTTAACAGATCTGGATAGATATGCTGAAGCCTGACATCGGTTTTCAGTCTAGCCACATGGCTTTAGAGGAGCCTTTGTGCAGAATAGTTTTTCAAATACAGCATAAACATGAGAACTACAGCTATCAGCACAAGGAAGCTATCTTATGAGTCTGTGCTCATCAACAAGGTCTGTGATCATCACCTCCCCTCTGAAACACTTCAGAAGTGACAGCACACTCAGTAAGTTCAGCATGTCTGGTTATTACTGACACTTAAAAATAGATGCTCCCAGCAATCACACAATATGCAAAAGATATAAATCACCTATTTAGACAGACAGGCAAGAAGCTACAGTGCATTCATCATGGGACAAGAGCACGCTTTCTAGTAGAAGATCCAGATTTCAGTGAGTTTCAGTAACAACTGGGGAAGCCTTGCACAGTACAGTGCCCCACATTTGCAGGGGGATGGTGAAGGGATCAGGCTGCCTTCATTCTTAGTAAAACAGCCTTGAGAACAGCAGTTGCTGAAGTAGGAATACAAGTAGAGACAGTGCATGTGAACAGTTCACCCCAAACTGTCAGACAGCAGCTTCCCAAAATGGATTTCACTGAATATGACAACCATCAGCTGGATGAAACAGTATCAAAAAAATTACAAAGAGTTTTGAGGAAGAGAGGAATAAGAGCAGCTGCAAAGGCAGGTTGGTTTGTATCCTACACTGCCTTGGGTGGTGAGCACATGTATCTGCATGGCATTAGAGCTGCTGAGGATTACAAACATTTTGAAGTTTGTAGTGGTATTTTAACATAAATGAATATTCTTAAGAGATCATTTCAACCAGGATTTGTTTTTATCTACATGAACCTAACCGCTTTCCCCTGTCAAAAACACTAACTAAACAGGTCCTTACAATTTGTGCATAACTGATCCACTTCTAGTAGACTATAGCCGCTGTAACCCTCAAGGTGTTTGTTTTAAAATAACCGAGCACCATGTAGTTTAATGAGTTTAATGAGTAGTGAAAACTAATATTGACATTTAAAGTTTCAATCAAAGTTCATTCCAGTAAAATAACGGCAGAAGTTCAAAGCACTAAATGAAGGTTCAGATCTCTTGCAAACTCGTTCTCTCAAGCTCTCCTCTGTAATATTACCATTTGAAACTTCTAAACAAAAATTGGGAAACAAACCCAGAATGTTCACGAAATTTAATTTGTATACTCTTACCTAAGCTTGACTACTCTGGTAAGTGCCAAGGTACATTTCCTCACACCACAGGTAACCAACCTTCTGTAACTGAAAGATAATGCATCTCAAACAACTGAAGCTTCCTACAAAGTATTTGCATATAGGCAACCATCACAGAGTACCTGGAACTGTTAGTTCCCACTTCCCATCACCTCACATGAACTGGTTCACGGCCCCACTGTTGAAAACAAAATGATTTCAGCCTTCCTCCACCTGGCCACACCCCAGGAACTTCTCGTGCCTGCAGTTACCAATATAAGAGCTCCAGACTATGCCTGCCAGACAACCCCTCCAGCAGTGGGGCACACTGAGCTACACAGTCACAGCAACCTCCTTCCTGAGCACCCAGCTTCAGCCCTGCTTCTGTGCCAACACAGCTGTGAAACAGATCAGCAGCTAACCCTGTAGGAAACACACAGCAAGCAAGCGAACAGGATGAGACATCAAAGCAGCCAAGAGCAAGCACCTGAAAAAATGGCTTAATTCTGCTACCAAAGCACCATTTCTTTTAAAATGAAGGAAGTGTTCCAACCCCTCCTTCAAATTCCTTAATTTTTTCCTCTCTGTTAAAGAAAAAAAGTTACAGATCACAGCTTAAGTGTAATAGATAGCACAGTCTGAATGCTTGAAGCATTCTCATTCACCACCCCACCTCAGGACAGAAAGCACAAGGATCTTCAAAACATTAAAGCCCATAGTTACTTCCTCAAGGTGCAAAGATAATGATTTACCCAGGTTATACTTCAGTGCATAGCAACACAAAGGATAACCATTAACCAGAAACAAATGGGAAAACTTGTGCAGATGCAAAATCCTCTATTGCTCAAAAACTTTCTGTTGAGAAACAATCAGAACATTCATCCTAAGCATAACAGCTTCAGGTACTCACTTGACTCTGAAGCACACAAGTCTTCCATAAACATGCATGCCACTCAAAATTAAAGCAGCATGATATACACTTAATTATTTCCTTCTACTCCAGACAAACTCTCTGTACAGTACTTGTGCTGTTTCACCACCCTACTTCTAGACGCTATAAGACGTATTGTTACCAGCAAAGACAAGTTATAATTTTTAGCTGCTCTACCAAGAAACCCATTTTTCTATAATGTTTTCTCGAAGAAAGAACGAACACTGATGACTCTGACTTTTTTTTCTTTCCCATTTTCGATCAATTGGTGGAAGACAACTCCCCCCACACACCAATTTCTTTGCTTTAAGAAGTTCCCTGTTCAGCTATCTTTCAGGCACGGATGTGTATTCAACTGTTTTTGTCCCATCACAAACCAATTCATAGCATTGTTATCAATTCCTTACAACTATGGAAACTGCAGCAATTTCAGTAACACCACAAAAGTGATGCCATCAGTGATGCTGCAAGTCTTAGGAAATCAACGACATAACACCGTCAAGCTTAGAGGGAAAGCGTTCTGTTGTTAGTAAATGCTTTAATTGTTTTTTCCCTTTTCTGCCAGGAACAACCCATAGCCTTCAAGCCAACACTGCGGCAGTCAGCCTGAAAACTTGAGCACCTTTCACATTTTCAGCAAAGCACAACTAAAACTACAGTGTTAATAAAGTTCTTGATGAACTTGCCAAGACTAAGTTAACCATACCGCGTTATGTAGCAATTCTTAATGTTTGTGGGCTGGATTTCCAAGCTGACTCAGTAGGCTCCTGAAATGCTGTCCTGTTTCTAGTAGACTACAACCGCTGTAACCCTCAAGGTGTTTCTTTTAAAATAACCAAACACAAAGCTACAAATGATAGCAAAGCCCATCACGCTCTCTTTTACTATTCTTCTTTATAAAACTCCTAGCTGGTAAGCTACACGCAACGAGCGAGTTCTAAACTCTACAAACTCCACACACGGCTTTGGGAGCACCGCTCCTTCCAGCGGTGGAGGCGGGAGGCGTCACACTCACGGTTAAGCGACTCCAACAAACGCTCAGCCACGGAGCGATCCGGTACAGAGGCAGAAACTTACAGCGCCCGGCGCAGCTCAGAGCACAGGTGCAAACACCCACCTCCCGCAGCCCTTCTTTAGCAGCCAGCGGCTTTAACCGCCCGCCTTTTAACCTCAGAGCGCAGCACCACCGCAGACACCCTCCCCGCTCACAAAAGCCCCACCGCTATGTGTGGTGTGCCAGACTCCACCGCTCTCGCCCGCTCCCAACACGCCGAAAGCGGACGCTCAGCGCGGAGCTCCGCACGCAGGGCCGGGAGCAGAGCCGTCCGGCCGCGGTTCCCGCCGCACTTTCTGAAGTCTCCCTCTCGCCCAAGTTCCTCGGCCGCCGCCTCGAGCCGGCAGCCCAGGCCGCTCCGCTCGCACGCAGCACGGCCCGGCCCGGCACCCGCTCCGGAGCGCGCCCCGCAGGGTTCGGTCCAGCCCGGGGTCCCTCCGCCCGCCCCGCCGCGCTCCTCACCCGAGAGGCCCCGCTTCTTCTTCCTGCCCCGGTCGCTCTCGTAGAACCCCAGCGTCTCCGTTCGCTGCTGCGGCGACGGCTGCCCCGGGCCGGCGGGAGGCGGCCGCAGCTCGCCGCTCCCCCACAGAGTTTTCGGTTCCCCGCGACAGCCGTCCTGCTGCAGCTGCTCCGGGCCGCCGCCGCCGCGCCGCCCTTCCGCGCCGCCGCCCGGCGCGGCGGCGTCGCTAACGCCGGCCATGTTCGCCGCCCGCTCCGCGCCCGCCGCCCCCGAGCCGCGCGCCGCGCCGCGCCCCTGGCTGTGACTCATCACCGCGCGACAGCGGCGCGGCTCGGCCCGGCCGCCGCTCCTGCACCGAGCGCGGGGCGGGGCGGAAGGCGGCGCGGCGCCATCTTGCGCGGCGTTAACCGCTTGTGCGCCGGCCGCCCCGCGCTCGGCCTGCCGCATGCCGGAGCCTTCCTACGTCCCGCGGGGCCCTCGCGCTTACTGCGGTTTTGTAGCTACGGCGACGTGCAAATAACGGTGTTTGTCTGAGGGAACAGCTGGCGGGTGCGCTGCTGTTGGCCTGAGGAGCGTGCGCGTAAAGGTCGCACGGGGTCTGGAGCAGGAGTTCAAAGCAAGCGCAAATAGCGCTATTAATCTGCACCGCACCGCGCAAATAAGGCCGCGGTCAGAAAAGGAGTGCGAGAGGTGAATTATTAACTGTAATGCCAACGGGATTTCAGTGACATGCGGTACACATCTGAGGTCAGCACTCCGCTGTCTCTGTTTGTGCAGCTGAACGTCGCTGCTGCCCAGGAGCCGAGCCGTGTGACCCGCCTGCACGCCCGCAGGCCACCAGAGCTCCAGGTGGCCGCTAAGGACCCGGCCTGCCCCACGGCCACCCCTGACGTCTTGCGGCTCGGTCTTGCTGAGGCTGGAAATGTGTTTAGTTAGTTGCAGTGTGCCACTGCTGGCCGTGTGCATGAAAAGTAATTGTTCCAGTCTCAAAAATGTTTGCTGTTTTTAGAAGAAAACACGTGAAGAGCTGCTCAAGGAAATGACAGAGTACTTGTGTGAAGGCAGAGTTCACATGAGTGCACAAGGACAAAACACCTGGCCTGAATTTCAAGTACACGATCTCCTTCACATTCACTTCTGTTCTTATCATGCTTTCAGAGGCCAGATTTGTTCAGCTTAATATTTAGCTACTTATCCTGCCAAAACAAAGAATGCTTTATTCTTGCTTTGGAAGACCACAGTGTATGTAGTTTTCCCCTATAACTCTGAGTTAATTGAAGAGAGGGTTGTCTCAGAACATTTCAGGCCTTGGATTGTCTAGAAGTACCCATTTCCACTGCCGTTGAATGCCCCTCATCAGGTAGGATTAATCCAGGTCTTCAAGTTTTTCAGGCAAAGGAGTGCTTTTTACAGAGTCTTAAAATATGTAATAATATCAGAGAGCTAACAGTGATAGCTACAATACATCCACAGTTTTGGCTTTCTTCTGCCTTCTTTTCTGAGTGGGTTTAAAAAGCAGTTGAAAAGTAGGATGCAGAACAGAAATCACTAAAAAATACCTGATAACTTCCTCTCAGCAGGAAAAATGCTGCAGTGCACGCAAAGTGGCGTGACACCCTGAGAGACTGCTTCTCTCCTTCCAATTGTACATAATGGCTATATGCCTCTCACAGTCTTTAAGGACAACGAATTGTAACAACCTTATTATCAGTCGTATCCAAATGAAGGCATCTGCAGCATCAAGCATCGTCTAACAACCAGCTGTGTCTTTTTCCTTTAGGCCCATTGAAAAGCTATGAAATGAATTATCTGCATTAGTTGTGACAGCACGTACATTTCATATATCTTGAGCTGACTTGAGATAACCTTGCTTAATTTACAATATCTTCCAGTTTTCCATTTGAAATAGTTTGGCTGAAGGCATGGTAATAGTATGACTGCAGTACTTTTCAGCTAAACATTCACTTTTGTTTTTGTCAAAAGTATATTGAGCAGATGGTCTCAAGACAATACGCACAGAGTCCCTGCATTTCTTTTTCCTGAGTTTTACGTGCTGTTTGTAACCCATCGCTGGCCAGAATTTTGATATGCTCATTTGCATGTGCAAAGATGTGTGTGTGTCAGCTATTACATGTGGCGTTTTTGCAAGTTGGCCACTTCAAGAAGGCCACTCAGCAGCAAGATCCAGTCTCAAGGTCTTTGAACTAACAAATTCAGAGGGGAGAAGTTGTTTAGTAAAAAATTATAGTGGTGTTGGTACAGGAAGTAGTGGCTTTGCTGTAAGGAGTTATCTGGGGCCATCTGTTGTTTGGGCACTTCAAGTTGTGTTTTGTTGCTTTCTATAGCTTATCTGCTAAGACACATACTACTGAGTGACTGTGCAAAGGGTCAGAATCCACTTTGCAGTTTCATAACCATTCACAAATCTTTTTCCCAAATCAATTTTTCTTGGAACAAGACACTGTCCTGTATAATTCCCACAGATGGAGTTCTGCTTTTTTCCAAGAGAGACAGTTTGCAGGGGAGGTGGTTTCAAACTAATGACTCGCCCCAAGGAGAAAATGCGGCTTCATTCGTGTAACAGTTGAAACCATTTGGGTACTCATAGAGTGCATACAAACTGGGAATAAAGAACTACTTGCATTTTATTAGAAAAAAGAGTACTGCTGATTTTTGGAGCTTGTGAAGCTCACCTGTTTTTTTTTTTTAACTTTAGATTGCCCAAATGTATTCTGGAATAACAATTATCTACCTATAATGTATCTGATACATAGGCATAATGGAAGAAATATTGCTGATATGATATCAGGTTTCTTCTGACACTTAGAAGTTTTAAAACTTTTATTATGTGTCCAGTTCAGTTTTAGTTCCTGAGTACTGATTGCTGTTAGTTGCTGATTGCAACTATTCTGTCTTCTGGTGAAGATAGTTAATTAGCATTTTCATACGTATTAAAATCTTCCTTTAGTTGCACTGGATTCTTTTTTGTCCAAAAGACTCAACAAAGTGCTGTGAAGAAGGCTCAGATGGTGGATAACCTTTCTTTGCAGTACTTTTTGCTGGCAGAATTTAGTTGTCTTTCCAGACCTTGGCATCTGTCATTTACCCCTACAAAGTCAGATATCCCCTATTAACATGGATAGTTAATCAGTGGAATGTGCTAGAAAGAGATTAAAGAGATTAAATAAGAGTTTATTTTAGAGAGCAATACAAATGTCAACAAAAAACTGTCAACAAAGTGGTAAGTAATAAGAGAAATAAATTATTGACATAGGTTAAGAAATGTGAAAGAAGTCTTGAGAAAAGGATAGAAACTCAGTGTACTGTACCAAACAGAGGTAAGTGAAACTGGAGAATACCTAAGTTAGCAATAAAGTATTATCAAGTGTGAAAATGGTGATAATAGTAATGCAACACACATAACTATACAAAAACATCTGGTAACTGTCTTTCATTCTTACAGCCTTCAGTGTGATTTTCGAATATTTTTCATTTTAAAAAAATGGCATCACCAGGTGCACCTTCTGTGAGGAGGCAAGTCAAGAAAACTCATGAACCCAAAGTCCAATAATGGTATTTTTTCCAGAAGAAAATAAGCAAAATGTATTAGGTTTGTGACTTGTAGTTAATTGATCCTCTTAGTGTGGGTGCATATTAATTCTTCTACTAAAGGCAATGCATCTCTTAGCAACAACCAATATTAACAAACTTTGTTCTAAATCTTTCCAAATCACAGCTGTCATACATTTTCAAGGTACAAAAGTATTGGTTGGAAATGTGATCTAATTCTATCTTAGTTGGTTCTGTTTCATATCTGAAGTTAAAAATATCTGTTTACGCCCACAAGAGAAAAATCTTGCAGAGATTCTCTTCTCCATTTTATGTTCAACATCTAAGCAGTATCTCTGTGGGATAATCTTCATATGTGAAAAACAATCTGTGTAAGAAATAAAAGCCTATAAATACGATCTAGCACTGAACATTTTTCACTTACATATTTTATTTTCTTACCTCACAATAAAATTTACAGTTGACCGTATTTTTTTTCTGAGTTGTATTCTCAGCAAAGATTAGGTTTACTCTTAGGTAAGCTAAGGACATTACTCAGTTTCAGCGTGTCCTTGAATAATGCAAGTACAAATTGCGTTATGCAATACAACACTACCTGAAAGTCAGGTTTGACTTCTCTCTGGTACATTTCCATTATTTGTTTGCTGCAGATACGCTATTGTATAGCAAAGGAGGTGTTCCATCAAACAAAAATTGTTCAAAATCAATGGTACTTTCCAGTAACAGCATAATTTTCCATTCCTGCCATCTTTCTAATATTTAGAAAAAATCATTCTTTTGAGATATTTCTATGTAACATCTTGTCTTGAGACCCCAGTTCAGAAGTTCGAGGAGTGGAGTGCAGAAGTACAGAAAATTAGTTCATGATCACAGTTTTTTTTTTAAAAAGCATACATTATTTTGTCATAATATACTTTCTGTCATCGCTTTTGTTCAGACTTACACAAGCTCCCTAGTTTAATATTTCTATAGCTCTTTCCCTGTATGATATCTCAAGTACTTTTTTCAAGGCAATACTTTTCTGTGACTCTCAGGGTCAGTCTTTTCTTGCCTGTGATCTGATTTCTTGGTGTAGAGATTTCTTTTGGGTTTGCATCTTGAGCAAAACCCCACAGCTGCCTTGTAGAATCATAGAATTGTTTGAATTGGAAGGGAAGGGCATCTAGTTCAACTCCCCTGCAATGAGCAGAAGCATCTACAGCTCTATCGGGTTGCTCAGAGCTTGGTCCAGCCTGGCCTGGAATGTCTCCAGGGATGGGGCATCCACTACCTTTCTGGGCAACCTGTTCTACTGCTTCACTACCCTTATAAAAAGACCTTAGAGAAGAGGCAGCGAATGGTCTTTTCAACCCAAACATAACTGACCTGTATGATATATGGGGCATTGCCCCTCAAGGTTCACACACTTGGAAGCAAATAACAGAGAGATTCCTGAATCTCTTAGATTTCAAGTTATTTTGTCCCAGTCTTCATCCTGAAGTGATGGAAGAAACATCTATTTCCTCTTTATTTGTTGTTACATATAAGTAGTTATACTGTATAGCATTTAAAGATGACTCTGTAGATGGCAAGGTGTTTTTAAATCTTATAGAAGTGAAGCTACTTTTGACTCCAACCTCAGCTACTGCCTTAGGAGATCTAAGCCAGATTTGAGGTGTGAGGGGAATAGGTGGGTGTAAATCAGTAGACAAATGCCGATGGAAAGAAAAATAAAGAATATGAGGGTTTCAAAAATCATGAAATGGCAAGAGAATAGCATTGGTCTCAGCTCTAAAACACAAGTTTCATGTACCTAAAAATGAAATTCTCAATATGAGACAGTGTTTTGTTGTTGTTTGCTTGTTTTTCTCAGGTTTCATAAAGTAAGTTAATTGTCAGTACTGGTTTCCTAATGTAGGAGTTTATGTCTACCATTTCTTCATATTTTTTTCAGGTCCAAGGAGCAGAGATGAAAACCAAAACTCAGAATGGTCTGAGTTATGTGCTTTGACTTAAAGGACGAGTTCTTAGTCATGCCAAACCCAAAGAGAGATGGAAATCCATATTATTGGTGTCTTTAGTAATCAGAATTGCTGTGAACAATGCTATTGACTTTAATAAGATCAAAATCTCAGCACAGCAGGAAAATATCTGTTATGATAAAGTATGCAGACATATATATACAAGTTTTATGCCTAATATTAGCATGTGAGATCCCTAGATAGGATCTTAAGTTTCTCACTTCTGGAAAGCATCTCTACATCTCTACTCAGGAGAGAATTCATATGTGTCAGATTTAAACATAAGGGCAAGGGCTTTCCTGATTTTAGTCATTAGCAGTGTGTTCTTCAAAAATGTTTAGCCTCCTAGAGGACTGGATATATCAGTTAAGAGGTTCTGGGATTCCCAGGTTAGGTTACTTCAGAAAATTGTGGCCCTTTTTGTAATTATAGTTACACATGAAAATACACGTTCCATAACATACATAGAAGATATGTATTGCTTACAAATGTATACCTAGCAGCTCTGAGTCCAAACTTTTAGCAATTGTAAGTCAAAATGAAGTCATGTTTTATGAGTGGACTCATACAATTTTCATGAGTTTGGGACTGGTTTTGAATTGTTTTTTTTGTTTAATTGAATCAGTGGTGCTATAATACGTACAGATTATCTATTCCAATGTGAACAAAACTGTGAAGGTAATAAACCTTATTCAGAACTGCTCTTCACACAGGCAGATAATGTTTTAATACATATAAACACATATATTTACATATATGGCAACAGAATACTGAAATCAGAATCAAGTTCAGGATCTAAGTGTTGTTTTAACACTTAGCCAGTCTCATTTAGGCAAGTGTTCAGTGCTACGCTTTTGAATAATTGTCTTCCCTTGAGACTGGTATTTGCTTTAGTTATCACTTTAGTTATTAACTCCTACAATTCAGTTTTCAAATGTGACAGTGGTGTTTGGATCAAGTTCAACTCTGAATTCATTCCAGTAATGCCAGCATAGTTTGTATGATCATTTCTATATTTGTGTGCAGCCATGGGTTTTTGATGTATTCACAAACCATTGTATCTATATCTATATATCTATATCTATATCTATATATCTAGCAGTATATGAAATTGTGTCTATCAATATTAGAGTCACAGCATTGAGGGAATGATTTCTTTTGTCACTCATTTTCTCCAAGACCCTCTGTGATAGCACGGTGAGATAAGAATACACTGTCAATTGGAACTCAAAATTTTCTGTCCCTTCTTTTTTCAAGTTTTTTTTTTTTTTTAAAGTAGGCAATTTTAATTTGGCAAGCTCTATACAAATCCAATCAGCACTTGGAACTCCAGGAGTATTGCTCTACCTTGATGAGTAACAAGATGCACTGGAATGTGTTTCAGATTGCTCTTTCAGCCCTGGCAGATCATAAAGATAGGCCCTCATACTGAAAATGATTGATATTCCTGCAAAGTAACCCTACCTGCCCTACCTTTGCATCAACAAGCAGAACATTAACTAAACATGTTTTTCCCTTCCATTTTATAATTATTATTGTTGTGAGATATTTTAATTTACAAAAAATGATATGCACCAAAGCTGGCTTAATAGTTGGCAGAACACAGAGAAGGACATGATGAGTAAAACCTGAAAATCTGTCTGTCATCCACTTAGATCACACTGAGGATATCAGTCCATAGGCCTTGGTGAAACCATAAACTGGTTAAAGAATC
Organism: Chrysolophus pictus; assembly: GCA_037305975.1. Lineage (NCBI taxonomy): Eukaryota > Metazoa > Chordata > Aves > Galliformes > Phasianidae > Chrysolophus > Chrysolophus pictus. The sequence continues at coordinate 14,843,045 of CM074579.1, forward strand.
CAAAATTTTAATCTGACCAAAGTGAAATATATTCATTTTTGGAAAATCTTACAAAAGCACATTTTCAATCACAAGCAGCTGACTAAGAAAATGTCCTTGTAAATGATGTCTCTTAACACTATTACATTTAAAGTACTGTCAGCATTTCTGTTACAGGGATTTACTGTGAAGTGCTAGATTAACTTCTTACTCAACCATAAGAATATGAATTTCTTTAGTCTTTTTACAGTCTAATGGCTTGCTTTGGCCTAAAAAACATGCACAGGTGTTCACTGATGTTCGTATGTTTGTTTAGAGTACCTAAACACTGAAATGCTTTTTCTCATACTCAGGTGCCTATACATTGTACAGAGATGTTTAGAAGCAGAAACCCACCTTACACAAGCAATCACCCAACTGACGTGCACAAAGATGACTCCCATGCGTACAGATATTTTTGTGGGCATTAGTCAGCTGCTTAGTTATGATAACTTGATACAAACTCTGGCTCTGGAGTTATTTTAGTGATCAGGATGCACTATTTTCATTCTGTTATAAATCCCTATAATATAATTGCTGACAGAACCTTTAACACAGCATTGCTAGCAGATCATTTATGATCATTATAATCTGCTAGCAGATCATTTGTTCTTTCAACCCAGGAATAAATGCTTGTTACATCAATTTTAATAATTGCAGCCCTGCCCAGTCAGGACGACCCCTTTCCAAATGACTGGCAATACCCAGAAGTTATATGACTCATTCTCTCCTTTGTATATCCCCAGCTGGCACATTCAGTTCTCTCTTAGTACTCCTATGTTTCACAATTCATAGCAGTTGTTCTCCCCTTTCCGTAAGTGAAATTATTAAAAATGAAACTTGAGAATTAATATTTTAAACAAAAACACAATGTTTGAATTTTGCCCCTTCCACGAACGCAGAGCTGTTGTCTTAACTGCATGCTGCATATTTCACTTTGTGGCAATATGCTTTAGTCCTCTACGCACACCTTGTTTTGTACTAATATTTCACAGTTCCAGTAAGAGAGTTATGTCCTTACTTTTAGAGCACGATATACATTTAATTTGGAAACCATGATGTGCACAAGCAAGAGTAGATATTTTTTAATTAAAACCTGAGAATTAACAAGAAAGGAGAATAATGTTCACAGAACAAGTGTGTCTTTTGGTTAACTCTTTCCTAGTCACAACGTGTTCCTGACTTCTGCTGCTGTGAGTTAAGATTGCTTATGGTGCCAATTCACCTTCATTTCTATAGTGTATTTCAGTGGAAGTTGTCACCTTCTTAGCTGTGTTTGGTTCATCTCAGTAGCCACATTTTAAAAACTTTGCCTGAATAGTTGCCTTGACCCTTCAGACTTCTAGGCTGTCCCGTATGAGCTGGTATACAGCCCACTGAATCAGCCACAGGATCAGCCACATTATGTTCCTGAAGGGACAGCCAGGAGTTGTATGTTTAACTCTGGAAAATAACTGAGGTCCCAGGAGAGAGTTACACACTACCATTTGTTTGCAGAGACTATTCTATCACTGTGATGCCAGAAGCCTCCTGCCTTTGGAAGTTATGAAATAGACTGATCCTGCACCACAGTAGTTATGTGCAACAAAGCCTGATTTCTATAAACCTTCAAGGAAGTAATTGAGCAAATAATTCAGCTCTGAGAAAGTGTGAGCAATGACAAATCTTATTGGGTTGGAGGCAATTGTAGATGACAAGTTGTTTTACAATGAAGCCACTTGTATTCAGAATTTTTGATCCTGGTTGATGAGTGTAATTTTAGCCATACAGGCTTAAATATTTTAATTTAAATTCAGGAAGGGCTTAACCACTGAATTTCTCTTGTGGAAATGGATTTCCAGGTTGGGAACAACTCTAGCTCTTAGGCAGTGTTCCCATTTACTAAGTATAGCTATTCATTTTAATTTGCATAAAGAACATGGATATGTAAGTCTCCAATTATTTTAAAAGCAATATTTCAACAGATACAGTGAAGTAATTAGTTTAATGAGGAAATATCATTACATAGTGGAAAGCTTTGTTTGCCAAGGATCAATTTGTTGACATTTGAATCCAACTAGAAATGAAATGCACAGAACAAAAAGTAAATTTTAGCAAAAGCCACCTTGCCCGTTTGGTACAAATGGAAAGTATATCTGCTTCTCAACCAGAGGGCTAAGTAAGGAGTTTTTTTGCATTAGAAGACTTACAAATGATCATTTAAAATATGAAGAGAGTATGAAAGTTTATTGTGCAAACATGGGGACTCAACAAGTTCCTTTTGTGAAAAGTAGAATAATTATTTCCAGAATACATCTTTCCTACATATAAAATGAGGATACTTATTACTTACGGCATCTTTTCAGAATTGTGAAGCCTAATTCAGAAACATCTGTTAATATCTCTGAAATTCTAAAACAGGGCAGCAAATATAACTTTTATATCTGGATTTCATTTGCTTGATTGTTAACCGTTGTTGATGCACTGTCATATAAATTCATCGTATCTCCCATACAAATAAAGAACAAGATATTGCTCAAAGAATTTTCCTGTCTATACTAGAGATTACAGCAGTAATAAATCAAGTTATAACAATGAAAAATAAGTAGATAGAAAAGCAGTAAGGAATATAGCTGTGAGAGGTAACAAAACAGTTTCTGTTACATGTGTATTTTATCAGTCCACCCAAGTAGCCAAAAGGGCAAGGTGCCTTTTACCAGGCAGAAGGCATTTTTCCTCAGTTTACAAAATGAATGTGAACGTTGCTGATACAATAGGCAAATGTTGGATTACCTTTAATGTCCACAACACAATGATTTTCAGTTCTTGAAAATTACATTCTTGAAGATTATATAATCATTTTACCAACAAAAGCTTGGATTTAAAATATATGACCAAAAATGAAAATTATATTTTTAATTTTTTTTGCATAATTTAGATAACTAGCATTAATATTTATTGTCAAGAATCATTAATTCCTATTTAATTAAACTGAATGGTGGTATCTAAGATCATGTCAGTGTTGTGTAAGCACTCAGATATAAGCTAGCGATGGTTCACTTTGACCTCTGGAAATCGTATAATCATGCCTGCCAGAGAAACTATATTAAAATAATAAGAAACCCTGCTGAAAAGCAGAGACTCTCTTCACCACTGATATTCAATCAACAGAGAAAAGCTCTTTTAACAACATACAAATATGCTACACAACAGCTTCAAATGAAAAATGAAGATCTAATATTCAGAATTGCATTGGTAAAGATTCAGTTTTGTGATAAGGGTATTAGTCTCCATTCTTTTGGATATAAATCAGATTTTAACTGATGAGATTAGGAAAATCTGCTGATGGGAACACTTTTTATTTCAGCCTGATCTGTTGCAGGGTTTCTTGTTCTTTGCTCCTCAGAAATCAGTGCGGTTGAAGGTAGGATGCTAGAGATGGAATATTGCCTCACAGTGAATAGTGACCTCATCAGATGTTGTGGTGCTTGTCTATTTATCCAAAACATGGATGGATTTTTTACATTACACTGTGACAAATCCTTAAAGGACTATGACGGTTACTACTAATCAAGGAAATACCAAAAGAATATTCCACTTAAGCACAAAAGGATCCCCAACAAAGTTGTGCAAGTACTGTGTTCACTTTTGGGCACCTCAATAAAGGAAGGACATTGAGGTGCTGGAGCAGGTATAAAGAAGGGCAACAAGGCCTGTGAAGGGCTTGGACAATATGCCCTACAAGGAGAGACTGAGGGATCTGCAGCTGTTTAGTTTGGGGAAAAGGAGGTTGAGGGGAGACCTTACTGCTCCCTTCCTTCTTGCTGTATTGCAAGAGCAGATTTGGTCTCTTCTTACTGGTGACAGAACGAGGGAAAATGGCCTCAAGTTGTGCCAGGGTGAGTTTAGATTGGATATCAGAAAACACTTCTTTACAGAAGGGGTGGTTAAGCACTGGAATAGGCTCCCCATGGAGGTGGGGAGTCACCATCCCTGGATGTGTTTAAAAACCTTTTGGATGTGGTGCTCAGGGACATGATTTAGTGAAGGGCTGTTAGAGTTAGGTAAGTTTGGTTAGGTCACGCTTGGACTTGATGATCTCTATGGTCTTCTCCAACCTGAGCAATTATATGATGTCCCCTTGGCAGCTTTCCACACAGCAGCTGTCAGGGAGTGAAGTTTGGCTGCGGGGCTCTCACCCAGCCCCTCATTTCTTCTTACTCTGTGGCTCTGAAGGAGGAGAATGGTGCAGGGACTGATGGCTTCTGTGGTGAGGAAACGCCTCTAAGTGCAAGCATGCGTTCTCTATGTGGGTATTTTGGAAACACTAGTGACATGGCCCACTGAATCCGCATCTTTAATAATGATCAATAATCAAATTGGCATTCTGTGTTGACATTAGGAGATTAAGACTCCTGCACGTCTGGGGAGCAGTGAGCAGACAGATGAGTTATGGCAGACATTTACATTAGGCCACTGTACTGCAGGAGCTGAACAAAGCTGCAGTAGCCTCAAAATGTCTATGCTGTATTTCTTTTTTAATTATGACATTTCTTAGCTGTCCTTTCAGCCTCAAGGACTTTCAGATCAGAGCCCTGTTCACTACACGATGGTGCAGATGTGCCCAAGCCAATTTTTGTACATAATCTTGTGAATTTTAAGAAATGTCTTTCAATTCAATATAAATTTCATTTTTAATGTAGACTTCTGTTAGATCTAAATAATTGCCAGAGAAGAGTCCTTGCCAGCAGCTGAATTATTGCAGTCTGTGCTATAATATCAGTGTGAATATAAATTGTTTTTCTTGTTAGCTTCCAAGTACTGTTTCTCTTTGAAAGATTGGCTATGAAGCATATCCAAAGGTAAGCAGATTTTTAAAGAAAAGCCCAAAGTTCTATAGGAAAATGTGGAATAAAAAGAGGAGTACACTTCTGGAAAATACTGAATAAATTTAGCACAAAGGGTAAAATGTTTTTGGCACTGCTAAAATCACCAGCATAGTATAGAATCAAAGTGAAATTAGCAACAACTTCAGTGCATCAGTAATTTTTTGTTCTATGCTGCCACCTTGTGACTACAAATATGACCTGCTGGCATATAGTAGCTAGGGTGAATAAGCAGTTTAAATGTGACTCGCACCGTTCAGTGAGGACGCTTTCTGGAAAAACTCCTTCAATTCTTACATAGTTACTACATTCTGAGTCAATAGCAGGGAAATAGAAAGAACAGAGAAAATATTTGGCAGTATTTCTATGTGTACAGTCATTAGTGAAGTGTTGTATGTTTGGCCGTTTTAGATATGGTCTGCTTCACTAAATGCAGTGAAGTTGGTGTTCGTGAAAGTTTCTGAGAAGAAAACTTCTGTAAAAAGCCATTAAATTAGATCCTACCTGTGGATAAACAGATACACTAGGTAGTTAGCCCTTCTTCAAAGATCCATATGGAAAAGACTTAGCTTTCTTTCAGTAATGGAAAGCAACATTAAATAATAACCAACCGACGAGTTCTTTCTCCTCACTTTAACAAAAGGAAAATGCATTTAGTTTGGGGGTGAAATTCAAGGCTGTGTAAGTGAATGTTATAGAGTATTATGTTTTGTACAGCAGGTTGGTGCTGAGAAGACTCAAAACTAAGAGTAAATGAGAGCTAGTAGCAAGAGTGGCTGGTAGCTGCTGAACACACAGCAAGATATGCAATACCATATCATGCACTGCTAGTACAAAGCAATCTGAAAGGCCTCCATTTTTAGTGGTTCTACTAAGGATGAAGTTTTGCACACCGAGGCATGCTGGTTGTATGGTAATGGTTAGATGACAGAGTAGACATTCACTTCTAATGCTTCCAGTGCACCAAACTGAAGAAACCAACTTTCAAAGCTGGAGGACTACTGCTTACCAGGCATTCTTGACCATCTGGGAGTGGAAGTACCAAGTTGTTATGCAGGTATCATCCAACAAAGCAAAGGGGAATAAACTGTCCAAGAATGAATTAACCTAGAATTTAGAGATGAGTTTCAAACCACTTAATCAATAAGAATCTGAAATGGTTATCATAGAATCATAGAATGGCTTGGGTTGGAAGGGACCTCAAGGATCATGAAGCTCCAGCCCCTCTCTCTTAACTGAGAGAGCAAAGGAAACCTGAGTAGTAGAAGGGTGGATCTTGTTTACGTTTAGAAAGAATTTTTCAGACAGATTGCTGGCTAGAATTTGGGAGTTTGTGTCCAGTCTAGTCCAGTGTTTGCTGAAGTTAAAGATACAACAGATTCTGTAAGCTCAGAAAAATTTTAGTTACATAAACACATGGATAATGAAGTATCTTAACAAAGTAATGTAAATAACAACTTGTGAGACTTAGATGTAGCCTGAATTAGGGGAGAGCATGGAGGATGTAGGGGCTCATGCACAGAGAGGAATTCATTTCCTATCAGGAAAGGAAATGAAAGAGAAGTGGATGACCTGAGTGGAAAACAAAGATCTCTGCTTTATCTCTGCTGAGTTGAAACTCCAGATTCAAATGTTAGTTTAGGACCATTGCACTTAAGCGTCTAAATTTCTCTCTAACACTTATGAAGCCTGGCAGATTCATTCTTTCCCAGGAAAGTGTACCTGCAGCAAGAATGCACTGCTCAAGGAAAGAATTTGCCATAGTAGATCTAGTCTGGAAGTTTGTGTAATGAAAATTGAGAAGGCTTGTTGAAGCATCTCTGTGTTATTAAATTACTTTAAGTATTTCCTATATTAATTTGTTGTTCACTTTGAGCTTCATTCAAATTGTATATCATTGCTGTGATCTAAGAAATAGCATTGCTTAGAAACTAGGTGGAGCTATTTGTTTAGTACATGCGATGGTTTTGATGTGTTGCACTCTGCAGAATAGAGTGCACAGCTTATGTACGCAGATGATGCATGTAACATCTCTATTTCACCATGCATATATCTGATAAATTTAAATGGATACAATGATACATTTAATGATGTATCTGAGAACTGCCATGCTGCGCAAGTAGCGTGCATTTGTAAAGTGAATGTCCTTGTGTTAGAAAGTGTTTCAGACAGCTTAAAGAGGTCAGTTAAGTGAGTGACACAGAAGATAGAGACTGCATTAGAGAAGGAGTGTTGAGGAAAGTCAGAAGCCACAAAAACAGGTATTTTGAAATTATTGAGCTGTATGTAGCAAGTAAAAATAAATATATTACCATTTACAGAGGCTTAGAAAGAAAACAGCAGAGTAGAGATTGAGGACTTGTGTCAGAGATAGGAACTAAGTCTCTTGAATCTGAATATAGAGGAGTAGTCGGTCCTGTTTTCTCGAGGTTCACTCTGACAAATGCTACCTGCAAAAACCGCTTTTTCTAAGTATCAGAGGACTAGTGCTGCAATACACAGCCCATACACCATCTGCATCCCAAATTTCCTAATGTACTTGATGATTAGAAGCCAAAACTATATGGTAAGGAAGCTAGGTTGAGTACCTTTTAATGTTTTAAGGCCTGTCTCATGGCCTTAAAATCTCTCCTTCATGTAGTATTGTTCCCCAGGGAGCTCTTCTGTCCTCCTTCATTCTGCACCTCATAGATACCTCAAGAGTCCTCTTACACTAATGAGTGATGTGCAACTTGAAGCCATCTCCAGAATTCTAATTTCTTTACATCAGCATCTGGAAATGCATTTTTGGCAAAACACAGCTGGGCTGCTCCTGGATGTGCTACATCTTGGAAGAACTGGGAGGAAGAACTGGGAAACTTCTACCTCTGGTGCTTTCATTGGAGCTTGAGTGGAAAGGCTGGACTATATTTGACTTGTTCATTGTCAACTGCTGGCTTTACAAAAGTAAGTAAAAGCACATAGAGCTGATTTCTGGCCTTTTTGACTTTACAGTCAGTTTGGTCACCAAAACAGGACTGTTTGCAAAGTAATATACCTGTTAAAAGCCATGAAGTTGCAATTAAAGTGAGACTTTCCTAATGTATTTTTAATGTGTTAGAAAACAGACTAATCTACTGTTAATCTGGAGTTGCTAAGCTTATTCCAGTTTTTATAGACCACAGACATAAGTGATAAGGCTTAATAGTTAAATACTCTTTGTTAAGACAAACAACATTTTGGAAAGAGAACAAAGAATTCAATCAAAACTGTGATTGACTTCCAAATAGTCTTTTCTGTCCCACTGCTCTCATTCTCTTGAATTCACAAAATGTTTGTTAAAATTATCTTTTCTTTTAACTGTTTTGAAAGTTGGCAGTGCTTGCAATTCAGACCAATGGCTCATTAATGTAAGAAGCTGCTCTGCTTTTTATACCTCTCCTGAGTTAAGACTCTGGTAAAAGTTTCCATTTCTGCTTGCATTTGCCTTTCCAAAAAACTTACTTCCTTTGATAACCTGAAGCTTACTTGAAGTCTTTTCTTACTTGCATTCACTTTTTATAAGAACAACCAGTCTTTATATTTCTTACTCTTTCTACAGTCAGTTATCACTTTACTTTCTCCTTTGCTGCCTTAATGCCGCTGCATTTATGTTCTCTTTGCCATATCAGTTTGAAAAAGGCAAATGATGTTATTTTTTTACTCCACACAATCCATCACACACTATCTCTTCTGCCCAGATTCAGGGAAGTCAGCAAATAAATACTTGTTGTGAGATTTCCATCTTTTATTCAGCTTTAAATTAAAACAAAAGAAGTAATACCCTCAACTTTAAGTTAAGAAGGAGAACGCATAAACATGAGTGAAGACCAAGAACTCTTTTCTGGTGAGAAAATGACTAAGTATTTGATATATTAAGCATGTTAACACAGTAGTAGTGTACAAACATGTTTTCATCAACTCAGCATAACAATTCTTACCTAGTTTAGATTATGTTGCCTGAATGCAGCATAGGTAGATCAGAGATGATGCAGCAGATCAGAGATGATGCAGCAGTGTTTCCATAAATCACTTCCAAGCAGTGTTACAGTTATTCTGCTAACAATGTCTTCAAGGAAAAAAAGACAAGCATGCTATGTTTTGCATCACCCACTGTAAGTGATCTTTTCATGTGGTCACAAGTGACTCTCACAACCCACACCACAGCTGTGTATTATATCTAACTCCTGGTATACTAAACGTGGGCAGAATTTATCAGTGCACAACTACACTTTAAATAACAGCTGTGTTATCAGCTGTTGACTCTAATTTAGAATTGCAAATAGTCTAAGACTAACTTATTGTTCATAGTGACATAATTAGAAAGGAAACATACCATAAATATTCTGAGGCTAGCACAGGACTTTTAAATCCAATTTAAGCCCTTTATCACAACTTTGTCTTATTATCAAATTAGATCATTCAGTCCAACCTTACATGCTTTTGCTATTGTGTCCAGACTGGCAAACACAATTCTCTACTGCCTAGTCACAATGCATGAGATAAGTTCAATGCTTTCCTAGAGAACTACTGCAAAAATTCCTTGGATACCTACTATAGGACTAGCTGATCTCTCTCCCAGCCTGCTTCATACTTCAAATATTGTTCATCATAATAGAACTGAAGGAACTGAGATTAAAATTCTTTTAAAGAGAATTTATTAAATCCCCAGAAGGTCTATGAACGGGAGAAAAACTTCCAAAGCTGAGATTAAAGCTGGCACTTTAATAAAGATTGAGGTTCCTGAATAAATTGGTGGTCCCACAGGAGCTGAGCCACTAACATTAACTTCTGCAAGGGAAGAAACTAGGCAGCACATTTGAAAACTAAGCTATTTATGTAGGTACTTGAACATACCAAAACCTAAGCCATACATCTTGTCCCTTTTATGGACCTAAATTTGTCTAGCCTGCTTTCAGTACACTCACTTACTTTACAGCTATTCAAGAAAGCTCTGTAAGACCAGGACAGACGTTAGCACATTGCTGTACCCATTAGAAATAGTCTCCCTTCCCCCCAAGCTGTATGCTATTTGCTTATACTAGAGATTACTGTCCCCATGAGGAATCTTGTCAGCATTTGCTAATCTGCTTCAGTCAACCACAATTGGGTTAATTTAAACAGATGATGAAAGTGGTTTGTGCTAGCAGGGTGAAGTTTGCCTGAAGCATTTTAACAAAACCACCCAAGATCCCTTCCAGGAATAGAGTGCTGGAGACAGCTTCCAGCTGCTGGCTGTGCAAACAGCTGGGCGTAGTAATGGTGGTAAAGGCACTTTGGAATCTTGAGGAGGACATCTGCCCATGGCCTAGCATGGAGTTATCTGAGGCACTGAGAAAACAAAAACAGGTTGCAAGACCAGCACTGGATATGAACTGATCCAAATCAAGGATTTCTCTCTGATTCCACTGTTTACCATGGATGAAAGTTTCAACTGGAATTCATTGGTTACATCAATGTGTCATATAGCATCATGAGGAGAACCTTCTCCAATGAAAAAGTCTTGAATGCTCCTAAAATTACAAATGGTACCTGGGTCTGCAGCTGTATAAGCCACATACCTCTTCCGCTTTATGATTTCAGAAGACAAAAGAAAATGGGAATGAGCAAATAACATGCAATCTCTCTTCAGAAAAAAAAAACCCACAGATGTCTGTATTATAGTTCACAGATACATCTGTTAGCTTTCAGGCATTATTCACAGCAATGTCTGCTTCTTTTGCTTTCCTCTCAACAGGAAAGTGAAAAGCTGAAAAACAACTGATCCCTTTACCTCTCCCCAACATCTAATATTTTCTTCTCCTTAGTCAAGTATATAGCTCTGTCTTCCCATCTGTATTTTCCCAGTTGCTGTAATCCAGCATTCTCAGGGCTGCCTTTTGCTCTCTGTTTCAAGATATATTATTACCTCCTGTATATTCTGCTCGCTTACTTGTTCTGTACCCCACCACGTTTCTGGCACATTACATGCCCCGTGTGCAGGATTAGAACATTATCTGATTCCATGGTCATAAATAACTCTGTAAATAGATGTAGATTAATGCCAGGTTTTGAATAATGCTACTTGTACAGCTGTCTTTCAAATATATGAGTACAAACCAGCCTCATCTGAACTGGTTTTCACTGCCACAGTGCTTTATCCTGCAAACTGTAAGCAGGATCCCTTTGTCCCTATCTCAGGACATAAACCTATGAATTAAGAAAAAGCAGTAAGATTCCCTGTCAATCTCCCCCGCCACTTACTCAGCTAGTCAATTGCATGCTGCTTGACTGGATGTTTTTAAGTGATATCTCCAGTCCCTATTGTATTAGACATCAAAAGCACTTAGTAACTGTACGTGGTCTGATGTGTTTTGCAAGGGATATACTCACTGGTTATTAACTGGATAAAACCTGGTATTAGCTTGGCTTTGTTTAATTTTTAACGTTATTTACTTTGCGATAACTGACTAACCTCAGTTAACATTGTGATTTGTTTGCCCTGTAATGACCAGATATTCCATTACATTATGTAAATTATTTGCATAGTGATTGTGATTTAATGTTATTGGTAATTAGAATTATTTGCCTGCTGGTAATGCTGTATAAATGATCTGTCATTAATCATGGGGCACGCCTTACCAAGAGCTCTACTAGAAAAGCTGCAATATATGTCACTAAGCTATCCTTATCCTGTGGGCCATTTTTTCACATCACAGTAAACTTGTTTCTGTATTTATTGATCATTCATTGATTGTTACCCTAAAGATCTGGGGCTTTGTAATTGCTTCTGTATTCTTTGATGTAGGATATCACCTGAGATCTTTCAGAATGAGTCACAACAATCAAAACATATATCTGATAAAATTTTCTCATCAGATTTTGGCACTTATAGTTTTGAATCACACTGGTAGTTTTACCTCTCAAATAAGGAGGAAAATCTATAGTTCAAGCCCCTCACATCAGTACCCACAGAGTCAAAGGCACATCTTTGCCAAAGGGGAAGGAAGAGTAGGAAAAGTTTGGACTTGGTGATCCTTCTGGGTCCCTTCCAACTTGGGATCTTCTATGATTCTATGGAAGGTGCAAAAGGCAGGGGCCAGTGGGACCTCAGCCAGCAGAGCATGGTATTTAACTCAGGAAAGTAAACTTCCAAGGGCAAGATCCTCTTTTTCTGAGAAAAGTTATCTTTCATTCTTTCTGCTTCGTTGCCAACATTTTTAAGGACTTCTCTTTATCCACTGTATATTCTCCTTATAGTAAACCACTAATAAATTCAGCAGTGAGAAGAATGGCAAAGGTACACTCAGCATCCTTCCAACCCATTTGGTGCTTTCCGTGGATATTTCAGTAAGTTACTGCTTAAGGAGAGGATACCATACCCTAGGAAAGCTGAGAGTCTGTTTAAAGCCGAGTCATGAATTGAAACCCCTCACTTTGCAGTGATGAGCCTTTGGGTGACAGCAGGACTTGATAAAGTAATCCTGTGTAAGAAGATAGAGAGATATTCTCAAATGAGAGACATCTGAAATGAGAATCGTGCCTTGTAAAGAACCCCTACTATGACTTAACTGCAACATACTTAGTGTAAATCCTTTTTCTGAGAGTCTGAAGGAGCTAGAACTGTATATAAAAAAAAAATTGTCACAACAGTTTCTGTAATTTTTATGGAGTAAAGAACTGTTTATCCATATAGAGATTCAGGCAAATTGCGTTGCCTGTTCATCATGGTAAAAATCCGAATAGTCCAAAAGAAATATTTGAAAATCTTGATGTAGGTTTGTAAAGGAAATGGCTGAAACCTACTGAACCAGGAAAACATATGCAAAGAAATATCAATGTGAATAAAATTTCTCTTTTAGTATTTTACCAGAGGTAAAACCCAGAATTGTTAATGTTATTTTTAGTTTTGAACCCTAGTAAGATTATGAACAATCTTGATTTTCTTTCTGATTTTTTAACCTTGGAAGGTTAAAAAGAAAAAGTACTCTGTTGTATGAGAAAAAGGGACAATGGATAAATAGTAACAGTGGAACATGAAAAAGAGTCTCACATATCTAAAAAGTTAACTGATGACTGATCAAGGCAAATGAAGACAGAATGTGAATTACTTTGATGAGCCTTTATCATGGAACTTCGTGTTCTTCATGGAATTGGAATTGTTGAAGTCTAGTAAAAGATGTGGCAGATCAGTCCATGTATTCTTAATGAATAGTGAGGAGAGGTATGTGAATAAATTTCAAAGCACTTGGTGACATGTCCTTTGCACTACTCTCTAGCCATCATAAAATATCTACTGGCAGAATTAAGCAGTGAGATGCACATACTGCAATGCACTGAAAACCTGACGGCTATCTCTGGTTAATGAAAATACAACAGCTACCTGCTTTGTGAAGCCAAATAAAATCAGGTAAACAGTTCATCCACTAACATTAGTCTCTTGTCAGAAATGAACGTTATGTTCCTTTTGATAAACAAGGAACAATTGCCCTATAGTTACAAGAAAGTGTGGAAATGTGTTACATGGATTCTCTCATGAGCATTTTGCTAAAATAGCAGTAAATGGCTTTTCCCATTAACATAAGGGTATATCTTGCAGTTTGGCTCATTTCATTTCATTTATTTCTTTCAGTGGTAAATGGAACCATAGATTGTTTTTTAAAATCCATAAAATCCATAGATTGGGTTTTTAAATTTTCAGTTATTATTTTTTTAAACAGCGAATCCAACAAATATTGTCCAGTTTCTGTTGGAATGTGATTGTCCATCAGACAGCAGATGAGCTAAAGCTACTGCAGTGACACCACATGGGTGTCAGGTGCTATGGGTAGCAACAGATTTGCTCATACTACTCTGCATTAGAACACTAAAACCATAAGTCTGATTTCGAATGTGGGAATCCCAAGTCAAATATTAGCTTTAGCAGCATCAGCGACCTTTTCTCCAGACTTAGTCAATTAAAGAGATTAGCAAATCCTGTTAATGAATCCTCTGGGCTTTTGCAGAAAGGCGCAGAACCTCTGCGAACCAGAGTTCAGTGCCACTGAACTCAAGGCAGCCAGGTGTGCATTGCTCACCAGGTCCCTTCCTCATCTCTCTGGCAGTGCCAATGTGCCCCACACAGAAAGGGCACTGCCATCTTCTGCTGAGAGCCCTTCAGTTCTCTCTTTCTATTCTTTTTCTGAGGAATTTCAATCCATTCCCTTTTTTCCCTCCAATCTGAGACTGGATGATTTGTAGATACTGGATTGATGCCACACTGCAAAGGCTGGAAAAGCCTTTGAGGAGGAAAGAATTACATAGACGTGTATTGTAAAATACAGCCTGTACAGAAATCTATGTAACAGCACAGGATAAGGAAATACGTGCAAGAAAGAACTGATAAACTTAATGAATAATAGTTGCAGAATTTACAAAAATAAAAAACACTATAGCAAGGGAATGCATGTGTACATTATCAAGCATACACAGCCTCCTAGCAGTTTAATTTTTGGTAACATTGACTAAAGTTTGCTTGGCCTTCAGCTGAGAAGTGAAAAAAAGGTAGCATCTCACAGTTATGTGTAATATTACCTCAGTGCCTCCCTAATCCATAACGGAAACATTAATCACTGTGTCTTTGTCATGGCAGCAAGGCAGTTTGCAGACGGTCTGTGCACTTGATTTATGAACAGCTGATGGCCATTGAACTGCAGCAATCCACCAAACAGTGTTTTGTACTTCCTTCTGCCTCAAGTGTAAATGTTACAGAACACTAACATTATATCCCATCTCATATATACAAGGTTAATTTTGTAAGCTTCTTCACTTTGCCCTCTCTTTCACCTAGTTTCACAAACACCAGGTGCAGGCCTGGGGCTGCGGTCTTACCTGTGTGTTGGGAGAAGCAGTGCGTACCTTCCTGGTATGTACCCAGGGTGACATGCTGTGCCAACCCAAAAAATCTCACAGATATGCTCACTCTGTGCTTGTTTTCCACATGCTCTGCTCCTGGAAGAAAATGAGCTTCTTTTTGATGAAATGCTGTTAGCTTCTTTTTGATGAAATGCTGTTGTCCTCACTTTCCCAGTGTTGTCTCATTCCTCTATGCTCGGGTCTACAGCTTCTAAAAGGCAAGGCTATGTCCACATAGCCAAGGCTACTGTAACACAAGTGTGCAACAGTGCAGTAGATTGCTGCATTCTGCAGTGGATAGGAGGATATTGCTTCATAAACTGTACTGCTGCCTGTAACAAAGCATTCTTTGTTGGTTAATAGTGTCCAGAAAACAACGGTTAAATTTAAAGCATCTCAGATTCTAAGGAATGTGTTCTGGGGGAAAAAAAAAAAAAAAAAAAAAAAAAAGTCAACTGCTAGGAAAGCTAGTTTTTATAATGCTTTATCTCTCCTCTTTTATTAAGAGAAGTGGGTTGTATTCATAAATACTCAAAGGGTGTCTTGGAGAGATAGTACTGCCCCCTGGGAACTATTAGTATTGAAGGGTGCACAATGCAATGAATTAGGCAATAATGCTAACCAGATATATAGACTGGAAACCTGTAAGCACACTGCAGATGTTAAGAAATTACAACAAATGTTGCCTGTCAGTCAGGCAAGGGCTTGCTAGAAGGTAAAGGGGCAGAGGATGCTGAGCAGCACCCTTGCATGTGAGTGAAGCTGAGCTCAAGAGCAGTACAAGGCCCCTCTTCACACTGTCAAACAAAAAAAACCAAACCAAAACAAAGAAAAAAAAACAACATAAAACAAAAGACCCACGAGTTGGACTCAAGGATCCTCGTGGGTCCCTTCCACTGCAGGACATTCTGTGATTCAATCATTCTTTGATTATAATGAGAGGGAGCTTGGGTAAAGATGTAAAGCACAGTAAAGTCAGTGCTGTTATCGCATTGATTTACCACTTTTAGTTTGCTGTTATTGTTCAGTAAAAAGCTTTTACTCTCATAATACTTTTTTTTTCTAACAAGTGAAAGTGAAGAAAACGTATATTGTGGTAAGCAGGAAATGGCTTCACACCCACTGTCACCCACGAGATGGAGCTCTGAGCTCAGGAGCACAGAGCCTTTTCTTTGTGCTATCGAAAAATGAAACATTTTTACTCTCACCCTTTTCTAATTTTTATCTTTCGCTAATATAATGCAGATTACTTTTATGCATAATTTATGGAGGCCAGAACTGGTATAGGGAATGCTGTCATTCATTTTAATGATTTAGATATGTTTTTTATTATTATTATACTGTATAGACTTTGGAAAACCTTCATTTGGATCCCATTTAGAACACAGGAAGTTGCCCAAAGCTTGGATGTGAACATTAATTTAGTGAAATCCTTGTAAGGCTGAGAATATTTACTACTGGCATTTATTGCTCCTGTGAGAGTCAGAGCGAGGGTGGAGGGGGTGGGGGGAGAAAGAGAGGAAGGGAAAGACAACTGTAACTCCAGCCAAAAAAGCAAAGAACATATGCTGGAGCCGTGATCGGCTGTGTGAGTGTAGCAGCAGGATAATCTGCATCTCAACCCTTCTGCTGGGACTGGGAGGTGCCTTTCTGCCTTGGAGATTTAGGAGAACTTGTCCTTCACAGAGCTGAGCTTGCTTTTCTCAAGCCTCTCTTTATAAAGTGGGTTTAATGAGCAGTTAAGACACTTGGCACACTGCACCATGCAAAGGATCGGACCCTCTCTCTGCAGCACCAGAAGTGCCTTTGGACTTCTGACTGTGCTCTGGAAGCAAAGATCACACAGATTTTAGCAGTGCAGAGATACTGTGATATCTGAGGATGCTTTGCAAGCAGTTGGTGAGGGTGATCCAGAAATAACAGGAGCAGGATTTTTCCCAATAATTTCACCTACTCTGGCTCTGCACAATAACAGCAACTTATACAAGCTTTGGTTGCTAGAACTTGCAGAGATATTCCTAGATATTCCTAAGACATGGGCACTGCTTGCTCACGCCGCCAGTACAGGCAATTTCATCGGTGTGCAGGCTTTCAGAAAATAAAATCTCTGCACTTCAGGGGTAAGAACAAGCACCCCAGTGATTCCCATGGTGTTTCTTATATTTAAAAAAAAAAAAGCAGAGCAAGATTTTTTTTTAAGTAACTTTGAGTATTTGCTTTATGGTCCCCTCTTCCTCCAACTGCATTCCATTCAGCTGCTTAACTTCCCTTTCAGCCAGTCTCTCTGGTGGCTTGTTAGACCTGCTTAGCGACAGTTAAAATGACTAATAAAGCAGCTGGCAGGAGAGTGAATGAAGGGACTGTGCCAGCTATCATGAAAACAAATAAACCAACCAATCACCAAAACATTCCCTCCTAAAATCTACCACAACTCCACCAACAAGGAAATTTTGATATATCTGTGTCCAGATTTATTCAGAAACGTAATGTATGGAAACACTGTTTTGTGAATCTCAAACAAAATTCAGAATGTTTCTTGAAACTAAGTTTTGTTTAAGAGATTGCCTTTGTACCTGACATACCCACCGCTGTTTGTTCTGTTATCAGTAAAACAGTGTTTGATGTTACGCTGTCATTGCTTTTACCTTAGTTATGCTTTGTTAGTATTTCTTACTGTGAAAGGACTGAGATATTGTTCTACAGCTGTACCAATGCATAGGAAGAAGACAGTTTTCTCTCAGTGGTCACAGCTAGTGACCATACAGAAAAGGATGAGCTGAGCATCTTCAAGATGGCAGTAGGCAGCAAAATCCATCTATGTAAATGAGCTATACTGCCATAAGCTATACTACATGCAATAGCAGTGCATCCCAGATTCAAAAGATTACTGCCAAGATCTCAAATATAGCTCAGTTAAAGAACATGACTAAAACATCAAGTATATAAAATTGGAAGATCTTAATTCATAATACACAATGATGCTGTACACAGTGTCATTATAATCATACCTCCAAGCTGTCTCCCACATAAAATGCCTAACATCTTTCCCATAAAGACGTTCTGAAGCACCCCGAAAGATGTGCAGGTACTCAGATGTGCAGTGTGCGCTCCTAGAATTAGAAGAACTGAAATGAGGGGAAGGGATTTCCAATTGCTTGTACAGCTCAAATACTGTGATTGTTTTTCATTTATTTTGTGAGTGGAAAGGCACCAATCCTGAACAAGCTGCTAGACAAAGTTTTTTATTTTCAGATTAAAAATGAGTTTTTGCATTAATATAAAGGAGTCCACTGCAAAAATATGGTGACATAGTTTTTTTTTTTTTTTAATACAATCTCATTTTTTTCATTTTTCGGAAGATATTTAAGCATTGAAATAAATAACTTAATGAGAATGTGGTAATTTGATTATTAGAGTTGTTTAGAATAAATTGGAAACATGTCAGGAATGACATAGGTGTAATGGATTTTTCTTTGGGGCAGAAAAATAGATGATATGACCTGCTTGTTGTTTTTGACTAGTTGTGTGAGACTAGCTGTATATGCTTCAGTGCAGAAAATAAACTTTGACAAAGTAAAGGAGAAGACCAACTGCATTGAAATGAAGCTTAACTCACACTGAAGGGAAACAGGAAATTTGTTGAAGCCACGTTTAAAGAGAAACAACCAACCACAAATATCTAATATCAAGAAGGAAGGTAAAATTCTATGAAAATTATGGAAGATACTATCAGAAGCAGAAAAGGCATCCAAGGAAGCCTTGCTATGTTGTATAATGACATTACCAAATAATTAAATTATTGCAATGAAGGGTATTTTTGTGTTTCTAGTACCAGATTCACTGATTGCTTAAAAATAAAAACTACTTTTTTTTTTTTCCCCCATTTTCTATTTATGCCTTCATATCGTTCCCATTAAGAGTACAGCCAGCAGCTAGTTTCGTCAGGAGAAGCCTGTGATCTCAGCTGCAGGAAGAACAATGGAAACATGCTGCTCTTCTCAAAATACCCCTGTGGATATAGGCTACTTCTGCTCTGCTTTTTCATCATAAGGGCTCTTCATACAGCACTGTAAGCCTCACAAAAGCCAAGGAAAAGCAGGGTCAGACTGGATTTCTGGGTACCTCCATGACCTGGCACAAGTTACGCCCTGTTCATGTCCACAGGTTGGGTGGCACAGTATCTGGGGTGCTGCTTTGCTTTAGCCAGTACAGTGCCGTGGTCTAGCCAACAGCCTGCAGACAAGATTTCTTGGTAACCTTTCTAGAAGAACACTCACCCCATATCTTACAAGGGTAGTTGGGACTGAGGTTTGCACGCTTTGGACATTTGGAGCTTATCTGTAGCCATCTTGTCCCCATAAATATGCCCTCAGAGAGGACAGGAGATCAGGGAGTATGCTGTGCTATACCACCCTATTCGTACACCCACATACAAAGGTATAGGTGCAGCATCATTGTTGGAATTTCAGTTCTATCAACAAGAAAGCAAATAATTTGAAAGTGAACTTTCCACATTCTCCATGAATATTTCCATAGAAGTGCTTTAAAGATAACAATTAGAGGGTTAGAGGTTGGAAACAATCGTTAATCCAACAAAACTATTTTCAAGTGCAAAACACAAGGACTTCCATAGTTTTAAGCACCTGAAAAGCATAAAGAATTACCTGTTTTTACTAAGATCACTATCACAGGAACAGAATGATGCTTTCATTCAAAAAATTTAATTACTGTCAACTCCAGAACTGGCTAGCCCAAATTTTTCACAAAATCCTAAGGATTTATAGCTATTTGTGCTTTCCCTGTAAGCAAGGCAGTTATACTTGGCAAGATCATGACCTTCTATAATCATTTGTTTGATGTCTTTGCTGACTGTTTGATGACTGTGCTGAAGAAGAACCAGCACCTTTAAGTTGACATGGTTTTACTCCAGGATATCAAATGCTAGAAAGACAGTGTCTTGTTGGCTCTATTCGATGAATTCTTGCAGGTGACGTTCAGTTGTATGCATAACGAGCAGTATACACTGACCTGATTATTTATCTTGTCAAATGGAGTCCCTGGACATAACTATCAAGCTGCCATTGACGCTAGAGTATAATCAGCTTTATATTAAACTATCCAGCTGTGAGATGGAGGCTGCAGCAATCATATACTTCAGAAGCATAAGACGTATTGCTGCTGTGTTTGAAAGACATGAGCACTTGTACAGCGGTAACGACTTTCTCTGCTGCTATCCTGATGGCATCCCAATCTCAATTTTTCACAAGACTGCTCTAAAACTTCATATTTAGACCACCTTTCATGCAAAGTAATGAAACATGCCCATAATTAAAAATGTTTTTATTCTTAATAATTTCATCAGATACTCCATTCTACATAGTAAGAGAGAACCAACTAAGAAATATCTAGATCTTGACCACAAAATGCCTTCTTTAGATTTCTCTAGCACAGTTTTAGTGTCACTGTAAATGAAGGGATCTCCTGCAGGTGCTTTGGTTTCCCTGATAGAGTTATCTCAATATGAAAGTTGGGGTAGTGATGACATGAGAGTCAACTGGATAATATTTCAGTCATTTATGCCAGATTCAACCAATGATTCTTGAACCAAAAATATACTGGTAACTGTTGACATGCCTGATCTACCTCTTACAACTGAATCATCAACGCACTTGGTTGGTGAAAACCAACAGTAAAGGAGAATGGTAACTGGCTGATCTCTGATGTGGTTCCACTTCAATTAACTGAACTCTTGACCTTATCCTCCTTGGCTCCTATATAATTACAACAATTAGATAAAACAATAATTATTAACTTATCTTAATTATAGGCTGTTTTCATCAAGTACAGCTTGTGCAAAGATTTCAATTAATTTTGACTAAATTGAGAGAGGAGATAATCTGTTGTTTTAAGATTATTTGCGACAAAGAACAGATGCTAAATTTCTTTAAATGACCAATTTAATTTTAGCACAAATTAACAGATTTATTTATTATTGTTCAGAACATTCATCCTGCCTTTAAAGGATGAGAAGTGTAAATTTAGGAAAGCTGTACTTATTTTTCCATGCATAATAAAAATTCTGAATCTTCTACCAAAAACAGAGATCTTCCAAAACTGTAAAGCTGTGACCAGAGACTCCATACAAGAATAGAGAATCCAATAACACTGTGGCTAGGTGAAAGAAAGCTACACTTTTCAGGGAGCTTGTCTATGGGGAAAAATTTTTACAAAACTTTTTACTCTGAATTGGCCCTGATGCTGAATGCTTACAGTTGTGTTTGACTTCTTCTCTGTCATGTGTTCTCCAACAGGCTGCTCCAGGAGCAGGAAGTCCCTCAAAAGTCACACTTCATTCTTGTGTTACCATACGTGGTGCTTTCTGCTTAACCTTCAAGTATTCCAGTCATCCTTAACCCTCATACATTCACAACCTACGAGATGATGCTGCATTTTAGGCAGAAGAACCAGCTTTGAGAGGTCCTCTATGTTTGTAGAATATTGTAGCATTAGAAATGCTGTGTATCAACACCTATCAGAATTCATGGTTCTCATATTCATGAGAATTAATTGGCTGTGTGAAAGCTAAGAATTACACAGGTTCACTGCTAGAAGTAAGTCACAATTAGAACCAAGTGCTTTTACCACTAAAAAAGCCCCACGGATTAGGCCTTTCAGAATAAAGAAAACCTGCTTCTGAACTTTTTGCCGCAGTTGGATACTCACTCATAGAATAGTCCACATACTGCCAGTACATTTACAATGTAAACGCTTTCTTTTCAAGGTCATGGTTTTAAAGCACTAGACTGCTATTGAAACTGCAGGGGCAGAGCCTGAACAATTCTACTGGTTTTCTAAAAATAAGGAGCTTTATAGCTAAACTGCAGGATGTATTTTAAAAGAAAGAGTCTCAACATTTTTCTTTTTACTGCTACTTGTATCCCATCTCTACCAATTTTTACTGCTTTACACAAAGGCACATCTATTGCAAAGCACGGCATGAAATCAACACTCTTGCATTCTAGCAGCTCAGCCCAATCTTACAGTATTTGTAACGCCCCACAATATTCAAATGCATTGACACAAAACTTGATCCACCAAGGGAAGTATACAGTTTTTTTTAAATAAATTGACAGAGAGCAAAGAACCTACATGGCTACTTCAGGCTTATCTGCAACCACTTTGTTGAATTTTACATTTTACAATGTCATTTTGTTCAAAATCCGCCTCCCTTATGAAATTCTGCATGACTGTGAGGCACAAATGAAGCAATTGCTTCCTTCATTATAAATCATTAATGCCGATCAATCAGGGCTTAGTCTTCCTAAACCTTTCGGAGCACTCCTATTAGCTTTTGCAGCACTCGAAAACATTTGCTGATGAGAGAATGGAAATAGGTTTTCTCATTATTGAGAAAATATTTTCTGTCAACTGCAGTGTCCCAAAATTCAGAGAACTCAGTTCTAGTCAATTTGTAGATAGGCACTATGACAGAAAAACAGTAACAAATCTGCACACCTGTAAGGTTACCAGAAGATTGTCCAATCCTGCAAGTAAAAGATGATGCAGAGCTACTTACATCAATGATTTCCTAGAGACTGTGACAAACAGTCACATGCTTTCAGGTTTAGAGGCCAACTTAATGCGTACCTACCCAGCTATTCTTTCTTCAGATCCCAGAGTAAGCTTCTTTACTGCAGTTCAGCTGACCATTTTTCCCAACACAGCTACAGAGCACAGCTCCAGTGCAAAGCTCCAGTAAAAACCACTACAAGATGTTCACTGAATGGAGGGCTTGCCTTCTGGTACACACTGAGCACCAGCACTGAGAAGCAGATGATGGTGAAATCCTGCCCACATGGATTACAGTGTGACTCATCTCTCATTTTCTTTCACAGGATTTTGTCCTTAGCTTTTAGTACTAGATTTAAAGGTGAAATACTTAACCTCTGATTTATACACACCTGAAGTTCATGTTCTTCAATTCCTAGCAAATCTAATACAGATGGTATGTTATCCATCATTAGCTAACTTGGATAATAGAATCTTATTTCACATACAAGCAATTTTTTTTTTCTAATTCTAATGCATGTAATATTACAGTGTAGATATTATACATAAATAGCTATTAGTGGTGTCACACCTTAGATAAAATGTTCAATGGTGTAATTATGGAAAGCTAAACAAATGAATTTGTTTTCTTTTGTTCCCAAATTTATAGTTCTGAACATGAAGCGTTCCATTTTCCGCTATCCTAGCTTTTATCTCGAGGAATATTTTTCATGAAGTCAGAGAAAGCATGGCAATTTAATTGACAGTCAACATGTGTCTTAAAGGAACCTAGACACTGGACTATAAACCTTAATTTTTTTTCTCTAGATGTTCTCTAGGCATCTACATCTTTCAACTTTTGTTTGATGTTTCTATTAAAATTTGAAAAAATATTATGGAGAAATTCTAGCAATTATTCTAGAGATAACAGGAGCCCTACAGTTTTAGGACTAGAATCAAGAATGAATAGTTTTGAATGCAAATTGTTTCATAGACTTACATTCAATTAGTTTTGATTTTAATCAATCTTAAGTCAGGTACACTAACAACGAAGCATTTCCTTTTATTTATTTATTTATTTTTTCATTTAGAAACTTCTAAAAGTTTGATCTTACTGCTGCCCAGAGCCAAAGCTGACAACTCAGCCTATGCATAGGAACAGAAGGACAGTCTGTCAGTAGATCTGAAGTATGAAACAAAAACATTTTAAGAAAAGGAGTGGACAAGTGAGAGACTGTGTGAGTATGTTCAGAGGAGTTAAGCAGTCAGAGTAAACACTAGGAAGATGAAAGACCAAGACTCAAACATGATCTGAAGAATTGACTTGAACTCAAGCTTACCACATTTTGAATAGTCGGATAACTTGGTTATTCCATCCTTTTTAAATCTCCGTGGTCTTTCTTCTTAGAGACATTCTATGATTAGTATATAAGAGATATCCCTTGGGACAGAGATTAAAAAAGTTTGGTTTTAGCCATGTTAATTAGCTAGTGTTCTGTATGCTCTACCTTTTTTGGTTCCTACTGTGGTGACTATATGAAGTGAAACAGCCTCAGCAGCACCTGCAAATCAGCTGCTTTGGCTCCCGAGTCTCATTTTTTCCTCTAAAATGCAATTGTATCTGATAAAGCTTCTCTTTCTTCTTCAAAAATTGTTCTCCCAAAAGCTCCTAAATCAGGCAGAGAGATGGTGTTGGAAGGCAGTCATCTATGAGTAAGATATTTCAGTGACTAAGTCAGTTTGAGAATTTATTCATACTATTTACTAAAATCAGAGGAAATGCACATCAAGATTCCTCTGCAAGTCAAACCATAGGAATTTCAATGGGAAAGGCATCATCTGTGTTATGAGATTTTATTTTTGATGCTTCCATAGATTATACAGTTTTTCAAAAACGTGCAGAAAGCATGGAATTTATTGCTTATAGTTCATCCAAGAAATGTGTCACAGTGTAAGATAGAGTGAACATAAAAGACAGCTGTTTTGGTTTTGCTTTTCAAATGTTAACAAGTACATGGCAGTGGTCTGTAAAACTGTTAAACAGGTCAGTAAATAATTCCAGTGATAGCATATTGAATTTCAATAGTCATTGGAAACCAGTATGTTTCAAATGCTTAATTTTTCTTTTCTAATGACTGAGTCTGTATCACTTTACCACAAATACTCAACTTTAATAATTAGCATCAATATTCAACAACTTTCTAATTTTAACAAATACAATTTTCTGCAATAGTGAATTGTTGATGGGACACCTATTCTTTATTCCTTGATGAATTTTAGCCATGAATTGATTATGTAAGTATAGATATCCACAGAGAACTTCTGAAAATGTCTAAGGAATAGTGGGGGAAAAAAAGGAATACTTATTACCCTATTGGAATATAGAACTGAAGATCCTTTGAAGTTTGAGTTTTCTGGCATCCACAAAGCTGGCAGTAGTATTCTGTTTAGGGAGAAGTTCATGTATCCCATCTTGCCTGCTGAGGTATGAGAAAGAGCTCTCTGCCCTGCAGGAGAGGTCCTCCACAATCTCCTGTATTCAGCAGCCAATAGTTGTTGCTGTGGGGCATGTAGATCTTCACCATTGAATCACTACTGCCTTATCTAAACATAACGTAGGCTGCGCTGTTACAAATATTACAAGTATATGTATTATTTTGTCACAGGCTTCTCAGGCAGAGGATGTAAGTGCATGAGGGCATTTCCTGTGATTAGCCAAACCAACCACGTCTCATTCTGTGGTCACTCCTAGCTGTATTGGTTCTCTTCTTCTTTTTGTCTTGATTTTTCTTTTATTCTCATCTCTTCTAGACTAACTCTGTCAGACAGACTTACTGTCTAAAACATTCCATGAGAAGGCCTCATGTACAAAAGCCTGTTGGCATTACATCTCTTCAGGCATCCTCTTTCTCCATTTCTGTTTTATTCTTTATGTAAGTATCTTTTTTTTCTTTTTTTTTCCTTTGTTGATGTTTGCACAGCACCTAGTCTAATAGGGTTTTGGTCTCTCAGGTCAGTAACTCAATAGGATATATGAAACAGGGAGGTGTAATTTAAGCCTATGACAATTAAAAATGAAAAGAGAAGCTGAGCAAAAGTTGAAAAACTATTGTTATTTGAAGTAGTCAGAATTAGCTATTAGACCAGGCACCAGAACTGTGGTAAACAGGGAGCATACCTATCCAATGTGTTCATATTAGGTATGAAATATATCACAAATGTGCCAAGATGCTTAGCTCACTGGGTCATACCTGAGGAGGCATCAGATGAAGCTTCTGTCAGAAAGGGAATTTTTACTGTGAGCCAAAGGGGTTTCATACAATAGGAAAATATCTCTAGGAAAAGGTTTATAGTGAAAAAAAAAAACAAACTACATTATAATTTGTTGTCTTGGGCATAATGTTCAACAGAACTGCCATGTTTCACATTCATGTTGCCAGGTTGGAAATAAAATGGTTCAATTATAGCCACCAAAATATAAAAGTAACACATATTTCATGCTTTCCTCTCTGCAACACACTTGGTAGCTTCTGCAGGTAAGCAACCTGGTGCATATAACACTGTGCCTAAGACCTACATTATTACATTAGGACTAAGCTATCCAGTGGCAATATTTTGCAGCCTCCTTCCCTTTCTGGAAAAATAAATTAACTTGCTGAGGAATTCCTTTCCATAGCATACTGTGCTATTTGTCATTCCTGTGTAACATTGTATTCTCTGGATAAATATCATTTAGTAAGTCTGAGTGGCAAGTGGAATGTAGTGCAATTTGTCCAAGATGGTCTGGTTATTCTCACTCTGGTTTGTCCCATTCCCTGCCCCTCCCTATCCCGCAGCCTTCTTGAGTTTTACAATAACACTTTAATGATTTTGTGACCTACTAAGCGTGAGCATTGTGGAATGTGTCTGGGAACTGTAGTTCACCACCCATATTTTAACTCAAATACAGTAATTGAATAAAAACACTGGGTTCACCATCTAGATGGCTAAAGAGTTTTGATGGCATCAATTACTTAAAGGGTATTCATGGCAAAGACCTTGACAAAGTCTCATGTTACTAATGTTACAGTTCTTATAAATTTACATGATCTTAAAGAAGTGAATGAAGTTTTCCTCTTATTTTTGATCTGTAGGTGATCTTATTGCTGATCTCTTGGCTCTTTAGGGAACAGTGGTAAGCACTAATCCAGAACATGTTTAGACTCTTCTACTCTGCTTGAAACTAGCTGTAGCTAAATAAAAGCATGACATGCTATGTCACGCAAGAACTCACAGAAATCTCTGAGCTTGTGGTGGGACTAATAATTGTGGTCGTAATGTGTCATCACTGCTGGTCCATGAGCAGGCTGGGCTGCTTCTGCTTTGGGGATTGGGCTGAGCTGCTCATAAATGCTTCCAGGTTGGGATCCATCCAAGCCTGGATCAGAGCCTGATCTGATCCTGTCAAGAGGGAAAGCTTTTCCCATGCCCCAGATACTTTCTTTAACATTGCTTACTTCACAGTACAGCCTGGATGCTGAATCCTGTGGAAATTTTTACAAGAAAGATGGGTTTTCAGCCTTTTCTTGGAATGTTACTGCTTTCCACTCCTCATTAGAGAAGTGTGTATCACAGTGCATCACTCTTTCTGCTGCAGGTCTTCTTCACTGAAGATAAATCATCTTAACTACTCCTCACAGACTTGGTCATACCTAAACCTGCTGACTTTTCCATACTGCTCTTTCAGGCATTGGGCTTGTCAAGAAGAATCTCTGGGGCTCATCTCTGTGGGGCAGTTTGATGCAGAAGAACACGAAGTCAGGAACTGAGATCTGCGGTATTTTTGCTGCTTGAATTTACTGTGCTCTAGCTCTCCGAAGATGGCTCTGACAAACTTCTCAGAGGAACACATCCCACAGGGGAGGTCACAGAGTAGCTGAAAATCTGTCACAGTTGCTCAATTTAATGTGGGAGAAAAAGGTCTGCCTGTTTTGCTGTACTGCGGGTTGTTAAGCACAGTGCTGACCTCGGCATGGTGGCAAAACCTACATCCTATATGCAGTAGGATTTCACTTCACCTGAGTACATTATTCGTCTTGCTTAAAGCCCCATTTCCTGCTTTTTTTTTTTCATTTGTTTGGTTTGTTTTGGTATGAATGTGTAGTTAGGGCCTAGGTAAAGAAAGAACAAGTGCCCAGTCCAATCCTGTCTGCTCTTTGATATGTCTCTTGAAGTGACAATATTCATCCCCATAGGATGCCCCAGATAAGTCAGCAGTACTCTGCTGTCAGTGGCATTAAGAGCTATGCTGCATGGAGGCAGTGAGGGCTCTTCTTGCTTGCAGGTCAGGTGGACAGGGCAAAAGCCACAAGTCACCATCAAAAGGTTGTTATACTATATCTTTATTTCTGTGTTCACATATACAGGCATTCTACTCTGCTTCGGGAGTTTAAACATGCAAATTTTTATCACTAGATGAAGTTTTGAGTAGATTCCTTCTAATCTGCCAAATCACCGTGGCACCAGTCACACGTGCACAGTTTGTTAATGCACTACAGCAAGACTAAATATCAAATTTCTCCATCTTCATGTCTTGCTCTTACACACTTTCACTACCTACAAATACAATTCATAGAGTCCTTAGAGTCCAAACTATCTATGTGCATGGCTGCTCTATTTGCTGTTTATTTCGGAACAAGATTGGGGAATTTCAGGCCATTTTGAATGCTGGTTTTGAAATACACTCCTGGTATAATTTTTGGATTATTCCTTTTTATCACATCTTAACTTGAATACCAAAAATCTTTCTCCTGTGGATAAGGGTAGTTATTGCCAACCTAATTTCAAATGGCCTTTAAAAATCCAATCTTTTTAGCTCTTCAGGTTTGATTGTGCATGGCCTGTAGGATTATAGCTTCTTAGTTTTAATGTCTATTTTTGAATGCTGGTTTGGGGTCAGCGGTTAGAAACTCTCCATATCATTTTTAGTGCTGAAATATCCTTTTGATTTACATGTCTGAAGCGACAAAACCTCTTATTGTTATCATTTTTGAAAAATTGCCAAGATACAGCCAAATCTTTCACTGCTTGCTGCACAGAGCTGGTTCTTGCCTTCCTGTCATGTACTGTAGAATTCATTATTGTAATGCCTTGTTTACTTACATTTCTTTCTGGTGATAATAGGCTTTTCAGCCTTCAGCATTCAAGGCCTTTGTCCGTAGAGGAAAAGAAAAGAAAAATCAGGCAAAACATCAGGCTCTTTCATCAAGCTTTTCAAATCTGATTTCAAAAGTTTGCTGTTAACCATTTCTGTGTCATGACAGAGGAAAAAAGACACTCATAATAAAATAACAAGAATTAGAAATACCTCTGCAGGGAAACAGCTTTTGTTCATAAAAAAGTAGGATAGCCTACTTTCAAGAACATTCTCCAGTCTATTTGTTTCAATAAAGACAGAAAATAGCATGGTAGCAGTCATTATATTGATGTAGTACCTATGGTCATTAGCCTACCAAAGTGCCACATTTAATCGCTTATCTATACCTCTCCAAATCTGTGATTTTTCTTGTACATTTCCTTTAAAGAACAGCAGCCTAAGCCATTGGGTTTCAGATGTTTGTGGAATAATCATGAACCAGATATTTTCTTTCTTTCTACACCCAAAATATTATCTGAAAAAAAAAATGCTGACATTGTTGAACGCGTTTTCATTTCATGAAAAATATTTTTTTCATTTATTTAAATAGAAACTGTTCACAAAATGTTATTTCTGGCTGAAAAACATATTCAGTGTGACAATAAAGATGGTATAAAATTTTTCTTTACCAACAAACCTGCCAGTTAGAAAGTGCATATGTAC
The DNA here is from genome assembly GCA_037305975.1 of Chrysolophus pictus. Taxonomy (NCBI): domain Eukaryota; kingdom Metazoa; phylum Chordata; class Aves; order Galliformes; family Phasianidae; genus Chrysolophus; species Chrysolophus pictus. The sequence continues at coordinate 14,872,205 of CM074579.1, forward strand.
TCCTATATAGTAGGTTTTTCTTTTTGAGATGATTTTAAGAAGTGTGTTCTTTTTTTACTGCTGACTTCCCTGCTGTTATGCTTCCTCCGACTTTCCTGTTTTAAGATCTAGAGATGCCTTTCAGATTGCTGTACCTTGCCAGTTTGGTATCATGGATGTCTGCCTCAGAAGGTTGCTTTGAAAACTTTTTATTTCAATAAGCAGAAGTTAGCCATTTCCAAGACAACATCTCGTTTCAGACCCCTATCATATTTTCATGAACCCTGCTCATGCTGGGCACTGGACAATATGGCAGTTCTACTGCAAGGAAAAAAAGAGACCAAAGCCCGCATATGTTTAAAGCCCACATATGGCACAGAGAGATGCAAATTAAAGTTCGGCATCTAACATCAATTCTAGGGTTTTCTTACTGCTCAGTGTTTGGCTTTGCAACTGTGAGTTCTTCAGGCCTGTAACCATCACCTTCAGCAGAGTACTCAGCCCATTAAGTGATCTTATTACTTCAGCCAGACTGAAATTCTCTGCTCTTCTGCCTCAGACTGATATTTTCCAGAGTGCCTGAGAATCAGTATTTCAGGCTTTGTCAGAGTTAAGATTCAGAAAGATTTTTTTTCTAATTTAAAACCATTTTTTTCAAAAAAAGCCTCTATCAACCTGTAGCTATAGTAGAAGTTGAAATCTGACCTGTGTGGTTGTTTTGATGTTGACGATGTTCCTTTTTTCTAAGCTTATGAAAATTCACCTGTATGAATTCTCTGTGTGCCCTATTGAGATACGTAAGGATTTTGTAGATAACTGTCAGATTTTATCCAGCTGGGAAGGCTGCATCTTCTTGCAGCTCCTGTCTGCCCATTCTGTGCACAAGCCATCTCCCAGCATGACAACCACTGAATACTAGCTGAGGGCTGCTCAGACTTTCCAGAAACACTGTAACTTTGTTGAAAGCAGTTGTTCAACTAGAATAAGAGCAGACCAAGAGATCTTTCAAAAGACCAAGCAAGCCACTTTTGTAAGAACTATGAGATTGTGCATATTCCTGTAGTCTGACAAGGCCTGTCAACAGTGAGCTTTCCTCTTCAATGTAATGGTTACTTTTGATTTTGTTTACTTGATGCTTTATCTCTGAGTAATCACTCTTAAAATACCCAAGCTAGGCCTGAGTGCCTAACCTTCCCCATATCGTGGAACAACACAGTCCATCTGGAGACATATCACACTCCCTGTGGACGTACTGAGAGAGTATTTTTATCTTTTGCCATCACTTATGTAGTATTGGCTGATGAATAAACACCATTACTTGAATTTCAACCACAAAAAAGCAAGAATTCATTGAAATATGGAATTTGAGAGTTTTAATAAACATTGGCAGGAGGCCAGCCAGGTTCCAATTTTACTGTAAAGACAAAGAAACTTTTGTGAGTTGAGGTAAGGATTCATACAAACAAACATTATCCCTACTTCAGAAGCTTCTTATCAATGTATAATGAACTAATTTTATTCACAGTGAGTATTGCAATACTATGAAGAGAAGAATCTAAAATAAAATATCTTTGGAATTGCACGTTTTAATGAATGCATGCTGCATGCACAGCTGTCTGCAAAGCTAAAGTATAGCTGCAGGTAATAACTGCACTGTCAGGTTGGCATCTATCTTACGGTCAGTAGTACAGTGCTAAAATAATTAAAAAGTATTAAGTGTATTGAGATCCTCTGTTAGAAACATTTTTTTTCTGAGCTATTTTTACTTGCAGCACTGGAGTACAATAATAAGTTTCTATTCCTTTAAGGATATCAGAGCTCAGTGAAGTCCAGGACATTCTGTGCATTCCTGTGGGTTTTGAGTTGCGCTTAATGGGTGAACATATGAAGACGTAAAAATGCTTTTCCCCCAGACATAAATTATTCACACCAATGGGCTGCTGCTGCTGGTCGTGCATGAACTGGGGAAGTTGGTGAACAACACATGGACAGACTGATATTCCTAAGTACTTTTGCATGAATCATGTTGAAGAGGTGTTAAGACAGCCAGCAGGAGCCTATGGCTTTCCTCTTGGAGCATGTGCTCATAAGAAACTCTCAGCTACACTCTAAATGGAGTGTGTTTTAAAAGGTCCTTCTGTGTATATTAAGTAGAAACACTTCAGCCTTCATTGGCAAACCTAAACATGAGCAAGAGCATTGAAGAAAGTACTGACGTATCGGCTAGATATGATCCTGAGCTTGCAACAAGTGGCTTCCAGAAAGCATTAAGGCAGGATTGAGTCTGTGGCTTGCAAAACATCAAATTCAAAGAAAGAGAAAACATGAGAGAGTGAATGTGTGAAGCAAAGGCAAGAAAGTTTGCATCTATGAGAAGATGCTGCATCCCAACACCTCAGAGAAGCTTGAGCATGCAGCAGATACCTGCAGGATCGCAGTGAGAGTACTGCATAAAATGGATGCAGAACTCTACACAGACAGCTGCTAGTTTCCAGGACACATATGAAAGTCTTGAGTCTAGTTATTTTCCATGTTTAATTTTGTGATGACAGCAGCCCTCATTCTACAGAATGCAACCATATATGGATGTCAGAGGGATTTACGCACATACGTAAGTGCTTTGTTGAATTAGGGCCAATGGCACTGATGATATCAACATGTGAGAACCAGATAGTAGGGATGTAATAGAATCACGAACCAAAAACCAGTAAGCTAGTATTAAAAGCTGCAAAATTAGTTGAACGTTTCATCTTGGCACCCACAGGCAGGGGAAGGCAGATATATGAGATTTTAAGTAAGGACTCTGAAGAGGTTTTTAATTGCTTTAAGTTTTTTTTTTTTTTTTTCTACTTTTGTGTTTTATGTCCTTGATTCATTTTTACTCATGTATTTAAAACTAATAACAGTGTTATTTGAAATCGTTTTTTTCTTAACACAGAAGATATGAAGCCTTACAAACACAAAACCAAAACAATTACTTCTCCCATTAGGAGACTTTTTTTGATGAAAAAAGCAGTATGTTAAACTTAAAATCAAAAAAGACACGGTTCTTCAGATCTTCAGTCAGAATAAGAAGAAAAGCCCTCAAAAGTAAAGATCCATTACAAAGGCAGATCAATCTAAAATATAAGGCCAATGCACTTGTGTAGAAATTAAGGATTACTGTAGGGTCTGGATGTTTCTTCATAGTCTCATATTTGTTTGTTTTAAAACAGAATAATAGTCATTGCATTTCCTTACATCTATGTAATTAATATATCCTCTTTAGAAATCAATTAGCTCTGATTATTCCCATTGGTGCCATAGTTTGTAAACTGAATGCCAATCAGGGTAATAAAATCGGTGTAATAAAATATAATTTCTTGTTGTTCAAAGTAATGATCAACTAATCAGTAGTAAATTTAATCAGAACATATAAACATCAATCATAGATATTAGTGCTTGTAAAATGTAATAACCAGCTACATCTGACAAGTTATGGGTATTGAAACAATTGCAGACTATGTGAATACTTAAGCAGATGATTTACATGTACATATGCAAGCGGTTTAAACATAAGAATGTAAAACTTTCATGAGTAAAGTAGTTACTTTGCAGTAAATGTCCATTGCTTGAACAGCCTGTGACTTCTAAAATCTATAGCATGCTTTATTGTTAATGGATCCAATAGACTCTTGCAATCAATGCCAGCTTTTCTGCCAGACCCATAAACGAGTCCTTGTCTCCCATTCATCAGAAAAACTTTAGTCTCATGCCCATTGCACTGTAAGGCAGTAACAGGAGAAAAAGACCTTACTGATACATTTTTCACAATCTGTTTTCATTCCTTATTCAACACCATAGAGCAGAGGTAAGCTAGGGGCCCTCACCTGCCTGGTGTCTGCCCACTGGTGGGAACTCTGCCAGGTTTAAGATGACCCCCTAGAAAAGAGCTGGGCTGAAGGGATCCTAGCTGCAATTGGAATGGCCTCCAGGATAGTTCTCAAAATTATACTGGACTGTTTTTATTCCAGAGATCAGAATTCAAAGTAATAGAGAACTTGAGTTTAGGCATATGTGGGATTTTATTAATTCCCATGCTGGAAATACAGACTTCTTCATTCAGGTCTTGACCTTTAAAATGCATATATTTGTAGTGTTTAATTCTGTACTGCACATGTTCTTCTTGGTAATGATTGAAGATCTGAAAGAACATTTTGAAGAGTATTTATTTGATATTAAGCATTAAGCATTTTCATTTACCTTCAAATAGACCACAAGAACACATCAGAATAGTGTACATCTGTTCAGGGTTAGTTTTTATGCCTGAATGTGTATTTTGCAGTAAATAACCTACTTAATTGATTTAACCTTTCTCTGTTTGCATATTTTCTGGAGACACTTTATAATTTTCTTGAATTAGTGGAAATTACTGTTCAATAGGTTCTCTCAGATCACCTGTAATAGTTCATCTTCTAAATACTCAACGAAACAAAATTAAAACGTAAGATTTTTCCAAGTATCACTTGCCATGCATCGTTATTTCTATTCACAAATGAAAAGAGATTTCTAATGAAAATGTTCAGAGCTACAAGTTTAAAACCAATATCTGAGCAGTGTCATTATTCACAGGAATTTTCAACACTCCTGCCTGTGAACTCATCTAAGGGAAAATTCAAAGGAAGTAAATAGAAAAAGGACAAACAGCCAAAACACATTCACTGTTTTACTCGAGTGAATATTCTTAGAAAATATTTAGAAGCATTGGCTCTGTTATTAGTTGTATAAATATTCATACAAATCTGTCCATCAGACTGCCTCCCTGAAATTACACAGGCTTTTTTAGGAACTTGGAGAGAAATGTCTCTTAAAAATATATTTCTGCACATTTTCCAGAAGTATAATAGACTGGATATGGCCTTATAAATTACAGGCTTTCCCATACTGATCCAGTCATGGGGCCAAATCTAAAAGTTAACTTTAATGGGATTTTGGCTCAGCGAGGTTGGAGGTAGGGAGGCAGAATTTAGCCGATGATTTATACAGCCTTCAGAAATTGCTCAGAGAAAAAAAAAATACAGCAATGGTACTTATGTAGTACAGTTGTATGTAATTTATTTTCTGCATAACCCACATGAAATTTAATAAGATATAAAAAAGTCAAATTTTTGACTGAAGTCTTACAAATTCTAACTCTTGTGAAAATAACTACTGGCTTCTCAAATGAGTTGATCAAGTAAGGTAAAAAAGTGGAAAATATATATTCATTGCTATGTGGTTTATTTGATTATTTTTATTTTAAAAAAAAAGAAATTGCTTTTTGCAAAACACACTGACATATGATAAAAATTAGGAAATGTGCTGTAGCTGTGTTCTCAGCAGGGTTGAAAAATGAGAATGCTCTGGCAGTCGAGAGAGATAGGGTTCAAACTCCAGGGCCAGGAGTTATATTAGTCTGCAGGATAAAAAGGCTGACTTTCATTATAGGCAGTGACCGTACTCAGTGCCTTAAAAAAAAAAAATATATATATATATATATATGTATATATATATATATATATGTATAAATTAGGATTTGGGAGCTTCATTTGTACAATGTCATATACTCATACAGTTACCATAAAGAAAATATCAGTAAGCTACCAGCTTTGGTAAGTTTCCTCTAGATTCTTATGCACACTTGTGTATACTTGTCTGATGACCAGATATCAAGGTTACATGGCAGTCAAACCTTGATGGAGCCAATTAAACCAGTTCTGTGGCAAATAAATGGAATTTAAGTGAATAATATTGTTTATGGAGTTGCTGAACTAAACCTTAAAGCAAACCAACAAAGCAAGGCAGCCTGCTGCCTGCGTTCTATGCACTTGGGATTTCATTTAGTCGATCACCTAAAGAAGAGTTGCCACAGAAGTTTCCTGTGTGACTAAAGAATTAGGGATCTTTTGTAGAAGAAACAAACAATACAAAAAGCTATGTATGGAATTTTACTTAGGCACAGTAGTAATACTTCCTTTGTTGGTTACAGAGATAGGCACAATAAAAACATAAGCAAACCAAACGAAGCAAAAAAGGATGAAATTTTAATTACCACCAGTTCAGTAAAGCTTGCTCCACATAGCCACAGGGCTAATATGTGCTTATTGTCCTCTATAGCACATCAGATGAGAAATGTTCTGTTTACATTTGGAGCAAGGACAACTCAGATTAGGCACTGGGAATAGATTGCCTGGGGCATCTTCAACACTGGAGGTCCTTAAGAAGGAATCAGATAAATATTTGTTAGAAATGCAATGGATTTGGCTCATTCTGCCTTGGTGCAAATTGCAGGACCTCCAGCAGCTTTCCCAGATTTATGACTGATGACTAGACTATGTACACAAAGATACAGCTAGGTCAAAGCTATGGATTTGATAAACAATTATTGAAAACTCTTTGATATTATTTCATTTTAATACATTCATTTAAAATAATGCAAACCAACAACTTTAATTCTGCCGTTCAGGTTTTAAATTTAACATAAAACATATATTTCTATAAGTTAATACAAAGATAATCACAAAGTCTTGATTTTTGAAAAGGGATGCTATTGCCCTCTGTTCTGAACGCTACACTAAACATTTAGAATTCCACTAAGGGCAAAATCTTTTCTTTGCATGCAGTGTTCTCAGAAATGAGGTCAGGCATTTCTCAATTCCTGGCAGGAAAACTTTCTGACTCATTATTCTACCACAAAGCATCCAGAATTTCCCCTTGGGTCTCAGTCAAATTGTTGAAATGCTTTGGAAAAATATATCATTGACATCCCAAGAAAGGGAATATAGAAAAGATGTCCTAATGGCATGAAAAGATTAGGGTCTTCTTAGGTTTGAATCAGAATGTCTTGCAGTTTCCAAGCTCTTTTTATTTATTAGTTCATACAATGTGTTCCACAAGCACTGAAGTGCTTTACAGAATTATAAATTCTACTATAAAAACACAGATGTGAGACTCCCTTTGTTATAGACAATGCTGATACATAACCGTTTTTTCTGATAGGACTAAGGAATTCTCAGAAGTCATTGTCAATGAAATGGGAAGGACTGGACTCTCCTTGCATTGCTGCTAGGCACCTTCAAGTTCCCTGGAGCTATCTGGCTATCATTTTAAGACATCAGGTGCTCATCTGAAGAACTTCAAAGGCCATCTGCATTTTTACTTAATTGTTGATCCTATATACTTATATCCTGAAACTAATGCAACTCATCTAAACCTGCTGAGCTCTATCTAGTCTTCTGGGAGATCTAAAGTCTCTCATGAACATCTGGGGCAGGCCTATCCATTGCAAAAGTATGTCTGTGCATTTTCTCCCTGTCCCGCCTTCTTCACTCACAGACTGCAGTAGACTGGAAGGGACCTCTGACATCCTCTGCTCAGAGTGGGTCCAACCAGAACACCTCCCCATTATTTCTCCATGAGTCTGGCTCAAATACTGGCTTTGTTCATTTTATCAGTTTTCATTTTCTTGTTGCTAACATAATTTTTGTAAAAAGACTCCCTGAATTGTCAATTTACTGTGGACAGAAAATGGATTAGTATATGCCATGGTTAGAAACAAGAGAGCAGGTAACTCAGCTCTCTGCCACTGTTACCCAGTTCTGTCTTAAGAGAATCTGTATATTCTGAGAATTGGTTACAAAACGTTCATCAGAAAATAAAGAGTGTGCGTACCGATGGCTGGTACAGAGGAATGAGAAATGAGAACGCAGAGTTGGTGATGATTTCATATTCCTTCATCCATATCCATCTCAAGCTAGGAGGAAGAATTATGTAAGGAAAGGCTGCTTTTGCTGTATTAAATTGTAGAAAAGCAGATAATTTCTCCAGAAAATATGCTGCCATTCAGTGAGATCTGGACAGGCTGGGTACTTGGTTGGAGAGAAGCATTACGAGATTCAACAAGGGCAAGTCCTACACCTGAGGACGAATAATAGCATACATAGGTATAGGTTAGGGACTGACCTGCTGGGGAGGAGATTTGCATAGAGGCACCTGGGTGTTCTGGTGGATAACAGCTGGCCATGAGTAAGCGGTGTGCCTTTGTGGCCAAAAAGGCCAATGGGACCCTTGGCTGCATTAAAAAGAATGTGGTCAGAAGATCGAGGGAGGTGATCCTCGCCCTCTACTCTGCTGTGTCCAGTTCTGGGCTCCAAACTTCCAAAATAACAAGGGTCTCCTAGAAAGAGTTCAGTGGAGGGTGGCGAAGATTAATAAAGGCCTGGAGCATCTCCTATACAAGGAAAGGGTAAGAGCCCTGGAACTCTTCAGTCTGGAGAAGAGAAGGCTGAGAAGGGATCTCATAACTGCTTAAAAGAGTGTGGGAGTGAAGTCAGTGGGGGAGAACTCTTTTCACTGGTGAGCAACCACATAGCCACCCATGCTGCACCTCATTTGCTGGCTACCTTCAGAGACCATATCGTGCATCCCTGTCTGGAAATCCCTTGCCTCTCTGAAAATAAGGAAACCTTTCCATCCCTGCTATTCCACATCAAGAAGTGTTAACAAAAAATCACGTTTAGTGTAAGATTATATATCAAGGCAAGTGGTAACGGGCTGCTTTAGAGAAGGTGAAGTGTCAAATTAACATATTATATTCTAGTATTAATAATTTGATTTAATATTTAATGTTTCCTTTTTGTGTTTAAATAAGAATTCAGTAAGATTTCCCAGTCATCTCCCTTACTTCAATTTCTTGAATATTGTGTGCCCTGTTCCTTAAAGCACTTATTCACATATTAGGAAAATATTGACATGGTGTCGTTATCTGGTTTGTGCAAAGGTCTCATCTGCTGTTGATGTCTGTTCCTTTAAAGAGCCATAAGAATGCTGATGTGTTGTACAATCAGTGACAGATATTCATGACTCTGACGCAGTGGCTCTTAAGTATGCACAGCTCCCATTGATTGAAATGGGAATTTTATATGCTTAAGGGCAGCAGGATCAGAGCAATTGAAAAAAAGGATCTCAGCCTGCATCCACTGAGGACAAAGTGAAAACTCTTGACTTTCAAACTGATCTCGACTTACTGGAACTTCCTACACCATAATTTCCGTCACTTTTTGGCTTTATAGAAACACTGATTGTCCTTGACTTTGCTTTAGTTCAAGAGGGTAGAAAATCTCTTTTTCACCAAGCAGTTCCTGGGAACATAACCCCTTCCAGGTTTTCAGATTAGGGCCTAATTGAGCACATTTCAGGAAATCTTAAGACCTGAAAGATTTGCTTTCTGCAAGGACACGAGACGTGTACATTTTGTTGTTTAGATATTATCAGGTAGAGATCAGGTATCTCCTCAAGATACTGCTATCTCAAATCAATATGGCATTGTTTCCCACTTTTTTCTGATCTGTATTTGTCATCAGCAACACCTGGCATTGCTTTCTCTTTAAAAACAGTTTAAATGTCTGTCCTTTACCCCTCACCAGTACACAGCTGCAGACAGGACAGCCAGTAACTCACAGAGCAGACAAGGTAGACAAAGCTTTTGCTGCGAGCCAGGATGGTATCCAGTTCTGAAGCAAGGCCTGCAGGAAAAAGCCATAAAAGCAGGAGTACAGAGAAATTTGTATTAGAATGAAATCTCTCCGTCTTATTACTCTTCTGTTTTTGCCACATTATGATAAATAAATGAAGCATACCACAAGGTAGACAGACATGCTGTTTGTGTTAAAATAGAGGGGTGATTCCTTCCACCATAGGCAACAAAACAGCGGTGCTGAAGTTAAAAGCCTCACCTTGCATTTTTTCTTATCTGAGCATTGGATTCAGGTAGACATCTCCAGGGTGTTCTGTGGACTTATGGTGGGCTGAATCCACCAGTAGAAAACCTTCCTCTCTTCCCTAATGAAGACTTCTTCGCCTCCTGACTTCTTTTGGTGAGAGACTGAATACCTGAAGCACCCAGACTGGCTTCAGAAGTTTGAGAAGTTTTGCATTGCTGAACCAAACTATCAGAAGGAGGAAACATGGCAGATAACGAAGGAGTGTCAAATAACAGAGACTTGCACAGACCATGCTGAACAAGGGTTTAGAGGAAGCTGTATTTCATTTTTATGATGTGTGTGTGATTTAGAATCCGTTTAGCTTTTAAGCTGTCAGTGAAATGGCAAAACAGGGAGCAAATTAAAGTACACAATCACTTGGTCTCACCTTCAGCACTATTTCAGTGCTTTGCTGTTACATTTTAAGGAAAAAAAAAACAACAGCCTAAGTATGATTTCGGGGCATAAGGATCAGATTTGGAACTGAAATTTCACAAAGCCTCTGAGTATGTAAAGTTAAAAATGTGTTTCTGCCTGTTCTTCTGGTGAGGCAGGAGTTCAAATATGGGCCTTGGTTTTCTTCATGTGCTGGCATAATCAGGGATCTGGGTTTTCGTTTAGCCCTGCACGCTTCTGTTCAGCTGCTATCTTCTCTCCTGGGCATGGAAGAAATGAAAGGTTTGATGGAGAGAGGAATTTATTTCATTAACAAAGGAAGAGAGGGCTTTTTTTCTGAAGTATCATGAAATTAGAAAATTAATTGAGGAAATAGTCATTATGACATCTTGTCATTTCTACTCTACCTTTCCTCCAGGTTTCATAGGCTGTAGTGACGTGCAGATATCTGCAAATCTGTAAGGTATGAATCATCTCACACATTGCCGAGGTGAAACCTGACAACTATTTAACAGCACCACTGCAACACTATGGAACATTTTAAGACAGGAAATTAAGAATACCTGAGCCAAGGAAAACCACAGGGGGAAGTTTAGATAGACAGAATTTAATTACCTGCACTGGAACTTGGCCAGGACACCAAAACCTGCACTCCAACTCTGCTGTAAAGTGTCATCAGACCTTTAATACTAACAAGTGGTCAAAACATCAGCTTTAGATCTGCTCCAAATGAGTACAGCACTAAAAGTCATCTACGACCTGCTGAGGTATTCATTTACTATTGACTGACAGGACAGGGTACAACATACCAAATCACGCAAAACAGCTGTAAAGCAACATGACAAATACCTTTCCTAACAGCATTGGAGGCTGCTCTTCTCTAGACATAGCTCAATATTTTTAGAAGAGTTCAGTGTATTTTCAGAAATTCATCAAATCACTTTAATTAAAAAAAAAAAGCACATTTTAATATCTCAGAACACAAAACATACTTATGTCCCCATATAGAGCCTCCAAATATACTGCAGTTCACAGCCTCTTGCTTGTTGCCATTGGTAGCCTAGAAGAGTCACATTATATTGAATAACAGCATGTTGACTTTAAAGGGAAGATAAAAGCCTGAAAGTTTATACATTTTTAGTTCTCACATTATTCTCCTAAGGAAAAGTGTATACTATTTAATATATATTTGTGGCAAAGCTAAAAATTTCTGTGGGTTATCTTTTCTGCAAGAATAGGATTTCCACAAATTGAGGTTCTTGAAATTCCTTAGGCTGAGGAATTATGTCAGCCCTGAAAAGCATGGGTTCATTATTCACATTGTGTTACACTGCTGACATAATTCCTTAACAGAGTGGGACATGAGGTGTCCCAGTTTGATTCTTCAACTTACAGTCAGTGCTTTTGGCTTCTCTAAATAGTAAACAGTTTTGTGTGTGAGCTCCTGTTATAAAAATCCTTTGAGCAGTGTATCTATATAAAAAAGAAAATCTGGGTTAGCTGTGGGCCACCAGCAATTTCTCAAGCAGTATTAGTTATGTCTGTGGGATATTTTTCATTATCTGAGGATTATTAGTAGAGACACTACATACATAGTGATTATTCCTTGACTAATAATTGAGATAATATCGATTTGAAACCCAGTTTCATTAACACCTTAGTACAGAGACTATGATCGTGAAGGGTATTTTTTTTTTTTCCTCCAATTTGTAATCAAAAGTTATTTAATAGTAAAATCAGTCTTCACTTGTAACAGAGGTTGTGGACTTCTGGAGTTGGCAGAGCCAGCTGCTGGGCTGCTGGGAGCCAGACTCTTTTTGATCTTCGTATTGAATGGTTTCCTTTGATCACCTTGACAATAGATCATAAAAGAACAGAGCTTTTACCCATATCTCCCTAAATTTGCAGGTAAATAATGAGATGGTCTGAACTGAGGCTGGAGAGTAAGATTTTTAACAAACAATTCTCCCCTTTGAAGTAGACTTAGCAAAATTAGCATATAAATGAGCAATGCTGCTACATAAGGACATGTGGCTGAAGAAAAGGGATAATTGGACTGAGGGGGTTAGTTTCTAAATGAGGTCGTTTGCTAAATGACCAGCAGTTAGACTACAGGTGTGTTCATTTGGTAAGTTGGAGATGAGATTTAAACAAGGGGGGTATGCAAAAGTTGGGGTTTTTCAGTGGGTGTGGGGAGGATTGCAGCTTTGTAATTGGCCACGGACCTGCAAAGTTAACTGGGAGGCAGTGCAGGGGATAAGAACTGCTCTGACACATCCTAACTGATGTTGTTAACACCAGGCTGTGTCCATCACATCAATATTTGTCATTACTGTCTCCAAATATGCAATGCTTTTCGATATATACATCAATAAATCTCTTCAAATCTGTGGCAGGAGCTCTGTGGTGCCTATCAAGAGAATCATAGAATCATAGAATTGCTCAGGTTAGAAAAGACATTCAAGATCATCAAGTCCAACCACAACCTAACCATACTATCCTAACTCTAAAAACCCTCCCCTAAATCATGCCCCTGAGCACCATATCCAAACAGTTTTTAAACACATTCAGGGATGGTGACTCAACCACCTCCCTGGGGAGCCTATTCCAGTGCTTAACAGCCCTTTCTCTCAAGAAGTGTTTCGATATCCAACCTAAACTTACCCTGGCGCAACTTGAGGCCATTTCCCCTTGTCCTGTCACCTGTCACCAGTGAGAAGAGACCAACCCACTCTCCCTGTAAGCACCTTTCAGATACAGGAAGAGAGCAATAAGGTCTCCCCTCCTTTTCCCCAGACTGAACAGCCCCAGATCCTTCAGTCTCTCCTCATAGGGCATATTCTCCAAGCCCCTCACAAGCCTTGTTGCCCTTCTTTGGACCTTCTCCAGCACTTCAATGTCCTTTCTGTACTGAGGTGCCCAGAACTGAACACAGCACTCAAGGTGACGCCTCACCAATGCTGAGTGCAGGGGCAAATATTGAAATATCTGCACTGGTGGCTGCTGCCAGGGCCTGCACAGGCTGAACACAGCATGAAAAGCCAAAGATACATCTGAGTGTAGTAGTAGTAAGTTATCATTAACACCTATAGATCACAGCTTCTCATTTTACCAAAATCGTCTACACCAGGGGGAAAATTCTGTTTTATTACAGGGCATCTTGAACTCACTCTTCTTTCACTGGCAGGTTCAGACTTGCTGGCACTAAAATGACCATGGCCCTTCATGGCAACAACAGAAGACTGAGCGCTCTCAGTAATGTCATTTTCCAATTTTTAAAATGAAAAAAAATATATTAAATTTAGTAATAGATTTTTGAGTTTTACTTTTGACCAGAGTTTCAGGGAATGCTAGAAAGAAACATATTCAATTCACAGAGACTTGCTTCTTTATTTATTTTAACAAAAGCCAAATTTAAGATTGTCAGGAGACAGTAGATGAAAGGAGAGTGGTCCCAATGACACCTGAAAAGGCAAGAGGATAGTAGCATTTTCTATGTGGTATGAAATTGGAGCTTGAATGCTCCCTCTGACTTATCTGGGGCAGAAGCATGCATTGATTTTCTGTGGAGGGTGTCAACATCTCCTGGAGCCATACGCTCTCTTTTCGCCCTGGTGGTATTGGAATCATCTTTACCTCTCAACAGGAGAAGATGAGATCACTCTCCCCCCAGTGCAACCCTTACATAATGTACAGATTAAGAACTGAAGGACTGAATCCAGCTCTTTTACACCGTTAGTGTTAAGAGCAATGGTTTTTTTTTTTTTTTTTTGCCAAAATATAAATTATATTTCAACTTACTGTGAATTGAACCTGAAACATAGTTTACGGACATGAGGTTTTCCCTCACGCTATTTCTTTCCCTGCACTCGGAGGCCTGTCCAGATGGAACTCTATCTTTGATGATTGTAGCAGCAGCTCCCTGGGTTCTTTCACTCACTACTGGAGCAAAGTCAGAGGCTTTTTTTTGGAAGACAGTGATGGGTATGGTAGGTTGCAGCAGTGTATTGAGTTTGCATGGAAAAGCATTGGTATCCAGGGTACTTCAGGGATGGCCTCTGTGAGCAGGGCCCAGAAGCTGCCTGTGTCAGAGAAAGCCAGTTCAGCTGCTCCAAAAAAGACCCCAATGGAAGAATAGGGATGGAGTGGTTGCATTCAAGGCCAGGCTCTATGGGTTTCTGGGTGGACTGATATAGTGGCTGGCAACCCTGCTCACAGCAGGGAACTAGAAGATCTTTGTGGTCCCTTCCAACAGAAGCCATTCCATGATTCTATGAGCATAGAGGAGTGGCAGAGATGTTTCATGGACTGACTTCTGTGCCCATTGCCTGTGCCCCTTTGCTGCTCAGGGGGAGAAGGCGGAACACAGTGGGTGGAAAGGATGGTAGAAGGAACTTTTAGTTTGCCTTCAATTCTCACTGTTCTAGACTTTTAGTAGTTGGATATGAATTAATCACTCTCATGCTGAGTATGTTTTGCCTGCGATGATAAAATTGGCGAGTCTATCTGACCATATCTCAGCCCATAAGCCTTTTTCATCACATTTTTCCTCCTTTTCTTCTGATCAGGGGGAATGAGAGAGCAGCATTGTGGAATTCCGCAGACAGTCCGTAGGAAACCACCACAAGCAGCCAACAGGGAAGAGCCAGTTACCTGCTCTGAGGTTGGTGTCTGAAATGACAAGGGCTTGGGAATTTCTGTAGAGGCGCCTGAGATTGGGCAGCTCTGGGTGGGTTTGGATAAGGAGCACGTCAGGCAGAGTTTTAGAAAAAGAGGTGTGGGATGAATAATAGAATGATCTGGGTTGAAAAGGACCTCAAAGATCATCTAGTTTCAATCCCCTGCTATGTGCGGGGTTGCCGACCACTAGACTAGGCTGCCCAGAGCCACATCCAGCCTGGCCTTGAATGCTCTGCTAGAACCTGGGCACAAGATAGGAAGGACTGAGCGTTGTGAAAGTCTGTAATGGATGGGCTCGTCTACATGGGACGAGAGAGACAGGGTAAGCAGTGGGGAAGATGAGTGCTAAAGGGAAAGAATTTCATACCTCTGGCTTTGATATTGGGTTTGGGGTGAGACAATCCCCTTCACTTCCTTCTTTTGTTTGCTGCTGGCAACAGGAGCAGTCTAGTTCAACTAAAAAGAGCTGATTTGTTTCATAAAAATTGATATGAACTTCTGCACTTGTGAAATCTTTCTGTCCTCACCTCTTATATTTATTAGTTCAAAGTGATTCACCAAAAGTTGACTTGAATTCTTAAACTACATTTCTTCTGGCAAATAAACTCTTCACTAAAAACATATGTGCCCGTCACTGCACTAAATGCATGCTGTCTATTTACTTGCTGCTTGCTGATGGCTGGCCTCTTCCCAGCAGTGCAGAGGAGATGGAAGGCATTAAGGAAAGCCTTTTCAACCTATTGCTGGTTGAATAGCATAAAAAAAAAAAAAAAAAAAAAAAAAAGGGATGATAGGAATGAAATCCTAGCACTGTTAAGCGGCACTTGGAAGATTTATGAAGTTTCTATAGAGGAAAAAAAAAAATGATGGAAATCATTCAAATATAAACTGCACACAGCATTTGAAAATCACACCCATGTGCCTCCATAAATGCATGGGATTAATTAAAAAAAAAAAAAGACCTCAGTTGTAGGCAACGCTCTTTAATGCGTAAGATCAGTATGGAATAGCCTCATGAATATACATTCCAAAATGTCTCTCCATCACACAGAGGAAAGAAGCAGGCTGAGCTGCAGATGTGGGGATACAGCATCTGCTGAGGTTTCACTAACTGGTGCGTCCTGCTGAGCATGTCGCACAGTGGCACTGACTCTAGCCTCATGCAAGTGGACTTCTCTGAAATCTGCAGGCAGAAGTCTCAGAAAACAGGTTGTTTCTATGCAAGTGGGAAGCTGAATGCAGAGATGCTGCTCATCTCCCTGTGCTACGAGAAGTAGAGCCCCTTGATAGAGATCCTGGGGCAGTTTGAAGCCTTTTGAATGGCCAAAGGAGAGCTCCTGGTGTTTGCTGACACTGGGGGTGAGGAGGCAGAGAGTAACAAACATGCCAGAAAGGGACAGCAAGTCCCTTGGATTGGAAAGAGCAGGCAGGACTGTGCTTCTGACATGCCTAGCAATTAAGCAGCCACTGTGGGAGCTCAAAATACCAGGCATTTCCATGTAGCAAAATAAATAAGTAAATAAAATAGACAATCTATGGCTTTCCAAACCACCACAGGACATGCTCAGAAATGTGTCACGCACAGAAACAAGACATGAAACTGCAGGAGGAAGGGAAGAAGGAGGACTTCCCATTTGGTGGTGTGCAAGGTGTTTTAATGAGATTTAAACTAGGTAACACTTGATGTTGGAATTTTCCTAGAACTAAAAACATATCTCAAAGGAGAATGAAGAATGGGAGAAAAGAAGAGCTTCCTCCTCCCCATAAGAAGAAATTAATTTGGTGTTACAGGAAGGGAAGTGTTTCACTATGAAATAGGAATATTCATGAAGAAGAGACACAGGAAACAGAAATTACAGGCTGAAGCAGGCTTAGTAGGAAAACAATTGGGGGTTTGAAAAATTACCAGAAAAGTGATATTCTCAAGAGTGTAAGCAATAGCACAGGCTGCACTGAAAATGAGGTTAGTTTTGGAAATTAACATCACATCTGTCTAGTTCCAATAATCCCTGTCTGTTTTAAAATGGAGTTCGCTCCACAAGATATTGCAATAAATAATCAAATACATTATAACCTGGACATATCCTCTACATCGGATAATCCTGCTATAAAAACTGAGAATAAAGGAATTTGCTGGATGACTAGCACTTAAGAAATTGTTCCCTGGTGGGTTATTTGCAGCCTATTCTCTACTTCAGTAGGAGTTTATGTTGAATAACTCACAGCTGTGGGAATTCCTGCATGGCAGCACTGAATACCACTAACAAAGGGACACAAACTGGCATGGCTTTGCTCAAGACTAATTCATGATGCCTTGGGTTGTGTAAAGCGCAGAGGAGCTTCAGCACAGAGCTGCAGATGCTCACAGTGGCACCAGGTGACAAAACATGGCAACATGAGGGTTTGAACACTCAACAAAGTGGGTGGGAGGGAGAGAAATACACACAGGCTTTGAGAAACATAAGCTACACTTCCACAGAATCATTAAGTTTAGAAAGATCACTAAGCTTGTCTAGTCCAACCATCAACCCATCACCACCCTGCCACTAAACTATGTCTCTCATGTCACATCTCCACTTTTCTTGATCACCTCCAGGGATGGTGACTTTACCACTTCCCTGGGCAGCCCATTTCCTCACCACTCTTTCTGAGAAACTCACTACTTTGTTGGGAGTGCTGTGGTGTTACAAGTCAAACCAGCTTTGTTCCTGCTTTTGACAAGCTTTTATTTCTTTACATAGAGTGTGACAACAACATATATTTGATAGGAAATTTAGGAAGCAGCTATTATTAGGAATTACAAAAAGGGAGGAGTTGGTCTAACTTGCCATATAACCCGAGAACACAGTAAAACCACCTCGTTACAAGGTGGCACACTCCAGCCAAGGCTGTTTATTTCTGGTCACATCTACCAGCAGATCACACAGAGCTGCATGCTTCTAAGCAGAGAGATAGAGCTCTATAACTCTTCATCACTACTCTCCTGGATTTGTCTATTTTTATATATTGAAGGGAACAGGAGGAGAAGGGAGGAGAAGAGAAAGATGGAATAATTGATGCTTTGTGTGTCTGTATTGTTACACGTCCTTCAAGGTGCATCTCTCCCACCTCTGCATGCACATTTCTGTAGAGTTTGCAATCTGTGTATTTCACAGGCCGTGCCTTTGCTTGGGCTTATTTTACGTCAAAGGTTGTTCCAAATTAATCCTGCCATTACTGAATTAAAGGATGTTGTCACAGTTCTGCAGGTGATAACCTGTCTTATCATGGATGATTAAAAACTGTCAACTCTCTGTTTTCCTTTTGAGTCTTGACCTGCCCATAAATGTCCATGCCTGGGCCTTGATGACTCCATCTCTGAGATGTTTCCTTTGTTACTGGTTGCAATTTTTTTCCACTTCACATGGGTTTTTGTTAGAAAAGGCCCTGAATCAGATTGCTACTTCCTGACGGCAGTCACCATACAGACCCCTCTTTCCTTCTCAACAGTTCCTCTCTGCGCCTGAGAACTGACCATAGCATCACAGGCTTTGACAATTGTATCCATTTTAGAAGTCCACATCCCTCTGTTGCATGATCCTGAGCTTGCAAATGTTGACTCCCTGCAAAGTGCCACTGTTCCATCACTCATGATAAACTGGTCATTAGAATTACTTTTTCCCCCTCACAGGAACACAGCTGACATCTACAGTAAACAAAACACTGTTTGAAATCTGCGAGTTAGATTGTTCTCAAAGCAATTCTGGCTTGACAAATAGAGACATACTTAAAAATTATGGTTTTTCTGAGAAAAAGAAGGATCATTTAGGTTATATTTCTCTTTGCACTAAGGCTGAAATAACAGCAAACCTTAGAAATGTGCTGAACAAACCCAAGCTGACACCCCTGTCCCTGTTGACAGAAAGGTGAGTGGAGGAAGCAGTTGTCAGATGCAGCAGTGGCTCTATGCTGGTGATACAAGACTGGGAAACCACAGCACAGTTTCTGGATCTCAATCCAGGGACAAGTGGCTGCAAACCCCACTCCTAGAGCTTCTGTCACACTGCGCCCAATGCACGTCGCAGGTGTGGGTGATTTAAGAACAGAGATCGTCATAGAGCTGGTGAAAATCCTCTATGAAAAGACAGCTGTCCCAGTCAGTTGCATTTTATTACCACCCTCTGGAAGGTTAGCATAACCTGAGGGGAGATTTCAATGAAAACAGCTGAAAATTCCCCTTCAAAATGGAGTTTGCTGTTGAAGACAGACACAAGCCCCATTATCCATCACAGTTCCTGAATTTCACACCTACTGTCTACTGATTTGATTTCTCTTGGCAGTCCAGGAACAACCCACCTTAGTTTTGATGGGTTTGTGTGCATTTTCCTTTACACATAGCCAGGAGAAGGTGAAAGGTTAAAAACTCTGGGCAAACAAATTTTCATAAGCTATCAAAAAGAGATGAAAGAAAATTGAATCGGTGGAAAAAATAAAAAATAAAGAGCCAAACCAGCATTTGAAAGCACCAAACACAGTTCTTAAAAGCTTTTCCAGCACTCAGACCCTCCCCAACCCCCCAGGAGATCGCTGAGGGAGGATGAAACTTTATGTGATGAAATGAGAATTGCAGTCAAATGTGATTAGGAGTGTTAAATGCCTGTTTCATATCAAGCACTTGCCAAAATGTCTCCTAATGTACTTACGAAGGAGACACTAGCCTTATACATTATAACTGTTCAATACAGAATTGTACATACTATTTCAGATGAATTCAGAGTTGTTGAGACAGAACTATTAATTAAACTAGGGCAACACACAACTTGAAGCTCTCAAGAGACAGAATTCCTTTTAGCATAATATAAAATATTGCTCCCCCATACAATCTAATGAGTGCTTTGCATGCCACCTTTTAACTAGTAAGATTCCAGACACTCGAGAAATATTTATATCCTAGATTTCAGTACAAACTTTCACCAAACAAACCAAACCCCAACTCAGAAAGAAAATGAATCTGAAGAATTACAGACCTTAGCTATGAGCACAGGCTGAAGGGTCCTAAATTTGGGTGCCAAAAAGAAATGGAGTTGCACCAGGTGGGCATCTATTTGGTTCAGCTGAAGCACATTCCCCTGCTAATGGGCAGTGATTGCATTCTGCACCTGAGTTATCAGGAATACATTTAGTTACTTACCCGAACTGAAGCTCATTGTTTTCATCCAGCTCCCTGTAAAGTTGATGGAAGTGCAATTTCTTGGGGGAACTGAAGTGTTTGTGCTCTGTTATGGCTGAGTGCTTTTATCAAGTTTTTGACTCTGTATGCACAAGTGTATTCTCCTCTGATGTCATCCTTAGTACATAATGGTGTTTTAAAATGTGCTTATAGATTAAGACTACCCATAGACCCATTACAATTATTTCTTGATGTACGGGGTGTAATTCTTTTATTTCAAAAGTGAATCATAGGGTCAGAGAAAAAATGCTCCTGCAGTTAGATTGCTCTGTCTCTGTTCCTAATAAAGCCTCTCCCTTTGAAAGCACTGGTACTAGTTGCTGTCAAAAAAACATACTAAATTAGAACAGATTTTAATGCTGTGACTATTCAGTGGTAATTAACGTCTCCTAATGAAACATAGCAGCATGGACCATAAATTTGGAGACTACCAAAAGTGACTCAAGCTAAAGTTACCATCTGTCAATCTGTAATGCTGAGGTACCACCAGACTCCTACCAGAAGCACAACAGCATGCTGGAGTAACATCAGACCCTCTGGATGTTAAATATTTAGTAGCTCCTCTTACATAGGAGAGGATTTGGGCCTTAGCCTTGTACAGAAATATGCTGTCAGAAAGCTAGAAAAAACATACATATCATCCAGTCCTACACAGTAAAACCAGCTACTGGGGTTACTGGTGCCCCAGGGCAGCTTTAATTTGGACATGCAATATATCACCATAGGACTGCTCGATCAGAGTTGCAGTCTCAGGAAATATTTTCAGAACTATTCAATTTCCATTAGCAATTTCTCCAGGATGTATTAGGCACAATCTGGGTTTCCTTGAATATCAGTCATTCATGCTTTCTCTTTCATCCTGTCTTTGCTAAAATGGGATTTTTCATGGAGGCCATGAAATTGCAAAATTTAGTCTGTTCTTACAGCTGGTTCCATCATTTAGACTCCTTTAATGGTGTTCTGCAGCAAAAGGTAAGGAACCTCTGTCCACCCTAATACTAGAGAACACTCTGCAGTGCCCCATATTTTGCCTTTTCATTCAGTAGTTTCCTTCCCCCTTCCTTTTCTGCATACTTCAAGACTATTATATCCTTTGAGCTCCCTTCCAAACTGAATTACTCTGAAGTTTTTACATTCACGCATACTGATGCAAAGATGGTGAAGATGCCTTCTTCCTGAAACATACCACAGAGCTGCAAATACTGCT
The DNA here is from genome assembly GCA_037305975.1 of Chrysolophus pictus. Lineage (NCBI taxonomy): Eukaryota > Metazoa > Chordata > Aves > Galliformes > Phasianidae > Chrysolophus > Chrysolophus pictus. The sequence continues at coordinate 14,893,455 of CM074579.1, forward strand.
TCTTTATCCTCATTGCAAAAAGAGAGAAAGAAGCCTTAAGAACTTAAATGTCCTCATGAGGGGCGGCTGATGAGACTGGTTGGTGACTGGTGGCTTGGGAACTCCCTGAGAAGTTGGCTTTGCTGACCCGAGGAAAAAAACATGCAGAACAAAGCAATTCAAAGAACAACCAGGATGTACCAGTGCTTGTGATTCTAACACAGTCCAAGTCTTTTGTAACAGCATCCAGCTTAGTTATCAGTTCTCACTCACTCACTTTACTAATTATATGATCTTGCTTTTCTAAGTAAACTTGCAGAATTTCCTCCCTGTGATTTGAGAGGGCACTTCTCAGAGCCAGCATTTCCCCCCATTTAGCTAAAGCAAACAAGAGCTTTCTCTTTGAAAGTATTTCAGCATCACGAGATAAGTTTCCTTCCTCCTTTCAATAATTGCAGGGCTCCCCAGAGGAAAGTGCCAACATCATTATTTCCTTCCAAATTCTGAAAGAGATACAATGTTCTTGTAGGTGGTGAGATTAGATTACAGCACAACTAATTGTTGGTGTCAAGCTTTCAGTTTTGAGCCCAGCCTCGGCTCTCATGGACGTGGTATTTCAGCTCAGTATGATCTTTAGTCACCTCTCCCCCTTCTCTGCATGAAATAGTAAAGGAACATAAAACAGCCACAACCACCACAATGCCACTGAAAAAAAAACAACAACCAAAAGGCACAAAGTCCAATACTTAATGGAAATGCTATAGCTTAACCCTCTGCCCACAAGGAATGTTATCCAGAAGAGGGTACAAGCAGATGGGAGACATGGGACCAGAGGGTCTTTCTTGAAGAGTTTACCATTGGAACATAGTAAGAAAAGCCCATGCAGTGCCCACCACATGGGAATGGAGGAAGCAGCAATGAAGAGACCACGCGGTCATCTGCTGTGCATAGCCAAGCACTCCATTAAGCCAGTTTTATGAATAAGTGAATAAATAAAATCAGCTAGCTCCATCTGTTATTCACTCTAACCACAATGGGGTGGATTGATAGCTTATAGAGTGGGTTTTTGAGGAGATATGGAAAAAGTGCCCTTCCAGATTAATTCAAGGACAGCACTCTAAGGAGCCTGTTACCCATTTTTCAAACGTTCTTATGTTTATTTACTGAAACAACAGGAGTAATACGACATCATAAATCTTATAAAAATTGAAATAGTAGTGCCAGCCTTGAAAGATTAATAATAAGGAACGCCTTTTAGAGTGCGCTCATGGAAATGTAATATGAATGATTAGTGTTTCTGAACATTAGAATTACAGAGTATAATTGTAATGTTATAGCAGCTATATAGGAGCCAGTGATCCCTTAATGGAATACAGTGTGACTTTAATTATTTACATGGAAAAATCACTGCTGATACAGTCCCTGAATGATAGACCTGCAGTTTCCTACACCCTGCAAGAGTTGTATGGGAAGAACATTGCTATCTATGCTGGTATACCCAGCCCATGTTTGTTATCTATTCAGTTATAAATTCTACCCTAAAGGTAGCTATGTGCTGAGAGTTTAGATCCTAGAGAAACCAGGAGTGTCTCTTAGGCTGGTGATGCACTGGCACAGGCTGCCCAGAGAAGCAGTGGAGTAACCATCCCTGGAGGTGTTCAAGAAAAGGGGAGATGTGGCTCTGAGGGACGTGGTTTAGTGGTATGGCTGCACTAGACCAAGTGGCCTTTCCAACCTTAACGATTCTGTGAGTCTCATCCTCAACAGTGTGCTTACAAACATAGGCATGTACATTTGGGATACATTTCTGGAGAATGTATGTAAAGTCTGAAAAATAAAACAATCACAAAAAGGACCAGGAGTTGTTCAGGTGCTTTTGTAATGCCTGTAGTATAAAAAGCATAATAAAATTAAAAGCAAAACATTGCTATCCTGCACAAAAGGCATGACCTTGTTTATTCAGTGATGTGTGCCAGGAATTCCTCTCCCTGTGAGTGTGGCCACCTGCAGGGAGCACCTCACAGGTCTCAGCTGCCTGGGGATGATGGTGCGTGCCCCTCTGCTGCCAGCCTCAGCCGAGGGGTTCGTGCACACCAGGCGATCTCAGAGCAGGCTGCCCCTGCCTGGAGATCTTGCTGTAGAGCCTTGCTCCCAACGAACAATTGATTTGATAGCAAAGGAAAGAAAGCATTTTTAAAATCCTCCCAGCCCCAGTCAAGGGACTCATCGTAAAACCATCAGACAGAATTCAGCAGAGTGGAAATCCCTGCTCTGATAAGCCCCAGCCACGGAAAGCGAGGGAGGCCAAGTTCAGGGTAGAGGTGTTCCTGCTGGATGCCCTGCGCTCCCTCGTGCCTGACTCTCGCTGCTGTTACTGACTGACCTGTGCTGTTACACATCATTAATGTTAAAAAAAGAGCAGCTAACGAAATGGAGCTGCAAGCAGTTCACACCTGAACTACACCCCGTCCTTTTTGCTGGGAAAAAATCGTGATTTGGTGAAACACTAATTTCAGACATTCCTGGTGCATGATCATGCACACGGGCGTATGACTTTGGCACACAAGGAACTGTAAATGCAGTATAGAAGAGCGCGTTTGTTAACACAGTTTATTGGCACACTTATTGGCAAAGCATACATAAAATACAGTTGTATTATATAACACACTGACTCACTGTGTCTTTACATGATGAGTTGAACATATTAATATGTAAATGAAAAAATTAGTTTCTTTTATAAAGTTTCACATAAATACACTGGAATCCAAAAAAAGTAAAACAAAACAAAACAAAAGGTTTGAGGGCTTTACAAAAATATTATACAAGAAATATACTATGAAAAGAAATAACAACAAAGCCAACTCAGATACAATAATAAAAACACAAAAGTTTTAGATTTATTAAGCTGCCCACAAAGTTAATGGATTACATGGCTTTAAAATATCTGGATCAACAGCAATTTTACAAAGCATAAACTCTCATAGGACTGGGTGTGTTTTTCCACATAAAAATATTTCTCATGTCTTTGATGAAAAAAAGACATTTCTTGTTTCAGTATTTTCATTAAATGATGGAAAGAGTATCTACTGCCATCAGCTACATGTGAATTAAAAATGCTGGATCCTTTAAATGATTAACCAATGAAAGAAAAGTCAAAGAAAGAACAAAAGTTACTTTAAATTACTTTTCCTTAAAAGCTGTTTTTTTTCTGAAACAAGAAATTTCAGGTGCAAGTTGAAAAGCAGAAAATATATTACAATTGTAAAAAGTTTTACATAGGTACGTTAATGAGATCCTGAGCACTGATGATTTGGTAAAATATGGCCATTGTTTGATGAGGAAAAAAACAACCCCTCCAATAGAACGCATTGTCAGAAATTTGCCATGAGATGCTATTTAATTTTTAATTATTTTAATTGAGGTCAGTGCCAGTATCATGTTGTATGTGAAAGCTTCCAGGAAACATATATGGAAGCTTATACAAGACTTTTCTCCAATTAAAAAAAAATCAGATAGATTTAGTTTAGAAATAGATACTGTATCCATTGAAAGGTTTCTTTAAATTGTTTTGAAGGATGCTGTGAAACAGGAATTAATAACCCACTGACATAGGTGGCAGTGGGTACTGCTGCAGAATAACCTATTGGGAAGCTTGTGGTGTGGGGTTTTCAGATTTAGTCTCCTGGTTAGCAGGAGGTTTGCTGTTCCACGGGCTGTTATTTCCCAGTGCAGGTGAATTGTTGAAATCTTCTTCATCATCCATGCCGTTTGCTGCATCATACTGTGTATTCTCTAATCTAGTGATAAGCCTTTCGTCTTCGTCTCCAAATTCGCCTCCCATCAGAGTTGGTTCTCCCACCACCATCACATCCTGTGAACAGCACCCAATATTTGTTATATGGAAACCTTGAGAGAGAAAAAATCAACTTAAAAAAATTATGTTAGAGAATTTGCATCTCTTAATTTTGTGATATTTGAACAACAGAGTTAAAAGTGCCTGCACAGTAGGAACCAGGAGACAGGCTTACATTTTCTTTCTAGTTTAAGTGAAATACCATTAACACAACATCTCTCTAGCTGCATGCTCGTGGCTCTGGATCTCAGGAGCCCCAGAACAGAAAAGCAGATAGACTCAATTTTTTTTAGGAAAACAAGCAGGCTATGAAACTGCCTTAAAGTCCTGCTTGAGGAATTGAGACTTTATCCAGTCTTTCTTTCCTGAGCCAGTTCATATGGAAAGGCACCAGGGTGTTTCTCAGTTGCTACGCATATTTTAAAGCTAGTTTTAAAGAAACCACATTTCTTATCCTTAGATTTTTCAAATGTGGAGCACGGCACTCTAATAAAGATGGTAACTCTCTTATCCTTAGCCAGCCAAGCCCTTTTACGCATCCAATATACTTGACATTCTGCTACTTAATTATGGTAATTAATTTAGGTAAAGTTTTCGATAAAAACAATGTTCACACTGATTTGACAATTTGCATAGCTAATTAAGTCATTAGCAAAAACCTGCTGATTGCCAACAAGCCCTGAATTTACCATCTGTTATTTCATGGTGCCTGTCACCTAACTCCATGTAGGCAACCCTGCCGCCAATCTGTGCAGTAAGAGGACCAATCTGTCCAGCTGGTACCGTAAAAGGAAGATGAAGAGGGCTAATTATAATTACACTGATGAAGCTAGTAGTCATCAAAAACTGAAGCATGCAAGAAAGAAAGGATTCATCTAATCACTGCTTTAGGTACAAATTGTCCTTCCATGAAAACAAGTAAACCGCCTACTGTACTCCAGCGCATCACAGATTTGCTGCAGTAAACCTAACCAGCATGGGATAGAAAGGTGCAAACTTGAGATTGGAAAGCAAAGGTGCAAAGCCAGAGAGCTCTCTTGTTCTCTCTGAAAATTAGGCTGCTGTGCTAGCCACTACAAGAAGTATGTGGGATGCATATTTTCATGCAGCTCAGGTGGCAGGGCATCAGGTAACATTTGGCTAAAGTGCAGTCATTCCAGATGTTTAGCTTTGTACCTGCTGATTTAACAAGCCCTTCACAGAATCCTAGAGAACAACAGATTCATATTTTAAAGGATCTGTTCCTTCTTATGAATGTAAAAGCATTTGTAAAAAGGAAACAGAAGACAAATGCTTACATACAATGCTTTTTGTTAAAATCTTTTATGTACTTAATTCCCCACAAAACAATACAAATTACTGCCTCTATTTATGCTGCTTCTTGATATCCCTCAGCAAAGGCTGACATGCTACAGAAGAATGTTTATATCACATCTTCAGCCTGTGCTATGTGACAAATTTGTGAGTAGATGGATACTGCTGCATGATATCTTTTTACATTCTCTACATTCTGTTACTCCACCTATCCATAAAATCCTTTGTTAAATCAAACACACATAGCTTTGCAACATAGAAGTTTAAAAGACAAAGGTGTTTATAACCAAAAGTCTCTTCTAATTTATTTCATCCCCCTGAACAACAGAGAATGTACAGTGTGCACTGCTGAAGCAGACCTGACCTAAATGCATTGTGAGAGCATTAACAACAAGAGACCTGGCAGAGAGCAAATTGGATCGGAGCGTGCAGTGATACATCAGGCAAAAAGGACCGCAGTGACTGAGATACAGAATCACAGACTGAGGTGGCAACATCTCCTTTTACTTCAGTGCTCATGAACATGGACCCTGATGCTGCCTCAAGTTCTCTGTGTTGCCATACCAGGAAGAGGTCAGCAACTTGGATGAGACTTGGAGAAGTGCATCAAAAATAACTATAGGGCTAGAAAAGCTGGCTGGGGAGGCCGTGGAAAAGAATTAACTGTATTGCATTGACCAAATGACTGGGAGGGGTAAATAGCTGCTAGTGCTGAAAGGAAGAGTATCATCAGTTTAGGCCAATCTGAATTACCAGGGCACTAAGATGACATTAAGTAAATGAAAATGTAACCCCCACTGATAAGACAATATTCCTGTTGCTGAGAACTGCAGACTGAGGATTAATGACCCCAGTAGAATAGTGCTAGCTTCGCTGCTTGGGTCTCCTCACAGTGGACTGGGAAAAACCTCAATCTGCAGTAGGGAACCTCTGTGCTTCAGCGGGGAGATACTCAGTGACCTTGTAAGTATTTCCATCTCTAATTTCTCAGGCTCTTTGCAAACATTATTCCTTAATTTAACGACACCCACTGAGAGGACAGTTTGCACTTATATTTCTCTCCATGCCACTGAGTCTTTCTCTTTCTTTCTCTCTGGGAATTAAACTACAATTATATTGAGGTTAGCTGAGTTTTCCCTCATTCTATTTAAGAAACAGATATCACAGCATTAGTTACAGGACATTAAAAGTATATATGTATCTCTATATGTGTATATTCTTGACAATCCTGCTGCTTATACTATGTCAGGCAAAAATACTTTCTCAGGAAGCGCACATGCTGGTTCCTCCCCGGAGAGGATTCTGCTCCTCAGACTGAAAAGCTGAAGATCCCACCGAGTGTACCCCATTGAACCTCCACTCACTAATTCCCGTGCAATGACCACCAACCTCTGAGGAGGACTGGAAGTGACTCCTTTTAGAGCCCCTCAATGCTTCTCCTTAAATTGGCCAGTGGGGGTCACTGCTGTTGAATGACACAAGGCTCCATCCCTCCCAGGGTTGAGGCTGCAGCTCTGGAGTGCTCCTAGCTCCTGCTCATGGAGTGAGAAGCAGAATCCAAGAATTAAACCCTAGTCTCTTGCACGGCAGCAAACACTGCTATGGCCTAGTTATGGTAGCACATATTTGACTAGATTAGTTTAAAAAAAGATTTAGACTGTAGTCACTCAATCTTATTAATTTACTCTGTGATTAGAAACAACATTTTTGGTCAAGGAATGTCTCATGATAGTAAAATATGATTTCAGTGAAGCACTGTAAATAACGCAGTGGCTGTTTTACATTATCCGATATAAATGTATTATTTTATATTATAACCACAAAGCAGCTTTCATTTATATCACACCTTTCATCCTGCAGTATCCCTAATTGCTATCCAAACTTAAATTGATGCACATAAACTACACACAGATCACTTCAGACACAACTCAAATGCAAGCACTTCTATTTAACAGACCCGTCATTTCTCAGGCTTCCACTTTTTTATGCCTAGCCTCAACATTTAGCTCCATGACACCCAGTTACATAACTGGACTTTTTAACTTGGGATTTTAAAGATAATCCTGTAACTGATCAATGTCTTACTGGTATATGAGGGTTAAAAAAAAAATATTTCAGTGAGCGATGTAAAATGCCAATCTTTGCTTTGTTATTTTATTTTGCTTTGCTGTTAATCTGCTTTGTTAATATGTAACCCAGCTCAGGTGTCACAGTCCTCAGAAGTACACAGACACTGCTTCACAAGCCTGAGATAACTAAAAACACCTGAAACTATCAAGTAGAAGTTTTAAACAAGCCTCATACTCCAAGGACTGAAAGTTGCACAAGTTTTAGCAGCCAGCACATCTGTAAGTGCAAAATCAAAAGAAGAAAGGTATCTCCTCCTTATTTTTTTAGTGTTAGTGGTGATTATTTTAATAATTGACTTTGTAACTCTGTGCCACAAAAAATATTAATTACTTAGAGCCCCACTGTTGCCCTCCACAGTAATGGTCACTATCTCCAAGATAAAAACATCAGACTGCCATTTGTGTTGAAATGATCTGTAGAAACAGAACTGACATTTTAATTAGGTTTCAGAGTAAACACTTTCTAGAGGAAAATGGTTATCTTTCATATCTCATCATCGTCCTCTCTGTTAACTTAACATTCTAGTCTTGTTTGGTACATTTTTCTTAAAGTGCAACAACTGGAAACCAATTTGCTCACTCTCATCTGCTTAAGGCTAAATCTTAGATTCTGAATTGCACTGTTCTGAGACACAGTATAATTTCTGACACTGATCTTCTAGCCCTAGAACTGCAGCTTCTGTAGTACAATATCCATTACAAAGCACCTGAACCTACCCCCTTTTTCTGAAACACGTAAGAGATTGTATTGCTGCCTTCCACGTTAGCAGTTTATTTATGGATTTGGCTTTCTGAGGAGCTTACAAAGAACTACAAAGAGAAATAGAGATTACAGATGTATGTAACTCATTTAAAGAGTGCAAGGGGGCTCTAATTAAGACTCTGGATTTAACGAAGAACATTTGATTTACTTAGCGGCATGTAGTGATGCTTTATTCTTTTAACACAAATGATATTGGGTTCTTGATTACAGTATTACACGCAACAGGATCTTCATTAGTAAAGGAAAGCAAAATCCACCTATTAGTTCTATAGCATTCTAGAGCAATGGTTCCTACGATCTGCAAGAGTTGTGGACTGTTGTCAAATTTCCAAATTCAAGTAGACTAAAATGGATCAATATAAACTGTTTTCATTAAACTTAACTGAAAGTGATTTTTAAGTGTTACGTCTGTATGGACATCTTATACCTGTAATCCACAAATCACAGTGTACAGGGCACTTGTCTGCATACACAAGTCTGGTCTTAAAAGACAGTTTTATTTGAAACAGAAGAATACCAAAAAAAAAAAAAAAAAAAAAAAGGAAAAGGAAAAGGAAATCAGATCTCAACCTGTGAAGAGGCAAGAAAACAGCAAAGACATGGAAGAACATCACAGCTAGCCTCAAATATTAGAGGAAATATGTAAAGTGTAAATGATAAATAATGACTCATCCAAATTAGATAATTAGCTTTCTTTGAAATTATAGGAAAGATAACATTAGAAAGACAAGCTTTGCATGACCCTTGCAGGAGAAGTCTTGCCTATCTTTGCTCTCTGTTTGGAGGAAAAAGCTAATCCCAGTAACAATGGGTTGACATTTTTCCAAAAATTAGATATGATCAAGATCAGGAACAAACCTGAGAACAGTTCTAATAAATGGAATCTACTGAGACTAAGACAGATGAGTGGACAGTTTCCAGGTCCCTGTTTTGTCAACTCTCTCTATACTCTAAACAAAAAGCAGCACATTTGTGGAAATACTGGAAGTACCCAGCCCACACCAATGGGAGCCTGAGAGAAGCAAACTGCTGGTGAGAGAAATATCTCAGTACTTATGCTCTTGGATGGACTTCAGTGGTATGTGGTTTTGCTTCCAATGTGCTGCAGCGTATTGCCTTAGCATCTATGGATTCAAGTCAAAAGAATCACCGAACAACTGAAAGGCCAACCTACACATGAGTTCTACAGTGTAATCATGCAGCACACTGGCTAACTACATTTGTCTGAAGAAAGCTCCCAATATGAAGGAAAAGTGTGAAACAAGGGATTTGGGAAGAAATGGTGCCATTGAAAAGATGCTGAGGGTCTGCAACCAGTAGCATGAGAACTGACATAATCACAGAAGCCATATTATAAGGAAAAATAACGACAATAGAGTGCAGGTGACTGTCAGAAGGGCAAAACATTGCATTTTATTTAGCAGAGCTGAGGAAGTATAAAAAAGCTAGAGATATGAGGACAGCATGAGAGTAACCCTGTTGAAATTACTGATGAGAGGGAACATGCGTATCTACCCAATGGCAGAGAACCTTAAGATAATTTTGAGGACAGTGTCATTAAAGATGTGTCAGAATGTGTCAGCACAAAGTGCTAAAAAATTTAAGGCAACAAAAAGGGCACAAACTATACTGATTGATTAGGTTTCAGCAGCTGAACTTCAAGGTGCAGCACTAAAGTGACCCACACATGGAAATACAATGCAATGATTTCTCTTTCTGGGCTTGGACTTGTATTGTCATTATGGTCCCTGCTTGAAGAACAGATCAGAAAATACACAGGTAGAGGGAATGGCAGAACCTCCTACTAATGAAGAAGCAGCTACGTAAGATGAATACAGCTACATATCAAACTTTGTTTAGCACTATGTATTTATCTGAAGATCTGCATGGTGCTATGGAGAAAATGAGAAATGTCTGCAGCTTCAAACTTTGTCACGGCCAGTACTTTAGCAGCAGCTTCCAAGTCACTGTCGTGAAAATTCACAATTTGCCCTTCCAGACGTGAAAACATTATTACAGAAACAGAAGCTAATGGTGTGAGTGAGAAAACTGGATGAGAGATATGGTATGTTCACCTACTTCATAGAGTGTACACAGCATTACTGTAGAAGCAAAACTGAATAATTATTAATGTTCTAAATCAAGAAACATTACATTGAGTAGGGGTCAAGGAAACATTCTCTAACCAGGATTAATTTACTATCAAAGAGAAAACAACATAGAAGCATAAAATAGACAGGAAATTAGATTCTACTATGGTGGAAAGGCTACCCTTGCTCGCTGGAGAGAAACCATTGGAGAAAAAGAGAAAGCTTACATCTGGACTACATGATTTTATATAAATGCAGATGTGGCACAAATATGAGCTCATTCCTGGGGCTCTCCAGAAAGGATGATGGGAAAAATGGAACTGGAACTAGCTAAGTTCACGTGAGCCATGTGGACAGAAGCAGCAGTGATTTCATTCCTTTTCCCTAATAATAACACTTTTAATGTGGAAAGAAAATGATTTCAGAAGTTGAAAGCTTTCCCATGTTTCAAGATATCTTCAATTGCATATAAGGAAAATAAAACACTAAGAACTAACTGATTCACTGAGGTAAAGTTAAGAGAAAGAAACAGAGTGTCTCTCTTATGAAGATAGGTTGAAGGACATCTGATACTGATTGGACAAGAAGAAAACTAAAATAGGGGATTTAGGTTAGATGTTAGGAAGAATTCCTTATTCAGAGAGTAGTGGGGCACTGCAGCAGGCTGCCCAGAGAAGCTGTGGATGCTCCATTCCTGGAGAAGTTCAAAGCCAGACTGGATGGGGCCCTTGGCAGCCTGAGCTAGTGAGTAGCAACTCTGCCCATGGGAGGGGGTTAGAACTAGATGATCTTTAACCCTTCCAACCTAAGCCGTTCTGTGATTCTATAAAACAGAAAGCAAGTAAATGCTGTCTGCTGCTAACTTCAGAAAGCAATAGCATGTCTGCTATAAGAAGGCCCGCTTGAAAGAATGCATAATTTTGAAGAAACACAGTAACATCTCCCTGTTTAACTGAGAAGTGTTGAATAGTTTTACACCAAAATATCATACCACTGAAATTATTTTGAGTTCTGTCTATCCTACAGATTTGCCCAAAAATCATTTCCATCTGGTTTGCTATCTTTGCCTTGGGGAAGATGGGAAGAACTGCTGGTATGTCAAATCAAACAGCTAAGTATTTTCCACTGTGCTAAGCAGAAGAGTCCTAAAAACGGAACCTGATCCTCCATAAAAGAAGAGTTTGGACCATCTCACTCTTCTGCTATGTGAAGCAAACAATATTGAAAAAAACAAAGCTACTCAGCTTCCTAAAAATCAGTGAAGACTGGAAATCCATCCCTCATACCACGATAAACTTCATTATGATGTATCAGATGCTCAACTAACATCCCCATCAGGACGAGTAGCCTTGACTGCTACATCTGTCAGGAGTAGCGTCTGAATACCTGAATCAGCTTGAGTATCAATGGGAGTGACAGACAGCTATCAGAGGGCCCAATTACACTCAAATGTATGAGTACACATGGCTGCCACTGAGGCCAACAAATGTCAACAACGCCTCTCCCAGGAGAGCAGGGCTCAGAGAAGCAGGGGTCAGACTCTGCTTGTGCTGAATGAAGCTCAGGGCAGAGAGTAGCCAAGATAAAGTGATCTTCCTGACATTCAAACTTGGAGACAGCAGGGAACAGAGAGGTTGCTCAGTTTTACACCTAATTGCTGTTTTCTTGTAAATACGGTTGATCATTGATCCAAAGGGATTTCTGGCAGACAATTAGTGAGGCAAAGTCGCCTGTGCCATGAGGGGATCAGGTAGCTGACATTCTGACTGCTTCGTGCTGCCAGAAAAGCCCAGAGTTGCCTATGTTAGGGAAAGAATCTGACTCTAGACATAGGAGCCACGTGAAAATTTTATTATGACAAGGAGAAATTATGAGTTTAATGTACTGAAACTCAAAGCTGTTGAAAGCTAGTGGATTGCTGAATTGGTTGCTAAACAAAAATCTTCATTTCATCTCACTGGTGTTAGTCTAGTCCTCTTTATCATCTGGGTATTCAGGTTTTCTAGGAAGTGCCTGCTTCACGCTGACAAAAGGCCTGTATTCTTCGTCAAGTTTCAGAAGAGACCTAGCTCTTTCCTATCTGCTGATCAGAAATCCAATAAAAATCCCTGCATGTTATCCCCGAGATACCACTTTATAGTTCCTATACTACCAAATTAATCTCCCTAGCTTTAAAATGCATGAGCTATCTTCTTATTGATTAAGCCACATTTTGTCACAATTCAGGGTCAGATTACCCCTATATTGTGACTAAGGCAATAAATGTGATATCATTAAAACAACAGGAAATGACTTGGTGTTTCCCTACATAATTAGGATGCCAACAGTTACAGCTAGCAGGGTGAATAAACTGAGACCCATATTCAAAGGGATGTACCTTCTGTAAATGAAGTGGTTTGATATAGAGATAATGTCTGCAGGCAAATTTACTCAAAGCTTGTTCTACTTCAGCAACTGAACTCATCACCAATTAGAGATGAGGTACCAATGGAGAAAGATGAGCAATCTGCTCAGGTATGGTAACCCTGCTGCACAGGGGCTCGCTCTCACTTAGCAGTGGGTGGGTGGACATCTTCAAGACACTCTCGGTGCTCATACTACAATTGAAAACACAAGGCCCAGTTGAGTCCTACCACCACTGGAAAAACTCCTACGGATGACCTGGCCCCAGCGCTGAAAACTCGTATCTACTGCTCAGGATAGCCCCGTGTGAGGGTTGGTCATTAAAGCTGCATTGAAGAATGGCTTCTTCACACCTCCTCACTAGTTCTCCAGCTTCCATGGCATACTATGCAAGGTTGCTTTTTGCCTGTTACAGTTTTGCTCAAGAATGCACCTTCTTTACAAAGAAAGAATTTAAGCACTGTAAGTGATTCAGGCCTAAAAGGAAAGTGAGACTTACAGGTACCTGACTTGATAGACTCAGGTTTGCAGCAGCTGACTTTTTCTTGCTGTTGGTACTATTTGCGTTGTTCCCAGCACTGCTGTTCGAAGTGCTGCTGGTAGAGTTTTTCCTTTTTCTCCGCTTGGTTGTCGGTTGTCTTGTGGGTTCTGCTGCAATAGAAGGGTAAGAAGCAAAGCCAATGGTAGATATTGTAAAGTGTTTCAGAAGCGCTGAAATATTTTTTATCTTGTTTTAAATTCACAAGTTTACTACCAGTAGTAATAGTAATAGTAGTAATAAGTAGATTTAGATATGAACCTTAGAATAATACTTGAACCAAAGCCAGTGGTTTCTGCTTTCAATTTTGTGTAATAGACAAAGTTCATTTTTCCAGATTACCTATAAAGATATTTGAAAGTATTTTACTAGTGAGAGTATCATGGTAACAATCAGGAAATTCAAAGGCAGCTTGCTAAGAGTTTTGCTAACCAAAAATCCAGGTCCTGTTCTGATGTAGGTCACAGTCTCAGCTGCCCAAGCCAGAGACAAAGGGACAAGGCAACCTTCTGTCCTGCTGGCTGCTATTGATACAGTATATGAGCAAGTAGCATGTAATTTCCTTCTAATTCTGATATGGGCTTAATCTTTAAAACTGACACTTGCAAACAACATGTTAAAGAGTGCTGAATGCCATTTCTTTGTGAATCTTCCAAACTTAGACCGAACAGGACAATTACATAACTTCTCCTAAATCAGAGTAGAATAAAGGTGGCAGCTGCACTTTTCAAAATTTGGCTTTGGCATCCATGTAAATGGTCTTAAATACACAGAACTTTAATAATCTGAGAAAAGGAGAAGTTTTTTTTGAAGTTTAAGAGGAAAGAGACTAGGTCCAGGCCAGTAAATAGCATTATATGGGTCTCAAAGACAATTAGTTATGAATTGTTGCTATAATTTCAGACTCACAGCAGGAAGCTAAATTACACAAACTATGAATTCTAATGGAGTCAGTAAGCATTTTGCATTCTATCTACATGTTTTTTTGTACTAATTTATATCCTGCACATTTGAATGTTCACATCCATAGTACTTGCCTCACATTATGTTGCATCACACTGAAATCATGGAAAATCAGAATCATTTTCAAGAATACTTCTGGAGCAATGCTAATTGCTATTACTTCCCTTTGCAAGTAGATTTGAGCAAAATTTCTCACTGTTCTTGTATTCTCTTAATTATAAAATAAATAAAATACTGGAAATCAAACATACCTGGTGGGGCCACCATTCTCTGCCATTTTTGAAACAAGCAAGTCTTCAAGCAGTCTCGAGGACTCAGATTGTAAGTTTTATGTCTTGACATCAGTTCCTGCATTGGCTCCAGTATTACACACAACTGGAAGAAAAAAATCAAAATCGAATGATTTCATCTGACGAGAGATTCAGTTGATTAGTATTTACATAGCTGGAAGGTACATTCTTGGCTTTTTTGTTTGTTTGTTTGTTTTGCCCTTTGTAACACAGCATGCCTCATATGGCTCAGTTCAATCTGCACTGCGACTGCAGGATCAAAACTCTGAACTGAGAAAACTTTTGCTCACTATTTGACATCTCAAGTATTAAAAACAAACAAAAACAGATAAACTTCAACGCTGGTCTTCCAGACTACACAGATTTTCGTGCTTGACTGGCAAAGCTACAAAGATGAATTAATAAATCATAAAATGCCCACAGCAGGTTATCATTCAGTATAGCAAATGTACACACAGTGATATTCTGACCTCCTGCACCCCACAATAAGGTTTTCACAGAAATGAGGGCTGTAAAGACAATCTTTTATCTTTCTGTTTCATGCAAAATAATTCAAATAATTTTGCTCTGTTCTTGTTATGAGGACCGTACGTTCTCTTCCCATCACATTAATGACATTTCCAAGAAAAAAGGATTTTATTTTTCTTGTCAGCTTGAATGCTATATTACGTTGAAGCTGAAAATTTCCTGAAGCAAACCCTCTCTCCAAAAACAGTTGCTTCTTATACATTTTCTATCTGCTCACTTAATAATTAAAATCACTGTTCACTGCTTTTTGCTCCTGTTAGCACAGTAGATCTAGCATAAATAACAGTGAGCTGGTTTCTATTCCCTCCTGTTTATCACCACAGAATCATTTTCAGTCAGTTAAACCTTATGCAAAGCCACAGAAGAGAACAGAACTGCACATATGTAACCGAGGGCTTACTCTCATTTGCAAAATCCTTGGTTTTTGGTTATCCTACATATGAAAAAAAATCTGTATCGGCTCCTAGCTTCTACCTGAAATTTGCAAGGCTGACACATAGGAGGAAAAGGTTCCTTCCTTGTTAACTGAGCACATTTGATAAAGAAATAGCTGACATAGAATAAACATGGATCCCACATGTCATTTTCAGAGGCATTTTCAAAGCAAAACTGCATTTAAGAGCAGGGGAGTTTTTACCAATAGGAGTAGGGCAACAAGTTGGTCAAATTAGCAGAGGTTAAAATGGCCACTGCAAAAAAGAATAATATGACTGTTTTGTGCAACAGTTCCTTACTGACTTTCACTAGGTCTTGCTGAAGGAGTACCTTGGATTTATTTCAGCAGACGAGGTTTTCTTCTGTGCTTTTACAAACATGTAAGATATGAAGCAAATTCCTTTCTCTGGGATGCATAACTGATCAAAATTTGTCCCATTCTCTCATGCATACTCACTCTCATTCGTATAGATGGAGATTCCAAGCATGCAGGAAAAATAGCTGAAAGGGAGCTGCCATGAGGACAAAGAGATGAATTCAGCATTTAAATATTGTTATGTATTGGCGCTATCACCTGATGAGCCTTTCATTAACAGCAGTTAAAACAGATAACATATGTATTGGCGCTATCACCTGATGAGCCTTTCATTAACAGCAGTTAAAACAGATAACATAAAGCAGCAGGCAGAATGAAGAGCTCCAGAATGAGGAATTACTTATTTTCCAACTGCAGAAATTGAATCTGCAATTGCTTCATTGACTTTTTTTTTCTTACATATTTTTGTACACAAGCATCTGCAAGGTAATAGACAGAGAGCCGCTATCAGATCGTGCACACTGGGCTCAGACTTTCCTCTGGTACAACAGTCTACCAAAAATTAAGAGTATCAGGTTCTAAAATGCACATGGGACTCAGTTTATGCAGTGAAACAAATGATATATTTTGAGTTCTTATTCAATTTATTCTGTAACCTGCAGGCACCACCTCAAGTTTTGGGTGTGTGTGAGAGAGGCATTTGTGATCATAATTGACACCATTGCTTTGGTTTTCAAAAATCTGAGTTTCTGGCAGGGTTGTCTAAATTGTCTCATTATGCACTAACTAGCATGGAAAAGATAGCTGTGATAATTCTTAACAAACTAGTTTGCCTGGGCAGAGCACTCACTCACAGAGCTTTAAGGCTGCTAGGACTAAATGTAAATAAACATGTAGGGACTTCCAAGATTTCCTTAGGGACACTTTATACATGACACATTTACTTTTCCATATATATTTATTGTTGGCAACAAAGAGAACGCTTCTTCTTTATCATCTGGCAATGATGTTTCCTATTGTGTACAAACTAATGTGCACTGAGAAGAGCTTCGCAGTCACTGCTGTCTGTGGATCTCCAGGCTAAGATAGCAGGCGGAGCCTGCCTACAATTGCTTTCATTTCAAACACAAGATTAAAACTGGATGCAAACCCAAAACATAGCAAGACCTGACTGATGTCACACACACGGATTCAAAATGTTGAGCACTGTGGCCCCTGCACTGGGACATGGTCACTTTATCACCTTCTGGATATTTAAGAGCTGCAAAGGCTCGCATGAATTACTCTTCTGGTTCTGGGGAATTCTCAACCAGTTTCTCCCTCTGAAGTCTACAAATTCTAAGGTCAGCTTTGGATGCCTGAGTAATAGAAGTGTATTGGTTTCTACAGTGACAAGTCCATTTTAATTGCATATAGCTCATGTGAACTGGACACAAATGTAAAGCAAACTGGATTAACGGCAATTGATATTAAATCTCACAGTCTTTTTCTATGCCCTTTGAGACCTGCCCAAAAGGTAATGTGACTCAAAACTAAATCCCTGAAAGAGGAAAAGACCGTGGTCTGATTATCCTGAGGTACCTGCCAATGACAATCTTTGTCTTGTTTTTTTTTTTGCAAAGATATAAACAAAAAATGAAGAAAGAAGATGCATTTAATATATGGGTTGGCCAAGACCAGCATCAAATAGCTAAGGCTGGAAGGGACCTCGAGAGGTCACCAGGCCCAAGCTCTGATCCAGCAGGGACACTTGTCCAGGACTGTGTCTGAGCTCTAGTGCCTGCCACCTCCAGCTGCTGGTGAGCAGACAGCTCTGACTGTATCGTTTTACAAAGCGACTTCTTAAAACAAAGCTAACAAAATGTTTTACATACTCCTACATTCATTTGCATACAGAAGAAGCCCGAGGCTTTGACTGCCTATTCCCCACAGATCGCCCCATCTCACTGTAAGATTCCTTTTCAAAATATCTATTTCAACATTTTTCAAGGACTGGATAATATTAAAATGTACAGTCTTTTACTGTAGCACTATAATAATAATATTTCGAACACCAACAAAACCAATCTCTTCTGCAAGCATTTTCTGCACAGTTCAGAACCAGTCACCCAGGAAAATACTCTACAGACTTAGAAGACTTCAGTGCAGTGACAGTGTATGATCATGGGAATAATTTCTACATTTCTAGGGACCCAGAACCTTTAATAGCCATGCTTGACAAGAGGAAGTTAGATATTTCCATGCTCCACACCTAGACAACACAAAAGGTGGGGCTCATTTGCCTGCACACAGGGTCGAGTGCCAGCTACAATGACAGGTGTTGCTGGATTTGATTCAGCTGATCTCTCCTGTTGCCCAAGAAAGACACAAGGCTCTGCGTGAATGTTTAAGGCTCTAGAAGCTGTCTTTAGTGCCTGGGCAATGGAACTAAGTCTAAGGTTAAAAGAGAAGATATGCTCCTTAATAGCTTTTGAAATACATTTGTGAGAACAAAGATCATAGTAGAGAATACGCTTTCCCTCTGGAGCGCTAGAAGATACTGAAATAACATGACTCCTAATAACCCAAAATGATTAGAGTTAGTTTCCAGTCATGTTTTGCTATTTGAACTCATCACCGTGATACCTGACCATTGCTGCAGTTTCACTGTGAAGAGCTGTGGGCAGGATTTGAGAGGATCACAGCACTTTACAGTGAGAGAGGTTGCTGGCATGGGAAGTTTATATTCTTGGGTGCCCAGCATACACTGGGCACTGTATATGCATACATTTTGGTGTTGTATGGAGTGTCAGTGACTTTGGTAGAGTTCCATATGGATCCTACGGACAATTCATCAATTGCAGGGCTCGGATCCAGCTTGAGAAAATGGTAATGTTATACCCTTGGGGCTCAGGGAAGTGAAAGTAGGGAACATAATAAAGCACATGGCTTTTTGCATTAGTAAAGCACACATCTGGAAGGATTTGATTTATTTTATTTTCGTAATGACTTTTTTTTTTAGAGGAGAAGACTAGAATTTATAGGTTTCAGAAACCAGTGTGTTTTAGGAAGGGAGTTATATGAGGAGATACCAGAGGCACTGCAGACAGGAGTCAGAGGGTTCTGAGAATATAGATGTATGCGTAATTTCCTGTAGTGCTTCAGTTATCACCAGAGCCAAAATCTGCCTGTGTAAGTAAGGGGTCAGATTCAGCTCAGAGATCACTCCAGCCACATCAAGAATGTATTCAGCTTTGTGAATTTTGTTCTGATGTTGGCTTTCTTTTCTATTCTGAGAAGACATGTCTGTTCAGATAGCAGCGAGGATTAGCAGGAGGACCCACAAAGAAGCTCTCTTCTACCTTACTTTAGCATAGCATACATAAGCTTACATATCCTATCGCTAATTTAATTTCTGTGTGCACTCTCAGGGAAGCCTCTCGTCTACACCAGAATTTTCCCAATTGTTATAGTGAGGGTCTGACACACTCCTGGTGAGGATGCTGCAGTTCTGCCAGCTCTGAGCTGCAGGTGGCAGAGCTGACCCAGCTAACAAGCTCTCCCCCTCCGCACAAGCTACGGAGCACAAAAGAACTGCATCGTTTCAGTCGTTCAATGCCTTTTGCATTTTAAAAAGAATTCAGACTTGAGTGTTGCAATACTTACGTGGTGAGACTGACATAATCACCATGCCAGTTTCTTTAAAGAAGGAAACACATTTGGCACAGGACAGCCAATGAGTCCCAAGTCTATCAAAGGAGCCATTTTTGAGAACTGTATCTTCCCATCATTAGCAGTTTTGTCCATATAAAGCAAAAGTTTCACTAGCCACATGTAAATAACAGAATTATCTAAAATTTCATGTCGATGACACTTAAAAACATTAATGAACAATGAAGTAATCTCAGCATTTTTGAATCAAACCAGAGAGGAACGTAATGGCAAGGAGAGCCTTCGCCGAAGTTTTATGAAATTTAATCTTAACTCTTTGATGCTTGAAACTTTTCCTGGTTTAATGCCTGCATTAATCACTTGAAAACTATGGAAACTGTTGAATAGCCAGAGCTCACAGAGATTTACAACCCTTCATAAAAGTGACAAAACACATTTCAGTAGGAGTGTTAGTCACTGCCTAATGTTCAGGTAGGATGTTGATAGTGAAAGTACCCCTGGAACAGACGCTGCAGCCTTGAAGGGATCCAGTACTTTCTTTCAGAGCTCAGTTTTTTCTCCTCCACGAGATTCAAAATTATTAACTAACAAGGCTGAGCACAATTGTATTTTATTTCTATGCTGAGATGCAGCCTTTCCTCTGCATACCCTATACATATGCTAAAGACAACAGCTCCAGTTAACGTTGCCAATGACATTCTGGCCCCAGTGTATTTCCCTGGGAAAGGTCCCATTGACTTCACTTTGACAGAACTTTGGAAAAGAACTGAAACATCTTTGTGTGCTGTTTTATGGATTACTATACATACAGACTTTTGGAGGCCCATGTTACTGATACAGCTGCAGTGAGGAAGGGACACAGAATAGGTATTTTTCCAGCCACTGTAGAAGAACTGTACCTGAAGATCTGATTTGCAAGAGCAATGCCAAGGCACTGTGCTCTGCACTCCTGGCATTATGGCAATGAAACAATAATGCTTTGCTGCAGTCCTGAATACAGTTCATTCTCTGGAGTTAGAAACAGGGGAGGCTTATAGAAGAGTTTAAATTTCTCTGCTCGTGCTCGCTTTTCAGAATTAATGGAAGCATCATTCTCCTGCAGAACAGAGGGAGGAATGAAAATTTCCTAGGAACATATTGCCGCTTCTTTCACTGGCCGACTTGCAACACACTGCCAAAAATAGCTTGTGTTTTTTAAGAATCACATGTGAATACAGAACATTTTCATCTTAAAAACTATCTTTGTTTTCCATTAACAACATGGAGATGTAAAAAAGAGATGTTCGGATTTTTTTTTAATGAACCAAAAGAGGTATTTTCTTTTCTTTTCTTTTTTAACATACTTGTTTTTCTGGAGGGGATTGTTTCTGCTTTGTTCTAAGCTCCTGCCCAGAATGTCAACACAAATTTAAGTCTCTTCCATCAGAGCATTTCAGTGGATCAACTACACGCATGCTCTTTCCCTACATGATACATCTTAAGCCAAAGTAACTGTTTCTGAGATTCCCATCAATATTGCTACCTGCTTTCACTTTTTCAAGAGGCCAGATACACTCCTGCTGAGATGTGGAACCTGGTAAGAAATTTCCATTGTGTGATCACCATGTAGTACATATGCCCAGCTTTGCTAAATAAATTACCAATTCTTAGATGTTGCAGAACTTAACATTGCAAGCAGCAAATTCAGTAGCCACTTTGATTTAATTTTTAAAAGTAGTTCATTGAACCTGGCTACTTAAAATCCAGTCAAAATCCATTTATTTTAGTGATGATGCCTCAGATGATCCTGGGGCCCGAATGAAAAGGCAGCTCTCAACTCCAATACCTTAAACAGTCCCATACTGTAGGCTATTCCCTGACTTGTTTATTGTGACTACTGTTCTCTCAATTTTTCCAAATCCTTCTGTTCCAAAGACTCTTAAATTGGCAGTGTGTAAGCAGATGGAAATTCTTGGTTTGCTACATAGGTAAGGAATAATATGAATTTTTGATATTCACGCAGTGAAAAAATGCTTGTAAATATGGTATAGGAACATATACTGTTTTTACTCCTAAATTAAATACACTTACTTTAAACAGATAGCAATGAAAAGGTTTGTCTCTGAAATTCCTTTCTTTAGGCTTTGACTTAAAAACTCATAGAGATAAATGTGACTGCACCTCTCAAAGAAATTGTTTTATACTAGTTCAGAGCTCGGCAAGACAGAACTGCATCAGCTTGAACTTGGCTCACATTTTAAGTATGTCTCCAAAACCATATGGAGTGGATATTTTGTGTTAGTTTTAAAAAATGTGGGACGAGTTTCTGCAGCACAGTTCTGTAGCAGGAGCAGATTCTGGGACAAGTTCCATAGCCTGAGATTTACTGGGTCTGGGATATACTTAATAGCCATCACTCCACACAGGGTAAGGTTCCATATTTTGTGACTGCTCACCATGCTGAGTCAAGAAATATTTATACTTGCAATTACCTACGAAACTAGGAGTTAGAATTTCCAGCTTAACGCTTGCAATATTAATGATCATTAGCATCTAGGGCTTATTATTTATTATTTATAAAAAGCCAGAGATATGCAGGGCTATTTTACAAACTATTGAGGCTCTCATTCTAAAGAGATTCCTATCTCAAGTAGATAAGAAAGAAAATACTAAACCAGGAGTAATTTGGCAACAGTAAGGTATGCACATGAAAATAACAATTTAACGTAGTGATCTACAAGTCCCTTGAGGACTACTGATATATCTGATATGTATTTAAATGGTTCTCACGTGTTGTCACTTGAAAATATGGCTGTTTTGTTCTGCAGATCACCTGCTGTACATTAAGCAAAATGTCATTCATTTCACTGATAATTTAGTTATTTAGAAAACAATGTAAGATCAATTTTGCCACAAAGCTTCTGGAATTTGTGGTTTCTCTGTGTCCTGCTAACTCTGCAAGATGCAGTCGGATGACATGCAACTCCAGAAGCCCTGTGCTGCATTCGCTAGTAAATACTCAGCATCAGTAATGTTTATTCATCCTATGCTCTGCCCTGAATGCCAGTCTAGGACTCTCCAGTTTCTCACTAACACCCAGAGGTAGCGAGTGATTTCTCAATAATGCAGTGTTCAGCTGCTCAATTGCTCCCAAGCTACATAGCTCATCATGTTTTTACACTGCTCTTTATCTGCAGCCATTTCAATTCCCAGCAACAGTGAGAACAGAAAGAAGCAGCGTTCATTTCAGGTAAGGCTAAGCTTAAAAAAATGTATTTTTCCAGGCAAATACTGTGTGCGAGTGGCACACAGCAACAGCACACAGCTACGCCCAGCGCTGCAGCTAATTCTCATCAGTGTGCTGGATCCCAATTTCATTTCTCTCTCTCTCCTTTCCTCTCTTTTTTAACATATCCATCAGCTAGCAGCTTCCATCAGGGCCCTCTCCTCCAAGCACCCCACAGCAGTGCAGGTGACTATGGTAACTGCTAGCCCTCCTAGCCATTAATTCTGTCCTTCTGTGTGGCAGCAGCTAAAGCTGCATTTGTGGAGACGAGCTTGACATCTGCCTTATTTAGTTACCTGTTTGGCAGCACGATCACCTTATCAGTATGTGCTGGAATGAATTCTGTTTTGCAATACTCCTAAGCTCTAAAATAAATGTTTAAGGCCTACCAGTCATTGCTTTTTCCCTTCAAACTATTGGTAAACGTAGCTGTTATTGCTTTCTTTGATATTTTGCTTAATTTTTCCATTTTGATCTATGATTTGTGGATCTGTAATTTGTGGGTTTAGCGGGGGCTTTATTATTCATATTTATGTCACCTTCTTTTAAGTTTTAATACTGATTTTAATAAAGCTTTTTTTTTTTTTTGATATTTTGCATCTAACTTTTGCAACTTTAAATTACTCCCCCTTTCTCTCATTACGCAGCTATCAAAATAAAATGTCCTTCAGTAAATGTCTTTTTTTTCTACTCACCCTCTATACAATGAGATGTTCTCAAAAACCTTTCCTTCAATGGCATCATACCAGTCCTGTGAGTTTTTAATACTGTTTGTGCCAGATGAACTCACGCCTCTTTTTACTTCACTATTCACCAAAGCGAACAATGGAGGCTATCTAGTTTGTTTTCTCCTAGCTGGCAAATGAGGTTGAGTAAGGGCGGCTGGTTTCCACACCATGAATATGTACTACCAGAATCCCAATGGCAGAGACAAACTGCGTCCAGCTGTAGTCTGGCTAATGAAAACAACAGAACTTGCAGAAGTCTCACCTTCCACTTGACAGGCTTAGTCTGAAGGCTGTGAAAACCCAGAATTTGAATAATTCATTACCTCTTTGCTACGGACCTCCTGGTGGAATCTGGCTTCACCCAAATTATATAAATTGGTTTGTGTATTTCACAGTGAGGTCAACCTGTCTGAGCCTTCTCCTTGAGCAGAGATCCCAACTGCAGGAAGGGATCAATACATCACATCACAAACCTGCATTGTAACAAGAAGCCTTGTACAGACTATCATATTGTGTGATTCTTCTCTCCCAGCTATTTGTATATTAAATGATCAATAGGCATCATATATACCTTACATTTCTCCGATCAGATCTGAGTTCTGAAATGTTTTAAGAGTGTCCATAAAATTTATATTCGTAATTTGATTTAACATTAGTGTTAAACTGTATTGCAAAAGTCATCATGTTGACTGCATTACAGGATCCTTTATATTGCACTTGGTATAGCCGTGAGTATCAATCTCAGAAAGCTTGTCAGGACAAAAATAAATTTTATTGTAAATAGGAACAGATTCATTGATTTCAGCCTATGTAGTATTCGGATGGCGTTCCACAATTGTGTGAGGGTTAAGGTTGGTCTACAGTAATGAAGGGGTTGAGCTGAGTACTTTGGATCAAACTCTTTTTACCTGAGCTTTGTTCTGTGAACTAATCTCTTTCTTTTTCTTCATCCAATTGTAGCTTATGAATTGACACAGCTACCCAATAGTTGCTGCTCTACCTCACTGATTCAGTGGCCTGGTGTAAAGCATGTGACACTTGAAAGCTTTCTTAATTTCATTTTCTCTAGATAGTTCAAAAATGATACAGCTTACTATTTATTCTCATTTCATTATTATTGCCTCTTCTCCTAACACGATCACCAGTTTTATTTCTTATACAGTACTAAGGACAAAACAAGAGTGAATTCTGAGACTGTTGTACTCTTCGAGAGATGTTCCTCTCATGATTTGCCAAGTGCAGATATTTAATAATCTGAATTCCTTAATAATCCACCATCACAGTCAGCCCAAACAGTATCTTTAGGAAACAGCATAGGAAAAGTCTATTTCCCCATTTGCCATCTCCCATCACTATCATGTGTGATGTTGCTGCATGACATTTCCTTCCTCTCTATTTCTCCAAAGGCAAACAAGCAGTATTCAGCGGTTCTGAGTCAAATCCTAACACCTGATATTTCTGATATGCAAACTGTTAGCTTTTTCTATTTGTGCAACAATGAGACCTTATCAGTTTTGCTGCTTTTCATTTTGACTATGAAATGCATCCACTATCACTCCTCACCTATGTCCCCGGCAGCTCCCTTAGGTTCAGATGGAAACCAGTACGCTGTTTGTCTAGTTCAAACTGCTGCTGATCCAAAACAAATCACAGCATTATAAAAAAGATCAAGAGCATGGGGACTGCATTTGAATGCTGGCAGTTTTTAGTAGGCAGCTATATTACAACTTGGAAATAAGTTTAGAAATGTTTTTGCGGTGAAATGGTCTGCAGACGGCAAATGCTGCCTTCAAGATACTGACAGCAGAACAATAGGAGAGGTTACGCCTGGCCAAAACGCAATTCTGAAAATGCAGGGCTGCAGCTGAAGTTTTAGTTTAGTATGTAATTTTTTTGAGGACACTTCAAAACATGTGTCACACATGAGGACACCCTTTATACTGCAAAACAAAACATGCCTTTCATTTTACAAATTCGCTTTTTTACTTTGCACTAGTTTCAGGTTTTCTTGTACAAGAAATCAGCTTTCCTTCATGCAGTAGATACACATGAAGATTCATAAATACTGAAGCAATACCACAAATATGATTCATCCTTCCGACTAACTTGTATGTAGCAACTCTAATCTTATTTACAACCATGCAAAAATGAAGCTTTTTCCAGAGTATAAGCAGCTAGCTCTTCTGTGTCATGAATCTGTTCCCCGTCCACATAAAATCCTCTTGTTTCTATTCTGCAGCTCAAGCACAAATGCAGTGTTTTTCACATAACCAGTTCTATTTTTAGCCTGAATTGTAGGAAGTCTGCAGCATTAATAAATGGAAGAGAAGTACAGAACTGCACCGCATGGTAATGTGCCAGTGCAAAAGCTAGCTTGGCCATTAGCCAATGAACTGTAGTTAGATGTTAGAGCAAAGAAAGTAAAAACACCACTTATAATGGAATGATTAATAAGCTGACAAACTTCCATGTATTTATTTCATACTTTCTGAATGCCAACCTTATTAATACCAACATATTTTCTATTTTATTAGCAATATCTCTCAGCCTGAAACATACATATATGCATACATGTATATGTATTTTATACATGCAATTAAGGTTTCATTTATTCTGCATTCAAATGAAAAGGAACAATGTAAGAAGCAGACAATACTTCGCAGTGTAAGGCTTGACATAGGAAAAAAAGACTAAGGAACAAGCTTTTCTTTATAAACTAATAAGCAACTCTGCTAGATGCTAAATCCATTGTTTCATGATTTTCTCTCCTACTGACTCTGCAGTTGCCTTGTTTGGTACCGAAATTATGAAAGCAAAAATCCTGCACAGCCTTCACACAGAGGACAAAAGTTCACAGTTCTTACAGGGACACAGTCATCGTAATCTCTCCACTTCTCACCCAATCTACAAAACTTGCCCCAGCACAGTTACACGGTAGACAGATGGATGTTTATATAAAAGACCTTGTGCCTCAATAAAATTCCATTTCAGGGTTATATAAACACAGCAATTACTGGAAAATTGAACTTTTTAATTAAACATATTCAAAGAAAGTAGGGATTAATGACTTTAAAGTAGAGAGCATTTAATGCTTACATTCATAGATCATCCACTATAGCGAAGTTGTATTATCACAATCAGCCACTGATGCTTTTAAGTATCGATACTGTTTGTATTAATGATACTTTAAAAACTGTCTTTGTAAGAATATAATTAGTAACACAACTAGCATATACTATACCTAAAGCTTTGCATTCAATATCATATTTTAGTAAACTTCACCCACAGCAACATCCTCCAAGAAATCATGATATGCTTCAGATAAGGCTAGCTGTTGCTTGGCCCAGTGAATTGCCTATCAGGTACATTTTTGATGTTTTTAGTAATGCTTAAAGAGGAGGGTATGGTTCCTGATAACTACCCTAGAAAAATGCAGAAAAACTGCCCACTGATTCTCCGATTTGTAGGTAGGAAGGAGAGTGTTAATTTGCACCTCATTTAAATGTGCAAAATTATTTAGTGATACTGAAATTGTGTCTGCTCTGATTGGAGCCTTGGTTGTGTTCATCTTAAAAATCAAGCTTTATCTCTGTACTTCCCATGGATCAAATCCTACATGGTGAGTACAGAAACCCACACACAAAAGTCAAAGGGAAAAAAAAATCAGCACTAGGTTTGTTTTCCTGTTAAGAATTCCATTCAGGCACAGCAAAATCAATACTGTTTCTCTGCCTGTACACACTGTAATGGAGCTGTTCTGTCAGGGTCTGTGCAAAAACAGGGATGGGATTTAAGGTGGGTGGATGTGACAGGGAGGTGTAAGCTGGCACATGCTGCCCTGTGTCCCTGAATGTCTGCATCCCGTCAGCTCATGGGGCCATCACACTTGGTGCTGGCACTGTCTTGCAGCCCTGCTGACCCTGGGCAGGGAGGGGGATGCAGGCCCTAGAGAGGGGCACCCAGTGCCTGTATGGAGGGGAGGCCAGCAGTGCTGGTGTCTGCAGGCAGATGGGGACAAGCAGGCCTCCTGTCAGCCCCGTCTGAGATGGAAAGGTGGCAAAGCACTGAACTGACAGCCACTACTACACACTTAGAAAAATCAGATGTCCCAGCCTGCCTGTTAGCTAAATAAATTAGATACTGGGTTATTCAACGGCCTTAGAGCACGTGGTGTTTTACCTCCACATAGCCTCTCCTACATTAATTTTCTGTGATGTTCAATGACAGAGATCCATGCTCTGTCTTTCCAACACGTATGTAAAGAAGCAAGCTGCAAAGCAAACGGGAAAAAAAACCCAGTCTTGTTCACCCTCTCCCTGTTTCTGGTTTCACTCCCTGGTCTTTCACACATCTGCCATGCTGCAGTTCTTGAGGTGCACCGGTACCTCGCAGGCAGCTGCCAGCTTTTGGTGCAGCCGATGGCAGGTCTGATCTGTGCCTGATATACCTGCTCTGAATTTCTGGGCTACTTGTAGAGGTGAGATGGAAAAAGCAGAGAGCAATAGCACACAACTGTTTCACAAAAAGAAACCTTTCAGTGGTTGTCAAATTCCTTAATCCACAGACTACTTAGATGAATAACTGAGCTGCCAGCTGAAAAGGAAACGTGTTTTCTGGGAAGTCTTTCAGATTCATCAGTTCATTTGAAGTTCTCTGTAGAAGTAATATTGAAAAAGGTCTTCAGCTTGTGTATCAGTGCTACTGACTGCACTGCAGCACTGCTCCCAGTGCTGATATCTGTGCATCTCAGCTGTGCTCAGCAATACGCCAATGCTAGCAGGAAGGCTCTTGGACACCAGTGAAACAGAGGGCTCTTCTTGTAGAAATTAACTTGACCAGTTCAAGTTTTTCTCAAAACTATCAACAGATTACTTCTGTGTTGGTATGCTTCCTGCTTTACGAGGTGTCACCTACCACTTCCACTCCTGCATGAGATTAGCTACCACCAAAATCAGTCCTAAGTGCACAACAAATGCTCTGCTAATTTGACAGAAATGTGATTTTGTTCAAATCTGATCCAGGCTGCATTTACATTGCTTGGTGATACCGTGCACAAAGGTTCAGTACTGACGAGAACGAACCTGCAGCCCTATTGTGGGTGCATCTACCCCTCAGGTGAGGGGGGCAAGGCCCATCCAGCAGCCCACAGGGTGCATGACAGAGCACTGCTGAGTGTGTAGAGCCATAGTGATTGGGAAGTCTTGTTTGTTTTCTGAGGTGAAGAGGAGCTTGACTAATGGGCAGGCCTACGTTTCTGGATTGGGAAGCCAAAATTTGATTGCATGCAGACAGCACTATCCATACATTACTTATTCACACAGGCAGTGTGCAGTGTTGCTGGCACCACTGGGGGCAGAGCAGGGGCAATTTCCAGAGCGCTCACAATGTCCCTGGAAACTCCGACTACAACAATAATTATGATTTGGCTTTTTATAATTTATTTATAGAAACATTTACCATCTACATCCTCTCATGTGAGCAAGGCAATGTGAATTTTACCTCTAGTACATGACTTGGGTAATTTTGCCTATGCTAAGACATTGATTTTCTTGAGGCAGTTCAGTGCTTTTAGAGAACAAGGGCGGATTTTGAACTTTTCTGCTAGTGTGATCACAGTCATGTACCCTCTGTCTTCAAAAAAACTTCTTAGTGTGTTTCAGCCAGGACTGAAAATATCACACAATCCACAGAACAATCATCAAATTCTCATTATCACCACTAGTGTTAGGAGAAGTCAGTTTTACGAGGAAGGAGTTACTGGGACCTTAGGATTCCTGTGGTGTTCATGTTGTTTTTTCACAGAAAATAACTTCGTGGTAGAGAATGCAGCATCCAGAAAGGCCTTCTAATGGTTCCCTGAACTACTCTGTGTCCCACCTATATAATAAGGAAACTAATAATTCCATAATTCAAAATGTGTACTGTGAGGATACTTCCTGCTCTTGCCAAACACCAGTTATGTCCCTACGAAATGGAAACCACTGGGCTCAGCTTGGCAGTAATTCAGTAACATGTAATGGCCTATGATATACACAAAGCCAGACTTTATTCTCTGCTGATGCGTTAGGTCCTTTAACAACACCTAGCCATGAATTAATGATACTTAGCAGTAATTTTGAGGTGTTCTGATACTACAAGAACTGCAAATGAAACTGTCTAAACAATTACTACTTTTGGCTGCATTTGTTTAAGGAATTCTATAATCACGCTCCAAAATGTAGCCCTAATTCAACTCTAAAGGAAAGAGCACAGAATTTTTTTTCTTGCACCTAACTCAGAGTCTAAATCAGAAAGTACCTAACAATGGGCTGTGTCTGCAGCTCTTATGCGCCATCTCACAGAGAAAGACATTTATCACCAAGTTAAACTTCTTTGTAAATGTCTTTTGACTTGCACAGCCATTATCTTCGGCACAGATTGTTAAATTACATTTCTTATAGCAATTTATATTATAAGGGAAAAAATGTAACTTCCAATATTTAAGCAGTATTGATGAAAAGAAATAAATATGTATTTTCAGTGGCTGAAATGGGTTGGTATATGCTAATACGCCATATGACATACCAGAGAGATGCATCTGCATTTCCCAGACTACTGGAATACTGGGATCTTTTTTCCCTTATATTACTGTTTCTATGTTTGACATCATATAAACCCAATATCATCTTTTGATTAACACACATTTCACAATAGTGCCTGAAAAAACAAGTTTCTTACCTTTTGATCTCATTTTACATGAAAACATCCTCAGTAACATTACTGATCCAAAGATCAGCTTAAAGGATCTCAATGCCTGTCACTCATTCTGATCGATGCAACACATTTTCAGTAAGCAACTGCATCCTCTACACCATCATCTAAACCATTGCGTATACTCACAGAATCCAAAAACATTTGAAAAATCTTTATTTCCTATTCTATGTACAATAATTTCTGTACTTCTGTTTTTCACAGTTAAACAGAAATTCCTAATGAGTCTGAAATAGACTCCAGAGTAAACAATTTTAAGTTCCACAACCTCCCCGCTCTTAAAAATTGGTAAATGAAAAAATCAAATCTCTGAGGACAATGAAATGACATCATTCTTCCTTACCTCTCCTGGCTGCAAACTTGTAAGCACCCAGATTTTTGTTTTCATAGCTTTCTGAAACAATTTTCTTTTTCCAAAAGTATTTCAACACACAGTCCCATGTGCCTACTA
Organism: Chrysolophus pictus; assembly: GCA_037305975.1. Lineage (NCBI taxonomy): Eukaryota > Metazoa > Chordata > Aves > Galliformes > Phasianidae > Chrysolophus > Chrysolophus pictus. The sequence continues at coordinate 14,923,901 of CM074579.1, forward strand.
TCCTTTCCCCTTCTGATGCTTGTTTCAGCAGATGGTGCAAATGAACTGGCATATACAGTATTTGCTTAATCCTGGGATCCTTTGAATCGCTGTTCTGAGACTAATGCAACTAGTTTATTATTGTGAGTTGTCTGCAGTGTGTCCTTCTTGGATATGTTATTTGATCTTGTTCTTCCACAGTGGGTTCACATGGGAGCTGATGATGAAGAATTTTACAGCTTTAAGAACCAGCTCTGCTGAAAGGTGGAAATTCTTGCTAAGAAATTTCCTGAAGTCTAAGAGATGGCCAAGTATAAAGTACAGGCAAAGCCAGAGATTTCCAAACATTAAAAATATTTTGAGATTGAATGGGAGACTTATGGCATGAGTCAACTGATTGAGACATGAGGATCAATTGCTCTGCAGGCACAATGTGCTTTTTAATGGCCCTTGTTTTTAAGCTTATTCTTAGTACCGTAGACAACAAAAGAACTCTAGCCTTGGCTTCTGGAAGAAATATGGTACTTGCACCATGGAGCAAGCAAACATTTACAGAATGGAGAACATGAGAAATGCTGGCAGTGTTTTTATATTCCCTAGGTATGCCCTTGTTTCCCCAACCTAACTAAGTGGAGAAATGAGTTGAACTCTTGTTGAGAAGACTGCAAGCATTTGTCCCCAGCTGTATAACCTATGATTGAATGGCTCATCAAATACTGAATAAACTGCTACTTAGGAACATCTGGTTTCAAAGACACTAAAACATTCTGACTGTCTCCCCTCCCTTCTCTCCCTCCAGAAAGCAAGTCTAGAAGAAATCACGTGGAAGCTCCATGAAAGGTCAAAATCCAAAGGATGTTACACTATAAGACTGCTCTCTCCTAGGTGACAGTGTCAGCACTGTGCTGATCCCTGTGCTGCATAAGCTCAGCTGTTCATGTGGTAGTACAACTAAATAACCAAAGGAATTGGTCTGTCTGAAAAATTATCAAAGGAATAGGCAGCATGTGGGCAGAAATGTGGCTGAAACTGGTGATGTGGGACAAATGCTGCTTAAGACACTGATACAGACTGTCAGCCATGTGCTGGCTTCTGAAAAGAATTGGAGCTTTTCTCTGAGCCAGAACTGCGTTGGCTTGTTAAAGACACACTATCTTTAGCTGCAATTAGAGCTGATCATCTCAGCTCCCCCTGAACGGTCACTCTAGAGCAGAGACTGGCTGTCTGATAGTCGTGTGGAGGCTTTTGGCTCTCAGGTCCAGACTCAGAGGAGCTCTTGGAGACCACCCTGTCTCCAGAAGCACACTGTGGCTGGACTGCATGGGGATTAATAACTAAGCTGATCTAACAGCTGGGAACCAAATCTGCTTGGCTGAAAGCCAGGACAGATGAAAACAGAGAAAAACAGATTTCTTTTTATACTACACTTAGACTTCTTTCCCTCTGTGTATGACTCTCCTAGTTTTCCCAGTAGCCAAGTATGGTGAAGAGTAGAAGGTGGTTTAGAAGAAGCAGTTTTCTGATGGAATTCCTGAGAATGATCATTTATCTGATAGGCAGAGCTGAAGCAACTTTTCTTCCTAATGGGATAGAAGCTGTCCCCTGATTCTGGCAGAACAGCAGCACTGGGGATTCGCCTTCCTTCAGGGTTTGCTATTAAAGCAAACGTACATGTAAAGTATCAAGGAGTGGCTCTGTGGATGTAGTTTGCTTTTTTTTTTTTTTTTTTATTTTCCGTTTTCTTTTTTATACTGTATTTTTAAACAAATCTTTGCTTCAAAGCACTTCCTAGGAGTTTAGAGAACGCTTTCCCCCAAGTTACCAAGCAAACAACAGAAAAACATCAGCAGTGGCAAAACTTTTAGTTTCATGAAAGCAGATCATGGATGTTCAGCCATTTAGCATTCAAGAGATTGTGTCAAGTATTCCCTGAGCCTTGGTACTCAAAAACCTCACATTCTGTGTGACCTGGAATTTAACATACCTCTGTTCCAATGCCAAGATGGGAAGAGGCTATCCCTGCATACAAACAAGGTTAAATTCCAGGCTTCACTGTTTATAGTGAATGTTTGCAAGCCTCAAGTCCCCTTGCACTTATTTGTTTAGTGCTGGAAACACAAACAAAGACAGGTTGGTCATGGGAGGAGCAGAGGCATAACTGAGCTCATTCCCAGTCCCTGGCCTTCACTGCAAGCACATCACTGCAGCCTCTCTGTTCTGGAAGGACCACACTCTTATGCCAATACTGCTAACACTAGTGAACAACCTGGTTTGCAACATCTAAACATTTGTTAGAAGAAAGCCCATTCCTGCTTCACGTCAGCATATCCCATCTTGTTGCTGTCTTCTTGCCAAAATGTCATGTTGTAGGGGGATTCCTGGAACCCTTCCTTATGCAGAAAAGGCAGCTGGAGGGGAGATCAAGCAACACTCTGCTGCTCAGAGAAGAAAAGCTATGTATGTATGAAACTCTGCTACAGTTTCCGGGTAACTGAATCACTTAGCAGTCTAAGAATGAAAAGTAGTGCCATTTTTTTATTTCTTGTTATTGACTATAAAATAGCCCAAGGTCACCAACAGGCAAAATGAAAGCTCAAAATACCAACTTTGAAACAAAAGTTATAATTGTATCAAATCAACAATAACTCATTTCCATGGTGTTCCACCTGCCCTCATAAGGTTATACAGAACAAATGTCAGAGAGATAACATTCAGGAAAAAGGTGTTCTTCTGATAAGGACAATAGCTTTGTAGAAGTTCCTCTGGGGGGAAATAAATAGTCTTCCTTCCCTCCTTTTAAAAACAAACCATCTGATCTTTTGCTAGATTTGTGCAAAGTTTCACACAACTGCTGTTACCCTTCATTTGTATCTCTGTAAAATAACGTCATAAGGTCCCAAGATTACTATCTCACAGTGATGCCCAGATAAGACTCGCAGCTTGCATGTACAAATATCCTTTTCCTAGTTGCTAGCACCGCAAACTCCTGCTTGAAGTTTGAAAGTCAAGCTGTGTTCTGTGTCTGATAAATCACCACAATAAAACATTGCACTTAACAATTCTGTAGTATAGTACTACTTTCTCCTCAGAAAGGAGGAAATCTGCTAAACTTCGCAAGCTGAACGACTTTGCTAAACTAACAAAAGAAATCAGAATAAATTCTTACTTTATTCAGATATGCATGTAAAAACCAGAGGAACTCAAATTGGCATTTTTTCAGATTTTAGATTTGTTTTGTAGATCCAGATATGTTTCCAAGAGTTGGGGTTTTCCGTAGCACTTGGGCACAGCCCTCCTATCTTGGAACATGTGTAATGCACCAGTTGGGTGCTTTGAAGCTTTGCTACTACATGCCTGTCTCCAGCCAAGGCTGCTGGTCCCCTCCAGAGGGACAAGCAAAGGTATTTCTCTCACTAATAGCAGCGTATATGGGATGGGAGTAAAAATAGACTGCCATTTCTAGAGCTAATGTTATTATAGCTGAGATCTCAGTTCGCAGGAGAACAGTAGCATTTTCCTACACAGAGAAATAACAAACACACACATCATGTGTTTTTCTTAATACAGAAGTCAGGAATGAAACAGTGGTAAAGATACGAGGCAAAAAATTAGGAGATATGGTCTTCAAGCTCATACTTGGTCTGTAACCTTGGTCATACCACTGAATGAAACAGGACAGAAGGATGGAAGGATGGAAGGAAGGAAGATCCAAAAGCACTTTTAAGCCTTCAACTCCAAGAATGTGATCCATAAAGTCCTTCTGAGGCACCTGCATTTCACCTGCTGCAGATGAGGTAACCTAGCATGTACTCATACATGTCCAAAATTCACAGAATAGGCACCCTCTGTGCTTAGACTCCTTTAAGCTGCATCAGTGCTAATAAACTAAATGTGCCAGCACTGGGGAATGCCCCATATTCATGATGTTAAGCCTCATGCAACAAGAGACACTATGTACAAATGGCACTCCAGTGATGGACTTTATGTCACACTAACTCCTGAACTGTTCCCCTGCATTATTTGAGAGTCAGCATGGGTAAAAAGCAGGACAAGGACTGCTCTAAGGGAGAACAGACACTGCATTCAGGGACCTAATAATATTCCTGGATGCTGTTTAATAGATGAGGACGGACGTAACCTGGAGGTCTTGAATAAACAAATGGAATCTTAAGTCTGCCTAACAGATTTGGATGGCTTAAGTACAAAGAAATACAAGCTGAGCACAGAAAAGAGCAGCTACTGGTACTTTTACTCCAACATGACACTCAATGGCTCTTCAATTAAAAAAAAAAAAAGATCCTGAGAGTCAAAACTGGAAAAGAAATCCTTATTCTTAGTCAGAGATGCTCCCTTATCAGCTGAGACAGTCTGCCTCCTCTTCATACCCTCTTCTGGCTCCGACACATTGTTTGCCTTCAAAGGACTATTTTTTGAACCTGGACGTGGCGCCTCAGCACAAGAGAATCTGAACTTCCTCAGGCTAAGGAGGACATCAAAGATTTCTGGGCAAGGGTTTTGTATGCTCGATGAAGCCAGGCACACTGGTCACTGCCAACACTGCTGCAAAAATAAACAAAAGAGCAGCTGCCTGATTCATAGAACTGCAGAATAGTTTAGTTTGCAACAGACCTTCAAGAACATCAAGTCCATCCACCAACATGAGAAAGAGGTTTAATGGTGTTTTATATCTACCATTGGTACCCACTGTGTTTAAATCTTCATCTTTCTCTTGCTTATACCACCATTATTAAATCATGATCAAGTTAGCAAACATTTAATGCATGTTCCTTAAACAAAACAGAACAAAACATTTGAACCAAGATGGCACAGATGCCTGTGGCATCCCAAGTCACGAACTTCAGCTGAAGCTTGAAAGTTTTAACTGAAGGCTGCAGTGAATACCTTCATTCTGATTGGTTCTATGTGCTTCTGAGGATCTCCCCACATGTGCAGTAGAGATGATAGCTCTTATAACAGTATTTTTAGAACAAAAAATAAAATTATTTTAAAAGATCAGATACTGCGACAATGAGAGTGCATGCAGACCTAGATTTTCTGAGGCTACAGAAAATATGAGCAGACATGGCACAATTTATAATACAAAATGGCTTTACTATCCTAAAACTTTTAGGCATGTTTTCAATGATGTCATGAACATATATTTTAGTAAATGTACGTGGATGAATTTTTTTCCTCTCTACATAATTATTTCTGTTTTATAATAGCTGCAACAGCCTACAGGCAATGCATGTTCTTGTACTTGGGTGGCTGAAGTCATCTAGTTTTTCTGATGATTCATTCAAGGTGTTTAATACTGATAACCAACCACATATGCACTCCCTGGACTTTCCCACTGCTTCAGTAACACACTGTCTAAACTGGACAACTTATAGTTGTGGATTTTGTTGTTGTTGTTCATTTGTTTTCTAACTAAAACTGGGGAAAACACTAAATTTTCTATTCATGCAAAAATACTTATGTGATAAGTAAAAAGCAGTGAAGTCATCATAGATTAATTCTGTTTTTTTGTTTTTTTTATTTTTTGAGTGCCAATTGAGAGGTCAAATTGTTCATCACCGAAGACATTTTCTTCACAACTATGACTTCTAAGATATTCTATAGATTCAAGAAGCCTTATTTATTAACACAGATTGCTGAGTATTATTAAATGCATGTTTCTGACAGCCACTGCAGATATGAATAAAGTAGCTAATGAGAAGAAAAACTGCCCGTATTACCTTATTCCCAAGGCTAGATTGTGATGACAAATGGTGTTTTCACCTTTGTATACATCACCTTCCATGATTACACATAGTGACAAATAGCTTTTTTGTGTGTATCCATATGAAGCTTTAAGAACTTGGTTCCAAGCTTAGAAGAAAGAAGTTGACCAAAGACAAAATGTATTAATTGCTTTAGGAAAGTATATGTTTACATGTCTAAAAGAAAGGGGTTTAAGGAAAGTTTTATGCAGGTCACCTTTTAAAAGCTTTGTCAAAGCAAGCTCTAAGAATATTAAATGCATGTACTTCTCTTCTAAGTCTTTTCTTTCCCTGGTTTGGCCTGATTTTCCCTAAAACCAACAACGATATTGTAGTTGATATCCTCTGAAGATCTTTCTCATCTAATTCTTGTCCAGAAAGAAGCTATGAAAGAACAAAACTTTGAACAATGAAATCAAACACTGTAAGTTAAAAAATGTAAGATCCCTTTAGGTTTGTTTGAGAATATAAATTAGGGTTAAAAGGTGGTGTGACACATCCATCTCAAGAAGTACTAAGCAGCCACAACATCCATTTAAATGGAAGAGCTATCAAGGACCAGTAACTGCCTTCATGGCAGGTGAAAAAAAGGCTGCTTTCTTCTTTAATTTCACTTAAAGGAAATAGAAAGAAAAGAGCCTAAAGTATCACTCCAAACCAATCAATGTTAAAAAAGTATTTTGTTTTATATTTTGACCCTTCCTATGATCTCTCTGGTTTTCCATCCTCTTGAAGGAAACGGTCATTAAAAGTATTTGGTGCAAGAAACGTGGGAGGAGAGCATAAGCAGAGAATTGAGAGCATCTTCATAGACAGCATACTTCTGCCTGCTCTGGGGGCCACAGTTCACTGGCACATGTGGGTAGGCTTTGTTTCTGCTACTTTTCCTCTTGCTTTGTGTTTCTAGTCTCTGCTGCAGTAGTCAGTTAAAAAATGAAAAACTGAAAAGCTCGTGAGGCTTTTGTGTTTTGTGGTTGTTTCTGTGGTCTAAAAGAGAGGCAGCCTTTCCCCTCTCGGTTTGGATTCAGAGGAGCCTTGAGCAGTGCACTGCTTCTTGCCATAATCTCAGCAGATTTGGGCTGACCTGCAGCAGCTTGGAGCAAGCCTTGGAGGTTAGACAAGGGCAGCCGTCCGTAAGTCCTTTGCTGCTGTGAAGTCCACAAAATTATTGTGTGGCCGTGTCACTGGAAGTAGGGGTTTTCCTTACTATCTATTACAGCAACAGGAAGCTTATTCTGGGCTGCAAAGTGGTCCACAGTAGGAATCAAAATATTAACGTAAGATTATAGGAACCAAGGTACCCTGATACTGACCCAGGAAGAATTTGAAGCAGCTGACAAATAAAAAGACCAGATGGTCTTCAGGATACATTTAGCCATCAAGAAGGTACACAGAAGAAACAATACGTGGTATGAATATGATTTTGGTGATAATATTGACTCTAAGAATATATATTTTTGTTCTGAGTAATTTTTTGTTCTCCTTATAATATTAGCTATAATAATGAGCTAGCTGTATTTCATGTTTCATGTATTTCATGTTTCTTATTGTAATTATTTTCATAAAATTAATTCATTTTTAAAATTACATTGTTCAAAGTCATAGCAATAGAATATAAGATATTCTCTCCCTTGTATGGCTGAACATTTCACCTCACACACTAGAAAAGAAAAACAGGAAGGCACCCAAGGATACACTGGAATACCACCAGGATATGGAGAATTATAAAGGAAAGATACTTGCTATTAAAATAGACTATAATATTTTACAGCACACCGTAGCTCTAACACATCTTGTCAAAAGCTAAAAAAAGGAAAGCTCTGCTGTGGCAGATTGAAAGTTTACCTCTTTTATTTGCATATCACAATCAGAAGATTATTCCATTTTATAATTTCATTAGTTTGCATGGGAAGTCTCTAGACCTTCACCTTCCTCTGGATATGGGATCTATTACACACTCTGGAAGACAGAGTAACCATACCTGTATTGAGGCTGGTGCCATGTAGCATGAGACTAGATCTGCTCCACAGAGTGCAGTGATCTCTGCTTAATTGCAACACCATTTTCTTTAGATAGTGCTTGTGTTTTCCTTGGAGCTTTTGCTCCAGACCTGGCAGGGTCCAATCCTGCTTTATAAATGAGATGCTATGCAATCAGGCTAGGGAATATGCCGCGGGCTTTTTCTGTGTGCGCTTCATACTTACTTTATGTAAAATCGTCTTATCTTGTGTAGAAATGGTGCATAGCCTTTTAATTAAACTAGCTCTAAGTTTTGCCTGAATGATTAATAAAATGAGAAAACTCTCTCTCTTGCTATGAAAGCACTATTCTTTTGTCTTCCTTCATTCTTTTATATTCCTAAACCTTTTCTTCAAGTCAGATCCCTAAGTTGATATTTGTTCCTTGGGGCTCACCTAAGAACTATAATCTGTGGCTAAATCAAGTTAATTTTCTTTTGTCACAAAACTCCAAAACAAAACAACAACAAAAACGCAATAAAAATAACCATTTGTTGTTGTTGTTCATGCAGCATGGCATTTTCATGGCTAAAATTGCCCAAGGGAATGGAGAAATTAATTTTGATAAATTGGATTTTATGGGTATAAAAGACCTCTGAATAAATGAAAAACTATGAGATGACATTTGGATCAAAGGACAGATACCCATTGACTTCAATGGATGTTAAGACTGGTTCTTTGATTAACAAACTGCTTTATTATGAAGCAGTGGTGAGGTAGAAACACTGACGGGAAAAAGGTAACAATGCAGAGAATTAAAGAAGCCATTTGGGACAGGGAGAAATATTTAGTATAGCACCATTTTCTAGCCGTGCAGAACACAATGCTAGAAGTGAAGCAGAACAGATGGAAACCACTTCTGCTTACACTGCTCACAAGCCTCATGTATGCAGCAGTACAGACCTGGTGGCTCAGTACTTCTGCTCAGCACTGTCTGTAGATTACATCCTATGGGTCTAATGTAGTTGAGGTAATTGCAAAATCATGGGCTCCTGTTTATTAATTAGGTATCCCTGCTGATATATCCATTAATATGAACAGAAGGTATGCTTACAAATCAAAGGCAATGCACAGACTTGCACACTTATGACCACCAGATAAACACTAATATTCATGCACGTGTACATACAGTATTGAAACAGTTTACCAAAATTTTCTAAAAGGTGAGCACAAACAGAAAGTATTTTCAATCAGTGCAATTAATTAGTAAATTACAGAATGATTCCTATGGTAAAACTGCATTCCAGTTATATCTACACACACACATACACACACAACCCTTCAGAGGTGACAAACTTGCAAATGAGGTCTAACTTCCAGACAGAAGCCAGATGACACAAATCTCTGCTTCCTGCCTTGCATGAGTAGCACTGAGAGAGCTACTGAGGATGATCATCACTCGGGTGGAAGGGCTGGATGAGTTTCTCCATCAGGTCAGTCTCCTGACCCAACTAACTCTGCAGCTCTGAGCATCTGCAAAGTGCACAGGAAGGGACTGGAAGAAAAATTTAGCATTGTGTAAGTCAATCTGTAAAAATCACAGAAATGCTGGACTACTGTTCTCTTTGGTTGTGCTTGTATTTTACTTCTTAGAGTCAGTTGTTGCTTTTTTAGTGTTTCTGTTATGAATAAAAATATGGCGAGTTTATAGAAGAAAAAGAGGGGTGATATGGACAGACTCCGAATGACAGACTCAGAATGTAGGGAGGCATCATCTCTACAAGGATCAGGGTATCACACAGAAAAGATAAGAGCCTTATAGGAGCATCCTAGAAACAGGATCAAATTCAAGAGCCCAAAGCAAACCTCCACGTAAACATGGAAAAGTCAAATTTGACCTTGAGATATGCCAAAAGGAACAGGTAATGTGTCATACCATTTTACCTATGGAGAAATTGTAAGGGGAAGGGGAAGTAACAAGCTTACCAGTAAGGTTAACTACCTGGAGAAAATTACTGAAAAGATCATGTAACATGGTTGCTTGTGATATCAGAATAAACAGACTTGTAAAATAAACCTTTTGAAAATTAAAAACATGGGGGAGACATTGGATTCGCTTTCCAAATAGAGGGCAGACAACAGTGCTGCCGTAAGTTTTCTGAAAACAATATTTCAGACCCTAAGACAATTGCTTCCAAGAACAAAAGATTTGAACCCCGCTTTGCATTAAAGCCTATTTCTTGACCTCTGCAACCACTCACCCCTCCCTGCATAACAATTTGCACTGAACACCCATGGATGTTCAATATTCAACAACTAATTAAAATTTTTTGCTGTTTTCATTGCTTTGAACAAGAAGCTGGTTTTGGTGTTTTCAGGTCTTCATACAAATCATACCTCTGCAGCTCTCATTCCTAAACTTAATTAATAGTTATTATTATTTATGACTGCACTGCATATTAGTCCAGGCTTTAATTTGGTCTTCTAAAAACAGAGCCTGCAGCGGTGCTCTTAGACTTTTTTCCCCTCATCTTTTTTCCTTTCTGAAATAACATTATTAGTTCAAATCTTGTGGCTTGTTTTTATATGGCTGATGATTTGTCTTTTTCTCTCCCTTTTACCCTTCTAACATTTTATTTTTAAAATGCTCCAACCTAACTTCATTCTGATTTCTCACTCATGGATGCTTCGAGGACTCACATGGCTGGCTATCATCCTTCCATTCTCATTACTGCAGAGCTTAATTTAATTTCAAAGGTCATATGGTCTATATATCCAGTGGGCATGGTAGCTAGCTTGTGTTCATACACAATACATCTTTCTGAACTGAAACTCACGATCCTGTTAGTGCCCTTTGTGTGAAGATTGGCCATTACCATCTCCAGAATATGGGTAAAATTTGCTGTTTCTGCTTAAGTCCCAGTATCTTCTCTAATCACTTATGCTCTGCTTCCATTCCCTGTTTTTAACTTGCATCCAAAATTTCTGCTATCCACAGACACTAAAATCAGTTTCTGAGCCAGAGGAAGCTGAGTTAGTCACTACTGCACTGGATCATTGCTCTCTGGTCCAAAGTCTGCCTTAAAATTGTTATCTGATTTTTTTTTTTTTAATGATCTTTTGATCATTACTGAAATAAACACAAGAAATTACATTACCAGAGAGCCTTGGCAGAATCTGCTAATTATAGTTGGCACAGTCAGAGAAATCTGAATCCTCCTGTGAGACCCTCTGATTTTGACCATGTTTTCCCAGGGAGATCTGCCCCAAGCTTAGCTGTCTCATATTGAAAAAATTCTACCATTTGTAGGAGTGAAGTCTACACAATGTTGTGTCTCTGGTTCTGAGGAGTCTTTAAAATTTTGATAGCTTTCATTAGGAATATCCCCAGAATGATTAAATGATCCCAAACCTGTCCTTTGAGTGCTTGTGAATCCTTAACAGAACTTGTTACTCCTATCCATTAGCGTACAGCATCTCGCTATGTGCTCAGACATCCTGCTTCTCTGACACCTCACAATGTGCACAGAACAAAGTCAGTGCAGTTGCTATGTGCAGAGCTTCGTGCTTATCTGCTGAAGCCATCAAAATGTGGCAGAAGAACGAAGTGGGAAGCAACAGAAGAAGAAAGGATGAGCTTAGATTTTAGAGTAACCAAATGCTGCTCTAACAAAATTCCCGACACCCAGCTCTACTGTGGTACTAAGTCATGGGAAAAGCACTCTTATCAGTGTGTTCCCAGAAACACTCATCTGTTCCCCTTTCAACTACAGAGCTAGCATGAGACAGCAGACTGATCAATGCCAACAGTTTTGTTATTTTTGTTACAGCAAGTGTCTTGCAAAGTCAGGCCCTTGCTCTTCCTGAATGGCTACCTCCAGTTATCTGATCCCAAGTGACCTCAACATCATATGTGCAAGCAGGGGTGACAGTGCTCTTCCACATGTAGGTGCTACACAGCCATTAACATCTGCAGAGGAGATGCTACAATGACACTGCAAAAAAGTCCATAAGGAATCCTTTAAATACTTAAAGGAGGCTTATTAAAAAAAAAAAAAAAAAAAAGATGGAAACTTTTTACACAGGTAGACAGAGGAAAAATTGGAATGGTTTTAAATTAAAAGAGGAGATGTAGATTAGATGGTGGAAGGAAATTCTCAGGAAGAGGTGAGGTACTGGCATAGGCTGCCCAGAGAACTATGGGTGCCCCATCTCTGCAGCTGTTCATGGCCAGGTTGGGCAGCCTGAGCTGGTGGGTTGCAACCCTGCCCACAGCTCATCACTAGATGAGCTTTAAGGTTCTTTCTAACTTAAACCATTCTATGATTCTATGAAATGAGAAGCACTGGAGTGCCTGGTACAGAGTGGGTGCTAGCATTCCTGTGCTCTGCCTGAGCCAGGGGCTCTAAGGAAATCACCACGTGTGAAATTGTAGTCAAAAGATGGCAACATCACGTTACTCACACAGGGAAATAGCTTAGTGCTGCATGGGTGACTGTAAATACAGCATTTCTTTACCCAGAGCACTTGACTTTGCATCCTTAACAATGATTGCACATAATCTTTCTCCTTCTTCACTGAAAATACACAAACTCCTGTAAAGTACTGACCAGATATCTGCCACACACACATTAGGAGGAAACTAGCACTCAAATGATCTGGATTCATTTCCTTTCCATGCATGAAACTATATTTAGAAAAACAAATTTCCCAGTGCATTAAAACTGCTGCATGCGTGTCTATTTTGGACACGCAAACAAAAATTTTGCATGCGCATTGGATAGTTACAAATGAATTGATTGCGATGTGAGTGTTGCCTTCAGAAAATTGTGTACCATTAAATAATTCATGTTATCCTCCTAGCAGAAGAAATCTGAGTGTCTATAGTGAGAAGCTGAATTAGTGAAAAGGAGGATTCAGAAAATATTGTTCTATGTTGCAATGGTAGTGCTTCATTACTGCTTGTACAGAAAACAAACTGGATAATTTGTAGCTCCGATAAGCCCTGGTGAATGCACCGTATGGGATTAAGGGGAAGTGCTGCATCAGCTCCACCTTTGGAGAGGACAGAAGCAGGCTGGGCTCCACTAACTCAAACAAAGCAGTTGCTGGAGCAGACCCACGGCGTGGGGAAGGTGCTGGATCTACATCCTGGGAACAGCTCTAAGAAATCACTCAAACTTACCCAATACAAGAAAGGAGAAACAAATTTTGGAAACCTGCTGGGCAAGAGACAGCTGTATGTCAAGACTCAGGCCAGGTAGTCCTGCCTAATTGGCATTAGGGGCCGGCATTTCTATCATGTGAGAAATTTTGAGAGAATAAATCATTTTATAGAAGGCAGCATGAATTCTCTGAGCTCCAAACTGAATAGTGCTGCTGGCATATATCTGCTATTTAGAGTACATTCAAACACATTACACGCTGAAGAACAAAATAGCAGAGCAGCAAGAAAACTACGCAGACAAAAAATAAGAAGGTAATGTGTGTGGACTAATTCATCATAGCTTGGTGAAAACTGGTCTTCTGCATGTTATCTCCATCTTTCAACTCTGTACAGGATCCCTGTTTGTTCCTGAAGTTGTACTGACTGAGACTAGGATATAGGTCTTGGTCTTATTATCTGATGGTTTGTAATATCTTGTAATACTTGATGACTCGATGAAAAATTACCTTTTAAAAAGCTTGATATTAATTTAAATCTTACAAGGTTTTGCTCATTATTTCTGAGACAGCCTGTTCAGCTCCTATTCAGCAGTTACAGCAAAGTCGGCTGACCCCATTGATGAGGTAATCAATTATGCTGGAACAAAACAAACTAGTAACTCGAAGGGAAGGAAACCTATGGTTTTTCACAGTGCCAGAGAAAGCAGAGAGAAAAAGCATTTGGCAAACGACATAGGACAAAATAATTCATTTCCAGGTTCTGGAATACATTCCAGAAAAAATACTTAAAGTTTGCATTAAATATGATTAAAAAAAAATAATCAATGTTCTTCTATGTGGAACACCTTTATTCTGAATAAATGAAGACAAAACAGTGCACACATCCAAAGCTGTGGCTCCACAGGCATGTGGCACTCTGGAATGGAGGTTAACATGCCAGCAACTGCAATTATTCCAAATAGCAATGATTTAGCATTCTGTGATGTCGGGAGTGCAAAAAATACAGGCTATGCCTTTATATCACAACCATCTGAAATCCAAGTTTAAATTCTGCCTTTAAAGCGACTGCAGCGCGGCTTGCTGCTGTGTGCACGCTGGAGAATAAAAATGATTAATTCTGCCCATCAGTGAAGTTTTTGCTTATGAGTATTGCAAGCCTTTGCTGTGTGCAGCAGAAAAAAAAAAAAAAGGAAATCATTTTTATGCTTAGTGTGAAATCCTTATTCAGAAACATGTAACAGTGCTAATTACTAAATACTGGGAAGACTGGATAAAATATCCTTTAATGCTGGCTTAAATAAAGGAGAAAACACCTTAAACCTCAGAACATTTACCAGATACTTCTAGCTCACAATTTTACAATCCTGAATTGAGAAAGGATTTTCATTTTAAAATTAACAGAAGAAACTGATTGGAAAAGAAGTAAATCAAATGGAAATATTTCATCTATATGAGCTCGAGCTGAACATCTGAAAAAAAAAAATAGCAGAATGATCAATTCCTCCCTGCAAGAGAGGTACAAAGACTGCTTGTAAAAAAGAAAAAAAAAAACCCTTTTGGAATCACCACAGCAGGAGCCAGAGGAAGCTTTGCACCCAGAGACCTAATGTTGTCTGTTAAGCTAACTAAACTAGTAAGGAAGGAGAAAAAAAGTAAGATTTTATCTTTTCATCCCCTTTCACTTCAGTGCTCATCTCCTCAGTGCTTAGCTTGATCCCAGTTTTCTTTTCCTGAGGATTTTTTTCCTCCCTCCCCCGCTTTCTTCCTTTCCATTTTTTTGATGCTGATGGGAGCAGTGTGGGTGTGTGGCGTGGCTGCATCCTAGTGGGGCCCCTGCCTTTCTCGTGCACATCTTCATGAGCGGCAGTTGCAGAACATGCCACAAAGGACTGGGAAGGGACTGGGGACAGGGATATGCTGCAAATTTGGCCTGGCCCTCTGAGCCCTGCAGAGAGCATGTGCTGAAGCAGCCCAAGCGCTCACATCTGTGTCCAGCCACGCTAAGGGAATCAAAGACCTCAAAAGTCAGGCAATGTCTTGTGGCTTGGGAAAACTCTGAAAGAAAACATGGAAATAGTCTACTGAAGACAGCTGCCTGCTGCTGTTTGCCATAATGTAAAATGTGGTGTGACTTAAGAGGGAGCCCTGGTGGCCATTTCTGGAGGACAGCTCCAGTACACCAAGCTGTGAGATCATAGAATCACAGAATGGCTTGGGTTGGAAAGAACCTTAAACATCGTCTAATTGTGTCATGGGCAGGGTTCCCACCCACCAGCTCAGGCTGCCCAGGGCCTCACCACCCTCTGAGTGGAAAATTTCTTCCTACCATCTAATCTAAATCTCCTCTCTTTTAATTTAAAACCGCTCCCCTTTGCCCTGTCTCTATCGGCACGTGCAAATAGCCAACTCTTCAAATCCCTAGCTCTCCAAGTTAGAGATAAGAGATGTTGGAGAGAATGCAATATACACAACATAGACGTACCGTCCTCGACTTTACAGGGGAAATTCTAATGCAGCGCCTTATTCCTCTGAGGTTTTATGACAAATTCTTCTTTCAGTTACAGCCAATCTGCCCTGTGTAACTCAGACTATAATTTGAACAGTTACTTCTAAGCCAGCACCTTATAAACTACCAGCTACCAACAAAGGCTTATTATCCTGGAAAAGCAAGGAAAACTACAGCCTGTCTATAAGCCATAGGCATACAGTGAGAGAAATCTCACCATGTCTCCATCCTGACATGGTTCCTCCTTGGAGTCCAAAACACTCTGGGATAGGACTTCATCATAGGAATTATTTTACAAGGATCACAGCCCTGAAAAAAGCACAGCTAAAACACTACAATACAGGCTCTCAGCTCTACCTTCAGCTGAAAAAAACCCTGCATTTTCCAGTGCTCTTGTCATCTTCAAGAAGCATCTTAAATTATTACACAATTAGAAGGAATAAAACCAGATTTCTTGGGCAAGTTAGCTTGGTGTATTATTGAGTTATGTGCCCTATTTTATTAATGGCATATTTAGGAATAAGAAAAATCTTAATTTTAACCTTAAAAAATGAACTCTACGAACCCATATTTCAGTGTATGCATTGTAAGCCCACACCAGGGAATACTCTGAAAAATAAAAATAAACTTACAAACTTTGAATGCACTTCAAGGGTCAAAAAGCAATGGGAACAAATGCATTATTTAATCATAAAAAAACACACTCAATTCAATGCAAGGCTGAGGAGGGAGCTCAGACTCCCAGAAGCACGTGAAGCAAGAACTAGTTTGAGGAACTGCTGCAGCCAGCACTGGAGCTGAGTGTTTGCTCAGAGGTGGAGAGGTGGAGAAGACAGGCAGTTGTTAATGAGAACAAGCTGCCATTTTCTCAGGAACAGTGAAACAGTTTTGCTTGAAAAAAAATCAATCCTTTTATCAAAAATGAGAAGTAATACCATCAAAAATATAGCATTGTGCACACATTCCCTCAATTCCATGACAAATTTTGTATCCTTTTTAATGCTGCATTATTAGCAACTACATCTTTATTGCAGTCTCCTGCATTCCTGCTAAGAGTTAGGTCCATCTCTTACCTGTCTGACACAGGCTCTGCTCTCATTACGTTGACTCAAAGCTAACAGTAACTTTTAAAAAATGCTCACAATAAATGTTGGCTATGGTATGCTTACCCTGAGGTAGTTGAGGGTGAAGTTTGTCAGACCCATTCGAGTGATGTTTTTGGACAGCTGCTCCAGCACCTGAGGGTCTTGTGCCTAAACAACAGAGAGAAAAAGAATTTTCACTTTGCTTTTTCATCTATTTGCTTTTCTTTATCCGCTTGGTGGAATGTGGGGAAGGTTCTTTGAAGAGAGGTGTCATTCCTATTGATAATGAATTTATGCCATAAGCTACAGAGCTCTGTTTGCACAGGAAAATGCAAAACCTTAAAGAATTGAACCAGAATGAGGAACTGTTTTCCAATACTTCCTTCTGTCCATAACCATTCAAGTAATATACCTTGGAGGTCTGGTCACGCATAGGGCACAGACAAGCAGAGCACCCCACCCACCCACTCCACAAAGAGCTTCCTGTAAGAACTTGAGCCTTTCATGTGTTGGCTGGAAAACAAGGAAAGTAAGCAGATAAAGGCAGAAGTAAAGAAGGTATTGCTTTCTTTTTGTGTATGAGAAATTGAAGCAGAGAACTCATCAAAGCACTTTCTAACAGACCTAATCATGTGACAGGCACTAAGCACAGGCTGGAGAACCTTTCTGGTTTATGTTATTTTACCTCAGATGAAACTGGAAAAGGACGAGCACAGTCCTTCTATGACCCAAGCCAGGAGCTTTACCTGTGAAACTAGCCTCTGCTTTAGAATGAGATCGATCTCATTACTACAATACCTGCTGGTTGTTATCTAGTTTGAATTGCAACCTCCCTAAATATAAAATTGTGCCCACAGCCATTATTATTTAATGGGATATTGTTGAATAGTTCAGAAGTTGAACCCTCTTAAAAAAAAAAAAAAAAAACAACAAGCAAACAAACAAACAAAAAACTAGAAAAGGGATAGAAATGGAGGAAAATATTTCCAACAGTATTTCCAAGTCTGGGCTGCTTAAGTTATTTAAAACTCCTCTCTAAAATATATATCTTTAATTTTGGATATGCAAGTAACTTGATGTCAAAATAAGGATGTATATTTGGGGTTGTATTCTTACCCTCTACAACACTATAGCCCTGTAATTAATTTTGTATATGGAGCGCTACTAATCTGAATGCTTCTGCAATGCAGAACTGAACGTAGCAATAATACTGTGTTCTTTGTTTCCTCTCAGTGATTTACTTTATTACAGTTTGACTTCATCCTGCAGAATATATGAAGTTTTAATGTTCCATTGTGTATGTTTTCATTCAATTACAAAGAAAAAAAAAGTCTTGAAATATTAGGAAGGGAAGACCTGGGTTAAATTCTGAAGTATTTTGAGTAAAGATGTGATATTTATTTATTTTCTGCCATATATAAGAGTAAAATTAGTTAGCTTAATTTAAAGACCAAGAAAATTTGTATCTACAATGATGGAAATTCACTGATGTTAGTTTAGTTGATATCAATATGAACAGATTTTCAGCCCAAACCATAAAGACTACGAAATGGGATTAAAAACAAAACTGTGCTAAACCAAAATGGAAATATAGCAACAGTGGTAACAATGAAGCACTGAGATAGGAAGGAGCAATGAAGGAACTTATAATGGATGTAGTTGCAGGCAAAAGAAAATATTTATAGTTAATTGCCTTGGGTGTGAAATTTGCTGGAGTTCTTCATAAACCTAATCTCATCTCTTTGCATTAGGTCAAGTGAAAAAAGGATTACTTACATGCATGGCTAGAATGCTGCGTGGGACTAATTCTCTGTACTGTCTAATAGTAAAGTGCCATGTTTTTATTCTCATAAGATCATCAAAAGTAAACTCCAAGATAAGACGTCCTTCTGTGCATACCTAGAATACATAAAATGCATGACATAAATTCCCAGGAATTCTGTTTTCAGTAGTATTGTATCATTGACCAAACAACATTCAAAAATATCAGAGCAGTATTCTATTGTTCACCTGAGCTGGACTAATTATTTCTCTCTCTCATAGGGGGAAAAAATAAATGTGGGAAAATGACTTCACTGGTCTTACTGCAGAGCAGACAGTACCTTATAATGCTAAAGATTTCATAGCATTTCACAGAGTATTGTACTCACTAAATCTTATTTATTGCATCAGTTCTCTCTCTGTCTTGGTTCAGGACTGCTAATTAATGACCCAGCCTTGCAATGGAGGTGACTGAGGTCCAAGTGTGCACAATTGATGCAAAGTTGCTGACCACTGTTCCCAACTTTTCTTAGGTTGATCTTGCCTCACAGTGGATGGGCACATAAAGTTTCCTTTCCTATCCACTTGGAATGTAGGGTGCCTGAATGGCTGCGATTG
Organism: Chrysolophus pictus; assembly: GCA_037305975.1. Classification (NCBI taxonomy): domain Eukaryota; kingdom Metazoa; phylum Chordata; class Aves; order Galliformes; family Phasianidae; genus Chrysolophus; species Chrysolophus pictus. The sequence continues at coordinate 14,942,736 of CM074579.1, forward strand.
ATGTTAATCCTATTTTTTTTTTTTTCCTTTCTTCTCATCCTTGTCTTTTCCAAGTACTTTTATCTTTTTATCTCATTTTTACTTTTCTTTTATTTCTTATCTTCTTTTATTAATGCTGCCCTTTCATGGAATGGTGGGACAGCAATGAAGGGACAGAAGGTACAGGGGAGCTGCATCTATGGCCAGTGGCTCCTGCAGCACTGTGAGAGCACTTATCTAAGAAGAGATACATATGGGAGGCAGCAAGGGGATACTACCTGGAAATGACGAATAAAATAAATTACTGAAGATTTTTAAGCAACTGTATTTGGAAAAAAAAAAAAGCTAGTTGTGAAGTAGGTGCAAAATACATGCCTGCCTTGGGGCACCCTGGAAAACATAAATGAGGCCTGATCTAAAATTTAGCTACCTCTGTTGTTTTCTTTTAATTGAATGCTTAGACCTACAACTCCTATTCCAAGCAGAATTTCAAAGTACAGGGTGCAGAGATACTGTGGAGACATAGCATAACAATTCTTTTTAAAAGAAAAGGTTCTTGCAAATTTAATTTTAAAATAACTGATATTTGATTGAGCAACTAGCCGTCCTAGATTTGGTTGAGGCCATTGGGCTTTTTTACAACCCTAGCTCCCATCAGACTAGTTCCTGCTTTGGCAATGCGTGGCTTTTCTGGTTAGCAGTTCATTAATATTATTGTGACTTTTTCTCATGCTTGTTTCTACAAAAATACACAGGTAACTTTAACGGGCATATTATACAGATACACTACTCTAGACCTATGAAGAAGAATGTTGCAACAGGTTCTCCTCTGCCCCTTTTAGCATACCTCAGTGAAGCCTTCAAATTCTTAATGTAACTTACGCTGTTGTTTGACCCTGATCTTGGTTTTCACATCACTTGTACTGTGATAAGAAATTACCCAGAGATATACACATGTGTGCAGATAAGGATTAAAACAAGAAGAAAAGCATTCTGTTGTATTAACATTACTGTGCTGAGGCCAAAGTTCCTGATTACTGACCGGTTAAATGAAAATACTTCAGGTTTAAAATATTTTTTAATAATAATACCTGTGGCTTCTCAAATGTTTCTTCTGCGGCTCAAAAACCCACAGCTCTTAACAGACTTGTTTTACGCACTAGCATTAACAAATTCTAATAGAAAAACTGAAACACATACCTCATATCACAGTGGTAAAAATTTATACGTCTTATAAAGGAATTTAATTTCCTTATGTGGAGCAGAATTTTATGCACTGCTTTTAATCAATAAAATTGGTGCAGTTCTTATTTTAAATGGGCTTTTTTTTTTTTTTTTTTTTTTTAATGCTACCTTTTACATAGAATCCAAAAAATCAAAAGGGTCTCCAATTAAGAAAACATTTTCTGTTGTGCTGAATTCATGTTACCGTACTGTGAGCTCTGACATTTTGTTTCTGTGGTAACCAAAATCAGCTGATTAGTTGGCATGGCAACAGAAAAGATGTAATCCCAGCAGACACACTCTAATCAATGCCCCCAGCACAGATGGTCTCCGGAGGATCAACAAGAAAGAGGCTGGCAGGCATTCAGCATATCACGTGGTTGCTCTAGACTAGGCCAGGAAAAAACTAAAAAAGAATGTTTCTCAAACTAACCAATAGCTTTTTAACCCTTTCACTGCACTTATTAATTGTAGGAAATTCAACTGCCTGCACCTTTCAGAAATAAATTCATTCCTGTTCCGCTTGGATTCCTGCAGTAGTGATACAATGCACCTTTTAAAATTCTTCCCCCTTTTGTTAATGGCCATCTCTCAAACCTGGCTTTAAAAGAAATCTGATGCCTTTACAAATCTGGAATGTGCTGGAGGGCCAAAATCATCAGGAGTGTTTGAGTTCCACGCTTGTAAATCAGTTTGATGGAGCACAAGAGAAGGCCTGTCCCACCAGTGGGTGCTCCTTGATCTCAGGGTGGAAGCAAAGCTCAACCTTGGTGATGTTATCAGGAACTATAAAAACCACAAACTGCAGAAAACCAGTTTGGCTATACATGAAGTTGGAGTGTTGGAAAACACTCACAAACAGAGTATTGGAAATACTCATCCTTTGCTTGGAGAAAAAAAACAACAAACATCTGCCCAGGCAAACGAACACAGTAGTCAGGGCTTTGGCCTCTTCTTTGCCACTCTAATTCATGCCACTGAATTGCATTTATTTATAACTTGACAAAATCTGTTCTTAAGCATGTGTCTTACTTTATGTAGACAACAGCCTTCTAAAGACAAGCTGAACTATTTGTATCCTCACTGGTAGGCATGTTCTAGCCACATTTGAAAAAAACTGGAAGTGCAGTGTTATATATTCATCCAATATTGCAGTATGCAGTGAGTAGCTCTAACTGGGAAAATGTCGAAATGAATAAAATGCAGCTGCAGATTCCTGATTCAATATGTGATGAGAACTGTTCCAGCCCATTATATTAGATGCTAGTGAATTTGTAGCTTACAAGTTGTTTGTGAAACTGAAATAGCTATTAACAAGAATAGCTTATTTGTGCTTTTGCACTAAAAAAACCCTTCACTGGGTCAAATTCAGACATGATGTGGGGAACTACTCAGTCAGCTGGAGCGCTGCTTATTGGAGTTCTGTTCTTCCAGCAATGCTGTGGGAGTTAAGAGTCTACCTTTGTGTTCAAGATCTATGACCTCACTATCTCTGCTAGAAGTTACACATACACAGCTGAGACCTGAGACAGCATTTGGCACTAACTTAGTTTTGAGAGCAGTGTATTCTTTTCTCCTTTACTGCACTATATGCTGTCTTCTATTTCAACAGTATTACTTATCCAGCCATTTTAACATACAGCCATTACAGAAAAAACCCCAATCTTTAAAGGCAGCTCCACAAAGAAGCAGACACCCTGCACCTCTCCATATTTTCTACATGTGGCAACCATGGACAACTCTTCCTGAGCACTGAGGTGGTAAAGAGCTGCCACCCAGAAATATCTCCATGTTTGTGTCTGTGTAAACCACAGTGGGCTGGAGTGAGAAAGCCGGAACAAATATACCATAAAATACACACCTCCCAGCTCAGCAGCACTGCACATGGGTGGCTTCTCCCTATCCTTTAAGTCCCACACCATGAGGAATAAAATTGTCAGAGAAGACACACATGCTAAAACTACATGTGCCATGCAGCCCCTAAGTATGATGCTGTCAACATCAGTGCCTTGTTAGACTCAAAAACCTCCCCAGTTTTGCAAGATATGGGCAATATGAATGGATTATCTCCTCCTGATGCACCTTTTCTTCTGTGCTTTTTTTCCATGTGAAAGTTGATGTTCACAGAAATGAACAGGTACAAGATGCAAACGAAACATTTTCTGTTAAACTATGAAGTGTGCCTTTCCATTTTCAATATTGAAACTGGTTTTTAAGGTAGGATTTTTATTTTGACTTGGACTTTCCATCTTTTTGGTACTGTTTTTATAAATATACAACACTCACTTTAATTAAAGAACTGAAGTAGTCAATGTATGAACATAATATAATTCACTGTATTCCATAATTCACTATCTGTTGCAAATATTCAATATGTACTAACTGTACTAATTACCTGATGCAGAACGTGCGCAAATCAATAGAGTCCCTCCATTGACTTCCCTGCCCTTTGGACCAGCATCCTACTGTACTAAATCACCTTTTTCCCATAGATTTAAAGTCCTTAGACTGAGTATCAATTGTAAAGTGAGCCATCCAAAATGGTAGGTACCAGCAACGTAAAACCTCATTGTTGCTTTAAAATTGAGTCAAGAGAAAAGGAGATGGGCAGATTGCATTTAATTTATGTACATCCGATAGTTCCAGAAACCTGGCATTATGTTCTTCTCATGCAGTCTTTCTGGGACAATTGCAGAAGATGCCCACAGAATTTTCAAGTCATGTAATGAATACAGAAAATAACAATTAAAGGGATTCAAGAGTTTTCAGTATTAGAAATAATCTCAGTCTACCAGAAAAATGCAACAGCCAATATTTTTCACTCTCAGACACACCAGAAAGAAAGAAAAAAACCAAAACAAAAGCGAACAACATGCTTTTTTGAGTCTTCCCTGTTACCTTGGTAAACATGGGTTTTCCATGCTGAGTGACCATGGTGCATTGATCACAGTCCACTGTGATGGATGAGTTGTGGTATGACTCTTTTGAGTGCTTGAGAACATAATACAGGTCTGTTACACCTCCTTCAAAGACAGTGCTAAAGTAACGAGGAATGAGGGTCCTTCCAATTGCTGTGAGGAAAATACAAAGCAGAATTCAGCAAACGCTCTAGGTTATAAAATCTTCAACCATTTGCTTACAGAACATGAATAAATTTAAGTGCAATGAAATCAAACTTCATTTAAGTAATATAATACATGTTTTCTGTCTGCTGTAGAAATGGAATTGTGCCTGCTTCCAGTGAAATCAATGAAAACAGCTTATTCTGATACTCAGAGAGTGAGCTCATCTTATTCAATCTCTTTACACTGATGGTGAGTTAGAGTCACTTTTGAAACCATCTGCAAGTTTTTTGTCCCAAAGTAATTATCATACAGAGAGCCACATGGTGTCAATTATGACTGAAAGTTGGATATTACTCATAAATGTATAAATACAAGTGCTGAGCATTTACAGAAATGCATTTTTACATTCAAAAAGGCAAAGTGCATTTATATAGAGGAGTTGTGGACACAAATATGTTTGCATGTGTGCACATGTGTATGTATATACAGCCGCACAGACACTGTTGACTGTGTTGACTGAATAGGACAGCTATGGCTATCGATCTGGAGAGTGAAGAAAGACCTGAGAATGCAACACAGCGTATGTTATACAACATATGATTGCCAACAGAGAGTCTACCTGAAATCTCTCTTTAGACTGAGTGTATTTGTGCCACAGGCTAGAAGGTCTGTGGTAGCTTATATCCACTCTTACTCCTCAGGAGTATGGACTTCAGTACTGAGCTCTCGAAGTAAGTAATGGTAATAGTGAGCATGGCATGCATTTTGGATGCACTAGCAGAAAACCAGTATCAAAGGCAATTATCTTGTATGCAACCGATGTTTTCCACCTCCCTTTTTTTTTTTTTTTTTACAGATAAATTTGGATGCAACCACAAGCCTGTATGAAAGAACACTTTAGTTTATAATAGATCAATACTTCCATATTGAATGAGTCATTGCCTTGCATGCATTAATCAATCCACAGTAATTCTGAGTGGTGGCTACATGAAAATTACCTCCATCTTCAGAGAGAAAAACTGAGAGATCTAAACTAAGCATTCTGGAACAATGAGACAGAAAAGTCACCATCAACAGGCAAAATTAGAGTTGATTAGCTCCTAATTCTTATTTATCTACCAGGACTATGCGGTGACTCATGTCTCTCTTATACCTTTCAGAGTAATTTCTGAAAAACTTATTTTCATAGGAATTTTGTCAGCATACAAACAAGGGCACTTGACCTTAAAAATGTATTTGCAAGTGGGTGTTGTAAATTAAAAACTATGGTGTTTTCACAGAAGTGGTTTCTGTGAAAGCTGTTTCTGCTCTGTGTGTTACAATGTGGAATACAGCATGTGCAGTTATAATGCACATTATGTAAGGAAAATATACAAATATAGAAAACAAGGACTTAAAGCTTTTACTGCAATATTAGATATCAACATAATTTTAAGGATTAAAATATACTGTGTTCTTTGGATGTGGCTGTCAGTTCAATGAATACTTTGAACAACTATTCTACAACTCAAGCTCCTAAAAAACCCACCCACTCGCTGTGCATGTATTAATTTTCTACAGTCTTTTAATTCAATTTAGAGAAAATGAAGTCCAGTGTATCAGCATAAGACTCGAGCTTTAACTCCAATTTTTCCATCTTGGTATAGTATATAGCAAAACTTGAAACTTTCCCATCATGTTAATTTTTTGCTCCCCTAAGGCTAATTAGTGCAAATTAAATTTCCTGCTAATCATCCTAGGCAGCAAATGTGTGATATGAAAATCCAGCATTCCTACTGCTTGTGATAAACCTCTATTCACGTGACTTAGGCATCACATAAAAATCCTGAAACTTCTTTAACTGCATTTATAGACCATTCCCGAAGTAGCATAGTCATATGGTGCTGGTTTTAGCCTTGTAACCGCAGCTACAACACATTAAAGAAGGCTAGAAATACATTAAATATCCCATTATTTTTTCTACTAAGCACTGTCTGTTCTTGCCACTAGGATCTGCTACTGTGAATAACAAAGTGGGGAGCCAAAAGAATGAGGAGAAACAGGGGTGCACACAAGGTGATGCCCCACAGAACCTCATTTTCATCTACAGATGCCCATGCAGACTCTGTCTGTCTGAAAAAGGGAAAACTGCTCCTGTGAGTGTCTACTATACACTAGCATAAGCTCCAGGAGAAACACTCACAAAACCCTACTAACAAGCAGGCTGGTCCTCAGCTCACTAAGCTGCTTTTGCTACAGAAGACTGAAGCAGGTCCAAGGCTTGGGCTCTCTTCCTGAAGCATTTCATGGCTTAAAAAGATAACTTATTTTCTAGTATAAACATGACTCTGTACAGTGGTAACAAAGCTTACTTGTGCAGAAGATGTTTCCAAGAACAACAAAGGGCTGTGGAACAAGCCCTTGTAACCACAAACTTTCTGTGTTTTAAGCGCAAAAGACTTGCCTTGATGTTTTCTCCTCCAGAACATAATTGTGTGTATGAATATCCAAGCACTCTCAGCTCCACTCTTTATTACCCCTGCCCCCCCCTCCCCCTCCCCCTAAGTCTCCCTGCTCCCCTACCCTCATGGTCTTTCTTTTTCCCATCTTATGGTCAGTTTATATGCACAGGTTATCTTCCATGTTCACAGTTCAGCTCTCAGTGCTGCCCCGTCCCTTCTCCCCCTCCTCACACAGTCTGTTCTCCTTGCTCAGGCAGGCTCACTAATCCCCCCACAGCTCTCCAAATCCCTCATTCTCCTTACCTAAAGGGGGCCATGGTATCTATTTGCAGTCTCCCTGTTCTCCTCCTCTCTCCCTCAAATGCCAGCTTCATGCAGACTTTCTCAGTGCCCTTCCCAGCCACCCAGGCTGCACAAAGCTCCTTGCCTCTACAGTGTAAATCCTTCTTCTGCTTCTGAATTTTGTGTACTTTTCCCCAAGATCTTCTGTCTCCTACTTTTCTGCACTCTGCTTTGTCTGACTCCATCCCTCCTCCCTTTGCTCAGCATTCTATCCACCCAGGGACAAGGCAAGAGCATCTCTTTGCGCCCTCCATGCAGCTAAGCAGCTCCCTATTTACTTTCCATGTTTTTCTTACTGACTTCTAAGCCTCTCATAATGAGCTTCCCTCTTTTTTTTTCACCTTCCAGTTAATACTTCTGTCCACTCTCACACTTCAGTGCCATCAGATTTCTTTCCTGGTTTAGTCCCTCTCTTCTTTTGCCTTCTTTTCCCTCTTTTCTCCATGCTTCTAATGCCTCATTGGAGTGAGAGAGTTTTCTTCCTGGATTTTCCAATGACAATGCCATGGTCAAGCTGCTTCCTTTTCAGGGCCACCTGGACCACACTGCATCTGCTGGCAGCTCCGGAGAAGGAAGGGCTTCCTGCTTTTGCATGCAGCACTGGCTGACCATACATCAGGGTCTGGAAATGGAATCTGCAGTGGAAAAATCCAGGAGTCCACAGAGCCTTGAGTCCAGCTACGCTTTGTAGCACATGTGGAGATAGCCCACTGGGCTCCATGGGCAGGGAAATCTTGGAAATTTCAGCTGTCAAACTCTAGTGAGGCTTGAGATGAGTACTTCAGAATGGTGCCTTTTACCCCAAAGATCCATAAATTTCATAAATTTACTAAATTCAGTCAGATTTACACAAGGAGGACAAAAGGCAACCCCTGCCACAAAGGTGAGTAATCCCACTCCACAACATCATATGGATGTGAAAATAAAAAGTTGCAATAGTTTTATAACACGGACAAAATAGTATTTTTTTTTTCATCTTCAAAAACAGAAATCATTTTTGGCTTAGATAAGAGAGAACTAGCTAAAAGCAAAATAAACCGCAATTTCAGTTTTACTGGCTTAAGTTTGGCAAAATTATAAGTAACTTGAAAGAAATTATTTTAATAGGATTTATTAAACAGTATTAATAATAGATGCTATATCATCTGCCTGCAAGAACAGATTAGAGTAGCCATGACTGCAGATGTTGAAGCTCTGAGCCCAGCACTCAGGGTTAGGAAAGCAGACACAGATTCACACCTGCATCTATAAGAACACTAGCAGGATCTTACAGTGCCATTATCCAGTACAGGCTGTTTCACTGAGTGAAATGCAACATCCTGCACTATAAGAAATTGGATACACTGTGAGCTGGAAAGAAAATTCACCTGCCCCTCCCTCAGCACTCAGGCATTAATGCCAGATCCCCATAATGCTACTTTGCATTTTGTCCTGAGCAGCATCCTTCATCCCTAACTGAGTATCTGAGGACATACTATTTCCCAAGAGAGCCAGGCAATGCCCCTTAACGCTTGCTTCGTTTATGCTAGCAAATCCCCAGACAGCAAAGTAAACTGGCAAAGATCAGCTGGATTTAACAGTGGGTGATGATGGTTATTTATATGAAGGTGTCTGTAAGAAAGGTGTATCTGAAGTGATTATTTTGCACAAACTACAATGCTGTCACTCACTGGGATGACATACCTTCAGCCTGCTCACTCATGTGACAGCCTGGCTACACATCGCTCTATTTACATTTCCAGAGGATTAGAGACCTAACTACAATTTTAGAGTTGAAATATAATGGGTAGATATGTGACACTTCCCTGAATATGAGCGGTCCAGAAATCAATTAATCCAATCCATGTAATTGTGGTACCACCACATGCCATGTGGTGGTGGTACTGTTGTTTTGTTTTTCCTAAGGAAGATTCAAATAAAATAGAAAGTAAACATGTTTTTCTAGTTCGCAGGAAACGGGTATTATTTGTGGGCTAGAAATAGAAGAATACTTCCTCCCTTTGTGAAAGATACGCTGTCAAATTTCTCAATGCCCTCTCTATAGAATGCAGGTTCGTGGCCTCTGTTGCAGAAGCAGGGCTCGACAGCAAAACCCTCCTTGCTCAGTGCACTTGTCAAGGGTTGCCTTTACAGTACAAGCTCTCAGCAGCAGAGACTTTGATTTAGCATATATGTATACAGCATGTAGGATAACTGCCAAATTGGTATAGAAGTCAAACAATAGAAGTGTTAACCAGTGAAATAAAAATACTGATTTGATTGCATCCAGACTGTTTTTTGCAGCTTGTCAAGTCCTGTGTCTTCAATTAGAGCTATGATATAAAATAAGCAATAAAACAGACACAAATATAAAAGCATAAAATATAAAAAGCCTTCTAAAGTTCCGAAGAATCAGCAACAGAATGAAAAAATGACACTGTGCCTCTAGCTTAAATGAGCTCTGTCTGGAAGCTGTGGTGCAGACTGCAGCTGATTATCTCATCAACACATTATATAGATGGGTTTGGTGAACAGCGCTGGTTGGGTCTGCAGGTTTTTTGGCTTCCAAACCAAAAAGTTGAGATGGCCTGTACAGCTCCAGGCAGATCATGGAAGTCTCTTGCTTGGGAGATTATCACAGCTGGGGTTCAGTACTTAAATGGAGATGCTACGACCAACTTTCCCTCAGCCAGATCTAAGGGCTAGGGAAGTTTGGAGATGACTTCTCACTGACTGCAAATAAGCTTTCCTGAGCACCGCAGAAGAAAGCCTGAGCTTACTTATTTGTTAATTGACATCTCTGGTCTTGGCTAATTGACATCTGTGTGGACCAGAGGCTGGCGCAGACATTTATGCATGCATTTGTAACCAAAATAAATGAATGCACAAAAAGCAAAACATTATGGAGTTATACAGTGATGTCATTGCTCTCCTTCTGCCCCTACTTTTGTTTGAATTTGCCTAGATTCGTCTCAGTGAAATATCACATCAGGTGTGTTCCCTCCCAGATGCAGCCCACCTGGTTGGGATGCAGAGGGGGTTGGGATGCACGCTTTCTCTAGACTTTGCTCAGCAGCTCTGCTAAAACTGGGGAGAAGGGAAGGGGGAGAGCTGAAGCTGGGAACAGTCCCAGAGTCATACATGTGAACAACCATCCACATTTACAAAATCTTTTCTAGTGAATGGATTCAAACTCAAACAAAATGAATCTGTCAATTCCCAGGAAAAGCTACTTTATGAAGGGCAGTGAAAAGACAGTCTAATTAAAGTCCAAATTCCGTTTCAGAGGTGTGTGGGCCATGTTGATTAAACCACCCACGTGTGCAAGGCAGAATCTGGCACACACAGACCCATCCTTTTTTACTCCCTATCTAGTGAGTAAGATTGGGCTCCTATCATTTAGACTACTTATAGAATAACTGTTATAATGTATGATTGATCTGTTGATCTTATGGGAAAATTCCAGTAATTTATACAAATAAACTATTAAGTGGAATAAAATGTATGATTTTAAAATTATTACAACAGTAATGGTAAAAATAATACACTATTGTATACTATTAATAGCAGTATTCTACCAATAGTAATAGCAGTATTTTACATTCAGAAAATATCTGTGTAATCTGCAGATGGAATAGTTCAGAAACTCCACGAAGTTTGGAGGACCGTTTGCAAGTGCTACCTCCATACTGCTAGTAAAGTACAAATTTTTGAGAAGTAAAATCAGCTGCTTACTCATTCCTCCCATGTCCATACAAATTTGTTTTTATCTTCACTGATCTCTTTAGTACTCTGTGGGAATTAGGCAAAAATGAATGTTTCTGATGATTTTGCCATTTTTTTTTTTTTAAACAAAACTGCAAAGATGAGTAACATGGATTCAGTGCTGTGACTGAATGCCTTGAATCCTTCCCACACTCAAATCCCATCAGTTTTTTTTCTGATCCATGATATCTGCAGTATCTTATTTATTCTTATGTCAAAACTACTGCCTATAGACAAAAATTTTAACCAATAGTATTAAAACATATGCAATTATAAACGTCCATTTTTTTCTTCTACAGTTCCTGTGTAATTCAAACGTTGTTAGATTAGACTCTTCCTTTTCTTCCAATAAGTATTTTCTAATACCATTTTATCCTGGTATTTGCCTATATAATTTTTATTCAGTTGACAGTGTATTTCCTTTTCTTGTAAGTCTGTAACTAGCACTTCAATCCTCTAAAACACACTTCATTCAAGAACAGGTAACAGAAACTTCATGTCAATGAGACCTCAGCTTAATTCTCCAGACCTTATGACCCTTATTCTCAGGGATACATAATCTGCAACTGAGACTTAAATCCGTCTCTCTGAAAAGAGATAATATTTTACTACAATTCATTTTGGTGAAAATAGCCAGAAAACAACTATAAAAACCTCTATGTCTCAAGAAAGCAACAGATTAGTTTTTCATTAAGGAACTCAGCCAACCTACCTATTACAGCCTCCCAGTCTTTTCTGTGCTATACTATCAAACACCCTAGCAAAGTTTTTAAGGAATTGCATGCTTTAAAATTCAGAGGCTTCAGACCTGTAGAGTATTTCAGTCCAAGAGTGAGAACCTGGGGACCAGGGGATGTGGAAAGCAAATGGCAGAGGCCAAAGTCCCTTTTAGCAGAGTACAGCCCATGGCTGGGCTTGAAGGGAAATGGAAAATGCTTCTTATGTTGAAGTGGAACTTCATGAATTTTGCTGAGTGACACAAAGATGATTCTGTCCAGGCTGCATGGTCCCAGCTCTCTCAGCTTCTCCTCATTCAGCCCATGCTGCCAACCTTTAGTCACTACTGTGTCTTTGCTGGCCTCACTCCAGTATAGGTGTGCCTTTATTCTACCAAGGAGCACCGCCTGGATATCCTGCTCCAGACATGTCTCCTCAACAGCAAAGGAAGGACCACCTCCCTTATACTGCTGGCATCATTCTTATTGCAGACCTGGAAGATTCTCTGCCACACAGGCACACTACCAGCTCATGGTTAACTTGAACCTAGGGTCTCCAGCTTGGGGATCAAGGCTGACTGCAAGAGGACACACAGAAAGTGTCTGCTGAGCAGACTGACTACAGAAGGCAGATGTATCACAGCCAGCATCTTGAACTCCAACACAAACAGCAGAGTACTACTCTTGCATGACTCTGGACCAGCTTCAGGCTTGAAATCTTTGCTCCACATCCAGGGATAGTACTCTAATAACCTAGGGAGTTTAGACTATTTTCCTTCATACAGACCAATCATAAAATAAAAATTCAGAGCTTGTTTAGTTTGTTGCTTAATTTAGTTTTGAATTAGATATCTGAACTGGGTTTCTAGCAATAAAGAACAGACCCTTATCTGACACTGAAAAATTCACAAATTCTTAATGGCAGCCAGAGTATATGCTGATTTCTTAGGCTGAAGGGGAAGTGGTTTGAGGGGGTTACCCATATTCTTATTTCACAGACAAAAGATCTATCTTAGACAAGGAAGCTTTACTTCTAACTATAAAATGTCCACATATTATAAATCAGAATCATAATTCTCCAGCAAAAATCCATACACAGATACTTCAGTAAGAGAATATTTATATTTGCATAAAAAATCTGACTTAGAATGCTAATAAGCCAGAACAAGTAGTTTGTCTGGTTGCTGTATACAGCCTATGCTAATCATTGTTTGAAGAAAGAGCGTTTCAGTTAACTTTGTTCAACAACTGCAATGAAGAAAGTTTTAAAGGCAGAGCAAAGAGGTTATTCACAGCTGTATGACAAACCACTGTCAAAATATAACAAACCACAACCAAACTCAAGCAGAAAATGACAAAATGTAAGACCGTAAAAATGATGGAAATTGTGCAGGACAGGCATTTTAGATGAACAAATGCAATCTGTACCAGCATAAAGAACCAGCACAACACAGAAAATGATACCCAGGAAAGTCGTCTGAAGAAGTAAAGGCAAAAACATAAAATTCAAATGACAGGACACCAAAAGGAAGAGACAAAAAGCAGGCAAAACATCCAGTTGTATTAAATCAAGCACACTTCTGACCCCTGACTTCACATGACCTACTAGAATACTAAACATGGCATTAAACAAAAAAATCACATAATAGCAGAGGAAAAATGACATTAAGATAAAATGATATTGGCCATACTTTCACATATTGCCACAATTCTTTCATACAGATAACCACGCTTCTCTGGGGCAGAACCTAGAGTTCAATATCCAAGCTTAGCTGCCACAGAAAATGGGTTTTTGTCTGTCCAGCATGTCTATGTTGGTTGCACACATTGCCCAGTTCTACTCAATCTCTTGTTGATTTCAACTCAAATCATTCTGCAAAAATTAAGCAAGGCACTGGAACCACCCCAACTACCACCTACAAAGATTCTGGCTATTTTGCTGGGGATCTTTTGCTAAAAATTGCATGCAAGTATGCAACAACATCTATTGTATTATGTATACTGGCACAAAGTTGTTCTGAAGGCAGATGTCTGCAAACGTAATCCCACCAGCTCCTGATCTCTGGTGTTTTCTCTGAATCAAGCTGAGATGGGAAGCTGAAGCAGTAAGAAAAACAGTCTTATGTGTGCTCTAAAAATAGTATGAAACATTTACAGCTTGCATGAAGAATAAACAACTGACAAAGTACTGATCTGAATAATGTATATCTCCCTTTAACCCACAGAAGCATTAGAAGAGTTGTGAGTGACTGAGCCAGTGCACTCTATGGTGCCTTTTCACTTCTAAAATTCCTGATATACGCTCAGGTGAAATCAGCAGCAACACACACCTTACATGAGTTGATAAATCATGGTTTGGGGGTCAGTCCAGGCTGCAGGTGCCACCACCCCTGCAGGCCCAGCACTGATGTCCTGAGGATAGGCCTAAGGACAAACATGGCTCAGCTCAGGCGGGATTTATTTTCTTCTTGGATGCAATTTACATCTCCTTGCAAGCCTCCTATTCATGAGAGAAAGATACTAACAGCACTTCAGCAGCTGGTTTAAAGTTAGTTAGCCATGAGTGTGTCTGTTAAACACGTTGTAAGCAGATAGCAACTTGTGTTGCTAATGCTACAGGGAATCCAAAAGCTACATGCCTTCATGGTGTGCCACTACATTGACACAAGCTAACCCTGTGAAGAAGCTGGACATACTATTTTGGACTATGAGCCAGGTGTATATAGCCACGTGGTTTCTGGCCAGCTAGGTGTGTGAGGTGGACAGGTTCACAAAGGACTTTGCATATAAGCAGAGCTGGGCTCCTCAGCACTGGAAGACTTCGTGGCAAGACGCAAGCCCACAGGCAGGTGATATGAAGAACAATTGTCCCTCTCTTGTATGCAGGACTTCATGCTTATCACAGTCGGTCAAGTATCGCAGCACGGCTCACATTCAAGTTAAAAATACTAGAGGTGAAATGTGTTTACCTGTGCATCAAAGGGAACACAGCATGGTGGGGAGAATGTGTGGACAACTGGTGGGAGGTGAGGGGTTACAGTAATATGATAAAAGATACACGAGGCATTCTCAAAACCCTGAAACTGCACCGAGCACATGTGGATTGATAGCCAGCATGATTTTTCTCGTAATTTTATGCTGCAGATGTATGAACAATATCTCACCAGTGGATAATATCAGTTGTCGGTTATATACATGTTTTATAACAACCAGAACACTCTCTCTCAAAAAGCCGTCGGTGGTTAGCTTTGATTTCCTTTTTTTCTGCAGTAAAGCTTGCTTTCCCACTCTCTTTCACTTTAAAGCTAATGGAAGCTAACTGCAGAGAAAGTAAAAAGGTATTCAACATGTTAGACACAATCATTAGGAAAATATTCTACCATTTAAAAGTGTTTTGTTGGTTTTAAAAGTGCTGCTTGTTTATTATCCTTAAAAAGAAGGCAAGTGCCCTGTGTTCAGCTATACAAATCAGTTGTCTGACAAAATAATGTCAAATAATAAATAACCACTTTCAGAAAAGGGCAAGCAATGTAACAGGTTTATAATCCTCAGTTAGAGCACACATTATATGTGGTTTTAAATAAAATTTTACGCAGTAAGTAATATGGAATGTTCTTAACTAGAAAAAGGCAACATCTGTAATAAGTGCTGCAACAAACTTGTACTGAAACTGCAATAACCTCTTCCTATGTTTTCTGTCATTTTAGCTATATGACACATTTTTTCCACATTTCACAGAGAGCCATTGTACCATCTCCTTGATATACTGTTGTTGCAATGACTGACTATGATTTCTAGAACCACTCTCCATGTATAGGCATTGTGACAAAGCTGAACTGCCACTGTAAGGACAGCTCCAGGAACCTTCGGAGCATAAAATGTGGCCACCAAGCACGGTCATGCCAAATGGTGTGGTCCACCCACACCAAACTCTCTGCCTGGTAACAACTGAATAAATAAAACAAAGAAGAAACCACAAAAAAAGACAACAAGAGGAAGACAATCCTTGCCCTGCTCCACCATACCTGCTTCAAAAAATTGCAAGTGGAAAGCAACAAAAGTGATGGCTGTATTCAAGGACAGGCTGAAAGAGCTGGGGCTGGAGAAGGCTGCAAGGTGACCTGATAGCGGCCTTTCAGTACCTTAAGGGGAGCTACAGGAAAGAAGGAGACAGATTCTTGAGCAGGGTCTGTGGTGATAGAACAAGGGGAAACGGCTTCAAGCTTAAGGAGGATAGATCTAGGGTGCATATAAGAAATAAGGGTGATGAGACACTGGAACAGGTTGCTCAGAGATGTGATCCCTTCCAATTCTAAGGATTCAATGATTCTACAATTCAATTAGGTGTGGAAGTCATAGCTACCAATACCTAATTATATCTACATACAACTTGATCTCAGGGATCCAAACATCAGCCTAACAGCTCTTTTTTAATTATAGAAAAAGCTATGCAAACTTTGTGATCTCAGACTAGAAACTCATCCAAAAATGTTTCCTGGAACATTTCAGTTCATACAGAACTAAAATAATCAAAGTATAAAGTTCTTCTCCAAAGGTTTTGGGGAAACATTTAATTTTCTGCAATAGGACATGCAGATAAGGTTACAGTGCTGGCAATAAGCATTCCTCTTGGTGTCGATGAGAGCAGTCCAGACTGATAATTCTATGCTCTGATATCTTAGCATAAAAATACCAACCTGATTCAAAATATTTCTTGGATAAGTTAAATCTATTTTTTTTTCTCCAAAATCTTTTACCAAAAGTGGAGAAACAAATTTAATTTGCTATCTTTTTATAACTGTTATAGTCAAACATGACTCTTTGAATTAAATAAATAGTGATACTTCACCTTGCAATGTAAGCATACAAAAATGGTGCTCCACATGTACAAATCTGAAATATTTCCTTGGCTTTCAAATCATTTCTTCATATTTCACAGCTAAAGTTTCCTTTAACAGGAGCACTGCAAACTTGTCTTGAAATCAAATGTGTGTGCTAATTACTGCAATGAATAGTGAGCTGACTTATTTGTTTACAAAGCCTAGCACCATGTAATAGTAAGCTTGGAAAGAAGCAATTCATACCTTTTTTACAAGACAGATGAAAAATGAGCTGGAATGAACACCAGAAAATGCCAGTTAAAAATTTTTATGTTGTAGGCATCTACTATACAAAAGCCTAATTGAAAGTAATACTTATCAAGTCACATTTTCATCACCACCATAGAAAAATGTCTTTCTAAGTTCAGTCCCTCTTCACTACTCACACGTGAATATCTTCAAATTACTTTTTCCCCTCTTAATTCTGATCTTACTTCACAAGTGATTCAAGGACAAATCATGCTTCCTCCTGGATCTCCACTTCCACAGTTGGAATTTGGCATGCATAATGATAAGAAGAATGGAAGAAAACTGTCTTCATTTCTGTAAAGTTGTATGATCACAGATCTGAGAGCAGAGCAGGAGTGTGGCACTGATGCAGAATAGGAGGCTACAGAACCCCTCCCTGTTCATCTGGATTATGTAAATCAAGCATACTACATATATATAGCTTGTATATATATATATATATATATATATATATATATATATATATACAGCTTGTATACCTTGGAAAAAAATGGGCTTTCCTTTGCAACTGCTCACTAGTACATCACAATTTCTGCATATTTTCCCCAGTAACATTTTGGATGAATTCAAAACTGTCATTTTGCTACAAGAAAGAGGGAGGAAGAAGAGGGAGGAAGAAGAGGGAGGAAGAAGAGGGAGGAAGAAGAGGGAGGAAGAAGAGGGAGGAAGAAGAGGGAGGAAGAAGAGGGAGGAAGAAGAGGGAGGAAGAAGAGGGAGGAAGAAGAGGGAGGAAGAAGAGGGAGGAAGAAGAGGGAGGAAAATTTGCCCAAATTGAGGCATGAGGAAAACAATATACGTGAGTAAGAGCTGCTCCCAGATCTCTGCACAAACCCCGGACTGAACATGATATTTCTAATTGTTTTGGATCAGCACTCCTGTATATACAATGTTTTATCCACATCCTTCCTATCCCTCTCTTCCTAAAATCAGCACAGCTAGCACATAAATAAAAAAGTTACTCTTGCATACCTCACATCTGGTTAGAGTTAGGAAGTGCTAAAAAATCGGCAGTGTTTATTCTCTCAGGTTTCTGAGTCTAAAATTCTAGCTGTTTCCTGCCTTTCCGAGAACCTCAGAGGCTTCAAATGGATAGCAATTGCTTGCCATTGATGATCTGAGCTGCAGCTTGGAATGCATATATCAGTTCATTCAGTCCAATCACCCTGCTAAAGCAGGTTCCCCAGAGTAGAATACACAGGAAGGGGTCCAGGCGTATCTTGAATATCTTCAGAGAAGGAGCAGAAAACAATTGTATGAATGTAGAAAACAATTCACAGCAACCAGAGCAATACTAAAGACTCTTCTCCCTTGGGCTTGGTGGCCAGTAAGTGCCCCACTGAATGTGCAATACAACACAATTGCAGGCTTTGATTTTGCCACATTTTACAATTGATTCTCACCTGGTACGGCAGCTGAAACAGTAGTATCTGCACACAGGGACTCATATGCGTGAAAGAAAATCAGAGAATCATGGAATTGTTTGGGTTGGAAGGGATCTTGAAGACCATCCTGTTTCAACTCCTACCATGGGCAGGGACACCTCCCACCAGATCAACCGCCCGAGTCCCATCCAGCCTGGCCTTGAATACTTCCAGTGACAGGGCATCCACACCTTCTCTGGGCAGCCTGTTCCAGTGCCTCACCATCCTCACCATGAAGAATTTCTTCCTAATGCCTAACCTAAATCTCTCCCTTTTTTTTAGTTTAAAGTCATCACCTATCACTATACTTCCTGATAGAGTCTCTGTAGGCCCCCTTTAGGTAGTGGAAGGTAGCAACCTATTTTACAGTACATCCTTCACGCCTGAGTACATGCCCACTTCCAGTGGAATCAACATTTATCAAAGTCATCCTGAATTTCTTTAGCTGATCCTCTTTGCGTACACATTCATGCAATATCCTACTGGAGTGGAACAGGAACTCCCAACCATATCCATGTTGTGCCAGCAAAGTAGTGCTTCATTTCCTGGAGCTGTTCCAGCAAGGTGATGTACAGTATACTCACAAGTAAGGGCTCTAAGTGACATTTCTCACCCTTCATTTCTCCTAAAAAGCTGCCATTTCCGAGGCAGATGGCAGGATACACCCTCAAGAGACAACTTCACAGGAAGTCTTTGCTCTGCGTGGGGAAGCTGTGGAGCACAGCTGATCTTTCGTTCTTCCTCTGGTATTTCTGCCTGCTTTATTTCCCAAGTTTCATCACTTGTACATCATCCCATTCACATTTTACTCTCCTATTTCATAAGCTGTCTGCTCCATTCAGTGTCCTTCAAATGAGGGCACAAATGGAAGTCACTCACATGGAAGTCACCCAAAACCTTCCCATTGAAGAATTTGTGTTTGCCACTTGTATATTTGTTACACTAACAGTGATCTGTACATTCTGGATAGTGATAAATGCACCCAAAATTGCAGAATCTTAAGAATGGTTGAATTTCAGAAAACAGGTTTTAATGCAACTGTGATAAGACTTAAGAGCAAGGGGCAGTACTAACAAAACAACATTCTTGTTTACTGCAGCAAGAACTACAAAATACACTTGAAGAAGGACATTCTTAGCAGTGTTTACTTTAGTAGAGTAAATTTTAGCTCAAATGCGATCAGAAACTAATTCTTTTTTTTTTTTTTTTTTTTTTTTCAGAGAGATGTCCCTTTTCGTCTCTCTGGGCATTCCAGAAGTTATTAATATTTTCATATATTCTATAGGATTTTATTTGAAAGATGACACCCTAAGCCATATTGACTACACTGCCTATGGTACATTGAGATGACATATCTTCAGCAAACATTGCTTTGGTGGTTGCCAGTGGATGTTTATGAACGGGCATACTGAGATGACAATCATGAGAGCTCTTCCAACTACGTATTCATTTCTCTCTTCAATTTACCAGGAATTACTGCCTTATCTTTATTAAGCGTGATCCTGAGCAGGGATTTTGCTGAAACACCAAATAAAAACTGGACTGCCAGCAGCATCAGCTATGTTGAAGGAAAGAATCATTGGCTACTTGCATATTTGCTAACCTCTGAGGTATACTACTGTGAGATGGATGATCCATACCATTGAAACCAAACTGGTACCCATGAAATGGAAAATTATATGAGTTTTCTTTTTGCCTTTCTCACTATTTTTTCTCAGTGTATCACTGACAGTAGTTATATGAACCTGCTCCTGTTAGAAATACAGGGATTGATGCCAGCGTGCCTGCTGCAGAAGAGAGGGATCCCAGCGGGTTCCCTTTAGAACCTTATTCCAGTATGGGTCATCTGTTGCAATATTCAGCAACTGAAATATCATGAGAGGAGATATTCCCTACTGTGTCCTTTCACACCTAACATTTTTTTGAAACAAAAATGGTTGTTACTTCCAACGCCTACTTCTGAGCATCCTGCTGATTCTGACAGCCCTTGAAAAACACCCTAACAAACAAGGATAGTATGTAGCATTGCTGCTTGTCACGGCACAACAGTCCATGCTACAAAGTGGTGTCTCACCTGGCTCCCCCTATGCTGTAGTTCTACTTCCTGAGTCCTCCTCAATGGTTACAAAATACATTTACTTCATATACAGGTTTGTGTCTAGAATAGGACCTCACTTCTTGAGAAGGGTTTGGAAATACGGACTGATTTTAAGAGCAAATCCCAATATGATCTACCACAAAGTTACTGTCGTGAAAGGCATTAATAAAAAGGGATGATTTTCTTCCAGAGTTGGAGGATATATATTGAATTTTTTTAAATTTACTTCTGCTTTCTAATTTTTCAGTACAGAAACTCCCCCTTAGGACCACCGGGGAGAGTCAACAGCAGTTGAATCTTTGCTGAGATACAGCAAAAACAGACCCTGCACTTGAGCAAACAAACTTTCCAGTAACTTTTTATACTTTAGGCTGACTCCATTCCACACAATTTGGTGCTGTGATGCACTGTGAATTAACATATGCAAATTATGGATTAAAATATGCAAATAACACACAAATCACAGTTATTTCTAAAAGACTTGCCTAAGAAGGAGGATGTAGCTGTCACTTTTAACAATAGCAAACACCTAATAGCAAACGCCTACATGTAAAACTACTAAAAAGACAGAAGTAGTGCAATGTTGGAGCACACCTGAACTCACATCCTCTTTCAAAATGCCAAATGAGTTTTTATGAGATCTTTTCTGGTATTTGCTCATGGTGCATTGCACTTGTATGCTACTAGCCAATGTTTCAAAACAGGATAGCAGGAAATATTGCAACAGATAAGCCTGCTGAGAACAACCAACCTCTACCCCTGAATATCTAAGTGAACTGGTAAATCTAAGATGTAAGTACTGAAAAACCTTTGCACCATGAATAAAAAACTTGGCCTGTGTCACTATGTCCCTGTTTTTTTTCTGATAAGTTGAGCTCTAAAATGGAATAACACACTTATGATGGGCCCCAAAGTCTCAACTAATTTATCATCATATTATCTTGAAAAACTTGAGAACTAATTTCAAAGCCTCTCCTATGTCTTCTGTAATGCCCTATGGTGCACAGTAAACTGGAGGTAATTACCAACCAAGAAATTATTTTCACTTGTGTCATTTAAATGGGTACTTAACAAATGGGAAATTAAGGCAAATACTTTTACAGGAAATCCTGTTCTTACAGTCTAGTTCCTAACCTACACAGTTTGGAAGAAGTGTAGCTGTAGGACTACAGGTATGACTGGATTCTACAGCATATGCAGTAAGATATGCCATTATCTAAGGATTAAGCCCCAGCATTATCTTAATTCTCGAATCAGTCTGCTGCACTCAAACATGTTTTTTGTTCCCTACCTGGAACAGAAACCTCTGAGGAGGAATGTGGCCCAGTGGGCATAGTGAGGATAGCTTGATGATTGTATTGATGGCCCTTGAGGTCTTTTCCAACCTTAACGATTCTATGGTTGCTGAACTAATTAACAGCAGTGCCATTCCAGAAGTGGGCACAGTAGTGGTGGGTAAAAGAGTATTATTCAGCTGAAAGTTATGCTTCTTTGTATGCAGGGAAGAGGTATGCCCCTATAAATGTATTGACATGAAAGGGGTACAACCACGCAGCTAAAGGATGTCTTTCATTGCCAACAAAGGCTCATGCTCACAGACCAAGACATGTGATGGAGCAGGAGCAAGGCAAGGCGCTGCCAGCCATAGCTGCTTGTTGCCAGCCTGCTGGAAGCGTGAGCCCACAGAGAGACACCGCAGCCCTGTGATGGTTCCTGCTCCAAAGGAAGACCTGGCAAAGAGGCAGGTGACCAATGCAAACGCAGGGTGGGTGGCTTTTAAATGACTAGAACTGTTTCCAGGAGTGACCATGCTCCAACAGTGTAGTCTGCAACCACTATTTAATTCTAATTTCAGCTAACCATTTTGTAGTAATTGATGTCTGAATAAGAAATTCAACAGCTGCCTGTATGACTGAACAAATTATATTCTGCTTATAATACTTTCTTAACTCAGCCACCCACTATGGCTGAAATATTTGATCGCTAAATTGATTTTTCATTAATTCAATCTTCAAGAATGATTATTATTCTGAAGCTGGACCACACACAATAAAAATAAGCATTTTATTAGTCATATAGTGATAGGGCACATAGGGAAAAAGACACGTGCTCTGGCTGATGAATTTGGGCTGCTGCATAATTTGTTGTTCTAATGCCAACTTGCAGAACAGCATTGCTTCATCGCAGATGCTTTGACAAAAAGTGAAAAGAAATTTGGGTCCCATGAGTCCTTTTAAAAAACCTTGACCTTGAAAATATGAAACTACTCAGAAGAGGTTATTAAATAGATGTAATAAGATTAAATAATCTCAATATTGAAATTTTAAATTAAGAAGAGCTCTTCTTCATTTCAGGAGGCATTTGTTAGCAGAAAGACCGTGTATCCTGAAAGTACTCTGTGATAGTTTCACAGTAAATATATGCTTTTAAATGCAGGGAGCATTATTACCATAAATTACATCCTTGCAAAAACATAATCAATTAGCAAGAGGTCATTAACACAAGACAGTTTACAAATACATGTCACTGAAACTACTCACACAAATCAGCATTTGCAGGAGAGCAAGAGGGAGACCTGAATACTTTTGCAGTGAAACAACCATGCTTTCTTCAGTGAATAAGCGACATGGTCAGCACTGTAAATTAATGGTCAGTGCAAACCATCTCAGAATTCCTAGTTGGTAATGTTTTCAAATTACCTTTTTTTTTTTCTGGCTTCCCCTATTTTGCAGGGCTGAACTAACCCAGCCATTGCAAAGCGGCAGAATACTGCTGACCTCCTCATGCCCTAGAGAGGCCAGTTTTATTTCTAAGGTTAATATTCTCTCTTGTCAGTGAGATTTTCCTTTCATTTCTGAGAGTAACCCAGGCCCAGAAGACTTCAACATGATGCCCAAAAACTAATGAACTAATTAGCTACACCAGAAATGCCTAAAGCCCTGGACTGCATTGAAACTGGTAATATCTCAACTTGCTTAGATCCACCAGGGATCTCTCTTTAACACTAGATCTTTAAAAAAAAGAAAGAAAAGGAAAGAAAGAAATGGAAAAGAAATGAAAGAAAAATTAGCCTTCATGTCATTTTTCTCTCCATACTATGGGTACATAAGAACCACAACAAGTTGTGTGATTAAGAAATGAGGATAGGACATGTAGTGGTAATATAAAATATATGGCCCTTGACTTATACCCCTCTTTTTGCTGCTTAGCAACATGCCAGTGTACTACATTCTTTTTGTTTCAACTTTCTGTGGAAAGTATGTTTATATTGGAAGAACAGAATTTCTGCAGAACCCTATGCACAACCTTCTGTAACATGACAATGGTAAGGCAGCGACAGTTTGGGCTGAAGAGAGCCTAGATGGTTCTGTAATTGTAATCCTTTTCAAGCAAGTATTCTCCAACAGCATGTGCCAGGCAAACCTAAGATGTTCCCCATCAGAATTTTCTTCTACTTCAGTTCAGTAACAATGTTTGTCATTTAAAGTGATCTATTAAGACATAGCCCACAGAATCTATTACTGTAGGGGACTAATGTGAAGAACCTCTGCAGAGATGAAATTACATCACCCGGACTTGCTTTGTTCCCTGGAGCCCATTTCTTTCCTTGTATACATTTTTTCATTATTTTTATTTCAAAATTCAGAAATTAATTTAGCCCATTAGAAATATTTTTAATAGGGAAACGTTCCTATATAGTTAATTGGTACTGAGAAACACCAGGAGATCAACATCTATTTTTAGCTTCATAGAAGCTTTGTGTTGATTACCCTACTAGAAGGGATGCACATTGGAACTTCTACTGGTGAAATTCGCATTGCAGGATATCCTATGAAGGTCCTTCGGTATTCTGACACAAATTCAACCTGTTACTTTCATAGAACTTACTATCACTCTTTTCCAGTGAATTAGCTGTGGAAGTGTGTCATGATGGATAGAGCACGTTTTTCTTCTTCTTCTTATTTTTTTTTTTTTTAAACATTTGCACTTCTGTCAGCAAAGAAGACCAGATTTTTAGTGATATTAAAGGCATTTTATGTCCTCCTAGAAGCACTTTTCAAGCTGTTTTCTTGGCCAAAATTATGTAACTCATTCTTAACATAAACAATTCCATAATTTTCCATAGAATGAAAACAAGCTTTTGAAAAATCTTTATCTAGTAAATACAAAAATTTTGTAAGTCTCTGTACTTCTGAGTAAAGTTTTAGATATGAATGAGAATCTCTCAAAGAAAGGCCGCGTCTTGCTGTTCAGTATCAATTTCAGGGCAAACACGCTAGCAAGCTCTAGGCAAGCTGCGTCATATACGAAGTGCAAGCAGGTGATTAAATGCAACATAGAACATAAGATCTCATAAATCTAAAGGTTTAGTCCCTTACTTAGTTAGCAAATCACAACATATCATTTTTTTCCACAAGTTTACTGAGCTCTGCCTTAAAACTGGTCCATTTCTTCCTTCACGGTTATTACTGACTCAGACACCACTGATCTGACAACTAGAAACGCTCTTCTAATTTCCAGCCTACATTTGCTCATATCCATTTGTTTTATTAGTGTCAAGCGCTGCTTTCTCCCATGCTGCTGTTCTGTCCCCTAAAGAGCAAGCCATTCTCCTCTCAACTTTTACATTAATGGACTAAATAACCACAGTCTTTCACTTTCTTTGCACAATATAAGCTCCTACATCATTTTAATCATCCCTATAGCCCTTTCTAACGCTGTTCCCATTGGATTTCAGCTTTCTTAAAAACGGGTGGCTCTTTTCAAATAAGATCTCTCCAGCGCTGCTACAACATTAACATTTCCCTATCTCCACAGGAAATATCTCATTTGATACTTTCTAGGATCAGATCGCTTTCTTCACAGCTGCATCACATTGGTGACTCACAGTTATTCTGTGACTGATTGTTACACACAGGTCTTTTGCCTCCTCTGTCATTTTCAACTGATAAGTCTCTAGCAGAAATTCTTTTTATCAGCCCTTAAGTGCTATCTGTACTCTTAAATATCATCTCTTTTCTATTACTTTAGTCCTCAAGGTCAGAACATTTTTTCCTGTATAACATTCTGATCATCCTTTATATTAATGATGCCTCACAATATTTTGCCATCATCAAATTCCATTCCTCTACTTCTACATTTTCTGCCAACATCATTAATTAAAATGTTAAGTATGTCAACTCTTCGAGATTGATCCTTGAAAAATTCTAATGGCATCTTCCTTCCAGTGTGACAGATCTCCATTTAACACAGCCTGTTGCCATCTCCCCTTTTATTCAGTTTCATTCTATTCTGCAAAACCATTACTAACATCCACCTTGTTGAACTGGACTAGTCATTTCCTGTAAAATGCTGAACTCCAAATTATGTCAGACCTACCATATTTTCTACCTCTAGAAATCAGTGTAGTTTTGGATAACAGCTTTGGTAAATCTGTTGCATTTGTTCAAATGTTCTAATACTGTGGTTGCTTAAAACTGATTTAAAGGTCAGACGAAATGAAATCATAGTATATTACCTCCTAAGAAAAATTGTTATTAAAGAAATTTTATTTCAGAACAACCAATGAAACAAAGGCAACAACTCACAGGCAAGAAATCAAATTAAAGTACTAAAAAATCAGCTATTAACAATGATCTAAAATGATAGTAAGAAAAAGTGTAAGCTATCGTGCAGCTTTGTTTTAGAGCTTTAGAATATATTTAAGAAATAATCATTCTTACACAAACTTGAGTTTTAAACATAACTAACCTCCTACATCTATAACAAACTTAGCAGTCATGCACTTCCATAATACAAGAAGTCAAAAATGCACAGACCTGTGACAATACATTAGGCTTCTTGTAGAAAATGGAGCATAAGAACAAAAACCTATTTTAAGTGCTGGGAAGAAAAACCAATTGACAAAATTATGAATTTCTATTCTTCAAATGGATGATAATTCATTTTTCAGGCTGGTTAGAGATTTGATGTGATACTGATTAGCACTGCACTCTAATAAGGTTATGGAGTTTTGTACTGCTAGAAAATAAGTCAACATAGTTGGAAGATTGGTAGCTTTTAGCTTAATTTCGGTAGCTACCATATGACTGAGGAGATAGTTTTGGAAGATATCCTGCACCACTGGACCTAGTTCTTCCTGGAATTTTTTAGGTATTTACTCATGCTCACATCATGAGAACTCAGCCAGGAGGCACTGAAATTGTTCAAGGCCAGGCTGGATAAGGCTTTGAGCAATTCAGTCTAGCGAGAGGTGACCCTGTCCGTGGCAGTGGGGGTGGACTAAATGATCATTATAGGTTCCTTCCAACCCTACACATTCTGTGATACGATATGACATGCTGTAGCTGCCTGGATCATGAGACAACCACATGTGTAGTCAGTTAACAGGACAGAGGGCCACCAAACTCTAGTCTGGTCTCTACATGCTACTCCAGTCAAAAGGTTTGCAATGCTGTCAAGAATATGTCAAACCTGTCACCACTAGGTATGCCAGATCCCTTAAGAAAATTACATTAAGGTCAGTGTTGCAGCCTTAGCTTCAAATCACTCAAGGATCTGGATGTAGAATGTTTAAAAGACTGTTTAAAGCTCAGAAGTGATGACCCTTTTCCTCCGGTGCAATGTCACTAGCTATCACATGAATAAAGTTCATTTCTGCAGTGGCTTCCTCCCCTCCCCTGCTAAGTCTGAGACACGCTTCCAGGTTTGAAGATCACATTTTTAATTTACATCCTTCACTTTGGACTTCGTTAATATAAACACAAAATATTAAAATGTTTCAGCAATTTAAGTATGGTCTCTTCACGACAGTGACAGGGCTGCTACACCACCATTCTACTAAGTTTCATCTGATTTCTCAGAACTGTTACAGAACACCATGAGATGCTGCTGCTCCCAGATTATTTAGTTACTGAAATTAGATAAGACCTTATGGGATACACAGTAACATGCACAAAGGCAAAGTTAAACTCAACAGGAGAAATGCTGAAAAAAACCACATACTGTTTTTACTTTAATTTGTATTAAGTTAACATGCACATTGTGATTATCACCAAAAATGATGGGTTTCTATACAGTTTTCATCCCTCCCAGGGGAGTTCAAAACTCAGACAGAATTCAGGATTTCCATTTTACATTCTTCCTCACAAAATCTAATGTTCCCCTCCATTTAGCAAATTTTAAGTGCCCAAAAGCATGCGCACAGAAAATCAAGCAGAGCAGCCACACACACCTGAACAGAAATTACAGAATGACTTAAGATAAAAAAAACTAAGGCAGAATCTACAATCTGCACTTTCTGGTGAGTGTTAGAATTTCTCTAGGATAGAAGAATGTTCTACTGGGATTCTATTTAATATGGCAGACAGATTCTACCCGGTTGCTCCTTTTATATCTAGGAAAAAAAAACAAAAAAAAACCAACACAAAACAGATAGGAAGCGTATCACTATTATTTTTGCAAGTTCCTATTTTGAATGAGCAGCTTACAATACAGAAAACAGCTTACTGAGTGGAACACAATATTTGATCTTGTACACCAAGTACGTCTTGGAATGAGAATTTATTCTACAGCTGAGTACTAAATGATCTATTAATAGGAAAAGACAACAGCATAGATATGATAAGGGTAAATATCAAAACCACAAATAAATGAATAATATAGTTTCTGGGACATTTGTGAGAAGTGTTACTTAACGTTACTACATTAATCATATTAGTCATGCAAATCATAACTAAGTCAAAATTTTATTTAGGACATTCTTAAAAAAAAAAATACAGGAAGAGAAACTGAAAATTAAGTGTTGTTAGTATCTGTTGTAAACCAGCAACATCCATTTGACAGCAGACCAAAATTTTTCCAAGGAAATTCAAACTCCTCAATTTTTCATTAATAGATTATAGCCAACATCCTTCCTGACTTATCAATTATCAATAAGGGTATAAAGAATCTTTTAAAATAGCTACTATCATCAGATAAAAGCTCTCCACTATCTTCTCTTTATAAAGGTGCCAGCAAAAAACAGTTTCCAGCTGAGGAAGAGCTTGCCTTCCTGGTACAACATAAAAAACAGGCTACTAATTCTCAACACAGATATACTTTTACAAGATTTACCGTCATTAAAAATAGCCACCCAGTACACAACTGCACCTCCTCCTGGCGGGACTGCGGGTTTTATTTCCTCTGTACTTTCACTGAATCGCATGGAGACAGAATGTGCTACATGGCCATGTACGTGGCAACTCTCCTGACATCATGCATTAGAGAACCTCACGCAGCCTGGAGAAGGATTTAAGATTAACAGATATTTTTCTTTAAAAACCTAGGAAGGAGTGAATGAATGAATGTTGACAGAAAACAGATTTGTATCTAATGCAATGGAAAACTTAGTCTTTAAATATTTAAACTGTAATTAGCACTGGGCTTTAAACCTGCAAAATGCTGTCCAAAAATTCAATAATCTACCTTTGTTTTGTGAGATCATGGCACATTCATCAGCATATCAGGGGCAAAGCAGAGAGGCCAAGCTGCTGGGTGATGTTTTCACCTTCCTTATTAACCATTCTGTGGTATAAACCACAACAATAGCACACAGTTCATGTTCAATCATATGAAGTATCAGGTGCCATTCCCTTGATAAGCTCCAACATACAACATGACAAATGAAATGTCTTGGGATATTCTAGGGAAAAAGTAGTTTATCAATTGAATTTGAGCTCACAGATTCTGAAGGTATTTTCACAGGCTTTCATATACAGAAAAATGGGGTTCATTAGTATAAGATGGCAAGAAAGAATTTTTCTTGTTCAAGCCCCAAAACATTGTGTAAGGTACTAAGGATCCCGGCTAACAGATACCATATTCCTACAATCTCTGGAGGAATATGATGTAGTAAGATCACTTGACTCCTTCAGAATTTTGTGAATATTTTACCTTTCAAGAGACTTGAAAATTAAATGCAGTTTCAAAAAGTTAAACACTCCACTGAGGGTTTACATTCTGTATACATTTAAACCAGCTGTCCCATACGTTCTCTCATTAAGTGTATAGGGAGTGCCAATGTTAAATTCAAAACAGATATATTCTGTTTCTCTTTCAATAGTGTGAAGTCCAAAAGAACAAACACTGCCTCTTGTTAATTAAACAATATATGCACTTATATTTCTTTTAATCATTTTCAAGAAACACGGGTTGAATACCTGACCACACTGCTAAATCTAATAGTAAGACAGAAGTCAGCAAAAATTACAGCTGTCCACTGCAGCTGTGGTATCCATTATGCTGGTTCTTAACAATAGACCACAAAATAAAAACCACTGCAGTCCAAAAATCTAGGGACAAAAATGGACTACAAATCAAGCGAGTAGCATCACTGCAGCACTTTTAAATGGCATCTCTCAATTACAGATATCTCAGAAATGGAGAGGCAAATTGTGCAAGTATTATACTAAAATCCTTAAAATAGACCACTGACCATTGTCATTGCAGTTTTATAAGAAAACAGCTAGGATTTAAACTTTACATTCATGTGACTTTTTGAACAAATATTTCAGTGTACAGACGGGGTGATTCTTGGTGGCTCTGGGCAGCCTGGTCTAGTGGTTGGCGACACTGCCTGTGGCAGGGGGGTTGAAACTAGATGATCTTTGAAGTCCTTTTCAACCTAGGCCATTCTATAATTCTATGGTGAAAAGATTACATGCATGAACTTTTATTTATTTATTTTTATGCACAGCACAAATACATGCTCTTAACCAGTAGTAGAGTTCTGTCTCATGACACCAGCTGTGCTAGGGAAGTATATTTTGATGTGTACATGTCACACACCAGGCAGGGCAGGGATGAACAAGCCTATGGATGCAACAAGTGAAGGTTTTCTATTTCTGTGTGAAGGGCCACATACATTCCCAAAAATAACTTAGAAACCAGAACAACCTATTAACAGAAACATTCCTAGAAGAAAGGTAATGTCTAGTCAAAAGGTTACATGATTGCACTTTACATCAGTTGACTATTTATAACCCTGATATATTGGCAAAATTTTTGCCAATATGTGGACTGTGGAAAATTAATATGGAACCCAAGGTGCTGCCTTGAACCTTCCAGTGGTTCACTTTGCCCAGCCAGAGAGGTCCTGATAACATCAGTGGCCTAATCTGACCCTTTGGTAAAAAGATTCACTGAAATCTGTTGGAGATTCTTCCACTACTATTCCACAAAACAAATCAACCTTGAAGGAAAAAAAAACACCAGCCCCTGCAGCTTGCTTGTCCTCATTTCTTCATGTTCCCATGGGGTCTATTCTCAGTAGCTTTACCTGCAGACAACCTCCTGCTGACACTCTAGGGAGACTTGTGGAAATCTAATACTACCATTTTTCATTGCAGAAAACACCTCTTAGACTTGAGATGGCAGCAGTGTTTCCAGAAAGCAGATTGATTTTTGGTACACATTAAAATACACATTTTATTCACTACTCTTCAGTTTTGATGACTTTACTTGATATAGAATTGTATATAGCCCTATTTATGTAACCCTAGTTTTTCTTAGAAATTCAATACTTGAATTCTTTGGATGATTTGCATCATTATGCAACCGTACATATGTGTGCAACTGTACACCTGATGACTTGATGCCTGCAGCTGTTGAGAGGCTGAAAATTTCTAACAAATGCTAAAGAGTACAAAAAGTTAATACATAGAAGTTTTAAATCATATAAAACAAAAGGAAAATAAAACAAAACAACCATTTTGAAACTTAAATTATTCTCTAGAAAACGGTGGAGAAATCGTGTCTGCAATTATTTCAGTGCTGCCAAATAATGTAGTGTCATTTGATACAATCTCTCCCTAACACAGTCTGAGATTGCACTAGCTTTGGTTACAAGCTATGACAAGAATTTACAAGATTCTTGCCCTTCTCCTCAATTGTGATTCTTTTGGATATTCCAAAGACACCAAACTGTTAGTACCACTGAGGAGCTGGGAGGAATTCAGAAAGAAATGTGATTTTCCTGTTGTGCCTTGGTGTTCCGAGCCATACTCCAGTGAGATGTGTGACTACCAAATCCTGGCTTTTAGCCTTACATCACAGTCTTTCCTTACAAGAGGTCCTTCATCTATGGTCTTCAACACAAGCAATGCAGACACCAGGCAAAAGAAAATTACAAGTAAGAAGTGGTTGTATGGAAGTATTTTTTTCCTGACAGATCTCTGGAGTCTGTGCCAGGTTCTCACTGTTACATGCACATCATATGGCTGATTGCTCAGTGTCTCAGCCTGTCCTTTCCTCAGACCAGTCACAGCTGGGTTGTGCCTGAAACTCCTATTGAAACTCAAGCACTGTCAGATGGAGCAGCCATGAAACAAGCACAATCTTCCCTTCAGCTGACCTACTGCCTGGACAAGGTGTTAGATGTGAAGGTTTACACAGTTGGGGAGATGCTTCAGAAGCACACAGCCCTCAGCATGCACGCTCAATGAAAAGTCTATGAGACTTCTCTGGATGCATTTCCATGATATCTCCATATGCCAGTTCTGATGATTAATTCTGCCTGCAGGTTGCAATTTCTTCTCTGCCGCTTGTTATTTATCTCCTGTCCTACCTTAACTTGGTTTTGTTTTATTGTGAGCAGGAGCTCTGTTTCACATGACAGAGCACAGCCATACACCACATGATCCACCTTCATGTCTTCTGAATTTTTAAAGGGTGGCTTAGTCAGTGCAATTGATTCAATTGGTATCTAAGTCAAATAACAACTGCCAGCCTGAAAGTGAGGTGAAAGTGAGTGAGGGATCATTTTTTAATTTTCAAAAACACACTATTTTTTTCCTGCAAAAACATTTTGAGTTATTATAGTTTTCTGTCACTGCCTGACTAATCTCAGAAACATTTAGGAAATACCCTAATGTTAATAGAAACATGTCAGCTAAGGAAGAGATAAATAAACATTCCTATTTGAAATAGACTTCACAACTTAAAGATCTGATGTTAGTCATGATTTCTATATAATTCTTAGGCCTCTTTCATGCTTGTTTTTCTTTTCAAAAACCTTAATATGTGTTTCAGCATGACTGAAAAACCTCAAAAAATTGCATTTCTGTTTCTATAGAACAAAAACTTTTCCCAGTACTCACCTACTCATTTCCATTTATCTAAAAATGCATTGTATGGAGAATTGAGTCACTGCAAACTCTGGCATAATAAAGCTCTTAGTTGCTTTTGAAATGTGGCTGGAAGTTGTAACTTCCTGAAAATAACTTCTTTATTGTACTCTGTATAACTTCAGCACCAAATCCCAGCCTCAGCTACCCATCCATGTACAGTTTTCCCTGTAACTTAACAATCAGAGGAGTACAAACAGATGAGACTTCGGTCACAAAAGAGACTTTTAAAGTACCTGCTTGTGTAAAGCTCTTTATTCAAGCACAACTAAGCCAACAAAGGACCCCAAACAGCCTTCTGAACACATGTCCAACTAAAGCAGAAGGTATGGTTTCCAACCTGGCCTTGCCAGTAGAGGATTCATGCACCCAACTGTCAAAATACACTTTAAACAAGCAAAATGCAAAACTTATATTTCAATGCATCTTCCCCTTACCTTTCTCTTCAAGAACAAAAAAAAAAAAAAAAGAAAAAAGAAAAAAACTATGAAGCAACAACATCTTATTGTTGAAAAGAAAAAGAAATCACATTTTGTCTTTTTTTTTTCCAGTATAATGCAACAATTTTACACAAAGAAAGCATGAAAATGGAGAATGGTAGGGTTTGTAATTTAATTGCCACAACGTATGCAGCCATATTTTAAAATATTCTAGATTTTTAGGCAGGCAAGTTCGTAATGTGAATACCGCATTAATATTGTAGAATATGATCCTGCAAAAGAGTTACGCATGTATTAAACTTTACATATACAATGAGTTCCATTGAATTCAGGAGCTGGCTTGAAAGAGTACTGAAAATGACACAGTTCCAAAAATAATGAACTGCATTATTCATTACATATATAGGAAAATAGCACATTATATACATATGTATGCATGCGTACATTTTTATTATAGACAAGAGTGCCAGTTAAGTTTGCTTAATGTTTTTTTTAATATAATACTTCAGTTTCGGTTGCTTATGTCTTGCCGAGCTGAAATTATTTTGCTTAAGTTTTCCAGGCTAGATGTTTGCCTCAAATGAGATTTCGTTTTTTAACATTCAAAGCAATTTCTGTCTTTCCGTAAAAGAAAGCTGGGGAAACATGTTATTCACTTGTGCTACATAAAAAGTCAAAGCTTTTCACTTGAGAAGAAGCTCTAATGCCTTGATGCATTGAAAGAATAGGAAGTATGGTAGGATGAAGAAAAAAGTAACACACAAAGGCTTCCTGATATCTAGGATGTGCCTGTGACTGAGAATCCATTCCTCAAAATCTGTACTTTTCACACCATAAAGTACATCAGAGGCTGCTAGATCAGTCACCACATGTTCTGCTGTACTGACCATGAACCCTTGGTTCTGGCTGCTAAAATACATCTCTTACAGAAGGAGCTTCCTGTAGCTGTCAACTGTATAGGTCGAGAAATGGAGACCTATTCTGTGTAGCAAAAGAGTCCAGCAATTCTCAAGACTGTTTTTAAAGAGGATTTTCAAAGAAATGAACAACATCAGTAACATCAAGGTTGCTGACTCAGAAACAACATACTTCTCATGGCAGGAGATGAAACAGTGCACATAAACCCACCAGTTATGCAAGTCTTGATTCAAGTGGACAAATGTCAAGTGTCTATTGCCATGTGAGCTGCTGTATGGTATCTGAGACATTCCCACAGGGCTGGAAGAAAATGACCGTGTACTCTTTCACAGTAGTAGCTGGAGGCCATAGTGGGCAACTATCCTTGGAGACAGCAAGCCACAGCCTCTCTACTCTGCACAACATTGAAACTTGAACTGTCACAGAAGAAAAGAAGGGCTTGACTGGGTGGGCTCATGTCAGGAGAAGATATTAAATGAGAGCTAAGTTTTTCAATTTGGAGAAGTCTGAAGTTGTTGCACCATGGCAGCTCATGCTGATGTAATTCACAGATACATTATGCTTGTCCTTTCTTTCTTTGTCTGTCTTTCTACTGCAGTGACATGGTCCCTCCCTTTGCACTACCACATGTGCAGTTTGACAGCACATGACTTTTGGGAGCTGCTGTGGCAACAAAGTAACACAGCATTTAAAATAATTAAGCTTCTATGGACCTGCAGTCTCAAACATATGATGTAAAAGGAATCAGGGGAAAACACAGGAGAGGTAAAATAACTATTTAATTTAAAAAGAATGTTGATGTGACAAAAATATAGCTCTAAGCAATCACGAAGAAGTGTAATCTATGAATTACAAAAAAGTCTCTAAGCATTACGACACCTTGTATTTTAACACAGCCTTCCAGCAGCACTGATGAGAAAAACATAATAAATAATGGAGCTTGACCAGTGTAATAAAGGGATTATACAATGTGGTGGCCTGTTCTACCACAACACTGGACTTACTGCATTTTGTCTTAAGCTCTTTCAGCATTGTCCACATCTTTCCTCAAGACCAAATTCCTCGTTTGCAAAGAGGGATGCAAGGATGAGCCATCAGTGCCATCCAGAGCACACAAGAGCCCACGTGGATCTGCCATAATGTGCGACTGAATGCACTACCAGGTATGGTTGCAGAATACACACAGCTTGCAATACACCATATAGAGTTCTTACACAGAAAGCCACACTTTATTAAATTGCTGAGTGAGTTGTATTTCTGTCTTCCTGGAGCTTCCGATTAGTGCCATGCATCTACTGCTAGTGATTCAGGATGGTCCTTCCAGCAGTATTTCCAAAACTCCCAAGTTTGAAAAGAACAAGAATAAAGCCATTGTTTGTCCTTGCCCACAACTTTTAATAACGAGCTCCATTTTTTTTTCTTCTTTTAAAAACATTCTGCTAATAGATAAGTCCATACTTCCACCAATAACATCGGAAGTGCAAGTAGCTACTACCTATAAAATTGGCTCCAATATGTTTCTTAGGCCAATGTGAAGGTAACTCTTCTTCAGTTACTCATTTCCTTATGTGCTATAGTTCGTGAGTTCCCTCAGGACACAATTTTTATTTTTAGAGAAGCCTCTATTTGCTGACTGTTGTGAAAGGAACACTCAGGAGATGCGATTAGCAGTCACTTGTTTCAGTAAACATTGAATGTAACATATGCCTCTCAAGTAATGTGTATCCAAACATACAATTTACAAATAATTAACATCATGTTAATTAGTCACATTAATTTATGCCACTTTGTGGAATTATTTCCTCAGAGTCTTTAGGAATGCTGCCAGCAGTTTGAGCCAAAGAGTGTGAAAATTTGCTTGAAGTAACTGTTGTGACTGGCTGTGACACACAGCTTGAACAGCAAGCAATGAGGGGCCAAATGACTGACTGAGGATCAGCCAGCCTTGGAGGTGGGGTGCACTGACACTGCAAATAGTGTGGGGCAGCCAGGGGATGTATCGGGGGGGAATGGCCCATAGGGGCCCAGCCACCGCCTCACGGCCTGCCCTTCAGCTACCATGTGTGTGAGGTGATCTGCCACAGCCTGGCAAATTCCCGTAATTACGGCGGGTTATTTGAGATGATGAATCTTACAAAAAAGCTGTTGAAACCAAACATAGCTTCAGAACTGATAAATGCCAAAATTAAGCTTTAACTTCTCAAAAACAAAAGAGAAGCCATTTGGAATATTGGCACCATCTCAAAAAAATCAGGCATAGCTATTCTTAAATGTGAGAATGGAGCTACCAAACACAGCTGTACATCTCAGTAATACAATATGAAATGTGCCTCATAGAGAGGAATAAAAAGAGCCTCAGTCTAAGAACCGAGATGGTGAGGCCAAACACAGTCAGAAACAACGGAAGCAATCTGCAGTCACTTATGTTTTCAAATCAATATTTTTGCTTACGTAAATAATTACAATTTAAAACCACATAACATTTGCATTGGGATTGCAACTATCCAATTTTTTAGGACAAATAAAATAACTCCAAATAAGTACCTGACAATGCAAGAAAGAGCATCACCAATGTATATTAATGCATCCAAATTGTGGGGATGATACAAACACCTCAGCTTGCATTATACATTCATTAGATTTCTACAGGAAAAAAAGCAGACAGAAAAAGCAGCTCAAATTATAAATACAGAGCATTACAGGAAGGCCACACTAAGACTGATAACTAGGCACACAGAAAGGCAGGCGGGTATATAGATGATAATGTAAAAACCTACGGGCTCTGAGAAATGTATTAAGACTTTTTTTTTAATCCTTCCTCCTTTGCCAAAGACTACGAGCCATGATGTTAATACAAACTGACTTATGCATCCTCTGGAAAAAAAACTACACTGTTGGCCCAGGCTTGGGCTTTCAGCATGGGGAAAATTCCTGTCGGTGCCTGTCTTGCCTTACTGCAGCAGAAGGACCTTTGTTCTCTCCCAGAGAGACACACTACTTCACTCAAAGACTTTTAACCATTTGTTGGGCCATACAAAGCTTTTCTTCTGCTATTTGAATATCCCCTTACAATAACCACTGGGCCTTTAACAGGACTGATGTAGAACGGTATCAGACTCGTGTGCTGCACACTGCACTCACCAGAGAAGTTCTGCTTTTTAAGTGATCCATGCTGCAGTTTGCATGCGTACTTCTACACAATACTTTGTATATAAGCATATAAGTAAACTCTGCCCATGCTTAACAACTGCTAGAAAGAGTCCGCACCATATACAGTGCACTGTAAGTCCCATGTGAGATGGGGATGGTGCACAGAAGTTTGAAACTTTCTATTACCTTTCATACACTTGTCCTGCATGAAGCTAGAGGCATCAACATGCATGTTTGAGGCTGCAAACTATTGCACATAGTCTAAGATTATACTCCCCAGTCCCTCAGAGACTCTTTCCCAGAAATACTAAGTTCACTAAGTTATCTAGCATAGCCAGTTCAGATAGTTTTATAGGGTAGTAAATAAATTATAAATATATAATGCATATCTATATATTTTTATATATACTGTTGTCGTTGACAGAGATGTATAGTATGTACAAAAATACGTATGTATCCAGTATATATAAAAACCACTATACTCCTATATTCCAACTGCTAAAACTTGTTCTTAGGGATATTTATCTGTATCATTTAGTCTTTGACTACCTTTATCTTTTTAAAATAATTTGTCATTTACTGCCATTATCTTTTTAAATTAACCAGATTCTTGTAAAAACATCATCTGAACATGCAAAAAATACTGAGTGAAGTCCACGTGGTATTAAGAATTTGAAAGCAAGGCATCTTTCACTGGATTTAGAAACACTCAGCCTTTACAAGTGATTAGAAAGGAAGGAATACGACTCTCCTCAGTCTAAAAGTGCACTTACTAGAAGCAGCCATTCTCACTACGTATTTATTCTAAACTTACTTGAAATGGTAGGGGAGGCACTCCATCTTTTCTTGGAATCAATGATAAAACACTCATTGCTCAGATATATTTGGAAGTATCTGTTACAGAATGTAAGTACCCATTTCTACGCATGGTTTTTGAGGAATAACACTAACGACTCTGTTCAGCTTCTCTGAGGGTGTCAACATCCTTATGGTCAATATCCTCTCCAATAATGATGTTGAAAATATTTACATAGGCCTGGATTCTGTGCATATGCTCTTCGCATTCACAGAATTCTTCTCATCTCTTATGTTGAATTGGCTCTCTCACAATTAAATAAGATTTTCTTCTTGTTCTTTCTAATTGTACTTCTAAGCCTTCTGCTAGAGCAGCCAGTCTTGCTGAAAAGCCCCCACAGTACACTCAGCCATGTCTGGACAGATGGAATCCTTATTATATTCAATATAAACATTTCAGTCCTACCTGCTATTTACCATCCTTCGTCTCCCTTCAATTCATCTGCTGTCTGTCATGATGTATTTTGACTGCAAGTCCTTTTTTACGTATTATTTATTACATTTGCATATACAGCAGAAACACAAAGGGAACCTGAGTACTCACTGGCTGCAGAACAGACCACATTAGAAACATGTACCATTAATTAATAAAAATCAATGGCAATTATGCTGGAGACATCATAAGAGGGAAGAGTCTAATGGAGGATACAGTAAATTAGGTTCTAGTTTGGGTTGAAACATCATTTTCTAAATTAGTTTGAGTTTAATTCATAATTTATACACTCTGTAGTCATAAGGGACTGCTCTGGTCATCCAGCCTGACCTTAACTTTATACTGGATGGAATTTTTCCAAGTGGAAACTTCTAACAGAGCTTTTTCATTTCATTTTAGAGTCTCCAATGATGAGACTGCCACCTTCCCTATTGAGCTATTCCAAGGCTAAATTACCTTAATACATGGAAAAATTGCATCCTTCGGGGCTGAATTTGTCTAACTTAAACTTTTATCCACTGGACACCTATGTGCCTTTGTTTGTGACACCTAAACTCTCACTATGGCGGTCTTCCTCCGGTCATTATCCATGTCCAGTCTTAATGTTACGACTCAGTAATCAAGTGATTCAGCTCTTTCTGCTCCTTGGGTAATTCCTTTAAGACTTCTAGTTCTGTATTATTTTTTTGTTGTTGTTTGTTTCTACAGCATTTAATTATAGCAGATACTGTTTCACATTCACTTTCACTGCAGATGTGAAACTTCTCATTTCATCCACTGTATCATCTTCCCCTCAAACACTGAACAGAACTATTAATTGAACATTCCTGACTTTTCTATATTACTTCATTTTACATTCTATATATTGCAATAGACCTAGACTTTTTATTCTTAATATGCTTTAAAATCTTTCTTATTATTTTAATTCTATTTTTACTTATATCTCATTGATTTCTTCAGCTTCTGTTACCCACTACGTGCATTTTCAACCTGTACTTTAAGTTCACTGCTTCTACTTTCACATTTACTATTAATTCTATATTTACTTGTATTTACTTTTTAAAAATGATTCTACACGTCTTCTGTCAAGGACTTTTTTGAACTTTCTCTCACATTTTTACAATCATGGCTTTTGATCAACCAGAACAACCACTTTCAACAATACTAGGGATTTAAAATTCCTAGTTCTGAATATACTATTGCCATCATTTACATCAGAAGAGAACTAAGCTTTGTTGAAATGCTGCCTTGAGTTACCAAACGCAGACGTTATTGGCTGGTGCCATAATTCCTATTTACAGATCTAACCAGTTCACGATCAGCAGCTGCACATCCAACAAATGGCTTTCAGATAACCAGTTAATGCAGATAACCTTAACGCACCAATAGGGGAATCTTAACGTTCACTAGGTGTAATGCTATAATATGATGGAAAGTACAGCAGTAATAGCAAGGTAGCAAACTCTTTGACTCTAGCAAATGATGACAAGCCTGAATGCAGCAGCCAGAAACACAGAACTAAAGGAAAGAAGCTACTTACCTTCACAAGGCCTCAGATACACAGAGAACTCTAGCAAAATACCCTTGCCTCCACTGCCAACCATTAAATGAGGTCTGGGAAGGGGTGCATCCTGGCTCCACCCCTTCTGCTCACTCAGGTGCGTTGCATACACCTGAGCTCTCCTGGGTTGGCCCTGCCTTCTCATCAGGTGCTCAATCACTGGTTCAGGCCGTGACAGCACTTCCACTACTAGGATTTTTGTTCAAAATAGAAAAAGACTTTTCTTCTGGAGTATATCAGGTTTAACAGTGAGAAAGAGAGAAAGAAAGGAAAAGAAAGAGAGAAAGAAGGAGAGAAGAGGAAAATGAGAGAGAAAGGGAGGAACAGAGAAAGAAAGCAAGGAGGTAGGGAGGGAGGAAGGAGAGAGAGAAATAAAAATATGATGCTGGTGGGTTCATCCATATATACAGAAAAATGAGTTGCCATGTGCCTTATCTGAGGTTTTAGAGTGTTTGGCTCATATTAAGATGAATGACTGAAATAAGAATAAATATATCATTCGGTCATTTCCTGAAACAATGCTAAATCATTCCGGTACCTTTCTGCGAGATTTCTCAACTTATTATTTACTCTTTTTTAAAAATGAAAATTAACAGTTTTATTTAATGACTTCACAGTGAAATGCACTGTACAAAGCACGTGATATTCTCCATAACGTTTAGTCTAAACATTTTCACTGTAATCAGTAATTATTGTCCTGACCACCCTCATTAGTTTCGCACTGATGCTTTCACACACTAGTGTTTGGTCCATATGCACTCCATTACAAGGTTACTGCAAAGTCTCCCACAGGCCAGCTCCCACTTTGTCAGGCATCTCTGTATGGTTCTACTGACAAAGAGTTACAGTAATGAATTCTGGGGCAAAACCACAATGCCTCTCTGAAACATGAAGAAAAGGTAATCTTGGAGAGAAATGCATGCCTGCTTCCCAGTGTTTATGGCTAAATATGTTTCTTAATGTTTCTATATGTAAAAAGAAGACAAGATAGCCTTTATTTTTTCCCTTTATGTAAGTGAAGGCATACGACAGGCACAACAGCAAATAAAGATAGATTTATGCAAAGGATTTGTACAAGAAGAGACTCAAACTCTAGCCATGAGTGAACAGAGATGTGAATTCTCCCATGGGTGGGGGTTTTAGCTGGTGATGTGGCAATACCTCCTTCCCTCAAAGAAATATGCAGATGCACTCAAGGCACAGTTACAACAAGGAGTTCAATTTACACAGTGCAGCCTTCATAACTACTGGTTTGTGTGAGATGTGCATTATTTGTTTGACAGTCAATCACCACTAAAGTCACTATTAAATATTATTAAGAATACAATGCTTAAAAGCTTGTTCAATGCCTTGATGTAAATATTTCATAGTTCGTTCTAATAGATGACGAAGTGTATGGGAACTATTGAATCACAGCCTGAACCTCTGATTGATCACCTGAGGCAAGCAATGAGTCAGTCGCAAGAGCACAGGTGAAGGCAATTCACCTGTGTGACCAGAAGGGGTGGAGCCTGGCTGCACCTCTCCTAGACCCCATTTAAGGGCTGACTGCCACTGAGGAAGGGTCTCTCTTTGGAGATTGCTTCTCCTGGAGTCTTTTCCTGTGAGCCTAGGATACAGGTAAGCTTTTTCATTCACTTCTGGTTATCCCTTTCCAGTGTGATAATCTTTTCCACACACTCTCTAAAGACCAGCCTAACTTCTCTGTATACTCATTGGTTATGCAACTAAGAGTATGATTGTCCATATGGAATCAGTCCAGAGGACAGATTTGTTGTAGATGTTGTATATTTAATAATT
The DNA here is from genome assembly GCA_037305975.1 of Chrysolophus pictus. NCBI lineage: Eukaryota > Metazoa > Chordata > Aves > Galliformes > Phasianidae > Chrysolophus > Chrysolophus pictus. The sequence goes on from CM074579.1 coordinate 14,984,216, forward strand.
TTAGGCAAAAGTTATATTCTAGAACTAGAAGTTTTTCCTAAGTTTCCTAACTTGCCAATGCGTATGTACATTTTCTGGGATTTTTGCTTAGTTCCATTTTGGAGAGTTTTTAGAAAAATGAAAAACAGACCCCATTTATTTTTAACACTAGCAAGCTCTTAGCAAATGTAAATGTCATAATGAGACTGGATTCCTAAAAGAGAGAGTTGAGAAAGAAAAATCCTATCCTTTTAATATGGCAATATATGTACCTGTAAGGATGCATGCATCTGCAGTTTAGAAAAGCCAGGTCCCACTTTAGATCATAGGCTGTCAAATTATCTTTGTGTAATCTTACAGGCCAGCAAAAATTACAGAAAATTACTTAGAATACAACAGGTAGTGGCCTCTGATCTAACCTCCCTGGGTGAAGGAGATCATCAGTGACCAAGGCAAGCAGAAACACATTTTGTTACATTTTGTCCCATTGCTGGGGAACACAGAACCTGGAATCCGATGTTATTTCCATAATAAACATCAATGCAGAATTGAACATGTACTTTAAAATGCATTTATGCTATGTGTTTGTGTCTTCAAACTCTTTTATCTCTATGTGAAAAATTTAAAGTGAAGAAAATGAATTTGACAAGGGTTTTAAGGAAACTTGGTTGTCTGAGCCTTCTTGTCCTGCTTTGAAAGCCTTCCTCCTTAAACATATGTTTTTGCTTAGAACAAACAAGAGGCAAATAAATCAGCTGATCAGCATTCCCCTAGTGCTGCTTGTATTAACTTCCTTGGCATGAATTCACCACTTAAGTCAATATTACTTAAGAGTTTCTCTAACAGTTTATTCACCTTTAATTCTATGCTGTTCCTGAATCTAAACTTCCACCTACTGAACAGAAAAATGGAAAGCTTGTACAAATGCAGAATTCAGAGATTACCTGTCATAAGAAATAGAAGCTCTCTTTGCAAATCCTGAATTAGTGAGTTGATTTTTTTAACATACAAAGTTCTTCATATGGCCAATTTTGTGTTTAGGAGGAAGTACTGCAGAAGGAAAGCAATCTTTGTGCTCTCACTACTTACTCCTTCATACTACTAAATCCACTACATTCAGTTCTTCCCTCCAGATGCCTTTGCCTATCACTTTGCTGCAGAAGCCCGTTTGGAAAAGTACATGGTGGGGAGGTGCCACGTGGATGTATTTGGAGACACTGGCTCTCTTTCTTAGCACTTGCAAACACATTCAGGGAACAAGTAGATGCAAATCACCGATTTGTTCACTCAGATGTTTACTTATGGGCTTGTTTTCCTAAGTGACTACCTACTTACAGCCAATAACGAGGCCTTTGCTTCTACCTAACAAAAGGGCATTTGGGGAGGAACAGATGTAGGATGCAATTTGGCAGCCTCTGTGTGTCCCAGAAGCTGAATGCTGTACAACCACAGCGGAGGTGGTAGGAGAAATGCACTTCTACTCTTCTCTGTGTAGAGGGCAGGGAGCATCCACATAAAGGGACAGGCTTTAGGAGCAATGTGGTAGGGCTGTGCTGTGTGATGCCCCAAACTCTAGTGAGGGGACACAGAGGCTGTGTCCCACCATGAGCCAGGTGATGCAGAACCGTACAGCATCCTCCTTGGCTGTGACCTAAACAGCACCAAAGAGCCTCCAGTCAGTTAGGAAACAAGGCTGAATGAGGCAGGGGGACTGCACACGAGAAGAGACTTTCTGCTTCAGTAAGCTGATGCTCTTCCCCCAGAACCACCCCCGGCAAAGGCTGAGTTTTCGCTCAGCTCTGCTTCGGTCTGTTGCTAACTAAGCGTAAGTCAGTAACTGCACAGCAGTGCCTGCGGTCTCCAAGGGCCCTGCCTTCCCATGAAAACTGGCCATCAGTGAAACAGGCATCAACAAAGCATTTTGCTCCAAATAAGCTCTCACTGCTGGGACTGAAGCTCTGGGTCCTCTGCTGAGATGTCCCCCCAGCAGACCGAGCTGAGAGGGATTGTGTCCAGAAAATCATCAGAAACCCTTCCAAAACTCACATCACAGCATTCATTCAAAGAAGCTAAGTGCTTGTTTCCCTCTCCTGGATCAGCACTGAATTTTGATAAAACAGCACAACATTTCTCAGATCTACATATAGAATTTGGTTTAGTTTTCCAGGCACACACCTTTGTCCTCTACTCATATAAATATAAAAGCTTTGAGAGTTTTTTTGTTTGCTTGCTTTTTCTGTTTTACTTATATTCCCCCTAGTCTTTTCTCCTAATTCACAGCTGTTGCTCCTGGACATGTTGGTTTTCCTATAAGAAATAACTCTAAGGCCATAGTTACTTGGGGACATTGGGAATCTTGTTTTTTTTTTTTTTAAAAAAAAAAGAGGGTAAGGTGCTAGTTTTGCTCAACTTGCCAAAATTTAATTTGGGTTGTCATATTGCATCTTTGTAGCTTTGTCTTGTAATTTCAGCTGCATAGAGCTGCCATCCATTACCACCAGTTGTCCAAAAGCTGCTTCATGTAGCTGCCCTTTTGGGGCAAGCAAGTTCAAGTCTATACAGGATGGGTTGCACCTTCACATTTTATTTTTGCTGTAGTGAGCATTTTCCAAGGCAGAATGTCCACTGATATCAGCAACAGTGTTACTAAATAGTGAATAAAAACCAAATGCCAAGATCTCAGTTAAGCAAAGTAATTATCCAAATGCTTAAACTTAAGCATGCTTCTGTTGATCTGATGAACTGAAAAAATGTGAATATGTAGAAATATACTATTGTCCTATTCAAAGAATCACAAAGGCTGGAAAATGTCACCAAGATCAAGTAGTCCAACCACAAGCCTATCCCCTCCATGCCCACTAACCATGTCCCTTAGTACTGTATTTCCACTTCTCTTCAATACATGCAGGGATACTGACTTCACCACTCCTGTTCCAGTACCTCACCACTCTTCCTGGAAGAAATTGTTCCTGATATCCAACCTGAACCTCTCCTGCAACATCAAGGCACAGCTTCCCCACTCACTATGGCTTTATAAGAGACAGGGCACAGAGCTGGCTGAGAGTGCAGGGCAGGTTGGTTTTTAGCTGGTTGCCCTATTGCAGTACATCAATAGGAAAGAGCTATTTTGTTTTGTTGATTCATATTCCATTTATAAGAAACAAACTCAGTAAAATATTAATAATCATAATAGAATAGAGAAGAATGTAAGCTAAGGTAAAACAGAATAGAAGCACAGCCTCTGTTATTCTACTCAAAATTCTACTCTGTTCTGGCTCAAAAAGCAACCTGTTCAGGGCAGAGTATTTGATCTTCTGGGAGAGAATTAAGACTACTTTGAGTTGTGTACAGGCATGTGTAAAGAAGGATTACATACAGTTGATTGTTTTAACTTTTTTTTATCTTTTTGAGCAAATTCCTTATCTCGCACAAATAAACAAGCAACCAAAATCAAATAAACCAAAAGAAAGCACAAAAAACCCCTCCCACATTTATCTCCTCCAGTGGTCCTATAACTTTTAAAATAACTTTAATTTTATAATATTTAAATAAGATTTAAATTTTGATGATGTCAAGACCAAGGATGTTTTTGATACCTATTCTACCCAGTTCCAAATACAGAACTGTTTGTTGAAAGACACTCTGTGATCATTTTCGGGAGAGCAGCTGCACTTTGGAGGAGGCTTTCAGGAGCTACTTACCCTAATTAGGCTTTAATCTACAAATCCCATTATGCAGATCAGTTTGTATTACTACAGTTGCATTAAGAATTACTCTTCATATTGTACTGGAGTAAGCTCAGGACAGACTCGTTTTCAGACTCCTGCATACAGTTTTCAGGTAAATTGTATGGGAATCACATCACTGCAGAACCATGCAGAGAACTGGCAGAACTCTGTTTAGCATCAACATGACTTTTTAAAAAATTGCACTTTTTTGGTATTTATTTGTCTATATCTACTTTGTGGAGTACTTCATTAGTACTTCATATAGTCAACTAAATGCATTCCTTCAATCTTAAGTACATAAAACATATTGCATTGGGACAACCTGGGAAGTTTTTTTTTTTTTCTACATCAAAACAAATTGCATGGATTAGGTGGGTCAGGAATGAGTCAGTGTAACAGAAAAACACAAATAAAAATCGGCTATTATCTACTGCTAAAACAAAAAGCTCCAGCTCCTCTGCCCTTCTCTTAAATATTTCCACACACTTCATGCAAACTGTTTGCAGTGGAGTATTTTGTACGTTTTTACAGACTGTGAGATGCAATTCTTGCTGAAAGTGCTGATGAGAGCAACCTCCATTTAATATGTGGTGATAACTGAGCAGGAAAGCTGCAGACTCCCTTGCAGGCACAGTGCAGAAGCAAGGTCTGCACAAAGTGTCAGCATTCCTCCTGGGCATCAGTAGGCCAGGATTAGGAGCCAATTGAGACCCTCTTCACCTGCATCTGCTTTCAGTCTGTACCAAATTAAGATGTCTGATTTTCAGCTTTACCCACACCACTCTGTCTGCATAGCAAATGTTAGTGTTCTGCCTTCATTTCTGGGCAGATGAGTCACTGCGTACATCTACACTGGTAAGCTGGTGCAGCTGTGGCTCCTGCCTGCCTTCCCAGTTAGCAGGAACCTTCCTGTAGCTGGGCCAGCACAGAACTCTTCAGCTATTGCAGTCTGAGATCTAGCAAGTGACAAAAACAAATACAATAGTTCCTACAGGTTAAAGATTATAGAATGCTAGAATCATAGAATATCCCAAGATGGAAGAGACTATTGGATCACGGAGTCAAAGTCCTGGCTCAAGACAGAACCACCCAAATCCAGTTTGACTATGTTATCCAAACACTACTTGTGTTCTGGCAGCTTGGGGCAGTGCCTACTGCCCTGGGGAGCCTGTTCCATGCCCAAACACTTCTGGTGAAGAACCTTTTCCTAGCACCTAGCAAAAGGTGTTAGGAAACCACCTAGAGCCTGCTTTTCTACAGGAACCTACACTGCAGCCCTGTTACCCACTACAACATTTTAGACCACAAAGCACTTTTGAGGGAAATTTAAAAGTCAAAGGCATCTTGAAGGGCCCATGCTACTCTGTAGGCCAAAAGCTCTGATCCTTGGTGTTTTCCATGGGATGGCAGTGCTATTGCTTTCACTGAGCCACTCCTACAGGTTCTGTGACAAGAGGGAACTTCTTGCTCCTCAATTGTGCTGCTTTTCTTGGTACACTGAAACAGCTTTCGAAGTTCATTCCTGAGCTGGACACTGTGATCCAGTTTTCAGTATATAAAAATAAAAAATCCTACCTGTTCTCCAATAATGGCCTGAATCATTTCAGTAACATTAATGCAATGTGCAGTGTTTCAGACCATTGCTCAGAAAACAGCAATTTTGTTTTGTTTTATAAGTGTCATCTGTACAACAGCTTAAGTTTGTAAATCACCTCTGGATCCTTTGCGATGAAAGATGCTATATAAGCTCAAGCTTATATTATCATTCCTACATTTTACTGCTCCATAAATGCGAGAGATACTACAGCAGCTCCACTCCAGAATATGCTTGTGAACATATAAACCTCTCTCCCCAGTATTACATTTTTACTGGAATTAACGAATTAACGTGAACATCACACCCTTCCCTGTATCCTACCCTTCTGTGAGCTTTGGATTTTATGCCTAGCAACATTGCACTGCTTTTCCGTAAGCCATTTCATTGGAATCAGAGAAAAGCAATTAAATGGTCTATTAAGGTGCACAGCGTGCAGGTCAGTGCAGCATCTGCCTCAGGAGTCTTCCTTAAAACCCTATGCAGTCCCACCCTGTACTAAAAGCTACAGGAGATCCTGGGAAAGCACTTCACACACAGAAGCAGCAAAGAGCTCCTTCACAAACAATGGGATGACTTAAGTTGTAATTGCTTTATATGAGAAAAAGTTACAGAAACCAATTGCTGATTTCTACAGATGATTTAAAGAAGGAGGCATTTGGCGCCCTGTTCTTCACTCTCCTCACTTCCCCCCACACCAGTTTTATTTTTTCGCTACAGCGGGTTTCCCTCCCTGCTGCCATGCTGAGCTGATCCCATTCGGACACAGTTTGCAATTTCCCTCCTCCTTTTTGCCTTCCTGCAGCAACTTAAGGGAGCTAATCATTCAAACAAGCTATGACCAATAATGCAAGAAAAAAATGGCCAGGTAAAAGTCACTTGACAGCATCCAGCTGATGTCTTTGGGCGGTGAGGAGTGAGGTACATTCTGCCAAAATTTCTGTCACCAATGTAAATCCAGCAACATGGCAAAAGCAGTGATAGGGTTAAAAGAATCTTGTCTTTGCCCTTGTTTGCCTCATTTCTTGTTTCTCTCTTAAACTGCACCACTGGGATGAACCACAAGACTTCCCTTCCCCTTATTAAAAAAGCAAAAACTGCTTATGCAGCAACTGCAGCAGGGCTCTGTTGTTAGCAGATAGTAAGGACGTATGGAGAAGAGCTACAAACGGTATCCACATCAGTGCAGACACTTATGGGGAAAAAATTGTTCTGTGAACATTACAAATTCTGGCTCTAATTAAACATTCATCTCTCAATGTTCTGGGGGTGGAGAAGAAAATCATTGTCTTTTTATACTGTAGTTAAAAGTGGAAAACATTGCATCCAGAAACACAAAGAAGAAATATTTTTCTATTCTGTGACAGCATTGAATGCTGAGGGTTATGCTGACTGAAGGTAATTACTACAGCTCTTCGCTTGTTCTCTGGAAGAAAAAAAAAAAGATGGTGCATGCCACAAAATACTGCTTTTAGAAAATATCTGTAAATCATTCCATGCTATAATTCCTTTAAACCGTGCATACATACCCTTCTCCTGGCTGAGCCTCCTGGCCTCAAAACCATGCATGAAGATACACAGCCAAGAAGTTAGGCAAAGAGACACAAATAGAAAAGGAGAGGTGATCCCAGATCACTGAGGGAAACACTCTCCATTCCCATGTCTCCTGTGAGGTAGAAGTAAGGAAGCATCTTGTTGTGCAAGTGTGGAAAAAGGACAATGAATATTCTGAATGTTCCACAGAGAATGATCAATTAAAAAAAGCAAACCAAAATGACCAGTATAATCAGAATTTCTTTCTTGCCCTCTTTCACATAAACACTGGATGAAGAGTGGCAAAATTTAGATTAAATGCTTTATGAGAATAACTCAGAGACATTTTGGGGTGCTTATATTCTGCTGTGGGAACATTTCCAGTTCCTTTTTTCCCCTCTGTTTAAGCTCTTTTTCTGTTCTCTGTGCTTTTCTACTTTTTCATATGATGAATCCTCTAGGGGTTCAATGAAGCCTGAAGTTCTTTCTTGTGGAGAGAGAAGAGAGAGGGGATCGTATCTATCAATAGTAATAAACCATTCCAAATGATTGATATAAATGTTTTTGACTTTTCACATGCATTGGCAAAAGGCCTCAGCTGTCCAAGCCCATTGTCCATGTCAGGCTTCCATTCTCCTTCAATATTCAAGGAAGGGGAAGGTTCACCCCAGTGTTTTGGCAGAGCTGACGGCAATAAATCCAAATGAACTGGAGCTCTGTTCCTCCGAAGCACGTTGGCAGAAGAGGCTGAGTACTCTTATTCAGCTGTATGACATAACACCATTGAGAGTTCACGATAAATCTTCACTGCAAAAGGTTTGCTCATGCTGTCAAATCAGTAAACTCAGTTTTATTTCTCCTTCAACCCTGTGTTGTCTTGTTAAAAACTTGCTCTAGTTGTTTGTTACAGGGACTTTCAATACCTACCTATAGGACTTCTAATGCCTCAACAAGTTGTAGAACTTCTATGCCAACAGAGAGCTGGTTAGAAAAATGACTAACTATCTGCTATTACAGTAAAGTAAACCAAAGTAAACCAAAATCTGAGATTTTGGAGGAAGGCAAAAAGGAGGAGGGGAGATTGCAAAAAAGCATGTATGTTAGTATGTATAGGCAGGACAGCTGAGCAGAAACAGCACAATTTGTTTTGTAAGCTGGCTCTACTCAATTCCTGTCTCTACAAGGAGAGACATCATGCAGCCTTTCAGATTGTATATCTATAAAATGAGAAGGAATGGTTTGTTTTCCTCCTAGGTCTTTTAGAATGCACAGAAAGCTGAAATATTATTCATACCACTAGTCTACCAAATTATACGTACAAAGTGATGGGAATTCACTAAGAAAAGACTGAGGTAATTCAGAGTGTGCCATGGGATCCAAAAATCTGTGCTTACTCTCAAGTCTCATTATTTCATTTTCTGGAAGAACGATCATTTGTTTTCTTTGTAAAAGAAAACTAAAATAGATACTTTTTAAATTAAATTAATAATGGAAAATTTATTTTGTCCTTGACTAGATCCAAGACCTATACTTTTCAGAATACCTTCTGCTTTGATTTCAGTTCTGCTTTGAAACAGAAGGACCAGAAGGCCTTCAAACAACCATACCAACTGAAACATTCCTATGATTCACTTGACTGATATTTTGTTTATGAGGGCACTAAGTATATTTACACTTTCCTCAACCTAAGCATGACAGTCCTCAGCATTTCTTCCACGTGCTGGAAATAACACAGACTCCAAAATGTTTTAGCCATTTCTGTATCCAGAACACACCCTGAGCTATTGGATAGTAGTACCACCTCATCTTTACTGAAGGTTCTCCCCACACTAGGAGGCTAAATTAGTCCCCAGGAGTCACTGCAAAGTAACTTCTATATGTCCAGAAGTCAGACAAAAAATCTGAATTTATTTATATAAATAACTAAATTCTACTTATACATTACTGAAACTTCAAGATGAAGAAAACTTGGCATTACTTTAGATTACAAATTAATTTCTTAAAATAATACATACTTATACATTTGTTATTACTGATGAATCGTGAGAAACCTACAAGTGAGCTAGTGGAGCATACTACAAAGAAGTTAAATATAAATGTCTTTGTTTTCACCTATCTTAGAGAAAAGTAGGATTTTCTAAACAAGTTGCACTTGCATTCCATAATGCAGAATTCATTGCACTTCTTTGCCATGTTTCCAGATTTTCCTGGTAGCTAAACATCACTTAATTATAAAATACCAGAAGACAGCCATCATCTGTCTCACTTCTTCACCTTAAGTTCAATATTTGTTGAAGGAATGTGTTTTCAAATTATGAGAATACATTTGCATTGCAGTCTTCTGTCAGTTTGGTTTTAGAAAAAAGAAAATGTTCACCTGCTAACATTATGCATTCAGAATGTTATCAAAAAGACTCTTCTAGTCTACCTGCATCTCTGACACAGTAATTAAATAAAATAGCTTTTTGTTTATAAATGAAATTATTATTTAGCTTCAACACTAAATATTCAGATAAAGGTCTTTATTCTGTAACTTCCTCTACTGGTGGCATGGCTTTGATGGATGGAAATCTGCAAATACCAACCAAAGTTCATTCAAATTTTCAAGGAGAAGATACATTGTCTGCTTCCACGAATAAACATGCAAATATGGAGATCCTCAGAGGTGTGGGAACTGCTCACAGACTCTAAAGTAATCATGGGGAAAAAGATCCTGTAGGCATTATACTATGGCAAATATGCCAGTCTGAAAGTTACAAATGCTTAGGTCTGAGCTCAAAACTAAAACTAAAATTAAATTAAATTAAATTAAATTAGGAGTTAAGGTCCTGATCAGTGTTTTGCTTTTTAATTTTCCCCACTTATCTCTGATTTGTATGCAGCAAGTACAGTTTTGCCATTTCAGATTTATAGTAAAATTCCTGCTCTGCGTGACGTTATTAGCCTTTGTTTCCTGGGAGTCAGAAGTGGTGGCCTGCAGGTGAGAGCATCTCTGTGCCCCATTTACAGTGCCATGAAGAATGTGGTCTCCCATAATACATTAGAAATCATTTTACCGTATGTCTAATGATAGTTGATGACTTTCTTAAATACCAAGTCCTGGAAAAGGAATTGGCTTTCGTGTGACATGAAGAAAATCACTATGGACTTAGTGGTTACTGAAGAAAACCTTAATGACTGAAACAGAATGAGACCAAAACAGTAGGATTGAAGTGACAAAAGGAAAAATATTGTCTTCTTTAATGCTTGTGCTGTTGTGGAGACGGATCAATCATTTATAAGCAGTTAGTTCTGATCATGCCAGTTAAAATCTGAGAGTGAATCCATTTTCTTGAAAAGTAATTTTTGATTTTTTGGAACTCACAATGGCTGTGTCCTGTATTCTCTTTAGACACTGGCTTAGATCTTCCTATTTCTCTCAGCCTGAACCAGAAAAAATGCAGAATTAAAACACCTGTTGGAGTGGCATCCATATTGATTCCCCTAACATTTTTTCATCAGTTATGTCCAGATTCCTCTATCTTGTTAGTTTGTGGGTTTTTTTTTTTTTTTTTTTGGTCTTTTATTCTTTTTTCAATCATTCATTAATAATCCGAAAGGTTTGCATCAGCAGCCTTCAGAATCTCACTGCAGCTTTCATTTGCTTCAGTTTACAGAAATGCTTGGTGGACACCAAGGATGCTGCTGTCTTCTATGTATACCAGTTTAGGTAGAGACAGACAAAATCCAAATATTGCTGCTGGAAGTCTACATAAATACTTGCAAGGCAACAAAGCACCACGGGGCAGGGTGACCCTTCTTCCTGCAGGGCACTACAACAGAGCACTCAGCAGAACCTATCAGCACTGCTGTACCCAAGCCCTGCGTGCCATTTCCTGAGCTAAATCAGAAGCAAAAACTAAAAAATTTTACTTCTTCAGCTGAAGGACTAACACAAAGAAATGACACATGAGTTCTAACCAAGCTGTGCTCTCCTCACCAGAATGTGACATGCAGACATACAGGCACATCTCATTTGGCCAAAATAAGCAGTGGAAAGAGGCAGTTAAGTCTGTTCTAGCAGATACCTGGATTCAACTCCAGCTCTTCCTGATGTTATTTTAGCAATGGTCTTCAAGCTAATAACTATGTGCACATACAGATCAGAGGTTTTCCATGGGCTGTATAGCAAGAGCTAGCCCAGAGACCTGAAAATCAAAATGATGTTGGGTTGAACAGCTCTACAACTTTGCAACATTTCTTTTTGCCCCAAATTTATCATATAGGTAAATTTCTACTGTTCACACCTGGCATTGATTATATATAGGAGGGTCAGTCAGTTCATTTCTTCCAGCCTCTTTCTCTAGTCACCTATCTATTAAAAGTCCTTTGTCAGACAAAAATTGTCATTATTACATGTACTGCCACTGTTATTGCTAGATTATTGTTACACTGACAAAATGGTTGGTAAACAAAACTATAGCAATACTTGTTGCGTAACATTCTAACCGTTTATTTCTACTGAAATCTACTGGAAAAATAATGGCAGAGAAGCTGCACTGAGAACACAAATCCCTTTCAGGCCATCAGTGTCTTCAGTGGAGGACTGAAAATGAGATTATTATCATGGGTGTACTTAGCACATGTGAATTTCTCATCAGATAGTGGTCAGAGGTAAAAATAGTTTTCAAGCAAGCAGCTTTAAAGCAATATACATGTTGGGAAATGTTTACAAAATGCCACAGGCATTAAATAAAAAATCTAAAATCTTTCCTTATTGTTCTTGTCTGTAGACAATTGGTAAAGTGACTGATGCTTATCCAAAATGGTACATTTCCTCAGAGATCACCGATTCTTTCTGCATTGAAGAGAGAATGGTGAATTTAAGAGTTGACATTTGTTTCCAATAAAATAGTCTTATAATACTGTACACAGAAAATATTCACTCCTGAAATATAATACAAAGAACAATAATTAAGCATCGTCTTTGTTATTATCTGACAACCTATTTAATGTGGTTACTTATTTAAATAGGGCAGCATTTACCTAAATTATGGGAACATCAACCAGCCCCAAGACAGCTTATGGAGAAAATGGAAGGACATTGTCACTGCTGGATGCAAGCAATCCGCAAAATGAAGACTGGAGGAAGGCAGAGAGATGCTAAGGTGTGTGATAAGTATCATAATGAGTGGGTAAAACAGCTGGATCCAATGAGTAAATCCACTGGAATCAGTGGAGAAGTGTAAGTAACACAGCTTTAAAAATTATCCACAATATTATGAGAGGAATACAGCGAATTGGGTGGTATTCTTTTTTTTACTTTGGCTTATGATGGAATTTATCCTTTAGCACTGTAATCTGGATGGTGTTGGTTAAATTGCAAACAGATTTTATGTAGGAATATGTTGTATGTGAAATGAGAGCATAGAGAGTCTCTCTGCCACTTATACAAGACTCAGCAGAAAGCCAGATACCATCTTCAGCCACACAGAAAGCTATCTGGGAGCATCTCATCACCTGCAAAAGCAGTGTTCAGCCAAGGAGAAGTTCACAATGAAGTGAGTTTCACAGGCTCGTGTCTGCATCAGCAGGCAGCCTCCTCTTGAGCATCCTCTGTTCCTGCTTGTATGGATCCTTCAGATTCAGGAAGTCTCAGCCAAGGAATTTGGCTGCTACAGCCTATTGTCTTTTCCCAAAGGACCAACCAGAAGTTCTTCTGAATCATGTCAGTGAAACAGACAGCAAGCTTGTCTGAGCCATTGAGAAATTCAGTACAAGTTCACCATATCCTGAATCCTTCAGCTGCTGAATACATATGTATTTAACATGGAACCAGCTTCTACATAGCCTGACTGCTAACATTCAGTAAAAGGAATTACAAAGCATCTGGACCAAAGACAATGGTTTCTGTTTCTGCCTTTGCCTCTGACTTGTTAGGTAAACTTGGCCAAGTCATTATTTCTCTCAGTGCTCCACAGTCCACTTCTACTAGACAAATATGATCTATACAAACAAGTGTAACTAGAAATGTCAACTATTATTACTCTTATCAGTGCACGTTTTAGAAAGGATACTTTCTCCTTAGCAAACAGTATCAGATTTGACTAAGCTTGAATGTTATCCTTTCTCCAAAATCATGATATCTATAAAAGAGTTAATTCGAAAACACCCTCAGAAACCAGAGAACTCCAGGTACTCTTGATACCCTGAACATGTAATATTTATAACAGTCATACAACTTTAATTTTACTTCTTTGCCTTAGAAAAAAAAAAAAAAAAAAAAAAAAAGAGTGCAATTTCTCTAAGCACAGCACTGCAGAAAAGAAATGAAGCGCTCGTTAGTTTGGAATTTTCCATTCCTTTTTGCTTCTGCCTGAAAGGCAGAGGACTGTGGGGGTTTCATAGCGGAAAGAATTTAGACTTGTCTCCCTTTGACTTGCAAATTTCAGAAACAGCGCGCTATCCATCTAGCTAGTTGGCAAGGATTTAAGGTCGATTTAATATCCCTTAAGCCAGTCATGAAGCATTGTACAGCCTCGTCGCCCCACTCTCCTCTCTCCATCACCCATCAAATGTTGTACAATAGCTTAGTGCATGGAGATCTTACATCCATAACAGAGGTGGTCACTAGTATCACCATGAAGTGCAATGGTAACAGCAATAAAGGTCTAGCAGCAATACCATGATAAACTCAGTATTTCCTTGGGGAAAACTGTCTCTCTGCTGCTAAGACTCAAGCTGGTCCCAAACCATCCCAAACATGATGCTTATGCATCAAGCAGCACAATTGAAAAAGCGTGTTTTCACAACACAGACTAGAAAATCTTAAGAATCTTTCCCATCACATTTTCAGCACTATATCAGTATGTTTTTATATGTCCTCTTTTCATATTTTAGTTCATTTTTTCAGCTCTCTAGAGTAGGTAGTAAAATGAGAGACTTAAAATACTGAATTGAAATTATGGGTAAATTTGTATTACTGTTGAATACACTTAAAAAGCTCTTCAGAAATGAATTTCTAAAGAACTTCCATCTGTTGTCATCCTACCATACAGGAGTTCTTCATGACTGTATAAATAAAGACCCTTGTCCAGTTTATGCTAGTGGTTTTATTCTGATTTGTGTGGGGAAAGAATCTAATGGAAGAGAAAAGCATGCCAAGCTAAAGCTGTGTGCATTTTAAAAATTGCTTAAACACAGTAATAGGCATGATTGAATAAAAATCTACGTATATATTGTGTCACAGCTCCCCCATCACTCTCCTTATTTTCTGGGGCAAAAGGTAACTGTGTACCTAAATTCCCATTTGTACACGATGCTCTTTGAACTGGACAAGACCTTTGATTGTAAAAAGGCAGCTTCACTCTAGACACTATCTCCCACAGGGGAAAACAATGGGCTACTTATCATCCCATCAACCTCAAAGCCCAAGTCACATTTGACATCAAACTAATGTCACTGAGATGAATGACAGTTGCCTTTTAGGGGCCTTTAGCACTAGAAACACTAGCCAGAAACTAGGAAAGCTAGAAAACCTGAAGTAGTAAGACATCAGAGGGCCATCAATGAAATGTTGGCACTGTGTTTTGTGGCTGCTGGACTCATTACAGTCCATGTAATGCAAGGAAAATAAGAAAAAAATCTTTTACAGTGAGGGTGGTGAGGCACTGGAACAGGTTACCCAGAGATGTGGTTGATGTCCTGTCTCTGGAGACTTACACAGTGAGGCTGAATCAGGCCCTGGGCAAGCTGATCTAGCTGTGGTGTCCCTGTTCATTGCAGGGCAGTTGGACTAGATGGCCTTCAGAGGTCCCTTCCAACTCTAAGGAACCTGTGATTCTATGAATCTGTGATTATTATTAGTACTGTAGAAGTCAAACATGATTTGATCAGAATCCATATAATGAAAATAAGAAGTAGTTAACATTATCGGTACCCCAGCATTTCATTGCCTCTGCTTACACACTACTTTCTATGCAACCAATTGTTCCAAAATAAACAAAGAATTTTAGCACAGTTCACAATTTTAAAAAATCATCTCAAATGCACAGCATGTTTTGCTTGTGAAAAAGCACAGTGACTTAACATTAGGTACTGGCTGTCCTCTTGTATAAATTTCTCTCAAATACACTGTTCATGAGCTTTTTCAGAGGCTGAAATAAGACTCCTACATCAGAATCAAACCAAGTTCTCTGTTCCATTTTGCAGTCATGTTAATGGACGAGGTATAGCAAATAAGCAACAAATGTACCAGGTGAACAACCTTATCAGTAAATCACTCACTGCACTCTAAATGGGGCCTTTCAAAATGTTGTCTGTGATACTTGAAGTTATATTGATTTTACCTCCATCCCTGAACTTTTCTGTGTTTTAACTTTACAGTCTGCGAATAAAAGTGGGCTTTTAATAAAGTGCCATTTATATAATCATACTGCAAACAAGGCTGAATTTCATGCATGCACAGGTGATAACCTGCCTTCTCCCCATCCAAAGAAAGGAGAAGACTGACAGCTAAGAAAGGAGATTTTTTTTTTTCATTTTGGTGGTATTGTCTGTGTTTTTATTACCTGCTATGGATCAAAGAAGGAACCCCTAGTGGATTTGCTTCTTCTCTTCTGTGCTCTATTAGCAGAAAAGAGTAATCTTCACATAACCAATTATTTATTTACTGACATCTTCAAGCTCTGGGGCTAAAATGATTTGGGTAATTTAATTAGGCCTTTTTTGTTGCAGCACATTGCTGGAGATGTTTTACCTTTGGAAATATTTTCTAGTTTTGTCTTTTTTTTCTTTAAACGCTCACAGTGGCATTTGGTTCTTTTGCTAGAACCAGCTTCAGGGATCACAGCAGTTCTCTGCACTAGGCAGCTAGCAGAATGCTTAAAACCATAGAGTTCATCACAAAAAAAGTGATGAAATAGCAAAATTACTTAAGTTCAGTCCTTATGAGTCTATGATTTAATTCCAAAGCATGCTGTAGTTCCAAATAGTATTAGCAACATTTTGCAATACACAGTGGTACATCATCTTTCCATGTTTTACAATGAAAATGTCCCACTGTCATAATTTGTGCATCTATTGCCCAGCTCCATCCACTCTTGCCAACACAAACTTATTAAGCACTTTTTCCATATGGTTTGTCTTGGTTAACGGATTAACAACATAATTAATTTAGCAGTGAGTAAGTTGGCTTTGATATTGTGTCAGTCTGTTCTGGGGAAGCCTGGCAGTTGAGGCCTCAGGAAGAAAAGCGACCCTTCTCTGAAACCTCAGCAGGGACTAAGCCCAATGGGGTCAGGAGTGTGATTGGCACTGACAAAGGGAAGGAGAACCGCACCTGCCTGGAACCAGCCAATGGATAGGTCTGAGCAAGCAGAAATGGTTATGTTTATTTGGCAGCATTTCTGGAAGAAACAGCTTTGTAATAAAGACAAAGGAAATACGAAAATTGTAATTGTATCCTTCTGTAATAGATAGATCAATGCTGGATTTACCCTTGATATGGAGTTTTGATTTTCAGCTGCAGCTTCTTGTGAGGAAATTCTGGTGAACGAAGTTTTTGAATGTGTTTTTGACAGGAAGGAAAATCTACCATCCACTCCCAAAACAAGGTTTCTGTCGTGCGAAGAACTGATACATTGCTTGAAGCTATTGTGAGATGTAGCACATGAAAGTAGGAACCACAGGACGTATAGGGGAGGACACAGCACAGATGTTTGGGTGACTGAGTTGTGTTCTATTCAATAGAATAGAACACCCAGACTGGGGAGAACATGGATGCCAATGATTGATAGAGAACCCAATGAGGAAGAGTAGGTGACATACATCATGACAAAGAATGTCTACACTGAACCACAGAACATTAGGATCAGTAACAGTGACCTTTTTCCTTAGCAGCACAAGGACATACTTGTTTGTAGCAACAAGACATAGCCTAAAGAGAACTACAGGAGGATGGAAACGAGCAGTACCCCCTACTGCTCAAGAACAGCTACAAAAGGGAAGGACTCAGACAGTCCCTGTATATATCCCAGGAAGAAGAGCCAGAAAAGATGACTGTAATTTGTCTTTTGAGGCTGTTCATCCTGTTGTGTCTTCCTAGTTGCCCTCTTCTTCCAGTAATGCTCTGCTGTCATCCTGTTCACCTCAGCACACAGAAGTGAGGCAGTGCTCTGCTCATGGAGCACCAACATGTCAGTCCTCCCATCTGCGGGCAAGGAGTAGGGCCAGGGTTGATGGTGGGGTGTTATGGTGAGACTGAAACTGACCCCTCTGGGGGGCTCAATCAGCACCTGTCAGAGGAATTATAATTAGTGCCTTATGTAGTAAAATTGCACAGTGTAAAGCATATGGGCCTGTCACAGAGCTGGCCTTTTAAGTGTTTGTTGGGTTCAACAATTTTAGCTGCTTCATGGGGGACGGAATTGAAAAATCTACTTATGAAGTGACAGCTAGGTGACACAGCTGTGTATAAGAAAGCCTGGAGCTCAGTCAGCGAGAAAGGCAGGGAGGTGCAGAGGGAGCTGGAGCCAGGGCAGAAGCTACCAGGACTCAGGAGAGCTGGTTTATGCAGAGGCTGCAAAAGCTGCTCTAGGAGGAACATACCACAGATCCCTTCTGTGCAATCAAGAAACAGTTTGAACTTTAGGAAAGAGAGGACTGTAGAGTTCCTATGGGAAGTCTGCAGAAAAAAACCCAAAACATTTGATAGAGGACTGGGGAAGAAATGTTGTCCTTGGAAAGATGGCTGGAAAAAATAAATTTGGAAGAAAGTATAAATATGCAAGATACCCAAAGATGGATTTTTAAAGATTTAGAAGTGGGACTGTTATTAGCTAAGAGTGAAAAAAACTGAGGCAACAGATGTGGCCAGAGATAGATCTGATACAGAACCTGCCACCCAGATCATTCCGTATATAGCATGAGAGGCCTGCTGGATTTTCCACAGTGCAGCATTTCAACTCTGTAAGAGGTTAAAATCATTTGTACAAAGTCTTTTTTGTCTTTTGTTTCTCTGGGGCAGAGAAACATGAATGTGTCTGCAGGAAAACCCACTTGTTTGTGTTATGAGCGTCAGTCAGGAGATCTCTAGGAGCTGAGGAGAAGCCGCCTTTGGCTTAGTGCCTGCACTTCACACAAATTGAAAGTTCTGTCAGTGTGTCCTTCATAGTTTATAAAGCCCTAGCCTCAGGTGCCTTCACCTATTTTCAGAAGCATACCGCACTATCCTCTCCACGTGCACTAAATTAACCATATGCGCAGGGAGTCTTTCCTCTGCTGCACACCCTGCCAACTCAGAGAAGAAAAAACAATTCTCCACTTGCTCAAAGCCTTACAGATCAGTCCAATCAAAAGTAATTTTTTCAAGAAAAAGCAGCAACACTTCTTCATGAGAGCTATTTCCATGCCAAATTTCAAGTTTCCACCTACAGTTAAGAAAGTTGTCTTCAATCCACAAATACTCTCTGTAGAAGAGGAATAGCATGTTGTATCTTAGCCCACGTCAGAAAATGGCTTAAGCCTTGCTCAGACTGACAAGCAGGAGTCCTAGGCACACAGCACAAGTGTTTTTAACCCCACCAAGTGAACGCTGTGGCAACTTGTAAGTGACTGAAAGCAAGAAGTTCGAACGTAAACTGTGCAAGGTCAACATGTAATGCAGTCCTTAAGAGGTTGTAATTGTGCCTGACAATTTGCTAGTGACCCTCACTTCAAATAATAACAGCAAACAAAAGGCATTTGAAAAAATGAGCTTTGTTTTCATGTCTGTTTTGTGTACTTGGCAGAAGTTGTACATAATCTTCCCTGCACAGAGGCACTTGTCTGCTCAGCCCCCGCCATTTGTTTTGGCATTACAGGCAGTATCCAGAAGAAGAGAACTGTTTTAAGGTTTGGGTTAATACGATTTAAACCTGCAAAAGTAAGCAGCAAAACAAATGGATTCACTCTACAAAAAACACATCCTTTGGTCCTCATGGGCCTGGGATTTTCATTGCCTGTGCTGCAACCAAGCCATCTATTTGTGTTATATATAAAATTAAAACCTAATTGAGGCATTTCTTTTGGAAAATCCTGGTCATCACCCCTAAATCTGTTGTTCTATTACTTAAAAAGCAAATCAAAACAAGAAAAATCCTAACCCCAACCTAGCAAACAGCAAAAATATCTTGCCGTTTCAAAGACTGCTTACACTTAAATCCTGTCTGACATTTATTTTACACAGTGTGGTCTGAGGTGGATAAGGGAGTGCTATTTCCCTTCCCCCTTCTATCCCCAGTAAGTTAGAGCTAAAATTCTGTATCCAGTCAATGCTATACAAATTTTTAAGTAAAAAAATAACCAAATTCATTTACATCTAAAAGCAAATCGGCGCACCCAGGAACTGGAGCACATGAGCAGCCCTCGGACAGTTGTTTGCTTATGATAATCATTTTCTTTATTTTTGTGGGCTGTATGCTTCCTCTCCTAGCCAGAGCCAAGGCACAGCCGTGACAAATGCAGCCTGATACAGCCCATATAGCCTACTCTGATCAAACATCACTAAAGACAATTACAACCATCTCTGCTTTTCATTTCTATTACTTCTGATGTTACTGAAATCCTAAACTAATATTAAATTTTGCATTATTTACAGTTATAATTAAAACTGTGGATTAAATAACCTGAAAAAACAAGAATTCTATGCCAGAAATAAAAGCCTAAACATGATAGCCTGAGTTCACTGAAGTTGTATTTTAATTTTTTCAAATATTTTAACTTAGATTATCTAACGGGAATATAGATTTGCCTAAGAAAATACATAAGTGTGTGTATATATATATATATATATATACTTAAAGAAATAAAAGTACACACCCAAAGATAGTAAATCCATCCCATTATTGACAGCTAACATTTGAATTTGCTGGACTGGTTCTTTTCAGTGACAAAGCTGAACTCACTTTCAGAGTGATAATTTCTAGGGTTAATTGTCATAGCTTCCGCCATGCAATCTTCTCCACCAGCTTTATTTTATCTGCCAGAGCACCAATATGCCACGATTAGCATAAATTAAACTAAATAAATTCGGCGGGTTACTATATTATTTTATGCTAATCCATTTATTTATTTATTTTTAAACATTTCAAGGTTAGGGATGGGTGAGCAGAGTGACGGCAATTCCTACTGGCAGCTTGCTCACATTCAGCTCGGGGGGGAGGGGGAGGCTTAAAAACTTGGTGACTTTTTCTTTTCTCTTTCACAAATGTTTAGAGAGAAAAACTCCAGTTTGAAAACTGTCATCAGGTAGGAATGGCTCTATCATTATACACTGACCTTTCACAGATGTACCCACAGCACAGTACTGCACAACTCAATAGCAAACAGCAAGAGAGCAAGACGCACCAAGCAAATCTGCCTGCACGACTCAGATGAGAGGCATTCGTGGTGTTAAAAGTGATACAGAATCACTTCTTGCTGCTCCAGGTGATGTTTTTTACTCAGATTTTAAAACGAAGTTTGCACATCTGGAACAGCTGCCTCATGCCAGCTGCCCGTGCTGCGCTCACATGGCTTTCCCAGTGAATCTGCTAACAACAAATGAAGCAGGCAGCTGCAGGATGGGACAGTGGGGGCTGGAGGTGGGATAACAGCCACGGGCATTACCATCTGGCCAGGCTGGTGCCTCTCAGCACCCAGGGCTGCTCTGAATGGAAATCTCAGAAGAGGTGTGTTTACTTACAAGAACATGTGTAATATGTTTATCACAGACTGAATCTCTCTCTGCAGGAGAAGATCTGACTCAAACCGCAGCTAACTAGTGTTTGATAAGACCCTAATTGTTCAAGGCAGGTATATTTTCTCCACCCTATCTGTCAGCACAGCTTGTGCAAACACTCTGTACCACATCATGTAAAAACTAAATGAGCAGAAAGATTCACCAAACACTTTAATTTGCTTCGTGCACACGACAGTACAGCACAGACATGTATGGATCTGGTTTGTCAAGTGTGGAACAGTGTAAGATCTGACAGGTATGGGAGCAGACCTTAATGCAAATGGGAAGCCAGGATGAGATTTCTGTATGCAAGTTTTGATGGAGGAAGAGGGTGAATTTCTACTGCCCATTTATATGTAAGATGAACTGAGATTCTCACTTCTGATCCAAAGAAGATGCAGGAGTATCACTATGCAGATGCTGAAGAAAAGGCACAGTCCTGATGTAGGGACAGAGCTAAAGACAGAGGTCCAACCAGGAACAGAAAAACTCAAGGCCAGACCCAGAATGCATGGCTAAGACAAGTAAATGCAAATAGTGAGAGCTTAGGCTTGGGAGATTAATCACTTAAAGTAGGTTTGTGTATCTCTGCCACATTAACTGACAGCCATGGTATAATTTTAAGGTCTCCACAGCATCAGCCAACCCACTTACATGAATTGTCACAGCAGCAGCAGATCAATGCATGTTCTACACATTCCACAGTAGAAGAAAACAGATGAAGATCCCATCCAACAGCATTGTCTCACTGAGAACTTGCAAATTATTAACAACTCACTGCAAACCAATTTTGCCAGCTGAGGAGCCCTGCCAGCAGACTGAATGGTTTTACTATGTCTTTTTCTTCTGTATACCACCATGGCTGATGTTCATATGGTAGAATGCAATCTACATCTTTTTGTCATCCAGAAGAATATGCCAGGCACTGCTTTTAACCAAAGGTCCCTGGTTGGGATGTCAGAATAAACAGTGAGAAAAGGTTTGAGCCTCTATTCAGACTCACTCCTTTGGGGCTCACACATGCTGGATGTTGTGCCTCAGACAGAGCTTTTATCTTGCGCTCCTTGGGCTGCTCCCTCCCTGGATCCAGCAGCAAGGTACGAGCTCTCTTTCTTGCTATGATAGTGGGAACAGAGAGGTGTGCTCCTGTTAAGACTGAGGAAATCTTTCTGAGATTGGTACCAGAGTGGTCAACACTTTGTGGGACCAGACCTTGGTGAATTACATGAAGACTGTTGTCAGTAAACTTGACTATGGAAACCAGATCAAAAACACCTATGAGTTTAAAGCACTTGAAAAAAGGTCAGTTAAAAAAAATGCAGAAAGGCAGACACCAGATGCATTGTATCACATGCATTATAGTAGCTTTTCTCCATAATGATTTTCAAGATGATATCTTAAAGGATCAAAACCCAAAAGCATTAAGGAGGGTGTTAGACGCTGAAAGCCATCAGAATTCCTTGTTCTTTCACTCTGAATACATTATTGTATCTTACTTTCTAATGCTGAAAATGGTTAGATTTTCAGATAAAAATTAGGAGAGGTTGAATTGCACTGCCTCTCTGGGATCCCGTAATGTATGCATTTTTATAATGTTTTGTATAAAGCATTCGGGAAGAAATCCATATATTTATGCAATCACTGGCAGCTTAGCTTCAGAAATGCTGTAATTTAACTGTTTAACAGTAAATTAAATTTACAGTTTGTAATGTAAATAAATTGTTCTTTTAAATTCAAGTAATAGTAAATAATATTTGTATAATAGAAGGTCAGTTTAACAATGATAGACTATTTCCACAACAGATAAAATTTACTCATTTCAGCTTCTATTTATTGCAAAACAACCTTGCAATAACAGAGATTGTTTCCAGCTGTAAGTTTGGGTTAAAACATTTAACTTTCATAGCAGAATCTTGTCAAATTGATGTACAGTAGCAGATCATCATAAAATCTTATTCCAAATTGTAAACTGAAACATAAAAAATTAACATTATACACTAAGAAAGACAGGTTGAAATAACTGCTCTATAGTTTGAAAGTTAAAGCACAGCTTAAAAATTTGATTCCATTGAATAAATTAAAACAAAAATCCTAACGCTGTTCGACATTTCTAAAAGAATAAAGAAGTACTTAGGTTCTATCTCTGCCAGATTCAGGATGCTTTCTGCTAACAAACCTCGCTACCCTATCACACTGCTCTGCCTTTCATCCTCTAGGGTTTGCAGAGGCAGATGAGTTTGCAAGATAAAGGCCCTCATGTTAAAAATTCATGGGAAAGGTCATGTTTCTACCATTTCTGAAGTGCTGAGCAGATCAATGGAATGCAAGAAACAACACGAGAGGACAGCAGAAATGATTTACTGCTGACTGGCACTCTTGGAAGCAGCACTGGAGAACACAGATTGCCACCACTGCACGGCTTTGGGCAACCTCTGTATGGTGGGCACACTTTAAAGGCCCCAGTCAGACCTTCTCATCACAGAAAATAAAGAAAGGAAATATTGGGCTGAGCCATACACCTCCTGCCTGATTTGATGCTGTAAACACCAAATTATTCCAAATCCCTCTCCAGCCTGGGGCTGCAGCCTGTTAAGGCTGGTCTCAATGGAAGCTCTCCCCCTTGGATCAAATCCCCTAGATGTATCCAGCACCACCTGACCCTGCATTTCAATGGCCAGCAGCATGAAAGCCAGAGCAATGCAAGGATTGACTCTCACAACCATGATTATCCTTTCAATACTAATTCTTTCATCTATATCAGGGAGTCTTAGTTTGCTTCCTATTTTATCAGCCTCCCATGGATCAAAATTAACTCCCATTCCTAATTTTTTGCCCTACAGCTGAGCAGTTCATGACAGATGCACTATATCTTAAACATGACATGCGCTGTAGAACAAGAAAGGCTGTTCAACGTAATTCTGTGATTCTGTGATTTCACCCTACTGAGGATGGCTGTTCTCCATCAGTCCTTCAGCAGCAGCTCTGCTACCACCTTGGTGCTTTCAAAGTCAGCCATGCAAAAGGCAGCTCTTTCAGAACTTTGTTGTGTCCAGGCACCTGCAGGCAAACTAAACATGATCTAAACTCACAGCTTGGTACCATTCAAAAGCTCACCACAAAACACAACACATTTACTGATAATTTGGAAGTGTATATCCTAAGAGTATGAAAGTTTTGAATACTTTTTTTCTGAGATTTTTCTCTTTATATATAGTCAAGGAGTTTAGAAAATACATTTTCAAAACAATTTCTACTAGATACTGTTGTGTATTCTTCTGAGGAATACATCAGCTATCCTAACTCTTGTTTAATAATAATAAACCGCATTCAGCAACAGATAATCCCACTGAAGTTGATGCAAGATTAGGCGCTAGCTAATAGGAGAGCACAGGGTCAGCAGAGTCTGACTCTTAGTACTCAGACATCCAGCCTGCATCTCAGTCTCACTAGGAACCCAGACTGCTTTACAGATGGAATATGCAGTGACCAATCACTCAGTCTGAGCCTTCCTCACGGAACTTACATCAGGGTGCCACCTGCACATGATATATGATAAGACTACGGCAAAGAAGGCAAATTTGCAACCACCACTGAAAATATGTGGCAATCTTCTAAAATTAGGGACAGTCTTGCTATTAAAAGCAAACTGAGCTCAAATTACTGAGCTGTTCTAACTCAGTGACAGCCACCTCAATCTTCCTATGAGAAGCTGTAGTTTATTTAAGAAGGCTCTGTTTTGTCTGTACCATCTCCTTCAATTTGCTAAGGCCCGATTTAAAAAAAACAATAATAATTATTAAAATGGACGGTTCACTGAAAATGCAAAGTGTATCAAAAGTAAAATGTGTAAGTCAGAAGCATTCCCTTATTTGTTTTAGAAATGACTGCAGTTGACCCCCTGTTTCCCGATGCCCCCCAGCCTCACCAAAGCTCTGCCTGATGCTGAGCCGCTCCGCACACCGCCCTCTGCCAGGGGAACATTCCCTGCAGATTCAGCTGTGGTTAGGGGGATTTTTAGTCAACTGAATCTCCAGCTGGTCATGTACGCAGTGGATGAAATAGTGCTTGTTTTCCAAGTGCTGCAGGGAAACATGAATTTGTTCTTGTATTTGTTTCCTCCAGAATTTAGAAATAAATCTGACCAACAGTTTCTTCTCAAGTTCTGAATGAAGCTGAACTCTGCACTAAGCTGAAAAGGAATTTAAAAGATCCACTTCCTCCAACACCGGACAAAAAACGTCATCAGAACAAACAAAAGAATAGTACTGCTTCTCCACCTTGTCTGTCTTCATGGAACCATAGAATCATAAAATCATTAAGGTTGGAAAAAAACACTAAGATCACCTGGTCCAACCATAAGCCCACTCCCACCATGCCCACTGAACGTCCCTCAGTGCCACATTTCTATGTTTCTTGAACACCTCCAGGGATGGTGACTCCACCACCAACCTGGGCAGCCTGTGCCAATGCATCACTGCTCTTCCTGAGGAGAAATTTTTCCTAATACCCAACCTGAAACTTCCCTGGTGCAACTTAAAGCCATTACCTCTCATCATTCCTGCCACGCATTTAGAAATAACAAACACTTTCATAGAGCACCTCTGTGATGCCTTTATTTATCTCGTTCTTTACATTTCCAGCTAAGGCTCAGCTTTGCCATGAAGGCATCTCACTTGGCTTTGCAAGGACACAAGAGCTGCAAAGATAGGCAGGAGCTGCAGCACAAGACCTGGGCAGCAGTCTGTACGTAGCAATCAGAAGTCACTTTGCATTCAGGTGATCCCAATATAAGCACAAAACATACAGCGCTCACAAGAAATTAAATGAAGAGGGGGAAAATCCAGCTGCCATGCTGGGGAACCTGCTGGCAGGGAGGGACGTGCCACTGCTGTAAAGATCGATCAGGGCAGCTCTCATCCAGCTTTACAGCTGTGTCCCAGAAACCTGGAACCATGCCACTGCCTTACATCCACCCACTGGAGACGGTGCCTGCTGTTATCATGGTGGCCTGAGTTCTGACCATGTTCAGCACAAATGCACCAGTGCCTGAGCCTGGTATATTCCCTGATATTCCCTAACACAAAGGATCAGCCGTGGTCAAAGAGTGGGATTTAAAGAAGTTCTGTAAGAAATATTGTTTTACAGCTCCCTGTTTTCATGCAGAGTGAGTGGACACAGGAAAAGCAGACTGTGGGGGGGGAAAAATTTACAAATCTTTGAAAAAAAACCTCAAAGCTGCATAATCTGCTGTATTTCAGTTGGTCTTTATCCGCAAAATCCCAGATCTTTGTTTAAGCTACAAACGGACTATAAAAATCAGCTCGCTGGCCTCTCTCCTTATTATCCACATCCCTGCACAAATCAAATGAAGCTTTTGCTGTAAAGCTGATAAAAAACACCGCGCACATGAGCAAGCTGATGTATTTAAAAAGTGGTTATCGTTTCTAATCCTTTCCTCTCTCTCCAGGGAATATCATCTTTCCAAGGAACACACAAAACTCCACCACTGAGCACACATCAGCACTTACACTTGTTTTGATTAGGGATTTTCTAAAATAACAATGACTGAAGTACTCCAGCGTTATCATTGATTTTTAGCACCTAGGGACCCAGTGTGACCGTCGTGCAATTGTTTAAAATCAGTGAATAGCCAAGACCAGTTCTGACAAATATTTGCAATCCCATAATCTATTTTAGAGACCTTGTGAAATGAACTGCGGTGCCTGGGTGACAGAGTGGAGATGCTTCTGTCATTTCTTTGTATAGAACCCAGGTCCTCATGTGTAACCCAGAACAAGAAAACTGGTCACAAATGATAACTGCCTGTCCCAGCAGGCAGTAGGACCTGGGTGGGATTTAGGTTCTTGGCTGAGATTCTATCCAGTTCCAGCTCTCTGCAAACAAAGCCATTTTTATTACCTTATTCAGACCTACCCAAATGAGTTCTCCTCAGCCACTCAGCTATCAGGCTTAGATTCAGGAATGAGAGACTCTTACTAAAACTAGTCTTGCAACTCACCTGAAGCCAATGAGTAAGAACAATGGAAAACAAATGTTAGATCAGATTCAGGCCCCACCACTACAATTCCCTCTTTTAGAGGGGGACTTCCCCCCCCACAGAATGAAACTTCTCTCAAAAGCTTAAATCATCAGTACTCCCTTATTTCCCTTATTTCAACTCAATTTGTTACACATTGGAGGAAAGTTACACTGACAACTTAGTAGCGCGGAGAGGGAGATTTCAAAGTCCCTCTTCACACTGTGGACATTAAAATTTTGGCCTTTGCTTTAAAAATAAAAATATGAGTTAAACGTCTTGAAAATATACACGTACACACATGCGAAGAATAAGAAAGAAAAATACAGCAGTTAAAATACTACACAGACGTCTGACTGCTGCATGGAAACAGTGCTGCTTTACTGTGGGCACAACCAGTCCTGCACTCAGAGCTGAGGCTCCTGGGTCAGAAGAATGTGAGCAATTCACTCTGTGCATGACTTTCAGTACATGCAACATGCAAAATGCACCTTGCTATTCAGCTTTGACCAATTTAGCATGTATTAAGAATTCCTCTAGGTACACAAAGGCAGCACACAGCCTACATGCTGTTGAGTAGTCGGAAGGCACTGTGCTCTCCCTGCCAGACAGCAGCTGATCTTGGGAACAACAAAGGACAGAAAACAGAGATGAGCCCCCAAAAGCATTTAGTCTTTGCAAATCTGTAAGTACTGGTAAACAAGAACAGCCCTTCAGAAGTAGCCACAGAAGTTTGGAAATGATGAAATATCGAAATAAAATCTACTTAATTAATCGAAGCCATTTATAGAACATTGTAGAGCACTGTCCTGGAAACAGGGTCCCCCATTTCAATTTTCTCTGAGCCTTGTTGCCACTTCTGGACATTAGAAGATATAAAGCAAATAGTCAGGCCTGGTTTGCTTCTGAAGCAGCACAGCTAGCTGTTTGAGAAAACCGAGCTTAACTGAACATAGATATGTATTTTAAACAACCAGAAACAAATGTGACATTAGGGAAGGAGTAAACCCTGCATTCCAGTCAATTCTGCTCTCTTTAGATAAAAGAAGCTGTCAATTTCTTTTTACTGTTTGGCAATTTCTGTTAAGTGAATAATCAGATAACACAAAAACAGAAGTAACACCTGCTTAGCCTGACATGAACACAGAGGGGAACGATACCCAGCCTTTACCAGCTGCCCTCTGGTGCCTGCAGAATCACAGCACAGCAATTCCCACCCTGTTAGGCCAATTTTCAATGGACTTCTGTCAGCTGAATGGTTGATAAAAGTCGTCCCGACAACCAAGTACTGCAAAGTGCAAGATACAGAAAACAGAGAATGTATGTAAGCTCAATCTGCCTGAATGACAGACCTTCCTCCTCACTGTCTAGTTTTTTGTTACTCTTTTTGACAGCTAGATATATTCCATTTTCAACAGAGTTCAAAGTCCAGGCCCTATCTATATGGCATTTTTAATTCACATCTACACAAATGTCATGGTATTTCTCTAGGGGAAAAAGTGTAGAAGTTCGTCTTTGTGCCAGCTAATAAAATTATTGTATAATTTATTCAATTACATTTCCTTAGCCATATATATATGGATACCTACCAGTTACAAGACAGGTGACAGACAGAGACAAGATGATGCAGCCTATAAAGATTGTCACTACTACCTAAAAAGATATGAATGAAAGAGCGATATGGAACATCTTCAGTCTTTCACAAGGACCTAGCAGGTTACCTCTCCTTTTCAAAATGAGACAGCTATGGATCACTAACAGTTTAACCTCACAAATCCAATGCACAATTGCCACGTGGCTGAAAAAGCACTGCCCTTTTCTATTAGATGTTAAATTATTCTCTGCCTCTGAGAGGCTTTCTTACCTGTAAGAGCTGTGGAAATACAGACCAAAGTTATCCTGCGTGCTAAAAATATGCCTAGTGAAAGTACTGGCCATGTGCACGATAAGCTTCTTCAGCACCACAGGTTTGTTCTCAGTCTGTGAGATTCGAATGCAGCAGTGGCACCGCCACTAACCTCACCACATCTCATCTATGCATCCTCCTCCGTGTGCCTTCAGCAGTCCTCCCCTCAACCACACCAGTAACTTCAAGTATCTGTCACTGACTCTTATGGAAACATCATGGTTAGGACAGCCAGTAAAGGAACAAGGAATCCTACCTGAATTAACATTCACATTTGAGTGGACAATAATAAGATTCTTTGCCAGCTGCATCCTTTAGACCTTTTCTGCTTGTTGAAGTGTATCTTCAGTCGCAAATAAGAGCAACAGTCAGCATCTTTATTTAGTGCATGCAACACACTGCACAGTATTACCTGCAGTGCTTTGTTTGTGAATTAAAGAAGAAAAGTCTTGCTCCAAAAAGTATGTTAGAGCACAGAGTCCCAGAACAACTACTGGCCAGGAATCACTGGGTACAGAAATGTTCACCTACAAGATGATAAAAGTGGCAGAGACAAAATAAATGAGTGCAAGGTAATTTTCCTCATAAAAACAAGAAGTTATATGATAAAAGCTGACAAAGACTGTGTGCTGAAAAGGAAATTGTCTTTTCACCATTGATAATGTGATGCAGTCAGACGTGCTGTAGAAGATGAGAATTAACTTCCAAGGTTTTATTACCTTTGATTTTTAGCTCTCGCTACATAAAATTAATTTGTATTTTGCTGTAGAAAACACAGGATTAATGATGCCAAAGTAGAAGAGAGACTTTTGGCTGTGCAAGTTCTATGAATTCTTCTTACAACTCAAGCAACACTTAGAGCAAAAGAAAAATAACAGCTTTGTGTTGCATGGTGATATATAACTCCCAAGAGGTCCCCTTTAGATCATGGATGCTTTCCAGCTTTTGGTTACAGAGACCTCATTGGCTTTGATCTTAAAATCAGATTGGATCTCTTAGAATAATAAGTAACTTGGCGTGGTATTTGGCAATTTTGCTGATCCTGAGAAAACAGCCGTTCCCAAGGTATTTCACTGCTTTCACTCCAAAATCAGGCAAAATGCAGCCAAGGTGACAACAGCATAGGAATAATTTAAGTAAGTACTAGTAAAAGAAGAGGTGAGCTACAGAAATAATTTTGTAACCAGGCAGCATCTTGTCCAAAGCTTTACAAAGGTTGATCAAAAGAAAACTATTGATTTTGTAGTGAAAATTCAGGAGTTATGACTCAGAGGATTTGCTTTTTCTTCTTAGCATCTACATACTAAATGCATACTAGAGCAAGACAGTTCATCTTGGACTTGTTATTTCAGAGCTTTTAGAATACTACTCATCCAGCTCACTGTATCACCTTTCACCAGAGTTAATACCTCAGAGCCTTCAAGAATGACATGAAGAAAAAATCCATCTTGATGTTTACTTAAAACACAATAGTCTGCGAAGGACCAGGGTTTTGCTGAGGTTCTTTACATATCTGTTATAAGCCAAATATTCAGCCTCAAGTACATCCTAGAAATGAACACAGAAAATAATTATTTGAGATTTGTTCTTCTCTAAGCTCCTTCTACACTGCCTACCCATCAGAATCCCTCACTCTTCCTGTATCAGTGAGTGCTCCTTGGGGTCCCATGGCCTGTAGAAGGACCCCACTGACTATGAGAAGAGGACCACAGATGGCTGGTAAAAGACTGGAGGAGCTCAGGCGTCCAAACATTGCAGACATGACAATAGGTAAAAATAGGGGACATTTAGATTGGATATAAGGAAAAAGTATTTTTACGATAAAGGTAGGGAGGCACTGGCACAGGTTGCCCAGGGAGGCAGTGGCTGCCCCATCTCTAGAGACATAAAAGGTCAAGCTGGATGGGGTTCTGAACACCTGATCCAGCTGTAGGTGTCCCTGTTCATTGCAAGGGACTTGGACTACATGGCATTTGAGGGTCCCTTCCACCTCACATGATTCTATGATAAAGCTGCTCCCAACTGAATTTTGTGTCATATTTGTAAATTGAGACATTTTCTTGGACTCTAAAATGTGGCATCCTTCTAAATCCAAATGAAGATTTCCTACCTAAAGAGATGAATGCCTGTATCCCTTTGAGCTTCAATAGCAGTTTCGCCAAATTTCAAAGGAAATGCAAGTGATCTTCAATATAGTTCAGCATAGGAAAGCACTGCTGTTTGGATACAGAAGAAAGGGCTTAACTGAATCATGTAGGAGGTTTCTTTCTTTGTCAAAAATTAGAAAAACAAACAAATAAACAAAAAAATCCTCCACAAAACTAGACTCATCCAATCACCTTTTAACAGATGGCTCTGCTGGGTGGGATGACTCCATGAAGTGGTGCTTCCAAAGCATTTCAAGGATCCTTGTAGCTGTAAGTGTGAAAGTGAGTGGGGAGGGGAAGAAGGGTTCACATAGAAGTTCCTGAATATGAAAAACTGCAGGGTGCTTCCACACATGGGAGTTAGGCAGCCCCAGATGCTGCAGAGAGGCACTCTGGGGTGTCAGGTGTGTGACACATCTTTGGGGCTGCCCAGGGTGATGCAGCAGGCCAAGCCTTTCCTGCCCTCTCCCACTTTCATGTTCTCACACTATGCACAAGGTCAGGATGTGAAAGCATGTGAGCAAGCTGGATACTCAACCACCACTCAAGGACAAAAAAGAACAGACCACTTAAGATGTCACAATAAGCAAAAGCAAAGAAGGACTTTGCAAAACCTCTACCTCCCCCCATCCATCTTTTGCTTTAGGTAGAAAATTGGACTTTTCTCCTTGGCAGCATGTCTAGAGCACTGGGTGGAGGATTTTGGTGAGCAATACCTTTAGCAAAGTGTCTTATGACCTTTCAGCCATCCTAATTTTCATTGCACTCTTGGCAATGGATAATACTGGGTTCATTTCAAATAAAAGGATGCTCTCATGTGGTCTGTGGGAAAACAAATAAGAGCTTGAGTCACTCCTGACATGTCTTGAGGAATTCAAGGCATCAGATTTAATAGTCTATATTAAATGTATTATCCCTGACATAACTTCTGGCAGTTCTGAAGCGCCTGAGAAAATACTGTGGATTGGAAACTTGAGAAAGATCATCTTTAGTGCCACTGCAATTGTAAATAGTAATGATGGCAGACAGATGAAAGCTTCTGTGCTGTTTTGAAAGAGAAATACATTACAGAAATCATAAAAGCATCTTCAGTGACAGCAAAGGAATCTATACAAAAGCACTGTAAGAATAAACAGGATATTAGCTGAGATTCATTATTGCTATCTTTGTAGATGTCTATATTTAAGCTTGTTCAGAAACAGGATAAAACTGACTGTTGCTATTCTCAGTAAGCACCAGGCATCTAAGATCTCAAACGGAAAGTTAGATTTCATCTGGAGGAAGAGAAAGAAGAAAATGCAACTTTTAAAAAAGGTTTCCACTGATCTAAGTCTGTCAACAGCTTTCAGCAGTGCCACAAAACAAGTCTGAGCTACATTTGAAATACCAAAGAAAGGAAGAAACTTTCTTTTGAGGATGTGTAACCATTCTCCTATCATTCAAGGAAACTACTATACTTTGTCTCACATCATCCAAGGAAACTTTTACATGTTTTGTTAAAAGATTCTTGTGTTATCTGTCATCTCTGCAACATGAACCACATCTCTGCCAAGTCTGGAAAATACGTGAGGAATTAAAAAGTTGGTATCTGTTGTTCTACCTCACAATTTTAACAACGTTAGGAGGGAAGAAAATGTCCCATGCTCTCAACTTGTATTGAAGCAGGCAGTTCTTGCCATTTATGTAGCAATGGACAGAACTCATCCAAATACAGGCAACTAAGTATGGCATAAATTAAAATACAATAATATAAATAAGAAAATGGAAAAAGAAAGCAACAGTTTGTCCAGAGGGAATTGAGAAGGAGCTGCTTACTTCAGTCCAGAAAATACAAAACTGTGTTGAATTTACAAGTCAATATTGTGAAGAAGAGTGCTGCGGCTCTACCATGAATTAATGAGCAGATTGTTATTCTTAAAAAGATACAGAGCTGGCTGGACATTAGTTTAACAAAGTAATTATCAAATGAAAGAGAACTGCTGTACTGCTGTGAACCTGCACAAAGACTCCTATAATTACTGTTGTTGTGGCCTATCTTTGTTTTAAAAGAACCACATATTTCAATATTTTTGCATAAAGTATGTTCTGCAATGATGCCCGAAATAGTAGATTTACTCATATGTAATCAATCAAATACTATCTTTCCTATACTGCCTTTTGAATAGGAAGGCTATATATGCATGACATTTCACCTAGTCTGTTGTGCAAGTAACACTGGAACATTAATAATAATGCTATGAAAAGAAAAAGTTAACACTTCGTGAATAAGTTTCATAAACGGTGAGACTCTGAATACACAGCACAGTGCTGCTTTAAAGATAATTCTTTTTCTCAAATGGCTGTAGACAATGGAAATCTCATGTATATGGGCTTGAGAAGATTACATGAACGCCTGTAGAAATGACAGTAAGCACTCTCTATCTCTGAAAAATCTCCTCTTTCCCCCTTTGTATCATCGCTGCACAGGTTGAGACACATGAGTATAAATCAAAAGCAGCTTTGCCCAAGCACTGTTGACTTGAAATTTTTATAATTAGTTTACTGGGATGTTATTTTCTCATTGCTTCATTTATAACTAAACTGACTTGAAGCATCACACAGTGCATTTCAAAAAGTAAAATATAAAGTAAAATACTAATAAAAATCAGGATATATCTGTGATTGTATAAAGAAAAAAGAAAGACAAGAAGAGCTGAAGAGCTGGCAACTGTGAGAATGAAAATCAGACGATGTGCACATGAAAAGCTGAATATGCTACGTATGCTATCATAACACAGTGGTCTGATTCAGGATTCCAGCTGTAATTTTTTTCCTAAGATTTAAACCATTTCAGAATTTCATGGCAAAGGACTCACGGTTGTTCCTTTCAATCCTGCTTTCACTCCAAATTCAAAGCAAGCAGAAGAAATATAGTTGATATCCTATTGACACGTCTAAATAAATGTGCCACGTTCTGTTGAGTCAATGTATCAGTTTCATAAGGACAAGTTATAAAAGCTGTGAAATTGCAATAACCCTGATTTTAAAAAAGAAATGATGGAATGGAATAGTTAATTAAAAAAACACAAAAGCCATAAAACTCTCACATGTCAATATTACCTCATTACAGCCTTGCTTAAAGATGGCTTTAGCATGCTCCTATAAATAAAATCTACAAATAATATTTTATTGTTTCTGTGTAATAACTAGCACTTTCAGTAGCCTCTAATGTCTGTAAGCAGTGTTACAACTTAAACAGAACTGAATGACTACCTCATGCTCCATTGTATACACAAGCAAAACAAAGTACTGACATTATCTTCCTTTCTAGATCAATGTCTAAAGGCTGGGTCAGTGGCAGTTCTGTAGTGACAGAAGCAAAGTGCGCTAGAGATGGAAAGATCCAGAGCATGCTCTATTCCTTGTGTCACAGCTTTCACTGAGCACTTCCGCTCAGAACTGATGCTGCACTAGCAAATGTGGACACTGTTTTCATCCTAAATACTTTCTTGTGTACTGCAGTGGAGCTGGGCTGACAAATATACAGAGCAAGATGACCAGGTCAGCACTCCTCAGTTCAGGATAGCAGTGACTTGCCAAAGAGTGGCAGGCACTGATCCTAATTCCTGTAGTTGCAGCCAAAACTTCACTGAGAGCTAATGTTGTACTGCAGTGTGCTCAGATGCCAGGGGATGTGCAAATGGAAGCTGACAGCACAGTCGCAATCCTGCTTCCTTGTGCATCTGTTTTGCAATAGTGCAGACTGTAACTACATGATCACACATATTTTCAGAAATGAATTTAGTAATACACAAATTTACCACAATTTAGATTTATGTGTGCATTTTTATACTCGAGAGGCATATACAGGTATATTAATACTAACCTGAAGTCACAGAGGTCCATAACATTTTTCTGGCATTTTGGTTACATTATTTTGAAAAAGTTATTGCCAAATGCAATTAAATTTGTTTCTGTTATAGCTGAGTTCTACACTGTAGAATCACAACATCAGATTCTAAATACGATTTATATCTTTGTTATTCTTGAACAAAATTGATGGGGAAAAGAAACTTCAGGAAGTGGCATTTAGGACTTTAAGGCATGATCCCATTCCCTGAGTGATGGGGTTTCCCCATGCCACGCCAGGTCTGTTAGTTGTGGCCAACTGCTTGACCCAGCATGGAGAAGTAGCTTTGAAGTGGAAAACCCAGTGACTGCAGAAGCTGGTTCCTCACGTGCACCAGGGAGCAGCAGCAGCACCAGAGAAGCAGACATAGCTGAAGAGCAAGGCTGCAGACCTGACCAAGGCTACAAGTGACTTCACAAAGGGGGCTGGAGGAAGCTTGATCAGTAATCTACCTTCATAGTTCTAAAAGAAGAAAGTTAAACAGGTGTTTGGGGAAGAGGAATTGCCAGCAGAGCAGAGAAGAGCATTACTTCAGCAAGAACAGAGCTGGAAATATAGAACAGACACCTCCCATAACTAACATGCTTCTTTTAAAAGCATAAGAGAAGAGAGAAGGGTTACTGACTATAAATTATAGCAAAAGTTAAAAACAAACAAAAAAATCCACATACCCAAAGCCCACCTTTATTACCTAAAGTGCCAGACACAGCATCTGGCAGGACTCTTAAAGAACTTCTTATCACAAAAGGAATAGTCCTCATAAGGCCAAACTCACGCTCACGTTTTGGCTCAGTTGAGAAGGGCTCTTCTGAAGGCACTATCCAAATCATCCCATTTTCCATGTCTTGCTCTGCTCTGCAGAGTGATCTCTGAGCTCACAAACTAAATGCTTGCACAGGGGAGGAATCAGATGGTCTCCACAAGCACACCTAATGCACGCCAGCCATTAACAGGCATTTAGTTCACTCAGCTGGACTGGATCTAGTCCAAAGGGAACCTCTGCAAAACATGTTCGGCGTGGACATCATGTTGTCAACACCAGCTGTTTTGCTCTACAGATCTTCACCTACTGCGCGGCACTACTTACTAATGCAGATACAGCCTCCAGCTACTAGCACACAGATTGCAGCCTTGAATCAACAAGCTGCCCCTCCGTGTGCTGACAGCATAGCCTCTGCCAGAGTGGTTGGAGGTGCTGAATCACCAGGTTGGAATGCCTGGTCCAGAATTTTCCCTTCCGCTTGCTCAAATACCTTTCCTCCAACATAATGCAGCTTTCAAGTTGTACACAAGTTCACATCAGGGGCTGAGCACATTTTAATAAGCTGTCTCAAACCCTTCCTTCAGTATAAGATATCCTCTAGTTTCATTTTCAGTCTAAATCTAACCCATTCAACTAATTTAGTTGTATATGCTTGATGAAGAAAAGCAGAATATGAATAGAAGCAGTCTGGAAAGGACAGATACTCCTTTGTTTTCCAACTCGATAAGTATTTGTTTGGTCCAAGGCCACATTTTGGTACAGCATCTCTTTGGACTGAAATTTCTCTTCTTCTTCTCTTCTCTCTCCTTCCCTTCTTTTTTTTTTTTTTTAATTAAATAATCATGATCTTGAGCATCCCTTTGGATTACAGCATTTGATGCACAGCCAGCCATGCATGTGCAACTGTCCCTGAGAGCCAGGCCTTAGCAGAAAAACTGGTATGCATATGATCTTGGAACAAAAATAGCTGTCAAATTGAAGCTAATTTTCCACAGAAGGCGGCACTGATCCTCAGTTAGGGCATACCAAGCCAGTTTGAGTTCAGGATTGTTTAAAAAAAAAATCTAAGGACATTTTAGAGAAAAGTATTTTTAATCTCTAATCTCATTTAATAATGGATGAACTGATTTTCCTTATAGCAAGAGGGGAACAACCATAGACAGCAACAGCTTCTGAGGGTGAAAAAAGTTTACCAGTCTATGACCAACTCAAAGAGGGAGGAAACAGAACAGTTACACAGCAGGCTGTGTAATCACATGTGCCACCAAATATGTGTTATTTAATGCTCCTTTGACCAGGGTTTCATTTTATCTCATTTTAGTGAATTAAATCATGTACTACAAAGGAATTTGGATCTGAATGAAAGGAACAAGATTGATATCAGGATGAAAAGTAATGCCCTATTAATTCAGGTCCAGACATTAAAGAAAAAAATAAAATTGAATTACACAGTATTCTAATATTTCTGGACTAGAAAAAATTGTATGTAAAAGCCTTTTCTTTTTTTCTTTTTCTTTCTTTTTTTTTCTTTTTTTCATAGCCAAATGGAGATAGAAGCAGTAATGGATTTTTAAAAGATACAACAAAATAGTCAACACCTACTTCCAGGAACCGTGGGAATTGAACGGCTGATGTTGATTCTGGAGCTGGTGCTGTACAGCCACCTACATGTGCTTCTCTCTACGTGCTGTACAGTTATCTCCTCAGTACTCAAGACATCTCTAGTGCATAAGAGCTAGCCTTTACTTCTTTGCTGGGTTTTACCATACACAGTACATCAC
This sequence comes from Chrysolophus pictus, assembly GCA_037305975.1. Taxonomy (NCBI): domain Eukaryota; kingdom Metazoa; phylum Chordata; class Aves; order Galliformes; family Phasianidae; genus Chrysolophus; species Chrysolophus pictus. Next base: position 15,021,311 of record CM074579.1, read on the forward strand.
GGTAACGACCTTCATTTTCAATGACATGGAGCCAAGATTTCTCAAAAAGAGCAGCTCCAGAATACTAGGCCTGGATTAGCGCCTTTTTCTGTGCAAGAGCTGGATACCAAACTGTCCTTCGGGAGATGGGACATCCTTAGTAGGTCAGTAGGAGAGTAGTTTGAACCCCACAAAAACTAAGGAATGTCACACATCTTGAACATTCTATTCAAATCCAATAGATATTCCTACAAAGTGATGCAAACTTTTAACAGTCTCTATCTACTGGCTGAATTTGTCTAAAAAAATTCTAACAAATCTGTCAACAGAATCCACTTTTCTGAGAAAGCAAGGGGAGAAGAAACAAGAAATGGAAGGCACTGCTTACGCTGCTATATGCACCAGAATGGACTTAAATACTATGGTATAAAACTTGTATGGATCAGTATAGTGGAATAGCAAAATGTCAGCAACATTTTAAAGGTAATATAATTTGGAATGCAGAATTCAATATGATAAAGAACGATAGCCACTGTATAATATCTCAGACTACTCATACACAGCAGACTTTAACAAAATTCATGACTACATTAATTCAAGAAAACTTCCAATTTGGAATTGGGAACAGTATCTCAGTGTCCAGAGTCAGCTTTTGGCTCTACTTCTACTAATCGTGGTGCTGCAGCTGACCCAGTTTAAATGTATTTCTATAAAGATCCCATAATTTTTGGTGATGTTGCATATTGTATTCTCCTAAACCATTAAAATATACAGCACTACAGTAAATACCTACTTTCTAAAAATAAGGTGCCTCAAGTGGAACAGCACTACCGCATCACTGAAATACAACGTAAAAGATTTATTAAAAGTTTCATTTGTGTGGTAAACACAAACACATGCACGTTTGTAATGAGAAACCCAACGCTGCATTAGGATGCATGTTTGGATATTTGACTGTGTTTGGTTTGTGCGTATACATTTCTGCAGGATTAAATTTATGAGTAGCATTCAAACTTTGTGGTGAATTTTTAATTATCTGAGCTTAAAGAAAGATCATCAGTGCCTAAAAGCCTTGCCCTGCTAACGCCCTACAGCCATGCAACTGCACTCCCACAGTGTTACGTGTATAAGCACAATGTAGGAGTTTCTAAATATTACAGTTATCATAACATGCATAAAGCTCCCAGAACCAGTAGGAATGATACTGTGATTCATCTGCACCTGAGGATTCAAAATGGGGGAAAAAAAAGGCCTCATGAAGCTCTGTTTAGTTATTCAATGCTCTGCAAAAAAAAAAAAAATCACTTCTAACACCTTCAGGCAATGGGTATGCTCCAATGTATTACAGTGAATAGCAGTTATAGCTAAAGCTACCATGCTTAGTCAAATACTCTCCTTGGTCCAGAAAGAAGATAAGAATATGAAAGTATGCAATGCCATCAGATAAAACAAAAAACGAAGGAGAAAAAATTTTTACTGCTAAGGGAAAAAACACAATTCTAGATGAGGATAAATATTTAGACAGTCTTGTTTCTTACAGGAACTCTGTAGGTACATTAGAATATTCTCCTGTAAATACCTATTAGCTAACTAACTAAAAAGTCACCATTTTTAAAAGCTAAAGTAATAACAACTGAACCTTATCAATTTCATATAAAAACATTTTAAAAACATGCATGTTTTCACAATTTTTAGAAAAAGTTAACCTATATTTAATGCACCAATGCCATTTGGAGGCATACACTGAGCTGCCTGCCAATTATTCAGAAAACCCAAAAAGTACTGACCAATTCTTCACAACTGCCTTTTTCACTATGCAAATAAAGAAGTAATTTATCATGAGTTTGTAGAAGAGAAAAGTTGCTCAGTATTTTGATGTAAAATATACCAATTTCCAATATTTTGCATGGATTTCCAGCCTTGTATAAGCATTGTCTCCAGCAGAGAGAACGACCTGAACACTACATAGTTTGGACCAAACGGGTGAACAAAAGCTAAGCACAACAAAGGGTTTATTTGTATTGGGCAAGAAAAAAACTCATTAATCACTGTGATTCTCTCATGACAATTTTGCCTTTACTCTTTCTGCTCTCTGAATGGACTCTAGATTCCTGTAACGTATTGTGTCAGATTACGTTATGATTTCTGCCTAAGAAGCCTGATAACTTAATCTGTTTATACAACAACATAATCAATCTGATTGACTGGAATTTTCATATGTCATTGCAACTGGAGGCTATATACAATTGTGAAATATTCACATCAGGAGTTCAGCACTTCCCTTCCACCAGGTCTGTACCATTGGTTTGTTTAACATGCTTAGCAACAAGAAAAAGAGATTCAGGACACCCACTGTAAGGTATGTGAAACCAGAGTTGTCATCAGTGGTTGATAGGAGAGTTTTCATGACAAACCTTTCCCCATGAAAGGGGAAAGTACTCTGGTTTCCCCAGAGTATTGACATGAGGTTGTGCCTGTACACACATGTGCCTGTGCACACACAGCTGTACTGTCACTGCAAATAAGTGCTTTTGGACTTTAAAGGTACTGATAACTCAGAGCACAAGAACATTGTGCTAACTAATGAGGCTGCAGTGGGTAGAGGTGAAGGTCTGTTTCAGACCTGCTCGTCGCAAATCAGCAAATGGAAGGAATTGTTCCTTCAGTGCCTGTCAGCAATATGTAGAAAAAGAAAAATGTCTGTTATGAAAGAAATCAGTGGAAGATTCATGTGGGAAGTCTTGCATAGCTAGCAGTATTAGAAAAACATTATTCATATTGCTACAAATGAGGAACAGCAGGGTGTTGTTAATGACAAAAAAGTTTAGCACCCAAGATGAGAAAATAATTTCAGAGCTTGTTATGAGGGCTGGGATGCAGCTGAAGAGCGGGCTGGGGACTGGTGCTGGCTTAGGAAGCAGTGCCCATGGGGTGATGCAGAGCCCAGCTGAAGGCTCTGTAGCACCCCTGGGGCATCTCCTCCTGCTCCTTATCAGTAGGAACTAACATCTCCATGCACCTCTTCATGCAAATTAAAGCCAGAATATCTTCTTCTGTTCATCATGGATATAGAAACAGGCCGCTTGCCTTTCTTTTACAGGTGCTGTCACTATGTCTCATTTTCCCCTCACTTTTTTCCCCATGTCTCCTCTTTTGCAGACTGAACATCTCCAGTTCTTTCACTTTGCTTAATAAATTTTATTTTCAAGACTTCTGTTTTTATCTAGACGCTCTCCAATCAGACAACATGTTTCTGTATGAATGCCATCCAAAACATGCATTCAAGAAAGACAAAGAAAAGGCATTTCCAGTTGGAGAGGTACAGTTGGAGTTTCAAAATACAGTATTTTCCAAAGCTCAACTGGCTGGGACAGATTATGAAGAAAAAGTATGCATGAGCTTAAAAGTCTGTTAAATATATTTGATAAGATACCCAAAAGCTGTAACTATACTGTGAGAGAGACAACAACTTTGGCTAACTAAGAAGTAGAAAAAACGAAGACAATAATTAGGAGGAAAAAAAGCCCGATAATTAGGATGAGTATAGAAAGAAAAAGCAAACAGAAAGAAAACACAATATACTCTAAAATGTAAAATATTACAAAGGGGTGCTGACGATGGCAATGAAAAAACTATGATTGCATGAATGATAAAAAAATAGCTTTTTAAAAGTATATTAAAAAAATTACTTCATTTGGAAACAGGAATTCTGTTAATGGCAAATAAAAAGAAAAGCCTTTTTGTACTACTTTTTGAAAGAACATTGATCTTGAGATGACAAGTGCCTCCTAGTCCATCAGCAACTAAGTAGAATCTTAAACAGCATCTCTTTGGAGAAAATATTTTATGATTAGCAGTTCTAAGAGATTCTTTTGCATGTTTTTATCTGATGCTATTTTAAAAAAGAAAAGAATTACTGAGGAAATTAAAAAAATAAAATAAAATACTACTGCTGTGCTGATATTGAAGAAGAAACACTAGACAGCCAGGTAATGGTGTAGTGTAATGCCATTACTACCTTGATATCAATCCAGACAAAACAGATAAAAAATTGTACATGATTGCACTCACAAAGATTGAAGTGAAAGGAATATAATTAATGCCAGTCAACATGGTTTTATGTAAAATAGGTCTTGTAAAACAGATATGATTTTTTTCTTTGATGAGCTCACAGAAGTTTAGGTGATAAGTACACAGGGCTAATATACTTTAACACCTGTGACGTATTTGACTTATTAGAGCATTAGATTATATCATAAACAAAAATAAGTAATATGCAGAGCACATGTAGATTGGATTGAGAAATGCTTAAACACCAATTTTAAGAAAGCAGTTATCAATTAGAGATCATTAACTGGGAAGGTGAGTGTATTAGTAGTGATCCACCGGCACTTGTGGATATGCTAGACTCAATTTTAACAATTTTTTCATCTGCGTACTGAAATGAATCTCAAAAGTACTGCGAACAAACTGAAGATAAAACTAAAAAAATGAGAAAGCTGGGATACACAGATTAAGCCAAGGCAGTCACACAGAATAATCTGTCTCGCTTACTAAGCTAGGTCAATTTACTGTGTTGTACCTGAATGCTCAAATCATGTTTAATGACTGGGATTTCTCTGGAAAAAAAAAAGAAAAGTAAAAGAAGGAGCATGTACCTGGAAAAACTACAACCTGTTTCTCTCGGCAACTTTAATTTTCTTTGTAAGAGTTATGTGAGAGAAGCCAGACGACAAGTTTATAGAAACTCAGGGTGATAATGTGACATGCTAGCTTCTCTAAACAATCTTTTTGTCAACAGCTAAGCAAGTGTGTAATGTGCGGTGAACTTTCACTACTTATTCCCAAACTATTCCCTGTGTGTAAGAAAAGCCCACTAGACATAGCTTTCTGCAGTTACATCAGCAGAAGTTATCCAGCACCAGTCTTCAAGCTGCCCATACATCACGAATTATAGGCAGTGACAAAAGTAGAATTTGTTGCAGCTCACTTGCTGAGAATTCAGTAATCTGTAGTAAAGTCTAAGGTGCGTCTGTGTGATATATTCCTCAGACACAGTGGGAAACCCAGATGAGCACCTTAAAGCCAAAGATGTCACCATTTGACCCCAAGTTCACTGTGCTACGAAACTCCACTTCTAGCTTTCCAGTTATGAATAGTCAAGAAATCAAGTAAAATCAAGGGCACGTGCACCAAATAGGAAAAATGAGCACTTAGGGCACAATATGATAAGCATGTTATTGTACATTCCAAATCCAGTCTGCAGTAGCAATTATAACACAAAACACATATTCAATTCTGATCTACAGATCCTGAATGATATTACAAACTGAAAACACTGTTTTTCTAGGAATACACAGAGCAAAAGAACTCAGATCATTCCTTCTGAAATTTCTGCTGTGTAACATTATGCAATGGAATACAAAATTTGGTGATGGAAGCCCACAAAAACTGCCTGAAAAGCACTGAAATACATTCTATACCTATAGGCTTAAGTAAATCCTTTGGAAGAATCCATCACAGCTACCATACATGAATTTTTTTTACAGCTACAAACATGATAACTTGTGCTTTTGCTTCTTTGCAGCACACAGCTTCTCCACAAACAGCCTGCAGTGAATAGAGCAGAAACACAGACAAGCTCTAATTTTCTGTACAGTGGCAGCTATGTGCATTATGTATTACAGTGTCACCCTGCTATGAAAGAGTTAACTTCCTAGCTCCTATTCTCTGCAGTGCTGCATCAACACTGCACATTATTCTTACTGAGCATGCTTCATCTTTTCTGTCTCCACAGTCTTGGGCTGTCAATCAGCTGTCAGTCCCGACCACATCAGCACAGTGCGCATCACCAGGCTGTCAGCACAGCAGCTGATGAGACTCTGCTAAGAGCTGTCAATCAAACTTGTTTCTCTTATCTGTTCTGGAAATATTTTGTCTCTAAGAAACAAAGAACCTGGGCAACAATGGATCAGAGTCTAGTATTTACTCTGGATCAGGGATAGGAGGCTCTTAACGGGAAACGAATATGTTTTATCCACAACCAGGAAAAAAAAAATCTGCTACATTAGGCATATTTTCTTTTTTTTTTTTCCCCCTTTCCTGTTTTGTTTGTTTGTTTGTTTAAATTCTATTTAAGTCTTGACCCAGTAAACCAGAGCATAATAAATCAATGCAAATTTCTTTTTGCTCTCCCTGAAATGAATTTCACAGGTTTACTACTTAAGTTTCTGTTGAATATAATTCAATTCAGTTTAAAACAGCATCTCTTTGGAATCTTTCCCTGTCTTTAGGCACCGGAATGTGTGATCTTTTTGCTTCACTGTAGCCAAAAGCTAGACTGGGGGAAGTACATATCAGTTGCACCTTTTTCACAGTAAAACATACCTTTATTTTCAGAAGAGTTTCCCATTAAAACTCAATTTCAAGATAGAATTTAATAACATATCAGTAGAGTTATCCTGCTCATGGAAGCAGGAAAAAAATAGACATTTTCAGCAGCTGTTTCAGCAGCTTCTTTCTAGAACACTGTATAGTGGAGGAGGAATCAGAGAGGGCAAAGTCGTTCAGAAGTAAAATTCTGAAGGAAGACAAAAGGAATTGCAAAGATGGGCAAAGCAGCAATTTTGGGTCTGACACAGAAGTTTTGCATGAAAACTTGAGCTGGGCTTTTAAGTGCACACCTACACAGGGCAGGATTACATTCTGTGAAGATAACTGGTCTAGGTCTACCAAACCTGGCAATCAAATTAATTAGCACTGGTGGATCACTTAACTGACAGACTTCTACTCTTCCCAGGGCATAAGGAAGACTCCTTACATGCTGTGCCATACAGATACGCAGGCATGTTTAAAGCTATCTTGAGTTATCAGTACACAGTGCTCTCTGGTGCAAAGTAAAGTAAACATAACCCAGTGACTTAAATCCCTACTTTGACCCATATCTATTTCCCCCTACAAATTGAAGAACTATAGGGCTGATAGTTGAGGAGAAACCTTGCAGACACCAAACCGAGACCAGAAAAGGGAAGACAATTGCTTTTCTCAGTATAGAGAATGGTGCTATAAAACATGGTAATTGAAAGGCAAGCCTAAAAATATTCACGATTTTCATAAAGTCTCAGTTTGGGGCCATGAAATTTAAAAAAGTAGCTTATTTTCCTGATACAAAAAAAAAAAGTGTTTAGAAGTCAGGGTTTCCTGGACAAAAGCATATGTTCAAAATTAAAATGGAGGCAAGGAAAAGTAGTGTTGTTTTAAAATCTTGTAACATTATACAGTGATTTACAGTCATGATTTGCATGCTCAAAACATGGCTTTAGAATCAAGCAATCCAGGTATGTATGAGTGCAGAGAGATTCAGCTCTGGCCCAGAGCAGTTGTGATAGGAAACCCACAGAATACATGTAATAGAAACATTTAAGGCAAGCAGGTAAAAGAAGACCCTGGAGGGGTAAGGGGACAGCAGGGGAGACTGGAAACATGCAGAAGGGACTGTGTAGCTTCTCAGTCTCTCACAACAGCCTTTGGGAGCTTTGAAGACAGAAGCTGGGGCAGAGGGAGTGCACCTCGTGCTCCTCCTCCTCTGTCTGCCTCAGGCAGTATCTGGACATTACTTTACAACAAGGATAATAGGACTGGGAATTGCCATGACCTATAAAAAAAACTGTGGCTATAGACAATGAACAACTATTTGTCCTTCCCTCATATATTTCCTCTTTCCCCAAAAAACTTTTTATTTTGTTGGAATTTTTTCGCTCTTGGAGAGACTATTTAAGTTCCCAAAAGCAGGAAACCATGGCCCATTTGGAAAGAAAATGAGGTGCCAGCCACAACTGATGTCAGAGATGTAAGCAAATACCTCACAGATTGAAGCAAGACGAAGGAAGGCAATTTTGATCTGAATCCTGGAGCAAAGGCAAGGGGTCAGTATCTTTCATCAATTTCAACTCTATAAATGACTTCTCAAAGGATGCCTATTTCTCTTTCCTGGGGTCTAATCTTGGTTCCTTCCATTACTGTTCATGCCTTCAAGAGTATGAATCAACAATTTGTCTTCTCTCTTCCCCACAGCCAGCTCCGATGCTTTTAATACCCTCTAAATACAAAAGGAAGTGTGTGCTGGCATGAGGAGGCAGGAGTCTCACTGAGGATGGAGGGCTGGCAAACCAGGCACTTCTGTTTCATCCCACTCAAAACCCCATGCATGGAGCAGCTGCTCAGTACATCCCACCAAATTTAACATGAGTCACAGCTTACTGGCCAGCAATTTCACTCTTTTCGTGAAGTGAAGTTGATAGATGGCATTAGGGATATGGGGAGGACCTGAGACCCTCCATGCTCACGATGTAGCCTGTGCATGGTTTGGGTGGGTAAATAGAGACCACCAGGCTGTGGTGCTAAGCAAGGGCTTGCTGCAGGTGGAAGCTATCATCAGCCCATATTTGTGCTCAAAGAAGTGCAGCTCTGGTCTCAGCTCCCAGACACATTTCAGGACATGAAATTTCCGTGGTGCTAAGAAACCCTTAAACACAGCATTCACTCTGCACCCTCCTTAGCCCTGGAGGTGCGAGCAGGGCCTTGGCTGGCCTGGCACTCAGCAGCCTTTCCCAGGGCCTGCTCTTATGGCACAGGAAGGTCCCAAACGAGAACCCAGAAGCATATTCTTCATACTGTGAAGAAACTGGAATGCTGCTTCTGTTGGAATCAGTAATGCTTGTGGTTCAGAACTACATAAATTATTACTAACAAAGGAAGTGTGAATGAGTGGAAAGAGCACTATATGCAAAGCTTTAATTGCAGATACTGAGAATATCAACACCAAACTCTACAACCATTTTTGCAGAGATCAGACATTAAAACCAGGGGAAAGTAATGTGTACCAGTCACATTAAAAAATGTGTTCACAGTAATGCAATCTTTCAGTTGTGTTTATCAGCAGCGGTGCTAAGAATCACAGTACTGCCCTGTACCAAACTGCCCCGCTTTCAGATAGCACAACCATTATCAAGCATTTGTGACAACTGGGATATTTTACTCCTTGACAAATTCTTTCATAAGAACCACTGTTTTCCAGTAACAGAACTCCCTCAGATCTAACTGGACATTAATTGCTTTTTTGCTGATGTATCTGTGCCTTCTGGACTGATAACACAACTAGCAAATCTGATATCTGACAAGTTGATTCAACCTAATCAGGACAGATCAGCTGTTACCAACGTTGCTATAGGCTGTAATTTGAGGACCTTTACAGACTTATCACTTGCTCTGAAAGGCAAGAAACTGTAATTCTGCCAGCAGTAACCCCAGAACGTGCATTCAGAGTGGCTGTTATTTTTTCTTCACTTGTCAAATAAATACCTGAGATAATTGATAAAAGGAATTAGAAGAATGTGAGTGATACACTGACAACCAGTCACTCTCGAGAAAAATAAGAACCTCGCAAGATTCAGCACATTAAGCACAGAGCACAAGCTGTCACTGTGAAGCAGGGGTCATTGTGAATGGAGTGAAACAATTGGCAACGCCGTTTCTCAGTGTTTACTTATCTCTCTGTTGCTTAGTGCTAAAGCTGAGTGAATTGTTCACTTCAAACAATTTACTCGATGAATTTTACCTCTTTTCTCCTGCTCAGAATATGTGGGCAATGGATAACCAATGCCATCAGATTTATTCACTGCTTCATTTTATTCAAGCTTGCATTTAGTGCTTGATTGAGAGTATTCTAGACTACTTCTGGTTAGCTCTGACTGGTCAGACACTAACAACAGCAGGTCCTTAATGTGCACAAACAGTATAGACCCACGTAGCTAATGGAACAGTGATTATCTACACCACCACGGATACTTATTTGGGTAATTTTTCTGGTCCCTGTTTAAATCCAGAAGCCCTTCCAGCAAAAGTGCTGACAACTGCTGCAAAGTTCCCTTTCTGTGAACAGTTTTACCCACAAGATTCAACACTTGAATTTTGGGGAAACTAAATTAACAAAGCATGCAAGCACAGCCAAAGCAAATTAATTTACAAAAATACAAAGATTATATTATATGAACTTGATGGTCACTGAATACAGACAAGTGGCTTTTTCATTGCCAGCTTTACATCTGCTTCTACAGATAAAACATGTATAGAAACTTAGGCTTAAACTGATAACAAAAAATGTATCTCTTACTGTATCGCTTTGGTCCATCTTCCAAACAAAAGGAAAGGGTTAAGGTTGCATCATCTTCAAAAAATTCAGTTGCAAAGGCATCCCACCAGAGGTTGTCACTATCCTAGGAAGTAACAGATCATTCACTTAACAGGAGGCAAAATGAAAATATTTTCATCTTTTTAAAATAGAAATTCCAAAGGATCACACACAGTTTGCATGTCTTCCCCTAATTTGTGGGTTTAGATGTCTGAGGTATTTCAAACTATTTTTCTTAGATAAGGTTTGAGTGTTAATTTAAGGAAAGAGCTGAAACATTTAGTTTATTACACAATAAACTGTCTTCCATTTTGTCCAGCATACTAAGCACGTGACAACTTTCATTCTCATAAACACATGCTCTTCTGTAAACTTAAATACTTTCATAAATCAGTTGCAAATATATCAATTATGACTCCACGCTCCTCCAACTCTGTCTCTGGACTGCATATCTCAAATTCTTGGTCCTAATCATGAGAAAACCTCAGTACTTAATTCTGTAATGCCACATAACCCGATTATCAGCATGAGTTGACAAGAAAGTTATTTAGAAACTAAATGTAATAGCCATTCCCCTCCAATGCATTTAATATAAAATACAATGCTACTCCAGGTTAATTAAATACCAGCTAGTTACTTAAATGTAACTGTTGTGAGAAATCTTTACTTATCAATGTGATACATGAAGTGAAAACAATATTTTAAATGGCCTGTGTATACTTAGACATGCATTAACATGCATAGTCAAAACATAATAGTTATGGAACATAATAATTAATAGCAAATATTAACACAGTATTCCACTTAAAGCATACACCAATACATCACAATGGTGGTTGCTGCCTTCAGTGGTTGAACAAGGCATTTGGGTGATTAACAACACCTTTCAAACATCCTGCCCAAGCAATAATTACTAGCTACTGCACTCTGCCACTTGCCAAAAGAGAATCTGCAGCATTATTTCACCAGGATCTTTGGGGCATACTTCTTATATCAGCAAAACAAGAGGGGAGAAAGGCTTTACAGAACAGTGCACAGAACAGTTCCAACTCTACTGTTGAAAAGCTGTTGGTATCTTGGTAGCCTGGCATTACCTGAGCTACTCACGCAATACCCAGCAATGTGAGGGTGAAAACCAAAGCATCCTTAATTATTATGCAAATGCACACAGGAAACAAGAGTAGAACAGGAAGACTGTGGTGCCTCACCTCAAAACCACACATATTTGCACTCTTGCTTGCTTCCAAGAAGTCTGAGGGCTAGAAAAATGTGGAGACTGAGTTACTGTGGATTCTCTCCCCGGATAAATGAAATATCCAGACTCTGTCACAGTTTGAACACAGTCCAAGGTTTTTATCTCATGTTTTTGCATAGTTTATGTCAAGAAGAAGAAAAAACAGAAAATACACCACCAACCTTCTTTCCATCCTTAAGAAAAAAACCATCTTAATAAAATATATAAATTCTCTGTTGGGCTTGGCTATGCTCTGCTGATTAATTCTCTGCTCCACCTCGTCACAGGTGGGCCCAACTACTCTCACAGCCAAATGGTGAACAAAAACAAATGAGGTCTCCCCTAGCCAAACAGAAAAAGGATCTAGTTACTCTAAAAAAAAAAAAAAAAGAAAAAAAAAAAAAAGGAATAAAATCACCCTTTTTTTTTTTTTTTTTTTTTTTTTTTTTTTGCAGAAAGGGGATGGTGAAGGCAAGGCTGCCCCCAGGCATCTTTAACTTATGCTCTGACAGGTTACGGGGGATTTTGCCAGAGTAATTATTTTTCTATTCAACAATAATGAGAAATTACCATGGCAACCTCCTTTCACGTAGTGCACTCACACGCTCAAACACTGAAATAATGGCCTAAACATAACAAAAAAAAAAAAAAAAAAAAAAAAATTAATACTTTTAAAATATTTTGTATTAAAATAAGCTTAAGGAATGGGACAAAGGAGAGAAAAGGACAGAGGCAGCCTGAGAGTTGGGTCAGGAGTGAAGAGGCACAGTGATGTATCCAGCTACCCAAGCAGCAAATACCTTCTGCCACAACTGTCATTGTTCCTCACAGTTCCACCCTCGGTATTATTTGTAATTTGAAGCATGGCTCAACTCTGAATAGGATCTCCAAGTAAATGGAGTCCTAGGGTTTCAATATTTTTTCCTGACTCTGATTTCTTTGGCAAAAGTAATCACATTTGAAGTACAATGATGTTCTTTTCCCCCTTCCATTTAGTAGTCCCACATATTCACTGTGTGATGTGAGAGTCAAGCTGGGTTCTTCTTTACACCTTACAGTCTTACATGATTAAGAGCCTGAAAGCCAAATGAGCCTTTTCTCCTTGCCTGTGATGGTGACTGCTGAACTGGTCTTGCAACTGGAAAATAAGGCAAGTGGAGTCTTTCCAAATTCCTTTATTTTCATTTAATGACTTAGAAGGCAGAGTTCGTGTAAAAAGTCAAAGAGTGAAACTATGCTCAGGATAGGATGCAGATACTTTGCAGAACACAACTGGAATTCAAAATTATCTTGATAAATTGCAGAAATGATGTGAAATGAAGATGACATTCAATAATGCAAAGTGATAAAAGCACAAATACAAAATAGGGGATAAAAGGCTAAGCAGGACAGTAGAAAAAGGTCCAGATCATAAAGGAAATATGTCAGCAATCCACTGCTCCTGCATATGAGATAAATGTCTAAGACATAATTCTCTTCTACTCTAACAAGCACATCTCTGGAAAGACTTCAGCTGGAATAGTCATCCACTTCTGGAATATTCTTCCATGTCTGGGCCAATTATTTGTTGTGAACTAGTTTTAGGAATTTAGTTGAGAACAAGAGGAATCACAGAGTTTAAAGACACAATCAAATACAACCTAAGTGAGTCACATCAAGCAAGTCAGAAGGGTGTGGTTGTATTTGGTGTCACAAAGAAGCTCGCAGGGAATATGATGACGGTGTTCAACTATGTGAAAAGACTAGTGTAAAGAGGAGACCAATCACCCTATGGCTAACAAGGGTGGAAGAAGAGATACGGCTGTATCACGGTGTGCTGCCACTGTGGGTTAGGCGATATAATCTCGTTACAGGTCCATTGCCTTCTGTTGTTGCAGACAGGAAAGACCCCCAGAGTGCTGCCATATCATAAAAATTCTGACACTAATGTTTATACTCAGAGCACACTGACAGACCATTAAAAACAGAATGCCAGAATACAAGAAACCATTAACTTTCCCTATTAGTTTTAAATTAGACTCGCCTTGAGTCTACCCAGCATATTCATGGTTCTGATACGAATTTCACAGGAGTAACAAATTAACAGAGATCTGTGTATCTTAATTTTATAGGTAAGTGGGTGTCGAGGTCCAGGAGAGCTGCACTGCCTGCTGGTCTCAGGCAGTTACAGTTTCTCCCTCACATTGCTTTTGGTTGCTCAACATACAGCAGGTGTAAAGAGTATATGAAAAGATGATCATGAAAACAAATAAATGTGATTCTGAATACACCTAGGAAGCACATCTGTTCTGAAGTGGGACTTTTTCTATGTAATCACTTTTCAGGGAAGAACTGAATTTTAAACACCAACCTCTGTGGCTTGGCATTGGACAAGGCAAAAATAAAAAGAGATAGTTCCCCTGGGAGCTTACATTTTTCTGCTGGCACCTGCAACCCTTCCCTATTGACACTTACTATTTTCAGAACTCTATACATCCACACGCCTGTTGGCAACGTGCACGCTTCTCATATTCTTTCAAGTTAATGCTGCACAAGGAAACTGCTGTCTCTCCAAGGAAAGAATATTATTCCACCCTTCCCCCCATTCCCAGCAAATCAAACTACACTTGAGCTTTTAAAACGCAGTTCAAGATAAAATTTTGCCATTAAATACACCTGTAAAAGCTGCACAGCCATTACAAATTATGAAACTCACAAGATAAAGTATCATAAAAATTCTGACACTAATGTTTATACTCAGAGCACACTGACAGACCATTAAAAACAGAATGCCAGAATACAAGAAACCAGTAACTTTCCCTATTAGCTCTAAATTAGACTCACCTTGAGTCTACCCAGCATATTCATGGTTCTGATATGAATTTCACAGAGTAACAAATTAACAGGGATCTGTGTATCTTAATTTTATAGATTTTGCCATCTGAGAACAGAGCTGGAGGTCTATCCCTGTGATGCACAATGTTTTTATGATTTGGCATAGGTTTGTTTGGGTGGGTTTTTTGATTTTATTTTTATTTTTATTTTTTGCTATTTGTATAAATTCTGTGTGAAATATTGATATTCTGAGCCTTGAATTATTTTCTAGGGAAATGTATGAACAGACTGAAAGTGAATTAGTCATGTACAGTACATAGGTGATAAACCTCTATAGTCAGATGGCCATCTGTCATTATGCAGGTACAAGAAGATTCACGCCTATCTTACAGCTGGGGCATTCTTCTTAGCAGTATGTAGTACTTTGGACAGTATCTGAGAAAAGAGGTCTGATCTACTTGCCCAAAACTAGTTTATAAGGACTACTCCTGTTGCTTTTGAAACTTGTTATCTTTTTCTCTTATTTCAAACATAAAGCATGTTTTAATGTCCTATGAGAAGCGACTGAAGGAACTGGGGCTGTTCAGTCTGGGGAAAGGGAGGCTGAGGGGAGACCTTATTGCTCTCTTCCCGTATCTGAAAGGTGCTTACAGCAAGAGCGGGGTTGGTCTCTTCTCACTGGTGACAGGTGACAGGATGAGGGGAAATGGCCTCAAGTTGCGCCAGGGTAAGTTTAGGTTGGATATCGAAACACTTCTTTACAGAAAGGGTCGTTAAGCCCTGGAATAGGCTCCCCAGGGAAGTGTTTGAATCACCATCCCAGGATGTGTTTAAAAAAGGTTTGGATGTGGTGCTCAGGGATATGATTTAGCAGAGGGTTGTTAGAGTTAGGGTAGTATGGTTAGGTTGTGGTTGGAATCGATGATCTTTAAGGTCTTTTCCAACCTGAGCAATTCTATGATTCTATGATTTTAAATAGCATTAAATTAATCTTGCAACTAACCAGATCTTTCTTACAGAATCTCTAGCTCCCTTCCCCCAGCCAGAAATGCCCGACTCTATTACTTCCATTTGTTATTTCACACATACTCACAGTTTTAATGGTGTTGCTTGCTTTTATTTCAGTTACTAGTGTGGCTGGATGCCATCTCTCAAACAATGCGTAGTAAAACTGGCAGAAAGATTTTAAGACTTGGCTTTGGTCACAAGTACTTTTCTGTTCCATTACATATTTGCAGCTTTTGCCAAAACTCTACTCAGTGCTCAAAACATATCAGTTTCTTCAGATTACTTATTAATTAATTAAATTATTGTTTACATTCCACTTTGGAACTTATCTTGGTTTTTACAGTAAAGAAACAAGACCAAGTTTCTGTTTTATTGAAAAGACAGAATACAGTTCTGCAACAAAAGCAGACAGCAGCAGTGCCACAGAGAGACTGGCTCCTGTGCAAAATGGGGGCAAAGTCTCTGCTTCTCATGTAAATCCGAAGTAACTTAAAGAATCCAGCAGAATTACAGGGAAAACAACAACAACAACAACAACAACAACAACAACAACAAAAAAAACACCTTGTAACAGAAAGCTATTCTTACTGATTCACTGGAAATTCATGCTACATCTAGGATTCTCCTTTTGTTGCCTAGAATGCTCGCAATATCACTACTCTATGAGGCAACAAAGCACAGGAAAAAAGAAAGCACTAACAGCTTATGTTCTTATTGGAGAACTGTGAAAATCAAACATTAATTATTTGATTCCAGATGAAAATGAGAGAAACACACACAAAAAAGGGAGCAAGGAAGCTTTGCAAAATATGCAAAGTGATTCAAGCACTTTTCTTCTGAACCAGGGAATCTGGGAATTGGCATCACTACAGCAAAACAAATACACTGCGCTGATTCTGGCCATACAATCCAGCTTTGCAGATACACCACTCTGAGACAGTTTCACTTAGATTCTAAAATGGCAAGTCCACATTGGACAAGGACACCAGAGGTTCATACTAACCAAAATACGATGACATTGATATGAAGAAAATAAGTATTTTCCTTATGTTCAGAAGGATGATTGTCCTCTTCCTTTTTATTTGGCCATTAACGTAAGCCTGAAGTAGCAATTTTTGTTAGAGTGGTTGTGGCAACTACTTGCTATCCTGGCAAATAGCAGGACCAGTCTACACACAGCTATAAAAGTATAATTATCCCATTACATTTAAGCCACTCAATTTTTCCATCTACAAGATGCTATGTGTATTACAAGTTGAATATCCTCTTAAAATTAGTCCTTAAAATTAGTGAGATTTTCAAACTTAAGTTATCAGGAAAGGATAGGATAGTAAGCTATCTGCTTCAGTCTAATAACAGAATCAAAAAAGAATGTCAAGTCTCAAACCTATTATTTATCTTTGTTTCAGTTTTAGTGCAGCTTGTGGATAAAAGAGAAATGAATCCCTAAATATTCACTCTGTGCATGTTTCACTGTTCAACTGCAGCAAATACACAGATTGCAGAGTTTAATAATACACTGTAAGCAGGACAAAGCAGGAGGGTTAATTTATGCTACATGTCATTTCGCTGCTTCTTTAATTTGAATTCATTATTTTTACTCCTGAAACCTGCACATAAGAATGGATAGGAAAGAAAAAAGAAAAAAAAAAGGGGGGGAGAAAAGGAAAAAGCAATGAAGCTGGGCTCAAGAAGGCATATTCTACTGCCAATTCCCTATTGCTGCCATGGCATCATCCTTGATATTTCACAGCAAGATTATCAATAATTAGCAGAGGATGCCCTTTCATCCTTTTTAAGTATATGGGATAAGATTGCACTTGGTCCCTAGAGGCAAGACCTATATTCTGGTTGCACGAACAAAAAACCTAGGCATTACAAATTATGATTGTAGTGCAGTTGTTAACAGAAATAGACACTTCTACCCCCAGTGCAGTATCTGTTTGGCCTTGGTATATATACTGCATGTTAAATCCATTCCTAAAGCCGTTTTAAATTTGAGACCTCTTTTCAATAGACATGTGAATGTCTCTAGCTGGCCAAGAACAGAAATTTAGTTTCTTAGTAGTATTCTCCATCCACAATCACTGCAGACAAATCACTAGCTTGAGTTTTGTGTTTATCAAAAATGAGCTGCAGTTACACTTCTCTGTTCTGCAGAAGAATGCTCCATAGCCTCAGCCTTTGAGAATGGTTTACCGAGATGGAATATTAAATGTGTCTATTATCTATTGTACTACTGTTAGTCATACGAATGTTCTTATTTTACGCTGACATTTTGACCCGGTTTCTTTTTTACCTTGTTTACTTCCATCTGCGTGAGTAAATGGAAGCTACTATGCCATATATCCCAATGAAAAGGCAATAGCTAGTATTGCTATCAGTGAATACAGAACATCAAACATCATATGTCAGGAGGGCAGATGAAGAAGTCATATTCTGAGCAACATTAGTAAAAGAGTCTCTCTGGGTCTACCTACTCAACTACACCAAATCCCAAGGCACTAAAATTTAGTGAACACAAATGCCTTGATCAGTTCTACAATGAAAGTGAAATTATTACTGATGACATTTAATTACTTCACTGATGCACAATGGGAACACACCAAAGACAAGTCCTTGGCACCTCTGTTATTGACTGGACTCTTCCCTGTCTTTGTTCTATGAAATCTCTCTGGAGCTCCTCAAAGACCGCAGGCAATATGACAGGGGGACTTCAGAGGTCTCAGTATAGAAGATTATATTTTGAAATGTAAGAAACAGTTCTTCAGTTGAGTTAAGAAAACATACTGCATTTAGCCTTCTTCTACAAATCAGGCAAAGAAGCCCAGAACAAGCCATGCTTCTTCATTACATTCCATTTTTCTGGAGAAAAATCAAGTGGTGACAGGGCTAAGAAGTGCTGCAATTTATCCTAAGCTGAGATTAAATGAGTTGAAAAGACATACAGGTGTGAGATATATGCTTTTAAGAAAACTCTTGCTGCGATTCAGACAAAAGAGTTTTAAAATTAAGGATATGCTTAAATGGTTTGCTGGACTGGGATCCATGTATGCTTTTGTTAGCTGGTAAGTCAAATTAATTAAAGATTATTACCTCCTATTAAGCTTTGCAAATTAGTTAGGAACACATCACTATGTTGGACAGGTCTGTCTAACCAAACAACTGTTATTTATTTGGAACAGAAACAAAATAGCAAAAATCCAGTGTATCATATGTGTAATCTCATGCACAGAAGCCTAATTTAGCAATAACTAGTCAGAAAAAATAAGAACACTGAAGACGTATTTAAGAAATATCTCTTGTGAAGAACAAAAATTGTGTTGTTACATATTAATAACATACAATATCTTTGCTGCATAAACAGTACATATTCTTTCAGCAAAACTCACTGTGGGAATCTGTGGGAATTACCAAAAAAGTTTGAAAGAGAAATATATCTACAAATGTATATGAATTCAAACTTATTCAAACATTAAGATGAGATTTTCAGACTTATGCACCCATTTTCCATTAGAAAATCAGATGTTGGAACATTCTGTGCAGCACTCAAAATCCCAGCATGGAAATTGAACTTGTTACTGTTAGCTAAATCAAAGCTGGAGGATGACAGCAGGGCTGGGATTCATTTCACCCCAAGATGGTTGTCTAAATTCATACGAGACAAAAAGCCTCCTGGAGATATCTGTCTGTTCACCGGCTGTAGAGGGAGCAGAGAATAGTTCAGTCTAGCCATGTAACTTTTACAGGGATAAAGATAGGTAAGACAAATCCTATTCTACATACTACCAAGAATTTGAAATTCAGGAAGAAAACTAGTTGAGGTTTTGGGAGCTTACAAAGCAAAGGCAAAACGTAAGTGGAAAGCCGGGTGAAAAAACCGTATCTACGTTGTTTAGGTTTTCAGAGTCTTGGCAGGCAAACCTATAAATGATGTTCAAGTTTTTAGCTTGTAACGCTCAAAGCTCTCCAGGCTGCCAGGCTCCCGCTGTTTCATACAAAAAGCTCCGAGTGGCAGACAGAAGTTGGAGCACTGGTTAAAGATTTCTGCCAGTATGAAATGTTTCAAATGAAGAAGATGTGATTATTTGCCTGGCTTCCTAAGTTCACTCCCCAGCTAGCCGCAGTTGCCAATAAAGGCCCCTAGGTCCTGCATTTTATCTTACCCTGCCTTTGGATTAGAAATTCCTATATGAAATAGTTAAGCTAGAGGAAGAATTGTTCAGATATATCTTTCTACAGTCTTGGAAACCTGAAATATAAGGAAATCCTTAGTCAAGACAACAAAAATCAAATAATGCCATCTCTCATGTACTTTTCTGGCACCACTGGATCACCTGCTCACTCCTTGCTTTAGTTGTATAGCACTACCCTTCTGAAGCATATTACACCAACAGGCACGTGACAGTCACAGCTGGTTAATGAAGAAACAAAAATCAGGAGTGCCATGCAGTCACAGATTCCCAGCATGTTCAGAAGTTTCAGTTCTGAGAAGCATTAATACAGGGCAGTGAACTTTAAATTGGCATTTGCATTTACAAACTAAAACTCTGATTCAAATGGAGATATCTGATTCACCTGCTTACAATAAAAATAATACTTAGAATGAAAACTTTTACTGTTATTGCTTTGTAATACTGAAGAGTAGTATAACTGATAACTGACCACAGTGTTATGGTGGCTGAACTACTGAATATTTAGTTTAGAAAAACAGAGAGAATGAAGCACACGGTGGGAAACTCAGAGCTGAGATAACAGAGTGGTTTTGTATGTTTGTTTTAATTATTAACTTTAAATTTTCACTTCAAGGAAATAACAAAATTTATGCACACCAAGAAGTGCTCTCCTTCAAAACTGCACTGAGCAAAGTAAGTACAGCTTTCTTCTAAATGGCGTATCTTATCTTGTCAAGCTCATTTAAAGTAAAAAGGCATCAGTAGTAATAATGAGAACGCAGTTTGTGAACAATTCCTTCACAGAAACCAGCTACTACATATTGTAACAAATTAAAAACTCTGAAAAGACTATGTGGGTCCCCAGAGAAATGCTATTTAATAAAGCAAACACCAATATTGAATGTGACAGAATTCCATTTGCTGTAGAATCCCATCCAAGTGAGTTTGGCTGTTGCTGAAGCAATTAGAGAAAGCTGTGATTTAATGATTATGCTAAAACCCTAGACAAACAAAGCTCTTACCTACCAAGAGGCCACTTAGCTGTATCACTACCATCAAAATGTATAAAAAACCTTGTAGGATTTTATTTGCTGTCAGTCAACTAGTAGCAACACAAGCAGTTATTTACTGAGAATGTCGAGTTACTAGCTACTGTACTTCTTTAATATGAAAAATGTATAAATCTAAATTTAAACTAAGTAAGCAATGCCAAG
The DNA here is from genome assembly GCA_037305975.1 of Chrysolophus pictus. NCBI lineage: Eukaryota > Metazoa > Chordata > Aves > Galliformes > Phasianidae > Chrysolophus > Chrysolophus pictus. Next base: position 15,041,924 of record CM074579.1, read on the forward strand.
TGTGAACTATGTATGTCAGGGAAATCACCCCCTAAGGTTATCCTTGTAATTGAGATCTGGTATGGTTTAGTCAAAAGATCACAACAGGTCAGAATTTAATCCTTTATTTAAAAAAATAAAATTGTTTGTGCTGTTTATTATAATACAATGGGTCCTCACCTTTGGGTCTATAAACATCTAATGAAATTTTAAACGTCTTTTCATCATGGCAGCAGCCTTGTATGAGCTACAACTTATCACTTTCGACTTTGTGGACCTGTTAGATTAGCAGTAACACTGATTCAGTTGAGATTTCTTAGCTTTTGATAGACAGTGTTTGGCCTTCTCTATTTTTCTAATTCTTTTTAAATTTATTTGATTAAATCCTAGGTTATCAAGCAGAATAAAAAAAGGATGACAGCATGTGACAATTTGGAAGCCTTGATTATGGAAAGCTGCTGAATTTCCTTGAAAATATGAACTCTCTTGGTGCGCTTATGTCAGCCAATAAACTAAGTGATTGCGAAAACTAACCTGTCTTTCTTTTTTATAACTTTCACATTAATCTGAGAGCCGAGTGAGTGACACATAGGATTGTTGATGTGGATTTTTACCCTTGTTGCCTTCCAGGTGAAAGCATCTTCTGACAGGAGAAAGCAGAGCTTTGGGAACAGCAATTCCCTTCCTCTCCACTTTCTTCAATGAACAGGATCTAGAGACATGGTGCATATCTTAGTCCAAATAAAAATATCAGTGTTGATATTTTAAAGCCATAAAGAATATGAAACCTGGGAGAAATCTCAAACACACAGAGAACTATTTTAAGATAGTAAACGTTTTTGCATAACATGGTGAATCATGCACAGAATTGCTGCAGAGGAGAGTGAAATAATTTAAAGCAGCTTTGTATAAGAATGAACTTCTCAGGCAGCTCAGACCTACTTTCAAAGATCTAAATCCTAATTTCTTAACAAAAGCATATAGCATGGGGCTTGGTTTTAGGTTATTTTTTAACTATGCTTTGGTCTGGTTTGCTAAAGCTCTGTATTTCTAGCTAAAATAAGTAATAATTGTGTTCAGAACCCTATTTTTTTTTTTTTTTTTTTTGCTAGTATTATGTGGTTCTCAAGAGTGCTGTAAACCCAGAGCATTTACAATTTCAGAGCTTTTCTGGGCAGATTTGTGTTCAGACTGCTGAACAGCCTGAAAAAACAGCAGTACCCTTGACAAAGCCAAGAAACTGCACCATCCCATTCCTGGGAATGTGAAACTGCCAAAGGAGCTGTCATATGAAAGTGAGAAAAAAAGAAAAAAGAAAAGATTCAGTGCTAATGTCTTCGTAACTAGAGGAACCCAACCCATAGAATATCACAGAAAAACAGCATGGTTAAGTTTGGAAGGGATCTCATAAGGATCCAGACTTGCTTTCTACCATTGCAGTGACAACCACTGTGAGATGTTTCTGTGTGCTTTTTATTGAGAGCCTATTAAATTAATTACAGCTCTATCTAGGTCCTCCAATAAAAGACTTTATCAAAATCCATATGACCCTTCTGAGGGTGCTGGGTTTGTATGCTCAGTGTTCAAAAATCTTAGCATTCTCCTTTTCCACAAGGTTTCTCCACAATCAGTTTGATGTTCACACCTGATTTCTGTGAGACGCACCAAAGGATCACCTGTCTGCTCCAGAAGAAATTCCTTTTTCTTTCTCCTTCCACTTTCTGATTTGGAACAGTTTTTTTCTACAAGCAGATGCATTGATACACACGTGCGTGCATTCACATTTCTGCTGATACTCTTAGCTCTTCCAGTAGTGTCCACTGGATCAGGTTATTTGCCTCTTAAAATCATGTTTTAGGTCTGGAACAGTCTAGAACGAACATGATCTTTTTATAACCTCCTCAATGTTGATGTCTGAGAGCTGCAAGAGGCCCAGCAGAAAACTGCTGGGGCAACAGAGAGCCCTCTATGCATCTAGCACACATCACCAAGGCAAGGACAGAAGAGTGTAAGAAGATCAAATGTGATTTGTATTAAGCAAGAAACTCCTTGTTCAGACTCCCCAAAATGTTCTAGCTCAGTAAGGCTCAGCATTTGGCTGTCTTCTGACTGGACCTTTGAGGCCTAACCCTCAATGGATGCACAGAACCAGTACACAATCAAAGGAGCTTTAACCATCTTTCACTGAAAATGCTCATGGCCCTTGATCTGAAGGGACCACAGGCAAGATTAGTCTGTCAGCATTTTCTTCATCCCTCCTCCGACTCTCCAAACACTCATCAGTAGTAACGAAGGAGGTGATACCAAACTGCCCGCTGAGTGGCCTCAAAACTGCAAAGATATACTGCATTGCTACAGTGAGTTTCACACATGCAATGCTGTGAGTTGTCAGATGATATATACCAATTGTTCCCAGTGCTCAGGATGGGATGTGAAGGAAGAAGCATTTTTTCAGTCACACAGGATGAATCTCACATATCTGGAAATATGTAACCTATCACACCAGCAGCAGTAGTGCCCTGCAAACATAAATGGGAACATGATGTTCCACAGTGTTCCTGTGATAATAAGCATAGCAGCTGGGCATACAAAACGTCTCCTAAAAATGTAAGGTGAAAAGGTGGTACTGGACGAAGTAACCACCTTCTCAGAATTGATTTTTCATACTTGAAAGACTTTCATTCCCAGAAACTGTCCTCTTGCTAGGTGACCTTCGATTTAATCAAAGTACTTTTGTACTTCTGAGTAAGTCAAAACTTAGGGCCTCTATTCTGTCAGTTTGAGAGAGAAAAACCCCAAAGTAACATCCCCCAAAATGAAATAAAGAGAAGCACTTATACAAGTTATTCACTTTGACTACTGCTACTGTAAATACCTCCAAAGAAATTACTACACATCAACAGGTGCCACATGAGATGCAGCAGTCTCCATTCTGCATGGCACAATGGTAAGAGTAACTGGTTAGACACTGTAGCTTAACATTTTAAACAGTCAGTCTTCAGGATCTGCTCTCTTGCTACAAGACCAGAATAATTAGGTCTTCTATTCTTCTTCTGTAGATCTGCACTCTCTAGCTTCTCCTATCTAAAAGATAATTTGAAATCTAAGATCTGAGGTCCTGTTGGTAGATACCAAAGTGTGTTATTTTTCCTGAGAGCTGTAGCCTACCTTAATGGTAGCTATGCATTTAAATGTAAGCAAAAGAAAAAAGGGAATTCCAGACTTTTTTTTTTTGTTAATAGGATGACACTTCAGCCAATCACATGATCCTTCAGAGCTTGGCTTTGCTTTGGGTAGAATGACTGAGTGACTTTCCTGTTGTGATTGCAGATGTTCATTCTCATGGACATCAATATTAGGAAAATGGAAGCTTACTTGGAGGCAGGGTGTTAAAGAGTACAGATTTTTCATTTGGAGCAGAAGAAATTGTGATCATCTTTGATATCACTTTTTCTTATACAGATTCTTTGATTTCAGCATTGGTATCAAAAGAAAGTGACCTGAACACATTGAAGATGATGCAATTTCCAGTATTCCCTCTTGCATATGACTTCAAAATTAACAGCTAATTAATATCCAAACAGATCTTCTTTAGAGAGACCTGATCAGAATTCAATGCTAAACATCGCAAGCATTTCAGAGCATTTCTATGTGTTTCTAAAAAGCACCAGAAGAAGTAAGTCTCTTACATTATTTCTGGTGCTTTCACTGAAAAACATCTCTGTTTCACTGCAAAGCACAGAGAATTTCTTTTCTACAGTTCTCAAAGATGGAACATTTTACAACAACATGAGAAAAAATGGTTTATTTTATCTAATTCATGCAAACCACCCAACCCCAGTAAAAAGAAAGATGGTAGCTCTCCTTCCTTCATGTTTTGATAGGAAGTCAGAGAAGTAATACAAACTGACAGGTTTTTATGACTGACCTCCTGATACCTACTGGTGCATAAACATGCAGTTGTTAAAACTTATCACAAGGGCCAGAGTTATCCCCTCTTGACTAGGAGTCTGCCAAGTAGTAAATAAATAAGCTAAAAATAGAGTTCCAAAATAATGTGTTTTGTTTAGTCTATAAAATCATGCCCCAGAAAATCTCCAAACAGCAAAGTTGAGATCTCACAATTTTTTTTGTCTTTGCCCTCCAGATATTTCACATAACTCAGCAGGAGGGCCATCATAGGTGAGCTCTTCTGTTCCACTCTGGGACCAAGCTTCTGCTAACAGAAAAGTACTTTTATTTTATCCAGCTCTTTTGCTTCACTTAAACTCATTCAACAAACATCAAGCAAACTCTTCCCTCCAAAAATTATGGTACTCTTTTGTATATAATTACTGCTATATACTATTCAGAAATAAAAGTGGCATTTGAACAGTAAATAATCTGAGAACAGTTCAATCAAGTCAAGGTCCATGAAATTCAGGCAGAGAAAGCATATCCCACTTATCAACTATTTAGCTTAATGCCCTGTTTAACCACCATACTGATGACAGATCTACAGGTAGTTTTCTGTAGTGTAATAGTCAATAGGAGTAGTGACTGAATAATGTAAAAATTTTATTGTAGGAAATTACTGAGGTTACAAATCTGGTCTCAATTTCATTTGTTTCTGTATATTTCTGCAACCAAAGTTTAATTCATGCAAATGTTTCTGAACAATGAATTTAGGGGCATTTTGCCAAAATGAATGCAATCATCAAAAGAAAAAATCATTTTCTGATTAAGTTGAATTTATTTCAGCAGAAACAGAGGTAGCTTATAAAGAAAGACACTGCAGAATTAAGGATTAGGAAAAACAGCATGATAGCCTACTACTGCTACTACTTAGTCTGCCACATTATGGGAGTTCTGTTGGGATTTCTCTTTGCTTTAAAAAAAACTAGGAAATTAAGAATAAAGGTGACCAACCATGAAGCCAGGGCAGCAATGCTGAACAGAGACAGGAAATCTGTAACATGAACAATAAATGGTAAGATACAACACTTAAGTGAACAATTTCCAAAAGCAGCCACAAAATTTAAGAACTGCTTTTGAACAACTCATGAATGTAAAACTCATAGGTATGCTGTCCAAAAAGAGTAGGAAGCCAGATCCAAAGAATGCCTTTATCACCTAAATGAGATTGGATCAAATAAAGTACACCCTCATCCACACTAACCAAGAGCTTTTGATACAGAAGCTCTGTAGGCACATCCACATTAGCAAGTTCCAGTGGGAGAAAATCAGCTGAGATTTTTGGGAGTGAGAGGGGAGAAGAGAAGGGTTTATTTTCAACAAGCTCACAGACTGAATGCTAAAGAGCAGTAGGACACTGTTCGATGTTCTCCTGGAACATGATGTTCCAGGAGATGTTCATCTGGACATGAATCCAGCTCACAAGTGCCATGACTGCTTTGCAATGCGACCCAACGTGCATTTAAGTGGAGACATCCAAGTATTTTGCTTCACCAGTGGCAATCCAGTGCAAACTGCTAACAGAGGGAATGACACAGTCCCTATTATCCTTTCCAGAAGTTCAAAAGGAAAATTAGCACTCACTTCTCTGCTCAGTTTCTGAGAAGAGAATTTCAGATTCCCATCCTCAGGGGTTCGGGTGGAAAGCTGTGCCTGGTTGAGGCCCATCTCTAGAGAAGTGCTGAGCTTTCACAACAAAGCAGAAAATAATCCCCCCCCCTGCTAAAGACCACCCCACTATGCACTATGAGCTTAGCAGTGTGAGCTTAGCAAATCTGTTGTTAGAAACTATGCTCTGAGAGGTCGGGCTTTCACATACACTTTATATGGAACCTCCCAGCTTGTTTGTCCTGTTCTGGGGGCCAGACACCTAACTGTGGGAGGACTAAATCTTACACTTTTTTCCACTTAACTGATTCCAGCTAACTGTGTCAGCTGGGTCACTCCACACATGAGAAATAATCACCAAAATAAGTAACCCAAGAGCTTTCAATTATGCAAGGAGTAATATTTCAACAGAATTGCACACCCAGCTCGTGAGAGAGATTTGAGGGCTAAGTCCTGAGGGCAATTCCACCAAAGCAACCTCAGCAACTTCACACAATCTTGTCACATTTTGTGACAGAATCTGTGTGACAGAAATCAGAATTTGGCTTTTTGGACGATTTTGAACCTGATATGACTAAGAGATGCTTGACAGGTGCTGTGTATGAGAGGGTCTCCTCCTTGCTTTTCCAGAGGGACAGGAAGAGAACATTTCTAATGGCTGAACTTTAGAAATCTCTTTGCCAAGTAGCTGCCATATGCCTAAAGGCATTAGTGAAACATAGTTACATTTATTATCCTGAGACCACTTGGCTCTGTTAGAATCCAAAATAAACCCCGCATTTTTAATGGCCTGGTTGGTTTTTGCAGAAAGCTGAGTCTTGGTATATGAGCTGTCATACTGGATTCTACATTATTCTTTTATTTTTACAAAGCATTGCATAAACAGGAACAGCTGGTGTTGATTTATAAACACCAGGGTTGTCTTGAGAGTTTAGATATTATTTTGCGAATGTTTAAGCCTCATCATTTGCAAGCAATTGTTCTGTAGTAGAGTGGACAGTGGCTCTGCTGCCGCCTGGAAAAGAAACAATTTTCCAATAATCGTAATAACAACACTATTCTGAATAATACTCAGAAGAAGGATCTCACATGCATAAATTTATGTTTGTTTACCTATGTGTGTCTAGTTTCACTTGGAACTTCTTGGAGAACAACACAACATTCAATACTTGAATCTTGTAAAATTGTTGTAGTTTATAGCCAATAACCCAGCAAAGGTCTTGGACACTATGAAAACCTGTGTGGAGTAAACCAGTGGTTCAGCCTAGTGTTTAACCATCTTAGCTGGGGGACATTTTTTCTTAATTTTATTCACTATAAGATTATTGAGTTATCCAGACAACAATCTCTTCCACTCTTACCCTGACTTGCTCCTAATAGAAAGTCACGCCAGGCACTGAAGCAAGCAGGAATTAAAAGATATTGTGTGATAATTCACTAAAGAATTTAATAGAAGCTATAAGGTGCCCACTGAAGTTTCACAGACCAATTGAATTACTGCATCTCCAAGTTTCTAATTGGCAATGTTGAAGTTCTTTCTGAAAGGCTGTTAAGTTTTAATAAAGGAAAACTGAAGACTTGATTAATAAATCATTAAAAGATTGCAAACAAAGGGTAGAAATAACTGGCCCGCCTTCACAAAAAGAGAAATCTACTGATTTCCCAAAGACCTGAGATGATAGGTGTATTCTTTCAGGATTTTGAAGAGAAGACGGATACTAGCATGAAAAAGTTTGCCAGGCATAGAGAGCCACTCTGGATAGTCAATATTAATGCAAGGAGTTGTGAGAGCCTTGAAATACAAAACAATAAAACAGCAGAGGGTATTGATGAATGCAAAGTAATACATATGAGGGAAAACAATCCTAATTAGATCTAAACCACAATGGACCCTGGCTATTATCACTCAGCACAAAAATCTTGGAGCCATTATGGATAATTCCATGGAAATACTGGCTTAATGATATGCAGTTATAAAAAGGCCAACCACATGCTTTCAGCTTGGAAAGAGGCAACTGGAGATGGGTACAACTGAGGTTTACATGACATAAAAGTTCTGAACTTTCTTAACTGTGATTGTGAATTCTTTTTCAGTATAATAATCATCACTGTAACGAATAAATGACAAAAAAAAAAAAAACCAGTTAAAAAAAAAATCTGAGGACACCTAATAAAATTAGCACTCAGTTTTAAACTCGGTAAGAAGTAATTTTTTATTCAATGCACAAACTGCAGAACTCACTGCTGTGAGCTTTGTAGAAGTCACAAGCATAAACAAATTTTAAAACTTATCTCAGTGGAGGCAGAGTGCCTTGGTAGTGCCTAAACACAGTGCTGCAGGTGCAACCTCCAGCTCAGGATGAGCTGATGCATCAGTAAAAAGTGGTTCATTGTTTCCTTGTTTGTCCCATTTGTCTTTCCCCAAAGCATCTGTTGCTGGTGACAGGACAGCAGACATCTCCTTCCCCAGATCTTTTCTTCTATAAATGAAGACTCCAAGTCCCAATCTTCTCTTAGGAAATACTAAATCTTATCATACTCTCTTTTTCTAGCTTAATACCAGTGTCTCATTCCCCAACAACTGTTTCTCTCCTCATATCCTTTTCCCTTTTGTTTCCTAATGGCAGCAAACATAGATAGCACTATTTCTTTTCTCAACTAACTCCACCTGCCTTCATTAAACTTTCTCAAAGATTTATAACTTTGTCCAATGTAATGCCTTTCATAAAAGTGTTAAAAGACAAAAGTTACTCCCCTGCCAAATTTCAGATCCTTATTCCAAAACAATAGAATGAGGACAAAGGGAGGGGGGAAGCTACAGCTATTCAGAGCAAGGTTTGCCAGAGCTTTTCGGTGTGGTCAAAACAAATATATTTTCCCCTTGCCTCATGCCTGGAAATATTTGAATTACTTTTGCTGAGATTTCCCAAAACAGATTTAACCAAGGAGAAGTCTAACATGGAAAGCTCCAGCTCATGAGGATGCCAAATGGTTAAAGTCTAGCAAAGTTATCGGCAGCTGGAAACAGTGCTACAATGGAGAACGTCGAGAAATCTGAGTAAAATCTCTTCTATTACACCACCAAAGAGCACAAACATGGTGCAAAACATGATTACGGATGCTTCTGATACTGTGAAAGCATACCCTTCTGTGATAGACTCAGTCGTCTCACTGCACAGTATTTTAAGAGTGCATTATTTTATTTTGTAGTATGTCATCAAATTGAAAAAATCCTTTTGACATGGGCCAAGAGGACTTTTAAAACTAGAAGTAATGAGCATATCAGCACTACCAATGACTGTAAAAGATTATGCCCTGTAATTCTCTTTATTTGCAAGTAGCCACAAATTCAGTGACTATATCGTAACTGATGTTCAAAAACGGGGAAAGCATCCACATTTCAGTGGTGCCTTGCTAACAGCAAGATGGGCAAAGGGGCTCACAGCTCAGACTGAGCGAGACCTGGGGCAGTGGGCTCCCTGCTGCATGGAGCAAAGCCACACACCTCATCCTCACAGAGAGCTCCAGCTTCAGGGCTGTAGCAGGGCTGCCCGACACACTCCATGCCCACAGCTCAGCCCCTGCCATGGCTCTGAGACCAAGGCATGAGGCCAGGTCCTAGGAACAAAATGTCCTGTCCCAGAAGCCTACCATACCACTCTGTACAGGAGCAATCAGAATAAAAGATCATAGAATCCTTGTAGTTGGAAGGGACCTCAAAAGACCACCTAGTGCAACTCCCCTGCAATGAACAGGGACACCACAGCAAGATCAGACTGCCCAAGGCCTTATCCAGTCTCACCTTGAAAGTCTCCAGGAATGGGGCATCAACCACATCACTGGGTAGCCTGTTCCAGTGCCTCACCTCTGTGACTTCAGAGTTTGCTGACTTTTCCATGCTCAAAACAAATATTAAGTGCATTGAATTTGATCTCTTTTATGAATTATATTTAAGGAGATAAGTACAATCCCAAGCTATCTAACTCCTAGCTCCCTGGGAAGTACCTCAAAGGTCTCCACTGTTCTGTAGGTTGGAAGTTCTTTTTTTTTTTTCCACAGATCAAGGAGAGGTGATTAAATTCTCTTGTTTGACTTCTGCTTGTAAACAGAATCAGAACATTTTTCTAGAGATTCAAAGGCTCCTCAGCACATTGCAAAGTCTGACCATTAATGAATCTGCTGAGCTTAATGAAGAATTCTTGCACACATCCCTCACATCAGGAGCTGGGATGTACCTGTCTGCATTGATTGCACAGGAACTCCTTCACAGGGCACAACTTCTCTGCCATGTGCCAAAATAACAAAGCCAAGCTATGTGCCATGCGTTTTCTCTGAGTTTATACAGAGCTTCTAAAGGAAATTTCATGATGAACCTCACTGAAATTTAAAGAGAGAAAACACTGAAATCTCCATGGGCTCACTACAAATGAACTAAGCATGGGGGTGACATGGGCTGCCATGAGGGGGTTCAGTGGAGAACTGCTCTGCAGTCTGCACAGGAGAAGTTACTGCAGGCTGGATGATGATGCTAAAACACAGTTGAAGAAAGTACTTGAGATCACTCCCCTCGGCCCACACTTCACAGACCTCAGCTTTCCTCTATGAACCAGTCAATATACTGACCTTTACAAATAGGCTTGCTCAGGGAATGTGCTGTCAAGTAGCTTCAGGTTTTTCAGCTGAAAAAAGTTTTAAACTCAGGTACAGTAGAGACCTTCTCAGCTGTTTTTGACTCCTTATACCAGCAATGCATACTACCAGTGTTTATCAGAGGTATTTTTATTTAGTATTTGGTTGAAATAGCTATCAAAGGATACGCTGAAGCCTGTTGTAGCTCAGTTATCAAGACACACTGCTCATTGACAGAGGCTGCTGGACAGGTAATTAGGGATTCTGCCTCTTCTTTTTCCTTTTTTATTCCTTTTCTTTTTTTGGTCCCCTCTTTTCAAACTCATCCAATTTCACACAGAGTATTATGGAGAAACAATAAACATGGGAGCCCAGAATAGCATTTCTGTAGAGACAAGTTTCAGGATAGAGTAACGCTTTAATTTTTTCCAGGCGTCCCACAGTATTGCTGGCAAGCCTTGAAAGCTGTACAAGAGCAAGCAAATGGTTTCCAAATCTCCACCAAGGGCCAGATTGCATTGAGCCCTGCATGGGACTGCAAGGAGAGAGCATGAGGGGAGAGAAAACAAAGAAATTCCTCCTGCGTCGAGGCATAAAACAGCAGGGAAACACGAGCACTGCCTCATGCAAGGATGAATTGTGACATCAGTTTCTTCCAGAAAGGGCAGGGAAGAGTTTAGGAGTGATTGACGGCTGTCCCGCCTCTGCATCGGCATCCAAGCAGCTTAACCACAAGAATATACAGCTTTACTAACACTGCTGAACGGCACCTCCCAAAGTCCTTTAGATGCCTGAGAGAACCTCAGACCTTGCTTTAAAAGTCAGCCCTTCCCCTCTCCAACCTACCTGCTGTGTCTCAGAGCATGGAAGGGATGTCAGGATGCTGGGAATATGTCAATCCCACACACTGAACAAACACAAGTGATGGGCAGACTGCGTACAAAGCCTAGACTACATCAAGATTTTTGCTGGGTTGTTTTTATTTTTTTCATGTCTGGTTTTTTTTACGGTCCTAGAAGCTGAGGAAATATTGCTTCTAGAGGAAAAAGGCTTTTTCTTTTTTTTTAGCACTCTACCTTCATATATTTGGAACGAAGCAAAATATTCCGTCATCCCACTGTGCCAACACAAATTGAAAAATGGTGGTTTGCTTTTGTTGTGCAACAACTGAAGTTACGCTGAAAACAAAACACTCACTTTGCCTCCCACGTCATGACTGGTGTGCTTTTACACCTTTTCATTAAACCAGTTAAATATCCATGCAGCTTTGTCAGACTTCAAACTTCAGGTATGTTTATTAGTGGATTTGCAAACTCTCTCAAGTCTTTCTACTGAAACATAACCTCTTCTTGCCACGACTGCTACTTATTTAACACACATGCGAGATCACTGTTCATGCAAAAAGAGTGAAACAACTAAAGCAAAGAAAGTAGGTCAGATTGGATGGCAGGAATAAAACTATCTTCCTCACTACCAAACAAATCCTGCCTCTGAAATCCTCTTTCTTGCTCTTTGCTATTTATTTGTTTGTTCAAACTTCTAACCCAAATTGTCAGCGATAGGAACCATCATTTTCTGAATGGGCCTGGTGGTTCTCTGCCTGAATTCATGCAGCAATATTTCCTAGAGGTGTTTTTCACACAGATTTCAGCCACTGCACCTCCTGCGCTGCAGAATCTGGAACACATCTGATCAAGATGGGTGCAATCAGCAGAACACTGACAACATTTCTCTCTGCTCTTGAAAACACCAAACAGCACTCCATGCAGCAACTCATCACTCTAGCTATACGACAACAGTCCTTCTAACGATGCAACCAAAAGACCTCTATTTTCAGCAGCATTGCAAATTAATAGTATTTTCACCAGCTTGCTTTTTAAAGCTATAGGACTCATTCTTTCAGAAACAAATATATTGGAAATTGGTTAATCTGTCTTAAATAGTGATGTACACAATATGCTTCAAATGCTAGAAATGCTGCTTCTACAGCCAACAATTAATTTACAACTCACTCCCTCCAGTGATATTAACATTTAAAACTGCTAAAACATCAAACGATATTCTACTGCAGTAACATGTTTTTATCCTCTGCAGCTTAGTTCACCAGCATTTGGCTTTGCTAATATACTGTCACTTTTAAAAGTCTTTCTAATGCAACAAGTACACAGGTGTGGAGGGTATCTGGAATTCTGTAAAAAGCCAGCACCAAGCCATCTTTGTCTCTTAGCTGGGCAGAATTTCATCTCTACTAATCAGCCATGGATGAAGCAGCATAATCATTTCTTATAAGCAAAGAAACAGCGAAGTTATTGTAATATAAAAATCTCATGCAGCCTCAACAATTCTAAAGTAAGATGCACCCTTTGCAAATGAATAGTCAAACAAGTAGCCTTGTTGTGATACAACTGTTGACAGTTTTGATCATGGGTCTGTGAATGAATACTCCTTTCTTTCCCTTACACTGGCCACGGCATGTTTCATGCAAGGATATTTAATAGACTCCATCAGCTCCCAGTACACAAGGCTCAGAATTGGTTGCCTTTACTGAATAGGCTGGGAAAGCTGCCTCAACAAATCTGTTCATGCTTAAGGTCTTGCTGCTGCCAACTGACATGCTTGAGACGGCTGCCTTTCCACCCTCTGCTGTTAGTTTCACTGCACTTTCACAGCAGTAAGGGCGAAAGATATACTCCATTCCTATGCCAAAATGAAAAGCAAGACCGCTCCCATGCCCAAAATTCAACCCTGCTGGTGCAGAACTTGTAGCTAATTTTCCCTGGCTCAAGAGTTTTGAAACAACAACAAAAAAATCCTGAATTTCATCAGTACTCTGGAGTTTGAGAGACTTGTGAGAGCTCAAGCATACTTAGCGAGTTTCTTGCATTAGCCGTAATAAACACACTTGAGGAATAAATACACTTGAGCAGGAAAAAAGAAAAGAAGATGTAAAATAACAATACGTGCAAGGTTTACACTGGGGCAAACTTGATGAAATTGCTGGAGGATTCTGTCCTTATGTAAAGACCCTGTCACGCTGCCAAGGTCAGCTCCAGCTCGGGTTATCTGTTGCCTGAGGCTACTCTACCTTGTTTTTCATTCAGGGATCATTGTTCTTCAGTTGTTTATGTGGATTTTATTCCACCCATTTCTTCATTCTTTGCTCCCTTTCCAGCTCACAGTCCCTACAGCACATACCAGAAGCCCATCCTGGCTGTGTGCTGTGGAATCCTGACTACCCTAATGAGATAGAGCAGCCCTGAATTAAAATGCAGTTTTCCTCCCTAAAAGACAGAAAGAAGGAGAGAATGTTTTAACAAACCCTTCATAAAAAGTTAAAAATTTCTGCAGTAATTTTTAAGGTTAGGTCGTGTATTCAATCCAGGAGGGGGATGCCATTCAAATGGCTTTATCACAATAAACAAGGCAGTTAAACAATGCACAGCTTTCCCTGTACCTTATTGCCATTTAATACAAGACATTCATCAGTACTTAGAGATTCATCAGAGGGAACAACATGAAGGAAAAATAAAGAAGAGGTCAGGAAAATAAAGGGAGAAAAAAAAGGCAGATAATGCAATGTATAAGATTATATGATATGTGTAGCAGAATAATGGAGATTTTAGAGCAGAGGCTTTAGGTAAGATTTTTACAGAAAATGCTGCATAGCATGGAGTGCAGAGACTGACAGAGCACCATCTCCCATCACAAGCGTTACAGCTCTTTTGCATCAGTTTAAAATCATCACAAATTATGTTAAGGCATTATCACTCCTTCCTTCAGGGCCAGTATCTGTGCAGAGCACTTTTCAGGAAACATTTGCGCCCAGTTGTAATGCACAATACATTCAGCTTTCATAGCAAAAATTATACAACAGGGCAGAATTGAACCCTACCATTAGCAACGCCAGCTCCCGTTGACTGAAGTGGGAGCTGGATTTGCTTATATCAAAGCTGACTTTGGCAGAGGTACTCCCAAAGAGCCATGTAATAGGCTTCCTTATCCTTTCCTCTCTGTGTGGTTTGAGATGCTTTTTAAGCTGCTGCATGACTTATATGCCCCTGAATGCAAGATACAGAACTAATTAAATATTTTTCCTGCTTTGGAATACAAACTGTTCATTCCTTGTGCAAGAAATGGAGGGAAAAGAAAGTTTGAAAATGAATTACAATGTTATTAAGGTAGGTACTGTTCTCTGTTTAAAGGGAGATTCCTTTTTTCCAGTACTCCAATGTCAGTACGTTCTCTGGGACAATTAGAACTTGGTAGCAAAACAATTCATGAGCACATCTCCAGGATAAAACAACTGAATAAGTTTGGAGGAAAGCACGCGTGGGCACAAGCACTGCACACATCTAAATAATCTGCTACTTAGACAGGAAAGCTAACCACTACGGAGCCTCATTTTTAAAAGATTGCTCGACACCTGAAATCAGATGGATCAGCTCACAGTTCCTCAAGTGCTAAAGAAGAAACAGCTGAAAAGGTCTACTCTGCCTGAACTGTATGCTTTTACATTACTCATATATGTCTCAAATCTATTTTTATAATTCAACAGGGTTTGTATAGCAGAATAAGTATACAGCACAGCCTTTGCTGATGGCCTTCACGTGTAGAAAATGGCTTAGTGAAAAGGAAATACTTGGAAAAAAAATGTATCAGCAGAAGAATCTTCAAGAGAAAAAGCCAAATTCATTCTGTGTGCATACAGAAAGTTCAATCACTTTTACAACAAAAATAGTTTTAGAAATAGCTTTGAAAAGCACTTTCCAATCCGTGAACCTCATCACAACAGTTTTATGTCCTTTGTATGGGATTTATAAAATTCCTTCAGTGAACAGCATTAATCAAGGTCACTATTGGGTACAAGATCTGTCCCTACACCTTGTCAGATACACAGCTTTGGGAAAAGATCTTTAAACCTTTGTAGAAAAGACTACATGGAAATAGCTGATAAACTGGTATTGATTTTCACATATCGCCCTTGTCAAAAGGATTTATTGATGTGTCAATGCATGTTGTGGCAAGGATCATAGCAGGATAGCTTTAAAGGATTTATGGTGAATCCATAGGCTTTAATACACTCTGTGGTAAATAACTAACAAGCACTGTGTATATTGATTCTTGTCATGTGGTCAATGGAATCTTTAGCCCACTAATTGTTGTATTGACAAACAGTTAATGATCTAAATGAGCAGCGGGACATCGCTCCTAACCAGCAATGCTCCAAGCATGCTTTTCTTTACCATTTCCTGCCCCTCCACCCCAGGAACAATGCTCACTCGCAGAAGAAAATGTCAGCTCTCTGACTTACTAACTTCAGATGGAGCTTGCACAGGTTCACATCCATGTCCTTTACCCTACAGTGCTTTCATGTGACTTTACACGTCTCTAACTCAATTTAAGTCACAGGGCAGTTAATGATGGTTGCACTGTCTTCCTGGATGATTCCTCATTGGGACTGTTCAGTGGGCATCTTACTCTACATTCAGACACCTGACTGTGCTGTCAGAAGATTCTTATTTTCAGCTTGTACAGAATTCAACCATTATATACATGTAGGTATGCAGATCAGACTCTCATCCAATGTCTGCAAGGAATTTGGAGGTAAAAGAATTCTCATTATGTTGTGTGCTCATTTCTGGCAGCTGAATGGCCCTGCCATAATTTTATTATCTACCAATAAGAAAAGAGAAAAACAGTTACAAAAAGATTGACTGAATTTACTCCTGGTATAAAATCAATACCCAGAACAAATACAGTGGGTTAAATATTAGTTAAAGAATATTTCCATTTATACTTGTATAGAACTAGGGAAATGCAGTATGTGTACAGAGAACATTACTGACTAATTCCATTATCTTTGCGTCTTACATAAATAATAACTATAGCTTACAATCCTTTTGAATGCCTATCAGACACCTAAGAGACTCTACTACAGCTCAGCATTGCAGATTTTTTCTCAGGAAAAAAGCAAACAAACTAAAACCATAATGAAAACAAAAACCTCTCTCTCCTTAAGAGTTTGAAAAAAAAATGGCAAAATTAAGCTTTGAGAATTTGAGCCAGTCTCCATTACTGAACTTCCCTGGCTCTTCTACTCCCAGATAGTTTTGGGAAAATGATGCAATTGCAACAGACCAAATACTGAAGCCATGGCAGGTCAAGGGGAACATATTCACGCATGTTTTCTTGACTCAACTTACTAACTTGCTGATCCTTTCTGATAAACTTTCTGATTATGATTAATAATGTGTTTAATATTATGTATATGCCTAAATTCCGTTTACTTCAGCAGATCTTAATAGCTCTTTTGTACAAGGATTCCTTCCCGAAAAGAAGCCTTCACTGTAGGCTTGCTAATGGTCTCACAAATTCTTACCATTATATTTTAGAATTACCTTTTTGCTACATTCAGGTCATCTGTCTTAGAAGCAATGGATATGAATATAACATGCAGCCTGATTATCTTATATCTAGGGTAACCACATAAGCAAAAGTGCAGCTAAGTTCTTAAATCTTTCTATCATCCATTAATCCGAGATCTCATTTCTGAAACAAAAATTTACCCTTCACATTACACACACTAACCTACTGAATACTGGTTTAGACCTCAGTATTTTTAATTGCTATAAACTTCATGGTACCCATTTAGTCAAATTGTATAAATTAATTCATACTTCTATTAAGATCCAGACTCCATACATCAAATGCCATAAAATATGATGAAGACAACAAGATGTTCTTAACAAAACACACTATGAAGAGTAGCATAACGAATAGACTGTTTTGTGAGGTTAGAAGGCTGACTAATTATCTGTATTGTTCTTTACAACCTCCTGATGTGATTAATAATAAAATACCACATGGGACTTCATCATGTACTGCTCAATTCAATATTTAGCAGCAACTTAGCTTCATCTGAATATCACTTTCAGCAGCTCTTTAGGCTTCATAGTTTTACAAATAAGCAACCTGGGCAGTCATTGCAGAGGTTTGTGTATCCTGTGATAGAAGCAGAGAACGGACTAGGTCAAATAGTAGAAAAGGCACTGCAGGTGAGATGGGTACCTTGCATCTATGATGTGGCACTCAACCACGTCAAAAACTGTAACAAAAATAAGAAAAAAAAAAAGAAAAAAATAAGAAAAAAAATAAGAAAAAAAAATCTCATAAGTTACTTGACAGAATGATGTAAGACTTTTTTTCCCCGAGATTTCTATTGTTTTATTGTAGTTGTGTGCAGTACCCTACAATAATATGTAGGTCACTCCAAAAATAATGCTTCCTATTTATTTGCATGGAAAATACAACAAAGAACACAACAATTCTCAGCTACAAAACAGTTTTTCATCATAGTCACCACCATTAGCTATGCACTTTTGGAAACGATGAAGAAGAGCCTGCAAGCCTCACTATTAAAAATCTGCAGCAACAAAGGTGACCCACCGTTTCACAGCTGCAACGATGGCATTGTTGCTTGGAGTATGTTATCCACACAGTCCATCTTTCATTGGCTCAAAAAGATGGAAGTCAGAATGTACTGAATCCAGACTATATGCTGAATATGGTAGGACAGTCTAGCCAAGACTGGCAATGTGTTCCATGGTCTTCAAACTGATATGGGGCCTGGTGTTATTGTGCTGCAAGAGAAATGCTGCCATCTTCTCTGGCCTGATTTGGAACGTTCAAGTTTTCAGCTTAATCAGCATCACAGTAGTGTCCAGAGTTGAAGGTTTGTTTGGGTTCTGGGAAATCCAAAGGGTCACCCCTTTCCTATCCCAAAAGACAGTGCATATCACTTTATCCACTAAGGACTGCGTCTTGAACTTTATCTTTGATGGGAATTCATGTATTGCCACTCTACTACTGTTTTGACTCTGGCTTGTAGTGGTGACACCATATCTCGTCACTAGTAATGATGTGATCCAGGAAACTGTCACCTTCAGCTTCATATTGGTTCCATAGGTCCTGGCAAACTTTAACACGGTGTTCTTTCTGTTCCTGTGTAAGCATTCTTGGAACTCACCTGGCACAAACTTTGCAGTATTTCAACATTGCCACCATCATTTCCAGTGCACTGAAGCTCATATTTGGTTCCATACCGTTCTCTGATCATAATCAGGCAATTTGTGTGAATGAGCTGATCAAGATGCTCTTCATTTCACGGTGACAGCTGTGCATGGCTGTCTGGAACATGGCTTGTCTTTTATATTGCTGTTGCCACTGCTGAAATATACCATCCACCATTTCCCAGTGCTGGCATCCACTATTTGGTTTCCATAAATGTTCAGCAAGTATCAACAGATGTCACTGGGTGCCATTTTTTCCACATGAAGTGACACAGCTTTGCTCCATTGTCACTTCTATGTCAGAGCCGATTTTCTTAGACTGCCCCTCTGCTGCAATCTGTCACACACAGCAATGACACCTAACAGAATATTGGTGGAAAGCTACAATCTCTACTGCCCTAACACAGACATTGGCCTCAGACATCATGGGCTGACATAATATAACAGGAGGCATTACTTTCAGAGCAGCCCTTGTATTAAACATTTTTTTTAAAAGCATTAAGTAAATAAAAAGAAAGTCGCAGCAAGTGGCACCCAGAAGCAATACAAATGAAAATCTTATAATTAATAAAGATTGGGAGGCTTTCTGGAGCTGAATGCTCTGTTGTGACTTTTTGCTCTTTGAAGAAGTTATTCTCTTCTTCATCTCATTCCACTCCACCAGAGCAGTCCTATGGTACAGAATACCAAAGGGGCAGCTAAAAAATACACATTAGTGGTATAATGCTGATCAAGGGCAGCGAAGTTTGAAAAACAGGTTTAAACCAGGGATGTAATTAATATGCCTGCTGCACCATTGGCCAGAGACATCAGAGCTAGAGGCAACCTCTGAAGGATGGGTTTATCCATCCCTATCTTATACCTCTCCAATTTCATTAATATTTTGTACATTTTAATATGCACACAGTTGTACAATACATTAAAAAATGAGAAATTGATTAATCTGAGAATATATTGATAAAATGTAGTAAGGAGTGGTGCATATGGCATTTGCTAGGGATATCATCCAGGCTGATCAGAGGAAAAAGCACTGAAGTTCCACCATGAAATGTTTGATGTTTTCAGTAACCGTCAGCACTGTGACTAAAGGCCAGTCTGACAGTGCCTCCTATGTCCAATTATCACTATCCATTTGGGTAAGTGACAAGCTATCAGGACAGATCTGTCTTCCAGACTCCTGGGTATTTATTTAAACACAGCACATTTCCCTGTTACAAGCTAAACCAATGGGCATAAACATCAAAAATGCAGTTTACCAAACTTACAGCAAGACTGTCTTTCTTCTTTTGAAGAAACCAAAACCCTTTCATAGTTTGAGTACAGTTTCTCTCCTTTTTTCCACCCCAAAATATACAGAGATTGTTTGATCCTTTCTATACCACACTGGGTCACAAAATAAAAGCAGGACTTCAGAAGAACCAGGCGAATCCAGCCACTTTCAAAGTGACTGTGATTTGCAGCAGTAAGTGGGATTCTATCTGCATATGATTCATCTACTTTGTGAATCAGTCCAACATTATAACCTGGCAGCTATATCCAAAGCACTGATGGGCTGTTCAAACTACTCTTTGTGATGAACTTTAACTACTTTTCACAGTACTAGATTAGACAATTTGAGACTAGATTCATGTCAGTGTCACAGAGAAACAGCAGATTTTGTAAAGAATTCCAAAATTTGTTGAAGATGTGTGCAAAATTCAAGTGTACAGTTAATCTTGTTCCTACCACTGCAACACATTGCAGTGAGCTGGCTCATGGAAGCTGCAAAGGAGGTCTCAGGAAAACTTCCACTGCTGTTTTTTGCAGTGTTGACACTGAGAGAAAGAGAGGACAGAGGAGGAAAATTCTATAGCAGCCTGACTGCTCTGTGTGTCCCAGTTACTTCCTCCTACACCATTCTCCTCCATCCCAGCTAACAGTGCCTAGAAGAACAGCCACATCCTAGGAGTTCCCAATTGTTCTACTGCAGCCATGTGGAAATCTCCTTGACCGAGCCTGCCCCAGCTGCCCCAGTAACAGGGAGGCAGACATCTCAGGGTTCTCACAGCCCCTGAGGAATGAAGCACTTCATGGTTGTAGCCTCATCACAGCAAGGATTTGCTCTGAGTTCCAGTGTGAGACTCCAGTCAACAGCACGGCTCTATACAGCACCACAACGTGGAAATGATGTAAATTAAGCTCCCAAATGACCAAACTTACTGAGGAAGCCACAGAATAGCCCCCAAAGAGTGAAAAAGTAGCTGCAAGTCCTTACAACCTCTGGGATGCCAAGCTCTATACCTCTCCTCCTTAGCTACACAAGCAGACTGTAATGTTTATTTTTCTTGAAGTACGTTTTCAACTGTTTTCAACTTGAAAATGTTTTCCACAAACCTCTGCCCTCGCTAGGAGCGCTCGAAGTCTGTCAGGATTGGGGCGCAGTGCTCAGCTCCTCTCACTTTCTAGTGCTTCCTCTGTGAAACGAGGAGTTAATTGCTGCTTCTCCCCAGCTCCATTAACCTTGTTTGTTTAGATAGAAAACTTGTTGGGAGAGTAACTGTCTCTCACCATATGTACGCAGAGTACTTTGAACAATCAGGCCTTTGCCTCTTCAGGCACTATCAAAATTTAAATAAGAAAGCCAAGTGATGATAATTCTTAGAGAAAAATGCAGGGAAAATAACCTAAAAATCACCAGAATTGACATAAAACTCTCCAGCAGATGGGGGCCTAGCACTCCCTGAGGGCCCTGCTTATGTGAAGACCAGTTACTTGTAAACATTTATAAATTCTGGCAAATATGTACAGACTTCCACAGAAGTAATTGCATTCCCCTCCTCTTGCATCAGAGACAGCTGGTGCCATCTGAAACATACCCTATCCTTACACCACCTCTACACATACATCTCTAAAATAAGTTCTTGTATCTGCTGATGTGTTGAGGGGAAAAAAGAAACACAGCACCATGACAGGGTGCTTCTAAGAGTGATTACTTCTGATAGGAGCACTGCCTGTGTAAAATGCTCGAAGCAGGCATTTCAGCTGGCTCATTCAATAACCTCAGAGCTGCCAGCCAGGTAAATCATTCTGTTCATTTGCCAGTAGAGGCAATTTTTGTTTGTTTGCCTGACAAAATAATGAAAATGTGATTTTTAAAATACAGAACAACAAGTTATAACGTCCCACTCAAGTGTTTCAAATCATAAGTCATTTATATTTGTAAAATACAATGGCTGCTGAATACCGCAATAAAGCATCAAAAATCAGATTTGAATTAACAGAGATGGCAATAAAATCAAATAGCAAATGTAATCCTGCCACAATGAACAGCTAAGATAAGGTTATAGAAAGATAATGGTTAAAATTACCTTTATTGACAACACGCACAGCAAAGTCTATCCTTTCAACCCTGTATGTCAACTACACCAAGAAAAAGGATGCCCATGTTCCTGATACTCGAAAGCCAAGGAAATCCAACAGCAATGAGATGGTCAGGTCCCATTTGTTGCTCTGAATGTCCCCTGTCCTGACTGAAACACATAGCAATGGAGTTTTATCAGGAAATGGGCCCTGGATGATGACCTAGGAAACACATGGCATGCTGCAGCCCGAGCATACTGACTGCTGGAAGGGCAAGCCCGAAAGTCACCTGTGGGATTCTAAACTGAGAACAAAAACTCTGCCTTTCTGTACCAAAGAAAATTAATATACATCGGCAGCACAGAAAAGTGGCCTAGTATCTAGCAGGGTCCACTATAAGCTCTGAATCCTGGTGAAGACCTCATCGTAAGGTCCTGTATGGTTCAGCTCTGCCTCAGCTCCGAAGCTTTGCCCCATGGCACGGGATAAATATTTTGCGCTCAAAACCCCCTGAAAGCTCCCATACTGTTAAGAAATGGACTTTCCAGTGCCCATCTCTGACCCCATATGTTCACTGACCTCACAGTGGCAGCTGCACCACCAGCAGGAGCACACAAAACCTATCAGAACAGCCTGTAACTTCCCTGTTTGCTTTTCCTGTCCCTGCAGCGCACTGGGGCCTGTCAAGGGTTTGCACCAACTGCGAGATGGAAAGAAATGCCTTAATTAGATGGCTGATGTAGGGTGGCTGCAGAAGACATGAGTCTCTGACGTGCTCAAGTGTGATGCCTGATGGCTGCTTCCTCCTTTCCCACCAGGATAAAGAGGAAACTCACTTTGTGCTTCGAAAACACAGGTTTACTTAATTATGCTGCCTGATCACTTCAAAGCACTGTTTGCACACAAACATTGTTGAAGCTAACTGCTTAAGAAGGAGGCAGCTGATAAAGGCTATGCAGGTGGGTTTGCCTCCCTTTCAGTGCAGAAGAAGGTATTTACATCTATTCTGAGACACAGCACTCAGGGCTGCTGTATACATGCCTCAAGCCTGGGTCTGGGTTCAGGAGGGACCAGACTTCTGCCTGCAGAACTGCAGCTTGGCCATCCCAGAGTGGCCAGTGGCCCTGCAAAGCCAGGGAGTAGCCCAGCACTTCTTTGGTTTGGGTCCGGATCACTTGCGGAGTCTGCCTTAGAGGAATGTAGCAAATTCAGCTGTATATAAAATGTGCCAAAATTTGCATGCAACTCCTGGGTGTTGTTTCACCTGCCAAGGTGAGGAGTTGCTGGCATGCAGTAACAGGAGGGAAAGGAGGCTCAGGTAGGAGTGGAGGTAGGAAGGAAGGCATATGGAGCAAGGAAAGTGCCCTAAAGGCAAGGGTGCAGGAGCTGAGCAGGACAGACTACTAGGTATCACGCTGATTACATATTTTATAAGCAGTTATAACTCAAAGCTACAGGCTGTGCTTCTACAGGCAGAGAGCGATGGCTACTGCAAAGTTTGAGCTCCAGCTATACTATAACTAGGACCCTTAAATGGGATTTCCTATAAAATATATAATTTGCTTTCTGTGTAACATTCCTCTCCTGCATGCTATTATACTGAAAACTATTCTTCTAATACAGATCATTCTTGGAGTTCGCTTGCTGGACTACAAATACGTGCTGAGAACCACACTCCCCATCCTCCTCGCCTTCGCTCCTATGCAAAGTCCAGCTCATGTAATTGATTTTACAGAATAAAAAAGCTGTATATGAGTCAGTAGTGTTACACTCTCATTTTAAGGAGTTTTAGGAGAGGTGTACAAGAATAATGCTCATCTCAGCTTGTTCTGTTTAAGAAGGCTCAGAAAAACATTTCAAATGACATGTCTACTCTGTTAAAACGCTAGAGGGCTTGGATGCCATCTCACACAGAACAGTAAATACAAAGAACCCTACTACAGGAATATGAATATTCACTAGCAAGGGAGGAAAGGGAATTGTTATGCAAGCGGCAGTATCCACTGCATACACTGAAATTCCTCTTGCTTCACTCTAATGCACATTGTTTCTCTGCTTTCAGATGGACATATTTGAATAATCTTTCTGTCTCAAGCATTTTTATAAAGTCTGACGCAAACTGACGGTATTAGTTTAAAAAACCCTGAGTATCTCATTATTTGTAATACGTTGCATCAATCAGTTTGTAATAAACAGCTAAGAGCAGATACAATTTTCTACAACTTCCTTAAATATTTTCTTCGGCAGAAAGTAATATATGAGTTAAATACAAATAGGAAAGCTTAGTGAGGTGTAAAGTCTCATATTTGAACTACAAAACTGATGTATTTTTAAATTGTCTTAATACTATCCTAAATCTGATTATTTGAATAGCTCAATCACAATATTTGTTAAAGTGTTTTATAGCATTGAAAGGTCAGAAAAGGAGCTCAGAAATTCTCTGAAAAACATGGAATGGATATCCACATCCATCTCCAGCTTTGAGTTTCAGCATAGCTTTTTACCAAGCTTTTGGGCCAAGACTCAACTAAATAGCAACAAAACCCTCCACGAGTAGATCTACCGGAAAAGTGTCCTCAAAAAGACATTATTTAATCACTTGGATGTAGTAGGAAAGCCAAGTTTGAATTCAGCCTACAATCACTGGATGGAATTCACAAACAAAGAAACCACTGAGAATGGGCTAATGGAAGAGAATGGTCTGGCCAGAGGAAGTAATACAGCAAAACCCCCCGACCCAACCCATTACTAAAATGCATTATATTATTAACTGTTACCACACAGTATGACAAGGCAAATAAGGAATAATTTAACAGGAGCATTTAGCCATTTTCCTGCTTGAGAAACCATCTGCAAACAGGCTCCTGCAATTACTACTGCCATTACTCTTCAGAGTTGTTCAACAAACAGTGCATGGAACATATCTCAACATACAAAGTTTGCAACTGTTCAGAGTATATTCCTTAGATTATCCATTAGAAGCAGTTCAACATTTGCACTTTGGATCAGCTGGCTAAAGCACACGATAAAATTTATGTTCCTTGACTGACTAATATAAGCTTACACACAATTTCCATCTACAACAAGTTGCAAAATTAATTTTGTTTAATTTAATCTTGACTCCATCTGCAACAATAGATTTTTACAAACCTTCATTTCAACAATTATTTATTCAGCAAGAGAATTTCTCAGTGAAAATCATCAAAAGGTCTACATTAGAAAAAAAGCACCTATAGGCGCACTGTGGTGGACGTTAGTCTCTCTGCATTTAAGCTAACAATAAAAATAAGCCCCAAGAAGAGGCTTCAAGTGTCTTTTTGTTGTGTTAGGAGAAAGAAAGGAAAAACACTTGCATAAACGCATCAAGCCCCAAAAGCCACTTAAGTGCCATGTTCTGCACAAGGTAGCAAAGCATTCGGCAGCGAGGCAGATAATATTCTACAGAGATGCATTAGAATGCTTCTCAATTTCAATTTCTCAAGACCTCCATTACAGCAATAAAGCTCACCCCGGTAATTTTACCCTTCTGAATAGGCTGAGCATTAACAAAATCAGAATCAAATCGCTGTGTGAAGCTTAGAAAATAGTAATTAAAAAAAAAAAAAAAAAAGGATAAAACAAAGCCACTACACAGGACCAACTTCCAATAACAAAAAGAACTTTTCTGTTATTCTTTCCCAAAACAATGACTCAAATACAGGGAGAATTCATTCTTGAGGTTTAATTAATTAAATGACCATATTTTTCACCTGTTGATTCAATATGATGAGTACTACAGCCCTAATAAAGGGACTCTTCTTGGATTCAAGGGGACAAGGGGACTGCAGTCCTTGACTCTGTGACAAACATATACAGAATACTGAAATATGATTAATTGATCATAAATCCATTTTATTCAGATGGTTGTAGTAATGGCTATCTGTCTTCTTTAAAACTGCAAGCCCATTTTTACTCAGCTATAACTGTGTCAATGAAAAATAAAGATGTTGATTTTAGACCTAAGTTCTGAATTTGCGAATGACACCAATGATAACATATCACAACAATGCCATCACATATCACAAAAGAAGTGACAATCTTCACTTCAACAAAGCTTTTTGATGATCTGTGGAGAAAAGAGAGGTCTCTAATCACCAGTCCTATTTGGCCCTGTGTAACACTTACTGATATGCAAGTCATTGACACACAGTTGCAGAGGACCAATCCTATGATCACACCTGTTACACGGATATGGGGATGTTTTTCTACAGTGAAATGTTTTATGTTTGCCTTTCTGCAGCCAAATTAGCATCTATTAGATCTGCTCCAGTGAAAATAAACCTCTATAGACCTTCAAGACTCACATCACTTTACAAATTTTAGAAAAATGAGTATCCTAATACTAATTTTATGATTTGAAATAGGAGAAATTCTATGATTTGAAATTCTGTACAGGAATGTCGCAGGACATGGCACAGCCATATCAGGAAAACAGAACTGAGCTACAATCAGCAACATAAAAATATTTTTCCAAGCTCACTTTTTCATAGTTTTAATTCTCTCATTTCTTCTTGAGCAGAAACATAATTTCCATAAGAGGTCTATAACTTGCAAATAAAACCAGAAGTAAATTCAGGTATTATTTAAGAAAATGGCACAATAACTTCACCACACCTTTAGTTTCAGAGTTATAGCCAAACTGTTTGGATAGCAGGCAGTTATTCTTCCTTATTTTTTTCCCCTTTTTTTCTAAGTACGTCTCTTTATGACCCAGTGTGCAGCAGCTCAGCAGCTTGTAAGGGAAGAACTTGCTCCTGGTGTGCTACAGCTACATTTCTGCTGGTGGGAAGGCGTGTGCACTATGATCAGCCATTATTTTCCCAGTCTGGAAACAAAATTGTTTTTGTAATTCACAAGATCAGGCTGCAGCATTTCAAAGGAAATAATGACTTGATAGACACTGCAAATATTACCCCAGCTTTGTGGCTATGAGACTACTGATCTGTGTGCATTTTTTTTCCCAATCTAAATAACATACGCATCTTAATGATATGAAAAGGTTGACAAAGACTTGCACAAAATAAAATCTGCTCGCTGTTTAAGTCAGCAGACAATTATTCTCTGCCATTTAATATCTCTTTCTGTTTTGTTGTTTTTGTTTTGTTTTGTTTTTTTTTCCCCCTGTAAATTCCACCAGACTCTGCAACATGTAGTGCACTTTTGGACATGAAAAACATCACATTTTAGGAAATAAAGGTCCCATCCTGTAGGGTGACATGACTCATCCACTAAATGACTTAGATGCCAAAAGGAAAATTCAGGCAATAGAATTATAAAGTGCTGTTTTCAAAATACCCATTGAATTCCTTAAGATTTATCTCAACTAACCAGGCTCCTCCAGTGTAGCCATCCATCTACACATAAGCCTCTTCTGTAAATTCCTTGCAGTCAGCGGAGGGACAGAGATGCTCTGAGGCTGCAATTCACCTGATCTGTTTTAAATGTCTATATTAGAAGGAGATAAATTGTTTGCTATGAGGACATGTTTTTCTCTCGTTATTATAAACAGAGACTAGAAGTGTAACTTTGAGGTAGCCAAGCCACATTATACACATTTGGTCAGGTGAATTCCATCCCTCATTTTTGCGGAAGCCTGCCACAACCAGGTGGCTGCTGTGCTGGCAGCCAGGCTGGAATCCAGATTTTCCTCTTTTAGGCAAAAGCACCCCATAGCCCAGCAGGTGGCCTCAAGTCCTTGTGCAACTCTGTCCTGCCTGGTAAGCATGGATACAGCTCTCTGGTACCTTTGCCCATAGGAAGCAAGAGAACCAAGGAACTTCCTTACCACCAGCACCGTGTTCAAAGACGAGTGAGTAAAGAGGATAAGGGGTCAGGCCAACAGTCCCAAACATAGATAAGTGCTTTCCTGTAGGCTAAAGTGAATCCTTACAACAAAAGAACTGCTTGTCACACACTTCTCTGAACTGATTCCCCCAACACCAGAAGCCATCCTCATTTCAGGGAAAATTAAGGAGCAAGCAGAGATGAACAGGCCTCCTCCTGGAGGAGCTCAAGCGTGACCCATTTATTCTGGATCAGCTGCAGGTGGGGCTGCTTCCAGAAGGGACAGGGCTAACCTGGGCATCCCCATGTGTCTAGCCTTAGTTTGTCCCAGCTGGAAAGGAGGAGTGATGGAGGTCTTCAGTCCTATGTAGCACTGAACTTCAAACAACACCGCCCAGCCTGACTAATTTCGGCTTGCTCTTCTCTACTCCTAGAACCTGTAAAATGTACTCAAATACAACATGGCAAAGCAAATACATGGGAATGTTACTCTGAATTTTATTTCATAAATATGCACCATCAAACACTTGTTAACATTCAACTCAAGTATAACTAGCTCTTGCATTAGCATTTAGGAGCATGCTTAAATCTTCAGGAAAACATCACTAAACAAAGGAGAACGCTACACATTGATTCAAGTGTTAAAAACATGACTGAATTCAAAACACTGTGGTGATAAATGTAAATTTCTCTTATGTCATAATTCTAAAATAGGCAGAATTATGCACATTTGAATGAAACATGGTCACCTCAGCTTTCTCAGATGAGTTCTTTTAGATTAGTACAGCCTGATTACATTCTTTGTTCTACTGGGTTATTTTGCTTTTTAACGTAGCATTAGATCATGCTGTTAACTATGTCCAGGAAAGGGTTATACATGTGTATATATACATATGTATGTATATTGCTCAATCAAAAACTGAAAACGTACCTCTTTGGATTCCTAAATATTTTTAGTTGTACTAACTGTAAAGTTTCCACTTTCTGGATGACAGTCACTTAGTACAAGAACTCAGATCAGATGTACAGTTATTAGAAACTGTAACTGTTTTGAAAGTTCACTCAAATAAGGAGACCAGTTTGGGCTTAGATGTAAAAATCTATGTTAACTTCTATTCTCTTTTTAAAATATTTTTTAAAATATTTAGGAATAGCTGCTGACATAATGCTTTGAGAATGTCAAGCTTCTCATTTTCCACTTGAAATCGAAACAGTTTTCAACAGAGAATTCTTGTAAGATAGTAGCTTTTGTCTCCACAAGTTGTGGTAAAAGCTAAAAAACAAACAGAACAAAAGAAAAACTTTGTTGGTTTTTTTTTTTTTTTTTTTTTTTTTAAGGACATTTGCAGCTGGTGTGAGTTTGTGTGTCTATGGAAGGCTGGGGAAATTCCCAGGGAATCTGTGTTTTCCGAAGAAAAACTATTTAAGGTCTCTGGCTACTATAGGAAGGCTTGGAGAGATCTATAATGCAAAATGTTGCACAATTTCTCTGGCATTTTGCAACAGTGAACAGGGGATTTAAGCATTCTCCATCATCACAGCACTTACAAAAAGATGAAAAAAAAAATTAATGGAAGTTCCTTAAAAAAAGGATCAAATCAAATAATAATAAAAAAGTCTGACACAAAAGTATCAAACCTGGCTTTCTCTATTCCCCATTTGTTTTACTTGAGATCTTTCTCCCATTTGGAAAGTTACACAAACACTTCTTCTGGCATAAGAAAGGCAGTGTGCAACAGGAACAAGCCCAAAAAAGAGTCACCATCTTCAGTGACAGCAGTGGCTTACGCCTGCTAAGAATGTTTACGGGAACTGCAGCTTCTCCCTGATCTTAGAGCTCTGCAGGCACTAATTTTGTACAATATGAGTCATGGATGAAAAGTGTGGGCACTTCTCTGTAGCAAAGAGCATGCAGTGAAGCCAACATTTTATTCTGCCTAACACAGCCTATCTCCCAGGAATCAAACCTAAAGGTGGGAAAACAAACTGGAATTTGGAAAGGCTATTAGTATGGAATAAGAGCTGATAACAGGCTGACAAACCACAGAGAGAAACGTGAACATTTTAAGTCTCTGCGTGGCTAAACAGGGGTAGGTGGAAGCTATTTCACTTTCTTGGCCTGGTTTAGAATAGCCCCAAGTTGATGGCAGAAAAAATTGTAACTGAAAGGACCACAAAAAGAAATATTCACAAAAAGAAATACAACAAAACAGCATGCACAAAGGAAATAAAAGGGGGAATATTCAAGAAGAGGAAAAGCAGGAAGAAGAGGTGATTTTGTTGAGGGGAGGCAGAGGGAGAAGATAGAAGTTAGAGGAAGCTAATATAATATCAGCAATCTCTCTCACGGATCCCTTTTCAGAAATCATTTGCCAAAACAAACAACTGAGGATCATTTCTGGAGGAAAGAACAAATAATACAAATAAGAAAGGAAACCAGCTCTCTGTCTCCCACGTTCAGAGAAAAAAATGACTTAAAAAGTCCAGGCAGGCACATGCAGGTAGGGAAGAAGACCATCACCCTTTGGTGACTGAGCCAAAGTCAAGAAGAACTCCTTGTTTGAATACAAGGACTGAGCTCAAGTACTAATAGTCATGGAAACACACCAGTGAATACATATCAGGACCCAACTATCACAAGGACACAAGGTATTTCTGTGGAACTTCACCGTTAGAAACTTTTCCCTCTAGTCAAAACAGTTAGTGGTACTGCCTTGCAGGATGAACTTTAGCTGCATACACTTATTTGCAGTGATTCCGTAGCTCCTTGCTAAGTATGTTTTGCTACATTACAGTAAAATCTAAGGTTCTGATGACTCCTTTCCATTTCCTCAAGCAACTCTAAGCACTCTGCAGACCTGTAAGAATCCATACATAGTAAGTAACAGCGGGGATCCTGGGAAGGTATCCTGCGGTTCAGAAGCCAAGCTGAAGTTGTTTGCAATGGAACACTGAGGTTGATCCAAAACATGGAAGGATACTCAAAAAGCTAAGAAAACCAGAAATACTCCCCTTCTAACTTGCAATGCCATAGCTGTTGCTGGTATTTACATATGAACATGTGCAGGTGGCATCAATGCTGTGTTCCAGAAGGCTGATTCCCTCAACGGCCATTCTTCTACAAGGAAGCTGTAACCTGTAATTGCCTGTATCATGAGCAATCATTCTGAAATAGCTCAGTGTTTCAGAAATGAACTGAATCCTTGTTTAGCCATCTAGCAGTAAATAATGAAATAATACGGACACTTCATTTTGTGATAAAGCTGCCCCAACTTTCTGGAGCTCTGCAGCAAACAAAACAAACTTGAAAACACCCCGTTTTCTCAGGAGAACCACTTTACAATGCTGATTGAATAATATTTCTTAGAGAAAAATAGCCTAAGTGTGAGATGGAGCGATTAGCTCCCCCTTTCCCTCCCCGTTATCCATTTCTAGATCTAAAGCCACTGCAAGCACAGCATCCCCTGTCCCCTCCTATACCTTCCTGACTCCATACAGGATATCCACCCCAAGGGAGCCTGCCTTCCTAAAACAAACTGTTTCAAGATTCTCAGATTCCTTTTATCTGCCTGTAAAATGCCCTTCTGGAAACAAAGAATTCTCCCAAGGCAGGGATGCTGAGATATGCTACCATGTCTTTTTGGTACCAGAAAAGGGTATGTGCAGAAATCTACATTTTATCGAATACTTCCCAAGTAGAGTCCTGCAGAGGAGGAGTCAGGCTATCCAAGGGAGGCTGAAAAGCAGAGTCTAGAGATGTGCCTATTAATCTAAACTTCAGTTTGCCTCTTGCTCCAATTCACCTACGTGAGGAGCCTCTGATAAAGCAGAGAACTACACTGAATTTGGTGCTTAAAATGAAGTAGTGTGAGCATGCTTGTAGCCATCAAGCCACTACTGTCAGTTAATTCTCCAAGCAGACTCAACAGCTGAACTCTTGCAAAGCTTCCTGTTCACCAGGTTGCCCAAATCGTGCTCTCACAGCTTTGCCAACGACAAGAGAACATGGCCACAGCCATCCCCAGCAGGACCTTGCAGGGCCTTATGCATATTCCACACTAGGATAAACTGCAACTAATCACTTAGTGCTTGCAGATGGATTATGAGAATTAAACAGTTAAGGCTTTCATAGCATTTTCAATTTAATATGGCACTACAGCCCTGCACAGAATGTCGCAAAAATGCCTTCCCCAACAAAAAGCAGTCATGCTGCATGTTTACAAGAAGTCCCCACAAGGCATTCCTCTCATCTTCCCTTTTAATGTATTCAGTACCTCCAGCAGTACTGTGAGGCAACACCTCCTTTCTGGAATAAAAATATATATAATTATTTGCAGGAAAAAAAAAAAAAAAGGGTATCTGCAGTCATGCCTACAGCCTTAAACTGTTCAGTGACTAATTATCTTCTTTGTATCTAAGATGAGGTATGCTGCATACGTCTGATGAAAAGCCATTCCTAGAAAGGGTAGAATTTGTAACAGAATGAACTAACTGTATTTTGCCCTATTCCTATATATTTCAGTAGCATAAATGCAAGAAAACAATACCATGCGAAGTGCATGATTCATTCTCTTCATCTGTTTGAAAAGGTTTTCTGACAGATTACCTATCTATGGGTCTACTGCAACTACAAAGTCTTAAAGTTGCTATCCATTAACCTCGGGAACAAAACAATTAAGAGTGCTGGGAGGAGCACGAATACAGAGCCTGCTTTTCTACTTTGCTTAACTTCTGAAGACATCTTCTTAATATAATGTTATTTTGCACAAAAAGGTACAAAAACATTTGTAAAAATAATCCTTTGTATTAAGATACTAAAAACATATCAACCAGACAATAGAAATCACAGCTAGGAAACATTCTTCTGTCATAAAAAAATATATGATTTATTCTGACAGTTTCGGAGGATCTTTGATATCAAAGTCTCCTTATAAGACACTGACAGTCATCAAGTGGATGTTTGTCAAAGTACATTTTCCAGATGTCTAAATAAAAGTGGTTTACTTTGATGAGTTTTATAGTGATAGCTGAAGGTAGAATACAGGCATTGCTTCTATTTGCAGCTCTTTACTTCAATGACTTGCAAATTTGCTTTAATGTTCTATCTATTTTTGTTGTCTTTTCTGACAATTAATTATTAAAAACTTCAAAAAATGCTGAAATTCTTCACTATATTTTTTGGAAAAGAAAAGAAACATACAAACTCCTCTGTTTTGCACGCTCACTGCAGCAGAAGCAATAATTGCAACGTGGGATGGCACAAAGAGATCAAACTACAGCACGGCTTCCAGGGCACATTTCTTTGAAGTATGGGGAAGCCCTGGCAGTGATTTCAGCAGGAGCAGGATCAGCCTCTCGGAGAAAGGCACCCTTGAGGTACCTGTATGATCCTGCATGTGTTTTGGGGGCACAGAAGACCCATGCATGGAAGTATCTTCTATCTGTCCCCTTTAATTACATTTGGTCTGAGACGAAGTTTTGCCCTGTAAGCATTCTCTTTTTTTTTTTTTTTTTTTAAAGCACAACATATACTATGAAAACGAAACTTCTTTTGATGTCTTTTATCTTTAGGTGGTTCATAAACTTCTTTTTTACACAGATCAAGTAGAAAACAGCACTTGCTTGAAACCCTGGTGGAAGACCTAACTGTACAAAAGGAATCTATTTACAGAGGTACCAAACTGTGTTATCAATAGCTCCATCTCACAAGCTAATCCAAATAGTTTGAAAATGAGGGTTACTGTGCCCAGCATTTTTTATAAATATTTATCTCAGTTTATATAAGCCAGGATTTAGGGAATGGAAAAAAGAGAAGCCATCTCCTTGTGGTGACATTTTTACTCTGTTTTCACTGTATTTGTAATTTAACTGATGAGGATAAATTGACTTACTCTTCATTAGTAAGCAGCCAGAAGAAAATTTGGCTGCTACATACAGGCTGAAGGATGAATAACCCTGCAAACTGCCTGAGGAAATTAACTGAGTGAACAGAGCTCAAAATGAGGGATTAAAGTTCCCTACCAGAATGGAGAGAATGAGAGACACGTAGGTATATGCTGATGGGAACCAGTGTGAGTCCCAGGGACCCCAAGCCAACACAGCAAGTCTCCTTCTCTTCTGGGGGTGCAGAGCTGATGGTATCACCTAAACCCCAAACCTGAGCAGACAGAGAAGAAGCCCTGCTTTAGTTGGCAAAAAGTGAACCTGCAAGGTGCAGGGGGAGATAGCAAAGCACCCAGCCTGCCTGCACATGGTGTAGGGTACCCAAAAAGACACACTGACAACCACAGGTTGCATCTACTCGAACTACTGCGAGGTGAGAGACCTTCCCCATGCCACGTGCACTTTGAGAAGCATCACTGGTAAATCCAGCCACTTCAGCAATACTCAAGTCCCTGAGAACCAGAAATTGTTACTCCAAAGGGAGGAACAACCTTCTTATTCAAACACAGTTAACTTCTGTGATATGAATTTACAAAGTAAAATAATTTTTCATGCTTGCCGACTGCTGAAATAGCACACTGGGAAATGATGCAGTGCTTCAAGTCACAAAGAAGTATTTTATCCAGAGGAGATGTAAAGCTGCATGGAAAGGGTGTTGCTTAGATCCATTTTTAATCAGATATAAATTTAACAAAAAAAAAAAAAAAAAATTGCTCCATTTTCATTTGGCACAGGACTCAGTCCACAGCATTATCAGTTATCTGTGTCGCCTGGAAGGAACTCTGGGTAAGTCACAGGAAAAAGGTGGGAGCATTGTCGTTGTTTCC
Organism: Chrysolophus pictus; assembly: GCA_037305975.1. Taxonomy (NCBI): domain Eukaryota; kingdom Metazoa; phylum Chordata; class Aves; order Galliformes; family Phasianidae; genus Chrysolophus; species Chrysolophus pictus. Next base: position 15,076,095 of record CM074579.1, read on the forward strand.
TGATGGCCAGAACACTGCAGTATTGTTCTGCTGTGCTTTCTTTCCTTCTTTTTTAAAATTATTTTTAAGAAGGGGTTATCGCATCGTGTCATAATTATTTCTGCAACATCCTCTTTCCATACAGGAGTCAATGTGCTATTTACTGACTGTGAAAACTGCATCAACACACATGTGCAACACAGTGCTGTTAACTATACAAAAAGGAAAATGCTCATCACCCAGTAATGTTGCATTTTAAACACTTCTGGTACAGCACTGTCTGCTTTCTCACCAGAAATCCTATTTTACGTAGTCTTATTTTTTCCACCTGGTATGTTTAAGTACCAACTACCCCACTTTTTAGTCAAGATTTGTGTTTTACTGAAGGACAGAATTCCACCATTTAGCTAGAAAATAGCTTTAGTATTTATCACTGAATTCAATTCCTCCTGCAGAGGTCCAGGAGGGCGTATAAACAGGGTTTAAGGAAACCTAATAGGCATGTTGGTTTTAAACAAACTCTCTGCAGAGACATGGACAGTGCCATACAGTAAACCTGAAAAGATAAAGGGAAGAATTAGGCAGTGCATATTATATACACTTATTTTGGGCTGTTTGGTTTTTTTCCTCCCAGTAATATTTGCAGTGGTCATAGTACGCTAAAAAATTATGCTAGCACTTTAAGATACATTCTCTTTTAGCAGCATTGATGAATTATCATTTCAGGCTCAAGGGACCAATTGAGCTTTGTTTCCAGCATTTTATGAGACTACAGCATGGAAAGAAGCCATTTGATTCAATACTGTTTCAAGATTTTACTGTTGAATTGCAATGATGAGGACTGCTGCTTGGAGAGGAGAGAGATCCAACACTCCTCAAGAATATAACAGATCCAACATTAGACATATTCCTTCAATGTGTGAAAAACTGCCTCGTTAGTGAGAACAGATTCAATATTTCAGTGCAGTATGAACATTATGGCCAAGATATTTGAATCTGACTGTCGATTCTTACGTTGCTAAATCTGTATTACACACTTTAAATGAAAGTGGCCTGTTTCAAAACAAAACAAAACAACAGAGTACACTAACAAAACCAACTGGCACGATCCAGAGGCAGAGGAAGTTGAAAGCAAACTAGCGTGGAGTGGAACAGATCTCCAGTCCTGGCATCTCCCTGCCTTGATCAACAGGCACGAGACTTAAGCAGGAATGCCTGGGAGAAGATGTTGTACAAAACACAGCCTCTTGCTTCTTCGTTGGATTGCTTAACACACACAGGGTCATGTGGGCAATGCTACGTTTTCTCCAACTTTTCTCATGTGAAGGAAGAATACAACAAAGACAGATGAAGGAAGAATAAACTCTGCTTTCACTATATGAATAATGCAAGAAAAATATATTTGGGGAGATACTATTTAGACTTGTAAAAATCGATTATGGACTGGAAATTTCAGACTGAATTTTAAGATAGAAAATAGGGCCATGAGAACAACAAGGGCCAGACATGTTTATTCTTTCCTCAGGCTCCAAAGCTGTGCTTTTTATCTAATGGATAATGTTACGTTTTCATACATATGTTTTTTATTTTCTGTTTTAAACTAACCCCTGTTCACCATAGTATTGAGGAATCTTTCTCAGAGAGGTCTTACAGCAGAATAATTGTAAGAAATGCCCTTAGGAAACCCTGTTTTCAACCCAGTCCCTAAACACAGACCACTCCTGCTACATGATCTGAGGCTCAGACCAAAAGAGTTGCTGCCATTCAGCCTGCTTACTGTTAGCCCAACACAAATTCAAGGTAAGGCACATTACAGAAACTGCAAACTAGACTGAAAAATCTTTGCTGTTGTATTCTATCCCATGTCATGCAGATCTGGAGTACAGAGGGTCAGCCCTCACTCTATCTACGCTTTCCGTCTCCTAAAAGTGAAATTCAGTCCTGAAGATGGAAGCTGAATTCTAAATGCTCCGGAGTGGCAAGTCCTTTCCTTTTCTTAATAGGTCAAACACATTCTCTATTTAATAATACAAGCATAACACCATCATTTATCAGCTCTGTTGATGCAGACTAAGACAAGCGTGTTTAGCAGCCATATACCCAGACTTTTCCTCCGTTCGTTGTATGTTTTAGGAGACTAATCTTAAATCTAACAAAACATCATTTATCGTCACAGGCCAGCAGAAGTGGTTTTGCTTCCTATTCCCACACCTACATTAACAGGTGCTGTTCCACATGGAAAATGCTGAATGGTCATGGCCCTGGGCTGCCGGAGTTCAAGGAGTGTTTGGACAACGCTCCCAAACATAGGATTTGGGTTTTGGGTGGTCCTGTGTGGAGCCAGGAGTTGGGCTTGATGATCCTTGTGGATTCCTTCCAATTTGGGATAGTCTATAGTTCGAGGATGTTAGGAACTGTTGGGGAGCTGGCTAGCTTACCACGATACTTGTAGAGGTTATGATAGCTCACAAGAGAGGAAGTCCTGTGGGAATGGCGTGGGAGAGAAGGGTTAAGCTGGACTGTGCCCAAGACAAAAAGCCTGGAATAGCATTTCTGTGTAGTGTTATTTTAAATACACTTGCTAATAAATATCATAGATTCTAGAAAACATAAGCGCATGTTTAAGGGAATGATATTTATTATTTGAGTGAGCTTCAGTCTGTACTCAATTCCTGGAACATAAATAAACATTTGCTGAAATTATTACAGCATGAGAGCTATTTTCTGGAACATCTTCCTGAACTATTAAGCCAAAGCTAATATGTAGATATGGAGAAAAAGCTGTCTAGATTGTGTTACTGAGGATTGCAAGTAATTGCTTCTAACAGATCTATGATAAATTCTTGGTACTTCTATTCTTGCTTTCCAAGGCCAAAAGAATCAGAACAGCACCTTAGTCAACAAGTCACAGGCAACATGGCTTTCTGCCACACGATACCAGTGGTCAGGAGACACTTCTCTTTTTCTGCCTTTTACAGTTTTCCCCAGAACACAGCTTAGGTGGCCATTACAGCTAGAGCACGCTCCTGCACCAATTCTCTACTACCACAGCCACACACAGATTTCTACACAAAAGTAAATCTTTCTCCAGCTTTATAAATCAGCTTTCCATTCCTTTCAAGCTATCATTTAGAAGTATGGAGGCAGAGATGGGTTGCCTTAAAACCTTTTGTATTCCTGGGGCATCTCATCAGCACATGAGAGTTTCAAGTTTGAACAGTGCAGAGTTCAACAGAAAATGTAGCAAACATCCAAACCTTGGGTTTGTGGAAGTTGTTTATAGAGATTTGTGTAGCATAAACCAAACAATTGCAAATGATTGTCAGATGAAGGATTTTGCCAGCCAACCAGTTAGAGTCACAGGGAGTGATGTGGAAAGAATTGCATCTGGGCTACACTTCATGGAAGAACGAGGATATGAACCAAATCCAAAGTCGAAAAGAAAATGGGAGAAGAGAGTAAAGTCTAGCAAACAAAACTGACACTTAAGATGCCTACTGAAAAATATCCCTCATATAAGCTGTGCCCTCCTAAAAAGCACAGTTCTCAGCAAAGGCAAGAGACAACAGCACTGCAGCAGCAGCTACAAGAAGGAAAGTTTTTCATTACGTGGCAACTTTAAAAGCCCATTAAGATGTGGGTAGCTCCTGTGATACTTCAGTGATACTGAACTAAACAGTTTTTTGCAGTCTGAATGAATACCTCTGAATTGCAAGATGAAGTAGATTAAAGAAGATACTCTGACTGCTGGATGCACATCACAAGTGAGTAGGTGTGCAAATCCCTAAGATCCAACTCCCAGTTCATCTGGCAAAGCTATTTCTTGTGAAAGTTGTTCTCTTTCCTCTGGGAATTCCAGAAAGTTCAAACTCCAGCAGAAAATAAGAGGCACACAAAAGTCACCAACCACCATCTTTTCCTTTCCAAAACTCCCTACACATGTAAATTTGAAGTATTTTTAAAAACAAAGCAGTTCCAATTACATCCAGTTTGGAAGCTACTGCGTAGTGGAGAGGAAACAGAAATGAAACACGGAAAGGGAAGGGGATGTAGAAAGACAGCATGGGGTCAGCAAAGGACCAATCAATCACCAGCTATCGCCGGGCATCCTGTGCACTGGCAGCTACAAAGGACATCAGCTTCTGCAAACCAAAGGTGAGAAAAAACAAGGATTGAAAATAAATGAAGAAATGAGAGGGAAAGGAAGAGATCTCAGAGGCTATGCAACTTTCATTCCAAAAAGAAATAAGGTAGGTCTAAGGGAATCCTGTACTACAAAAACCGAGAAGACAAAGTGCTCACAGATAGATATCTCAGTAAACTGGTCGTGCATGATAAGCAACCCTAACGCTAACACAGTTCTCACATTTAACCCAGCAGCACATTTTGACCCTTGGTAGTGTCAGCACTTTGCTGCTTACTGTTCCAGTAACAGCATGGTGGTGGCTGCTATTTGCTCTGTAAATGCTCTCTCTGTCCAGAATCCTGCAGGATTTCTGACCATAGGTGAACAATGTGGAAACACCAGGCCTAATGCTGGGATGTTACACCAACTCATGCCATTGTAGCTTCCTGTACAGAGGACTGGTGTGGGCATATGCCACGTGGAAATATCAGCATGCATTTCACACACTGCCAGCACCATCTTCTCCTGCTGGTGATTCCCTTCTGCCATCAAGGCCATCCAGAGGAGTCAGGGATGAAATCCCTCAGATCTGCCATGCAAAGGGTATAGCTCACTGCTAAATGTTTTGGAGCTAAATAAATAAATGAAACCTTCATCCAGGAGCAAATTATCATCAGTGGGTCTATTTATTTATTTTCAGCAATGTTTTTGGATTTGCTTGCTGGCAGCATGACCTACCTGTTAAAAGGACCCTGCTAAGTTTGTTGCCTTTGGGAGGAGTTCCTAGACAGCCCCAGTTGCAGCAAAAACTGCAGCCTGCTCCCAGCTATAACACCCAGCATGTATGTTTGCCTGCATAGCTCCACATATGACTGTCTCTGATGGTCTGTGGCACAGCACCAACTGCCATTCCTTGCTTTTAGGCTTTTCACATAGAGAAAACTGCATGTCCTCTTAGTGAGGCGAAAAGTACTTCTCAACAGATCTGCTTACAACTTTTTTCAGCTCCTCTATCAGACTGTGTCATCAAGCCTCTTCCTTATCAGTCTGCTTCATGCAATTTCTCACCTCTCCCCAACCCCATGGCTGTAGCTGGCCACTTGTGGCCTTCCTTTCCTTTTTCCTTTCTGAGCGGTGCCAATGACCGCGAAGGGAAGCTGGCAAGCAAGGAGCCACCACCAAGCAGGAAGAAAACAACAATGGGTACAAAGTCCACCCAGTCAGCTGAGGTACAGAACCTTATTGTAAACCATCCCGGCTCTCTGACCCCACTGACATTCCTGTACTAGAAAAGGACAAACTAACTGTTTCCATCGGCGGCAGGGAAGGAAGAGAGATAGCATTGTTCTTCTGACACCTGGGAAGTGCTTGGTTGCAATGGCAAGTAGTGTTCATATCAGGTTTGTGACATTCACACTAGGAGAGTCTCTCAGAAAGTTGTTTCACTGTAAGACAGATATGCCAGCCCATTGATGAGCTCCGCTTGGGGGCATTAAAAAGCAGAAAAGGTGGAAGGAAGAAGCATGGAGTTTGTATGCTGAAGATTCACTGGCAGTCTTGAGAGCTCCAATTCTTCCATTTGTCCAGTCACCAAACTTCATCCTTATTTTAGCTGATTTCAAATGAAACATGAATTTGGATGAACGCAGAGGTACAGAAAAGGGAAAGGCTTCTAAAATCTCAAGCACAATAAAAAACAACTGCAAAAGTTATCTTCACTGTGTCAATCTGTGCTGATAAAACCACTTGCAGCAAAGTCAGGCAACCTACCCAAAGACTGTGTGTGCGTGCAGAGCTTCTCAAGGGTAGATAGTGTTAGAGGTGAAGGTCTGTAAGAACATAGCACACAACCCCACCCCAGATGAATCTTTCAAAACATTTTATATGTGAGAGAATGTTTGAGGTGTGAACTTTCTATCTAAATGTTGCTCTTTGAACAGGAGCAAGATGCAGGACAGATGGAGGGGAAACAGCAGAATTTCCCTGGTTCCTTCACGTTCTTATCTGAGAGGATAAGATTTTCTTCAAATCTCATGCAACGCTGAAGTCTTGCACGCTTGTGTTAGCTCGTGACACCCTAAAAATCAAAACTGCAACACCTCTTGTGACATGCCAGCCTGCGAGAGCACTGGCATGTGAGAACATTTTCAGTCTATGGATGCTCTTTCTGAGTTTCTTTGTACATCTCACTCTCTATCTTTGAGAATTTAAGCAGATAATGTCTAGCAGTTCGGTTCCGGCATCCAGGTTTGTTCTTTTTACCTCTTTCATTTATTTATTTATTTGTTAGTGAGGGGAAAGATGATCTTTTAAGGCTTTGACTAGTATTTTTTAATCAATTAGCAAACAGACTACTGAACTTGCAGTCAGAGCTAATGAACTTCAATGGGTCGTCAAGACCTCTGAGTCCGTGCATTAAGACAAAAGGGGAGGACTATGATGAGTTTGTTTGTAACCCAGACACTACACAATGGAGCTCATGTTTAAAATACGACACAAGGAAACCAAACATTTTTTCAATCTTTTTTGATGTGCAGACACTAACAAATTTTAAACACAACATACAACCCCTATAAGGCAAATAAAAGGCTGCCAACAGGGAGTTAGCTCTTCCAAGTTGGTTACCTTTCCAGAAACCCTTACAAGTTCTCCTGCAGGTCAATCAGTCCCAGAAAATCCCTCCCAGAAGTCTGTCAATCACAGGCCAAAAAAAACCAAAACTGAATTAATAAGATTTTCAATACCAGGTAGAAAACACTATGCAAATGGAATGTTACATAAAAAACGGTGCTAAGTAAATCGGATCATTAAAAATATATCTATATTTTAGTTATGGCACTACTGACAAGCATTTCTGGTTTCTCACTTTTTTATTTTTGTATAGCTGACAGTATTATTTTTAACTAAAATTTCAAGTAAGAGTCTTAGACAAAATCAGATGGAGAGTGTGGATGGAGAAGTGACGAGAATTTTCTGGATTTTGGTTTTGCATAAGCTCTCCTAAAGCGATATGGGATTCAACTGCACAAAATTCACAGGACCTCAAAAGCATACTTTTTATAGAATATGTATTCAGTTGCTCCTTTTGGTGAAATTCTGCACTTAAGAACACACCGCCTATTCTATTTCAGTAACTAGAATTGCCACTTTTTGGCTGCAGACCAACCCAGAAGCTTTTGACCTTTTGCTTTCTTTCATCTATATGCTATTTTCCTACATGGAGGGGGGGAGACAGAATCGCTCCTTTTACAGATATATCTGTAGATTCGGTCCTTCACCTTCTCCTCCCTGTATTAGAGCTCATGGAAAATGGTCAAGTTACATATTTGGAGTCATTTATCTGTTCTGGGCTCTTTATAAATGCGACGGTCACAAAGGCCAATTGCACACACTCACGACTAAACGATGTTCCTGAAAAACCAAAAATTACTCTTTTGCTTAAGAGGAGGATCCTTCTTAAGTGATCCTTCTTAATTCATCTGTTAAGTCCTGGAGAAGATTCCTCTATGAATAAGAAACTGAGATTTACTTGAATGGATCCACAGCATTTGAAGGAGGGCATTAAAGCTGACTATTCCAAACTGCATATATTACTGCCTAATGGAAGCGGGGAAAAAAATCTCTGGCTTGTTCTAAAACCAAGGTCGTTATTTTGCCAATATTTTCCTTATTCTTCTAGCTGGCCCATAGCATCATTGGGTTTTAATGTGGTTTTTTTTTGTTGTTGTTTTTTGTTTTTTTTTTTTTTCCCCACAGTGTTCTCAGGAACAGAGCATGAGGGTCTATGCCAGTCTGCCACTTTGCTGATCTCTCTTCCCAGGCAATCTGGCCAAGTGATGGCACCAGATCTCCATGTCTGTGCCCAAGCAGCCAGGACAGCTAAAGCTTGCTTTAGGATCTGCTTTATCCCTCAGAGATTTCTTGGCATTCTTGCAAGTAAAATGACTCTAAATAGTACATACAGCTACCATGTGTGATGCTTAAAGTTTAAAAATGTGTTCCTTTACTGAACCAATAGTTTTGGGAAGGATATCCCAAAAAGAAAGAAATTGTTTTTAAAAAGGAAATTTCACAGCTGATTTAGTGCTTCGTTTTTGTTCGCAGTTTGCAAATAAAGGTCCAGATTGGCTGCTACTATAAAAGAAAACAGACATCTGAGTAAATATTTTGAGTTTTCCACAGTGGAACACACAGCCTTCTTCTTATCAGTACACATTATTGATTAAAAAGTAGTATCATAGAATCATAGAATATACTGAATTGAAAGGGGCCCATAAGAATCATCTACTCAACTCCTGGCTCCACGCAGCACCATCTGAAAATCAGACCACGTCTCTCAGCATTATTCATACACTGAACTCTGGCAGCTTGGTGCCATGACCACTGCTCAGAGGAGGCAGTTCTAAGTGCCAAACCACCTCTTGGAGAAGAACCTTTTCCTGATATCCAACCTGAACCTCTCGTGTTGTGCCTTCATGCTGCTCCCTTGGGTGGACACAGCGGCTGTGTGGACACAGCTATTAGCTACTGGCGAAGCATTTAGTGTGATGTCATGATCTTCTTTCAAAAAGAGTGGGAGATAGACACATCTTCCTACTTTTTTTGGCCCTCAGTTAAGCAGCTTTTCTCCTCTAAAGATCGCTGAGAAGAGAGCAATCCACGCACCTGCAAAGTTAAAAGATGCCCTAGATAAAAGGTGTTTGTGCTGGATGTACTATTCAGGACGTTCTGCTCACACAGGTTTCTTGATCGATACCACTCTACTAAATATGTGTTTGCGGCATGGTTATATGATGATGATTATCAGCTTAATACTGAATTAAGTTTCTTATTTTGCTATTATCTAAAAAAAAAATCTATGATAAAATTAACATCAAAGTTGGAAAATTCACAGAACCACAGAATTGTTGGTAATGGAAGGGACCTCTAGAGATTGTCTAGTCCAACCCCCCTGCCAAAGCAGACTCCCTAGACCAGGTTGCACAAGTAATTGCAAATTCAGATTGGTCAAATTGGTCTTTGAGGTGCTCTTCCAGAAAGCCTAAGACATGGAGAACCAGACAAATTTTTAACAGCTGGTTTGGAAAACAGGTTAAATTTTAACAATTGAATCTTCTGATAACAGCCTGACTGCCTCCTGTGGTCTTGTCGATTAAGCTTTTATATCACCCATGGTATAGCACAGCAACTCTTTGGTACTGACAGTCTCTTTGACATGTGCCAAAGGTGGATGGAATCAACTGCCAGATCTGTCTCACATTCGTCCAGAAAAAACTGTGCTCATGAAAAAGACAGGATGCAGGGAAATATTTATGATTTCATTTACATGTTCCAATGGTTTGTCAGTTCAGTGGGAGGGGGAAGAAACTTAAGGGCAGCATTTCAGCCAAGCACTCTAAGTTCAGGTTAATCTAACTTTGTATTCAACGTAATTTATTAAAATATAGTACAAGAATACATCACTATTAAATTGTTTGTTGCGACTGAATGAGAACAGCAAGAATGATTTGTGGAGGGGTGAGAAGTATTTTGATAGACCATGTTGTAAAGTACCAATTAAGCATGAGAATATAAAAATTAAAAACTGCAACTATCATTGATACCTTCTTTTTTCATTCTAAAGGCAGAAAGACTGCTCTACAAATGAATTCTTATAAGTCTGGAATCATTCTAAGTGATTCCATAAATCCCTGTGGGATGAAATGATATAGCAATAGCCAGAAACAAACAGAATGTTACAGAGACAGAAAAGGCACCACAATCTTTTCCTTAAGTCATGAACAGAATTTTAACAAGGAATATTTCAAGTCCATAAAACTCCTTTCTAGATCATCGGCATCTGAGTTGGACCTTTGGTAGAGTTCCAAAGGCTTCTTTTTCATTAAAAAATAGTAGACTGAGGAATAGCACAGTAATTTGAAATTATTACTTGAAATATTAAAACATGATTTTTAGATGTTTTTACCACAAATCATTAGGCCATCACGGAAGAAGGATTAAATATGCAGATGTTTTAAAAGGATCAAGTTGCAGCAATTGCATTTGAGAGAGAAGTAATGCCAAGAAAGTTCCTAGATACAAAAATATTACAAGCTCATACACAGAAATTATGTACAGTGAAGAAGGTAACAAAAATACTTCAGGAGACTGATTCTGAAATGTGATCTTTACAAGAGAGCATGACAGGTATAAAATTTTACACAAAATACGGCACTGGATTTCACACAAAAAGCGAGTGCCCAGCAAAATTCAGATCAGCAAAGACTCACGGAATAAAACAGTAATATTCAGAAAATATGCAACTGTTCAGATCTGCAACCTGTATTTTTATACTTCTACACTGTGACCATTTCATTGGCTGTATCCTATTAAAATACGTTTTCACCTTCCAAAGCTTTGCAGCATTTTTTATTTTATTTTATTGTATTGGTCAATTTGCTCAAATTCAGTGCAGCAGCACTAAACCTTAACCATTTCTTTTTGCTGATTTAAAGACAAGTTAGCCCAATTAATATAGGTAAATGATTATAATTGATTACTTAACATGATGCCGGTGATGGTTCCAAAGATTCACTTAGAAACTTGCACAAAGCATGAATGATAGATAGGCTTTTCTAAGACACTTGTTCTGTTTTATTGTTTTCCTGTTGTAAACCACTGCACTTAAAATATGCAAGATGCCTAATGGAAGAACAACTTTGCAGGCAATGATATGACAGGACTGAGGAGTGAGAAGAGATACACTGTAGGAATGCGGTGTGTGTTCCCAATACAACAACTTGAGGACACAAGTTTAGGAAGGAGGAGAGGTGACAGTGAAGGAGAGATGAAGCAAGAGAACTTGCAAAAGCTCAGACACACTAACTGTGGGCAACATTTGGAGGGACTTCAAAGCAATCTATGAGGCTCTGCAGACATCACCATCTGCCACATACTTCTAAAGATTTGATCCCTCAAGAGGCTGCTTCCTGCAAGACACGAACATCTTCACAGAAGAGATTAGAGATACATCATGAACTATATCATCCTGACCATTTATCATGATGAACCTGCCAAAAGCATTAAATTTGCATAAAAGGATGTAGTCTCCTTTAATAAGGTACCTATTTCTCTATTTCTCCGTGACAAAAAGTGAATTGAAACACACTTAGTAAGAGTGCTGCAACTAAGTGCTCAGCAAAGTCTGCTTTCGCAGAATTTCTGTGCTATGATCTGGCTCCAAGATTTTTTAAAAGGTCTTTTTCATTCACAGCATACATTAAGGTTGTCAGCTATCAGAACACTGCAACTGTCTCCATGAATGAGAAATGCCAATTTCAATTGTCAAAAAAATCTCACAATGCCACTTTAAAAAAAAAAAAAACAAAAACCAACGAACCCGCAACACTGAGATTTTGAATGATTATCAGTAGTGGAATTATTTGTATTCACTGTAACTCTCTACATCAGTGATGAAGGTTTTGGGTGAAACTTCAACTAATTTCTTTAAGTTTTTATGCTGACATGGCTAACACTTGCATGTGTAGGTCATGCCAACAACCAAAGGGAAATCCTGAACAATATTCAAATCTTTATAAGCCAGTGAATATTTGTAGATAAATAATATATTAGCTTTTTACTGAGTTATTTCTTCGTTATATTCTTTTAGATACATCCTACGCAAGTTTTAAACAAAGTTCATTAAGGGTGTAGAGGTTAACTAAGAAAATCATCTTCTCTAAGGAATTTATAAAATCTTGAACTTACAATCAGGTCCCCAAAAAATTCAAGATGTTCTTTTAAAGGAACTGTACATTGCATCAGCAAGCCCTTTTGGTGTACCCTCCAAATTATTTAAGCAATCATTTTGCTCAGAGGCAATCAAGCCTGCCACATTTGCTGGCAAGCCATTTCTTAAAACTTTCCCTTTCCTTCCTAAAGCTAACTTTCAGCATTTACTGTAGTATTCTCCTATTTCCCTGAATACAAACGTGAAGAATGGAAAATTCTCATGAAACCTATTATGGGAAGCATACATTGAATGCACCAATTATGTACATGTATGCATCCTTTTTCTTTTCACTTCCCACAAAAGGACATGGTTTCCAATTAATCCCTTGCAGATAGTATGTTCAAAGTTTCCAGTATAACCAGCAAGCCATCTACTAAATTCTGAATACATTCTACAAGGGCTGTTCCATTGGTTGGAAGAGACTCAGACATTCCAGAAGGATTGCTATCTGATAATGAGCTCCTTTTTCCATCGATCACTACAAACAGGATTTATAATCTCCCTCGAAAACACCTGTAGCACTCTAGGTTAACACACAAGATCTCCCTCCCCTCTAGTGACTGTTTCCAGTGAGAAGACCTACAGTAACTTAGTGAGAGTTAATATGAGCCATTTCTTAAGCTTTTGATGCTGATGATCCCAGTGTTGAGCATGATGTTGGTTAAGGTGCCTGCCCATAGACAGCTTTGGCTCAGTCCAAACACCCTAAAGGAAGCTGCCAATGGGCTCCCAGATCCACCAATCTAGCCAGGGTTTCCTCTTTTATGTCAGGGGCATTTCAAGTACTTGGTTAGCAAAATCACAGCCTACACAGCTTTCCGAAAGTATCAGTTTAAAGAGGAGTAAGGTGGAGAAGTTGATGTAGAAAAACACAAACAGTCTGTAATCTGGAAAATTTAGGCCGAAACACAAGAACACGTCTGAGCGATGCTACCATTGGAAGTTCCAGTTCAGATGCAAGGCTTTACTGCTGAAAATCTAACAATACTCCACACCTTTCCTCAACTCAGCTTCCCAAAAGCCCAACAGCAGCATTTCCTGTTGGTGTTCAGCAATATATTTACTATCTCCCTGTTCCTGTGGTGACAGAACACCTTAGAGGCCTTAATTTGCTAAACCTGTGCCCTCACAGAGGAGCTGAAGGGATTTAGCGGAGTTTGCCTCAAGCGTGGGCAGTTTGGCATGAAAATTGGCAAAGCTAAGGAAACTGTCCCAAGAGGCCTGTTGGTGAGGGCGTAAGGAGGGGATTATTTGAAACTGTGATAGTGAGAAAGTTTGAGGCCATCATTCTTCCATGGAAGACTGGGAACTCCAACAGGTTTGCACCTCAAAGGTGCAGAGCATGGAAAACAGATAAATGCAAGTGCAAAGCCTTTTTGGCAAGAAGCCACTTAGGAATTTAAGTCTGCTATATTTGGGAAGAATCTGGCAATGTTTTCAATGCCAGCAATAAATAAATCAATCAGTGCTCACCACCGTCATTGACTTCCTTGCGATTCCTCCACGCCTACATAGCTGTGTCCAGCTTTCTAGCCCAAATCACTTCACTATACAACTGCTTGTGTTTTGAGAGAATTCTTTAATGGATTCATGCTCAAAGTGTAAAAGGCAGGCAGCAATACACTTCAATATTTAAAAGCATAAATAAAAATCTTAACAGATCCCAGATGTTTAATTTCCTCCAGCCCTTGTCAATGATTGAGTTGGTGCTGAGGTAGATGATTTTTTTTAAGATCAGTGGTCAGTTTGATGCTGAAAAAGGTTCCGATGTCTGGAAATTTCAAATGCAATTTCTACAAATTAATAAATCATGAAGTAGATGCAAGGGAGACAAGCATGAATGTAAGCGGCTGCACTTCTGCAAACTTACTTTATGACCTGAAATGCATCCACAGGTTTTAAATGCAGCTATAGGATAACAGTAACAATTTGTCAGCATATAGAAAATCCTATAGAGGTAATTATTTCAATCTCTTTTTTTTTTTTTTTTTCAGCAAAATAACTCCAAAGACTCATACAAACAACAAGCTGAAGGAACGCATATTCTAAGGTAAATATAATGTGCTGGTGCTGTTGAAACTAATGAAGAATTTGCTGTTTACTTCAGCAGAACTAACATTTGCTAGCTGCATCCGTTTGTCATTTATTAAAGCAATAAGTTACTGTTTACTATACCAGACAAATCAAGACTGTACAGAAAATATATCTACAAAAAAAAAGCTACTGAATTGAGTTACTAAGGCCATGCTGCCAAGCACACACATTTGTAACAGTAAAGAGGGGCTGAATTCTTTCAGTCTGATTTTTACAGGGAGAACTCCGCAGCCCCCAAATAATGGCAACCAATGTGAAAGCCCACATTTAGCTCACACAAATCTGTGATGTGTGCACTTGACGTCACACCAAAGCTGCAAGTCTGCCAGTTCATCAGCCACAAACCACACATGCTGCCCATTTCAGGCTGATCAGACCCTAAAAGGCCATGAATTTCATTTAATTGCCTTCTTTCCCCTTCTCAGTAAAGCAGCTGTTCGAGAAAAACACTGAAAAACATTAACTATGAATGTCCAGGATTTGCGTTTGACTGGAACTGAAACCAAACAAATGAAGAAGAAGGCTAATAATAAATCTTTTAAAATTGGTTATTTATTAATACATCTAACAATGTAGACTTTGGAGTCCACTTTCAAAGAATGCGGATAAGCTCAGTTAAATGATTTATTTTCTACAGCTTGCCAGATCTGTTATTCTGCTGAATTATGTGCCATTCATCTCTCTCTCCAGTTAAACTTCCCATTGAAGACTTCCCCCCTTTCTTGTTATTTGCTTTGCTTCTCAATATTCCCTGATAGTGCCGCTGTTTTTAATGATACTTTCTGTTATACCTTTGGCATTTGTGAAATGATAAGCGCAAACATAATCTAACCCCCTGAACACACGTTATCACACAGACAACTACAGACCACACTTAAAAGCTGCATACGCCCTCCTGATCATTTAAGATGCGTCAAACTCATCTCTGAGTTCCCTAAAACTGTTTACTATTAGAACACGTAGGTCTCAAACCCAAATTTTTACTGAATCAGCTCCCGCAGACAACTGGCAGTGATGAATCTGGCACATCCAGACACTGGGCTGAATGCTAGTTTCACTGCTGTAAACAGGAAAACTTTGCCTGGGATAAGACACTACAGTTACAAAGCAGGAAGAAGTGCCTGAAACAAACCTAGGAAGCTTGTGAGAGAGAAAAACAGATTAAGAAAGAAAACAAACAAAAACAAAACAAAACTAAAGAAAAAAAAACACAAAGCAAAACAACAACAAAAAAAACAGTACCACTGGCCCACAAACATTATTTGCAATCGTGCATATGTGTGCCATCAATCTCTAAGGAAGGGAAAGACTGCTGGGCTGAGCACTCAATTTATATTTCTCAGTTGACTCTTATAATCACACTCGGCGTTCTCAAGCTTAGCCTAGCTATTCTGCTAACAAAATTTGCACACCAGGTGGGTTTGTCCAAGTTTCTATGGTCCTAATAGTGTCATATACTTCCTAATAATAATCTTGAAAATTATATAGGTAATTGTGTTTGTAAAAGGCCACCTTCAGCAAAATCTGGAGGGCTCTTTCCTCTCCACAGGAAAAAATGTTTTAATAAAACAGTGCCATTAAAAATACTGCCATTAAAAAAGGGTGAGAAGAAAACTATTAAAAATTACACTCTTTTCGCTGCTGTCTTAAGATGTTAACAAAACTAAAAGAGTTCTCGGGTCTGCAGAGGATAAAAGAGCCCAAACCAGGATGGGGGCTGAGCAGGAGTAGCATCTTTTGGCTCTGTAGGACCACAACCCAGGATGAGACATTAATATTCACACTCCAGACTGGAGAGCAGGAGGGCTCCTGTGCACAGGTTGTGCCTCACCCTGCAGAGGTGCAGTTCACTGCTTCCCTTCCTTATTGAAATTCACTCCTCCTAATTCACACTGCAGAAAGCAGGAGCATGATGAAATATAGCAGCGATCATTTCAGCAGTTTTTACCCACCCATGCTGTCCTGCTCCTGACCAACACATAACCCCTCACAGGACTCTTCTCAACCTGAAGCAGCCTCAAGAACAACTTACATTTCTATAGTGTGGTAATCATTAAGATCGCTATTAGATCACCATCCAGAAATGCATCTGTAACTGTAACTACCTTCATTTGTCTAACACCAAGACAGACCCAGTTCTGCTTAAAATACCCACTTTTTCCAACAGACAATTTAAACAGCCTCTTTCCCTCACAAGTGGAATAAAAAATTTACAACCAGCTCCCTTATTTGCAAGCAAATACAGGTAATGTCTGTTAGACAGCAAAATCCATTAGGCACTGGGTAGTTTTGGTACTGTGAGCTGCCTCCAAAAGGCAACAGATGTGGGGAAGGGGGAGGGGAAAGTTAATTTTGTCTTTTTAATATTCCAAGTGGGTTTGTTCTCACTGGCTAATTAAATCAGTAGAGTGCAAACAATAAAAGAAAAAAAATAATTGTTGCCTTTCTTCCGTAGATCAACCTCTCTGGTTCTAACAAGACGTTATAATATTTCCACCCCAAATCCTTTTCAAATAACATACATATAACCCAATACCAGTCCTCATTGAGAAGAATATGCCTTTCTTGAGGAATTCAAGATAAGTTGTTCTTCCACTGTTACGAAAAAATGGGCTTGGAATGAGCTTCTCTGATTGACACAAAACTACTGAAGAATCACACTTTAAAAGGAATAGATTTAATAACAGTATCAGATGTACAAATCAACCATCCGAACACTACCCTAAAATGCATTTGTACTTTCTTGGCAAAGCCAGTAGGTTTGCACAAGAATGCTGAATTACTTGAGAAGTAATGAAATGTGTTAATAACATTAAACAGTCATTTTCCAAGAACTTGCTGTATAATGGCATTTCTAGTCAGATAATTCTTTGTGGTGCATAAATACATGTAATATCAATTAAAGCATTTGATTTATAAAATCAAAATGAATGTGCTATATTTAAATTTGGGTTGAAAGAATTTTAAATACTACTATCTACTTTCAGCCTTCAGTTACTTACAATATACAACACAGTACCAAAGAGAAATGGAATATACAACCACAACTCCACTGTGCTAGCACTGTACCAGAACTGAGAAGATGTTCCCAGCCCCAAAAATCTTATAATTAAATATTATAATAGACATATTTATAATATAAATACATATTATAATAAATATAATGAAGGCAGGGGTGCGGATGAACATCAGTAGCCACCCTCAACTTCAAGTGCTTGGCAAAGAATCCAAATATCTCCATGTGAAATAAGATAGATAGCATGCACTGAGCTGCTCACTTTCCACTGCAGACAGTTCAATACAACTTTGGGCATGTGTTGTCTAACTGCAGTTCAAGTGACAGCATTGTGGACATACCAGAAGGTAATGGGGAACAGAAGGATGGAGTCCCCCTGCCATTTCAGCCCAATTCCTGATAAGTTTTTTACAAGTATTGGAGTAAAGGAAAGTACTGTATGAGTTAATGTATGAGTTTTTGGAAACTCCTCTCAAATATTTGGGATCATCATAGATGATCCCAAACCACCATGGATGTAGTTGTTTGAAGATGCAAGAAGTGACCAACAGAGAGCACAGTCAGGTAGTGAGGTACTGTGAAGTCCTGAGCTTTTACAGCTATGGAGCTCCACCTCAGCTTGACATCATATTGGTCCAATTTTAAGTTTACCAAGAATAACTCATAAAAATATAACTTTGTTGTTACTGAATTATCCACAGATGAAACACCTCAAATTCAGGGTATTACAGAGCTCTGTGCCCACTGACAAATGCTTGCTATATTTTCCATTCAACTTCATTGTACAAAAGTACCCAGCACCAAAACGTACCTTACTCCCTTTCAAGCATTCTCCTGGTTAACCAAATTAATGGCTGCGAACGAATAAAATATTAGCTCTGTACTGCAGCTATAACTGTGTTTCTCTATGTAATCTGAATGACATGCAAACATCAGAGCACTGGAGATAAAAGCAGATAGACTTTGTGATGTCCCATGTTACAACACTTCAAATATGTGTTATGAAGACCATGAAGAGAAATGAGCCCAGTAATGATTAATTTAACTATACCAAGGAAACGGAGTAGAGTAATCCTGCCAAGAGACTTCTGTTGATACTCATAAGAGAGGGCATTTATCAATAACCACTGATCTCTGGATTCTACCTATTAGTTTGGGGCTGCCTGTGCTACTTCCTATGCCACCAGGTGTCACAGTGGCTCAACGGAGGGGCTCTTGTCCGTCTATACACGCAAGTTGTGGCTTCAGGTTACAGACCAGAGTTCACACCACCTGCATGAGGAAGTCGGTGACACTGAATATTTCAATGAAAACCATCCTCTGGATGAAACAATCAGTCACAGGGTAACTCGGATGCTCTTGATGTGGGTGTTAAATAATCCTGTGGAACTGCCACAGGAGAGATGTACTCGGTGTTCTGGTGTCTTGACCGATCTTTTTACTTTGCATTATTAATCCTGCCACAGTGTGAAGAGGTACTGAAAAGAGCTGAGCTAATCATTCATATCAAAGAACAATTTTTGTGAATTCTACTCTTCTTTTTACTCAGAGTTGCTAGGAATTAATGACAACTCACTTGAATGCATTAATTATTCAAATTTAAGACATATATTTGCCTGTCTTTCATAAGATTGTCTGCTGTATGCATGTAATATTATATTAAGTATATACACTGCAAGTGGTCATACATCACGTGTTTCTATTTCTCATCCTCGCCTAGAGGAGCAGAGATGGAGCTGGAAATGTTGGGAAGCTTCTCATTTTTTCACCTATTTTTCCTTATTATCGTGCAGTTACTTTAAAAATGTAAATAGTACCTTGCCCTAAAAAAAGAAAATCTGCAAGTACATCATATTTCCTGATCTGGTGGCAATTTTCCCATTGCCACAACTCATTGACATTAATTTTCTTTATATGCATACACCAGTCAGTTATCACTGCAAAGCAATGGGATATTTGCCTCTGGTGTATCAAATTGCTAAAGATCATGGCTCTATCTTGAAGGCTCTGGAAACCAGAAACAGGAAAGTGCTTTTCAGCTTAGCCCATGTAAAACAAACAACTTCTATCCAGACTGCTTAACAACTTGAAATTTGCATTCTGCAATTATTCGTGAGAATAAAACATCGGTGATCAAACATTCACACAAACACATAAAGAGCGCAAGCACAGCCAAAGAAATTTCACTGTTAAACTGCAGTGCATAGTCATGGAAATTCTGCATGAAGCATTTGTTGCGCTCAGGTAATGAACCTTTACCCAGTGTGCTGGCTTTTCATGTCCCATTATTCATGCCAACACATTCATTAAAATGAGCCTTTGCTTTTTAACATAATCGACAGCGTGCATAGGTGTGGCCTTCAAAGAGTTATTACCACAGTTTACAGGCATGCTGTTCGTAAATACAAGCAGAACGCCGGTCGGTGCAAAATGCCAACCTTCCCACAAAACATATGGTAATTTTTGCTCTGTAAAACAGATAGATGCGCTATATAATGCATAATTGCAGCACATTATATATGAACTTCTAATTGCTTAAAATGATACTTCAGATCACATCAACAACATTATTACCCAATTACCCTAAGGGTTAACTGATACTCCAGTGATTAAGTCTAGGTAGAAGTGAGCGAGCCTTTGTGTTGCCTTCAACCACTGAAGCAAGCAATATGGTTGCAAAGGCACATATAGAATCTGTAAGCTGTGAATGTTTTTATCATTGTGGTGTGGCAAAAAAGAACACACCGCATGAATAAATGTTGGCCAAGTACCAAAGGAAAGAGGGTCCTGCAAGATGCTGGGTGACTTCAACAGGAACAATTTTCATTTGCTGCAGAGGAGCTACTTCGCCTTTACTTAATGATGGTTAGCAGCCACAATAACGGTATTGTGATGTGAAATGGAATAACATGAAAAGATTTTCAGTGCTTAAAGTAGAAACAAGAATTATGAAGACGGTAACAGTGGCAAGTTACTGTTAGAACATGAGGGACTGAGTACGCAGCACTTCGTATTCCCTTTCATCAGTTGTAAATACACATATACACATATATATATCCAGCTTGCAAAGCTAAGGGCAAAACAGGTTTCACACTTGCCTTGCAGGTCCTTTACTCCTTAGAAAAGGAGATGTCAGGAATGCCAGTGCTGCTGGTTGTCTTCCTGAAGGATAAAGTAAGAGTGCTCCAGCTTAAATAATAACACGAGAAAGTTTCACTCTTTTCTGTTTTCTGAGCTTTTTCTTCTCTCCATGTGACTGCTGTAGTTAAAGATTTAGAATGTTTCTTTTTGTATAATGTGGTTATTAATATTTCAGAAATCTCTTTGTACCCTGCTCTAGAACAGATGGCAAGTCTTTCTCTGATACAATGTTCTGCTAATGGCTGAAGCAAAACTACACAGCTAGAACACGAATCACAATAAGATACATGAAATAATGCAAATATGCAATGTATTGAGAAAGTCTTAATTCTCCCAATCAATTTACTACTTCACCAAATAACCTAATAAAAAAATAATTAGAAAAGACAAGTGTTTGAAAGTTCAAAGAAAAAAAGTATGTTGGAAAACAGCATGTGGTAACACTCCAGCAAGGACATTTCGTTCATTCATTTATTAAGTTTCTGAAGAATGAGCACAGTGGGTTTATGACTCAGCCCATCCTTGGGTCTTATTAAGCAGGGGTGTCCAAACGTGATCGCTGTTATACACATTCAGTGTTTCTATGAATGCAACAGACAAGGTCACGCAACTAATCTGTGTAACCCTCTTGCACAGTCATGAAGTCATGAAGGATGCTCAAGTCTGCAGCCAGCAGTTGTATCATGGGTAGGATCTGGACAGGTATTAAATCTGCTGTACTTGACCAACCTGATCACAAAACCGTACTCAGAGATCACATTTCCACCTTCCCTTTTGAACCACACACACAAATGGCACAGATAGATTATAACTACTTTCTGTTCATCTAACCAGGTTTGGGCAAGCTGACTGTGGCACAAAGGCTACCAGCAAGTACTGCAGATCACCCCGAGAGCTATTGCAGCAATGTTCTAATTCATCAAATACTCGGAAGGATACAACAATCCCTCTATTCAGTTTGCAGATACTCAGGCAGCAGAGTTTAAGCACAGTTAGAAACCCATGTAAAGTCATGGCTTTGGTGTGTCAGTTGTGAGTTTGTGACTACCCTGGGTAAGTGCTTGGATATGACTACTGACATCAGAAAGACCTTAAGGAGCAGGTCTCATCTGATACCTACACAGGCTGCAGAGTTATGAAAAATACTGATGACTTATTAAAAAAAAAATAAAGCAGCTACACCCAACCTTGTGCTTCAGTGCTGCATGCTGCAGAAAGGAAGAGCAGTTCAGCCAGCAGGCTCACCAGGTGGCTTCTTGTCGATGGAGCAGCAAGGCAGTGCCCAGGGAGCCCATGTCTTGTAGGCAGGACAGCCTGCCCCTGTAAAATTTATGGCTGCTGAAAGGACTCTACACCACCAACAAACTTTGGCCACTAAAATCGAGCATTTTATTTCTGCAGAGGTCTTGTATTTCCAGGTCAGTGATTTTTCACTAGCCCCATAAGGCACAGAAGTGACAGAGTTGGCTCAGAAGCATCAGCTGATCCCACCCCAATGTTTGTTGCCCACAAGTGGCTCTAGCTGACCCCCACTTACCTCAGAAACACCAAGAGTATCCTTTGACTCAGATGAGTAACTGGGTTTGAGTGTAGGAGGACACAGCTGTCCTTCAGAAAGTAACAGAAATGGAAATAGTATTCTGGCGATGAAGCATTTTCTGTCTGCCCTGAACTTAGATGACAACCAAGGCCAGCAAGAACATACTGGGAAATAAACACACAGTCCTAAGGAGATTTCAGCCAGGGTCTCAGAGAGGTTTCTTCCACTATTTCTGGCTATTATATGAAGCCAACAGGCACTGTCCTACCTCAGCCATTTCTGGAAGCCACAAACCATCTGCCACTGTGTCCCACCAGGGTCACCCCGAGGCCCTGAGCAGACCAGGAGCCACTTTTGGAAAAGAGCGCTCAGCAGACTGAGGATATACGCCGGCTTGTTTACACAGTGCAGCCAGGAAAGCAAGCCTTGCTCGGGAGGAAGCAAACACACAAAGTATCAGCTCGGTTGGAATGCCTGTTTACAGCAGATATGCAACTTTTGGCAAAAAGATATGAACAAATATCATTCGAAGCAAAAAGTCCAGCTAAAAAATATTGCAATGTGTTTAGCAATCCATCCATATACTTCTTCTATAAACAAAGGAAGTATATACACCAAAACCAAATTATTTTTTAAATCTGATCTTGCAATCCAACATCAGGCAGAACTCTAGCTGAAGTGAGACACAGGGCTGGGACCTTGTCAAGGTCCCTGCTTTGTTCCCTCTCACCATCCAGAGGTTGCTATTTGTTAGACTGGATCTGCGCAGTAAATCTTGTTTATATCAGAGAAAGACTGAGTTTAAGGGATTTTTTTTTTAAAGTGGATTTGTGGTTTAAAGAATAAAGAACAAAAAAAGAAAAAAAGAAAGGGTCAAAAAGATTTATTTATAGAAAATGATCTAGCAAGCATCACAATAACTTACAGGAGGATCCAGCCTCCGTATTTCTTATTCACTCTCCCCCTCCCCACTCACCAACCCCTGCCCCAAAAGCTCCCTGTCTCTTAAGCACAGAGTTTATATTATAACTACAGGGGAAGAAAAAAAAAAAATGCAGCAAGACATCTCCAACTGTAAGCTATGGATCAGCACAGAAAGGAAGCTGTCTTTTATTTCTTTCCCAGCCTCATAAGTATTGTTAGTTTGTAAAAATTTTAATTGAAAACAGCTGCAACAGTTTTGTGTGCTTTTTTTTTTTTTCTAAGGGATGAAAAAGATTCTATGAAATAAAAGACAATCAGGAAAATGAGTCCTGAATTCATCCTGAAGACCGTGTCTGCCAAAATGAGTTCAAGGGGTTCTTTTAAAACTGACCTCAGCTTCAGCAAAGCAGGATTTTAGAAGTAGTTACTGAAAATCCTTTACTGATGTTCCTAGAATTGCTGTGTACTATTGGTGTGGTTGTGGACGAATGGCTACTTCCTCAAAACTACTCTGAGACGACAGAAGTTTATGTTTTCTCCCAACAAAACAAACTCATCAGACAAACCCAAATCTATGTATACAACATCAGAGATCTGTTTGCGATACGAAGTTGCTATGTGAACAAACGTGATGTCACAACAGATATTTTTATGACTAATCTATTAAAAACGCTTTCAGAAGAAGAGGAAAAGCTTATTTCATCAGATAGCAATGTGGGGAAGTAAAATCAGAGACTTTCATTTAACTGCAGAATTTTGTTTTGCTTTGCTGTGATTTGCTTCACTTTAAATATTTGCTTGGATCCCAATGTCTGTGTGAGCTTCCAGCTCATTTGGTACCTTCTAAATGACCGTAACATCCTCCTTTATTTTTCCTTTTAATTTTCTTTAAATTTTCTTCCATTATGAAATCTCTGCTTTTGAAAATTCACTATAGCGTTTCAAAGGGGTTTAATATGGTTTGATTAAGCTAACTGTCATTAAAACAAACACGCCGCTAATCAAGTTCTGTAGTCACCCTTACAACACTGCCCTCCCAGCCAGGAGGGCTTTGCTCTCCTGCAGCAGAAAGACACAGGTAAATTCCATACACCGTTACAGACAGAAGTTTTGCAAATACAGGGAACTAAACAAACCCGTGAGAGGCTCGATATGTTGCTCTGATTATTGGCAATAAAGCAACGCCTCAAACTTTAAACTGTCAGCAACTTTAAGTGCTCCATCCACAGCGCACTGCTGCTGAAAAATAATTATCTACAAGATATAATCACCTTTTGTTTTCTTTTAAGAGTGAGCAATTTCAAATGATTGAATATTACAATGGAAAAAGATTTACAACATCAAAACATCAAAGAGGAAAAGAGGTGGTTTTTTTTTTTTATTTATTTTAACATAGAGTTTAATAAAGAACAGAGAAAATACCGAAGCTAATTTGCCTGCACTGCGTACTACCGAGGACTTGAGAAACTGCTGAATACACCACAACAGCCCCGCTCTCCTGAAATGTTCAAACAATGCAGATACAAAAATATTAAGATAAACTGAGTTTGAGTGAGCAGTCATGAAATCCTTAAACCACAAACAGCAAGGGAACATCTGTATTGCAGTTACCGAGAAAGTTAGCTAACTGTGAGAGAAGTGCATAAGGTTTATTTTTATATCTGCCGGAGATTATTAAACATTTCAAGTCCAGACTGTTGATACATTACAAACTGGTACTAGGCAAGCCCAAGAATTATTAAGAAATCATGTATTTATTTCCATTAGAGAAAAGCATTACGAGATAAGGTTTCTTCGAACCACTTGTAAGGAAGCTGAGGTGTTCCTGTCCTCCAGCTCACAAGGCAGGCTCCCCGCGTTACTTCGGATGACACAGGAATTAGCTGGGTGGTGGCCTCCTGCCAGTCCTTACATCACACAGCCACCTCCTGCCTGGGTGTGATTGGAATTCCTCGCCCAGGACTGACCCTGGATTCAAACAGGAGCTGTAGTTTCTCCCCAGAAAGTTGTAACAAGTTCGGAGAGCACAAGTTTGCACATCCAGCACAGGCTGCAGCTGTTAATTCCTTACTTTCCTTGCTACCTTTTCTTCCAAAAGAAAACAGGAGTGACGAAGACATCCACACTGCATCTAAATGACCTTTATTTACCACTGGGTACTCTGTCTGGTCAGCACAGCCCTTATAGGGTCTATGTACCCCTTCCCACCCGATGCTGGCACATCTCTCAGGGAGGGTCCCTGAAAGCAGAGCAGCTCTGAGGGCACCACTGCCCTTTGCACCACTCACTCTGCACTCACCCTGATGGCAGCAGACGTGGCATGCACCTGCCCCAACTGCAGCCCTACCAGCCCTGAGCTTCGTTATAATCACTTTCTCCCACCTGCAAGCTTCATTCAGAAGTTGCAGGAGTTCACTGCAAAGGGAGGCTCTGCAGATGGAGGGGAGGAAAGGGACAGACATGACATACAGACACTCCTTCCATCCTGTGCACAACTTCATTCATTACACACACACTCTGCCTTAGAACTTCCACTGCTGTGAGGGATGGCAGAGGACCCAACTCTAGAAGATTATTAGAAACACTTTAATTTTTTAAGAAAGCGACACAATCCCTGAGGCTTCCAGGCACACATTTGAGATGGGAGAAGGAATAAGAGCTGTAGGATTCTCCTTCTTTTTTTAGAACAAATGCTCATTAGCTCTCCAGAAGTTGGGTATGAGCAGAATCCGACATCATGCTACCCCAGCCTTTAGGCAGTTTCTTTGTAACTCCTTTCCCCTTAAGCTGCTTTCCTTGCACTCGCCTCCCCCCTGGGGCTCCTCTAGAGAGCAGTGCCTACATTATCCCAAAGGCTGCCCAAAGAGAAATGCTAACATGGCATGCCAGCATCACCCAAAGCACAAGCACCTCCCATGGCATGTGGGACTCCATGGGGCTGGATTGGAGAAATCCAGAGCCGCCCACATACGCTCCAGAAGCCTTCAGCTCCTGAGCACAAACACACTTGAAAGAATGGGACATTAATGTGAAACTTCTGCTCCCCACCTGCCTGAGGAGGCAGCAGGATTCCTCGCAGGATGTCTGCATCTGTGAGTGACCAGGACACTCATCTGCTTTTTTTAGTATTATTATTTTCTTTATTAAGGAAGGGGTTTAAAGTGAGGTATAAAAGAGACAACATGAAGCTAGCTAGAAAATGCATGTCAACAAACAACAATACTTACAGCATGGAGCAGAGAAATTAAAAAACAGACAACCAGAATGGAAACACTGAACAACCACAATGCAAAACTCTTTTTGCTCTGAGCAAATTAAAAAATAATAATAATAATAAATGCTTGAGCATAAGTCCTTTATTAACAGAGCACTATCTGTCAGTCAGATCCTGCTGGAACCCATGGCAGCACTACAGGGGGGGCTCCTGCTTGTCCCCCACCCACCATCTCATAGTAGGTGCCTCCCAACACAGCGGGCTCTCAGCATGGTGCAGGAGGGGCTGCTTTATGAGTCCCTCCAAAACTTTTTGAGTGGAATGTCTGTAAGGGGGTTGCAATTGGAAGCTGTGGCCCAATTTTAAAAGTGTTGCTGAAATAATATGTAAAATAGCGAAATGAACACTGACTGCATGTCGGAGCGGCTTCGATAATAAAACCCTAAAGGAATCTCTGAACAATACAGATTTCTGCTGCTTGACGAAGTCTAGAAACTACAATGCCAGTATGTACAGGAATGTAAGAACAGAGTTGCGAGACACTGACAAACAGTTGCAGAATAGAAAAAAACACATAGAACCACCCCACCGACACCCAAAAGGCCGAGACCAAGGGGCACCAACAATTGGGGCAGAAGTGCAGAGCAGTCCCCGTGGTTCTGGGGGCTGCTGTAAGCTCCCCGCCAGCACTGAGAGGCACTGAACCCCACAGCAGCGAGCTGGAGCAGCAGTGGCAGAGCCCAGCGCCGGGAGCGGCGGCCAATCAGAAAGCAGGTCACCGCTCGTGTGTGCACTGTGTACACTGAGCGGCACTGCCTCCATGGCTCGGCTGACAGTCGGGCATGCATGCGTGCTTTATTTTGTTGTGACCTCTGGTTCTTTCCAGGAACTACATTATAACAAACGGGTCGGTCCAAAATCCTTCGCCACCGATTCAGCAGACACGGGTGTCTGTACGAAGCTCTTAATTACGCATGATGGGTACTTTGTAAAAGTGTTTGCACGGCACCGCCGGCAAAGTATCGCAAAAATCCCAGCGCCAGGACGGTCTGTTGCCCAAACACAGCCACATGGCAGCACTGCAGCCCGATCCCGGCCACGCTGCACTTCGGCAGGCAGAAGCGCGCCGTGTTAACCACGCGAAAAACAGGCTGCAGCCTCCCCCGCTCTTCCCCCGAGCGGCCGAACGTCCCCTCTCCGTGCAGCACTCCGCTCCGTGGCAGCTGCCCCGCGCTGGGCCGGCCGCACGGCGCCCACACTGCGCCCAGCGCGGGCAGCACCCGCGGAGTTCCCGTCCCGCGGCACTTTGACAGCGCCCGGCGGGGCGGGGAGGCATCGCCCGCCCGCGGCACCCGGCGTGAGCGCGGCTGTCCGTCCCCCGGACACGCGTTCCGCGAGCGCAGCCGGGGCGCAAGTTTGCAAAACTCCGCGCCTGTTCGCCGTTGCCATTCCTCTCCCTTTGTAACGAGTTTCCAGGTGCGGAGCGGATCGAGGCTCAGCTCCCCCCCGCACCTTTCCCCGCGGGTTCCGTGGCGGCGCCTCGCCCCGGAGCAGCCGGACGGACCCCCAGCGCGCGGCTGGGGCTGGAGAGCCCCGCAGTGCCTCCCGAAGTGCCGCGCCGCAACGCCGCCGCTCAGCCCGAGCGGGCGCCGACCCCGAGAGTTGCTCCGCACGGAGACATAACGAGGGATCGCCCAATTAAAGTGCCCGGTTAACGAGGGCTCCGCCGCACACCCGCGCCGCCGAGCGGGACGGAGCCGCGCGGACTCACCTCGCTCCGCGCCTGCAGCCGCTTGTTCATTTCGTAGATTCGGTACTCCGGCTGCACCATGTACGGCGTGTGCCTCCTGTAGAACGGGCCAAAAGGAGAAGAATAGAAAGGGTCATGTGGTGCGCTGGACATCTTGCCTGCTCGCGGAGGTTCAAGCGACACAGAGTACCGCCAACCTCCATGCAGAGCACATGGGCTGCGCGCTCTCCGCGGCACAAAGTAGCGGCAGGCGCACACGCACACATGCGGGCGGGGAGCTGCCGGGGAGCTGCCTGCGAGCCCTCAGCGCGGGCGGCGGCGGGGGGGGCGCGGGGCGCGCCGGGGCGGGCGGCAGTGGGCGCGGGGAGCGGGGGGCCGCGGGCAGCGCCGCTCCGCTTTAAAGCGGCGGCTGCCGAGGGGGTCATTTCCTGTTCGCGCCGTGGGAGCGCCTCGCCGGCGGCATTTTCCTCTGGCGGCCCCGCGGAGGTGCGGGGCTCCGCTCGGCGTCTCCCCGCCAGGACCCCTGAGGAGCCCGGCGGCGGGGCTCGTTAGCATATAGCTGGTTTTAACGCTGCCTGAGCCCGCGCGGGGCCGGGGGCGGAGGGCGCGGGGCCTCTCCGCGCGTGGGGCGCCGAGGGGAGCGCGGGGCCTCCCCGGCACGGAGCCCCGGCGGGACTGGCGCGGAGCCGCGGGGTGCGTGGCTGCCCGCGGGGCCCCGCCGTCCCCGGGGCGGCTCAGTGCGAGGGGCCGACCGCGGCCGTCAGCAGCAGCCCGTGCGCCCGTCCTGCCTCTGTTGGGGTGAAACAACGCGGGACCCAGAACGGGGCCCACGGAGGTGCGGGGGGAACTTTATCGGTCGGATCAGAGCGGCGTGGAAGTGCTCGTCACGTGCACGAGGAGCCCCGGACGGCACGGGGACAGCACGGGGCTCCTCACGGCGCTGAGGCGTGAGGGTACGGCACGGGGCTACTCAGTGTGCGGGCTCCGAGGGGGAGCAGCCCCCGAACTGGCGTACAGACCATAAACAGCGCTGAATTCATCTCTTAAGTACGTTCACTCAAGCAAATGGAACCACTCTAGGAAAGGATTCCGTTAGCTGATGTGACAAACGGAATGGCTGTGGGGCTGCGTGCAGCCCGTCCCGTGGGTGGGGAACCACAACACGGCCCATATGTATCGTGCTCTACACATTGACTGATCCCCAAACAGTCAGCAGCCCTGTATGGCTTCACCCACTGCCAAAAAACTTAATGTCAATCCAACCGAAAGTAGGAATATTTAGAGACAGATTTGAAAAATCCCAATTTCCATTGGCTTTCTCCATTTCCATATTGAGCTAAATCACTTTCTTCCACTGACCGCTGATCACAATCACAATTTATCTTCGAAGTACCCATTGCTGCTTAGCAAAACTCTTTCCATACACTCTTGTGGAGCAACAGCTTTCAGAAGAAGTGACGTACTGAGCTGCTTCATAGCCTTCCCACAGCTTCTGCCTGCCACTGAACACAGAGCCAGCAGATCCTACGTGCCTAGCTATGCAGCAATGATGTATGGTTGCTCCAGGCCCATTCCAGCCACAGCGGAGCCTAACAGCACACCCAGCCCCGTGGTGCTGCAGTGCCACTGCCAATGTCCTGCCAGTGTTTGCTGGCAGCTCAGCAGCCTGCAACGTGGCTGCATGCCTGCGAGAGGGCTGCCCTGGGGCTTCCCGCCTGTGTTCCTACAAACCCCGCCCAGCTACCTTTGAGACTGAAACCAAAATGATGGGGAAATTACAGAATTACAGAACCAATATGCACATTTTAAAAAATATTTCGAATATCACCTACTTAATATAAAAACAAAAACCTACCAAACTGTGGATTCTATTTTGTTTGCAAAACAAGCTTGAAGTCAAATATATTTTCCAAAGACAGGATGCATTGTGTTGTTGTTGCTTTTTTTTTTTTGGTAATTAAGATGGTGAAATTTTGCACAGTTGCAGAATGGTGTCTGCTTAAAGGACTTTTTGACCATGCTGAAATTCACTGTCTCGAGAAGTTAAACCTGGCAATGAAATTAATATAGTTTCCTTTTGGCATAGTAGGGGGGAGCGGAGGGGAAGAGCTTGCTTTAAGAAAGATAAAAACCACAACAAACTCCAAATATTGGATGAGAAGGACGATTCACTTTCATGATTTGCAGCCCCCAGATAGTCCCCCACACAGGAGTTTATGTGTACAGCTCTTCTGCAGAGCCAAAAAAAAAAAAAAAAAAAAAAAAAAGCAGTGATATTTTAATAATTCCCATTGATTAACTGGCAAATTATCGTACACCTAAAGCCCACCGGCAAGAACCAAGTCCCAGGGTAGGGACTGGCTAATTACAGGCTCCAGCAGCACTTCCAGTTACCTGTTATCATCTAGACCAGCGTGATGCATGGAACAGAAAAACAGAAGGTGAAATCAAAGGGAAATAAAGTTACAGGGACCCTGGCAGTGTCAGCTCGGTTCCCGCTTGGATCTGCTGCCTTTAAAGTCCAGCAGCTCTGCAGGAGCGCAGCTCAGTGCTGCCTAGGCTGGGGAAGGAGCTGTTCTGCAAGTGGAGCTGGAATCCAAGACGGACACCTGGCCTGAGATTTAGGGCAACCTAAATTGGGCTGCTTAGTCTGGAAAATGAGTTTAGTGAAAAGGAGGTGGAGGAAAGCAAGAGGAAGGAGTTAGTTGGTCATTCCAAACCAGAAAATGAGTGCATTCATGTGCCTGTCTATGCATGGCTACATATCCAAGAGAACAAATGTGTGCAGGTTGCATTTACATGGGTATACACATGTGGATACCTCTGCACCTCCAAGCAGAGATCCTTACCAGAAGGGAGGGCTACAGCATCTTGGTCTCCCCATCCTCAAAGCTCCATACAGCAAACACTCACGTGGCACCTAACATATGAGCCATGCCCACCAAGGACACAGTGGGCATTAGCCCACTGAAGTGAAGATGAAGCCATGTTTCGTGTCCCTCTGCCCAGAATTCTACTATGTGGCCTCGGTCACATCAAGGGGCCCCCAGAGGTGGAGCTGGGTGCTGGCTGATGTCTGGGTGCCATATTGCCCTCTCCTGGGCAGAAGCAGAAGGACCCACGGGAGTCAAGAATTCCACTCTGTCAGCTTTTGAGAACAATTTCCCTTCATTACAGGTAGAAGTGTGGCTGATTTGGGATTTTTTCTTCATCACCCACCAATATGGAACCCTCAGTGCCTCCACATAGCCATGATGTGCGACAACATCAGGACTGTTCAAGCAGCCAAAAAAATTAATGGTGGAAACTTTTCCCAGGATGCAAGCAGAAAGCGAGAAGGGATAACGTGGGACAGCTCCTTCATCTGTCCCCTCGCTTGTGCCCTCATGGGGCCGGGTGCTGCCTTCTGACTGTGACCATGGCTGGAGCCCAAGGATCCTTTTGGCACCAGACAACACCCGTGGCCCCACACTGCGCAACCAAGGCACAGCCCCTGCTGTGCACAGCCCCTCTGGAGGCTGCACTATTTTTAATAACCACTTAGTAATAATAATAATGCAAAAAAGAGATATAGCTGTAAATAGGTGTAATTGCTGTATTTATCCCTGATATGCATTGGTTGTTGGCCTCCGTCAGTAATCAGGTTTGTGAGGATACATTTAAGATGCTTTGTAGCTGATGAGAAGACTGGAAAAGGAGAGAATGATCTCAGCTAGAGATACACAGAAAGTGAAGAACTAATTATAAGAGGTATTTGAAATGAGGTTTCTTGAGAACACTCAAATAAATATGAATTTCAGGAAAAAAACTGACCAAATTTCAGATTGTCCTTTGCTTATACAGGTGGCAGTAAAGACTTTATTTGCAGAGTGGCTTTAGGTAAGAGAACAAAGCTGTTTTTCCTGGAGTGCTCATGAGTGACTCAAACGAAACGTGCTCATCAAAAGTTGGGATGTTCGAGAGAGAAACACCAACAACAGCCGATCACATGCAGCACACTATCACCAAGCTCAAACACAGGATTTTGGCAAGTTTCAGAGCTGTGTGCTGCCTTTAATTTCTACAGCCATAGGACGTAATATAGCAGATGCTTGCAATTTATAAGAAATCTAGAAGCTGTAATTTGTTTGCATTAAATATTAATATATTGAAATAAAAAACATATATGGGAAAATACTGGCCCTTCACAGACAATTTGTGGACAGGAAAATAAATACATTTCTTGAATCTATCACTAAAAATATTTGCCAGGCTCCATGGTTACTTCTTGTCCTTTTTCCATGTAGGCTTTTTTTCTTCTGGTCATGGCTAATGTCCTTTTCTGTCATTAATAAATGACACAATGTTTTTTTCATAAATATCTTTCATAACTCCCTTAGTAGAGCCCACCAAAACCAGCATGTTTCAGAGTTTACGGTGCAGCATGAAGAGTTCACCTCTTTTAAATGCTTCAGGCTGTTCACAAACTCAAGTCTAACTTGCATAAATTACATATAATGGTAATTCTTTACATATGACATTTCTAAGGATTCTCTTCATCTGCTTAATGCTAGTAAATATGATTTTAAGTTATAGCCGCAGCACGCACCAATGATGCTGGAAGTACCTCTGAACAGATCAGAACACAGAAGAGATTTTAAATATTTCTCAGTTCTGCAGTACACACAAGGTCTTTGTCCCTAATCAAAAAAGATTTTCAATTTTGTCTTTGAATTTTCTGAATGCTCAATTGAACACAGTCTTTGAGGAGTCTGCCCATCCTCTCAGCTTCCTCACAGGGCCCGAGGGAACGGCATGGAGCTGTGTCAGGGGAGGGGCAGCTGGGGGTGAGGGAAAGGGTCTGTACCAGAAGGCGGTGGGCTTGGAGCGGCTGCCCAGGGAAGTGGGCATGGACCTGAGCTGCCAGAGTTAATGGAGTGTTTGGACAGTGCTCTTAGACACAGGGTTTTGGGTGCTCCTGTGTGGAGACAAGAGTTGGGCTCAGTAATCTTTATGTGTCCCTTCCAACTCAGAGTATTTTGTGAATCTGCAATTCAGTCCTTGACATCCAGGGTACCACAGAACTTCTGCCACTTGACAGAACCAGATCATCTCCCAGACTGGTGGAACGCCAAAGAGACTTTGTATACCTTGGCATGCTGCATCTCTGAGCATACCACAGTCTGCACTCCAGAAGCCAGCAGCTTCAACAACACTTCTGTCTTGTTTTGTTCCACTTGCTCCTTGTTTCAATGTTAACTCCATTTCTCTCATTTTCCTTCAGTCATGTCTGCCCAGAGCCCCTTCCCAGAGTTCCTTTTCTCTGAATGTCTAAATAACTGCCTTCAGTTTCTCACTCCACCTCATCTTTCACTCTTGCCTCCCATATCTGCTACTGAAGATTGGTGTTGGATAATACTGGAGGTTGATACTACCACATGCTATTTGAAGCAATTGGGGCTCTTCATCCAAAGTGCTCAACAAGTGTGAGTGTGTTTTCCCTGAGAAAAGGTTGAGGAGCTTGTTTGAGGATGGTGAATCCAGAGCAGTCAGGAAGGAAAAAGAAAAGGATGAAATTCCTGTCGTTTGCCTCTTGCAGATACCTCCCAGTGGCATGTTCAACTCAGATCTAGCATATTAAGCGATGTGTTTTTCACGATTTCCTAAGTCTGCTCCAGCCCCAAGCAAGAATCACTATAACCACCCCTTCATATATTCTAATACATAAGCAGCACCATACCTCAGCACCATTTCTAAGCAACCCTAACTTGCTCTCACAACCACATGGCAGGATAACACGTCTTGCAGAATACAAACTAGGCCTGAGAAAGGGAACAGGTGTGTGAACAAGAGCATGCTGCTCATTCTGGCCAGTGTTCCCTAGAAGTCCCTACCTGGAGAAGCTGAATACTTTTTAAACGCCCCTAATTCCACAGTCCTGATTTACCTGTTACCCACCTCACCCACTGTTCAACTTTCAGCATATTTCAATTAGTTGAAAGCTTACTTTTTAAAGGACTCAACTGGGAGCACTCAGCTTTAGAGGCATTTCAGTTGAGTGCTAATTAGCAACTAGCTGACTGTCAACTTTTCTTCGAAGAGAGGGAAGGGCTGGTGGTTCCCATTTGAATTACCTGGCAATCAAATACAAGTTGAAATTTGTTCATTAACTTATAATAATCATTCCTAGCACTTCTTTGGCAATTTTCATCTTTAGAGTGTTTTACAAACATTCATGGAGATGCTGTGGTGATTAGCCCTAGGAAAGACACAACCATGCATATAGACATCTCTCCCCATTTTACAGGTGGGGACGGTAAGGAGTTAAATGTCTGAGGAAATGAGTGGCAGAAATGTGATTATACCTCAGGTTTTTACTCAGATCCTGCACAGCACAGGCACACACTGTTCCAGCCCATAAAGCAGAACAAGCAATGGACAGGCAGGAGAGCTGGTGTGAAAGGTAAAGATGCATGGAGAAATTCTGAACGTGGTACCAAGGTGGCATGAATTTGACGTTCAGTTCATATAATTAGGCTTTTATCCTTTAACTGAGCCAGGCTCCCAAGGACTGTACTGCATTCACCTTGTGCTCTGAGCCTGCAGTTACACTTCACAACAACATATGCAGTTCCACTGTTTCATTTAATCAATTATTTTAACATCAAGTCCCAAACAATATTGGAAAAAAATGTGTGTTGGAAAATAACATCTCTGGTACAAATTTTTCTGGAGTCTTTTGCTTCCTGTTTCTGAATTATTCTCCCTTCTTTTAAAGATTTGATCTAAAACCTTTGCACGTCCAAAACACAAGCCAAAACCTGCCAGGAAATGAAGGCATGCCAAATAGATCCATTTCAATTCTGGATATCACTGTTGCAGGTTCTCCCTACAGTATTATAGATTATACACTCAGTGCATGGAAAATGCAATCAAACCTGTATGCATGTTTTGTGGGCACAACATACATATTCTTTAATTTGACTTCTAAAATTTAACTATATGATATTGATCTAAATTTTATACTTTGAAATGCTAACATGCTCTGCAGTACTTGAATTTTGCCAAGGCCTTGTACAGCTGCATAAATGTGACTGAAATAACCAAGAGTTTTGCTTGGAAAATCTGATTATGCTGCAAGAGCAAAATGTTCCAGCTTATGAGGGCAAAAGTGTGGCTCTGCCTCTCCTTTTAGTGAATAATGATTTTGCACAGAATAAGAGAGCCTAAGCAAAACATATACTGAATAAATCTTTATCTCATCTATGTGATAGCTTCTGTTACTTCTACATCTTGTACCTTCCAGGAATGATACTCAGTAACCTATATCCAGTGGCCAAAAAAGTTACCACGTATCTAATTGAGGATTTAATCCACACCAGACACATCTTATCCATGTCTGACATGCATAAGAGGCATAGAAAGATGATGACTTCTCCAGGGGAGCAGCAGACCTGAGCTTCCTCAGACTCACAGCTCAGCCCAGATCAGGAGCTGCTGCATTCACAGAGACAGGGTAGCACCTTCGCTTTCTGCTCTCTGTTGTCTGCTCAGCATCCTCCCATCACACAGATTCTGTGGCCACAAATGCCTATTTACACTGCTCTATTAACTACCTGCAGCTTGAGCAACACAACAACATTTTGTGGACAGCTGGTGGAATGTTATGTACTTTTGTACTTTTGTCTGTATCTCTTAGCTTCTGAAGTTCAAAATTTGAAGGTTATTGATCAGAAAGCTCTGTTTCTAATTAGACAAACAGAAAAAGCATCCAGCATATTTCATTCTGCCTGACACTATGACCAGAAAACTGGCACAGCACAATGTCTTCAGCGAGCCTTCACCAGAGCAAGCATCCTAAATGAATATCGCCTTGATTTCACCATCTGGCTCATATTAAATAAAACTACAGATGTGAATCCAATAAAGATAGAAATTTTGGAGAAGACATAAAAGACTTTAAATTAACCTGCAAGATGCTCATGTTAATTTATAAAAACAAAAAGCAACTAAAGTTACCAGAGGGCCTGCAAATTTTCCCGTTCCTTACGTAAAAAAGGCAGCACAACAATGCCAGTTGCTGTCATACCACCTAATCCCTAGTGTGATATAAGATACTAACATTCAGTCTGAGTTCAGGCATTACAATTCTAGCAGAGCACTCTAGGTTTAGCATTTTTTAAATAAAAAATCTTAGGATTTTGGGGAAAAGGCAAGTGAAGGTGTGTGAGAAGGGACATTTATTCAGCTAACTTGTTAATAAGGGCAGTCACAAGGCTGTTTCACATTAACAGCATGAGCACTGAAAAAATTCTTAAGTCTTCATACAACCTTTGTATGACATACATATACACACACAGTTTACATCCCAGTTAGTGATGTGTGTTACGTAGAGATCAAAACAAAGGAGGTATTCACATGCTTTCAGTTAAGTCTACACTGAAATTTGTTATTAAAACAACATTAAAATCCAATCATTTCACATTCTGATGAACTGAGTTTAGATTTTCGGAGCTGTCTGGCATTGTTGGTTGTCAGACAAATTGAGGTTCACTTACAGTTTTCTAGTGGAGCTATAAAACCATTAAAAACACAGTGGAATGGATGTACTGGACTGTATGTGTAGTCAGGTTTATGCAGAGGCCAGGCTAGTGCATGGGTTATCTTTTAGCAGATACCATTCTCTTTTCAAGGTAGATGGCAGCTAGTGTGTATTTGGTCTGAAGTCACACTTTCACTTTGCAGGTCATGATTTTCCTAAGCAGTTTCTGGGAGCACATCTGATTACAAGTAAGTCAAAGCCAATTAGTCTTTTTGAAGAATTCCACATTTAAGCTTTGTTTTTATTAACAAGTACAGAGGAAACACTGAAAAATAATGTTCCCTTGTAGAAAACTTGCCCAGGCTAATTTCTGTATGTTTACTACAGTTACGTCTTTCATGTCGTCCAGAATATTTTAATTGTAAATACATTCACTGTGGCACAGTTTTAAGTTTTTGTCACTTTGGACATTGTAAAATTCTAATTCACATTAATTTCCTTGATTTTTAAAATTGAATTGAGTCACTATGGGAAAATCTGACAGCTTTTTTTGCCTGAAGTAGGTACTTGCCAGGCTAGGGAAAATGCAAGCTTATATTTAAAAAGGCATAATTACACTTGCCCTTATAGTGTCCAAGAGTGTGGAGAGGTGATAATACAAAAAGCAGAGACCTCTCTGCCTCCTTTTCTAAAATTTCCACTTCCATGTATTGATCTTCTCCATGCATCTCCCAGAGCCATTCTTCAAGGGGAGTGTTCATTGATATGAAGAAGCAAGAGGTGGGAAAGTAGTGGGAAACTTGGCTAGTGAGCTAAGTGACTATATGAGCTATTTCCTTGATTTTCACAGTGTCTGATGGTGGTAAATGTGGTTTAGCAACATAAAATTTAAATTAATGATGTTTCCTATAAGATCATGCATACGGCTTGACATCATTTATTGCTAATTTCAGAATGGCACTTCCATAGGCTTCTTGCACTCAAATTAACTTCTGATATTCCAACGTATATCAGAAGAGCATCAGCTCAGTGGAATCTGGCTGTGTCTATCAAGTCAGAAGTACTGTCTGGTGTGACCTGTAGCTCTGATACCCCAGCTGTCCAAACTGCTGTCTCTATGGCCACAGACAGCAAGCTGAGGAGCCAAATCTTCCACTGGGAGTAAGATAAAGAGACAGAAAGTGTGCCCAGTTGTATTCCCAACACAAGGATAGCACTGCAAGGGTCACCCATGGGGTGCCGAAATGCACCTGTCCTGAAGTATAGGCATAAGCACTGGTCCTCATAATGCATTGCTTAACATTATCAACATTATCAACAGTGAAGGACTGCAGTTCAGGACAGGCTATTTCACAATGGCTGGAAAATATAGTTCAATTCAGATAAAGGCATAGACACAAAGATGCTTATTTTAATAAAACCTAATGAAACCGCCTCCCCACCATCATTCTTTCTTATAGCTATCATTTTTCCCATGCCTTTTTCTTTCCTTTTTTATGCTCCATTCTGAATTTTCATTCCACCTAATAGCCTATTCCTTACATCTTACCCTGGACCAGGATATTTGTATTTTCCCTTGAGTTCCAAGTATTTCTGAAACACCTACTAATTCTTCCCTTGCCACTGTTTTTAGACCTTTCCTCCTACCCAAGGTCTGCACTGTTTCAACACTGTTCCTCCATCCTTCAACAACATTTACTCATCTTTCTTCAGCCCCTCGATAGGTCTCAGCACTTCTGGCAAAATGCTAAGGTAAGCTTCATTGCACAAACCTTGTTTGGTCACGGCGGTCCTATGATGTATTGTGCATCATCAATCCCACAAAAACCCTGAAGTACATAAAATATGGTAATGGCAGACAGCCCGGAATAAACTTTCAGATCTGCTGAGATCCTGCCAGGGTTTCATGGGAGATCAGCAAAGGTAAGAGGGAGAGCATGGGAAATCAGAGACATAGGAAACCTGGAATTACATGGAAATTAGTACACCAGTCAATAAGAGTTGGCTTTTTTTGGTTTTGTTTATGTGTTTAGAAAAACAGTAATTTATGACAAAGCATTTTTCTTTTATAGAAAAGCAAAATACTTCAGGTTGAAATTTGGTATCAGGTCCGCTGTCAATGTGAAGATATACTAAAAGTTCATTCTCCTGCTACTGTTATCAATCATCAGTATTCAGACCACGATTCCTTGAAATATGTATTCAAGACTCAGATATAGTCAGAGGAAACAGAGGAGGTAATGGAGCTGACAACATGATCTGTGTGGCTTGTAGCCATCCCTATTCAGCCCAGAGTTATGTCCATTTGAGTACTCAACCAACTATTCTGCTGTTAAGTCAAGTAGAATATGGACTTGTGTT
Source organism: Chrysolophus pictus (assembly GCA_037305975.1). Lineage (NCBI taxonomy): Eukaryota > Metazoa > Chordata > Aves > Galliformes > Phasianidae > Chrysolophus > Chrysolophus pictus. Next base: position 15,114,532 of record CM074579.1, read on the forward strand.
TCTGATGAATACAAAAGCTTAGTAAATATTTTCTGGGTATGAAAGACTGTGCATTTTTCCAAATTGAGAACTGATCTTAATTTTAGTTCCCCTACAGAATTTGCAAATAACGACCTGTATTTTTTACTTTTACCTTGACTCCATCTTAAATGACAAACTGAAGATCTTACAGACAAAAAAGATCACTTTACAATATTGTCACAACTAACCTACAGACACACATGCAGAAAGTTATGCATTTCAGACAAACATCTTTGAATAATGATATGAATTAAAAACTTTGCCTTTAAAGATTCCGTATTCTTGGTGAAAACTGGACAGTGTAAACCAAAATAAAACTGGAGAATTTTCATCAAGTAATTGAAAACATATGAGACTGTACTTTTTTAAAATGAAAATCTGTGGCATAAGGAAGGTTTCCGTTGCCTGTTTTTAAGGTATCACTTACTTTTGATTCCAGGTACGTGTGTATCAACTGTCCTAAATCCACTTCAAGGTGCAAGTTTCTAAAGGATGTTTTTTATGGCTGTGCTACAAGGTCCTGCTTCAGCAGCAGAAGGTCAAATGTTGTGTAATTGCAAAGAGGGAAAAGACAGGCCATAATGCAGGTTTTGTTTACTCTGATCCTTGCTAGCTGTTCTACAGGACAGCATGTGCTCTGCTGGTCACCTCAGACACGCTGTACTTACAAGTGCCATTTTTTAGAGATAATCTCTCATTTTATACCCACAGTCACTCATTTTCACAATTTTGGGTCCCAGGAAGCATGCTTTTTTCCTGTATTCTGCAGCAAATGAGGTATCTCACAGACAGCAGTGTGTATTTTAACTACTCATGATTCAGTTCTGGGGGTTTTGAACCTTTAATAAATCACATCTTCTGAAGCAATGTTCAAATGCAGACCTTTAAACATATTTTTGAAAGTCAGTCTCCATTACACTGAAAGTGTATTCCTTGCAAATGCAGCATGTATTGCCTGATTGACTTCAGCAGAAAAGATCAACTTTATAAAAGCAAGTTTAAAATCAGGTCAGAAACAGCTTAGCCTGTATCTATCTATACTCCTTGGGTTTCTATTGAACATTTTGATTTTTTGCTTTTTTTTTTTAATCTGATGATGTTCCAACACAAACCACATAGTCAAAGAGGCAGATCTCTGCCAGGTGTTCTTAGCACTTGGGCTTTGAATTGTGCTCCTTCATCTACATTATTAGGCACCCAGACATTTCTCGAAGGAAGGGCAGGGTGATGCCCTCATAAGTACTAAGCTATACTGTAGTGCTTAGGCAACGCTCCTAGGAACTGGTGTATGTCAGCTCCCTAAGCAGAGAAGGGCAGAAAAATTAACTTTTCAACTTCATAACTATGGAGCAATTGTATAAACAACGGGTGGAGGCAGCAGCACTCCTTATTTATGCGGAGACCATGGGACAGCGAAACACATACCAAGTGTGTTGAACGTAATAATCAAAACCAACAGTGGTATACAATAGACCACCCAAAACACAGCTGCAATAGTTTTTCAGCTCTACCATGGAAACAATGGATAGAAACAACAAGCAGAATAGTTTTAAAAACAGTTACTTTCTAAAGTAGAATTTTAAACTGTGAACCAAACAAGACAGTATATAGGAAGTTTTGTCAGATATAACATTTACTGCACCAGGTCGGCTGTATTACCCGCACCATAGAGACACAGAGCTTAACAGTGAGAGAGGTAAGTGTGCTGCGTAGAACTGAGGGAGGGCACAGGAGCTGCTTTAACTGGTGCTTTCCAGGAGTAATTGCTGACAATCCTTAATCAAAACAGCCACCATTTTAAATCATACAGAGATTATTACATAGACAAAGTATGTTAAAAGTAGTTTGAAAGATTTTGCATTTTCATTCTGCTCTAGAAATAGTGAGCTTCCTGAAAGTGAAAACACTCGGTTCCAAACTAAATCTGTGAAACTACGGCTAGGGAAACTTGACAGTATTTCCTCAGCAGATGCTGAAAGGCGTGGTGGATGTGTGCTAAGAAAAGGTCCAGGCGATCTGCATCCTGGGAGAAACATGAGGTAGTCATCGCTGGAATTTCCTCAGCAGCTGTGATCATGCCCCCATAGGGTGGCCTGTGATGTGCTGTTTTCACTGCCACTGAATATCAGTATTCAAGGATTTATTAGTACTCAAGGATTTCTCAGTACTCAAGGGTTTGTGACTGAAAGGGAAAGTTCTCAAGAGAGCCTAAACATAACTGGGTATCTTTGGGCCCATTTGTGAACCTTGCCAGCCCTGTTGTACAATATTCAATGCACTTTACTCAAAACCTGCACTGAATAAAAAATCATCTGTTTTCTCCTGAGCTCTTCTAGGAACTTTATCAGTATCACACATATCTCAAAGGACTTATTGCTGTACTGATGGGTTCCCCTGTTTGGTAATAGGGCATAAGTATTTGCATTTAAATATGAGTCAACAGTTGAATATGAGCCAGCTATGTGCCTTGGAAGCCAAAAGGGCCAACCATACTCTGGGGTGCATCAGGCCTTCAGTGATTAGATGCCCAACTTCAAACATGTGGAGTTTGCTTTCGCTGGGCTATTGATTATCTGCCACTCATTCAGATTTTATCTATGTTGACAACTTTCAGTTCTTCTGACACCTATGCCCTGATTTTCAGAAGTGGAGTCAAGTAAGAAATGATCTTCCTATCTATTGAAACTTCATCAAAATAATGTTTTGATGTCCATATGGAGAAAATTATTTGAAACATTAGCCAAAAACTGTTGCTACAGGGGAGGGGGCAGGGCACTCCATTCCTTTGCCTAAGAGAGTAAGAGCCTTAGTTTCAAGTTTCTGTTCTGAATCTGACAGTTCAAATCCACAGCTTCTTTGTATGTTCCCTGCACTACAGTGTTGGTTGTCATTGAGCAGTACTATCTCTTTCTCATATTTGAAAGAGAAATTCCATATGAACCTGAGACTTTCCATCAAAAGCGAGGGTGACTCCAATTCTATTAAAAAAAAGTTTTGATAAGGCAGCACTGCCTTGTAACCCTTTTCTTCTTTCCTACCCTTGCCAAAATGTTTCACAAAAATAATCTTAATCTAAATTAGCTCTTATCTTAAACTTGGCAGATGAAAAAGCACTTCCAAAGGCCGGCTATCACACAGGAATAGAAACAAGTTCTCCTCAGTTTTGGTGAGCTATATAACCACAAAAGACCATCTGCCATCTTCCTGCAGCCCTTTCTGCTGTGCAGGAGCATAGCACTATACACCTCCTAACTTTGGCAAGTCCTGCTGCTGGGGGAAGGGTTCCCAGTGTAAGCTTCATTCATTAAAAATCCACATTCCTTCTTTGAAAACCTTCCAGCCTAAGACCCCATGAGGCAAATACTCAAGGAAAAACTAAGCTGGAGAGAAGGGTCCTAAATGCCATCCTTAGTGGAGATGGAGAGAGGACAGGAAAAGCAATGTGATTTGAACAACTTAAGGGTGTTTGAGATGTTTTTAGCATTCCGGAGATTTTTAAAAGACTTCTAGGAAAAATAAGATTAAAAAAGAAACAGAAGAGAGAAGTAAAATACTAGTACATGGTTAGACTTGTATGTGTCATTTTGGGATAATGGAGCCAAAGAAATGAAGAATTGTATGATAAATTATACATATTTCTGTAGTAATAGAAATCTATAGTAGCATAGATTTGAAGAGACACAACATCTACTAACAAATTCAAGCCTTAATAAAAACTTAAGGATTTTTTTGGCTCTGTATTTCAACTAGAAGGAAAAAGAAAAAAAAAGCAAGCTCTCTCCTAAACTTCTCTGCCCTCTCACCCCCAACATCTCCATCTCCAGTGAGCACACATAGATCATGCCTGTCTTGGAACGTAAATACACAGCAGTGCAACAAATTAACAGATGAGCCCAAGGAACAAAAAGAGCTAACAAATGTATCTTGTTAGACTGCTGTCAGAGAGCAAGATTTTTATCAGAAATGCTGTTTTTCAGAGGACACCAGGATAATTTTCTCCTAATAAATTTCCATCTGATTGAGGGCGGTTAGCATTCTGCCAGTCAGGGGGAATCTCCCAGGGGCACAGCTTGCACAGCTCTCCTACCACTGGATTAGATGTATGCACACGTTTTAAAATACAGTGAGTATGCAGTGCCTATAAAAGTGCAGTTGGTTATTTTTAAAAACACACGGCAGTGTTAGAAGTTTGCCCCATTCTAAAACAGATCCGATACTTCATTTATTACAGTCTTTTCCCATGAATTCAGAGGAAATGAGTGTGCATAATTCCCCATTCCCTGGAAGGCAAGGGGGAACATTGGTCTAAATAGTTTGCGGTGGTGTTTTCTAATTCCCACAAATCAAAACATATTTTTTGTACTGCTTCACCTATAATTTTTCATAAATATCTGTCCTTTGCCTTTAAAATATTTAGAGGAAAAAAGGAACTGTGTGTCATAGGGTATTAGCTGATTAGTTCATTCAAACAGTGCTAATTATAGGTTTAATTGCTTAAATGTGAAAGTCATTTATTTAAATTAGCTGCATCAAACATACAGTATACTCAAAAACTGAAACATTTTGGTACTGGGAACCAGGGTTATTTTCTGTAAACAGAACATGCAAAATGTAAGATGAGAAACAATGTGCCTCTATGTACTGATCAGCAAACTCATTTAAACCCCAAACTCCCTCCTCCCCTGCCTCTGGGGTCGGAGAACAGCCTCATTTGAACAATGACTAATGGAATGCACTGAAATGTGCGGAGGGTTGAAAGGAGAAATACTATTCAAGCCAACAAACTCATTTCATTTGTGATTTAGAGGGGCACTGCACCTTTCCCCTGAACTCCTCCTGAGAAGGAATGAATAGGCATCTCAAGGTTATGTAAAAGCTAGCATTTCAGGTGAAAAGTATGTTAGTTTTTAAAATAATAAATGAAGAAATAAATGAAGGTTTGTTCTGTCTTAAAATTCTGCAGGGAAAAGATGTTTACCTGCAACAACAGCAAAAAGTAGTCAAAGCTATAATGACTGTAGCAACGATAGAAAAGATTATGATTGTGTATTAAAAAATATTTGTATTAAATACACAGCATGAGAACTCTGATCAGAATGTAAGAGATGGGCTCAGCTTTTTAATCTGAAAAAAACAACCCGCAAACCCAAGAATCCTACTGAAAAAAACATAAGAAAAAGAAGAGAATTTTAAAGAAGATAAAACATTAGGTAATTAACATACTGAAGAATGCATGGCTGCCAATCCCTCCATCTTCCTGTGTTGACAAAGGAATGCATATATACACAGAGATATACATTTATTTTAAGAAAGAATTTTTCTGAGGAACAAAGAGATTCAGAAGAGCCAGATTCCCCAGATATATCAGTTTTCATGTTCTGCATCTCTGTTCCGTCAGTAATCAAGTTGTATCAGAATGTTATTGCATTTTTCTAAAGCTTCAAGTTGATATTAAGCTCCAGTATTCTCAACAACATTATGGAAGTACACACAGCAGCAGCAGCAAAGGCTGCTGGATGCAGAAAGCTTCTCTTAATTTAATAAGGGTTTTTAAACCGAACGCTATGCACCATTGACTACGCAGGAAAGCTATTTTTTGCTGCAAAAGTTCCCAGCTCATGAATATCCTTGTACGCTCCTCTGTGCACAGCCTCTCTCAGTGCCCCCTTTTCCTGCTGAGAGGGTCAGATGGCCACAGGAGAGCCTGACCCCCTGTTTACATTTCACTGTGCAGATTACACAGTGAAGAATAATACTACAGCTGGTTACTGCTTACATTTAATTTAAAAAGAAAAAAAGAAAAAGAAAAAACACTTTACAATCTGAATTTATATAAATCCATCTGTCCCCATATTTTCTCCTTTTTTTTTTTTTTTTCCCCACATGCAATTTGCCATTTCTGTTTTACACCTAAAGTTGATGTATCCATTCATTACAATCTTCCTTTTTGGATGGGGGGAATGGTCGTACTTATGCTCCTTGCAATGCAATGTCCTAACTCTCAAAGATTCTAAAGTAAAAATGTTTGGAAAATATTATGACCGTATTTTAGATAAGTAAACAAAGGCAGGGAGGGGGTACAACTATAGCACCATGCAGCAGTCAATGATGGAGGAATCAGTATGCTCCCATGCTAGACTCACAGCCAACAGTTTTGTCTCTTGTTTTAGAGACCCCTGCTCTCCTGGCATGCACGTGTCCGTGCAGAGAAGCAGGCTTCAGGATATCTATCAGAAATACACCTAAACATAACATCATAGGCCAAAAAAATGCCAGAAAAGATAGCATTGCAAATTTAGAAATTCAGTCATGGGTAGATTTTGCTCAGATTAAATCTAAATTGAGTGGATTTCCAACGTGAACGGGGAACAGCATACTAAGGGTGAGAGCTGGAGATGCATCCTCAGAGAGTTTATGTGGTTATACCTCCAGATGATCCCAGGGCAGTTTGAAACTGAGATACAAAGAGCTCAGTTCTGCCCTCATTTACACAGCACTTAACTCTGATTTTCATGCCATTTAAACAAGAATGTCACGTGAAGTATCATGATCACTGAAAATTCCGCCAAATACATATTTTCCCCTCCAGAATACTGCATACAATTCAGATTATGGTACATTTACATGAGCAGAGATGCCCTTCAGAAAAGAGGTACAGATATTAAAATAGACGTTGCAAGAAAACTAATCTGAATTGCCTTATTTCTCTTAGCCAAAATAACCATGCAAATTACAGTTTCTGTAGCTGTTTGTTTACAGTTGTATTTGTCAGAAGAAAGTGCTATTTATAAGGTAGACATACTTAGTAAAAATGCCTAGGATACAAATGCTGCATTCAGAATGCCATCCTTTAAGATTGTCATCTAATTTCTTAATATATGTAAATCTATAATATTGACAGGAAGACTCAGGAAGAGAGATGTGTCGCATCTTCCATTCATCATGTGATATCACGGTGGTATGTCTTCTCATTCTTAGGTATTTTAAAAGCTTAGCATTTCCCAGTTACAGAGAGTTATGTTGCCCTCTGGATAAAAGATGGAGAAATACAAGCCAATGCTGACTTTTCAAGGGCCACTATTATTCAATACAAATAGGTACACAGTATGTGAGTTCTCTCTTGGCTATTCTGGCATGTGTTATGAAGTAGCCTTATTTACCTTTTTCCTATGTTTAAAATCCTCAGCCATTCACATGAACACAAGCTGAAAGTTGCTGTATGATGTACTTGCAGTTACATTTCAGACATTGAATTTATTAACTCATTAAATACCATCCCTAAACTAGAGCATGATATTAACATTTATGCTCCTGTTCTGGAGAGGACTATGAATACAGAGGCAAGTTAAAGTCACGAGGCTCTGAGCAGAAGCCTCCATTTACAAATTATGGATAGGGAAGAAACTTGGTCTCAAGGATCATGCTCATCCTCAGAATATAAAGAGGAGCCTTAAATTACTCAAAAACCTCTTTGACACTCATGTTATTTTATGTATTATTTCTATTTTTTGAGTAATTTGTTGCATATTTGGCCACTTTGGAATCATATTTTATTCAGGAAATAGAAAAAGTATTTAGTTACTCAGTATGATGAGCAACATTGGCAGCGCAGCATTTTTTGTGCCGGTCTGTTTTCAATCTCTGCAAGTAATGCAGCAAATAGATTGTATGATGCATTATAAATTGTATGATCCATAATAGCAGTCATCATCACTACTCAAAATAATATAGAACATAACAAGAAAATACTAGCAAATATTCTGTGAACACCAGTTTTGAAAGTTTGTGTCAATTTATTCTAAGAGTTAGTCCTAAAATAGAACTGAAAGAAACCTACTATGCAGTCTACCTATAATCAGAACAAACCACAACACTTCTGTTGTGAAATGGCTAAACCAGCAGCCAAAAATCTATTGTGTCACCAGATTTTGAGCAGTGTGCATAGCTGAGATACTAAAATCATGTTTGAAAAAGTTCGTGGAGGGATGCAAAAAAACCCAAAATCGTGACACCATAATTTCTTCCCTAGAATATGTCATACTTACTGCTAATGTTCAGTGAACACTCTTTTTTTCCTGACAATTCTTCTTGTGTACTTATGACTGAAGAAATTCAGACAAATACCAAAGCAAAAATGATGTCTACCAGGATAGGAGAAGATGTTAACTTTTCTCTCCAAATCTCAATTAATTTTCAATTTAGATTTGCTGTGAGTTCTATGGGAGAGATCAGAGAGATTCCTGCTGTAGCAATTTTTCCTGCAAGGCATCTTTATGTGTGCTATAAAATGACCAAAAGACGGTGTAAGTTTGTAGTGAACATATGGTCTTCTTTTCCACATATTGTCTAAGAATTTGTACAAACAAAGGACGTATGTTTCACTTTCTAAAAGCTTTCTCTTCTATAGAAATAAAAAAGTTGGTAAAACCACAGCTAGCAAGGGAGTCTGGTACGACTTTCTTAGTGAGCACTGACTCTATTTTTATATCTCTAAACATTATTAATTTTACCAACATCAAAGAGGGCTTATACCCTTAACACAACATGAAGAAAAAGGTATCTAGCTGCTCTGGCCTCATGTTTCATTGTGCTGTCACATCACAAGCTGCTGCACTGATAGAAGAAATTACATACTCACTAAAAAAAAAAAAAAAAAGACAGAGAAATGTATACATAACAGTCTTTGAAAGTTCTGTAAATGCACATTAGGCACTGACTGCATTTCACTAACACAATACAAGCTGCTTTGACAGCAAAGTCACAAAGTCAGGTGTCTTTAGGAAAGACAATAGAGAAGATAGAATTTAAAGTTACCATTAGGGAGCACAAGTGAATAAAGAGTAGTGTTTCTAGTGAAGTCTTCCTTTGACTTTTTAAAGCTTAACAATACAACCATAGTGCCAGCTGTTCCCATCAGGCACACTGAGCACAGGTAGCCTGGTCATTCCTAAAACTATGCCCATCAAGTTGCCAGTGGCTTAATTCACCCAATTTTTGTCTCAAATTCTTACAAAAAGGAAAAGAAAAACAACACAAAAATAAAACATCACACTTCAAAGAATTGCACCTTGAGAGGAACGTAACTGGCACAAGAAGAGCAGAGTTCTGTGCTCCCCTTGCAGTGCAGCAGAAGCTAACTCCTCTCTGTGTGAGCACTGGGGCTGGGAGGTGCTGCACAGAGCAGCCTCCGGGTGGGCTGCAGCTTTCCCAGGCAACTCCTCATCAGCCTGTTGGGATCCAGGCATGAACACATTGCCTTGTGATCAGGGAGACGATTCACGGCTGGGAGCAGATAGCGATCTGCCTCCAAAAACTGCCCATAATGACAGAAATGCAGTTTGGAAGTGAAAGATAGAAGAGACAGGACAAGTTTTTCAACAGTATCTATCACAAGTGTGGGACACAAGCCATACATTGCTTTAATAAACTCAGGCATTATGGCTGTCTTGGTTATGAGTATGTAAACTTCTGAATACAAGGGGGGCTATTAGAAGCTGCATCATTGCAAAAGGTCCTTATATTCCTGTAATACAACTGAAAGCATGGTCACTGGGTTAGGACACTCACCTCAGATATGTGTACATGTGTGTGCTATTCCAAAAATACCTTGCATTTTTATTGCTTGGTAGAACAACTTTTCACAAACACTGGACAAAATGTAGGTGGTAACACTTCAGTGGAACTGGAAGATTGCAGTTCATCTACTGGTGTAACACGATACCTGTTTTCTATGTAATGCCATTATGAGAAATCTAAACATAGGATTTTTATTTTTATTACCTTCATTTTTCCCTTTCTCAATGTTTTTTCAGTAGCACAAGCACTGAAAGCTGAGGAAACCCATAATGTGATGTTTAAAATAGTTACCATTTTTCAGGAGTAATTTTTAGGTGGCAGAGATTGAGAGATTGTTTTCTAAATTAAGAGTCCAAGATTTATGGGCAATTTGAGTGGTACCTGGAAAATTGAAGGAGTGGGAAGGGGAGAGAGAAGTAATGGTGTTGTATTCCAAGGTAGAAATAAAAAGCCTTTGTTGTCAAATTCTTATTACTAAGATTTAATACTTTCACTTATTTATTTGGGCAAATACTTACACTTTTTCATCTCAATCTTGAAATACAGCTCGTAAAGCCTGGATCAGGCTATCAATGGGACCGATTGATCCTTTGATGACAGAGCAACAGGAAAAAAAGTCATATCTCCCAAATACTGCACTGATACCTGAAATTCTACAGCTAGCACGAAGTGGCATGGCGCACAAGCTAGAACACAAGCCTTACTACCTCAAGGAAAGAGTTGATATACAAATGGTAAATCTTGTAAGAGATCCAAGATACTGCAAACTCAAGGGTTTAGGCTGTCTCCGTCTTTTTCTACAGAATTTTTTTATGGCACGCTCATTTCTGTCTTGCTAAATATGGAGAAACACCTACAGTCATACTGGAAGAACCATCACTATCATTGCCTGTCCTTTTCACCCTTTTCCCATAGGAAAAACCTGCTTTGCTTGGTGGAGGTTCAGGGTTATGGTCTCTGCTGCTTTTGACATATGCGTATTGTTAAATATTTAAGTTAGACAGGACAGGGTCAGGGAACCTTTCCTTGCAATGGGAGCATAAGGCAGTGAGTCTGTGGGGATTATTTTTAATTTCCAGAGTTCATTCCAGTGTGAGATCAGCCCTGGAGAAACCTATACTCTCCACAGGGATGAGTTTTCCTCCTAGCACAAAGTGTTCCATTTTTCAGAGAAATGCAGTGATCAACAAATGCCTTCTGTATCTTTTACATATCCCAGACAAGGCAATGAAGCATGCTGAAGATAAGCAGCGTCTCCCTGAATCTGATTTAAAATCTATGAGGAAGCCAGTGAAAACATCAGAGGACAGATCTGATGCTCTCACAGTAGGTTGCATTGCTGAGAATGCATGTTTTAAAAAGCCTCTGTTCTTGGAGGCTTTTACATGCTGAAGATATCATAACAGGTACAATATATGTTCAGAGATCATATAATAATAACAAATGTACAAGTATTTGAGCACAGATGCTCTGCTGGAGATGACAGCAAGTACTGCATGCAGAGGTCACGTCTTGAAAGATTTAGCATCAGCAAGGGATTCAGTAGCAGCGTCAACCTGCAGCCTGAACTGACTGGTTCCTCCGTGTGCACTGTGATGCACACAAGGCAGAGAAGGGGCAGCACTGGATGGTGTGTGACCAGCCGGCATACTGAAGTATGAGATCCTACCTGGTGCATTGGTGGATCTGGTTGTTTTTGACACATCAGGAGGGCATCATAATGGAGTGCCTTGGGACTGTATCACATCCCAAAATCAGACCTGAATGCATTGCATTTTCTTTCAAAATTATGGGCTTGATGTTGTGGAATAGACGCCTTCAAGATGACGTTATTCCTGATAACTCAGCACAGTCCAGCAGGCCCCTTCTCTTCTTACAAATGAATCACTTTCAACGCTCTGCTTTTATCCTTTCCCATGTAATTACCCCCCAGACCAGTTTCTCATCAAGTAAATAAAGTCTGGGCAAGGGCACTCAAATCCTATGAAAATAAATATAGCCTTTTCTGAAACCGATCAAATATTTTTTTCATGCTTCAGTTTTCAGCTTTCCTTCAAGCCACATTCCATGCCTGGTTCATTTTAGCTCGAAGACTTTATATCTGATAGATTGTTATCTCTAGTTGTGTTATTGTTTGTTCAAAATTTGCAAAAAAAAAAAAATAATAATAATTTTAAAAAATAATAATCCATCATTATTTCTTGAAGAAAAAAGGACCAAAGGTTGTTCCTTTTAAATTTCATCCATTTTAAAATATACATTTGACTTTATACTCACACCACACAATATGAGCCACTTTTTGTAGTGTTGTTAATCTAAAAGTCTTAACAAATTCCATGTAATATGTTTTACAGTATATCCATATATCTTAGAATTTACAGAGAAAATATTTCATTCTCTTTTTTCACAGTGCCTGGAGAATTTTAACATTTTCCAGAACATTTCTTCAGTAGATTTTTAGCTAACAATTTAACAAAGAAATAGTTCATTTGTGATGCACAGAATTGTGCTACAAAACAGTTACTCATAATCTATTGAGTGCTTATCTCCTTATTTGGGCAAATATACTCAGTTATATTTCAGTCAGGAAGGATGGAGCATAAATTGTTTTAAGCAGAGTTGATACAGGTTTCACATCCACTCCGTGTACAGAAATGGCACACAGTGCTGCTGCTGGAGAGTGTTTCAGCTCAGACTACCACCATGAGGAGCCCAAACAAATGAGCTCTGAGCAGCTGCCCTCTTTTTCTATGAGTTTCAGAAATAAATTTTACGACAGTAACAACAACTGCCTATTTATTTTAGCAGATCCGAATAATGTATCATTGACTAATTAGGGAAGAGGTATTTCCTAACAATCTTGCAGACAGGGTTTACTTAACAGTTCCACTATTGTTCAGTACAGTTAAAATTTTAGTGCTTCTGAGATGGTACCAAATAGGTTTAAACAACTGTGACAGCTGGAAAGAGGCAGACTTTTTTTATTTGTCTATTCTGCAAGCTCCAATTAAATACCCACTGTTAAGGCACTCCCATAAATAATCAGAAAACTCTTCTACCCTAGCTAATAGAGCCAAAAGTTTAAGCTAATTAGAAACAACCCAAATATCCATTTTTTCATAGGTTCAGGGGCCGTGGAAGATGGAACATAGACTGACAGGCAGGAAGTGGCCTCTTACACAAGCCACAAACACACCACTACAAACACTGGCTGCTGAGCAACATGTATATATATATCATTGTAGTGCCATAAGTGTATCTTAAAGCACTTAGGGGCCCACTTCTCCAGAACAACAAAAACTTATGGGTGCAGGCTCATATGTGAAAGTGGTCTGGATTGGAAAGGTGAAGGGGATTGCTGCCCTGCTACTCTCCCACCTGGCTCAGAAGCTGCTGTCCCAAACCTTGGGAACACAGAATTACCAAGATTCTGTGGTTTACAGCCAGAATTTTAAAACTGAACCACATTTGGAGACTTTGAAGCAAGATTCTGTCCCACAACCAGGTAAAAGCAGGCAACCTGTGGGAGTTAACACCTGAACTGGAATTGGTTTAAGCCTCTGGAACACAGACTTTTTTGGTCATCACACAACAATTTTGCCATTCTCAGTGTTCTGTCTCCTACAAAGACAAATAAAAATACTGTGTATGCACATAATCAGTGTAAACTCTTGGAAACTTAGACCAAGAACCCAAGTATCAGAAGAGAGTAGTCAGTTTGCCCTGGGCACAAGAACAAAGCTGTTTCTTCTGGTTTGCATTTGACAGGACCAGAAAAGGAATGACTGTGATAAGACACTGGCACCTTGTTTTTCTCCTTTAGTGCACTTACTTTATCTAAATTATGAGAAAACTCATTACAAAGCAAACTTTTACTTGGATCTCCACATCTTAGCTAGATCTTGTCTCTGCTGAGATTGTTGTTGGCCAGGTAAAATGTTGGAAAAAATTATGCTTTTAGTGAATGCAAACCTCTCTGCAAAAGTCACTTCAGTGGGGAAACAAGTTTGACTACAAAGATCAGAAAGAAAGTTGTGCATCTAAAAATATTGATTTTTCATTTTCAAAATAGCTTTTTTACTTTGAGATGTATCTTATCATTTAAAGGGAGATCATTCAAAATGAAATTAAATGCTTTATCTCAGGTTTGTGTATCAGTTGTAATCATTTGTTTTACCAAAAGCAGACAGTTTTTTTTCTTTGAATTCCATAGCAGACCTCAGAAATCAGTTAGCTGTCTCACCCAGTTACTCTTACAGACATTTCCGGGGAGAAGAAACCCAGAAACACAACTAAGAGTTCAGGGAAAATATATAACTAGTCTCCACGAGAGGATGTGGATAAATAAATACATGCTCTCCCAGTGCTCTGTATTGCCACCAGACTGTGTCATCAAACACAAAATGAGAAATCAAAGAGCAGAAAGAGCCAAGAGTGTGGATCACGGTGTCTTTCCAAAGAAATACACATCCCATTCATTTTGGGTGCACAAGCCCAGCCAAAACTGAGCATTCAGAGATATGAATAGGGAGATTTGAAGGAAGACAGCAAAATGCGGAATATATCATGTTGTAAAACAAGTGACACTCATCCACTAGCAAATTGCCAACATGTCACTCTTAATTTGCTGTCTAGCTCTACACTATCTGTGCAGATAGATCAGGCTATTTTCACTGATATCTGTAGAACCTACGGCAAAAATCATATTAAATGCAAGAAGTATAAACTTGAATTTCTACTTCTCCTGCTCTAGCTCACCTGTCCAGTTGTGTTTGGGGAAATTCACGTTTGCCATTTTGATGAAAATATCATCTTCAAGACATGACAACTCAAAATTGTTGTAAGATTTTCAAAATCTCTGAATTTGTCAAAAGTTATGCTGTGCTTCTCTTTGGATTCTCTTTGTCAAGCCCTGACACAAAGTTAACTTCTTTTCAAATTTGTACACATGTTGCTACCCATCTTCTGTAGGGCAAAATCAAAACTGCAGTGACCAAAGAGCTTTGAGTAACATGAGAGAGTCAGCTCTAACGTATGTGAAGGAAATGAAAAAGAAAGTAATAAAAACTACACAAAGAGAGGATGTTATTAAATGTCCATTAGATTTAGGAGTGTTGATTTTCATTACATCTCTGATACTGGTTTAAAATGGGCCAAATAAAAATGTAGATCTGTATGCCTTCAAGAGAATTCTCTGTCTTCAGCAAATGCACTAATACTAAAAGTTTAAGAGCCATTGAGTTAGTCTTTGGATTTTGAACTGATGTATTTGCCCTTTGCATCTTTAAGATGTTGTACAAAGTACCTTAATTACTAAATAAAACAGTTCGATCTCAGAGGAGAAGTATTATGTATTTGGCTAAAGGAAAAGGAATCTGATGAAGCAATCTAAATGCCTTCAGGTAATGCAAGTACAATTGCCAGTGGGTTACGTGCCTGAAATTCAAAGCAAATTCCATTTAATAGAATTAAGTATTTATTATTTCATTTTTTCCCCCTCCAAATAGATCAGTAAGGAAAAAAAAAGGCTGCACAATGATGCAGAACCTGCCTTTCTACCCTAAAATGAATGAGGCCTTAGTTAGTTGTGCATAGTCTATCCCGCTTTCCCCTAATAACATGCATCTAGAAAGCAATCACAACCACAGTACTGCTAAACAAGCTTCCACAAGACACTGCAAAACATGGTAATAGGAACTTGAACACTTAGTACTGAAGTAGAACTGCCAGTGAGGTAGATTGTCCATAAACACCTTCTAACAGAGTCCTATAAAGAAGAATAGCAGGGATCCATATGGTGATTTCTCTGGTAATGGGCAGTTTCAGTCTTCCCAAATGAAGACCAAAGCCTAGAAAGGAGCCCACTGCAAAGCCTTCTCTTCAGGAATCTGCAGGCAAGGCTGCAAGAGATGCTGGAGCATCTGTGATGAAAGGAAACACAGCTAGGAACAAAAAACATGCACTTTAAGCCAAGCAGCTCTACTGTTCTATGTTTAGGGAAAAAGAAACAGAAGTTCAAGCTTTGAGAAATCCAACACACAAACACACGACGCTTCCCTTCTCTCCTACCCCAAGCTGATGAACATAAGAAGGGACAGAAAAGCCCTTCAATCCAAGACAGTAGCCTGCATTTCTTTCTTCCAGGAGAGACATTTTAATTCCTTTTTGCTGTCACTTTCTTTTTATTTAAAAGAGAAGCTGTGACAGCGAGTGGGTGTGGGAGCCATGTGACAGGAGGCAGCTCAGGAACAGCACGTGCTGAAGACATGCCAGGCTATTGCAGGTGATGCTGGAACTGCCCTCTGGTCATCCCATGACCTGCCTCTGGGTGCTCACAGGTAAAGCAGCCTAATCCCTTTTATTTTTTTCTCCTCTTTCCCCCATATTAAAGGGTGTGTAGTGTCTGTTTTTAAAATGCATTTTTTTTCCTGATTATTTATTTATTTTTAACCACAGAAGTTTCTTTAAAAGATAGAAAACATCATAAATTACCATGGAAAGCATTTAGTGTCCAAAGTACATCTTTTCTCTGGTCTCATGCTGTTTTGGTTTTGGTCTGAAAAGCCACAAAGAGTAACGTGACAAAGGGAGATGAGGCACTGTCTGCAGGGGACAGACAGAACATGGCAGTTCAATGCTATCTAGGAAGGGAAGCATGCAAGGGTAGGATTTTCTTTTTTTTTAGGCTAGTATCTGGAACCTCGCTTATCCCAAGGTTTGTTGGTTGGTTTTCTTGTTTATTTATTTAATGCATCTTAGTCTAGTGAAAAACCACGGTTATGCTCCCAAAGCTGCCCCTCCGGGTTCTGCAGGAATCCAGCCTGGCAGACGGATGTGCAGACTTGGAGGAAGTTCAAGTATTTTCCAGTATGTCAATGAATATAACAAGAAATCCCCCTATATTCTGAGCGATGCCATAATAATGTGAGGAAGAAAGTAGTAACATTAGATAATCCCCATAGAAGACTAACTCTTTGATCTCCAGCATTTACATGCATGCCTTTACACTTTGTATATTGTAGGCATTTGATTTCTTACCAACAAAATACAGCTACAACCTTCACTTGAATGTTCCAAAAATAAAATTCTGCTTGATCCAGTTTTATGCCTTCTGAGCATTGAGGGAAAGAAGTGAGGCCTCAGATGACCATGGTGAGTAAATGAACAAGTTATCAGACAAATGCCAAGTGCTAATAATGTCTATTTAGTTTAGCTGCTTCTAAATATTAAGTCAATTATGGGTCTGCTTTCTCCACAAGAGTCAGCACATTATCACGATTTTAATACTTTATCTCCAAACATGGAGGCAAGGCTGACGCCAGGGGTTGTGTAGATAGGCAGCGTTAATAAGAACATTTTCATCACCCTCTTCCTGTCTGCAATCTGAACGAAACCTACTATTACAAATAAAATTTGCATCACCTCATGTGAATAAAATTCATTCTTCCTTGTGTCCTTGACCCCCCTAGGCCTAGATTTTCTTTTGATTTTTTTCTTTTTCTGTTCTGGAAACATTCACATACTTGAGCAAATGGGAAATAATAAGATCTGACCTCTCGCGATACTGCCTGTCTGGTTCCATAAGTGCATTTTCAGCAAGGGAGACATTTCAATGGGTATCAGCGTAAAGGAAATGACTCACTAGGCTGGCTTATAGCTGCTTGTAGCTACAGAGACTGTTAACTAAATCCTAAATAAATAGCAATAAATAATAGAGAATAAATCATGTTTCATTGCTAGCATTAAAATCCAGAACATTCATTATTAAAATTAAATGGAAGCAAATAGTTTAAAAGTCTCTGAGCAGCCATTTTTTGGAAATAAAAGAACTGAAAATTTTGTTAATTGACAAGAAAAGAGAGGAAGAAGTAAAGAGAGAGAAAAAGCCAAAAGGAAGACATTTTCCTAGACAAAAATATAAAAGCTCTTCTTTCACAGGCTCTAACTCAAGAAAACTCAGATTCAGACGTTGAAAGTGTATGTCTCCAGAATACACCCTCACCTTTCAAGATTTCAAGCACAGTTTTATTCATGGATGGGAGTCGCAGGAGTAAAATGAAGCAGTTAGAAGGAGGACACATTCCTGGTACATTATAATGCATATTATGCATTGTCTCAGCTTGACTGTGAACAACACACTCGAAAATGAACATCAGCTAATTAGTTGCATACCATATAGAAGGCTTGAGCCTATTTCATTTACTGCACAAATGATTTCAGATTTTTTCTGCAATGCAGGAGAGGCAGAGCCCTCCACCCTTTTCTTGGACTTAGAATTTTACACGTGACATACCCATGCATTCTGGAACAAAACAAAAACCCTTGAAAGCCACAGGCATAAAAATACTAAGAAGAGAATTTCAGCTTCCTTTCTGCTCAAGCAAGTGTCTGAGAGAGAAACTGAAATGTGGTTCCTGCTAAAGCAGTTTTTATCCACACCACAAATGGCACTGCAATGTAGACATACCCCAGGCAGTTGTAAAAAAAAGAAAAAGAAAAAAAAAGGCTCACTCTGGTACCACATACTATTTAAGTATAACAGCACACAGTTCAGCATTGCATCCATATGGATACCCCACACTGAATTCTGTGCTGCCAAGGGCCTCTGAGCTAGTTCACCCAAACTCTGTTTATTCCCCTTTACGCTGCAGTCATACCCGAAGATTATGGTTTTACAGGCTAGACTCCTGTCTGTCCCACTCTAATGATGCCACTGCTTTTGAAATGTAAGTTTTCCACTTTGCCCTCTGACAGACCACCAAGAGGACAATGATCGTGGAGGCAAAGTCCTCTACAGTCAACATAGTAGCTCTCCTTAGAGCATAGATGTCCAACCTTTTGGCTTTGCAGATTGTAACAATTTGCACCAACAGATGTGACCCATTGTCACCTCTGCCTCACTGTACTCACATCCTCTGTGCAGTCTCCATAGACATTCAGCAAGCACCAATGAATATCAACAGCCATTCACTGATCCAGTTTTATGCCTTCTGAGCACTGAGGGAAAGAAGTGAGGCCTCAGATGACCATGCCATTTTTTCCACATGGAGAAGTATAGTGACACATCTTCGTTTCATCCACACTTGATGTAAGACTTCCCCTCTGCTGCTATTTGTCCCGACCTCTCCTGCCATACCACCAACATCTACCTCTCACATCATGGGTCAATATCATAATATAGGAGGCATTACTTTCATAAAATATATAGTTAATTTATATAAACTAACAAACCTGTTTAAATTTTTAATGCTTTTTTATTAAAACATATGAAAAAAGAAAACAAAACCCATTAAATTAGTGGAATATGTGACCTCCTCTTTGTCAAATTAATACGTAAGACTGGTTCAGTGGCAGTCACTCCAATACTTACCAAGCTCTCAAAGTGTTCATCAAATTTTGATGAAATTTTACTCTTCGTGTGCTTCGTTCTTCCCAGTAATTGTTCACAAGTGTACATACAGCCAAAAAGCAGTGACAGGAAAGAGGCGTTACTTTGAAGTGAGGGATATTTCTCTCTAAAGTCTGGTAAAGAGATAAGATCAAATTTTGGATTGCAAGTCTATACATTCAACTTGAAAATTCACAAGTAGTGTACTTATGTCAACTGAAAATATCATCGCAAATAAACAAAAAGTAGATTTTTTTTTTAGCAATCTTGAAACCTGTTCTTGAATTCCTTCATCACACTGGAAAGCACAGCTGTTTTTTTTTTTTTTTTTTTGCTGTTCACAGGAATGTGTTTAGCCAATGCATCAAAATCCATAACACGATTTGCCATCACTTGAGTTAGCACTGCACTACGCTCTCTCCTTGTCCTGGTTTCAGCCCAGATGGGGTTCATAGTGCACTGCTGTTCATTTGATGCTGAGCAATGGGTGCATGACTGGGGTCAGGCCAGGCTGCTCAGCACCATGATAGCATGGGGAGGCTACATTGTGAGCTGCACTGGGCTGTATGGGGCCCATGGGTTTGACATGCCTGCGCCTTAGGAGCTGCTGACTACTGGAAAGCTCTGCAGGCACCACGATGTAAATATAAAGAAATGACAAAAAATCCGCCATCTCTCCTTGTCACTAACTGCATAATTTCACAGCTCTCCCTGAGCCCTGAAACTCTGCAAAAACCAGAAAAATGAAAGTTTTAGGAGATGACTAACAGTCTGATGAAATTTGGAGTTACAAATTGGGAAAGCATAAAACAAGAATGATGTGACTGCAAGGGAGGTCTTTCATAGGCCTTCCTACCATTACCCGGCAGCTCAGGCAAAATCTGCATAAAAATCTTACTCAGCAGACACAAACTGTGCCAGGCCAAACTGAGGGTGCCTATGATCAGTAGCAGACTGCCCAGCCCTCCTACTCAACAGCTACCAAAAAAACCCAAATCCTAGCAATGTACTCAGGAGCTTCAATACTAAAGCAGGCCTTGCCTTGTCATGTGCACACACAAAACTTTTGAATAAACATGGCTGGACATCACTGTAATTGTAGTAAAAGGCATTTGATTCTGGTGATGACTGCAGAGGTTCAGTAAGTGATCCAGATGAGGCAGTGAGTGTCCGTAGGTCATACCAACAGTTCAAGCACATAGCAGCATTTTTCATACATAAACTAAATTGAGGGAGAAACAAAAGCTTAACAGAGGAACTTCTGACTTGATATACTTGAACATTTCTTTTTTGCCTCCCATTTCACTCACTTAACAATAAAATAATTAAAATGGGAGAAAAATAATAAAAATCTGTTATTGAAATATGGCAACCTGTAGCTAATATGAGATACAGCTCAGGGAAACAGGATAAAGAAACAGATTTATATTCCTGGTCATCAGCTACACAAGGGTGATCCTCTGTGGATGTATAGTTGGGGAGGATAAAGGAAAATTCCTTCTTTGCTTAAGTTAATTCAAATGCAATTTGTGGGTAAATTCATTGGACAATTAAGTTGTTTATGCCTCAAAAGCAGCCTTCTCTCAAACCAGGTCTGTGTCTTCCCCTGAGTATTGGTACCATAAATAAAATGTAAGCTCCCTCTAGCTTTCCTTGTAATTCGTGTATTGAGAGGAAAAAATTAATATGCTAAAGTTTAATGAATTTCAAAATTCTCTTCCTATTCTTAAATCTAAAGTACAACCTGACATCAGAGCTGTTTCACTGTTTATTCCTCTGGAGCGACAGCAGATTGTAGTTGTCAGCCTGATTTTTCTTTCTTTCTTTCTTTTTTTTTTTTTTTTTGAAGTAGTTGTCTCTAAAATAAAATCTTTCAAAGCTGTAAAGTGACATCTGAAATTCTTGTCCTTTGATTTCTCTTCCCTTGCTAATGCTCTCAGCTTTGTTGTCATGAGAACATACATGCTAAACCCCCTAGAGTGAACCTCCACGGCACCTCTTTTGATATAGTAGATTGGACATTTCTTACTCTTTATCATTTGATCTCTGAAATTGTTTGTTAAGTTTTCCTCCAAAGGAATGTTTTTATTGATTGCTTCTATGGCTGTGAAACATATTTTCTATATTAACAGAAATGTTTGCATTTTCTCTTTGTAAGTTCAGAGGTAGAGCTCTAGTAACACAATTTTATTTCTTCTTCCAACTTACGTCTATATTAAGGATCTCCTAACCTTTAAGGCAGACATTTTCAAATCAATTATGTTGTTTTTCAAGAGGGAAGCTAGGGAAGAATTGAGAATCCAAGCTAAATTCTATTTACTCTTTCACAATCATGAACACATTCTGGCTTGTAGAAGTCTGGACAGTACAAACAAGGAATATAATTGTGGAGACTGAAACAGAAAAATAAATTAAAGAAAGACACTACACAGTAATAATTATTTAGCTGTTGTAGTGATGCTGTTGCGTAGTATACATGAGGAATTATCCATAAATAACTTATTCAATACTATCTAGTTCAAAAAAGTGGCAGAAATGAACAGCAACAGATATTATCTGTTACATACTGATACATATCAGAGAACTGGGAAGTAAAATATTGAGTATATTTTCCTGTATTGTTTATGTTGGATTTAAAATTAGGAAAGTCTCAAAAAAGAATTTTTCCCATATTAGGAAGTCTTGGGATTTCAGAGTTTTATGCTTGCCTTGCCTGTGATACTCTAATCAGTAGAGCTTAACAGCATTGATATTCATTAAGTAAATCAAAAACAGGTTTCCTGGGAGTAAGGAATTCAGGACTGTGCTCACAATCTATCTGTTTAAAAAAATCCTACGAAGGAAAAGGAGCTCTCATTGATCAGCTGTGATCTCTGCCTCTTCTGTAATTATGTCAGATAGAGCACACCTTATTTGGGAGCTGCAATGCACAAATATTGATAGAACATGTTTTAATATGGTCATTATCTCTTCTCAAAGGAGAAAACTAAGGAAAAGTGAAGAAAGAGCAGCAATATTTTGCAACATTTTCTTTGCCACGTGTCTTGTAAATTAAGTGAAATCAATTATTTTCAAAGAGTCAGAGACAAATCTAATGCTGTTATTTTAAGCGTGGATGGGATAGGAGCAAACAGGGGCTCACACACATGGAAACAACAGTCAGAATACTGTGTTCTTCTTCATCCAATAAGAACAATGTATTCTGATCTTCATCTTCCCAAACTAATGTAAGGCTTTTTCCATGAGCAACTGATATGTTTTTTTCTTTCAGTGTGAGAGTTCAGAGATTACAACTGCAAGGCACAAAAACATACATATAGGGTTTCTTGGGGTTTTCGCTGATTTTAACTCAACTGTATCTGATAATTGTGTCTAGACTCTGACTCATCACAGAGAAGTGTTCATCTCTCAGAGACGAAGACAAAGGAAAAGGAGTCAGTGGTGAAAACTCCTTCCAGCACAGAGCCTCCAGTCACTTTGACTGCAAAGGAAAAAGCCCATTTTGCTCACCAAGCAGAGAGTGTACCGCATGAGGATGCAAGGAAAATGGGATCCAGATCTGGATGGTAGAAAACAGTTCCAACTGGTCTGAACTGAACACAGTCCTAGGCGCAAAAGACTGTGACATCTTTACTAGACATACAGATTTTGAGGAAGAAGATCTTAGTTTAGGCTTAGGCTTAAATAGCGCAATATTCTATAGCTTGAAATTCTACAGCATTTACCTCAGACCTTCAGATAGGCAAGGGTTTTTAAATCTATTTTTGCCACCAAGCAAGCTCACAAAACACTGTAGACATGAAGAAGTGTGTTCCAGCTCCTTCCAAGTATCTGTTGTCTTTACAAGAATTGCAAAATAATAAAATCTTCTTTTGTGGTAAGAATGAAGGCTCCCCAGTGAGATTTTTAAAGGCATGGAGACATTAGAAACATTTGCAGCCACTTCATTGATTTTTAAAAGAAACCTAAACAGTGCAATTGTCAGCTAATTAAAATGGTTGTTCCCACTTGCACTGAATTTCTTGTGGAGGATCACTACTTCCCTTGCAGTAAATTTTGATACTATGTTTTAAGATTTTAGATGAAGAGAAAAGTTGAGTGGAGCCATAAAGATGTGCAGCAACACCAGTATCCCAGGAGCATGGATCTTTTTGGTACAGACAGTTAAAGCAAATGCCATCCACTGAGCAAGGACTTGAATGCCTTCTGATGAAAAAGTTAGCTTTATAGACTGGTATTTCCAGAAGGAATAATATCATAAACTCAACAAGGAAAGGAAGTGATATTTATCTATCTTCTTATGTCACATATTAAGAAGAAATA
The DNA here is from genome assembly GCA_037305975.1 of Chrysolophus pictus. NCBI lineage: Eukaryota > Metazoa > Chordata > Aves > Galliformes > Phasianidae > Chrysolophus > Chrysolophus pictus. The sequence goes on from CM074579.1 coordinate 15,137,840, forward strand.
GTTCTGATGAATGAAGTTTAGAGTTTCAGTTACCCACCCTACTCGAGACAGCTTATGACCCTGGCACTGTGCAGTTCTTGCTAGTATTATTTCTTACTAGTATTCCCAAATGCAATTATAAAGACTTCTCAAAGGTCACTGTGCAGAACATCTACTCTCTGTCCTAAGACGTGGATTACAGAAAAGCAAAACAGTGAAGAGGACAGTTGAACCACTGACATAAGAAAGCTACAGGAATTTGCAGATTGGAACTCACAACAACATTCTTATCTGGCAAGACAGACATGGCCAAATTTTTGAGATGCAGATAAATGTATATTAAGTCTTCAACATGCCTAAGCATTTCAGCTTTTTTTTTTTTTTCTTTCTTTCTTTTTTTTTTTTAATAAATCTCATTTTCTTTGTCAAATGCCTGTTACTTAGTCTCTGGGAGGAATCCCAATAGTACCTGAGTTAGGTGCTGAGTCTCCTGTATGTTCATTTCAGAGACTCTAGAGTACATGTCAGCGTGGTTGAGTTAGCAGCATAATTTTATTTATATATATATATATATGTATATATATATATATATATATATATATGTATTTATAGCACATGCTATGCTTCAAGGCAACAACATGAGGTTAACCTTAGACAATTAAAGATGGACAATATAATTGACACCAGTTTTCAAAATATAGCTCTTACTTTTTCAGAGAGCCCTTGGGCAGATTCACAAAATAAACAACATGGAGCTCTGATTTTATTGTAATGGGAACCAAGAAAATAAACAAAAATAAATAACTGCTTTTGAAGAGTGTTAATAGACAATTATCTTACTATAACATTTTAAATGTACATTAAAAGGTTAACCTTGCATGATAAAACCAAGAAGTATGATTTTTACTTTTTAGGTAATTGAGAGTTTAAATTGAAAGTATATTAATGAATGCAATAACAGTTAGAACAATCAAATTTCTAATATTTCAAAACATTGCAGGCCAAACAGATAAAACTGTTCACATCACCAGCATTCCCTGGCACTTTCTAGTTTTGTGCAGTCATTCAGGAGTCTACAACATGAAATCCTGGGTTACTAAACTCTGCTAAGACCTGTGTGTAGAGAAGCAGAATTGTGTCCATGTCTGCACCAAATCTCATTCACCAAGCAGGTTACTGTCCTGCCAGTAATGGACAATTGACTATAATCACTTTTATTTTCTTAAGCATATAAACTAGAGAAAGCAAAGAGGAGACAATGGCAAAGTCTAAGATGAAATCAGATGTGATCTTTTTGAAATGGAGAACATTTCCATGGTTTTAATTAGAAGCCTTGGAACTAAAGTTAAGCAAGCTTGAAGATCCCTGCACTTTCAGTTTAGCCTGGTGAAACTTTCAAAAATCTGCCTGCTTTACAGCACATAGGTTTTATAGCCTCTCACTCCATTAAAAAAAATGAATAAATTAGAAGCCTCAAGGCAGCCACATATTTAGAAGCAATGAAAATCCAACCTGTCTACGTCGAAAGCATTTAAAGGCAGATGTATCTGAGCAGAAATGAAAGCACAGTAGAATGAATTAAAACACTGTTACTTTGCCCTAATCTATGTAGCTCCTCACGGCACAAGTCTGAAGACTGAGAATTCACTCCTTGTTTCTTAATATTTAACGAAATGACAAATACCAGTGTAAAAAAAATAGCTAGCCTTGTGAACAACCTATCTCATTGCAACATCAGACCATGTTAAAAACATAGTGGGCCATTCCATGGAAGTCAAAACCAATCAATTGTATATGAAAAACTACCAGAGCATTAAACAGACATCATTATGAAATTCTACTATGACAAGAATTCTTCTCTTTCTTACTGTTAGGTCCCTACTCATACTTTTAGTCTCAATATGAATTGTGGAATGGAAGGATGATAACCTAATCTGAAAGCATAACTAACGATTTCTGAGCCTTAATGCTAGATTGAACTATTCACTTAAAATATAAAAAAAAAATTAAAAGATATATCTCTACCTCCTTCTTTCAATGGCCGCTATCAGATACATAGATGTGTCATAAGATTCAGGTCAGACATAGAAAAGTTACTATTTCTTGGTATTCTTGGAACTTACAGAACAAGACATAACGAATGCAAAGTAAGCTCAGCCACAGACATTTTTAACAAGAAATTATTAATTGAATGAACATGTAACTCAAGTCTATCTACAGTCTTGAGCTCACACAGTTCAGACTTGAATTGCTTTCATCACAGAAGAATTAGGTGAGTACAAGATTAGGCTAAAACATGGCAGATCAATAATAAATTCAAAATACATAAGTCTTATGAGCCTGTATCCCCACATGTGTTTTTAAAATACATTTATGTGTGTTTGTATTAGTTGTCTCTCACTCCTGGCAAGCATCCAGCATTGCCTGCCTGTAGGAAATGCTAAGCAACCCCTACCCCCACCTCTGAATATCTACTTTTATAGTAGGATCGTTAGTAACTTGAGCAACATGTTTCATATTAAGGACTCATCAGCTTCAAAGATACTCTCAAAAAAAGGAATTAAACACTTACGTTACATGCTTTGGAAGTTCTGCTCTGTGTCTCTTGATCATCAAAGTTACCCTACAAAAATATTTCTCTCTCAATTTTAGATCAGTATTAGAACTAAAAAAGATTCTGTACAATATTTTAAGACATTAAAGAGAGCATATCTTGACATAAAATTCAGCTTGCTATAATACTGCCTTGGTGTTCTACAGTTCTAACAATGTTCACAAGATTGTTTATTGAGAATGAAGAAAGAAACCATTGTAGGGCCACGTAGCTTACAACATAAAACAACCTATTATTGAAAATCCTTTAGATTTTCTGTTAATTTGGGGGGGGGAGGAGGAGGGATGGGAGGGATGGGCTAAGAGCAAAGCATGGAATCTGTTCTGCTGTCTCATAAAAGAAACATGGTTTCTTATGTCTTCTATCCATCCTTGTCTACCTCGTCCATTTTGCTACTGATCCAAGAGTGAACTTCGTAGATGTTAGTTTTGAGTTTCTCCCACTTATTTCTACTCTTTGAACATGAATGTCCAGCAGACATTAAAATACTGAACAATCTAAAGAAAGTCTTCTTCATATCAGTTAAAACATGGAGGAACTCACAGTTCTTAAAGATAGCCATTCCTCACAAGATGGCTATTCTAGATGATGAGCTTCAGCTGGAAAATGAATCTTCCCATAAAATTTAAGAGACAAGTATCCCGCTTTGTGGGATTTTACCTTAATATAAGGAGGCATTCATCCAGATCAATTGAGTATGCCAAGCATAACAGAAAGATACATGTTTGTGTATAAGGAACAGATTTATTAGGATGGTTAAAATAAAGATGCTCATTTAATAGGATTTACAAATAGAGATTGTGCCCAATATTCACTGGGGTCAAGAGAGTTAGAAATCAACCTAATTTTATAAATCTGATCAGAGATTTACTTCCACACAGAAAAACTGGCCTTCAATCCTTCTTTTCAAGGTATTATTAAAATGTATATCACGTGACTTTTTTCAAAATAAAATTATCAGTGTTCATTTTCCAAATTCAGGGTCAATGTTGTGTTACTACTTTTTAGGATTGTGAACACATGCTAAATGGCATTGTCTTCATTTTCAGCAAGAGGAATGGATTTAAACTATATTTGGCATTAGCTGTGAAGGGACACAAAGGGATATAGAAGAAAGCCAGCAAATTCTTTAAAGAGAATATCTAATTTAGATGACTTTCAAAAAATTGCATTTTTTGTGAAAAAATTGTCAGAGTTTTTTAGCTTAAGATGGAAAACTGAACGGAAATTTAAATGACAGGGGTCTTTTTTTACAAAAAGATAGTGCTGTTTTTTAGCAGAGACGTTTCTCTTCACAGGTTTTTCAAATTATATGTTCTTGTGAAGGATGTTAAATGTCTGGGTTGTAAATTTCAAATTGTCACTGCATGATGAACTCCAAGATGAGGAAGGAAGGAAAGAATTACTTGTTTTTAATTTAGACTGAACATAAGCTATTGAAAATTCATATTTCGTTTGTGGATTTTGTTCTACATTCACAGGAGTTAGAAGTGCTACTTCAAGGCTCACTAGCAGAAATACCACAGAAATTTCTAAGTTATGCTAATTTTTTACTATTTGGAGGTAAAAAACAGATGAAACTGAGAATTTCTATTTTTAAAGAAATTTTCTAGAAAGAATTTCTAATATCTGCTGAGTGTTAAACTACATCTTCTTGACCAATAAACTCCATATATTTCATTCAGTATGGCTGGTACACGATGCATAGTATTAAAGCAAATTAAAGTGTTACAGCATAAGAAATTAGACTCATTCTACTAAGACTCTATTGAAAACTTTTAAAATGAAAATTCATCGGAAGCAGCTGATTTTCCATACAAAGTTTCATTCTGATTAAACATTAGTTTTAAAGAATGCCAGGCAGTCATGCTGACAAAACACAATGAGGTTCTACCTAAAATTTTATAGCTGTAAAGACTGTGAAAATCATTTGACATCAGCACGTATAGGACTTGCTCCAAAATCTGAACTATAATTTGATTTTGCAATTCATTAAGTTGCTGATATGTGACAGGGAAATGAGAAGGGCAGATTTTCCCTAAGGATCATAAGAAATTTTGGTAAAAATGCATGCCAGGGGTCTGCACCATCAGTATAAGACTTGAAGATATTTAACAGTTTAGAGAACAGTGATCTTCTACACTGCTCGGTCAACCCATTATGTGACTCTAGGCAAGCATGAGATTTCTGTTCCTTGAGCTACCCACAGTCATTCCTTCTAGTACTGCTGCAAAGCTCATTTAGCTTGTCTAAAGGACTCTGAATCTCCTGCAAAAGATGCAAGCTATTGCATATGGTCCAAATCGATCTTGGCTCAAGAGCTGTTTGTCTTGGAAACAGCGAAGCGTCCAGGCATGTTACTGCAAAAGCCCCATTCTTTGCAAGAGATCCAAAACAAAGTACTGCAGTAAAAGTAATGGGGAAAACAGCTAGTTTATTCTCCTGATTGTCTTGATAAGACAAGTTGTAATTACTCTGCCAATAATAGAGGAAGAGAGAATTGAGAAAAAATGGTTACCATCAACAAGAGAAATAAATCCCAATTTACCGCTACAGGAGAAAGTAATGGAGAGAGTTCTGATGGATTAAGCGATGCCTCTTTCCCCTCACTCTTCTTAGACAAAATGCACAGCAATGTGCATTTATATGTTCTTTAAAAAGAATTGCTAATGTAGCTTTTATGTAGCAGAAATGTTGTGTAGTCTAATTCAAAAATGGAATTGAAGAAACTGAGTAAAATCAGGAAACTGAAGTAGGAAGGGAAAGGGAAAATACTTGAGTGAATACTTCTCTGTGCTTTTCAGAATCTGATGTACAGTACATAGTTTTATGCAGATGCAAAATACAAGTGTATTCTACACATAGTTGTGCTCCTCATATCTTCTATCTGTAGAGTTCACTCCAGGGTACAAGAAAAAAAAATAATAAAAAAAAATCACAGTAGCCTCATAGCCACCATTTACTGCACACTCTTGGCAGTTTCCAAAATGTCTCAGAAGAGAACACATTCCAGCTGTCTCCTGCACTCATCTTCCTGAGATGCAAGCGGAACAATGCAAGGAGAACAAAGATATTGCTTGAACAAAGGCAGCATTAAATACTGGCAAGGAAATAAGAAACAAAATATTCCCTTCAAACATGGGGAAGGCACTCAAGTTCACATTTTTTCTTCTGTGTGTTTTCTTAGTAAGGGTTTGTGTAGCTCAGAGATTAAAAATGTAACACATACTTGCTTCAGTTGCTATGGTAATTCTCTTGTGGTTTTTTTTTTATTATTTTTTATTATTATTATTTAACTGAAGAGCACTGTAAATAGCTATATAAATGTCCAGAACACAAGACACAGTTTTGCCCCAGGCATCTTTTATTTACACATCCCTCTTTTCCAGCAAAACTTTATTGTTGTTGTTTTTAATGAATATGCACACTCTATGCATCGAAGCAAAACTGAAGCAGAGAGGTACAGGAAATTGAATCCCCACTAATGAACAGTGTGGTATTTGAGACTATTTCAGAACCCAAATGTCACAGATGTTCAGGTGGAAATTCTTTATCATCGTATGAATTTGGAGATGGATGAGCAGTGTTTGTCAGAAGAATTAGCATTACAACAGCATCAAGTGACCAGCAATGGGAAGGGATCCCTATGGTAGAGCTCCTGATGGGAGAGTCAGGGAGGTCTCAATGGCTTGACATGAGCACTTGCTGCCATGCCCATAGAAGGGACCTAGCCATCTGTCAGAAAACTTTGCAAATTAAAAGCAGCCAAAATTTGGAATATGCTTACAGTTATTTTAGTCATCTTGCTTAATTTAATAGGATACTGAGAATACCTGTCTGCTTTGACAGGCATGGGCCCTAGGCAAGTATCATTAGTAGAGGAAGACATACTTTTCTGGACAATTCCAAGGGAAACAAAGTATTGAGAGTCAGACTGGTCTTGAGGATGGTATATATCACCAGTCATTGTTTTAGCAGAAGATATTCAAGCACAACCATAGCTATGCAGAACTTTCCCTGCAAGTCAAGATAGGTCCATGTTCACCAAAGTGTTTGCACCAAAGTGTGGAAGCGTCTGTATTACGTACTTGTGTGCATTCAGCACTGCTGAGAGAAAGCAGTAATACATAAACAGTAATCCATCAGTGTGGGTGGAGCAATGCTCAGGAGAGCAATTTTCACATGCAAAAAGATGCAGAATACTGAAGCCGCAGGTTATGAAAGAAGAGCTGATTAAAATGGATGGTTGGGGCAATGGAAGGAGAAAGGTAAAATGTAAGACAGAAAACTGCAGATAAAAATAAAAGAAATCAGAAGACTAAGAGAGTCAGAAGAAAAGGAGAAAAGATGAGAAAAGAAAAAGAAAAGAAGATGAAAGAAAAAAGAGAACAGTAAAGAAGAAATTAAGAGAAAATTTTTCTTACAGTATGTTTCATGGTTAGGGATATTGCACCTTTCTATGCTTTTCTGATGAGTGTTATCTTAGGCCTTATACATCTGCCTTTTTTGGAGAAGCTTCAAAAACATTTTTCTCCTCTCAGAAAAGCCCCAGCCTGCAGCAAGTGCTGGGACTACATTTCCTGCCTGGATCTTCCCATTCCCTCTCCTGTTTTGGGACCATCTGAGATAAGAGTCTCTTTAACAAAAAAAAAAAAAAAAGTCATTTAACAGAAGAAAGTATTCCCTTATTTGTGAAAACAACAACAAAACAAAACAACAAAAAAAACATTTTCTCTATCAGTCTATCTGTATTCGTGTGTCTTATCTAAAGGCAGACCAGTTCCCAAAAGGAGTACAGACAGAGCAATTTTAGCTAGATACTTCATGGACCCTCCAGAACTGTCCCACTACTCTGCTCAGAAAGTGAAATTGTCAATTATTCTTCTGCCTTCTTGAATTTTCTCATTAAAGAAGCCTTCAGGTTTGGGTGAAACAAAAGTTAAAATTGATCAAATTGTATAAGCAGAACTGCATCTGAAAGCAAATGTTTAGGAAGGGGCTAAGGTTGGCTCTGCTTTTATTCTTACAGTCTGTTTTCCCTTGTCTCTTGCCTTAGTGCACTAAGCATGTAATTCCCTATTGAAAACAACTTAGACAGGACTCCCTGTAAAACAAACATATGAAAGCAGATTAGCTCCAAAGAGTGTGCTTATTGACCAAAACAGCAACACAAGTATATGCAGAGCAGTCCAGCAATAGAAACCAAAGGCAGTTTACTTTCTCTTTCCTCATGAAGCTCCTGCATCTCTCTAGTTCTATCAAACAGCAAAAGAATTAAGCCACACATTTTTTCCTTGCTTCTTCCTCACGTGTCAGTTACTCAGTTGCTAAGGGAACACAAAATGCAACAGCACGGCTCCAGCATAGCAAGGTTCAGCTCTGACTGATAGAAATGGCAGAGAAATCCAACTTGCTGAACAATGGCAGTACATTTCCAGATAAACAAAAGGTAAGTGACTATATTGTGTGCAAGAGAATCTCAAGCCATGGTTTTGAGCATTGTTTCAGGCTCTCCTGAGCAATGGTGTTGTCTCTGTTTATAATTTGCTATCATATCGCACAGCACCTTCCACTGGCATCTCTTCACTCTTCCCTCCTGAACACTTCTAGGGATTTTGCAAAGACGCAAGGAGTTCACCCAACTGCAACCACAGCCAAGAAGCTCTGCTCCAACCTGTAGCAATTACAGCATGATTAATTACAGGCTACACCCTCCAACGTCAGCCTCTGTGCTTCTCCTTGAGATGCCTCATCACAGTCTGACTGCACTCCTTCCCACAGCTACAGTCACTAACTCTGGGGCAGTTACCCTGACCACAGTCTGGCTAGAGAAGTGCAGACTGCATGCGACTCCAGTTCCTGGCCAAGCTTTAAATACAAACGTCCATTTTTATTATTATTATTATTTTTTCAAATGAAGTTACTGTACTGCTGATTCATTACAAATATCAGTCCGTCTGTGGGCCAAAAATATTGCTGCTTGAAAGGCAGCAGCTCCAGTGGGGAAGTTTTCAGAGGCAGAATGAAAGGCAGATTTGGAGGACTTGCAGCTGTGTGCTCCAAACTTGATTTTAGTATAATTAAGATTTATTATTTGGGAAGAACTGACAATGTGGTCAGCTAAGTAGAAAATGCAAATAGAATGCAGTTAATAAGGTCTCAAAGAAATGGCAACCAGAAAGCACATGCTTGTTCATGCCCCTGGAAAAAAGGAAAAAAAAAAAGAAAAAGGGATCCAGATTTGTGAGCATATGCACATATGCTTGTAAGAAGCACTGTGATGGCTTTTTATTGATGTTTATTGCTTTGGGTCTTTCACAAGCAGTTAGATTTCAGGAGAGATTTGAATCTGTGTCATTAGCCAGTATCCCAAGAGCTAATAGTGCCACTGGCAAGGGCAGGCTAGCTAAGAACAACTATTTCTATTATCTCCAACATATTTATTGGTGGTTGAGATGAAATGAAAGGAACTTAATATATATCTATGCCTGCTCTTTCTTAATCAGGAACTAGGCAAACAAACAGCCAAAGCAGCCACATAAATCTCACTAGTCCTTCCCTGAAATAATGGCATTTGACATTTTTTGCAGTTAGGAATGTGTTGTGTGAGTTTATGTACTTTCACTAGTGCTGAGTTTTTCTTGCTGATCATACACATGTTTTTAATGTACAAGAATTCAAAAGTTTGTTAGAAAATATGAGCATACATAAGTTGGAGCTCACATAGCACTACAGCCTCACCTGCTTTTCCAGAATTCCAGTCTATCTATTCCTAAACACATTCAAATATTACTTAAAAAACAAAACAAAAAAATCCTGATTAAATGCTTAGCAAGATTCTTTCATTTGTTCATTTAAAAAAATTCACTTCCTCACAATCAGAAAGAAAACCAGAAATGTTCACTCCTGCACATAAAGTAAGCAGTAATTTAGCAATCAATTAATCTACCTATGATATTTACGTGGAGTTAGACATACCAAATGGCACTGAGGAAACACTCCAGAAAATAAAAATAGTTATTTCACCACATTTATGATTCTAATCTACGCTGTTATGGCTTTCTGGCAATAAATTCTAAATTAGTTCTGGTTCTAATTACAAAAGAACAAGTTTAGGCAAATACAACAGGTATGATTTCATACTGATCATATCTTAATAAAGGCATGCTTTTCAATTTATAGCATTTCAAAGAAAAAATGACTTATGTTGATCCACAGCATTCCTGGGGGAGTTGGTCAGTCATCTCTCTGGGTTGGTAGTGAAGGAGCGCCTTTTTCCCTTGCGAACATTACAATGATAGTTTCCAGTACAATAACCCTAGTTAATGTCTGATGCTTTCACTTTGCCTTTACATCTCTGTTGTACAAATGTCAGTGATTTTAGCACTGAGCTTAACCTTTACACGCTTTTCTCCTCTTTCTCCTGAAACCTTGCTCTCTCTTTCCTCTGCTGGGTTTAGATGACAGCAAACTAGAATGCATCCTGTACACACACACATTGCTGCCTGAATTCCTCCAAGGCATTTCATGATGAGTCTACTGAGTGGCATTGTTCTGTAGTGCATACACCAGCTCAAAAACCCCCTGTCACTTGGAGAAATGTTACAGACGAGGCAGAAGCCACCTTCATGCAGACTACAGTTACCAGGGAGGCCTTCAGACACCTTGCTGACTCTTCACAAAAGCCACATTACCTAACAAATGCTAAAATCTGGAAGCACAGTTAGGAGCACTAACCTTTTGTGAATCACTCGTTTTTTTGGATAACCTCAAGCAAAGGCTTTTTAAGATCAGATATAAACCAATATTCTCCAACCTAAAAAAGAAATACCACTCTCCTAACTAAAATGCTATTCTGCAGTCTGATATCTCATTTTTAATATCTACTTCATCTCAGGAAAAGTTGGTCATTTTTAGGGACTCAAGGTAGGAATCAAGCGTTATCCCACAATCTGATGTTCTCAGTAAAGGGCAAAAAGAAATAAACTGAAGACACTTATGATTCATTTCTAATTATTACATCTATACATTAGCAATTCTTTCAAACACTGTTTGTACCTCTGTAGCCAAAAGAATCTCAATCTCAATGTTCATCCTGTTTTCTGAGAGCAAAATGAGGTAGAGAAGTGAAACGACGCAACTCCCCAAAGTCAGAGAAATTCTTCAGACCAACACAATAATGCAATGGAAAGTCCTGAGCTGCTGTTTCACCCACTGAGCCATACAGCTTCCCCCAGGAACTGGAATATTAATTATTGACCATATGTGCCAGGGTGAATGATCTCTATCTGTACAGGAGGGTTTGCTTTTCTTGAGTAGCATTGCTTGTTGCTGCCTGTCTGCACTGCAGAGCACACAGCTGCTTTCTGAGTTTCTCTGCCCATTCCTGATAGAAACCTCAACAAAAATATCAGTTTATCAGCTGATGCTTACAGCATGCATTCCATTGGGCTGACAAACTTTATAATTCTTGGTGGTAAATGGCTAGCCTAGATGTTTATTTAAACCTCCCCACGCCCCTCTGGTTCTGGAAGCTGTGAAACTCCTAAGGCTGGGCTTATAAAAGTTGCAAACTAAGAGGACAAGCAAAAATTCCAGGCAATACACAGGAAGGGTTTTGCTGAGTGTAAAATACAGGGACAAGTTACTAGCCTACCACTGAAATAAGCTGGAAAGGGATTTTCTTACTATGCTGCCATCTCTGAGTGTGGCTAGGTCCAGGAGAAGCTGAAATGACCCCTTCTGCACATTTTGATTTTTTCCTCCTGCTTTTTTCCCACTCCCAGAAAAGAAGATCCCACTTTTATCACTCCCAGAATACAGTTTAAGATCCCAAAATGAAAAACATCAAGAGGATACTGTGAACGGAGCCGAAGTATCCCTTTTTCCTAGCATCTCATCCACTCGTTACAGCCATACCTTTCAAATCCTTCAGTAACTCATCCTCCCAGGTGCTACCAGCCAGTCTATAAGAATTTCTTGGAACATGCATCATTGGGGTAAACTTCCTCTGGAGTTTCTATTGCTAAACTCTGAAAAGACACTTACAGTGTTGATATTTGGTTCTCCCACACTGTATATTTTACACCACTATTGTTAAAGACTTAACACAAGTTTTTATTTTACCGAAAGAAAGCTATTGACACCACATGTCTCTTCATATCACCCACAGACCATTCCATCTTTTGCTACTAATGCACATATAACCAGCTGAAACAGCAAGTTACCTGTGATAATGTAATGTTTTTAGACAGAATTGTATTAATGTTATTTGCTATAATATGCACATGTACATGTTACATGCATTCAGAATTCAACTAAACCTCAATTGAAAGTGATCAGAAATCTCTTCTGAATTTAGCAGTGGGATCAGGCTTTTCCTACAACAACTGACATTTAAATGCCTTCTCATCACCCTGTTTTCAATTCAAACCCAGTGAAATCAACAGAAAAGGACATTTCTCTGTCAATAGAAAAGGACTTCACAGTAAGAACAGTTGGTCATTTATTCAAAGCTAGTAGTTTGACATCATTTCAACAAATCATCAAAAGACCGGGTGGGAGAAGTGAGAAGTCATCTAGTATATTCTCTGCTTCAGCAGAGGATCAAATATAACTACCACATTTCTGACAGATGTTTGCCCAATCTGCTCTTAAAATCACCCAGTGACAATCATTCCCACAATACTGTTAGGCACTTTCTTCTCCAACTAAATTATTCTTATAGAAAGAAAATAATCCCTATAATCTAACCTAAATCTGTCTCTCTACAGTTTATGACCAGTATTCTACCTACACGCAACACACAAGAGCGACTCGGTCCATACCTTCTACAGGTCTTCTCTCCACACTTGAAGTGCACTGTACCTTAACATCAATTTCTTCACGTTTCATCTTCTCCAAACAACTCTACATCTTTCAGCCCTTTTGCTCAGGATATTCACATAAACCCTCTTGTTGCAGCCCTCAGAAATTCCTCCAGCCAATCTTTCTCAAAGACTTACAAATGGGCACAGCTCTGCAGCAGAGGTAGCACCTGTGCTGATCAGGACCAGCAATTTTCATTCTCCCTATCCCAGCTTGCAAGGCGCTGCACCTCTCAGAGAGCTGCAGGACTGCATCTCAGCCACTTCTTCATCAGCCATTGTGCAGGTCTTCATCCCTAACCCTGTAATTCTTTTCCTTGAATTGCATCCTTTTTTTTCAGGTTATTTCTCAAGACCAGTTTGAATTGTATCTACTGTTTAGAAGAAAAACTTAGGTTTTCCTCTCAGCTAGGCTCTGTAATTTAGCGAGTCCTTCAGTCCTGAGAATCTGCAGCCCAGCTCAACAAGAAAAGCCTCTTACAGAGGCCAGCTCAAGGTCTGCTCCTGTCTAAGCAGAACACCAGACATGCTGCACTGGTTCCATTTTCAGAGGTTTCAGCTACTCTGTGCCATGAGACAGAGACAAAAACTTGATCACAGCTTGGATGTACATTATTTCTTCCATATTTACAATGTTGCTTACCCTATTAAGCAAAGAAATTAGGCTAGTTTGATATGTTTATTTTATAAATCCATGCTAACTTCTACTCTTTTCCTTGTTATGTGATTGTTAACAGCCTTTGTTGCAGTGCTTTTCCGGGAACTGGTGCCACAGCGAGTGATGTGTGACTGCCTGAATTCCCTGTGTTTTTCCCCTTTCTCCTGCTGGAAGTTCCCCATCACCGTCACCTTAAGGATGCAACACTGGCTCAGGGCTGCAGCACTGCTGGCGCCTGTTCCTGAAGCTCCCCTGGCAAATTTTAGCAGATCCAGACCAAATTTAACGTGGAAATATATTTCAATTCTTTCCTGATTTATTGCTATGTCTTACTGGTGTGTGTTTAGTGAGGGTGGTCTCTTTCGTTTTAGGTTTTTTTGTTTATTTCTAAACTAATCTTCAAAATATTTTATCTTGTCCTACCAGGATACCAAATACAACATGAATTGCCTAATGCATGCTCTGATTATTCCCTGCAGCACTGTGAATGTTACACTGACAGACACATCAGCAATAAAATGCTATGCAGTAAAATAAGTCACTACAAACCTAACATGTTAATTATAGAGGGACTTCTATGAAATAACCCTGAATGAAAGACAGATTGTGGGAGAAACCGCTAAAACAAATGTAAAATCAAGGGTGTTTTTATTTTACTTTTCTTAATGGTTTAGTTGAAAAATATTTTTCAGTAAATACTTTAATTCTCAATTACAGTAGAAAATACGCTTATTTCTGTGTTTTCGCTGTGTTCCTATTATGCATCTCAATCTCAAAGTCATAAATATCAATTATTAAAAACATATCAGTGATACTGAAGCTCAAAAATATGTTTTTGCCATGATATTAATTGCTTAATGTGGTTACTTGTCTCAAACCAATTTTAGTGTACAATTATCTTTAGCCACGGTATTCCAGAGACTGTTCTTTACTGCAAATTTTACTTTCCTTTTAATTATTCATGAGCTATGCCCTGATGATGTGAAATATATTCCAAAACCTACATTTTTTTTCTAATACTAAGGACTGCAAGTAAATTGGTAGCCCTCAGTAACAACATATGTTTATAATTATGATTACCATCAGGGAATTCAACCTTACAGAAGGATAGAAAAGAGGCCCAAGCAGGGAAACCTCAAAAAGTGCATGGAAAAAAGAAAGGGAGGAGAAAGCTGAAATGGGAAAACCACTCTTGGATAATGGAAAAGACTCGGTTGTAAAAACAAGCACTGGTTTCAGCTGGGGCTGCACAAGAAATTTCAATATTTTGGTGACTGATAAATATTTAGAAACAAGTTTTTCTTCTCCCTAGAGAAATGATTTTGTGCAACTGTCGCCTTATAAGCTCTATGCATATAACCCTCTGAAGCACTAATCATCACAAAAACTTCCAACACATCAGTTACCTGACAGCAGGATTAAAACACTATAAATACTGCTTCCTGTTATTAATGAAGTATGCATACATTTAAAACTGCAATAATTAACATTGAATCGAGTTTTCTGTTATAAAACTCACTCTGAGTGTTCAAAAGCTCAGCTGTTTGAAATCACACTGAGCTCAAGTTGGCAAGCTGTACTTGTGTGCACAGAAGATACAGATTTTATAGCACATAAATGTGCATTTGGGGACTAGAAATCACTAAGTTCTGGGAGAATCCTGACAGATTGACATTTACAGTTTAGTTTGACTGAGGAAAGCCCCCATACTTCTTGAATCTAATGACTTCAAGTAGAAGTCTTTGGAAATTGTCACCATCCATTCACTTAAACTCAACAGGTTTGCAAAACAAATAGTCCTCAGGGTTTCGTGCACCCATTCCTCAAAAGACTTTTTAATCTGAAAAGTTTGGTAAGTGGGTGAAATGTATATTACTTTATTACTTTGCTTTATTTTCTTTATAAGTTACGTTACCTTTACTAAGAGAAAACTAATTGTGACAACTGAATGAAATTCTATCAAAGAAATCCTGTATGGGCTGAAATTTTTCTTCTTTTTTCTTAAGCAACTGATTTTCTAAGGAAATTTCAGGCTAGGTTTGATTTAAAAATGAGTTAAATAATTGGTATCCTAAGTGATCATCTCTTTTGTCAGTAACTTCAAAATGGTGCTAGAAAAACTTCACAGCAGCCTGTTTTATGTATTCCGTGTTGGAAAAAAAAATCTATTCAGTGTTGGAAAAGGGCTGAAGTTGTAATATTTCTGCACTTTTTTACATTTTGCTTCCCCTTCTGAGGCTATACTGAATTAGGACACTCACCCAGCACTGGAGAAAGCAGTTCTTGTATCTGACTCTTGCCTCACTTACAAGGGATTCACCCATGATGAGGCCAGACAGGCCTTATTCAAAGAAAATCAAATGTAATGAAAGGAAGGCTCTCTGATTATTTAAATGTAAAGACAAAATAATCTGTAGTTCCTCATATCTCAGGGCAGCACCAAGTCACAGGACTTCCCTGGTATATACCTTTGACGCCAGCTTCAAAATTCATTTGATTATGAGTGAATCACAACTTCATTTTACTTTACCTTTTCATCATTTGTAGGAATTGCATATCTACGCTTCATGATTGTGGAAAAAACAGTCTGATAAACAAATGGTTCATGAACAAGTAGGAAGAATTCACTTCAAAAAGTGGGAAAAATTGAAAAGGATTGGGCTTTCAATAAGATATGGCAAATGTCATCTGGAATGCCAGAATGCCAGATAAAAGAAGCTTTAAATTAATTTCTAGTCGAACTAACTGGAATTTCTGATGCTAATTAAAATGCAAAGACATTAGATAATAATAAGTAACAAATTTCATTGTAAGCACAGTGTCCTGTACTGTTGGTCAAATGCTAATGAACAGTTATGCCCCAGGGCTACTGCATAAGAGAGGAAGAACCACTGACTGAAGTTTTTGTGTTTTAGCAAGTATTTGAGTTCTGCTATGAAGTGTTTCTGAAATACAGCAAATTATATACAAACATATAACCTCAGGTAGAAATACTATTGCTCCGTCCTGCAGAAATAGGCAGTGGCCTTTTGAGTCACCCAAAGCTCGGAAGGCCATGGAGATTGGCTTTGCAGCAGGCAGTTATTCAGCAGCAAGGTCACTGCAGGAAGAAGTCACATTGATCCAAAGGCTGACTGCACTTAGACTGAGGTGTAAGACACAACTTTGTGACAGAGCCAGGAACAGCACCTGTAAATAATTTTCTGTTAAAAGAAACCTTTGACCACATGAATTTCCTGGAACAGAGGAAACTGAAAAGCAAAAAAAATAAAAATAAAAATAAAAAAAAAATCCTCTCTTTGAATTCTTATTTCTTGATTTTCTTAGGGACCTAAGTCCTCAGACTTATCACTGTGGTAATTACAGGCTACTTCTGCCAAGTGTGAGACTGTCTTTAAATTTTATAACCCAGCTTTCAGCTTTTTTCTATCAGTCTTGCAACAAAGGTAATGTTCCATTACTATATAATAAATAGCAAAGCCAGTCTTATGCCCTAAAAACCTGTTCCCTGTAGAAATGTTAGACTGAAGGACTCCATGTTCACTCGAAATGGCTTTGCGTAGTAGTTGTATGGGAAAATCTTATGAAGATCTTTCATTTTTGGCTTTGTAACACTGACTTTATCCCTGCATCTTGGATCGGAGTTAGCATTACATGATCACTAACAAGATGAAAGGAAATAGCCCTTCAAATTTTGAGGAGTGGGAACTGATCACAGTTCCAGTTGACTTCAATGGTTATTTGTGTGCCTTACATCCCTGATAATAACATCTGAAAATGCTGAACAGGCATGTCTTGATTAAGGCTAATAATCCTAGCAACAGATATTTATTTCTGAAATGCACTATCAGAAGCTAAAACGTTTAATATCCTTCTTCAAGAAAAATGATGTATGTAGCTGAGGACTTCGTGGATTATTTCCTTTATCTGAGAACTGACTGGCTTGTTTCCAAAATACGTAACGGATCATTCAATTTGAAAATAAATTTGAAGAGTCTTTTAAAAATGTTTAGTAAACTTTGACTGTTATAATTATTCCAATGGTTATAAAATTAACATATATTCTATATATATATAACACATATAACAATATATATATATAATATAGAATGTTGTTATATATACATATAGAACATATATAACAATATATATAGAATATATAACAATATTCTATATTCTTACATATATCAAAAATCTTTATAGCATATTTGAAAGTTAATCACTGAAAACTGTGACCACAATCATTGTGGTCACTGTATTACCATTTAAATAAACAGTACTTGAAAATAATTTTAGCCTGATTCCTTGTATTGCTGCAGACTGAGAAAGCAATCAGTCTTGAAAACGGTAGGAATGACATGATAAGGAAACAGTCTGGAATGAGGACACTGCAGAGAATAATGTTGCAGGTGGGGATAGTAACCATTATGCAAATTACAGAAAAACATAGCGAAAGTCTCCAAGAATTTTAAAGTCCTCTAGATGTTAAAAATATTTTGGAGTTGGAGGGGTGCCTGTTCCTGGCACTTTAGGAACTGATCTCCAGGGCCTGTTTGTTTTTTGCTGCTCTTGATGAATAAGCAACTGGAACTCATCTATTGGTTCAAGCTGTTGATGAACTGCTGTGTCATGGAGTCAGGGCAGGATTTTCTTCCAGTTCTTCATCTCATGGAACCACAGACACAGAGGATTTGATTCTGTTTATCAACTGATGGGGAATCGTGGACCTCTTTTTCCTGTTATATGGAGAAAAATGTTTTCTATGTCCTTACTTCTGACATAGATACAATGTATGTATGTTTAAAGTATGCATTATAGCATTATGATGTCAAAGATGAAAAGAGAAGTACTTAGAAGAACTTTTGCTTAGGAATTTCTTTGTGTTTCTTCAAAATTAGATTTCTCTCACTTTCATCTTGAGAAAATGGATGGTCATTGAAACACATAATAGTCTGAATGATTAGGATATTGGCACGTCTGGTCATAAATAGGTTGACACTCTATGTTAAGGACTACACTTGCTTTACAGTTATCAATCAGAGGCAAAGCATTTTGAATAGAAGCAGACCAGTGTTCTGTATGACAAAGCCCATAGCAAAGATCTGATTTTAAAACAAAAGAAAACAAAGAAAAACAAAACAAATGAAATAAAATTAAAATACAAAAACCAAAATAGTAAATTAAACCAAAGCCAGGATATTCTTTGACTCTGCAATGTGTGGAGGAGAGATGCATTATGGACTACTTCCATTCGAAAAGCAGATGTGGAAACTCACCTAACAAATAATAACAAACTTGTGTCTTGCAGTTCAGCCAATAATAACAGTAAAACAGCTTAAAAGAAATTGAACTCAATATGAAATAACTACTTCAGACTCTTCATGACAATTAACATCAAACTATAAACTATATAGCACCTAGAATCATAATCTGGTGACATTTAATACAGGCAGGGCTTGATTCTACCAATAACATATTTGTATTGAAAGTTTCCAAACAGCTGACTGACTAGGGAAGCTAGGCTGACTGGGAAGTAAGAAATTAAAGACATGAAATAAATAGAAATGAGAACTTGTTCAAGAATTGCTCCTTATCTACTAAAAAAATCCATGACTCTTCAATCAAAAACAAAGAAAAATATTTTTAAAAAATTTAGAAAAAAAGACAAACAGGTCTAGCAGAGCTCTTAACAAATATGCTTTTTTGTAAGAACATTATTAACTAAAGGGAATTTTAGTCACTTACTGGCTACATGAAGATGACAAATATTTAATACAGAAAAAGCTGGTATCTTCTTTAGTTAATGATAATGTACAATGCCCCAGATGATATTTTTGTAATGCATGAGTTCATAGCTGGGTGCTAAAACAATGGCTACTTGGAAGAAATATTTTGAAGTCAATGAATGTCAGTAATCCGCACCTAAGTAAGTTAAAGGAAGGGCTGAGAAAATGTTCACTGTACTGCTGCTAAGCCATAATAAATTTTGTTGTATAAAGAAAATTCTAGGTGATTTTCAGAGTGCTACTGTGCAAATACTCAGAAAGTATCAAGTGATAAAATCAGCTGACTATTGGCCTAGGTTTAATCCAATGATTAAACCAATGGGATGTCATACACAGTACTAACCTGAAGAAAAAATAACAGAAAGAAGCCTCAGTAATACCAGATAATGCTTTACTGATAATAAATCTAAGAAAACGTGGCTCAGTTTTAATAAATAACAAGTCTGACAAAAGTTGAAAAATTGATAAACATAATTGAATTGAAAGTAATAATTTAACCTTTCAATGAAGCCCTAATAAGGTATAACATCCTAATTGAAACATGAGCAATACCAATAAACCACGTGTTATATGAATGAATGACCAAAATGATCAATAGCCAGCACAAGGTGCCAGCAGGGAATCACCAAGCGGAGATATTTATAGTGGCACAAAATAAGATATTTGCACAACAGTCATGAAAATAATAAAAACCCATCTAGTAGTAACAACGGGTTTATTATCACTGTTAAATAACAGCAATAAACATTTTTTCAATCTTGTTCTTTTACAAGATCATGTATATATTTAGAACTTTATTCTTACCATAAGGCCACAGAACTCAATGCAATTTCAAGGTAAGAACAGTGTCTGAAAAGCCTGTATAGATGCTATGTTCTAAGAAGATTTTTCCCAAAACAAGTTTTGTGCACTAAGTAGTGTAATAAGGAAAGTTCCTCATAAATTTTTATAAACGATTTCCTTTAAGTACCCCACTACCCACCATACTGAATTCCCCAGCTTGAATCAAAGGAAGGACTTAATAGTTGTATTTCTAATATTTTAGGTTTCTTTTTTTCTTTATATTTTTAACTGGAAGAATCATGAATAGAAAATAATTCAATTTGCAAAAGCATGGTAGACCAACAGTTCAGTAAAGAAGGTGAATATAACTTGGAATAGAGAATCGAAACACCCAAGAGAAACAGTAGTTTACCCATGAATAGTTTACCACTGATCGTTCATCAATATCTGTAGTCACGGCACTGAATGGTGAGTGTATTTGGATCTTGGTAATTTCTTTCAGGAGACAGCAGACACCAAATTACTAAATTATCCTATTACACTTTTACTTAGAAATATCCAGTTCATGCAGGCAGACTTTGAATAGGCTGGATTTTAACAGCAAAGCAGTACAATTTGAGCTCAGGCACCAGTTAGCAGCAAAGATATTTTTCACCATCTGCTCTTGGAAAATCCAGATTTTCATTCCCAGAACAGCCCCCACACATTTTCTTTTAGAGTGTACATCTTCCATCCTAGAAGATTTCTAACCTGGTAATAATTCTGAAGCCAGAAACACCGTGTAAATTCATGTCCCTCCTTGAAATCAATGGCAAAACTGACTTAGACTTCAATAAGCCCAATAAAGTGCCCTTTAAATTGAAGAAGTCTGAATTTGGCCATCTGGCTCCAGATGGTCTGAAGCTAGTCTTTCAGGATGGATTCTCCAGAGCTATCTCAGAGAGCAAAATCCACTCCTGCTGGGACTGGAGCCATCAAGTCTAGGGGCGCTCCGCCAACACAAATGAGGAGTCACTTCCACCAGTGAACAGCCCACCTGGTATTCACTCATTACATCCTTAACCTTCTCTTCACCAAATTGCTGACATCTCTTTTACCAAAGATTACATGTATCTCCCTGTCCCCCGAACGATGATCTCTGAATTTATATGTAATAACACATATAAAGATAGCATAAATCATGTGGAGGATCATTCATTCTGGTTTTTATGCATCTGCACTTTATTATTAGTATTATTGTTACTATTATTACGTATACTAAACTATATTCTGTTAGTCCATTCACTGCCATAATGTCAAAGATTAACACATTTTGAAGTTTTTCAAAGCAATTGACAATTCAAACTCTGTTCAGAAAAGTAAGTCTTTTGGGTGAGCATAAGTAGATGTGAACAAGCCATGCTTTCAGTCCCAGTACTTCAGTATATGTACATGTCTTCACTGGGTAATTAAGCTACTTGATCTTTGCAAGTGTTTTAACCACTATGTATAAATTGTATCTTTCTCCTACATAATATCATTGAGTGATCATAATTTGCCAACATTTATTTTAAAAAAGTTTGTGTGTATTTATAGCAATGTATTTTTAATACAAAACTGAATGAAGTCAGAAATCCTCTGCTTTTCTCCAGAAAAAAATTACTGCTGTTATCCGATCTCTGATTTTCACTACATAACCCCATCAGTTCTGTAAAGACCTCTTGATATTCGTTCAATGGAATTAAAAAGAAATGAGATGTCTACCACTGATGGTGCTTCAATGAAAATAACAGAATTGTGGAGGTACTGGATTGAAAAAAAAACAAATGAAAGAAAAAAATATTCATGAAAAAACAAAAGAAGAAGAGTTATGAAATTTGCTCTTGCATAAATTTGACTTCTATTCCCAAGAAATGACACACACTTAAAAACTGCAAAACTATTTCAGGTTAATAGTAGAGTTGACTGAATAATAGGAAAATTTTAGAGAAAAATAATTTCAATATTGTTTCTATTCCATAGTGTATCAAAACTCAGATCCATTTCATATTAAAAATAAGAATGAATTTTCTTATTTTAAAATCAATACAAGAATTAACCTCAGCAGAAGCTAAGCAAATTCAAACGAGAGAAAACGCACATATTTTTGCAGTGAGCACAATTAACCTCAGAGCAAGTTAGCAAAGATTGTAGTGTATTTCCTATTATTAGAAATGCTTAAACCAAGACTAGAATGTGTTTTGTTTTCCTCTATCTGGACTTAATTTTTTCTTTATTTTCCCCTGAAAAATATGTCTTGCAAACAAAGCCATTGGATTCAAGGCAAATTTTTTATACAATTGTTTTGTCAGACTACACAATGACCATTTGAAGGCCCAACAGCCTTTAAAAATTATTGGGTTATCTCTACAAAGGAATAATTAATGTCATTAAAAACAAATGCTCTGGGCTTTCATTTATGTCAGGAGTTATAATAAATGTGGTCATGAGGTACAGCTTTGAGAACTTTTCTGAAACCAATTTATGAATACTAATATTTGAGAAGCTCTTAAAATCTACTTAAGACAGCTGGATGTCTCAAGGGATTGCTAAAAAGATAGGGAGTTTCCCTCTAAGTCAGTCTAAACACCAATATTTTGCATATTTTGTAAATAGTACCTATAATGCTTTCAAAGCACTTTGGAAAGGTGGAAAATCATTATTTTCCACATTTTATAGTTGGAGGAATTGAAACTCAGATAAATAAAATAACTTCCCTAAGGTCATACAGCTTGTCAGAAATAAAATTTATAGTCTCCATACCAAAATCTATTCTCCAGCCACTTAACAATGTGAGAAGTGTAGCCCTCTTTTTGTGCAGGTGACACTGGAACAAAGTAAAACTCATTTTTAGTACACCAAAGCCTCCCTTTTACTTGCATATGCAGACAGCCTGTGTTTCACAGGCCAAAGCTCTATTTCTTTTTGCAGCAACAACCAGCTTAGAAGTGTTTTACCCATTTGCCGTCTTTCAAGAGAGCTACGAGGGAGGACAGATGAAGAGAAAATAATGATGGCACTGCCAGTCAGAACATCTGAATCGCCCAGTATATTTACTGCTTTAAATATTTGCTGTCTTGTAATCTCCTTGGAGCCAAACTGAGTCTTATTCTGTTCTTCATTCTGCAATGATGCACTTTTGGCACATAGTAAATGAATAATGATCTTCAACAGTATTCAGGAAAATAATCACATTTTGAGGCACTGTTTGACAAGTGTAACACTCACTACAATACCACTTGTAAGACAATATTTAGAGTCTCTATTACAAACAAATAAAAAAAGTTCCCCAACTGCAAAATGTTGATGAACATTTTCTCTCAGGATCATTGTAAATCAGTAAGTAAACATAAACATTCTTCTCCCTGAAAAATCTCATTGTAAAAGAGGTTTATAGTCTTAAATATGTTAAATCAGTGAAGTTATGTTAGAGTTATGTTAGTCTCAGCATCTGAGCCTTCTCATAATCCTTCATTTTTACCTCAAAAAGCAGATCTTCCCCAGCACAAGCCTGTTGGAAAGAATGACTGAGCATTCTGGCATATCCCAGCCCTGGACACCGTGCAGGGTGATCACGGAAGCCCTCTGCCTTTGAGAGAAGCAGCTCTCAACTCCAAAAGCAGGAACTCGAGCCACTGAAAGCACAGACCCTGTCTTGCAAAGGAGCCTTTCACACACAAGTCCCTGACACGAAAGAGAGTTCCATATTGAAGAAAGAACCCAACATGAAAAACAGTGAAGTAGCACTACTATTAACTCTGGTTAAGGCTATACTGGCTGTAATATATCATAAATATATCATTGTTCATATTCAAGTGGATTTTAAAAATGTATCTTAACACAAGGTAAACGATCTATTAGGATAAAAATATTGCAGTGGAATTTTGAAAGAATTTTGAACAGATATAGGGAAAGCAAGTACCTGTATTTTCTCAGAAATACTGTGGATAGCCATAAAATTGCAGCACTAAACTGCCTAAGTTTGCTCTCAACACTGATGCAGTTTCTGTGTTCAGGAAAGACAATCCTATTTTACATGGATCTCCAAAGAAGGATGCAGCAAAACCAAGTGCACTTTTCAGGCTCAGCTTGTTTTCCTAGACACGTGTCATAAGAGGGTTTAGGATAATGAAATCAGAGATTTACCAGTTCATTTATTGTCACTGTTCAGGGGCAATAGCATAGCACCACTGAGTTCCCTTCCTTTGTGAGAAGTCAGAGATGTTTTCACTTATAATGATGTTAACCTTAAGATATTCTCTGCCTTTTTTACTTATAAGTTGCTGGAGAGCTGCACTTACATAATGATTATTTTTATTATGTTCCTTATGTATTTTAAAAAGTGGTTCCTAATTGCATATTTAACTTTTTCAGAACCTCTACAAGCCAACTCCAAAGGTAAAAAGAAAATCTTTTCATTAACTAAGAGATCCAGTCACCTGAAAAAGATTCAAGGTCCATGCAGTGCAGTTATTCTGCCATTTCCACAAGTGGCTTAAAGGCTTATTTGAAATACAGTTGAACCTTTTTTTCCTTCAGCATAATAAATCTAGGTTCATGTGAAAAAAAAGAATTAAATAGTACTTTAAAAAAGGTAAAGCTCCAGTCCACTGCAAAAGAGATTTCTGAATTGAAAGCACACCTCCTGGAGGATCCTAGGACTTTATTCCATCTTCATTCTCTTTGACTTTTCAGTTTCCCCACTCCACCAAACTTCTACAATTAGTATTTGAGATTCCATGTTTCATGGTCTACTTTTGTCCTTTGCTTCTTAAATATGTCAGTGGGAAGGTAGAATGACCTGCCTTTAGATTAAATATAGTAAGAAATCAGTTTATGGTCATCTCACTGAGTTTAGCCTCTAGAACAGCTGTTGCTGTAGATTTTTGCCACTGGATTGAATCATGCTGAACAAGACTTATAGTATGTAATACAACTTATTTCATATATTTTGTTGCAAAGCTAAATGAAAGCAACAGAACTTGGTCTTACAAAAGACTGAGAAGCAATACAAAACTATCCAGATCTGTAGTACCTACATAATCTGTTGTGGGAATGACCTGGAGCATGTGAACTTTGACAAAAGGAGTGAGCTGCTTGGTTGTTTCCCCCCAGCCCCATAAAACACTGTCTTACACTAATCCACCTTGATAATATTTTCTATCTCTTTAGATAGAGTTATACTCACAGAAGTCTGAGAGGAAAAAAAATTCTGCTACCTTCCCACATCTTCATGCATTTGCAAAATAAAGTCAGTGAAGACTGATTAACTAAACAAGAAAAATCACCTTATTTTAGGTGGGCTAACCATGTAGTGTACATTATTATCGAATTATTAGAATATTTTGTGACTTGCTCCTACATATGATTCTCAGAATATATGTTGAGAAACATATAACAAAAGTGAGTGTTTTTATTTGTGTTTTTATTTGCTCAGAGAATGGTAAATTACAAGATTAAGCTACTTTTTGGTGCATTGGTGTGACTTACTTTATTTCTTGGAAACATCTTAGGCTTTATGGATTGCTGCACACTGTACCAAACTGCACGGGCCCTCAGACTCCCAAGCTGATGACTTTCATT
Organism: Chrysolophus pictus; assembly: GCA_037305975.1. Classification (NCBI taxonomy): domain Eukaryota; kingdom Metazoa; phylum Chordata; class Aves; order Galliformes; family Phasianidae; genus Chrysolophus; species Chrysolophus pictus. Next base: position 15,163,127 of record CM074579.1, read on the forward strand.
TGAGTAAATGATATGTCTTTCCAGAATTTCCCAACAATCTACCATGTAGAACTCTTACCTACTGAGCCCTCAACTCCTCTTTCAGCCTGACAACAACATGAAGATCAAATTTTTGCTATAGCCCTGCAAGCAGCAATGATTTCTCTCAGACTACCTTGGTATGCAGAGAGAACAGCTCCACCAAACTTCTGAAACACCATTATTTTATCCTTTAAGCCCTTTCTTTACTTTACTTTTGCTATGGTATTTACAAATCTGTTCCATCTGGTATTGATTAGGAATTATAAGCTCTACTTTATTGTTCCACTATGTTCATTTAGCTTTTCCCTCACTATAACTGCATTTCTTTGTTTATATCCAGACACACACACTGGAAGCATCATGGGACCTGGAGATTATGCCTATATGAATTACGGAAATGTTCTCAGGACCATACTGTAGCATTGAGTTCAGAAGGCATGGAAGGATGAGCAGCCTCATTATAAACATGCATTAGCATCCCTCACAGGGAGAGAACGTGTGAACAGGCCCTTGGGAGTGGTCCATCAATGGTACCAATTTCTGAGCAATGTGTAGAAATTGTATGGGAAAGGTTTAGCTGGTACAGCCCAGATCAGCAGTGCCTGTGAGCCCCCCTGGACATTCCTTTATTCACTGGTACAGACACAGCAAACTGTCTTCCCTTCTAACTGTCCACACAGCCCTCAGCATGGAATAGTACAGGTGTTTGAATATGTTCTAGGTATTTTCATAATTCCGATAACAAATTAAATTGTTTAAAACTGCTGTTTCGTATAATTTACCAGAATGAAAAAAAGCCCACATTCATGTAGATACACAGTAGTTTCTTTCAGAAATGGCTGTACAAAATTCAAAAACGTAGCAGCAGTGAAATCAGATCAATTTGATGAGGCTGATCAGAGACCAGCTGATTTCAGTTGCTTAAAAAATGAAACCATGAGAAGGTTATCACAGGACTTGAGCACCTCTCCAACAATGAGGCTGAAAGAGCTGGGACTGTTCATCTGGGAGAAGAAGAGGCTCAGCATAATTTCATCAATGTCTGTAAATACCTGAAGAGAGAGTGCAAAAGTGACAGAGCCAGGGTCTTTTCAGTGGTGCCCAGTGTCAGAAGAAGAAATAATAGGCAAAAACTGGAACACAGTAGGTTCCATCTGAACACCAGGTAGCACTTTTTTGCTGTGTGAGTGATAGAGCGCTGGTACACATTGCCAGAGGTCGTGGAGCTTCCTATTTGGAGATACTGAAAAGCCATCTAAACATGATACAGTTCAGCAAGCTTTGTGTGTCTCTGCTTGAGAAGGGAGGTTGAGACAGTTGGCCTCCACATGTCCCTTCCAACCTCAACAATTTTAGGATTCTGTAATTACCAAATTTTGGTCCAAATCCATTTGAATCTTCTGTGGAAGTTCAGAAGCATGTTAGTTCTCTTATCTTTATGAATTAGTTTGAATACAAACAATCTCTGTAGGTGTGCCAAGAGGCTCCACAGGGCTAACTATTTGGCGATGATTGCTGACATTTATCTCCATATAGTACAGACTGCCAAGCAACTTTTTTTATTTTCATTTTTATAAATACCATCAGAATGGTAATGGAAGCAGTTTCCAGATCTATGTCCTGACGTACCAGTTACATACACAGGAATTGTTAAAGCAACTATAGTGGGAATCTGTGATACAGCAGACTGTTGCAACAGTAAAGTTCTTTAAGTTCTAAGGTTCAGAACATTTGTATTCATTTAAACAACATGGATAATTACAAACATAAAAATTTCATTGGCAAGTTATGAATACTCATTCTGGACTTTGACATACTGCACAATTACAAGCAGAGATAAACAGAATGAAAAGAAAATAAGTAATGCATTTTGCAAGCTAATGTTTCTTAAATTAATGGCGACATGATGTGAAAATGGAAACCAACTGGACCCTAACTTCTGGTTTAGAAAATTATTTTTAAAAACTTCCTTGTGTTTCCAGCTGTCTGTTAAATTCCAGAAGCTGATGAATTAAATTCACAAAATACCTTTCTTTGGTTTTCCTACAGAGCCTAAGTAATAACACTACAACTAACACAAAACATTTAAGAGTAAAGCATAGCCAAGCTGAAGTATGGAAGATTGGGTTATACTAAGGCTTACTTTGTCTATCTTTGGTCTAGAGGTCCATTTTTTAAGTTCCTTAAATTCATCATGTTTGATTTGCAATGTTACATACTCATACATCATCCATCAAAAAATGTGATTTGACTCTATTTTTCTCAACAAGTTTAGTATTCATAAAAAGTTTACAACAGTAGATGTTTAACTCTATCTATCATTGAAAATAGAAGAAATGCATTCACCCAAGGTTCTTCATAAGTATGAATACTGTCCTAAATGTTAGGACCACCCTTTAAGTCTCTATGTCCAAAAATTTTCACCAGGTAGGATTTAAAAGATCATCACTGATTATATACTATGGCTGTGTATTTTATGAACTGAACAATATCTATTTCAGATGTGGCAGCATCATCTTGCATCAAAATTCTCCTTAACAATGCAATACTCTACATCTCATTCCTAAGATCCTGAAGACAATCTCCCAAGACTTTTCAGTAGCTGGAATTAGTAGCTGTCCTGTTGGCAAATATAAATACACTGTATCTGGAAGATACAGCATTACGTATTTGTCAACATTTTCTTATCCGTTTCAGCTTGGCATTGTAAATTCTGGAGATGAGTGAATGAGTAGATGGGAAAAGATCCCAAGCTGCACAGGGGAATTGACATGTCAATGCCCATTGTTGACTAGAACCTCCTTAGCATGCTGCTATGAATCAACAGACATTTTTACTTTCACACTTACATAGATCTGTTATAAAAGACATCCCAGAGCTCTGTTTCATCTTGCTTGCCTTACAATGTTTATATGCTGCCACTGGGACAGAGAACAGATGTGATGGATTAACTTGCAATAAATCATATGGCAGAGAACACACAGCATTATCATTCTAAAGAGATAGTATTAAGTATTCTGCTACAAATAAGAACATTACTCTCTTCCTTAAAAATGACTCTTTCTTCATCCCATAAATGACCTTTTCCCCTTGTGCCCCAAACTCTAAATCTACAGTGGTTCTTTACTTCACTTTCCAAAGTTGTATTAATTATTTCTTTGGTTTCAAGGAAAACAAAGATTAATCATACTCTACAAAGAAGTGATACATAGCACTGTGTCCCACCATTTTCTTTCATTAAAACTAATGAAGAGAACGTTTCTTACAACTCACAGAACTCCCACAAGTAAAGTAGCAACAAAATTGAAGCCCTGCCGGTCCACTCACATCCTCCCCAGGGAGCACTTCTACTCCCCCGACATCTATTTTCTGATGGCAAGACGCCGACTCCTACAACCTCCACAAGGAACCCAAGATTCGTAACGTCCCCTCATTAGTGTTTGCACACCATCTGGTGACTATTACTGAATTAACTTCTGACAGAAAATAAGTTTTTAGAATATAAATATAAAATTAGACTTTGATATGAAACCTTACTCTTTCCCTCCCATCTCCCCTTTGCAGAATTTTTGAAAGAGAAAAAAAGAGTTCTGGGCTAGATAAAATTAAAAAAAATTAATAGCATTTCCAATGTCCTCATTGCCCTTCTTCCTAATTTGTTCCGGTATGATTTAGTGAAGACATAAGCTGCTTGAGTACAGCTCTTAGTCCCTATTTGCTTTTGTTAAATAACATGCACACCGTTGGACAGTGGAAAATACTGAGTGCTAACATTATAATTATTTTACACCAATCTTACATTTTCCATCTATAAAGATATTCATAATATTAAAACCCTATGAGTTTCATTTGTCCCATTAAGACCTCAGGTGCTGCTAGGAACTTCAGTTTCTGAAGCTCATTTCCCACATAGTACTACCCTGGGAGAACAGAATAAGGTAAATCTTTAGTTTTGAGTCTTCATTGCTAGTTAAGTTAACTTCCTTTTCCTCTACAGTAGAGAGTTGCAGAAGTTTGGGGAAAGAAAGTAAAAAAGAAAGAATACAAGAGTTTTGTTTGATGTTAGAGGGTCTTAATGCCATTCCTTTCAAGGGGAAGAAAATCCTGGCAACACACATTAACCAACTATTAAATTTCACTGATTGCTATTACAAATAAATCACAAACTACAATTAAAAGCAAAACTATGACAATGCAACATATTTGGCATCGTATTTGTTAGTTAAAAGAGAGACAAATTCTTCACAAACAAACTGGAGTTAAAACTGTCTGTTCAGATGAACCATAGAGTTTCAAAGAAATAAAACTCTTGATGTTGTAGCAAATTTAGGAAAAACAGCTGTTCAGGTTACATGCAGTGTTCATCTTTTAAATGAAATACATTGGTAATATTAAAGGAATTTTTATGCAACTGCAAAAATTAAAAATGAAATACCAAGGACCATATGGTACTGCCATAAAACATTTATGTCCAAATATTTGCTCTCATTCTCATCCAATGAAAACAAAGTTCCAACTAGGAAGCAGAACTCATTTCTCTCCTAACAACCGGTAAAATATTCCCCTGCCAAACTGCAAACTACAGCAGGCAAATGCCTCCTTGCTTATCATAACTGCATGCAAACTTTGTCAGAGAAACCAGGAGGTCTCTCTAAAGTTGCACCAAAAATCATCAGTGTAAGCCAGCAGCATTCTTTGTGAGATACCTGCAGGGAGAGAGGCGAGGAAGCGCACTAACAGTAAAGATGATTTTCTCTCCAAACTGCTTGAAGACTTTACGTGTTAACACTGAAATCTATGGGACTACTTAGGTTAGTGAAGTTAAGCATATGTGCAGCTGTTTGCAAGATCCGTTTAAGCACAACTGATGATGATTAAAATTTGTTTCTTAATCAATATTCTAGCCAAGAGAGATTGAAAATTATTATAATTGCTGGTCTTGGAAATGCTAGATGTCTGATTTCATGTTTAGGGGATCCAGATTCAACAGGTTAAACCTCTTTAGTTATAATGCTGAGCATCTTGGCCCAAATCCAACAAAACACTTAAACACATACTTGACCTAAAATACAAAGACAGCTGCAGTGAACTTAAAAGTTAAGAATTTACAGGATCAGGGAAAGAACGCTCAGTACCATGCAGGATCAAGCCTAAGGACCATAAATCTCTTTAAATGACTGATTCCTGAAGCTTCTTCCTTCTGTAAGATAAGACAGGGTATATGACGATGTGGTAATGTTAAAATCTATTTTTTTTTCTGGCCTTAGTATCATCTATGTTAACCACTCACAAAGAAAAAAAGAAACTCCAGTAACATATCTGTAATTTTACAAAGCAGGTAAAAATTTTCCACTCGTGGCTTTAAACAGATCTTTTGCTTTGCATAAAATGCTCAGTAGAAAAAAAGCAAGGGAAAAAGATGTAGGCACTTCCTATCTTCTTTATGTTAGCAGGCTCTGAGAAGAGTGATTTTAATGCTGTAGAGGTGAATCAGGAAATTAATGCCAAAGAAAAAGAACAAAAAGTAAAACCTGTAGGAAAGTAATTGCAGTATTACACACCGTGGATTTAGTGATGCTATTATAAAAACCAAGCAACTATCAGGGGATTGTGCCATTTACGGGGTCTGGAAGAGCAAGGCAAATCACAAACACCATGCTGTAAATACTTACACTCCTTATCACGGGGTAGCTCTCAAGTGTGGACTCAACTGAGTCATAAATAACACTGCACATGCAATTACACTTTCAGCAGAGGATTTCCATTACTTCTGATCTCATTACGTGGAGCAGCCAGCTCAGGGCACACTTCACTTGCAGTGGAGTCATGTTTACACCAAGCACTGGAGCGCAGTGTGCGCATCCTCCAAGCGCAGCAAACTGAGCGGCAGCACCAAACTTGCTCTGATTTCAGATCCATACAGCTGTGCTTCCATTGTATTGTTCCTAAAGCATTCAGCCCTTCTGACAAGCAGAGCTTATTAGCCATATTTGCATTTTGCAATACTGGACCACTGCTGCTTTTTGGAGATGAAGCATCCTCTCTTTCCTGACCCCAACACTCACACCATACTGGGTGTTCAGAGGAACGAGCACCAGAATCTCCCAGTGCATGCTGCAGGAACACTCACTTCCCCGTGTTCCCCCAGGGAATGTGGCAGCTCTATCCACAGCCCTCATGTGGGAAGGTCGCATCTGTATCTTGCAGTGCTTCAAGTAACAGGATTTTCAGCTAGTTGGTTAAAGACAAAGTGGTGGTAGGCCTGCATTTCTTCGCCATGATGTTTTGACTCCTGAATAGTGAGTGCCACTTCTTTTCATAATTCCATCTCACAATTTTTCCTCAAGCAGATAAAGGGAACTGTAATTTTACTAGTCATCTTTGTATAAACAGAGCACTTAATTTGAGAGATGAAGATACCTACTGCTTTTATGAAGGCATGTCTCCAAAGAGAAAACCAGCATGATTTTTTTCCCTTTAAAGCAGTCACTGAATTGTTTTCTGCAGATTCTTATCAAAAGGAGATAAGGCTGAAAGAAGCACTGCTGTCTCAAAAACTGACACCCCTGTGTAACAGAGGCTATGGATCTTCTTCTGAGTCATTCTTTTTTGAAAAAGAGCACATTTTTTTAAATGAAAATACTAATTTATTCATATCAATTTTACATTCCCATTGCTGAATTTACATTCAGCAATAAGAAATAACAGGGTTAAAAGTCTTCAGTATGTTGTCTCATTGATTTTTAAGGGTGTATTACAATGTTTAATGTGTCTTCAATTTCTAGCCTCAGTACATTGTTTTTCTTTTTCTGTAACCTTCTAGAATTTCATTCTCTATTTTAGTACTTGTTCACCACGGATAAATAACCTTTCCTATCTGATAAGAAAACAGATGGAGATCTCAGATTCTTTCATCTCAAGGCAGAATTCTAAAAACATTTTAACCATTCTGTTTTTCTCCCAACACTCTGCAAAGTATTATCACCTTTCTTAAAAAGTAAGGACCAAAATTGAATGCTAAGTTAGCATTCTCGTTAGATCTGCACCAGACCCCCAAAATAAAAGCCTTTTCCAAATCTTTACTTGAGATTTGTCCATATTCATACCATGTTAGTTTCCCTATTGTGGTAGCTTAGGAGCTCACCTTCTGCTGATATTTTAGCAGAATTCACAGCTTCCCACCACTGTCTCCATTTGCCAGGTGCCATCTTTGTCCCTTATTTGTCTCATTTGATCATACTAAAACGTGAATTGCTTGCTTCCACTTATTTTTAATGCATATCTTATGAACAAGTAGTCTACAATAACCTTGTCAACGATCTGTAGTTTTTACCATCAGCCACTTCCTCCTACCTGTAAAACTTATGCATATTAAAAATTTTCATTCTAAAACAGTGTCATTAAATAACAACTTAATTTTCTGAGCATTTCAAAGTTTATCAGCAAGTAGAAAATCAATCCTGTAGAGCTCTTAAACACATACTTAAGTCTGAAGCACTTTACTTACACCAGTGTTATATACCTTGCTACTTGGAGACCCAGGACTGTTGTATAAAGGAAACACAATGTACCACCATGGCTGATCTGTATGCCCTGAATTCCAGCTTTGGTAACTCATTCATAGAATCATAGAATGAATCATAGAATGGCTTGGATTGGAAGGGATCTCAAGGATCATTAAGCTCCAACACCCCTGCCACAGGCAAGGCCACAAACTTCCACATTTAATACTAGACAAGGTTGCCCAGGACCCCATCCAACCTGGCCTTGAACACCTCTAGGGAAAGGGCATCCACAACCTCTCTGGGCAGCCTGTTCCAGCACCTCACCACTCTCTCTGTAAAGAGCTTCCCCCTTATATCCAACCTAAATCTTCCTTCCTTCAACTTAAAAATATTTCCCCTTGTCCATTCAGAGATTTCAGGACAGCCTGCACTCACATTATAAACAAACAGAGAAAGCTGAGTTAATTGTTGAGAAACAGTTAACTAAAATAATCCCTTCAATAGCATTCTTTTGTCTTCTTGCATTTCATAAAGCACTTTTGCATGGTCAAGATGGGGTTTAGACAATAAAATGCTTCTTGCTTTAGGGAAAATCCCAAAAATTCATTATACCCACATGGGAAAGGTTTCTGAGCCAGAGGGCTTAGATTCACCTCTAACTAGATTTGGATTTGAATGTTTGGTTTTGACTTAAAAGAGACTATTGTTTGGAAAATCTGGACCAAGAATTGAGAAATTCTCCCCCCCAAGTCAATTTTTAATTATTTTGACGAAAAGGCCATAACTATGGGTTTATGATACACCTTGGAACATTTGGAAAGAAAAGGAAAACAGAAGAAAGAGGAAATGAAAAGAATTATCAATTTACTGTAGTTACCCTCCTTCAATAGTCATCATGCTCTCTGATACTTCAAATAATACTGCTTGGTTTTCTTTCAAACTTGCCTTTTGGTAAACATTCTAATAAATTTATTTGAAACCTGTCATACCTTAATCCATTAAAAATCTTGCGTACACATGTCAATAGAATTTTCTGTTGTCTTTATGAGAGGCTACAGCTTTGGTCAGGATATGGCCCAATCCTGACTTTCCCTGTGCTGAGAGGGAGAAACACGCCTTCAGATCAGTGGGGAAAGTTCAGACTTCTATAATGAGAGCAGAATTGCTGTAGAGGTATTGATTAGCTCACACTGTACTCTGAATTACGAATTGCAGTTCACAGATACAGATTCAGCAATTTGAACTCCTAGGGGTTTAATTACTGAAGCTAATACTATAAATGTAACCAAGGAAAATATTAAAGGTTTTCAGAAACTGTTTTTCAGAGGAAAGAAGGAAAATGTTATTAGCTTAGGATGAGTGAAATTAAGGAGCTGATTCTTTAACGAAGCTTTGCTGATTACCTTTTAACATGTCATACTCAATAAGATCAAAGCCAAATGCATAAATAAATTTATGCATTTGCCCAGGCCCAATAAAACAAAGTTAAAATTTCCCTCTGGTTAGAGGTTGCTACCACAGCAGGATGAGCCCGACCTGTACCCCTTCAAGGTTTAATGAGACAGGAGTTCACCCAGAAAAGAATCTAAAGCAGAATAAGAAGAAACCTGCTCAATGACCAGCTGTATCAAATAAAGAAAGTGCTTTCTTGATAGGAGTTAAAAATACAAGAAATATCCTCCCAGAATTGAGTAATAAGAAAAGGAAAAAGGTCCATTGCCATAGCAGGCTTTTAAAATTCTGTACACTGAGGAAAAAACACCTCATTTTCTGTTCAAACCCTTCAGTTTCTTCTTAAATGGGTTTTGGCTTTTTGAGGAAGATGGAGTCACCAGCTAATGCCAGCTGCAATCTCTAGTGAGAAAACTAGTGGGCAATTCTGGGAGTGAATGCAGGCACTTGCCATCCTGCTCTCAGAAACAGAAAATGTTCTTTTCTTCTGATCAAGAAATGAAGTTCATGCTTTACTCTCACACAAGAACAAAAACTCTTTCTCCATTTAGAAGAGTAAAGATACACAGACGTGGATAATCAGTCATAAAACACATGTTATTCCCAAATTCTCACATTAACAATAATGATGTTAGAAATCCAGAGTAAATTCAATTGCTAATTTAGTTTTCATTTTTATCTACTCACAATATGATTTCAAACTTCAAGAAGACCTGCACAGATTCTGCCAACTAGAAAATGGTTTAATTGAGAATTTAACAGGAGAGAAAGACTTTGTAATGTGGATCAGAGAGAGAAGTTATCAGTAGACCACCGCTTTTGACATTTTTGGTCTCTTTGATGTATACTTGTTGGAGTCCCAGTTTGTGTTTGGGATGTAAGCTGCCCATGCCATAACAGTAACAGTAATATATTTGCTTTCTTAGCAATGATTTCCAACTTATATTTTACTAAAAGTGATGTTAATGTGTGCTTTTGATATTTTCAATTGTCTTTTTTGAAATGCTACATCTCTTAGGATTATTCTTCTGCAGGCAGGGCGGCTGCATAGAGAACAAACAGAGTTATGGAGGGTTTTTTTATTTGCTCGATTTTACAAAAGATTTAAAAACCTAATCCTGCATTTCCTCCAAACATTTTAAAGCTTATTTCATACTTTTACTATCTGCATGGGAGTAATTACACTTATAAAGGATCCAGACTAAATCTGAAGCATTCTTTTGTTCATCATCACATCCTCGTGATATTTATTGTTTTATTTTAGATTCCTCTAAAGGGAAGTACAATGTCTGTTCTGCTTTCTAGGGGCCACTTTAAAGCAAGAGTATAGAGAGATACTTCAGTTACGTATCTCACACATTTCTAAATGTGATATCAATGCAGTATGAGCACATAATACATCCTCCTATGCATATATGTAGAGTGAGATGTGCTGCTACTTCTACAGCTAGCTAATGCAGCATCTTAACAGCACTGCATAAAAAATGGAAATTTGGAATCCCCCGGTTTAGCTTATACAGTGGAAAAAAACACTGAAAGAGAGCATCATAAACCACTTACAATCATTTCATTCTGTTATCTGTAATAGGGGAATTGTGACAGGAAAAAAAGGGTTGAACGCATTTTTTCAAACGGATAGCATAGAGCTAAAATAAAGTCCCATGTTACTTTATTTTATTTAGGGTATTAATTTTACTCGGGTCACAGGCAAATAGCTACACTTTCATTAATGAAATGCTCTTAAGCTAATTTCCATTTGTATGCAAGCAACATCATCAGGTTTAGTACATGCACACAGTCGTACATACTTATACTGATATCTGCATGAGAAGAAAGCGAACAGGCTGTTGATTTATTACACACAAATTGAATGAATAAGATAACATTTTATTAGCAAGATACCATTATAAAAATGACTATAAATGGATACAATACAAGTGGTATATGGCCTTATCGGTAAATCTACTGTATGTTAGGACCTGGTACATGTTGTAATAAAAAGATAATTAAAAGTATTGAATCACAGAACCATACCACCAAATAGCCCAGTAACAACAAGCTCCATTAGTGAGACAGTGTGTGCTGCCAACCTGGCTCAGAAAAAACGAAAAGCAAAGTCAAGTTTTTAGGAAACGTAAAAAAGCCTACAGTCCTAGCAGTGAAAGAATAAAGAGAGGGAGTGTTTTTCTGACTTTCCCTAAAAGAGACTCAAAAAATGACTTGACACGGGGCTTTCTTGTTTGAGGGGCTTTATCTCAAACCCCTAACGAGTGTGTTTCTGGTAAGGTGATATTCACTCTTTAACTGCTGAATGTAATCTAGCACGCTGCAAAGCAGAGCATTTTTCAGAGGCCTTTTATTTTTTTTCTTTCTAGTTTTATGACTAGCACTGTCTGGCTCTGGAAATACATACTGACTTCTCATCCCTCCCCCTCCCCTCTGGTCAGCTGCTTCTCTTTCTCCCTCTGGTCAGTTTAAGATGGAGATGCTGCCTAAGCGCCGCTGTACAGAATAAGCACACAACATTTTCTCCTGGGAGTTGGTTCATGCAAAACACTGCCCCGCTGAGAGAGTGGAAATTTACCCATAAGACATTCTTCCAGCAGCAAGACTCCAGAGGAAACCTGATCAGAATTTTTAAAGACATGCCTTGACTTTCTCTCTAATTCCTTCGAAGTTTCATGGGGAAAAAGAATACAAACCAAATGTTTAAGGTTTGTTATGCCTACGCTTTAACAGAAACAGACTGAGATACAGCCTAATTTAGGGATAAAAGCTGAGAAGAAGACGGCAGTGGATTATTTTCAATAGATTTTCTGCTACTATGTCTTCTATGATTTCTTTTTGTGTTTCTTTCCTCCTTCTGACTCTCAGTTTATAGTCTCTGCAGCACTTCAGCTGATCAATACATCAGCTCTCCTCCCTTCACACAGGGAGAACCTTACTATCTTTAAGCTGTGCGTGTGGCATTTGCAAAATAAAAAGCATTCAATTTTACTACTTAAATTTGTGTCACTGATTTCCAGAAAAAATACAATTCCAAGTAAACATAGGACACAATAAAGATTATGATTTTTAAGATACTATTTCCTGAAGACCCTTGGAAAAATGCATAGATCTTTATAGTAAATCTAAGATCTCTTTTAAGAAAAAAACCCTCTAATTTTGAGTCTGATCCAATGTCCACTGAATGCTCCTCCTCACTTCATTTTGCCTTGAACCAGCTTTTTATTGTTTAATCTTACTCTGATCGATTTCAGCAGCAGAGCTCCCACATTCTTTTATTATCATAATAAATTTAAGCTTCATATTTTCATAGTACCTAAAAGTTGCAATTAGGGTATGACCCAGAGTGCCAGGTACTATTTTAAAGTACCTTGTTAAAGGACAGTCCCTTGCTTCAGATGTTTCAGTTACAGGCAATTTGCAGACCCACACACCCTCCTGCTGCAGAGCAGGGAATGGGTGGTCAGGACCAAACCAGTCAGTGATGCCAGAAGAATAAGGACTTTGCAGAACAAAGCTTATGCACAGTGACATGATTTGAAGAAGGAACACATCTCTTCTTAATCTCAAGCAAACAATCATCCTTAAATAAGATACAGTGCCAGAAACTTTGGTTTCTACCTCAGTTTTCTGCAGTGGTAAGGAAGTTGCTTCACCTTTCTCTGCAGCAGTTCTCAGACACTGTGCATACCCTGGTGCAATATTTTTTAAAGGATACTGAAAGTGAATCCAGGACTGAGTTACAAAATGATACAAAACTTACAATGGCAGTTCAAATTTGGTCTTTGCATATTAGCAAAACAAGATTGAGATGTGATCTCAACTCTTAAACACCTTAAAAAGAAATCAACAAGCTGTAAATGGCTCATTAATTTTCACAGAAACAGATATAAAAATGAACAATGACTGGAATTTATACCCAGATTAATAAAATCCAGAGGGAAGACACGGCTGGAACAATGACAGCAATAGATACTTGGAAGTTGTACAGAAGTGGTGGCTGCTCTTTTTCCAAACAGCTTTGAAGCAAAACCAACTAGCCAAACACAAGTTACGAGGGTTACTGGTGGGATAATCAGACAAATTCTGCTGCTACATAGAAGAGGTCAGGTTACACTACTGATAAAATTAAAGATCAGAAGAACCACTTGCTCAGACAAAAAGCAGGGATTTTTTATTCATTTTGGTATCATGTAACTTATATTTCAGCTAAAATGCTTTTGTTTTGGAGAAATGTGCTCTTGGCATGCAAGTGTATTTCATCTTTTAGGGTACCTTGTATCTCAGTCCCAAACATGTATTTAGAACTCATCATCTAGGAGTTCTGAGGTTCATAGCATGCACTCTCTGCACTGAGCCAGCTGTGAATGCACCACTTCCTCAAGCAGAATGCTGATACACCAGTATCCTCAACAGCTCCCTGCCCTGCTATCCTATCTCCATTGTTCCCCACCTGCTTAACTGGGTGCTCTAAGTCATGCTCATCACAGCCTCTCTTAGTGTTTGCATTGCATACAATCAAGTAGCATCTTTTCTACTTTCAATCCTAAGGAATTCCCATAGTCACGTCACATTTCTGACTATTCATCAGCCACGTATTGCTTTGTTCCCCTGTCTGAAGTGAGATGCTATCTAGCCCAGGGGAAATGTGTTTTATCTTGCCCAAGTGTCCAGCTGTATAGTAAAGCAAACATAAAAACAGGCATCTCAGTAAATGACAAATAAGAGGCACATTCGAGACACTTCTCGCTGCTGTAACAAAGTAAGGGTAGTTCAGATGAACTATAGATAGTCCTGGTACAATTTGATCACTGCCATTATTCTGAGGTGCACAAATACTATTCCAGCTTGCTGCACTCTGTCCCACATGACTGGAATGTTGATAACTCAGGAAATCCAGTATCAGGCAGAATTATCGAGGTACTGAACCACCCCAAACTGAATCAATCTCAGAATTAGCTTGAACCACAGGAACTGTGGACTGGTCTGATTAAACCACATTATGTAAGTAGGCTTCTGCATGATGCATTGTAATAAAACTTAATGAGGGGTAGGGGAGAATGTGAGCATTCTTGAGAACTGTTGATCTAATCATTACTACTTCAGGGGCATGTGAACTGGCATTCACTAAATGACCAAAAAGTAAATAGAAACTCTCAATTATTTTATGGGATAATGCAGACAGACAGACATGAGCATCTGCTTATGTACATAAGTTGCGCACTGTACTTGGTTCTTTGCCTGGTATGTTTCACATACACTACAAAACTGTAGCAAGACATAGGTTAATAATCAAGGATGATAATTCTATAAAAGTGTGTATACTAAGGACAGCTTCCAAGAAGAAGGGGTTCTTTCTTACCATAGCTCTGTGCTTCCGTGCAGAGGCACTCTATCTTTGCACAGTTTGAAATCCTCAGGATGGCACATCATAGTTCTAGTTACAAAAACACTTGATAATGCAAAATGCAAGGCTCTCACAGCTGGCCCTTTTAATTGATGTCCACATACAACATTTCTGTCATTCTATGCTTGTGGGTGCAAAACTGATTTTTATTTTTATTTATTTATTTATTTATTTATTTTGATACTTCCACTCTGGGCACTTGAAACATTCACCTCCTAATTCTCAGAAATCTCTTCTCCTGAAGTCTGTGCAAAATTCATTACAAAACTATGGCATGCAGTGGATACAGCCTATTGGTATTTATTCTCAGTTTCAAGAATTCTAGCTTTCCAGACTTCTGAAAAGCATGCTCCCCCAACATCTTACAACTACTTATGATCAATCTAAACATTTCCTTTCTTTTGTCCACACATCCAGTAAAAAGGTATCCTAAGTCAGCAAGAAGAAGTCAAGCTAGAACAACGGTCACTCTGTTGAGGTCAGTGAATAGATGTCCTGTCATCCCATAAGATATTCTGTGTGTTCCAAAAAGTCAGGCAGCACAGACCTTTCCAGACCGTCCCATTTAGAAACCATGAACTGGAGACATTTCATGCCATCACTGGAAAATGTCCCTTTTCTGTCAAATGTCTGATGGTAGGCACAATGGACAAATGTATAGGGCAGGATCCAGATCAATAATATTTAAGAACCCAAGTTAATTGTGATAACTTCTAAAGCTAATTGGTATCTATATCCAATGGGATGGCTCAGGTACCCTGTACTGTCAGCAGATGAAAAGGCATTCTGTAGTGTGCTGGAAAACTTGCATGCTAGAGCAGCAGCTGTGCACAGCTAAGTAACAAGAAGTGCTCAGCAGAGGCATGTATTGAAATTCTTGCACTTCTTGGGAGTAGGGACACTATATTTGGCAAGTCAATTTGAGAAGCTCATCCACTTCTGCTCTAGTCCTTAGTGTTTTTGCTGTTGTTGTTGTTGGTAGTGTTTTTGTTTTGTTTTGTTTTGTTTTTTAAAGCACTAGCTGATATTAAAATTACATCTATGAGTGAAAGTAGAAACAGAAATGTGAAAGTGCATGGCAAGGGGATTAAAACTAGATGATCTTTGAGGTCCTTTTCAACCCAGGCCATTCTATGATTCTGGGATTCTGTGAAGAGGAATAGATGCATCTTTATGGGAACAAGTGCACAGCATTGCTATTCCATTGCATATATCCATATTTTTCTTTTCAGCAGCAATGTGGTGGGTAGGAATATGTGAGAGTAAACTTCCAGAAAACAAGTGGTCACAAGATTTTTTATGGTGCTATGATAGCTTGCACATGGAGAAGAAACATAGAAGTTACTTTGCTTGATTCCAGATATCACACCTCTGACAGTTTCAGGCAGAGTCCCAAAAGGAGTTGATTATTAGCTACAAATTCATAAAGCATTGTTATGAAAGAGGATACATAGAAATCCTGGACTAGAATATAGGCTGATTGTAGAATGCAAGTAAAAATATTGTTCATCATTTACCATGCATACACAGTGTAGACAGCAATACTTGTAGTGGTCTGAAAGCTAAAACCTGCCATTAGAGTATAAACTCTTCTTTAGACTGCATATATTGGAAAAAGTCCATGTGTTGGCAGTGGGAATTTCACACTGTACGCAACAGAGTACTGCCTCAGGGCTCAGGTAATTACAATCATACAGATAACATTTGTTTTATTTCCATTATAGAAATTAGATTTGCCATGAATTTATTGGCTCTTCCACAGATAGAGAAAGCAAATGAAGTAAGAAAATTTGCTAACAACTCCTCCAAGATACCTCTTGATAAAACTTACTTTTCATAG
The DNA here is from genome assembly GCA_037305975.1 of Chrysolophus pictus. NCBI lineage: Eukaryota > Metazoa > Chordata > Aves > Galliformes > Phasianidae > Chrysolophus > Chrysolophus pictus. The sequence goes on from CM074579.1 coordinate 15,179,358, forward strand.
AGAAATAAAGGATAACATTTATTTTTCACAGAGAAATAGAGGTATCGAGCATTTATACCTATGCCTCTACACAATATCAGACACAAAAATTCATTAAAAATTTCATTATTAATATTGAATCATTTCCTTAAAAAAATTCTTTACAAATTCCTGCTTACATCAAAACTGTACACCAAGCCACGTAGCACAATACAAATTGCATCGATTAACTACAGCATCTGCATCCTACATTAATAGTTAAAACACAAAAATACCTGTATCAGATGAATTAGATAGCACGGATAAAAATTTAGACAGAAATTTGCCCAAATTTTGCAAGTTGTGAAAAAAAAGACAATTATATAATTTCCATTAATGAGAATGAGGGAATATGCTCTTGAAAGAAAACCGTTCTAAAAGCAAGAAGCAATTATGTTTCATGCTCAAAAGACCACAGATTCCACATAAAACTCACAATGCTGCGCCAATTATTTGGAGTTCAAATTCCCTTACTGTAGCAATTGAAACAATCTCAAAGAGTGCAAAAATTACCAAGTTGAAAAATCTATTCTTTAAACTATACCATGCATTCATTTTGCACAATAAACGATCTTAAAGTATTTCAGAAGGTGCTGCACTTTTTAGTTTTAAAAGTAAAAATAACATCTATCACGTTAGTAACACTGTTAGACATCTTTTAAATAGATACTTAACAGAATTACAGACATGTTGGAGAAGATAGCTTATATTCACTGAAAAGGCTACTGTAGTGCATTAGTCTTTAGATGAAGTAATAGGATCTTTTCCATGTATTAACAATCCTCTACACAAAAGATTTCTTAAAACTTTTTAAACAGCTTTATCTAGTCAAGGTTACAAAGCACAAATGGGTAACTAAACGATATGTGGCCACTGAAAAGGTATTGCTTGTATCCATTCAGATTTTGATTGCTATAGGAAAAAGATGAGTTTGCTCCTTTAAAACTAAATGTATATTTTAAAATTGAGAATGGCATAACAACAATCACTTTTTTTTCAACAGAATCGGATCGGATTTAAGCCGAAATCCACTGACTTGTCCCCTCTGACATGACCTGGGGCAAGCAAAACACTGAGGCCAATTCTACGCTGAAACCTACGAAGTTTCATACTGAATTTCCATTTGCTCCTTTGGTAGTTGCAAGGTCTAGCAATGTTAATGCCAGTAATATAATTTGACACTGTAAGCAACTATTTTTAGAATAATATTTTCTTAAATAGGTAGAGACGTACGCTATTTTGGCCAAACTAACAGCTCAACATTCAAGAAGAGGCTCTGCTATATACTGCTGCTGTCCTTTGCAGGTACATGTGCACGATTATCTACCTCAGCTGAGCATCCGTCACTCACCAGTGACTGAACTGCTTCCAAATTTGTATCAGTTTCTGATTCCCACTTCTACTTCTCAATCTTAATCAAGAGTGTCCAAACAGAGTGGTACACCAATACCTACGATTTACCCATTTATCTGGTTCAAATTTCAAAGCACTCAGGATCAGGAAATATAAACCCAAGCATTTGGCAAAGCACCCAAAAGTAATAGAAAAAAATACGTTGTGTGGAACAAACGATGAATCAGTCTTTTATTCATTTTTCTGCAAGGTTTGTAGCAAATAAATGAGCCTTTCTTTCTGGTGCTACCACAGCATAAAAAGAGAATCACTGGAACATGCTGGAATAGCCATAAAAAGTGAATAAAAAATAGCAAGAATGGCTCTCAAATGCCTGCATAAAGCTAAGTCAGGGCTATAAAAACTGCTGCATCTAATTCCATAATTTCTTTCTGCGTTTTCATGCAGTCAGCCATTCCGAATGGTCCTAGAGTTCAGTGTCCAAGGATATTGCAAAAAAATATTATCTAATCCTTAATAAAAATTATTTTTATTACCATTATTTCCTATTGATGTCATGATTACTAAAAAAAAGGATGTTAACTTCAAACCAAATAATTACTAGAATAGAACGTTCACCTTTTTGCTTCCCCTCCCCCAAGATTTTTATAGACATACATTTCATTTGGTTTTCTGTACATCCCTTAACAGTTTGTGAATTTTCATTCCTCTCTAAGATATGAATATATTATACTAAGAGATATTATATAAATGAGACCATTATTCAAAATGAGAACCTTCTCCACTAACAGCATCACTATTTGCAGAGTATGAGACAAAATAAATGTCTCCCATGAGTGACTAAATGCAAAATAAAAAGTAACCACTCAACTTTAATAGTTTAAAAATGCTATTAAACATAATGGCTCCTCAACATTCAAGCAGCACTATGTTTTAAGTGATCTTCATTTTTAAAGAACTATTTTATTTACATTTAAAATATTGATGGTGCATAAAGTTCTGTTCATGTACTAATGATAGTCAAAAGTATTTAAAATAATTGCCACAACCTGAAGTCATAAGTTTGCTCTGTCCCTAGGCCACTGGAGATTCCAGCACTAAAAATGTAAAACAGCATCTGAAGAAATAATAAGAAACACCTACACCACTCCATGTAATTCTTGAAAGAGTATCTGAGTTTCCTAGTGACCAAAAGAAGAAATATCAAAGCAAAAGCTCCTAGATTATTAAGCAATAAAGTAGTAACTCAATCTGTGTTTTCTTACTGGTTGTGGAGAATTCTGGCCCTGGGTATATGTTCCTAGAAATTAACTCTTTAGGTAGCAGCCTTATTATCAAAGTTTCTGATGTACAAAGGAGCCATTTCAAAATACTGCAAAGATCAAGCTTGCATTTGAAAGGGTGAAAAGAGAGAAAGTTTGCTTTTCCCTTGTGTCATTATATTTATATATAAAAAGGTCACATTGTTATTTCTTGTGCTGCCCAGGGTTATAAAACAATATGTTAAGGAGACACTAGAACTTATTTTCCAGATTACTTTGCTACCTGATATCAAGCAAGTACAGCATTCATAGAGTATAGCAAGATGTGTTCTGAGCAACAGCTGAATTTGTGGGAAACAAAAAAACCCCAAAACATTACAGGCCAGCACAAAGATGTATCAGCCTGGTGTAGCCTAGCAAATGACATGAGTGGCCAGGATGGCTGGATGTGTCTTTAAACTCCTGGAAGGGAAGCAGGGCATGCACATCCTGCTTACATTGCAGGAGTGGGTGCTTCCATCACAAAGGCTGGAACTCGTGTAGCCCTGGTTTTTTCCTGCAGGACTTAGTCTAACTTTCTGTGTAGTTCCATGTCTTATTGAAGAGCCCTCCGACTTACTGCTTCTTAGGGTAACCAGCTGAAAAAAAAAAAAAAAAAAGAGAGAGAGAGAGAGAGAGAGAGAGAATGTCGAGATCCACTCACCAAAGTTTAACAAGTAAGGAGAAATACTGGGTTTGAAACATACCAATCACTAGCCACTTTAACTAGCCAAGCACTAGCCTTACTTTAACATTGGATAAACAACTCAGAGGCTGTGTAACCTCAAGAAAATTCTCCAAGACATACTAGCTGGTACTGAGATGACAAAGACTTAGCTGTCAGCATCCCCAGAATTAGCCAGAATGCTAAAGCAGATGAACACTCACTGGTTAAATAAACAAGAGAACTATCATTTATGGTTGTTGTTGTTGTGTTTTTCTTTTTTTTCATTAGTAGCTTTACTTTCTATCTTGCAATCAGGAAAATCAAGCTCAGACTGTCTAGAATAGATAAATATTTATTCTATACCAATTAGAAAAACTTTTTTTTCAAATAAAATTGTTTAATCATTAAATATAATACATCTAGAACGCTTTTAGACTCAACCACACTTTTTAGAGGCAGGAAACCTTAAAAACACTAGCATTCTTCAAGCTGAAAAAGCCTGTTGGAAATCCCAGCACTGGGGCAGAAGGAAAACTCTTCCCAAAGTAACGAGTATCAACAGTGAGAGATACGTGACAGACAGTTGGTGACTTTGGCATATTCTGCAGAACTCTTTCACATCGTCTTGTTTTTCATTTTGTAAATTTATTAAGGTAGCATGTAAAAGACCCCACTGAAAGTGAGGCCAGTTGTAGTAAACTCTGCATATGCAGATAATTTAGATTAAACAACTTGTCCAGTGTCACACAGCGGGACAGATGCAGAGCTTAGAGGGAATCCATACACATGGCTATGCAGCAAACTATCTATTCTTCCTTTGCATTCCCTGGCTGACCTCTCCTGGCAGGGGAGGCCAGGCAAGGGCTCCAGCCACCAAAGTGCTGCTGACAGCTCGGAGCTGTCCACTCACAACCACGTTGTGTCCAGCCAGCATTTCCAACTGCCATAACTCTTAGCTAAAACACAGGCCCATCTAAGTCCCAATACCAAATCCTGTAGTGTCTCTGTCAATACTACAATATTCTCTTCAGACATCACGGATACCCACCCCTACACTGAAATCAAATCACCCAGTATACTTCTTTCTCAACATCATTTGTACTGCTCCTTTTTTCCCCTCCTTTTAGAGTCAACACCCTCCTCGCACATCATAAAAGTCTCCATATACCGTTCATAAGTGCAGCACATTGTAAAACACATCTGTGCTCCCTCTGATCACATTCCCTCCCCACATTTTGAACCTCCACCTTTTTCTCTCGGATATGGCCTTTTCCTCGAGGCCCACATAGCCGTGCCATGAATCAGCCTTGGTTGCCATGGCTACAACTCCAGTCTCACATCCAGCCTTCCATTCCCCACTGGCGATTCCAGGCTTGCTTTCAAGATGCCCAGGATATTTGAAAATCCTTTCGATATTCAACCTAGTCTAATGACCAACATCTATCTTGACATCTATAAGAATGTGTCAGCTTCTCAGTCTTGTCAAACAGCAGTGTGTCATCTTTGATTTGCAGAGCTTTTGAATGATGGATCCTTAGCAAAATCCCTGTTTCTTGCAGACCACCAAATACCCTGACTCACAGCTCAGAACTCTAGTAAAGGACTGTGGTCTTGTGGGCTGCCTACGTACTTCTTGCTATGGCCTTATGATGAAATTTGGAAAACAATCTATTTTTTCTTTTTTTGCAGGAATATTTTCAAATCAATGAGACTCAACAGGCAGGCTTCAGGCTAAGTTAAAACCGATAGATTGATGCAGTCCACAATGCTGTATTCAGAACAGAACATCTACATGGGCAGCAGTACAGTGTCTACCTACTTCACAGCTCCTGAAAATGCCACATTTCTGTGAAAGAAGAAGAGGAAAGGGAAAAAAAAGCATCTCCTTCTTTTGCACAGCCTGCAGACTCTAAAATAGCAAGAAAAGGAACTGCAGCAGATTGAGAATGGAAGGAGGGCAGAGACACTCCAACATGAGCTCTATTACCTTTTGGGGAAGGGTGAAAAATGGCAATAAGTATCCAAACAAAACTCTTGTGGAGACTGGAAGAGATGACACAGACAACATGTTCAAGAGCATGTGAGAAGGCAAGGAAAGGAAGTGACTTCGTAAGCAAGAGTGAGAGACAACCCTTCTCTCCCAGAGAAACACAAGGTCATGAATAGATGATTTTGCTTCAGCTGTAACTGTCTGATGTCATTAATAATCTCTTAAGTACCATCCACACCTAAGTTTTATCTACCTCATATCATATAGCTTTATTGGAGCAGATGCCATGCTTCGATTTGTATCTTGCCAGAAAAAAAAAAATAAACTACACGTGTAGAAAACAGCTGCCAAACTGCATTCAGAGCTTGTAGGGATCATGATATTTTATGGCATGAAAGTGTTAGATTAAAACGAAAATGATCAACCTTTACTGTTATACCATCATTTGAGTTTGGAGTTTCATCACAAGTATTATCTTTCGTCTAGATCTTTCTTTAATAATGTGCCTCATTTGACTTGCAGCCTCAATAGAATAAAATATTAATCATTTCCAAAGAGATAAGATGCAGGCAAACAAATCATGTATATTGTGTAGATTGGCTAAAATTTTATTTAAGAGATATTCTCAGTTTGTACCAGTCCTTGAAATAGTAATTCACTTATTCCATATCTGAATATATCCATTGGTACATTAGCTCTGCACCTTTGCCTTTTGACAGTTTTTAGTGGAGGGTACAAGAAGAAAGAGAATCAAATCCTTTGTCATTAGTGGTATTTTTGCACATCATGACAGGTTCTCAGTCTCACTGCAGCCCTGAACTGACAATAGGTTGTTTTACACCTGGTGTTTTCTTGAGGGAGAATAACCCAGTGACACTGGATAGACACTGGATAGGAGTGGAGGCAGCATGTCTCTCTTGCATAGGCATGGTTGGTGAACCAGAAGAATTTCATGTAAAGCCCACAAGGCTTTAACCTTCAAGAGTTGCAGTGCCTTATTACTTTGTGGGATTTTTACCATTTTATTTTTCTCAAAGTTTTTCCAGACTAAGCTTTGATGCAAGTTAACATGCTTAGGAGAATGGTAAAACAAGACTTGTCTTTCCTTATCAATCACAGATACATGGAACAATTGTGGTCTAACCCGTACTGTATCCACGCATGAGTACATAGACAAAGAAAAAAGATATCTCCCAATCTCAGGTAAGTTCAGACTTTGAGTTCTGTTTCCATGGCTCATCTCTTCTTTGTTGTGAAAGTAATTTTAAATGGCAACCAAAAAAACAGAGATTCCTTTTTTTATTACCTTCAAACACATCAGACTAAAGGATGAACCACAATCTCTCTCCTTTTGATTATTTTCTATTTTACTGAAAACCAAATAATTATTCATGTTCTTTCAAACGATATAGTTTGAAATATATGTCTAACGTTTTCACTGTGATTCCATGGTCAGATGAGCCTGGTGTTTGAGTCCCACCACACTGCATTTGTAGAAATTTAGCTTTCTCTCAGTCTTCAGCAGTGTCTCTCTTTGGCTCTATGTTCATATTTTGAAGTTCAAACAAAGCTTTTTCCATTTCTTTATAGTTTTCATGTTCAGGAATATATATTAGTCTAAATGTATATTTCCAAGACTTTACAGAGGTTTCCAGCATGACTAGTTTTTGCATGAGGAATATGTAGATGCAGAGAAATACAGTAAAACACTCATACATTCTCTGCCTAAATACAACACTCAAACATGTTTGGAATCCTAAAAGGATTCTCCAGGATTTCCTCCCATAACACATCTTCTAAATCATGCAAATCTGCTTTGGCTCTGGCTATTCCATCCCCTCTTGGCTCTCATTCCTCTCTAGCGCTTGGTAGCAGATACTTTCTCACACACATTCCATGTACTTTGATAAGACTTGATCAGAAACATTTAGCATACCTCATCTGATAACTCATTTCTCTACGTAACAACCTCAATTCTTTTCTATTTACATTTACAGGGTTGTTACCATGTAAACTGTCACTGCTAGTCTTTGATTTCTGTCCCAGTGTAGAGGTGAAACAATGAATGTAAAAAGATGTGCAATCAAAACAGAAACTGACACTTATGGAGCCTCCGTAATGTCAAGCAGGGTTTGGAAGTTGTTCATAGAAACATTTGCAGTTGTCATTGCATGCAATATTAGTCTCCATACTGAGTACATAAGGATGGTAGCTAGATTTTAGGTAATGGTTTTATTTCTCATACAATGATATGTTTATTTGCAGATGACAATGAGGCAGCAAGAGAGTTCTCTTTAACCACTGAACAGGAAAAATACAGCATTGTATCTATGCAGTAATGTTTAGCTCAGCTGAGGTCAGGAAAAGGATTGTTCTATTTCTAGTGATAGTTACTGCTAGTATTGCTCTTTTTCTGCTTGTGTCTTCCTTTTATTCAACCCCAATGTAATATGTCCCCGAGTTCATTTTTCCCTGGTAAAGAGGTCCTTTTGGGCCTTCCCATTTCTACCAATATTCCTACCTTCCCCTTGGCTCTGCTTTCAGAGATGCAGTTCCTTTCTCCCTCATGCAATGGAAGCTACCAATAGTGCACTTCTTCATCTTTTACAAACATTATCACCCTATGAAAAGCTTATGTTTCTAGGCGCATTTGGAAATATATTTAAAAAAAAAAAAAAGGAAAAAAGGACTCCATGAAGACAAGTGGTCAGTTTTCCACATAATGCCAGGGCTCTCTTTTGCACTCTGTACTTCAAAATTCCCTAGCACCTTTTGCTGCTCTTACTCCCTCCTTCCAGCCTAATTATTATTTTTTTTTGAGAGAGAGAGAGAGAAAACAGTTTGAGTTTGATCAATATAAAATCTGTGATTTTTCTAATTGTGATTCGTTACAGCTTCTCTAAATTGGTTACTTGAGGAATAAAGACTAACCTTTTCAAACCTCTCATCCGGAAATATTATGATAATGAGCAGTGCCTGAGCTTCACAGAGGATGCCTGCAATATTACTACACTACTGAACAGATAGATCTTTTATAACAGTGAAAGGTTGCTTTCAGAAAAAGCATCTTTATGGAAATGTTTAGCCCTTTTCGTATTAACAATTCAGGCTTACTTCCTATTTTATGAATTTACCAGAAGACCACCTAGATGACATTTGTTTTTAAATGACACACTACTATTTAACACAGAGAAATACATACATATTTCTACTCCAATGCTTGCAACATTTTTATAAGAATAGCCTTTAGAAAGAAGAGAAGATTCCCCAAATGAAATATATTTGTCTGTGGGTGATGAGGAAGGAAAACTGCAAACTAAAGCCTATTTAATGTACTGCAATTTATACAAAATCTCATTGTAAAGTCCACACTCAAATATTTTAGTGCTAGGTATCCAAGAAATACTCAAAATGGCTTTGTGCAGTGCACACAGATGTTGATGTTACAGAGCAAAAGACGCTCCAGTTGATTTTTTTGGGGAAAAGAAAACTTACAAACATTTATTTTAGGAGGTCAAAAGTGCATTTACTCTCTTGAACAAGATATTTGTGATGCTATTAGGCAGAGTAATTTGTAGAAATCTATACTTATTACAGATTATAAAAAACAAACTACAGTTTGAATTTAACCCCAGAATCAGAGAATCGATATGCAACATGATTTTTGTTATTTTCAAATTAAGTCTTCTAGTCAACTGTTTCTCAATGTTTGTGCAGTGCCATTTTATGGCACTAATGCTACAGTACACTAAAGCATTTAGACAGTATTGCTGACTCCAGTGCCAACAATTTGCATACTTGCAGTTAAGTACATACTTTTTGGGACCAGGACTTAATACTTCCTTTCATTGCTTGTATGTATTGCAAATGGTTTCTGATTCCTTCTGGATGTGGGACAGCTAACATGTTTTAGTCCCTGGATATCCAGCAAGCATAATATAAAACCATAAGCTTATTTTCTTTTCTTACTGCTGTTTTGTCCCAGTGCAGACTAGCTAAAGGTGCAGTTACAGGCTTTCACTCCAGAGAAGCTTTGTCCCAATATCCAAGAAAAGTAATCTCCTGGCTATGCTAACAGTCATCCAAAAACCTACCATATAATCTAATTGAAGTATCGATTCTCAAGCTAGGGCTTCTATTTAACATTCTAGAGAGAAAGAAAAGAGGGAGAAAAAAATTTTACAGGCACAGCAATACAAGTGTTCCACAAAGCTTCCTTTAGCTTCTGTTGCTTTACTTTCATTTATCATAAAGATTATCATTGTAAATAATTTCTTTTCTGCATAACAACAATATCCCTCCCCGCTCTGAAATGCATCCTCCTTTTTATTTCCAACTGCAAATTCTTAAACAGAGAACATACATTTTCCTTAATAATAAAGTCTAACTGCAAGGAGAAAGAGAAGAATGAAAACTGCTCCATCTCAGCATCACCTCCCATTACTTATGTGTCTAGACAGCTGGTAGCACTATTGGTATGACAGAATCTTTCTCAGCTTTTTTTTTTTTTTCAATTTGGTTTGGTTTTTTAATTTAAGAGGAGAATAAAATAGAAGCATGCAGTTTGCATTTGAAAAAATCCATCAGAAACCTACTTCATCTTTTGTTCAGACTGCAAGATCAACAAATTCCCTTGATAATTCTTTCCTATGAATATTAATTAAGTTACAACTACAGTGTGTTTACTAATCTATTAAAAATAATGCAAGCATTATGGGGACAAGATATTGGTGGCATGGATTAGAGAACGTATTTTGAACGTTTCACCAAAAATAGAGTCTCCATTCTGACAATTCTATATGTGCAAACCTTATTTTACGGAAAGCTCCATAGGCTGCTGGCAACATGTGACATTCTCCCATGTTTTTTATAAAGCAAGTCAGGACTACTTCTACCAATATCAAAAATACTTACAAAAGTATTCTGTACCATTACCTCATCACAGAATTTTTAGTTCATATAACTGAAATATTTTAAATTAAAAAATGTCTTTCATTTATCTAAATGCCATTATGAGATTTGTTCTTGATGGTAAAAATATTTCCCAGTATTATAACATGCTGAAAGCTAGGGATTAAAAGCACTTCTCACAGAATCACAGAATCACAGAATCATAGGGGTTGGAAGGGACCTCCAGAGATCATCGAGTCCAACCCCCCTGCCAAAGCAGGTTCCCTACACCAGGTCACACAAGTAGGTGTCCAGGTGGGTCTTGAATATCTCCAGAGAAGGAGACTCCACAACCTCCCTGAGCAGCCTCAATTGTTCCTCATATAGAATTCTATATAGAATATAGAATATATATAGAATATAGAAATATATATTTGGAGATTTTTCAAGTATTGAATTAAACAACTCCAGCAAGATGAGCTTTTCACAGAACAGGCTGAAAAAGTCAGCTCCAAAAGAGCTTCCAACTTCACTTTTAAAATGTAGTTAGCATCAGAGAGTAACACTATGAGTTCTTCATGGCCAACTCTTGATACTTCAGATAAGACCTAAAAATAAAGTTGTGATGTTTCTATCGTTTCAGAACTAGGTAAAGAACATGAGTAGCCAAACAAGCTGATAATTAAGAGCTATACTTTACTCCAGTCTTGTAGTTTTGTTTTTGGACAATGATGCTGAAAAACAGAACATCTGGCAACTATCTAAATTAGTACTGTTTCTGCTTCTTTTCCATTGGGATTATGAATAGAAATTTAAATCTTATTTAGGACAAAGATATACCTTCAAGTGAAAAGGGAAGCCACTCTATCTGAAAGCAGTGATCCTAACTTCTACAGGAGCAACTTCCAGAGCAGCCATTCTCTTCCAACAAGTCTTAAAAAATCTTAGCCCACATTTTCACTGATGACTCTGCACCAAAAAAATTTGCACAGGAATTATTTCAGGAGAGTAACCACCGGGCTAGGAGAAGCCTATGGGAAAGAACAGTTCTGGTTTCCAATGCCACTAACCAAGAGCAGCCTCCATCAGCCAGAGGTCTGTGCTCCATGCAGGGCATAGAAGAGCTCAAGAAGAAGAATGGGAGCACAGACACTGGGCATCAAGGATCTATCAAGGGACAAACACTGCTGGAAATACCACTAGCTCATTTTGTGCTATTTGAATATTTACAGAAAAACAAGAATGTTGCCAAATTCCAGATTCTCATGTCTGTTCAGAAATGAGAGCAGAGACATTACTAGCATAATTGCTTCAAAAATAATTTTTTGAAGAAATATTTTCTTCAATATTCTCTCATGAATTATGATTACTCTTTCATGGATTTGTAAGTTTAAAACCTGGTGTAGAAACTGCTAATTAACTGTTCAGGTTTGGTTCTTGATCTGTCGTGTTTACAAGGTATTTAATGGTAAACTGCATTAAAATTACTCCTATTTTGATGGCAGGAGCTTGTTCTAATGTGATTAAAAGTCTGCATAGCTGTCCATAATATACAAAGTTAAGTGGAGTATATGCACTATTTTAGCATTTTTTACCTCTAGAAGTGCTGATCCAAGACTGCTAAAGCCCAGGAAGATGTCTAATATCTCCTGATCTATCTCTGTTGCCTCAGATGGGTATGGGTATGGGTATTGGAGGAGAATTCAGGTGTGAAGCACGAGAGATGCCAGCTAACTCTACCTTAGCTTTCATTTTCTGTAACAGCTAACAAATGAGATTGTTATATGAGTCCTCCTCCATTAACTTTACATTTGGGTTCCTCTTTATAATTATCATTTTTCCCCTTGCATTAAGGAATCACCAGAACAAACTCCATGTCAGCTGTCCCACAAAGCCAATAAAATGCACAAATTCTGTGCACCCTGCCATACCTCAGATTCAGAGGATGTCACTGTAAATATCAGTGCTGTTCCTATTAACAGATAAAGAATAGAATATATAAATACTGAATGGTTCAGCACAGCTTTGCTCTATTAAGCAGAAAGACTGAAGTGAAACCATATACTGATCAGTGAAGTACAGAAGAATTTTCTGTAATATTTCTCTAATGTTTCAGCAATACAGAAATTTCCTGGCCTAATCATGCTCCTTCATTATGTTGTTCTTCTAAAGTTTATCGAAAGTGTCTCTGCTCAGCTAGCCCATTTACTAAAAACTGCAGCTTCATCTAATGACTACTAATGAGGTAATTTTTTTTGTTGTTGTTGGTCATGCTGAGAAGCATCTCCAAAATCTCTTTGGAAAGGACTCAGGCAATGAAAACAAGACATTATACTTCACCAGCTTCCCCAAAATTAAATATAACCAAAAAAAGGAATTTGAAGTGCACCTTTCTCATCAGCACAACTGTACCAATTACTCACTCTTCCCAAAGGCCCAACATCAATATGATGTTGTCATTTACTGAGAAGGACCTTTGTGATGTTCATCATGTCAGAGGCTGCCAGACTAGTTGCTTCAGCCTGACCATGTGAAACATTTTTTGAGGCAGTCTTGTATCTCAGTCTGCTTTCTATGTTTGCAGGAGAAAGTACAATGAATGATTCAGAACTAACTATCCTGGAGATGGCAGTGACAGAAAAGTTCAGATATCAACTCCAGTGGTTGTGGCTCACTTCAGTGAACAGTTTCTCCCTAAATAGCTTATAATTACATTTTTATTTTAGTTTTTTTACACCACAGATGAATAAGTTCTGAGACCAATATGAGTGTAGGTTTCTTTGAAAGAAATAATGCATTTATGAGGTTAATGTGGCAGTATTCTATTAAATCCTCTTTCAAAAGTTGGCAAATGTCATAGACTACGTGGTAACACTCTTCTAATCTAACTGGAGGATTCTTTTTAAGAAATCATCTGATTGGAAACTAGATTGATTCTAGCGTTGAAAAAGTCTTGTCTTTTTTTTTTTTTTTTAAATTGTTTTCTCGAAAAAAAGGAAAGCTGAGATGCATAACACAATAATATCAATCAAGAAATATGGGTTTTTGGCTCTCTCTCTCATTACAAGGGTAGAACTCAGACCTTATTTGCTTATTTTTCTTTTCTCCTTCCAAAACTGCTTTGTAACACCTTGAATATGAAAGCAGTCAAACAAAACTCTGTTGTTTCTTTCCAATCTTTTGAAACTACCTGAATTATAGAGAAAGAGGGTGGTAAAAATTCAAACTGTTCATTACATGATTTATGCATGCTGGTTTCGTTCCTTCTACTAGTTTAGCTTTACAGGACACAGAGGCAGTTTTGTAATGATATCCAGCTACTGCAAAATCATTGCTTCACCACAGAAGCAATCCTTTTGGTCACTTATTCAGCAAGACTATGAATTATTAATTTTTTTGTCTGAAGAGTTACCATGTATTTAGAGGGCTGGTAAAGAAGCAAGTGGGATGCATGCAAAGGAAGTTCTTAGTAGCAGGATGACTTTGTTTTCTATATTTAAATTTTAAAAGGAATAAATTTTGTTTGCAAACAGCTCCAGAAGAACATGATACATTTCGCCCCACGCTCAGGATTGTTGAGCAGTAAATGTTATTTCCCTTTCTAACACCACCTTTCTCCACAGCGACACACTTCCATTTATACATACACCAGAAGAATATTCACATATGCTCACAGATCCACAGTCATTCCTTCATCTGATTTCTCTAAGAGTTCACCTCAGAGGGTAACAAAGCAGCGCTTGTGATGTAAATATGGAAGAACCACACTGACAGCCAGTAAGCCATGAGGTTCTTCTATCTATCGATCAAGTTGTCACTCCTACTCAATGCAGGTGAAGAAATGTCAAATAATATTTACAGAAAGTTAAGCGTTCCAACAAGTGCCAGGGGGAGCTTATTGGCTCCAGTTACCTGTTTTTCACATTTTTTCTTCAGTGAGAACAATTTTTGCAGGAACTGTTAAGTCACACCGTTTGTCTGCTTTTTTTTTTTCTCCTTTAGGTTACCAGTTTTCATCAGAACTTGTGTAGAATATGAATGTTATGGGATACTTGAGAGACAACAGGTGCCACTCACAAATAAGAAGTAAGTGCAGGGTTGTCAGTGAAGCTAATAACACTGGAATGTGAAATAATAGTAGTAAGTAACTGAAGAAAAGAAGTGTCAGATGAGACAGCTGAATTGGCATGTGAGTCTCTTGTAAGATATTGAGTCTTTGGCTTGGAGAATCTGACTCTCTTCTAATATGATTTACAGAGTCTAAGTCTTTCATCTTAAACTGGAAGGAATCAGACAGGCAATATCATGTCCAGAATCACTTAAATTTAATCCTGGTGGTCTGCAGGTGCTTGTGACCACTGTCATTAGAGTGGGGACTTGCTGGGTGGAAACCGCAAGGGTTTTTAAACTCCACAAAATTAGTATCAGCTCAAGTCCTGACAGTGCTGAGATAAGAAAACCAAGTTATTGTTTGCTTCTGGTACTTATTCTTCTCACCTAACACATGAAAATTATATCACTAACTCATGTAGATTAGAAACATAAACCTACAGGAACACGTGTGATAGGGAAACTTGATTCCTCTCGCAGACCCCCAGCTACCCTGCAGCAGGCCTGGCACACAGTTCCTCAGCAAGCAAAGAGGCAGCAAGACCTTTTCATCACCTTCTTGCAGTCTTCATGAGGAAAATCTCAAGTGCAGCCAAATCCTCAGCCCTCCCTTTCCCTAAGTCATTTCTTTCACAGCAATGTGTCACGATACTCCACACAGAGAGTTAAATTTGTATGCTGGCACCTTCAACCATGCTCTTGGCCTTGGTAAACAAAATTACATAGGTATCACAGCAGACTGCACACTTCATAACATGAGGAAAAGAAGTAAAATTTGGCCCATAAGGGAAAAACTGCAAGGGAAGCAACTCAGAAGATTTTTGTGTATGTGCAGTGGTTTTAAGATAAATAAATAAGTGAATCAGCTAGTATACAAACATGGCTGAGGAAAAATAAATATTCAGATGGGCTCCGCTGCTTTGTTATTTCCCCTGATGCTTTTCAGACATCTTCACTCTCAAGCACTTAAAGCACACACCAAAAATATTTGCTACTCCCTTAAGCCATTTTCAGCTTACCTGCATGGTGCACAAATACAGTTCCCTTGCAATTGCAAGCTGTACTATTGTGTTAATAATTTTCCCTCCAATTCCACTGAGGAACCCAAAAAAACTTGAAAGGAAAATAAAAAATTAAAAAGGCAAAGGGATCTTTTAATATATACTGTGAAACAGGTCTGAGGCCTTGATCCTCGATGCCTTTTTACCTCCTTTTGTAACACATACTCACAATTTTTTTCTCAGTAATGTAAAGATGCTCAGCCAGAATAAACAAACAAACAAACAAACAAACAAGCAAATAACAACATGCTTTACCTAAAACACGGGGGTTTGAGAAAGAGTTTCTCACTGACATCACAACTGTGCCCAGAAATCATGCATCACAAATTTTCTGAGGATATGAGTTCTGGCTGTTACACCAAATCCCATTCCATCACATTCCCTTACTACCGAGCATTGGTGTGCAACACACCATTTCACTACTGTTGCCATGAGATGAGATGGCTCGAGTCATGTTTCCATTTAATCATCATGGAGCCAAAATGGAAGATCCTTTGAACAAAATCCACATCATTTTTATTTGTGACATTTGGGACACGTGGGGACTGAAAACTCTACAGTACATAGAGCAGAGTTTGGAGGATAAAAGCTATATGTGATCGTTTTTAATTTTCCTTGAACTCTTCAGTTCATGTGCACATACCTCAGCATCTTGACAGAAAGAAGCACAATCCAGACAAAGTGACAGAATTAAAAAATATCTGTGGCACCGGTCTGGGTTCACCTTCTGGAATTAAGAGGCGGGTAGGAATTTTTTCTCATATATTTTTATTGCTTTTTTGTGTGTGTGAATTTATCACTAACTCCAGTCAGTAAATATGAGCACCATCCTTGCCTATATAGGAAAAACTAAATTAAATTAATAGAAATAACTAGGTGATATTTAAACAATTTAAGTGAAAATCACATTTTGAAATTAAATAATTATTTCATTAAAAATAATAAACCCACTTAAAAAAATGAAGTTATGGCAGACTATGTGAAAGGCCTAAAGCAGGGTTAAACTATCTCATTAAAATTTTAATACTACAGTTTGTGTTTTAATCAGAATTTGTAACAGTAGCCCTTGAAGAGCAGGGGAGAGCAGATATTTTTTCTACTTCTCCATTTTAACTAGCTATTTCAGCGATTTGGCAATGAAAAACAAAGCAACAGTCTGTATCTTGAAGAAATACAAACTTCTTTTCACTCTCAAATTTTAAGGCTAGAAGTAGACATTAGTGAATGAGTTCTATTAATTCTGAAGTCCTGGCAGATTCAGTCACCAGAAGCCACCATGTCAGTTCCTTAGTTGCAGAAAATACTTATTTTGTTAAATATTTTTATTTTGTGTGTGAAACAAATTTTGATAAATTTATTTACTTAAATTTTCAGATTGTTCAAATTACTTGATGTGCATTACTATTTAAATCTAGTAAGTGATTTCCAATTGCCTCCAAAAGGTGTTCAAAATACAAAATACTAGAATATTAAAATATTCAGATAACCTGAATATGTGGTGTTTTTTCTTTAGGAATACCCTAAATATGAATTATTTAAGGCACAGCAATCACCTTCTCCATTGTAAGCGTAATATTTTGCAACAAATTAACACTCAAAAGTAACTTCAGTTTTCAAAATACAAATTCATTGACCATCCACTAATTAAAACTAATTCTTCTTCCTGATAAGGCAGCAAAGAAATTGTAGGAAGGGGGGAAAAAAAGGCCTCTTAAAAGTCTGTTACTTAAAACAAGTTTTACTGCTTTTGAATCAGTAATAAAAATGGCTATTTAAATTACTTTCATGTCAATCCATCCCCCTGCTCTGCACAGAGTTATTTAAGATGACAAAAAGACAGACTAAAGTGTATCTTCACTTGTGTTACTGTCAAACCTGGTAAGGTTCATATTTATCATGCTGTACTAATATTTCTTAAAACTCATATTTTTGTGGCATTGAGTATTTCAATGGAGAAAGATATATACGTTACTACAAACAGAGGATTCTTTATTTGCTAGAATAAAGGAGAAACTTATGTATATGAAAAAACACCTTGAGTAGATGACATGTGACTGAGAGCTTCCATTGTAATAAAAAGATAAAACAGTAACAACTAGCTACCAGCAGAAGCACAGCAAATACAAGATTATCACTGTCTTCTCTAATACCAACAGCAAGAGGGAAATTAAATATGAAAAAAAAACACATCTGTAAATCATTTCTAAAAAAACAAACACTAGTACTCTGTAGTTTGTACTGCATGCATCACTTGAAGTATATGTGTAGGTAAAACTTATTGAGGTAGAAACCAGGAGAAAAGATACTGAAAGAAAAGATACTAAAATGCCTGTAGCAAACAACCAAGATCAGAAGTCTGAAAACATCTCAGAAAACACATCAAGGCGAGGAATGAGATCTGCAATGTTACTGCCTTCTACCTTTCTTCTTCAGCCCCTCACACCAGTGAAGTGACACAGGGTATTTAATGGAATATCCAATAGACAGATCCATGTTTGTCTGTTTGAATCAGGAACTCCTATCTAGTATGATGAACCCTGTAAAAACTGCAGACAATTGCTATGTTTGTCCAGTCTAGATGCTTATGCTTGCCCAAGCTTATACTCAGACCACGGAGTGTGGTAGGCCTATTTGCCTCCCATCAAAAGACAATGATGGAGTGATGGCTTCGGTGGACGGGAAAAGGGCAGTGGATGTCATCTACCTGGACTTCTGCAAGGCCTTTGACATGGTCCCTCACCACATCCTTCTCTCTAAATTGGAGAGGTGTAGATTTGAAGGATGGATTGTTCGATGGATTAGGAATTGGCTGTCCAGATGCAGCCAAAGGGTTGTGATCAATGGTTCTCTGTCAGGGTGGAGGCTGGTCATGATCCATGAAGTGTCCCTCAGGTGTTTGTCTTGAGACCGGTGCTCTTCAACATCTTCATCAATGACATAGATGATGGCATTGAGTACATTCTCAGCAAGTTTGCAGATGACACCAAGATGAGCAGTGCAATTGTTACATTGGAAGGAAGGGAAGCCATCCAGAGGGACCTGGACAGGCTGGAGAAGTGGGCCCATGGAAACCTAATGAGGTTCAATAAGGCCAAGTGCAGGGTGCTGCTCTTGGGTTGGGGCAACCCCAGGTATTTATACAAACTGGGGGAAGATCTCTTGGAGAGCAACCCTGCGGAGAAGGACTTGGGGGTCCTGGTAGATGAGAAGCTGGACATGAGCCAGCAGTGTGCGCTTTGGCACAAAGCCAACTGTGTTCTGGGCTGCATTAAAAAAGGGGTGGCCAGCAGAGAGGAGGAGGTGATTGTGAGGCCCCATCTGCAGTACTGCATCCAGGCCTGGGGTCCCCAGTACGAAGGACATGGAGCTCTTGGAGTTCAAGAGGAAGGCCACTAAAATGATCTGTGGGCTGGAGCACCTCTCCTATGAAGAAAGGTTGAGGGAACTGGGCTTGTTTAGTTTGGAGAAGAGAAGGCTCCAGGGAGACCTGACTGCGGCCTTCCAGTACTTGAAGAGAACATGTAAACAGGAGGGGGAACGGCTGCTTACGAGGGTGGCTAGTGATAGGACAAGGGGGAATGGTCTTAAACTGAGACAGGGGAGGTTCAGGTTAGATATTAGGAGGAAGTTTTTCACATAGAGGGTGGTAACGCACTGGAACAGGCTGCCCAAGGAGGTTGTGGATGTCCCATCCCTGGAGGCATTCAAGGCCAGGCTGGATGTGGCTCTGGGCAGCCTGGTCTGGTGGTTGGCAACCCTGCAGGGGGTTGAAACTCAATGATCATTGTGGTCCTTTTCAATCCAGGCCATTCTATGGTTCTGTGACAAAGTGCAGAGAAGGAACACCCCTAATAACCATCAGCAATATGTGCATTGCACATACCACAGTGCACTATTGAAAACAGTTGTAATTACAAAAATAGCCAGGTTGCAGCATCTTCAGAAACATAGACTAATCTTAAATTTGTACGCCCAAAGCATCTGAAGAAGAAAACAAACACACTACTATTCTCTGCTTGAAGCCTGGAAATAAAATTCTGGAATAGTAGATGAAAATTTGGGGGCGGAAAGAGGAACAACAGAACAACAATTACATTGCTTCTCTATCTACCATAGCCTAAACAAGCCCTCCAGGCAGAAAGGTGGAGTGCAGCAATTGGATTACTGTGCCCAAAAATCTTTCTGCAACTACTTATCACCTCCATACCATTCTAGGACCAGCACACAAAGGGGCTACCAAGGATCTGCATGTTGCACCCTCTGCTTTTTGACTTGAAATAGAGTCAGGTTCCATATTGAGGAATCAGATTCCTTCAAACTGATGTATAAAATCTGCTGCTAAGATAGGGGACTCTGTCAATAGTCAAATTAGACATGAATGGGGGAAGGGACATTTCCTTCTGCTATACTCAGATTTGCCAAATTTAGGTATATTTGTGACATTTGAGACAGTTAGAGCCATCCATCAGCATTTCTGTCACTAGCTTTGGGTTTGCAAAAATGGAAACAAGATGTTGCTTTGGAATGCAGCTTTGCAAAATTCTGCAGATTAAAAAACATCTCCCCACAAGACCGAGTTTTGTATGTAACTAGAAACTACCACTGTATCTTGACAAGCAAGACAGGTGCTACATTAAATGACCATCTGAATGGTCATCTAATATAATGTTAGCATCAGGATACTGAACTTACTCTGATTAACTTTCCAATTATTTACACAGAACATCATGAAGCTATCAAAACACACTATGCTGTAGCCCAGAAAAACAGGCAGTGTGGTGTAGGGAAATGTGGGGGGGGGGAAGGGAATCAGCATTCTGGTGTGGTAATAAAGGTTCCTTTCTCCAATGATAATCAACTCTGCATAATTAAAATAGCTCAGACTGCTGAACTAATTTTCAGACTGGAGGTTTCTTCCTGTAGCAACACTTACACACAAAGTTTCTACTGCGGTTGAATTTAATCGAGAGTCTAATTACAATTTTAATGAATATCTTCAGTGCTGCATGTAAACTTGCACTTCACAGTCTTGCTATCAGAGCATTTTAGAAGCTTTCTGCATTTAATACAAAGTATTTTTCTGAGAGAGGCTCAGGGTAAAACAGCACTTTTCAAAAGAAAGCTTTAACAGTATTTGGCCAAATTAAAATAATGTTTACAGTTGGTTTAAAACAAATTTAAGTTTTTATACACATATTTCAGAATATTTTTTACTATATATTTAGATGAGTATTTGGCCTACTTCTAATCAAGTTCTAAATTCAGTGTGGCCCAAATAGTACTTACAGAGTTTCTCTTTCTCCTTTTTACTCCTTTTGGTAAATACTTTGAGGATTAATTGTAAATTTTCCCACCAAAGGGCAAAAATTGATGTCTTCATTTTCTGATGAAAAGCCACATTTAATAGTCAAGGCACCAATAAGATATCATTTCTACCCCAGTTTCCAGATTTTTTTATGAAATTCTACTGCAAGAACTAAAAGATCTCTATTAGCTTCACATACAGAAGTTGTTTTTTAATTAAATATAAAAACTGACCATTTACTGTGAATTTTCTTCTTCTACATTCCACATGGTTTACTTTACACTGCCCTCAAATTTGCAGTGGGCAGGCTGGTGCATCATTTGCCACAGGTGCACCACTATAGAGGCACAGGTTTCTGGCCATGTCATCTGGTTGCAGATTACACTATTAGTTCCCAGGCAGACATGACAGATTAAAATTGACAGCATATGAGCACTCTGTAGCAGTTACTGCTGTATCCATCAATACTGCAGGATAATTATTATGTTCCAGAGTTAATCTTCAGCTAAGCCTATGAGGAAACATATTCAGATGTGCTGAAGGTTGTGGGATTTGACTTCCTTTCTCCCCATCCCACCTGTATATTCTAATTGAGAAAATATATATGCATTTATTGTTTACTTTAGAATTTAAATCTAGTAGGAACATCTTCACTCCTGGCGATCTTCAGTCACTGAGTCCTACTCCTGCTACTGCCTAATCACAGTGTGTAATCACTTTCGTTAATTTATAAAAGTTGATGTTGAAACCAGTTAGGTTTCTTGCCCCTTTCATGCTGCTCGAGGCTGTTCAAGAACCTCACTAATCTGGTGTCAGTGGGAGTCTGCATCTTCTCAGCTTCAGTCACGATGCTGGCAAATTTTGTCTTCACAGTTCTGTACAGAGGCTTCTCCCTCCAGCTCCAGCACTCCCTATGGCAGATAGTGGTACTTAGATTGCCAACCAGATGTGGTTCATATGTGGCCCCAGAAATAGGCTACTAGGAAGCAGCTGGAGTGCTGTGTTCAAAGCATCTCATGAGAAACACTGCTTTCCCCAGCTGCACTGGTGACTGCACTGACTGCACATCAGAGCTCCTCCCACTGGGCTCTAGTTACCAACTATATTGAGTGATGTGCTATTTAAGATTGAGGAGAAAAGAACATTGAAGGGGGTACGTTTCATAGATTTTGAAAGTAGATCAAAATAAAAACATTTTCCATTATTTGTTTTCCTTTTCCCTTTCTCAGTTCAAATACCCATCTAAACACATCAATTTAATTCTTGTTTATTCTACGAATTGCATTAAGCTTCATGAAGAGAATAGCAAAAAGTAGAGTTTTAAAATTTAAAATTGTATTTAGAAACAGTAGAATTCTTTAGTCTGTGTCTTCCATGGGTAAATTCAGCAATGTTTCAGCAGAAATGTGAATGCTGGAAAAAAAAAAGAGGTTCTTTTTCCATTTAATTTTCTTTACCATGTAAAATAAACCCCTCCTCAGTATTGGATCATGTGTATCTTCAGTTCTACTGTAAGAATCACAGTATCAAACAAGGGAAAGATTTTGTATTTCTAACAGTCTCCTACTTCTAAAAATGCCCAATCAAATAAGCGTCTCCAACCTGTATTATGTACAGGTAATGATGATTAGCTCTGCTCTCAGTGTGGAAGCCATTTTCCTACTTGGATAAATACCAGTACAAAAATACTGTCTACAGCTTAAAAAAAGAGAGAAAAACAAAACAAAACAAAACAAAACAAAACAAAACAAAAACAACCCAAGCAACAACAACAAAATAGAAAGAAAAGAGCTCAAAAGCAAGAAAACTAACGCTTCTCAGTGTTAACCGTGCTCAGTCTTGTAACAATCCAGGTTCATCCAACAAAGAGATGATGTGGCACTGGGAAGCAAAGCCAACAGCAGCCAGTGTGGAACTATTTTCTAGCTTACATCTCAAGCAACGGAACACAGAAGCAGCTGAAACTGAGACACAGGGTGATGCAGTTCTCTGTGTGCGGTTTTAAGGATAGCCCAAGCTGATCCAGCTGCAGGCTGGTACAGAAAGGTGCAGCTGTATCCTCTCCATTCCTCTCCAGACAAACATTCCATCTCCCTTTTGCCTATTCAGTCAAACAGGCAATCTCACTCATCTAACAGGAAAACCCAGACTTCGTGCTTATGCTTCGGTCAGATTGGCCAGCAGCTCTGTCTGACTGCATAGCCACACACCGCTGATAGAGCAGCAGGGCAGCTGCAAGACTGCACAGCCTAACAACCAAGACCAATACCTTCTATGATGGTGGTGACTTGCAGCCACGCCACATCTGCTGGGCTGCCCTGCACTGTGCCCATAAATTTGGCTGATACAGCAATGACATTTTTTGTTTCTGACCTGCATAAGAACAGGACAAATGAAGTAGCTAAAAACATGATGAGAGAGATGGGAATATCTACAAAAAGAAAAAGCTTAAGCAAGTTTACGCAACACTTTATAAGATCTTGCAAACAAGAGGAGCCAAAACATAAGAAGATACACAGAAGGTGGTTTGATTTTTCCTGTGGCATTGGCTGATTCAGAGCACAAGAATTTAATAGTTTTGAGCTTAGACGCAGAAGTCCAGCTATGAAACTGTAACAGAAATTCGAGGAGCACTGCATTCCTGGTAAAAATGAAACACATGAAGTATGTGCTTTTAATCAGGGCATAGAGGAACGTGAAATTACAGAGGGGGTTGTGATCAATCTAAGCCAATTTTGCAAGTCTAACTAGGACCAGATATGAGATAAGATTGTAATTGAGATCTGGATGAGAAACTGAGTGTTCACTGGAAAAGCCAGAATTAACCCTGAACTATGCAATTAGAATTTACAACACAACCACAGCTGTCCAATACATAACGAAGATTATGGGATTATGAAACTTAAGCTATTCTCTGACACTGAAGTCATTACTACAGACACTCAGCAGAAGAAAGATATCATGGAAAAGTTTAGTGGAGTTCCAAATTTTGCACTGCCTACAACAATTAGTGTAAGCTGCAAGAGTGGAAAGAAGAAACAAAACAAAAGAGGAAAAAATGCAATGTATGGGGATGATACTAAGCACATGGGTGAGAATGAAATTATAATAAGACCTAGAGAAAAGACATAATTGTTATCATGTTAAAACCTCATTCTGCATTCAGTCTTAACAAGCAGGTAAACTATTAAACTAATATTAAACTATTAAACTATGATTAAAGAGTCTGAAACAATCTTTCTCAGACAGAATTCACCCCAGAAAACAGAATACACCTAATCCCACCACCTGGGTAAATATTGCTTTTTCCTGATGACAGAAGCCAGTGTAGGAGACCAGGAAGCACACTGTTCTGGACATACCAGAAACAGGTAAAAGAGTGAGCACACACAATGTGCATTCTTTGAAAATTAAAAAAAAAAAAAACCAAAGAAGACAGAGATCATATTTTATTTATTGCTAAGTTACATAGCAAAGAGCAGGTACGTGAGAAAAGAGCGTTTTTATCACTTGCCAAACAAGAATACTGGTAGAAGGAAAGAAATATAATGTATTTCAAATATTTTTGACATGAGATGTGAGAGGTGTGAGAGGTTGTCGTATTAAAGTAAAACAAAGTTATTATCTATGTGAAATAACAAAAAAACCTACAATTTTTTGTATATTCATGTAGATTCCAGCCACTATCATTGATATTCTACCTGAATACATCTCAATATCTGAAAATACTTAAACAGTACATTGGTTTATTTAGATTACTTTTCAAAGTGGGGGAAAGTCTACAGAAGAGTATAATTAAAAACTCTGGCAGATCCACAACTGAGACAAACGACAAATGTACAAATCCTGTACAGCAAAACTAACAAACAGGAAAGGCATTCACTTAGTAGAGCACATAAGCAAATTGGGGTAAGATGAATAATCCACAGGAAAAAGTAGTTTACAAATTACTTTTAAAAGTTGGGATGCAAATTCTGACACTTTCTTTAGTTTCTTCCCCATGCCCTTGATGAAGTTCACTGAAAGGCACTTCAGAATATGGCTGATTCTGGCTGTGACTGAGGGGCCTGATCATTAGAGGTTTCTAAATTGGTCTGCAGTAGATTTTGCCAGCACTCATCTCAAACTTCCCCAGCATTCTCCAGGGTGCAGAGTAAGAGGGATCAGGTTTCATGTTTAAATTAATTTTCCAAAAGTGACTGGAGTGTGCAAGTTTTTCTCCTTTCCTTTGCTGGAGATGAAATATTATTTATTCTCTGATTCTACACTTTTCAGTCCGAGTCTCCAGCATTTCATTATGCCTATAGGACTGATCCTTCCTGCCTTCCACCACAATTCATTTGTGTTCCATTCTAAAATTTTCTTAAACAAGTACAGTTCTATTCCTGTCAGATTTACCCAGTTCTGAGATCCCATCTGCTTGGTTATATATTCTTAAAGAGAGTCTGTTTGCTATATGCTGACCTAGTTCAACGTTACATTTGCTCATTGACTGTTGTGTACTCCAACTTCTCCCATGCAATCCCACATATCACCAGCAAATTGAATGCACTTGCAGTTATTATTATTATTTTTTTTTAACCCAGGGCATTTTTATAGATTAGAAAACAGTACAAATTCAAGTATTGATCCCCAGGGACCCCATTTAATACTTTACCTAAATTGAAATAGCTCCTCTTACAATCACTTTTTATTCCATATGTGTAACCACTGAGCTTTTCATCCAATTTCATATTACTGCATCTCTTGAATCCTTGAACCTCTTTACTGTGGGCAGTCGTGTGACAATGCTTGCTGCTTAAAGATACCACATTGTGCCCCTGCTGCATACGTCTGAAATATGCTATATGAACAAATCCAATGTTACAGATTGGGTCACCTAATGATCTTTCCTTTGCTCGTGTCTTTTTTGTGTATCAGAAAGGGAAATGAATCTGTTCATGCAAATGTAACTCTACTTCTTACACACAACAAAAATGCAGTGATCAAAACTGATTGCCTTTTATAAACTATTCTCGGTAGAACAGGGGTTTGGTTGCTCTACTTAGTAGAAGCCCAAATGTCATGATCAACAAAATGCCTCACTGACAGCAGTTCCTGAGCTGCAACTCCATTTTGACTGTTCTTCCATTCCCTATGCAACAAAGAAGTTTTACTGGGCATTAATACAGAGCCAACAGTGAACAAGCAGATCTTGTACTTATAAAGGCTCCAAAATTCTACAATTCCTGTGCAAGGCAAGCATACTGAGACAAGCTAACCTAGTGATGAGAAGAAAAGTTCCAAACCTATCAAAAATGACTGGGGCAGACAAAGGGAATTTCTTTATGATAAGTCAAGAAGCAGACTTTATAGACAAAGTTAGCATAGTTTCACTTCCTCAACAAACTCTGTGACTGCAAAGCCTAAGAAGACAGAAAAAGCCCAGCATTTTAAGATCCTTTTCCCACTTTAATCTGGTTCATACTGAGAAACGAGGTCCTTTCTCCTGCCTTCTCTAATATTAGGCATTATAGAGAAGCTGGAGACTCTAACCACTTCTTTAACACTTCTAGGAACTGGAGAAACCATCCAGAAAAAAAAATTAAAAAAGCAATTTTGAAACTAAAAGATACAATGATGAGACAAAGAAATTATATGGGTCACTCCAAAAGTATTGACTTCTATTTATTTCCATGGAAATTACAACAAAGTTCACAACGACACTATTTGATAGAGCGCACTCTCAGCTACAAAACAGTATTTTCTCAACAAAGACACCATTAGCCATTCATTTTCACCAGCAATGAACAAGAACCTGCATGCCACACCCCTCAAAGTCTGAACCAGAAGAGATGATCCATTGCCTCTGTCTCCACTGCAAAAATGCACCACCACTGCCTCACTGTGCTCACATCCCCAGTTTGGTCTCCAAGATGTTCAGCAATTGTCAGTGAATGTCAATAGGTGCAGCTTTTTCAGCATGGAGTAATTCACATCCACACTTTGCTTCAAATGTACTTCCATGTCATTTTGTCAGACTGCCCCTCTACTGCCATCTGTTGCTCGGCAACAGCATGCAATGGAATATTTTTTGGAAGGTTTGGCCTCTACTGCCATACCAACTGTCTCTGATGTTGAGGGCCATCATAAAATAGGAGGCATTATTTTCAGAGCAGCCCTCATACTATACCGGAGAGGAGAATTTAAGAATTCTGCATCTAGAGGCAGAACTGATATAGGAGCTACATAATTTAACCATAATAAGAGAAGCTTTACTCTTCTCTCAGAGCAGGCATTAGAATCAAGGACAGACAGATGCTGATTCTGTTCCAAGAGGCACAGACATAATTATGTAATTTTGGAAGCCTCACAATATCAGACAGTCCAAAACAGCAGAAGACTGATATGGTAAAATTTGACAGGGCAGTTCAAAATCAAAAGGCCCACTAAAATAAGCCAATATATCTAAACTTTTGAAGCATACACACATAAATTCATATTTTCATATATAAATGGGCATGTGTACATACATGCACACTCAGCAACTTATTGCTCATATTGCAGCTCTTTTGAGGTCTGCCTCAAGATTTCCAGTCTTCTCATTTGGCTGTCCTCTGCTGCTAATGGGATTACTTGTTAAATGAATATGAAGTTACTTATCACTCTGTTAAGGAGTAGCCTGCAGAGGACCTCCTCCTTCTCATAAACACTGCTTACTTAGAAGGTAAGCCATATTATTTTCAATGTGATATTAGAACATTATGCAATATTTTCTGTCTTTATTTGATATACTATATGATACACGCCACCCATCACCACTACCAAATTCCTTCATTCACAGCTGAGACTGCACCTGGACTTGATCCATTAAATTAGCCTACCCTACCCATTTGATATATTTTATAATAAACACCTCTGCATTTTTTCCATGCGACTGCTCACACTTGGAGAAGTGCCTTTAAGCATCTGCAAAATTGCGTCATTATCCTCTTTTGAACTTTCTTTGCAGCAAATCTTTTGCTGAGGTGGGGTGAAGAGAGAACAAGAGGAGGTCCAGTGCATGTTGTTACCTCCTGCAGAGCCTCAGCAGACACTTGAGGTTACAAGCAAAGAATAATGTTGCTGCTGTTCAGCAAGTTGAAAGATTCTTTTTCCCAGCATCCGTGAAATAATTCTACATTAAGTTTAGCTATAAAAGGCACGACCCTGGAGAAAGAACTTGGCACTTAGCCAAGTGTTTTTTATATTCAGTTTCACTTTCCCGGTATAAAATATTTAAGAAAACATAATTCCATTTAAAATAATTCCATAAAAAAGTCATGAATGTGATTTCTTGTCTTTTTTACACGTATCAGTTAGACATTTTAAAATGATTTCATCTAGCACAAGGCTTCAGCCCCCCCTCATGCTGTAAGTGATCAGTACTTGTGAAAGCCTACAGGATTTATACTGAAAGGCAAGCTAAGGAAAAAAGAAGAAAAAGAAAAAAGAAAAGAAGTTCTCTAATGTATTAGAAATCCTCCTCCTCTCATCTCAGTGTTTGTACTGTCACCAGCCATTGGAGAATGTGAATGTTTCTACATAAAACAGATTAGTGCTAATGAAGTCTCTGGTAAACCATGTGGAATTTCTGGTCCTTCTGTCTGTTGAGGCTGTGGAAATGCTCTGTTCTGGTTGAGATTTTAGAAAATTATGATTATTTAAGAAGTGTGAGTGGTTGGCGTTGTGAGTGCCATTCTAGTTTTGACAAAAAACTGCATTGGATGGAGAGGTTTAAAAGCTTTTCTTGAAGATAGCCAGAGTTTCAATTCACCTAATCTCTGAAAGTTCATTCCACAGCCAAGACCTTTTATCCTCAGCCTTTTCATGGCCTTCTGCATCTGGCATGTGCTGTACTAAAACAAAACAAAAGAAAACCAAGGAAACAAATAAACAAACAACAAAAACAAACCAATAAATAAAAAAAATAATTTGGAATCTCTACAGAATCAAAAATCACTTTGCTAAGATTAAAACATTTCAAGTTTTGTAGTTCAGGCAATCGTTCTTGCTAACCAGTATAATTTATTTCCTTTATTGAGCTGTATCATTTGACTTTTTAAATAATCCTTTTAGATAATCTTCCTGTAGGGAAACTTTTGCCCCTGTAGTTTTCATGATAAATACACCCTGAATATTCAGGCACACTAGATCTTTCTTTTCAATCCAGTATTTTTGAAATGTACATGATATGATATGTCAAGCAGCTATATTGTGTTCGTGTTTTAAAAGATCTTTAATGCTGCTGACCTGACTGTGCAGCTGTGGAGGATGCCCCCAAAGAGGAAGTTTTTCCTTCAGTAGCAGCCACAATGCTTGGCCCTTTCCCAAACTTGGTGCTACAAATTCTGCCATATGGCTGCCCAGCTGGGCAAAGTCTGTGAAACTCAAAGTAACTCACAGGCTGTTTTTTGGGTTGTTTTTGTTTGGTTGGGGTTTTTTGTTTGTTTCTTTTTCTGCATCGCTAAGGAAGCTCATTGATTTTCCACAGGCTGACTGCAGCAGAGCCTGTTTTCTCCTGCACAATCTATTTTCAGGAGCTCAGTGAAGTCACCTGATATTTGATTTAAGCAGGGAACAAGAAAGAAATTGAAAGAGGCTGCTAGGCCCAATCCTTCCTGGTGCACAGGAACCAGAAGGATGCAACAATCACTCATCTCCTGATGTCACAAAGCACCAGCAATGCCTCCTTTTTATGAAATTAAGAAACTGGTATATTTAGCAGCTGAACTTAGTCTAAAAAACTTATTGGTTTTAATATAGGAAGGTGAACAAAGTTTCTTACCCCTCTCCATCAAAAAGAAAATTCACAAAGGAATTGCTTCAATTCCACAGGGTTCCTGAAAACTTAAGTACCCTAACATGTGGGATAAAGATGAAGAAGCAGATTACTACAGGGAAGTGAATGATTTCCTGACACAGAGGACTCTGCTGGCTGTCTTCCTTTCTTCTGTCCCTCAGAATTTGCTGATCTGTTCTGACAGCAAAAAAACTGTCCTGCACAGCCCCAGCTATAACCTACCAGATCTTCAGGGCCAGAGAGCCAACCCTTTCAAATGGACTGATCTCAATGCAGTCTTCTCAGGAATGTTAGAAATTCAAAAGAAAAAAAAAGCATTTCATTCATTGAAAGTAACTAAACTTTCGGAGAATAAGCTTGCTGCATTTCAGGTCGACAGCTGAAGGATAAACACTTTGGTGTCAGCTCACCAAGGAGCATGTACTCCCTAGGAGATCTCAGTATTTTGAGTCAAGTCTTGGTAAGTTTTAATGGCTTTCAAACACAGTTCACTTTGCTAAAGCAAATGCTATCTTTTTTTAGTTTACTGCAATACTTTATGCCCAGATCACACTATAGGGGTCAAGCACCAAAACAATTTTGTGTAGGCCAAGATATATTGTAACGTTACCATTTACTGAGATCATCTATTACCATTTCTCATTTGGTCTCCTAAGGCAAACTGGCAAGGACACTACTTACCCCATGAACACACATGGATGTTTAAATATAGCTGGGAATGTATAGCTTGTAATGTCACATAGATAACAGTAGCTTTGACTTTAAGGTAAGAATTAAAGCCACATCCCTGCACTGCAATTTCATGAAAATTTATCTTTGATACATATTTTTCTATCCTGAGGGTTTTTATATCTAGTTCCTATAGGACAAATAAATACAAGCAGCATTACTTAATACTATAGATATCACAAATTTCCTGATAATTTTTGCCTTTCCATTTTGTTTTCTGTTTAGCTTCTGCTTGGGTTTTTTTGTTTTTTTTTTTTCTTTTTTAGGCAACAATGAACTCTGGCAATCACAGAAACCATTCCCTGAATGCGTTCCTTGCTTTTTACAATCAACAGCTGAACTTCAGATAAGTGCTGAGTTTTTGTATTAGGCACATTGGTGCATCCATTAATAAATGAAGTTTTATCCCTCCAGAATGATTATTTTGAGGCTTTTCTGTTTTCTTCTGTTTTGTTTATTCCACTCCGGTAAAATATGAGACCATCATTTCCAGCCAGAGTTTATTCTACTCATTTCCCAGAAGGAGAAAGTCCTTTTTCTGGTGTTAATTATCATAATGTGAAGTCCTAGTTTTATTCATTTGAATCTTGGTTAAAATGAAGCTTCCCTCTTCTCAGTTTCAATCAGATTCTTTACCCCTGTCTTACCTTGACTGAATCCCATTTATCTCAGTGGCATTATCTTCACAGAAAGGCACTTCTTACAGAGTACATAGGACCTGCAGTTCAGTGATTTAGCAGTAAGATTTTTAGTACCCTTAGCACTAATAGTTCTGTTTTGTGCATTATTTTGTATTTTCTTGATTTTCATTCTTCCATTCCATTTTAGCCCTATAGTCAGTCTTGAGCCATGGAACATTTTCTTCTTTTAAGATTTGCTCAATAGAGTGGCTTTGGAAGAAGAATTTTTATTAGCATTTCACAGCAATTTTATTTTATCTTTAGTTTATGGTTCAGTATAAATTAATTCTTGGTTAAGGCACTGTGTGGCTCCATGGGACATTTTGACATGCCTTACATATTAATCACTCAAAATTTCCAGCCAAGTTTCCTTTGCTCTCCTTTTTTTTAATTTAATATATAAAAATCTCTTTCAAGACAAAGTCCATGACTGTTTGAGTATTTGTGCCAGGAAGATATGGGTCCCAGGCATCAGAGGCATTTCCAGGTGTTTTACTGCATTCCAGGCAGTTCTGAGCAACCATTTGAAAATAGCAGGTTACGTTTCATTACTGTTTGATTGATATTATCTTTTCACCAAAAAAAAAAAAAAAAAAAAAAAAAAAAAAAAAACAGAAAGAAATGATTTTATATACAGCATTTGTTATTCACAAGGACTAAGGAGCAAAAGTATGGTTCGTATCTTTTAAATCTCAAGCTGCATAATAAGCATTGAAGATGAAGTCACTCAGTAGTGACTAGTTTCTGAATTACTTAACTATATATGTAACCACCTCTGCCTCCATAGTACTACATACAGACTTCCCACCATGATGAGGTGACAAAAATGAAAGCAGATTGAAGAAAGGAGTGGAGGAAAAAAAAAAAAAAACATAAGATTTTCTACCCTAGTCCAAATCAGAGAATGTCTTGAAATTCCAATACATTGTAGAGCCTTCTGCCTCTCCATCTGTAAGAAAATTTTAATGGAAACAATACTTCTACTTATTTTCTGTCTACCAGGGAAAAGGAGATATATTAGGACTTCTAGAATAATAACTAGTTCTAGTACCAACTAGATGAATCTGTAGCCAACAGCATGAAAATAGTGTTACTTTCCCAAGTAGTTTGGTCCAAATATTTATTGCTGAGAGACAGGGTTACCCATACTGATGATGAAGTTGAATAGATTTTGCCATTAATTTGTTCAGTCTCTATTTAAACTCATTAAGCATACGTTTGTGTATGCATAATACACAAATAATGTTGTACGTTATATACACAACACACAGCTAAGGAATTTCAAATCAAGCATCACCTTTTCAGTTTTAATATGCTCCATGAAAAGGAGGAATCAAAGTTTATTGGTTTACTTAGGACAGCTCTGAATTCCTCAAAAGCCTATCATCATTTTATTTATAGCTCCCTTCAGCAAAATATTTCTGAGCTCATAAAAGCTTAATATCTAATAATTCTAATAATTCTAATAATTCAGAAATCGGTAGAAATACTGAGAGGCTACACAGCCTGACTACTCAGTCTTTATTTTCTAGTAATAGTCTAAAACTTGTTTTAGCTAATAGAAGTTACCACTCTGAACTGACAAACACCTTGACTCTATGTAACACTGTTCCAGTTACAAACTATGCTTGTGAATATTTAGGTCATATTAAATATTTCTTGTGAAAGTTCTAGTTACAAACACCTAGCAATAATGTAGCAGTAAAACCTGACAAATGAATGCGTGGGGGTGCTTCACCAATAAGCAGGTTTCATCCTGAAGCATGCAAATGGTGTCTAAGGGCAACTTTACTACAAATGAGAGGGCAGGAGAAAGAAAAGCGTTGAAGATGATCTTGCCTTTGAGCAGTGCTGACTACTGGATCAATGGCTATCATTAGTAGAGGCCCTACAAAAGAAGCTAGCTGCCACTGTGCTGAAATACAACCTGTGTCATGTAGCACCACACTTACATGCAGAGAACTTTAAGTTCAAAATTGGAAAACAGGAAAAGCAAAAGAAGATGCCTAAGCTAAAAAGCAACACTAAACTAGAATTTAGTGTAGTTGATGAGTTTTTAGACAAGAGTAATTGCTTTCTATAACAGAAGTGAAACCGGAGTTCATTTTAACGCTAATTTTTGGAAAATTCAGCCAGTTATGGTATTTAGGAGTCGTAGAACAGAGAAAACTTCTGCATAAACTTCTTTGTCAGTTAAGGACATTAAATGTCCTTAATTCAACTTAAATTCCCATTAAATCGTAGTTCATTTTGAATAGATTATTCTTTCAGCTCATCTAAATAAAATCTTTTCCCTTTCCCAAAACAATGAATCTGCCAACCTCTGCAAATGCACCACTTGCGCTGGTTGTATTGTTTGTCACACCTGAAAACCCTCCCTACAACAGTTCATATTTTTAATATCATAGCATAATCACAAAACACTGAACATATAGATCACGTGTGCACATCCATGGAACTAATAATAAGATCCAAAAAATATTTCAAGGCTATTACCGGCATGCAGATGCAAAATGTTTTTGTCTCTTAAGGCGCTGAAGAAGTAAAATCAGACTGTTTCTAAATGCCAGATGACTTCACGCATAACAGCACTGTCTAGAAAACTCTCTAGAGAATTGGATTTCTGATAGTTTCATCACTGTGCAATCATCATTATACGAGATAATCCCCTTACACCAAAAAAATTGTAGTCAGAATAGACAAAGCAAAAGAGAAAGAAGAGAAAGAATAACAAAAGGAAAGTGAAATGCCCAGAGTTAGATAGGACAGGGTATTTCAAATTCTGTTCTATTCAATATCCATAACATAACACACATAAATAGTATGTGAACACACATTGTTACTGATTCTTGTTTAAGGACCATCTTCCCCCATTCAAGCAACAACACTTAGGAATATCAGACTTAAAAGTCCAAAAATACAGAATACAGTTTTCTCTGTAAATTCAGACCTTTTGTTCTAAAAAACCAAAACTGACAAGCGGGAAAAATATTGGGTTCCAAATTCTCTCTCAGTTTCACACACCAGACAGCAGTCCTCTAGTATGTGAGACACTGCAGAAGGTATCTGCTGCGACCAAAATATCTAAAAAAGCAAGCATTGAAATCTATAGAGGAAAAAAAGACAGAATAATCTGAAACAGATTACAAATCTGTGATCCAACACCAATAAAAATGAAGGACGAAATCCTTATATGTGCTTTGCAATATATTTCTGATGAAAAAGCAGAAGTCTTTTTCTCACAAGAAAATGGGTGTAGATTTGCTTGCATACTAGATAAGTCTATAATCTTGTAAAATTATCTTCCTTCCATGATGCATGGCACTAGGATAATGAAGAGATCTTAATTTTCCTTTAGAGTGAAGGGAATCTCTGTTAAACCCCTCCCGCATCAGTAGCAACATCATGTCACTTCCCACCTTCTTTTTTTCCATTCTCCACTTGCCCCAGCCCAGCAATCACTGACAACCTGTCTTCAGCTGTCAACTCCTTTCTCCTCAGTGCCCTAGAGCATCGTAGAAAATAGGCCCAGAAACACCTGGCAATGTGGTAAACAAGTTAGCAAGTCCAAACACATGGATATGGTTGCTTTGATATTTTCTTAGGAAAGATTTTTCACCAAGATTTTTCTGAAAGCAACAGCAACACAGCTGACAGCAGTGTCTTCTTGCTCATACAGCTCCTGAAATATTTCTTTTGAGCAGTAAATCATAAATGAAATGGATGATTCATTACTGCTTTTTTAATTATTATTATTTAATGCTCTCATCTCCATCAGAATTTGTGCATGGGATCACTATGTAGCTTTGGAGACTGCTATGCAGTTAAGATAAAAAGAAATGCAATATTTGACAATTTCTGCATTCAAGTGAGAGATCATTTTTACTACCTTTGCCCCATCAACTCCACAGTTCTCTTCCTTCAGGTGCTGTCCATCCTGCAGATATTCAATGCTTGGCAACAAATCTCATTCCCAAAGTTTGTTTTTATGCTCAGACTCACTAGAACACCCACTTTAAAATAAATATCATCCTTGTTTAAAATGGAATAGAGTTAATTTTCTTCCTAGTAGCTGGCATGGTGCTGTATTTTGGAGTTTAGGATATGAACAGTGGTGGCAACATACTGATGCTTTGCTTGGTGCAAAGCAGTGCTTACATAGAGCCAGAGATGTTTCATATCCTCATGCTGCCCTGCCAGTGAGGAGCTGGTTGCACAAAGAGCTGGGAGGGGACAGAGACAGGACAACCAACCTTAACTGGCCAAAGGGATGTCCCATACCATAATGTGTCATGCTGAGCAATAAAACTGGGGGAGTGGGCTGAGGGGGCTGCTATTTCTCGGGGACTGGATGGGTCAGCAGGTGGTGAGCAACTGCATCATGCATCACTTGTTTTGTGTATATTCTTTTATCGTTTTTTTTTAATTTCCCTTCCTTTCCTGTCCCCTTATCTATCCAGCCCGAAGGAAACAATGTCACTTTTTGTGGAGAAAGAACACAATAGAGACAAAAAACATACTTATTTAGATCAGAAGTACGTCTTATCCTCAGCAGCTTTATACTTGTTATATATTGTTTGAATTTTACCAGAAATGGATACTGAATAATTATTTTTTTTGCTTCTTGTTCCTGAAACCATAAGGAACATTTGAGGCAACCTTCCTGCTGCAGTAACAAGAAAGCAACAACAAGAAGATCCACGATTCCAGGAATTTGAGATTCATGCGTGGAAAGTGCTGTAATTGACAAAAATGGAAGAATAACCTAACAATTTGGGGAGATGTCCACTCAAGAACAAATATAATTTATGTGGGTTCAAAGTTCTAAGAAAATAAGCAACAAACAGTTTAGTTTTTTTAAATAAATCAAAACAAGATAGTAAAGAGAAATTTTCTATTTCATCGTGTTTATCCATAAATACTAGTAGCCTGCTGATTGCAGGCTACAAAAAAAAAGAATGTATTTCTTTAGCAAACTACTTAAAGGTAAGATTTAGTAATTTATTACCACCTCTCTTTCATACACTTACTTCATTCCTTCTTTCACTTTTAAATAGTTATTTTGGGGTAGAAAAGATTTTTGTTGTGTTCAAAAAAAAAAAGCCTCAAAATATAAAAATTAATTTTACTAGAAAGCTAATGACTGCACTATAACTCAGATTTCCTTTGGCTGTCACATTAGGGAGAAAGAGTTATGAAACTTCATGCTTTTATACATTTTGTTGAGTTTGCAAACCTGGTTAAAGGACAGAGCAAATTCTCAGGTGCTAAACATCAGATTGCTTATTGGAACAGCTGCTGCACTGAGCTGAGTAAGCAGGACATGCAAAGAGGGACTTTTGCTAGACTAGTTTTTGACCAGCTTCAGTGCTAACACTTACAAAATAAAAAGAAATATCTTACAATTAGAATATTATTGCTGTTTCCCTTCTACTAAAAGCATAGACACAAGTATTATTTTGTATCTCCTACTCTTGGTTACATTGTTTTTATCTCATGCTGGTTAGGCTGGGTTGTGTGTTTTTTGCGTGTCTTATTCTCTAAACTGTAAACCCTACTTCAAGCTAAGGAGTGGAAATGCGAATCTTTTTCCTTTTGAGGACCAGGGAAATACACTGGGATAAAGCTGTGTTCTCCTCTTCCAGAAGAAAAAAAAAATGTATAACACCACTAGGTCAGGAAATCCTCCAAAATACAGATTTTCATCTTTGAATACAAGATAGAAAAAAAGAAAAATCCCTCATTTTATGGGGAGTGGGCAGAGAAAGTTAAATACCATGAACTAATGCTGATTAGAATTTAGATTATTCAAGATCCAGACTTTCTAACTTCCAAAAATGGATCTAGGTTTCTCTGGTTGACTTTGATGTTGAATTGAATAACTTTCTTAGGAACAGGCTAGGCTGATCAGCAATTACATGCCCTGAGATGAAAATAAGATAAATATTATGGCAAACAATGGATTTTGGCTGCCAAGGGAGAATAAGGGCAGTGCACATTTCACTGCAGACCCTCTCTATGCTGGCAAGCTCTGCAAGCAGTGAGAAAGCATGACTCTACAGCAAAGGCTCCATCAGATCCTACATAAATACCCTTTCCCACCTTCTCATTTTCAGGCTTTATTTCCTTAACCTTTGATTTCTACATCTTTCTTAACTTGTTTCTTTTTCTTTTTTTTTTTTTTCCTTCTCTACTGAGGCAGGGGTTCAGCTCCTTAATAAAAGGTGCCGCTCCTGAGATCCACTAATTTTGAACAATGACTTACTGAGAAAGTCAGCTTCTGTTTCCAGCAGGTTCCATTTCAAGTTAGAAGCCCACAGGAAATGGGCACATTGCAGCATCTGATTAAAGTCTTTCATTACTTAGATTAATGCATGGTCAGCTAGTGAAAAATCTTTCTTTATTAGAAAGTAAGCTGAAACAAAACTAAGAAGCTTATTTACTAACAACTCAAGCACAAAAACAAACATTCAAATTCTGAAAAGAAATTCTAACAATCCTATGGATAATTTGAAAACTCTCTTAACATGTATTTTTCTCCCCAGCAGTAAATCAGTGTCCACGTTCTATACAAAAATCTTCATGTTTCAATTATTAGTGCAAGATAATCATCTGGAATCAGGAGATACCTCCCATAACTTCCAGCACAAATAACTATAAGCAAGTACAAAAACATTCAAAGCTTGATTTAGAAAGTCCACCGGAGTTCTAATAAACATCAAGGATGTGGTCAAACCATTCCCTATCCACCAGCTGAGGTAGAACTCTT
Organism: Chrysolophus pictus; assembly: GCA_037305975.1. NCBI lineage: Eukaryota > Metazoa > Chordata > Aves > Galliformes > Phasianidae > Chrysolophus > Chrysolophus pictus. The sequence goes on from CM074579.1 coordinate 15,217,052, forward strand.
GCATTTTGAGTTACCACTCCTTCTCACTTCTTCATTCAAGAAGGAAACTTGCTAATCAGTGTCTTGATTCATAAGTTTAATACTTCATATAGTCTGAATATATCAATATTCTCCTTCTGCCTCCAAAGCTCTCAGGTTCTCAGATTTCTTGCCCTTTTAACAACCCACTCAAAGATTTAATCTCACAGGTGCTTCCTGTTTGCAGATTGTGGAGCAATAAACAGCAACATCAGCAAGTATGCAAGTTAGCATACTAGCAAGTTATGTTGTGCTAGTCAGGAATCTAGAGAACAGGGCTGAGAGGAAAAAAAAGGATGTTATTTATGTACATCATTCTGAAAACTTTGTAAAGAGTTATGATTGTATTTGGATGTGGTGGAAAACATCTGAACCTAGAGCTAATTCACGAAAAATGTTCAGCAACTGTTCTGACCACTGTGAAACTGCCCTTGGGCCATTTAGCTCCAGAATGAGTTATGCAGAAAACATAGGAGAGTCATATTAAGTGTTTTCTGAGCAGTTTTTAAATAGGTCCATACCCAGTATCCCTATGCTTACAAAGTAAGTCTCTTATCAAAGTAAGTGTATGGTTACTTTCCCATATAATTAATTTAGTAAAACACAATTTCAAGATCAGACCTTGGTGCCTGTTTTGCAGCTGAAAGATACTTAATATCTAATGCTTTTGGAAAGCTGACTGAAACAGTCAGGAAAATAGCATTTTTTGAAGTTGACGCCAGGCACCTGCTTTCTCATAACCTGTGAAAAGCTTAATGCAAGCATCTCCAAATTAACATATTTTCCTCCATATTTGATTTCTATGGTCTTCACTGTGTTTTCTAATGAGACAATCTTGCAAGTCTTGAAAACTCTGAGGGTCTCCAATGATTATATTTTTGCTATATTTCATTTTAGAGGCAAGTCAAATGCAAGTGTTGGTATGCAGGAACAGGTGGATCCCTCCAACTTCTTTTCCAGACTGCTTAAAAGCCCTTAGTTCTTTTTTTTTTTTTTTTTTATTTACTTTTCAAGGTCAGAACACCCTTCTTTGTCTTCAATGCTGACTTTTATTTGAAGAGGTACATGAACCTAAGTGAATAATGTTGAAATCTGTATGGAGCAAAATGGAACCCCACTGTAATTTCCTACACAATCTATCTTCTCTTTCAAAGCATACCATCCACCAAGACCGTTTAGATTCGTACAGATATAAGGGCCTAAAGCATACCCTTTCCTACATAACTTTGTTTGGAGAGGTATATACTATTTTCCTTTTCCTCCCAAGATATTGGAGAGAAATACATGCAAATATGTGAAAAGAAAATAGGACTGTCTTCCTGAATCTGCCTGCAAGCTGTTGTGACAATGATATGCTGTTATTACTCAGCATATTCCTCCTGGAACGGACTGAATTTCTAAACTGATTAAAGTCTCTGCTATGAAAAGGGCACAGACCCCAGCTAAGAATCCAGCCAGGAGTCTTCAGAAATTGTCCCTACAGCAGCTTCATACAAAAACAGCAGACACAGGTAGCATAGTTATTTCTAATGGAAAATGTCTCAAAAAGATAGGAATTGACATAACAGTCAAAGGGGTTGGGAGGAGCCACTCCAGAAGTTCCTGGCAGAGCATAGAAAAGCAAATTTCTCTGCTCCTTCAAAGTGAACATGGGAGGTGGGGGTGAGAGTATGAAGCAGACAGTCCACAGGAAGAACTTAGCACAAAGTTATACATTCTTTCTTTTGGTAGTTTTTCTGAGTGTGACTTTGCATTGTAACAAGATGAACTACTATTGTGGTACAGATCAAATTTACACAAATCAGTACAGGTGTCAGTACAGAAATCATAATTCAATACTTACCTAGGCTAAAAGGTTGCCAATAGAGCTTGCCCAGATAGGAAATTAGTGCTAGGTGAGCTAGGACATAAATTTATAATATATACCTTGTGAAGCTGAAAGGTGAAAGCAGCTTACCTTAAGTGGAAAAGACCTTATGCCCTACTAAAGGTAGAGAAGACTATACTGCACTTGCTCTTCTCAGTAAGTACCTGGATGATTTGGTAGTAAAGAATAGCTAGTATACTGGGAATCCCTAACTAACTTCAGTTATATTCTGTATAACAGATACCCTGTCTAAACAGAAAATGGAAAAATGAGTAGTAAATTCAGAGTATTCAATCCGATCATACAAAAAAAGCATAAAGTTTAGATTTGTTTAGACATTATCAGTTCACTTAAACTACTTATTTGTTACATGTCATTTCATTTTTCATTAACAAATCCTGGAGCATAAATTTCAAAGGTCTTCAAGATCTCTCCCCCTCAATTTGTTTGCTGCAATAGTTTGCCATTATTTAGCACCAATGTGTGCTGGCCCTTTAGCACTTTTCTTCACCTTTAACATAAATTATCAAAGAAGGTAACAAAATACAAGTTGATCAGTCTCTCTAGTTTAATTTAACAAGGCAGGTCATAAAGGCTTTGTTCCTTGACCAGCCATGCCAAAGTGCTGCTTTCACATATTAATGTGACATGACTTGTACAGTCATAATTACTTTGACAAGATAAAGGGAATTAGTTAAAACTTAATTAAAACCACATGCCTTACAACTGTGACACTGTACGTATTTAGTAACTTTACTTCTTTATTCCTGGTTTATCAAAAGGGGAAGGGGTCCACATAAATCTTCCTGGTATTACAAGTGCATCAATTAAGAAAGAAAATTAAACACTGATCATAAATAACCAGATAAGAAACAAAACTGAAAGAAGACAAGTACTCCGATTCATGGCCAGTAATGAGTTTTCTCACTGATACCTACATAGTAAAGAAGCAATACAGCAACTCCTCTTCCAAGAGAAAAAATGATCAGTGCAGTGCCTGTGTCGCATTACTGGGAGCCCTTTCAAAACCGGTATTACTAAATAGCATCATGAAGAATAGAAACAGGGCTTGTATTTTCATGTTACAAATAAGGGAACCGAAAGGAAACAACAGCATTGTATGGTTTATCGTTACACTTTAAAGCTTGGTGGAAAACATAGAGTGATACAATTTGTAAATTTAATCCTATGCTGTGTACTGCAATAAACCAGCAACATCTAGTTGTGACTTGCTTTAGCAATCATTCCATTTTTCTATAAAGAATTCAGCTATGCAGATGTTCTGCTGTTGTTTGTTCCCAGCTTCTTTTTTCTGCTAGGCACTTCCCCAAGGGCAGGGCCGTTTTCTTGTGCTGCAAGCACTCATCAGTATCAGAACAAAACATTACCCTTTCAGGTTTTGGCTGCAGAATAATCTCTTCTGCTATTGCAGAAGTCACATGCTGTTTTTAGTGCAACATGACCTGGGCTCCACCTTCTCAGGTTCCCATCAATTGGGCATTATTGTCTCAGCAACTTTATCGGATCCTCATTTCAAAATCTTAATAAACTTTGTATGTCTCGAAGCATTTATTAACCCTTGTTCACTAAAAGGAAATAAAGACAACTAATGGGAAAGAGGAGAAAGGAAAAGCAGAAAGACTTACTGCCTCAGTGGCATAATGGGATGCTTCTTGATTGAAGTAAAGTTGTGACTTATCTTTCACCCTGGCACCAGTGGTACCCCATGAGCTCTGTCTCTAAAGAGGTTTTGCAGCTGTTTAAAATCTGTCTCTTATGTTTCTGATGAGCAGTGAAATAGTTAACAGCATTGACATTTACAGTATAACTAGGTACCAGCATTAATACTGCTGAAATGAATGGGCCCGTCACATGTATCAGAGCTATTGTTTCAGGTCCCTGCACCCAGTGCCTGTTCTCAAGCCAAACAACTAGAGCCTCATTTTGATACTAGGACAGAAAACAGACCGGCATGGAGAGGAGGATGACCGCATCAAAGAAGCCTCTCTGCTTCTGACATACCACAGATCAGCAATCTGACCCTCACTGCTATATCCTGAGGCTGGAAGGGTGTGTAACTGGAACAGTGCCAAAACATCTAAAAATCTTGGAATTTAATGGCATTCACAGGCAAAATCTATACATACACCTTTCTGGTTTCCTTTACAAGGTTGCGCTGTGGAAACAGACAGTTCACCCAACTCTCAGACTTACCCCTCAGCCTGACTCAAGCTCTGACTGCTTTGTAGTGACTGCAGCTCATGCAAGCAGCCACAAGAAAGATTAAAACTACCTCGTTCAAGTGTCACTGGTAATGTAGATTCAGCAACAGAACGTGGCATCACTGTCCTCCTCATTTAGCTAGTACCTCAAGGCTGAGCCTTAGTGTGAGCTGCCATGACCATCCAGGTACAGCACCCACACATTTCTACAGAAAGCTAATGCAGATGAGTAGCTCTTTGAAGCAGAGACATAATAATAGCGGTCTGTTTTTTTTTTCTCACACGACACAAAGTAGTTTCACAAGAATCAGAAAAGCATGCAGCTTTTTTTTTTTTTTTTTTTTAATCTTTCTACCCAATATTTTGACATTTATTCCAAGAGTTTTTGGTCTCCATATACACTGTATAAACATTTATTTAAGAGGGTTCCACCTTTTCTGGCTGCAGAAGCAGGAGGAATTATGTGAAATAGAGCCCTGGGATTTTAAGACAGAATTAGCATCTCACAACTCATAAGACTAAAAATAATTAAAGTGAGAAGTAATCCAATCAATAAAGCATAATCCTTTCTCTCACAACCTGGGTGAGCCACAGTGCAGCTATTTCAACTAGATCATGTCTACACATCAGTAAGACTGTATCTATATAGATATTGCGTTCCTGTGATTAAAAAAGTTACATGTCTGCATACTTTACAAAGTATATGTTCTATATGAGTGTAATGCCATCATAGATGTTGAAATACTGACAAACCAAAGCTTTATACTAATTTAGAAAAGCTTTGTCCTTACAGTAGTTAAGCAAGTAGAAGCAATAAAAATAGTTTTAAATATAGCAGACTGGCTCTCAGGCAAAGGAAACTGCTCACTGGTACAAGATATTATTGTCTGTACTTGTTTACGTTACCCACCTGCCAGAGGTAACTGTCTTGACAGCAGAGACAACAAAAGCAAGCAGCTCCAATCTGCAGCTGGCTCTATTCATACAGGTCTGCCTTCACTAGCAGTTTAAGTAAATACACCAGAATGTAAACTGGAGCACCCATAGCAAAAATGCATGTTACTTTCTGCTGCCTTTGCTCACTCTATAGTAATGGGATAGCACAAAAAAAATTAAAGGCAGAAGTACCTTGCCTCATTTCAGAAAAGTCCAGGCATGTGAGCCTGAGTGGAATCAGATAGCAGAACTCAACATACCTGGCTTAGCACTGTGCCAGCACAAGACCATCGTGTACCATGCACTTAACAAATTTAGAACATTTCTTAGCTAGTTACAACTCAATTAGCACTGGAATTGTTATTCTGTAAGTTGCACATAAACAGATTTTTTTTTAAATGAAGCATGGTCTATGTTTAGCTCTCAAGGTAGGCATCCCCTAGTGACTAACAAAATCATCAACATCTCAAATCAAATGAGAATATTTATATAGACTAAAATACACTCTTTTAGGCAACCCTATGGCAACCACTGGGATCTGCACATTTATAAAATAGTGAAAATCTTTTGGCACCACATCATCTGCAAATGTGAAAGATGTGAACATATCTTTCATTCCCCAGCAGTAACACATCAACTGCAACATTGATGAAAATGTTTCAGACAGCAAAATTCTTTGAAAGGTATAAATATCAAGAGCAGAAAAAAAAAAAAAAAAAAAATGATAGAAAGGAATGTTTAGGGCTGTAGCAAGCTATGGATACATTGAAGATTGGGATACATTAAAAAAGTCCAAATTAAATTTTGTATTTTTAATTTATGAAACTTCTCCATTTTGAGCTGCTGCATATGGTGTTATTTACTCACTGAAAACCATAGTAACAAAATAGGCATTCATAACAACACAACACAGAGTTGAAAAAAATCAGAAAATCTACTAAGCAGTCAAAATCACAGAAGATATGAAATATTTTCTGAATAGAAATACGACATTGTCAGTGGATACATGAGGAATAGAAATATGCACGTAAGCCATGTAAACAAGGGAAATTTTTTGAGTTTAAATCTTCTAAAGCTACCAAGTTCAAAGCACTTATTGGAACTACTTCCCCACCATTTTATGAAGAAAATCACCCTGATCCATGAATCATAACTCCTCTGACTGCTGAGAACCTACACAAATAGAGTTACTCTGTAGTCTGTGGAGTTTTGCATCCCCTGTGCTTTCATCTAGAGATCTACAGCAAGGCTCTCACATGTTGTTTAGATTGTAACCAGAGCGAAATCTCCAAGAACTGCCAGGGGAATCCTCCCCTGCACCCCCTCCAAATAAAGCCTAGTCCAGTAATCCATCTTCAGCCATAGTTCCTAGCACAGGAGAGCAGGTCAGCCTGGCCACCACCAGCAGCTTTCCCCTCTCATTGGGGATCTCAGAAGTTTGGGTTGAGTATCTTAAAGGTACTTGCTTGCCCAATCTGTCTTTAATACCTGCTTCCACCCTGCTGGCTATGAAGTTCTGCAAGCCATAAATCCTTATTGTTCCAGAAGATGCTCTTTTGGATTTTCCTTGGCTTTAAATATCTCTTTCTACAACGTGATAATTTTCCTTGGCCCTCTCTCCACTTTTTCTCCTCTATAGCAGTTCCAGTGCTGCTATACATGCCTTATACCTATTCCTTCCTTTCTGATTGGAACGGTTTAACTTCACAAGCTGCTCAGCCCCACGTAGCCGCTCACTCTCTCCTCAGTGGGATGGGGAAGAGAATTGGGGAGGTAAAAGTGTGACAGCTCATGGGTTGAGATAAAGGCAGTTTACCTGGTAAAGCAAAAGCTGCATATATGAGAAAAGCAAAACAAGAAATTAATTTGTTGCTTCCCATCATGGTTTCTTGGCAAGACAAACACCATCACTCTGAACACTTCTCCCCTCATTTTTTCTGCAAAGCTGCTATTGCTGAGCATGACAACATAGGACATGGGCCATCTCTTTGGTCTGTTGGGGTCAGTTGTCCTGGCTGTGTCCCTTCCCTGCTCCTTGTTCAAGCCCAGCTCCTTGTTGGCAGGGCAGCAGGAGGAGCTGACAAAGTCCTTGGCTCTGTGTGAGCACTGCTCAGCAGCAACTGAAACATCAATGTGCTATCATCATTATTCTCATCAAAAATCCAGAACACAGCATTATACAAGCCTCTACAAATAAAATTAACTCTGTCCCATCCAAAACTAGGACACCATTTTAATAGTCTTTTTCCTCATTGCACTCTATCTTTTGCATTACTGAGTCCGGCGGATTAGAGGAACTGCATTTCCTTGTTTAGGAGCTGTTTAATTTTCTCGAAGAAAAGCACTTGTTTAGTTTCTTGTAATCTTCTTCTGCATGTTTTCATTTAAAAAAAAAAAAAAAAGTTTATACTAACATTCTAAAGAGCATTTAGACAGAAGGGATCGTTGGGTAATAATTTCATAAGCGACACAAATGTCTAAGAAATTATCTGCCAATTTGTGACTTAGTTACACTTTCTTTACATAAATGATTTACAGATGAAGAACTAAACAGACCCCATTAAAGGGTTTTTTTTCATCTAGCTAGCAACTTGCTGCTAGCTAATCTGGTACAGCAGGAACCATGTCAGAGGGGAATGATCAAAGTATTGGACTAAAAAATGAAGTAAAAAGGATTGGGTGACAACAGTTTGATGTCTCATTTTGGAGAGAGTAAGGCTTGGAAACAACTTGCAACATTTGGTTGTACATTCAAAATTGAATTCCTATGCAGCATACACCAATTAAGGAAGGAAGGGGTATTTGCTAATACTATTTAAACTATTGGTGTTTTTCTGGTACTTATTAGCACCTACTTGTCTACACTAACAAGTGAATGTTTGGGATAAATGACATCTTTGTTAAATATTCAACACTTCATTTCTGATTAGGGACCTCATGATAAACATAGGCCAAGCATTTAAGACAGGTAAGGAACATAGCACTGCCCAGATTCAGTCTACCCAAGAGTGAAAGGGCATCTCCTTTTGGGCTAGAATCCACAAATCGCCCTGTGTTGAATGATGCTGCTGGTAAGTCCGTTCTCATGTGCTGCTAGCTGCAGAATTTGGCACAGCTTGATCAATTTACCCTCAGGATTACTATCAATGTGTTCTGTAAATCTAAGGTAGACCAAGCACTTCTAACATGAAGACAACCTTTTTGTCCCTTAAATGATCAAAGGATAGTACCAGAGGCCTATTTTAAGAGGAAAAAGAAAGAAAAAGAAAAATAGAGAAGGAAGAGGGAGGAAAGGGGAGAAAAAGAAAAAGCACGAGAGAGTTCAGGATTGCCTTAACAGAGCTCAACCTACAAAATCTAGGGATAAATGGGTATAAAAGACAGAAGATTGGCACTTAGTTATCAGACAATTAAATTTCTATACCAAGGTATACATCTGTATAACGTATGCTCTTTTTCTAGTGCCTTCTTGTTTTCCCAGGAATTTCATTCTGTAAACTGCGTCCCAGAAACAGGATTGCATCTCTGTTTATATTTCTTGTAATAAAATAAAATATTGATAGCAAGGCAGTTTACATTTTATTGCACTTCCACTACATTTAGGCTAATGCAAGGCGGTAACCATAAGCATTAACCACTTCTCTGGTGTTTCAGGGTGGGTTTTGTCTTCCAGTTACCGTGCCAACATGACAAGAATCAGAACAGGGCTAACTAACACTGACAAATCAACACAAAGCCAGTTACAGGTACACAACTAATGTTAAGGCAGCTCACTTTTATTTTCTCCAGTCTGCTTTTCCCTAACTTCAAGGAGGGAAAATACAATTCCTGCAAGACATTTTGTTTTCAACTGCAATACAGCTGAAGTATTAAGTTGTTGGATCATTGTTTATGTTTTTGAAAAGTGCAAACTGATGTTTTGTTACATAGACCAAACTACAAGAAAAAAAAATCACCAGGCCAACCTGAAGCCAGAACTGCAGGGATTTTTTTTTTTTTTTACTTAAGTCAATCATTTCAGGTTAAATAAAAACCTTTGATTTTTATTGGATTTTGATCAAAGCTATGTTTGATCAATCACACTTCTGGGTATACATTGAGAATGTGGAACAAGGAGATCCTATCTAGCTCATGCCATGGAGTCCAGTGTTGAGGGAAATTACTTCAGGTTAAATCCTCCAGAAGAATTTAGCCTGGGCACTGCAAAATTTTGCCATCATCTAGAACCAAGTAAAGAAGATTCTGATCTTCAACTTCTTAGTCCCCTGGCAACAGGAACTATTAAGAATCACTTTAACCTTTTCTTAAAGATAAAACAGAAAAACAGTCAAAGCACTGAAACTGTAAAGTTTTAACTCACGCTTTCATATTAACTAACACTTGTTCCTTTGCCCTTTACTTGTAGAGACATTTTTAAAGTGAACCAGTCCTGTTAATCCTTCAGGTAATATCAAAGACGGTAAGAACCGTCCTTTTAGCAGCAGCTGGCATGTGTGGGAATTGCTGTTAAAGTTCAGCACTGCTTCCTTGAAAACAAAACAAGACAAACGTACACCTAAAGGTAAGGCAAAAGAACAGCAAAGAGCAGAGGCTGAAATGCAGTTTTTGTTGACAGCTTCCCTACTGCGAAAGTCAGATGCTGCACAAGGTTTTATCAGGGAGACTCGAGTGACCTGTACCAACATCAACCTGCTTAAGACATTGCTTTTAGTTACCTTCTAAATTACGACTTCACAGCAGTGTCAGAAAAATTCCTTTTTAGCCACAAATGTCAAAAGAGAAGGCAAAGAAAAGAAGAGAGTGGGTTAAAGGGAAAGGTAAAAAACAGATAGAGATAATTGGAGAACTAAATACCATTGCAAAAGTGCTTCCTCTAGCTAAGATCTTTTGTATAGCCACAATAGCTGCTCTTTGGAGGAGTTAGTAATAAGCAAACTCATCAGTAAGGTGCAGTGGTGGTGAGTAAGCCCCCCCAGCTCAGTCTGGTAGTTCTAGCAGCCCTGGTACTCTCTGCAGCTCCCTTTTCATCTGCTTTCCTGCATCCAGTCGTAGGAAAAAAAGCATGTGCCAAGCAGAGCAGTACTAAGAGAAGGTACAGTTCTGTTTACCAGAAATTTATGCAATGCAGTGTGTAGGCTCCGTCGCTACTACTTTTGGTTTGGGAAAACTCATGCTGTGGTTTCATGAGATAATAAACATAACCTAAGGATTTCTAAGTAACCAAATAAAAATGCTGTATCTACAGCACTTCCATAAGAGTTTAAACTCACTCTGACAGTTCATATTTGTTGAAAAACATTCATACTGCCAGGCTCGATTCTGGATCAAGTATCTCCTATCTTTCTACAATCAGCATTAAATCAGCGTAAAAGTAAAAATGTTGGCGCAAACTTCATATCATGTTCTGATTAAGTAGACAGAAATACAATTTTGTGCTTGTACCTGAACTGGATCTAATTTGTTTTGCTGCATGACTCCACAGAACACAGATCTGTTATTAATGATCACACAGCCATAGTCACATAACTCTTTTTGTTGTTGCGGGTAAAAGCTGAACTGGACTTCTGGTACCTCAGACAATCTAAAGTGTAGACCTCTGCCCAGGGATGACACAGATTCAAATTCTCTCTGATTTAGCATAAAGATCCCTAACAAAATCTCCGTGCGGTCTTTACAAGAGTTTCTCCACTTCTGCAAAGGTCCATTTTATGGTGCATTAGAAAAGACCACTCATGTTTTCACGTCATGACCTATGTTGTTACTCATTCTTCTCCTAGAGACTGCATTACATTTAATTTCTGTGCTTGGCAACAGAATGGAGGCTTGTTGATCTTGTTTCTGTTGTCTGCCCTAGACATTGCAACTATCCATAGCATCTTTAGGTCTAAGATTCAGGATTCTATGGGACCATCTGCCAAGTAGTATATCCAGCAAGGGTAAAAGGACTCCAATCCTTAATCATTGCATGGTCTATGTAGACTACTAAGGATACATTCCTAACATGGAAATATGGTGAATGCTGGCTTTACTAAAGGCAGCGCATTGAGAAGGGAATTATAACACCCATCAGCAGCGCTCTTGTGGCCCCGAGATTAGAGTAGTCATATCAACGATGCATCTCACTCAGGCTGTGTGTCAGGCTAAATAGATGTATGAGAACTTTGGTGTTTCAGCAGAGCCATGCTAGTAAAAGCTACAACATGCTGGGAGCCAATTGGCTGGAAAGCACTTGGCTGTAAAGGACAAGGGAGTCCTGGTGACCACCAAATTGAACATGAGCCAGCAGTGTCCCCATACAGCAAAAAAGGCTAGTGGTATCCTCAAATGCATTAGGCAAAGTACTTCCAGCAGATGGAGGGAGGTGATCATTCCCCTCTATTCAATACTTGTGAGGTCACACCTGGAGTAATAGGTCCAGTTCTGGGCTCCATAGTGCTAGAGAAACATGGACATGCAATAGAGATTCCAGTGAAGGACCACAAAGTACTTCAGTGTTTAGATCATTTCTCATAGGAGGAAAGCCCGAGAGAGCTTGCCTTTAAAACAGTCCACCTTTCAGTTGCAGACACCTCTTGGAACAGCCTTTGGCAGAAGGTACACTGCAGCCGTTCTGTACTGCTATAACCTTTTCTCCCAGCAGACATCCTAGTGCCAGGCATTTGTGCCAGGATTTATGCCAAAGGAAGCTGGCAGAATGCCAAGTAGTACCTCACCTAATGTTTTAAAGAATCTCAGAGCCAGTTGAAGGAGTTTGTTTTTCACATGCCATCATTTGTTATGGCAGCACATTCCCAGCCCTAGTCAGGCTCAAAAGTTAACTTTGTGGAGGTAAAATATAGAATGCAGTATAGAATACAGAATTCTTCCACATCTGAAAACGGCTTGTATTTGTATTGTTGAAAATGAGATATACTCTCTTCTTCACTTTGGCCTGTTCTTTCAACTACTGCCCTTGTTATACATCCCATTCCATTAGTGAAAAACCTTACACCGTGCCTGTCCTTCACATTCCATGTGAAGAACATGTTCCTGTTGCCATTCTGCAAAACACAGAATTACTACCTGGAAGAGGTTGTTTCTTCTGAGGAATGAAAAAAGCAAACCCTAAGTGACAGTAAAAACATCTGTGAAATCATGCCAGATTTTACCTGAATCAGAGGATCTAGAGTTTCCCAGTGCCCACAGTCAGAAGATAAAACCTTCCAACTTCTCAGATAGGAAAGGACAGTAGGCTAGCAATAGTGCTTACTATGGAATGAATTGCTTTCTCATTCTGCAGAGACAGGCTTGATAAGAAGCCTTTTAGAGGCTGAAAGATGAACAGCTGCCTAGGGAAATACAGTGGCCAAAGTTTTGGAGTAGATTGGCAGAAGCAGCCAGTATGGAAAAGCATGAACTGGAGTCTTTCTTCCTGCAGAGCTGCAAAGTAAGAGCTAAGGACCTGAAGAAACATTTAACAGTCCAAAGAGCAAAGATGAATGCCTCCTGGTGCTACCATCTGAAAAAACGTGAAAAAATCAGGCTTAGAAAAATCTGAGATGAAAATACATATAGCTTATTAGAAATCTAGAATGTCTACATTACTAAATCCAGGTCTCCAGTATGACAGTTAACGCATAACAGATCTTTAGTTCAGAAAAATCCATATTTTGGATCCAATATGTGCATCTTGTCACTAACTGAACTCACAATACTATCCATCCTCCTCTCTGAAAATTAACAAAAATAATGAAAGTCTCATACAACAATATAATATATAGGATGTTCAGTCTTACAGTCTGTTACAATTGCAAGGAATACCTTCAGTGAAAATGTACAGTATCCTACCTAATTTCCTTAGAGGATGGAGGCAAAACACCCTGCATAGTCCCAAGCCAACCTGCTGTGGGGAGAAGTTATTTACTAACTGCAAACATGGGATGTTTTTTAGTACTTTAAGCTACAACGTACAACTCATCCAGTGCTATTTGTCTAGCTAATCTAACATGCTTTTGAGAAAGAAGGTAAAAATTAATTTTATATTAAAAAAAGGAAGGAACAGAAGGGAGAATTCTATTATTCCCTATGTTCAGCCAGCAAAAGGACTGAAAAATCTGATTTATGTACATACTCATTAAGGTGCAGTAGGGAGTGATCAAGTCTCCTTTTAACCCGCTTTGGGAACACAAGAAAATCAGAGACTCAAAAATCCTACTATGAATCCAAATTTTTAACATGTGAATATGTGGTCTACAGAGTTTTGATCTCTCCCAAACCAACGTTGACATGTTGACCTGCTACCACTTCTCATAGATTCTAATGAGCAGCAATTTAGCATTCTGCTACAAAAGCTCTTACTAACTGACCCAAGTGAATCAGGCACTGAGAACACAAGAGGTGCTCTCACTTCTCAAGAGTTTACAGTCCAAAGCAAAGTGTTGGACACTGATGAGCTGATCAGATTGACATCTCCAGAACTTTCAAATTAATGGGAAAAAAATAATAATCTGTACTAACATCCTTTCATGCTTGGCAGCATGAAAGTATTTCAGGGCATATAGGAGAAAACCGAGGTGCAGTCACGCACTTCCACAGTTTATCTTGACTATATTGCACCTCTTTTTGTACAGACAGCAATTACCTAGCCTACAGGAATAAACAGAAATTATCTTGGTGCCTGAGTGGTAGGAGTGCAGTGTGGAGTGAAAAATCTAGGCAAAGTAAAAAAATATAAAGCCATTTAAGCAACAGTTCCTTAAAAGGAGTCTTGCATTGCTTTGACAGCTCTGCCTTTCTCTTCTCTTAAAATCTATGTTTAATTATTTTCCCAATAGTGTTATTTTTTAATGAAAATATTTGAAATAATTAATTTAAAAATGCTGCAGTGAGCATTTCAATTACTATTATCCACTTCCTCTTCTTTCATGCTCAGGGACTGATGACAATCAGAGAGCCCAGATGCCAGCCTGTATTTTACAGTCTCAGCCAGGGTATTTGGCATCTTGGCAAGATTCACAGGCAGTTATTCTGGCAGCTCTCAAGTTGTTCCTGCCTAACAAACAATGAAGGCTGTTGACTGACTACTCAGACTATCCCAGTCTGGACATCTGGACTTTTTTCACCCTCCATCTACTTGTAGAGCAGATGTTCTGTGCATGTACTGCATTTGTGCAAGTGTGCATTCATTCATTAACAAGGAACCAAGAAAATCATGTTTGTTTAGGACCCTCTGAAGTTACAAAACACATGGCTATCCCCTGTGTTAATATGATTTTGCATAAATTAAAGAGAAAGCTTCCAAATAAGTAAACACATACATATGCAGAAAGACCAAATCTGGAAAAAGAGCTATATGCATGTAGGTCTGCAGCAGCAGACACACGCTGCCTGTTGGCTTCCCCTTGGATCAGTGGAACACTTGTTTTAATGCGTGCCTAAGAAAGTTGCCAGAGACTCTGTGAGCCCTGACTCTGACATTCACCACCCCTTTGACTTCCTGCACAGAATTTCCTCTGCTTCAAATAGGCCAGAAACACTCCACGTGTGATTGATCTCTCAGAAGTATTGGTCTTAAATTTTTTATTATTTCTTGAGTGTCATCAAGGTATCTGAGACTGCGCAATTCTTGGGGAGAGACAAGGTCCCTACCTCGTGAGGCTTACTTTAAGTGAGACAGAATGCTTAATGCAGGCATTCAAAGCAATACTACACAGCACAAACAGACAAAGGACCAGGCTCAAAATTTCATTACTCGACCCTGTTATTATCTAACATTATTACTGAACATGTGTGCTTTCAGTAAGGCCAGGTGTGAATGTAAAGATATTCTTAGCTAACTTACATCAAGAAGGAAAGCAAGAAAAATTATTTGACACAATCACTCTGCCTAAGCTTTAGCACAGAGGAAAAAAAAATCAACAACAAAAACATCTCTTTGTGATTTAGCTAATTTTATTTGATGAACAGGTATAGACTGCTATAGACAAAGAACTGCTTTGTTTGCATAATCTGTCCCTTTCCAAAGGTTTGCCACCACAACAACACAGCAAAAAAATCCTAATGTACACAAGACCTAAAACTGCTCTGAACATCATCTACAAATCTGGAAATAGGACAGAAATATTTTGGAAAAAGCTTAGATGGAATATACATGGAAATTATCATAAGGTTACATATAACGTGATAACTACCCCTCAATAACTACTTCTATGTCTGGTCAGATTCAATAATTTACATGCTTACAAGGGTAAGAGTCTGGGGGGAAAATGACTTACAGACAGATAAGCAAATGCAGTCAGATAGTTATGGGAGTAGTTGGCACAATTTAGGTTTCCAACTTCATCTATATCATAGCAATTTGTATATTTACCTACATGCTTTAATAAGTAACTTTACCTCAGCAAATGAACAAGAAGATGATGTGGAAAGAAATGTGCAGAATTCCAGGCACAGCTGGAATCACTCACAGTTATGGCTGCAAGGAAACTGGAACTGAATGCAATAGATATGGGAAAGTCGTTAAAAGTATTCAAAAGCAAAAATACCACAGCTTAAGAGGAAAATGGACTGGGTTAGTGGGACAGAATGAATTGAGAAAGATTAATACAGAGATGAATGAAGTATTCAAGCCAAAAACTATTTCTCAGATGTCTTCTGCTTGACTAGCTTACTGAGAGGATGTCCCCCCTCAGGAGGGCAAATGCTCAAGGTACCCGGTTTGGATGTAATCCTGAGGATAGTCTACCCAGACATCTTGCTTTTTATGCTTCATGATATTTCAAATCCTGGACTAAATTCCCATAAATGAAGAACAAACATGACTACTGACTGCCTACACATGCCCATCTGTTCAGATGGCACAGCTCCCACTAACAATTTAGTTGGGCAGTTTCACTAAAGCCTAGGTGCCAAACCAGCATACGTTTCACAAAGATAGTCTCTATTACACTACAAGCACCATTTCCTTGATTTCTTGTCTGGGACAAGTTTGAAGACTAGCCTCCTAGTATTCTCCCCATCCACCTGGTTTCATAGGAAACAAGATTATGCAATCACAGCATGACTCCTCATCTGTCAGTCTGCCCTTTTCTCTCCTACAGAAGTTTGGCAAACCTCAACTGATCTGACAGAAAGGCAATGGTTTCAAAGTTATTGTTTTCCTATGCATTTCATTAAAATAAACAGCAAGATAGAAGAGTGAATTTAGTAAGGGAATTTCATCTGTGTGACCTAAAAATTTATCAGACAACTGAAAATCTACACAGGTGAGCACTGTGTAGGAAAAGTCAGAACTTCACTGATAGTAGAAAGCAACTATCAAATCCATAATAAAGAGGATAGTTGCTCATAGAACAGCTTGATTTGCTTGCACTTCTTGTCAACAGACATGATCAAACTAATTCATAGAATCCTTAGAGTTGGAAGGGACCTTTAAAGGTCATCTAGTCCAACTCCCCTGCAATGAACAGGGGCATGCACAGCTATATCAGGTCACCCAGCGCCTTATCCAGCCTCTCCTTGAAAATCTCCAAGGACAGGGCATCAACCATATCTCCAGGCAATCTGTTCCACTGCCTCACCATCCTCATGGTAAAATACTTTATCCTTATACCCAACCTAAATCTACCATCTTTGAGCTTGAAGCCATTTCTATACCTGAAGACAAATGCTGAAGAATCCCAAAGAGTTTACAAATGTTTCTGGCCACAGCTCTAATGCCCAGTGTGCGTGGCAGAATAAATTGGTGGCACACTCTCAGCTGTGGCTCCCAGCAAGCACAGTGCCATCCTCCTACACATACCAAAAGTGCACTGGAATATCTGTTGGGTTTTTCAGATTATATGAGTTCCTTAGTAATTTCCAAATGAATGTTAAAGAACTTGGAATATCCATGTAAGTGCTCTCATACTTTCTGAAGTTCAGTACTGTCCACCAAACACTGGGCTCTGGGAAAAAAAATAATTCAGTGAGCAAGTCACCCATAGACTTAGACAAAATGAATGAAAAGCCTGTGTGATACAGTTTCTCCTGACAGGTATGGTTCAGTCTAAATACCTCACGTCACTTCACCAATATGGCTGCTTATCAAATTACACCATTAAGAACACTCAGACAGAGACACATTGTACTATGAAGATCAGTGGTAGCAAAATGAGCTGTTTTTCTGACTCTGCCAGTGCAGAATGGAATGACAAAATATAGGCTGGTTTCCAAACAGAGTGACACTAAGTCAAAGTGACCAATGCACACTGGTCAGGAGAGAGAACAATAGCTTACCTTTTTAGCTTCACAACAAAACAAAGTCCACAAAACAACAAGTATACACAGACTCTACAAAAGCAGTGAGCTGTAGCTAGGGATGGGGAGATCTACCATGGTATTGCATAACCATACAAAGTCAGGGCCAACTGTTATGGCTAAGAACGTGAAGAGAACTAGATTAGATTAGCAGTTCGAGGAGGATGGCCATCATTAGCAGCACACAATTAATGTCATCCAGACAGAAAGAAGGAACATCATCCCATTTCATTTCAATTCACTTTTGGCCCACATGCTCCACCTCTACCAGAAAGTTTGTGGTGAAGAACAGAGCTGAATCCAGATACAGGAACCATACCAATATCAATAGTATCAGTATTACCACATTCTAACTTCCCTAGTGGTGCTGCTGAAACCAAAACTAGAACATTAGTATGGGAAAAGGCAGAGCATCCTTATAAATTAGAATTCATTAGCAGAAACAAACCTTACTTGAATTTGTTATTTTGTGCAGAAAGTATCACATTATAATAGTGAGGGGTTTTTGTTGTTGTTGTTGTTTTGTTTTGTTTTTAATTAGGAGTGGCAACCTTATTACTTTCCTAAATTTCCCATTCGAAATTGTGAATTCTGCAGGTATATTAGCTGGCCCTCTTACTACCTTTTTCCATCAAATACAGCACAGTTTGTATGTACAAGTGATTATGATCCTATAGAATAGCTTAATCTGTGTGCAGAACTGACAATAAGAAAGAGGAAACTATAAGAGAGAACAACAAATTATCATTTCCATTTTTCTTATTGTAGGTTAGACTAAACAAAAACATTCCTCTTGTTTCCTGAGAATTTTTTGCTATGTTAGGTAAAGTGGCTGAAGACTTCTGAAGGATCTAATTTTACTGGCAGTTACTTCTCAAACTAAATCAATAATTCTAACAATTTTTAATAGCAGAACTCTTCCATCCGAGTGGCTGCAGTTTCATGTGCATAAACTACAGGGATGTTTATTGTATACGAGAACAGAAAAGCTAGACTTTAAATTGTGTAACTTTCCATAACACAGTTTTCCTGAGGGCTGTTCAACTCAGCAAGCAGGCCAAAGAAAAGGGAGGATGAATGTAGCAGACCCATTCCCTTCCAGCTTCAGATGCAGATGAGGCCCCACCCAGCAAACCAAACTTGGCATTCATCCACACGATCCACTGGGCTATGGAAAGAGGAATCATGGAACAATATCACAGCACAACCCTCCTCACCCTTCTCATCCTGGTGCCTTATTTCTCACAGAAACAAACCATCCAACTGGTAAACAAGTCTGTCAGATTAATGGTTCTCCACAACTGTAAAGCAGCCACGTAAAGCTTGCTTCTAATACCCTAGCTTTTACCCAGTTTCAATGTGGTAAAAGGTACAGATTTTTTTTTTCCATTCCTCAGTGTGTTTTTTGTCCTGGAACTGGACACAAACAAGGTGGACACTTTAGGATGGGTCAAAATGTGTTCTCTTTCCAAGCCTAATTATCAGTGAAGCAACAGAAAGACTCATTCATTTGAAATTTAAGAAATAATCACAATTCCCTCCAAAATACAAGGTTTTTACTGCAAAGTCAGTGTGCAAATAATTTGGTAGAACATCACCATCTGGTGGATATACCCACTGAAATTTGGATTTAAGTTTCTCTTTAGTTACCACATAGTTTCTCAGCTCACTGAAGAGTATTAGCTCATAATGTCACAGAAGAAACGCATTCAAGCCGTTCAACAATAATACAAAGTTTCTTCTCATAACAAGAGACAAACCTGCATAAATTGGGGGAAAATTCCTATTTTCATGCACCATCATAGCTGGCAAACCTGTTAAACACAGAATTTATCCACCAGACTGGACAATATCAATAAGCATTCCAGGCTGCTGTGCAAGGATCCCACCCATTGTGGAATATAACAGATTAGCTTCCTCTGAACAAGGTCAGAGAGAAAATACAACTCTGCTACCAGATGGTTGATCAGTGTACTTCACATCAAAGCTGAAACCTCTTTTTCCTTTTACTCTCAGAACTCAGCTATTAGTCTCATTACTGATGGAAACCATTCACCTTGTGCAGTCCCTATTTCCTAGCACGTCAGCAAAGTGCAAGATGTCACACTCTCCACAAGTTCTAACTGGACGATGGAGAACAGGAGGAAAATAAACAGAAAATGTCTATACTTACCATGAAGACTATCTTAGGTCAGCCAGAAGTGAGATTGTCTAATAACACCATTCACTTTCCAACCGTACATTTCATGCCCTTGAAACAAGGTGCTGAACATGGTACTTTCTGTGTGCTTTCTTTAATTTTTTAAAACCAAGAGCCACACAGTAGTCAGATACATTTCAAGTTTGAACATTTTCTCATAGCAGGAAGCTTTTTTTTTTTTTTTTTTTTTTTTTTTTTTTTTAACTGTTCCCTATCTGTAGAAACCCTTATTCTGTGGTTTCACATGAGCCATAACAATTTGCCTTACATGATCATACATGTTTGTCTGAATGCTCACTTGGTACTTTCAACAAAAGAATTATGGAAGGGTAATAGTCTCTAGACCCATCACGTCACTGCAAGTTCCTTACAACCAGGCTAATATAATAAGGAACAGAATGAAAATTGTACCACTGAGGTGGTTTTGCAGTATGGTCTCACATACTGATATACCCACAGAGACTGCATCAGGTATGGAGCTCAGATGCCCAGAACAGATGTGCCCTGGACAGTAAGAATTCTGACAATTCTGGGTACAACTCATGCTTCTTCAGAGTCACCCATAGCCTACCATTACAGCCTACCCCATCTCCCTTACAGTGTTTGTAACTTACTCCTTTACTCCACAAACCTGTTAGCCCTGCAAACCCAAATGCAACCTTACACTGATAGCAGTAGACATTCAGCAAGGAAAAGGTACAAAGTCAAGCCACTTTCATTGGACGTGGGTGTTGAGAGGTTTATACCATGATGCATCAGTAACATTAAAGCACAGTTAACAGCTGAGAAAAGAGAAGAAAGTATTTTGAGTGAGATTTCAGGTGATAAAATAAAGCCCCATACAGTGCAGCTGCTTCCTACTTTGTTTGTCAGAAGTTTATATCACAAAGCACCCACAAAAGCAGTGACATGGTGAAGTAAGCCTCTTCAGCTTTATGTCATCCAATGTAGTTTGAACCAATGACAAACATGTTTAAAAATAATAATTTTAGGCACCATATTAAAAAAAAAAAAAAGGATTTTAGCACATACGTAAAAACCATTATAAGATACTAAAAAAGGGATAGAAGCTATCACTAGCAGGAAAATTCAGGAGCTAACAGCAAAACACTGACCCTTATTTGTTAGTGTGGGAGAGGTTCCAGGGCAACGTGTGACATGACAGAACGCTGTTCCACCTTTGTGAAGTCTCTAGGACAATCAAAACACCTCAGTGCTGCTGTATTACTTCAAGCTTCTGTTATATATGTTAAACAAAAGATCTTCTAGAGACAGACAAAATAAATACTCAGAAGATAACAGGAAAACAGGATCAATAGCAGATCAGAGATAAACACAGAGATAAGATGCTGTCAATAAAATAAGTGCAATTTGGATTCATTGTTGTGGCAAAAGCCACTCTGGAAAAAAAAAAAAAAATGTTTAAAAGCAATTAAGCAATTTTACAGAAATAGTCTGGGATTTTGTGCAAAGGGAGAGAGACTCCAGGCTTGCCTCATCTCCTAGAAGCATCCCATATTCTTAGATGTGACGTTGCCATGACAACCACAACTTGGTGACCTCGTTATTTCAACCTAATCCTGCTTTGAAATTATAGTTGCTCCACCCTTTTGCCTGGCTAGCCTGATAACATAATCATTGTAAATGAGGATGGAAAAACACAGCAGGATACCATTCCCCCAGTGACATGGGACTAGTCTCACCTTATCAGGGAAATAGACCAACAATTAAACTGCACAAATCTAAAAGACTGAAAGTAGATTTTTTTTGTTTGTTATTCTGTTTTGCAGAAAATCCATTAGCTTGTCAGTGCAGGGATTCAGTCTGGAAGGGGGGCTTTTGGGGAAATTCCTTTTAATTTAATTTAATGTCTTTATCAGGAAATTAAACAGTAATAAGGGGGTAGTTCTCCTTAATTATGTATTTGTTTTGACTAACAGCTAGAGAAAGATTTAGGATGTACACAAAGAATCAGGACAGAACTTGTTTAGCAAATCAGATAGGGGGGTTTAAGTTTAGGCTCGCCTTGCTTTATTTAAACTGGTTAAAGCAGTGAGCATTACAAAATCCCAGTTGTAGCCATTGTGGAAATACTTACTATATTTGCTCACATGGAACAGGAACATTACTATAATTCTGTTCTTATTAAACACATGCAAAAAAGTACTATTGCTGTCACAGATTTAGGGAAAACATTTTCTTGACTCCTTGGGGAAGGAATTCAAGTTTTCTATGTGCATAGGACACATGAAAGCTAGAGGAGGAAAAATAACTCTGGAACTATTGGCGTGTGATCTAACTGCAGCTCCATAGTCTGCAATTCATAAAAACATTTTGTGTCTGTTCTTACATACTTTTGTTTCCCTCTCTTTCTGGGGGATCAGACCGATTTCTCCCCTTCTCAGTACCTGCATGACACAAGGGCAGATGTTAGCCTGGAGGTCGTGGCATTACCTAAGAATTCTTGTGGGACCAACAGGCAGCGTAGCAGCCACATTTGTAAATACTGTTCATTACTGGGAGAAGGACACAGAGGAAGACAGCACTGCTACTCTCACAGAGAAATTCAGAGGACACTTAACTTGGTAAGGACATGCAACTTCTCATATGGTTACTTTCAGGAGCCTGACACAAAGATTTCCCTAATGCTCAGCAAAGGGTCTGAGTCATCCTCCTGGGGCGCAGGCTCACGATTCTAGAAACTCTGCATTTTAACACTGGAAAAGATGTAGTGCTAAATCATTCTTCCCAGCTTCCGTGTCATAATAGGGAAGTTGGGTGATGCCCTCTATAATAAATCAGCAAAGAGTCCACACACAAGCAAGCGTACCTATCCAGCGCTCATGGATTTCCTCAGACACAAGGCAGGCAACTTTTTACACAGAAATTGTTATATTAACAGTATAATCACAAGTCTGTTAAGCAGTCGTCAGATGGGTGATGGAGCAGCAGGGCACACAAGGCATTCCTCTTCTGCTAAGGTTTTACACAAAAGAATCTTGAATAGTGCTTCAGAAGTATTTGGGGATAGTTTTCCTGAATAGCCAGGGGAGAAAAAAAAGAAAGAAAGAAAAGCATAATACCTATATACACGGTAAGCAGAAAACTGAGCTCTTTCCCATGTTCCATGGAAATATCTTTGTATTCAAAAGCATCTGCAACAGGCAGAGCTAAACCATCACTTGCCTCTGTTTAAATACTTGCTGCTTCTAGGTAGAGAAAATGAAACCTCTGGTAGCTCACCCAATCTCCTTGAACTCATCAGCACAAGATGTCTTGGGCATATAGAATTTAGCTTTGTTCAAAAAATAATGGGAGAATGACAAAACACATCATTCCCTCCATGAAAGGATCACTTAACATCCCCCCTTGTCTTTCCCTTCAAGTGGGGCATTTTGCTGTCAATTGCTGATCATTAAGTGATTAGAACAGAAAAATGTTAACATAATCATAAGTCATTTATTTCTTGAGGTGTTCAGCAGGGGTTAGAAATCAGTCTCCATTTAAATATTTTTCTTAAGCTCTGTTGAATCCCAAGAGCAGAGAATAGACATGAGTAGGAGATGTTTACACAGCACTGCAGCAAAGGAAGCAGGTTTTCCTTCACTAAAAGGCCAAAGTTCATTTTCTTAGAATAGCAGCATACATTCCAAAATGGTGCCTCACATTTACTAACAGATATCGGTGAACATGAGACTAAGATTTATATCTAGATTCAAATTTAGTTCTCCAACATGCAATAGGAAAAGGGTGTACCATTCAGTACTTGCTCAGATTTTGAGTATGATTTTCCAACCTTGCTTGAGATCACACTGTATCACGTGTAGGCTGATTAATCCTTCTAACAACAGACTCTAACACAAGCAGGAACCCAGGAACCCCAGAAAGTTCCAAGCAGAATGTTTTCTTTGACTATTTTTTTTTTTTTTAATATAGCCTGACTTCTTAATCTGTTGTTGCAACCAAAGGTTTCTTTGCTTGCTCCCCACAACCATCTCAAAACAACAAAAAAAATCTGAAATATTTCCTCTTTTGCAGCCACCTTCCTTAATTTGAACAACAGCTAAAATCATCCTGTGCTAGGGGCAGCTAACATACTGAAAACCATTACTAAGTCTCTTTTTGTATAGTTGAAAGTGACTACATAACAGGCTTCTTTCTAAAATCAGAAAACATTGTGCCTCTTTACTGATCGCGATGCAGGTTCCTTAGCTATAAATTTTTATAGACAACACAAAAGTTCTTATATACAAATGATCTTCCTTTGTACAAATCTAACACAAAAATGGAAACAAAGCTTTGCTGTTCTCCTAGATCAGTAGTGACACCTAGTGACCAGATACTAAACAACAGCGTCTGGGGAGCCAATTTTTACAGTAACGTGCTGGATTTCATTACAAAAAATACTGCTGGCTGTCGGCAAAACCAATACCTCAATAACTCTAGAGTGTGGCACGAAGATATAAATACAAACTGACATTAGCTATAGGATCGTTTAATCTTACACAGAAGTACTGCATTCACCTTGTAATAATATTACATCACTGTTCAAAAGAAATGAAGGGACACTTGTCACTAACAGGGAAGCAGCCATTTGCCCAAGCAGGATGTGTTTACCCAGTGAAACCTGTAAAGGTGCGGGGCAGAACATTCCTACATGTAAAGAATATCCACGGGACAGGGAACACTCCTAGTTATAATCACAGTTTTCCATCGCATCCAAAGAGAATAACTACCAGAACAGAGTGCAGCTGCTCCAGTGCTATGCTTATTTTGGCCCAAGTTCTTGCTGATGTAAGTAAGACTGACTGACATTAGCTATATTAGAATAAGTTATTCTACTTGATATATGCCAGAGTCATTTTGCATCTGGACTTGAGAATAATCTACTACTTGAGAATAAAAATGACTTGGTTACTGATCAATATCTGAATCAGTGGCTTGCAAATGCAGGGGAATGCTGAAAAGATTGCAGTCTTCTCCTAAAGTTAGCCCAGTGTGGGCCATGTTTTTTATATCAAGTGACTAGGAATAAGCTAGACAGGTGCACCAAATATGTAGATAGCTCCAACCAGTAAACCACCTTCACTTCATAACACAGGAGAAGCCAGGTATGCTGTAGTTGTGCTGGTCATTTATGAAGGCAGGGCTTTGGATGGGACTTTCCCTTTTGATAGGGAAAATGTGCTGCTTCCTGAAAATTACTTTTACTTTTCTGTTTTTCACTCTGAGAGACTTAGTAAACTAGTGAAAATTTTTAAAGAGATGTTCCAGTAGTATTAGAATTCACAGAGGAAGAGACTAGCCAAAATAGAAACGAGGAAGAAAAATCTGGGCAAACTCCACAGATAGAAGAAATGAGGAGATGCACCCTCCAAATCAAAAGACAAATGTACAATCCAAAAGCAAAGTCACCAATTCCATCTGCCATATATTTCAGATTTTACTTATACAAGTAATTTTATGTATTAGGGGAACCAGTGGACAACTTCTTAGCTTCACTTTATATTCATTTTCCATCAGAGAAAGTGACTCTGGATCTCTGTGCTATAGAGAATCAGACTTGCGCTGTCCAACCTGGAGAAACTGCTGATTTTTGCAAGGATGCAGATGAATACAGCAGCTGAAAAAGAACGCAGAACCTCGCCTGAGTAAAAAGGGAGTCCTTCATGATCAGCAGCAAGCAACCATTAGCCACAGAGCAGAAGAGCTACCTGTGCTCCTGGAGGGGACTCAGGACAGGTGCGCTAAAAACTTGTTCAGAAATAAGAAAGAAAATTTTGGCTCTTTGAATTTCTGTGTTAAGGGATATGAGGGACTGATATCAGAGAAGTTAAGTACTTTGTCCTAACAAAAGATGACAGCTGCAGCTTTGAGGAAAAAAAACATCCAGCACAGTGACCATGTCAGAAATGTGTGACTTGTCACACCCAGAAATCCAGCTGTGTTGCCTCTGCTTGCTATAAGCAATTTGTCTCATAACTATCCTGTCAGACTTCACTTGTGCTCCTGTTTGTACCACAACACAGCAGAGGTCCCCTCAAAGAAAGAGGAAAAATTTGCAGAGACTTATTTGATCATCCCAGCCAAATTGCCCCGGAAAAGCCCTCAGTACAAGCTGCGCTGCGTCAAGATCTGAGAAAGGAAAATGTCCCATACTGCACCCATTTTTTTCCTGAGTGCCAGGAGGATGACTACTGAGAGTAGCCAGTTACCTTGACCTGGTTTGTACAGGATTTGTACAGGTAAGTTTGAGGAGGAAGAAAAGTGTTTGTTGATTCAGTCTGCCAGCAAGACGGTGATTTCTGTCAAAGGGATAATCAGCACAGGTTCCTGAACTTAAGAAAACCAAAGTGCATGGTCTTTAATGAAGGCCAAGATTGAAAACTGCTGAGTCTGTGTAGTAGTTCTAAGGAATCCATGGCAAGTGAACTATAGCTATTATTTGATATCTCCAAGAATCTGAATCATTTCAGCAGTCTACAGAAAGGAACAACAACAAAAACTATTGCCTTAAAATGGCAGGTTCTAGGTGTTGTCCCATCTCCGGTGCAGATTGACCGAGACCCTGGGGAGAGTTTTGACCTGTCTGACACTGAAATAATCAGCTGCAAAATTTTCTCTTGTTTATATCTTAATTTTAATCAAGATTTGTAGTCATCTTTGTGGAGGAGCTTTCTTTATAAACAGTGAAAGAAGTGTCAATACCTAGTAAATACATAAATTATGTTGTGAATAATTACTACAGATTACATCTGAAGTGAAGTGATCACACACTTGTTAGCTCTAATTACATCAGAAAAAGTATTAATTATTGTTTTATATTATGGCATAGTTGTAACACCAGCATGGCAGGTATTAAATAGGCGTTTGGCATAGCACTGTACTACTCCTACAGTATCAGTGGAAATATCCTAAAAATTCAATGATTATGAAAAAATCTCTTTGATATCTTGTAGTTATCATCTGAAAAGCTAAACTGAAGAAAAAAACCCACCAAATCAAGTGCACTTGCGTTAGAGGGGAGTGAGATCCTCTAAATATTTAATAAAAAATAAAGTAAAATAAAGTATACATAATTTAATGTGAAAACTCATCTTCACGTAAAAATGTTTAACTTTTCCCAAAATTGAATGGAATGCTCAGAAACATAACAGACCTTTTAAACAGATCAATCATTTATTGCTTTATCCCTTAGTTTCCTAGATGGTTTAGCCTAATGGTTGTCTTTCTAACCTCAACAAAATTAAGCTTAATGTACTGAAAAAATGCACTTAACTAATGCTGAACTTGTTAACGAGGAGCAAAGGCCTGTTAAAACTGGCTAAAATGACGAGTTCTCTCAATAAAGTAACAACTCCTTTGGTTCAACGTGTGACATTGCAAATGTAGGACATTAGTTTCTTTCTGGCTGAAAAGGATCACACTCAGGAATGCATTTCATTAACCATGGTTCAGTCTTTTTTGCCAGTTATCCTTTTTTGTGTCAATTCCTGTTTGTTAATAGTCCCTAGCTACAAAGGTAAAAATAAAATTATTTCATGGGCATGTGGAGAATATTACTGGCCTGCTAAGGTTACAACTCAATATCAGTACATTCTTTTTAAAAACTTTTTCTTGGAGATACAGTAATGCCAAGGACACCAGTAAAATAGAAGTCATGCTTTAGTTTTGGCAGTATAATCACTAGTAGATCTTTTATTTGATGCATAAAAGCCTAGGCTGCTGCCACCCAGGTTGGTGTGTGGAACAATGAAGAAGGAGTCTAAAAAAAAAGATAAGTTACTTAAAGTCAAAATTCCAAGACTATGTTTCTAAGAAGCAAAAAAAACCTAAGCAAATCTGCCTTAACCTTTTATCCCATAACCACCTCAATATTTTATGGGACTAGACTGAGAACCACATCACAGATTTGGTGATCTGCTTCAATAAGCCTGCAAGTAGTCATATAAATACTACTGAGGGGATTAAATTTGAGCCAAAATGAGAGAATGTTAAAATACAGAACTGCTTAATTCAATTTAATAACTACTAGTATTGACAGTTATTTTTCATTCCCTAATACTGTCTACGTTTCAAGTGCCATATCAAGTTATATCCATATAGTTTGTGGCAAAGAAAACTCTCAAAACCAATTCAAAGCACTTTACACGTTCAATAAAAGTGTTGAATATTGATAATTCAATAAAAATTTTTAAGAAAAGTGTAGTGAAGCCTAGACCAGGTTGCCCAAAGAGGTGACGGATGCCCCATTCCTGGAGACACAAAAGGTCAGGCTGGACTGGGCTCTGAATGACCTGCTCTAGCTGTAGGCATCCCTGGTTATTGCAGGGCTGCTGGTCTAGATGCCCTTCAAAAGGTTCCTTACAATTCACATGGTTCTGTCATTCTATGATTCTATACATTTGGATTATGACAAAGACATTAATTCTATTTCCATACTCCTTTTCCACACCTCCTTTTTCTGACCCTCATCAGCTCATTTCCAGTTAAACTAGAACCAGCACTGAACAGTTTCCCTCTCCGCCTAAATCATTACACTTGCACTGCCAAAGATTGGTTCTTCACTCAAACCCATCAGCAACAGTTCACATAAAAAACTGTAGAGATAAGTCCTTCTGCTCTGCAAACCTTTTGTTGGCAGCCCCTTTCCAGCTCCACTCTAAGTAGATCTCTACCTTTTATGGGTCAATTCTGCCCAGCTTCCATCACGGACTTTCAAAATGAACATTTGGCTGTCATATCTGGCAAAACCTAAATATTTAACATTTCCTTAGAGGAAGGCTGAGTACCAAGATCTCTTCGTTCAAAAACCTTCAAATCTTCTCCTTCCATTGACACAGTCATTATTTTCAAATGGAGAAAAGTTTTTGGAATTTTCCAGATCTTCAGAATACCTTACCATTTGCTTCAGATACTCCTGGCTGGATGTGAATGCAGTGGCATCAACACTTTCAACTAACCTGTGTCAGTTTTACTGGAGTTTACAGTAGTTTTACTGGAAAGGGTAATGAGGTTTCAAAGTGAATTGCTATCAACATACCAGTAGATGTGTTTTTCACAGATTAAAAGTAAAGCACTTGTGTGGATTAGACAGTCACAATGAAATGAAAGATAGCCTTCCAATGAGGGCTAACTTCCTGCTTCCAAAATAACATAATTTGTAAGTAATTATTTTGCCCTCAGGAAACTTTAGGAAGAAATCACAAAGTTGCCTCCTATTTCTAATTAGGAAATGCTTCTGTATTTAATATGAATAGATTAACTCAATCAAGGTCTAGTAAGACATTTATCTGTCTACAGATATCTTAAGATGAGTGAGTTTTTTCCTCCAATGATTGCTCTGTGGGGTCAAGAATTCTCTTTTAAGTTGCAGTTCTGACTTTAGGAATCTGTTCCTTTCTTACAGGAATTACAGATTACAACACGCTACTCTCATCCACCTGAAGCTCCAGCTTCCGCAGATGCTCTCCTCATCTTATTCTCACATAAAAGGCATTTGTGCTTTTCACATCTGCTATAGCCTTGGATTTGTTTGGAAGAATTCTGTGCCAGTAGTTAACAGCTAGTTATACCACTGTAATCCATTCAAATATCTGAGAAAAGAGTGTCCTCAGGATTGCAACCCTTAGATTTAAACACTTTTAGACTGAGGATAAAATTGGCTACTGATTCTGATCTTTGTTTGCTTCCTTCTGTAAGAGGGAGAAAGTCTCATGATGTTTAAGATGTAGGCTTTTGCATGACTGCTTCTAGCACTGCCCTGTTCCAGATGATGTCCAAGTTATTTTGGACAAATCCTAGCTCCTGTAACTTCTGTAATATATAACCATCTGTAAGAGATTATTCTTTTACATCATTGTGTCAAAGCTTGCTGGGGACACAGATGAACAAATCCAAGCAAGTCCTGGGCAAGGGTTGAGAAATCCTTTGTCTGGAGAACGTTAATGGACAAGTTCTGGGCAAGGGTTGGGAAATCCTTTGTCTGAGGGACACAGATGGACAGGGCCAGGGACAATGAGAGAGAGAGAAGCTGCAGCTTAATGGCTGTGAAGTGCTCCTCTGTGCGGACTTATCTCAAGGAAGATGGCCATCACAGGAGGTGCTGCACATGACTCTTACCCGAGCGCCCAGGAATGCCACACTGGTAGAAGGAGGATAAAAAGGAGACCTACAGTCATGAAGTTGAGGTTTTCTGGCAACAGATTCCTCATGAAGAAGAGGTTTCTGCCATGAGAAGCCTCACGACCTCCCTTCTCTCTCCCTCCTGGACTTGCTCTGCGCTCTACCAGCATGCTGAAGAACATCAGATTCCTCACTACAGAATTCCTGCAAGCTGACAGACACTCCTGGGCAGCTACTTGAGTCAAGCTGCTTCCTCCCAGATTGGCTCTGTGACTTCTTCCTGATACCTGCTTACTGCCAAAGGCCGGCCATGCTGCTGCTCTCTCCCCCGCTGCTTCTGCCTCAGACCTTCGAAATGTCATGCAACGGGACCGCTGCTGGATCCTGCTGGTGACTATCCCTGCTTTACGCGATTCTTGCTTCTTTCCTCTCTCTTCTATTGCCCTTCTTCCCTTTCCCATTTCCCTGATTAGGATTTATAATAAACTGGTTGGACCAACATTTGAACTGTTGTTCTTAATTTCACACCGGGTATACAGATATTAAAAGAACCTCATCTCCCTCCTATAAATTGGAGTGAGACACCATCCTAAATACAATTGAGAAAACTATGTGATAAAATAAATACAAAAGGGTGAAATAGAAATTGTTACTAAAAGCAAACCTATTCAAAAATTGAAATAACCCCATATCTATTCAAAATAACACTATTTTCCATTTATTTTTTTTTCTTTGTGTTGCTATTTTTCATTCCAATCTCAAGTAAAAGTATGATGAATATTGATTTGTCCCACAGAACTGCACCTATAAGAATGTTACTTTATTATTATTATTTTTCTTCTTGCATTCTTTACTCTTATTTTTGGTAGCTGGGAAGGAGTGTCAAATGAAACAGGGACCCTTTGTGATACTTACACTTTCTGGAACTTAAGTGCTTCCTAACACTGCAGCTGTGTGGCCTACAAACAATGCAATCAGACAAAGCACAAAGTGAGTAAAAGGCAAATAGAAGAGGACTAAAGCATTGAAATTTCAGCAACAGAAATTTGGTGCTCTGATATTATGAATACATCTAAGGTTGTTTAACAGCTCTTATTTGTTCTTTGTTATTCAATAAAGAAAGTCAGGACTAATTTATTACAGTGTTAACACCACTGTAGATCTTCAATTTACTGCAATAGGACAAAGAAAAGTAGTTTAACAACAGCAAAAAGCTGTTGTTAGCAACAAAAGGCACCACTAAAAAGAACCCTATTTGCAGAGAAAACTCTTGAGATTCTCCAAGTTACAAAAATCTTAGTATCTTAGTCCACTGATCCATTATCATTGGAAAAACTCCACCAGACTCAGCTGACATTAAAAGCAGGAATAGCTGGTCTGCAATGAAAGCCACTTCTAAATTCAATCTCAGTACAAAACTTGGCCTTGAAAAGAAATAAACAAGTTATGCTTCCATTTAAATTCAGCTCAGAATACACATATTTATCATTAAACAAGCCCGTGCTGAGGGCCCCATTTAAATATAACTGTGCTTAAAACTGGTCACTGAGCACATTCCTAACCCCATCAGTATCACTTGGGATCTCACTGTTAATTTTAGTAAAATAAGAATTTCAGACTCTAAAACCCAAAACAAGCTTGGAGAAATTTTAGCTGCCCTACTTACTACAACACGGTTTTACCTTAGAAGTACAAAAAGCAAGGTTACAGAAGTTACAGTATTTTCACTGATAACCTTTTTGATTAATGTGTTTATCTACAACTGTTAAATCAAACAACAGGGAGGTAGAGAGAGACTTGAAGGCTTGCAGATTGTCATCTAGTATTTCCGTGATAAGAGAATAGAAGCTCAAGTTACATTCACAATAAAAGATGGAAAAAGAAAAATCAGAGAACTTCAGTTCTTGCCAGCATGCCTAGAACAAGAAAATAACTTCCACAACATCATCCAAATAGTAGCATGGAGCTGTGTCAGGGAAGTGTCAAGGTTGAGCATCAGGAAATGATTTTTCAGAGGCATTTCAGAACAGACTCCCCAGGGCAGGAGGCATAAGACCAAGCTGACAGTTCAAGAAGTATTTGGGCAATACTCTCAGAAATACGGTTTGACTTTCGGGTTGTCCTGTTCTTACAGACAGGAGTTGAACTCAATTAACTTTATGAGTCTCTTTCCAACTTAAAGAAGTAGAAATAGAGAAGGCATAGCTCAAATACTGAACAAAACAGAAATTCTAGGTCAGTCATGACCACACAAATATCACAGAACACAACTATTAGCACATAGTTACTGTAATTTTCATGCAAGATAGCAGAGGCAAGGACAACGAATCATCAACAGGTAACCGACAGTGCCCTTGAATCTCTCTTTGCCTTAGCTTACAGGAATGCTCATCAAAAAAGGATTATACAAAAAACTCTGGGAACAGAGATGTTTACAGCTAGATTTTGTATGATATTGGGCCAAGTATGTTACTGATGCCTCAGAAATAGCCAGCAATTTCTTCTTAAGTTAGTTGTCAGCAACTTTCTTCTTGATTTATGTGTTAAATCAAAAATTTCCTAGTCTTCTTCCAGAAATAGTTTGTTGATTAGTATTGATGACTGGGTCTCACTTTACACTGGTACAAAATAACATATGAACACTTTACAGTTCACATACAGATGTTTACTTTGCTGAGCCATCTGTTCCATCTGAAGCACAAAAGAGATCACAGAAAATGAACTCTTACTCTCTGAATAGACAGACAAACAACTGAGTTCCCAACAAAACAAGTCTGTTAGTTTTCAGTGTACTGGAAAAAGACTGCAAGTTACAGAAAAGTCAGAAAGTATGGTCGGCGATCCGAAGGTCTGGAATCTTAGTAAGATAATAATGAACAAATGACAATTCCTGATGCAATCAGCAGGGAGCATAAAGGCTGCTCTAGAAGAAGTTTTGTTTTCAAGGTTCTGTTATGTCTTCCATTTTTCTCTTTTTGCATTGTAGGTACGTGTTTCTTTTGTTTTCCGGTGCTCACACACCGCTAAGAACTGGACAGCACCAGGGCACAGACAGAGAAGGGAGGTAAGGTAATAGAAATACATTGAATGACAGATTTGAAGATAAAGTAAAGTGAACAGTGGCAAAGTGAAACATCTGTTTTCAACAGTAGGCCTGTATGAATCAAGTTACAAAGGAGCTGTCAGGTAAGAGGCACATGCAAAGAAATGCATAAAATAGGGACGATACAGGCTGGAAGAGATAGAAGGAATATGCAAGACAGAAACAAGAAAAAACAACTTACTTTCAGAAGGCAATTAAGAATTATTTAGTTGTGATTCAGTGACAGGAAAGGAAGAGAACAGGGAAACATGTTAAGTGAATAGAAAGTTCAGCTACTTGGAGCAAGTGGAAGACAGCAGAAAAAGGGAATAGAGAGGTACAGCTGCAGTACTGTCAGATAGCTGGCTGCCTAGAATAGCACTTAACTGTCCCTGCCTCCTGATCACGTATCTGCATTAAAGTGTCTCCTTATTTACCTGTAACCGGCACTAATCTGAGACTGTTTCAAACATTGGTCCTCAATACTAAATATTCAAGAACACAAAAAATATATATATAATCAGCAGGTATAAATAGTTTAGCCAAGGGTTGCTCTAATCCTCAAATAAACAAGCATCAGTAAATTCAGAACTCATTGGAGAAGAAAAAACAGCTTAAGTGAAGAGGATTCACTATAACTACAACTACTTGTATTCACACATAAACAATTAACTTTCCACACATCAAGACAATTCTCACTATTATCTCAGTTGGCCCTCATTACAGTAGGCCACATACTCCCACACTGAAATGGATATACATACAATACTTAATTTCGGCCTGAAAACTTTCTAGTTGACACAAATCATGAAGTTCCACGTGATTAAACCCAAACTCACAGTCTGATTCCTGTTGGACTAAAAGTGTATTTGTACACTAAAAGCCAGGCATCCATGAGTCAAAGTAACAACCTCACCTCTCATTTTGCACTTCTTATTTACATACGTGTAAAACAGTGCAGTTATGTGCAAATAACTGCAGTTTTTAAGCCTGTAGTTTGCATGGATATCTATGGGTATGATAGATATCTATGGATATCTAGACATTACTGAATGTATACTAAGTGAGAAGCAAGCACTAAATTAGGATAGTTTTTTTTTTAAATGGAAAGCTGTCTGATATTACAACAGTAATCTTTTACTAAAAATGGGAAACTAAGATTCTGATGAAATAGATCATTAAATATTGCATTAAAAATATAATAACACTGATAGCACTTTATAACGTAAAAGTATTTGTTCACTTACAAAGGTAATCCCTGAGTATTACATTTCAAAAATGTTTTGGAATATTTGATGGACGTGTGAATTTGGTAAATAAAACTAAGAATAAAAGTTAACAAGTCATGATCTGTGAATCTGTTAATACTCGCTACACATGTAACTGCCTAGAATTAGAAAAAATAGAATTACATTGAGAGATATGAAAACTGGAAATAGACAAAACTGCTCAGATGCTGGAAGAAATTGTGTGATGTTATTATGCTTAAATCTGCTAAAGCTGATTTATCTTATACTGAGCAGAGCAACTGTAACATAGGAGGAAAACTATGTTAGAGGTACTTTACCACCTACAGCATTACTTGCAGTAATACCAACATTTGCAACAGTTCATTTAGATCTAGCTCATAAGTCTGGACACGGTCCCACACAATACAGTTTAGAAACAGTGAGACAAACCATTGAGCTTTCGAGCATCTTGAGATTTGTGTTCAGCCCAATCACTTTTGGGCAAGTTTCCTACCTGACCTTCTGCACTGGTTTGTCTGGTACACTGAAACTTCCAGCTTCTCTGTCAGAATGGCTGTGTATTACCACAGTACACAGGGCTTTCCTGAGCATGGCTGTTGGGTAGGACACCAAGCCAAACCAAGTTAAATTGACGGGTAATGGCAACACCTCTCTTTTTATTGGTAATCCTTTTATTAGGTGATATTACTGATCCTGCATTTTGTGTCACGATGCCTCATGCATAAAATACTATTACTACAGTACCTGTCTAAACTGAAAAGGCCAGTCTTCAATACAAGAAAAGATGTTCCCACAGCTCTTCTTTCTGTGCACTTGTCTTGGTATAAACTGCATAAGCTGACTTCATTATATAATAGATACTGCCTCAAACACCCATCTTTTCTAGTTCTCCTTTATCTATTCCTCAACACACATACACACTCCTTACACAGCAGGCAGTGGGAGTTTACATAGACTAGTAAAAAAACTTACTGTAGAGGTGCTGCCATTTTGCTTTCAGTTAACCCCATTCAAAATAATTTCTCCCTCCCTGCTAGCTTTGATTTGCTATATAACCCTTTCAGACTCATTTCTGTTGGTTTCTTTTTGTTTTTTTTTTTGTTTTTGTTTTTGTTTTTTTTTGTTTTTGTTTTTGTTTTTAAACAGAGTATGTTCCATTCTCTACCTGGATATAACCACATGGATTAATGTTTGATGCTGTACTCAGTACAGTGACAGCATTATTAGAGCACTATTTTGTTGCCCACAATAAGCTCCCCCTTGTGCCTCCACTGTTATGTAATGAGGCCCCTTCAGACACACAGTTTGGTTATTATGGTTTATCAACTCATAATCTGTTATTCTAGCTGGTTGCATTTTCATTCTTTTTTTCCTCCTATGAAATGAAAAAAAACAACCCAGATAATGGAGCTAAAAAGAATTACTCACCCTTCTTCTCGATCTAACATAACGTTTATGGGCAGCAGGAATAGCAGGAAGATGTTCTTATGAAGAGAGGAACTTGAACAGCTTTATAGGACAACAACCTTGGAAGAAATGACAAGCCAATACCCACGTTTACTGTTTGTAAATCTGAGCATTGATTCTGCTTTCACAAGTGGCTTTCATCAAATGCTAATCAGAAGCCTAGCATCTGCTTGAGTAACCAGGCAGCCCTGTCCCCCTTTCAGGAGAACAAAAGCCATACAATCAAAGGGTTCTAAAAGGATGGCAAACTTATTGTAAGCTAGAAAAGGTTAAAAGTCTGCCGAGCTTAAATATACCTCTCAGAACTCCAAGTATGAAAGCATTTGTGACCTTTATGATTTTTTTTTTTTTTTTGCAGTTAAATGTTTCCTTATATTTGAAATGTTATAAAAAGTGACCAAGAGAGATACAAATTCCTTATGTCTTTTATTTCCCAAATGATTTCAAAAGTTCCAGAAAGCAAACTTACATTAAGACCATTTTATTTATTTTCAGATGTCAAAAATCCTGCTCCAACCAGCAGCACCATAACTATCACAACAGGGCCTACCTACACTCTGCCTGCATCAGCGGCAGAGATCTTCCTACAGAGATGGGAAGCAAATGGCATTCACTCCAAACATGACATTTCCTCACTGCAGAACACTGCATTGAGACTGACACACCCTGGAAAACCATCTGAATCCTGTTTGGGTAGAAGAAAATACATTTTGTAAACATGCTGAAAATTCACGACTTTGCTTACTTCGGTTACAAGCATGCATTTCTGCTACCAGAGAAAAGTCAGATGACTATTTAGGCATTTTTCTGTAAGATTTCAGGCTATCGCTAATTTTGTGTGTAGATTTATTCTGGAAATAAAGTCTTTTGCTGCCTGGAAACAGCAGAAAAATAGCAATTTGATTAGAAATAAGTTAAAAATGCTTAATAGGTTCATCATAATGCATCTTTGTAATAGCTTTATTTCTCATTCATTTGGGAATAATTACAAAGCTTATCCCAATGACTATGAAAACAGAAATCAAAGTTCAGAAATCTCAAATGAGCCTAAAGTGTCAGCGATCAAATTTTCAGGGTTTTGTTTTTTTTTTTTTTTTCTGATTGATTGATTTTGGACTCCACAGTACAGAAAGGAACTCTTCGCACACAACTTCATAGGAGTGTGATTCATCAGTTCTGTCACTAACTAGCTGAAAATATCCGAGGGGTCCTGCTGCTGTAAGGAAATCACTCTCTGTAAACAATTTCATTCAAAACAAGTTTTGGTTCTAATGATTTTGGACATAGTCGTTGTTTGACAGGCAAGCTATGATTTCTTCTGAAGGAGTCATAGCCATCTCTCATGTTTAGAAACAACTGAAAAACAAAAGCTGACTACTCCTTAAGGTATGAGGGCTGCTCTGAAAGTAATACCTCCTACTTCATTTTGTTGCCCCACTACCTCAGAGGCAGATATTGGTGATACAGCAACAGGGGCTGAACCTTCCCACCAATATTTCATTACATTTTGTTGCCATACAACAGATGGCAGCAGGGCAGTCTCACAGAATGGCATCTGACATGGGAGCATTTCCGAAGCAAAGGTGTGTCACTGAATTCCTCCATGCAGAAAAAAATGGCACTCACTGACATTCATCAATGCTTGCTGAATGTTTATAGAAACCAGTGGATGTGAGCACAGTGAGGCAGTGGCAACAGCAGGTCACCTCCAGTGGTACATATTTTTATGAGCATGGTATGTTCATCACTATCAAAGAGTCACCACCATTAGCTACGCATATGTTGAAAAATAGTGTTTTGTAGCTGAGAATTTGTTCTATCAAATAGTGTCATTGTGCTCTTTCCATCTGTTGTGACTTCTGTGGAAATAAATAGGTTGCTCCAACAGTAATGCCTCCTATATAGAACCAGAAGAAAAGATTCAAAGCAGAAAGAAGAGTTGAGTGGGGTTTTTTGGGTGGGTTTCTTTGTTTTAATATAATGTGATCAATATGAATTCTATTGTGAAACTCAGTGTCACAAGATGTCGTGGAGCCCAAAATAGGTCTAAAAATCAAATGACACAAAATGAGAAAGTAATCTATTGACAGCCATTAAATATCATGGTACAGGTGTAACTGTCAGCTCAGAAGGACCAATTAAAATATATCAGCTCTATAAATGCTCTACATTTTCTGTTCTTTTAACTCTATGTTCTCCGCATCCTTCGTTGGCAGGTATCCTTGTTGGACTACCCCAGGAATAAGCCAGTTTGAAACAGGCATCTTCCTCTCTAAAGCACAAAATCTGGAGTTCAATAATGCAGGTGTAACTGGCAAAAAACAACCCCACCAAAACAGGTGCAATTTAAAATTAAGGATGCAAAAACAAAGTATCAAGAAGTATACAGATTGTGTTATTCAAAACATAGGAGATAAAAGTCTACTTCAAGGAGAAATCATCACATAACTGCAAAATATGAATGCTGCCTGTATTCCCAGAGTTTAACAAGCAAAATACAGGAAGAGTTCAAAGAATCAAAACTGGCAAAGCCAGGGAACTGTGAAGCAGCACTCACAGCCAGTACTGCCCTATAGTGTTACCCAGCAGAACTGACATAGCAAAGCTCTCCCCAAAAAGACCTTCATTTTAAGTAACACTTTGCTTCCTAAAAATGAAGCTTGGACATACTGTACCTAATCAAGTATGTATTTCAGACTAGAAGAAAGTAAGAAATCCTCTGCTCAGTCATTCTCAGAATCATTACCTCTCCCATGAGCCTTGTCAGCAGCAGGTATTAGAGACAGTTATCCAAGAAGGACATCAAAAAAACCACTTTCTAATTAGTCCTGTAAATAACTGCCTTTCCTCATGTCAACCTTGCACAGCCTAACAGTCATCTGCATAACCACCAGCCTTCCCAGACCCATCACCAAAGGCACAAAGGGGGTAAGAACAAGCGTTAGGACTGGAGCAGCAGCCTGCCTGCAGTTCAGGCTGTGAGGACTCCCAGCAAAGACTCAGATGTCCCACCTGCCTGGCTGCTGAGGCTCTGCACTGCTCTTTTCTACACAGCAGTTAGGAACAAGGTTTAGCTGAAGGTACCCAGAAGAAAATTCTGTATTTCAGGATGAAACTGCGTATCTGATAAAACTCCCAGCGTGATGTAACTTATCTTGGCAGTTCTGAAGGATGACATTGTTAGAAACTAGAGTGTATGCTATGTTTGCTTAAGACGTATCTGCAACTACGCACCTTGCACAATAAAGATACATTCCACTAATACTATCCAAAATGCTGACAGCATAACATTAAGGACAGTACCTGTGTTTATTGTGTTTATTCAAGATAGCCTTGTGTAATATAAACACGACTCGTGGTAAGAAAACTGAATATTAATACAGACATTAAATTAGATGGTATTGCTTTGCACGTAATCCTCTAGTTTTAGCTAGATCTCACTTAAGGCTCTGAAATTACCAGATAATACATGCTTATTATCCTTTTCTGTATAGGCCAGACTGTTTTGTTGTTTTTTTAACCATCCTAACTGTACGTTTTCCAAATATTAAGAACAGCTATCAAATATTTAAATTCTTTTAACTTCTCACCTTTCTTTCCATGTGCCCTTCACTTCTTTCACCCCCCCATACTAACAAATACATGTAAATAAACCCACATACACAAAACAAGCACTGAAGATGACAGTCTCTCTAGATTTTTTTAAATGTGTAAGCACGGAACTACAATCTTATGAACATGAAGCCGCTATGGTTTAAAGTCTCTGCATTCAACACATAATTTGTAGCTTTAATCAACACATCTCATTTTGCTAATGCACACTGACTGGATGCCTGAGTGCTAATGAGCGTCCCTGAATGCTAATGGCTCTGTGAAGCCGGATGGTCTTCCAGCATCCAGGGATTATCTGCAACTGATTTGCATCTCAGATTCCCAGCACCATTCAGCTTCACCTCTCTTTGACCTTGACATTTTATAACCAGGGAGAACAGTTGGGTTATGAAAGAAAAGCCAAAACTAAGCTAAAGAGGCAGGCAAGGACACTTTCACCTAAAACACATCTGAAACAATTTTAGTTTTCTCACACTGGAATTTGCTCTTTGATCATTGTAAGATATCGCACATTTTAACTCCTCTTTCTTTGAGCTCTAATACCTACAGAATGCATGCTTAGGAGTAGTGTGACTGTGAGAAGACAGTGCCTTCTAGAACTGATCAATTTCCTATTAAAAATATTATATATGTAATATATTATATTACAGCTAGTATTACTTTATATAACCATATACTATACATTGCTATAAGGTAATACAATATCTTATTTTCCAGCAGCACTGGATTATAATATAAGGTTTCAGGCACACAAGCACTTATTTAGGTCTTATGTGTATCAAAAGATTTCCACTTTTCCCCATCATATAATATTTGGTGATTTTCATATGCATGTTGTAACTTCAAAGGAGCCTCACCTTCCTGCCTGAAACTGTGCCAGCATGTAGACACTGTACCAACGCTCCGCTTTAAAGGGAAAGATGTACTCAAGTCATCTCTCAACACCCTGCACATCAGTGTTTCATAGCTCTCTCTAGGAAGTAGGAAATATCTCCTATGAAAACCTTTTTTCCTCTAACTCTTTTTTTTTTTCCCTCCTGTGAATAACTGTACATATGTATTTAGATATTTTCAGGACAAAATCTTTTTCTTGGCTGCCAAGAAATATTGGAAAAAAAATATAATGGAAGAGCATGATATAACTTTAAGATAAACTCTTTGCTACCCTCACAATAAGCAGACACAATGTCTACCCAAGTCTATTTCCCAGCTTGAAATAGTGTGGAGAGGCTTGATTTATGGTTAAAGTCAAAACTCAGGAGGGGCATGATATCATCTGTTTTAATCCTGGCAAAGAACACTGCATTTTACCTATCAGCTTTCACATGAAACCTAGAATGTGTGCTTGACTGAAACATACATCCCATGGAACCGGATGATTTCAATCTGCATGATTTTGTCTTCTCATCATGGAATATGGACTCTGTTTTGCTATGGTAGAACACCTTCATGTATTCAAAATTATTTCTAATATTATTTATCCAATTTCCACTTCCAGTTACAATTTTCCATTTCTCTACGTGATGTAGAGAAAAATAAATTTGTCTACTTCTGTACATGCTTCTCCATCATTCAGCTAAACACAACACCATTGGTAACTCACCCAATTTGTCCCTTTTTCTAATATTTACATTTTCACTGTTGTGCTCTCCTAAATTTTATCTGTACGTCAAAATTTATTAAAAGTTACAGCCATGCCAGATGTTTTTATAGCCCTTTAAAGCTGTTTGGTACAAATTATCTGCAACTCTAAAAGTGCTTATCCATTAGTGATTATCTACACTCAGGAAAATACTTTCTTATCCCCATGGAATGCAAACATGTGGCTCTCCAAGTACAAAACAGAAACTCTTATTGAATATTTCTATTTTTTCAGCATTATTAACAATTTCATAGAATCACAGCATATCCTGAGTTGGAAAGGACCCACAAGGATCATCAAGTCCAACTTCTGGCTGCACACAGGACCACCCAAAACTCAAACCATGTGTATGAGAGCACTGTCTAAAGGCTTTTTGAGCTCTGGAAGGCTTGGATGTTTAACTATCTCAAGCTAGTAAAGACTATGTCACAACTAGGATTTCTTTGACACCTCATTATTATTGGATTTGTGGTTCTTCTGTTTTCTAGATTTCTCATCTTAAAAAACAAAATAAACTGATTTTTATTCATCAGAATGATTTTTACAGCTTTCAAATTTGTGTTGCTATCTTAATGTGACATACAAAAATTTAATTGAAAACTATATTGTCAGATATTTAAAGAACTTTGTGAAGTTTGAGTTCACTTGAAAAATTTATAGACACTTCCCATGAAATACTATAGTATACACCTTTCCCTATGAAACCTACATGGAAAAGACAGAACATAGTTTCACTGGGAAAAGTGAGAAATAAAACTCCATCTAAATTTCACCTACATCAGAGAAGCCTAGACTGCTGTCTGACTTTCACAACATTATAAACTGCTGTTGTGGAGCAGGTAATCTGGACAAAAGCACCCTGCCAGCTACCTTAATCCTCAGCCATTTCTGACAACACACCCAAGACAAGCAGAAATGTGCCACAGCCTGTGCTTTATTTTCCCTGAAGTACTTCCAGCAGATCTGAGTACTTCCTACAGGCAGAGCCTACCGGGACATGGAGCAATTCATACGCAGGCCTGCCATTCCAGGCTTCCTTCTAGCATCTCTGTTTTGCATCCGTGCAACTCATGTCTAAATTTGAGATATTTTCTCCAACAGTTATGGTAGTTAAGAATGTTAGATGTTAAAAGAAGAGATGAAGAATGAGAAAGTTTGGCAGTTATCTCATAGGATTATTCATCTGCTATGGGAATGTGGGAGAAGAAGTGACTGCTTGTTTCTAAGCAAAGCTCAGTTTATTTCCTGCCTTAATCAACTTCTGTTTGCCATTAGCATTTCTGTTGCCCTCTGCTTCAAGCAGCAAGCCTCAAACACTAGATCTTGATGGTATTTGAGGCAACCTAGCATAAGGATATTCCAGTCTGAATCTGAACTGAACTAAAATCTTCAATTTCAGCAGGAGAGTTCATGTTTAGTATGATGGCCTTTGACTACTGACAAAGACAGAAAAAAACCGACCACATATTTTTGGCAGCAGTACTTAAAATTACTCCATGGAGCTTGGTAAGTATTCACGGAATAGTCCTGGTCTGCTGTATCACAGAAAACAATTCTTCTGGCAGTTGTTATAACTCTTGTTCTAACATTCCCTCAAAGCAGAGATGCAAAAATGATTTTAAATCCTCTTGTCCTGCACTGCGGGTATGGGCCACCTCAGTTCTGACAGCACCAGCTTCTTTACGGCCCTGTGTGGAACAGGAGGTTGATCCAGCCTGAAGGAAATGGAAGAACGGGAATGGGCCCACAAAATCTTGTTATGCCATATCTATAGCAAAGGCACGTGTTGCATAGGAGCAAGCCACAAGAAGTGGGAATATCTCAGGTTGGTAATGGTGCCAAATTTTTCTAATATGAAATGGAGGTCTCCGATACAAACAAACCAGATGACTCCAGACGTTACTGAAGTATAATTGTGCAGAACACAACCTAAACATAAGCTTGTATTCCTTCAAATTCAAATATGATATTTTTTCAGTAGTTTAAGCATCTGCTTGAATTTGTACTTTAACTGAAATCCTGACAAAGCAGCTATTTATATTGTGTGAAAATGCCTGCAAGAAAAACTTCATGATATCAGAGTTAACTACAAACTCTTCAAAAAAGCATCCTAGTCTCAGTTTTCCTATAGTCAAGAAATATATTTTGGATGTTCTTCAGACATCCTTTTCTTCTAAGAGCATCTTTCCAATGCAGACTGCCCACAGAGACAAGTAAGCTCACACAGCTGCTGAAATAACTTCTGCCCAGGTGAGATGGTTCCTGAGCTTTGCTACCGCTGCTCGTTACAGCAGCCACCCCAATGTTGCTTTATCACCCCTTGTTCTTACAAAAGTACACTAGACTAAGCTTCAACTTGTGTGGCTGACAAAAATGAAGCTTATCCTTTTATTATTAATCCTATTATGCTTAATAACAGCCTCTGAAGCTACTGCACAAATATCTTAAAATACCTCTATATAGCATATTTTAATCCTGGTTTAGCACAGCACTTTACCAAGTAAAAGAAATCCTATTAATGATTCTGATAACTTCCCAATATACAGAAAT
Source organism: Chrysolophus pictus (assembly GCA_037305975.1). Classification (NCBI taxonomy): domain Eukaryota; kingdom Metazoa; phylum Chordata; class Aves; order Galliformes; family Phasianidae; genus Chrysolophus; species Chrysolophus pictus. Next base: position 15,260,299 of record CM074579.1, read on the forward strand.
AGGTGTCTTCAGTCAAATCCTTTTCCATTTCATATGGAGGCCTGAAATAGAATGAAGAACCTCTGGTGCAGTAACCTACACCAAACACCTCTGCAAACCACAGCAGCTCTACACAACTTAAGTTGAGGTGCCATCACTTTAGGGACCTACTGACACTGAGTTTGTGTCCTAAATGTGAGTGATTACAGAAATACCATAAATAGAACAAATTATATGGCTAATTAGTTTGTAAGCATAAAGCTTTATTTCTACTACCTGCATAATTCTGTGCACATTTATCCCATAGAATGATAAAGTGAAACTTTAAATTAGCCTTTGGGTTACTTTGCCTGATTTTGATCCAGTCAGGTCTTATTAAAACACAAAAAAAATAAGTATTTCAGCCCTTAATTATTAAATTAAAATCTAATTGAGAATTTATACATATTTTTGTAAATTTTGGAGGAAATTTAAAAGATATTTCCATTTCTCAGAAAATGTTCATTACACTCCTAGTTTGTATCAGAAGTTACCCAATAGTGAAAACCAAGTTAGTCTTAGCAGGAGCTAAAGAGGTCAGCTCAATCTCTTTTACATACAAAAAAGAGAAATGAAACCTGAATCAGAGGAAAAAAATCTCTCAGCTACGGTTCCTATAGACAAGCAGTAATCTTCTTGTGTTTAGCATTAGATATTTTCTCTCCTCCTTCCCCATGAAACACAGATCACAAGTTCTTTTGCCATCAGTCAGTCTGACCTCAGGCACTGCTGAGCACATTCCCTCCTGCGAGCCAACCCTGCACTGCAAGAGATGAGTCTCCTTTCCTTTCTTACAAGAAGATGACAACACTCACACCAGGATTTTATAACATGCATTATTAGTTACAAATACACTTATGTGAGTATTTTGATCTAAAGTTCATGGCACTATGAGGAAGAAAAGACAAAACACAGACGTGATACTGAAAGCTGTGTACTACTTCAACCTCTATGATTTCACGCATACAAATTATAGTGCCACAGATTTAGTCATTTCTCACAGCACCACAGAATTACAAAACAAGACCGATCCTGCTATGGTTTCATTTAAAAGAAACATGGAATAGATGTTCAGGAAATGCATGTTCTCCTGATCAAGATCAGGACTACAAACCAGCACAAAACCTTGCCTCTGTACAGCGCTAAACCAGCACTAACCCTGGGCTTCCCAGCACACAGATCAGAGTGCTGCTGCCAGGACAGCCACTCACACTGCAGCATTTGGGATCATTCCAAGCCAGTGGTGTCAGGAGGGGACAATGAGCAAGAAAGAGAAGAAAGCAAGAAAGTCTCTAATAAGTGATTGTCAGGACAGATTGACCATGCGGCACCTTGCCTTCATGAATCCATCTATCACATGGTCCCTCTGCAGCTTTCTGTAAAGTTGAGGTATTGCATCTTTTAACTGGCTGTTTATTCAAGCAAGCTTCTGTGGATCCAAGCTTGACACTGATTCCTCAGCTTTCTATTTGATACAGAGAGACACTTCAGCTACAGTATTGTCAAATGATTTTTGTCACATGGTGTTGTACAAAAGTCTCAAGCAGGAGTGTGTGAGAGCTCTTTAAAATGCAAGATTCACCAAAGAGAAAAAAGATAGTTCTGCAAAGGCAAAAAAAATGTAATGTGACCAAATATGTCCTCTCATAATTTCCAGAAGCTAAAGAAGTGGCTGGAGGCAGACAATAATTATACTGCATGGAAACTGACAGCACACATAAGCGTAGTGTGTTAAGCCTTTATTCATTGATTTACTTTCCAAGGTAAAGGCTCAGGGTGCTTCTGGTTCCTGGACTGAGGGAAGGAGCACATAGGCCCAAGTGGCAGCCAAAAAAAACAATAAACAAGATTTACTTCCTACAGCTATTAAACCAGCTTTTCTTCTTCACTGCCCTGTATTGCTCACAGGTGCTCAGCATTCAGTCACTTGAGTAAACATTATTCCCTTGGTATAAACAGACTACAAATGCAATTAGAGTTTGGAAAGGCATCCTATTGAATTAACAAATTACCTCTGACATTGCTTTATTTCTCAGATTTTTTAGCAGGTTAATATACATTTGCTTTGAGGCATATTATTATTCATCTGGTACAGCATCATTTGATGGCATTTCAAAGCCAGAAAGCATATTAAGAATTGTAGCACTTCTACAGTTACATCCACAGAACATTTATGTAGACAAGTAAAATATGTCATCTTTTGTGGTGACAAGATTGATGCTTATTAATTGGTTTTTTTTTTGCTATAAATTTCAAGGTGTACAATCTCAAATTCAGTTGCGTTTAAGTGACATCAGCAGGTTTGTGCATTGCTTATTGCATGCCAAGCAAACAGAACCAACAGCAACAAAAAAGGCACAATTACTTGAGAGCACAATCACGAGGGCTGCTAACCCAGATAAATATTTATGTTCCACAATTTATTAATTGCTACAGACACGTTTAGGCTTCCTTTGTCACTATAAGCTCCACAGACCTTTGCATTCAGATTCCAGGCCTCCTATATACACTCATTTCTACTCAGGGAAGCAATTTCCTATTGTTTGCTTTTTTAGGAACATTGCCTAAGTGCGTGCATGCGTGCACAGTAAACTACAAAGCAGACCTTTTTCCTTTTTAGGGGCAGAACAGATATAAATTCCACATTTACTCAACAAATGTGCAGTGAATCTAGAATGCTGAAGGACAAGTGAAGGGAAGCAGGTTTGAGGTGTTCATAAAGGTAGCAGCCAAGCAGAGGTACTGCTGATGTTCTCTCTGGGTCTATCCCTCCCTCCTGCACACTTCAGCCCAATTGTCCCCAGTAAGAGGGCTAGAAGGCACAGTACATGCTGGATAGACTGCCCCAGAGGCTACTGTAGAAGACAAAGAAGCTTGATGGTAATGCCTCTGGTAGCAACTCCTGTAGCAGGCTCTGCTGTCACCTCTAAGTTCAGTGCCAACAAGAGATGCAGAGCTATTTTGTCAGTATTGCTACACCTACACAGAGAGCTTTGGTCCTTTTGCATTACAAGTGCAATAGCTCTGCTGCTGAAACCTGAGCAACATCGTGTATCTTGGATTTATACAATTTCTACAGAAATCCAAGGAGTCCTTAACAGATACATGGTGACTGAGCTTCTTCCATTTCTGGATACTTCCAGTTTCATAAGAGCAAGTTAAACTTTGCACTCAATGCAGTGCAAAAATTAACAGATTCATAGAATCACAAGGTTGGAAAGGACCTACAAGGTCATCTAGTCCAACCACCCTCCCATGACCATTGCTACCACAAGCACTAAACCATATCTCACAGCTCCTCATGCAGACTCCTCTTGCACACCGCCAGGGACAGCCACTCCACCATCTCCCTGGGCGGCCATTCCAGTGCCTGACCACCCTCTGAGGGAAAAAGTTCTTCCTTATGTCTAATCTAAACCTCCTCTGGTACAACTTGTGGCCATTTCCCGGGTCCTGTTTGTCACCTGGGAGAAGAGCAACATTTGCCCACGTTGCATCCTAGCTTCACGAAAAAAGTTGCTTAATAGTTATTTGGGAACTATATCATATATACTGCTTTCCTTTTTTATATATTTTTAGGGAAAGCTCTGAAAGAAAAAACATGTTCAGCATTTAGGACTTACTGTCTTCAACTTCATCTCCCTACACTTACAGTCTTCACAAAGCAAGAGCAAACATATCTCTATGAAGAAAGAATTTTTTCATTTTCCAGGAAGGAAAAGAACCAAACGGGCAACAGAAAAACAAATGAACAAACTGAGAAATAACAGAACAAACCAGCTCCAGAATCCCCTACTCTCTACATGTGAATACTGACTTATTTCCAATTTCAGAGAGTTTTGCTTGTCAGAATTCAGATAGAGTGTATTTCTGAAGAAAGTATAGACTAGACGAGAATTAAGATCCTATATCAGCATATAAATCACTATCATTGTTTTCTTCCTGTGTCATGAAGGGAGGGGAATCTCACCCTAATGATGATTAATCTTTTAAAACAAAGAAGTAAATATGTGTGTGTGTGTATAACAAGGCTATCTCAGAATCAGTAACTAGCTCAACAGGTAAGTTTCAGCACTTCTTGGCAAAAAAAAAAAAAAAAAGAAGTAGGAATCTTTCCATGTATGTTTCTTATACAAAAACAATATTATTTCAGTCACAAAAAAAAAAAGACAAGTGTGTGCAGCTATCTTTCCTGAGTTACTTTCTTACTGTTTTGTTTGTTTTATCCTGTTGAAATTATTTAGAGAATGCCTGCTTATATGGCAAACACTGATCTCACTTCTGTAGCTATAGCAGAACTTCCCTGCTCAAGTGTTTTATCATGTCACTGTCCAGGACATCTGCCTCAGACTTGAACTTCTATGAGACCTTAAAGAAAACTCCTTGCTTTGGCTTGCAGCCATCAGTGAACTTTCAGCTATGAACTGTTGCTTTGAAATACAGTATATACATCTTAGGTTACATAAGTTAAGTTTCCACTTAACATTTTGAGCACTCTGGTCTTGATTTGTTTGCCTCTCCGCATACTATTAGTGCCACACGATACATAAATCTATGCCTCATTTTTGCATTAACAAGGCATACCTATAGGATAACAGTTAGGTTGGTCTGATTGTTGGCAACTGGACTGCACAGTAGCATAACAGAATGCATTCAGCAGCCCCAGAGTATTCCTGCCAAAGCCAAATAAGAAGCACAACAGCTTAAGTCACTGGTAGCCATAAAGGTAACAAGGCAATGAAAAAATTGTGTTTCCCTAAAAGCAGTAGCATCCAAGTAGGATTTGACTTGTCTGGATCATTTTGAGAAGGTCTAGAACCAAAACTGTGTTCATGCAAATACTATAAAATACAACTAGAAGGAAAAAAATATGTGAATGAAATCACAAAGACTGTTAGGACTCTAAGAAACAAAGAAGAAAAAAAAAAAAAATTACCCATTCCCAGATAACCAGACCCATCCTTTCCCATCAAGCAGTTTCGTAAAAGATCAGACTGGATCAAGGCAGAGAGTTACTGTTGCATGCAATGGGAAGAACCAGAGGCTAGAACCAAACAGAAGGGCTATTAGTGCTGTCATCTGCACTTCTTTAATCCATTGCATCCTCCAGCTGCCTCCTCCTGTCTTCACACTACCACCAGTTCCATTCACATGCAGAAGTGATGAACAAGATTTGCAGACTGTAACATTACAAGGCTGTTTGTAACAGTGGGTTTGTCACTGGAGCAATTTCATGTCCATTCACATGCTTTAGGGATCCTGGTTTGAGGTGGAAAATGAAGCCTCAAAGGCTGTGCTAGAGGGCATTTTCACCCTCATGAAATAGGCTCTAATTTACATTTCTCCAAGTGTAACAAGGCCATGCATGGCAGGGCAAGGAGATGCTGCTGCTCACCTCTTGAGCTATAGGTAATAGGAGCAGTGATTAAAGAATTACTGACAAAGTAACAGAGAAGCTTGTAATCTGGAGGCCTAGAGGTGGAGATCTTTGATGTTCTTCACCTGTTATTTAATCATCTGAAGTGAAGTTGTTTTTTACATGATTGTAAAGACTTCTGTGCTGCTGAATTTTCTGTTCTTTTTCCCTACATAGAGGTGTCTGAATTTCTACACGGGGTTGGAAACAGTGGCATTTAGTCCTTGCTCCATACAGCTGCAGATTTTGTGGCTGACAGCTAAATGGCCAAGCTGAAGATCCTGCCTGACATGGCTGTGGCTTTGGTGTGCCCCAGGATGTAGGTCACTGTCAGCATGCAGCCTTTCCCATCTCCCTCGCTCCCGTGATGCGTTTAGATGATGGTGCATTCACGTGACACACTTTCAGAATAGAAGTTGTAAGACGCAAAACCTCTTTCCCACATAAACGATTTTTAATTTCATGACTCTTGACATCTGCAATCACATGCATATATTGCCCTGTTTTATCCTCAACAGGAGGGCAGATCACAGCCATCTCCACTGCCAGAACTTATCTCATCATCTACAAACAGCCTTAGTCCTGGTTTCCAGAGGTGCAAAAGAGACTCGTAAGGAGCAAATGTTGCTTTGTTTTGATGTAAGAAGCACTGGAAAGCAGAAAGCTCCTAGGATTAGGAGGCCTTGCACCTTGTGTCACACATGATTGCAACATGCAATACTTCTCAGAAATTTAACATGCTCCATCTTGAAGCATGTTAAATCTCTAGTCCCATTGAGATGCCCATTCCAAAAACCTTGTTGTTCTAATGACTGGAGCCTCATTCTAATTTCTAGGCAGCTCAATAGCTAGTTGTAAGTATGCATAATAAACCAAAAATCAAGTCTGTATGTTTCAGCTCACTGTATCCAAGAGCAGGCAGCATAGGACATTTAGGGGAAAAAAAAAAAAATCAAGCATGAAATACTAAAAGAACAAGAGATACAAAAACTGTAACAAAAATAGGCATGCTAACTTGAAATGCTCTTCGAAACTGTAACTGAAATAAAAATTAAGTGAACAAGTAGAATTTCTTCGGCCAAACTCCTTGCTGACCAGTTTAAGCATCTGAGAAACTTTGTAGGGAAGAAGATTATAAGTGCATTATTATTAATTTGTTTTAACTTTTTCTAAGTAAACTAAATAGCCCAGTCTGAATCTTGACCTCTGACTCCTGTATTCTTGTCATATCTGGGTTATTAAAACCAATCTGCGTTCCAGTCTGAAACGTGGACCAGGAGACAGTAGAGGCCACAAAACTGTACTCAGTTTTGTCAGGACCTGTAGGGTCTTCAGGTATAAATAGATACACTTTGAAAAAAGGTTTTAGGTTGACTTCCTAAACTTAGCATTGTTTAGATGTGACACTACCAGTGTTAGAATCTGTTTCAAAACCCATGAGATCTACTTTATCATACCTTAGTTCACTTGACAAAGGCCAGATTAACCAAAAATTTGTTTCAAGTTCAGTTTTTGCAAAACTGATTTTTCAATGAATGGGAGCATTTGAATAAAAATTCAAATAACAATAGATCTGGATCTGATGGGATTAGCTTGCAGCAACAAATTGGACATTTTCATTTTCACTGCACTTGCCGCAAAGCATTTCACAACATTATGTTGTTATCAAGCTAGGAGCAATGGAGAACATTCTTCTTAGGACACTAACAAAATGACAGTTTCATCACCACTGCAAGCGCTGATAGCTGCGTTCAGAGCCATTCCCTGTGTGATATTTCATTTTGGTTTTGTTATCTGTGTGCCTTCAGAACAGTGGGAAGAACAGAATGCAGACTGAACTTCATCTCTTACATCCTTAAAATAAAAGAGAGGCAGAGAGAACTGAGCAACTGTAAGAGACATAACAGGGAGGGCATTGTCATTAAAATAGGTCTGGAAGTAACAAAGAACACAGGAGGAAGAGGGCTATGGTGGAAAACTAGAGGTGAATTTATCTTGTAGCTCCAGATTGATTGTGGACTTTATCTTCTATTTTCAACACCTCTTCCCATTAGCCAAGTAATTCTTCAGGTACCAGCATCTCAGTCATGGTCATTGCCTCCCTTTCTCTCCCCATTCCTTTCTCTAACTCCTCCTTGCACCTCTAATATCTTCACGGCAATAGTAACTGCTTGGGAAAGCAGGGAAGAAGATGCCAATAGTCAAAAGAACCCCATTTTAATCTCTGTAGTGATGTTATAGGTATTCCAACTCCCAGTGTGAACAAAAGGATGTGGAATTCAAATACATTTGTTTTCCCTGGGTTCGGTTGGATGAGACACAGCCGGGGTCATCTCACTCAGCTACATCATCACAAGAGACATGCTCACCACACATTTCTTTGCAGTCTAATACATAGATACTTTAAACTTAATTAAAAAGACTATTTTTTACCTTACCTTGATTGCTATGAGCTGAGATGGGCAAAACCTACTTTCAGAAAGGAAACTTAGATGTTTTTCTAGCAAAAACTGAATGTGCTCAGGCTGGACACAAAAATGATAGAAAGGGAGAAAACCTGCTGTGGATTTAGCAAACCTATACTGTCACCACCCAGGCAGAGAACAAAAGCAAAAGACCGACCTCAATCTGCAACTTATTATCTGTAACTTATCTTCAAAACCTTTTGTTTCACCATATTTCTCGTGTTCTCTCTGCTTTAAAAGCTAAAGGCTTTAATGTGTGATTTAGCCAAACGTAACATAAGGGAATGGCAGTGTCCTACGGTGCAGCTTTCAACGCTGAAGTCTATTTTCACAAAAGCATGGCTGCCTTGGAGGTTTTGCACAGAAGATTGGTAGTGAAAAAGTAAGAAACAGAGTATAAAAAAAAAAAAACATACTTCGGAAAAGATCAAGATACGTTGGAATTTGAAGAGAAAACGAGTACGAAAATCTACAATAAACACAAGATTCATACTCGTTTTTGTACAGGGGAAAACATTCCCATCAAAACGGTGCACTGCCTTACACATAAACTACAGGTAGCTTTGTGTTACTACAAGAGGCAAGTTAACAACATACAATAGCTTTGTTTATTCAGGAAATAAAAATCCAGGGTTATAATGTTCTTTTCTAGTTGTTACAAGTACATTGCTTCTATCTTCTGTCTGATAATAACTTACTCTGTGAGAGTGACCAACTGTAACGCAACGAAAAGCACAGCAATGAAAGCAGAGCAGCAAGGTCCTACAGCAAGTAAGGACATGCTCAAATGCAACAGCTGTGGGCACAGACTCAAAGGAAAGAAACCTCAGGTACACAGGGGTCAGCAGCAAGATACCTTTGCCTCTACTGCCAACACTTAAATGAGGTCAGGAAAGGGGTGGATCCTGGCTCCAGCCCTTCCAGTCATTTAGATGCATTGCATTGCACCTGAGCTCCCCTGGGTTGGCCCTGCCTTCCCACCAGGTGCTCAATCACTGCTTCAGGCCATGACAGCATTCCACTACACCAGCCTATGCGATATTTTCACATTTGTATTAAGAACACATGGAGTCTTGGTTCCTTAACCCAGAAAAAATAAAGACAATAAAATACCTTGTTACAATTCATGCCTGCTTCATCTGATTCCTAACTTAAAAATCATCTCTTCCAAGTTTTCTTCCCCCTCTTGATCTTAAGTTCAGGATTTTTTTTGAATCTTTACACAGAACTTTCTGTATGATGAGTATTAACTTTCTCACAAAAATGTACCAGTTACTGTAAGCACAACCTTAAGCACTCTGTTTTTCAATAGGAAAACAAAGGTGGTACTCAGCTCAGCTTCTTGTCATACACTGGTGTTTGGAGCTCATCCTTCTAACTTTGATTTGAAGATTAGCCCTTTCTTCCTCATATCTTTGTTTGATTTTCTCAGTTCTGTTATCTGCTTTACCCTAGTGTGCAGTATTACCACCACCTCCTTGTACTACTCACACTTGTTCTGCATAAGAATAAGCTGTGCTTTAATGCACTCATGTTAGCCCACGCACACCAGAGACCTTCTGTAGTAAGCAGTTTCACTTGCTCAGCAACCTAAAGCAACCTACAATCACAGTGGTTGGAATCACATCTCACATAAAATGTTTTTGAATGAGATTTAAAAAAAAAAAAAGAAAAAAAAAGTTAATGGAACAAAGAATAATAGGTTTAACAATAAGCAAGTGGAACAAAACTACTTAAGATCACTCCCTTTTTTGCCTGCTGAACTTAAAAATTACCCTGTAAATGCCACCCTCAGTAACAATCATTAAACAGAATAAAAATATACCTCTAAACACTAAGAATTTTCCTAATCAAGGCATGTTTATCTGCATTCAGTCTCTGCGTGAAACTCCGAATGCAGCAGTATGCAAAGGAACTGCTCTGTTCTAGTCTGTTCCCCATGGAACAGATGAAATTAATGATTTTAACTATGGAACATAACTCACATCTGCTACAATGTTCTGAAGTTCGTCTTCCAGAAGGTGCCCACCCAAGTCACTTTATTGTAGCTGCTGCAACTGATATCTCTTTGCGAATGGGAAGTATCAACTGGAACCACTTAACTCCAGATCCAGAAGAACACGAGGTGCCCTCCCTCATCCAAAGTTCAGTGTTTTCGGTCATTTGCTAACTGGAAGGAAGTAATTTGCCAAAGTGCAATGGTTCTGGCAAGTTAGTAACTCAGAGTTTGATTTGACCATGATTTGACCATGAAGGCTTTCCCAGCCCAAATGAGTCTATGATTTTATGTATGAGGGAAATAACAGAATAGTCACTTAAAATTCAGCCCACAATGAAACCGAAGAGTGAGCATTTCAAGAGTGACAATTTCTGGGTTTTTTTTTTTTTTTTTGAGTTTTTCAAATTGAAACAGCATTTCAAAAGGCATCAGATATCAAGATGTCAGACATTCACAAGGAAATTAATGCCTGAGAACTCCACTTCCTCTCTCAAAGACCCTCTCACCACCCTGGTGGCACTGGCCTACAGTCAGAGCTCACAGCCATCCAAGTGCCTCCACGTAGGGTTTGCATCACCTGGTGGCTACTGGAGCCAACACCGTATTGCACTTGCTGATAAACAGTAAGAAAAAGCGTTGTGAAAGAATACATAACTGCATGACTACTACACACGTGCTTTCCTCTCCATATACCTTCCACATGATGTTCAGATCCTTTATCCAGCATTCAAAATATTTCTGTGATTCTGTAGCTCACACCATTCCCTGCACCAACACATCTAGGACAGCAACGCCTTACACCAGTAACAGGGGACATACACCACAAGTCCCATTTCATCTTTAACTCACACTGTGACCAGAAGAAAAAACTCAATAAAAACTCACCTTGCAGGTTCCTCATGGGGCTCCCAAAGCAGTCCTTTTTTAACCATTTCCTGTGGTATTCTTCCCTGCCTCTGCAGCAAGGAGGGGTATAGAGCAGTGGGGCACAGCAGCCATTTTAGGGAGCTGGCTGGGGCAAGCCGCAACCCCTTCCAGCCAGCTCAAGCACTGCTGGAAACAAAACTCTAGGCCCAAAACTTGTTAAGAAAGATCCTGGTAGCAACCTTCCCCAGAGGGGATGTCATAATTGAATACAGGTTTTCATGAGGAGAACTGCTGCCTCAGCACCTGAGGGGCTGCTACTGCCCTGTGTAGGGAAGAGGCAGCTGTGAGGGGAGTGCAGCTGTGGCCCTGATAGTGTACTCAACAAATCTGGGCTGAGAGAGTGTAGCAGCAAAAACAGGAAGGCTGAGACTGGGGAGGACACGCATTTTTATGCTTCTGTAGCATCATATTGCTAATAGAATGATCTCCACACTCACAAACTCCACAGATTGTGTTAAGTTTAGTGGGATAACACTTTGGTTGAAGATGAGCCTGCAAACAGGAAGTTTGGGGGTTTTTGGAATAAGAAACAAAAGTTGTTATTTATAAAACTTAAAGCCATTTTTTCAGGTAATGTGCATAAAGTAGTTCTTCTCTACCTGCTAGATGATCTACCTCAGTGCAATGTACACATAAGGCTGCTACTATTGCAGCCTTTCAGTATCTAAAGGAGTGCTGTAAGAAAGAAGGAGATAGACTCTTTAGCAAGATCTGTTGTGATAGGACAAAGGGGAATTGTTTCAAACTCAAAGAGATTTTGATTGGCTATAAGGAAAATGTTTTTTATGTTAAAGGAAGATAGTGAAAGACTGGCATGGGCTCCCTAGAGAGGTGGTTGCCCTGTTCCTGGAGGCACACAAGGTCAGGCTGAGCGGGCCTCTGAGCAACTTATCTGTTTGTAGGTGTCCCCATTCGTTGCAGGGGAGTTGGACAAGGTGGCAATTAAGGGTCCCTTCCAACACATATAAAACTATGATAAGAGCATATGCTCTTATCCCTGGCATTTATTTTAGGTGTATATGGCTGTTCCCTGATGTCCAGGATAACACAGATGTAGGTGACTAGCAGCTGGTGTTTTTAAGAGTCTGGTTGCTCTTCATGTGGAGAGCACAGGGAAAAAAAACTGGGAGTCTGAGCATGCAAGAATGAGCTCCATAATCTGGAAAATATACTTACTTAGAGGTCAAAGAGGTCCCTTTCTTCCATGTGGTGTTTGTGTACAGTCTTATATGAAAAACCTAACTTTTGTGTTACATTGTCTGGATCAAGCATCTACTGTGGGCTGCATTTCTATTATTTACTCAGCCAGATTTTGCTGAGAATTTCAACTTCTAGTATTGCAATTGTGAAGAGAGAATTGTATTTCATTCATATGTCCTCATTTTCATCTGTGGAGCTCAAAGCACTTTAAAATCATCTTTTATATATTTGGGAGATAAGGCGACAGGTACAGATGTAAAGATGTGTTTGAAGTCTTCCTGCAGACCAGTAGCCAGAGCAGGAGCAGAATTGAGGGTCTCTGGGTATATTTCCCATTTGTAAGAATTCTGAAGTACCTATAGTAACTGTATTTAAGAGGGAATTCACAGATGAAAAGTACTATGATTAGCAGTGTTGTTCATTTATCTACATGAGACACTGAATAATGAATATCCAACTATGGAAATGGCAGTCATATGGCTTGCTACTTTTTTTTAAATCTTATCTATTCTTTCATTTCACAGGTAAAGGAGTTAAAACTTTTACATTTAAAACTGTACACTAATTAACTGCTTTTTGTTTGCAAGTTCCACCTGTTTAATACTGGTCTTGTGTGAAAAGAAGTCAGATTTAAGGGATAGGAGATAAATAGGAAATTCCATGGCTTCTTATAATCCTTAAGCCCAGCACAGGATTTTAACATTCTTTCTCCTCCTCTTGTGTTCAAGCCCTTAAAGCTGTGTATCAGAATATTGACTGACAATGCACTTGCTGATAACACATCAACAGTAATGCTCCACTCTGATGTGGGAACCCTTTCACAGCCTCGGCTTTTTGTCTGTCTTTTGGGAACAGAAGAACAGCAATCACTGTTTTCTTTTTGCTTGTTTGTTTTTAAACAGAAGGAATAGCTTTCAGAATTTCTGGATGCAGGATATGTAACGTTCTTACTTGTACTGAAGTGTACAGAAGGCCATGATGTTTGGGCAATAAAGCGAGAAAGGAAGATGAGCCCCTCAGAGACTGTGGCACAGTTAATATCCTATCAAAAAGAACGTGTTGCATGTTCAGTAAAGAAATATCCCCAATGTATTGGAAGTTTCTGCCCTCTACTGGCATTCCTGAAGATCAGTCTCAACCCAGCTGTGGGAGTCTGTGATCATATCTCAGAAGAGTCATCACAGATTGTGATGGAGACCAGCTGTATTTATGAAGCAAATCCTTTAAAGCATGGTGCTTCAGCAAGTGTAGGAATGACGGTGTCTGACAGGGATCTAAATCTCAGCTGACACTGGTACTGACTTCTGCAGTGCTTTTCAGATGTCTGTCTACTTTTCTCCCATTGCTCAGCACCACAAAGGTTAGACTGATGCATCTCCGCATACTATTATAGTCCCCATCTGTTTTTTTCCACGCAGCCATTGAAGGGAAGAGGAAATACAAAAATAAGTGCTACTTTTTGTTAAGGTGGGGGTTTCCATTTTTCCATTTCACTACTGGAAGGAAAATAAAAAGTGCTAGTTTAGTATAATTAATTATTTCAACAAATGATTTCACTGTGCAATTTTAGGTTAATTTAAAACGGCACCTGCTAACTCACTCAGATATCATCATATTCAGAAACCATTTCATGATGTTGAAGGAGGATCATTTCTTGGTGTGCAAAGCATAATTTTAAATCTTCATTTTGTGGCAATTGTTGTTAGCCAAGTTGCAGAAAGCTCATTTTCTCATAAAAATACATATTTGAAAAACTAGTTAAATCTGTTGATAAACGAATTCTAAATGTTCTTTATCACTGACTGACTTCATGGTGAAACATGAAAACTCTTCAGATGCAGCCCTGCAATGATCCAATAATCCCTGCTTCTGTAAAGCAACTGGTCTGTACGTGGATCATGCTTCACAAGATGGAGGGCTCAGTCTGAACAGCAGCTCGAGTTCTCAACCTCTCATGCTAGAATATTTAAAACAGCTTATTATCCAGTATTCTCAGATACTTTGATTTTCAGTGATACTGTTCCATACAATCTTATTTTGCACTTGTGCTTTATTAAAATTGATGTTTTCTAAATCTGTAAGAGAAAAATATTTATGTAGATTGGACCTGTCCCTGCTGTAGAGGAATTCAGGAGAAGTTACATTTTAAGAGGCATATCTGTACCCAGTGCTACTGTGTCAAAGTTTGCTGCAATTCAGAGTAACAGCACCTATGTATACATGAGGGTACCATGTAATTGCATCACCTTTTTAAAGGCATCTTGGCTCAGGTCTGTAAACATTCATATTCTGAGAACAAGGGGTAGATTGCTAGATCTGCAGAACAAGAAGGAAGAGGCTTAGAGCATAAGAGCAGGACTGGTCTGCATGGTATTATTTGGGCTTTACTTTTCCCCAGACTTCACTTCTTCAATAAGTAGTATTATGCATCTTCAGGAGATTGTATAAGAAAAGTGCCTTACTAAACCGGCTCTATACATGTGAATTTTTAAACAAGACACCAGTTGTATTATGCTAAATATAAAACTGCTACATTAATCTGCTTAATACAAGCATTTCAGTTAGCATATCTCACCACTCTCCCATTGCTACAACAACATACTGAATTTTCCTATTTGATGTATTACCTCTTCTTTCCCAGCACAAGCTGAGTGAGGACCCCAAGGGGAACACCTTTTGTACAATAGGCATTTTCTACCATTCCTCCCCCTTCAAGCAAGAGTGAAAGAAGGGAAGCTCTGTTGCAGATGTGCCTGTTGTTACATTCACATTCAAAAAGGATCCCATATCAATTTCTTTTTTGATATTTTGATCTCTTCAGCAAAACAAGACTTAATTTCCATCTCTCTCCCTGTATAATCTCAGGGTTGGTTATTTAGAACCTTCAAGTTCTATTACCACATGGCAAAAGCCATTGCCTTTTTTCATCAGCTTAATAACAACATTAAGGTAAAGGTATACGTTTGTAATTCAAAGATACTTGAAGAACTCTTGTAGCCTCTAGCAAATAAAAGATTCTCTGTTCATGTCTTAAGTCCCATTCATTGCACTACTGTCTCCTCTAACAGCATGTTCTACAAAAACACCTGAGCCTAGCTGTGTTTCCAATTCAAGAGTTTGATCTGTTCTTTGGGGGAACTTCTGAGACCCAATTCAGTAAATTTGCAAGGCAACACAAGGAAATTAAAAGCAACTTGGAAATTTAGCTAGTTTGGCAAAGGGAAGCCTTCAAATGATCTAAGTGTGTAGTATGATAACTTTTCAGTTTTCCAGAATAGTATACTAACACCTTGTGTTTCATTCCTCATCAGTGCCTTACCATTTTTATCTGCACTCTGAGCCTGAAAAAACTGCAAGTCAAACAGAAGGGTTGCTAGTCATCCACTTAAGACTAAAAGCAGCTTCATAATTTGACAGTTCTTGACTGATTTGACAGGACATCAGATTTCCCCTCCATGCTATCCAGAAAAACAAAAGGCATACAATAAGAGGCAATCACACAGCCATCTGATCTGCTGAAACTGGCAAGGACACATGTAAGTTTTTTTCTGTTGGGAAGTGGGAAAAGGTTTCCTGACATACAGCAGTAGACCTATGCTCAACTCAACCCAGAAGGCAAAAAATAAATAAATACCTTTTTTTTTTTTTTTTAAGCACATAGATAGAATTTGATACAACTTCATGTGTTCGTTTTTCAAGACATTCCCAAAAAACCTTAATGTTGGTTCTATGAAAGCCGGTGCTCAGAACCAGCAATACTTTCATTCTGCAATCAAACCGTATACCCACATAATGTAGCTGGATTAAAGAACACATTTTCTCCATCTGAAAGCCTGCCCCTATGCATGATTACCAGACCTTCTGCATCTCTACTACATCGTACACAAGCCTACTGTACGCAGCATGACAAATATAAATTCCCTTGCCATTTCTAAACTGTAAATTCAGCTAACAAATTGATCAAAATATTACAAATGTTTGGATTATAGGGACAGAGACAGTTCAATATGTAAAACAATATACATTTATTTAGCACAAAATATTCACGTTCAAATAGAAGTGTACACTCTTTCCTAATGTTTATGTACTAACACAAAGGCATTTGGCATAACTGCTGTTTTATCCTAGAACTGTAGGCCTGACAGCAGTTTATGAACTGTAAGGCAAATTAGGAAGTCCTTCTCAAGTTAGTAATCCCTATACAGCTCCACTAACTCCAGCAAAACATACAGAAGGAAAGTGTTAGAAGACTAGGACATATGATCACAGTGTTTCCTATAATTAAAGCCAACATAATAGCAGGGGTAGAGCTATATTCCCAGACAGAGAAAGAAAAGACAACTGAAAGATTCACGGTAAGTTGCTAGAAACGCTGAGAGAGGTATCTAACCATTACATATGAGATTACACAACATTAATGCAATTCCCATTTCAGAGAAATGACCATATAATGCTCAGGATTTAGGACATCTACAGACTTCAAAGCCTGCACCTTCAGATTAGAGACAAATGCATGATATATTCTGGTAAATAAGTGCAGATAGCTCACAACGAACAGCACAGAAATACTACTTGAAATTTGATTCCAATAATGGCATCGTTACAATCACTGGATACAGACGACCACTCAAATTATGCTGGCAGACAGACTTCCCATAGTTTCTCCTTTGCTGAAGTTCCACTGTCTTAAGCATCCGACATCAAAGATGTGCTGGAACGAGTTCAGTCTTCCCTCCTGCAGTTATCACCTGGATTAGACTCCCTGAGTTTGGTCGATTCTTTCCTGTTATCCAGTCATAAAAGGTTCTATTTTTAAATAAACAGATAAAATAGGATGGGGAGGATAAAATTAAGAAAAGTACTATGAGACATATCAACAAGAAGTATAAAATAAAGGTTCAATTATTTTTTTCTACCCCCCTGTAGCAATTTCTACATTACATCAAAAACTGCCAATGTCATCATCAGATTCAGAACTTCAGTCAGATGGGGATCTAGAGAAGTCAGAAGTCCTATAGAGCACACACAGGATTTTCTGAACACCTCAAAGGAAAAGGCCAGCTGTTTAAAATATCAAAGGTTTGCTCAAGTTGGAAAAGTAAATACACTGAAAGGGGAAGGCAGGAGCTATATAGGTTGCCTTTATACTATACATCATAAAAACAGACTTATGGCTAAAATAGGGTTGGTAAACCTTGGAGCTGTTAAAAGTTACAGGTTAAATTATTATTTTTTGTTCCCATCTCTCTGTATTCTACTCATATTCTCTCCTCACGCATCCCTTACTTTTCAGCCTATGTAAGTACCCTTTCTTTACAAGTTCTTTTTTAACCCATTATTCTGCCAACAGGGTGTCTTAACTGTGAAAAGAAGTCTTGGCAGAAGCACAGAAAGTTTAAGATATCCAAAATATGCCAAGTAAGATGAGCTCATTCTTGACAGAGCACTGCTTAACAAAATTAATAAAGAAAAAATATTTTTCAGGTCCATCAATCTTTCCATCATTGCAGACTTAGTAGCTACTATTTTGGAACATCCTGTTATCTGACAGTAGTTTCCAGAATACAGTAGACCTCGAAATGCAAACACGGTATGAGAAACATCCTTCCTGAGATGGAAATGTTACTAATGTTTAACACCACTGGAATTATTCTCTCCAACACCAGTGAAACTGTCAGTTTTCAAAGCTAGATTTAAAGTTAAGAGAATTAGAAGCTAAAAAAAGCAGAACATTCAACCTAATTGTCCCACAAGGAAAATGATCTTTAGAAGTTAATTTGTGCATAGACAGATGTTAGGGCTTTTACAATACAGAACTTTTTTTTGAACATTTTTAAACTAATTGAAATCAACTGATTGAACCCCTTGTAAATAACCACATTGAACAGCTGCACGGGCTTCTTGCACCGAAAACAATTTTCCGCTCTCACATGCAACTGAAAAAAAAATTCACATCACAAAGAAATCAAATATCAATACTAAAGTACTCTCTGAGCAATCAGCATAAGGTGATAAGGTGAATGTTATTTCAGTGTCAGTTTTAAAAGCTTTTAAATTTGTAAGAGTAAAGACATTTTGTCCTCTACAATGTGTGAAGGCAGATATATCTGTCCTCAAAAAGGCAAGACAACTGCATCCATGCTTTTCTGCTTTTATGCGACCGACCTCAGCAGAATCTTTGCTACTCCCCATCACCTCACAGAAGGCAGTACTTATGCACCTTCTCTGAGAGCAATTAGACTCAGTAAGTCTTTTAGTCTCAGCCTGTTGTCCAATAAGCTACAGCTGAAATTTCTGCATTTTGCAACATTATGCAGGACAAGCCTTTGTGGATAACAGAAGAAGCAAATAAATAAACAGAAAAAAACCTCTGACTGAATTATACTAAACAAAACACGGAATTTTTCCAGCTTTAAGAAGTGGATTATACCAGCAAGTGGGCAGTAAGAAATATCAAAACAAATAAACAACGTTAAAGTTTACATGCTTATTTGCAGTTTACCTTTAGGCTAAACTACTGACTCCTGCACCTGCAATTTAATTTGTCTAGAGCCTTTACTCTGGATTTCAACTGCTTAAGACCATCTCATCATTGTAACTGATGCAGAGATGCTGAAGTTGATGGAGCTGGGCTAATTTTTTCCATTTAAGAAGTTTGCACAGTAGACCCAACATCATCTGGAGACCTACAGAATTAGGGAAATTATGGGAAAAAATGCCCAAATCCATGACAGCCATTTAGAAAGAGCAGGCAGGAAGATGCAACAGCAAAAGTGACAGTAAGAATTGCTTAGTTATTACATGCATACTCACTCAGCAATGAATTCTAAGGATGTCCAAGAGCTGAAATCTGCATCAGGCATTGATTTCCTGTTCGCTGGTGTATCCAAGGTAACTCTGTGATTAAAACAAGATAAACCTTTATTTATTCATCATGTTTCTGATAAGAGCCACCTGCTTCTTTTCATTGCTGTAACATATGCTTGAATTTTATACCATGCAGGACAAATCTCCCTTGCTTTCTCTACACATTAACAGCATATAACTAACAGTTTCAATGTACATCAAAGGCTAGAGCCTGGAACCCCTTAGCTCCCTGCCTTGCTGATGACATCCAGCCCACCAGGCCTATCACTTAGCACACAGCTCCCTCCCAGCCTCTCTCACGCAGTCTGTAGCAGTAATATTCTTGCCAATGTGTATCACACAGCACGTGCCCTACTACTATTGCCCTCAGTCTCTGCACTTGCAGCTTGATCAAGTGAGTGTGTAGGACCAGTAAGTTTTGACTTTGATGATAGTAAAGGCTGAAGTCTTCAGAACTGTCTTACTGCTATGCTGTTGACAATACAGGGTATAATTACTCTCAAGAACTCACTCAAGCATAGAGTTTTGCACAAGACCTGTGCAAATCCAGAATGGCCAAAAGTGCAGTGTTCTTGGTATCTGCTCGTCTGCAAAGCTCTGCAGAACACTGTGTTAGTGATCCCAGCACTCTCAGTGCTGTTGCTTTCTGACCTGAAGGAGTGTGCATAACAGTAAGCGTACGAGGAAAACATGCAGCTAGACTTTGGGCAACATTCTAAATATCCATACAAAACTGTTCAGTCTTAAGTTTTGGCTCCAGGTATGGACCTGGCAAGATAAATAATTCTTGCAGCAATACCAATGGACTTTGATATGGTGAAGACCTACCGGTCCACTCATTTTTTACTAACTTTTCTCAAAGCATCAAAAAGATAGCTATGACAAATACAAGCTAGATTTTTTTTTCTTGCAGGATCTCAAAGTGACTAATTTTTACTGATCAATCCCAGGTGCTTCTGTAGAAAATTTTCATATCTTCAGCTGAGCAAAAGCTTGTCCAGTAATCCTTTCTTTGCTATAACCACACAACTAAGTCTAAAATTGTGCTGAACAGTCCTTTTCATCTTCTGACTGTACTGAAAAAGTTACATGTTAATAGCTGGCTACTGTTCGAATGTTTAAAGCTGAATCAAACTTTAACCCTAACATCCACTGCTGTTTCGCACAGCAACATAAAAGAAGTTATTCACTGTTAGGACAACTTGGGCACTGCTACTTTTATATGTTCAACACTTCTCAGTCTAAGCTATTGGAGTAGCATGGACAGGACATCACAACCACACCAGTGGAACACTAGGTTACAGCAATAATAAAACAATGCAGGCAGAGGTAACTTTTCAAGCACTTACGGTAAAATAGCAACAGCAGCAGAGCCAGATGGCAAGCCGCTATTGGCACCAGCCAAACTCTGACACAGCTGGTGCACTGCTCCTTTAGCCATGCCATAGCCAACCATCCCTAGCAACAAAAAACAGGCAAACTAAAGCACAGTTCTCAATATCATCAGTAGTATGACACAAACTCACATTATTTAATTAATAATAAGTTTTAAATCACTTACCATGGCCAGAACAGAATCAGATTTAAAACAAAGAAATATAATTAAAGAAAAAATAACATTTAAATTTACAAAAGAAACACAAACCCAAACAAAATCTTAATAGACATCCAGGAACAACGAAAAAGCTTTGAGCATTACAGAACTGACAAAACTTATTGCTTTCAACATTTTAATTAACACTTCAGAACATACCCTGAAGGACCAACAGAGTTAACCTTACTAGTTTAGTTTTGTTGTTTTCTAAGTGTGAAGTGATTTTAATCAAGCAATCACCTGTTAGCTTTGAGCACAAGACTGAAGTATTTACAGGTTTGGACCTGAGCAGATACAGCACACTCTCCAGAACAGTAATTCACTGCAGCAGCATCCTAATTCCGACAGGCCCTCTAGAGAAAGCTACAAAAAACTAACAAGCAGAAAACCCAGCCCTGGCAGAAAGGGACTAAACAACATGCATGTAAATCCAGCTTCTTCGGGAGCACTGCTGCTTTTTAGACAGCCAGTACTCAGCAGTGTAAGATGTATGGGAACGAGAGCATGCAGCGTACTGCTCAAGTCCAAGAGCGGGACAATCAAGGTGCTACAGATCTCAGCTGTCTCATGGTACACACCTTCCAAGCAGCCTAGACATGATTAAACACAAAGGAAAAAGATAAATGTATTCTGTCTACTCCAATTGGATGACTTTCTACCTCTTTGTACAACTCCTTTCCAAAGTACCCAAGGAAGCATTCTGCAATGAAGGTACAAAGATAATCTTGCATTACGTAAACGTTTCTGTTATATTCAATTAGATATACTGTATAATATCCACATTTATTCAGAGGAATCACTCTCAGCACTAGCTACCTCATTTTATTTTACTGTAAAATATTTACACTTCCATCATATTCCCCTCTTCTGTAAACCAAATACCAAGTCTTCTTAAACCTTTTCTATGTTTCTTAACCACCACTGTTGAACTACTTACTGTAGCTATTGTATTATTTTCAGTTTTCTTCAATTTGTATTGAATGAGTCAACATTTTCACACAGAAAAAGAAAAATCACAGGAAGAGCAAACAAGAAAAAGAGAATCCCTTCCTTAATGGCTGGAAATAACAAGCCAGCAAGTCATATTTGCAAAAGTTGAGTAACAATTCTTTCCCAATTCTTCCTGAAGTTAATAAGCTGCATGTGTTTGCCCAAAGCACTGCTGTGTTTTTTGGTTTTTTAAATCCAGACTCATTGAAAACTGCTAGTTGAAAACATGAAAGCAAATCACTGATCCTTCTGTTGTGGTCCCTACCTCCCAAAAAGACCGAAAAGACATTGTGAACTTTGGCAAACTTTCATAAGATTTCATTTGTAGATGGTCAGTCAGTAGTAGACAGTAAATTATGCATCTGCTTATTCACATAAAATAAACCTTTTATCTTCAGACCATACCAGATGCAGCTGTAAACTTAGAAGGTAAATCATTAACTAGAAAATACAGTGCAGTTCTCCTGAACCACTTTAGATGTGGCTTTCAGGAATATTCATTAATTTTGTAATGTGCTTTACAGCACTAGTAGCCATGTCTCATCAAAGTACTGTTAAGTCACACTAGTAAATTGGGAAATAAAAGCATTTGTCTCAAAAAACTTTCCTTGCCTGTGGGTTTCTGTGCCTTTTTCTTTTAAATTGTTCCCAGATTTCTTTCCCCATGCAGATGGGAGTGAGATTTAAAAAAAAAAATCTTAGAAAAGTTTGTTCTAAGTAGGTTGGAGGGCAAAGCTAAAGGTCAGCAAGCTTATCTGTGCCTGAAGCGAAGGTGGACTGGAATCAGAACACAAACAGGACAAGCACATTTAATAGAATCAGCTGAGTCATCACTAGTAGAAAAACTGGGCAGCGATGGACTTTACTTTTTAGAAAGCAAATAAGAGATTTAACTTTATTTAAGCACTATACTTACAGCTTGCTGTGTACTTCACTATTTTCCAAATTATTTTTTTACTGTATCCTGTATTAGCCAAGTTCATTTCACCAATGCATATCAACTATTAACTAAATACTGATTCTGTTTGTGTTCCAGCTTCAAGAAATTCAGTGTCACCACCTGTAAAAATTACACTTACCTTCAGCATTTCAGCAGCAATTTTCCATTTGTAATGGATGTCAAGAAACTGGTAAATGAAACTACTCTTCATGAACAATACTGCTCAGATTAACACAGAGGTATAACTACTCATGTCTCAGCAGTTACCACACACGACAGCATTTTACCTGGAGTTCCAGATAAAGCAGCTTGAGCTCCTGTCAAAGTCAAGAGACCTCCTTCTTTCAGATGTTTTGTGGCTAGGTGACTGGAAATAGTGGATGTCCAAACACTTTGTTTCCACATCAGATCACAGTTTTTGTACAAAGCTGATTAGAAAGATAATTAGTTACAGTAACTATAAGAAAAAAGATCCCCAACTCTGGTTTCCTTCCTATCACACACAGTGCAACAGTACTACACAAAGTGCTATAATGACATGCTTTCAATTATTTTTCACTTACACATTGAGTAAAATATCAATTTATATCTTTCCATAACTTCCCTGCTGGCTGCATACAGTTACACTCCACTAGAATGCAGAAAGACGACTTCAAGAGATAAGAGTTAAACAAAAATATTTCTTATCAGATTATATCACAAATCAAGAACAACACATGTGAAAGTAATCTGTTGGTATAAATGTACCAATCCATTAATCTGTACTATACCAAGTGTGCATCCTACTACCCCTATATACTGGAGAGCAAATTCTACTATAGCAGCCCATTAGGACCAGGGAGAACACCCGTAACTTCACAAGAAAGCAAAATTCAAGCACTCGTCTTTGTTTTTTCTCCTTTCCATGCAGGTATTGCAAACACGACTAGCCACATCAAAGATCTTACTGTTCAGAAAGAATCCTTATCAGAACACAGCACAGAAAAAACATGAGCAACTCAGTGAGATAAGCTGACCACTTGATTCCAAGATACACTGTTATCCCACCAGAAGAATTACTATAAAACAGGGTTATGACCACCTTATTTCCAATACTGTGCACATTTATTACAATCCAATATAATATAATTGTGGAAATGCATTCACTTTGATTAAACTGTGTATGCCTTCTCACATTCTGTTCATAGGTGAAAGTTTTGCCTGTAACGTCTGAGCTGAGAAATGGGAGGAAAATACATTTTAAAAGATTTACTCCATACAGAAAGCAAGGTGCTTTTTCTACTACCATTATTATTCTCTCCACTAATAGGAAAAGCAAAAAATTACTCTCTGAATATTACATGTTTAAAAGCTTTGTAAATGTATGGACTTTTTTTCCCTCTAGAGTGGTCTTGAGTTGTTATCAGCTCTGAATTACACAGTAACAGCTCAGAGAGCTGCAGCATGCAACTGCAGCTTTATCAGTAACATAGTGAACTGGGCAACAACATCGATGTTCTGCTCAGCTGCTATCTTATGTAAGCTGCCTGCCTTGTCAAAAGTTAGTTCACAGATAATAATACTGCACTCCTTTATACGGTGCATCAAGATTTACCAGTAGAAAATGGTGCATTAAAAAACTCTTCTGAGAAGTGAAAATATAACGGGCCCCAGTAATTCAGAAATGAGCTAAGATGCATTGTGATTGAGCTCTTCTGTACCGTTAGGCTAACATTCTCTTCCAGACTCTAAAAAAAAGATGATCTCAAAGACTTTTATAACCATGATTTTTAACAATTCCTCTGAGATTTCATTCCTATATAAACTGACATGCACGGGCTTACATTTAGCTTTGGCACTGCCTCCAGCCCATCCACCTGCTACACATAAGATCGCATCCACCTTTTCTTCACCAAGCAGCTTTCCAATCTCTGCTGTCACCTTTAAAACACAGAATAAAAACATTCTGAAGCCACTGGACTGTTAAGACAAAGGAATAAATACCAATGTAAAGAAGTAAATATCAAGATCGTGTTAAAGTTACTCAACTGTGTAACTAGAGGAGAAAAACACAACACAAAGCAATTTAAACAGCTGCAGAAAACTAACAGGATCCATTAACTCGGAATAACCATATAAGATGACAGTCAGACATACAGTGTGTGATGTCACTCGAAATAACTGATTCGAGCAGGATCAAGAGATCCAACCCTTACCTACATCATAAGCTATCTTTTTAAGTTATTATTAGCCATTTCTTTTTGAAGGTACCTCTCTGTACATGAGGTCCCGTTTAAGCACACGGGACAAAAAGCTCCAGATCTGCACAGAGCTGCTTCCACAACAATTCTGATGACAGCACAAGGAACAAACAACTGAACATTTGCCTTCTCACTGCTCCTGCCTTAACCACCCGAGCAGTGCGTCGCACCACCGCACCCGAGACGGAGGCTTACGGACACACAGCATCTTTTCCTCCACAACCGGTAACGCGGTTAGTTATAAATTTCCTGCGCCGCGAGGAAATGGGACCCCATCGCAGCCCGCAACCGCGGCACCGTCCCCGCGCTCCCACCTGCTCGGCCTGCTCGGTGAAGGACTCGGCGGCTCTCACCACCACGCTGGCGCTGGCCTCCTCGTTCTCGGCCAGGTCGATGCTGGCGACCCACTGCGCGGCAAGAGAGCGGTTAGCGCCGGCCCCGGGACACGCAGCTCCCCGCTGCCCAGCCGCCGCCGCCTCCCCGCACCCCGTCCCGCTCCCGCCCGGCGCGCACCCAGTTCCTGGACTTGAAGAACTGCACGCACTGGGACCCCAGGGCCCCTCTACCGCCGTACACCAGCACCCTGCCCGCCACAGCCATGCTCGCTGTCAGCGACCCGCCGCCCGGCAGCCCAGCCCAGCCCGGCCCGGCCCTCCCCGCCGCCGTCTGCGCATGCGGAGCGGGGCCAGGTCCTGGCACGGAAGAGCTCCGCCCGCCCCCGAGGGCTCGGGCGAGGAACCCGCGTCTGCACGTCCCAACAGCGGGTTGTGTTACTGCCCTCGGGGATGTTGGGAGGGTTAATTAATTAATTAATTAATTGATCAGTGGATCTATAGGGCTTGAGTAGCAGTAACCGTAGAAGCCGGCCCGGCCGTGGCTGTGCGCAGGTGGGGCGCGCACAATCACAGAATCATTGCGGCTGGAAAAGACCTGTAAGATTAGCTAGTCCAACCATCAGCCTGTCAGCACATGACCAGGTCCCTCAGTGCCACACCTCCGTGTTTCTCGAACACCTCCAGGGTCAGCGACCCCCCCGCCTCCCTGGGCAGCCTGTGCCAATGCATCACCACCTTTCCTGAGGACAATTTTTTTTTTTTAATTTCCAACCTGAAGCTCCCCTGGCACAACTTAAGGCCGTTCCCTCTCGTCCTACCGCTGTTACCTGGGAGAAGAGACCTACCCCCGCCTGTCCACAACCTCCTTTCAGGGAGGTGTAGGGCAATAAGGTCTCCTCTGAGCCTCCCCTTCTCCAGACGGAACAATCCCAGCTCCCTCAGCTGCTTCTCGTAAGACCTGTGCTCTGCCACATTAGCAGTCCCGTGAGCTCTGGCGGCAGTGACATTTAGGCTGGCACAAAGTAAGCACCAGGAGGAGCACGCAGCAGAGATGTCAGCAAAATTCTGCTGTCAATTTCCATGCTTGTAGTGCTTTGTAGCTAATTATGCTTTTAATAATCTTAAATAAATACAATTCTACTGCTCATTTTCTTCCCGTGTGGTTATGGTATAGATCTCAATGTCATTTGAGCAAGACAATTAAACCTCTGGTGAAACATTAGCTTTGCAGTAGATATAGGATTACTTTCCGCAGAAAGAAGCACCGTGGCGCTGCAGGGTAATGAAGCCGATGTTTGCAACCATCTCAGGATGTTGTCGTAGCAAGATGTATTTTTGGACTCGATTTTTAACCATACAGTTTAATTTCTGGAGCTTCAAAATATAATGAAATGCATTTCAAAATACCTGCTGTTCACTTGTGGATTTTGGAGCAAATTGGGAATGTGCTTAATTGCTGCAGAGAGGCCTTGGAGATGACTCCCTGAGACCACTAGGATGCCTGGCTGTTTTAAAAAGACTTTATTTGCCTTGGCTTCTGCAATAAGTTTTGCATCTTTTATCTTGATTGTTGTTGCAATGGGGACCCCTAAGTGGATGACCGGGAAGATCCTGTGCAAAACAGGAGCTGAATTAGTCAATGCCACAGATCCAGAGCTGGTCAAGTTCATTGGAGAAATTTACTATGGACTCTTTCGAGGCGGTAAAATACGTCAGTGTGGGCTGGGCGGACGTCGCTCCAAATTCTCAGGTAAGTGCATTTGTGGTTGAATCCCTAACTTGAATGTCTATAGTTCAGTTCTAAAGGCACTCCGTTTTGTTTGCAAAACTTGTAGCATGCAATTCATTATTATTAAACTGGCTTTCTTGTGGTCTGTATGGTTTGGGATTTGGGTGGGAATGTAAACCCTCTACCATTTCACGCTAGATTTTTTTTCTTGGTTATGTTCCATAATCCTGGAATCAAGAACCAAAGCCCCTAGGGCTCGATTGAGGGTTTCCCTTTAGTCTTGAAAAGTGAATGAAAGTTACTGCTTGTGTCCCAGGCTGAGCTATATGTGGTGACCCTGTAAGTCACGCTATCCACTTAACTGAAGCTTTCCTCTGATGAGTGTTGCTCTGCAGTATTTCTGTGCCTCTAATGTTGCCTTCTTTGTTGAGCTCCTCACTTTCTTTGTGTGCCTGTGGTATTTTTTTTCCTGTTAAGAAGTGGAGATGTATTTAGCTGTCCACATTGATGCATTTCTCCATCTGTCCCAATGCGGACGTTTTCCATTGCAGATCCTCCTAACTTTATTAACGTGTTGAAGAAGTTTGTAACTTCTTTTCTGGTAACTCTGAAGACAAAAAAATCATTGCTGAATGTGGACTAGTCACATTTCAGTAAACAAAGTAGCTAGCAAGTAGGAAAGCAGGGCAAAGTTGTTCTTGCTCTGCTTAGCTGCTGTTTCTTTGCAAATATACAGAAATACAGTCCCATTTCTGTTACCCTATCCGCAGCAGTGGCACAAAATGATAAAAAAGGTAGCCAATACCCTTTTCAGTCTTTCTACAACTTTCTGGACTCATCAGTATACTTTCTGATTAATTACAGTGTAAGTTGAGAGGAAGGCCTAGCATTCCACCATCACTATGGAGTGTATTGATACATATCTGGAGGATGTGATCCTATCCTTCTTGACAAACAAAGCTCTCACTTATGCTGATAAGAATTTTCCCAGTTAGAACTATAAAATTGGGTCATTAACTGCAGTGGACACAGCTGTGTGGTTAGAAAAACAAGTGTGCAAGAGATTTTCCTTTTAAGTACTTTAATAGCTCTATAAAGGTTGAAAACTTTGCAGCACTGGCATAAAAATCATGGTAGTACTACAGAGCTGTTAGACTCACCTCCTCCTGGGGGTGTTTCATTCATACTGCGTCATCTATATGAGAATCATGTGGTTTTTCTGGAAGTCCTAAGGCACATAAATTGGTGTGAGATGCTTATGTTTTGACATCTGAATCGAGTCCTGGGAACGAACTGGGGAAGCAGACATTTGTCTGTGTGCATGGCAGGCACAGCTGGAATGTGTCAGCAGCCCTCATGGCAATGTTCTTCCTGAAGATTCTTTCTTCTTTATTAAACCAGGCTTACTGCTCATGGATTTGGAAGAGAAGCAAAAGAATCCTTACAACTACCCTGATGCTGGTTTATAATAAAGCTAAATACTTTGCTTTTTTACTGCCAGTTATTTTCCTGTGAGAAAGTAAGCCAATTTCTGGCTTCTTATTTCACAGAATCACAGAATTATATTGTGAAACCAAGAAGGGAATTTGAAAAGTGAAACCTGCGAGATTAGGGAATATGAATTTACAGTAGATCTCACTGGAGCCAGTAGGAAGAGAGAGAAAGAAGAATCACACGAAAAAATAAATCAGACAAGAGCAACACCTTTTCAGGCAGCAAAGGCCTGGATAAGGAAACTGGGACTTCTGGACTTCTAAAGGATGAAATTAAAAGCATGGAGACAGAAATGGGAGACTAAAAAAAAGAGGAGTTTGGAGCAGAAAACAAAGGTGATTAAGACATTAACATAACAAGATAAATAAAACAGTACTTAACCCTGAATCCTTACTCACAAGTTCTCTGTGAAGGATTTTTCCCGTGGCAGAATATATCCTGTTTGTCTGATACAGTGAGAAATAAAGCATTATAAACTAAGATTAGGGTAACCACCTGATTGCTTCTTTAAAAATAGCCTTGTTTAGGTATAATTTGAGTTTGTTGTATGAGCATAGTGTGCTGTTTTTATTGTTGTCAAGAAAAATTACACGCTGAATAGATGATTTTTTTCTTGCCAGTTTTCCCACATATGGTGAAGAAACTGAATACAGGCCTACATGTGATGATAATAATGTTCCTTTGTGTGGCCATTTCCTTTTCTCTGGTCAGTTTTGGATTCTGCATTCTTAACGCAATAAAAGTTCCTTACCGAGCTATTAAGGGTCCAGCAGGAATATGCCTTTGGAATTTCCTTGCAGGTAAAATAATTTACCAGTATTTTTCATCAGGTCACATTTGTTAAAAAAAAAAAAAAAAAAAAAAAAAGTTAACAGCTAAACTTACTAAATATCTCCTTGACTTAAATATTTGTGAATAAAATGAAGTTGCAATTAATTCTCATCTACCAAAACAGATGTGTCAGATGGCATTTCAGCTTATTGTACCTAGTCAACTTATTACATGAGCTGCAAATGTTGTCTTTACAACCACTGATAAAAGGACTTCGTTGCAAGCACTGGTATAATGCTTGGCCATACAATAAAGGCTCAGTATTTTGAAGATGTTTAAGCCATGCCCAAATCTACCTCATTCTGCTCACTTTTGTATTTAGTAAGTCTTTCTGAAGCACAACCAAAATGTTTTGACAGCAATGGTGAATGCTTCTTTTGTTTTGTTGCAGGTGGATTCATAGCTCTTGCAGTCACCGGCTTTATGGCTGCTGTAAAACTTCACCGTCTCACAGAAAGAATTGCCAATTTTCGGGAAAATGTCTTTCAATTTGTTATCTTAGAAGAACAGTTTGAAGATTGTTTTTGGATTTGTGTGGCAAGCGCCACAGCACATGCAGTGAACTTGCTGCTAATAGCCATTAGTTGTATTAATTTCCCTAAAATTAAGACTAAAACAGAAGAGGCAAATGTTACAGCTGAAGATATCATGTATTAATAAATCTACCTAAGATTTCTTTGGTGAAGAGAACTGTCATGTTAGCAATGGCTTCTTGGCTTTTCCGCTTCTGGCTTGGATGGAGAGTTTTGGTTTAGACATGAGTAAAGATGCCAAGAGTGCAATTCTGCAGTATTTTTTAAGGTTAGTCTACAGCACCAGCAATTAGCACACATGGGAAAGTAGGATGAACAAATGCTACAAACATTATTTTCAAAAATGAGCTGTATATGCAATATATGCTGCTGACAGTTTTGATAAAACTTACATTTTAAATACTGTAGAAAAATAAGGTGAAGAATAATTTCTCCTAAACCAAATGTCTTTTTTTGTTGTTGTTTAGAAAGAAAATATGTTCAGCATAAACCTTTGAAAACATAGGATTATTACAGAACAAAAAGACTGGATATTTGCCAATTACCTTCTCAGAATTATCTGGAAATGTTTAAGAGAGCCAACAAAGACATGTTTGATGATGATAAACTGCATTGAAGAAGGAGACCTCACTATCTGTGGGGCTAAACTTAGGGGGAAGCACAGGCTAAGAGTGTGTGATAGCGTTTAAAAATAGAAATTATCAAACTCCACAGAGTACAGAGGTGAAAAGAGTAAAGTTTATGGGATGCTGGTAGGCTATGAATAAATGACTAGCTGTATGATGAAGGTTTCATTGCAAATTCTGGAAGTAAAGTAAATAGAATCTAAGTAACAGTGCTTTTAGATAATCTGAAAAGTGTAACATTAGTGATCTTCAACCTCCTGTCAATTCCTGCTTCTGTCTGAAATCAAGCAAAATAAATATATGATGAAAGAGGACAAAAATGAATAAAAATGGTTACATGGGTGGAAGGTACCAGGAAGTACCCTAGTTCTGACAAGCATTTAAGCAGTTCTTGCACCACAAATAATTAATATTTCACTGAAAAGAATATGCCATTAAACGTGTCCTTTTTTTCCCCTTTAATTACTGTAGTGAACATAGCAATAGGAACTACAGATAACTTATGAATTTCTTTGAATGAATGAAGGGAGATATTATCTAAGTTAATGAATTATTTTGTAGTCAGTTGCACTTTGTCAGACCAGCATGTTGTGTGACTCCACTCTTGTGAAAGTTCTTTGTAAAAAATAGTAACATTTGTAGGTTTAAAAGTGTTTTTAAAACATCTCAAGATATAAAAAGAACAAATTACTTTTTCATTTGAAAACAACTCTTCACAAAAACAGTATTGTAAGGGTCATTTTCAGTAGTGCCTAACACTGTGTTTTATGTTCCCAAATAACTAATTTTATCACTGAATTGTGCAGAACCCTCAGCAAAGCAAGTTACCAGAATAAGCTGATATTTAACATTTTTGCTGACTAAGCTGCTTATGTAGGTATTTAAATGAGGATAACTCAGCTTAAGTCAATGAGTTTAAAATCTCTGACCCAGATATTTATTTTCCTCGTTATTTTTACTCCGTTTACATCTAAAGACCAATGAAAAAAGCTGTCTTATGAAGGAAATTCTACTTTCAGTTGATATTTTTACAAAATACGTTTTACTATTGTACACAGCAGACTCAAGCCACTGAATGCTGCAGCAGTTTATGTGTATGCTCTGTGTGAGGTAGGAAATTAAAACGATTCAATTCATCTTCAGCACATACTCAGCATGACCAGCAGGTGTTTGGAAAGGCAGTATCACAGTTTCAAAGGAAATGTCATAATCCAAAGTCAATCTATAGTTGTACTAAGCAGTCTCTCTGTATACCATCTCTGGTTTTGGTCCTAGAAGGCCAGCAGGATTATGAGTGGAGAACTTTGTGCACCTGCTGTTGCAACAGGTATTTATAATCTCTTTTCTTCAATGCAGTGTTAGCCACTCTGTTTTTTTAGGAGCACAATAAATAAATAATAAATAAATAAGAGGCAGTTTCAAAGTTTTGGTAAGTCTGAAGCACTTCATATAATTTTAGCATAAAGAGGACTCGATAAGATAGAAAAAAAAAAAATGATTTCTAATTTATACCATATACTTCAGTGTTCTAATTTCAGTGGTGTTTTCATCCAGCTCTACAGTAAGTCACAACTGCAGGATGGTGCCATACCCTGTTCATGGGGAGGCAGCAGGTTAACCCCTTCTGTGATGGTGCCTTTGGTGCTAACAGCACAGTGCTTCTGTGGTACCACCACCTTCCCCTCCCAGAAAATTCAGAGTGGCTCTGAAATGCAAGACCTTGAACTGACAGATAACTGCGCAAACAGAAAATGAAATGCCTGTTATTTGTAAATGTTCTATGTACATATAATTCAGAAGTAGTTGTTGTACAAAAATAATTATATTGTGACATATAACTTAGCCTCCACTAAATGTAACTCTCTAGGAAGTGAAAAGAAAGCAGATTAAGAGATGCACTGTACTGAAAGATAACTTTGGCAATGCTTTTCAGAAGTAGTCGTGTGTATGTACTCCCAGACATTTTCCTTACTGCCAGTGGAATATGTAATGCCCCCAAGGCTTCCTCAACAACTACCATTTAAACTATTACTGAATAAGAGCTGTGGGACTACTTACTCGGGTAATGGCAAGATTGCTGGACTGTTGAACTGGATTCCTTGGCAGATTGCAGCAGCTCTGAAAGAACCAAGAGAGAGCACTGTGTAAGAAAAGGACAGCTGTGCTGACCAGCTTTTGAATCTTATTCTGAATCTACTCAACAATGGAGCACAGTGTGCAGTAATACTCCAACAGATGTCTGACACCAGAGCTATGAAACATTTCTGAATCTAACAGTGGGATGTTATAGCTGCCTGAGCTGAATGATGAAATAGCATTGCCATCCAATTACTGCTTGTGAGAAAACAGTATTTTCAGTTCTCTTTAGAGTGAACAGAAGTATTACTTTGCATGAATCAAACTGAATTGAACATATATACGGCTAAATTAACATTTCAGCTGCACAGGTTGTCACAGTTAAGCACAGCTGAGACATATTGATGGGAAAATACATAGAATGTTTGCTCTTTTGTTCCCTGTTGGAAAAAAAAAAAAAAGGTTAAATGCAATCACACATAGTTAAGCTGTATAATTACAAAGCACTCCTTAAGGTTAGCAACTGCCAATGTTACCACTTAGGCCTTTTCAGCTTCCCCTTTTACATCCTAAAACACTTTCAGAAAATCTGGAACTTGATATATAAAGAGTGATTACATCAGCTACACTTCAAACAGAGATGTGCCTAATCACATGCATACTCAACATGTGGAAATGAAGGCTTCTTTGGGGGGACTTTTTACTCCGGAAGATTTGAAACCCCAAGTGGGTAAATTTATGAGGTATTTGCCATCTGTGAAGTATTCGTCCAGAACTTTAAAGAGATAACACATCAAATCCTATTCTTCCATAGAATTAAAGACTACTTCAAATGCTCTGAAAACATTCACATCCCTGCAGAGTATGGAGATGCTCTGTGAAGGAGGTAGGGAAGCTAAGGGGCCATTCCTCAAAGAACAAAGAAACTATTATTTGTTTATAAGAACCTCTCCAAAATAAACAAAGATAAGAACTAACTACGCTTTGATTCTTTATTAATGTTATGATTTAACATTAAAAATAGATGCAATTTCCATCAGTCATTTTCTCTGAGTTGACATTGCCCTTAATAAGGCTCTCATACCAATGATACTGCATATCAGCAAACCCCAACACTTCTTTTCCATGTGGTGATTTTGCTAGATAAACATACATCTACTTCTAGCTGAATTTTTCTGACATAACCACATACTTTTTATTTGGGAGGGGGGGAGGGGGGAGTGTAGGATTGGGGTTGCATTTTGTTGTTTAAATTTAATGCATGGATTATAGCTGCTTTCTCTCAGAACCTAATGAACTCATGCCAAGATGTTATCACAGAATCGTTTGAATTGGAAGGGAACCTTACAGGCCATCTAATCCAAGTGCCCTGCATTGTACAGGGACACCTGCAGCTGGATCAGGTTGCTCAGAGCACTGTCCAGCCTGACCTGGTGTATGTGCAGGGATGGGGCCGGCACCAGCTCTCTGGGTGACCTGTGCCAGCGCCCCACCACCCTCATCATAACAAACTTCTTCCTTATATCCAACCTAAATCTCACCTCTTTTAGTTTGCAACCATTTCCCCTTGTCCTGTCACAACAGACCCTGCTAAGGAGTCTGTCCTTTCTTACAGAACCCCTTCAGGTTCTGAAAGGTTGCACTCAGGTCTCCCTGGAGCCTTCTGTTCTGCAGGCTGAACAGCCCCAGTTCTCTCAGTCTGTCCTCATAGGAGAGGTGTTCCAGCCCTTGGAGCATTTTTGTGGCCCACTGGACGCGCACCAACAGCTCCATGTCTCTCCTGTACTGAGGACTCCACATCTAGATGCAGCACTGCAGGTGATGTCTCAGCAGCACAGAGGATTGGGACAGTATCACCTCGCCTTGCTGGCCACAATTCTTTTTTATGCAGCCCAGGGTACGGTTGGCTTTCTGGGCTACGAGGGCACGTTGCTGGCTTACGCTCAGCCTGAACACGCAGCCTTCTGATATAGCATACAAGCAAACCCCTGCCCGTCGCAGCCCCGGTACCCGCAACACAGCTCGCTCTCAGAGCCCCGCCCCCCGCTGCCCGCCCTCCGGCCCGGCCCCGCTCGGCGCGTGCTGATGAGGCGCGCGGCGCGCCGGGGTCAGGTGTCGGCCCGCCGCGCGGCGCTGCGTGCCATGCTGCTGCCGTGGGTGCGGCGGGCGGATGCGCGCCGCCTGGCCCGGGTTCTGCCTCTGCCGTGCGGCTGCTCGCAGCGGAGTCCCCTGCCGCGGGGCTACAGCCGGGGGGCGGGCGGGAAGGTGAGAGGTGAGAGTGGGCCGCGCTGCTCGGGGATCCTGGCTGAGATCCCCGTTTGGGGGCCCGAGGAGAAAAAGCTCTTTGTGCTTGTAAATTACAAATTGGAAATGTTTTCGTTAGTAGAGGCGCAAAACGATCGTTCCTTTAGTTACGCTGTATCTCATCCGTGGCTGTTCATCCTGCTCGACCGGCGTCGCTCTGCGCTACAGCGGGAGCGCCGTGCTCGCCGTCTGCCCCAATCTCTTGTCTGCACTAACGCGTGCCCTTCCGCAGGGCCTGCTGCTGGGAGCCTACGCGAGCGAGGAGGAGGGCGGCGCCGCTCAGCTCAGCGCGGCGGGGGACGCGTTCGACAGCCGCGTGTCCGGGAGGCTGCGCGAGCTGCTGGCCGCGTGAGTGCTGCGTGCCGCGCTGGAGGAGATGGAAGCGCCTGTAAACGACAGCAAGAACGGGGCGATCTGCTCGGTCCTTGTTAGCGTTTCAACCCGTAACCCTTCCCAAGCCGCGCGGCTTGGAGGGAAGCTCCTAGGGAAAGAGATGCGACGTATCTGTGGGGACTGCTCTTTATCGGGATGAGCCGGCGCAATGTGCAGGAGCACTGTGTGGCTGTGGGGTGAACGCAGCAGCATAGCTTTGTCGCCATACGGACCTGTTCACTGAAAGAAACTTCTTGTGTTCTAGATGCGGGCCCCCTCTGAAGAAAGGCAAAGCACGCATATTCCATGGTTTGCATCAGGTACGGACAGTACGGATATGTGCATTTCTGATGTGTGAAATTTGCCCTTATGGCTTACTTTAAGCTTGGTTCATTGGTGTGCATCTCAGATGTGATATATCACCCACTTCGAGGTACACTTCTGGTGCCATTTGAGAGGTCCTAGCACATCTAATGTCTCTGCATAGAGCTAGCGAATACGATTTGTGCCTTGCTGGAGTGTGCGAGGCAGCCGCTAGGCGTCTCCGTGTGAGTAATTGCATCGTATGTTAGGGCTATGTACATGATTTTAAACAAATCAGGTTGTGGGAATTATTGCCTTGTCACTTCTAAGTTCCCATGTGCACAACAGACAAGTGATGTACCCAGCTGAAAGGCTGTCATGGATTCGTGGAAGACTCCTGAAAGGTCCCATTGCCCCAGCTGTACAGCCAGGATGGCTCCTGAAGTAAGCAGTAAACCTCCGCAGATGAATGCAGTAGAACATTGCCTTATGCACTTTTCTAAGTGTGTAAGATAATAACAGCTAAAAAAGGATAACTTGAATCATTGATCTTCTCGGAAGTTTGCACTAGTTCCACATTTTGAGGATTAAGACACTTTGTGGTGTAGTAGCTTGAAAGCCAATAGAATCTGACAGAGCTGCTATTTGCAATGGAATGGTAAGGGAAAGTCTAAGATTAAAGTACTGGAAAATCTATTCACATACATAACCTTGAGTATGGTTTTATACAAATTTGAATTCATCCATAAAGGTCTCCTTTCATCTTTCCTTTTTGTCTTCCACTTTTGGTTTGTAAGGCAAGTGTTCTTAGTCGGTTGTGCTACGTGGCTTGCCTGAATTCTGGATCTGCGTACCTCTGTGCAGCTTTGGTTTGGCGCTTGGCTAATTGTGCCAGCTCCGCGCCTGAGCTGAACTGGTAGGCTTAGGCTTTGAAGAGACTTTTTTAGATTGAATGTACTACTGAGCTAAAATGGTTGCACTTAAGCAGCTCACATCTGGCCTCTGTTCTGCAGCAAAAGCTGGATTTGTTTTCAAGGCTTTCAGACTTTCCCTTAGAAGTATCTTTTGCTGTATGGTGAGCATCGAGCCATATCTGCTGCAACACATGTAATTAAGTGGACAACCTGCCCAACTGTTTGGATCCTTGTGGCAAATGACCGAGAGTGGAAGATGGTGGCACCACACTTTTTAAGAAGAAAATCTGTGTAACACAAGGAATGTATTATAATGGTGTTTGGCTTGATTTGGGAAGCGTAGTCTTTGTAACAACCCTGTGGTGTGGCTGTAACAATGAAGAATCCATTTGTGTATTGACTTTGTGTAGGATTTTCCAAGCGTGGTTGTAGTTGGCTTGGGTAAGAAGAATGCTGGAGTAAATGACCAAGAAAACTGGGATGAAGACAAAGAAAATATCCGTGCAGCTGTTGCAGGTTAACTTTTCTAATTTTGTTAAGCCTTTCACCTAGAGAAGTCTTTTAATGGTACAGCATATTCCATTATAACCACATAACTTATAAGCTGAGACAAGAGGTCAGTCACACATATATGACAGCTCTTTGTCCTGAGAGCTAGACTAGACTGTCTAGTAAGGCAAACACTTAAACTCTTTGGGTACAAAAAAAAGAACATGTTTTGGTTATGACTTTGTTTGTTTGTTTTATACTGTTCATAAAAGCATGGATAAACTAATTTGTGAGAAAAGAACAGTTATAGAGCCTTAGCAAAAACTAAATCACTGCAAATATCTGATACCTATACTCATAGTCCATAACACTCCAGAATAATGGAGGCTTTTTTTTGATATGGGCCAAGCTTAAAGGAATGAGAACAACTATGCAGTTTAGGGCATAATTGTAGGAATTTATCAAGTGATATTTTTCATCGCAATTTGTCAGTATATGATAATCAGCATTTAAAATTATTTTACCACATGTTCATTTTAGTTAATTTATTCACGAACTTAGGTATCTTAAATAAACTTTTTTCCTTGAGGCATTATATGGATCATATCAGATACCTGTTTTGCTTCTCTGTGCAATATGGCCTACTCATTCTGTACTGTATTTTTCAGTTGGTTGTAGACAGATCCAAGACCTGGAAATCCCCTATGTTGAAGTGGACCCTTGTGGAGATGCTCAAGCAGCAGCAGAAGGTGCTGTCCTTGGATTGCATGAATACAATGAGCTGAAGCAAAAAAAAAAACCTGTAGTTACTCCTCAACTTCATGGAAGGTGATGGCAAAAGGAAAAGTTGCTTATGTATTTATCCATTTGTCTATCTCTTAAATTGTGCATGCTTGTTCATGAGAAAAATGAAACTGAAAGAACAGGGCTAGCAGCAATCTCTCTCTTAACTCCTCCTAATCCTTTGAATTTCCTTAATTATTTTACACTCCAGGTATATTAATGGTGTTTGCTCCATACATTTTGTTAGTGTGCCATGTTCTGAGGCTAAGGGTAAATAAATGCTGCATCATAGAAAAGAAGGCCAAGGATAAAAATAAAAGCAAAAATTACTTGAAGCATAGTTATGATGTAAAAGGATTTGCACTGGTATTGCATTCCAAAATTGTGGAGCAGAGTTATCCTAAACTCTATAAATGAATAAATCCTTTTGAGAATCAGGAAATGCTGACAGAGACCAGACCATGGATATGTTTTACATAGTTCACTTGTTGTATTTGCATTAACAGAATAAAATGCAAGAAGAAAAGCTTGGCTTTTAAGTAGACCTCACTGTTGCTTGAGAGGAGAAAGCAAACATTTCCATTTCCTGTACAGTCAGCTCTGACTTTTGCTAGTGAAATTCTTGAGCGCACTGTGAAAGGAGATCCAAATTCCACTCTTATCATGTAACCGTACTTCAGCAAAGTGAAAAACAAAATTGAAGGCTTTATGTGGTAAATGAAAACTTTCAGGAGTGTTGCATTAATGAGATTACAAATTTTGGAAAGCATATAAACCTTATGTTTAAGGATTGAAGCCAATTTCAGAATAGTAAGGATTAGGACAAGACCAAATGTATTAGGCAGTTTCACACCTGCCTGCTCTAGGATTCTTCTAGCTTTCTCTGAAGCACTTGAAGCAGAGATGAGAACTAGACTAGATACACCATGGATCTCACCCAGAATTCCTCATAGTAAAGGTAATGGAACATTCTTAATTGCCTTAAATTAATGCTGCTGTACTTTCAAAAAGGAGAGAACAAATGAATGCTGACATCTTTTTTTAAATGTTGGTAAATGTTACATATTGTTTTGTTTCTTTAGTGCTGGAAATGAAGCCTGGCAGAAAGGTGTTATCTATGCAGAAGGTCAGAACCTTGCTCGGTACCTTATGGAGGCTCCAGCTAATTATATAACTCCAATCAAATTTGCTGAATATATTGAACAGAAGCTTGGAAATTTTGCTAGCAATGTGAAGGTCCATATAAGGTAAAATCCCTTGAAACTACTTTTCTATTGAGTAAAAAAAGCTTCCATGCCACTGAAATTAGTAGCATGCTCTCATTCTCATTCTGCTATCTCAAATAACAAAAGCAAGTGAAGTCTTTGTTGAAAAGGCCTAAAGGTGCCCAGACTGCAGGCTGCTCTCAGAATTAGGTGAGCAGAGTAAGCAGATACTGTGACACAGCAAAATGATTAACTGCCAATTAGTCATGCTGTCAGTTATCTGCTTAATTGACACAAGGGCTGTGAAGGAGGAAGCCTGGTGAAGAATTAGTGAATAAATTACAGATACCAGATACCTTTTTTTCTAATATATCTTCTTTTATTCCCAATTGTTATATATACCTTTCCTTTTGTTGTTTTTTATTTGGATGTGGTAATTAAATATCCTTTATTGCTTTTTTTTTTTTTTTTTTGAGTTTTTACATTGTTGAGATAGAGCCCTAAAAGCCTTTGCAATTGAATTTGCACAGCTAATGCTTCTTGTCCTCGAATTCCTAGTTACTGCCTTTCAGCAGAAATGGCTGGTTGCATTAGTAAGTGCTGGAGGGTGTTCTGGTGAAAAGGAAAAGACTGAGGAAAATCAACTGTATACACAGTATCTGTTCTGATGGGAGAAAGCAAAAAAGGGGATGCAACATTGTTAATCCATGTGCCTTCAAAGACACAGTCTGAGAGGCAAGTTGAAGGTTAATGTTTCTCATGCAGAAAGTACAGATTTGGTCTTCTTTAAAAACAAAAACCAAACAGTAACTCTGAGGCAGTACTTTTCTGTTTCACAAAAGAAATAACAATAGTGGGATTTAAATGATGGTTTCCAATGTAACTAAAATTGAATTAATTGTGTACAAGCCTTCAAGAATCGTAGTCTGTCAAAAACAAACACAAATTCCTTGGTCAGCATCCAATTAAAAAAAAAATATATATATATATTTCTGTTCCAGGCCAGAGTCTTGGATAGCAACGCAGCAGATGAGAGCATTCCTGAGTGTAGCCAAGGGTTCAGCTGAACCTCCCATCTTTCTGGAGATTCACTATTTAGGAGGTGCTAATGCAAATGACTCTCCCTTGGTATTTGTAGGAAAAGGAGTTACATTTGACAGGTACGTATAGTGATATTTTAATGGTTTGGGGACAAGGGGGAGCTATGGTTTAGATATTAAAGAATGGAGCTCAGATGGACTGTGCATAACTCAGACAAGAGATATGCACTTCAAACTGTAATCCTGTTAAACACAGAGGTGAAGCTTTGCTTGTACCTTCCTACTATTAATGTTGAATGCAAAGATGCTTTTTCTTTTCCCAGCACATCTTTCAATGCTGTTCCAGTGAACTCTCTATGCAGCAGATTGTGCTGCATTTCCCAGGAATAAAACAAACTTCAGTGACTGAATGGTGTAGAACTGATGTGCTTTTGGTTTGTGAGGGAAAATGAAATTCAGAGGAAAGAAACAAAACTTTTTTTTTTAGTCTGAGCAAACTGTGGGATGAAGAATTCACGTACTTAAAATTGCAGTCTGCCCCTGGACACATAGATCACATTTAAGCCAAGTAGAAACAGTTTGTTCTTTGCAGCAGGTTCTCATGTAGGACAGAAAAAGCAGTTACACATACTGAAGAATTTATCTGTTTTCCTTCCATATGCTTGACTTTACCAAATCTACTATTCTTCTTTTGTATGCTCTATTACGAAGACTGCTGAGTGCGTGAGAACTGGTTTGTTAGTCCACTGCAGATTACCTGAATTCTTATGGTGTAGAGGAAGTAATTTAGGTGTATTTTAGCTGAAAACCAGTCTACTTGGGTATTGTAAGAAGAAACCATGGTCAAGAATACTGATTTTTATTTTTTTTTCATGCTAAAACACAGTGATGGACAGAGTGTTTATGTTTATTAATGTATGTAACATCTAACACTTCCATGCTGGATGATATTTATTCTGCTTATTTCAGTGGTGGCATTTCACTGAAGCCATCATCGGGTATGGATGCGATGAGAGCAGATATGGGAGGGGCTGCAACGGTCTGTTCAGCCATTGTGACAGCAGCAGCTTTAAATTTGCCTCTTAACATAATTGGTAAGTATTTGTGTGAGAATCTGAAAGCCTTCATTTTACAAGATTCTCTGTAAACAAAGTCATTTTCTGTATCAGCAGTGATAACTTTTAAGACACTGTCTTACAGAAATGTCACAGGCTCTGTAAGACCTGCTTCTCTTATTCCCTAGCTCATCCTCTCTTCTGTTTTCACTTGCTTATCAAAAATCATTACCTTTGCATGAATAAAATAATGCAAGGGAGAATTAAAAAAAAAAAAATTAAATATAATTAAGGCATGATTTTTAGAATTTAGAAGAGGGACTGGAGCACCTCTCCTATGAAGAAAGGTTGAGGGAACTGAGCTTGTTTAGCTTGGAGAAGAGAAGGCTCTGGGGAGACCTCATTGCGGCCTTCCAGTACTTGAAGGGAGCATGTAAACAGGAGGGGGAATGGCTGTGGGTGGATAGTGATAGGACAAGGGAAAATGGTTTAAAACTGAGAGAAGGGAGGTTTAGGTTGGATATTAGGAGGAAATTTTTCACACAGAGGGTGGTGACGCACTGAAACAGGCTGCCCAAGGAGGTTGTGGATGCCCCATCCCTGGAGGCATTCAAGTCCAGGCTGGATGTGGCTCTGGGCAGCCTGGTCTGGTGGTTGGCGACCCTGCACATAGCAGGAGGTTGAAACTTGATGATCATTGTGGTCCTTTTCAACCCAGGCCATTCTATGATTCTCTGACTTGGTTGTTGATAAACCTGTTTTTAATGGGTTTTGCAGAAGTCCTGCTGCTTCGTTACAAGAAGGAATTTGGATACCTGTAAAAGCCATTAGAAATGAAAAGGAGTTAGCTGAGCTACCTCTATGTTTGCCAAAGCTGAGGAGGATGGTGCATCAGCTTTTTTCTTTGGAGAATGCCTTAGCAGAAATTTTAAAACAACAAAATAAGCTTTCTGATACTGTTTTTAGTTATGAACAGTGGTTATTGTTTCTGCAGAAATATTGCACAGTTAGAATTAAATCAGTTGATTCAGGAATTGTGGTTAAAAAACCATTCCCTGATGAGATGTAGTCCGTTCTAGGTTAAGTTTTCTGTTTGAAAACTGTAGCTTTTCCAGGTAATATTTTAGTTGCTGACATGCTTCAACCAGTAGAGGGCAGCGAACCACACATCCTCACAAGATTCATACTTAGGAGTATCCCAAGGGAAGTACTAAGCAAAAATCAGCGGAGCAGAAATCTGTGTAATTAACTCCACTGAATAGCAGCAGTTCTCTCAATCTTTCATGCTTTGGGCAGAACACAGGAGCAGACTCTTCCTGGAATGGGGGCTGTCTTTCATCCCACTGTCCCATTCACTGTTTTCACATCAACTGAAAGTTCATCTGTTTGCTCTTACGGTTGGCATTCTATAGCAATTCCTTGGACCCCTCTTGACATTACACAACAAGGAGAGCTTGAATAGCTCAGAGTTCAGAAGTCTGATTTTTCAAAAAGAAATAACTCCCTTTATATGTGACTAATTCTTCATATATGGAAGACATAAGATAGTACCTCTTGACAGAAGCTTCGGTGAGTTTTAAAGCTCCTTTGCTTTCGCTTGCCTGAGTATGTAAAGTAGAAGTAAATCCTAGTGATAAAATTATGTAAGGGAAAAAAGCTGTGGTGCAACATGCAGAGAAATCCCACTGATTGAAAATTAGACCATGTGACTTTCAGTGACCAGGAAAATTCAGATATTGAACAATTCAAGGTGAAAATACTTCTGCTTTCTTAAGTTTGTTGTTTGTTTTCTAGCTTTTTTTTTTTTATCTCTTTTGAGAGAGATGCTAGTAATGCACTTTTTTTTTTTTCCTCTCTCTGAGGTTTGGCACCCCTTTGTGAAAACATGCCCAGTGGTAAGGCAAACAAGCCTGGGGATGTAGTTAGAGCCAAGAATGGAAAAACAATTCAGGTATGCCTATGAAACTTGGATTTTTGAGTACTGAGTGAATTGGTTCAATCAGGTTGCATGACTGTAGTCAGAGGATATGCAATGCAAATGTAAGTTATTTACAAATGTATGTTATTAATTAGGAATTGCAATCACAGGTTTTTTTCAAACATATGTTGAAGAGGTTAGACGTGTTCTACAAATCCCTAATAAAACTGGGAAGTATGGTAACAATGAACATGCTGGAAAATACTGTCAGCTCAAGAGGCTGCAATGATGCTTGTAAACACAGGCTCTCAGAATGAGCAACATACAACTTGCTTCTGGCAGACCTTTGAGGACACTTACCTGCTGTCTGGAGTAAGATGTAAGTGTATTAGTTCCCTGCTGATGTAATCAAGGTCTTTACCATGCCAGCTGCTCTGTATAAGCAGAACTGAGCATCATAAGATCTGTCAATTCAAAGTACGTTGCCATACTACTATTTCATATTTAATCCAAGCTATACTAATTCAATATATTAAATGGTGCAGAAAGTTACTGTGCAGTAGACTGCTGACTTTGTGCAGAAGAAGATGGCTTACTCAATATTTCTGTCTGGATTTCTGTGATTCAAGCTTTGACCTTGAGGTTCTCTCTGGAGTACTGAGTTTAGTGGCATTCAGCTTGGAGGGAGAAGACTGCATGCATATTCCTCCAGCAAGGAGAAATCTAGAAGAAATAGCTAGTGATTCAGAGCGCATGCAATTAATCTAAAATTATAATTTCATTATAAGCTTTCTCTGAAAGGGGAAAGATGCAGAGAGGCTACTGATTTACTTTCTTCTTTAGAGGAAAAAAGTTTCAAGATTCAAAGAGAAAGCAATATCACAAAGAACCATTTCCTGGCACGCATCTGTGCATTCTTGTGGATCCCTTTCCTTCACAGTTTCTATGAGCCATATTTCTCTGAGTAAATTTTGATTAATTTCCTTGGGCTTGTAACTGTTTAGTCACAATCTGACAACTGTTTAAGAGAATGTGTGAGAAATAAATCAGTTAATGGGGTGTTTCAGTAGTTAATCTCTTTTTATTGATTTTTTTCCACCTGAAGGTTGATAACACAGATGCAGAAGGAAGACTGCTATTAGCTGATGCTCTCTGTTATGCCCACAATTTTAATGCAAGGGCTATTGTGAATGCTGCAACATTAACAGGTAAGCAGTCTCCCTTCCCTGCTTCATTTTGGAAGTCAACTTTTTGTTATTCTCATTAAATGGTCTGTGAATTTGTTGTACTTATACAAAGTCAGCCTGAAGCTGAAAGCAGGTGAGATAACTTGGCATATTGCAGGACAAGAGCTTGCACAAATTCTGTTCTAACAACTTGTACAGCTGCAGCATGTCTCCAAGACTGGGGGTATTGGCATGCGTGGAGCACAGTAAGCAATGTAGATGAAGTTGAGCCTGGCCCAGCTGAGCTGGAAAGGATAAGTCCAGGAGGACCCATGCAGACTTGGATGTTTCTGCACAAAGTTTTCCCGTGTTTCTGTTTCTGGCTGAGCTTAATAGTAGATTCCAGGCAATTATGTCACTCAACATCTTGCCTAAGCACATCCAACCCTTAGGGATGGCTCTGTGGTGCAGAGATACTGGTGAAGCTGTGGAAAACCTTGCCAGTTCCATCTGGCACTAGCCATGCTGAAGCCAAAATAACTTCTTTGTAAATAGCCTCTTGGGT
Organism: Chrysolophus pictus; assembly: GCA_037305975.1. NCBI lineage: Eukaryota > Metazoa > Chordata > Aves > Galliformes > Phasianidae > Chrysolophus > Chrysolophus pictus. Next base: position 15,304,693 of record CM074579.1, read on the forward strand.
GCCAGAGTTCTGACCTAGCCAGCACCACTTCTTCCATTTGCTGAGCTATCCCAATCTCCATGATCCTACTTAATAGGAGAATCAATACCATCTTCTCAGGAAGTCACTTCAGTGAAACATCACAGCATCACAGAATGGCCAGGGTTGGAAGGGACCTCAAGGATCATGAATCTCCAACTTCCCTGCCACGTGCAGGGCCACCAACTTCTCCATTTAATACTAGACCAGGCTGCTCAGGGCCCCATCCAATCTGGCCTTGAACACCTCTAGGGATGGGGCATCCACAACCTCCCTGGGCAGCCTGTTCCAGCACCTCACCACTCTGTAAAGAACTTCTCCCAGAAACATCTCTTATCTCATGTGCATTTTGCATACTTGCAAACATAAAATATTTTGTTTCTTCTTTATAACTCCATTCACATAGAACTATAATTTTAAACCTGCAAAAATAGCACTGTGTATGCATCTCATGAACTGCAGCAACAATCTGTCATAGCTGAAGTGATTGTAGCTGAAATGTGAGCAAACATGGAAGAACAGATCAGACAGGAGTCCACTGTTTTGCTTAATAAACAAGCTGAGAAAAATAATCACCTCTCTTTGCTTTAAATGATGTTCCTCAAGCTTAACCTGTTCAAGTGTTTGGAAAATGTTTATAGAAGAAGAAATGTTGATTTTAAGATGGTTGATTTGTGTAAAAGTATTTCCATGATAGGAGAAATGGGTTACTCCCACTCCAGGCTATTGTTTGGGATCCTTTGGCACCAGGCAGGAAGGAGAACAGCTCCTGAAGAAATTGAGACATCAAAGACATTATTGAGAATTTTGCTTTTCAAATCTCCCTGGGATTGAGTGTCTGAAATAGCATCAGCGTTAGAGAAGCAGACCTGTGGCAACCAAAAAATAACTGTGTACATGATCTTTCCACTTTAGGCATGGTTTATTATTTTGATGGTGATTAATTTAATTTAAATTAAATTTGTGTATGCTGTGCAATAACCTTTGTGAGTGAAATTCACAAGTACCAGGTGGAAGAAGGGAAAGTACCAGGTGGAAAATTGGATGAGTTCATAAACTTGAAAAGGTCTGATTTTCTATGTAGAAACTGTAAAAATTTAGGGTTGTTTTTTTTTTTTTTTTTTTTAATTTTATTTTGAGAAAAGATTTATTGCTGAATACATTAGATTAGGCATATTACTTAAGCTAAAAACAGTCAAATTTTATGAGATCTGGAATGTAATTTTCATGAATTCTTCTCCTGTTAGTTAAACCTTTAAACAACTTTAACATTTTTTAAAATAAGTGAAAGTGCACTAAAATCTGTAAGTTTTGTGGACTTCAGAAATCATTGGTAGTGAGAATTAAAAACAGAAGTACTGTGAGGAGTCATCTGTGTGCGGGGCAATAACTTAAGTCCACCTTTGCACTCATTGTATAACTTACAAAGTGTCTTTCTGTAGGTGCCATGGATGTTGCACTGGGGTCTGCTGCAACTGGAGTGTTCACAAATTCATCTTGGCTTTGGAATCACCTTTATGAGGTAGGCCATCAGCATTATTAACAAATGATAATTTTGTTAATAGCTGCTGTTACTAAAAAATTAGTGACTTTCTTTAAAGAAAGTCTTACCTAATACAATTCTAATATGTTACTGTGTTTTGAAATCTCGTGGGAATGTGTTAGTATTGTATTTAATTGAAAAATACATAATTAAGACTCTTAATTGCTGGCTCCTCAGTGATGTTCTACATCACTTTACAGCACAAAACATGCATCATGATCTTGAGTGGTGTTGGCGTCCTTTGACAATATACTGCATGTGTAGAAGCTCTGGATTATTGACAGTAATTAGTTTCTGTTAAAAAGATAATTGGTATTGTTAAAACCAGACCAAAAGAGACACTCAGAGACACTTGCAAGTGCCTGAGGTGTGATGGACATGGGGAGTCTCTGAAGGGAAGGATCTGTGAGAATGTATATTACCAGGAAAATGTATTATAGGGGAGAGAAGTATTCTTTGTATTTTGCTTTTTGACTACCAGCACCAAAATAGGATTCAGTTTTGTTTGCAGTGTATTTCCAAATAGCTGACATTATTTTGGACCATAGAAAATTTTAGAAAGAGTGGTCTAAGTTAGAAAAGGATAAAAATGGGCAATGCTGGTGCTTATAAATGCAGTTTAAAAAAAGGGAGGGAGAGGAAAAAACAGCAACCCACTCACACAAAAACAGGCAGTGAACTTTGCCCAGTGTGTCACCTTTTCTTTTTTCAGGCCAGCATCGTGACAGGAGACCGAGTATGGAGAATGCCTCTTTTTGAACATTACACAAAACAAGTAACAGATTGCCCTCTCGCAGACCTGAGTAACATTGGGAAGTACAGCAGGTAACGCTGCACCATCCCTCACACCCTGTCCTTGCAGCCTGCAGCCCAGCGTTTGGGCTGGTGGTGTTGCTTTAGAAACGATTCCTCTTTCTGCTTCCTGCAGAGCTGGAGGAGCGTGCACAGCTGCTGCCTTCCTGAGGGAGTTTGTGACGGCCCCTCACTGGGCTCACCTGGACATTGCTGGTGTGATGGCCAACAAGGACGAGGTGCCGTACCTGCGGAAGGGCATGGCTGGGCGCCCCACCAGGACGCTAGTGGAATTTGCGGCTCGGTTAAGCCAAGACAGCCACAATCCCAAATAAAATGCTTAAATGTTTATTCTAAAATCATCCGCACGTGCCTTAAGGAAAAAAAAATGCAGTTTGACCAGGTCTGGATAAGTGAGTGCCCCAAACATGCTTTCACAGAAGTGACGAACTGCACGTTTTATAAATCAAGAACATCTCACCTGTGAGACTTTTCTTCCTCTGTTATACAGCTTAAAGTAAAAATACGCTGTTGGACCTACCTGAGGTATTTAATACCAGACCCTGACCGTGGGAACTACTTTATGTATAAAGGAAGCACAGTAACCAATAAATCTTGCACAGTGTGTTCTGACTGAGAGAGAACTGACAGCGGGGGAGCGGAGCTGTGCCTGCTGTGGGTGCCTTCACCTCTGGTTCCGCTCTTACAGCAATGCTGCAGAACCAGCGGTGCGACGCACGGCCCGAGCGCGATGTAGGATAGCGGTTTTGGTTTCGAGAAGGGGGAGGTCCAGTCAGGGAGTAACCAAAACGCGGGAAGAGGCGAAAAAGCCGCTGCTTACCTGTGGAACCGGGGGGGGCTGGTTGGGGGTGCGGGCTCCCGGCGGCAGACCCGCCTGCTGCCCTCGCTTTCTCCCGTCTCCGCCTGGGGCCGAGGAACGCCCCTGAGGAGCCGCCCGCCTCCGCCGTCGGCCGCTGCGCGCATGCGCGACTCCGCAGCCAGCAGCCGTGCGCCATGGCGGGCGCGCTGGGCGGGATGTTCGCCAACCAACCGCCGGGACCCCCGCCGCCCGGACCTCCCGGCGGGCCGGGGCCGGCCGGCCTCATCCCGCCTCCGACGGGGCCCCGCAATCCCAACAACACGCTGGTGGACGAGCTGGAAGCGTCCTTCGAGGTGCCGGGGCGGGCGGGGCGGGGCGGGGGAGCCCGCGGCCGGGCGGGGGTCAGTCCTGCGCCGCGCCCTCACCTCCGCGCTTCCCTCCCCGCAGGCCTGCTTCGCCTCGCTGGTCAGCCAGGACTACGTGAACGGCACCGACCAGGAGGAGATCCGCACCGGTGAGCGCTGCCGAACGGCCGGGCCGGGCCTGGGGGCGGCGGGGCGCTGCCGAGCTCCGCTGTGTGGCTGCGCGCTCGGGTTACGCGCGCGGGTGGGAGCGCGTTGGTAGCGGCGTGGTGCAAAAGGGGAGCATCCTCCTCAGTACGCTGTGCTGTAAGCCTTGCACGGAGCCTGCCGCGTGGGCTTGCTGCTTGTTCAGCCACACTGCACGGATTATCGTGCCGCTCTTTATCATTATAGAAAACATGATAAGACTCCTACTGGGGAAACAAAAATAAAAATTCTTGCACCTTTAAGTTAAGCGCTGAGAATTTGCAAAGCAGTGTTTGATGCAAAGAGTCAATACACGTCCTTGTGCTATTGACATGTACCAGAAATCCCATCCAGAAGAGCAGAAGATTTATTCTAGGTGGTATAGTAAAAGGTGTGTTTAGCGACATGCACACAAGTGCCACCATGGGCCTGCGGTGTCTTTCTGAGAATCTTTTCTGTCTTTCCCTGTAGGTGTTGATCAGTGCATCCAGAAATTTCTGGATGTGGCAAGGCAAACTGAATGCTTTTTTCTGCAAAAAAGATTGCAGCTGTCTGTCCAGAAACCAGAACAAGTAATTAAAGAGGTACGCTAAATTGGTTTGCCTGTGTTGTGCTAGACCAGAGATGGTATCCAGCAGTGCAGGTAAATTGCCTCATTTGCACTCATTTTGGGTTTCTCACTGTGCCTGAAGTTGGTAAAACCCAGCTGTTAGTGTAGCTCCCAGCACAAACCTAAAGAAGTGGGATGGGATGCCTGCTGCTCTGGGGAGAACAGAGCACAAATAACATTGATTCATCTGAAGAAACATATGAGTTTGATTTTGCTGGAGTAATGATCATAGAACTGTTGGTTGGTTGGAAGGGACCTCAGGAGACTTTCATGTCCAACCCCTGCTCAAGCAGAGTCCCCTGGTGCACACAGCCCACAACTGGCCTTTGAGTAAATCCATGGAAGGAGACTATGCAGCCTTTATCACCCACACAGCACAGAAGCGCTTCCTGGTTACTTCCCAATCTCTGAAATATGTAACCTAGTGTATTTGCAGGACCTTCTCACTTAAGCACTTTTAAGCATCCCTTTAAGATCAGCTTGAAAAGTCAGGCTTAGAAAGTTGATGCATGTTAAGCAAGGTTTTTTATTACTCCTAGCATTACTGCCTGTTTACTAATACCTGTTTTTTTCACCCACAGGATGTTTCAGAGTTAAGAAATGAATTACAAAGAAAAGAAGCATTAATTCAGAAGCATTTGAGTAAACTGCGGCACTGGCAACAAGTCCTGGAGGACATCAGCGTACAGCACAAAAAACCTGCAGAAATGCCCCAAGGTCCCTTAGCGTACCTGGAACAGGCATCTGCTAATATTCCTGCTCCAATGAAGCAAACATGAAAACCTGATAGTCTTTTTACTTCATCTGCTTTTTGTATAATGTAATTTGTACTACAAATATTAACAGTTAAGATGGAACTAAGTTAAATAAATACTCTTTTTTGGAGAAAAAAACACTTTGGTTTTATATTTAAGTTGAAAGTACACAGAGTTCCTGTTCAGAATGCTTTCTGGTAGAAGTGTACTTTCCACAATACATCCTGTTCTTCTGGAAAGGATGGTCCTAGCTTTTCCCTGATTGTATCTTGCTAGTATGATGCAAATACACACAAAGGTTCTTGTTAGGATGGATGGATGTCTCTCTGCAAGTGCTTAATTTCTTCATGTAGCTGAGGAGTAAAATGGGATTCAAATCCTTCAGCAGTTGCAGATGAGCTATCCAATCTATAAGACTAGACCGCTAGTTGGACAATTCCCTCCCCCTGTGTTTGTTGAGGAATTACCTGAATGTTATTTTATTTGCAGGTGCCTTTTTTGTGAATAGCACCATTCCTTCCTGGCAATAAGGTGGTTAGTGTGACTTGATAAATTCAGTCATTTTGGTGGGCGTCAGAACAATATGGGGACAATGTATGCAGTTCCCATAAATCCGGAAGTCTGTGCCTCAGTCTGACTCACCCTTCAGCATAACAGCACTATTTTGCAAGCCATGAAAGTTGGTCACTTACAAGCGAGTTTTAATGTTCGTACTTACATACTATCCTGATTCATCAGGCTGTTACACGTGTTGAAGTGCACCAGGAACATTACATGACAATACTATACCAAACAATTCATTAAGCTAAGCAGAAAATATTTCTAAAACAGCTTGCTGTAAGCTTACTATTCTTAGATGTGTATCACATGCTGCTCAGCATAAAACAGCTTTAACAAGAAACCAATTTAAAACAAAATTACATTACTATGCAGAAAAACAGCTGATGAAGCAAGCATATAAACCTAGAGAAATCACTTATAAATAGTATCTTCATCTGGAGTCTATAGCAGAACATTAAAGGACAAAATGCATATTTAATGTAATTGTGGAATCGTACATTCTCTTGAGTAAAAAGTCATTTTACATAGCAATATTAAGAATTTTGCTTTTTCTTCATTTTTTACAGAGATTATTAAAAAAATGCATTTTGCTGAAATCTGTGCCTGTAATTCCATTATAATCAGATGTAAGAGAGTGCTGTTGTTCCTAACAATATCCTTGGAAATTATTTCAATACTTTTGTTGCAAAACTTATTAGATTAACATTCCCTAACAGAAAATAAACAGCTCTTCTGGTAAATCTGAGGAATATGTAAATGATTTGCTTTAAAATGAAAAGTATTTAGTAAACCATTCTTGATGCTCAGGGTCTTGTATTTGGTCATCTTTGGTTTGTGGTGGTTCACTGCCATGTGTCCTGTGCAAACAAATAAATGTTAAGATTGTAAGCAATGCTAACAATATTTCATATGTTGGGTTTTTTTTTTTTCCTCAGAAAAACATAAGAATCCAGTGAACAGATCTGTGTTCACAGGAACTGTGGGACCTGTGCCAGCTAGACACAAACTGGGCTAATAGCATTGGAATTAAGACAAAGGAGAGTGTGAAAAGGAAGCTAAGCAGCAATGGAGGAATGTTTGAATGTAATTCTTGACATCTCAGAAGTATAACAATAGGATGTTTTGAAAAAAATGGCAGCTGCAATTCACTTAAAAATATATAATTGGTGCATGAAAATTGGACAGAAGTTTTATTTAGAACTGAACATTTTATCTTAATGTTAACTGGTCTCTATAACTGATCCTATTACATAATCCCCAAATTTTCAGTATTCAAGATGCTTTTTATGCATTTATGTTAATTTCACTTAGTTTACAGTAGCACATATGAGTTCACATCATAGTTCACATTATCTAGTCCCAACCACCCTGCTATAGGCAGGGACACTTCCCACTAGACCAGGTTGCTCAAAGCCCCATCCAGCCTATCCCTCCAGTGAGGGGGCATCCACAACCTTGATGGGCAATGTGTTCCAGTGTCTCACCACCCTCACAGTAAAGAATTTCTTCCTAATATCTAGTCTAAATCTACTCTCTTGCAGTATGAAGCCATTTCCCTTCATCCTGTTGCTCCACGCTCTTCTAAGGGCCCTCTCCAGCTTTCTTGTAGACCCCCTTCAGGTACTGGAAAGTCACTATAAGGTATCACAGGAACCTTCTCTTCTACAATCTGAAGAGCCCCAGTTCTATCCTTGTGGGGAAGGTTCTCCAGCCCTCTGATGATCCAGGCCCTCCTCTGAATCCGCTCCAACAACTCCATGTCCTTCTGTTTGAGGCTCCAGAACTGGATGCAGTACTCCAAGTGGAGACTCATAAGAGCAGAGCAGAGGAGCAATCACCTCCATCGACATGCTGGTGACAATTCACTTGATGCAACCCAGAATATGGTTGGCCCTCTGGGCTGCAAGCACACATTGCTAGTTCATCTTGAATCTTTCATCAATTGACACTCCCAAAGTCATATTGGCTACCACTAATCACGTCACCTTTATTTTCCACGTACCCTAGTAGGGCCTTCCGAAAGATCTGCTCCATGATCTTGCCAGGCACAGAGGTGAGACTGACTGGCCTGTAGTTCCCTGGATTTTCTTTTTTGTCCTTTTTGAAAATGGGGGTTATGTTTCCTCTTCTCCAGTTAGTGAGAACTTCACCAAATTGCCATGACCTTTCAAATAAGATGGACAGCAGTTAGGCAGCTTCATCTGCCAGTTTCCCTCAGAACCTGTGGATGAATCCCATCAGGTCCCATGGACTTGTGCACCTTCAGGTTCTTTAGGTGGTCTATCTTCATTTACAGCACGCAGATCTCTCCCAGTTTTTACCTTTGCTTTCTGCAACTTGGACAGTGTGGATAGAGCCCTTGCTGGTGAAGACCAAGGCGAAGAAGTCATTGAGTACATCAGTTTTCTCCATATCTCTCTCACATCTCCAGTTTCCTTCCAGAAAGGGTCCAACATCTTCCCTGGCCTTCCTTTTATCACTGCTATACCTGTAGAATTTCTTCTTTTTCCCCTATATGTCTCTGGCTAGATCTAATTCTACCTGAGTTTTAGCTTTCCTAACCTGATTTCTGGCTGCTCAGACTTCTTTGCAGTCCTCCTAGATAACCTGTTCCTGCTTCCACTGCCTATAGACTTCCTTTTTATGCCAAAGTAAGTCCAGGAGTCCCTTGTTGATCCATAGAGGCCTCCTGGTATTCTTGCCTACCTTCCTCTTTCTTGAGATGTACTGCTTCTGGGCTTGCAGGAGATGATCCTTGAATACTGACCAGCTTTCTAGGGCCCCTCTTCCCTTCAAGGCTTTATCCCATGTCATCCTGCCAAGCTAATTTATGACTGATGGATTTAAAAGAGTAAGAAGCAGCCAAGCTACTCTTAATGTCCCTATGTATTACTCTCTAAAATACAAATCTGATTTGCCGTGGCAGACATCTGGCATGACACAGAATGCTTTCATCTCTAAGATGTAGGAATTGCCAAGCTGGTTCCAAGCCAGCACCCTGTGTTACTGTCTTTGGCAGGAGTCAGCACCATCTGCCTTCCAGGAAAGAACTCCACAGCATTCAATGTACAGGGTAATTACTGTCCTCTAGGATGCAGTTGGGAAGGCTGGCTTTTGTGCTGAAGTATAGTGGTAATTTTTTATGTGCATGTATAATTGTACCTATATTTAGTATTAACTACATATATTTTTAACTCTTTCTTTGAGTTAATTTACATTTGGAAAATCCTAAACACTTAAATGATAGCTCATAAATTTGAAGAAAAAATAAGGTTTTCAGCACAAACCCACTAAACTATGAAGTTGTTTGAAATCAAGAACAGCAAAAGATCTTGATGTGGAAGACCACTGGAAGACCACTAAGTATCTGCTAATCAGTTTTTAAGTCTCTAAACCCTTTGCCAAATGATTAGCCTAGGGTCATTCAAATGTCTCCTAATATAAAAGTTCATCTACATCAGCTAGGTGCAAAACAAGGAGACAAAAGTAAGAAACACCTCTTTAACAGAATTACTGATAGGTACTCAAAGCTTTAAACAGCCATGTTCATTATTAACCACTCCAATATTTGCAGTGCTTCTCCCTTTGTATCTGGCACGCTTGCAATGACAAGATCTGCTGAGCAGTTATTAGTCTACATTTGCAGTTAAATTCTGGGTCTATCTGGAGAAAATTGATCACATGAAATTCAATAAGAGACAGAATGTGCTTGGATGTCTACAAGATTCAGAATACAAATTCACTGAAATTCTTTGAAACCACATCAAAATAAACAAATACCTTGTGGAAGTGCTGCTGTCTGAAGTCTGTGCTGTTGGAGAACCCACTCTGAGGCATCCAGGACTCTGGTCTAGGCTTGTCGATTTTGTTATTTGAGGAGCACTTCTTTTTGATCTCAAGTCACCACTCAAAAAGCTCCTTGCATAGGAAGCTAAATTTGGTACACTGACAACACGACTGGGCACCTCAACTGGTCTCTTCTGCTGCTTTTTATCATAAAAGAAAACTGTATCACACACACGTTTTTCACACTTATAGTATAAAAACAGGTAAAAAAAAAAGGGCAACGTGGGAGGAGCATGCAAAAATGAAGTTTCTCATCTTTTTCTAATTTAGAATACATTCTCTTTCCAGGGTATGCTGTAAGCATCGATGGGGTTAGGTAGTCTGATTAAAACAACCTGTATATTTGACTTTGAGGTTTTAGATATACGCAGAGCTCAGTTAGGTGCTGACCAGGGACAAACTGCAAGTAGCATGAACCAAAATTCAAAATCCTTCTTGATACATACAACATCAAAGTAACTTCCAGTTACTTGCAATCAATAGTAGTGCTTAACCCAGTGGAAGACTGAGCTGCTTGAGAATCCACTGCTTTGTATTTGCTTAAAAACTTGTACCAATGCACTTCTGCTGAGTTTGTTTTACTCAGAACCTGCTCACAGGTGAGTCTATTGGAAAGAATTCTACTGAATAACATTACTATAGGAAATTAACAGGACCTTTTCTGTTCTGGTTATTTGTATGACTTGAATAGGGGCAAAACATCATAATCTGTAATTTTAATTGAATTACCTATCTTACCTTCATAGGAGTCAAACATCCTGGATTAGGGGTGAAAGAAAAAGATCGATTTCTGTAAGATTCAGTACTGGCTAAAAGTGAATGCTGAAATTTTCTTCCTTCCTGATGGAAAAGAAATTTATATGTCTCTTTGGGGTGTAAACATATTTATGTTAAAGACTTGAAGAGCAGAGAGAAAGTTTCAATCTGAAGCAATGTGCAAAACACTGAACAGTGCCTTCAAACAGATGCCAAAATATGTACGTACATGTAAAAGTATATCTTACCACCAGCTGCTTAATAATTTCTTCTCTCTCACTTAGTTTATCTTGCAGGCAGCTTATAAGGTGTATATCTTCTGGTCTGGACTCTGGTTTTCTTGTGTTTTCTTCTAATTTTTTAAGTCTGTGCCAAAGAAAGGATGCAGACCAACAAAAATTTTCCTTAGGCCAGGTTCGAGAGACACTTGAGTTGTAGTTTAAATTCCAAGACAGGGACATAGTTAGAAGTCTTCAATAGAACAGTACTTTTAAAAACAGGCATGTGTGCATAGATTATATATAAACACAGAACACTGTGGAGTTCCAAACCAAATTGCCTACCCACTGTAAAAGCCAGCCCCAGTAGAGTACTAATTAAACTTGCACATCATAATACCTATCTAGTTTACTAATGAGAAAAATCTGTACTGCTCTATCTATTCATATCTGTATCTATCTACTTGTTCTCTTTCTGACCCAATACTTTTAGAGTCTACAGGCCATTTCCAACCATATTTGACTGAGGTCTCAGAAATACAAGTTTCCTATAACTTTTATTTTAAAAAGAGGTTTGGATGGTCTGCTGCTTTAGTGAATCCTGTAAGATAAAGCCTATAGTAAGATGTCTGTTCTTTAAAATGCTTCAATCAAGGAAAAAGATTCAAATTAGAATTTACGCCTTCTTAAAGATGGCGTGGAAACATATGTTTGATTAAACCATGAAAAAAACAACTGATTATTTCATCAGCCAATTTTATGAATTTTGCTGCTCAAAAAGCCGAGAGCCATGAAGTTCATTTGCCATGTGAAGTTAATTACAGAATACCAACCATGCTCTTTTTTTTTTTTTTTTTTTGGTGAGAGGAAAAATTTGAGTAAGAAAAACCCCAATATTACACTTTTGATTTAGTGTATCTCACAGTTTAGATATGAACATATAAATGTTCAAAGACCTACCTACTTGCAAGAAGGTCTCTGCTGGAGCTATGCTGCACAGCTGAGATTTGAGTAAATGACAATGTCAACAACAAAGGCTATTTGTGGGAGGCCTCTAACATACAGCCTGAAGAACCACAGAACTACTTACATCCAAAGAAGGCTGCAAAATGCATCTATTTATATAATAAAATGGGGGTTGCAGTTCAAGAATATCCTGAGAAATTTGCAAGGGAGTGAGAATGAGCAAGATGATGGATCAAGGCCTCTGGAAGCATTTGTGACAAAGATGATTTTATACATCATAACATTGTAAGATGCTAAATGCAGTGTTTAATTTATTATTCTAAAACTGTACAATGGTTTCCTTTAAACAGTAATCAGTTTATTACAATGCATCTGTATTTTTGTGTTTGCAAAGGAAAAACCTATACACTTCTATTTCAGTGCTCATCATATTCTACCCATAAGTAATTTAAATATATACATACAGTAGGAATAATAATAATTTAAAACAGAACTCATTGCCAGTATGAGTCACAGCTTATTTAAATGACATACACAGCTTCTAAGGAGAAGCTCTTTGCTTAGAGATGTGCCTGAGTGTTGTTGAAATCGGATAACAGTTTTGTTTTCCTTCTGGTGATCTTGTTTTAGTACATCCAGTTCTTTTTTATGTTTCATTTTGTGGTCTACTACCAGTAATCTTTCATTAGTATTAAAACACGTCTGAATTCTCATGTTTTAATACTAGTTTATTATCATTGATGAAAGCATGCAGTTTTCAGGTCTTTTAGTGACTAGAAAAGCAGCTATCAGCACAGCTCTGGGGCTTCTGCTGACTTATCTGACTTCATCACATCACTTGCAGTCTGAGGCTGAACCACCCTAACAGTGGAAAAGAGACAAGTTCTTTGGTGAAGAAGCACTTGTTCTGCAACCTTCAGGACATGGAGGGGTTTTTTTATATGATAGTAGTTGCATTCTGCCTATGGTTAGTTTATACATCAAACCTAATGGTCAAGTGTGACAATAAAATATAGGAATTCGTATTAAGTAAAATTGTATTGTAATCTCTGAGATTTTAAGATGAGACTTTTATGCTATATTTTGATCCCATCATAGCAAGGAATTGGAAATAGTTAATAATGCCTACCACCATTCTAAACATAGCAAGAAACAATATAGAAATGCCTTCACATTGTCTTTAACAGACAATATATTTTGAAAAATACTATTATTTCATTAGCACCATCAATCAAAAACTAAAAACTGCCCAATACTTTTTTGAGCCCATCCATAACATTGCTTTTTGATGCCAACCCCCAAGATGAAATACATTTGCTGAAGAATCATATTATCTTACTGCCTTTTGTTTGCTACTGTTTTGTCATACTCTAGAGAAACTTTTTCATTTGAAAAGATTACTTCAAGCAGATTACTGGCTACACTTACTTGGCAACAGTAGCAATGTTAATTTTAAATAATCAGATACAAAAATTTGGCAAATTTTGCAGATAAAAAGTCACAATGAGTAGAAACAACTATATAATTTAACAGCGGAAACAAATACATAACTGAAGACAAGGTCACTGTTGTTAAGGTTACAGTAAAAAGCTGTTATTTTTATACACTCACCAATTTAACTATTTTAACTATAACTATTGCCTTACCTAAATTACTGGCCCTGCAAAAGCAAAACAAGACCTGCAGGCTAATGTTCCACATTTTCTATCGGTTAATCTCAGAATAGCTGTATCAGATGCCTACGACCATTTGAGCTCTTTGATTTTCTCCTATTATTTGAAGGATTTCTCCTTACATAATTTCCATTAATGCTGTTTCTGTTTACTACAGTAGAGTTACACCATCTATCCCCTGTAAAGATTATCCCCCAGCCCAGCAGCTTTACCATTTCGAGGCCTTTTAGACCTCATCGCTGACATGTGACTAATTCTTCTCTTCATGAACAGAAGCTCTCAACTCCAAGGCAGCTGGAGGGCACTGATGAAACTCTGGTTGCAATTCTCTGTTGATCTTGTTTCAAAAGCTTAAAATGAAAGATGCTTTCAAGTATTCCTCCAAAGAGTGCAAAGGAAAAAACTTTCTCTCTCATTCTTTAAATATCCACCAACTGGTAGACAGCAATAGAATTACTCTGGCCACTCTGACAGCCTGCAGAGAGACATCTTATCCCTTGAGTACGTTTCTCTAGACTATGAAGCACATAATTTAAAAGCTCCTTTTATGTATATAGCTGGAGTAGTGAGGAGCATACATTCCACACAACTGCAGAAATGAACTAAAAAGCATTCCTGTGCCAGATCCCTTTGCAAAGAGAGTGTGTTAAATATTATGACCCAGAAACTTCACAGGATTCCAATGGCCATAGAAATGCATTGGCCAACTGCAATCTTGTTTCCCACATAAAAAGTAAGTACTCCAGTTTCTTGCAGACGTGTGTCATGGGTACACTGCTACTACTGCAACACAATGCATGCTCTGAGCCTGTGGCTCAGGATACTAACAGGATGCGGTCCACCTTCTACAGAGACAGGCAAGACTATGAGTTTGCCCTTCTGTGCCCTGACAGCATGTTACAGGTCCAGACTTCTACAAGCACAGAGGCTCTGTCAGTTTCTGCTCTGACTGCCTTCACTCTGCAGGACAAAGCTGGCTGCTACAGCCATACTAGAGTCACACAGAGTACATACAGCATTCTCAGGTGTTGCTTTTACCATTGGTTTCAGCTACAGAGAATGGGTTTAAAAAACTAACATTTATTCTCAGAGACTTCTACATTTTTTTAATAGGTCTTGAATGACTTTGGGATTTAGTGTTTCCAATCCTTTTCAAATTCAGTCAACGTTATGTGGCTTTTTTCCTGTCACCTCTGTGAGGCCACACTGGACAAATTTCTCTGTGATGTTGAACTGAACAATTATTTCAAGTGCTTTTCAGTATGGTTGGAAAAAAGAATATGATACTACTGGTTTTGCAGAACTCCAGCATCTATAAGTAAAATTAGTACTTGAGAAAAGAAATTCTAACATCACAGTTAGAACATCTCTAATGCTAGCTTCAATAAAAGACTCCCTAGATAGCATTGTGAAATGAAATTAAGGCAAACCTTTTGTGCTGTCTCTCCTTATCCTGAAGCTGTGCAGATTCTTGCTTCTGTGTCTCCAACTCAGTACTGAGTAATTCCATTGTGTCTTTCAAAAGTAAGTTCTCTTTCTTGAGCTCAGAAATTTCACTCTGACATTTTTCCAGTTCATCATGAAGAGATCTGATCTGGCTCTGGCTGCTTCCTTCCTAAGAAAAGTACAAAAACTATTTATTCATAGCCTCTTATTATTTAACCTGAACACCTCACTAGACTTGTGTGCATTGATTTTGAGTGATTTATCAAATTTATGTGAAATTCTATGTGCATGACAAAATCTGTGATAACATTTTCCAAACATGCATTATATTCTCCATAAAATACATATTTTTTGTAACGTTTGTTCATTTACTTGTGTTGAAGACTTAATCTTTAAATGGAAAAAAGTCTGCCTATAGGGAAAAGCTGATAAGCAAGGTTAATGTTTTTAAGTATGACATGAAGAAAGGAAACTGACTATATTTCTGCAAGAGAATGTTATTATGCTTGGAGAGAGAAAAGTGATATTACTGCTTTCAGAAAACATAATAAGATATGAAGTAGGAACTGGATTCTTGCCTGTTGCTTCTTCAAGGTCCTCACGCTCCTCAACTCCATTTGGAGCTCTTCTATTTGTTTTTTGAGATTAGTGCATGATGTCTGTTGCTCAGAAATTTCTACCCTTAGAGATCCTAATAACAACGAGAGAGATAATAATTAGTGCAATCAGAGGCCAGGTGGGCAGGGGAGGTAGATATAGACAATGTTCATGCAAACATTAATACATTACATTTTGCTTTCTCCCTTGGTGCCTTTGCCATTAGTAAACAGTAATAGAAAGAAAAAAGGAACACACCCTCTCCGGTAAAAGGCAAACCTATTAATAGACAACTCAACTAAGCAGTAGTACAAAGATGCAGAGCTACAACTGCAACAACTCAGTGTCAGAATCAGAGAAGTAAGGTCTGTGTCAGCTGTTTTTCAGACTAAATCACTGTAATTGTTTGTTCTAACCTTGGACTTAAATGCAGCACTCTTGAGCTTCATTGCAAAGTCACTGCTGTTTCATAAAAGGCCATAATGAAGGAGTTCTGTTTGTGTTATCAAAATGCAACACTTAAATAAGCAGATTTGTCATGTACTGCTGTTTTGTAGACTGTATAAAAGTTTCAGGATGGATCAAGTACCAGGAGAAAGATGTTTGCTTCTCTCATTCTTACAAATTTCCTTGACGAAGCAGAACATAAATTATCTATTGAATGAATTAACTTTAGAGAGCAACAAATCTTTCTAATAAATTTGAATGACTGAAAAAAAGCAAGAACAGATTGCCTATATACTTGAAGTACTTCTAAATTATTATTTCTTTAGTTAAAAAACATTTTATAAATGAGCTTTAATAACCTGAATATAGGCCTGGAGATATTACACGTTCTCATACTGCAGTGTTCTGTTCAGATCTGAACTATTCAGGGAACTTTGAAAACTGAATAAAGAATATGTATGGAGCCACAGATCTCTACTGCTGAACTCAGCAGAAAGACTTGAATCACATATAATAATTCTCCACATAGAAAAAAGAGGAAACATATATACTAACTACAATTTTCCTATATAATACATTCATTATATATACTTGTATGCTGTATACAAGTTGCTGACAGCATAGCGAGGTCAACAAACAAAGGCTACGTATGTATTGCTGGAAGTGTAGGGTATGGGAAAGGAGATGATCCAGAAAATGGGAAGAAAAATGAATGGGTTGAATACCAGCATTTCACAGCATATCATCAAGCAGTAGGAGCTGTGTATGCATAATACATTATACCTAGCAACAGAGTTTGCTGCTTCTGTATCTGCTCGAGTTCGTCCTGCAATTCTTTCTTTGCTCTCTCTTCCAAGGTTTGCATTTCCAGCCTATGAGACTGATGCTGGATTTTGAAAGTCTCATTAAACTCCTTTTTCAAACGCTCTTCTGCCTCCTGTAAGCAAATACCCCCCAAAAAAACCAAAATAGTCAGAGCCTACATATCACCTTGTTGGTTTACTTGTAAACCTGCATGAATCTGGTCTTTCACTGCAGAACTTTTATTATTTTCATCATCATCATTTTATGTGACACTTCATCAACATAGGATTAAAAATGACCAGAAGATGAAAAAGAAAACTTAATAGGGACAAGATAAACTATCACAATATCTTCTATTAGATTTGATGTGTAAAATGAAATAACAACACTGACATACTTATTTGGCACTAAAAAGATGTTTTACCATTCACCAAAGTCCCAGATTTGACCTGAATACCTTTTCTTATCACACTGTGTCAGACAAAGGCTTCTATCTTTCATTTAGTCTTTCTTGGACAGAACTTCCCATCATCACTGGAAGTGCTACTGATACATTGCTGGAGTAGTTGCTCTGTAGCAGCTCTGAGAACAAGCTCCTATTACCAGTTTCATTTTTATTAGCTCCTGCCTCCAGCTTGGTTTGATAAAGCTGGGATTTGATTCTCAATATGTAAACAAGATATTAAATCATTTTTATAGGGGTTTTACCAAATGCATTTAAAAAGGTTTTCCCTAACGTATGTAATATAAAAAAGAGACATACTAAATCCATGCTACAAGTGCATGTAGATTTTTAAGCTTTTTTTTTCCACTTGAACAGCTACTTACCTTCAGTACTTCATTATACTGCATTAACATTTTGTCACTGAAATAAATCCCTTTGAACTTTTAGAAGCCTTCATTATCTACTTACAGAATTCATTTCTTGAAAGCATCTAAGCCAATACTCTTTGCTATACACGCATACTATACTTCTTTTATATTATTTACGTATAAATGGATAATGGATAAAAAATAATAAAAAGAGACTCCTATTAATAAAACATTTAGGAATTCCCCTGTATTTGTGAAGCAGAGCACACCTAGAAGAGTTTACATTCATCCTAGGCTAAGTATAGACTAGGATACAGTATTTTATAGAAATAATTTTATTCATACTGTGATCTCAGTAAAAAAAAAAAAGTTAAAATGAAAACACCACCACCACCACCCAACAAAAAACCCAACCCTTCAGATAACAAGGTTTCAAAATCACATAATAGCTCATTATGAGCCACAGTGGCAGCATATAGTTAACAGGTAAAAAATGAGCTGATACTCAGAGGTTTCTAACGTTGTTTAGCCCATCCATCTGTTTTTTTAACTCGTATCTCATAAACTGACCTTGAGTTCCTGTTTTTTGTTTTTCTCCAACATTTTCAAAACTTTCTGATGTGATGCTTCCAGCTGCAGTTTAACATTCTGGTTTTCTTTAATGGTGTTTTGAAGATCCTGCAAAAGCTTCTCCTTTTCTTTGCTGGACTGCAGATTGTGTTTCTTCAGTGACTCCTTGAAATTATCTGCTTGTTGGTCTAATATTTGCTTCAATTGAGCCACCTACCAGAAAAGCAAGAAAGTATTAATGGCTACGCTAACAATGGAGAAGAATTATGTAAATCTGAGTAAACTCTATGATGTTTTTTGATGTGTTTTGTGATGCTCCGTGAAAAATAGTTTTCAGTGAAGAAGGGAGCTAAGTGATTTTTTCCAGATGACAATATAGTAATCCAGAATGGCTTTACTCAACTGAAAATATTCAAAGAAATTTTAAAAGCTTTTTTTTTTTTCATAGCAATGCTATTTAGTAGGAAACTTTGAATTCATCATTTGAAACATTTCATTTAGAAATTTAACTTAGTTTCTTTATTTAAAACGACAGTAACACTTCAAATAAAACATTAATTAAAACTTACAACTTAAAGACACTCTTGAATTTTCCTTCAACCTTTCATTGCTTTTTAATTTGATCAACAAACAGAAAGCAAATGATTTGTGCAGCTTTAATGAGTACTTAAAAAAACCCCAAACAACTGAAATCACCCCTTCCGAAGAACATCTTGAAGCATTAGAAGCAAGAAAAATACAACGCTTCTTAAAGTTCTTTTGGGAGGCAGATACCCCATCAAAGAGAATCTGGTGAAACAATGACATACCTTTCGCATACCCTGCTTTTTGTCCATCAAGTACTTTTCTTAAATTAATTCTTTTCAGATCATCTTCATCTTGTATACAGAGTCCATAGTCCAACTGGCACAACGGGGTACAAATCTGGAGGCAGGCTTAAGACTGAGCTTATTGTCAGCATTGAGATGTAGCTGTGAGAGTCCATTTCTAATGTAGTAGACCAGAACTAATGGAAACAGGAATTCTGCACATCACACCAGCTGTTTTATTTTCCTTCCTTTCTTAGCTTAATTACTAAATACAGTAGACATGTCTGTAGTAGCAGTCACAAAAGCAGAGTTCTCTTTATAAGAATAATGTTGTGAATTTTATATTTTTTCAGGGGGAAAGAGAAGAATGAGTCTGCTCTCTTCCCTATTCAGTAGGTTTTTAAACATTCACCAGCAATTTGTATTTCCCATCCTTCCTAATTTCATGAACATCCTGAACTTTCTTAGCACCTCAAAGTTCTTTTGCATGAAAGGAAAATGCATACCTAGTAAGGTCGATTCACATTCTTCCTGCTGTGTCTTAAGCTTCCAAGTCTGCTTTCTCACTTTGCCATGCCTCCTACAAAACCTTTACCTCTCTTTTCTTTTCAGAAGCATGTGAAAGAGTATATGTCCGTATTTCATGTTTTTCCATGCTTGTACTTTCCAAACATAGAGAAACTGAAATCAAACTGTGAAAGGGAGAAGTGTGCTTACAATTCCATATGATTCAAATGATAAATCACACAATGCTCATATTACTTTAATGGTACAAATTACATAACACACATCTATAAGTTGGATATAGATTATAAGCGGAGACTTCTTCACGTTCTTGCTTTTATATTAATACATGTTCTTTTTCTCTTCTTCAGTATTGCCTTGATTTTTTTTCCCCCCACATAAATTGCAAACAGATTGCTAATTGAGGAAGCACTTAAGCTAGTTAAACAGTTGTTTGTAACTTCAGCTACACAGTCATGGTCCCTTCTGATGCAGCATCACAAAATCTGAATGAAGCATCATTCACATTTCATTCTTACAGTGCATTCCAGCGTATTGTGTTACACACAAGAACAGGAGACACACTGTGCAAAAAGCTCTTACTTCTCACTAACTTTTTGGCCACAGGCAGCATTGCACTATCCAAAGGGAGATAAAAACAAGCTACGCCATATTTCCCCAAATCCTAGGAATACTTTCTCATGATAACTAAATATATTCCATTTTATGGCTCTTTTTTCCAAAAGTCAGTTGAGCGTGCTGACTTCTTTTCTCCACAGGATATATTCTCTTTCCCTCTCTTGAGGCCCTTCTCCATTCCCAGATGGACTGCAGCCCCTATTCAAGTACTCTCAAACCCTATACTTCTCACACAGGTTCCCTCACAGAACAGCGAGATCTACAGAACAGTGCTGAGAAGGCTCAAAATGCTACAAAACAGCTATAAGCGAGTCGCTGTTCCACTTTTTGAGTATGGTTATGGCTGTACAACTGCAGTTCTCTACACAGGCCAGTTTACTGTACTTCTTCTATTTAAATAAATTTGCTCTTTCCTTCAAATCAAAGTCATTTTTCTTTCTCCAGTTAATTGATGGTGGCCATTACTGATCATCACTAATCTTGAACTTTTTCCCTTTGAACTGCCTCTAACAGTCTGCTCACAAAGGACCAAACCAGTATTGTGGTTAACACTGATATCCTTTACCAGATGGGGCAGTGCACCATATTTGAACTTCAAAGTTTCTTAGTTTATCACTGATATTTCATGTTCTGAGATCTACAGCAGTATCAGTAATTTAGACATGACAGAAGTCTGCAAGCAGAAATGAATTTTGTTAAAAACAACTCTTTAGCAAACTTGGGAAGCTTTTTTCTTCCTGGTGGAAAAACCCAGCAATCAGTAAAACTTTTTGAGTTGAATCAGGCCAAAGGAAATGTTTTTGAATGTACAAGTCAAAATGAAAAGTTAAAACACATTCCCTTCAGACTGAATTCAACATACTGCAAACTTAAATTATTTCACCACCTACATAGAGACTAATGACTTTATTCACAGCACACAAGGGAATAAAAGACAGCAAAGTTGGTTCTGCTGTGCATGTGCAAAAGAGAAAGCAAGCATGGAGGCACAGGAAAAAACAAGGGCAAGAGAGCATGTGCATGTACACTGAACGCAACTGGGATACTTACTCAAGTGATGGAGGCCTAGGTTGTCCAATGACAACTTAACACACAAATGAAGAAGTGGCAACACGAGACACGATCTTATAACCCAGTGAAAAGGGAACACTTTAAATGGAGAGAAAGCTGGCAGAAGGGAAAAAAAACATGATGCCCAGCTCCCCCACACTTCATGGGAATGCTAGGTTCGTAGACAAGAAGAAAACAAACATTCCTTCACCAACTGTTACGTGAATCACGTCTTTTTCTTGTTCTTTTATAAATGCCAGAAAATAAGTTATACCATCTCCCAAACAGATTCAAACCCACTTGGCATTTTTAATTTCCTGTTTTGGATTGGCAAATTTGAAAAAAAAAAAAAAAAAAAAAAAAAAAAAAAAAAAAAAAGCCATCAAGCTTCAACTGTCCCTGACTGCGAGTTTAAGTCAGGGACAATCTTACATTTGTTTGTTGGCTTTTCCCTTTGTGTCATTCTACTAGTTGTCTGTACAAGAGAAGAATTGATTAATATTAATCTTAAAGAAAAATATTGTCTTTAATGTGTCTATATGATAAGATCTGTCTGTGGGCTGGATGTACACCAAAAACAAGCAGATGCCAGAGTCACTTGCCAACCATTACCTTCATTTACAGAGCTGCTGCAACTTTTGTTTATGATTTTCCACAAAGTAAACTGTAAATCATGAGATTTAACCAAATGACATCTCATTTTGCTTCTCACTGTCTTCCAAGCAAAGAGAAAATCATCAACTACCAATAGAAGACATACGTTTCAAAATATTTCAATTCTTTCAGTTTTAATTATTTTATAACCATAATTACTGTCTTTCTTGATTCTCTTGAAGCACCTCTTAAAGTCTAATAGCTAATGGGCAAAAATACTGGGCAAATATATGGCTGTGCATATTTGCCCTCTGACTTCTTTGCTTATTTCAATTCTGTGTTTCCAGATTCTATGAGTATTTGAAGCCTCACTCTACCAGTTCTCTCCTTGTATTTGTTGTATCTAAGCATGAGCTCTCAACGGCAAGATTTAAGTTGGAATCAGAGAGAATATTTTGATTTACCATATCTTTTAAGTAGAAAGATTTCAATACATTGCTAGAGTATGAATTCATATAAAAGACTTAAAACTGTCTTTTGATGTATTATACCACATTTGAGAGTTTGTTCAGACAAAATAAGGCACTCAAATCCTACTCAGTTTCACTCATACTACACTGCTGTTACATCAAAACAGTAACACATTAGAAGTAGTAACAACATAATAACAAAATGCTATTTTATTGCTGTCTTAAGGCTTATTTCAGTTACAGAATCACAGAATGGCCAGGGTTGGAAGGGACCTCAAGGATAATGAAACTCCAACCCCCCCTGCCACATGCAGGGCCACCAACCTCCTCATTTAATGCTAGACCAGGCTGCCCAGGGCCCCATCCAATCTGGCCTTGAACGCCTCCAAGGACAGGGCATCCACAACCTCTCTGGGCAGCCTGTTCCAGCACCTCACCACTCTTCTGTAAAGAATTTTCCCCTGATGTCCAACCTAAATCTCCCCTCCCTCAATGTAAAACCATTTCCCCTCATCCTGCAGTTATCTACCCTTTCAAAGAATTGATTCCCCTCCCCTCTGTAGGCTCTGTAGGTACTGAAAGGCTGCAATGAGGTCACCCCACAGCCTTCTTTTCTCCAGGCTGAACAAGCCTAGCTCCCTCAGCCTGTCTTCATAGGGGAGGTGCTCCAGTCCCCTGATCATCTTCGTGGCTCTCCTCTGGACCCTCTCTAACAGTTCCTTGTCTTTTTTGTACTGGGAGCTCCACACTTAGACACAGTATTCCAAATGGAGCCTCACAAGAGCAGAGTAGAGGGGAACAATCACCTCCCTGTCCCTGCTGGCCACCCCTCTTTTGATGGAGCCCAGGATACCATTTGCCTTCCAAGCTGCAAGGGCACACTGCTGGCTCATGTTAAGTTTTTCATCTATCAAGACCTCCAGGTCCTTCTCCACAGGGCTGCTCTCAAGGACCGCTCCTTCCAGTCTGTATGGATGGCTGGGATTCCTCCGGCCCAAGTGCAAAACTCCGCATTTTGCCGTGTTGAACCTCATCTTGTTCACCTCAGTTAAGTTCACAGTTAACTGCTTTCCAAGATTTATGGCAAGTCCTGACTGGAGGGACAGGAGCAAGCACAACAGGCACACCTCTACAGCTGCTGTGATTATTTGATGATACTCACAAGCCTGCCACCAAGGTTCTGATGAATCCTGCCCTTCTATTTTATGTACCTTGTAATTCCAGAATAGTCTCTTTACAGTTGTTGAACAGATCCTGTGGTGCAAAAGTAAGGGATTGGAGGACTCCAATTAATTAGCATTCAGTCCACACGGGACTTTATATCTTTCCTTCCAAGGCACCAAATAGGTGCAAATCTGGCTTATTTATCAAGAAAAAAAAAAAGTCAGTGATATGGAAATACTGCAGTTTTGAAGTGAGTCCCCAGAGAAGACTAATTATCGTGATTCTGTCTACTCTGCACAGTACTCTAGCTATGTCAGCCCAACCAAAAATATGCCTTATGCTGCTAAGCAAGCTATTTTTAGATGTGAAATATCATCCAGGTTAGAACTGGATTAGTAACAGTACGTTGCCTCGTCTCTGAGGCGGAAGCTCTGGGCTGAGCCACTGCAAAGTTCCCAGCTGGGAATCATGCCTTCAGTGAAACATAATGTGATATAGTAAATGGTTGTTTGTTGGCTGTGAATAGCCAAATATCTATAAAAGGAAAGTATTGTATGTTGAAACTACTTCATTTCTCTGGTGAAGTAATTTCAATTGCTTAGAGGCAATATCTCTAAGTAATTGGTTCAGAAAGTAACAAAAAGAATACCAACAACAATGCAAATTTTTGCTTCAGAGGAACCATTTCTATTTTCACCCCACTGTTAGACTGAAAGATGCACTGAATTGTTTTTTAGTGCATTTGTTCACACTTACATGATGTTGTGAATGTAACATACAATATGATGTACACTATATTACTTGCCTTATGTAGTTAGCAACAACATTTTCTCAGCACCCCTTGCACCTACTATGAACTCACAGTATCACAGGACTAGCAGATAGGAAACAGGCTGCTTCTCCTGTTGTTCTGGCCTGAATTCATGACTTCAAGAAAAGTAATTTGATGGCTCACTGCTTTACTTTTTGCATCTACAAAACCTGAACAATAATTATTTCAAGAAATAAGCCTTTTGATTTCTTTGAGGCCTTCCAATGGAATATATATGCATAAATATATGCAATATTATCAGGTTGGACAGTACCCACCTCTTTCCCTTATACCTCAAATCTGTACAACTTTTAGGCACTACATACGCCAGCATACCACGATAAGTTTTCAGCTTTGAATAGACTAGGATATTCTTTTCTCTTAAGGGAAGTTTAGAAAAGAATAAAGATGACTGAGAAGATGACATAGAATAAAGATTTCTAAGAACCTGCATGTTGTATTAGACACAAGGAAGTCACTTGGATAGGCCAACACAAGTTGGATTGACCTGACATTCTCCCAATGAAGAACACTGTAAAAAACAGTGACATGCAGATGTGTAATAAAACCTACAACCAGGACATAGCTAGAAGTTTAGAGCATTAAGAACTACATTTATATTCTGCATTTGTAACACTGCGTAATGGATAGACTGTCAGAATGCAACTGTTTTGATACCAAAGCATGTATAACTGCATTACTAGTAAAATGAAAAAGGACTATACTTCATTCAGCACTATCACGGCTGAATGGGGAGAAAAGCAGATGTTATATAGTAAATGACCACAACACATGCCGTGATTGCTGAAATATACCACACACCAAGTAGTATAAAAGGAAGGGAAAAGTGAAAGCAGCTGGGAGACAACATTTTGCTTAGGCTCCTGATGGGTCTATCTGTCCTTTTTCTGACTTTGAACACCAAAAGAGGTCCTATTACAGCCACTCAGAAATTACAAAAACCAGCTGAGAAAAATCTAGGGTTTCATCTCTTGCTGAGCTATTGCTATGCAAGATCCTACTGAACTTCCTGGAAGTGAAACTGCATAGGTGCAGTGAAGATACAAAGTGACGGAAATTACAGTCAGTCAGTCACAACAGGGTTATCTCTAATTCACTAGTTCAACAGTGTCAGCTACCTATCTCCTATTGCTGTCCATTACTTTAAACTAAACAGAATTTGGGGTATTTGGGAATATTCTGATTTTCTTTGGTAACATTTTGGCTTCTTAAAACCCAGATTGACAGGAAAAAGTAGAAAAAAATTGTCATGATGAAAGCACTCTTTACCTAGTTAAGTAATTGCTTTACAGGGGTTCTGTTTTTTTTGTTTTGGTTTGGTTTTTGTTTTGTTTTTTTGTGGCTTTTTTTTTGTTTGCTTTTTTTTTCCAGAAAATTATCAAATCATGACATTTGAGTGTACAAACATTTTGGCAGATAAAGTAGCCTGGAAAATTTGCATTGCTTGGCCTGCACATAACTATACACACAGGTGGATAATTTAATAGCGAAACATCTCAGGTACTCATTTCCAGATTAATACATGTTAGCAGATTTCTATTGCAACTTAGATATAACTGGAACAGGGAATAGTACATAAGGCACGTAATCCTAAAAGTTACTTTGGAGTCATGATGTTTTTCTACTTCATTTTTTATATTGAGAACATAGACACGTAAATAATTGCTAATATATAAACTTCTGCATGCTCTAACCTGCTTCAGTCACCCCATCAGCTACTTCATCAGGCAGGCAGAGCAAAAATAATGAGCCACTCAATCTTTTTAACCATTCAATTTTCTTGCTTAAGGAAGCAAGCAAACAAGAAAACCCTTGTCATGGTTTTATGTTTTTTGGTTTTCAGTATTCCACATCAAAACATCATGTACTGGAATTAAAGTGTTGATGCTCCAATTCCAGGTACCTATCCCTATACATTACGGAAGTCATGGGATCTGACCCTCCAGGTGGGGCGGTCTCTTACTGCCTGGCAGTGGGTGCTGGAGGGTGCTTTCCTAGCTGTTCCAAGCTTTTCAGGTTTGACTCGGTCTCAGGAACTCTCTCTCCTATCTTATTTGATTTATTAGTCTCAATTTCAATTAGATTGTATTACATTGTGTTATCTTGCATTCCGATATCATAGTTAGTAAAATAAGTTTTCCTCCATAGATTGTTGCCACTGTTTTTTTCCTCCCTTCCTTCGTTCCCATTCTGTGGGGCCGGGAGGGTGAGAGGGGGGCAGGGGCCTACTGCCCCCTGTCACAGGCATAGATCGATCTAGTTAACTCCATGACAGCCCTTTTACATGTCTACACACACAAACAAAAACAAACAGAAGATGATTTCAAATCCACATAGCCCCATATGTAGACAATCAGAGTCACCATCCAACACAGAGCCAAATTCCTTAGCATAAAGCCATAATGTGACACCAAAGAGTGGTATATTATGAAATTTATCAAAATAAATAGGCATGTCAAAAATCTTCATAGACATTAAGGAGCAGTGTTTTTTGTTATTTCTATCTTGCATATTTTCTTGAATGACAATGACAGCAAACATGATTATACAGAATTATAGAATTGTTTGAGTTGGAAGGGACCCATAAAGGTCATCTAGTCCAGCTTCCCTGCTGTGAACAGGGACACCTACAGCTGGATCAGATTCCTCAGAGCGTGGTCCAGCCTGACCTTGAACATCCATCACATCTCTGGGCAACTTGTTACATATGTAATCAAGAATCTTTCAGAAGAAAAAATGAAAAGCCCTGTTATTACTAATTTACATTTATGACTAAACTTACCTCAAGTGAAGAGTTTTGAAGCTTCCCAGTTAGGGCTTCTTTTTCTTTCTCTAGTTGCTTTATTTCACACTCAGATTTTCTTTTAAATTCCTCTAGTTGCGTCTGGAGTTCCTTAAGTCCAGAAACAAAAAAGAAGACTATACAATTTACTCAAGAGTTCCTTAGTACCTTTCTGCAACACTCTAAGAAGAGATGATTATAAGCAATAATATTTGTTGCCTAGAAGTAATAAACATCTACTGGTATGCCTTTTTTTTTTTTTTTTAAACTATATTATGAAATGATCAGCATTTAAGTTTGATCTGACTTGTGTGAAGAGCTTGTCACATCATTTTAAGTATACCTTGTACAAACCCATCCTCATAAAACAATACTGCATGTAACAGACAAAGTCCATCTAGTAAGGCTTACAGTTGATAGTGCAACTATGTTCCTTGAAACACTGTATCTTAACACACAGATCTCTCACAACCAGATAAATCAATTTACTCTCATAGATTCCCTTATGAGAAGGGGTACTACATAAATGCACAAACTTCAGCAGTTTCATAAACAGAAATGAATTCTTCTAAAGAGCACTTTAGAATCTCAAGAATCGGAAAGGGACTACAGAACATAGCATTAAGTGACAGGACACGTCTTTCATGACTTCAGAACTCATCTGCAAGAGTTTTGATTATTCTCAAAGAGATCTTGAACTTGGAAAGGTACAGCAGCATTAAAACTGAGAAAAACAAAAAGCAACACTTGGCCAGTCTGATGGTTCAGTACTACAATCTGCTCTAATACATGTTTATTTCTTTTGTCTAATAAGATCCTGAGAAACACATCACACAAAATACAGTAGATGAAGAATAGATTTGGCCTTAATTTACACTCTAGTTTGTTACACTGAGGTGTGAGCATCATTGCACATTAAAGCACATGCTTAAAATTAAACACATTTTCCTACATTTTAATGCATTTCTGCCCCCATTTGCGTTCCTACTGCACAGAAACATTACAGACTGCAAATCTACAAAGGACTCATGCTGCTAGGTAAGATAACAGAATTTATCACAGTGAGCACTTCTCATGAAGGTGGAATTCTCTGAAGAATGTCTTAAGTCAATTGTTGCTAATGTGCACTGCTCAGGATACTTGTCTGAATCCACAAAGACAATCATTCTTTGTGACTTAACTTAAATAAGGTCGTGCATACACACTTACGTTTTCATTTATAACTAGTGGTCATGTCACTAAGAACACCTGCATTCCAAATCCATTTACTAACACTTTTTAGAATTAGCTCCTCAGCCTAAACAATGCCAAATTTTGATTAAATCAAAGTATTTGAGTATTTCACAGCAGAGATCCATGGAAATTTAAGTCAGAAATTGGAATACACCCACAATGCATATTTCTTTGGGAGGGAACTCACATTAATCACTCCAACTGTCACATGAAAAGCATGTAATTCTAAGTGTTGCTAAGAAGGCAGTTTGTCACATCAAGGATAAAGTCACCTTCCTGCCTCTGGAGCTTTTTGCAGAAATACATCAGCTTGACATTTTTTTCCCCTCAATTTTTTTCTTT
The DNA here is from genome assembly GCA_037305975.1 of Chrysolophus pictus. Classification (NCBI taxonomy): domain Eukaryota; kingdom Metazoa; phylum Chordata; class Aves; order Galliformes; family Phasianidae; genus Chrysolophus; species Chrysolophus pictus. The sequence continues at coordinate 15,332,895 of CM074579.1, forward strand.
TCCTCTCAGTAAGACCATAGCAAGGAAATCCTTGCATTTTATGATTCAAAATGCCTCCAGTGAGGATAAATCAAATGATGTCACTGTGACCAATAAGATTAAAAACAAATGAATTAGAGCATCTATAAATAGAACACTTCTACCTCCTGCTTTTTTCAGCTTGCTTGAAGTTTTAGATTAACTTGATTACCTTCATATGCTTCATTACGAATCTTCCAACCCATTTAACAGCCATTCCTTCAGACAAGTGTTTTCCTTATGGAACTGATAGTTGTCTTTACAATGCAAGTTCTTTGTGTCTTTTAATTCATACCTTCTTTTTAATTAGCTACAGCTTCCACTATTTATAAATCACATTGGTTATATAACTTGACAAAACCAAGGTAGAATTCTGGGGACCATCACCCGTTTTGTAGGGAATACTCTATTTCAGTGGGTATTCTCTGTTGAAAAGTACTGTATTTTAGTAAACAATATTGAACTATAACCTTTCAGGGTTGTATGACTCATCTTCAGTCTAGGTCTGGTTGTTGTTTTTTTTTTTGTTTGTTTGTTTTTGCTATTTTGCTTCAGCTTTGGGTGTGTGTCTCATTTTCAAGTATGGAGGCTTCCTCAAGGACAACTTCAGATCTTTGGAAAAGTACAGAGGGTGATTTGGCTTTTTGTTATGTTTCCAACAGCAATTCTAATTTTACACAACGCTAGCATTAACAGACTTTCAGGAATTAAATATATATTTCTCTATCTATCTATACGTACACACACACACAGAAGATTTGTGTCTGGACAATCAGCAGGGAAAAACATTGTACAGAGGGAATTCTCAGGATACAAGCAGTCCTCATTGTACTAACTATTTCTGTTTAGCTTTCCAGAAGAACAGACTCTGTTCTCTACTAAAAATAATAATTTTAAAAGTTTGCATTTCAATTTAACCTCAACAGAGAAAGTCTGACTTGTTTCCTTCAACTTTTTAGTTACAGAAGTTGAATGCTATCCTGGTCTAGAGCAATTTCACTTTAAGGATATCAACAGTTTCTTTGCTATCACTGAGCAACTCTTGAACTTGAAGTTATGAACATGAGTCAGCATTCCATTGAATGAGGCTGGAGGTCTAAGAATCCCACAAGATTGATTTCTATAGAATAACCCAAAAACAGAAAAAATATTGCAAGAAAAATGACATTGATTTCAGTATATTTTTGCATGCTGTGCCTTTGAATGTTTAAGAGCAAACCACCTGATTAAGCTCTCACATGTGTTCAGAGCTTCTCTTATTTTGGCTTTGTTCGGTAAAAGTCATTTGCTGCAGTTGTATTATTTGATGTTTTTGTTCATCTACTTCATTTGCAGCTTTGCTCTGGGAATTCAATAGAGCTTCCCAACCTTCCACAGAAGCAACATTTGCATTTCAAATAGCATAACTAACTTGCAGAATTTCCAATGTGAATGACTAACAAGGGAAATAATTCAGAATGACATTAATGAGCATTTTACCTGCTTTTTGCAGGATCTCCTTCTGCTGAAGTATATTCCTCTCTTTGACTACACTTAGATCTTCCTCCACATTTTTTTGATCCCAGAATTTCCTACTGTATTCCCTTAAGCTACACTCCAAAATCCTAAAAGGTGTACTGTGCTTTATTATATACATTCATTTTTTTGTTATCTGAAATAATCATTTTCTCTTTTGGTGCAGCTCCATTATAATGATCTTTCACCAAAAGAGCTTGTTCAAAATAATCTTTTTCTCTTCCATGCACTTAAATTATCTCTGCTGCCAGAATATTTGTATCATGGAGCCATTGGCATCATTGTAAGATGAACACCCATCAAAGAGTTACCATCTAAAATATGCCTATAATTACCCTAAACTTGGAACAGGCCATAATTCCTTTAGTTTCCTGACAATTTGTATTAAAGGTTAATAAATGAGATTTCTGATGAAATTTCATTTTTCCTTCGTCCTTGATTACAGTTGTTCACAAATATACACACTGTCTAATAGTGATTACGTGAATAAAACGTGACAATTAAGTGAAGAATATTTGAGCTCTATCTTAGCAGAGAGAAAAGTCCAGTAGAGAGACACGTTCAGATTTTTTTAGTTTAATGTCTATACATTCCATTTGAAAATTTGCAGGTGGAGTATTTACACTGACTGAAAATGGAGTCACAAATATACTAAGAAAAACGATAACTTTTTTGCAATCTTATCACAGTGGAAAGCACAGCTGCATATTTTCTGCTGCTCAAAGAACTGTGTTTAGTCAACGTATCTAAATCCCTAACAGTATTTGCCATCAGTGGAGTCAACAGCACACTGTTCCCACTCCATGTCCTGGTTTCAGCCCAGGTAGGGTTAATAGCATACTGATGTTCAGTCATTGCTGAGAGATGGGTGCTTGCCAGCCACTGGCCACTGCTACGATGGCAAGGGGCAAGTGGCACGTGGGCATGGGGTGGATGCACCTGCTTTCAAGATTCAAGGCAATGTTCTAAGCTGGTCATAATTCAGCCTCATTTCACAGTCTTAGAGGATCTGAAGTGTACATGGGCTGAGTGAGTATATGTCTATCAGAAAAGATTTCAGTTTTATCTAGCTGATACTAAACGTAAAAATCAAATCACCACAGACACCACTCACTTAATTCCAGTTTCTACTGCATTCTAATTTTTTTTTATTCCTGAAACACTGTTTCTTACATTGTTAAGCAAAAAAATAAATCACATGCCTAAATTCTCATGTTTCCATTGTTCATTTCTCCTGAATGCTATTTACTAATTAATCGTCTTAAGTCATTCTTTAAAACTCTGCACTATAACCTTCCATTTGTCCCAAGTCTCAAGCACTGCTCTAATGCTTACAAAGCACTTGACTCAAAATGAAACTTACATCCCTCCTTCCCCAAATTTTAAAGAATTATAATTTGCACTTTAATAGGCAGAGATAAGGATCACAGTCTTGAATTTTACCTGTATTCTTTCTTTCAGCTTCTGGGAATGTTTCTTCCTCTCATTTATCTTCTGGCTTTTCTCCTCTAGGTCTGCCTCCAGTTTCTTTACCTGCTGTATCCAAAAACCTTTCTCAGCCTCTGAGCAATTCCTTTGCTCCATTTCTCTTTGCTGATGATGATTCTTTGTTTCTGTCATAGATTGCTGTGTAGACTTTTTCAAAGACTCTCTTCCCCTCTCACAGGAGGCTTGCAGTTGATTTGTTTTCTGAGTATATTCTTTAATTGCTCCTTGATTCTCACTCCTCAGATTTTCCATTTCATTTACTAGAACTCGTCCTTCCATGCTGAATTTTTCAGCTAAAATATCTTCATTTAAATTTTCTCTCCTAGATAGTTTGCATTCACTTAGTAGTCCATCATTCTCCTCATTTAAATGCAGACGTTTGTTTTCAAAGTCTGCACTGGTATCTATTGTGTCTGTGGAAAGGGCCATGTGAATGAGTTTTACTTCTGCTCTTGGTTCCTTCTCTTCCACATGCTTCCTGCACAATGTTAACTCTGCCAAGGCTTCTTCCTTTAGTTTCCTGTGTTGTTCTACTGCAGTTTCAAGGGCTTGAATATGTTTTCTCAGCAACTGCTCTTCTTCAACTTTGCTTTTGTACTGGAGAATTGTTTCCTTCATCTCAGCAAGAATGTGCTGAACTTCTTCTTCGTGAGCTTCTTTCAGAGCCTGTATACTATCTTCATGTTCATCATTCTTAGTGTTCAGGGCATATATCACCTATACATGAAGAAGAGCAATAGGAGATAATAGAATGCAGTAAACAACAGTGTTATGAATTCAGTTGCTATATTTATCAAAAGAACTACACTACTATTAAATATTTTTTGCCTTTTTTCCCCACTAGCAACAGAAAGGATAATTACAAACTGCAAATCCTTACAGAGAAAGAATACTGCGAGATTTTTTTTTTTTTACAGATTTTTTTTTTAGAGAATGCTTTTTTTTCTCTTGGCAAGTTATTACCTCATACATCAGGTTTAATCTTTCATACAGAGCCCCTCCTCAAGCTAACTGACTCCACATTAGTAGTTCAATTCATCTCACCTTCATTCCAGCAGCACCTTCTGCTACACTGCCTTTAGCATTATCAAGTGCTGAGCACCTACAGTGGCAGAAGTCTAGAGCCTGTGTTAAGTATATGAGCCTGTATAAAGCCTGAACATTTTTCCTGGATTACTGAATTTGCTTGGATGTGTTTAACCATTTTTTGTGCTGTTTGTACACTGAATAACTTATTCCATTTCAGTTATCCATAAACCAAAGCAAACAAATACACCTTGTGCAAAGTTAACTTCCTCCTTGGCAATAACGAAATAAATCACAGAATCACAGGGGTTGGAAGGGATCTCAAGAGATCATCGAGTCCAAACTCACTGCTAAAGCAGGCACCTTGCAATAGGTTGTACAGGTCTTGAATCACAGAATCACAGAATCACTAAGGTTGGAAAAGACCTATAAGATCATCCAGTCCAACCATCCACCTATCACCCATGGTTCTTGCTAAACTATATCCCTCAACACAAAATCCAATTGTTCTTTGAACACCTCCAGGGTCGGTGACTCCACCACCTCCCTGGGCAGCCCATTCCAGTGCTTGACCACTCTTTCAGAGAAGTAGTATTTCCTAATATCTCCATAGAAGACTTCACAACCTCTCTTGGCAACCTGTTCCAGTGCTGTCACCCTTACCACAAAGAAGTACTTCTGCATGTTTGTACAGAACATCCTATGTCAGGTTTCAGGCCATTACTCCTTGTCCAATCATTATGCACCACCTAGAAGAACCTAGCTCATCCATTTGCTTCCCATCTCCCTTCAGATATTTATAAACATTAAATCAGATCCTCCATAGTCTTCTTTTACTGAGATTACTCAGTCTTTCCTCATGTGGGAGATGTTCCAGGCTCTTTAACATCTTTGTGGCCCTCCACTGGACTCCTAGGAGATTCCTGTCTTTTTTGAACTGGGGAACCCAGAACTGGACACAAACATAAGAGCTGTGAAGAGTCACAAATGCAAAACATGGTCTGGATACATTTCTGGATAAATATGTGGCAAAAGACAGTAATGACATCATATTCCAGAATACAAGCAGAGAAGAAGTCATAGCCTACATTTAAATATATGTATTGTTTGACCTTAGATTACATGTCGTAAATATTTCTGTTATTTTGATAATTTTTTCTATGAAACAGAAATAGTTGCAGGATACTAAGCAGAATCCTTCTCTCCGCAAATGGTAACTGAAATCCCACTACAAACTTTTTTTTAAACCTCCTCAGGAAACAGACTTAACACTACAAGGAAAATGTTAATTTTGCCTGTGGCTCTAGAACGACCAGTAATTATCTCGGGCAACTCTTCTAACTAACTAAGTCAGAAATTAGTGATCACATCTCTGTATTTGATTCCAACAGCAAAACAACAGATAAGCATTAGAACACCCAGCCTTTGTGATTTTTAAAAACTTCTAGCCTAAGCAATGAATTTACCTAGTAAATCCACCTGTCTTGTATTATGTCATATTTGGTCTGACAGTAGAATTTGGATTCCTCCAAAGTCTGACTTAATTGCCGAAGTTCCTCAAATTCCTCTGAGCATTAGTACAAATTGGAGACATTCTACATTAATGGTTATCACCAACGCCTTAAATGAGTCATCTAAAAGATCTGGGAGAAACTCATCTCCCTGCTCTCTATCAGTTATTCTTATCCATCTGTTCAATAGTGGATAGAATCACAAGGAAGAATTCTCACTTGAAAATGCATGGCTTTCAATTTAATATTCAGACTTGACTGTCGAAACCAATTCTTCAGTATCTTAACCTTCTTAAAAGATTTAATTTTCAGAGGGCTGCTGGCATGTACTTTCTGAAATTTAAGCCCCTCACAAATGCCTTTCACTCCCTACTGAATATAGCAACTGCATTCCTATTCCAGCCACCTCATTTAAGAGACTAGAGTTATGTGTAGATGAATCTGGGAGTTTATGTGCATTCTGCTGTAAGGAAAAATATTGAAAAATTATTTCAACACCTGCACACTGCAGTGTACACACTGCTGACTAATGTGGTACAAGACTCTCAACAGCTGTGTGTTGATAAACAGTTCTTTAAAAGTATCTCTAAAATGGATTGGTTAGAGAGCATAGAGAATTGCCTTCAAATGAAAGGAGCACTAGTTCACTCCATGAGTAACCAGCTTAATAGCAATGGCAGCCAGTTCTCTAAAGGCATTTGGGTACTGTACTGATTTTACAACAACTGAGTTATATGACAGGTTGGTAAAAACACTATTACACAGTATATACCACCAGAGCATTATCTGCACAGTGAACGTGTCTAATTAGCCCTATTTCATTCTCCTAATGATGTAAATCTAAATGGCATTTTATTTCCCTTCTGCTTTTCTTTATGCTGCAATAAAATAGCAAAAGATAAAATAATCAGCTCTACCTCATTAACGAAGACAAAGGTAAAGTATTCAAACTCAAAAAGACATCTGTATTCCTACAGTAGCATTAACAAATACTATTATTACAGTAGCTTAACTACCATAATTAAAGAAACTGGTTCTAGCAGGTTGCCTTACTAGCTGCATAAGAATCGAGACAGTTTGATATGGAAGATAAGGATGATAAGAAGCAAATAAGGGATTGCAGAAGGTCATCTTTTGGGCACAAGCTAGTATATAAATCTTTCCTGACTGTGACAGCCAGGAAAACAAAAGAAACAGAAGGAGTCTGGACCCTAATGCCATAAGTTAACTAATGAGAAAAGGCCCTGGAGGGGGTGCCAAGCAGAGGAACTCCTGGCAGCACCTCAAACAAAGCTGGGAAGGAGACAAGTTTCAATTGCTAACTAGCTTGTTAATCTCAACGAGGCATCGTCTCCTGTTCAGTAGTAGCAGTAGTATCTTTTTTTCTTCTCACTAGCAAAAGAAATTGTTTCAGTGAACTCTTATTTTGTATATTTCCCAAGCAAATTACAGGATAATGAGATATAAAAACATATCAGCCTTTAAAGGGCCTCTTTTAAAACAGAGAAATTACTACAGGAAATTATATTCTTGTTCGTTCTAATGCTGAAGAATGAATGTTTCTTAATTAAGGCACAGACCAAGGCTATGATTAGTCACAGCGCTGCTGATCCAATTTCAGACCGGCTCACCTGTGCTGATTTCAGCTGAATGACACTGTTGTAACATTGCTAGGGACCTCATGAACTGAACCTCAAATCTCCTCCTCTGTTTCTCTGTGTCTTCCTGAAAGCACAGGAATCATTTCATGCACCTAAATAATTGACAGCAACTACTGATAAAATTATCCATTTGTGTGTTTTTATGAAAGAAGCCTTAAAAATATTGGCACCAAGCATTCAGAAGGGTTTCAGAGCTTAGAATTATAAGATTAATTTTAAAATCACAAAGAATTTTTGTTTACAGTTTTTGTTGTAATTTCCTTGGGATTTTTCAGTCTTTCAAGTGTGACTTCAGAACTTTAGAACACAAGCTAAGAAAACATATTTTGTTCTGAAGTGAAAGCTGAGCCCCAAATAAAATACCTTTGTTTTCTAAAACTGGAGTTGCAGGGAGAAATACCAAAAATTTCTTCAGTAAGTTTTCAGATTACATAGCTTACTATCATCACATTCAAGAGAAAAAAAATGCTATAAAATGCAATTATTTTCATAATAAATTTATGGCTTATTTATCCACTCAATGTGATAGTACATTAAAATTTATTTGAATCAACACAGACCATACTGAGGTTGATTTTCACTTGTAAAACCCAATTAAAATACCTTATTTCAAGCTTTTAATTGTCAGCAAGTTAAAAATAATTTTCCAAAGTTTCCCACCACTCAAACTTTTATCTATCCTTGTGTAATAGGCACAGCTAACAAATTAACAAAGGCAGAGATGCAAAGAGCATAGGGCCAGCATACCTTCAGTGGGCTTTATAGGCTCAAAGTCAGAGCTGGGAATCCTGTTCACGGTGCCAACATGTATATTTGATGTTCCACACAATGGAATATCAAATACAGAAAACCTTAGTTTAGTGGCCTTTGTATTGCACTTGATCTATCTGCAATTGAATATGAAATTAGCCCCGTCTAAATCTTATGCAGAGACATCCAGCTGTCCCTCATTCTTTGTAGTTTCTAAAAGATAAACAGAATAGTTGCCAGGCAACTTCAGAAGGAGGAAAGTAAAACTATATTGCAAGAATGTTTCCAACAACAGAGCTACTCTAAATGGCACCAATGCCATGACCCAACAATGGCAACAAGGTTCTATAGAGCCACAAAGTTTAATTTCAGGAAACAATTTTTCTGCTGGGAAACTCATACTGGGTCTGTGATTCCGTGATTGGTCCACAATTCGCCTGTTTCACAGAATGGCCCAGGTTAGAACGGACCTCAAGGACCATGAACCTCCAACATCCCCCCCTGCCACAGGCAGGGCCACCAACCCCCACGTCTAATACTAGACCAGGTTGCCCAGGGTCCCATCCAACCTGTCCTTGAAAACCTCCAGGGATAGGACATCCATTTATTACTGTTCCTTCCATTTTGACATGGAAACCCTAAGAAACAGACAACTACCTTAAAGCACAGCTACCACAGAAGGTCCAAGGCAGCCACCCGTAATTACTGCAAGAAAATAATAAGAAGGAAGTTTCCTATACAAGAGATTGGATTAATCTCCCCTAACATCACTCATTCCATCATTACACATCTGATCCAGGTTAATCAATGGAGAAAGACAGGTGCTTCCAAAAGGCAACATTCCTGTTTCCAGTGCAGTTGTCTAGAACAGGTAATGTAAGTGAAATGAATTCTTCCTGGTGTTTGACTGGTTTTGCTGTTTTTCTGTTTTGTTTTTATTCTGCACTCCCAGATTCCCAACTTTTTCCTCTCTGTAGAGTTGACAAAATCATACGTAGAGGGATGAAATCAGTTTGAATTCTTAAAAGCTAAAACTGCTTCATTTTCCTCTGTTCCTTTGTTCTATGAGGTTTCTCTATATCCTACAGAAACATCTCACTTCACACTATTTTTATGTCTGTACATCCACTTCATATTGCCCTACAAACTAAAACATTTAACGTTCAGATACTGTGCAAATCTGCAAATCGCAGGATCTTGGAAAAGCAAGCCTCTTGCAGCTTCCTTTTGCTTTCCATCTCTATTATTTTTTTTTCTTTTAATCTTGTTTTGGTGTTTATGACTCTCCTTGAATTAGTATCACCTGAGACTTTTAGTATGCTATTTGTTTTTACTTCCAGATAATTAATTTGAGAAATAAGGTGAGCTCACGCGCAGATGATTTTAGCATCTGCCCCCTACAATCTGTTATCATAAACTTGTTTTTTTTTTTAAGATGTTGCATCTTCTCTCTCAAAATTGTTTCATACATAACTGTGAAATCATTTTACAAAACTTAAACAACAAAAGCACCTTAATTTTAGATTCTGAGTGCAATTAAAAAGCTGAAAAAAACCAGTTCACGTGACACTTACATGAAACTTATTTCTATTTCTTCACTCTATGATGAATCATTAAACTGAAGTATTTATCAAGTTGAGCAGTATTCAAATGCTGCCATGGAGAATAATTATCTTTCAGTAAAAGTAGGTAAAATTTGTGTAAATTAAAATCCACGGATTAGATGAAAATCTTAAAATAATAATGCTTTCTCGTTGATAAATCCACTGATGTGTTTGATATACAGATACACGTAAAAGCAGTGGTTAGGAGCAAAAAGATTTCAGAGTACTTTCCATTCACCTACTGCAATCTCCATCTTGGCAAAATTCTTGCATAACTCCTTAAGATTTCAAATGCCCCATAAATCTTTTGCTTTTACAGTTCCTGGTAAGTTCATCTTATGAAACTGTTTCATACAGTTAATATGCAGGAAACAGATACCTTTGAAAAAAGTCACTTTTATATCTGTCCCATCTGTCTGCTGTAAGATCACTGTAGTGCAGGTGTATTTTCTGTACAAACGTTAAAGAGTCTGTGTTAAGAAAAGGAACTAAAAGGCCTTATCTCCATGTATGTCACTGAGAATGTTATTTGTTGGGTTCTTTTTGTTACATACCTAAACCAGACCCAAATTCAGCGGTGACAGAATGTATTTGCCAAATTAATACTAACTATTGTGAAAGTGTTTAATCAAGCCCTATATTTTAAAGATCTTAAAGGGGTCTAAAGTTTAGTTACATATTTATTTGTTTTAAAGATTTGTGAGATTTTTGTTCTGTCTTGCTGATTATTCTAGGCACCTAACAGAAACTTCAGCCTTTCAAAAGAGCTTTAAAAATCTTGGTACAGATTACTATAATGCAACATTGCCCAGTTTCACAATAAAAGAAGTAAATCAAGTATGAACTTCATGGATTTGATTTCTGCTTTTTCAAAATATTTCCTTACTTTTAAATGCATCAGAATTTTCAAAACTTGCAGATACAAGCAGCAGAAACTCACAGCGTCGTATTTATGTTGGAAACAGTGACTGCACTGCAGGCAGGCCCAGGAAGCATTGTCCTAACTGTGACCAGACTGTACTGCCTGGCTGCACAACTGGGCAAAGAGCTGTACTATGCTTCATTCCTCATCTAGAAAACCAGTGGATAAGAACAGCAAGGAGCACTGCCAAGAGCACCTGTCCTGTAGTTTTGAGACATTTCATTATTTTTATGAAATTTTTCACTGTACTGAATAGTAAGAATAAAATTAAGCAATAGCACTTACAAATACCAGCTGTTGTTTTAAACAGCTCCAATACCAAATTCTAGCAGTGAAAAGTGAAAGATACTCAACTGTAATCTCATAATTACTTTTAAAGATAGATCTCTTATAACACTCTGTCAGTATACAGTCACAACCAAACACTGTAACTTCCAAATTAAATTATAATAGAAGACTCCTCTGGTAGCAATCTGTTTTAAGTTATAACTGTCTTTAAGTACATAAAGACCAAAGTCATATAAAGTTCTGAGCAGCTATATTAAAAGGGTGGAATGAGTTCATTATCTTAAGTCCTATCTGAAAACAATTTATAGTTTCCTTACAAAATAAAAGAAGTGCTTCCTCAGTAATAGGGTTACATAATGCTCTGCTTTCCATGAGTAGCAGAAGACCAGTGAATATACAGAAGCAACACAACCAGGCCTGAGCTAATGTGCTCCACTAAATTTACACACTTTGTGATGGCTTTAAATACCAGCGAGGAAACACTCATGTGTCTACTTGTTTCTAATGAAAACATAGGTTAAGTGGTCTTCAGTAGCAAGTAGAGAAGACCACCTGGTTGTGTACACTCAGGAAAAAGCAAGTGAACTGCTATGGTGAGACAGCCAATGTCATTAAGATCTGACTGTAGATGCATGCGTGCATCTTTAAATATTAAGGAGCCTAAACATATAACATTAGAACATTTAAATGAGAATGTCTTAAACTGACCTTTACCTCAGGTAAAATCTTCATTGTAAACTGCTGACCTGCACACACTGCTTACAGAAATTGTTAGTAGAAAGGTACAGATATAATGTCACTGAAAACAGTACTTAATGTACTTATCCATAAAGAAAAGATAAAACGTGAAAAACTATAACTTTGCAGTTCTTCTCTTAGCAATTAGTAGGTCACTAGGTATTTTATTACCCATTGCCTGTAATACATATATTAATAAAATACATTAAAATAAATACATTAAAATAAAATACATTTTGTTTATAGTTCATATAAGGTTGCTTCAAATACTAACTTGAATTTAACATCTAGTTTCTATTATAAAGTAGCTTTCACTCACTGATTACTAAGGTTGCTCATTTTCTGCAAAATGATCAGTTATAAATTTGTATGTTCAGAAGATGTAACACTATAATGTGATAGAAATCAATAATAGTAAGGTAGCAAAGTCTCTGGCTGCAGTAAATGAGAACAAGCCCAAATACAGCAGCCATGGATGCAGAAACAAAAAATATTGCTCACTTCTGGAAGGCCTCAGGTAGGGAGAGATCTCCAGCAAGATCCCCTCACCTCTAAAGCCAGCCCTTAAATGAGATCTGGGAAGGGGTGGATCCTGGCTCCACCATTTCTGGTCTCTCAGGTTCATTGCATGCACCTGAGCTCCCCTGGGTTGGCCCTGCCTTCCCACCAGCTGCTCAATCACTGGCTTTGCATTTCTGATACAGAAGGTAATCCCAATAGCTAGATATTCTTATACCTTTAATTAATTTAAGTGGCAATGTCTATCCATCTAAATAATAAGGTTCTGAGTAACTTCCTAATAGAAATGGTGGTTTTAGTACTCCTTTTGAGTAGTTAACACAATTACGTGATATTGTACACAGACTGAATGAGCTGGGAGTTCCAGTTCTGTATGGTAACAAACGAGTAAAAAAATCTGACGGGTAAAAAAATCTTAGTCTATACATTTTCATCAGCTGATAGGCAAAAACAATGTTATCTTTGAAATCCTGATAGAAAATTGTACATAAAAATCATTAAAACTAATAAATCATCAAGTAAAGTACATGGGGATATTGACAGCTGATGATCTTTTTAGGACCCATGGTAAGTAGCTCTGTAAAATGATTCTTTCCTTCTTTCTTTCTTTGTCTATGTGGAAAACCAGTTTTTTTTTATATTCCTTGCCCCAAAAGTACTGTTGCTCCAAAAGCATGATCCTAATTTTTATGCTGTTCCATTTTGCTTCATTTCTGTAGAGTACTGAATACCTCTCTAGAGTACTGACATCAAAAAGCCTCAAGCACACAGCAGAGCTCTGGTAGCACACCAACTAAATGCACATCAGCTGAGTCACCCAAAGCACTGGTTACTGAGTATCATCAATACATCATAATAAATAAGGTTAACGAGTCCAGCCAAAATTCCCAAAGAAAAGCAACGTATTTCAACTGGAAACATGGGTAGATAAAAGCAATGCTCAGGCAGCTACAGTTGCTCAGCTGATAAATGCTTTCAGAGCAAACCACTGGGATTTGATCATGTTTCCAACCTAAATATATCAGTCATTTTTTATGATACATAAAACAGGAAAGATGAAATGATCTGATATGCTGCAAAACACTGGAGTGGTGTAAATAGCTGATGTGCTCACACATGCACCAGCCGACTTGGTAATTCTCTCCAGAATCTTACAGCTCTAGAAAGAAACAAATTGTCATGGGATACTGTTAATTTTCTTAGCAGACACCTGTATGATGCCACATTTTGGAACAGTTTTGATATGTCCTAGTTGATGGATGGCAGTACTCACACAGAGCCAAGAACTCTTCTACTTCTTGCACTGCCCTGCCAGTGAGGAGTTAGGGGTACACAAGGAACAGGGAAGGGACACAGCCAGGACAACCGACTCCAGATGGCCAAGGAGATGTCCCATAACATATGGTCTTCCAGGCTCCAACTGTACACTGCTGGCTCATGTGGCTTTTTGTCCACCAGTACCTCTGCAATCCTCCTCCAGAGAGCTGAACAATAAGAGAGTATATTCCACACATTTTTGTGCTCAAGTTAGACATTCTTCCTTAAATAACTAATGAAAATGGCTTTACGTATCTGGCTGATTTCCCACAGAAGCTTATTCAATAATGCTCACATTTTCTACTCTGCTGACTGAGCTGAGGGGCAACAAACCCCCTGGTGACTGGTGGTGATAAGCAGCCAGAGTACATTGCATTTTCAACTGCTCCACACAGAGCCATTAAAGAACATATGCCTATGTTGCTTCTTGTAGAAAAGGAATACACTTTCTCCCACTTGGCATTTCTTTCCCCTGCAGGTGAAAAAAAAAAGTTCTTATTGTAAATTACCAGCAATTAACTTTTCCCTGCATTGGCACTCTGTTCCTCCATTTAGACCCATAGCATTCAGCACACACAGAATTCTTGCCAGACCACTTGACTGGTTTTAAATAAAAATCTGCTTAACCAGAAGTACTGAAATTTAAAATATATTTCTTGCATCAAGGCTCCCAACTTCCCAATACAGTCACATGAACCCCCTAGGGAAAGTGAGTAACTATCTATTCTCATTAAAAATACTCCACCATTGGTGTCCAGGAAATTGTTTCTTAAAAGGAAAATGACACGAGATCACCATCCTACTTCTTTATGCTAGGCTTAGTGCCAGAAGTACAGTTCAGAACATTAGGTTTATTTGAGCTCTTCTGGCAGAGGTTTAAAAAGAAGCCTGAATAACATGGATATCTGTTATCTGCTCATTATCCAGTTCTTGTGGCCCTGCCCAAACTGCCTCTTCAGTGAAAGCTGATCTCTCCTCAGCGCTCTTCTCCATGATTTCATTTGCATTTCTCATCTCATTTCAAGCAACTGGGACTGTCTTGAGAATCTGTAAGCACATGAAAGTCCTGGAACAGCCAGTGGCTGTTAGAAGAACTAAGCTTGAGACAGCAGGGAACCCAATGCTTGCTTATGAAGTCACCACACATTTTAAACACTATTATTGCTAAACATACCAGAAATACAAAAAATTGGCATGCACAGAAGAGCATACCAGGGGTGCAGTGTCTGATGGAGGAGACTAAACTTAATCACTGGTATAAAGTTGTGCATTCTGCTACAACTGAGAAAATGCACCACCTTCAAGTCATTCAAATGCAAAGGTATTGCAGAAGGTATCCACCAAATAAGTGTGTGATCTGTATATAAGAATGACAACTACAGATGTGCATTCCCATCTGGAAGCAAAACTTTCCTTGTCTCTTTTGAACTCTTTTGGTTCTTAAATCTCATGAGCTTTTTTCTTGAAACTCAAAGCATAGCTCACTGGGACATAGCTGCAATGCAACCTGGTTTTAATGCCAAAATTTAATGACAGCCTCTTGTCATTCAAATTCACTAATATTACCAGGACTTTTAAATTTTTTACTTGCATCCATGAGAATAAAAAAAAAATATCAGGTTTTGTTTCTTAATTTCTTCTTTAATGTGTATATATATATATATATATATAAAATTTTTTTGGTCTTATTCCTTAAGCATTGTGAGCTGATGCTTTAAAAGAAGAAACTCAACTGTACACTGAACTATAAAATGCTGACGTGTACTCATTGCTACAACTACGCTATCACTATCTGAGACCTGCACACTTCATTTCAGACTCCCAAGCCCTAAGTTCCTGCACCAGGAGAGCTCTGTGCTGGTTTGGCAGAACACCTATGTTGAACACCTTGGACATGCAACAGAATAAATGTGCTTAGTGAAATGTCAGCAGTGGAAAAAGTCAAGCATCTAAAAACACTGCTAAATGGCCCCTATATGGGCTACAAAAAGCAGTGGTTTGCTGTCTGAAGTAAAATTTGTTTTTGTATTTTTTCTGCAGAACAGAAAAAACAGATCATGACAGGAAGTATAAAAATTATACTTTTAAAAAGTATGAAAACTTACTGTCCTTGACCTCTCCAAAACCAGAAATAGCCGGGCAGTACAATGAGAGCTGCTTTCAAGATCTGTGTTTGGATTACTTACAGAGGGTCCCAGCACCAACACAGGTCTTAAAACATGATCAGCACTTCATACAGGGATAGAAACTATCACCTCAACCAGTACAGTTCTGCTGATGACTGATGACTGCACACTACTCCTCTGCTTCTGAACAGGAGGCAGCCACTGCTGATCGTACAACACAGAAATGGAACACAAGGCTGCCTCTGTATCATACACCTGATTAAAACATTCTGTATTTATTTATCCTCTTGGCACAATGCACAGTGGATGAGTAATCAGATTTTATTTCCCCATCAATGAAATCCTGTCATAATTGGGACAGAAAGTTATAGCTGTGTATCAAAAGAGAGCAGTATTTCATGCTACGTTAGAAACAGGAGAGTACTACAAACAAATCAAAGTCAAATGGGAATTTATGATGATGATACATCCTGACTGTAATATCAACAATAAATGAGAGTAATTCAAAAGGGAGCTCTCAAAGTTCCTTGGCCAAAAATGAACATACCAAATGTGCCATAAAGCAATTCTTCAGCTAATGCAGTCTCAGATCTTTCTTCTTAGACTATTACTATATGAACAGTAAACATCTAACTCAGAATACAGAAGGAAAAGCCTATTATTAGAATTCCAGCTGTGCCCTAAGTTCTCTGTAAGCGTGGCACTGGAGCAGAGAAAACTGGTACTTAAAAGGTATACTCTAAAACAGAATCGCTTGCTTTTCAGAAGAACTTATTGAGCTTCGAGTATAAGGCATCTTTATTTCAAATGACTTAGTAGTACTCAGATGGGGAATTCAATTAAAAAAATAAATTGCCTCATACACTTCTTTACAGTAAAAATTCAGCAGGAATATACAATTTGATGAAGGCTTTCCTAACCTTATGCCAGGATGCCATGCACTGAGGTGAATTTTTTGTCTTTTTGCTGCTAAAATAGCTTTCTAGAATTTTTTTCCCCAAGCCAAAGACTATAAAGTAACATAACAAGTTTTAGAAAGGAATAATGTATTTTTTTCCCCTCGAAAATACAGTTGAGATTGCATTAACTTCAAAAAGAATTGTATTATATAAAAAGGAAGGCATAGAACTCTCTATGGAAAATGAGTGCAGCTTTGGAAAGTTGAACAAGGGTTTCATTGCTCAGATCTCATCATTATGCCCTCGGTCTGCTGCTGAGAAATGCAACACTCAGAAAGAGGAAGCTGGTGACCAGTCAACTCTTCTACTGTGAAGTACCATCACAGAATCACCAAGGTTGGAAAAGACCTACGAGATCATCCAGTCCAACCATCCACCCATCACAGTCGTTCTCACTAAACCATGTCTCTCAACACAATGTCTAAATGTTCCCTGAACACCTCCAGGGTCAGTGACTCCACCACCTCTCTGAGTTCAATTACCATTTAATTGAAACACAGGTGTTGCTTATCTGTTGAAAAAAAGGGATAATGTGATTTTTTCTTCTTTTTGAGTGATAGTTACAGACAAATTTTACTTAATGTGTAACCTGAGTTCTGGACTGAAAACAAGGAAACTGAGGAAAATTTAATCCAATTTACAGTCACATTTCATACACACTTGACTGTAGTTGAAGACACTGTAGTAACAGTGTTAATAAACAGAAAGTGCTCCTCTCTGAGAATAATGAAGGAACGCTCACCTACTTGGAAAGACAGTTTACCATCACTGCAGAATCAAAGTGTACTTTAAAGTGAAATGCACGTTCACGGGCAAAAAGTAGGGATAAAATTAAAACATACAATCAAAGCACCAGTAAGTAAACATTGGCATATTGCAATAGACTGAAAATAATACAACTAAGCATATATGTAAGTACAAGTAGCTCTTGTGTATGCATTCGTACACAATGTACATTATCACATATGGTTACTGTTGGGAGAGAACAACAACATTGTAACTAGTTAGCATTTCTAACTCCAGCAATTCAATGATTTCCTATCGTTTGATCTCATTTGCAGTCAGTGTTCTTTCATTGCAAAAACGTCTTAATCAATTGCAGTGAGGTTGCAGAACATGTAAAGCTGGATTAATCAACCTTGCTAGGAAATGGCTTTTTCTGACCGTCAACGGTGTAACACAAAAATAGCTTAAAAGGTTAACAGCCACCTGCTACAGATTTCCTCTTGTTTCTTAACGTAGGGTAAGAAGCATCCAAAATGCTTCGTATCGCAGCCTGGTATTAACTAGAAGTGGCAGTCCCGCACAGAACGGCAGTTAGACAGCGAGTTCTCCTCCCTCCCGTCCCAAGCTCATCAAAGCAGCCAGGTGTGAGCCGCGCACCGCCGGCCGTACAGCAGCACCGGCCGGGGCGAACCGCTCGGAACGAAGTCAGAGCGCAGCGGCACCGCGGGGCGGCGGCTCCCGGCCCTCCCGTAGCCCCGGCTGCCGGCTGAGCCCCGAGCGCGGGGCAGCCTCACCTTCCCGGGAAGCGACTTACCTTGGTGAGCTGGGCGATCTTCTTGCACATTTGCACGTGAATTTCCTTACTGTATCCTTCTGCCGAACTGCTGCGAGGGGCTTTAGATCCATCGCAAGTCCCGGGTTGCCGGCTCTTGTTTATGCCGGAGGCCATTAGGCTTGAAATATTCTAACCGAGTCCGTTCGTGTACGCTCCGGGCTGCGCGTTCCCGTCCTGCTGTTCGCCTCCCTCAGCTCACTCCAACCAAGCCCCAAGCGCTGCAGGAAGTTCAGCCCCAGCCCCGAGCAGCTGCTTCTTCCCTCCGCGCAGATGTCCCGCTCCTTCAGCACTGCACCCGGCCGAGGCAGCGAGCAGCACGTGCCAGCCTCACGAGCGGGAGTTCTTTTTTCTCTCCTCTTCCTATGGTGCTTCCAAAAAGCCACGAGGAGATGCCAGCGGCTGGATGCTACGCTTTCCCCACAGGACACGCCGAGCAGCGGCACAAACGTCGCTGGGGATCCAATACAGAGACCGCCTGCAGATTAAATCGCGTTGTCTTTTTGGGCTGCTGCCGGGATCATCTGAGAGGATGATTCGGGCACTTTTCATCAGCTCTGTTAGTTTGGCAACCCTTTGCAAGTCCAGACGGACCAATAAAGTGGTGAAGAAAATCTTGTTCAATTTTTGCTGCCCTGCTGAAAGCAGAATGAAGCGGTGCTTCCACCTCCACCCTGCAGCTGAGCCCCGGTAGGCCTGCCTCAACCACAGGGGCTGCCAGCTCCCCTCGGCTGCCCTGCGCTCACATGGGAAAGGCAGGAAGAAAGCTGACACTGCTCACTTGTCTTCATCTGTAGCCATTCCCTCTCTTCAAAAGGCCAAGCATTCCACATATAAAAATAAGAAAAACCGCTGAAAAAAAAGCAGGCAAAAAGCAGAAATATGCAAGATATTAAAATAACTTTTTTTTTTTAAAGAAGAAAATGGTTAGTGAACATGTTTAAACAAGTCTAGCAAAGGAAAGGAGAAGAAAGCAAAGTAGGGTGGAAATAAAGAGGTAAAGATGAAAAAGGAGAAAGAATAGGTAGGGGAAGCTGAGTGTTGCTCAGCACCCTGTGATTGTCAGTGCAGCCAGTAGTAGAGAGTCCACAGAGCAGGGCAAGGGGCTCGCAGCCACTCAACGGAACAGAGGCTACTCCTGCCCCCAGACTCACCTCCTGGCAGTGCCTTCCTTCCTCCCGGGCTAAAAGCCTGTGCTGGGCTTTAAAAAGAGCTTCAGAGCTTCCTCAGGGTGCTCAGGATTGGAAAAGAGGATTATCCGAAGTCAGCTAAGAGCACGGAGAAAGGAATCTGTGAAAAAGAGAAATCCTCAATGAGGGCAAAAAGAGATAAGGCACTGCTAAGCATAAGCACTCAGAGAGGAGACAGATTGGGCAGAAGAATGCCTGAAGGCAGCAGGGCAGAGAGGGAGGAGTGAGAAGATGTAGGAAGAGAGGACTTGGGACACAGAAACCAAACCCTTTAATTGCTGGGAGAAAAAGAGGGACCTTAAATGAAGGCTGACTGAGAAAGTCACAGGAGATAAGGGCCGAGGAGAATGGAGATCATCACAGCTATTGGGAGATACTAAACTGGGAGGAGAATTAAGCCCAGACAGAACATTCATAAGAAAGGCAAGAAACATATAATCTTTGCACACAGTAATGACATTCATCAGCAGCAGTGACTAACATGCTGCTGCTTGAGAATAGAACTACCTCTGTGCATATGGCATAAGGACACTCCATCGTCAATTGTCTGCTCTCTCATATGATGTGATAAACCTTCTCCGCAATCCTTCTCAGCAATTTGAAGAAAAAGGTAGAAACTTAATTATATGCACAAATTTGATAGAATTGGCAAGCTTATTAATTAGTTCTCTAGACTTTCCAATAACAGCATCTTTTTCCTCAGGAAAAATACAAACAACAACAATGCACAACACGCAAAAGAGTGAAAACAGAACACTATTTAAGAAGAATGCATTGGGTTTTAAAAGTACTTACAATAACTTACCTGTGTTACTACTCTAACACAGAAATAGCAACCTTTTTCTTTGTTTGCTTTGTTTTTCTTTCTTTCTTTTTTTTTTTCTGATAAACAGCAGAATTTATGACTGGACCTGAATGCATGCCTGGATGGAGACCTGAGACAAAGCAAGGATGCCACAATGTGTCATTCAAGTATGTGCTATACAAAAGTGGACCTTATGTGAACCCTGCAGAACACAAAAGTGAATGTGAAAATTTTTCTTGAACTTAGAGCTATATACGGCAAATATACAGTTTAGAATAAAAACCAGAGCAGTTTAAACTGAACTTCTGCTTGAATTATTATTGTAGCACTAGTTTTACATTCATTATGAGAGAGAAGATAGTTATCACTATCATCTCTAAGTCTGTGAGTAACTGTATATATGACTGTTTACGAGGGCGGCTAGTGATAGGACAAGGGAAAATGGTTTTAAACTGAGACACGGGAGGTTTAGGTTAGATATTAGGAGGAAGTTTTTCACTCAGAGGGTGGTGACGCACTGGAACAGGTTGCCCAAGGAGGTTATGGATGCCCCATCCCTGGAGGCATTCAAGGCCAGGCTGGATGTGGCTCTGGGCAGCCTGGTCTGGTGCTTGGTGACCCTGCACATAGCAGGGGGTTGAAACTCGATGATCGTTGTGGTCCTTTTCAACCCAGACCATTCTATGATTCCTTGATATAGGTTTACAGCTTTACTGCTCAAGTGCATGGACTGATTTATTTTTAGGAGTAAACAACCGTTTGCCTTCCACTTTTGGTACCTGCTGCTTGTTCTATAAGCAGACTATAGAAATTTTGAAATCTATATCCTCCTTTGCAGTTGTGTTCACTCAGCCAACTGTGGTTTGCATACTGTACAGATTTTTGTTCCACAACCTTCAGTCTTCTCGATGTTAGAGTTTAGAAAAACACATTACATAAACTATCATTACATGAGAGGATGTTCTTTCCCTTACTTTGATGGAAGACTGGGCTATTTTACATTAAAAAACAAAACAAAACAAAAAACGTTCTGCTCATTGTACTCTCCCAAAATTTTTTTTTTTTTTTTTTCTCCATAATATAACATTGAGGTAGTATTTACTATCCTCATTCAGTATGGAAGTCAGTAGGACTTCTGATGAGCCCTGACTTAAAATCGAATTCCTCCTTGTTTTAAAAAGCGTGTGTAGGAAAACAAGCAAATAAACCAAACAAAGGTTCTCCTTCTATTATATTTTTTATATCTTTCTTCATCTGTTTGAACAAAACAAAACAAAACAATAAAAAATTTAGAACAAAACCCGAATACAATGTAAGTAACTTTTGAGTTCTCATTCTTTCACTGTGGTACCAAAGTAATTTGACATTGCTCAGTTAACAGAACAGCACCTTGTCCTGTCATGTATTTAGATAATAACAGTGACTCGGATGTCAGAACCATTCTCTGATAGCTGATCAGTCAGTGTCAGTAAATACATCAATAAGGAAAAAGCCCTAAGTTGACATCATTGGGCTCTCATCCTGATTTCAGCCACCCAGATACCTGCTGGGAAACAATGTGGCGAGCTGCAAGTGGTCCAGGAGACTCCAGGAACCTATAGATGCTAACTTTGTGGTTCAGGTATTGGGCAGACTGATTGGAGGTGAAGCCTTGCTGGTGCTCACCAGTGTGAAGGAGGTCATTATAGACATATCAATTAGGCAGCCTGTGCTGCAGCAACCATGTCCTGGTTGAGTTTGTGACCTAGAGGAACGTGGGCCTGGCAAAGAGTGGAGTTAGGACCCTGAACTTCAGGAAAGGCTGTTTAAGGAATTGTTGGACAAGATCTCAGAAGCTGTCCTTAGAGACAAAGGAGTGGAACAAAGCTGGCTACTCTTCAAGGATGCCTTTCTGAGAAAGCAAGAGCTCTCCATCCCTCAGAATAAGAAAGCATGCAGAGGAGACAGCAAATAGGCATGGCTTGGCAAGGATCTGCTGGTCAAACTGAGGGAAAAGGTCATGCACAGGCAGTGGAAACAAGGACATGTCATCTGGGAAAAATACAGGGATTCTGTCCAGACATGCAAAGATGGGATTAGGAAATCCAAGGCACAGATGGAACTGAACTTGGCAAGGGATGTTAAAAACCACAAGAAGTGGTTCTATAGGTACACTAGTAAGAAGAGGTAGGGCAAAGAAAGCATACCTCCTTTGAAAAATGAGAAAGGAGAACTGTCTGCAACAGATATGGAGAATGATGAGATACTCAGTGAATCCTTTGCCCCCGTCTTCACTGGCAGCCAGGATTCTCCTATTTCTCACATCCCTGAACTCTTGGTGGGAATGGAGGGAGCAAACCTGCCCCCACTGTAAGGGCAGAGCAAGTCTGAGATCACCTCATGAGACTGAATGTCTATGGTGCACCCCAGGGTCCTAAGAAACCTGGCTGATGTGGCTGCCAAGCCACTCTATCATACGTGAAACAAGGGAAACAAGGGAATCGACACTCACATTTATAAGAAGGGGATAAAGGAGGACCTGGGGAACTACAGGCCAGTGAGATTCCCCTCTATGCCTGGGATGACTACGGTACAGATCCACCTGGAAGACATGTTAAGACACACGAGGGTCTAGCATATGGTCTGAAACAGCCAGCACAAGTTCACCAGGGGAAGGTTGTGTCTGATCAATCTAGTGGCCTTCTATGATGGAGTAATAGCACCAGTGGACAAAGAGAAGGAAACTGATTTTATCTACCTGGATTTCTGCGAGGCCTTTGGCATGGTCCCCCACTACATCCTGATGTCTAAGTTGGAAAGATGTGGATTTGAAAGGTGGACCATTTGCTGGATAAAAAATTGGTTGGAAACTTGCAGCCAGAGGGTTATGGTCAATGCCTCCATATCCAAGTGGAAGCTGGTGACAAGCAGCGTCCCCAAAGGGTCTGTCTTGGGACTGATACTCTTTACCAACTTCATCAATGACTTAGATGATGGAACCAAGTGCACCCCACTGAGACTGCTATGACACCAAGCTGAGCAGTTAATATAGCAGAAAGAAGGAATGCCACCTGGAGGGGCTTCGACAAACTTGAAAGGTGGACCCATGTGAACCTAATTAAGCTCAACAAAGCAAACTGCAAGGTTTTACATTTGGGTCAGGACAATCCCAGATATGTATGGGAGAACTCCTTGAGAGCAGCCCTGCTGAGAAGGACCTAGGGATCCTGATAGATGAAAAACTTAACTTGAGCCAGCAGTGTATGTTTGCAGCCCAGGAGGCCAACACTATCCTGGGCTGCATAAGAAGATGGGATGTCAGCAGGACAAGGGAGGTGACTGTCCCTCTCTACTCTGCCCTTGTGAGGCCCAATCTGGAGTACTGTGTCTAGATCTGGGAAGAACAACATAGGAAGGAGCTTTTGGAGGGGGTCCAGAGAAGGGCCATGAAGGGGATCAGAGGGCTGAAGCACCTCTCCTATGAAGACAGGTTGAAGGGGCTCGTTCAGTCTGGAGAAGAGAGGCTGTGGGAAGGCATCATTACAGCCTTCCAATATTTAAAGGGAGATTATAAACATGAAATCAACTTTTTACACAGGCAGATAGTGATAGGACAAGGGGGAATGGTTTTAAACTAAAGGAGGAAAGAGTTATATTAGATGTTGAGGAAAGTTTCTGACCAAGAGTGTGATGAAGTGCTGGAGCAGGCTGTCCAGATAGGTTGTGGATGCCCCATACCTGGAGGTGTTCAAGGCCAGGTTGGATGGGGCCCTGGGCAATGTGATCTACAGGTTGGCAATCCTGCCTGCGGCAGGGGGATCAGAACTTGATCCTCAAGGTCCCTTCCAACACAAGCCATTCTCTGATTCTCTGATCAGAGTTAGCAAATGGGAGAAGGTGCAATTATACATATTTTTATAAAATCCTTCCCACCAAGCATTTTGCTCACATAGCTATATCAAATGTCAGGAAGGCTTTTGTAATACATCTTTCTAATTCTTAACACCTTGTGTGATTTAAACATCAGTATAATTAAAATAAGGTCATCAAACTCATCCATTTTATCTCACTATCTCAATTGAAACCAAAGTCCATCAATTCACCATTATTTACTGCCTACACATAAAAATCTGTGTGTCATATGCAAGGTAAGATCCACAAATCCCAAATTCTAAGACATGAAGAAGATAGCTCTGCTGCAAATGTTTAATGCATAAGCTTGGTCCTTTGTTTAGTGTATTACAAGTAGCTTTCACAAACCACCATTAATACAGAGCCCTACTCTGCCACTATACAAGTTTCACTGAAGTCAGCAGGATTTTTTATGTGATGGCAAAATTAAAGTGATACCTCAGGTTAGACTGTATTGCTGTTTTCCAGCTCAATAAAATTTTCATTTGAAAATGGTACAACAATACAAGTAGTCATTAACTGTCATGATACATTTCAAATGACAGTATCAGTAAAACAGATTTACAACTTCTCAAGTCAGTGTCTCAGCAGAGGAACATGCTAAGTGAGATTCCAATTTAATGCATAACTCACTATCCTCATTATTAGTCTATTTAAATTCATCTTGATCTTAATAAAAAAAATCAGGGATGTTTTTTCCTTTTATCAAGGAAAAACAAAACAAACAAAACACTGTAAAGAGAGGTAAAAGTGTCCAGAAGACCCATAATAACAGCTATCCTACCCCATTTAGTTCACTATGCTATTTCCTATAAAGCTTGTTTAGAGGTTGAATGACAGAAAAAGGACAAGTAGTTCAGCCACCGGTAATTTCAATGATGGGATTATATAACTACTTTACAATTCTTCTTTCCTTTCCCCTCATAAAGGAAACAAGCATTTGAGAGCCTAATTCACAACACACCAGAAGTGGTGCTGATTTCCTCACTGACTAAAAATAGTAACTATTTGAAAATGTGTGTACAGTTTTATAGCTGACAAACACAAGTTATGGAGGAACAGAATCTCTAATTACTCCTACATAATGATGGTCCTATTATGGATTAAATATTACTGTGTGTATTTTTTAATATGGAAATTGAAACAGGAATCAACCAGATGCATCAGTTATAAAAACCCTGGCACACAGAGGAAATAGGATAGCATCAACTTTCCTTTTTTATGCTGTTCTTTACCCAGTGACCTACAACTGAAATTACTACAGAGTGAATGGCATGCAGCAAGTCTGGCTTACCCTGTGTCATTCTGTATCTGTCCACACACGACTGACAAAGGAAGAGAAAGGATCTAAAACAGTGACATCAAATGAGGTAGAGACAACCAGAAAGAGACAGCATAACAGATGAGATGACTACGTAGAGGGACAAGGAGAAAGTCTTCATCACTCTTCTCTCCAAAGCCTGGTGCAGCACACAAGGTTCTGATTTTCATCTTTCCTCTTCATGACCTCTTGGCCTGCTCTGCCCACCTCACTCAGGCTCTGCAGGACTAGGCTCAAGCTGATGTGGTCATTGCCTCCATGCCTGTTTTGTCCCCCCCTCAGCTCCTCCTCCCTCAGGAAGCAGCTGGCTCCCACTGAGGTCTGACATTTAGCTCAGATGGGAGTGAATCCCAAAGGGTGAGCTGAAGTGGGGGACATGGGCCTATGGGTAGAATGTGGCTGGAGGCTCTGGGGAGGCTAATCAGGGCCACATTAGCGCACCTGGGGCTCAAAACCATAACTTGCAAAAAACTTTGAAACCAAATCTCTTCTTAAGTTAAACAAAGGAGCTAATATCACAAGGACACATTTAAACACTTATGGAAATCTGGATTCCTGTGGCATATTTACCCTGAAAGACACTATGTCTAACCAGACTAGACTTCAATTTGTCACAACAGAAGCCTGACTTCCATTTCAATCTTGAATTAAAAAGCCTTGCAGAAATATTGAAAGCAGACTGAAGAAATAAATCTCACATCTTGGATGAAATCAATCATAAGGAACAACAAAGTATTCACAAGGGAAAATCTCCATTTGTCCATCTGAGATTCTGAGATGCAGGCAGACATCATGAATCTAAAGTAATTCAGTCTGCATTCTTTGTTTAATTTAAAATAAAAATCGTGGGTTTTAAAGCCACCAGAATCACACAATTTTACCCGCTCTTTTCTTCCTATTTCAATCTTGTTCTCCATAGCTAGACTTCTGTATTGGAAAAAAGCTGCATAAATTCAATTTTCTGGTACAAATATATTAAATGGAAAGATGATTACACTAATTTTACCCTAAAAACTTGTAATCAAAACAAACATGTGCAATTCAAAAAGGAACAAAAAACCCTCAGTGAGGGTTTGCTGTTGATTATCATATTTTTATAGAGTAATTATTTCTCTGACATTAAAAAAAAAAAAGTTTTCTTTAATGTATAGGATTCTATGTTATCATTATACTTGAGCATGTAGAAACTTATTTCCTTCTCCCCAGGAGCAGAAGAGGATTAGTTCAGAACAGTAGATGTGACAAGTTAATACAAACTACCAGTTACTCATCTAATAAAGAAGGTATCTACGTAAACATATAGCAGTACATTTATATGCTATATATATATATATATAATACATCTATTTTAAAATTTTTATCTATTTTTTTCCCTGTGCTGTCCTCCATTCTCCACACATACTCATATAATCCTTGACATAGTTGTAAAGGCAAAATCATTCTATTACTTCGTTGATAAAAATCTATTATTTAAAGAAACACTGTGACAATCCATATATGAAACAATACTGACCCCTAGTGCTTACCTGTTTTATTCGTTGGATTTTTTTCTTCTCAAACAAAAAGCGACTTTTCTTTAGGATGGGTTCTGCCTGTTTCATGCATTTTTATTCAGGATGGTATATCATCTATCCCTACTAAATAACTCCTGTCACTAGAGGTTAATCAGACATGTTTCTCATGCCCAAACACAGATAGACATCAGCAATCCTAAGCTCCTACTGTCCACAGTTCAATACTGTGGTTCACATTTTTAAATGTTTCCTGTTTGAAATTAGTAAGCACTGAGAATGTTTCCTCTCAACTGATCATCCACTACTTTGCTGCTTGTAAACTATCATTTCCTGTCTGACAGCATGTGCTGTAAACAAGAAGTCTGGAGTTTCAGCTTAGTTAACTCCCCATTTTTTAATGAGATACGGAATTTACTCTCCTGTTAAATAACTTCTGTGAAAATATTAGGTTCACAACAAATAGCTTGAAAATTTAGTGGAAAAAAAAAGTCTTTTACTCACATTAGTAAAAGATGCAATCTGGAGAGCAGAAATATTCCTTCCAACAAGGCAGATAAGACCTTTTTTGCCCCATTAGACCTGAAACAAATTAGAAAGACGTTTCAGTAAGAAACGTAGAATCATTAAAGTTGGAAAAAACTGCTAAGATCACCTAGTCCAACCATCAGTCCATCCTCACCATGCCCACTAACCTGGGCCCCTCAGTGCCACATCTCCACATTCCTTGAAGGAATCTGGGGACAGTGTCTTCCCACTCCCTTGGGCAGCCTGTTCCAATGCCTCACTGCTCTTTTAGAGAAGAAAATTTTCTTACTATCCAACTAGAACCTCCCTTGGCACAACCAAAGGCCATTACTTCTCATCCAATCACTGTTACCTGGGAGAAGAGGCAGACCCCCACCACACCACAACCTCTTTGCAGAGAGTTGTAGAGAGCAATAAGGTCTCCCAAGAGTCCTCCAGACTAAAGAGGAAACCGAGTAAGATGCAGAATTTATTCTCATGTTTAATTAAAGGATTTCTTTGAAAACATTACAACAAATACTTAAAAATTGGGAGGAAAACTCACACCAGTAAAAGATGCAATCTAGGAGCCAGATGCACTCTTTCCAATGAGGCAGTTACAGCTCTTTTATGTCCCCTCAGAGCTGACAAAAAACAGAAAGGTGTTTCAGTAAGAAACGTGCAGCCTGCAACCTCTTTTAAGCTTTGACAATCCACCCAGACAACTACACAGACACCGACTGTACCTAGCGAACTTGCTTCCCCTTGTTACTCAGCTCTTTACAAAAGGTGAAAATAAACTTTAAATAGGGTAAAAAACACGTTGCTGCAGAGCGTTTTTAGTTTGTCTCACTTAATGATCACTCCCCAAAGGATTTTCATTACGTCTGGACTCAAGCTGGCCTGCCTTGGTTTGCCACCCCACTTGCTTGGCCTGAGGCTCCTGCTGCAAAGCTGCCATCCGCCGTCC
Organism: Chrysolophus pictus; assembly: GCA_037305975.1. Taxonomy (NCBI): domain Eukaryota; kingdom Metazoa; phylum Chordata; class Aves; order Galliformes; family Phasianidae; genus Chrysolophus; species Chrysolophus pictus. The sequence continues at coordinate 15,361,090 of CM074579.1, forward strand.
TTCCACATCGCAGCTGAGAGGGCTGGGGGCAGCATGAAAGCTTAGCGCTCACTCAGTCAGCCACGTGAGCCATTAAGCACGTTTCTCGGCACTTAGCGTGCATTCAGACTATTAAGACGACCCCTACCGTTTTAATTCTAGCTTATTACTGCCTACGCGTAGAAATCCTCCAACTCCGCACCTCTCACAGAAAGATGGCGCCACGCCCATTTCTCGGCGCCACGCCCCGCCCGCCCGCCATTTCCCGGCCTGGCAGCCGCGCTCAGTCGCGAGCGTGCGCGCGCTCCCACCTTTTCTCGCGAGACTTGGGGGCCGCGCTCGCGCCGATTTTGAAGCTGGCGGCCGTTGCAGGGTGGCCTGGCTGCGCTCCGCCTGCGCTGCGCTCCGCAGGGCTTCGTGTGGGAAGGGCGGCAGTTGTGGCGGCTGTGCGAGCGCCAGCGCCCTGCTCGCAGCCATGTGTCCGGCGAAGAAACCGCTGCAGATCCAAGAGGCGTTCCAGCTGGCTCAGAAGCCTCACCAGAACCGCGCGAAGCTCGTTGTGGCTTTGAAGAGCACCTACAGCCAGGTACCGGCCCGAGCGTCTGAGGCTGAGGGGAAAACTGGCACTGCTTCTGAAAGGTGACCCTGCTGGTTATCAATTCTGTGGTTTGGTGCTTCTTTCAGTTAAAAGATAAGGAAGACTTCCATGAAAAGTTCGTTCATTTCCTGAAGTATGTCATGATCATCTACAAGCGGGAGCCAGCCGTGGAGCAACTGGTCGATTTTGTGGCTAAGTTTGTGACTTCGTTTTACCAAACGGAGAAAGAGGAGGGTAGCGAGGAAGGAGAAGAAGACAATTTGCTTCTGAATTATGTGTTTAACTTTCTGCTTGAGGTACAGTAATACTTGCTGTTAATTCTTTAACGTGCAAAGTGGAAACTTTACTTACTGGCACGGGCTGCCCAGAGAAGCTGTGTATGCCTTGTTCTTGGAGGTATTACGGCCGGGTTGGGTGGGTCCTGGGCAGCCCGAGCTGGTGGGTGGCAGCCCTGCCCACAGCACGGGGTTGGAATAGGCTTTAAGGTCCCTTCCAGCGCAAACCATTCTGTGGTTCTGTTTATATACAGTGGGGAAAACTTTCTTGCATTATGTACAATCTGGAAGCTTAAAAGTGAAAGCAAGGCAAGGATAGTGCTTTATGATTTGAAAAACTAAAACCAAAACAATGTGTACAGAAAACACACAGAAACAAAGGAGTGGGCAGTCATTGGTGGGCGGTGTTGGTAGTAGATGGATGGTTGGAGTAGACGATCATAGAGGGCTTTTCCAACCTTAATGATTTTATGATTTTTATGATTATGACAACCACAAAAACCCTCAGCAAAACAGATCTTAAAAGTTAGGTCTGTGAGGAAAATATGAATTGTTTTCTTATTTGACTATCAAGCATGTCATTTAATGTATACAAATGCACCCTCAGTGAAACATGATATTAATTTATACTGTTTCATTGACAAGTAAAAATATTAAAATGCTTTTCACACACGTGATTGGCACTTGTGTTATTAATTCCTGCCTGTTCCAGGAGTTTATGTATAGAAAGAAGACTGTCAATTCTGATAGTGTGAGATCACAAATAAAATTAAATTCTTTTAAATTAATGTTTTGGCATGGAAAAGTTATCAGTAATGTCAAGAGCACTAGCTAGGCATCATCCCTATCTTCTTTCTCTTTTAATGTTTAATGGGGACAGGAGGAAGCTAGCTCATGTAGTTGTATTCTGATTAGTGGTGTAGTTTTCTTAGTTTCTGAGGGCATTGCTAAATGTGTACTGTGTGCTGCTGATGTAAATGATGAGCTATAAATATTTTTCAATTCTGTGAACTTTTAATCTTACTAAAGAAAAGAAAGAGCTTTTGAGATATGAGAGTGCATATTTTATCTTCTGTATGGAGTTCTAACTACTTTTATCTGCATATTGATAATCTTACAATGAAAATAAGAAATAATACTTTTTATTCCCTCTCCCTTCCCACCCCTCTCCACTTCCCCGCAGTCTCACGATGCAAACAGCCACGCAGTTAGGTTTCGAACATGCCAGCTTGTTAATAAGATTTTGAGAAACATGCCAGAGAATGCTCAGATTGATGATGAATTATTTGATAAAATTAATGAAGCCATGCTGATTAGACTTAAAGATAAGTTTTCAAATGTGAGAATTCAAGCTGTCTTGGCCCTGTCGAGGCTTCAAGATCCTAAGGATGAAAACTGTCCTGTTGTTAATAGTAAGTAGTACTTATTTTCTTTTGTGTAAAAGGTTTGTTGACTTATGTTAGTTTGCTTTGAAACTTTTTTTTTTTTTTGAAGCTTTGAGTAACGCCTTCTTAGAGTGTTTTCTTCATGCAATTGTTACAACAGTGATGGGGCTCGTTGTAATGGAGCTTGTATAGGTAGGGTGGTGTACGTTCAGAGGGAAAAAACAGAACTTGTTGAATCAGAGATCCGCTGGGAATTAAATGCTTGATCACTCTGTTCTGTGAACTCAGTGCAGCTGTGGGATGGTGAGAAAGATAGTGTTGCAAACTGGGATGGAGAAAGGATACATGCTTGCTCTGTTCAGACCCTCTTAGGCTGCCTTTGTGCAACTGAGTTGAATTTGTGCAAAAACATTCAAAGGAGTAGAAATGGTAATACAAAGACTGATTTTTGTCCAAAATGATATCTGCCTTCTGTATCAGCAATGCACCTGGTTACTGGCATTGTTGACCTATATGTGTTTTGAGCCTTTTTTTTTTCCCTTGGCAAATCTCATCTTGCTCATAAATCATAGCATCATAGAATGGCCTGGGTTGAAAAGGACCACAATGATCATCTATGTGCAGGGTCACCAACCACTAGACCAGGCTGCTCAGGCCACATCCAGCCTGGCCTTGAATGCCTCCAGAGATGGGGCAATCAGTTCCATACAAGAGATTAGTACCACTGGAACCCAGTTTTCCTTAGGCTCTTTTGTGCCAACTTGTGAACTTCATTTTGGATGGTATGCTTTTTTTTTTTTATTTATTAGACCTTACTCTTTTATTAGACCTCTTGCCTCAAGAGGCAATAGTAGATGGACTATATGCTTGTAAAATTATTATAGTATATTATTAGCTTAATTCTTTTTCTTGTTAAGATGCCTTTTTTGAAATTGTTTTCTGAAAGTTTGTTTCTATGTTTCTTATTTAGGAACAAAAATTTCATAGTGAATCAAGGTAGTCACAGATCAGAAAGGGAAAGACGAGTATTCTCTGATCAAATCTTTTGTTGCTTTTAACTTTGAAAAAGAGGCAAGGATATAACAATTACATGAGAATGATAATATTTATCAGTATGTTTTGGTAGGCTTAATGCAGTTGTCAATCTTCAGTTGTTAGGAAAAACTGAGGATTTTCCTCAAAGGTGGTAAGGATGTAATTCCAGTGAATAGAGGTCCAAGACACCAACGTTTGGATACTTTTTTGTCCAGTTAATGACATTTTGTCCAGTTAATGATAAAGTGGTTATTTTATGGGTAGGATCTAGAGTAGCAGTTCTATTAACTGAAGAACCTAATAATAACAAATACTATTCTTGCATTTGACTTTAGTTCTATGTACAGTTGCCTGAAAATCTTGGGGCTGTGACCCTAACATGATCCCTATGTTTATATTAACGCTGTGCAAAAGGGGAGAGGTTTCAATAATGACTGCTCATCGTCTTGAGTATTGTTCTTTTTTCAATAGTGTGAATGCCTTGCACCCTTACAAAAGCTCCTGACTATTTTACTTTCAGTTTACAACATGTTGCTTGAAAATGATTCAAATTCAGAGGTGAGGCGTGCTGTGCTGTCATGTATTGCTCCATCAGCAAGGACTTTGCCAAAAATTGTAGGGCGTACTATGGATGTGAAGGAAGCTGTCAGGAAGCTAGCATATGAGGTAAAGTGCACCATTTATAATTAATTTCAAACAGTGGCTTAAGAAAAGGCTTTAAATCTTCTATCATATTTCATTGGTTAAACTGTAAGATTTTTCACTTACCAGAACTTTGGTGGGGCGTTTTCAAGTATGCAAGAACTTGCCTGGTAGAAATTACATTTCTAATATAATACAATTGTTCAAGGTTGTTTATACAGTCTGTAATCTTCTACACCCATTTGGTGAGCTTAGTGAAGCAATTTTTCTTCTGTTTTATACTACAAATAATTAACTAATCTTAGGATCGCAGCCATATTAGTGTAAAATTATACATAGTTTTCATATTCCATTTTCGTGAAGTATCAACTGCTGTTTATTTTTATATGTAGAGGTAAAAGGAAAGAAGGTTGCTACCACATACATTTCTTGTTCAAGTGCCTTAAGAATCACAGAACAGGATCTTCAAACAAAATGTAACACACAGCCACACACACACACACACACACACACACACAACCATATTCTCTTCTTGCTTAACTGAGATTAAGTTTCATTTTCTTCCATGAACAGGAATCTGCTTACTAGTTGATAGAATGCTGATGTTACAGGTATTATAGGCTTTTACTGACTTAAAGTTTCTGTGGATTGGATAAAACTGAGAGCTTGGATTCACAGATAGCTCACAAATTCACTTGTTAAAATGTATAGAAATTTTTAAATGTTTTTTAATATCTTCTTTTTTCTTAAGGTTTTGGCAGAAAAAGTTCACCTGAGAGCTCTGTCAATAGCACAGAGAGTAAAACTGCTGCAACAAGGACTTAATGACAGATCTGGTAAGTGATCATTTTTTAAAACATCTTAATACCAGTATTTGAGAGAATACCTTCTAATGTAGTGGAGATTACTGATGTGGAAGCTGTGATGGCAATAATAAGGAGCTCAAAGGGAGTCAGGAGAAGTTTGGGAATGTTTAAGCATGAGAAATTCTGCTTACTGCTTCTGTTCTTCCAGTCATCTGCTAGTGGATAAACCAGAAAAGGATTGCATTTTCAAAAAACAGGAAAGCCATTGAGCTCTAAAATAAAAATGAATGCCATTAAAATTAAAGCTAGGAAAAAAATAAACAACAAAAAAACCCTCAAAAATAATGTAATTAAACACAGAAGTAAGAGAAATGTAGTTGTTTAATTCAATGTATTTTTGAAAAAAAGGTGCTTCATTCCAACCGTTGCACATGAGGAAGAACTTTTTTCTCTCAGAGTGGTCAGGCACTGAAATGGCTGCCCAGGGAGGTGGTGGAATCACAGTCCCTGGCAGTGTTCAAGAGCCGCCTGGATGAGGAGCTATGAGATATGGGTTAGTTTGGTAACAATGGTAATGAGAAGATGGTTGGACTACATGATCTTACAAGTTGTTTCCAACCTTGTGATCAAAGAATTTAGTATCAGGTTGAAAATTGTTTTAAAATGTTTTCCATGTATGTCCTATGAGAAATTTTGTTTGTTTGTCATTTAACTGGCATGAATATTACTTACTGCATTTTTGATTGACTCTCATTCATTTCACTGTGAAGTAGTTTTATTGTTTTTGAAATCTTCTGTGCTGTATCATCTTCATGAAGAGCTGTTAGGAACGTGCCAGTATTTCTGTGCACTGCTGTTGTCAAAACATTACAAGGCCATGTGCATCTTAAGAGAGGCTTGCCCACACAAAAAGTGATGTTTCTTTCCAACAATAGCAATTACATGGAATTCCACCATAAAAACTGCCAGTTTAAGTGTAGCTGTGTTATTCACATGCTTTGGGAAGTCTGTGTTAAGCCTTGCTAGGTGTTACTCTGAATGCTTTCTGTAGTAATGTACTGCCTGTGAGTTGTGTGAATTGTGACTGATGTGGCTGTGTGCCTTCAGAGAGCAAAAGTAGTACCTTGCTAACTGGTAACAGAAGCTCTTCAAAGTGCATCATATATGAATGTGTTCTGAGCTGGGGACCATATGAGTGTATTCTTGATCGAAGCAGAAGTGAGAACCAGCTGAGCTCTCTTATGCTGTATTGAACTGCGCTCATAGAGAAATAATTTTTCTGCATGATAAGTTTTAATTAGCGTTTTTCCCACCTACTCTCAATTACTGCATAGTAACTTAGTGAAATTTTTCAAGTTCTGTTTCTGAATTCTAGCACTGGAAAAAAATACATTCTGGATTGCTATTTTTTTCTTATCAGTATACTAGTGTGTGCAGTTTGACATAATCAGGCAATTCTTGTTCACTTTTCCTCCCTACCAAAAAAGAATAGTACTTTATCTCAACTGATAGCTCTCTTGTCTTTGGATGAATGCATTTCTGTTTTAGTAAACTTTGCAGACCAGGGGAAAAAGCTACCTTCACTTGCTTTTTTTATTTCCTGTGGTCCTCCATCTGACAGGAACAAGGATTAGCTTCATTTCCTTACTGAGAAGGTATAGACTTTCTATGTGGCTTATATTTTGGTGACCTTGAAGTGTTTGGCACAGAGCTGCTTTCTTCCTCTGCTGGTGTCTCTTTTCCTTAGGATGATTCTTCATCCCAACTATTGAGAACTTGTTCTGTGTTTTGGTGTGTGTTTTTTTTTTTTTTTTGCCTATGTATATCTGCCATGGTATGCAGCTTCATTGATGTTGTATGCTCTTCACTAGGCAAAAGAGGTTTATGTTCCATGAAGGCTGTATTTACATAGACACCCACTGGTATTCTCTCATTTTGATCTGTTTTGCAAACTGTAACCTTGAATATGGGTACATATATGAACATACTCCCAAGCTAACAAAGAGGAACTTGTTCATTAAAGGTTGCTAGGCTGGAATGTTTTTCTTATTGGCTTCAGAGGCAGGGTTTATAATTAAACCAGATCTAGAAGATATAATCCAGATTTTGCTTAATTCTACTATACAGGGTGCACTTACCAATTCAGCTGTCAGTTCTCCACTTGCTTTCTTTCACACTGCTACATTCTGATAGTTTATGCCTTTGATTTCTTGGAAATGCGTCTTGTTCTTAGAACCTTAATTTAGTGGGTTGATTTTTTGTTTGTTTTTTTAAACAGATCTTCAACATTTGGAATTCAGGAAGTGCTGTCTCTTATTATCATGGGTTATATAGAATAGGAAGGTGAATGTTGTCGCTGTTTCCCTTATATTGGTTATTGTTTTCTAAAGCATCCTAAGAGCATACTTCAGTCACTCTGTAGTTATCCTTTTCCTTCCAACAGACTATTAACCTTTCTTCCTTGCTTAAATCTAGATGTATACTCGATGTTTCCGTAAATACCTTCTTCCTTGATGAAGCTTACTCCACTGATCCTGAAATTAGTTGTTTGTGTCAATGGGGAGGAGGTAGTGGAGGGATTTACTTTGGATTGTGAAACACACAGTTGGATAATTGAATTAATGCAAGAATTCTGTGTGGCAAGTCAGAATAAAAGTCTGTGCATCAGTCTCCTGCCTCAGCAGTGGCCAATTATAAATCTCTGAAAGAGACCAACTGTATAGACATGCTTCCCTAGAATGTTCCATAGCTTCATGAATAATGTATTTTCTGGGGTGACGTGTTGATTGTAGATATAGCTGGTTTTGGTTAAAGAGTCTTTATTTCTTACAGGGGAAAAATGCTGTTCCCTCATACAAGTGGTAGTTTTCCATATGCAGTTGTTATTTAACTGTTGTGCCACTTTCAAAAAAAAAAAAAAAAAAAGCCCAAGTTCAACTGTATAATAACTTTATGTAACAGTGATTTGTGAATGTATGTTGAAAACTTGTTTTTTTGACATACTCTAACATTATCAACTGTTTCAATTTATGCATTATTAGATGCTGTTAAGGAAGTCATGAAGAAGAAATTGCTTCAAGCTTGGTTACAATTTACTGAAGGGAATGTTTTAGAATTGCTTCATCGACTGGATGTAGAAAACTGCCCAGAAGTGGCTGTCCCAGTACTGGATGCTGTGTTTTCATTGTTCCCACTTAACGACTGTATTCAGAACTGCAAATACCTTGACAACAGGTATGGAGATCAGTTTTCTTTTCTGTTGCTTATGAGAAGATTGATATTTTTGTGTAAACTATGATGTATCCCTGGTGTTTGTATCCTTACGTGTTTTGGTTACATTTTGTTTGTTTGTATTTCTAATGTGTTTGGTAACTGAAAATGATTGTGAAAAATCACAGGGAGGAGTAAACTCATCAATAAAGCGAGCTCTGCTATGAGTAATAGGACTTAATTTCTTTCCCCGTGCTGTCTGTGATTAAAAGAATCAGTATCACAGATTCTGTATCACCTTTTTAGATTCTGGATATCACCTTTTGTCTCTTCTTCCCACTCATCATTGATTTTTTTTTTTCTTGCTTCTTGTTTTTTCTCTTTGCCTTGGCTTCCCTCAATCCCTTTTGCTGGCTTAGGGTAGCACAATTTGAGTTTCAGTTATTCATGTACTGTTTAGGCAGTCTGTCAGCTTGTTTTACAGCCTTTGTTTCAGTCTATTTTAGTTGTTAAGGGAAGCTTGATGGAGCTTAGAGGCTTCTTTTCCTGCATTAAATTTTAGAATTTGTTTAAGTGAGTTCTAAGCTGTGGTGAAGAGAATGTGATATAAATATAATATTAAATTTCATAACAATAAAATGAAAGGAGGAAGGGGAAAAATAGAAACTATAAGAAATTGCTAAGGGAGGCAAAAACGCGTGGCAAGAAATATCTTGAGTTAATCAAAGAAACCAGAGTGGAATGATTATCTAAGTCTCATCTCATGTGATACACTTAAATGACAAGTAGTCACTGATTACAGTATGCAAACAAAGTTATTCTGTATTTTGGAGGAGAAAAAGTGTAATCCTGTCTTATGAAATGTTTTGCATTCTAGTAGTAGCTTATGATCTATGTTTTGAAACCAGCAGATGATATATTGTACTTCAAAGCTACAGGTGCAGGCCTGTTTGGATTTTAAAAGTATGGTAAGGGGAAATAACATTCTCACAGCTTTTGTAAATGTGCCAGTTTCTAAAGTTCAAAGAAAAAATACTTATAGACTTGTTGATCTGACTTTGAGCCTGCACAAAACAAAGGCTCCTTTCTAAAAGATTGGGTTAACTGAGAATTGTAAGTAATGTTTTGAGGAAGTGGATGTGTTGAAGTAATGGTACCTTGCAAAGCAAGTGAAATGATTCAGCTTGTAATGAAGTTATTTGATTTATGCAAAGCGCTTGGCTTTTCTTTCATGACACTTGTGATTACACCTTGAGGTTTCATTTACATGTTATTAGGGTTTGGATGTGTTTTGGTTTTGTTTGGGGGCAGCAAAAAGTTTTATAGAATGTCATGTGAAATGCTGCAGTCAAGAACAGAACAAATAGTTTATGAACAGAAGCTGAAAAATAATGCAATTCTACAGATAAGTGCAATTCAGTCTTTCCCACTTGTAGTCATGGCAATGTTTCATAGAGTGCAAGTTAAGCATGGATGGTTACTTTTGGAGATCTGAAAGGCTGAGCAGATTCTTTTCTGTAAATATAAAGCTTTCATATAAAATACTGAACATGAACTGTCTTGGTGTAAAATACTGAAGAGCTCAGAGTAGTAAGAAGCTCTAGCGACTCCATGTCCTTATTTATGAAAAAAGTGATTTTTGTCAGTCTGTAAGTACAGCTGTGGAGAATATCTTTGACAGGATTTTTCTTCTTCGGAAATAATCTATTTCTGTGCATTTGTTTTGTATATTTTCTTCTCTTCGTTTCTGTTTATTTGTTGTTGTTAAGAAAACTGATTCCATTGGAAAACTTAACAGCCGAGAATGTGTTGCACTGGAGATGTCTTTGTGAACATTTAAAGTCAAAAGGTGAAGAAGGTGAAGATTTGCTAGAACAAATGTTGCCAGAACCAGCCATATATGCAGATTACTTATTAAGGTACACTGCATTTAAAATACGTTTTTTGTCCTCCACCAGAGTAATTATTTTTTAAAAGGTAGATCGTATTTCTGTGCTTCAGCTATTCAGATTTCTTTCAAAGCCAAAGATCTGTTTGAACGGTGTTTTTTCTTTTTTAGAAAAAAGAATTCTTTTCAATCTTTTTTTTAAAACAAAAAAAACCCAAAAAGCTAATAGAATATTTCAAAATGTTTTCAGATTACTCATTGATTATGAGCAAGATGGACTTGAAGGTGAATTGTATATAATTCTGTGTCATTAAAACTACTAGAATGATTGTTCTGTAACATGCAGATCTTCTTTTGGCTGTCTGTTAGTACCCAGGTTGCTGTTTGTTTGGTAAAGAGCCTGCAGAAACTGGCATGTTTTTCATTATGGTAACTTGTGAAAATGAACTAAAATTCGCCTGCTGTCCCTGTCTTTCTCCCTGGTCACAGGGGCATGCTTCACAACAACTTCTGTTCTCAGCTAGTGATAGAACTGCCATGGCAGCCAGTTACAGGCCAGTTTAACGAAGGAGAAACAGTGAATGTTTTGTTAAGTCAATCTTCTACCTAAGTGAAGAAAAGGAATTTTTTCTTGGTGAGATACTCAGAGAGAAAAGCTTTCAGTCTTCACATTAATGAATATTCTGTCCAAATTCTATGAGCATGGAGAATGCTGGGAAATCTTAGTTTACAAGTCTTGCACTTGTAAACTATGTAGTGAAGATTACTAAAATACAGATAAATCAGATCAGCTGAAGAAAGTATTTTTAGAGATGCATATGTTTAATTGGAAATATATTCTTTTTTTCTCTTCAGTGGAGTAGCATAATAGTATTAGTCATAGAATCATAGAAAGGCCTGGGTTGAAAGGGACCACAATGATCACCTAGTTTCAACCCCCCTGCCATGTGCAGGGTCACCAACCACCAGACCAGGCTGCCCAGAGCCACATCCAGCCTGGCCTTGAATGCCTGCAGGGATGGGGCATCCACAGCCTCCTTGGGCAGCCTGTTCCAGTGCATCACCACCCTCTGAGTGAAAAATGTTGTACAAATCATTGCTACTTTCCAGAGTTCGGTGTGCTACTGTGTTTCAGAAACAGAAGTAAAGAATCATAAACACTTAATATAGAAATATGGGTCCAGTCTAGTGAGTGTAACTATGAATTCATAATTGGTTTAACAGTTCATACAACATTTATTCTCAGAAAGAAAATTAAAAAGCTGTTCCATTCAATCTTACTCAGTAGGCTTTCAGTAATCCTCCCCTTAAGGAAGAGGCTGAGTAAAATTAATTAGGTAGGTGCTGATGCTTGATTGTAGTATCAGTTATAAAGCTGCCCATTGGTGAGTAGTCCCATCAGTCGGTTCGGCTAAGATCTGTGAGTCTAGTGAAATCTTTGATCTATGTGTGCTATGACAGCATCAGTTAAGAGAAGTTAGAAACTGCAAGTCACTGACCCTTAAGAACAAATACAGGATTGTATGTTTTATTTTGGTATTTCATTTTTTGCATTCTCAAATAGAATTTGTTTTTAATGGAGTGCAGTATTCTCAAACTGTACATTATTGGTAGTATTTATCTGTGAGCATTATTGGAAATATTCATCTATGAAAAGGAGAACATTAAAAAAAAAATGTAGGCCTTGTAGACAAGGTAACTGCTTATTTATACGTGACAGGGAAGTGTTTTTGCTTTACTGTTATTGTTGCTCTGTTTTTTGTTGAGTTTTTTCATTGCAACCATGATTCTGAATCATGATCTGTTCTATTTGGATTCAGTTACATACAAAATATGCCAGTTCTTGGAGAAGAACAAAGAGAAGACTTTGCTTGTTTTGAAAACTTGATGACAAAAGAATTTATAGGCCAGCAACTGATTCTTATTATAGACTGCATGGACACCACTGAAGAGGGAGGAAGGTAAAGTTGGGTAGAAAATCTGTTATTGAGCGGATGGCACTTATGTCTGTGGAGGTGTAACAGAGGCATAAGGCCTCTGTTGGGAAAATGACCTGATCAAACATGAAATGTAAGTCTCTGCTAAGTGGCAAAAAAACCCCAACACCATCTCTTTAATGGAATTTTGCCCAAGAGTGTGTGAAATGCTGCTTTTGTGGAAAAAAGAAGTTTCATGCATATATAATGTTGTGGAGAGCGAATTTTGTTGTTTTTATGGTACTTTCTTGATTATGAAGTTACAAGACTGTTCATTTGGAACTCAATATACCAAAAGTTAAGGAGAGAAGTGAATAATTTCTTCACAGATGACTTGTAATAGGTAGCTTGTGATATCTTGAGTTTTAAGCCCAATTTGCTAAGGCCTAAAAAGGTGGAGAGAGAGAGTTTAGATTTCAGACTGAATTGGAATGTGTTAACTGAGTCATTCAAACAGTCTTCCTATAGTTTGAGCAACATTTTCCTGTGAAGTAGTAAGAATAAATTTGGAAGCTTATACCATCATGGGCATTTTCTGAAAAAGGACAGTTATGGTATTACTATCAGGTTGTCATTTTCATACCATCAGAGCCTAATATGCAATGGCAGGCTGTCAGGATATTTTTGCTGAAATGACTTTTAAGCAATAGTCAAAACTGATTAAAAAAATAAAAACAGTTTTCTAATCAAGAGAAATAAACTCTACTAAGGAACAAAATAGTTACAGAGAAGTTTATCCTGTAATGTATTCCACACATTAACTCAGTGTGGGTAAAATAATTTAATGCTTAACAATGCAAATTGTGTTGTTTTTTTTCCATCCTTAATGCAGAAAGCATCTGTTAGTTCTTTTAAAAAAGATTCTTATTCTGCCTGCAACTTCAACAGCGCTTGTATCACCACTTGTGGAAAGATTACTCAGGATCATTAAGGATGATGCCAGAAGGATTCAAATTGTAAGTAATTCCAAACACTTATTGTTTTCTGGGTTCTGCTTTCCCCGTAAGACAAACAGTGTTTAGAATGCACTGTAACAGAAATATCAGGAATTAAAATGTTTTTGGTTTGGAGAAGAACATAAATACTTCTGTGCTACACACCTCTGCCTCTTTTTTTTTTTTTCCCTCAACATGGCTGCATTTTGTGCTTATATGAAGATCTGTTTTCAGAGCATGTTGCTGATTTTGTAAATGTAACCCTCAAATTAGAAAACTACTGCTCTTCAACTGCCTGTTTCAAAATTGTTTGTCTTATTAGATCCAAACAGTTTTGGGTAGAACGTTCAAATGAGAAAATGAGAATACTTTACACTTACAGATTACAGATTTTCTTTCCCTCCCTTCTGCTGAGAAAAGACCTCAAATGTTTATGAGAAAAATATTCTTTTTATAGTAAAGTCTCTATATAGAATCATACAATGGCCTGAGTTGAAAAGGACCACAATGATCATCTAGTTTCAATGCCCCTGCTATGTGCAGGATTGCCAACCACCAGACCAGCCTGCCCAGAGAATGAGGAATATTCCTATATAAGGAAAGATTATTTCAACTTGTCTAATGAAAAACGGACCCTTGGTTTTGCTGAAATAATTTAAGTAATTTTTGTACTTTATGGACAGACAGCAGTTATGGAAAGTCTCAGCCCAGTAGGTAAAGCTGGGGTATAGGTTTGTTATATGATCATTTTGGAATACCTGTAGTAACCCTGGCATTACAGTGGTATAACACTAACAGAAAATGTCTGATTCACTAATATACTAGTGAAATGCACTGATTCAATATATTCTACTGTTTGGATAGAGGTTAAGAGGAAGTTGACTGTGGGAATCTGATGCAAGATAAATCAAATTGAAACAATCCCTGTCTCAATGGTCTTTAGTTTTCTTTGTTTCATCTCATTTCTTATTAACGTAACAGGCCTGTCATTAACAAACTCCTTTAACCAACTGAAAAACCCTCAGACTAATTCTGCTTCCAGTTCCACACATGTATATGGCTTGGAATTAAATTACTTATGTGGCTCTCTGTGTTACATGTGTAGTTTATAGAGCTGGAAATGACAGTGTTAGTGTATTTTGACTGCAGCAGTAACAGATGAAAAACCTTACTGTTGTTACCAATCTGTCTTTCTAAAGCATGTGTTCAAACGTAGAGAAGACAGTGCCTGTGAACTGTCATAGAAACTGTTCAACTTACCTGAGAATTCTGTTTTCTTGCGTAACTAAGCTAACTGCAGATAAGACTAGACTTTCATGATTAGGCTACTCACTGTTAAGTCAGTCCTCATTGAGAACTTAGTGTAGTGATGTAATGATTAAGGAAAACTGCACAGAAGTTTCAGAAGTTTAGATTTGGATAAGTTAAACTAATGCTTGGTATCTAAGCTGAAATCACTGGCACTAATATTTTGTTTGTAACAATAGATTGCAGAAATTGTCTCAGAGGTTCGTGAGCCAATTGTTTCTGTTGATCAGCCTGTTGATGCTGCTGAAATAAGAAAGCAACAGATTAAGGTAAGCAAGTTTTAGCTAACTGGAAAAAAATAATCCTTGTCCATCAAGTAAGAGTTTTACATAGTTGTATATTAATAACTGATGTCAGTAGTGCATTGTTGGCTAATACCATATAGGTTATAATGCTGTATAATGATAATAATTATTTTCTTTCTGCTTTATGTTTCAGTTGGCTGAAATAAAAGTGAAACTTTTTGAAGCAAAAGCAGCTTTGGAAGAGTGCATTACTCTGCAGGATTTTAATAAAGCATCGGTATTAAAAGAGAAAATAACTGAGTTGGAACACACAAAAAATGATCTGATAAAAGAAGCAGAGCAGTGTGAAATTAAAGAAATGCGTGTGGAGAAGGTTTCAATTTTTCCCTTTTCTGTATTTACAAATGCTAATTGTTTTTGAGTTTATTCAAAATGGATTGTAATAAACTGCTCTTTTGTTCTTAAATAACTGAAGAATTCTAAAAGAAGTTTAGTTATGCTGTATTTACTCTTAACTGAGAACATGAAATTGAATCACTTTTCACTGTTTATAGATTGATTAATTTACTCGCATATCAAACCTGTAGTGGGTAAGAAATGTTTACTTGAGTATGAAATAACTTTGCTTACCGTGCCTATTCTCACTATCACAGCCACCATTTTTAGTAACAGAATTTCTTTTTTTTTTTTCCTGACTCACCCTGAAGGATGATCCTGAAACACTGTTGAAGTGTCTATTGATGTGTCATGAGCTTCTCAAGATGATGGCCCTTTCTAAAGGAATTGATCCAACCATTAATGAAATAATAGAATCTCTGGTACGTAGCAATAAACACTGTTGTAGGTTATAATAAAAATAGATATCTTAGTTCACAGGCAGGATGGTTTGTGATTGTTTCAGAATCATTTTGCTATATCTTCAGTACTGTGACTAGTGCTTTTGAGCTGTTTTAAAACATGCAAGTGCAGCTCACCTGTGAGCTCAGAATCTACACCAGAACTGAATGCAGCAGGGAGTTACTGAAATAAATTGAGACACTCCCTGTAACTGAGTGTGCTGCTTCAAAAAATTCTGATAGACTCCTCTGTGGATAACGGGGGGGGGGGGGGGGGGAAATGGAGAAAAAACCCACAGTATGCTACTGTGTGAACACATGGTATGCTCCCAACTAAGTATTATTGTGCTGTTTTTATCCCACCTATCTAGAAAGGTTTTATTTGAATTGGAAGTGGAAGTGAACTTTTTTTTACCTGGAAGAGAGAGAACTTAAGATAGGGTCTGAGAGAGGTCAGAAGTCATGGGTATCATGGAAAACGTGAGTAAGACTTGAACTGAGTAAGTTCATGAAAAAGAAATATTATGAAATAATTAGATAGCTAGGAACAGTCTCACATTTCTAGAGTGTCTCAGCTACAAATTGCTGGGATGTTGCCAGTAATTCATGGGAAGTATTTACCTAGCCTGCTTGTGTAACACTCTACAGGTATTTAGTTTTGATCTTTATTGTTAATAGCGCAATGATCTGGAAGACCTGACTCAGTGTGGCATTCTGGCAATTTTCTTTCCAGTTTGAATTCTAACACCAATTTAGAGTAGCTTCAATATTGTGGAACCACACCTGATTTCTTTCAGATGTATGATAGTGTTCTAAGAAATCATAATTAGTTTTGATGTGTCCGTTTTTTTTAATTAGTAATTTAATTTCCATTTGTTGTTTATTGCACTACTCTATCTTCAACATCCTGCTTTTATATTGTTTTTCTTGCTGGGTTTTCATATATTAGGACTATCTTGTTATTTTTTAAACTTTCTTCATGGAACGCAAAAATATAGATTGATATCATGATAGCATGCATCCTGTATGCAGCCTGACTTTTCTTTCATGTGGATTCTTACAGTGACTTCTTAAAACTATTAGAGGTAAAGAAAGTCGTGTCTGTATTTTACAATTTAGAACTGCGTACCGTTTCTTTGCAAGAATGTTACAGTATTTTTGTGCAGAACTGTGCAGGTTTGTTTTCTATTTCAGTAGTGGTCAACTATTCTGTTGGGAAAACAAAGATCTATTAAAACAAATACAAGACAAAATGCTGGTGATTCTACCATTATTTTATGTACTCAAAAATCTGATTATGTTTATATCTAGATAAATGGAGTAGTTACCACTTTCTGGTCTTGTATCACACTGTTATTCCTAGTTTCAGAGTAAGCAAATGTTAAACAATACAGTAAAGGCTATTTTTGACTTGCATATTTCAGTGACAAGACTGAGTATTGTTTTTTTCCAGATACTTCCTGGTGTAACCAATGTCCATCCAGCTGTGAGAAACATGGCAGTTCTGTGCTTGGGTTGCTGTGCCCTTCAGAGCAAAGAATTTGCTCGACAGCATCTTGCATTGTTGTTGCAGGTAAAATTTATATTGGAAGATGGAATGGTGGTCCATGTGACAATAAATAAAACCACCTTGTATCCTACGTAGTTCTGGTGCTCGAGTACCAGCAATTCCTGACTTCCTGAAGTTCAGGAGAATGTATTTTCATGTAGATATTTCTGATGTCTATGAACAGTTAAAAAACATATTCTTCATGTAAGCTGCTGTCAGAAGTAGTGTTGGGCTAAACTGATGAAGGCTCACTGTCAAGGCTAACCCACTATACCTTGTTTTGATTTGAATGTTCATTTGAAGCATAATACACGTAGTAAACTATGAACCTTCATGAACTTACCTCTCAGTTCCTTGACATATTTTGCATGATGTTTATTTTAATTAAGCTACATGGTCTTTCAGAGCAAGGGTTGTCTTACGTGTTTTTTCTGTAGTGCATAGCACTATGGACTTAGTACAGATAAAAGCTTTTGTTTGTTAGATGTTTAGAGGTTGAAAGGTAAGATTAATGTCTTACACGTGCATACCGTGAGTGAAGCTGGATTTTTTTCTTATTAATGAAGATTGCATAGAAAATTTGATAGATTATTTCTCTGAATATTATAATTTCAAGTTGCTTAAGCTTCAACTCATACCCCACCTTCTGTCTGAAGTTTATTTTACTTGGGAAACTTTATATGAAACTTCATGTATAGATGTATAGATCCTGGAATGATCTTATTGAAGAAAAAAGATAATATCCACTTCTATTATTCTAATATTAAGCAGCAGTGCTGGTCTGTTATAACGTTATGTATGTATTCTCCTAGGTTTTACAAATAGATAATATAAAGGTAAAACTCAGTGCTTTAAAAGCAGTCTTTGATCAGTTGATGCTGTTTGGGATTGAGCCATTCAAAGCTAGAAGAGACAGTGAGCCTCAAAGTGAAGAAGTGCATGTTGGAAATGAAAGTTGTGAGGAAGAAGGTGAAACAACAGAGAAGAAAGAAGAGAGTGCTACAATTCACAGCTTCCTGCAGCTGCTTTATGGTTTCTTAGACAGTGAGGTAAGAAATATTATAAATTTTGCCTTGCTTTCCTTCTAAAATAACTTCTGTAGAAGGCTTACGCTTCTGCTAGGTTGCATTTGAACTTTACAGGATGTGTATTGAGTAGTCTCATGTTAAAATACTTAATTGCCCTAGAAAATAACTGCCACTGATACAAGTAAGTGTGACTTCTGAGCCACTTATGCATTTTCTGCAGGTGCAGATATTGAAATGTAGAGAACTGATTTTTCAAAATTAGATGTAGACTATACAATGCGACAAAGTATTAGTGAAAATCATTGTGGCTGGTGTTTTGTCTCTATGACCAACTCTCTTCAGTTTTCAGAACTCAGAACAGAAGCTGCAGAAGGCATAGCCAAACTGATGTTCTCTGGGAGGCTGACAAGTGCCAAACTTCTTTCACGTCTTGTTCTGTTGTGGTATAATCCTGTGACTGAAGAGGACACTCAACTTAGACATTGTCTGGGAGTTTTCTTCCCTTTATATGCTTATGCAAATAGGTATGGCTTCATATTAAATATTATGTGATAATGTATATTGATCAAGCAGCTTTAGCAACCCTTTTCAAAATGCCATAAATGCTTGTTGGACCTGTTTAGTTTAATCTTCTATGTGTATTAATTTTAAATGTATGCAGACTCAATCTATGACCATTCTGAAAACTTTCCATAAATTCCCTCCTCTCTGCCCTATATTTTTTTCTTTCCTAAGACTCTTTGGAAGTGTTTTTCTGTATATTGAATTAAAAAAATAATTTAAAAGATATCCTTTATGTTCTTGAACACTACTATGGAGCGTGACTTAATAGCAGCTATCAGGGAAGGTTCAAAATAGAATGAACGGCTCCTGGTAGGTATCAGAGAAACAAGATAACTGAAGTGTATGCCGAAATAAAGGCACAACTGATTGAAAATCCTTTGGTAGTGGACAGGCATTTATTACCCTGTGTGACAGCTGATTCAGAGCAGTCTGCTAAGTTGCCACTCAGAAAAGAAAAACTGAATGTGTGATTTCTGGCAGAGTTTTGTGCCTAATTTTGGTACCGATCTGTCACTGAAATTTAAATTCAGTATGTTTTGTGCGTGTTGTTCAGATGTTCCTGATCACAGGTGTAGTCCAGAGGCTTAATTCTTTAAATGTTTATAAAATGTTGATGCTGGCTTTTATACATAATATTCTGGTGCATCATTAGAATGGTGTGGTGCATTATTGGCAGGGACAGATTCCTGCAATCAGTGAACAATTCTTATTTCTGAAATGTTTATTAAAGAGTAATAATTTCCTGGGCATCCTGTGTGTATGTACTACTATATATCTTAAAAATGTTGTTTTTCTAACTTGTAGGAAATAATCTGGATATGTCAGTTGTGTTTCACCCAACTTAAAGTGCAAGTGGAAGAGTTCTTGCTTCTGTACATTCTTGCCCCACTTATAGTGTACAAAAAGTCTTTTGGTTAGCTCATTTGAGTCAATGATCCAGAAGCAAATAAACCAGTGTTTTTAAGTTATTTACCTTATTAGTTTTGTTCCCAAGTTAATTGGGTTCGAATAGAAGTTGAACAAGTATCTGAGATTAAAAAAGCAAATAAACAAAAACACCAAATAAACCAAAAAGGCTTTGCTTCCCTGACCAGTACTTTGCATGTTTTGGCACTGTACCTCTTAAATTGTTTTGACCTGTGTTGTGGAACTACACCTTCAGACAACTTGCCACAAAACCCTGTGCAACTGTGTGGGCTGTAGGCTTGCTTGGCAGGAGTCCTGAACTCTTCTGAGTTCAAGAAAACACAAATATTTCTTCCAAAATGCTGTTAATCATCACGTTTTTTTTGCCAGACTTCATTGTTTTCTTGCAATGAGATGTATCCCCAAAGAGAATTACTAGCAGAAAGGAGGAATGAGCAGAAGAAAAATGAAGATATGGGGAAGTGTGTTTCTGTCCCTTGAGGGAGAATCTGTGTGTATATATCAGTTAGGCTTTCTGTGGTAAGTGGTTAGGTGCAGAAGTAAGGAGTGTTACGTAACATTTCCTTGGAAAAAGCCCCACTGAGCTAAAGCTTTAAAGGAGTTGCTTCTATGAGGCAGGTTTTGTGATCTTGATCCTGCTGCCTGTCTCTGGTGAGATTGGTCTCTTCTCTGACAGCTAAAATATATAAAGTTGAAAGCTTTAATTGTAGAATTGAATTGAAAAGATTTAATCCTGTCTCAATACGCTACTAATGCTTGATTCAACTGAAACAGATCCAACCAGGAATGCTTTGAGGAAGCTTATCTTCCAACTCTGCGAACACTGTTAAATGCTCCTGCAACTTCACCCTTGGCGGAAATAGATATCAGTAATGTTTCTGAGCTGTTGGTGGATCTGACCAGACCAAGTGGACTGAGACCTCAGGCCAAGAAGTCTCAAGAGTATCAGGTACAGTGGGTAAAACTGGAAGAAAGCATTACTTGTACCTAGAGATGAAGAACTGCTAGTTGTTTGTCAGGGATTCCTAGATTCAAAACACTGATTAAGCAAGTGACTGTTCAGGCTATTAAATATTTCTTTCACTCTTACGCGTCAGTAATACTAGAAGGAATTTGCACCATTCTAGTGATCCATACTGGGAAAAGCAGCTTTAAAAATCAGTTAGTGAATGTACCCAAAATTCTGCATTTTAAAAAACAGATATTTGCTATGTAAAATTAATTATTAGCTGCCTAAATTAGAATGATGTAGTTGTTGTAATTTGTAAATAATTTTCAGAGAAATTCCATGTATCTGATTTCTTTCTTTCATAGGACTTAACAGTGCATGATAATTTAGCATTGAAAATTTGCAATGAGATCCTGATGGACCCAACTGTGCCCGATGTTCGTATTTATGCGAGAGCGTTAAGTTTGTTGGAAATCAGTAGTTCTTCCACAGAGAATCTTCTGCTTCTGCTTGATGAGATTCTAGAGGTAGTATATAAATAACATAGCTCTTTCTAATGCCAATAGCAGTCTAATATTCTGATGTGCTTAAAAATGAAGTACCTGTTGTTTAATATGACAACTTGACTGAAATTTTTTGTTAAAAATGAATTTCTCAAAAATTGGTTAAAGAGGCATTTACAAAAATCTGACAGAGAAAGATAAAGCTATATGAAATGTTGAAGATCCTACTCCCCTACAGGGATATCATCAAGAAGTAGCAATGTTCCATCTTGCCTTGAAATGTCCTGTAACTTTATTATTTCCTCAGATTACCCTTTAAAAATAACAAGTCTTCTGGGGTTGCGGGGCCTGGTATTGATGGAGAAAATCTTTCTCCTTTCAACCAGAATAATCAGCTTTATGTGATGCTTTTTGTCATTCTTAACAGTAAATTTAACTAATCCTTGTAGTTGGTATACTTAATAAAATAAATAGTCGTAAAATTAAGTAGCTGTTAATGTTTAGTGTCTCTTCCCAGAAAGTGAAAGATAAATTGTGTCAAAGAGCTATTGAGAGGATCAAGAAGAACTTGACCAAAAGTACAAATGTGAGCAAAGATCACTCTGAAGGTGCAGAGGAAAGGGGAGTCTCTGAAAAGACACAGGAAAATGGCAAGACATTATCTGCAAATACTATTCAAAATGAAGAAGGTAATTCAGGAGAGGTGTAAGATAGTAGGCGTGCAATTGAATGACCTGCATGGATTTGTATGAAAAGAAGTCTTAGTTATTCCCCTACTGAATAAATCTACTGTTGGGAAAAAAAGAAAAGCGGAAGAGTAAATATGCGTACTGTTGAAAATAACTCAGAACAAATATATATCTTACTATTTTAATGTAAGCAGTGCTGTATTTTGAGTTTGAAGATCTGCCCTATAGTTGTTCCTTTTTAAAAAAGACAATATTAATTTCTGATGTTTTCTTGGCACTTCTCTGCCAGCTAAACCTTGTGCTGTCTTACAAAAAACAACATGCAAATCCTTACATCTTTAGAATGCAATTCACTAGGACTCCAATGGAGTAACAGTGCACTTCTGGCAGACTGTATTATAGTTATGTACAGTCAAAGCACTGAACTGTTTACATTGGTCTCTTATTACCAGTTCATATGTTGGAACCAGGTTCGTTTGAGCTTATAGTGGAAGAGGTTGGTGAACTTCCCATGGTCAGCACAGCTTATGCAGTTGTGCACATCTTAGCAGTGGATGTTGTGTTGGTGACACAGGAAATCTAATATGTTTCAGTTGAAAAGCAATCAGATGAAATGTGCTTAGACTTCCTTGGCTTCCTCCACAAAGACTGACACACAGCCATTTTAAGTAGAATATCACTTAAGAGGAAAATCTTAATTTTAAAATAAATGTTGTTTATATCCTAGTAGATTATTTCAAGACTTTAATCTTCTTCTGAAAGCATCAAGTATCTTTTGTGTTATTATCTTCTATGCTTATTTATTGGATGGGAAGTTAGAACTCTAAAGCAGCTTCGTATGTCTATTTATAAAATGTTCTGCTAATAGCAAATGGTATTTTGGGATGAATCTCAGAAGAGGAATTTTGAGAACTTTAAGCAAGCTGTAGGAGAAAAGCATTGTTTTCTTTCAAAATATGATTGGATCATTAAAAGTCAAGAGGTGTTCTTCAAATATAGACATGATAGATGAGAGCAAAATGAGTTACTTTTTGTCCTTTGACTCCTGTAAAGGAGATATAAATTCAACCTTAAGAAAAAAACTTCCTAGCAGTGGCATAAATCCCTGAAGAAAGGGATTTCCTGAAGTCGTCAGTAATTTTTAGGGGTGAGGGGCAAACAGTTCTCAGGAGTAGTTTATACTGTGGGAGTATTTTATAGCTGTGATAGGGCAATGTTACAGCTGAATGACATTTTAAACTTCCTTCTTGCCTTATTATCTAATTTATAGTTATAGGAGATTTATAGTTCAAGGAAAATGGATTTAAAACTGTATGGATTTTTTAGGTACTGGTTAATGTACTGATATTTACAGTAAATTGAAAGTTGATTATCTGACTTCTGCATGTATTATTCTGCTTAACAGAAAATAGTAAGGATGTTCTTCATACTCCAGTTACTGAAGTGAAAAGTAAAGAAACTGCAAAACTGAAATCCACGAGAAACAAAACTGGCAGAGGTATGCACTGGATTTTTCTGGCTATTATAATGGCTGATTCAAAAATTAACTCTTTGTGAACTTCTTCTTTCATATAAACAATGCAGTCTTCATAATATGCTTTTAAAAAATGTATTAAAAGATTAAAGTAGCCTGTTTTTCACGAAACTTCTGCTATTAACCTTTTCCAATCAGAGAAACAAATCAACAACAAAAGCAACCAAAAAAACCAAAGAACTTCTCTGCCTACGAGGTTTCAAGATGGTCACAGTCACTTACAGTAATGTCCAGGTGACTGTGAGAAGTTCTAGTCTGTGGATTTTTAGTTGTTAATGTTTTGTCTAAATAAAACATTCCACTCAGTGTTGTGACTGCATGCTATATGCATTTTAATACTTCACTGATCACTAATTGAAAGATGCAAAACTGGTTTAACAAAAGAAAGAATGTGATGTGAAGAGGTTTTTGCTTATATTTAGGGCAAAGAAAAGCAGCGGTGGGAACAAGGTCTGTGAGCAGAAGAAAAACTGGCACAGCTGTGAGATCTGGTAGTGAAAGGTGAATACTTTTTCTCTCTGCCTTCAAAAGCACGATGTCTGTTCTGGAAAGAAACTTAATTCCTTCCTAGAAAGGAATATTTTTCTTTCCCCAAACCTAATGCACAAGTAAATGCTTAAGAAAAGTATTTTTCTGCTGATAGTTTGAAAGTTTTCAAACCTATTGCTGTATTTCAAATGCTATTATTCCTCAGATCTGGTAATTTTTTTTTAGATATTTTATGCGTAGAATTAATATATATTCTGTCTGTCAGAAGTTCCATTTTTGATTGCATTTCTTTTCTTCTGACCGCTTCTTGTTTTAATACTATTTCTGTGGAGGATTCTGAGTTTTCAATGTTTTTTTTTTTTCCCCCTCCATATTTCTGGCTTCTATTTCTGTTTCTTATCTTTCAGCACTTAAAAAAAAAACATCTAAAGCATGTTCCTTCCCTTCAGGTCTTCTAGGATAGAAACATTGAGTTATCTCTATAATTATCACTTGCGTTATTCTTTTTCAAGCAAGTAACCCCTGGATTGAGGATGATCAGGGTTAGCCATTGCAGTTTGCCTGTTCAGTGTTTGCTTTGGGGATTTTACTTATTTTGCAACTGTTGATCCTTGGTTATCTTACAATTTTAGAATCATAAGTTTGGAAAGGACCTACAAGATCATCTAGTCCAACTGTCCTCCCATTACCATTGTCTTTCCTGATACTGCTGTATCACCTGGAAAACACTCATAAATTCTTGTTACTAATTACATACTTTCTATACTTGATATTTTTTGTTAAGGATTTACTGTACAGTGATCTCAAGTTTTCTATTAACAAACCCTTGGATTTGTGTAGTCTTTGGGGCCTTAATTTTAAAATACTTTATATTTCAGTGATGATGAAATGCCAGAATCAGTCCCAGTGCCAAGTTCAAGGCCTTCGAGACGAGCAAAAACTGCAGCACTTGAAAAAACAAGAATGAATCTTTCAACCCTTTTGCGTACAGAAGCTGATGAATAAAGACAAACTGAGAGGAAATGTCCCCTGCTAATGCTACTTATTAACAGCAGGTGTGAAAAATTAAGGTTTCTCTTGTTGTTAGTGTCATTTAATTTTTTCAGTATTTGATCATTTATAGCTCCATATTTTTCTAGGAACTTTAGATTAACTTCCCCATATGAATTACATCATTGATGTAATAAAAACATATTAAAATATTACCTGAAGAAAAAAGATGGTTTTTTGTTTTTACTTACAAATATAAATTTTCAGACTTGTTAGATATAATGCTAGTACTTAATATTATTCGGAGAGAATGCTTGACCTGGAGTGGTTGTGTGATGGCAGCGCTTCTGGCTGTACTGTTAGCACACCTACTGTCTTTCCTTCTTAGTGTGCACATCTGCTGTCTCTCAGGAGGCTTTTATGGTTTGTGTTAATTGGGAATTCTGCTTCTTGGAGATAAATGTCTGCTTTATTTTAAATGACATCAAAAGGGCAAAGCCATAATTAACTCTACAAATCAAAGCCTGGAAGCCTGCTACTGACCTAGGGGGGGCAGGAAAGGAGGAGCACTTCCCTTCCTGGAAGTGTGAAGACCAGGCTGGATGGGGCCCTGGGCAGCTTGTGGGTGGAGCATGGAACTGAGTGGGCTTCAAGGTCCTTTCCAACCCAAACCATTCTGTGATTCCGTGACCTTGGCCTTGTTATATAAAATTGCTAATGTGCTTTTAGAAAAGCATGAAAGAAGTATCTAATAAGTATCCAATTAAGTAAGGTACGGAAAGGGCAAAAAATACTTTAAAATCTTCTGCATACTGTCTGCTTAAAGTGGCAGACAAAAGTGATTTCTATGACTCTAAAGATCACAGAGATTTTTCTAATGACATATTTAGGAATAGTCAAAAGTTTTACAGAGACAATAGAAGATTAACTTTAAAGTGTGCCAAATATTTGCTGTTGGCTGAGCGCATTAATTCTGGAAACGTTAGGGGTTTGGTCTGGTTTGGAAACACTCCGTCAATCGTATCCTTCTGTATTACAATTTAATTTCCAGGGCAGTCAGTTAAAACTTATGTTGACTGTTCAATGTGCACGTGTCAATGCAACTTTCCAATGAATTTGTTTGAAATAGATTCGTATGTTGCTATGATCTTTGGTATTTCTCTGAAATGGCTTAAGGACTAAACAAGTGAAAAGTAGCATACTCAAAGCATGATGCTCCAGCTACTGTGCTGTTTTCAAGTTTGCGTACAGAAGAGACAGGACTACGTTCCTTTTCATCCCTTTCAGTTTTTGTTGGAAATCTTTCAAACCACAACATGCCACAACACATTTTTGTGCTGTGATATTTGCTATTCAGAGGCTTATGTAGCCATGAATTATTTTTTATTCATCATTTCAAACTGGATTTTTGAAGTTTTGAGTTCTTTCTTTAATAGTTCTCTATCAAACGGTGTTCCCTAGTGAGTTTGCATGCATGTAACCACTTGCGATCAAAGCTGTGGCCTTGAATGCTACCTGAACACAGTTCAAAGGGTATGCCTTTTAGATTTTTCCAGGTGCTTGTCAGTCAAAGCTTCCCCCACACTTTAAATACTACTGTGTTTTTAAGTGTGTGTGTGTATTTCACATAAAGCATGCATTCTCTGAGAATGAGTGGTTCATGCTTCTGCTGCTCATACACTATCAACAATTGCTGCTGATTCCTTTGGTTTTTTTTGCTTAAAATGAGTTTCTAGAAAAAAAAAAAAAGAACAATAAAAATGTTTAAAGGATTCCATGAATGCTTTTTTGAATAAATTGAAGATCTTCAGTTTTGCCTTTTTTTCCTTGTCCTGCCTTGCCACATATGCAGGTCCCATCCCTGGAATCTCTTCAGGAATGCTGTACTGAAAGATCAGGTTTCTCTGAAGTCTCAGTCAGTGGATCTCAGCTGTGGATGTGGTTTCACTGGTGTGTGCTAACAAAGGCATCGACAAACCAGACTGAGTTTGGGGGAGGCCTGCAGCCTGATTGGGGCTGGAGAGCTTCCCTTGTGAGGGGGAACTGGGCTTGGGCCCCAGTTACCTGCAAGGATGTGGAACTTGGCTCTTAGTTGCTGCACATCATGGGAGGACAAGAAACAATGGGATTGAAGTCAAAACTCAGACCAGATATCGGGAGAAATGGGCAATTGGACAAGTTGCATGAAATGGTTGTGCAGGGTCAGTCCTAGAAGGTTTTTGAGACCTGACCCAGTAATCCTGAGTAACCTGCTCTGATCCCACAGTTGCCCTGGCTTTGGGCATGTGGTTGTGCTATAGACCTCTTCAGGTTCATCTCTACCTGAATTACCCCATGATGTTCCTTCAGGCTCTAAGTTTCATCGGGGAACCAGGAGCAAATTTCTCTCCTCTTTCTGGGCTATTCCCCTGCCAAGGGAAGGGTTTGCAGTGCAATAAAATATATGATGCAGTCTCAAAAAAACACCTCATCTTCTGAGAAAGTCGTTTGCTGAATTGCAAGGGGAGTATGGTTAGGTGTACTTTTCAAAGCTAATCATTAGCAATAATGGAGGTTGATAGTCTTTGTTTATTTGCACAATGAAAAACTCTACAAAGTCTATAAAAACTAAAACATTTTCTCCTGGTGAGTTTCCTTTGGCCAACTGCTATCTTAAGGTGAAGAATGAGTGCTGTACCAAGAGCATTTCTCTTTCTAGTTGTTTCTTGTATATTTGAAGTGGTTAGTGAGCTTGTGTTATGCCTGTGCCTGACTGCTAACTGAAAGCTTCTGAACCCATCACTGAACAGAAACTCAATTTGATGGAAAGCAATGGATCTGAATTTTTACAAGTTCACAGAAATAGATGCTCAGAAGTGAGACGTTTCTGTAATGGAGAAGTTCTGCTGTGTATTTGGTATATCTGGATATTAATATTGAGAGGATGAGAAATTTGCATGGTATCTCCTTCAGGCACACAGAAATAAGGACAGGATGCATCAGTTCCACTGCTTTTATGACTTTCTCTATTCCTTTTAGTTTGTTGTACCTTGTTGGTGCTCCACTGAAGTCAACTTCAATGTCTCTCTCTCAGGAAGTTTTATTCTCATCTTTTTGCTCCCACAGAATCCAAATATATTAATTGTTTAAGATACATAAGGACCATCTAGCAGGTGCAATCAAGAATGTTCATTCCATACCTTGTCCTGCTCTGATGTCTTGGGGACTCAGTGGCCTTGAGGGAACTTGAGAGTTACAGTGATTCACAACCATTTTTTTTTTTAACTTACTTACAAATGCAATCCAGTAATTAAACAAACTTCAGTAAAGAAGAGTTGCATCTTCTTAAGTGAATACTCAAAATATTTGTTAGATAAAATAGAGAATCTTCCAAGGAAAAATTTCCTTCTGGGTTGGTTCTCTGCAAATAAAGGCAATGCAGTGAATTAAAAAACCTCTGCTCTAGCTATCAAATGTATGACTCCAGCAAAGAGAAGTGTATTGTATGGTTTTATTCTAACACTTTTGTTATAGCTCTATTAATAATCAAGTTTGATGAATAAAGTACATAAACCTTGCTAAAGCTTATTTAGGCATGGAATGTCTACAATGTAGTCAGCTACAACCATTCACTACTTCTTTGAGTAGAGTTTTTTGATGATTACATTGAATTTCCAAAGTACAAGTAAAAAAAAAATGAAATAGGAAGAGCATTTACATCCATTTTAATTGGTGTCAGGCATAAATTCATTAAAACAAAAGGGGAAGAAAGACCGTTCAGCAGAAACCTCCAAAAGTGCAGATACAGATTTGCTGAATGACAATCGTTCAAGAGATTCTCCTGCAAGGTTGGCCTTTCTTTGAGACATTACGGTCATTAAACACTGTCACACAAAAGTTCTCAAGATAAATGAAGATGAAAGCATACTGCTGAAACAAACTGGTTGTTCCGTACATTTCAATCCATTTATGAAGGAGATCTTGGATACTTTACCTTCTCGTTACAGCTTTGCTTCGAGGTAGTCAGTCTCCACCTGGTACAGATTTGTTTGAATTGTTATTACCATAAATCGTTACATGGTGACTTATGCCACAATTACGTAATATATTAACTTTCGTGCACAAAAATAAAATTGGGAAACAATAATTAAACTTAGAGAACATAGAAAAATCACAATACTATTGAAGGGGAACATCTGATTCTGATATAAATTTGTACTGCAAGAATTTCATGAGAGTGAGATGTGAAATTTCATATTAAAAAAAAAAAAAGTACATCAAAATGAATAATGCTAATAGTAATATAAAGCCAAATCACACAAGATCATTTCATGATCAATGTAATAAATGCTTATTATTCAGCAGAAAAAAAATAAAATCAAGAACAATGTACAAAATAATAGTGCAAGAACAGCTGCAATCTATTTGTTCTCCTCAGTTTTGAGATTTTGGTTAAAAACTTTACAGCTGGCAAGAGATGCTGTTGAAAAACTCAGATTCCACTCAGTGGGCTGATTAAGGCACATCTTTATGGACTTCAAATGTTCATTTTCTGTGTTCACATCTATTGAATTCTGCGGCTCAGAGACTTTCACTTGTAGCGTGCTGTGAGGAAAAAAGTGGGAGTCGGAGAGGGGAGAAAGAAATGAGAGAAAGTTTAGTATGCTTTCCTCTTTGCCCTGCAAACAAGCAAACTGATAAAGGCGAGGTGGTGGCAGGCTGCCTATACTGGTTTATAATTTTTTGTTTTATTGCAGTATGTTCCCGAAACAGAACGGAACCAGCAGACCAGAACATAACTGTGCTAGGTTCTCCATGTTGCAAAGCTGGATGGGGCTTGTTTGTGTAGGAGCAGCTGATTTTGTTCGTTTGCAGAGACTGTGCTAGGTGAGACTCCTGCCACCAACATTCCTTTGCACAGGAGCAGAAGTCTGCAGCCTGGCCTTCCTTAATTCAAATCCACTGTAAAACCACAGAACAGGAAATGGGCAGAAATTATTTTGTCTTTAATGACATTATGCTTGTACAGCCATAAAAAGACTAATATAGAGACAAATCTAGGACAGTAAGTACTAGAAGAAGGAAAAGAAACCCTGTTCTCTGTGGGGATCACTAAGCAAACCAGGACATAAATGTGGATTGAACCATGTTGCCATATAAAGCACTACAGTGGTTCATGCTCAGGTGAGGAAAGAAAGAGGCAGAGTATGGAATACTATCCCACCACTTGATGAAAGAAAAACAATAAAATCAAATCAAAACAACAAACAACCTCAAGGAATGAATTGCAAACCTCTCCATCCCTACTCTATTTCAATGCAGAGATCTTTGTCCCATGTGCAACACTGCTCATCACCATCCTTCTCGAAGTGCAAGACTGGTAAAAAGTGGGAAATATTCCTAATTATTGAGATACTAAAAATGAAATTCTATGTATCGTAATGAAGGTTAGGAGGTAACAATCATGCAGTAAAGTACCTGCACCCACTTTCTCCTATTAAAGGAATCTTTAAGCAGCAGAATACCCCACCTTCTGCATTTCAGGAAGCCAGGTCTATCGCAGAGTTTAAGTCAGATTATCAAGGATTGAATGTGCTACAGCATGTAGTGTTCACTGCAGTTCTAGTTACTGATTATGTAACCATACAATTAACTTTGTTGTACATGTGAAGACCTAAGCAAAATCGCTTATAACATGGGTGACCAGTAGGAGGATGCCAAGTAGTTGTTAAGACTCTATCCTGAGATGTATTGGTTTGCATTACTTAAGTACTACCGGCTGATTCAGATTAAACTTTTTCTCTCTTGATTGCAAGAGGGAATTGCAGCTTGTTTAACAGCTGAAGTGGCAATTCAATATTTTTCACAGATCATTTGAAACACAATTTTCATGCTTTACATTTTTATGCAAGCTCTCTGGAAAGTTTTGTGCCTTTGTAACAATGCAAAAAAACGGGCATAGCACTTCTAATTTACTAATCCTCATTCCTAACTCTCTGTAAATGGGGTACTGCTCCCCAGCCAGTATTTTGTTGGTCCTTACTCTTTGGAGCGATCCTTTGTATCGTTTAAGCCTTTGCACCTTTTTCCCTCACAGCTTTTCTGGTTTACATGTGCTTTTGTTACTCTGATTAATTCTTTCCCATTGGAAACAGAGCGTGCAGGTGGAAGCGACAGAGAAAGACTTCAGTCAGTACGGTTAAATTTTTGCATTTACAGCTTCTTCAGATTTGAGACTTTGCCCTCTCACTGTGAGGAAAATCAAAGCCTCAGGATTAAGTACATATGAGAAGGAAGTATAATACTTCTGAAGTATTGCTGCCTTCCAGGCGTGGCCTGGTATTAAAACTTGATCTCTGAGCAACTAACTGAAATACTCAACAGCTAATTGAAGTGATAGTGCAGGAGTTTTTTGGTTTTGTTTGTTTTGTTCTGGTTAGCTGAAAGGAACATAAATCCCTGGGAGTCTAGAATTTGCAAACTCAAGGGCTGGGCAATCACCAAGTGCATGAAGTTCAACAATGGCAAGTGGTAGAATCTGTACCTGCCATGGAGCAATCCTGTACAGACTGGGGAATGAGAGGCTGGGAAGGAACCTGGGGCTTCTGGATGACAGCAAGTGGAGTCTAAGCCAGCAGTGTGCCCTGGCAGACAAAAAGGCAACCGTCCCCTGGGGTGCATCAGGCTCAGCACTGCCAGTCAGGAGAGGAAGTGATTATCCTCTGCTCTGTGCTGTGTGGCCTCACATGGAGTACTGAGTGCACGTTTGGGTGCTACAATATAAGGATATAAAACTGTTACAGAGAGTCCAAAGGAGGGCTACAAAGATGGGGAATGGTCTAGGTGGCAAGATGCGTGAGCAGTGTCTGAAGTCCCTTGGTTCATTCAGCACAGAGCAGATGAGCACAGGGGAGGAACAGGCTGAGGATGTGGAACAGGCTGCCCAGGGCAGTGGGCAAAGTCCCAAGCTGCTGGTCTCTGAGGAGCACTTGGACAGTGCTCTCAGAACTATGGTTTGATTTTTGGGTGGTCTTGTGTGGAGCCAGGAGTTGGACCTTAATATAAGCAAAGTGGAAAGAATAAAGTTAGAGAGATGCATTAATATATTTTCTAAGCAGTGTGAACCTAGACTTTCATCTCACTTTTGGTTCTTTTGCCTGTAGTGATTTATTTTCTAGCTGTTGATGTAATAGGAGGTGCGAAAATTTTGTATTCCAATAGCATTTCTATGTAGATACTTAGAATTAAATAAGAAAAATTAAATAGAAGCAGTTGGATTTCTCCAGTCAGATCCATCAGCATATTCTACTCTAAATTTTATCCTGTTCTGCTTATGAAAGGTTGGTGTGTATAACGCATTTCTAGTCAGAAAGATGCTTTATACAGTGATGCTTCTGCTAGGAAGAACTGTGTAGTCTGATGCTACCAGAAGCCAGAAAGCCTATTTCAGTAGAGCTTGGAATTGGGCTGTAGGTCATTATTTCCTCTCTATATCCTTTTGGTGTCCTCTACTTCCAAGGCGTGCAGTGGATGGAGGATGGAGCTCCCTTTAACTTCATTAGGTGAAATGCCTTGACAAAAACAGACATTTTACTGATCTTAAATGTCAGTCTCTGAAAAGATTAAAGTTTCCCAATTCTGAAGCCATCTGTTTTCTATTACAGCAATTATCATCTATTTTCTTTTAGTCCAAGTGAGAATGACTCAGTCACTCAGCTTCCATGCACGCAAGTTTTGGAGGTCAGATACAGGTGCTTCTTCACATGGAGTGCTACAACACCACTCTGCAAGGAGTACATTCACTCTTAAGAAGTTTTCTAACTCTGAATATAGGAAGTGAGTGCATGTGAAGCAGTGGAGCAGGAGAAGCTGGGTACTGCATGTCACTATGGATGTGCTCTGCCTCATCACTGAACGGTGGGGATGCCTCACAACCCATTGGCTTTCTTTGGCAGCAGTGGTGCACGAAGCAAGTGGTTCTAGGAAGCTGTCACTGATGATACCACAAGATTTTTATTTTATGAATTGTAACAATTCCCAAGTTGCCTTTACTAATCACTCTGAATTCACTTTTTCAGCACTGCTGGGAGAAGAGCAATTGCCTTTGCTATTCTAACAAATCATAGAAGACAATTTAAATTAATGTTGATGGATTCTGAAGTCCTATCTCTCTACTCAGCCTTATCTATGTAGAAAAGCCTATATGTGGCCAAGTATCCAGGCCTGCCAAGCCCTATAAGGACTTTCTCCCCACTACATTTCTCTCCTATTTTTAAGGAAAAAGGAATTAAATAGAAAGGTCTTTCAATTTATGTTTCCATTAAATACATAAGTATTTCTTTCCGAAGTTTTCTTTTGTTACTTTAGTTTTACCCAATCATCCAGTTACAGTAATACTGATTCTTACTGTTGGCACTTCAGAGCAGTTCTGTGTAAGATGATAGGCTGCCAAGCACAAAAAGAGAATAATATTCTTTGAGCTTTTTATTTTCTTTGCAGTTTGGAACTGCATTCCTGAAGAAAACCAGAGGAAAATGACACCTATTGTATGAAAATGACAAAGTTAAAATGGTCTGGCTAGCTGAAGTGCATGCATTTGTATAGTTAACCTCTGCCCACTATATGTGAAGGCCACACAGAAAAAGTAGGCATAAGGATAATTGCTATCTGTTAGGAGACTTCTCAGCACTTACTGTCAGAGATTACCATCAGATGTTGTGCATCTGTATGCTGTAAAATGTCTGTACAAGTGTTGCTGCAGGGTTATGCTTCTCTAATCATTAGCAATACTGGTTTCATAGCACAATGTATCTCCATGACTGGCTGAGAACTGTCAGTCTGTTTTTGAATTCTCCTATCTGACACAAGTTCTACAAACCAGACTTGTTAAACAAAACAACACTATTAATGATGTCCAAATCTATACCTTAGAAAGCATACCAGCATTCTTGATACATTGCACTTGATACAAAGCGATGAGGCTTTTAGCCAGAGCATTCAAAAAATGGAGTGGAAACAGAAAATATTTTATGTTGTTTAAGTTATACATGTACAAACCACTCGATTTCTCAGAAAATGAAGTAGTAGATCTGTACAGCTTAAATGTACAGTGACTACACTAACTTGACATGCATTCAAGCAGAGGCTGATTTGCTAACGCTACATACATTGAAACAAAGGCAAATCAAGCATGCAGTCAGAGTTATTGTCTCTGAAATTTAAACTCGTCTTTGCACAGTGCCAAAATGCAACATCAAAGAAATGTACTCAGAAAGTTCTTTATGCCTCATTTCCATTTATCAAATGGGTTTGCATCGTAATAAGAAATAAATATTTTTCAAGTGAATGAATGGAATTGTGTTTGCTAATGCGTGAGAGAAAAGTGCCCTGAAAACAGATGGCACACCCAACTAGATCACAGGAAGTTGGGGAGATAGCCAATATGAAGGGAGTGATCTAAAAATGAGATGTGAGTTGTATTTAACACAGCTGGAACACTAAGGAAAATAAAACAGTAAACAAAATATAAGTGAGACTGGAAGTGAACTGAGGCCAAAATACAGTGTGAGAAGTCAGAACCAGGATGGGTGCATAAAATCAAAGAAAACACAAAGTAAATACATATGAGATACATGAGAAAAATAACTAAGAGTTTGTTTAAAGCAGCTTGACTTAGTTATCTAGTACTGTGGTTTTTAGGGTTTTTTTTTTAGAAGAACCACTATGCTTTGTGGTGATACACATTATTTGGCACAGAGCACAGAATTCTTAAAAGAAAGCAAAATATTAGGGTAAACTGTCACCAAAATGGTATGAAGAAGTGATACAATTTTCAAGCATTTTTGTGTTACTATTAAATCTTTTTAAAGAAAAAATAGTCCTGTCTCTAATCTTTCATAGCATACTGTCGTTGAAAAACCTTAGAAGCAAAACTAGCTAATAACCTAACAGCTGGAAGGGAGCATCACTCATTTCATGAGGAACGTCATTAATTTTTAGTATCTATCTAGGCACTGTTGTGAAACAAGTTTGCCTCTGTTCCACAAAAGAAAACAATTTCTATGCATTACTGGAAGCTAGCAGCATACAAATCAATTTAAAACAAAATAGAACTAAAAAGTAAAAACTAAAAAAAAAAACCCAAACTGTTGTGCAGTTTTCTTTAGAAACATGTTATAACATACGTGTTTGCTATTTTAACTGTACTTATTCACACTGAAAATGCATTTGTACAAGGCTGGGTGTTGGGGCTTGGGGTTGGACGTTCAGAACTGAGGATGTTGGTTTGGGCTGTTGTTGTCCACAGAAACAGAGCATCACCACCTCCAAACTATGATGAATACAACAATGTATATCTTGTTATTTGAATTGGATTAATCTCCAACCTTTAATTCAAAATATTTTTTTGGCCTTACAAACGCAGTTATGTTATGGAGGGAGATCATCTCTGAAACATGAGACAGTCCCTGTGCGACTTACAAGGCTCCAGGCTTCTGAATTAAGGAAGGTCAGACAATAATTTGCAAATTAGTAATTTCCTTTTCTGAGATTTCTACTATTTAAATATAATTTTAAAACAGCTGTGTATAGCGAGCTGTGGACATGCACTCAATAACAAATGTACCAAAGAAGAAATTTTTTTAAAAACAAATATCTGTAACTGGAAACACAGGTAACCAACTCTACCCCAATTTTAACAATGGATGCCTTACCTATAGCTCTTACCTCTTTGTTCACTTCGTAAATAAGCTACTTACATTTAAAAAACAAGTGTGTACTTCGCAGTAACAATCAATAAGATCATTAAGAACACTGAAATCTAACTTTAAGTACATGCTTTTCCCAAAATTTGGGACAAAGCACCATTTAAGTGAGTGTCAGACCACTTTTGATTTTTGAGTAAGAAAGACATCATATTGTATTTCATTTCCTTGAATTTTTCTGCTAGGCTTATATTTCATATACAGGAAAATAATCCATTATTTTAAGCAAATAATCAAGATTTTAATGGTTGGAAATGTACAAGCTTGAGGGCAAGCCTGTATCAGTAAAATGCCAAATATAATCTCTTGATTACATGATGGTAAGAGGAACCTGTGAGAACATCCACCCTAAAAGACTGACCTCCCTAAGTCTTTACATCTGAGAGTATTCTAATCAGATACGTGGAACTTTCAGTCTAATTCCCCAGCAGGACCACTATTTAGAAATATTCACCTTGAGCTACAAAGTAAAAACAAAAAATTAGAGTACTTACCTAAGAACTGTTTGGAAAAACATGAAAAGTGTAATCATGTTACTCACTAATGGCTTAAAAGTATGCAACTTATCTAAAACCTTCAAAACCAAGTAGAAATGAATAGGCGTATGCCCTTGAAAAGATTTTATGTGAAGTGTTCCATTAAGACAGTTTCTATTGACAAGGCTAACCTTGGTCATCACTGAAGAAAAAGCAAGAACCAAATCAGGCTTCTTGTCCCTCATACGGACACACCATGACAAAAGGCAAAAGCACAGGTTTTCACCCGTATGACTGAAAGGAGCGTGAAGTAAGAGGATGGAGAGGGCTGAGCTGGCAGAGCCACTTAAAGAAACGTTTGTGAAATGTATGTCTGCATTTCATTTCATTTTTGGTAAGAAACAGATAGAGATGAATGCAGACAGAAGTCAAGTTTGACTAGTTAAAGAAGAAAGTGAAAGCCGCCAGGCTGACAAGAAGAACAACAGAATACAAAAAACAAACTTAAATCCCAGAAAACGTGAATTTCATAATAGGTATAGATTTATACTTAATAGAGCAACAGATACCATTATACCAGAGAACACTGAAGAACAATCTAGAACGTGATACATGTCTACAACGTGCAAGAAATCATCAGAAAAAAGTCCCCTTTTTTCAGGTAAGAAAAAACGTAAAGAGAGACATAAATTGCTAGTCCTATTGCACAAGAGTACAAACAGAACGTCTTCTAGAGTTCTGAGGTGTCCAGAGATGTTGGCCCAAAAGCATGGAGCTAGGAAGACAAAGCCTGCGTATACGCCTGCTTTGGAAAAGACATGTATCTTTCTTCTGCAGGGAAAAAAATAAAAATTACCTCCTCTTAAGAAAAGGTGGATTAAAAAGTAGTTATGACTACTCAGAAAAGATTTTCCATGCTTGGATTTGAAGAAATCTATGATGAAGGCTGGCTGAACTCCTGTTTATATATATTACAAATCTATCAGGTATAAGAGAAAAATTAGAGAACAGCTGAACACAATGAAAAATAAGCGGTTAAAAAATAGAATGAAATTGGACTGATAATTCTGCAGCTCTCGCAAAATTGTTTTGGCATTCACAAACATACAGCTTGAAAATAAGAGCTGATGCCTTAAAGAAAACGCTGTCCTTAAAATACGCCCTGAATTTATTTATGTTAAATTACTACCTAGTTACAGAACAAATTCAATTAAGGAGGAACATGAAAAAAAACCAGAAATGTAATTTCTAATAGCATCTAAGTGTTTACCTAAATTGAAACAAAATTTCAGATAAGTTCATGGGATTCTTCACAACTCTACACAGCACTGCAAACAGTGCTTAGAGTACTGCTAATGAAACATTAAAAAAAAAAAAGAATAACTTCTATTACTCCCAATTTTTGTTTAAACAATGTTTGTAAAGCACAGTTCTGCAGTTATAGCAAAATGAAAAAGACAGTGCTTTTTAAAGGGTGAACTGGTAATTAATGCAGCAGTATATTTGACCTGAAAATCTGAAGAAGGCTTCGATCATCCAAGGAGAGCCTGTTGACTGGCTCTCCTTGGATGAAAGAGGAGGAAAAATCTACCCAACAATACATGCAAAGAATAGCTCAGTCTTATTGGCACCATAAGTCTTCCCCTTACTTTCTAAATCCAGAATATACCTTTTTTGAGTGTAATTAAAGACCACTGAGTACTCATCATATCTTCAAAATTGCTAGGAAAACTACTAATTTCCTTTCCTGAGAATGGACTAAGCAAAAACATAAAGACACATTTAGATGTTGTTATCAATTCCGTACACAAAGCTAAAAATCTATCACTTTATTCTGAATTGAGAACAAATAAGAAAACATGAGGTTCCCAGTTTTGGAGGAAATTGAATTAAAGTGATATGATGCAACAATACTGAATGAAATGAAAAGAAAAAAATCTTTGAAAAACTGGGAATATAGATCCTACGTAAAAGCACAGTGAACACAACATTAAACTACTGAAATTTCCTTCCAGGTGAAGGAAATGGAAGTCTTGAGTTGTGTTCTTTGAAATAAGTTTTCCATTCAAATAAGCTCAGAACCTTCAAAAAAGCATGACAGACAGCATATCCCAAGGTGATATGTAAATGATCACAACTTAAAACAGCACCCAACATTTATACACTTCTCAACTTGTAAGTGGTTCTGTTCACTAGGTCACGTGATGGGAGAGAAAGCCAAGAGAAGGAAGGACTACATTACTGCTCATGGCTTATGGAAATTCGTGGTGTAAAAGAAGCTGAAGCATCAGACCATGGTATTAGAGCCACCACTACTGTGTTCAGGGGGATGAGGCAGAGATCATTAAGTCAAGTAAATGAGGCAGGATTTATAACACACATGTAGTCAATTATAAATCAAGTCTGCACATCTGCATTAAAAATGGTCCACTTAATGAGAGTAGTCATTCTTTTTCTACACTTTCAATCAATTTTCTTACTTTGTTTCATGTCTGTGTGCAAAAGTAACTTTCTGTTTTGGAATTACAGTTACGAAAATTTCCATCTGTGCCATCCTGAACCATCCTGAAGCTAAGTACTTTTTATGAAAAGCCTTTGAGAAAAGAGCTAAGATATGGCTGTTAAAAAGTGTTTCTTAAAATCAGCAGATTTAATGATTGTTTTGGTTTGTCTCTTGCACTTTACCTCATCTAATATTTTACATTTGTTCTGTATTGGGAATGTAGAACATTCTCCTTTGTGAAAGAGAAAGCTGGGAAGACTTCCTAAAAACCTTGGTTTTCTCACTAGGTCATTGTAATACCTTCTACAGCAGTAGAGGTAGTTCACATTGTATAGTCTTCTCTGACGGACTGGACCACTGTAAGTCAAATAAGCAACAATACTGGAATATTAATGCCATACTAATATTCATGTGTACAAAGGGTTCACACAGCATTGCCTCCCAGTTTGAAAAAAAAACAGAAGTCTGTCAAGGGAAGTCTTGTTTGAGGAAAATTTTGTTTGTTGTCATAATAATAAAGAGGTTATCTTACACAAACAATCAAGAGAACAATTTGATTCATAAAAATATCCAGTTTTCAGTGTGATTCATGACTCCTGAAGTCAACTTCGAAATGACTACAAAGATTAGCAAATCTTCATTTTAAGTGTCAAGCTAACTTGATATAACTAACTTGAATAAGGTATATTAAAACATCATTCAAATATAATGAAAAATCAAAATCAAAAATTTATATTGCCTGCCAACAAAATGCATTAGAAGTTTTCTCTGAAACTCCAGACTATTAGCAGAAAAGCGGAATTATTATCAGAACACACTTTTAAAACCTCTTCTGTGTGAAATCCCAGCCTGATACAAAGGTTAAGAGGACAGGTATGTCACGTCATCACAGCATGCAATACTGCCTGCTACTGCAGGAGGTCTATGATCTCCTTTTCAGCTCTGATAAGTCCATATATATTTTAACAATATATTAATTATATTCTTATAGTCCTTTATTGTATTCATTTTATTGAACGATAATAATTTCTCTCATTTTAGCTTGGCTCTACTGAAGCTTTTAAGATTAAGCTTGGTGGACTTCAAAGCACATGAGTGTGGTCTGAACCATCCTCACGGAAGGAAACATAAATGCTCTCCTAAATGATTTTTAACACAATTTACTGTTGTGGTGGCAAAGAAAACATATTTCAGTGTTCTTACAAAAAGTAATTTAAATGATCACAACATACATCAACAGCAAAAGGAATTGCCCTTGACACATAAATGCATTGTTGAAGCAACAGTTGAGAAATCGAGGTGTTGTTTATTACTCATTAAACCTCACTTTGAATTAAAAAGGTAGTGTAAAAAAAAAAAAAAAGATGATTCATTCTCTTCTCTTGCTACATTGACTGCATGGCTAGTTCTTGTTTCTTGATACTACCTTGAACTGTAAAAACTCAATTGGCAATTTCACTAGTATGTTTTAACAAAAATTGACTATACACAAAATCTGACAACATTCTGCCTACTTGCCACAATGCGTCATAATAAACCAGCATCACAATACCTCCATCTTTTAAGAATACACCAAGATCAGAAAAACTTGAAGAAAAACTTTAAATATTGACTGCGTCACCATAAGAACATTTCAAGCATGGCAACAGAATGATGATATAAATTATGATACCACATCAACAAAAATACAATCCAAAGAACATATGAACAAGTAATGATGCTTTCATGTGCATTAAACTTCCAGATGCAGGAACTACGTTTGAAAATGCATGCATGCACAGCTAGAAATCATGTTCCTTCTTTTTAGCCAGTAGCTACATGCTGGACTAAAAATATTTTTATGATTTCCTTAGCTAGTGCAGACAGTACACAATGTTGAATCAACATGCCAAAACAAGACAATTTCTATACCAAAACAGTACCCTGAAAAAAGACAAATTTACAAGCATGGAGAAAGCTCCAGAATTGTAATTTTTTCTCTTTTAACATTTCCTTTATCAAGGAAATTTCTGTTATATCCATTCTAAAGACAACAATTGATATGATTAACTATGAGTAAGAGGGAAAATAAACAAAAACTGTAAATGAAGTAATGTAAAACAGTTATCAGATTTTTCCAAAGATCCAAAACTATGAGAGGAAAGTTATCAGGTAAATAAAATAGAGTCCCAATTAAAACTAACATGAGATCATATCACAGTAACAGGTCTTACATTGCTATAGCAAGAAAAAAATTAAATATAAATATAAATTGAATGCAAAATTTTCTTGACTATAGTCAAAATTACAAAATAAAAAGAAGAGAGAGCTCTTTCTTCATTGGTAAAAAAGAAACAAATAGATGCTACTCTTTCCTTTTCTAGTTCTAGCTTTTTCTATAGCAACCTTGTGTCAAACTTTGAACTTCTTAAAAACAAGTTGGGTTTTTTCTTTATGTTATTTGCCCCCAAATCAGTAAATTAAAAATAATAGTATAAATGTAAAAAAATCTGTACCTCAGAAAAGCACTGTATGATTACACCAAATGAGCTTAATATGAAGAATTGTATATTACATAAAGTACAAAAGAAACAAAGTATACAAAGAGCCATAATACTGTTTATATTACAACTTAAATTAATACCTCAGTTTATTATCTGGGATAGTTTTCTACAAAATAGAATACAAAGGGGGACATAAGATTTTGCTCTGATGTTTCGAATTTTATCTTTATTCTTTGGGCAATAAAGTCAGACTAGCTCATACAGGGTTGTTTCTAAAAACAAGTATTTCTGCAGTAATTGAATTCCTTCCGCAGAACTCTTTTTCTGCTTATGTGGATACCTAACATCTTAGTTATTTTATTGAAATTAGTTGAGACTTCTGGTTAAGCAGATTTCTTCATATCACAGAAGAAATAATTTCACAAGTGTACCCTCTTTGTAAGCATATATCAGCCTTTCTGAGATCACAGTTGTATAACAATGTATTATAAATATCTAGTTTTAAAAATAGATTGAATCCACACTAGCCTAAAAACATTTCAAACAAATGCATTCAGCATGATAACTGTATACCTGTACTCGACTAGAATAATTCTGTATTTCAAATCGTTCTGCAAGGATTCAATGCACAAACCCTTTAGAGTCAGCATATTTCATTTGGCATTGAATGGATACTAAAACGGATCTCTGAACGAATACTTCTCAGAAGTACATAGTGCTATTTTTTACCACTTAATTACAAAACCATTACAGATTTACATTAGAAATACTTAAGCAACAACAAAAAAAAAGTTTTGTTTTCAAACAACTCTGTTGGTTAATAAACTAAATTTCTGTTTCATTTTATAATTTACCCTTCCTCAGAATATGAGAAGCTATACTGTGGAATGAAATTCTTCATGTTGAAATTAATAACCAGCTGCCACCGACTTCAATATGTCAGAATTGATTTGTTGTCTCTCTGGACTGTATTACTTAGCTTTTTTCCTTTCACCTTGCCATGCTACAGCCATAGAAGAATGTAACAAGCTTATTACAACTGAAAAATTAGCATAAAATATTTTATATGTATTGAATTTGCATTTCGGAATTATTCTGCTATGTTTAATTTCATTACTACTCTGAAATTAATATGAATATAATTAAAAAAAAATCCAAAGTGCTTAGTTGTTTGACCTCTCTAATTATTTAAGATTGCAATTTAAGATGAGGGGGGGAACAGGAACTTACCTACTTGGCACTTTGGGTAATAAGCTGCCATTTGTCCACTATTGTATGACTGTCTCTTATGCCTTTTTCTTACATTTGTATCAGTGGTCTCCCATTGTGGACTTTTTCTTTTGTTTATTCTGATAAGAACTTCAGAACTACCAGCAGGATTATCATCATGGTTTACACCACTACTTAATTCTCTGCTGTGAAACTGGTCATCCAGTCTTTCAGTCACTTTA
This sequence comes from Chrysolophus pictus, assembly GCA_037305975.1. NCBI lineage: Eukaryota > Metazoa > Chordata > Aves > Galliformes > Phasianidae > Chrysolophus > Chrysolophus pictus. The sequence goes on from CM074579.1 coordinate 15,403,085, forward strand.
GAAGAATTAGATCCTTTAGGTGTTTCCATTTCATTCTCTTGTTTCTTTAATGTGTTTTGCTTAGTAGAATGGGACCTCAAAAGAGGGTGTCTTTTCTCTTCCAAATAGGCCTGATGGCTTTTACTTTCAACAGCTTCAGGAGAATAAATGACATTATTTAACTTAAACGAATTGTGCTGCTCAATATGGTTGATTTTTCTCAGAAATATTCTACAATCTTTAAAGGTTTTGGCTTTCCATGTATTTGGAAACAGTTTATCTTGGCTTTGTCCTTTTCTAACATTTTGTTGGCAACAAATTGTTCCATTTGTCTCTGCATGTGACTTAAGTATATTTGCTAAACCGGGATGTGGGTTAAAGTCAGAAGATCCCATCATCTGTTGAACAAATGCATCTCTGGCTTCATTCTCAGTTGGCAAGAGGCTACTCTGAGATTCTACCAAAGTTTGAGTGGGCTGGATTTCTACTGTATTTTTTTCCTGGAGCACAGGCATTCCATCATTGCTTTCCCCACTTGTACTTTTAAACAACTGGCTTTGGCAAAAAAACTGTAAATTTTTCTTTTTCGATTTCCAGCCTCCAGGAGCCTGACTATACAGCTTTTTTTTTGTTTGTCCCCACCTATCATGCTGTAACTTTTTAAATTCATTTCTTTTTAATCTGGCTAATGCGAAATTATTTTTCATGCTTAGGACTGGAGACCTCACCATATTATGTAATATTTGTAATTTCCCTGCTGGTTTTGAAGGAGAGGATAGTGCAAACTTTTTAAAGTGCTTTCTGAAAAGGCAAGTACTAAGATCAGATTGCTTAGTTTCCATCTTTATCTCTCTAGTACTAACTACTTCTAAGGGATTGCGAGCATTTGCCTTTCTCACTAGTGAGAGAGACTGAGTTTCTGTAGTTTGCATAAACCAGGTGCAGAGTTCATTCATGTTACACTTTTTCTGAAAAAGCATTTTTATAGGTGATGTTTCAATTTCTACAAGGCAGGAATCTAAAGGGTTTGACATTTCACTGTTACAGTCTTGTTCAGTGGGATCCCTGTTTTCACATACACATTTATCAAACTCATTTCCCCCCACTCGCAGCCAGGTATTAGTTATCTGTTCAAATCTATTATTTAGTTCTTCCATCAAAGTGTCACTCGAAGCAGAAGTAGCCCACCACCTGAGAGAAGGCTTTGATGAAAAAATGGGATCCGATGATACATCATTAATGGGCCCAAAATCACTGTCCTCAGGATTCTTTTCTGAATTTTCTGAATTTCTCATTTCTGAGGTATCTGTGGATGTTATGCTCTGATTTGATTGCCTACGTTTTTCCTTTTGATCTTTAGCTTTTCTCAAATGGAGTTTGTAAGATTTATGCAGCAAGGCACTTCTACAAGTAAATGCACTAGAGGATGCTAATGAATGTAAGAAATGCAATGAGGGCTTTCTGTCTCTAACAGAGTGTCTCAATGGAATCTCACGTTTTCTTGACACTGTTGTAATAACACTGTTTGATCCATCTTCTCTAGAATCTTTCTGCACACTCTTTACTTGATTCATGTTATTGCACAGCTGATTGTTTCTCTCCTGCGATATGTTTTTTTCTAACAAGTTCTGCTGTTGTAAAGGAGGCAAACAGTTGCTAATGCTCACTTTTCTTTCCTGAGGTGAAACTCTATTAACAGTCACAGATATGCCAGAGATTTTTACTTTTGCTGGCCGACCAGGTTTTCGAATGGTAGTTAATGGTTTCTTAACTGGCCGTATAATATTGCTGCAAGGATGTGGTGATGCTAGGTTGCTCTTGATAGGTCTAACATAGTCATAACCAGAGACCTCAGTTTCAGTAGAAGAATTCTGTAAGGCTTTCACTATTTCAGTCAAAGCATTTTCAGTTTCTGTGCTATGCCTCACTTTGCTGTGGTCATTGGCAAAACTGAAGTCAACCCGTTCTCTGGGCAGAGTGCTGATAACATTTAGATTACCTTCAGAAACATGTCTTTTAGTTCTTCTTGACCTTCCAAAAACAACCGTCACAGTGATATTTTTGTTGCTATTAACTTCTTCCATTACTGATGCATCAGATTTGGTACTTTTACCCTCACTGTTGAGTTCAGCTCTACATTCTCTCCTTTCAGTTATATCTACTTTTGGTTTTGGAGGCCGTCCAATAGGTCTCTTGACCTGCTTAACAACTTGAGGACCTATTTTCTTTGGTCTACCAGGCTTTCTTTTTAAAACAGATTCACCACTATTGCTTGATTTCTCCACAATTTCATTTTGTTTTGAGTCACTTAAGTTAGTTTGACCAACTGCACAGGAGCTTGTAATTGCTTCCTCACAAACACAACTTGATTCCTCCTTGGCACTGTTTTCAAAATCATTGACACAGATTGCATGAGAAAGATTCTCTGTGGTCTGTTTGTCTAACACAGTGCTTGTGTACCCCTGAAATGAACAAATATCTGTGCTTCCTTTAGAAGACGTAGTTGCAGATGTCAAAGTATATTTGATGCCTTCACTGCTATTAACCTCTGAGACAAACATAAGCTTAACAGGACTTGAGTAGCTTAAGGAAGATGGTATTTCCCTAGCTCCAGAAGTTGTATGCAAGGCCTCATTGCTGGATGCTGCACTAGATGAATCAATGCTCAGAGACTTCAAAAGGCTGTCATTAATTTCTTGATCTATAACCATTTCTTGCTTGCTTGTTGTCACACACAGAGTTTTGTTTTTATTGCTGGTTGAAAAATGTGAATGTGGAAGGAAGCTTTGTCCTGTGCATTCCATTTCATCCGAACTGAAAGGGAAGTCTCTTTTAGCAAGTGGGTTCATAACCTGTTCACAAGCAGTATCTTTTACTTTTTGGCTTATTTTGTAACTATTCAACCACGAGCTGTTAGCCTTTTTAGCTAAGTTAATTGTATCTTCTAAACGCTCTACGACAACTTGCAGATTCGTGTCTCTCACAATTTTGCTTATATTTACATCACTGCATCTTTCAGCATGGAAATCTTCATTTATTTGCATTTTTTCCAAACATTCTAAAGACTTCTTTGCATCAGATGATTTTCTGAATACAATATTGTTTGTTACATACACAGAGTACCATCCAGGAGGCACAATGTTGCGTTTAGTTCTGCCTGGGGTTCCATTATTTTCCCCATGCAAAGGAAGCTGATCAGTTTCTTTTAGAGTCGCAAAATTTCCTTGAGTTTTTGCAGATTTAGCCTGGTTGGCTGCAAAAGCACTGTCTTCTGAAAGAACTAGAAAGTCAGAGCTGGTTTGAAAATTAGCAAGAGGTAGTTTGAAAGACTCTGTTTGGTGTGCTGGAAAACATACTTGTTTGGTATGGCAATTCATACAAGGATCACTTTCAAGACATTGCAAATCTTTATCTTCTATCACAGTTAACCTGTGCCTTTTGTTTGGGTATATTTTATCAAAATTCTTTGCAGATTTCTTTGCATTTCTTTCAGAAATTGACTTTTTTCTTACAAGAGTTTCATCAAGGCTTGCAAGCTGCCTCTTGATTTGCAAAGACTGTCGTCGAATATACGGTGAATCAGGAGAATTATACATTGCAAATAAAGTTTCCTGACGCTTCCGAAATCTTGTTTGGATTATTTTATTTTCCATTTGCTTATCATGTTGGCGAAGTAATTCCATAAAACTATAATCACTTGCCTTAGCATTATGCAAAAGGGAGGTTATAAAGTCTCCTAATTTTACATCGTTTTCTGGTGCCCTGTCACTGCTAGAAAATTTTACAAGATTTGCTGCTATATCTGTAGTGTCTATTGATTTTAATTTTTCATTAATACGGTCCATTAAATCTTGGAAAATGGCATAATATTCACCTTTCTCAGCTTTCTCAGAATTCATGTAATTGTTGTCTTCTTCATCTATTGACTGCAATGTTCCAGCTGAATATTCAGTCACTTTTTCTGCACATGTTTTGTTTTCATATTCAAATTCTCCATTGCTTCCTTCAGCTGGCAATAGGTATGGAGGCTGGTTGATGGATATTTCAGGCTTGTTATTGTCTAAAATTGGAAAATCCATAATTGATCCTTCCACTGCCTCAAATTCTTTATTCTGCACAGGTGACAGTGGTGGTGGTGACGGGCTGCGAGATCTACTTGAATTTTTAATGCTGTTTAATAGATCACAGTCCTTAATTGAAGATGCACATGCTACTGCTTTCACAGAATGCTTGGTAGAATTTTGCAATTGTTCAGCACAATACTTATGAGAACTACATGCTTTGTTCACCATGGTCTTAATACATCCAATCGCTACAGCTTGGCATGACAAAGAATGAAAATCTTTAATACAGATAGGCAGAGGTGGTAAATAAGTGTTTGGTATTTGATTTTGTAAACAGCAACTTTTTGTTATCATATGTCCTTTGCAATTGCAAAATGAAACATGAACATCTTCTTCAGTAAGGAAACTGGGAGTTTCAGAGTGGACTGAATATATTTGTTTGCAACTGCAAACTATAGGAATGCTTTCATCTTGCATTAAAAATTTTAACATAGCCAAAGTCTGTTGCCAGTGATATGAACAAAAAGACTCCAAAACTTTGTTTAATGCTGATTTTCCTTTTTCCAAACTAGTAGTTTCCTCTGAATTTGCATCAGCTGTTGAGCTTGAACTGAAAATGAAAACAAATCAAAACAAAACATAAATTACAGTAAAACACCATATCTACTGTTACAATGGCTAAGCTTGAAACTAAAAACCTGAAGTTTGCAAAACAGTTCTGTTCTATTTGCACAACTCTCTCAAACTTGCAAGTTTCACTAGAAATGATGTGCATCTTATATGTATGTGTGGTAATCCTACCATAAGAAGAAAATCAATCAGAACTACGGAACATAAAGAATAGCTCAAAACACAACTTCTTGTATTAAAATGTAATTAAGCAGTGTTAACTTCCTGATGTTTGAGATCATCTTAGCCGTTAATAAAGTAAAACCTCACCATGAACCTGGGGGCTCAGTGTTACTGCCACTTCACAAACTGAGCAGTTGAAGCACAGAGTGGGATGATAAATGACTTGCCTAAGGTCACAAATCAAGCTTGTGGCTGAGGCAAGAATGGATCCATTTCTCCTGAGACACCTCCTAAGATATTCACGTATCAAAACAGATTGAATGCTCTTAGGATAGTCATTAAATATTCTTTTAATGACTGGGTTTTCCCCATCCTTCTAGAACAATTAATCTTAATAGGCTCATAGAAAATTTTAAAAGTAACCATTTGCTACTGTTCCTGTTCTTTTCAGATAAAAATTTTCCTTCTGGTATTTAAATAAACTGTAGTGGTGCACTAAGGGCTCTTCAATACGTTAAACACACACATATGCACACACAGATTCCTTCCTTATACAGAGAGAGAGATAATCACCGCTGGAATAAGGAACTGCTCTGACAAAAGTTAATATCCATTACATCTCAAATACAGGGTAGGTCTATATCTGAGAAAGACTTCTGAGCAGTTATACTCAATACATTAACTCAAAATAAAATCACTTATGAAACACTACCTTAACTATTTAATTCATTCTTTATCAATTATTAAAACTAGTGTCACTACTTACCTAATCAATCATTTATATTGAAAAGCTGAAAATTTTCCATGGTAGAAATTAGTACAAATATTTCTTCATTTAAATACAAATTGGATAGCAACTATCACCAGATAGTTAATACCTAATTCAAATGTTTTACTGAAACCAATTGCACGACCAGAAAATATTAGAAGAATTCTGTTTTAGAAAAGTATGTATTGTTTAAACATATCACCAAACTCTGAACATGACACTAACTTTTTGATCTAATACTATTTCATTTAACTTTTTGCATTTAAGCCTGAACTTTGGAATAACTTAATTTTGTTTGGTATTATAAGGAACAGACATTATTTAAACGTACTATATTTATATAAAAGTTACCTATTTTTTTAATTAGCTCATACTCAATGTAATTAGCATCAATAACTTTCAGCTTCAGGTTTCTTAATAGAAATTATACATGCAAATTTGTAGTTTTATTGTCCCGGGTGGATTTTATAGTTCAGAGCTTTAAAACAGCCAACTATGCATAGTAATTCCTTATGTTCTCTCCTTCTCTTGAAATATTTAGTACAAAATGGAATATATTGAAAATCAGTGAATAGGTAATATTGGTAACTCATAGAAGTCTAAGATAATAGTGATATTACTAATTCAAATTGCAATTATGTTTAAATCAGAGGCATAAAAATATTAAGCCCCTCTTCGCACTTGCAATCTAAAATAAAAACATTCAAGGACACTTTATGTCACGATTTAAATGATTTTGAAACACCTCTGCACTGAGGAGTTAGAACATTACTTCTAGTTCCATCTTATTAGAGATCATCCTATGAATTCAGGAGTCACAAGGTGTTGAAATATATCACTATGCTTGTGAAAATAAAGCATATTCTTATAAAAACAGTTACAGGTGAAAACTGCCCTACCCATCACCATGAATTTAAGGAAATAACGTATCAAAAAGCTAAACAGAAGTGAAAACAAACAAACAAACACACCACTAGGTCATGGATATTTTGTTTGTAAATCACAGTAGATTTGTTACATACTAATTTGCAAACTGATGGGTGCAGCACAGTCTTTTATAGACTAACTCCATCTTTTCAGGTTTGCAAGTTCTGCCTAATTGAATTTCACTAGAGATCTTTTAATGGAGATTGCTTGTATTCACAATGTGAGTAATTGCTATTTCAGATATTTCACTGGTGGAAGAAACTTTCAGAACCCTAAAACCTTCTCAAAGTCAACAATCACATTTTCCAAAGGCCTCAAAATGGCTCTGAATTTGCCATGTTGTGATCAATTTATTAAAAAGTAACATACTGCACACTAATTCTCCTGATATTCTTTCTTTCCCGGCTACCTAACCTTACGTGAAACAACTACAAACCACTTTCCCTTCACGCATGTTAGTTTCTGACAGACAACTTCACCTATCATAAAATGTTACCATGCTCCAAATGACCTCTGTTTCTGGAAAACCCCTGCCTTTGGGGGGTTTGGGATCAGCATTTGGGAGAAGAGCTCATTCTGCTTTATTCTGCTTTAAAGCAATACATTTGTTTGAAGAGAGTCTCTGTCTGTAGAGATGTCCACATATTCAAACAAACTAATATAAATAGCTTTTGATTGCAATTATGGAACTGTATTTCAGTTTTCTATAATTCCTTTAATTCTTCCATATAGCCCTTTAAATTTGCATTGTCATACAGCAGCTTTAGCATTAATTCATAGAAGGAAGAATGAGCTGTTTTGCAACTGCACACTTCCTTTACAGAACTGCCTTACACATCTTACAAATAAGCAAAAAAAAAAAAAAAGGCCAGCAAGAGTGGGTAGGAAATGAAGGGACTTAGAGGGGAAAGGAGGAAGGGATTAATACCTGCTGCTCTCCTGCTCCCTTTTGTGCCCAAAATCTCTGAAGAAAAAAGTGAGGCATGGAATTATGCTATCTCCCTGCTGGAGGGGAGGGTCATCTAATACCATAGATTGGGGTCTAAAACTGGCTCAAAGGCAGAGATGTTATAAGACTAAGAACTAGACTTTCAGTCTATTATTTTAGATATAACTATTTCTCCTTATAAACTCTCAAGAAAAAGTGCTATTTGAGGACTCCCAAAAGACTTCCTTCCCTAAAGTTCTGTCTTCTGATTTCTCAGCCACAGGAAGAAGGACCAATCTAGCAATGTCTTGGAAGACTGAGAAGAGGAACAGAATGGGAACATAACACATTTGCAAGTACTCATATTGACCACAGAACTCCTACAGAAACAAATGTGTACTTACTGATATGTTTGTTTTCTGGCTTTACTAAGTAAACACATTTATCTAAAAAAAGCTGTATTTTAACTATATTATTAGTAAAATTCAGTTCCATTTAAGAGTCTACATAGTTTTTGATAATTTGTAGCTGCAAACTAATTTTATATTCAGATTCTTTGGCTTTCTGAAATTCTTCTCATTAATGAATAATACATCAATTTTAAGCAGTCACCCTTCCTGAAAGCTACTATGTCTGCTATATAAAATTCTCAGAGTAAACTTGCCATTAAATGCTTAATTTGTACAGGTCTTGCTCTTAATCCACTAATAAATGTATGCCTCGGGAGTAAGTCAAATGAGTCAGCGTACAGGTTTTTCATTTCTTTTTCTTTTTTTTTCTTTTTTCTTTTTTTCTTTTTTTTTGTTTTTACTGAATGAGCAAATCAATCACACATCAGTGTTGTAAATTTATGTGCAAAAGCATTGAAGTGCTTTACTACAAATTACAACGTAGAAACACGTTAACTAAACAATTAAATTCATACAATTAGATTTAGGAATATAACAACACAAAGAAGAAACAGAATTACAGTACATTTACAACACAAGACAAATACATGGAATTCATTAGAAAATATTGTAATAAATAATTCATGAATTATAGTGCAATTGATTTATGCATAAATATAACTAATTGCCTAAAAATCAGTTGTTAACAAAAATCTGTCAAAAATCAAGGCAGCCACAGAGTTTTACTAAATTACTGCGACAATGGAAATACTGCAATTAAAAAACAAATACAAGTATTTGTACTGTAAACAACTAAAAAATCAGTCTCACTAAAGTTAATATACAATTTAATATAAAATTGTCATTAGCTACCAGAAATGGTTTAAACAGCTTTACTGAGCAGTAGTTCTAAAAACAGAGGCACTGTTTTTTAATATAAAATACTTGAGAAACATTCAAATAAGTAGAAAGCATGTAGGGCTTGCTTTCGCCTTCATTTAAAATTCTGCTGAAACATGGATTTTCAGAAATTGTCAATTACTAAGTAGTGACTGATAACAGAATTTATAAAACAGTTCAAAGTGTGTAATTTAAGTGACATTTAGTGGAGTCATAGGGGTTGGGGAAGGAGAATCTACACATTTCCCTGCCTTTCCTTAGTTGTGTAATCAAAGGTTAGCCTAATAATTAGAAACAAATAATTCTGTTCCTTTAAACACTTACAGGTTGAGTATCATCTATAAACTATCAAAAAATATTTTAATATACTATTTCTGACCAAAAAATAAATACAAGTACTAAAATGTTGAAAATTAATTATAATATTACATACAAAACTACTGAGTACTGTTAAGTCAATAGTAAAATGATCCCTGATTTTATGAATCCTGTTAAATTTTTGGTCAGGTCACCTTCTAAACGATATAAAAAGAGTACTGTAACTTGCCTTCAATATAAACTTCAGACTCAAATTTATAATGTTGTCTGAGGAATAGAAAACATCAGTATGGTACAAATGTTAGGCAATGTACTGAAATCCCAAAGTTTTGCAAGTAAAACAGATCTTGAATGTTTAGCGTATTTTTAAACTTCACTTTCCAGTGGGGATGCATTAACAATTTAATTCTTCTGGCCGTCAAAAAATATGGCTTAATTCTTTTAAAATGAAAGATGACCCTGACACCTGCTGTTTTTGACCTTGTTACCAGGTACAGTTCTGCTTAAAAAAGGATTCATTTTGAAATATGCAAGTAAACCTTTACCACTGAAGATTCAGTATAGATCTTGGAGACCAAAAAAGTGATACACTGCTTTTGCAGTTTCACTTAAATTCTTACGGATTACTCTATTTTAAAGTGTAAGCTCTTATTTTTCAGTAAGGTTAATAAATATGGACTAGATTTTGCCACTAATATTGCAAGTATGCTCTCCAGTGACTTTAATGGCAAATTCATTTAAAAATCAAGTTACCTGATGTAGACCATATGATCTAATGTCCCCTTTCTATTTTTTTTTTTATAATTAACCTATACATATGAAAAGTTAAGTGCGAGAGAAAAAATGGAAATCTATGTATGCATGTGCACCAAATGTATAAAAGTTGGAGAAAAGTATTTTTCTATCCCAAATTAGATGCATACAGACATAATTACATTTTGAGAGGAAAAGGGCATTTATGTTCTGTATTGAATATATGAAGTAAGTCCCTGCTCTTCATATGCAGACACGTACTTTGTGATAGTCCATGAAAAAATTAAGCTTGATATAAAGTCCAGTGTGAATACTTTGAAATCCATTTAAAAACTGTAATACGAAAGTAATTGGTCTCCCTTGTAGTCTATTAAAAGTTACATATTTAAAGTGAACTGCCTAACTTCTAACTACCAAATTTATAAAGAATTTATATTACTGAAAGTTTTAAAACAGCTTCACTGTTTAATATTTGTATTTCTATCAAGACCCTGAACTGCAAATTTGGTTATTAGCAAAATGATAATGTAACTTGGTATTCATTTTGATAAACTGAAAATGTTTTGAAATGTCACAGCAGCAAATACATTACAGTTACAGTGAGGTTTTTCAATAGGAGTGTGACACAATCCTTAAATAAATTTTAAGTAGTCATAACATCAACTAACCAGCACGTTTAAACAAAACAAAACAAAAAAAGAAAACAAAACAAAAAACCATTCTCAAGCTCATTCTGTGCACATTATGAACACGCTCTAAGATGCATTTCAACTTTCTTTTGAAACCTTATAGGTCACCTTATTTTTCAAACTAAAAAGGAAAATTATGATAAGGATTAAACTTTGTTATGCTCTTAAGTATTCCATCTTATTTCATATTTAATAATTCTATAACTACAGTAATTTCTTGGGTTTCGTAAGTGTACACTTTGTAAACACCAATTTCCTTCTAAACCACCAAAAAATTTTTCTTAAAATGATAAAAAATGCAGTTTATGCCTGCTAACACACATTTTTAGTAAAGAAATGTTTCTTTCTTACTTGTATTGGATATTTAAGTAACGATTAACTTTTGTTTTTCTTTCACAGAATGTACTATAACCTACCAATACTTCACAAATTCACTCCCTGGTAAGGAACTAGCTTTTTAAAAAAATCCCTTGATTTGTATAATCTGAGTTACTTACAATTTATTGCAAGTATTCTGTGAAGTTTGTAAGTTTGCTAACCATAGATCGCGTATTTCTGTAATAAGATGGTTTGTTGAATGGGTAGAGTGGTTCTTCATCAATTAAAAATTATGCTTCACATGACAAATACTCGTTCTCCCAAAACATTTTTATGCTATTGACTACTAAATAAAACCTGAATCTTTTCACCTATTTATACAAGGATTATATTAAATACACACTATCAGAATTAAGTGAGGAACTCTATAATTCTGTCCACAGTGAAAACCCTGAATAAAACTATTTTTCAAAAGGCATGTATGTGGTTTTTGAACTGTATCATTTCACGTCTCCTGTCAGAGTGAACATATGTATTTCTCACACTGTGTGTGTATACAGACATACATACACACACACACACAAAACAATTTGCTAACAATTATTCTACACAGGCTTGCTACTGGTTTTGCAGCTGCCAGTCCCTGAATCTGTCATATTAAATAAGCCAGTGTCTGGTAAACGGAGTTTCTTCTTCGGCGGAGTCTTCAATGTTCCAGATCTTTCTTTTACTTTATATTCTAAAGTGCTGTGAGGTACCCCATAAATTCCTTGTGCTTTGGAAACACTCATTTTCCCACTCATTACCATTGCAATTGCTTCTTCCATTATTTCATGATCATACTGCCGATAGCGGCCACGTTTTTTTCTTGGCTGCTTATTATCTTTACGATCCAAACTATCTTCTGTATTTTCTGAGGTTCCATCTACTGTCCCATTCTTAGCATTAAGACACAAAGGAGAGAGGTCCCCATGCAGAAAGTAGGAATCAACACTTGAGTGAGTTACAGGTCCAGAACATTCAATTTTGTTCTGTTTAGGGAGTATATTTTTCAATTTTTGAAGAGCTGATCCTTCTAAGACTGAGGAGGTTTTAGAAACGTGGTACATAACATCCAGAAGACCAGCAGTATCAGACTGTGGTTTGGACACAGAACTTATTCTTAGCTGAGGAATTTTTAATTGTACAGTAGGATTCGTAGTTTCATATTGGAGATTTTCATTTTTTTCTTTAAATTGTGTGACCATTCTCTGCAGAGTTAATTGGTGGAGGTAACTGGAAGCTGTTGGGAATTTTAATTCTGAGGTTTCAAGTAGACTGAGTTTACTTTTTTCTGTGCGCTCTGCTTGAGCTCTTGCCCACAAGGCTACTTTTTGTAGGACTGCACAAGTTTCTTTACTGTCTTTAAATGAATAACTATCATTGAAATCTCGAGTTTTGTTTTTAAAAGGTGCAGGCTTTCCTGCTGGTAAGGCTTCTAAGTGGAGAAGTAAAGTTTTTTGAGGTATGCCATAAAGTATGCCTGCTTTATTTATGTCCAGTGCTCCAGACTGAATGTCTTTCAAAGCTTTTGAGAGCAAACCATCTGCAAACTCAGCACTTCTTTCCACATAGTCCTCTCTGTGTCTGTGTAGTCTCCTGGATGGATGGAATGAAACGATGGTAAACTGATGTATGAGAGACTCTCACACAGCTATGGAAGGGAAGGGTCCACTCCTTTATTATACTCCTTGCTTCGGTAACATCACTGCTTCTGATACTTTTAAGCCTTTGAGATGTGGTAGTTAAATGATTATCCTAGCAAAATGTTACAGTTCTGGTAGGACAGTGCATCAAAAATCATACGGTGGCTTCTACAGCAGCCCTTCCAAGAACTTTATATCCTATCTCAGTATTTGGTAATATTCTCATGTGCTTGCTATATTCCCTTGTTCACATGCTTGCAGAGCAACACTGTTATAATTTTAATTATACAATTAACGTTCCATTAAATACCCAAATCCTGAAGGAGTTTTTGTTAGTAGAAACGTGACGTTACCGCTAAACAAGTAATAAAAGAGTCAACCCCCTCATAGAAAATTTTCAGCAATAAATACATAACTACACACAAACATCCCAGACTTACACAAACTAGGCTTTCTACAACCATAAGGTAAAGTGTCATAGTTAACAATCAAGTCCATTTTGGCAAAATGAAACACAGTTTTATAAACTTCTAGCCACTACTTACAGCTAATTACAAAGTCATATCAATTTTTAAAGCTTCTTCATATCAGCAAATTAATAAAATGCATTTTACACCATCCAACAAGTACTGCTATTGTATTCCTATTTGTAATAAGTTATTTGTAAGACGTACAGGTGAAAAAGGGTCCTGCTATGGCTAGTGGATGGGAGGATGCCAAAATCATAACAAAATCCAACAAAACAATGCATTTCTCTAGATTTATGGTAGCTTGCAGCAGAGGCAACATTTTTCTTGCTGGATAAAGAAATTTAACTATTTGCCACCACATACCATAGCCAGAACCATGATGTAAGTATAAATATGATGATTAAGAGCTCTCTCTCTCGCGCGCATTCTCTTGCTCATATTAAGGAGTATTACAAATAATAGTCATTTAACTTGTTCATGTTAGTTGAAGAATATTTTAAATCTAAATATTAACGTTTCTTTTTTTGTCAAAAACTGCAGTTTCCTAAGTGAACTCTGAAAGAATAAATTTGCATTCTCCTCTACTGTCCTACTACTTTCATTGTGTCTACATAATCAATTTTCAGTTCATTTTTAGTAACATGAACTAAAGTTTGGTGATTGTTCTGATAACTTTTCTTTAAACAGAAAAAAATAAAAAAGACAAATGAAACATATGATATATACATAGACACACACTTATGAGTGACACAAATTCTTTTGAAAGAAAAATATAAACTACACGTGTGTGTCAGTATATACTAATATGTTATGAACGTAAAACCTGACTTCAGAGAAGTAAGAGAAAACTCGATTTTCTTTTACATAAGCCAAAGAGAGTCCTAAAAATTGCTTACCCAGACACCGAGTTTTCAGAACACAAGGGATCGTATTTTGGCTCTTCCAACCTTGCGCTTTTCTTTGTAGAGAGATCTAACACTCCATCCCCTGCAAAGAATAGTGATGCAAAGAGTAGTCATGACAGCAGTTTAAGGATTATCTCAGAATTTTTTTTACCAATCGTTTGTACCTATGTAACAATTTTTAAGCAGTTAGATTTATCCTGTAAAATTTCTGACGCCTTATTTTTTTCACAGTATCAGCTGTCTGTAAATGATTTTGGATGATTTATAATAAAATTGTCTAAAATTAAGAAAGAAAAACAGAAACTCACACAGAAATAACAAAATTTAAAAGAAGAATCTGTTTTAAGCAGAAACATGAGACTCTTCCTAAAAACCATGTATGCATGGGCACTGCACTGTTTACTTCCAAGGCAATGAGCTTCATATTATTTTGTATACACACAGTGTAAACAAATCTGATAATGAAATTAAAATGAACTTAATTAAATCATAGATTTACAGAATCATTCAGGCTAGAATGGTAACTCAGGAGATCTCTAGTCCAATCTCTTGTTCTGAGATCAGACCAGACTACTGGATGAGAAAGGAACAGTAGTATCCAAACAAATGGGAAGAAAGTGAGCTCAAGCCATGTTTTCAGTATATGGGACCTATGTCTTTAAAAGTTCCAGCTGTTTGTTTACACATACACACCTGCTGCCCCCACACAGATGTAATGATGTGTCTACAGAACCAGAAAGACCTAAACTGGGGTGAGAATTAACTCTGTCAAGACACTGGCAAATGTTATATTCAAAATTTATAGCTGGATGTTGAAACTTATCACGTATTGAAAAAGAAAAATGTATTTTATTTTAAATCAACATTTAGTAACATTGAAAATTAGCAAATCTCTTCATTAGCTGAAAATTTCCTTCTAATTATTGCTTAGGTTGCTTTTTTGGCTTTTGTTTTTAAACCACATTTAATTTATAGATAAATCCCCTAAACATACTTAATTTCATATCTGCCTTCCTTGATTCTCTGTTTCAAACTTGGACTGGTTGTAAGTCTGAGCTCTATGAATCTAATTTTGAGTTTCAACACTCACAAGCTTGTCCTTTTTACAGTAGTGTCATTTTTATGTTATTTCTAAAATATTAACCAATTGTATATGTTTTCCCATAGCCTTGGATGTACAACATGAAACACTGGTTGAATTTCCCAAATGCCAGCACTCAAATGAGAATTCAGAAAAATTCTTAGGTTAACTTTGCTTTATTACCCATACTGCTAAGAGTTTTGTGAAGGAAGTAAATACAGCTGTTTGTTTTGGTCTGCTTAAAACAGCTTTTGACTGTTTTCGCCAAACAATCTTATCTTGGAAATAAGAGAAAAATTAGCATGGTAGATCAGGGGAAAGAATATTTATAAATATATTTATAAGTACTTTTCAAGATGTCCCTTTCCTCCTAGACTTGTTCTCTTCAAAGTCTTCCTTACACTCTTGGGATTGTAAAGGAAGCTCTATAGTTAATGCTAAATCAAGCTTTCTGAAGCAGTAATATTTCAGAAGGAAAAGCCAATTAAAATCACAGCAGAAATATTCTGCAGGGACTATCCAGCCTACCCAACTGTAAAATATTCTCAACTCCTGTGCAACAGACAGATCTCATCTGTTGTGTACTGCTAGTGATAGAAACTATGTTAGCCTTTGTTTGTGCATTTGCTTTCACAATTTCCACCTTCACTTAGTTGATAGTCACAGGCAGCATGAGAAAAAATGCTTAGAAGAGATCACTGGACAAAATCACTGGAAAAAATACTTCAGAAACTACCTCAAAGTTCACAACTCATCAGGTTGCAAAGAGTTAATCATTAGATCACTATCACCTGACTACTAAGAACAAAAGAACACCAGGTATAGATTAAAATAAAAACAAACTGCAAAATGAAAACATGCTCTGAGATACAGGGCTGAAAAAAACAAATTAACCTGTAACCGAAATAGAATGTTTTGCTAAAGACTTCGAAATATCAAGATAACCAACCTGAATAGCTCTGTCTAATCAACGTAGAAAGGAATTGAAGTTAACAAGATTCTTAGAGAGAAAGTCAAAGGCTCTGGAAAGATTCCATGACAAAATCTGAACAGATCATATCATTTCTATCTCCTGTTTTTCATAAGTGCCTCTGACAACAAAAGCCCTCAGTAAGCTGTAAAAATCACTAAAAAGAGCACAGTACTGAAAATATACTGCTATAGCAAGAAAATTAGATACATTTTGGGCCTCTAAAAGTTAAGCAGACTGAAGAATCATTTCAGGTTCACAGAATCACAGAATCACAGAATTGTAGTAATAATAATTGTAGTAATAAACAGTCAAGATAGCTGAATATCCAACACAGAAAATGCAAGTATTAAATATGTGTATGGCACTTCCCTGAAGACTATGTTCTATCATAGAATCACTATCACAGAATTACTCAGATTGGAAAAGACCTTAAAGATTATCAAAAGGCGATCCTCAGCAAGAAGAGCGAAAGAGAAATGTGACAGATTTGTTATATGCACAAAAGAGCAGGTAAAGTCATCACTGATCGGGTTCAGCAAGATTATTTTCTCAGCTTAACAAAATTTTTCTTGTGATTTGCTGTTCACACATACTCTAGTAATTTTATGCACATTATCTTCTGCATGACAAACAGGAATCTGCTTGAAAAGCAGTGCCCCTTGAGATCATGCTTCTTCCCTGGTACATTACCGAAAACACAAAGAATGGAGCAGATGCAACTCATTCTTCAGCTATCGCACTAATATGGGGCCCAAATCACACAGTTTTCTAGTATTGAAGAACAAAAACCATATTGAACAGTGAACCCTGAAAACCTAAATTACTTGCAAGGTATGAATAGTACCTTTTTACTTGCAAGGTATGAATAGGACCTTTTAAACCAAAACAGCATTTTCTATTATTTCTGCATTTTCTATTATTTCTATTGAATCACTCAAACCAGACGGTTTAGACAAGAATTCTGGACAGGAAGAAAATGACATCAGGACCAGAAAAAACTATATAAGGTGATTCAAATAAGATCTACAGAATTATTTCCACTCTTCAGCTAAAAACATGACAATTACCAGGACAGTACTCATTAACAAATATTATGAAAAATTAGATAATACAGACAAATTGCTACAAGTTTTTCAGTTCTGCTCCTTGTGGTGTTCCAATGAAATTCTTTATGCTGTAAATCAGATGATTTTGAACTTCAAAGAAATGGCTTTAGCACTGCTTTGTTGACTTCTCAGCATCACATCACCAGGTGCAAAAATACCAAGGTATACTAAACTTCTTCAAAACAAACTGGAGAACAGTAACTTGAGTCTCCTCCAAACTAGCAAGGTTAGAGAAGCAGAAAAAATAGGCCTTTATTGGAACCCTTGGGTTCCTACCATATATATTTCAGCAGTAATTTTAGCAAATATCTAATTTTCTGGGTTTCAGGAAATCTCTCACAAGTTATCTATTTAAAGTCAGATGATCTACTCTACTCAGTCCTCTAACTCCAGACGTATCAGAAATTCCACTCCTAGCACAGGAGAACACATCAGCCTGGACACCACCTGCACTGCATGCCTCTCTTACTGACCCAGCAACTGCCAGACCTCAGAGATCTCTTCCTGACTACTGTCTTCATAATCTGGCCTTGGAGTTTGCTGGGAAGCTGCATAAGGCCTTTCTTTGAACCCACTGACACTGCCCATCTCTAAAACCTTTTGTCACACCAGTTCCAGATATTTATAATTAACTGTGCAAACAAAGCCCCTTATCCGTTTTTTTTTTTTTCCTTCTGATAAGCTTCAAAAAACTATTTGTAAGAGCTCAAACAACTTTTACTATTAATTTATTATTACATTATTAAATTTATTATTTATTAATTTTTGTTAACTACCACCTTGACTAGCCAATTTTTGCTGACCTGATATGTAATTTTATAAAGCAAAACACTGGCACATGGAAAGTGTATGACTATATATGGCGTGTATATGGCAAAGTGGGGCTGAGCTGCAGGGGTAACTACTGTAAGGAGAGATCAGGGGCTGTCCCACTGCAGCTAATTCCAGTCAGCTTCAACAAATTCAGGGCAAATTTGCAGGGCAAAACTGAGCCCAACCTAGCTGGTGGCTTCCTGTGGCAAAACAAATTGAAGAAAGGACAAAAAACATGGGACAAAAAGAAAGAGGAAACTAAAAGGATGAGAAACAGCAAAGGGAACCCCAACTGCAGAGGAGGAGGAACCACAGGGAGAAACCCCTATGTACTGATTATGAATCCCACCCCCCATTTTTTTTGAATGGATAACATCAAAAGTGGTAAAGAGATAGGCTTGCACAAGAATCAGGAGTGAAAGTTAGCAAGGGAAAAGGTTGAGAAAAGGTGTTCATTTTAATGTATTTGTTTTGTTTTCTTGTACCTGGATTAGCAATTAAATTACTGCCTATTATTATAAATATTTAATTTCCTCTAAGACAAGTCTTAGATTTGTCCATGATGATAAAACAATCCTTACTCCAACGCTTTTTTCCTGTTCTTACTCTTCCCCCTATGCTGCTGAAGAAGAAGCAAATGAGCAACTGATCAGATGTTTAGCTGCTACCACTATTGTCATCCAAAGAAGAAACGGAATCCTGAACCCTGTCCCTACATTCACCTTTTCATATAAAATTATTACACTCTGTCTCTTGAATACATTTTGCAGTTTGCACAATTTATTTTTTTGAACCGTAGTATGCATACCTTCAAAACGCATAGTATTTTTCCCAATATATACTATGAGAACAGTGTATTAAAATAATACATCTTTCTTTTTAAGTGTTTGGAATTGTTTCAGTATGATTCAATGTAGAAATCAAGAAACCAGTCTCTTAAATGTATTTTCAGAGAGATGCCACAAACATAGCTGTTGCACTCCCCTTTGGCCTGTGGAGGATCTGCTGCTGAAGTAGCTGGGCCTGGGATGAGGTAACACCTGGCATTGTCTCACAGAGGCCATCCCTAAAGCCCTCTCATTATGAAAAGTGCCACATAAACCCAATACACAGAGGTTCTGGGAACAAGCATTGCTGGAAGTGATAAACTTGAATATTATAAGAGTTCTTCAGAGACAGGCTACAGATAGCCAAGGAAGGTAAGAAACTTTGAGGTCAAGGTAGATTATGCCCCTGAGGACATATGGATGACCTTTTCTCAGTACTGAACACTTGGATCTGTTCAGTGCAAGCAAGTGCTTCTTGTGATCTGGAAAATAAAGCCTAAAATTTCCTCTTGAATCCAATAATCATTTCCATAATAAAGGAAAAAGACCTGCATTTATTACTAAGATCTGCAATTTTAAAGAATGTCTAATTTTAAAAAAATCAACCTGAAGTCTTTATGTTTTAGGCTATTCCCTGCTTCACAAGAGAGACAGAATTCAAATTGAAAAGATTTCAACTTTTCAACATTTTTTAAAAATCCTTTTTTTTTTTTTTTTTTTGAGAAATGTAGTGATTTAAACTTCCTATCCTGTTACTGTCATTTCATTTGGAAATTGTAATTGTCATGAATACAAGATCATCAAAAACTTCTAGAAAGGGAGCAAATAATGGTACTATATTTATGAGTGTACTGACTGAAGAAAGAGTTTTATGTTATTTGCTAACTTTTTTTAATAACTGAATTAAAAGATGAAAACTTTAATCAATTTCATAACGCTGCCCAAAGAGCAGCATTATATGAGAGCTGTTCTGGAAGTAATGGTTCCTGTTTCATTATGCTGGCCCACCATATCAGAGGTGCATGGTGGTGATATGGCTGTGTAGAAGTTGAGTGTTCCTTCCAATACTCCACTAAATTGTGTTGCTGTGCAACAGATGGCAGCAGAAAGGCAGCCTGACAAAATAGTATCTGACACAGAAGTGTGTATGAAGCAAAGATGTATAATTGAATTCGTCTGTGTGGAAAAAAATGGCACCCACTTACATCCATCAATGCTTGCTGAACGTTGATGGAGCCTGAACAGTGGATGTGAGCACGGTGAGGTGGTGGGTGGTGCATTTCAGCAGTGGTGACAATGGGTCACCCCCAATGGTGCAAATTTTTATGGATGTGCCGTGAAGGTTCCTGTTCATCACTAGTAAAAATGCATTGCTAACAGTGGTGACCATGTTGATAAATAGTGTTTCAGTAGCTGAGAATGTACTCTATCAAATATTGTTATTGTGCTCTTTGTATCTGCTGTAGCTCCATGCGAATAAATAGGCAGCATTAGTTTCAGGGCATCCACCGTATTAGTTCTTAAAACTAAATCACTGTACAGTGCCACAGAAAAGCTGGTCCAAGTTGATAATATGAATGCCAGAAGGATTTGGACAGTGTCTCAAGTTTCAAAAATCTCTACTGTAAGCATGTAACATTTTGGTACCTTTAAGTTGTCTTCATTAAAAGAACAATAATACATGAGAAGGAGGTAGAATAATTTATAGACGCTTACAACACCTAACCAAAATAACTCTTCAGCAGCCACTGCACATAGAACATAATAAAAAATAAAAATAAAAACAAACAGGTTGCCTTTTTCCATCTTGATCTTTTTTTGCTTGTGTTGCTGTCACCACTACAGTGGAAAGCTAAGACAGTCCTAAAATAATATGCTTATAGAAAAATGGAAGTGCAATACAACTTCTTTGGTAGATTAGATGGCTCAAAACATTTTTCCTTCTAGTGTTGTATTGATATTTCCTCTTCTTTCAGTAGCTCTAAACTTCATAGCAAGATTAACATCTAAAAAGTTCTCCAAACACATTGTCTGCCAAGCAACCATTTATTTCAGCCTCAGATGTTTTGCTTGAAGATACATAATTCTAAACACTCTGAAGACACATTTTCACAGGATTCATCTGCACAAGGTAAATTTGTGCCCAAATCCAGACATGAGCTAGCCTCTGCTGATCACACAGAATAAATGCAAGAATTCTGCAATTTCTTAAAGGTTCTACAGTCAAAGAAAAAGGATGCTTAAATTTCATCTAGAATATGCACGGTAGGTCTGTATCAAAACTGTTCATTTTCTTAAACGATATACCATCTAATTGAAGACTGTATACACACACAAAACCTTAATTCTACAATTCTCTCTTTGTTTAACTTGCAGTATGTTACATGACACATGGGTTCACTTTCCTCTGTGGTCTGCAGTATAATTGGATTAACACAGACCCTTGTATTTGTCAGAGACTAGCTGACTTTGCCAGTGTTCTCAGTTACACGTGACAGTCACAACCCCTCCTGAAAACTGCTGCTACTCCAAATCAAGTTCAATGTCCAAAGCATTCCCGTGATTTTATTATCCGTTTCAGATGACAATATTCCTCAAGAGAAGATATTGTTTCCTATTTGTAAATGATAATGAGCAGCCTTATTTTTCTTGTTTTACACTCAACAAAGTTGTACTGATCTGTAAGTATTAGGTCTTAAGTACAGAAAATTCCTCTTTCCATCATTCTAACCTGTCTGTACTTAATCAGTGTCCAAGGATTAAATGGTCAGAATGAACTCTGTTCTCTAAAGTTCTAGCATATTCTCTCTTTCCGCAGAAAATTCTTCAACAAAACCTTAAGCTACTGTTACCTGTGACAGCCACAAGTGAGATGACTAAGTGCTCTAAAGCTGAGAAATTCCCATACCACATTTAAAGGCACACACTACAAAACTAGGATATTTACCACAAATACATAGTATGAAAAAATGCTTTAAAAATGGCTTTTTATTTAATCAATTAAAATAATTTCTTTTGTCTTATGGACTCATTGCTATTCTGGAAAGTGAAAACATTATTTGGTACTTTTTAAAAAAACTTTTTGAAGTAGAAAGATATAATAAGGTAGTAAATGACATGAAAATACAGATAAGCAGATAAGAGATATTTACCTTGCTGAGTATTCTGTTCTTGAGTTCGATTCACAGTGAGGTCTAGAGGGCTATCCTGCTCTTCCTGAAGGGAGTTTTCCGTTTGGTTCATTTGGATACTTTTACATATCAGACTCGGTTCAAATGATGAACCATTTCTGTTCTCTTGAATTTTGCTACTTTTTGAAATGTACTCAATTGCAAACTGGCGGATCATTTTTTTCATTAATTCCTGAGCAACTAGGGGAATGTTAGGATCACAGTTCTGAGGAAGATCTAGAAGAGAAAAGAACAACAACACAAGCAATAGATGCATTAAGAAAAATGAAAACACTTTCCTTGAAAAGAATATTTCACATAAGCACAATGAATATGTGCAATGATTTCACATGCACAATTAAAATGCCTAGCAAATTCTTCTTACAAGTATTCTTTTCTGCTCACTTGGAAGAGCATGTCTGGCAGGCATCAGTAATACAGTATGATTATAATGAGAAGCTACTTTCAAAAAACAACTAAAAATACATATATATTTTAAAAATGCAATTCTACAAATTAGCTTTTATATCACACAGAAGTTTTCAGAAGTTGATCATAAAGAGTTGTTTCACGTGTATAATAGATGACATCCACGTTGTAGATTCAAGTTTGCAGTGTCAACTTGAAGCAAATTGAAAGATCTCATATAAATGGTAATATTACAAGCAATTGAGTTTTAAAATAACCTTCCTTTGCCATTTTCCAAGTGCTAACAATTAAATCATTTGGGAGAAAAAAACATTTTTTCCTGTTCTAAATCATATATAAACTGTGTAGAAATGCATTCATACAACAGTCCCACAGAAAAAACAACAAAAAACAGTGTTTTGGGTTTATTCTAAATACCAGGAAAGTGTTGCAAAGCTGCAAAGCATTACAAATACATGTATTTGGTCTGTTGACACAGACGACTGTTCCAAGATGACTCCTGCCAATGCTTTTTGGTCTGCTTTTGCAAGGTAAGTTGGAGCTCCTTCATTTTCAAAGACTGAGTATATGCTAGACAATTCATTTTCAAAGGACCATATGCAAGGTATGAATTACAAAAGTCTGCTTTTGGTTGAAGGCCTATCTTCTGACACTCCTTCAACCAAAACTCTACCAAAATGTATAAAACTTAATAGGAGTTTCTGGAAATTCTAAGTGCTGGAGAATATATACAAGAAATCTTTCCCAATCATATAACACTCAGACACAAGTGTTCTTCATTTATTGGCATTTTCTGATTCCTGCATAATGAATCTACTAAATGTTTAAGTAGTATTTAGTCTTCATGAGAATTAATTATTATCTAGGAACAAGAGTACCTGCCTAAAGCCGTAATTCCACTGTCAAGTGGAGAAAATTACTGATCAACAACTTAGCTAAAAACAAACACAAACAACCAAAAAGTATGAAATAAAAGCAGGCAAAAACCCCTAATTTTAAGTTCAGTGTTAAAGCTTCACTACACTTCACTATATTTTGCTACAATCTTTAACTAATCATACAATATTTGAAAAGGCAATTTAATGTGTACTGGGAGAAGTACTAGACCTCTGAGCTTAAGTCTCACTAGCAAATATTTCTTAATTATTATCAGCAGATGGCACCAGATATACTTTGTAGAAACAAAAAGTTTTATTTTAAGACGTTTTTATCAGGAGTCACAATTATAGCTACTTTTAAGTTTTAAATCGATATGTCTATATCTACTAATAGGACACGGGGGAATGGCTTTAAACTAAAAGATGGGAAATTTGGGTTAGATGTTAGGAAGAAATTCTTTACTCAGAGGACTATGAGGCACTGGAACAGGATGTCCAGGGTAGTTTGTGGATGCCCTATACTTAAAGGCATTCAAGACCAGGTTGGATAGGGTCCTGCGCATCCAGGATCTAGTGGGTGGTGACCTTGCCCATAGAAGTGGGGTTGGAGGCAAATGATCTCTAAGGTCCCTTCTAAGCTAAGCCATTCTATTATTCTACATCTGCTTAAGCTTCCATTTTTCAGACAGAAGGCTTATACCATAAGGCAGCTACATTTATTCCACTGATTGCATGTGCACATACAAATACCTTCAGAAGAGTTTCTAAGATGGAGTAAAAGGTAGCTCTGATGTCCTACTACTGTTTCTCTCAGATCTTTGTAGACCCTCCTAATATAAAATACAGATGTGTCACTTAGTCTTCCCTTAAGTTATAGCCTAGCAATTTCTGTTTTTGATTTTGTCAAGATTCTAGCCAGAATACAAGTGAAGGCAGTAGTAAAGATGATATGCAGTTATGACTAACTGTAATGATTTATTCTGATTCAAAGCTCACATTTAGGATTAAAACTTCCTCAGTTAATGTACCTTAAATAACTTGTAGCTACTCAAATCTGTATTCTACAGCAGTTTGCCTGTCAATATTTTCTGTACACACTGCAGCTCTCCCGCTTTCACAAAAATGAACGACTCCACATTAACAGCCAAACTGTCCCAGCAACATCCTTGTTTCCACATATAACCTTGCCCACCTCACTGTAAAATCACCAGCAGGTTAAAAACAATACAGCCATTTACTTTTTACCACATCTCATAATTAGTTTAGTCTGCTTGACCAATCAACAAACAGAAGGACAAAAAAAAAAAAAAAAAAGATGTATTTTCATGCAACTTAAAGCTGGCAGCAAATGACTTGGACAGATATGCCGGAGAAAAAAACTGTCTGCATGGCCAGGCCCAAAAAGCAGTGGTGATGAAGTTAAATCCAGTTGGTAGCCAGTCATTAGCAGTGTTCCCCAGGGGACAATACTGGGACTGTCCCCGTGCAATATCTTTACTGATGATCTGGATTGAGTGCACCCTCAGTTTTCAGATGACATCAAGCTAGGGAGACGTGTTGATCTGTCTGAGGGTAGGAAAGACCTACAGAGGGATCTGAATAGGCTGGATTGATGCTGAGGCCCACAGTATGAGCTTTAGTAAGACCAGAAGTGGGATTCTGCACTTTGATCACAACTGCCCCAAGTAATGCTACAGACCTGTGGCAGAGCAGCTGGCAAGCTGCACAGAAGAAAAGGATCTGGGGGTGTTAGTCCACAGTCAGCCAAACATGAGCCAGCACTGTGCCCAGGAGGCCAAGAAGGCCAATAAC
Organism: Chrysolophus pictus; assembly: GCA_037305975.1. NCBI lineage: Eukaryota > Metazoa > Chordata > Aves > Galliformes > Phasianidae > Chrysolophus > Chrysolophus pictus. Next base: position 15,428,060 of record CM074579.1, read on the forward strand.
ACCCTGACTTGTGTAAGAAATAACATAGTCAGCAGGACTAAAGATGTTATCATCCCTCTGTATGAGGCTGTACCTCAAGTACTGTCATCAGTTTTGGGATACTTACTACAAGAAAGACATTGATACCCAAGAGGCATCCAGAGAAGGGCAACAAAGCTAGCGAGAGGTCTAGAGCACAGGTCTTATGAGAAGCAGCTGAGGGAACTGGGATTGTTTAGCCTGGAGAAGGCTTAAGGGAGACTTCACAGCTGTCTACAACTACCTGAAAGTAGGCTGTAGTGAAGTGGGAGTTGGTCTCTTCTCCCAGGTTAACTAGAGATAGGATAAGAGGTAACAGCCTTAAGTTGTGCCAGGCTGGTTCAGGTTGGATATTAGGAAAAACTTCATCGGCAAATGATGCCCAGGGAAGTGGTAGTGTCCCTACACCTGGACGTTTTCAAGAAAAGGGTGGCACTTAGGGACACGGGTTTAATGGGTGGGGTGGTGATGGGTCGGCCTTTGGACAAGATGGTTTTGGAGGTCTTCTCCAGTCTTAAATATAACCAGTCACAGAATCATTAAGTAAAAAGTTTTTCCTGCTTACAACACCCAATGGACAAAGAACAATGATATACTTAGGAAGAAAGCATCTGGTTTTCAGATATATTGCTTAATGGTATGGTGCATGAGCAGTAGGTAGCTGATGGCCCTTGGTTTGTTTAGACCAGAGAAGAGGAAATTGAGGGGAAACCTCATGTTAGCCTACAACTTCCTCATGAGGGGAGTGGAGGGACAGGCCCTGACCTCTTCTCTCTGGCAAAACTAACAGGATCCAACACAGAGTTGTGCCATGGAAATGTCAAGTTGGGTATTAGGAAAAGGTTATTCACTAAGAGGTGAATTCAACTGCTGGGAACTGAAACAGTCTGCAGAGCAGGGATGCAGTACCAAGCCTACCAGAATTCTAGAAGTGTTTGGACAATGAAACACAGTTTGGTTTGGGTGTGGTTCAGTGTTGATCTGGTAGCTGAATTTCATTACTTCTGTGGGCCCCTTCCAACTTGGGATATTCTATGGTTCTATGAATTAGTATGCAAAACATAAAGCAAGTAATGCTGGAAAACACTGTACATCAAGAGACCGAGAAAAGAAAAGTCCTGAGGAAGTAGAAATTTAAAGAAATACCTGCCAAGGGAGACGCCATATAAACTGGTCCCTCGATTAGATTATAATAAAAGTTCCAGAAATATGGAGGTGATAATATTTTATTTCAAATGGAAAATAACCAATTTTAAGCAAAGCCAAGGAACAAAAACAGACTCAAAATGCTGCTGCACTCCATCCAAATTTAATTCATAAGCAAATCATAGGCTGAACAGGTGTGCCCTGTACAGAAAGAGATTATACCCACCCCAGGTTCAAAGGCATAGTAATCTTCTCCTGGTAAGGGAAAGGAAAGGAGATAAAATTAACTACTTCCCCTCACTCCTCTCCCCCCAGTCTGTGCATAAAGAGTAACTAACTTGCTCTACTTCTTTGAAAAAGCAAGGGAGGGCTGTAATACTCACCTATTTTAGTATTCAAGTACACTTATTAGACCCCCAATAAAGCTATGTATATAGGAACTGCTGAGTCACAGCCTGAACCTCTGTTTAATCACCTGAGGTGAGCAATGAGTCAGCCAGGGGAGCACAGGTGAAAGCAATTCACCTGTGCTGCAGGAAGGGGTGGAGTCTGGCTCCACCTCTCCTAGACCCATTTAAGAGCTGACTACCAGTAGGGAAGGTTCTCTTTTCTGAAGATCTGCTCCGCTGGTGTTTCCTGAGTGAGCCCACAATACAGGTAAGCTTCCTATCTATTCTCTTTGTCTTGCTTTGCCTAACTCTCTTGTTTATTTCATTATTATGACATCTTAATATTATTTGATTATACAATATTTGTTTATACTATTTTCCTTGATTATACACTATTTTAATATTCTTTGATTATACATGTAGAGCAGATGATGAGTGAACCTGCAGTAACATTCCTTACACAGAAGCTCCAGGAAGAAAATGAGTATTTTTACTTCTCTCAATAGTGACTAGCTTACTGGAAAGTAATCTACATGAAGCAGCTTTTAGTTGCTCATACACTTTCCAACTGCCAAAGAACAAGAGCAAACAAGGAACGAAAGAGCTTCTAAACATCGTTTCAGCATTAAATTTCAAACACAAACTTGAATGTTTTGAAAGTTGCAAACTTTCTTTTGAAACTCTGAGAAGTAAGAACACCCCAAATGCTATTTTGTAATTTGTAAGAATGTAACATTCTCTCACTTAAAAGAGAGTTTTCCTGTGAAGTGAAAGCAATTTAGCGCTTAAGAATTCCAGGTAACAGCAGAGTTGGCATAGAATGAAATAATTAGCTCACAGAGAAGAAAGATAACAAACACAGATCTAGGAGAAAAAAGACAATGCAACAAGACTAAAAACAATGGCAAGTTAGAAGAGAAGTAGTGCTTGATTTGCTGATGTTGAATTAAGTAAAGACTGGGGAAAAATAAAGAACAAAGAGAAACAGTGCTCAGTACATTAATAAAAGTACTTCAGAATCAAAGTCAAACGTAAATTATTCAATTTTTCCAGATTCAAGTTATCTCTTAATAGGAAAGACATGCTTTCATTACCTTTCTTTCGAAAGAGTGCATTTAGATAGTTTTCTGCTTGGCATTCAATCTTATCAGTGTTGGACTGGCCCTGAGATGAAAGTTCCTCTGTAGGCGTTGACTGTGAAGAACCAATAACTGATGCACGATCCTAGAAGGCATATGAAAATTATAAGGTCTTTCAGAAGTTGGTTTGTTAATAGTACAACATATAATTAAATTACTGAGCTATGAAATAACAAACCACTAAAAATAATTTTACTTCCACTCTTAGCTAAACTATCTTGAGTCAAAATGCATTATTAACTTATTTGCAAAATTCAGTTCTCTGATTCCTATTCTTATATTGAAAATTAGGTGGGGAGTCATGCTAAATATGTTCATACTTACACTGACTGTTTCTTTGTGTAAATTACAAAAGGAACATTTCTCATCCATAGACCAGTCAGTTAGCTCTTCTGGCTCACAGTCTTAAAAGAAGGGAAAAAAAGCTAGATGTTTTAAACATGTAAAAGTGGATTCAGAGAACAAGATACACATCTAACAATTCTGTTAACTAAGTTTCATTGTAACCTAGTACACATTTATTGGTAAGACGTAGTTAAAGTACTTATTTCTTTGGGTATTTTTGAAGTCTAGCCTAGCTTATACGGCCCATTATTCAAATCACATTTCTCAAAACGAAAGGTACATAAGTTGCTCTGAAAGTAATGCCTCCTGTTTATTTGCATGGAAACTACAACAGATACAAAGAGCATAATGACTATATTTGATAGAGTACATTCTCAGCTACTAGTTTTCAAAGTAGTCACCACTGTTAGCAGTGCATTTTTACTAGTGATGAACAAGAACCTTCATGGCACATTCATAAAAATCTGCACCAGTGGGGGTGACCCATTGTCACCGCTGCTGAAATGCACCACCCACCACCTCACCGTGCTCACATCCACTGTTCAGGCTCCATCAATGTTCAGCAAGCATTGATGGATGCCATTTTTTTCCACGCAGACAAATTCAATTATACATCTTTGCTTCATACACACTTCTATGTCAGATACTATTTTGTCAGGCTGCCATCTGTTGCACAGCAACACAATTTAGTGGAGTATTGGAAGGAACACTCAACTTCTACACAGCCATACCACCACCATGCACCTCTGATATGGTGGGCCAATAGGAGGCATTACTTCCAGAGCACTCATCATAAATTCATACATTTCAGTTGTACTACAGTTATCCCTAGGTATCTGACTACAGTAAATTAAGCTCTGAATCTCAGTCTCATTATTTTTAATGAAAGTCTGCAAGCCCTTATCAAACTAAGCTAGAATTTAGGACAGATCCCTTACCATTTAAGAAACATGTACTATATTGAAAGATATTTTATCCTGTGTCACCACTACAAATAAATCAAAACTCTACACTCATTTGAAATTGTTTATTCTGATACAAACATAAATAACATATCTTAAGTTATAAGAAGGCCTATACTACTACTGAGCAAATACAGGACTTAGACAGATAAATGGAAATGCACCATTTACTTTCTTTAATTGTGTTACTAAGCTCCATTTCAAGTTAGCTTTCCACCACATACTCTCTTCACAAATCACCGATTTTCCAAAATTGACTGCTCTGAAAGTCTTCCAATTTCTTGTTTAAATTTACTCATAGCAATTTCTTCCAGTCTGCTTTTGCGGCAACACTGTTCTTACATCCAAACAGTTATCACTCCTGGGTATCTGGTATCTTAACATACTTACAGATAACATCATCATCCCCCTCCTTATACTTCATTTTGCTAGCCTAATTTAGTCCACTTGGACTTCTCTCATGGTACTCAGCCCTATTTTCTCTGCATTGTTGCTACTTGGTCTCCTGTTTCCTGAATACAGGTGACCACGTTCTCAAGATAATGCTTTCCCTTCACATTTACAACAGCCTTTCCTACAGCATCCTGGTTGTGCATAAATCTTGATCATGGCTACATCACTTTGAAAGGTGAATATTAATTTAACTAGAACTACAAGGTCTTCCACCATGCCAGTTATTTCCACTTTATGTGCTTACAGCTTAAAAATATACTTGTTTTCTTTGTGAACTACTTTCTTTATGTTGTGGTGGATTGACCCAGGTTGGCTGCCAGAACTCCTAACCCATCACTCTAATTTCCCCTCCTCAGCAGGTTTTTCCCCTCCAGCAAGATAGAAAAATTTCTGGATCAAGATTGAAAAACTCATGGGTCGAGACTAATGCAGGGAGATCACTTACCAAGTAATGTCACAGGCACAAGACTCAACTTGGAGAAAGTAAATTTAATTTATTGCCACTCAAAACAGATTTCCATAGTGAAAAAAAAGGTAAAACCAAACACCTTTCCCCACTGTCTTTACAGTTAGTCCTTCATTCCTGACTCTTATCTCCTCCCCAACTCCAAAAGTGTAAGGAGCGTATGGATCTTGAAGTCCCCATTCATTCATAATAATTCTCTGCTCCTTCTTCCTCCTCCCATTTTCAGCACACAATCCCTTCCACAGGCTACAGGCCTTCACCAACTCTTCCAGTGTGGACTGTTCTTAATGACTGCAGTTCAAGAAGTGCTCTAGTGTGGGGACTTAGCACAGGGTACAGTCCTTCAAAATAAGACTGCTCCAGCATGGGTTCCCCATGGGCTACATTCTTTTCCAGAGGAACTGCTCCTGGGTGGGCTTTCCAAGAGCTGTGGTTTCTTTCAGGGCACATCCATCTGCTGTGGCATAAGGTCTTCCTTGGACTGAAGCATGGATATCATCTCTGGCATGGTTCTCCAAGTGCTCCAGGTTATTTCTCCAGGTGGTAGCCTCCACAGGCTACTGCAGGGGAATCTCTGCCCCAATACCTGGAGCACCTCCTCTCTCCTTCTCTGACATTGGTGTCTCAAGAACATTTCTCATGCTCCTTTTCCCTGCCCACATTTCCCTCTCATGAATGCTCTGCAGTTTTGTTGGTGGTGGTTTTATTTTTGTTTTCTTCTGTTAACTCTCGCAAATACCTTATCACAGAGGCACTACCAGAAATAAAATTAACCCAAAAGAAAATGAGGGTCCTATGTTGAATGTGAACATAATTAGCTTAAAAATAAAAATTCTAAGGCAATAGTGTAAACTTCATTCTCAAATATTAACGTAAAGCAGAATTCTGCATTAATAATCTGCTGGTTAGCATCCCTAGAAGTACATAGCAATTTTGACATGCTGGAGAATAGATCACAGAAAAAAGACAGGATTTTCCTGACTGTACAGTAAGAACAACATTAATCTCAACATTCCTGACTGGTAGAGCTATTCATTGAGCATGTCTGCATATAAAAAACTAATGCACATTACACTTTCATAAACAAATACATGTTTTCATACTTCTCCCTGAAATCACAATAGGACTACTTATGAACATTGAGACTGTGAGTGTAACTTCAGGACAGATTTTATACTTAGAGAAATTCTTTGGACTGGAAATTTTCAAGTTCCACTGTTAAAAGTCTAATTGGAGAGCATCAGCAAACAAGCAAGACATGAGAATAATCAGCTCTGCGATACTAAATTTATGCAAAAGAGACTATCTCATGTTAATGTATAGTGTATCAGGAATCTAGTGAACTAAAGAAAAATGCGAAGAGAATAAGAACTCAAATCTATAGGTAATGGATCAATTCTAAGCTTCTCTAATGCAAGTACTTTGAAATTGAGTAAAAAAAGATGAGAACAATTGTTGTAACTTTTAAAAAGAGTGGTTAAAAACCACAGTACTGATGAAAAGAGAAAGGCTAAAGGCTCTGTCAGGGATTGTCTCAAACACTCAAGCCATATTTCAGAAAAAAATAACATGAGAAATAAAGGGAAGAAAGAGGCTCTTCACAGTGATAAAATTATTTCAAACTGCCCTCCTAGACATCTTCCTTCAGAGCTTCATCTTACTGCACAGTTTTTCAACAGTGGCACAGCAATATCAAATAAGCTTGCATGCATTCATACTGTCTCTTCTGGCTCAGTAAAATAAAAAAACCCAACTACTCATGTTTTCCTTTACACGTAGGCCGCTGTTAATGATATATCAGTAACAGACCTACGCTCAGGGCAACTGATTTCACTTATCCACAAATGGCTTTTGTACGATATCCTCAAGAATGTCTTACTCCTCACCTCAGACCAGTGCTCTCCCGAGAGGAAAAAAAGGCAAACATAGGCAACTGCTGAGGTGTTTGTTGATACATCAAATGCCAGGCATATGACTGTTTCAGATCATCATGAGAGAAAGACACTGATGTCAGTACTAGTTTTTAAACTATAGAAAGACAACCATATTCTTAGAAAGATCAGAGGCACAGATAACCTCTTGGCTACATACAACTTTAGGGGATAGAATGAGGTTGATCTTTCTTCATGCTGCTTGGTGTCAGCCAATAAAGATTTAGTAACAGCCTAGAAAACTAACTAGCTCTTGAGCAAAAGCTGCAAAGAACATTTTAATGCTAAGCATGGTCTTCAAATCAGTGCCATATAGTTCAAAGCTGCTAAATTTATTTCCTTTTTTAAATAAAACAGATCTTTGACAAAACTACCACCTATTTTCAATTAAATCATTTAAATCTTTGTTTCTCTCAATTTTTTTTACTCAGTCACATTGAATTAAGCAAATTAACAGATGTGTAGTACTAAAACAGCTTTGATATTTACCCCTTAAATATAAAATTGTCTACTAAATCTGGAAAGAGTATATAAAAACAACTTTGCATTTTCCATGATTTTTTCAATTACAATGTCACAATTTTTACAGCTGTCACAATTGCAAACAATTTTTTTTTTAAACAAAATGTTACTTTCCTTAGTAAGTACATTAAATAACCAAGGTGCTTATTGTGTTACTACTTTTTATCATGAAGTCTTGACTACAACTAAAGATTCATGCTTCTAATGTAAATTTTCACTGCTTTACCTCCACTATGAATAAATATTCAGGAATTTAAGGGAAAAAAAATACAGTACACCCTCAAAATTATTCTTTTTTTTTTGAGTTGCTTTTTCACACCACACAATAATGTGTCCTTCCTCTGTCTATAACAGAATCCTCTCCTTCCAAATCTCATCCAAAATTTCAGAATATAAACTCAAAATAAGAAACACACATAACAGAAGAAAAGCTAACATTTTAGCTCAATATCCATGTGTAGAATGTAAAGAATAACAAATTACATGTGAATCTAATTAGCAGAACATGAGTATAAGCAAATAATTAGAAAGACCTAATACCAAGATATGAACTGGACAGCTTTGCAACTAGAAGACAGGCTATTAAAGCAGTCAAGAGGGGAAAAAAAAGAAAAGGGTGATAATTATTCATGCAAATACAAGTCCTACACATATAATGCAAAAGAATTTTAGGATAATGAAGAAAATCTTTCCCTCTTCAGGTAGCTCTCTGTTATCATAAGTGGCTACTTAATTAGCCTGGAAACTTAGTAAAATAATTTCTAAGGTTTACATGGTATTTTCCTTGAAAAGTAAGAAAAATAAACCAGTAAAACTGAAACGTACATCTGAAGTTGTTGTAATTTATTTATTTTACCCTCAAGCAGCCTTGAGTTCAATAATTTAATCTGGAGATCAAATACTGTTTTAAGATGGAGCTAAGGAGGAGTTATATAAACTAATACACTCAGATTACATTTGCGGCATATTTGTTACAAAAATACATAAAAATTACAATGTAAGAGGAAAAACTTATATGCCTCTTAGCTGCAATATTTCAGCAGATCCTCACATATTTTCAGGTTAGTAAGATATTTGATTTCTTGAGCTTCATTCAGAGAAACATACACTTCTGGTAGTGAGGCATAATGCTACATATACATAGTACTGGTACAGTGCTCATGACAAACAAAATGGACAACTTATAGGACATAGTGACTTTGGAATGTTGCTGAGAGCCTAAAAATGTGCATTCTGTTCTTTATACCAACCATATTTTTAAACTAAGGCAAATCTAGTTTGTCTCAGTTTCTTTATCTGTAAAATGAAAAAACTGCACTTGAATAATAAAAGGGGAAGATCTATTGTCAATCTTACACAAAAATGCTGTATTAGTCTTCACAACACAATTCCAATGACAATTTAGAAACAGACCTGCATCGTATAGCATCCTATAAGATCATTGTCTACCATATAAATATGGAGCACAGCATTCTCTTTCAGACTGCTATAGTACCTATATGTATAAAAAAAATGAATAAGAAGAAATAAGGTAAGGAGGGCACCCTATCATCATCCATGTCTTCTGCAGTTGCTTCAGAACTGAAAACAGCTTTACAGGTGTGTCAGACATATAGGAAAAAGCTTAACTGTCCAAAAAAAAAACCCAACAAAACAGATGGAAATATTACTGACAAATGAGGGTGGCTGGGGAATGGGGAATAACTTTCAACATATTACATTTTAGATAAACATGAGCTTTATCTGCATGAAAAAAAAAAAAAAAAAAAACTAGTAAGCCAAAGATCCTCTGTAAACAATGGACACCACAGATCACCTTAAATAGAAGGTCACAAAAAGTCTTCAACAACATGAGGTAAATAAGTATTTCCCATAAGAAGTGAAGCAACAGACATGAAGCAACTCTAAAGCAGTAACATAACACTTTACAGTTGACTGTTGGGCTCTTTTAGCTGTAACCCTTATATTCTGGTCAGTCATTTGATGCTTTGTCTTATGCAAAACCTCAAGAATACCCTGAATTTGCTTTCAAACTGTAAACACTTTAATGCAAGAAAATAAAGCTTTAATAACTGGTCAATATGAAGCCTAACAGATAACAATCCATTAGAATTAGAACCAGATGAAAAATATTGTGCACAAAGATTAACATTGCCCTCTTTACTTTCCAGAGTAATGTGCTTGTTTTTAAACACAGTAGATGGAAGTACTAATCCAGAAAATAAGTTTTAGCCCAATTCTACACATTTAAGTGTTTTTCAGAGTCTGACTAGCGTCATGCCTAACTTTATAAGTGACAGAAAATTATTCTTAAAATAGTAGTGAAATAATATTTTAAAGTTCTCCCCCTTCCTTGAAAATAGTGTTATGCATATGATACAGGCCAAGAAACTTATGCAATACAAACACAACAAAACCACAGCCATGTTAAAGCAATTGTTCCAAACCTGCTCTAAGCAAACATACACAGAATATGACACTCTACCTCATGTGCTACCAGCATATAAATTATAAACTTCATAGATTACATTATCAAACAATAAAACTGTGAGGAAATTAAATTGAACATTTTGAAAGCATATAACAAAGAAAGTTTTTTTTAAAACCATGGAAATTATTTCAACAATATATTTATTTCAAAGTTTCAAGGCAATTTTGTGTCAGATTCTCATCTTTGGCTTTTGTTAAAAACTGATAAATACTTCGCTAAACACCTAGATGTTATTAACACTCCAACAACACCAAACTCACATGGAATAAGGATAGATATTGCACAAGAAAAAATATATATTTTTTTTTACATAAAAGATTAAAATTTGAGTAATAGGAAAAGCAAGCTAACGTTCGTAATCTTCCCTTTTCCAATTAATGTTGGTAGGGAAGTCAAGCTGCTCTAAAAGCTGTCCAGAGAACGAAACCAGAGATGAAATATACCAGAAAAGTAAAACTCTCATGAGAGCTACTCAGGAAAGCTTTACTAATCCAAAATTTCACTGCATATCATCACCCAAGCATTATTTCAAATTGGGTTTTGCCTCTGCACAGTACTGACATGTATGTGAAGAAAAATACATTAGAAAGAAAAACAACTGGAGATTTCCTGCTTTTTTTGTTAAGAAATACATATTTCAGAGTACTTCTAGCTAAAAGAAAAACTTGCAAATAAAGATCATTGAACTAAAAGTTGGCCCATTTACCTTCAAATAAACTGAGGTCTCTTCGTAGCCTTGGTCCATAAAGCCCTTCTAAAATACTTTCAAAACCTGGAAACAAACATTTAAAACAGTGAATTAAAAGGTTTATTTTAAAAGGAAAGCAAATTTGAGAAAACTAGCATCAAATATCCTCAAGTCCTGAGAGCAATTTCAAAAATTGTTGCATTTATCATGTAAATATCCCTGCTGCTAAAGGACTGTTCAAGAAAATTAGAAGATAAACACAAGACAAGGCAACTGCCATCTGCACACAGTCAGCCTATTAAGCCATGCCCCAACAACCTCATTAGACTTAAAATAACTGCCACAGAATCTTAAAGGTGGGAAGATTAACCTCATAGCTCTACACAAGTGAAGCCTTTCTTACACTGTGAATTAGAAACTGGAAAAAGAGAGCGGGAAGGGATAGGACTGCAAAAATTAGAAACATCTTGCTTAGACTCACTAACATTACATTATCTCAGAAGGCCAGTACTCCTAAAAATATATTTAAAAACTTCTGCTTCTGATGTTACAGAAGTTCTCTGTAGTCCTAAGTATCTGTACAAAAACCTTTCAAAATTGAGGATTAGATAAATCCAATTATTTTCCAGATTGACCAGCTATTCTGTTCTAGGTACTTTGTAAAATCACATCCTGCAGCAGTGGAGAAAAGCAAATCAACTAACAAACAAAAAAGCCATCCCACACACAACAGAAGAGGACAACTGATGAAATATGGTGAGAATTGTATCTCATTATGAACGTAAGTATAATTCAATATGTAAATAGTATTCAAGTGCCTCCTCTTCTCCTATAGACTTCTATACAATAAGCCTATTTTCAGCTAAGAGGATAATTCAAAGCAGTATTTGAAGATTCAGGTTCTCCATACTTGGGACCTGGCAGCTGCCCATATCAAAGATGGAGCTACATTCTAACACTTTATAAGAGTATTTTATCATCCTACTCCAGAAAAGATATCCTCGAGACAAAAACTACTTATCAGCAGAGAACACTTTTATTATTTATAAGTCTGCTCAATATTTGTGATGCCCTCTATCACAAGTGATATTTACATTGCTTTAGACTTGTATGCGTGTTGGTATGAGAAGGAATAAATATCCACCGTACCTTAAGTAGTGTTAAATAATATATTAAAATTCTAACATAAATGAGAGAAGTTAGCTTAATGCACAGGACCTGCTCCGTCTGAAAGGTCACAATTGCATTAAGACGTACCTTTCAGATTTTGCATAACTCCATGATTTCATATCTGAATTATGTATTATTAAATTCAACTGAATGCAATTATACTCTCAATAATTCTATGATTTGAGATAATTGTTTATTTCTATCTTAGGTTTCTACTTTTTTTTGCAATAAATACATTTCTCAACATTTTTTTTTTTATTAAGATAGTCCACAAAAATTAGAAAGCAAAAATCCAAGGCCCAAATGAACACTGAAATTTTACTGAAATATCGTCCACTGAATCTGTGATTCAATGCAATATAAATTCAAACCACATTAAGGCTTGGAGAACACGACTTATAAGGAGCAAATGAAGGAAATGGGGCTGTTTATAGTCTCCTGTACTGAGGACTTTACATCTGGATGCAGTACTCCAGGTGAGTCCTCACCAGCATAGAGCAGATATGCAGGATCACTTCCCTTGCCCTGCTGGCCACATTTCTTTCAATGCAGCCCAGGATACAGTTGGCTTTCCGGGCTGCAAGGGCACATCACTGACATGTGTCCAGCTTGCCATCCACCTGTACCCCAGGTCCTTTTTTGGCAAGGCTGTGCTCTGCTATTTCATCTCCCATCTTGTACTGACAGTGGGGGTTGCCACAACCCAGATGCGAGACCTTGTTTGTGGCTTTGCTGAATCTCACCAGGTTCTCCCAAGCCCTGCTATTTAAGCCTGCCTAGGTCATTCTGAATGGCATCCCATCTCTCAGCTGTGTAATCAAACCACATAGATTGATATCATCCATAAACTTCACAATATAGTCTTTTCCTAGGCCTTATTCCCAAATTCTCCCAGAAAAGATATATTCCACTCCTACTTCAGGCAGTTCTCAACTGCTTTTCAGAAGGATTTAAGGGAATTCCTCTCCCAGTCTGTATGCATATTTGGGGCTGTCTTTACTAAAACTCAACACAGGACACTTGACCTTGTTGGACCTCATTAGGTTGATGCAGGCTCATTTCTTGAGTTTGTTCAGGTTCCTATTTATGAAAGTTTCAATTTAGCCTAAACAGAAAAAAATACATTTTGGTTTCTCATACAGCTGCTGCTGAATATCTGCCAGCACCATTTTATAAAGTGTAACCATTTGACATCAGGATTTTCAATAAAACTTTCCTTGGAAATGAAAGCAGCTGCTTTAGCAGTCTTCAAAAGTTGAAGGGCCCGCAGACACCAGACAGAGATGCACTTTGCTTACACACCTCTATCGCACCAAATAATGAAAAATAAACAAAAAGCTGTTCCATGTTCATTTTACAGTTGTTTTCACAAGCATCTCTTGGTGGCTGGTTGCTTCTCTAACTTCAAACTGCCTTACACAACTAGTGCTAATTTATCATAGACACTATTTGACTCCAAACTGAAGTACAGATCTTTATTATTTTGCAATGTTTAATTATGTCGATTTAATTCCATCTACCTCTTAACCGATTTGTTACTTGACATCTTGTATCTTCATCTAAAAAGAGTATCAGTTCTACTCACTATTCAACAGCTTTTATGATCCAAGTCAGGTCACCTCAACAGTTTCCATAAGCACAAGTTTATGATACTGCTGGCCTTTTTATGGAAGAACATTTTCATAGTTTACTTTCCTAAACAAGGTTGTCAACTTCCTTTTCAAGCAGTTTCCCCCCACCCAGCTTATGATCACCCTCTACCAAATCTGCTGCATTCCTGCTAGGATAAGGACTTCCAGGACAAAGCAGGCTTAAACTGTGAGTTGAAGCAACAGAAGGAGGTGCTGAAAAGGCTCAGAGATGAAGAACAGGGGAGGAGGAACAAGTTCTGCTAGGTTTAGCACCTAAACCCAATCCATGTGTCCACAACCAATGCCACTAAAAGGAAGCAGTAGCTGGTAGTGGTTGCAGACTTTGTATGTGGGATGAAGACTTCCACACACCATATATACCTGCTGCTTGCCCAGAGACCTAAGGATGTTGCTGAAAGATTTTACAGTTCACTTGACTACTGCAATATTACCTATTGCTCATCTACACAACCACCCATGTTAGTGTGAAGGGAGATCTCCAGATCAAAGTTAACTGGTACAATAGTGAAGGACACTGGAGCCCAACAAGGCTAAAGGCTTTGATAGGAGAAACATCCAGCAAATGAACACATGACCATCTTGCTGCAGACGGGACTTCAGCTTTTATAGCAGTAAGATTGTCTCTGAGAAGGAAAGCACTTGAGACAGGATTCATTTGGTAAACTAAATCATCACTGCCAACAGGTTTGCCTGATAAGGAGGGCTTCCAGGAAGTAGAAGAATGGCAGAGAGGGTAAAGGCACCAAACAACACGAGGTGTCAGAAGCAGGGAAACCATAAGTAGTACCTCACAACTGAGACTGGAAGCATGTTTTCAACAATGTATTTGAATGACTCAGTATAAGCATCAGGAGAACATCCAAGAAGATTACACGTGATAAAATTAGGCTAACATTTGAGCACCGTTTTCAAACACACCACTTCGCAGGTCTGAAGATAATTACTAAACAGCTGGGAAAGAACAGCAGTAGGTGCACAAGATACATCACTATATTAAAATGTTTCTGATAGGTTTGGTATTTTCCACATGAAATTCATTTCTGGATTACCCTAGTCTTGCTTATTATCATATTAACTCCAGTATTTTGATCTTTTCTTTTCAAGACAGATCCCATTTTATAACAGCAGATATTGCCATTCATCCTTTTCATCCTTGACACTCATTCCCTCACAAGTCTTTTTTTTCTTTTTTCTTTCCATTTGTACGTTCCTGCTTTGGCAGTAATTCAGTTCTGTGTCTTCAGCTGCAAGGGTGGATTTTCAGGGCTGGTGATAGTAATGAAGTAACTTTGAGACATTTGAACAACAACAGATTAAATTGTAGTAAAAAATTTCTGCCTTTTTCCTTGCTCTTCTACTTTATGCTAATAGACATTAATACTAAACCTCAACAAAGAGTCTCACAAGGCCTAGGCAAACTACAGTTCATGCAAGGGTTTATTGAAGTGTTTGTCTACAGTCATTTTTAACAGTCACCAGTAACCCAAGTAACTAGCTACACTACTGTAGCGACTGAGGAGGAAAGGGAGCAGTAAAGAAACACCTATAATCCAAGTTATACCCACATAGATTATCTTACATTAAGTTACCAGAAAAACCCTTCCTTGAGATTTATTCCCCTCCCCACTATCCTCCAACCGCCCCGGTCTGCTGCAGCTTTTTCAAGTTTAGGAAAATCTAAGTAAATGAACTGATAAAAAGCCTCCACTGAAAATATTTCTGAATATATTCACTTTTGATATCCTTTCCCACTCAAGGGCTATTTAACTCTTATCTCTGGATACATAATAGTAATCATAGATGAACATGAATTAGAAAAAAATTAAACTGAAGTGAGACATGTTGAACAGTTTTGCTCATCTGATTCATACATACTGCTCTATTTTTCACCTTAATGTTGAAGAGTTATCTATTAGAAGAGGTCATGTTATTTTCTAACTATGCATTCAGGCATTTAGAAAATGCTAGGTGCACTTAAATTCTGCTTATTCCCTTCTTCTCCAATGTGTTCTCATTTAGGTACAGAATGGGCAATATTGCTACACACTGATTTGAAGGACAGGAGCATTCATGCATGTTTTCATTTACTACAATGAAACAAGACTTTTAGCTTAAAGCACTACAGCTTCTGGAGATACCACAAGATCTCAAGTTCCTTTAAAACACAGTTTTGCTAACCTGCCTTGCAGTATACAATTATATTTGCTTTGTTGTCTTCACAATTTAATGCATCTAAAAACTATGACTGAACTTCCACCTTCCTCTACTTTGTGGCTTACGATACCAGGAATCACATCTGAATTATGGTTTCACTGAAATCCAAATCCCTACTTTATTTAGCTCCTTAATTAAAATAAATAAACAAATCAGACCTCACCTCTCTTACAGTTTAAGAAGAAATATTGTTAAATAACATGCTTCAGACAAGGAATATTGTTGTAGATAATGCTGAGTTCTTTTATTTAATATTCTAAAGTAACCAAAGGAAAACGTAAAGCAAAAACAAAATGCACTTTCTGTGCAGCATAGGGTTTAGTACATTAATGCTGCTTTTAAAAGAAAAATATGTTAAGATGAATTCAAAACTGATTTTAACCACTAGGGGACTAAAAATGAACAAATGGTTTTTAAAGTGTAATTGGGAAAATCCAAAGAATAGGATTACATTTAATGAGATTGCACAAAGTGTACAATACCACCAGACAGCATTGAAAAGAAACTTCCTTCTCTTTTTTTTTTTTTGTATTCTGTATGTAATAGCAGTATTATTTCACCTATATGTTAAACTGACTTGATTACAACTAAGATTCCTGCTTCTGAATTATCTTCCTTTGAGCCTGGGAATATTGCTTTCATGAAAGTTCTGTTGCCATGTGAAAGTTGTACAACACATCCAGTGTTTTGAGAAGGTGTTTCTTCATCTATGATGACTGCATGAGGAGTCTTAGAAACCAGAATTACACTAGAAAGAAATTATGGACAAGTAAGGATCAAAAGACAGGCCCTGCATACTCCAGTCTACTGCGTGACCCAATAACCTCCTGCTTAGCTTCCTTTCTCCCACACACTTTTATTTCAATAGCAGTAACTCTGTGGTTTACATAGTACCTGCCATACAGTTCATGCAAAAACTTCTACTAGTCAATGCAATTTCTGCAATTGAAAAAATGAAGTTTGGTTTTTCTACTATCAGATCTGTGACTCAACATTTTTCCCTTTGCAATTTGTTTCTTTGTTTAGCTGTAATTGATCCTCCTGGTTATTAATACATTAGCTACAGCATCAAATTGCAGTTATACTTGTCCCCACTGTACTGTTTCACAGTTGTGTAGAATTCAGAGGTGTATCTGAATGATGTTTTGTGGTTTGCATTAATAACGTATCTTGGATTTAATCAAGTTTAATCAGAGGCAGAATCTGCACCTTTAGTCTTGTCAAGAATTAGAATTTTTGTTTGCTTTTGAAAAGTACTCTAGGCAGGCAGAGCACCAACTTCCTCAGTCTCTGAATGACTCATTTCTGGTTCTCTATAAGTTTTATCTTCAATACTTAAAAATACAGGTGCAAGAATAGAAATAAATATTGTCTTGGCTTATTTAAAGGCAAAGAAGTCCTCTGCCTTTCTTACAAGTTATCGTTTTGATAAGCAAGGGACTTAGAGCTCATGTTCACTCATCTTTTTATTTCTAGTCATATAAAGTTATGGATTTCTAAGCAAATGCCTGCATTTTACAGGTGCTGCTTGCACTTGATGTTCCAACATATTGGATAATGCACTGTCGCTGGTTTCTCAGAAAAACGGTTACCTACATTAAGTCTGGATTTTTTTGGTATGCTTGTCTCCAAGTAAAGGAATAGTCGTCTGTTTCTAAATGTCAGAAAAAAATAATCTAATTGCATGAAAAACTTAAATCCCTTAAAAATGTGTGCTCCTTCATCACCCATCACCAAGTTCCTCTTGTACATCAGACCATCTGATTGATTCAGAAAGCATTTTAAGTTTTTCTGCAGCACTAATTTAAGTTTTTGAAAAGC
The DNA here is from genome assembly GCA_037305975.1 of Chrysolophus pictus. Lineage (NCBI taxonomy): Eukaryota > Metazoa > Chordata > Aves > Galliformes > Phasianidae > Chrysolophus > Chrysolophus pictus. The sequence goes on from CM074579.1 coordinate 15,445,467, forward strand.
ATCAAGCAGTTATTAATCTCTTCCTCTATTACATCTAGTTATCTTTACTCCATTAGGATACCAGCAGCAGTTCTCTTACAACTTGTTACAAGGAGAGTATTCTATAGTTATTTTCATATTTTATAAGAGCAAGCAAGGAATTTAAGGGAGTAACTTACATTTGACATTAATATCTGTCAGTTTCTTCTCTCTTCTAGAGGTCAGCAGCTGCTCCCACCCTCCCAAGCTACAGATTGGTTCACATATTTACTCTTCACATATAGACATTACTTTTTAAAAAAAAAAAAATTGTTGTAACAAGAATTTGGAGAGAATCTACCAGGTTATAAAACCATTGAGGTTTCAAGTTAAAAAAGAAAAAACACTACCATTTTTGCTATTTATACAAATTGTAAGAAAAAAAATGGAATTAGGCTGCTGGCAAAATAGCCCAGATCCAGATCATGACTAGAGAAGCAAAAAAGAGTAGTTTTTAAAATTGAAAGTTGTTATTCCTCCACCCCTCCATGCACCCTTTGAAAGGTCGCTATAGAACATCTATTTAGTAAACTCATTATTTGACAAAACGCTGGCCACGTTCTCAGGTGAAAAGCAGTCCCATTTTCTTTTGGAAACATTCTCAGGAGATATTAAGGACAGATTTCACAAGGGCACAGTAGGATGGGAAGGAGGCTGCTTTACAATACTGGGTTTGAGCTGGACACAGTTTTTGCTTACTGCACTCAAAAAAGTGTTTTTCTAAAACATTTAAGTTCATTTTCTTTACTATATGGATTCAGATCCCTGAGCAAACAGGAACCAACATACCAGAGATTCCAATGTGAAAGGGAGGAAATCCTCTATTTAGACTCCAATACAAATTCTGAACCAAAGCTAAAAAGATATTTGTCTAGTGAAAATCTTGACTCAAAAAAATTAATGTAGTTGAGGACAGTGCTGCTGTCAGAGAAAAGAAATCAGGTGAACCACACACTGCAGCACACACTCGCCAGTGAGATGTGAAACGTAAGTACAGAATAGCTTCAGTTCTAACAAGCTACTCTTCAGATCAGCTAAAAATCCTTGCTTTTGACTTCCTACGGAGAGCTTTCTAAAGGTGACAGTGCAGTTTCCAAGAAGAACACATGCATTCGAAGAGCTAGTTAAGTCATTAAGCAGTTCATCAGAATGCAAAGAGGGAGCAAAATTGCAGTGCTAGAGGCAGCCACTGGCAATACCTCAGGAGCAAAACAAAGAGCGGAAGCGTTCCCCACCCCTCTCCCCAATTGTTCAACAGTTTTAAATAAAAGTATGGCAGCCAATAGAAAATAAATAAATAAAATCAGATTTGCAGTTTAAGCAAAGACAAAAATTAACACTGATTTTGAGACCAGGTCTAGTTTTCAAGTACTTATTAAAAAAAATGAGGTTCAATGAAAAATGAAGCATCTCAATACTCCAAAGTACATAATTCTTCTATAACAATGTGTCACTGTAGATCTGTATAGAGGCCATGACACCTTTTACTTCAGCTTCTAGATACTGTCAAAATTAAAGTGAGACTTAATCTCTGAAGCAGCAACAAGATATTATTGAATATTATTTTAATTTGAAAAGCATAAGGGCAACACTTTGGAAATGATCCAGCTGGTCTATGGGTAGGAGGAAAGAAAATTGCTTCTTAAGGGTACGACAGTTTTATTTGTTTACAGTAAAAATTCTTATTTCTTGGAACAATGGTGTAATCCTAGCTGTCAAGCAGAGACATTTAGGTCTGGAACTGGTGTGAACTGGACATCAAGATCAATCCGTACTTTACATATTTGCAAGCCAATGAAAAAAGCACGGATCTGTTACTGCTTATAGTGACCAGCATTTAGGCAGCAGACACACTTCTCTATCACATAACAGCAAAATCTTCCCATGATCCCAGGCTTCACTCCTTGACATTAAACAGGTGATCAAATACAAGACCCAGTAGAGGTAGCTTACAATGCATCAGCTACCTCAGAATGTGGGCACTACCAACTGGCTGAGCTTCTATTGTAATTTCTTTTTCCACTCTCATCACGTTGGACCTTGTTAAGCTAGTCAGCCCTGCAGCAGGACATAGGATAGACATTTCAAAGAACACTTAAGTATGCTTTTGTAAGGGCACCTAGTGACAGGACGAGGGAAAATGACTTTGAACTGGAAAAGAGTAGATTTAGAATAGATATTAGTTAGAAATTCTTTACTGTGAGGGAGGTGAGACACTGGAAGAGCATGTGAGGCTGTGGACACTCCCACTCTGGAGGCATTCAAAGCCAGGCTGGATGGGGCTTTGAGCAACCTAGTATAGCGGGAAGTGTCCCTGCTATAGGCAGGGGGTTGGAACTACACAGTTTTAAGGGATCCTTCCCAAATCGTTCTATGATAATTTAGGGTGGTTACAAGTCTGTAGCTTGTATATTTAGAGGAGAAAACTCAGACCAAATATACCACTGTAAAAAAAAAAAAAGATACTGTCCAGCTTGGAAAAACACCTGCAACTCTCTTATGTGGTTGGTATCAGTTTAACTGCTCTAAGCCTGAGGAGAGTTTCACTCAAGACTAAAACAGAAACAGCCATTTACTTCAGAAGACTATGTTTCTGAAGCATGTTCTTGCTTATTAATAATGATTTGAGGATGGACAAGAGAACTGAAAAGGATGGCTATCCAGCCTCAAAGCTCAAGATTGTTAGATAAACATTTCATTCCTATACAAAAGCCTATTCAGATACTTAGTTAATCATCCTATAGAAGTGAAGCCCACAGCAAGCCAGTAACAATGAACAGGTCACAACACTGCTTTACTACTGTGCTACACACCTAACCAGCAACTAGGAGAAAGTCTAGCAATCAACGAATGAACGACCAGGTCTGGCACACTTCCTAGATTATCAGAATCAAAAACACAAAGCCTTCTGCTAAAGAGGAAGAGCTTGTGGAAAGTTGTTAGAAAAAAGCACAGTTATCAGAAAACACAAGTTCACTGAACCAAAAAAAAGTATTTAATTCTAAACATTCAAAGCCTGATGAACTCTTGAGAAACTGAAACTTAGGATTCTGCACTACGCTATGGCTCTCAGGAGCGATCCATGAAACTGATGCCTGACAGTAAATTAAGCAGGTGGACTTTACTAAGGGATTTTGAGTTTCTAATTCACGGGAGTTTTCATGTTTCTTTATAATTGGAAATGATGAATAAAAGAGAAATCATTCTTTTCTCCGGGTAGATCAAACTCCTTTATAATCAGAGATTTTATTTCTACTGTTAAGAAGAGTTTGCAATTATGTGAAATCCCTTAACTAGACTACACACAGTAGTTCCTTGAAATTGACTCATACAACTTAGTTATTACCTGCTGAAGTTGCAGAATGAGGAATCATGTATGTTGGTAACAGATTATCATGCAGTAAACACATGAGCCCTATAAATTCTAGCAAGTTTTTATTTCCAGACATCTTGATGCCATTTTTAATAAATTTGTTCATGCTTTGCTTATTTTTAATTATCTTGGACATACAGTAATTTTTATCAATGAGTGCAACGTGCTTTTAAGTTACCAGTTAATTTGGTACGTTCGTCACAAGCTTACACTTCAGCACTTTTATGGTATCTATGCCATGTATGTGCACCTTCAACTTTGTTCTTTCAAGGATCCAGTTAAAACCAGCCCCCAAAATTCCACACACAGCCATCATTTTTGCATCTAAATAAAATTAGGCTTGGTAAATTAGACAGAGTTTGGAACTGGCAACATGTCAATTAGGTCAACAAGAACTAAGCACTAATCTATGTAAAAACTTAAATTGAAATACTTAGTATTAGTTGTGTCCCCTTTTTTGCAAGATTTTCTAGAATTTGAGGTTGAAACTGAAAGTGTCCCACATGCTTCAGTTAGATGACAAGAACTCTAAATTAGTTTAAACTGTCCATTCAAATTTGGTCTTGAATACACCCAGTGCATACAAGAAATATCATAGAAATCCATCATAGAATCATAAAGTGGCCCAGGTTGGAAGGGACCTCGAGGATCATGAATCTCCAACCCCCCTGCTGCAGAAAGGTCCACAAATCTCCCTATCTAATACTAGACCAGGCTGCCCAGGGCCCCATCCAACCCGCCCTTGAACACCTCCAGGGACAGGGCATCCACAACCTCTCTGGGCTGCCTGTTCCAGCACCTCACCACTCTCTCAATGAAGAACTTCCCCCTAATATCCAACCTAAATCTCCCCTCCTTCAACTTGACATAGATGCATAGACTCCCTAGGAAGCCTGTTTCACAGAACTTAAAACCATTTCCCTTTGTCCTGCCATTATCTACCCTTGTAAGAGTTGATTCCCCTCCTGTTCATAGGCTCCCTTTAGGTACTGAAAGGCTGCAATGAGGTCACCCCACAGCCCTCTTTTCTCCAAGTTGAACAAGCCCAGCTCCCTCAGCCTGTCTTTGTAGGGGAGGTGCCCCAGCCCTCTGATCATCTTTGTGGCCATCCTCTGGACCCTAACAGCTCCCTATCTTTCTTGTATTGGGATGATAACATCATTTCAAGTAAATAGGTAGCATACCTCAATTCATACATCATGTACATCCAACCTGCAATCTATGTTTTATCACAAACTCCTTGGAGTTAGAAGGGAGTATAGTTACTTCTACCAAACCTGTGTATCAGAACTAAAAGAATATGTGCACGTATACAGACTTTCAATTATTTAACATTTGATGATGAAAGCTGAATTTTTCTCAATTTCCACTGGAGACTGAAAAAGCAGAAATACAGAAACAAAGACTTGAATACAAATTTTCACTTTACATTAGGCATGCAGAAAAGATGTCAAACATAAGAGAAGAACAGGAAGTGAATGGGGCTCTTATTCTTGCTTTAAAGCATTTGACATATTTTAGGCTAAACAGCTACTTCACTTTTGGGTTTGTTTTTTAAGTTTCAAAAAGCAGTAAGTGCATATCTATAAAATTTCATTAACTTTCTACCAATCACTAAATGGCACAAGTCACAGAACCAAGTGGCAAGATTCCAAGTTTTGGACTCAGACTCAACGTCTGGTGAGAAACACAAACCACGAAACTAGCGATACCACATACCTACCGTATTGGAAATTAGTCAAATTTGTAACAGTTCTGTAAATAATTTCTACATTTTATAAAACTCTGATTATTAACAACTGACTGGACAAGAGGGAGATCAAGGAAAAACAGACCTATTTCAAGTACACAATGGAAGAATTTTTTATACTTTAATCATGGGGAGTCTAGACAAGAGCGTGGATTTAAATGTAGCGGAAAACAAACTTAGCTTAGAAACACTCCATTCCTTCTGTATTGCAGCACTCATTTCTCCTTAACAGAACAAAACATGCATTTCTAGAAGTGAAAAATCAGCCCGAGTTCATTAGCCTACTTAAAAAACTGAAATGTTACTCTTTCATTTTATATATGTCAAAAAGAGAGGGGGGGTTACATAACTATTTTCTTCCTTAAAAATGAACAAAACCTCATGAAATTCTGTACTCTGTTTAAGCAGCTGAGAAGTAGTGCATTTGAATCAGAAGCATTAAGCAAAACAGTGACTAGTTTTTCTCCAGGAAGACCACGAATCATAAGAGACAGAACTCCACTGAGTTTCACTGTTCCATTCAAAATCCACCAAGTTTCTCTTATCCAATATAGTTTTATCCTATTGCTTCCAGCAAGACTCAAGCAATGTGAAACAGTGACTTTAAGCATCTTGAACTGATTTTAAGTAGGCTAATTTTCCCAGTTAATGAAGCAATTTAGGAAGGTAATAGGAACTACTTAAGAAGCCCAGCTTGATCTTCAAAAGGTCAAGAACACAGGATTAGGGTTTCTATAAAAAACAACAATGAATTATGATTACAGTAAGTATTCCCAGCAAGAAGGAAACCACCAGGAATCATATAAGTCTTAGTTCTAGTATTCTGGAAAACACCATATGAATTTACTTATCTGGTACCAAACTTCCTAAGCCTCATAGGTCAGGGTCACTCATAATCCACAAAGAGCAAAACGGCATTTATTACTGATCTACAAGGTCAAGAACGAAGGGGGCTAGAGGAGCATTACAGATTTACTATTGACATAGCAATTTAGTATCTAGTTCATAATTATTCTGTATGCCACATGATCAGGTCTGTTGGTTCTCTGAGGATAAGTGGAGAAGTACAATGTCACAAAGGAGAACACCTCAAATGCACAATCCAGATCATCACCAAGTGGCTATTCTTGCAGACAATGGTAGAAGAGGCTGCTCAGGTGCTTCTGAGTTTGTGGTGGCTTGTGATGCTGTGGTGAAGCAGATAAGTGAGCAGATACGCTACCTGTTGTTCCTACCTAGGATATTGATAAAAAGTCTTGAAAAAACAACCAACAAAAACCCTCAAAGTAGTTTTTCTACTACGTTTAAGAAGCACAGTTAACACCAGTTTCCTCAAAAAAAAAAAAAAATCTGATCCCTTAGAAGAGATTTTTTAGGAAGATGCCAGTGTCTCCCATCCCTGCAGACATTCAAGGCCAGGCGGGGAGAGGCTCTGAGCAACCTGATCCAGCCTGATATCCATGTTTATTGTAGGGAAGTTGGCCCTTTAAACGTCCCTTCCAACTCTAAGAATTCTATAACCTTTCCCAAGAATGTTAAAGAACCAAAAATGACTTCACATCACTTCAAGCATCAGCTCTCAAAATGTTATGATAGGCAGCAAGTTAAAGTCCTCACATAAAATCGGGCTTGGACAATTCCCTTCTTGAACCTTGGGCAAGTATTTCTAAATTCACCAATTAAGAGGCATATTCAGCACGTACGTCCACAAGTTTCAATAGTGAAAAATCATCATACGAAGCAAGTTTCGTTATGGACCCTACATGGAGTGTCTCAGAACTTTTTTGCCCACAGCGTCAGTGTAGAAAATATCAGCTAGATAAACTCAATCTGTTGAATTTTCAGTTAGCTCCTTAAAGGTCTGTGTAACAAAGATCTCTAGCTGGAGATTATGCCAACAAATCAGATATGACTGATAGCATATCCATCTCTTAGGGCTAGGACAGATAAATGAATTAGCATTTTCCAGGCACAACTGTGTCAAGTATGAAGGACATTTGTGCAACACACAAAATTAATGTGGAAAAAACAAAAACAGAGGAAGACAACAAGTAATGTAGCTGGGTTATAATAACCCAGGTGGGTTATTAGAAGGATTCATTGAGAGCAAATTTTTGACTCATTAGTACTCACTGTCCACCAATACTCAGTTTTTACCATGTTGAGTAAGTTAGAATATCTGAATAAAAATAAATATTGAAGGCAAAAGAGGAAAGACAGGAAGGGAAAGCATAAGGAAAAGCTTCAAATAAAAACATTCCTACAATATATACACATGGGGGATACATTTAGACTAAAAATGACACTTACAGCCAGAATGAGTTTGGAATTAATTTCCAGGGGAGAACAGTTAAGCCATCATAAGAAGACAGAGCACTTCTTGACGTAGCACAATTGCCAGGGACTAACATTTGCTGAGTACGGTGGTATGAAGAATTTAGCAGTAATACCTGAATGAAAAAAACTGAGCAGACAAGACACTCAAGAGGAAGTAATCACAGAAGCCTCCTGATGGAAGGTAGAAATTACCTTGCTAAGAACATTTTTAGTGCAAAGCAAATAAATTACCTGGGCACTCTATATATATATATATATATATATATATATATATATATATATATATATAAAAATCAAAAGCTAAGAGAATTTTTTGTTCAGACAATTGTCAGTATTACTTTAAAAAAAAAATCAAACAATACATGAAGGATTGGAAGATAATAATGTGGTAGTTTTAAGAAGTCAAAGAGAGGAAATTATTGCTCACAAAAGTTGAAGGATTAAAAGATCAGGAAGTCCAAGAATAAGAATGAAGACACACAAACCAGAATCTGGGGAAGTCTCTGCATTGCTCAGCTGGTAGCACAGCAAACTTTTGAGACCGAATTTGGTACAGTTGGCACTTTATACAGAGCAGTTTAAGGCAGCTATATGCCTCATGTAGATCTTATTTCGCTCTTCCTCAGATGACCTGCATCCAATCCACCAATCACAGAAGAGTAGCTTTCTACGATCTGCACTATATATGGCAGCAATATTATTAATCAAAGATACTTAGCGCTTTTGTATCACTAGTATTTTAATCTAGAATTTAATGGTGCAGCTTTTTTTAGCATGAAAAACAACACAAGTATAATCATCTACAAACTTCAGAAGTTCTGAAAAGCAGTAGCATATTCCTTGGATTAATTACACCACCCTCTGATTAGGAATCTACTTTATAAAGCAGTAGAATTATGATAGTGGTGATTATTACCCTTTATGTAAAAGATTTTAACTAGCCTTTAACTCAGATGGTTTGAAGAAGCTGAGACTTGTGGAATGAGGAAGATAAGTATCATCATCTGAAAACTGCACATTTTTAACTTAGCATGTAGCACTTCAGAATACAGCACAGCAAAGCAGCAATTATTTCCAAAAAAAAAAAAAAAACCACTCCTAAGATATGAGTGATCTCCAGTTGCGACAAAAGCTAAGATGTCCCACATTACAAGAATAGGACGCTACTGAGTTGCACAGAATCTGAGAGTTGAGGAACAAAGAAGTTACAAGTTCTGCAACCTTCCTTTTACCAACAGGCCTTAAAAAATAGTGACAAATTTACACCTAATGACATTTACCCACCTCTCAACCCTGCAGTACAACACAGTGATACAGAGATGCAAGTCTAGATGGATGTTAAGAATCGAACAATTTAAAAGTAACAACTTTTAGGGGAATCAGGAGGGCAATCAACTCTTTGAAAAGGTTGGTAACTGCAGGACAAGGGGAAATGGTTTTAAGTTGAGGGAGGGGAGATTTAGGTTGGATATTAGGGGGAAGTTCTTCATTGAGAGAGTGGTGAGGTGCTGGAACAGGCAGCCCAGAGAGGTTGTGGATGCCCTGTCCCTGGAGGTGTTCAAGGGCGGGTTGGATGGGGCCCTGGGCAGCCTGGTCTAGTATTAGATAGGGAGATTTGTGGACCTTTCTGCAGCAGGGGGGTTGGAGATTCATGATCCTTGAGGTCCCTTCCAACCCTGGCCATTCTGTGATTCTGTAACAATGCAGACCTCAGAAGAATTCTGGGAGAAACAAAGCACTTTGATACGAAGGGCTTAATCCAGTTTCAAGGTATTACATAGGAATCAGGTTTGTGCCAGAGGTGGAAACAAAAATATGACAACTTGCCACATGCATCTTTGATCTCAGAAGTCATATGAAGCTGATCACATGCAATAAAAAGGAGATTCAATCTTTACCACTTAGTGCACTTCTGCAGATTCAGAATCCCATGCTCTTTGTAATACATCATATACTCCCTTACAGTATTAAACAGATTAACCACTACATCCATCTTTCTTATTCTCCCCTCCCTTCTTCCTGGCTTCTCTATGCCTTTAGCAGATGGAAGGATAAAGTGGTAGATTGGTAGTGACAAAAAGATATATCACATAATAACTTCACGCCCTCAAAGAAGCTTTTCACTCTCCTCTAGAATGTATGGTAACTAAATTTAATGCCATCCTATTTGTCAGGAGTTTGGTAGTGAAACATGAAACTCACATTCAGTTCTCTATCAGCGTTCCAACCTATCAAAGCTTCCTCTGAGTACACAGATAACGTGAAAGACAAACTTCTTTGTCCTAGCTAGAACCTTAAGTTAGCGAAGTCTATAAAGCTCTGGCGGACCCCCAAACTGCACATAAACACACTGAACTCTAAAGGTTAGAATAATAACCTTGTTTGAAGCCTTGATACTTGAATCATATTCAAGAAGAAGAGGTCCATTGTAACTACCTATACAAAACACCCCTATAACACAGCTGAGAAATAAAAAAGGCAGGGGTGGATAAGGGGGAGAGGTACTAATTTTCCCCATTGTAGCTGTAGGCAGTATGAGTCCTGGCTACTTGCCAGTAACTGAAATACAGCTCCTCAACAACATGAGCTGATCTGATAAATCAATCAGTGTGACAAACTCCTATTCTTTCCCATTACACAACTATTAGTGCTTATTACCATAGCAAACCAGTTCAGCAGACTCAACAGAAAACTTACCAGAGCAACAAAAATCATTGTAGGTCCCCAAAACAACCTATAACAGAAGGGCAGTTGGCTATTAGATCAGTCCAGTCAGTCGCAAAGGGAGGATAAGCAGAACGGTATTATTGTTAGCAGGATTAGGATGCTGTTCAGACAATTTAGTTGCTGACTCATTTTAAACTCTCTTCAAAAAAAAAAAAAAACTGTTGCTAAAAGAAGCAGTTTAAAAAAAGAAATCAGAAGCCTTATTCTCTCCTGGGAAGCCACTTATACTTGACTCAGGAGAAACAGCAGGTACACAGTAAACCTGCTTAGGAAGCTGAGCCAAACTAAACTAATTCTGACCTTTCCTTCCTTTTTCTTTCTCCTGACACGTTTCCCTCTCATTTGCCAGGTTAGCTGCAAGCTAGATTAATTTCACAATATAGCTTATTGAGTAGTTTAATGAATAAATCTTCATACCAGTCTACATAAATCATGAAGGAAAGTACAATAAGTCCAGGAAGAAATAACAGTGAAATTTTGCTATGCATCAACAGAACAAAAGTCTGTAGTTTCAGTTATTACAGTTACTGAATGACAGCTCAGTGAAAACTGACAGCAGAACTGTAATCTCTTTTTGTTTACAGAAGTTACAGTTTAAGATACTCTTTCTATCTTAGTATGTACAATGCAGAAAGACTTGCAGAGTTTGAATTTCTCAGCTATCCATCAGGCACACAAAAAATAATCAGCTACCATATAAGAACATACAATACACAAGTTCGAGCTATGCCTAAAACCATAGACAAAGGTTACAGCACTTCCTAGGAAGGCTTCAAATTTGAATTGCTACCATCTAGATACAAGCAGCATAAAACACAACCATAGATTTTATCCATGCTGCTCAAGACAAGTATATTTACTTGTATGCTCTGCAACACACTTCTATCCCAATTGCAAACAATTCAGACAATGCATTACTTCCACTCTGCATGCTCTGCATAGCAGGCAGAGTTTTGCCTTTTATAAAAGCTCCAAAGTCTTACAATTGCATGTCCACAACAGATCAGTGAAATAATCTCAAATCTACTGCTACCTATAGAGAGCATTTCTGTCCCCATCTGCTTTTTAAACTAAGCCTCTGAATGTCACTATTCTAACTTTTCTTATATTGTACCCCTGGGGAAAAAAAAGTAAGATATTTATAAACACATGACAGCAGTAGGCAATGACTTAGAGAGAGGAGCTGATGAGCTGAAAAAGCTTGTGAGAGAGAAGCTCATTTAACACCATATATTTGAAACAAAGATATTCCAACGCAAGCAAAGTAAGTCCCATGTGTTTTCTCACATTTTAATCTAAAGATAGCTCACGTGATACACCGCATCAACATCCAGTGACATACATACACTAATTGGGTCTAACCATTTTTTCTTAATCTGACTATCTAATGGAAAAATAAGGATGGTACATCCAGGACTATCCTGCATCCCGGTCAGCCATAGGCAGCTACTCTGACCCAGTCATTTATTTCTGCTGTTATCCACCCTGCTTCTATCATACAATCCCACACCCCTCCTCATGCTAGCACCAGCATTCAGATTTCTTTTTTTCTTTTTTGCAAGCCAGTAGCTCCTCTCAAATTGACAACCGAGCACCAAATTAAAGCAGATCAGTCAGGGGTCCACCGAATGCTGATACGAACAAGTGCAGCAGGAGCATGCAGTCAGAATTATGGTTTCTCCGTTCTAGTAACAGTTCCATGAGACTTGATGATGCAAGACAGCACTTCACTATACTTTTAGATTGCAATTTCATAACAACTCTGCAATATCAGTTTGAGCTAGTCCCTGCATGACACCATCCCCCTAACAGCATTTATAACTGCTTGTGAACCTGTGCTGAGATTCCAGTCTACACTTAAATCCTGTTGCATTAGGCAAAGTATCACCAGGAGGTCAAGAGAGATGATCCTTCCTTTCCCTCTATTAAGCACTGGTGAGACTGTACCTGGAGTGCTGGGTCCAGCTCTGGACCCCTTGGTGCAAGATAGGCCCAGATGTGCTAGAACGTAGAATGACATGGAAGCAAAAGTTCCAAAGCAGGTATCATTTTGAGACCACTCTTGTGTACAGTCTGTTAGTGGTTTGACAGGTGAAGAGCACCAGGCCAAAGCAACCACTAACAGACAGACGCAACGTAACAGAAATAGAGTAGAATTATTAGACCCGATACTACACTGGCACATAAAACTGCAGCAGCATTATAAAACAACAACAGAAGCCAGTAGCATGCTGCACAGTACCTACAGCCACAGGGAAAGTGAGAACACTTGTCCACATTGTGGGAACAAAGATATGAACAGTTCATGCAGTGCTGCGAGTGTGGAAATAATACCAAACGCAGTTGCTACAAATCTCTTCTTTAGGAGAATTTGTTTTCCTGGAAAGTGCACTTGAACTTGTTCAAAAAGAACAAGCTGGAGCAGAAATTCAAATACTGTCAAAACAGCACCACCCCTGAAAGTTTAGAATCATTAAAACAGAACAAACAGAATTAGACACACTGATGTATCTTAGTTCAGAAAAAAAATGTCTGAAGTGACAATGAAAGCAAGGGAGATGATTATTTCACAATCAGAAAAAAAATTGTTTTCATCAGCTTTCACTTTTCCTAAAGAAGCAACAATAGCAAGGCTATTTGTTGTCAGATGTGAGCTGCATCAAAGAATCAGTAGAACTTCTATCCCCCCCTAAATAAAGGTGCATTTATTTGTTATGAATTAGTTGCTTACATTATTAAAATCTTTAATTTCCACAATGAAAGGTTATTCACTGTCTTTCACATTTTCACAATACAACACAAGAAAATTTCAGCTTCTCTGCCTGGAGTTACCTGGCACTCTTCATTAAGAAGTCTCAAGTTACAGCACTGCGCTCTGTGCATAAGATACTGTGATAACGTAACAAAAAGCACCAGTTTGTGCTGTAGTGTCTTTATGCAGCCCAGCTATTAGCAGGTCTGCTGTGTGTTCACACTGAAGTTATGTGGACTCAACACGCCCGCCAACTCTTCACCTGTAAGGTTCCAGTAAAATTGATCAGTGAGGTCAATGACTGTTTTGGAGAACTGCATAAATTCTACTCCTTAAGGCTAACTACAGTCTGAAGCAAGATTTATAGCTCCACACCAAAACCTCTCAATCAAATGGAATGAATTTAACATTGCAAAGTTATACTCACAGGGCACTGAAACAGAATTTTGAGCCATTCTGATCCATAACTCATAAATTATTTTTCAATATCAATCATTGTGGAATTTGATTATTTGGTTGTTTGGTTTCCACGAACAGAACTTGAAATTAGGCTATTCTCTTTGCTACTTATGTAAAAAAAAAAAGGACAAAATTTACCCGTAACCATGTCTGTAAAGAGTACTTGTTAGCATGTATTACACACAAGACCTACGGAATCAAGATCCACAGATGACTTGTAACAGCATCTGGTTTTAAACTGTGAGTCATACAAAAGCTAAGTACTCGGGAGCAAGGCACATCCATAAGGAGAAGCCTTGGCATCTTAGGAATGCTTTCTGCTCAGCACAACGCACACAAAGCTTACCATCTCAACAGCCATTTCATACTGCATACCTATTTAGGATTTATGTAAATACATTCCACTCAATTAAAACACAGAGGGTTTTTTTTGGTTTTTTTGTTTGTTTGTTTTTTGTTTGTTTTTTTTTTGTACTTTCAAATACATTAGACATCAAGTAACAGAATTCTTGGTAATTTCAGTAACATTTCATCAATGTTTCTCTCTTCAAAACTTTAAGTGCTTGAGCATTTTAACCTGGGACATAAAGTAATATTCCACAAGTCACTAATTAACATAATAGCCTGGCAAGAAACAAGCTTTTAATTCTTAAACCCATGCAAACATTCACATCAGCAATAAGGGTTTGACAAACAAAGAAAACACTATTCAATAACAGAGCCCTTGGAGCAGAGGTCTCTAACTGTTACTGACCCTCAAGCAAACAGTGCACTTCAGACAACCGAGTTATTTCTATCTTGCTGTTGAGGATACAAACAATCTGTTGACTATTAGTCTCAAGCTGGGCAATCAGTGTCTTGGAAGGATTATTGCTGGCTCAGTTTAGCATTTCCATAAAGCAAGTGGATGAGGTACCCTTCACAAACAAAGGATTTCAAGGTGCTCAAGTAACACTACACTGCAGAAATGCAATCATCAAATTTATATCAATACAGTACATGACTCAAGACATCAAAACAAAGTTGTTCATTCAAAGGGCGAGCAGCAGATGATATGTCCTACTTTCTTATTTCAGTTCTTAACAATGTTTGACAAAATTATAATCCACAAAGCTCTATCACCTTTCATCAATTTTTGCAAAAAAAAAAAAAAAATGATGAGGGTAGAATAACTTACAAGACTCCCTTCTCCTTGACATGTAGCTAGCTAAAGAGCTTGGAGACTACTTGATTGTACCACTTATCTTACTTTGCTATACGGGTACAACTCTTGAAAAGAGTGGAGAAAAGCCCCTACACTATGCCAAATAAATTATATCAACAATCGTATCCACTTCCCTCTCCTTTAGACCTTCCAGACAACACTAGTTTTGGCAAGACTCTTCAGATCTTAAAGAATATTTTGCTGAGCTATACTAATTGAACATTTCTGTTTTTAATGTTAGTTAGAGCTAATCTAGAAGTTAACACTACAGAATTTGTAAGCACTGACGTAACTTTTCCGAGCATGTGTTCTACCACCATTACCTTGACTACTTGCTTTCCCACCACTTTGTTTAGGCTTTCAGCCACAGGCTGTTCCATAGGCACAGCACGTAACAGCTCTTACTGGAGAGCTCCTCATATTAAACCATAGCCCATGTTCATCCTCCTTAGCACCCACTAATCGCATAATACAGGGTTCCTTTCTATCAACTGAATTTTGCAAAGCAATTATACAAAGAAATTATACTCTAAAAAGCCACCTCCTTTTGGTTGGAATAAAAGAGCATGAAGTGATAACAAAAAGGAATCAATGAGAAGCATAAGTAATTACGTTCTGATTTTACACTTAACAGATCCCAGTGAAAGAGCCACGCAAAATGAATCGGAAGAAGTTCCTCAAACACAACACGTCTGCCCAGCAGAGGTCCCAATCTACAGCAATGCCTCATCTCACAGAGCACTCACTGCATTTCCGTGCAGCCCTTGTCTGCACCGGTCAGGTGCAACTGTATTCCCTGAATGCACCCAGCAGCAGGCTCCTATCGGCTCAAAGTCCTCCGCTTATCGAGCAGCCTTTTGGGATTCCAGTTTAGACTTAAAACTGAAATGTCATCAAGTGAGATGGAAGCAGAGGAGTGGCTACTTCACATGTAACTTGTGAGTGATCAGTTCATCAGATTTCAGTTTACTACAACGTCGCTCAGGAAGCTCTTCCTACGTATTCTAATTAAGCCACATTCTTTCCACAGATTTTCCTAACATATATATATATATATATATATATATGGAAATAGGCTTCCTTTCCTAAGGAATACCACATTCCACCTGAAGGATTAAGAAGAGCAGAAGTACAAACAGGTGCCTTAACGCCCACAGGTGCCATAACAGGTGCTTAGCAGCGCTCCAAACCACGCACGGAGCAGCCACCGGGTTACCACAGATCCGCAGTAGTGGGAAGGAAGAGGATAAGGCTGATCACCGGCAGCGTACCTGCCTGCAGGCACCGGCCGTGCCCCAGGCACACGGGGCCGCACCGGGCGCTGCCCATCCTCTCGGTTACACCGAGATGCGCTCCTGGGCTTAGCTGTCAGCGCACATCACTGACGCGGACAACGCTATCTCAAGATCGCTGATTTCTGTTTCCTTAAGCAGGAGAGCTCCGTCGAATCGATACGAACGCGCAGCCCCAAGCATCCCAGTGCTTACGCACCAAAATATAAATAAATAAATAAAGACAACAAAAGCCCCACGGCTCAGAGCGACCCGAGCGGAGACGGCGACACCGGATGCCGCGCGGTGAGCGCTGCCAGGCTCGGCACGCAGGTACCGGGCGCCGAGCGGCCGCCCCCGCCCCGCCGGGCCCCGAGCCCGGCCGCACCGCGCGGGAACGGCGCCGAGAGGCAGCCAGGGCCCCGCTCCCCCCCTGTGCGGCCGTCACGTGAGGGGGGGACCTCGCGGCACCGGGGCAGCCCCGGAGTGAAGCGGGGGGGGCCGGGGGGGAAAGCGAGGGGAGAAGTGCCGTCGCCATGACAACTTCCAGGGGGGAGGGAAAACTTCAAATCCCAACCGTCAGTGCAGAGCGGCTCCCTCTTAAAGGCGCCGCCACGCGCGGGCTGCTCCCTCCCCCCCGCCCCCCGGGCGCTGTGGCGATGGAGGAGAAGAGGAGGGGGGCGGCCGGCGGCACCGCCGCGCAAACGGCGCGGAGCCGAGACAAAAGGAGCCGAGCGGGGAGCGGGCCGGGCCGTTGGCCGAGGGAGGCACCGAGCGGCCCCATCGAACCGCGGCGTCCACCCCGCGCTGCTCGGGGGCGGCTCTGCGCCTCGGCGCCCCACAGAGCCGCTCCTCCACCCCCTTCGCTCTCCGCTCCCCAGAGGGGCTCCGGCTCGGGCTCCCCCTTCGCCCGCCCGCCTCTCCCGCACGGAGCCCCTCGCCTCCCGCCCGCCCCCGCCCCTCGTCCCCGCACCGCGGCCGGGCGAACCCTCCCGCCGCCCCCTCGCTTACCCACACAGTGCATGAGCCGGTGCCGCCAAGAGTCGAGTTCGCGGCGGACTCCTCTACGCTCCGCCGTGCAGCGGGGGCTCCGGCACTGGGAGGCGGCGGCAGGAGGAGCGGGAGCCGCGGCGGCCATTCTGTCTGTTCCCTTTTCCATCTGCCTCTGACCTCACGCCCGCTCATTTACATACGAGCGCGCGCGCCACCCAGAAGAGCCGCGCGCTCCCCCGACTCCCCCCCTCCCGCCTCAGCGAGCGCGTGCCCGCGCCCCCCCCACCCCCTTCAGCATCCGGGGCGGGGAGCGCGCGCGCCGCCTGGCGGAGTGATTGACACGTGTCCCCGAGACGTCACGCCCTCCTTCATCTTCCCGCCTTCCGGGCTCGACCCCTCCCCGCCCCAGCAGAGCGTGGTTCGGTAACCGGGCCGCCAGTAAGCCCCGCGGTAACTTCTCCCCCACCCGCTCCGTTTCCCTTCCGTGCCTCTCCGCCTACAAATCCCGTGAGGCAGCGCGCCACCTGCCGCAGCCCGGCCGGGCCGCAATGCACGCTGGGAGTCGCAGTCCGCTGAGGAGGACGGTGCGGTTGGGCGCGAAACGACGACCGCTCCGAGGCACTTAGGATGGGACGCGCCCACAGCGCTACGCCTTCCTAGGAAGCCTCCTAGAGCCGCTCACAGAGTAGACCTCAAAGTTTTCTCAACTAACGAGCTGCTGTTGGTCACGGCTCTGCCCGCGGCTGCTCTGGGGGAGCAGGAAGCTTTCAGCGCTGCCCCGCCCCGGGCACGGCCCGCCCGTAGCCCAACGCTGCGTTGCAGCGAGCCGAGTCCAGGTAACGGCTGAAAAGTTGGCACGAACGGCACGGCACAGAGCTCTGAACGCGGAAAATGGAGCTCTCGCTGTTTCCTCAGGTGTTCCCTGAGTGCCTCCCCCAAACTCACCGTTCAGAGCACTCCCTGCGCGCATTGCCGCTTCTGCGAGAAATGCCGTTTGTCACTGTGCGTGCCTACTTACGGGACTGACGAGGATGGGAGCTGCAGGCAGGAAGACGTCCCATGCCTCCGCTGGCTTTTCCCACATCAGCCAGCAATTAGCAGGCAGCAGCCTCCTTGCTCCCTCTTTCACTTCGGATCTGTGAGCGCCCTGTGTCTTATTTGCACTGAACTTCAAAACAACAACAAATATACCCACCCTGCCACAGGGAAACAGCAAAGCCCAAGGTAACTCCTGAAAGGCATCATCAGAGCCCACGCGAACTAAAATGCATCTATATCTGAGTAGAATGTATAGATCTCAAACTAACAATATCCTCTGTAGGAGAGATTATAAATTCATTTATTTATTTGGCTACAAGGTGGGCTTTAAAAATCTGTTGTGCTTTTGCTTCTTGTGCAAAGCTTTGTGGATATTTCCTTCAGAAATCCTTGGAGGTGTTTTGGGGGGTGAAAGACGTTCTGAGGGATTGCCTGCAGAACACAGCCAGGAGTGGCTCTGCTTTCACAGGAATGAACAAAGCCTTTGTAACAGATGACAAGGTACATCTTTTTTCTTTTTTTCTTTCTTTTTTTTTTTTTCTTATAAAGTTTTTTAATAGAACCATAGAATATCTCAAGTTAGAAGGAACCGTAAGGATCATCAGATCCAATGCCTGGCTACGCACAGAACCTCCCCAAAACCAGACCATATGAATGACTAGTTTTCATAGAAGTAAATTTCATCACTTGTGTAGAACAGCTAATTGAGCTTAATGAATCCAGCAATTAAAAAAATATATTCATTTAATGGAATTGCTCAGGTGATCATGGTTTTGAACATGATTTCACAGGGACACAAACATCCTGGATCTGAAGATTCTTTTTTGAGATGGCCATGATTAAACAAGGAGCAGAGAAGACATCCCTTGTTTTGTTCAGCTAACACATTTTTTGTTGTAATAGCAAGATTCTCCTTTTTGAGAGACTTTTTCAGGCATTAAAGAAAAAAAAAAAAGTAAACATGATCAGAAAGTTAGTGGGCAGGTTTCAGGAAGGAGGAAGAAAGAGGAAATTCTAAACTGATTTTTTCTAGCTGCCTGGATTTTCTATTGCATGGCCTTCTGAAAATACTGCCTCCATGCAGACATGCCAGAGACTGGGTTTTGAACAACTCCCTCCTTTTGAGATATTTTATTCTTCCAAATCTAAAACTAACCTGACAACCAAGAGGTCCTGCTTAGTCAAACCATCAGGGGTGTTATTTTTAAATTAATTGCTTTTCCTTCTCTGCTAAAATGACTTCCCAGCCAAAAGATTAGTGCTTGTATGGACTTGATCCTGCTTTTCTAAACAAGGAAACTGCAAGACTGACTGATGTCAGAGGCAGCAAGGGATAATTTTGATTTAGTTCAGTTTAGCTTATTGCCTTACCTAATTTGTAAGGGATCAGCGAGGCAGCTAACTTAGTTTAAAGCTACAGGAATTATCATTATACATGTTTCATCTGCCATATACTAATGTAGTCAAAGTAGCTTATGGTTTGGCACTAGATCCCTATCATGATCTGACAGTCTAAATTAATTTCCTTGAACACATATTGGAGAGATTTAACTATCTTATTGACACGTTGCAAAACTGTTCATCACCAAAACCTCTTTATAATTAATCCCTAAAGGTGAAATTCCCTCCTGTACAGACAGCTTTGCAAAGTACTGCTTTGTGGAAACTGGGGTAAGGATGAAGCATAATTGAAACAGTCTAATGTGAACAGTCAAAGCCTTTTCAGACACTGTCAGATACATCCTGAGGTGGTGAGCCTTCTGCCTTACATGAGCACAATTTGGAAATTGAAAGTGTTTCTGGTAAACCAAAAGGGTTAAATAAAGGATTGTATGATAGCTTTATGACTAAGTATTGCAGAGAACTATTAATACTTGAAAAATATACCACAGCAGGAAAAAAAAAAAAAAAAAAAAAAAGGGTTTAAGAAAGAAATACTGGGGGAAACTTTTCAATAAATACTATCACTTAAATAATCTAGCCAAACTGGACAACGGTTCTTTAATAACCACTGTGAAATTAGGTTGCCAATATGTAACTACTTAAACCTATATGCAGTATATATTTCCTAGCAATTTAGTACATTATAAAGATAAGAAAGGTCACAATCTTATGTGCTAAAATACCGTGAATTTCACAGGTTTAGACTGATATATAAGATCACAATCTTAGGTACTAAAAAAGTACTAGGAACTTCACAGAACTTACACTGTACTCTAAAATGCTGTGGCTGCATAGTCAACAAATGTTTAATTCTGCTACTTCTTATAAGGGATGGCAACTCCCAAAAGAGAGGTAAGCATGGCTGCTAGGGAATGATAAATATTTTTCCACTGTAGCTGGATATGTATGGTTTGAGGCATGAATAATTGACCTATTATTTCACCTACTGCTAGCAGATATCCCACTATCCCAGGTTTGATATACAGCCTATTTGTTTTTCTTGAGTGAAGGAGCAAAGTAGCCTCCAGAAGAAGAAAGCAGACCAAAAGCTGGCAGTACAGTGCAGCAGGAGTGCTGCAAGAAACCTTCTCAAGGTGGCAACCAGTGCAGATGTAAAGATTATGCCTGATCTAATGGTTCAGAATTCATAACAACCTTGATCAAGAACAGCTTTAAGAACTGAATTATTTTTATAAAGGTTGAAATCCTATATGATTAGTTGTAGACATCTGGGTAGAGGCTCTCTGTGCCTTGAAGATTAAATCTTAAAACAAAAAATATTATCCTTGCAATTTTATAATATTAATATTACAATTCCTTGGTATTCAGTGGGTGCATTTTTTCAGGAGCATGTAAAATGAAAAGTACTGCTACCCCTTAATTACAGGGTCTGTCTTTGGAAATCTCATCAGTATTGGTTAATATTGCTGTCTTCCAGCATATATGCACAGCTGTGTCTTTGCACAGGTTAATAGAAAGACAGCCAAGGTGAATTTCAAAATGTACAATAACATTTTTAGCCAAAAACATATTTTTGAATCTCTGGCTAGGGAAAACAACCAAGAAATTCATAAAGTGAAGCTTACCTTAAGTAGTAAGGCAGCAGTAAACCAATCAAGTCACTGCTGTACTTGAGCCCATGTTATTGATGTTATTCTAAGCACATGAAACATAATTATTCCAGACAGATGAGTATTTTCCACATATGAGTGTTTTTCACAAACATCTTTATCCCTCATAAAGGAAGATAAAAAATTCTTCTGATTGTACATTCTCGCCATAGTGCTCCTGAAGCTGTGAGGACCGAAATGTGCATGAGACAGTGTTCTCTTATCAGACCATTTAACCTGGCAAAAAGTAGCCAGGCTCATGAGAATACCAACAAATTATAAATACTAGCTGATTCAATGGAAATGTGACCCCATGTACCAAACTAACATTGTTCAGAGCAAAAAAGATTTACAGTAAAGACAAACATTAAGTATTTATGATAGACGCGTCTAGTTTTACATGATTATTTAAGACATGAACAGGGCTTTCAATTTATACCACATTAGAATACAGAGTGAAATTTTCAAAGGTTGTTTTCAGGTCTTGGTTTATCACTACTGTTTAGAGGCTAAGGATAATACTCTACTAAGGTACTATACAGAAAATTCATCTAATTTAATACAGAATGTTCACTTAGAGTGCTAAAGAAAAGGGTTTCTTCCAAATCGACTCACAGAAGCAATCACACAATCCTAGGTGTCGGAAGGAACCTCTGGGGATCATCAAGTCCAACTCCCCTGCTAAAACAGGTTCCCTACAATAGGTTCACAGGAAAATGTCCAGATCAGAATGGTATTCCAAATTTTACTTTACAGAGTTGCTTCTCAAAGCAGAGCATAATTTCAGTGGACATTAAGGTAGAGAAAATAGAGCTTTAAACAATACATTCTTGCAAGTTGATATAAACTGCTAATATGCAAACTAGAAGAAAGATTCTGGGTTTTTATCCTATAAAAACCAATTAGAGTACTTTGCAACTAGAAGTGCAACAACTTATGTTCAGTACTGATTGAAAACATTTATTATTTTTAAGTGTTCTTCTGAGGATGATAAATCCTGTGTTTCAGCGCTAGCCTGACAGAAGAAGGTGCATAACTGGAGGGAGCCAACCTGAAATGTCAAAAAAAAAAAAAAAAAAAAAAAAAAGAGAGAGAGAGAGAAAGAGAAAAATGAGTCTTCTATAGATTAAGCTGCTGTTTTAACGTGTCTTTATTTGACTATTAAAATTAAATTTACAGGGAAGGTAAAATCCTATATATACTCCTAAATGATGTCTCCATAGAACCATCAATCAAGTATTGCTGTATTTTCCTTTCATTTAAACTGTTATCCCATGTTCCACACAGCTGAGCAATGTCACTCACTCACTCTAAAGTTTCCCAAGTGGCTAAGTAATTTAAGTATGCCATCACCAGAGCAACTCCGCAGCTGAAAATATACTGCCATTAAACCCAGAGAGAATAGATCGCTAATTGCAGCTTAATATTAGCAATGGATGTGAAATACTAGCCAGCCATCAGAGCATGTGCTGATGATTCAAAGTTATGCTATTACTGAAAAGACAAAGAACTGTTTACTGTTCTGTACTCATGAATGACTTTTACTATTACACTAGCTAAGTTCTCACTAAAGCTAAATGATGGAAGGGCTGCTAGTTCTGCTGCAGACATCAGATTAGCTACCTTTTAAGCTAAGGAGAGCATTTTCCACTGACACTACTCTTCCTCCTTACATGAAACACCACACTGGTCGGGTTTCTCTGTGTGACAGCAATGGCACTGGAGCACAGGACAAGACACTGAGCCCTTTAGCATTAGAGAGAGAAGGTGGTGCCTTCTGGAAGGACTGCAACGTAAATAGTGAGGTAGAGTATTTCACATGCGGTGGCAAACTCAGTTTGCAAATGGCTGCTCCGACAGCCATTTCCCAGGGAGCAGAGCATAGGGTACCATCTCTGAAGTCTCCAGGAGATGTACGTGCGACTCTGAAAGGAGAAGAGGAAGTATGCCTGTAATTTTCTTCCCTTTCCTCCTCACATTTAAAATACAAGCTGTGGGTTTCCACCACTTGCCTTGGAGGACACTTTTACAACTAAGTATCTATATTCACCAGCAGTGCCTTGCCAATAGCACAAGGTGGCTTGGAAGCTGGTGGGTTCTGAAAGTGCTGTAGGCACATCAGAGCAAGGCTGGGATCCTGCTCCTTCTAGTTTGGGCACTGTATCTCAGAGATTCAGATATATTGCTTCTCCATCCAGCCTCTCTATTGTATTACTTTCTATTGTGTATTTTTTGCTTGCCTTTCAGCTTAGCATTGAATCAATGGAGGTTTTTAACCTCTTCTACACAATCATAGACAGAATTTCTTTGAAATGAAAGACAGGAGTCTGCAGTCCTCACCTGATTCCACTATCATGGGCCTAAATACATAACAGAATTTGTGAAGTGAAAGTAAGGGCTCGCAACATATTGTTCTTTAAGGTAAAAACTACTATAACTGTAGTGCTTTACTATGCTAAAAAAAATAAATAACAACAATAGATTTGTGTTAAATGAGTAAATAGTGTTACAAACCAGGAGTGTACCACCACTTCATCAGATTTGGTTGATGAAGTTTCACAATACTTTCCTCCCCTTGTAACAAGTAACCTCTCTTTAAGTTAATTTTCTTAGGCATTCTCACAGTCATCTTCTCTCAACATTTATCAGCCAGACATTACTGCCACAAAATAGATTCCAGCATGATTCTGTTAACTGTTCAGACTGGAGAGCCAAAGGAGATACTGTAAATATCTTTAATAAACAGAATTTATTGCTGCTGATTAAAATAGGTTCCAACATTTTCTGTTTTTGTCTACAGAGCTATGAAATTAGAATAGAGTTAGTTACTTAGCTTGCAAAATCCAAAGTAATGTCTTGATCTATTTCTTTGTTTAATTATGCTTTGAAAATAGCAGTTCTCTGGTGATGCTATCTCCGGTCCACAGGTTAGAAGTCACACACTTCCAGTAGTAACTCAGCTATTTCATTGTACAATTCATTTAGAACTCATTCTGAATACTCAAGTCTTAGTGATTTATTTTTAGTGTTTATTTTTGCAACGTTCTATAGATTTTCCACAGCCACTTCTATTTCAGATAGCTTCTCTGCCAAGTTCCCTCCTCCCGGAAATAAGGGTACAGCATAAGGATCTCCTTATCTTCTGCCAGAACTCATTAAGTTCCTCAGCAGTGAATGGTCCCCTGTGAATGCTCCTTTTTTTTTTTTTTTTTCTTTTAATGTAGAATGCAACTTCTAAAATAAATCTCAGCTCCATTTCCACACTGACCTCATGCAACAGTTTTGCATTATTGTTGGCAATGGATTATTAGAAATAACATCTTTTCGCTACTAAGATCTATATTCCTTATCAGGATCAATATTTCTTATCAGTGAAAACACAATATTGTAAAATATCTTGCACTTTCTTTATAGCATAGAGAAATATAGAAAAACATGTTAGTTACAATATAAGTAGAGTCTGACTGACAAAATTTTCACTATGTTTTCAGAAATATGAGAAATTTCAGTGGAAATGTTTTCTATTTGGTGTAGCCTATTCAGATGTCACTTGTAAGACAGAGGCTTAGACTGCTGCTGAGGAATTCCTGTGGATCTCTGTATGGGTCTGTAGGGTGCTAGGTGGGAACTTATGCATACATAAAAACTGATCTCTCCAAAACCAAGGTCGTGTAAGACAGAGCTGGCCTGTCAGATAGAAACCAGACAACGTCAGCACAGCTTGTTATGATACTTAGGTAACTCTTGTATGTAAGTGTATGAATTCCAGTACAAAATCCCCATGCTCTTACATTGCACTGGTGATCAAACTTCCTTGAGCCATCACACTCTTAACTGATCAGAGCCCTCCCCACAACAGGTCCCAGCTAGATGTGCCAGAGCCTTAACAAGGTTTGCGTTCCCAAGAACCAGAAAGCTTTTGCAAGTAGTAATTAACTTTATTTTCCACACGTGGGTAATCTGCTGGTTAATAATAGGTGACACTAAAAAGACATATCATCAGTCAAAAATTTAAGCTAATTCTGTTCCCAGTGAGGGAATAGCAGTGAAGAGTTTCCTACCTCTATGTGATTATGAAACATTTCTTAGATGTAACCAAATGCCCATTCTAAACTTACAGTTGCATTTAACTCTGCAGAGAAAAGAAATCCCCACTCTGCTTTTTCTTTTGACACACTCTCCTGCTGTTCCCAGCTGCTCAAAAGCTTCAGTTAAAACAGCCAGACTATCTCTTATTAAAGATACCTAAGAGCACCATGCTTAGTGTTTAAACAGCTCCATGTGTACCCAATTATGAAAGCAATTAATTTGTCAAAGACTAGATTAGCAGCCATCTGTGGCCTGATTGTTAAGTTTGAGTACCTGAGTATGCTGATCAAAATTATGACCAGAGTCTTATATGGCACATGACCCAGTGAGAAGTCAATGTTATCCAAGAACATCTTGATATGAAAAGAGTTGAACATTAACTGTAAATATTATTTTATCACACATATCACTGATTTCTACTGAAAAATAATTTGGAAAGCATTTTGTTTCTCAGAAATGAAACCTTAGAGTTTCCTAACTGAATAGCACGGCTAATTTAATGATAAAAGAACCATGTCCAGGATAAGGTGAGAATCGTATATATGTGTAGATGACAAAAAGCTAAGAGGAAGATATAGGACAAAAACAAGCTGGAGGAACAAATCAAGTAGAAGCCTGAACTAAGACAAACCTTCAGGATAGGGCCCTATGTGGATATACAGCTAATCACCGAATAAGCAATGCAAATATTTGGCTAATCCATACAAAGAGGACAGCTGTAAAATGAAAGGGCATCTGAGTCAACAGATGAGCAAGCATTGCCCTAAGCCCTCTGTAGTATAATAATCATCAGGTTCTTTTCAGTACTTGGACAAGTGTATACTAATCTCCTAAGGAAGAGGATAACACATTTTGGATTTCCCATGATCTAGGTGAACATCAGACCATTGGGAAAGAAAACATGATGACAAGGCAGAGCCTCTCTTTTCCCTCCTGCCTTCATTAAAAATGATCAGGTGAGGGTTTTCAAATAGTCCTAGAAACTGTATTTTAATCAAATAAACAATAACAAGTTTTTTTTAAGGGATATGTTTCACCACCAAATGTATTCAATTACATTCTGGTGTCAAATCCATTAAGTGGTTGAAAGGAAAAAAATCAGGTTTGATATAATGCCTTAGGAATATTTAGGCAGAAAATTAAGCCTCTCATACATGGGATAGGCAGCAAAGGGCTGTTCCTGCATTACAGTCACAAATTAAGCCATATTCTTCAGTTCCTATTTATTTATCTATTGTGATCTTTGCTGACCTGTATTCTAGCTTCTCAATGTTCTTTAAACAGAACAGAATGTTTAAAACCTCAAAAGTGAGATACTAGAAGTAAAATTACTTCAGGTAAAGGACTCGCACTACTTGCAAGAACAAGCCTCCTGTCAGCCTTTAGTGAGGCCCAGTAAACAAAATCGTTGTATGTGGACTCCTTCTTAACCACAACATTGTCAAATGCTTCACATCTTCAAACGAGAATTTAAAATATTGTGCTATATTTCTAATAATATCAAATACCTTATAACAGCATAAAATGACATATGTCATAAACCATTCCCTCGTCTATCTGCAGTTGTTCTGATCAAAATGAGATTTTCCAAACCTTCTACATCTGGAATTTACCCTAGATAAGTAGTCTGCTTCTGTGATCCCACTAGAAGCAGAAAATATTATATAGTTGGCCTGCCTAAAGAGAGAAACCTAAGAGATGGTAGTGATTCTGGACATGGGATAACATCTGGAAGGTCATTTCCTTGCGGTTACAGAGGTATTCAGTCAAGGGGAAGTACAGTTCTTTCCATTTCATCACATAAACCAGAGGCCATTTTTTAAATTTTATATTGACAGCAAGTTTTACTTCTCTGTCAGTGATAGGCAAGAGTATCTAGAACAAGAGGTGGTAAGGAAATCCTCTTGGTACAAGCTGAAAAAACTTCCTGACATTTCATTTTAGTGAGCTTTCATTTAATTTAGATCTAACTTGCTTGAGAAACACTAACTAAAAATCACCTTTCCTTAAAACACTGAGTGATCTGGTCACCACCTTGCTTCTATCTTCGAGGATGATTAAGTATCCTGTAGTTTATGGAAAGGTTGCTTGAAGATCTGCTAAGCTGTCTCTGTTGCAATTGAGCTCCAGCACATACTGTGGGCTCTGTAGGCAGTTTCTGTAGATCTTTGTTTAAGAGAAAAAAATAAAGTCCAGAATAAAAAACTTCAACATATCATCTTGAGAATAATTAGATAAAGGGAAAAAAATATATATATTCAGATACAGGTACTGAGTAATGTAAAACACAAGCCAATCAACCATCCAAATGGGTGCCAGAAATGAGCTTTTTTCTTTTTTTTTCTTTTTTTAAAGGAGATACATTTCAGAATGGAAGATAAAGCATGAATTTAACAAAGAAAAAGAATGTTGAAATATTATCTAGCCTGATACCCCAAGCTTAGGTTTATAACCCGTTCCGCCATGATAGTGCATAACACCTTTTGTTCACAGTTTATTCTATGCTATGTGTTGTCAGCCAGCCTGACCAAGCACAGTGAGAGCAGCTGCCTCAGTGCTGAGCTGTTGCTGCACCCTGGCCAGCAAGGAGGAGGCCATTGAGAGCAGGAAGACACTGGTAGAGGGATCAGTACAGTAGGTGTTTTTAATTTACAGGTGATGAGAAAAAAGTCTTGCTTCCCCTGAATCAGTCTCCCCTTATAAAGGGAAGATTGGTCTGAAGAAGAGGGTACTGTGAATCTGAAACTGGAAACAGATCTTTAGAGTTAGGGCCGACTTCCAATATTGTTCTCATGCAAATTACCAACTCTCAGAGGAAATGGGGAAGAGTTGGCTTTCTTGAGGAGCTCATTCAGAGTTTATTCAATTTGGGAAATTTCTGAACATGGTCTACAATAAAAGTCTCAGCCCCTAATAGGCTCTACAGGCAGGGAACATACTTGTTCCCAAGCCCTTTATTAAAAATATGTCCTAATATTTCTGAATTTGCTCTTGTTACAGGATAAGCTTGTTCTACTTCATTGCTGTTTGTCTAATGGAACCTCCTTCTGGGGGCTTTAAATCTATGGTGTCTCAGAGTGAGCTTTAAAAGAGGTTAAAATGATCTAATTTCAAGTTGCTGGCTGAATTTGGGTTATTTTTGAATAACCTAAGTTAGCAACCTAAGCATTAGTTTTGGAGAGTGAAAGTCAATCTCTGGTCTAAAAGGTGGCCTTTTTGGTGCTGGAGCTGCGTCTGGCTTCGTTCTGCACTTTGGAATTCTGATGTGAGTAAAGTAAGCTGCACCTGCTGGAAACTGGGAGCTTTTCAGAATAGCTGGCAATATTGTTTCTACTTCTTATGTGGTATCAAGGAATGTTTAGTAAACACAGAGCGTGGAAGGGTTTCTGAATGAATTCAGGGAATGTGAAATATTCTGCTGAATGATCATTTTCAAGCAGAAATGGTCTTTTTTGTTTGTTTTTAATAATGATCAATAGGATTATACTAACTCTACCTCATGTTTTCTTATTTGCTTTGATTTTTTTTAATGTAATTTAATCACATCATCTTTATTTCTCATTCTTTTAAAATTAGGATTTTAATTACAGTGTTCTTATATTATTTCTTTGTAAATATTTACTCAGAAATCTGCTTCACCAGGATGAGGGACAGGAAACAGCTCTCTACCACACACCCTGCACTGCTACAGTTAGCATTACTGCAATCCTAACAACTGCATCTATTTAGTGACTGAAATAAGAAATTGAAAAAGTTATGTGGAGAAAAATGAAAAGCAAAGGAGAAAGGAAGAAACGTTTTACCCTTCAGAAATAGTCCATTGTTTAGACACATATTGATCCCAAATGACAAAAAACAGATTTCTAAGTAAAGGTTGAGGTGGTTTGACAGCATTATAAGAAAGCCAACAAAACTAGCATGGGTAGAATTTACTCAGCTTCATCCCCTTCCCTTAACCTGGATACTTTCCTTTTCTGCTTCTGCATAGAGTAATAAAATGGAGCCTACTAGTGCATGGCTGTAATTCAGGAAAGTACTTAAGTAGCTGATTAACTTCAAGCATCCACTTACCCACTTTCCTAATTAGAAGTGAACTTGAGCACATACCAAAAGTTCTTTCCTGTTTCTGCCTACTGGCTGCAGTGTTGAGGACTGCCTTGGTGAGGCTGCTGAGGTCTGCAGCCCACATCACCTTCTGTCAGTCTGCTCTTGCTCCTGCCCAGAGGTCACTTTTCTTTATTTTCTCAAGGTCCTGCTGTTTCTTTTAGAGGGACACTACTAATGTACTTCAAAATCATGGAGATCAGATACTAGCTTGAATAAAGGTTTTCTGACCATAAAACTTAAAATACAATCCAAGAAGACTTGCTCAGCTGTTTAATTCCAGATGCACTTTAATTTCTTTCTTTACCTTTAAAGGTTCAAGTGCCTCCAGAATTTTGTTTTTTTGCATGCCCAAGGGCTGCTCAGAGCTTGCCTATGCCGTCTTGCAGACTGGTAGCAGTCTGGGAACAGTTTCTCTACCAAATCCTCTAAGCAGCTTGATCTGGGAAGCATCTTCAGAGCACGCTTAATACTTACTACAGGATTAGGCCCTTGCAAAATGCAATTGTAGTGTTTTTTCCAAAACCAGTGCAAGGAATCCCTTTTTCTCTGATGGCAGCTACAACTATTTACTTACAGGCTGTCGCCAAGCATTCCCATCTTTGACAGAAATGTCCTAACCTATAAGTTAGGGTTGAGCTCTCTTTCCTATCGAATTTATCATGAATTCCCTTCTGCATGATGCTATCATGTCAGCAGGATGAAGAGAGCTACTTATCCTCCAAGTTACTCCCAGGATAATGGCCATAAATATTGACCAGAGAGAGAGAGATTTATATCCCTGCAGATGGAGGTAGGAGGTAGGTCAGTGTCACCCTGCTGGGTTTGTTAGCTGGAAGGTGAAGGTGTACTAACAAGAAAGAAATCTTGGTTTTCAAGTGATTTGTATATTTAAATATCAAGGCTCCAGTGGCACTTTTCTGGTCAGAATGGTGATCACATCAGGATGTGGCTTCACACTTTGCTTCTGCAGAGTGATCAGGACTTATATCTCTGTTATTCATGCTTTTTGAGACTTTCCTGGCCAGAACAACATTAGGCGTACCTTTGGAGCATACCTTCCAGCATACATTTATCTGAAAAAGCTCCGTCCTTTGCACTTTGTAATGTGAAGCAGAGCATAGTACGTGGGTGAGTGAAAGTTATGCTTGAGAACACTAATTTTTGATTGGACTAAAATGCTAATGTGTGTTCTCCCAGTGTAATTTTCCTTCAGTAAAGATAATGATCCAGTTCCAATTTATTAACAGTGAAGCACTTTGTCTGAAAATGTTGAAATATGAGTGAGACTTTACTCATGGCCCATATATCACTTCGTTATATCTGAAAGAACTATGTAAGTAAAGGTATGACAGCAGCTCCACACTACCTTGAAGCAAGTAATGAATTAAACTGACTTTTTACGTTAGGTGGATTTTCTAGAAAATTAAGAGTCTTATGACATTTTTTTCAACACAGAAGTACAAAGATACATTTTTTTTTTCTCTGTAATTTATATTCCTGCAAAACATATCTCATGAAAAAACTCTGGGAAGTCTTGTTTCTAGTTCTTAATGATTCTTTGGTTTATTCTTTGGTTTTTAATACTGCTTCACAATTGACTAGAGTCTGCTGATCATGTCTTAAACTAAAAACCTCAGTACACTCAGATTTTGTGCCTGCAAATAACCACCGGAATAAGCTTTTCTGGGTAACCTTTTCCTACTTCCAGTGATCTGTTGCTGTCTTCCAGCCTCACAATGCTTTCAGGTAGAAGAGAAAGCTAACTCAGGGCCGGGTGTTACCATACTCCTTACAAGTGGGTGCTTCAGTCTCCCTTGGGCTCAGCTGCGTGAAGCAGTACTTCAGCGCCCAGTTAAGAAGGGATTCACAGACAGTCTAGGTGCATAGCCAAACAGGAGCCACAGTGTGTTAGTAGGTCATTTCAGTGAGGCTAATACAGCTGAGGACACTTCAATTGATCTTTTACCATATTCAGATATGACCCAGAATTGGGATAAAATAAGGTCAGTGCCAGTCTGCTAGTGGCTATAAATGCAGACTGTTTATGTGAGTTTAATTTTAAAGGCTATTTGTAATCTCTTATTTCTTAACTCATCATTCTTGCTGCTCTGTAACACCACAAGTTTCACTTAACAGAATGTTTGAGCAAATATCATATTAGTGCAAATCCTGTGGCTGCTAAACACACATCTGCTCTTTGGAATTGTAATTAACTCATTCAAAGTATTTTAAAGAAATAAAAATGGAGATGCGATTTCAACAAAAAAAAACCCTCAAGTCTGCAGGGAAGTTTGATGTGAGGATAGAGTGTCAGCACTAAATGTCAGCTGGGTAATTGAATGCTTTGATCATATACTGGGATTATTTCAGTGCATTTTATTGCAGTAAATACACCAGGGCATGGTCAAGTCAATATGAATCAACAACAGTCTACTCTCAGAAAGATATAAAGTAAATAATTAGTCATAGAAATAAAGCTATAATTCATAGAAGTAACATTCTTGCTACATGTTTGTCCCCAGGTCCTAACTCCACAATCTCTCTCTCTGGGTTCCCACTGAAGTTACAATGGACAATAATTTTGCGCACACTGCACTGAGCAATACTTTTATCTTTTCACTTGATTTGATTTAGAAAAATTTGCTGTATTGTGTTTAAGAAGCTGGAAGATCTTTGCTTTCTGTATTGCTATCAAGTCAATGCCAATGTGGTATAGGACTATTTATTGCTTCTTCCTCACTTTCAGTTCTGAAAACTAGCAACTAGTGCTTTTCCACACAAACTGTAGGGTCTTGACCCTGTTGCTCATCTTGCATGGACTGTATCTTGATCACTTAACAGGCCAATATAATTTTTGCAGAAACATACATTTTTGTATTTAAGATTTGTGGATCATTACTTCAGCACTACAGTGTTGCATTTCTAATGTTTATTACAGAAAGCTTCAGATAAACTTTTGAAGCTTGGTAAATATTATAAGATATTCGCAGTTAAGTTAGCAAAATCTGTATTCAGAACTTGAAATGTCAGAATACACACTGAGAGTTTTGAGTGTTTCGGGTGCCAAAGTTAAATATAAATCAAACACTCAGTGTATGTTAAAGCATCAAGTCTCACTTTAAGATTACATTTAATAACCAGACACAGCTTCTGGTTTAGCACCATATTCACAATGGCACTACTTTGTGCTGGACTCACATGGGGAAGGGAAGGGTCAAGTTCTACCTGTGTTTTTTATTACCTCAACCATAGCACAATTTAATACAGTGCTGTGCACAAGTCAGTGCACAACTCCTTAGAGACCAGGTATTAATTGGAGACTGCAGGGTTGCAATATCTCACACCATCGCTCTCCTGACTTCTCTGTCCCTGGCAATGTCTGTGCATCTCTGCAGCAGTGTGGCAGAGGCAGAAGGCTGGGATGGAGGCTGAATGGAGCTGCCCTGATTGCCTCACATGGTTCCCAAAACCTCTTCCATGCTTTCCTAATATATAGTGGGAAATTTCCATTCTAGTTGTAAAATGGGGCTGAAAGGACCAAGACAGGGAAATGCCTATTTATTATCTAAAAATATCTCATTCACCTCATTCTTATTTATTCTTACACATTTAGGAGCTGATTCACAACATTTTATTTGACATATGTCATTCTCTTCATGTAATCCATTAAACAATTACTGTTTCCAGAAATGAATTTTAATCTGGAAGTCAAAGCATTTTATCTTAATCATCATAAAATTTTTTGTGTGTGTGTAGGAAAGTGCAATTATTTTAAAATATATAATGTAGTTCATAACCATTGTGAATCAGAGTTTTAAAATTATTTTTAAATGTAGCATATTTTACAGTGAGAATTCTCTAAAAGTTGAGCTTCACAGGTAGAACTCCATAGGTAGCATTATTTCATGGCTTCCTAAGGAAAATAAAATGAAAATAAATTGCAAATTAATACTGTATTTTTAGATCTGCAGATATTCATTATATTCTAAAAACATTTTGCATTTTAAAAAATGAAAACTGACACAAGATGTAAGTTGCTAAATACTTCAATTTTACCTACATTTTTTTATGTCAAAAATAGTTTTAATATTAAATGACAACTGTAGACTCCTGTTGACTAGAATACAGTTTGACTGTTTTCATGAAGTGCTCTGTGGGATGTCAGAATATTTAATTCAGGATGTTAAAAACATCCCAAAATGTCACAATAATTATATCACAGCAGGCAATTAAAACACTGGAAAATGCCAACTGACTAAGTGTGTTCTCTGTTATTTAGGAAACTAATGAGTGAGTGACATATAAAGCAGAAAATACGAATTATAACCGCAGAATCCAATATAAGTTATAATTAATTTTAATAAAAAATGTATATTAGAATAAAGCAACCTATCTTAATGAAAACAAAGAAATACTTATTTAAAGCTTCTATTTGAGCCCTAGGCTCTATAATTCCCCAGGCATAAGAAACTGTTTTATGTCTCCTCTTCATTATTTAGTTAATTAGTTATATGTTTGTATTATGACACTGTAATATTGCTTGATCATGACGCCCTTACTAACCACAGTGGTTCCATTCACTGCGCCGTAATGGCCTCTGTCTGATTCTCCATGTCTTCAAATTAGCGTTAAGGGCAGCCAGGGAGGATCACGGTGGGGCAGAGGCACTGCAGGACCCACACTGACAAGGGGACACCATGGCGCGAATAACAGCGCTGATACATAGAAAACAATTGTGGCTTGCAGTTCTCTTAGCAAAACCCTTGGATTTGAATGACAATGGGTTAATCAAAACAGCAATGCAATCAGAGAGGGTTATGCTTTTGATTTAATTTGGACAGGGATTTCATCCATTATTGTTAAGTCCACATCCTATTCTGGCAGACACAATGGGAATCAACTCATCCTATTCAACTTTCAGGAAAAAAGTACAGTAAGAAGCATGACTATTAAAAAAAAAAAAGAGAGAGGGATTTAATGAGGATGACAATGGGCAATTAGGTAATGAAGCTGGGATAACTATGATTAGTGCAGCTGAATAGCTAAAATAACAGAAAAATGTATGAAGCATCAGGCAGAAATGGAAGATGCCAGAGGTGGCTGAGGAAACCATCACGAACCCCATGAAAAGCGGCAGCAGGCTTCAGTCTGCTCATGCCATTGTGAAGTTTTCTGTGGCGACCATTATCTGGGGATCTCAGATCCCACAGCAGTTTAATGGGCA
Organism: Chrysolophus pictus; assembly: GCA_037305975.1. Lineage (NCBI taxonomy): Eukaryota > Metazoa > Chordata > Aves > Galliformes > Phasianidae > Chrysolophus > Chrysolophus pictus. The sequence continues at coordinate 15,479,862 of CM074579.1, forward strand.
CAACTCATTCTTACTGAAAGACACATTCTTGCATGCTTATTCTTGCCCCTTCCCTTGTGCAGGGATTAATGCTTGTGTCGTCTTCTTGCAGAGAAGACCTATCTCTGGTTCCCCTGAATGTTAATGATGGGACAGCAGCAGGGACAGGGACTGGAAAGGGGGGAAAGAGAGAAGCTCAACATTCTCAGCAGTGGTGCGGCTCCATACTGAATTAAACTGACTGGAAGATCATGAAATAAAGCTTCATAGGGCATTCCTGACTGCAACAGTACAGACAAAATAAATTATTGCTGCATCAACTTGAGCACTGGAAACATCAATATTTACTGCTCTTTTAAAAATTAGTACCCTTGTATGGCTGCTTGACATGAAATAATGCTCAGATTTCTGTAATACAACTGCACGCACTGAATGCTTCAAAACCGTCTCAGTACAAAACAGCAGTTAGTTAATCTGTTTGTTTGTTTATTTCAACCCCCGCTGCTTGTGCATAGACACTTCAACACTACTCTGCAATTCCTTTGTTGCTTCCACATGCCCAGCTCTGGTTGGGGACGATCCATTTGTAAAGTGAATTTCCTTCTTTCTATTTGTAATCATATGGTGGTCAGGTATTGCTCAGCTCTTACAGCACTAGCACTTGTGTGTTATTTTGGTGTGTGTTGTTTGCTTCTGCCTGCAAAATGCAATTCCTTGGGCAGGCTGTTGAAAGCTTGCATCTGGCTCATTATTCAGCCTTTGAGCACCACTTGTTGCTGGCAGATCATTAAAGCAAGTTTAAGGGACAACTGATGACATTTGCTACGATTTCTATGGGAAAAAAAAAAAAGCGCACCTACTCTTCTATCTTTTCTGACTGGTTTTGACTCATGCTGAAAGGAAGAGATTTAAATCCTATTTCTCCTCACTGAGTTGCTGTTAGATGAGTGTATACCCCACATGATTCCTCTTCTCATTGAGAACCAACCTGATGCCCTCAAAGAGACAGAATCCATCCCTGGGGTTCTGGAGTCTAAGTTGCTGAGACATAAAAAATTATGTTCTTTCTTGTCTTCACATACAAACTAAAGGAACGGTTTTTGGTATGTCCGCTCAGATAAAAAGGAGACTCTTAATTTTGTCATTATCTGTGTAGGTCCCTTTTTTATTATAAATGCTTTTCAGGAGTGTTCTTTTTGAGTCATCAAGAAAAGTCTCAGTAGCTTGTCTTCTGGAGGTAGTTATCATAAGGACATTTTATGTATGTATGAGGGACATATAGAAAAAGCTTAGAGATGGATATGTTTATATCTCAAGGAATTTTTCCCTCACAGGAAAGCAAATGTGCTGTGAGACAGTCATCAAAGCTACTGGCTAAGTCCATCCCAGCACAGAGTTTCATTCCACAAAGGTCAGCGTGTTTTTCTCTCCAGTAGTTGCCATAAAATAAAGATAACAAAAAAATAACATTTAAGTGCTTGAAATGGAGAGGGATTTTTTAAAAATAACCTCTCATCCAAATAACCCCAACTGTAAGTGCTAGGAATTCAGTTACACTCTTTTACCTTACTTAGCTCCTTGTTTCAGTGACGTTTGGTTTTCTGCATTAAGGAGAACACTAAGTAAACAGAGAAACTCCATGGCATCTCTTAAAATGGCAGGCAAGATAGGCTTGCAAGAGAGCTCTGTACATCTTCACTACCATTTCATATTATTACAGATTTCATGAAAAAAGAGCTGCAAACTGTGATTTCATAAGATGATTTCACAGCTGCTTTTGCCCCTCAGGACTTGAGGTTGTCTTCTCTGGGCTGGGAACAGCAATGGGTGATGTCCATCTAAAGAAACAATGAAAACAGCAATCTTACCTGTTTATCTGCTTTTCTCCCCTTTCTCTATATTGAGCCAGAAATGTTTCACTTTGTTTCAAATGCTGAAGCAGAAATGTTTTCTTTTTTTTCCTGCAGTCTGTCTTCCAGAAGTTTTTTTTTTGTTTCCCAGAGATAATCTTTCAGTCTACTTTGCAATGATTCCAGCTATTCATTTTTTTACACATTTATTTTTTTTCTCCTTTGCTATGAAAGAGTGAATCTTGCAGAGTACTTGCAAAAAAGAGTTAAAGGAATCAATTTAACAGGAAGAAATTACCAATATGTGATTTCCTTGAGAAAGAAAATCTAGACAGACAAAGATTATACTCATTATTACAAAGCTCTTTTCAGTCACAAAGGCATTAGAAAAAGTATTTGTAGCTGACCTTTGAAGATTCATAATTCCTTTTGGTGGAGAAGTATAGAATTTTACACTAAATGTTTTATTACGTCCATATAGTCTAAAATGACACATACTATTTTTAATAGAAGTTATAAAATATTTTTTTTGAAAACCATTCAAGCAGTATAAAAATACATGAACCACTTTGATTGTTTAAAAAGATGGCACGGTTTCCAAGGATAGTTCAGTAAATAGGGTAGAAGGCAAAATATTAATATCTATTGCATATTTCTGAAGTTTTGGTAGAGAAGAAAAAATTTTTCCTGTTTCACTGAGGGGCGCATGGCTTACAAAAAAAGTATACAGAAGCAGAAAACTGTGATAAAATTATTTCTTAACATCAGTAAATACCTATTTTATTTTATTTTATTTTATTTTATTTTATTTTATTTTATTTTATTTTTGTGAAAATCTCAGTTTTCAAAGGTGAACTTTCTTTCCTGTACAGATTTAAAATTGGTCACTATGCTACATCTGGGAATCCTGGAACTGCACGTTAGCAACTGTACTCACATCAGCTGAACCCTTTTACTATCACCTGGGATACTCAATACAGTTAAATTTACAGACACCCAGTTATAATAATATCTAATCAATGTTCCACATATTTTTGCCTCTCAGCTGAGTTGGATATAAAGTGGAAAAAAACACATCCAAAACCATAAGAGTTATTAGATTCTGTACCTAAATGATAGCTGCTTGGTAAATTGGTAGAAGAAGGAGATAGTGATCTTCTTAGATGTATCAGTTTTACATGGTATAAATAAATGTTTTAAAAAATTAAAAGTCCTAAAGGGTTTTACAGGAAAATGTTCATTTCCTGTAATTTTTTTAAATGTAAGTTCCTGAAATTCCTTTTTTTGTTTGTTTTACATTTTGTTTTCTGCTAAAATATGTGCTAGAAAGAAAATTTATGCAAACAACAGCTTCAGTTTTTAATTCAAAGAAATACATTTTCATAGCAATCTCGAAGTGAAAGGTGCAGTGAAATTAACTCTCCCTTTTTCTTTTCATTCTGTGGTCAGATGAGTGCAGAATAAAATACCTATGATTTACAATAATAGTTTAAATAAAAAACTGTCTTCTGTCATCTTCAAAAGAATGATGTTTATTCAAATATGTGAATACTAAATTGTGAGACCAAGTGTGTTTAATCTGCTTGAAGGTCTGCTTGTATCTTCCATACAATGTTAACTATAGAGCTGCACAATACCTCTGTATTTCTATTCTTTTGCCATCTGGAACTGGCTGAAAATTCATCATCATTTTCTAATAAAAGAAAATCTTTCATGGAAATCAGTCATTTTTTTTTTTTCCCACAGCTTCCTGGGGAAGTAAGAACTTAGTAGTTATTAAGGGTTTTTTGTTGTTGCTGTTGCTAGGGGATTGCTAAGGTAATGTAAAAAAATGGCAAAATAGCACTTGGGGATTACTTATTATTTCCAATATTGGCAGCTTTCTAAAAAGTAAATCTGCAGCCAAGAACAAACAAACTAAAATTATTTTCTGTAAAGCTATAAAAAACAATAGTAGAGGTGCTAATGTTTCCTGGTGATGTGTAAAATGCATACAGCTCCCCTAGAGATCACAGCATAAGAGTTTATGGCTTGGGACAATTGACTGAAACATGTCCTGTAGGTTCTTGTGGTTTTAACTGAAATGCACAAAATCCTCTCAGCTCATTTAGGACTGAGAAAAAAAACTCCAAGCATGCCTTAAAGGAAGATTACATGGGTGCATGCACACTGTGGTACTGTGAAGATATCTGCACATTGTTTGACAGGCCTCATCTCCTGCCACTTTTACATCTGCCTTAGTCCTGCTACAGTTTTCAGTGAGGGATAAAGCCTTCATCTCAGAAAGGTAATTAATCTCTACAAGCAATGTACTTTGTGTATACTATAAGTAGATGAAGAAAAACATGGTAGTTACCTTTGAGAAGTGTATTCGTGGTAGGATAAACAGGGAGAAAGATGGAGCTGGGCAGAAGCTCTGCAGGTAGGTAGACCCAAACCCATGTCCCTCCTACAAGTTAGACAGTGCAGCCCTGTCATTTTCCTGTTAGCCAGACAGCATACACATGGACTATGTGTCAGCCTCTGCATGAGATGCTACATGCCCAGCCAAATCGGTAGGTTGCATGGAAGGCATTTAAGAGTTAGTTAGGTCTGTAAGCAGGCACTGCTATTCTGTTTGTCCTTTACATGGAGTGTGGATTGGTGTAGATGGTGGCTTCTTGTGCACTTGGGCCAAGGTCAGAGAATGCAGGTCCTCAGAATCATGGCAGTGCAATTACATGTCAAGTACCTCTCTTTTGGGCTCTCTTAATTCTTGGAAGTTTAGATTCTGGGCTCGCTTACCCTTTCTCTTCCCATACCTTACCCTCCCCTTTCTTCCCTTCTGGCTGGGCATATGGCAGCTGAAGAAAGAGGATGGCTTTGTCCATGTGGATGCTTTCTGGCTAGCAGGAAATTGATGGAGTTGCAATGTCTTGCTTTAAAGAGGGGCATGTACTGGAGCCTATCTCCTCCAAACAGCTGTTAGTTCTCAAATGCATTCACATAAATTTATATTTTCATCTATTTTAAAGTAGTCATTGTAATGAAAATTTATCAGAAGACATAGATGTCAGATGACAACTGTCAGTGCTGTTACATAAACCTCATTTACTTACCAAATCAGAATAAAATTGCTGTAAGAGGGCATACAATAGAGATTGGAACATAAGAAAAGTTTATCCTGGAAAAAAAAAAAAAAAGTGGTATGTGATTAGCTTTTTATGGAATTATTTTTTGTTCTTCAGGTCAAGTAAAATAACTCAAATGACTTGAAATTAAATGCATGTTTTCTGGGTTATTTCACACATTACTAATTATTTCTGTTCCAAAACAAATACATAGTTCTTAAACAAAAATAACAGTAATTCTTTTAGGAAATGTCAAAGCTTTCTGATGTACTCATTTTTTTTCGCTATTTCTGAAGGTTCATTTTACAACATATCTACTATGTTTACTATGTATTCAGTTGTCTTAAAATTCTGTAGAATTTAGTTTTTATACAGGTGGTATAATAAAACAGACATTACATTATCCATAGGCAGTTCATTTGCTTGGACACATTTTGACAGTTTGAGATGTAGTATGTTTGTATTAATGCCCTTTGACTTCATCTAAAAAGAGTAATTTTCTGCTTATTCAGTGACTAGATCTCTGAAATCTTTCTGTCCCGTTTGTGATGATTTGCCTTGATCTGGCCTCTTAACCCAACCTGCCTCTTCTGTTCTTCCACCGCTCATCTGTCTGTTGGCAGAGACAGAGAGATATGAACGGCAAGAAGATCAAATTAGCCACGACCATGGAAAAGTAGGTCAGAAAGCAGTGATAGATTTATAGTGTTTTTCGGCCTGAAAGCTATTCAGCTGTAAAAACCTCTGTGTGTTAGATTTTCGGCTAAAGATTTTTTTTTAGTTAAAAATCATTTCCCAGTTTTGATTACTGATTCTTTCACTTTTTTTTTTTTTTTTTTGACTTTCGTTTCCTATAGATCTATGAAATCATCACTACACTTGTATATAAGCAGCAGGGTAAACTACATACAGATAAAATTTTCCTTCCTGTGCACTAATAATGCTATTCTTGAGATACTGTGTTGATAGTTCATTACGTGCTAAACCAAATGTCTTTCTATCTTTTCTTTTTTTCTTTTCTTTTTATCCATAGAATCTTAAATGCAAAAATAATCATGACTTTTCTGCCTATGAATTCCTATTACAACAGATACAAATTTGAAAAGCACTCACTTAATGAGGAAAGGTGAAGTTTTTAATCTAACCTTGAGAGGTTTCAATATTTCTTTTCTTCCCTAATGCCCTCTCCTTGGGATCTGAAAGTCTTCAGCTGCCTTCAGCAGCCCTCTTCTTATGTGTGTCTTTCACTAGGGAATTAGCAGAGCTACTTAGGAAAAATGCACAAATAAATAACTCTCACAGTTGGAAGGGTAATGACATACGGTGAGCAATCGTTAAAAGAAAAGAATCAAGAGTCAAGATAACAAAGAAAAGCAAATACAGTTTTATCCATAACTTCCAATTATGTGAAAGGATTGGTGTTCCAAACTTTCTTACATGTCCTTTTAGGATTGGGTATCCAGTGCATCAATTAAGTGCTGAAATAAATTCCATGAGTTTCAGTGTTAGAAGAATCAGCTCTGATTCTCTGTGCTGAGTAACCACCTCAGGCTTGACTTGTTTCCACTGTGAGTGATATTTCCTTGGCGCTGCAAACTGTAAAACTGGGAAATTGCTATCATTAAGTAATCGTGCTCTCTGTGTGACCGAGGCAGCCAGTTTCTAACCTGCTCCAGTCCCGTGAATTACTGACACGTGTCATACTAGCTCCAGTGATATGAGCCTTATCTGCTTGGAGCTGGACAAAGATGATCACTGGCTTTGCTCAGGATTAATACACAATCATTGTTCCATCCTGGATTCAAAAGAAGAATACACATGAAGCTATTTCCATCTCTTTTAAACCATCTTTTAAATCAGTGAGATATTTTAAAATGACATTGAAAAAACTGGAATGGCTCATGATTTATTCCTGGCAGGTTTGTGTTCTGTTGCCAAGCTTGTGTCCTCGTTACCCAGGGAACCAAGGCACAAGCACCACCGGATCAGGCTGCCAGGTAGTTGGCAGAATTTGGGGTTGTGTCTTTTAGAATGCTTGGAAGTTCTGAAATGGAATATTTTATTTTATTTTATTTTATTTTATTTTATTTTATTTTATTTTATTTTATTTAAATCAAGAGCTTGAAGTCATCTGTTTTCAAGTAGTTTGTGACTGAAGAGTATATTATGTAGTGCAGATGGAGAAGGCTGGCTGAGGGATGGAGGTTGCATTAGATCAGTCTCCATGAGTACTTGAAAGAACACTGAGGCTTTCCTGATTGATGCAAAAAATGTTTAAATGCTGTGCTCAGAGCGCAAGTAGCAAAAAAGGTGTAAATACAGCCAACACTCCATGCACTGCTGTGGTATATATCAAAGATTCTTTACATCGACCAGATTATAAGAAGCGTCAAGAAGAAGCAATACAGAGGCCACATAACAGTGAGTTTTGCTGGGAGTGCCAGGGGTGGCTGAGTGCCCTTTCCTTGTGGCATCTCTCCTGTGCCACTATTAATATTTACAGAAGGCGGCACCTACAAGTTTCAGAGTTTATAGGAGGCAAAGTCTTTTGGAGGCAAACTTATGAGCCAGTTCAGAGGAATTCACCTGTACTGCACATAATCTTATCGTGTAACTAAGAAATACTGTTTAAGGTGTTTTTTTGTTTCCAGCGTTGCTAATTTGTTTATTTAGTACTTTTGACTTTCAGTATGGGAAGATAAGCTACCGTAGCAAAGTGAAAAACAACAAAACGTGTATACTGGATTTGACACAGTGGGTTGCTTCTGTAGCCAGACTTCTCAGTGACCAGCAGCACAGGCTGAAGAAGATGGTATGAAAATACCTCCAAAAATCATCTGCAGAAAATTCGTACAAGGTGTTAAGTGCTATCTTAACAACTGCAGAATGATTGGTTTAAACAACTTTAGTTTTTTCCTTGATCTTTCAGTTAAAAGTCTTAATATTGCTTTGATTATTATATATTAGAAATTTCATCTGCAGACAGCTAATCCTTTCTTGGATTTTGTGAAGCTGTTCTTTCTGTTGTAGTAAGCTGCACTGAAATGTCTGATTGTTTTTTGTCAGTTCTAGTTTTGTCATTGTTCTGTTCAAGAAACACTCTTTTACTTTGTGGCTTTTATTTCTTCTTTGAAGAAAAATTAGATAAAAAGTATTTAACCTGTACATTTGAAGTAAAAGCAAAAAACCATGATTCATGACTGCAGAGGAAGAAATAGTGTATGCTGGGCAGTCTTCTATCCCAAGAAATTCCTAGACAAATCTTCAGTACAGCTTGGCTGTTTTTTTCTGCCTTACTATATCAGCCTATGCTCTGCTGTAAGATGCAAAACTTCAAACTGGATTATAGAGATTACCTCTTAAAATGTACATAAGACCTATGACTGTCTAAATTGGAATTTTATTGCAAATGATTTAAAAGTTTTTGGAGAGACTAGAAACCCAGTAGTTCACTGTAATAATCTACACGTTTCCAGATAAGCTCTTTTACAAAACCGTATGATAAGAACAGGATGATCTAGCAGAGAATATTTCCAGACATGACTTGAAATATTTTAAAGTCCAATACCTAATGAAGGATCCCATACCTAAAGAAGAAATTTAGATACAATTAAGTATATATGTATCTATATGAAGCTGTTAAAAGCCTCACACATACACTGAATAGTGGTTCAAATAGGTGAATGACAAACAAGCACAGGTTATGAAAATGTAATAAGATACAGCTATCCAAAACACTGCTAAACAATTCATGGATACGAAAGGGTGAGGAAGGAGAGGCATAAAGATTTTATTAGCACTTCTAAGAATGAGTTGTGTAACTGCTTTGTGAGGAACATAGTCTTCCCAGAATCATGCCTATAAAACCTTTTATCATTATGTGTCCTGTACCTATTTGATGGTCTTTTCATGTCACCTTTGTTACATAAAATAGAAAAAGGCAGATGCAAAATAGGATGATGTAACTGTTCCACAAATTACACAAGTTAGTAGATACACACTCGTTATACAAGCTTTGGATTAACAATTTTATATAATTCATTTCTTGTTCCTGTTTTGAGTTTCAAGGAAAAGCAATCTCAAAGCATTCTGTAACCTATCTCCTCAGAAAAGCAACTGCTAAACTGGCAGTTCAGCTGAAGAGCTGAGAAAATGCAAGCCGGCTTTGGCCAGTACTTTTTGAAAAGACTTTAAATGGACAATAAATGCTTAATGTACCCTGCCCTGCAGGAACTGGTCTTCAGCAGGGGAGTTCTTTTAGAGCTTCCTGAAAATAATTTCCTTCAAAATTCCTTGAAATTTTTCAAGTTGTGCACCTGAGGATGAAGGACACTCCTCATCTTTTTTTCCCCCTCTTTTTTTCCCATTGTCTTTTAGGAGGGTTCCACACGTGGCATAGTTTCAATGATCCTTTCAGGAGGCGCGTAAGGGACTTCCACATTGCTGACAAGGACTATTGGTATTCTTGAATATCAAGCAACATTTTGACTTTGAATTGCTGTATATTTCAGCTGTTGGTCATCAGTTTATATAGTACAACTTATAAGCTGTGAGATGGTAGTATTAGTTTTCCAAATCCCTTTTCCTGCTGTGATGACTCTTGGAGAAAACCCTGAGCTCCAGGAAGGTGCAAAGACACTCTTTAAAATAAGCATGAACTTGGGTTGCACATAAAAGACTTCCTGGTTCAGGAACTACAGAGTTAAAAAAAATAATTCCCTGGGAGATCATTAAGACATTATGGTGTCATTAAGATCTTCATTAAGATCATTAAGGTGTGAAATGTGTGTGAAGAGACAAATGGAAGCCAAAAATTGAAGTATTTCTTATAGAATGTAGTAGTGACAACATTTCTTCTACCATTTTCTTTTTCCTGTGAAGAAAACAGCCAGGATTTTCTAACTGGGCTGAACTTACTTGGAGAGAGGACAGAATTGATACTAAGGAAGGTCTGCAAGCTGATGCAGGTCAGATCTGAAAGGCTGTGATTAGGTAATATCTGGACTGAAATGAGAGCTTCAGAGAAAATGCCTCACCCAGGAAACATCTGGGATGAAGATAAGCAATGCAGGTGACTGCACTACAGATACAACACTTTTGTGATTTTGTAACGTTACTGATAAGAGTAAAGGCATGAAAGGCCTGATTCTTTTCCTGCAGAGAATTGGGAGATGAGAGCCTGAAACACCATGTGTGTGCACTGTTGCTGGGAATGGGCATGTTTAGTTGTACACTGATGCTTTCTTCTGGGGCTGCTGCTCTGTGGGACTCAGTGGAGTCTTGTTCTGATGAAGCTTCATTGCTGTATGTACATAGTGGTGTCTGCTCATGGATATACTTCATGTCTGAACTAACAGGGCTTGCTTGTACAGGTTAAAAGCAAGAGTTTTGTCCCAGGAGTTGGGAGGCACAAATTTGCTTCCAGGATACCTCATTTTACTTGTGGAACAGTGTAATAACAAGGACATAATTTTCTGTTTGAAAAGATGTAATCTGTAAGCATTGGCTATATGGAGACTACGCATTTAAGCAACAGCTCACATATTTTTACAGTGTGCTGACTGATATGAACTAACATTTCCTATCCGTAGCTGACTTCATTCTTCTCAAGAGCCTTCCACAGGTGTGAAGGATGAATATACCATATAAAACTTAGACAAGTGTCATCAGATGTCTGAATATACCTTAAGTAACTACAAGCACAAATTAAAAACCTGTCCCTTTAGAACATAAAAATTAGTGCTATTAGCAGCTGGAATTTGCATAGAACCTTTTAAATTTGAAGCCTCTTTTGCTGCACTCTGAAACTGGCAACATATGGTGGTGAAGCATAGAAAGAGGCTACATTTAGTCCTGTATGACAGGTATAAATACAAATGTTTAGATGAAAGGGAATTAGCTTCTTCGCTGATATCATTTTCTGAAATCTGTATTTATCCAGAAATGAAATGCCTGTGGATTTTTCTTTTGGATATTATTTCCTTCCTCATAAGAAGAGAAATTCTAATTTCTGTATATGTTCCTGTTCACAGTGTAGGAATAAAAGACTGTTGATATAACTCCTGTAAGAAGCTGGTGGTGATAAGAGGTCAGTTTTTGCTGCAAAGCTTAGTAAAGGTAGTTCAAAACATCCATGTTCTCAAATGCATCTTAGAATTGTAATGAAGAATGACCCTTAGATGACCCTTAGAATTGTAATGAAGAATGTAGAAGCAATTTTAAAAATGTGGTTTTTTAAAAATTATTTTGTTTAACCTGTGGTAGGATGGCTTAAATGCATAATTCCATAGTCACATATTGTCAAAAATCCATGATGTATAAAGCAAGGAATGCACATGGAGCAATTTCTGTGCTTTAATGGGACAAAATTCTTCCTGATAGCACATTCAGGTGGAGTGCACTTGTACCTCTTAGATACTCGGCATGAAAGGTATGTTACTACCAGTACATAATTCCTTATTTTATAGCACCAGATCGAGACATTATTAAGAATTCAGACTGCAATTTTATCTAGAAAGGAAGAGGAGGAGGCATCCAGGGATGTTACACTGGCATGGGATACGCAGTCCCAAGCACAGTCTACAGCTGTGAAGCAGAACTGTAAATAACTGGTCTATATTTTAATTCCTGTTCCCTCAAGTCATACACCCAAGTCACAGTTTCAAATGTGAATTTAACTGTGGCAGCCTGAAATTATTGTTTCAATTGCATGAAAGCTGGTAGCCTCATTTTGTGGCATCAGTTTGAGGTAAAGCCTTAAACCTCCCCATTTTTGTGTGTGGAAGTTCTATGACTTGTGGCAAAAGTGGCCATGAAATCATCAGCAATCAAACTCTGGTGCAAACAGCGTGTTGTGATTTCTATCATCTGTTAGCCATGGGGTGTAGTCTTGAATCTGGAGTTTGGCTTTTGTGCGTTTTTCAGGTGGCCTTGAATAGGTTTCTTCTGCTGAATGGGATATGAATATGTTTTGTTTAGAAATTTTTTGTGTTTGGTTGTGGGTGGTAAAGAAAAGCTGCATTTCTCTACATCTACTACTAAAACATCGAGCAATGATGGCTGTCCTCACCAGCCAGCACTGCAGGCCTCACAGTCTCTGTCCTACTGCTCCCACCCTATTGCTTATAGTGACCAGAGTTGTGCCTTGCCCAGATGCTAAAACTGACTAAATTGGCCTGGTTTACCTCTTGTGTTTTTTCATTAAGTTTCTAAGGCAACTAAAAAGCCTTACCACTGGTCTGCTGCTTCCTCGGCAGCAACACTGTGTTGATTGTCCAGCAACTTGAATCAAAATTACACCTCTCTTTCGTATACGTCTAATCAGTTCCTTAGACAAAATCCTATAGATTAAAATTTCCATCATCTGCCTTTTTAATTGGTTAGTTACTCTATTTGTATGCAAAGCATGTACACGAGAACTAGCACCACATGCTCAGTATGAGCTATATATGTTTGAAAGCTATTTCAAAGCTATTTTGAAAGCTGCATGTCTTTCTCCACACACCATCACAAGCAGAATGTCATTTATCTTTCAGTGGGCTGCAAGTATCTTTCTTTCCAGTCCCTACTTCAGATGCACAGCCACAGTAATTAGACTTTATAATTTTTGCATTTTTCTAGCACTAGTGGCCTTTGCACAGTTTCTTTTGAGCACTCACTTGGTCAACAGGAAGCTTTTACACTTGGGATGTAAGTATGCTGAGACTGGGACATTTCGTTGCATGGATGTACAATGCTTAGCACAGTCCTCAATCTGGAGCCACCGAAGCTCTGCTCTTGTATTATTTCAAAGCATCTGAAACTGACAGTAGAATTTAACACTTCCAGTTTTTGTGTGAGCTTGGCATGATCAACCTCTTTCAGTATTTGCCTGAGTACTGTTTAAAGATCTATAATAATCAACAAATTTCTACCATTAGAGAGCTGAGACTATGGCATTTAATTTCAAAATTGCAGCGCTATCTCACAGTCTAAACAGCCATCACTTAGCAATGAGAGTGCTGTTTCTGATTCCTTTTCTAGAATATGCCCATCTATTGTGATTTATATTCAAAATAAATGATTCGTAAATTAGTTCTTTAACTTAGAATACCTATTAATGCCATGCATTCACCCTGTGTAATTAAAAGTTCTGAGTGACATGCTATCACCAGCGCTAAGTACCATAAATAAATAAAAAGTCTGGTTTTGTACAAACAAGAAGGATCCAGTCCTGCCCTGTAAGCCACATAATACTTCAGTATAGTGTGGGTATTTCTCTATTTGCACATAACAGTGAAAATCAGGGTCCTAATGACAACTGATTACTATTGTATGTACTATAATTAAATAATAGACAGCTTCCATTTTCTACTTGTCTCTCATTACACGTGGGAATAGAGTTGTATTTAATAATTCAAACATCAATTTTTGCAAAACACATGCCCTGAACCCAGTCTTTTCCATTATTACAAAAAGAGCTCAGGTCACAAAATGAGCTGTAGTTAAAAAAGAAGAAAACTCAGAGTAGCAAAAAGTCAAAGATGATGCACATGAATGAACAATCATATCTATAATAAGATATCTGGAATTAGAATAGTTTATAAAATAGATATTGGTGGGAAAAAATAGAAGAAAATAGAACAAGTACACTACAGGAATGAACAGCAGCATTTAATGACAGTATTAATTACTAAATCATATTTCAAACCTGATGGTATTGGGAACACTGGAATGAACTCTGTAGTATCTTGTGCTCTAAAAAGGCAGTGCCTTTGTGGAAAGACACATTTACCGGTCCAACCACTGTTATGATATGAATAGGAAAAGAAGGAATGAAGTTGAGTCTAAGAAGGTGGGGGAAAACCTTTCAGTCCTCATTTCTCACTTCTTAAATCTATTTTCATTGGAAACAAATTGTAATAATTTTCCCCCAGTAGAGTCTATTTCACCTTTGTTGGTGACTGTTCTTCCTGCCTTTATCCCAAACTGTGCATTTTTCCATCATATTTTCCGCCCCTGTTCTGTAGAGGCAGGGGAGTAAGAGAGCAGCTGATTGGGAATATTATCCTTACACCTACATACGTGTTTATTTTCCTTAAGGCAAGAGCTTATAACGCAATTTTCCATAAATTGGAATTCAAATGCACATCAAATTCCTAATTATCTATGTCTGTATAGTTCTGCCTTTTAGTAAGAGAAAGCCATCAAACAGTACTTTTTTTTTTTTAATCTTCTAGAGTGGGAACTCAGAAAGAGCTGAGCAAATGCATCTTCAAATTCAGTGATCCAGTTATTAAAAATATTTTCATTCTAGCCCTTTTTTCCTTATTTTGGACTCCAAGGAGATTATTTTCTGCATGTAAACGGAATATCTGATCCTATTTGTTTTCTATTTTTAAAATTAGTTCTACTTTTTAATTTATGATGAATAATTATTTTTGAACATTCTGTTATTCCAAGAACCGAACTGGGAACAAAAAAAGGGAAAAAAAAATGTTCTGAGCATTGCAATCACATACAAGAAGGCACGCCTATTTCCTAAGAGCATTTAGCCATTACAATCTGCTGTCTGTACACTCTTACAGTTGCTGGAAGAGGATACCTTCCTTGTTTTTTTATTGCAGAAAGCCTTTTAAAAAGCTTTCCACCTTTTTCATTATTATAACCGCTACTAAATGTGATTACTTAAAACAAATATATGGCTTCTCAGCAGTACTTCTGAATAGGAGTGCAGCCCGAGCTGCTGTGGGGGAAGCGCAGGGGGCTGCCTTCAGCATGCTGTGGCTGGGCGCATTGTGCATTACTCCCTAATACCCCACTTGGCAGCTTGCCCAGATTGCCTTCCATTTGAATCTGAGTTCTGAATGGTTTTCAATTAATGTAACAAGACTAATTAACTGTATAAGAGCAGGGATTTTTCTAAGTGTTACTGACAATGCATCATTTTGATATTACCTTGGAAATTCGGTGTTTCTTGTTCAGAAAGAAAAATACACAAAGCTAGTGTGTTACTGGGGGTCAAAATAAGGAACATTAATTTCTTTCTTTGCTTCTGAATCTGAACAAACCACAAGATTACTGGAAACAATTAGTCTGAACAGGATGAGACACCATTCAGACTTGTTCTCCAACAACTTTACAGTTGTTTCAGCTTCTGCTGAAGTTACTATCATAAAGAAATGCTGGTTTGATTTCATAGCTGAAGATCTGTAGAGATTCCCTGTACTGGTTCCCAGCACTCAGGAGTAGAAACTGTTAAACATAGCCATGATGTACAAAAGAAGACCATCCCCTGGACTCCTTTTTGTGTTTATACAATCTTTTTGTGATGAAGTTTCAGTTCTGGACAATGTTGAAAATTTCCCCACTTCATTTTGCCTAAGCCCAGGATCGGGTAGCATCTTGAACATTGAGAGATCATTGAAGCCTCCATTTATCAAGGTCCTTTACATGAGCCAGTTAGTGTATCTCTGTGCTGTGGCAGTATCATCCCTTGCTGGAAGATGATGAAATGTGATCTGTATTGTATGGTCTATTAAATACTGTCAGATGGTAACTGGTTCCAATAACCACAGCCTTTTGACACTTGAATGATGTACCTGAAACTGAAAGTAGAGGCATCAATATGGTAACCCTCTGAGACCTGAGATTCTATGGAAATGTATTTTAAGGCAAATGTTTGAAATATTATGTTTATGAGAAAAGCATTCTAATAACCTACTGTACTGGATACTTTATATATGATTCTATGGCTTTGGGTTTGTGTGTGATACATGGTATCATAATACGTATAATATCTAATGCATGAGTCTTTACTGTCATTTTAATGCAAATTTCTGGATTAGAAAATATTTATTTTTACTATGACAGCTAGCTGCTAATTAATCAATTGAACTGCAGTAATTTTTCTTTCTGTTAAAGAATACTCACTTTTTTTTTTTTAATATGCAATCTGAAAAAGAGTAATAAAAGAATGAGAAGGTGAAACAAAATAGTAACACTTGTTTGATTCACCTTATTGAACAGCAAATATCAAGGTCAAGATCCCCAAAAACCACTTTTAGTAAGAAGAAAATTTATTATGCAGTAATATATATCTTTCTAAAACTAGTTTTAGCTATAACATGAATGTGCTATACTAATAATTTAATTTGAAAACAATCTACTTAATGCATGAGTATTTTCAGTTTGTAACCCAAGAACAATGTTCAAATTATAAATAGCCACTACAGACCAGAATGTTTATGCAGAGGAGAGAAATTCTCCCAGTTGTCTGGATGCATACAAACTATATTCCATACAGGATTTTGTTGTTGTTGTTGTTTTATCTATACAGAGAGATACGAGGCAACTTCAGGGGAGATGCAGATACATTTTCTACGCTCCTCCTTAGAGGAGCACCAGCCTGGGACATCTTACTTTCCTCTTTCTTTCCTGTATTTGTCTTTAGTATGAAAGGTTTCCTTCCTTCCTTCCTTCCTTCCTTCCTTCCTTCCTTCCTTCCTTCCTTCCTTCCTTCCTTCCTTCCTTCCTTCCTTCCTTCCTTCCTTCCTTCCTTCCTTCCTTCCTTCCTTCCTTCCTTCCTTCCTTCCTTCCTTCCTTCCTTCCTTCCTTTCTTCCTTCCTTCCTTTCTTCCTTCCTTCCTTCCTTCCTTCCTTCCTTCCTTCCTTCCTTCCTTCCTTCCTTCCTTCCTTCCTTCCTTCCGTCCTTCTTCCTTCCTTCCTTCCTTCCTCTCTTTCTCTCTCTCTCTCTCTCTCTCTCTTTCTCTCTCTCTCTTTCTCTCTCTCTTTCTCTCTCTTTTTCTTTCTTCCTTCCTTCCTTCCTTTCTTTCTTCCTTTCTTTCTTCCTTTCTTTCTTCCTTCCTTTCTTCCTTTCTTTCTTCCTTCCTTTCTTTCTTCCTTTCTTCCTTCCTTTCTAACTCATTTCAGCTGAATCTTTAATTTAGTGGCTGTGAATTGTGAACAGAAGTGAACTGTGGTAAAAGTATTTTCAATTATTTCTGTGTTATTTTGCAATCTCATCTTTAGAATTTGCTACTCTTCAAAAACAGCATTAGAAGTCCCTCAGGAGTCACTTATGCTTCTTAGAGGAAAGAGATTTCTTTGGCTATAATGCATGCCATGACTATTCAGTATCCCATCTGAAGTTTATTCAATTAAAAAGAGAGATTCCTAATGATTTTATTGAGGTCTGAGTCAGAGTTTCAGCAGTGCACTGTGATCTTATGTGTTTTTGGCAGAATTTATATGAAAGAAAAAGACTCGATTTTTTTTTTTTTTAACCTGGACTATATGTAGCTACTTTCATCTCAGCAAAACAGATGCAAAATGTTAGTGTTCTGCTTCTTCTCTTTGTGCTCAAGCAAATATTCTGCAAGATTCAAGGCAGTGAAACATCAGAACAAGTTAGATCAGAGAATATTTTAAGGAGAGTAAACTGGTCAATGGATTTCTCTGTACTGACAGGCAGAGCACCTACTGATAATTAAGGCAAAACTTATCAATAAATTCCTTTGAAATACATCAAATAGCTAATTAGGAGACACCTACTGAAACTGCTTACCTTATTAGAGATATATGTGTAATCTGTTGTGTATGGAATAAGGCCATGCTAATGCTCCTTTCATGCACAGTGTATGAAAACTCCAATTTCTTCTCAAATCACTTCTGAGGAGAGGATCCTAGAAGGAAACTAAACCAGTCATTGCTGACTTATGCTATCGCTTTTTATTTTTGTCTTGAAAAATCGGATACATAAAGGCCAAAAAATATATTTTACCTTCTGTTACTGTAAGTTGAAAAACATTGGCATAGTAGGGAAAAATTTGAAAGATTTTATCAACAGCATTGTCATTTCTCCCTTCAAAAACACAGCAAGCCATTGGCAGTTCAGGAGAATGACAGCTTAAGGATAAAAATATGATACGAACAAAAAAATCTATTAATGTTTATATTACTTTCTTTCTAACAGCATTTAATCCTTCATATTACTCTCAACTTGTCTATCCACTTGTCTTTCACTTTTCTCTCAGGATCTGTACCTTATACAATATAACAATGACAGAATCACAGAATTGTAAATGTTAGATGGAACACCTGGAAATCACCCAGTCCAGCCCATGCTATAGCAACTTCCCTATAGTAGGTACACGGGAAAATGTTCAGGAAGGTTTTGAATATCTCCTGAGAAGACTCCACACCCTCTCTGGGCATCCTGTTCCATTGGTCTGCCATCCTCAAAATAAGGACTCCAACAACTGTACCACTGATCACAACCCTCTGAGCTCTGCCAGTCAGCCATTTCTCAGTCTGCCTTGCTTGTCTAACCCATACTTCCTAATCTTACATACAGTTACAACAGTGACATTGGCTTTCCTCCAGTTCTCAGGCACCTCTCCCATTCTCCACGACCTTTCAGATATAGTAGAGAGCAACTGGGCAATCCCTTCCAACTGTCACTTCTAATTCTTTTAACTTTGACAAATATCTATAATTCAAAATACCATAATTACCAGTTGTTGTTAGGAGATTAGGCCCATTTAATATCAATGCCATAGTTACTCTACTCTATTTTTGATGTAGAAATTCTCAAGTTCATTTATAGTTTAAATTCCCAAATGTTCTAAATTAACTTAAGAAAATATTAGAATTGTGAAGCATGATTTTTAAAGCTGCTGGTGCCTCCTTTCATGAATATTAGACTTATTCAAGTTCTCTCAGTAGTATGCTTTTAGCCATTTTCTTGCCTAATTCACACTTCACAATACTAGTCACAGAAGAGCTGAGTTTGAAGAGGAGATCTAGAGATGTCTTGTCTCATCCTTGTGCTTGGAGCATGTTGCCTAACACAACATGTTAACCTCCAGTTGGGTTTTGAGCATTGACAAGGATGAAAAATCCGCAGCCTAAGCACCTTGTTCCAGTTCTCATATACCCTCACAGGAAAGATATTTTCTTTTAGATTCAGATTTTAACCTGTTAGCTAAGACCTGCTTCAGTAAGTGTTCACATAGCCACCAAACACAAAAGGGCTCTTGTGCAACATAAGCAAAAGAGCAACTCTAATGGAAAGTTTCTTTCCAGGGCAGGATGGATGACTTGCACAGCAACAAGGTTAGCAAAGGCTAATAATAAAAGTCTTAAAACATAAATCAATTTCTAAGTTTAAACACACATTTTAGTTCTGAAGTATTTAAAGAGCACATCCATTATCTCTGATTACAAAAGCAAGATCAACCCATTAACTCATATAACATATTGTTTTGGTATTTAGTGTCAGCTGGGTGAAGGAAGAAGATAAAACATTACTAGGTCTGTTATTATGACATTCCACTATCCTTACACGAAGCTAATAGGTAACACATAATTCTTACTGCTCTTGTTTTCACTTACTAGTACTACATCTCATGTGAATAACCACTATCTTTGTAAATACCATACAACAGTACTCTAGAAAGGAAACATCACTGCAAGTCTAAGTTCATAACTTCAAATTCCCGTGCTGAGAACTAGAAATATGATTTTCTTCTGTTCAAGTTCCAGGTTAAACCTGGAGACCCTCAATGGTTCTGACTTGAGAACAAACCTGTCCTTTGGTCACATCATGATTCAATCCTTACCCATTCATGATTATTTCAGTTCATCTCCAGTGAGACTTCATTTGTTTCAGGTTTGATTTGGTTGTTCATTAAGGAGAAAAACTGTTTTTTTTTTCACTCCAAGTTTGAGAGGTTTTTTTTACTTTATAGCCCCCCCACCCCCTTTCCTACTGACACAAACACATGAATGCTCTCAAAGTGGTTACTAAGGAAACCAGAAACTATGGTAACCTAGACTAGAAGCACTCTTATTTATCCAAGGAGAGGGAAAGGAAAATTCAGGCAATGCATACTGCAGTCACACTGAAGGTCCTGATCTTTCATTTTAGATGCAGCAGATCTTCTGTTTCGCACCCGACATCATGCCTTGCAGAAACATAACTATTCATATAGATGAATGCAATTGCAGGTAAATGGATTTGGACAAAATTACTACATCAAATTTGTAAATGATTTTACATTTTAATGTCAGGTAAGAATAATGCTAAATTATATTATTCTTTGAACATTATCATTGCAGCTTGGTCACCTATGCACCACAATGCCTTTCTTTGCTCTAAGTACTCTTCTCAGAACCTCTTTCTAAAACCCTCATCCTGCACATATTTATAATCACTTTCAGTTCTGCTGCTATAAAAAGACTATGAAGAGCTGGTGAAATGCACTAACATTGCTAAGTATGCCGCTTTGTTAGAAGTGAGGGGAGCTCAGAAGCTCAGTAAACTGGTCAGGAGATATTGCCTTATAGAAATAATCTTTTTACCACTGAACTCAGCAATAAAACATTTTCTGATTGCAGGATACCAACAAAATTTAGTACCGTTAATGAAAAAATAACAGACATCATAATAGGGGAAGATCTTAATCTTGACCATGTTCAGTCCTTTATAACTTTGTGGAAAATAAGAGTTGTTTATGCTGCAGGATAAGCTCATTAATTTAGAAACAAGGAGATTCAAGTTGCCTATGGCTGAATGGCATACATTTTTATGTCTTTGCTAATGGTCTGATTCAGTGACCCAGGGTAGAATATTGAACAGCACCAATGCAAATAGACTTCTGAAATATGTGAGAATATTCCAACAAGGTCACTGCTTGAATCGCAGTTATAGAGCTGGACCTAGTGATAGTGAAAGTGTAAGCTTTATCAGAAAAAAATGGTGATAGTGGTCAACATGATATTTGATGTATGTGTGCAAGAAGTTGTTTGCATCAAGGCATTCTTTCTAAGTGAAGAATGTGGCTGTCATATTTAAAAGAGAAAAGTTTTTTAAAAGTTTTTATTCTTTTGATGTATCATCTGGAAAATACGATAAAAGGAAAATAAAATAATATCTGTACATACCATATATGACTGAATTAGAAAGAACATGAAATAGACTATATTACAGAATCAGAATCACAGAATTGTAAGGGTTGGAAGGGACCTCCAGAGATCATCGAGTCCAACCTATATATGTCTTTTAATGAATGCATGTGATCAGCAGTAGTGAACTGATTGGCATCACGCACAAAATGGTTGATGCTGAAAAAAAATATTCTAGGCAGAACTGTGGCATTTTGTGCATGTAAACTGAAGAGATGAGAGATGATGTGAAATCCCTCCCATTTAGCATATCCACTTCAGAGGTAGCCAGGATTTTGTTGCTATGAGAGAGGAAGGAAGCTGGCCTGTTTTGAATGGTGCGCAGTGCTTTTTAGTCACACAGGCAAAGACAGAAGTGCTAGGGAAGCGAACTGTCTGATGTTAACATATTAAAGGAGTTAATTAAGTGGGGAAGTCACATTATAAAAAGGCACAAAGTCCTTTTGCTATCTGTATGAATTGTGACCTAAGGCTGGCAGTACATGTTTTGTTGAATTAGAAAATATTTACAAAGTAAACTCCGGCTTGGAGGATGTGAATTGGGTACTAAAAACTTACTTGAAATTTTACTGCTATCACTTACTAATTAATATTTTAGTGGGAGGATTTACCATATCTAATGGAGAACAATTTCCCATAGTCACAATTCAGCTGAGTGTTTTTCTTGCTTTGACAAAAGAGAAAAGAAAAAAGGAAACTAGTGCGTATATTGGGCAGGACAAATGATTTTATGCTAGATTTGTTTTTACTAATGTTACATTAATACGGAGCACTTGAATCAACAGCGTACCTTCCTGTGTGCATTTTACAGGTAAAAACTCACAGTTATGCAACTGTGAGGCACGGCCTACAAAGGTGATGCTGCTCAGTGTCTGTGCTGGAAACACTGTGGAAAAGCCACAGACTTCTGTTTCCTAGGTAGTTTAGTGGGAGCAGAAGGCAAAAAAGAGGAGAAAAAAAATTGAAAGCAGGAACCTTTTTCTCCAGCTGATTTCAGGTGTGTCATGGAGTTAACTAGATCAATGCCCCTGCCCGCCAGCCCCCCTCCCCCCCTCCCCCCCTCCTCCCTGCCCCCACATATGGGAAGCAAAAGGGAAAAGGGATAGGGAGATGGGAGCTGGGCTCAAGGATGGAAAAAAAAACAGCGGCAATGATCTATGGAGGAAAACTTATTTTACTAATTTATAATACTGGACTAATAAATCAAATAAAATAGGAGAGAGAATTTCTGAGACCAAGTCAAACCTGAAAAGCTTGGTACGGCTAGGAAAGCACCCTCCAGCACCCACTGCCAGGCAGTAAGAGACCGCCCCACCCGGAAGGGCCAGATGCCATGACTTCCGTGATGTATAGGGATAGGTACCTGGAACTGGAGTATTAACACTTTAACTCCCAGTGCACTACATGTTGTTATGATGTGGAATATAGAAAACCAAAAAAACACAACATCATAACAAGGTGTAACAGTGTAGCAGGAAATTCCAAGATTCTACACATGGAGGAAATCTGCTTTGCTGTGGACCTCAGCAAATCTATAGAAAGAGGAGAAAGATGAGAAATAGAGGCAATAAAAAAAGTACTGATCATTCAAAAACTCCCTCTGTGTTTAGGCAGATGAGTCCTTTCCATTCAGCCAACTATGCAAATAAAGTTACCAGGTATATTAACTTTTCCACAGGACATCTGCTATTAGTGATCCCTTGGCTCATGATGTTCATTCTATGGAACACTGCTTCTGCCCCTGAGCCCGTGACTCCAGCACAGCTGTGTTCGTGTTTCTCTTTTATTCCCCTGTGTTCACATCTGTTCCTTTGAGTAGGGAATATGCAAGCGAGATTTTTCAGCAGATCAGCTTGCCGAAGGATATCATTTGATCACTGAATGCGACTTTCTGTATATCAGAGGCTGTTACATTACACATTCATCTTCCTTCTGGCTGGAGAAACTACAATTAAAAGAAATAATACCAAACATCACGGTCCTCAATGATATGTTGCAAGCAGCAGATGAATTTCACACCTTCCACATCCCGTGAGCTGAGTACCTTAGTCAGACATGCTAAGAAAGTGCACTGTACAGTAGCAAAAAGTACAGACTGACCTCTCCTTTGTCCCTTCTCTAATGTGTATCAGTACCACCAGTCTTAAAAAAAATAATAAAATGCTTCCTTTCCTTCTGACTGTATCTATCTGTTCTGTGCTACAGGAGAAATGAAGGGAAATCTTCCTAATGTCATTAAGGGACTGACTGAATCCCCGAGGTGTGAGTTTTCATAATACAAAATACTATGTGAAAGCCAGACCAGCATTACTGTTCTCCAGTTCATTTTGTACATGGCAGATGCGATCTTCCAGGGACTAAAATGTCACTGGGCTTTCATTTGGATCACTTTCCTTCCCATTTGTTCCCCACCACATATCAATGCATACTGCTCCAGCTTTCTCCCTGCTCCCAGGACACCAGCTCTGTGTAGGGCTATGCCTACTGCTGCTCCCTCACAGGCAGGAGCTCCTGAAGCAGGTGAGAAGCTGGAGCACAGCGCTCTAACACAGGAATCTGCACTGTTCTCAGGAGCCTCAAAACCCTGCATAAACCTCGTTTTGTGTGGTCTGGCACAGGAGCACTTCTATGCCATAGGGGGATTGCCTACTGTTCTTGATTCACCTTCAGCTTGACCATATCTGATCCTGAAACCACACTGAGAGTCTCCTGGTCCTTGAGAATAGCCCCAGACTGTTCCAGGGAGCTTCCCAGCTAGCTACCATGGGGTTCTTGGAATGTAAGACACTCAATTTTTACTGAAATAATTAATTTTAGCAAATGCTCTTTCACATCTCTCTTTATCAACAGATGGTAAACCTTCTATTGCATCCTTAACATCATATGGGATATAGCTTGTCCTTCTGCTTCATTGCAGATATGGAACAGAAACAAATACTGAAATAATAGTTACGCAGAACATGTGTAATTACTAGTAATTTTAACATCTACATCTAGCAACAGACATAGTACTGAACTCTGTTTTATTTATTTTTTGTGTTTTGGCCATAGAGTCAGTATTGTACTGGAAAAATTGACTAGGGGGACCTATGCTAGCAAAAAACCTGGATGTTTTGTCATGGATCTGGCTGAAAAGTAATATGTTTTTGTAGTTACTCTGGGCTCAGTGGAGCTTGTTTAGCTCCAGGTCCACACTCTTTCCTAGGAATGTGGTGGATTTATGCATTGAGTATCTTTTGATCATATCTCTGGGCAATTTGGGCTCGAGGTTCTTGCCATGCCCATGCTGCTGTGCTCATTCAGGATGCTCTTCGGGAGATGGAGTTGTGAGAAGTTCAATCCTGAGAAACCGAGATGTTTCTTCAGGAGCAAAAGTAAGTTGCTGTATTCACATCCTCAGCCTTCGTATAGTATGAAAGAAGTTGAACTGTTTCTGGGTAGAAGCTTTCCTAGGATTAATGCCTCTGTTTTACTATTTCTGAAATGGAGCCAGCAAATGCTATCAAACTCAGCAAGTTTTAAATTCTTAGCAAAATTCCTTCTTTTCTTCTCCACTGAGAAGCTGATGAAATGTCCAAATGAAAAACAGAGCAGAAGATGTGACAACAAAAATATTTTTTCTTATGACTCAGTTTCTCATAGTACTTGGGTTTGGAACAGGAACAATTAAAATACTTTGCAGAGGGAGGAAAGCACAGCATAATTAGACTTAAATTTTGTTTATCTGATTGCCTGGGGTGAGAGGAGAAGCCATGCCATTTATTTACAAATCTAAATAATTAATTGAAATAAAATGTGAGTATGCAAGAACACTGTTAGAACCAAATAAGATGGATTAATTAGGAGTTTTGCTTGCCAAAGTCATGCTGTTTCACTGAGATCAAATTTAGAACTGAAATCAGGTAAGTGAAAAAGAGTATGTGTGGAGGCTTCATGGTATTCTTTATCAGGGTGCTCAGTTTTTAATAAACAAGTAAGAAGAAAACTGGGCACAATATCCACTTTTATTTAGAAACAAATTGAGGTTGTGGTCTTCCATGAGATCATTATTCTTGGCAGAGGCTGAGAGGTTGAAGAAACAATAGGAAGTCTGTGCTCTGCAAATGTTGAACAACCTCTTACCTTAGAATGAGCTATCAGAAATGCTTCTCAAAATGTAAAATAATGTAATGAACATTAGCATGTTCTGTTGTTGTACGTGATCTGCTAGAAGCTATCTAATTCTCCTTACCTCTATTTTACTATCAGTTTTACAGTCGGTGTCACACAACTTTTCTTTCTTTCTTCTTGACTTCTGCCTAACAAAGAACATGATTCTTTTGAATTTTCATTCTGTGCTATTCTGTAAAAGATGTATAATTAAGTTATATTTAAAGTGTCTGAGAAATAACTGTTGGATAGATACAAGTTATGATGAAGTTTCCTCAACAATAGTGAAACTGTCTTCTAAAATGTGGCTCCTCTGTCTCCACTTCCCAGATGTGAAGGAGGTGTATTGCCCAGTCAAAAACATATTTCCCCAATTTCTAAAGTACAGGGCTTTTTTTTTTTTTTTTTTTTTTTTTTTTTTCCAATTTCCTTCAGTACATGACAAGTAAGCTTTCCCTTCATTAAGAAATAAAAAGAACTAAAAGAAACCTAGGTGCCAATTCTGCTAAATAAAAGCATGTCTGATTAGTATGCTTGCCTTTAAAAGCCAACAAGTTTCACTATGCCCTACAGTGGCATTAGAATGTGAAAATCTGTTTGAAACAGCACAGATCCTAATTCTTATTCTGAAAAACCTAATTGCTACATGCAGCTCTCAAAGTACAGAAAAGACCAGGGCTGAACACAAAGTCTTTGAGATAGTCTAGAGGGTGCCTCAGTTATCTATTGCCAGAGCAGAGGTCAAAATCTGACAAAAACTTTTGAGAAAGAATAGCCCAACATTCAGGATGATATGGGATTTCCAGTTCATTGACATTATGAGTTTCCTTGTGGGAAACAACATGCCATATTTACAAGCTCTTGTCAAATTTCAGAGTCTCAAAGGGATGAACAGTATATAAATAATTGCTTATAATTTTTAGCCTCGTATTAAAAAAAAAAAAAAAAAAAAAAAAAAAGTAGCATTGAAAGCCATATTTAGGCATCTGAAAAAATAAGAACCCTTTGTTACTCATTCATGTCTCCAAGAAAGTCACATCTCTTGGGCTATCTCCTCACATTTTTTCTACTTCATTCTGACTTTGAATATTTGTATCTGAAAATTGAGTAACAAAGTTACTCTCAGTTACTCTCAGAGATTTTTGTTACTGTTTTGTTTTCTGTTGAGTTTGCATGCAACCCCTCTCCCTCCACTTTCCACCTGAATTACTGTTAGAATTCAAACTGGAACACTTTGGTGTGTCCTCTAACGCAGTATTGAGGGCTCCATGGAATGGCTAACAGTTATGGTCAACCAAAGGGTTGCTGCATTGTGAAGCAGCAATATTTTGAACCTCATTATAGAGGAAATGTTTGATTGAACTGGAAGTTGAATAAAGGCATGGCTCCTTCAGAAGTTAGTTTTAGACAGTAAACATTCTGATATCCAGAAAATTATCAGGAAATCATCAAAGTCATTATTTCATATCAGAAAAGAGATTAATTTTCCTAAAACTCACCCAGTTTCAGTGATGCAATGAAGATAACAGTAATAGAAAAACAGAAAACAGACGAAATGCAAAACAGCGAGAAGTACTTCCAATCTAAAGCAAAGAAAACTGATAGTAAGCTAAATGTTGGGGGGAAAAAAAAAAAAAAAAAAGGACATGGCTGCCAATAAAAAGATAAAACATATATTTTTTTTTCAAGTACTTTGAGAACAAAGGATATCTTACTTATGGGTTAGACCATGATGAAATTGAACATAGCTAAAGTGAAAATAGTTAATCAGGAAATATTCAACAGCAGTTCCTACACCCTATTTGGAAAAGTTGTTGTGCAGGAGTCACATGAGAACAAGGATGAATTTTCTGGCCTGCTCACGGGAACTGAGCTGATACCATTGTTGACATCAGTAATTGGAGACAAGAGATTGAAAAGAGTTGGCTAAGATATCTAGTCTGCTACTGTTAATTTTAATAAACATTTGAATACCAGGAACTTCCGTACAGTTGAAGAACAACTCCATCTGTGCCAGGAATTCAAAAGATCAAAAGAGATAGCTATGTAAATATATTCTGGCTATCCTGAAATTAATCCAAGAGAAATAATGTGAGAAGTGTGAATCTGATTAAAGAATAAGAGTACAATTGTTAGTTAATGTTACTTTAAGTAAAACATTTTTTCAAGGATTGAATGCAAAGTTTGATGCATAAAGTTTTCTGCAGAGATATAGGCTAGTGGTTTTTTTTGTTTCTTCTTCTTCTTCTTCTTTTCTTTTCCCGGTAAGTATAGTGAATAATATTTTTTGTGAAAAATTAACTTTACAGCATTGCCAAAAACCACATGATAAATGAACTAAAGATGAGATGTATGACAGATTTCAGGAGCTTGCCAATGATGAATCATTGTCAAATTGATTTCCAAGTGAAGTATTACTCATATCAGTGTTAAGCTCAATGTTATTTCAACATTTCAGCAATGATCTGAGGAAGCAAATATAAAATCAGTGATGATAAAATGTGCAGATGACATGGAGATTGAAAGAAATGTAAATAACACGCAAGATTTGGCAATTATTTGGAAAAATTAGTCGGACCTATTCAAGAAAATAAGGGTATTTTAACAGTAAATTTCGTAGAAGCATTTATCAGAGACCTGAGACATCAGAGAACAGGAGGGTTCAGCCTGTGTGTACAGATGATAGTCTCTGCCTTACCCGTGTCTTTTGCTGTGTGAGTTTTTCATGAAGAGTCTGTATGTTTGCATTTATAAATTTAGCCCAGCAATTCTAGTCCTCTTCACAGAAGTTCAGAACTTGTACCTATGATTGTCTTGCACAGTAATGTTTCTTGCTAGGACTTTAGTATCATTTGCATGATAAAACAGATATACATGTGCTTCTCCTGAACATTCAGCATGCTGCTTGTGGAAGGCAATATAAATAGCACTGGAAGTCACTTAAAGGTAAATTGGACATACACAGATGTACACAGCATTTTTGGAAATGTAGCTGCCAGCACATATACAGTACATATCTTCTTTCAAATATTGGATAATGATTGGTTAGTATTGTTTAACCAAGCGGCTTTAGGGCTGATCTTGAAGTCTCAGTTGAAGTACACCTGCTTGTCTGCTTCCAGGTTCATGTCTAGCAGTATTTTATGTTCCCCATGGTATTCACAGCACCAGAATATCATCTAACCTGCATATAAACCTCATTTTTATTTGAGTGACTTTACTTGGGAAATTCTAATTATTATTTCAGAATTAATTCTCACTCCCCAGATTTTATATCCCCAATCTCAATTAGGATTTGCTACTTTAGCAGAAGCTCATGTTTATTAGAATTATTGTTTCTCAGATTACAGCTGATTCTTCCTCTGAGCTGGCCACTGTCTAATGTTATGGGAAGATTTAGGAAAAAAACCCACAATGCTAATTTAAGATACACCCAGAAAGTAATTGAGGATAATGCTTTAGAATTTTGTAGAAGAAAATATAAGCTACAGCAAGATAACTATGGTTTTTGTGTTTACAAGGATCTTGTATGTTCAGGTGCAGCAGAATTAAGAAAAAAAAAGAGGTAAAATGTTGATATGAGAGTGATTCAATTTTTTAATAGTGTTGAATGGTTAGAGAAAATTCATATGACGACTGTCTTCACAAAGACAAGCTCTTTATCAGGCTACTGCAAACTGTTTGCATGAATTTGTAATAAACACAGAATCTCAATTTTAATTGAAAAGTGATTGTGTGCTTGAAAGCTTCTTGTTCTTTTTTCCGGCTTCCTTAGTAGATATAATGGAAGATACATCTTTGCTTCATTTTAATTGGCTGCATCCTCTATACTGCTTTCACTCTTTCAGTCAGTAAGAGTGGTCAGGTAATGGCACAGGCTGCTCAGGGAGATGGTGGAGTCACTGTCCCTGAAAGTGTTCAAGAAAAGGGTAAACGTGGCCCTGAGAGTTCATGGTTTAGTGGGCGTGGTGGCCATGGGTAGGCTATTAGACAAGATGGTCCTAATGGTCTTTTCCAAACTTGATAATTCTAAGACCAGCTTGATGAAAGATAATGCTGATGATTTCTCTGGGTCTGTGATGTGAAACTAATGACAAGTTTTATTAAAAAATTTGTGTTTTTTTTTTAGGGGATGAGAGAATGCTTTTTTAAGGCAAAGTTGTGAAGAGTTGTGTCATTTCTGTAAAAGACAAGTAGGAGGAGAATGAGAAAGATTTTTCTACCAAGCTTAACAGAGAAACTGAGGGAATATCATCAAAGACTGCTGTTTTTTGAGGTTAGTCAGTTTGTTCCTTGTTTTATTCTTGTTTAAATATAATTGCAGGAAGTAATTTCTCACCTGACACGGGATGGTTATTTTTATTTGTTACTGTGCAGTTGTGTCCACAGAAACACCTTTGACTATGAATGTAGAAATTGAATCCATAAACTTCTAAAGTGTTTGTGTATAGGACTTTTAAGATGTTGATTTCAGTGCTTGTGAAGGATTTGCCTTATGATTTGAAAAAAGCATGAATAAATTTATTATGCTTGATTGTGTGGCATTTATGTTTTTATTGAACATTTAATACTAACTTACCAAGAACCTGTACTATAAGGCATCTTTTCTTCCACACCAGAGATCATGCACAAATGGAGATTTCTAGAGCTGTACAGTTATTTCTGTCATTTCATCTAGAAAGAGTGAATCGCTTTATTCTCAAGGGTTATATACTTTTATGTGGAGAACTTTCCTCTTTAAAAGCATTTTTAATTTTTATGACACATGCTTACACTTATTTTTCCCTTAGATATTTTATGTTATAATT
This sequence comes from Chrysolophus pictus, assembly GCA_037305975.1. NCBI lineage: Eukaryota > Metazoa > Chordata > Aves > Galliformes > Phasianidae > Chrysolophus > Chrysolophus pictus. The sequence goes on from CM074579.1 coordinate 15,509,702, forward strand.
GAGCCAAACATGAAACTTGCAGTTACCCATTTCACATATTTCTGTCTAAAGTAGGTCCCTTGAGGATGACATGTGAATTATTTGCAAAAATATTTCATTGGTAAAGGCTAATAGTACAGTTTGGAGCAGAAAATTAATCTGATGATACAAATCTTAGGGAACATACCTAACAAAACAAACCCTGCACAACACTGGTTGGATTTTCTCTAAGTATACGTATATATCTTTTATTAATCTCTGATCACCACTAACATATTTCATACACTTTTATACAGCCTGTGAAGCACAAATTTCACACAAATTTTATTGTTAAATTGTCAAAACCCAAAAAGCCTCTCTGACAGAGCTTTCTCTCCAGGATGCAGAGGGAGTTTTCTTTGTGTATAGCTAGCACATATTTTTAAAGCTGATGGATGGAAGAGATTATGTATGCCCTGGGAGAAATAATATATCACCAAAGGCTTCTCTGGAACGTCAGCATATTTTACTTATACTTATGTACTATACAAAGACCTTACTAAGTTATACACTGCTGGTCAGTGTACTATTATTTTATATCTGTACTTAAGGAAGATACGTTATAGAATCAGGATAAAAATCAGTAAATGCTTTTCAGGATAAAAATCAGTAAATGAATTTTAAATCTATATTTTGACTATTAATTTTTTGTTTTGCCAAGAATAAGGTAGAACAGCTGCAGGGACAGCAGGTAAATATGGCTTACACATTGAGAAGTTAAATGTATTGTATATACAGACTATTTAAAATTGAACGTGACTTTTTCATTTTCAAAAGGCAGTAAAATTGAAAAATACAGACTAAATATTTTAATAAAGATCAGGATATAGGAAACCAATTTGGTCTTGAAGTCCAAAATCAATATTCACTGCTTTAAGTAAGTGATTTTTAATATATATTTTTTTAAACTGCCAGATTAGTGATTAGCTTGGAATGATCATTAAAAAATGTATGGATCTATTTTTAGGAGAATGACCGTCTTTCATCATGCTAAAGGTGTACTCACAAGAATATTCAGCTCTCACTAAAATAAATTAAAATCTTAGTATATATTCACAAAGTAACACTTTCTTAAAGACTGTGATTATAAATATGTTTGGGGGTAAACTATACATATATACATGAATTGCCGGAATAGGGCTGGTCTGTTCAGCTATTTGGAGAATCAAATTCAAATGTCTGAATCAATTACTACTGATTCAATTTCTGTGGCTGTGAGATCTGTCCCTGTGGAGAGGAAAAAACAAAACAACAACAAACATTTGCAAAAAGCAGCTCTACCAGCTGTAATAAAGATCTTCTTCATGGATGAGTGAAAAGCAAGCAAAATTGTGCAAAGTGCTCTTTGAGGAGCCATCTCTTCCACAAAAGTATAAGATGAGAGAAGGTACAAACCAAACATAAAATAAGCGCATCGGAACATAAGAATGGAAACCATAGCCTAAACAATCATATTTAATCCACCATAATCCTCAGAGAAATTACAACTTTTAAGTGTTTACTGTATCGTCTGTGCTGCATACTACCTGCTCTCTACATCTCTTATACCATAAGGCAGTTCTTCAAACAATTACAAACACAAGCTTTGAAATCAAAGATGATGTATGGAAACTGCTGAATCATGGCCTGAACCTCTGATTGATCACCTGAGGCGAGCAGTGAGTCAGCCACGGGAGCACAGGTGAAGGCAATTCACCTGTGCTGCTGGAAGGGGTGGAGCCTGGCTGCACCTCTCCTAGACCCCATTTAAGATCTGACTATGCCTGGAGATGGTTCTCTTCCTGGAGATCCTTCCTTTTGGAGTTTTCCAGCAAGCCCAGGACAAGGGTAAGCCCTTTTTTTTGTGTGTGTGTGTAATAACCTGCTTAGCCAAACTCTCTTGTATATTTCTCATTTATAACACCTGTATATTCATTGATTATACAGATGAAGTTTAGCTAAGATGTTCCATAGGGAGAGATCTGGAGAGATTGTGGACATTATCAGTCTATATAGTTCCTGCACTAGCGGAATGTTTATTTAATAACACTTCCAGATGATACAAGAAACCGAAAAAGCGCTTAGTATCCAAATATCTATTGACTCTATGGTACAGGAAAGTTTATTTTCAGTTCCAGTGGTCTTTTTTTAAGGGAGATAACCACAGTATTATTATTTTGAATCAAAATCACAAATTGAATACATGATAACTTCCAGTTTATACATGTATTGATGAATGTGGAAAAGTCATGAATATCTAGCTGATGTAGTGTCTGCTTTAAATGAGATTCAGCTTGAATTTGTTAGACCTAAAATTAAATCCAGAATGAACATTTTCTTTAATAAGAAAGATTGATCTTGCAATGAGTCAGTGAAAATCAAACCACATAAAAAGATAAATTCTCTGCATAATATCAGCCATGCAATCTTATTATGCTAATTGCAGCAGACAGTGTATGCTGTAGGTATGTCATCCAAGTTCTTATGTCGTATTAGACTAATTTTTGTTGTAAATGCTGCCTTGGTCTGCAACTATTTGTTTTTTTTTTTCTTTTATATGGAGTAGCTAGACAGTCTTGTACTAAACAAAGTGATGTACTAGGACGGTGTTGTTGTGAACACTTTCAAATAATTTGTCTTAGCTCAACAGTCCCCAGTCCTTTTTGTTGTTAAGGAGTTGGTATGGGGTTGTCCAATTCTGGGAACCCCATGTGTACCTTATGGGATCAAGGATGCACTTGGCCATGGATCTTGAGCAAATTGCTCAGTCCTGTTTAAGCATCCACTGAAAATTTGTGGTTTGATATATTCTATATGATCTTTAACTCCTGTTGAAAGACATTGGAGCTAGGTATTTGCACTGTATCTAATCTTCTGTGTATCTAGCTACTCACAGGCAATAATATTTGGCACCTACTCTCCTTTGAAGAAAACCAGATTAAGAAATTCCTTTTCTTGAAGCATTATAAAAGCTTATCTCCATTCTTATCTTTATCAGCCTGTCCTTTAACACCTTGTCCTTCTGTTTCTTATTCTTTGTCATCTTCAGAAGGATGTTCACCGGGTATGTTAAGCATCACAAAGCTAGAGATCATGAAGGTACTCACATAATCAGTGTATGTGCTAGTTCATTGTACTATGTGGCCTCTATGCTTCCTTTGGCCAGAAGGAGCTAGCAGATACAATTGTTTTCAGAGCTGTGAAGCAGCAAGGTTAGATCTGCTCAGCTTCCATGTTAAAAAGGAAATATTATTGTAACCTTCATTGATTGAAGATAATTCAGAGCACAAGAATAGTTCTATTTATAATTGCTTATATAAAAGAGTCTTAAAGAAACTGGAGAGCTTTGTACGGTGAAGGCAGAACACGTGTGTTGGAGAGAGAAGGACTCTGTTGAGCACAGCTGTACGATGGAGCTCCACATAGCATTTCAGTAGTCCTTCACCAGGCCAAGGAGACTCAGCTATAAAATTCCTCCCTGAGGTATGAATTAATATTAGTGCTGGGTAGGAAGGATATTTTGTTTATTTGCCTGTTTCCTTGCAATTTTTGCAGCCTGGAAAATGTCCTGTTTAAGAAAGGAATACAATATCAAAGTCCTCAAAAAAAAAAAATCCCCACATCCAAAAATAATAAAAATAGCTCTAGTCAGTTGAAATGCTTTACTTAAAAACTGTAAATGTTTCTCCTCCATTTGACTGGGTTTTTTTTGTTTGTTTTGTTTTTGCCCTGCAGTATCATTATTTTGGATCAAAATCACAAATTGAATACATGATAACTTCCAGCTTTATTTTAATATTCTAAACTTATTTTTTAGGTCAGGAAAAGTCATTTTAAAATTTCAAAGCATGAGGATCAAATGTTTTGATGGTTTCTGAACTTTTTTTCCACGTTGTTCTCCCATCAGATTTATGAAGGTCATTTCTTTCCTTATTCAAATGAATAGACATTTTCTGATTAAATATGTATAACTGAAAGATTTCCAACACTGTTTCTAAAGGCTTATTTTACAACAAGGTCAGAAGCTATTACTATTTGATATTTATATTATGTTTATTCTAGGACCTGTAATTAATGCAGAATGTTTCCATTAGCAGCTTAATTTGGGGACCTTGCAATGAATATGCTTTGTTTTGATGAGCTTTCTTTTGTTACTGTATTTCCAGTGAAATTTGGTAGGGACTATCAGAGTTCCCTGCTGACAAATGCAATCCCTGTGTGTTGCATTCTTATTGTCTTCACTTGCAGTATAGAATAGGAGAAGTGTATATGAGAGTCCTTAATTTTTAGCCAGACATCTGTTTCTACAGCGTTTGGGAGCTTTTGCTCCAAATACTTGCTATATTCTCTAATTTGCAACAAGGAGCCATAGTTTAGTTTCAGAAAGACCAAGGGCAAATCATTCAGTTGTTTAAATGTTTTAGGCATTGCATCAGCTAAATGGATCCCACTGCCATTCCGGCATCCTGAAGCTGTCCTGCTGTGACTCACAGAGGTACTAATGAAGTTATCTGGGTGCACTGCTATTGAGCAGCCATCTTGAAGGTCACCACCAGTTCTTGTCTGCAGGCCCTCATCCTGGCTGCTGTGAGGGCGATGCTCACCTGGGTTGGGATGAATGGGAACAGCAACTGTGTATTCACAGCTCTGTGGCTTCAGGTTTACACACTGCCTCCAAGAACAGATTTAGGTTCAAACTCCTAGGTGGAGTAGAAGTCAGCCTTGTTGTCTGTCATCAGAGAAGGTTCAGGTTGAATATTATGAAAAACTTCTCAGAAAGAGTGGTGAGGCATTGGCACAGGCTGCCTGTGGGAGGGTCACTGACCCTGCAGCTGTTAAAGAAACGTGGAGATGTGGCATTGAGGAACGTGGTTAGTGGTATGGTGGTGATAGGTGGATGGTCAGACTAGATGATTTTGGAGGCCTTTTCCAACTTGGATGATTCTATGATTCTGAATGTTAAAGGCCTTGAGGACATGTGTAGCGCTGAGATTAATATCCAGAAGTCCCAATCCCATTCAGCTGCATCAGTAGAAATACAGGGGCAGAGGAGAGGGAAGAACTGGCAATGAAATATAGCAGTAAAGTAGTAACTGATTCTTAATACAGGAAATTAATGTTGCAAAGTGAAAGAATTCATTCAAATGAAAATATCACAAGATCACATCTGTAGGATCTGTGATGGTTTCTTGCTATATCTGAAGCTATACCTGAAATTTCTTTATGGAAAATAAGAATATGCTTAATTTTTGAAAACTATGAGTCATCCTTATAGAGGAAGTCCTGTCTGGGTAAAGGAAATGTAGCTTGAGAGTAGGTTTCAATAATAAAGTTAGCTGACAGACCTGCGCGTCATTTGCTAGCCAGTGTAGGAAAGCACAAGTATTAGTAACAGTCACAGCATACATTCAAATTGAAGCTGTATTCTCAATGATTTTAAGTTAAACTAGCTGACACAATGATGAACACAGCTTGCCTTTGCTATATGAGCTACAAAATCAGCGTTATGCTTTAACTGTTAAAAACGGAATAGAATGAAACTGTCCTGCGCAAGTAGGACACAGTTGAGATACTGTGTAAATAAGCAGCTTTTATTACTGCTCTGCTTTACCCTCAAACATAATGGAAAAATTACTATGATATCCAATATTTGGCTCGCATTTCTAAAGTATTTTTCAAAATGTTTCAGATGGTAACAAATCTCCTTTTAGTTTGCTGCTGCATCAAATAATACATCATAAAATGAGGAAAGATAGAAGGCCTTGGCTGATTACTTAAATGATATTCTGTCAAAGTTTTTCCATTCTTCCCATGAAAGCTCATATAACACCCACATTCATAGAGCTGGGTCTTTTTTATTCGCATTTTACCAACCTCTACATTAAACAGCAGCTTTCCACTTGTTTGCAGGTGTTTTTTCTTTTAATAACAGTAATGCTATGCTGCTGTCAGGTCTTATTTTAGAAGGATTCATTGTATACATAAAATATTTTAGAGGACATTTAATGAAAGAGTTTTAAAGAATTAACCATAAAATTAAGTGGATTTATGTTTACGTATTGTGTTTTACTCCAAACTCTAATGAAATGGTTTGAGATATTAATGTAGATTTTGAGACAGGAAACTTTGAACTGGTTCCAGTACACTGAGTAACAGAATGTCATTAAGAGCTGTGACGTCTCCAACCAACAGCCTTAATGTTCACTTTCAGGTAAGAGAAAATGCCATGAAGTTCATATAAAGGTATGTGAAGACTTTATTTTTAAAACTGGTAGACTTTAGTGATTCAACTTCTATTGACTTCCAAAACCCATTAGGAAGTTATTGCCTTACAAAATCAGTATCAACATTTCAGTTCACTAAGGTCTGTTCAAGTCCATGACAAACAATACATTAACATCCTAACATGAAAGCTGGATCAGAAATCTTCTTCCTTCATATTTATTACATACTTTAAGCTCCATCTATCTTTTCATTGGGAGGGAAAGGAAAAGAGGAAAAGTAAACTCTGCTTTTTCTTCCCTTCTGAAATGTGAAGACTTGTGTATTTCTTCATTGCTCACCACATTCCAGTGGCCTTTGTTTTCCTTCTGCTCCCAGGCTCAAGACAAGAGCTCTTCAGCCACTGCTCTCAGCACTGAAAGAGCTCAAAACGTTGCTCTGTTGCCTCTTAGCCCAAGTTTTCCTCTCATTTTTGTACTTGCTCTTTGTCTCTGGGGATAACTGCACATAGCCAATTATGGTTTCATATATTCAAAAGCAGAACAGTGGCAGATTAACAGCAGTTTTTCCTGTATGTACTCTTTTTGACACAGCCCTATTGGTCACGCGTAAGCTGTTCAATGGAGAAGCCGCATCTTAAAGTATACTTGACTTTCTTCTCTTCAAGCAGCTATTCAGGCTTCTGCCTGAATGTTAATTATTTTGAGGCATTGCTGATCTCCTTTAGGTCTGTGCTGGGCTTCCTCCTTGGCAAGGGAATGCAGCCAGAATTATCCCTGTGCCTTCCAGACTTAAAAAAAATAAAATAGTAGCACTGAGCTACCGTAACATTTTGTGTTTTGATGTTAAAGCTGTCCCTGACAGGACTCCAAAGCCTCATTCCTCTTCCTGAGGCCTGTGTTCTGACTCCTCCATTTAGGAAGGAAATTCACCTGCTCCCATTCTCTGCTGCTCTTAGTCCTCTGGCTGCACAGGTGCTGCTAGTTGTGAGAACTGGGTCAGACCATGGCTTTAAGGCTTTGCATGTCTGTGTTTAGATCTGCTGGCTTTAGCTCTATTTAATACTATATATTAAGAGATGTTGAATATATATTTCATATGTTTTCTAGGTTTGAAGTGTCTTAGACCTTAATTCTTAAACATAGACCTTAATTATAAATGATATGTATTAAGATTGATCTATAATTTGATTCTGGTCTCTATGTTACATACATCTTTTTAGAATTGAAAGAGGGGAATTGTTAAAACTTCCGTGAATAACTGTAATTGGGCATAAATTCGTTTTAAAATAATCCTACTGGGTATTTTGAATTTGTTTACACCTCCCTGCTCTATTTCAAAGGAACATCATAGCATTTTCTTTAGCTTTCTTTTTTGTGTGTTGTTGACTGACTGATAGAATCTCAGAAGCAGTGTAGCAAATTTTTTCCCTGGGATCCCTGTCAGCATAAAGCCCTATATTGAGCATTTCACTTCAGTTAGAACATCAATAACTTGTGCTTTCAGGAATTAAATGTTGTTTTCACAATTTCTTTAATTCTTTCCTTATTGGTTTTCTTTGAACAAAAGGAACTGTTGTGATGGTCCAGTTCAGAGTGATAGAGACCAGAGGACCTTTTATTCTGCTTTGGATTACTTGTTGACAGCCTTTCTATTTTTGTCAGATTGTTCAATATATCGTTTTCTTCACATGAGAGAAAGCAGCTATTATGTCTCTCTTGCCAATGGTGCACGAAATGTTTTGCTTGCTGAGCAGTATTAAAGTTCTTCCTATTAGACACCTATAAAAATAGAGCATTACTTTGATTAGAACCAGGAGATTTTTTTTAATGACTTTTATGTGCATTCATTTTGGGTGCAAATAATTTAAGCTACTGCCATTAGTGAAGTAGATAAGAGATATTACTGATCATAGAAACACATGCATTAAGTATTCTAGTGTTAATATGAACACATGCTTATTACAGAGACCTCTTGTTGGCAAGCTAGTTTTTAAAAAGTCCTTATTATAAATTGTTTCAACCAGTCAGATCATATAAAATCTACTTGTACTGTAATATTCCAGATGCTTGATTACTGTTCTTAGTGTAGCAAGTTGCCAATTTCTCCCTCCTGAGAGTGTGTGACAGATTGTAATACAATCTGTTGATGTTCTTGATTTCAGCTGAAGTACATCGTCACTAGTGCTAAGAAGCTGGGACATATACTGTAAATATATAATTTTGTGAAATTTATGATAGTATTTTATATTCCAGCAATTTCAAATGGTACAGGACAGTATGCTTGATCTGGTGAGGAGGATAATGATCAGAGGCAGAAGGAAAAACAGATAATTATAGCATCAAAAATAATGGGTAAGCTAACTCTATGAACAATGCAGGTTAAATTGCCTTTGATATGTGTTCTGGTGATTGGGAAAGGGGGGAGGCTACAGGAAAATGTATTTGTGTTGGACCCTACCCTCCATTTTCTGCTCCAAAAGGCCCAGGTGACACAGTCATCCCAGCACAAAGTGAGTAGCAGAAAGGAAGGAAAGTCACATGCTTGTGTTACACGATCTCACTGAGCTTTCACACAGGAGCAGAGGCGTGGCATACTGTACTGCCTCTTTCCATGTTCTGGACCATGAACGGAGGCAGAAAGACTCTTTTCTGCTGTCTGATGACATGCTTGTACCATAGGATCAAAAAAAGATTTTATAGAAGATCAAAGGGTGTGATAAACTTTACGGTCAAGGTCAATGACTGGCAAGAAGCAGGAAAATTTGGATTATTTACTACTTCACTACAGAGGAAGATCAGGGTTAACAAAGCTTTTTGGATTCTCACTACATCATTTCTTTTTGCATCTTCCCCCCTCAATTTTCCTTTCCCATCTTAGCTATCTCAGCAAACAACTGGCTTCCTGAAATACACCTGACTTGGTTCTGGCCCTCTCAGGGCAATACATGTTGTAGTTTCCTCTCCAAACACTTTGCCATGGGAATGGAGACCTGGACCTGTTCCCTGCTTCCCGGCTACTGTTGCTGAATCACACCATGATAGGTCTTATATTTCAGTTTTGTTTTCACATATGGCTAACAGTGACTGTTCCTGAAAGTTCCAGTCCCCATACATCATATTTTCTAAGGTTTCAAGATTTAGTATTTTTGTATTTTCCCTCTATGTGATTTTGTAATGCTTGGATTAACAGAACTGAGAGGAAAAACTGAGGTGGTAGCTTATATTCTTCTACTGAATGCCTTAAGGGAAATAATTTGACAGGAACTGTCTCTTGGAGTGTAAGACCAAGCTGACATAATGAGGGGTACAAGATGTAGCTGCCCTGTTAGAACTGTAAATAGTACGTGTCCATTTGTAAATTTTGTAAGGTGGGAAGAGCAAAAGATATATGCAAAGAGCCTATAGTTATCTCAAGCTATAATTTGATCAGAAGAAAAGAATTAAGTCAACGCTCTATTAATTGCACTTGAAGTATTATTTTTTAAATATGTCAGTTTGAAAATAGCTCTTGTTCTTAAAAGTATTTAATTCTGGTAGAGAATCTCTGCAATTTCTAAGGCATATGAAATTGCTGTGATACACACTGAAACAAAAAGCTGGCTTATAACAATGGATATATCTGCAAAAAATTTTAAGGTTTTGTCTCATCTTGGTCTCACCTTGGAAAGGAGAAAATAAAGGCAACTAGGTCATCCCACTTCACTGGCACTTTATTAAGTTGTTCAATAGGAATTAGATCAACTTCTAGGTACATATGTTCCTCAGGTCACATTCTCCTATCTTTTCTTGTGCAAAATAATACCTCCCATTGGGAAGTCAGTCATTTTCATACATGAAACTGGTAATTTTAGAGGAGGCAAAATAAGTAGAGGAAAGAATGGTACAGGAAAATATTTTTTACATGATATTTCCAGTTGCAGGAGGACAAGAAGGGTTTTATAGCCTTAGGAGGATGTGTATAGTTTACTGGATTTTGGAATAGTGGATAGTTAAATTGCTTTTTAAAATTACTGCATAAAACACAAAGTTGTTTTTAATATACTAGAAACCAATATTTGAATGTGAAATATTAAATTCATGGGGTTAAAGTTTTCTCCTCTTTGAGTGTGGCCGGTCCTATTTGTAGACTGTTATTTTACCAACTGAAAATATTAGTTTCACACAAAGATTTTAAAAAAAGTACTAACTTTTTTCTGGTAGCAGTTGGTGCTGGAAGAAGGTCATCTCAAGGAGATCTTTAGAGGATAATGTGGAGACAAAACACAAAAATTTGCCTTAAATAAGAAATGATATTTGGTAACACAGACTCTTGTTCTAAGGTGATACATTGCTGATAGTTAAATATTAACTGAAAAATTATTTCTGTGGTACCCAATACTTAGTCATGTAAGTAAGCCTGTTGATGTCAATGTTTCCAGGTTAATGTTCTGTTATTGTGAATGTTTTGAATGAAATATTATAAAAATATGTACTAGTGTTATTAATACTGAATATAATTGAAAAAAGAGAAGGCAAAATCATCCGTTTTCTACAGAAATATACATGACATGCTATCTATAAAACCTCAGTATAGTAAAGTCACAGACATTATCTTCTTTGGATTCTTTTTCATAGAAACATAGAGATTGGAAAAAACATAAAATCATCTGGTCCAACTGTCATTCCATTATGATCATTATGTCCTTTAGCACCACATTTTCTCATTTCTTGAACACCTCCACTGATGCTGGCTCCACCACTGGAGCCTGGCAGCCTGTTCCACTCATCCTGAAAAAAATTTTTCCTAATATCCATCTTGAACCATCCCTTGTGCAGACTAAGGTGATTACATCTAATCCTATCTCTGTTACCTGGGAGAAGAAGTCAATTCCTGGCTTTCTACAACCTCCTTTCAGGTAGCTGTAGAGAACATTTGGTCTATTTTGAACAAGCTTAGCAGATCCACCTGACTTGAAGATACACATTTCTGCCCAATCTGGAGGCTTTTGTTTGGGGAAAACCTCCTCTGTCAGATAAATCTGCTCGTGGGGTTTCTCTATGTGAAAGTTTGCCACCTCTGCAGTGCTACTCCATGTATATATAGATATATAAAAATAAAAAATAACTCTAGGATGTATTTAAAATGATTTGAGCTGCGACGTGAAAAATTCTTAGGGATTACCCTATCTGAACAAGACTGTCCCTGCTAGTTGCTAGCCTATGATGGAGGATATCTATAGCAGTATGGGACTGGACCTTGAATATAAATGCACCCCTTTGGGTCAGCTTGGAAACAGGAGACCAGAGTACTACAGTGAAAAACAAAATTCACATAGTGATGATAAAACATGATATTGAATAAAGAGTGCCTGCATAATATGACTGCAATACTGAAAAAACTGCTTCTCTTGTATGAGGAATTCATTTAATACCCTAGCACTGGGGCTTTGTTTTGATTTTCACAGAAGGAAACAAAATTAATGACAGACTTCATATGTGTATGTATTAATTTATGTCAAAAATGCTCTATAAACACAAATCATGTGTTATTGTAGGTCGAGATAAGTCACATACTTTTCTATATTAGGACCATTCCTTTGTTCTCGAGTAAATAGATGTTTCTCTTTAAAGGTTAAGAAATGAGAACTGTGGCAGTAGGTCAGTGGGTAATATACACCCGCTCTCACTTGTTTAAATTATATTTCCTCTTTACACTGTGGCTCAGCAGTGTCTGGAGACTATTGTTCCCTAGGCTAATGCAATCTTTCCACACGAAAAGCTCTTGATCTGTTCCTTATCTACACTCCAGTTGCTGGCACCAGTGTTTCATCCATTTGGTGCTAAAATGCACAGAAAGCAAATACATATCATTTCAGTGTTGAGGTATACTTCTGGAATCTTTAGCTCAGCTTATTTTCATTAACCAAGATTTTTTTGTGTCAGCAATTCATGTGCCCTTGTGCCCTTCACCCTAGGAAGAGAGAAAAATGAAGAAAAGAAAAAGGTCTGATGCTTCAAAACCAAAAATATTCAGAGCCATAAAGCCTTTCAAGCAAAGATAGTAAGACTTTCTTTGTTTATAAGAGCATATACAGAGTTATTACATCTTTATTACTACACATTTTTACACAGATGCACATGCATACATTCACTCATTTCACTCATGACATTACAGCTATTAACAATGTGTTATCTGAAACAAGAAAAAACCTGCTGGTCTTTGATGCTAAAATTTTTCTTATGATGTTAGCACCATTGCAAGTACATATTGCACACTGGCTAGCAGAATTAGTTCAATTTGTCATATTTTTATTCTTGAGCTTTTATGGGATATTAATGTTCATTTAAAAGAACATATTTGCATAACTTACTGATTTCTTGGGGGAGGGAAGAAAAAGCTTGTTTGCTTTTCACTTGAACTAGCATAATTTGAGATTTAACATTTCTAAAAACCAGTTTGACAGGAATGTAGCAAAATTAATTATGCTTTAACTTTATAGCATGATATTCTGAAAGCTGGGATCTCTCTTTAAACTTTACTCAAGTAATTTAAGAGATTATATGATGTATATTAAAAGCAAAAATGTTATCAAATATACTTTCCATACAAAAAGAGATATGAAAATATCTAAATTAAATTTTGCAGTAGAACTGTACAGATATTTACATATTAGAAAGTACTAAAAAACAAAACACAACTCCCCCAAAAAAACAGAAGTGATGAACTACCATAACAGCTTAGCCATGCACATACTATTCAATTACCAGATTATCAGAGAGCTGTAAATCACACTGCTGAAAAAATTCAGTTACTTTCTGCAAGACATGTATTGCATCAGCCAGAACAAAAAAGGATGTAAGAAGGTACCAGGAATAAAGCCTGTAATTTTCTGATCATGTGCTTAAAATTAAATATTGTAATATTTAATTACAAGCTTTTATATGAATAATTTCATAAGAGAAATCAGGGCCTTATAAGAAGACAAACATAATACATTAATATGTCTGGATTTTCATTTGCTTCTTTTTATTTCTGATTATTTTTAATTATAAATATGAATACTGTCAAATGCATCACATGTAATATTTAATTATCAACGTTTTTTGATTTATCATCTTTGCAAAGTCACACTGTATTGGTATTGTAATTACTTGTTTTTTTAATTAAAATTAATACAAAGTTTGGCATATATGAAAACCCTAGCACTATATAGGGATAATTATTTATATAAAACGTAAAATATCTCATTACCATGAGAGATAAAAAGGCCTTTAACAGTAGGAATGTTATCAGCCTCTAGTGACCAACTGTTTTCTCCTCAATAATTAAAGAAGCAGTTAAATGTACCCCAAATTCAGTCTTTTTAATCTCTGCAGTACTGTAGATCGTGCCGAATGTCGGCAGTGGTGAAATACTCTGGAATTATGCCAGGGATATTTCTCATAGTCTTAAATAAATACTATAGAATTGTAATCAACATACTGTGTGATGACCTCGCTGTGCTATGTTTCTTTTCATAATGAGCGTTCTAAGGATTTGAAGTAAAAATAAAAATCATAGATTTTTTCTGAAAAAGGTTTAGGAAAATGAAGTGCTCGGATACTTGCCTTTGAAGGTTTGTTTTTGTAAATAACTATGGTTACAACCAACCATCAAGGTAGTGTTTAAAGATAAAGATTCATTCTTTCATGGTGCTACTAAATCCTGTTGCAGTTAGAGTCAGTGTCCTAGTAACTAATGGGTCTAATTCCCTGAACTGTTTCAATTTAATTTGCTTTACTAAACTTTTCCTTATGTTAGGAGACAGGAATTTGCAATAGTAATCCCTGGAGAATGGGCACAAACTTCTGAGTTTTAGGCTCATTCTGTGAAGAAGATTCAGCTTTGTCTGTGCCCAGATGGAATTTCCAATTGCAATTGCCATGGAGCACAGCAGGTTTGATACACTACAAGAAAATTTACAGGATTAAGATCGTTATGAAAGTATCAGAGGGAAGGGACCTAGGCAGGCTTGAGAGGTTGGTCCATGTGAACATCATGAAATTCAGAAAAGACAAGAGTAAAGTGCTGCATCTGGACTGAGACAATCCCAAATTTTGAATGCAGGCTGGGTGAGAATTATATTAAGAGCAGCCCTCCAAAGAAGGACTTGGGTGTACTGGTGGGTGAAAAGCTTGACGTGAGCTGGCAGTGTGCACTTTCAATCTTGAAAGCCAACAGTGAGGGGTAGCCAGCAGCTTGCCAAAGTGGTTCTCCCCCTGTACTCCTCTCTAGAGGAGTACCCTACTACTGCATCCCAGCTCTGGGGACTCCAGAAGTGGAGACGTTAGAGTGGGTCCAGATGAGAGACACAAAGATCATAGAAGGTTGGAGTACCACTCCTTTGATATTGTGGACCAACATAATTAAATAGATTTTACTTTCAGAGCAACCTTCCTAAATAACATTTGAGATACAATAAAATCCTGAAAACCACAGGAATAAGCAGCATCAAGCATGGCATCTAAGCAGGCAGTGAATTAGTGTGGGCTGTGTAAGTCCAAGGGTTGTATGGCAGAGACATTCAGTTGTAGAGATTAGAAGATAGCTTACTCATATATCAGTACATTTCCACAGTTTTTTCAGTTCATGGCTTGCCATTCTCCCTGGACATACAGCTTAGGAGATAATAAGGGGTCAATAGGATTTTGCTCAGTGAGACTTGCCTTTGTTGAAGCTGTTCTTCAATTGGAAGAACAAAGTTAAATTGTGTTAAAATGCTCATTAAGAAGATTTTACAAGTTACCTTTTTCTCTAGTTCAGATCTGTTACAAAATTACAGTTCTGTTTGCTATATTGTTCACTAAGTTAATTACCACTTGTTCAGTTCTCCCTTCTTCCTACGTTCCTTTCTATAGTTACATATACGTGCCATTTTTCACCAATTGAAAACAGCCACGTTAAGGTCCTAACTTACTAACATCTCAAATGTTATTTCATATCATGTTATCTCCCTTTTGAGTTTTTTCAGTCAAATGAGTGTTGACAGAACTCTGTCAGAGTCAGTCAAACCCTTGATTCAGGATATTTAGTAGATTATAACAATAGTTGGTGGATGAAAACAAAGACTGCTGAAATCAGCAGAAAGAATCCAATCCTTCTGAGAAAATGAATATTCAGAAAATGATTTCTAACCAAAGATACCTCATTAACTCATTACAAGCAGAGCTAACATGCATTTGCTGTGTGCAGGCCAGGACTGCTTCTTGACATTTACCTGAGTAATAAAGGGGAAAAGACCTAACTGGAAAAGTAAATCATTGAAATTGTTGTGCTAAGAGTGGGAGGATGTCTACCCAAGGAAGCAATTTAAATGTTTTTCTTTAAGTAAACATGTTAGACTTTGGCAGAAAATACACAGACTAGGAATTTCAATTACAGTGAGCTCTAAGAAGAAATGTAATAACAAGCATGGACCAGTGCCACAAAAAGAGAAAAATGAAAATACTGGTTTTGTCTTGTGAGACAGGGGGGTGGAGGCAGGTAAGCTGGGATGCTCTTCCCCACCCCTGAGACACAGCAGCCACTCTCACTAAATCTTTTGTGGACAAAGTTTGCCCCTCTGCATTGCCTTTGTTTTGGATGAGGCAGCAGCTTGGTTTTCATTTGACCTGCACAAAGAAAAAGAACTGCTTTCTCAAGAAATAAAGTCATTATAATGAGATGGAAGAAACACTTATAATGAGTTGTTCTTGCAGGTGACATGTTTCAGCCTGTGCTAAATGAACCAAACACTGCAGGTGGAAAAAGTAGCCCACAGCATGGTGTGACTCATCTCAAAGGCTGAAATTCAGCCTTTTCCTATTTAAATATAGATTTGTTATACTAAAGCCATAAGGATAGCATACTGTTGAGCCATTTGAAAAACACGGACACGTTCTCCTTTACCCAACATTTGAATATTAGTGCATAAAGTTTTTTTTAAATGACATGCTATAACTAAACCATGAATGACGCAACCAAACATTGAATCTATGATCAGATTCAGAAATTTTTCTCAAAAACTCTGAAAGCAGCAACTTTGCTTATGGCCATAAAAAGCTGAAGTTTCTCTATCATGTTTGCCTAATTTTAATATTTTTTTCTAAACCTTAAAGTCTCAGCTCTTGTACGCTTTCTCTGATTATTAATTTGTTTCACAAGTTATTTTCTGGAATGGTGAAAACTGTCTGAAAAAAAAAGCATTCTTCAGTGTGAAAAAGAGGTTTCAACAAGGACAGATTGTGACAGCTTCAGTAGACAAAGGAAGAGCAACTGATGTCATCTACCAGGACTTACACAAGGCCTTTAATATGATCGCACAACACATTCTTATCTCTAAAGTGGAAAGATACAGATTTTAAGGGTGAACTATTCAGTGGATAAGAAATTGGTTGAATGGTTTAAGCCAGAGTGTTGCGGTCAAGGGATCAATGTTCAGGTAGAGGACGCTGACAAGTGGTTTTCCCAGGGATCCATCTTGGGACTGGTGTTTCTTCAGCATCTTTTATCAATGATCTAGACAGTAAGATTGAATGCACCCTCAGCATGTTTACTGAAGACATTAAGCTGAGTTGTACTGTTGATATGACGGAAGGAAGGGACCTGAGAAGCTTGAAAAGTGAGCCCACTGAACTAAATGACGTTCACCAGGCAAAGTGCAGGGTGTTACTCTTGGGTCAGGGCAATCCCAGATGTGTGTACAGACTAGGAGAGAACTTGAGAGCAGCCTTGAGAAGGTCTTAGGGGTTCTAGTGGACAAAGTGCTGGACATGAGCCAGCAGTGTGCTCTTGTAGCCTGAAAGGCCAACTGTATCCTGGTTGCATCAAAAGAGAAGTGCAATAGGGTGGGGTGGGGGATTATCCCCTTCTGCTCTTTGTGAGGCCCCATCCAGGGTACTGCATCCAGGCCTGGGATCCCCAAATCAGAAGGATGAGGAGCTGCTGGAGAGGATCCAGAGGATGGCCATGAAGATAATCACAGGACTGAAGAACCTCCCCTATGAAGAAAATGAGAGAATTGGACTTATTTATCTTGGGGAAGAGAGGGCTCCAAGGAGACCTTTTGGCCTTATAATGAGGAGAGACAATTGACTTTTTGCATGGTCTGATATTGATAAGACAAGAAGGAATGCCTTTAACCTAAAAGAAAAGAGAATAAGTAGACGTTGGGAAGAAATTCTTTTCTCAGGGAGTGATGAGGCACTGGCACAAGCTGCCCAGAGAAGCTGTGGATGCCCTACCTCTGGGGGCATTCCAGGACAGTTTGGATGGGGCCCTGGGCAGCCTGATCTTGTGGGTAGAAATTCTGCCTTCAGCAGGGGATTGGAACTGGATAGGCTTTAAGGTCTCTTCCAATGTAAGCCATTATACAATTCTATGAACTGTACCTTACTTCCTTCCAAAATAAACATCTTGAACTCTGGGTCCCTAGACATGACCTACCTAGCCACAATCATCTCCCTTTACTTTGCTAAAGCTGTGCAATTTCCATCAAGAAAAGGTTTAAAGCAGATTCTCTTTAGCTTTTATTTTAACATCCAAGTTATTTCTCTTTTGTACAACTTAACACCTCAATTTTATTGACTTATCTTTCTATATAACTACACCATGTTCTGTTGCCCAGAATTATCATTTCTTCACTTTTCAGAAAGATCCTAGGGGCTGCCTTCTGTTCACAGTTGATGTTTGTACTCACTTTCTGCTGATTTTACTGTCAATTTAAGTCACTATTGAAAAATAATTGTAGGCTGTATACAGATTGGACATATCTAATTTGTTTTGAAGTCTCTTCATTTTTACTGTACATTACTTACATTTAAATATACAGGCTGAAGATCACAAAGGTGGGTTTACAGGGGTTACATGTTTACTAATTTCTCCATCATTTAATACACTTCAATTTATTTCATCAATTCTTGTGATGTAATCCCATATGAATTAGTTTAACTGAGCTAACGTGTAATTACTGTTTCTCTCCATCCTCATGTTTGCTACTTTAGCCAGCTGTGAATTCTGCTTGTACTGTATGATACAGAGAAATCAGAGATAATTTGTGTTTGAACTATTTTCTTACCTTTTGTACTCTTCAGAAATCTGATTTTTTATAAATCAAAATTTCAGAATCTCTCTCCCCCCCCCCCCCCCCCCTTTTTATTTTAAATTCCGTAAGAGGTATGAACATGGATATTTATTAGTGTCTTTTAAATTCAGCCATTTAGCTCTGATATATCACTGCTTTTATGCAAATAGCTCTACACATCTCTAGATTGCATGGTGGCATAATGTAGCCTGGGAGGCATTTGGTCATCTGGACCAATGCCATGCTCAAAGCAGGTCTGTACTTGCAGTTAGTACAGGTTACCTGTGACCATACTTAAGAGAGTTTTGGGGGTCTCCAAGGACAATGACCGTCTCTCTGGACAATCTACTTCAAAGTTGAAATCCACTCATTCTGACAAATTTTTTTCTTTAAAACTTTCCTTCCCCTGACTTGTGTTTGTTGCCCCACATCTTTATACTGTATCCCTTTGAGTAGAGTTT
This sequence comes from Chrysolophus pictus, assembly GCA_037305975.1. Taxonomy (NCBI): domain Eukaryota; kingdom Metazoa; phylum Chordata; class Aves; order Galliformes; family Phasianidae; genus Chrysolophus; species Chrysolophus pictus. The sequence continues at coordinate 15,528,464 of CM074579.1, forward strand.
GGTTCTGTTCTCCCTATAATCACCCACCCACAACTTCTCCTAAAGTAACATCTGACCGAGCTCCTTCCTGGCTTGGTTTCTGTTTGTGTTTTGTATTCTGACCTATAACCCAAGCATCTTGGCACATATGAAATGTGCAAATTGTAACAGAAGTTGTTTATTTGCTTTTCAGACAGATCTTACAATTCTGAACAAGTTGTTAATACATTAATATTTACTTTCTAGTCTGATAACTGTAGCTCCTGTGAAAGCTTTAATAAAATTAAATATATAAAAGAAAACACATTAAGATTCATGCTCCGTTGGAAGAATATCCCATTTATTTCATGGTAGGTTCTTTAGATTTATATAGATATTTATTTTATTCCTTTGTATGATTGTAATAATCATTGATGACTGAGAATATATCATGGTGTTTTGTATTCCCACAATTTTGCTTGAGCAATATTACTTACAAGCCAGAAGATACGCCTGCCTTAAATAAAAAGAAAACAACTGAAAGAACTGATATTTTTCAGTCTGTGAAATTTTTCTCTCCAGAATACTATGTTGGTGTCTTCATAAACCCATGAATTTAATTTAGGCAAAGTTTATGTTGAAATGAAGACTACATAGGTAGTCCTGCTTGACTAGTAATTCTGTGGCACTAGAAATTAAAAATGACATTCTATGAATTTATCTGCCAGTAGAAACATTCTCCTACTACACTGCAAGATGTCCACGCCATACCAATTGTTGTCACCAGTGAAAAATTATAATTGTTAGGTAATTCTTTTAACTGAAAAAAAAAAAAAAAAAGCATCTATATCCTAGTATCTAGGTTTCCTGTTTTGCTAGCTCAGGAGGCCTCCCTAACTCTTCTGACTTTTACTATATTCCTACAATGGAAATCTTCCTTTATTCCTGCTTTCTTTAAAATCACATTTTTTACTGCTACCTGGAATTTTCTCACACTCTTGACTCTGTATCTGAATCCGGATGCGTGTGAGTGAAAGGGTAAAAGAGCCATCGAAGAACAAGGGTGACATTCTAAAACTTACCTTAATGACCTGGGCAGTGACTGGACAACAGAGGAAAGCTAAACCATTTGAGAAGGAAAACAAATCTGTAAGGTCTAACACTTCACTCTCTGGTCTGAGCACTTTCCTCATGGACTTTGCTTTTGTTCAGTTTGACAGAAGGTGTTACTAGCCATTCTCATTAGTACTTGAAAATGCCAGCTTGAATGACTAATGACTATGTTAAGGATATCTATGAATCCCCAAACCTATTCCTTAGATCTAGGGGGATGGGATTTGCTGATGATAATCCCTCTGGGATTTCAGGTTTCAATTAGCCTCTGGAAATCTTACCCAGGGTGCCATGAGTTAAGTGGGTGTAAATTATCCAATAAACACAATAGTTAATTAATATTATGATAAAATACCCAGTATTGGCAGCAGGCATAACTACATCTACATCCTGAACTAAGTGACTGATATCAACTCCTAGTTTCCCTACAAAACAACTCAGAATTTGAGCTAGAATATCGTTTTGTGGTGTAAACTGTAATATACTTTTCATCGAGTGGGATACCTTCCAGAGGAAGAATGTTTTTTTTTTTTTCTCCAGTAATTACAAATTCTTTGATTCGTAAAATCTTTCAGGACTTGCTATTAGTTCACAGAATCTCAGAATAGCAAGGGTTGGAAGGGTCATCTAGAGATCATCTAGTACAATCCTCCAGTTATAAAGCAGGTTCTGTACAGCTGGTTGCACAGGAAAGCATCCAGATGGGTCTTGAATATATCCAGAGGAGGAGATTCCACAAGCTATCTGGGCAGCCTATTCCAGTGCTCTAACACTCTCAGTCTGCTTGAATGGAATTTATTGCGTTCCAGTTTGTGCCTATTACCACTTGTCCTGTCACTACACAACACTGAAGAGGGCTTGGCTCCACATATTTTGTTCCCACTCTTTTATTTATAAACAGGTGTAAGATCCCCTCTCAGACTACTCAATTGCTAAGACTTTGTCTGCTAAGAAGCTTACAAGAAGAAAGCAAATGAGAGCAATTTGTCCCATACGGGTATGTGAAACAGACATGCAAGGAAGGTAAATTCACTGCAAACATGAAAATTTGCCTCAGCTTATATGCTTATTCTATGAGTCAAAACATGTGGTTATATGTAAGTAAAGTACGATCTGCTCTATTGAAATCTGTGGTGCTATAGCATAATTTTTCTAGTGAACTTTGTACCACAGCACAGTAGCATGTTTCAATCTTTTTGTGATTTTTCAGCTTTTTGCTGACTATCCTTGTACTGCCCGTGTTCACAGCAGCTTGTTTTCCCTTAAGATGGAGGACTGAAAACAGGCAGTAACCACTGATCTTACTCTCTCTCTGTTTTACTCCTGAAGCAGCTGAACTGCTATCAGCAATTAAAGGAAATTTGCAATTCCCTGGATAATGTAAACAGTTGTAGCTGGCAGTTACAGAGGCTTTTCACTCTGCCTGTCCACAAGAAAATCAGCTGTAAAGAACTAATAAAATCAACTGTAAAGAACTAATAAACAAAACTTTGTGGTAACTTTCCAATCCCTAATTCACTCTTTAACCTTTTTCTGATATTTCCACCAAGGATGACCCATAAATTACCAGCAGCATTAGGCATCTATGAATTTGGTGAGCTTTCTCTGACTAAATAAATATCTTTTGCTCTTATAGATGAAACTGGCATCCTTCTCAAACCTGGGGGTGCAAGTTTCAAGAAAAAAAGGAGAAGGACTCTAAGTAATTTATAGAATCATAGAATTGTTAAAGACCTTTAAAGGTCATCTAGTCCAACTCATTTGCAGTAAACAGGGACATCTACAGCTGAATCAGGTCACTCAGAGCTGTGTCCAGTTTTGAAGTCAATTTGTCTGCAGTCTTCGGAAAGAGGACTCTCAAAGATCCTTACCACCCTGTACTGTTGCACAGCTTTCTCTGTTTTTAGAGTCTAGATAAAAGCTTAGCACTAACTTTGGTGAGTGCTCTCTATAGTGATAAATAGGTTGCAGAGGATAGAGTGGAAGCCTGATGAAAAACTGAGCTTATTTTAGTACCTCCCTGAAAATACTTCTGGAGGGGAACACTTTCAAAGCCATAGCATACACCAGGTAGGATTTGAAATTAAAAGTAGGGATACCTCTCTTGAATTAGTAGGCAGTGAACGTGACTGCATCACAGGCTTTCCCAAAGCAAGAGAAAGACAACTATAATTAGGAATAACAGATCAGTGAAAAATCTCCAACCTCTCAGCAAAGGTATAGCTGCTGCTTTTGAGTGTATATGAAGCACTGCATTTTTGAGAGGATGTAAAGTGTTTAAAGCTGTCATTCTCCAATGCAAACTTTTGTGAACATCTTAAAATGTGTTATATCAGAAGGCAATTAATGTTTTATTTGTAATTTAGATTTATTAAGTGGTTGGATGGAACTGAACATATTCTTGTTTAGCTTTCAGACTTCTTGCTGTGGTTGTGGTTTTGGGAAGGAGGAATCTGATTTGCATAGATAGAAATAACTTTTTTGTAGCTTATTTTCACTATATGAGTTTTTTTTTTTCCAAAATGTAGCCAAGTCAGCAAATATTTATTTCAGCAAAATAGAAGAAATAGGAAATGACCAACAGGTGTGTGTTATTTAAGGACTTCACTGTGGAAAAATGAAACAGTCTTGGTAAATTGCAACCACTGGTGGGGAATATTGATATCCAAGTCCATAAAACTACTGCTTTCTTATATTATATTTATCTTTTTGTTATAGAGACCTTCATACTAATTCCTCATTTTGATTACTTCCTCACTTAATTTTAGGACCTTAATTTTTAATGGATTCTTTTTCAAGCTTTCTAGCCTCATAGGTATGAAAATACGTTTTTATGGGGTTACCAGGCATGCTGTGAATACACCCACAGTTCCTATTTTGCACAAAATTTGGTTTCATCCTTGCTGCTTGAGCTTAATCAACTGATTTTACTACTCTTGTTCCTTAATATAATTCATTTTTTATCCCCAAATTTCCCATTTATGTTCAGATAGATTAAGCTTCTGTAGGCATATCACACAATTTTCAGTCTGAACACTTTTTCACATTAGTTCACAGCTTACACATACTGAAAACAATGGTGAATTTTCAAATGTTTCCCTCATGCTGTGCCTACTCTTTTATTCCAAGAGACAAAACAAAACATCTGAAAAAGCCCAAAAGCCAGCAGCGAGTTCAAACTTTCCAAGATGCTGTAGGAGAATGTGAATGATGTGCAGATGCTTATCCCATTGAAAAAAGAGAACATAGATTGATGTGGTAATCATCATCTTTATGTATGGGCTGCTGCATAGAAAGTATTTTTTTGTGTTCTATATCCTTGTTGAGTGAACCAAGATGAATATCAAGCAATCAGATGAGATGATAGAAAGGTCTTGCTAAGGGCTGTGAAAAACTCACATGGTTTGCCCAGGAAATTGCATGAATCTTCATCTGCAGTGGACTTTTAGGGCAGGCTGAACAAACTGGTTAGGTGTGCTATAGAAGTGATTCTGGCTGGGATAACAGGCCCTTTCTAAATGTATGAATTCCTCTTAAGTTCTGTGATTACATTTTCCTGTTTTAACATTCCTTTCTTTGGGGCTGCTTGTATACAGACAACTTTTTCCTTAAGATCCAGAAGAACAAAGACAATGAAAGAATGTTGCTTTTCTACCCAGTGTCTTCTCTAGTTTAAATATTTTTAGGTCAAAGATTATCCTGAAAGTATCAATTTATTCCAGTTAACATTTAAAACAAGAACTTGCTTTATAGGTGTTAAATGCCCAATGATTAACCTTACTGGCTTTGGTGAAAATAAAACAGGAACATTTCTAAAAGAGAAATTAATATTAATAGAATATTAGCTGCAGAACTGAAGTTGGATCACAAGTCCTGTTTGGTCTGCTAGTTAATTTGACTGCCTTACAGTAGGATCACTTTTTCCCCAAGACTCTTCCATCTATGCTGGTGCTCGTGATAAATCCTGACAATTGTAATTATAGGATAATTTACATTTCACTTAAGAAAATCATTTAAGTGGGATCAATATATGTATAGCAATTGGGAGATTCAAGTAATTACTTAAGATGCCAGTATGTTAAATAAACATCTATCTTGATTTGAATAGTATGTCAATTAAAGCCTAGCCAGACTACTAGTAAAAGCTAGTGTTGGTTTTGCAGCTTCTGTCAGACATTCTAAGTAGAGGGACTAAACTGACTTATGCCTTAAGCTTTCATAAACCTGACTGACTCAGTACTGGGAGACCATGAGTGTATGATTGAGCTTCCTGGACTGAATACAAACATACTGTGCCCTGCCATGGCTGAGGGAAATGGTGGCAGTGGAAATGCAATCTGTCATCATCGAGTGATTTATTTCTCAGTGAAGCAGGAGATCTTCCTGGCCCACAGAACTGCTGTTTAATTTGCACCTCATTGAGCTAGCCAGGATGGAGCCAGCCAAAAATCACTAAAATGTTTGCATAAGAAGGAAGAACTAAAATGTACTTCCAGTGCTTGAGTGAAAGCCTAAAACTACTAGTAATAAACACTGTTTGTCCATTGCCATAGTACTACAATGACATTCCTGCCCCTATGCTGTCATATTTCATTATGGTATCTCTACTGTCACAAACCTGCTTTCATTTTACAGGCAGAACAGAGACAATGAAGGGAGTTGAACCAGAAGCACTGTTGTTCACATACTTCAGTGTTAAGGGATGTGCAGTGAAATGCACGGCATTAAGTTTGGCTTAACATTGTCAGTAGACTTTAAAACTGTTCTCTACGTATAAAAAAATTGATAAAAAAGTAGAAACATTACTGAGGAACAAGACATCTTGCTTACTCTATCCCCTCCCCCCCAAAAAAGAAAGCCACAAAAAATCAGCTAAGATAATAGTCCACTTCCTCTTGGCTCCCATGGCCTATTTGAAGTACAGATTATCTTGGAAGTTTACAAAAGCACAGATGCTGGGTGTGGAAAAGACTTATGAGGTCACCTAAAGCATTACCTTGCCAGCACAAAAAGTCTTGTGTAGTCAAGATTTTTTCAAGAGAAAGTCATATTCACTGTTAGCTTTCTCCCTCAGGTTAGGCTTTATTTCCATGAAATTTTTACAGATTTTTACAGATTTCTTTTCTACAAATTTTACACAGTCTCTGCAAAGTTAAGGTTGACAATGGATACATGTAAAGATGATTTTCTACCTTCACTTTGGAACAGATAGATTTTGGGGGAGATTTTTTCTTTATATAAAATCTCTATATGAACAGGAAACTTACAGCCATCAGAAAATGGTATATTGTCTGTGGTAGACATCCATCAGTTGAATCCCCTGGTATAAATGAGTGAAATACACTAAAACCAGTGTATCTATTGCCCCCAGTGGAGATTAGGTCCTTCATCTTTGTTCTGAATATAAGAAGCTGTACTCTTCCATCCACATGCAGCACTGGTATGTGCTGGAAACTGCCTGTTCATTAAAAAGATGCATCTGTTTGTGTGGGGGTGTTTTTTTCTCTTTTTTTTTGTGAAGAGAGACAGCTTCCAACAACTTTCAGGTTTCTAGCCTAGCAGAAACTGTATTAGACGGTAACTAAGGAGGAAATGTTTCTTCTGTTCTCATTCTTAGAAAACGTCTCTTTCCCCTTTGTTTTTGATTCCTGTGTGTAAAATGAAGATAATGGTAATCATTTGTAAAGAGCTTTGAAATCTGCATTTGAAACATTTTGTCTAAAGAAATAGTCTGTGGGCTCTTACTACATCTGGATGATTGTCCACCTGATTCAGCAGAGGGATGTGGTTTTTAATCTGGGAAGCCTCTAAGACTGGAGGACAGTGCATCAGATCTAACCCTACCCACCCATCTTTCAGGAACGAGCAAAGCCCAACTCTTTTCTCCTCCATTATTGGAGGTACTGAGCCGTGAGAAGGACAGTTTGGTGACACAAATAGTATTTTGATTCTATTAAAAATAATTGTATTGATCTCTAAGAGGGCTTCCAAAATCTGAGTTGGATATTGTCAGAATTTGCTTTTCAATGAATGTAACTAACTGGCATTGAAAAAGAACTCGCATTTTCTCCCCACTAGTTGCCTAAATGTAAACTGATCATACATTAAAGACAAAAATATAGACAAAAATATGGTAAGTCTGAAATAATACATCATCAATTAAATCAAGTAACTACACTGTGCACTTGAAATAAATTTATCTACTTCTACTGTAATTGCCAAGAATATCTGTTTTTTTCACAAAAGAAAATCACTGTTTTTCTTATCTTGCTGATGCTTCTAAGTGAGTAAAGCAGGGGGTCCTAATGGCTGAGAAAGATATGAATGTTATTCCATAAGCCTTGTTGAAAAAAAAAAAAAGCAATTATTCGCTCCATGAGTGTTTACAGATTGATTTGATTATTTTTTCACTGGGAGACTTAGTTCACCTGTCTCTAAGTGGCACACATCTGAGTCTCCTGACCCTTTATGGTTTAGCTGGATCCCAGAGAAGATAATGAAAAGGATGAAGCACTGAGAATTTTCTTTGTGCCCTCTTTTCCCTCTCATAGTGGCTGGCTGTGAGTTATCATTTCAGAGGAGGTAATGTGCATTGTAACAGCACCATGCAGCATTCCATAGGTTTCCTCTTTCCAGTGGTGGGATATTAGGGAGAGATCAATACTGAAACTGCTATTTGAGCCTCCTCTGCTTCTAACATTTCTTCCCTGAGTCCTTCTGACCCTGAAGCATTTGACAGAAGGGGAAAGGATAGATCCTAGCATCTCTAAGATGCATTTAGGAGTATAGCTCATAACTTGAAATATATTTTCCCTTATCACTATTTCAATTTTAACTGTGTACCTTAAATAACTGAGGAATTGATTACAGCCGGAAAGGGCTCTCTTACATACACTACAGCAGGAGGTGCTAAGGCATACCTAAGGAGGTGGTGCCGCCTAGTTTTTCTAGGTGTCCCTTGGGTGCTCCAGGAAAATGTAACGGAACAGCAGTGAAGTGTATGAACAGTCTGAAGACACAGTGAGATTCTGATGAGAATGTTTTGATTCTTACCCCAGTATTTTGAAAAAGGCCTGAAAAGATACTCTGAGTTAACTCCCATTTTGAGAATAACCTTAAGCCAGTAAAGTACTTTGTTTCTGAGGTCAAGATTTGTGCTTTGCAAGAGTTCAACACTTGATTATGTGCTGTATCTATTGGATTTAAAACCAGGAGAAAAGCAGGAAAGGACTGCTTGCTATAAATAGCTGTGTCACTTTCCATGTACTGAGATGTACTGATAAAGTACAGCACAATCTACTTTTTATTTATTTTTCATTTTCTCTTTTGTTGGTTCTGTGAGTAGTATTCCTTTTGTTTTCTTTTTTCTTGTGTCTATGTTCAGTTTGCAGTTTTATCAAAAGTGGTATTGAACTTCATACCCAGTACTTCTCACTAGTGATTTGTCTGAGACCTATTTTTCAACCTGTAGCCTATATAGAATGTAAGAAAATGATGTGCATAAAGTTTGTGTTTAAATAAAACCTACAAGCATGCATTATATATTAACTGCAAAGAAGCAAGACATTACCTGGAAATTTCCAAAGAAAGAAAGAAAGAATATAAACATTCTCTTACGTTGAATCCCCTTCAACACACAACCTTCTTTTTGGAAGTGAGTTAGGGAGAAGTAAATTTATCTAGTTTTCATACAGAAATAGTTTTTGCTTGAAGATGTAGAAATTTCATATCTTCTATATTTGTACAAAAAAACTGCCAGGAAAACTTTTGCTAGAAAGAAGCAGTAGTCTTTGGGACTGAAAAATTTTTTTACTGATTCCTGTTACTGTGTGTGCTTCCTATGGAAGGCACATTGTATAATCAATGAATATATAAATGCATAATCAATAAGCATACAGAGAGAGAAGTTAAGCTGGAAAGATTAATACATTAGAGAAGAATAATCAGAAACAAATGGAAAAGCTTACCTGTGTCCTGGGATTGCAGAAAAAGCCACTAACAGGAACAATCTCCAGAGGGAGAACCTTCCTCAGTGGCAGTCAGCCCTTAAATGGGGTGGAGGAGATGTGCAGCCAGGCTCCACCCCATCTGGTAGCACAGGTGAATTGCTTTCACCTGTGCTCCCATGGCTAACTTATTGCTTGCCTCAAGTAACCAATCAGAGGTTCAGGCTGTGATTCAGTAGTTCCCATACACATGTCAAGAAAGATTTGTATATATACAAAATATTAATTTTCATGATAGTATACTCCCTGGAAGTACAGATCTTCTGTTGATGTATTGTTTTATGAAATCTGTGAAATTTTCTAAAATTTTGACAGGCAAAATTGTCTGGATATATGTATATGTACAATTTAAAGAAAGGGTTAGAGGAAAAAGCATAGTATTTTACCCAGGACAAATTCATTTGTCATTCTAATCTCAAGTGCTCTTTTGTTAAAACAATCAACGTTTATTGTCAGACATTCTTACTGTTCTAAATTGTGCTCCATGGAAACCTTATTCAGCCAAGCCTATGCTCTCAGTAGACAGCCTGTAGTATTTATTATGAAATTTGAACAGCAGGATAATCTTTTATTGGGAGATTTGGATGGAAGTTACCACTCTTATGTAGCATGTCAAGAGAGAAACCAAAGCTGACTCTTTCTGTGAATTGATCAATTTTGTAATGGAGTAAGTTAGCTAGGACTGGTTATAAAGAAATTGAAAAAATACATAAACTAGCATTAATTTAACTGGGCTTCACCTCAAACTTAGTGTTTCAAATTTGGACTAAGTCCATGTATATGTATGTATTTGTGCAATCATACACAACATCACAAAATATTTCTCATCTTTTTACTGCTGCCAATAGGATTTATAACACGTTTCATGGGAGACTGAAGTGTGACAAAACAGCCATAGGTCTGAGGAGACTTCTCCTCACTGGAGAATGGAAATATTTGTAGAACCTCCCAGTTCTCACCCATGATGATGGATATAACGTGGCAGTAGTCAGCAGAGATGTTCTTTCATGTTAGGTATAATAAAGTTTATGTCAACCATATAATTGACCAGGGGTCTTTTGCAAGCAGGTGTGTGTTTAGGAAAATGTCAGAAACTACTGAGGTATTGAAAAAACGCGATGAGGATAAAATTAACGTCTCATCTCTAGGAAATACCTTTAAAAATTTTTCAGGTTTAATTTTAAATTCTCCAGGAGAAGAATAGAAGAGCATATACTAATATCTTGGATAAAGCTATGGGTACTGTGCTGCTAGTCCCAAAATAAAGTGCATTCAGATTAAATATTTGGCTTTAAAAAAACAAGTAGAGAAGATGAACTGAGCTGTGATCTGGAACTTCCAGACTTCCAGTTGTATCTTCTGAAAAGCAGATCCTCTTCTATTCCTTGAGTTCTTAAACCAGTAGCTTTTGACAAAGTGATTTGTATTAGTAGAATTAGTAATTTCTAAATGTTATTTTAAAATTCATGTGCCAACAATTTACAAAAACTTTTACATCAAATCTTAACAGCCTTTTCCTTTGGTTTCAGCTATTTCTTTTAATTCCAATTCATACTCACTTATCAAAATTTCAAAAATTATTACAAAAAAGTGCAATGATTAGAACATGAGGATATTATAAGTCTGTTTAGAAATGCACATTTTAAATTTTTATTCTTGACAGCTGCAATCACACCAGCTTATTGATCCCTATCAGGTGGGATGCTTTGTCCAGCACTCCAAGTATTATGAACCACTCTGAAGCGATTCATAAAAACTTGTCTCTCTCTCTCGCCTTTAAAATAAGCACTGTTGTTTTTGAGACTCCTACGATCCTTACTCTAGTGAGACAGGCCTGGATAGAGCAGTGTACAAGCAAGTTCTCTATGGTTGCCTCTTGACTTAACTCATTGTAAAGGATGCTTTATGTTCCTTCTTATTACAGAAGCATTTCTGTTACACTTCGTTTTGTCTTTATCTTAACATCTGATTACATCTGGCAACAAGACAATTAGGAAGATGCTACTGCTGACTTGAGTTATAAATACTCTTATAAATGCAAAAAAACCTTATGCTCACTGTTCAGCTGTGCTGCTGCACTGTATGCTCAAAGCCAGGAAATGTCAAAAGCGGCCTTTATTCTGCCCTCTGGTGTACGTGTATTACAATACATTTTTTAATTACTTGATTTCAGCATTTTCCATTTAACTGAGTGCAAAAACATACTATAGCTAGGAATTCCAGCTGCAAATATGGAACTTTTAATAGTTTTGTTGTTGTTGTTCTACTCCTCTACAAATTAAATGGCCAGGATATTTTGGAGCATTCTCTCTAAATAGTATGTTAGAAATACCTCAGTGGAAAACAGCCATAATGAAACTAAATATTCATAGCAAATAACACATGTGAAAAGATATCTTTTCAGAGTAAATGCTCTGTGTCATTTATATTTTTGATGACTTCTACCTAATCTTTGGCAAATACATTTAGGAACAGGACAAAAATCTTTATTTCTAATTTGATTCAGCAGCTAAGAAATGCCTCTTTATGATAATGTAATAAAAGGTGGATTTTGTATTATCATTGCTGTGTTATTGCTATAATTACTGCACCTCCTAATCTCTAAGTTACTTTTTTTTTTTTTTCATAACATGTATTTAGAAAAGATGGGATTTCTATTCTCTGCTTTTGTCAGGTGGAGGATTAAAGCATGAAGAGGTGGGTTCCTAGTATTTAGTATTCATACTGCCCTCTGGACTGCTGTCACCATCACAGCCCGGGGTCAGGGCAACATATATATGTTGCAGTTGAAAATTAGACAGGGCAGTTGCTGATAGCGGACAAAGAATCCTGAAGTTAATTGAGATGAGCCTGGTTCAAAGAGTCTTGCCCAAACTCATATTGCAAATCTACAGTTAATCAAGTCACAAATCAAGGACTGTCTAATCCAGACTGTTAATTTTAGCAGTGGGAAACCCTTCTAGCATAGCCTATAAAACTGAAACACAGGAAGCACTAAAAACTAAAGAAACATCTTCATCTCCTGTGGCTTCCTAGAAGTTCCATGAACTGGAATCTGTTCAGTTGTTATAGTCCTTTCAGCTAAATAAAATATGATTTATTGAATCCCAAGTGCATTACTAGTAATGCTAGTGACTACTAGTAATGCTTGACTGCATGTTATACTGCATTGTCCAAGCCTGAGAGATTTTTGAGAAGATGGGAGTACATAAATCTTGCCCAAAGAGATGCTCAGCAGGTACTAAACTTTCACTTAGCTCTTAAAAGATGAGATCTATTTCATGGGCTACAATGGAATTTCAAAACTGAATTTCTTGTAAACTGTCCTGTAAATAAATGCTTCTTTGTTATGGATAGTAGAAACTAAAATAAAAGATTCAAAGTAAAGGATGTTTAGATAAAGCTTGAAAAAGCTGTATGAAGCTGTGAATAAGATAACTGAAGAATCTTGCCTTCCAAAATTCCTCTTTTTCACAAACATTAGATATTTAGATGGTTAAATGTTTTAATGAGCAGAAGAAACTTGTTCAAGTAACACATATCTATGTGGGAACTGTTGAGTCATGGCCTGAACCACTGATTGAGCACCTGGGAAAAGGACCTGGTCAGCCCTGGAAGCACAGATGAAGGCAATTCGGCTGTGTGAACAGAAGGGGTGGAGCCTGGCTGCACCTCTCTTAGGCCTCATTTAAGGGTTGACTGCCACAAGGGAAGGATCTCTTTCTGGATATCTCTTCTAAGTGGTGTTTTCCCCTGTGAGTCTAACTCTTTGGAGATAGGTGGCCAGTCATTTTTCTTTCCTTTATAATATCTTTCTATTATGTTAGTTGCTCTGTCATTAGCCTCCTGAATCACCTTTCCATATTGTTAATCTTTTTGATTGTTACAAAATCATAAAATAAAAGCATCAGAATTGACTGATCAAAGAGAAGTTGTTAAGATTCTCTTCTGCTGTAATATTTTTGATTACATTCTTAACCTGCTGCCATAAACTGATTACATTTGAGTTCTGAATGTTGTGTCTCTTCAGGCAAGTTTATTTTGTGATTGAAATTGAGATTACTTTATTTAGTGACAGTGAGTTAAAGTACATTGTGAGAATGCATGCAATCCCTGATTCTTCTGTTTGTTTTCACTCTTGTCATTCGCATTAATTGTAACAGAGAAGCCTGGTTCTAAATCTTAATGCAGCATGTACTTATGAATAATAACCAGGTGAAGCATGGAAAAAAAGTGCAAGCTATTATTTTCAGCATCTACTTGTTCTAATTACAGAATGCTTCTGCTAAGATCATTTCTACTTAAGAAAATCCCCTGCTCAAAGATCACAGTTCTTTTACATATAAGTAAAATTCCACCTACTCCACTTCCTGGAGAATACCAAATGCTCTTAAGTGAAATTACATGCTTGTCTCCTTTCCTAAGTCTCTGTTCGTATGCGTATTAATTTAATATTAATTAAATGTAAACATCAATTAGTCTACCTTGATAACATATTTACCTTTCTAAAATGTTTTCTTGGTGCCTTTTGTTGGTAAGGGAATTGCTGAGCCAGTGCTGAGGATAGCAAAACAGTTTATTTAGAAAAAAAAAAAGACGACCTTTAGCATTAATTGTTGACAACTGAATGAAAGTAGGAAAACGAACTTATTTTCAACTTTGTTTTCTAGTATCTCAAGTTCTCATCTATTTGTGACAACACAAGTCCAATATGCAATATACATGTTGAAATGTTCTGGCCTTTACAGTTTTACCAGCCTGAGGTAAGAGAACGAGTTGTTTAATCTCTTGTCTGCATCAGACTCATTAGGAACTGTAGCATATCTTCCTCGTTCACAAATGGCTAGCAGAGACCTGATGTCTTGTTTCTCAAGGGCTCTTAATTGTGTTACGTACTGTTTTCTCAAAATAATCTCTTCCTTGATTATCTGTACAATGTCAGAATTCCTTCCTCTTAAGTACATACATCTTTACTTTCCCTGGCTTATGTGTATTGTGGAGAAAGATACTTTTGAGGGCTGTTTTTCTTCTGATTATATTAAGTCAAATTTTTAGTATATATTTTTTTTGAGAGATTTCCTTACTGAATGGCCCATCCAAAATTTCTTTAAAACAGTGAAGATGTATTTTATGGCAGGTTGCATCTTCATCTTGGGATAACTTCAACAAGTGAGCCATCTGATGCTCAGTTCTACAAGTTACAAAAAAATCGGATACTTCCATCTGAAGAAATGCTGTGAATCTTGGTCTGTGTTATAAATTGGCCAAAGACAGCAGTAGGTATTGAATAATGCACCAGAAAAAATGTATCTTAAGAAATAAAATATACCTGCATTTACAATTTTGGTTAATGACACTGATTTAATCACAGCAGCAATAATTTGGCCCTTCCTGCCAATTCATTATCTCAGAAAAGTTAGCAATATATAAATCTCTAACCAAAATTAATAATTGGAACCTTAGAGAACTTTTCAGAAAACTGAAATGTGCACATGCACATGTACGCGTGTGTAACCATTTAACTGACTACACCTTGTGCAAATGCTACAGAGAAACCATTTTGGTTTCCCAAATCTCTCCTGAGTGTCAGCCAAATCTGTGGTTTGTTTTGTAGGAATATGTCATGGTCTAAACTATTACTCAGTGTGAGTAAGGGTACTAGAAGGAGGCTGTAAGTAATTATGTGGATGTATTATGATTAATAAATAATAACAACAATTATTGAAGATGGTTTAACCAATAAGGTCTTTAATAAATGTTTAATAGTTTAAAATCCATGGTAAACAAAAACAGATGGCAATATAGCATATTGCCAAGTCCTGGTTGTACAGCACTGGATATACAGTGTCAGTGTACAGTTTTAGAGCTAAAAGTCCAAAAGAAATACTTTGAATGAATTGACCATAAGAGAAAGTAGTAGGACCGTATTTTGTTTGTGACTTTGCATGAAGATGTAGTACTCATATACCCCAGAGCAGAAACGTCTTTTTCTGGTCACAGATTAGTTTATTGGCATTATCTATATGTTTAAGACAGTTCACTTGAGCTTATGTCTTTTAATTGTTAGTTTCAGGGTGACACTCAATAGCTGAATGGGAATGAATATGATCCATGTCTAAATGAATCCTTTGAAAACACACAATTTCTTTTAGGTAACTCCATACCTATCCTATGGCTCCTTGATTCTCTACAAAAGAGAAATATCTATTTTTATTGTTTCATGGTGCTATGTTTATTTTATCTCTGTGTAGAAGATTGGTCTACGTTCCATGTTTTCAATGGATTACATTTAATGGGAGTTGTGACGCTTTATAGTGAGGTACAAAAGCTTAGTACTGGAATTGATTTCTTGACTTCCTGGTCCATCTTTCTTACAGCTGTTGTCTGAAAATGACTGAAGTCTAGAGGTGTGTTTCCGTTGACTGAGTAGCTTTGATGTTACCTTTCTACCTAGAGTAGTCCTGTGGTCGTGACATGGCTGTTCTTTGACAGCTGAGGAACTGCACTGTACTGAGGTCGTCAACATTCTCTTTAGATTAACTTTAACTTAAGTCTGATTTTGTTGGACCTGCTCAAGGTCTTAATGACAGTACTTTGTATTGACTGTGTGTTTTTTAGATTCTCCCTATTGTTCTTAGTGTAAGTTAAGTATTTAGTCTGCAGGAGTGTTGTAGTCTTTATGACAGAGGAATGATGACTGTTGATTTAGTATGTTAAAATGTACTCTGTTGGTCCCATGTAATTTATCAAAATGCATGTGGAGGGAAGAAAGGAGCTCTTTCTCATCAGATGGAAATGGATTAGAATCATTTATTTGAGGAATATAAAATATAGCTATTGACAAAAGATCAGTAGTCTGCAGGCTAGGGTCCTAGGTCCAATTTTTAGTTCAGCTACTGGTTTATCTGAGTTAACTTTTGTCTTACCACAGGAAAAACGTGCTTCTGTAACTCGAATCTGATCTAAGTCAAGATCTGAATAAAAACAAGACAGCTTGTAATTATTATAGAAGTTAGAAAATCTGTAGGCTGGTCTCTTTTTTCCTGATAATAGTTCACCAAGTAATGAAGACTTTGTGATTTATAATTCCAAAGCCTCTTTACAGCAAATAAGAGGAACACAGTAAC
Organism: Chrysolophus pictus; assembly: GCA_037305975.1. NCBI lineage: Eukaryota > Metazoa > Chordata > Aves > Galliformes > Phasianidae > Chrysolophus > Chrysolophus pictus. The sequence continues at coordinate 15,544,668 of CM074579.1, forward strand.
TCAGTTTGGCTATGTTAAACTCAGCAAAAGTAAGGAACTTGATTTGACTCCAGTTAAATCACTGTAGCTCCTTCTGAAGGAAGTAGCTGTTTTGATTTCAACAGCTGCACCCTTGCTATACAGGGAGGCTTTTAAACAAGGAGGAATGGAATAACACCTTCCTTTTCTCCTCATTTCTCAGCCAATTCTCTTGCACTCGTATTAGTAATTAGATGTAGCTGCCCTTGAGAGTTCTTACAGGGCTCATTCTCATCATCTCAAGGGAAAACCAGAATTTTGCTTAAGAACAGTGACAGACTGTTGTTCTTCATATCTTCTCTCAAGTTAGCTTATGTATGTTGGCAGTCTCGGATAAAATTCTGTCCTTTTGCCCAGGGTAAAGACCAGACATTCTTTTCAGCTGTTTGGTTTTTCAGCTAAAGCTGTACTAGCAAATTTTGAATGTAGCTGCAGACTGAGTCTGGGCACTGGAGTTGAACAGCCACGTTTGAATCTTCTGTCATGCTTTTGGTCTATGCTAATTAGCATCTTTATAAACTACTCCTGGGGTTACTTTAGGAGTGAACACTGGCAGAGGACCATTTCTAAAAGTTTCTGTGGGAACCCTGCTTAAAAATATGGACACAAACTCTTTTAGTCCATGCAGCTGCAGTGCTGGTGGAACATGTGTTCAGTTTTCTAACACAGACTGACATGCCTTAGCTGTTACCTCAGTGCCTTGGTTCTCCTTTGCAAATGAAGGTAATGGGCATACAACACTTCCAGGAATGTAACAGAAAATATATTAATATGGCGAAACACTTATGTATGAAAATGTCCATAGTTATTTAAATATCCAAATTAGAGACCATAAATAACTGCATTCATGCAGAACCTAAAATTGTTATACATTAAGATAAACAGTATTTTGTAGTGGAAATGAAGATTATAAAAAATAGGTCTATTTAAAGTTGTATGATATAAAATAGCTGGTGGACAATATTACCACAAGTCTTTATTAAGACAATTTACTCAATACATTTCAACAAGATTAGGATAGGAATAAAGAGGAAGTAGAATACCTTGTTTAAAAAAAGTGGATATTCATCAAACCTTATAGTTAATAAACATCTCTATAAACAATCCTGAAGGGCTGCTTACATCTCATGCTCCAGAAGGTTTGCAGTTGGGAAGAAGATAAAGTGACTTGAAGAGAGATATGAACTCCTATGATGAAGGTCGAAGATTGTCTTTTAAATCAGAATTCTTCAAAAGTATCAGAGGGGTAAAGAGGCAATTTTGTAATATCTGGTGGGAAAATTTGTGAAAGGTGAGAAAATACCTGATTTAGTTTGGTTTGCAAATACAAATTGGGGGTGAGAGGTGAAGAATGAACTGAGAAGAGGGTGATCTCCAAAAGCAAATCCAGAAAGAGATTAGAAATACTTTTTTTTACAACCCATGTCACAAATCCTCTGAGATTTCAGTTCCTTTGAAAATAACTTAATCTGAGCATTCAGTGCTTCATTAAGTTCTGTTTACTAAGAAGCACTATATTTTAAAATTAAGAGTTAACTTGAATATAAAGCTGCTTTCTTTACTAACTTAAATATTTTTGCTGAATATTTTCCAAGTGTATTGAATAAAAATGATTATGATCTTGAGGAAATTCTTCCAAAGCAGAATATATCTCTTCATTATTTTTTAAACTGTCTTCCAATTTAAAGATGAAAATTTAATCAAGCATTTAAAAAAACTTAGAAATCTCAATTAACAAATTGGAAGGCAATGTTTTTTCCAACAACTTGAACTGTGGCTATTATGCTTGACTAATAGAAGATGAGCATATGAACAGATGGAACATGTCATAAAATACATCTTCCCCTCTTGTTTATTTTGCTTTTCATGTAATTTTTCCAATCTTATTGTGAATTGTCTTGTCTTACTGTAAATCTTATTTTTGTCTTCTTTCTCCTTCTTTTCAGTGTACTGCCTCCTCTTATTTTGCCTGTTGTGATTTATTTTTATTCTCCCAGATCCTCTCATAACCCATACTCATCTTAGTCCCCTTATAAATATCTTTTTTCCTTCCAAATTCTTACCAAAATATTAATTACACCCAGTTTTTCTTACTTGGCGAGGTAGTACCAATGTGTAGTAAGACTGACTGACCCTTAGAGACTGAGATTTCCAGGCAGACAAATGACACAGTGAGACACTTAGGGATTAAAGAAAAGGCAGAATCTGAAGTCTTCTGAGATTTCTATTTGTGGAGCACATGGCAGGTGTATGTGAGACTTCTCAATTCCATTTATGAGTTTCTGAGTGGAAATATGGGGAGTCTTTCCTCATGTTACTTAGAGAAGCAATAAAGTTTTCACCAGTGATGCAGAAGAGTAGTAACATGCTGTCAAAGACATGTGGTATTTCACTTCTGTAAAAAATTAATCATACCAGCTTCTAAGACATGACAAAATTACAGTTCTAAGAGATGGAATGAGGGAACAAATATTAATGTTATAATTAAGATTATAATAGATTATAAATGCGTTCAGAAAAGTGCTCTGGAAAGTTATTATTCACTATAACAGCTAAATTTAAACTGTCAGCGCTCATGAGATTTTTTTAACTATGCTAGAAAATGTTGCCCATCAATCTATATATTTGAACTTGTACTTAAATCCTCTCATAAACAGAAGCTTCTGTTTATTTGCACAGGTAGGTGTTTTCAATGTGTTGCCAATACTTTACATTACATTGTGATGTTCTAGAAACCACTCCTTTTTCCAAAAGGAGTTCTTGACATTCTATGTCCTTGATTCAAGTTCAGTAGTCTTACTTCCAGTACAGAGCTTTTGTAATGTTGACTAATAGGTGATCCTTTCTGATGGAAACTGAGGAATCTTTAAGAAATGAAAGTGTTTTAGAAACCAGAAATGTCTCCGTGTGTACAGTTTCAAAATATTTAGAATAGGAAATGCCAAAAAAGTTATGATTAAATATAGGTTTCCATATTGTGACATTAGAACATGTAAAAATAAGTCTTATACTTTCACTGCCGAATTTCTCTCTGTTACGAGTAATCTACCCTTACACTACACATACTTGAAAGAATGAAGTGATGTTTCAAAGCCAGGCCATTACTAAGTAAAAAGATCCTTAAGTAGGCGTTCATTTAATAAGCACCTATGCTAACAGCATTTCACGTCAACAACAAATATTTCATAAGTTTTGTATAAAGTTGTATGAAGGTGTGCAAATCCTGTATGAAAAGTACCATAAGCAATCTCTGCCCCAAATATTGACTTTATAGGCATGGGCAGTATATGCTTAAAGGTGAAAAAATGATACAGAATATAGCTATGAAGCAGACAATTAGTATTTTTTTCCTTCTGTATTTCTTAAATAGCTTTTAGTATAGCTGGGATAACTGCAGAAGAGGAATGGAAAGGCCAGTGGAGTAGAAGCAGACTCCATAGTGAACAAAGCTAAAAGGCCAGTTTGTCAGCAGCTGTAATATTCCAGAGTTCCAGAGGTGTCTGTGCTGCCATCCTAAGCCTAGGCTGGGACATATGCTTTAACACATCCCCCTGAAACTAAATCATTTATCTTCTGCATTACACTCTTCTAGATCTTGTTGGCCAGCAGAATGAGAGACTTGAAGTGAAACTGAATAAACTCCGCTAGCTGGAATTGGCAGCATGGAAATGAAGCTGAATTTCTTTGGAGCTACTCAAAACTATCATTGTGCTTCACTGTCTTTTCTCTACTATATTGTACCCATACCAGTTGTTTTCAAGGTCACTATGGCATTTTTGGAGCTGCCACTCAAAGAAATAACACAAATGCTGTGTTTATGGTGGCTACAATAGCAATTTCAGTTTTTTAAAGAAGAAAATAAGCAGAAAATTCAGTTGGTCTACAGCCTATTTATCGTGTTATCTTCAGATGATGCCTGAGTGACGTTTCCTGGAATTGATGCATATATCTATATATGGGCTGAATCCAAAACAGAATTTGTCTTTTTTATAAGAGAGCAAACAGCTAAGCATTACACTTGTTTGATTGGCTATCATTCACACCAAATTAAGAGTTGGAAATTTCTCAAGAGGTCAAAAATCAAAGATCAAAAATCTTAAAATGTGAAGTATTTTGAAGAATAAAATAAGTTGGTTTTGTCTTTCATTCACTTTCTGAAATCTTGTGAATTAAGTTGCTTATATGCCATTCCTTGCCATTCATGAAGTTTCATTAATTAAGGATTTCCCAGTTTGGCTTTGCATGGTAGAGAGTTTCTACTTGTGTTGTAGTTAGTCACATGTAAATTTGAATATCATTAATAAGTCTATATTTCTTCCAAAGCTTTTTCAAGACTGCACTAAAGCAAGTTATTCTAGAGCAGAATAATGAAGAAATGTGCATGCAAAAAATACTATCATGGCACTATTTCATAATCCCTTTTATGCTGTTGTGCATGACTTAATGAAGTGTGGAGAAAGAGGGTATCATTAATGAAATGGAAGATAAATTTCCCACCTGTAAAATGGGGATAATCATTCTCACTTTTTCTAAAAAATATTAATAGCTGTTAAAAAAAAAAATGCACTCTGGTTTTATAATTATTAGTGTTAGAAGATGTGGAAAATGAAAAGATTTATTTTAGGCTTTTAAATGGATATGTGGATGATGGAACAAATATATTCTAGGGCTGTCTGAGTCAAGTTTGAACATTAATTAACTGGATTAGAATCTGATTTAATTAAATTATCTGTATGAAAGTTAAAAATTCTTTTGGATGAAGAATACTCTATTCCTTTATTTTTAGAGATTTTATTTACTAAGCAGAATTTTACAATAAGCAGAATTGAAAAAAGGAGTAATGCATTCAAAGAATGAATGCTCATATGAGTAATACATAAAGGTTAAATTAAATTGGTCTCTGGATGAATTCAAACTTTAAAAAGAAGTTCATCTATATCTGCTATCTAGATAGCACCTGAGGTGTGACTTTAAGTGCATGTACTCATGCAGAGATTAGAATGGTCTCCTTAGTTTAGTCTGTATTACTCTAATGTTTTTACTTGTCCTGCGCTTTAACTGAGCCACCACTGAGACCCCTTTAGCTTTGGAAGATGCATAACTGTTGTATCACTTGAATGCACTCAAGTTAGTAACCCTGGGAGAGGCAAGAGGACCAAAGTGGCTCTGGTGTGGTTCCAGGGCTGCTGATGTCCTCCAGATCTGTTGAGAGCAGGCACCTTAAGTCAGGTGGTGGGTTACATCTGAGTGAGGCATCCTGTCACCCTTGGAGCTGGGCAAGCTCTATCTTCAACACCCTGAGACCTTACGATCATAATTTCTTCTTATTTTTACATGAAACCTCAAGTATTTTGCTAATTTAAAAGAATGTCTTATTTGGGTATGTACATACACACATACATTTACACCCTCACGAGCATAACAACGTCTTCACTGATTTCTTAAATGCTTTGGGATTTTGAATAACAATTTTGTACTTATCTCACACACAGCAAAGCATGAGATTGTTAAACATCTGATTTAAATAATTATAAGGGCAGTTGGAAGTGTTGTTTTTACCATAGAAGGGCTGTGATATGCTGTATTCTAATTGTAAAGTGTGTTTTGAAATGATAGTCTTCTGTGTTGTAATATAGATTGAAGCAAAAATGAGGATTCAAAAATACATTGATTTTTCTTAGTGTAGGTAACTTCCCGTTGTGTTTGAATTACACTGTAGTTTTCAGATCTATATTACATTTGTGAATACCATATTGTATTCACATCAGAATTACATGTGCAATCATATTTGCTGGTTTTGTAGTAAATAGCATTTGGAGAGAGCTAGTGATTAAAATATAGCTCCTAAAAAGTACTTTTCAATAAGCTTAATAAATATTCTAGATTTGTTGACTTGATTAATTAGTCACCTGTATCACAGGAGAAATAACTCTTATTAGAAACCACTTATAGAATACTGAGCTTTTGGCATACAAACTCTGCCACAAAGCATTTCCTGAAGGGGCGCACACTGTAGTATTTTTTAAATACTATTTTGAAAAATATAATCTAACTCTAAGGAAAATCTTATTTAAACATAGAATACTCTGAATGTGATTTTGTCCTACAACTCCCTTTCAGAGTATGTTCTTTTTTTATAGAAAACCAAGTGTTTACTATCTCACAGACATACTGAATTAACTGGAACTCTGGAATTAGAAAATCTTTTGCATTAGAAGGAGGGACAGGGTGACAGAAACCTTTCAAAGGGAAGAATATGATGCTTAGCTGACCCCATTAACATAGGCACAGATTAACTTCACAGCAATAGAGTTGTGCTCCTGAGAGATGGTAAGTACAGAAAAGAAGGTAATTTTGCTCTATAATGTACCTGTAGCTCAAATACACAGTAGGTCTTGGGTATGTTTAATTAAGCTCTTGCAAACAGTGTCTTTTGTGGGGTTAGTTTCTGTGAATGTGATTCACTTCTGATTCCAAAGCAATGAAACTATACTTACTGAGTCAGTGGATGAGAGCTAATAAATTCTGCTTATGAAGGAAAAAGTCTTTTGATCATAGAGATCGAGGTTAAGAGCATTATTGCAATGTATGGGCTAATGCTGATGGCAAAACTTTGGTCCCTGTGAAGCCCATTTTAACTCCAGTGGAAGTAGGGTTTGGCCCTGCTGCAAGTCATTGTAATTAAGTCTCTAATCTTCTAAAGGAACCTAAAGACAAAGGCTTTTATGTAAATTTTTTTTGTAACTGTAGTTTTCTTCTGTGAGGTTTCTGCAATTTAATTTAAGTATGAACTACTTTAATCCTTGCTCATATAGCAGCTTGAATGCAGTTCAACCCTAGGATCTCTGCAGCAAGGGCTCCCAGGAGAAAAGGCCTGCATGAAGTATCTTGAGAAAAGATTAAAAGCTTCAGTAATGTTCTATTAAAACTCACTGCTTTTAAAATAAATGGACATCTCATTGCTCTAAGACATATTACCTGCAGACATTTGTTTGGTGTCTCATGTTTTTAAATGACTTTGCCCACATTCTGCAAACTTACAGTCAAACCTAAAGATCTTACAGGAAAGAGGGATTAAGGAGTAATACATATAATGACTGGTAAGATCAGAGTGAGTCAAGATCAAATTTTAATTTGTCATGAAGGTTGGTGTGGTTTTGGGATGTTGTTGTAGCTTTGTACTATCAATTAATTAAAACAATTAGATGTGACCTGGAAACTGAAGACATTCCACCTATGTCACTTTGAGATAGTCAGATTAAATTGCGTGGGTTTTTTAATAAGCACAAATGGATACATGCAAAGTATTTTAATAGGAACCTGAAACCACACACCGTGTTCCTGCTTGCATGTTTTATAAATAAAGCATTAAAGCTTTAAATATACTGAAAACTCTCAGCTCTTTCAGTCTAATCTGATTCCTCTTTTAAGTGAATTTAGGTGAATGAACAGTTTTAACCTCAGGACTAAATCTACTGCGGTAAGTCTCAGTTTCACTGATATTTGTATTAATTATTAGTGTAGCAAGCACAGATCCTGCTAAGTAATTAATGTATCATTGTTTCAGGCAGTATAAGAAGGGATGCAGATGTGATTTCATAACAAAAAGAGATATATTATGCTAATGTTTTTAGCAGTATGGATAATAAATTGTAAGGTCCGCTTCAGCTGTTGCTCTGAAGCTCTGGGCTCATTTGAACCTTATGCTCAGAAAAAGGATGATCAAAATACAAATACCATAGGGGTTTTGCAGGAGGTTACAATATCTACCCATATCACAGACTACGTAGGCTCTCTCACAAGTCATGTTTCTGTATACTTGAATGACTCAGATGATAATATTCAGGAGTCTTTCTTCCATTACCTATTGCTTTTCTGAAGGCGGTGGTCAGCTATTTTTTTTTTTTTTTTTCAGTTAATGAACTGGGAAAAGTGGAAGGCAATATAATCTCACTGGATTTCTGTGCTTTCACTTTCATCAGAAATTACGTCCAAAATTTTACCTACTATTCTGTGAAGTCATTGTGGCATGTTTATGTCTATCAATCACTGGTTTCAGTGGAAAGGAGCTGCTACAGAAATCACTGGTCACAGGCAGAGAGGTGATCTCATACACAGCAATGGTCAGTACCAAGATAGTCCAGTTACCCAGGATGGCACTGCACATTTGCTCATTTTCAGTGGGCAGTCAGTGCAGAGATTGGAGCTATGCTATCATATCTCATGGTGGCCTCAGCTGGCAAGTAGTTGTGTTTGTATCAGGTGGAATTTTCTAAGGAACACTTGTTTCTTTCTCTGGTTACATTGCAGTAATCCAGCACAGGAATAAAGTATATGGATATTCACACCAGCCAACCCACTTCTAAGACTGACCTGGCAAAGAACTCTGGTCAGCTTGAAGCTAGAAAGAGTGGTGTATTTGGATATCCAGTTATGAACTGATTTAAAAGGCTTTTAGGGAAAGCCTCTAATATAAGGGAGCATTGTGCGGAAGGCACAATGTAGCAGGTGATTTCTACTTTGTCCCTCATATATGTGATGAAAGTTCAGAAGTGAGCAACTGATATTAGAAAATCTTCATAGCCCTAGCTGGTGGATTCATGGGTAGGTGCTGTGTCTAACACTTAACATATTTGAACTGTAATATGTTTTCTCTCTTTTAATCAGGACTGTAGAATGACTCACTGACCTTTCCAAAGTCAGTCTTTCATTCAGCCTTCCATTTTGCTATGTATTTTTCTCCTAAAACTAAGACAAAATGTCGGAAGAAGAAATATTTGAGAGCCATTTAGAAATATAGAAGAATTCAGCTCAAATGAGTTGATTGAATTGTCTTCACAATTGTTGTAGCAAGAAAACTTAATATAGAGTTGCCATGGAGACTGATTCTTTGTCCACTGGTCTAATACATTAAAGCCTTTTAGTTCAGCAATGTGCTATTTGCAGATGATGCTGTGCGTGATATTAACAAGTAGTTTGCTTCCATTAAGAGGAGAATATCTCTAAAATTACAGCACTTCTTCTTAAAGCAGAGATTTGCAAGGCTCCTTGAAGTTATTTGAATAATCAGTGACCTGTATAATATCAATTCATGAAAATATTGTGTTCATACAGGATTGAAACATGCTTATTGCATCAAAACTTAGCCAGACATCACAATCTGTGCTATGGAAATGTGAGTTTGCACAGAGGATGGAATGAAGGAAATCTGGTAAACCAATTGTCTTCCAGGTGAACTTTGCTCAGTTCCTGGGGTGATTTGAACTTGTTTTCCACGTGGCCTTATTCAAACTAATTCTTCCTTTGGGCACTCAGCTAACACTTACCAACTCTTCTTTTTCCCCAGTAATAGGTATCATGGTGTTTTCTTTTGCTTTGTGCATGCCCTCTTTTGCAGGGATGCTTTAAATACCAGGTACTCTACACCACAAGGAGATGAGTTTGCTTCCCTACACAAAAGATTTATATTGATCACTGTTTAATGAAATCTTGTTTTTTATAAATGGCACGCTGTATTTTTACCATGTGACCACTGCACAGTTCTGTAGCAGAGATGTAATGGAATAAAAGGAAGCAAATTGAACAGAAAAGCAGAAATTCAGCAGAGGTAAACCACTTAATAGCAGCATCTGTAATGAATTTCCTATCTAACCCTCTTCATAAACTGATAATGTAGACAGGAACTTAGAAAGACTCTTGATCAGACAATGGGAAGGAATAAAATAAGAGAGCTGCAGCTATCAAAACCTATTCTAGCCAGACAAGGGCCTGGGGCATTCCCTGAAATGGCATATTTGCTGACTAAGTTAATATTTCATTCCTGCAGTCCAGCTGGACTGGAATGTTAAAAATACAGCCTTCCTCAGTCCAGGAAGTGCTGTTTCCAATGCAGTCTAAATAGCTTAAGAGGTTCTTGGATTTTTGCAAAAATATATCATGAGGCTTTCTCCAGAACAGCCATCAGGCATGGAGCCCACAGTCCACTGCAGGTGATGGGTGAAGGCCCTGAGAGCACTGGGAAGTTCGCTGGCTCAAGATGGACTGTAAACATGCTAAGGCACTACTGCTTATGGACCTCATAGTGGTCATTCCTGCTACAGGATAAAAAAACATCCACACAGTGATATTTTTTTCCTGGCACAGATTTTAGGTTCAAGAGTTTGGGGAAGTGTCTCAGTATCTGTAAGAAGAATATGTATATTGAATTTGAACAGATTTTGGTGCTGTTAAGAGGACTTGGAGTACTGTGTCCAGTTCTGGGCTCCCCAGTACAAAAAAGACAGGGATCTCTTGGAAAGAGTCCAGAGGAGAGCCACAGAGATGGCGAAGGGCCTGGAGCATCTCCCCTATGAAGAAAAGCTAAGTGAACTGGGTCTGTTTAGCCTTGAGAAAAGATGACTGAGGGGGACCTGATCCAGGTCTATACATATCTAAGGTGTGGGGGGGCAGAGTGGTGAGGCCAGACTGTTTTCAGCGGTGTGTGGAGACAGGACAAGAGGAAATGACCAGAAACTGGAGCATAGGAAGTTCCGCACAAATGTGCACAAGAACTTCTTTACGGTGCAGGTGACAGAGCACTGGAACAGGCTGCCCAGGGTATCTCTGGAGATAGTCAAGACCCGCCTGAACACCTACTTGTGTGACCTGGTGTAGGGAACATGCTTTGCAGGGGCTTGGGCTAAATGATCTCCAGAGGTCCCTTCCAACCCCTACGATTCTGTGATTCTGTGTGACTTTATTCATAATGCAGTAAGCACTCTATTTATATGCTTTAGTTTGGGTAGTCAATTTATTGAAGTTATATTTGGCTCAAGAGAGTTCTGGGATAAGGATGTAGAATAATGATTTGGAATCTTCCTTTGCAAAAGCCTTCTCTGGGAGCGATGTGCCTCAGCTTATCCCTCTTTCCTCTATGCAGAGTACAAGGAGTTCATTTTAATTTTTATTTTCTGTATTTGTCTGTGGTTCATTTTAAGCCCAGTAAAATGTATAAATACATCCAAATGTTCCTTTGAGGTTGTCCTGCATTACACCAATTTGTCAGAGTGACATTTTTCTGAAGCAAAACAAGAATGGGAGTCTGAGACTCACTGCCATGCAGGAGGATTAGAAATTAGTAATGTGAGACAACTGCATTCAAATCCAGAGATAGTGAATGATCTAGGGTGTCAAATTGTGTATCAATAAGCATATTGCATCTATGGATAATTATTCAATGACTGAGAAATGTAATCTTTTAAAAAATACTATTTGACTATAGTCTGCTTATGAAAAAACCTAGAACTTCAGGATTTCTGAAAGTGGGGGGAGGAAGCAAAGTGTCACCTTTGTTCAGGTCTGTTGATCAGCTATACTGATTTTTATTTTCCTAGTTATATCACGGTTCTCTGCAATTCCCTGAAATTTGCTTTTATGTTCCTTACATAAACCTGATTTATATCTGCAGAAATACATAACCAGTAAGCAAAATATGCTAGGTCAACATACATTTCATATTGGGCCTGAAAATATTGAGATGTAGTAATTTTTTTCAACAAGATCTTACTCCTCTAACAAAACCATAGAGGGGGGGAAAAAGGCTCTTTACTGCTGTTGTGAGAGGGAAAACACAAAGAAATAAGGAACACTGTATCAAACACAAAATAGTATCTGGTCTGCAATATTCATATAGCTGATAATCTCAAACTCATTTATATATTACTGTTTTAGATATAATATCTTCAAAAAAAAGAAAAAGATTCTTGTTCCTTTGGGCTATGTCCCAAAGCCTGCTGAATTAGTGGATGTATGAAGATTATAGTAACACGTGAAGATAAACAAAGTTATGCTAGTAACTTGGCATAAAGCTAGGTGAGAAAAATGCCTGGGTAGTGTGTGGGCAAGGTGGGAAGTGAGGAATGCTCAGAAGCAAAGAACTGCTGCAGTGCAGGTGGTGGTTGCAGCTTCACCCTGGGTGTCCTGAGAGCTTTGGGCAGAGAGAGTTTTGTCCTGCTGCTCAACACACCCACGCCACTCTGGTGGTATCTTAGGGCACAAAGGTCCTCAAGCAGGATTCAGATGCTGTGCAACTGGCAGGCTGGGTGCCTTCATCTTCAGGCCTAAAAGAGTGCTGAGCCATTCAGCAGAGAAGCTCAAAACCCTCAGATGAAATAGAAGAAATTATTCAGCTGCCTCAGAAAAACGGCAGCCTTGGGTGATTAAGAACTGCGTGTATGAGAGAGATGTATTAATAATCACATGACTGAGCATTGTATCCAATACAATGCATAATTCATGAACTTGCAAAAAAGAATGATTCACCTCTCCTTGAAAGATAATTAAAGATGCCTAGTGATGCTAAGAATTCACTGAAGTCCATCATTTTGAAAGTGAAGGGAAACATCTCTGTATCTGCATTTTACTAAAGCATTCCAAAATTCTTACAAGAAGGGGTACTAAACACAATATTTCAAAAAACTGTCAGAAAATATCAGAAAATGAGTTCCCACAAAATCTTAAATGACATAGCTACAAAAGAAAGTCTTGTAATATTCCACAAAGCCAGCATTTTTTTTTTTCCTCAGGAATAAATACTTTAGATATTATTTTCCAAAAGGAGTTGAAGAGGTCCAGTCTCTTGTCAGCAATGGTTGGCTGATTCTGTGTTCCTTGTAATGAATTTTCTTCTCTTCCCCAAAGGACAGGAAATATGTTTCCTTAGGAGATTATGAAATAATGCTGTAAAATTTGCAGTTGTAATTAACAATGGCTGGGGTGAATAGTCCGGTAATTTGAAAAGCTGAACTTGAGATGTGTTGGAGGCATTTTGCAATTCACTTGCCCCAAAATATTTTCATTTTTTTCTGCACCAAAACAAATTAATCTCAGAAAAGCCTCTCTCAGTTTATGTGCAGAATCAAGTATGCAATTTGGAAGTTCTAAGGGTGAAATGCAATATTTTTCTTATGAGCCAAAATGTTTTCATCCCAAATTTTAATGTAATCCACCATTTCAGAAAGTGAAACATGTAAATGGTGACACCCTGCTCTCTGCAAGAGACAAGCAAGAGAGAATCAGAAATGAGCTTGAGCCACTCAGTGCTTCAAGAGTCTTCACTGAGTTCCTCTGTACGCCATGCCTATCCATGGGAATAGTGTAGTGTTTTGCATATAGTCAGCAAAGATGATGCACTGATACAGCTGTTCTCAGCCTGGGCATTTCAAGTGAGACTGTTCTGGGAGTGCAGCAGCCACCAGCTCTAGGACAAGGTTCTGATAGGTACCTCTAAAATGACTGAGATAATTAATAAAGGTGCTGAAATAACTGCATGGGGATGCTGTCCTTCCATGGCCTGCAAATTGTCTCCCTGCTGCTCTAGATACACGCTTAGTAAATGGCAACAAAGTTTGCAGGTAGGTTGTTCTTTTCTCAGGAGATAGTATTTAATGGTACAAGGGATTAAATGCAATGGGTTCTTAAGGTGAAAGGGTGGGGCAGAGGGAACATTTTACCTGCATGAAATTACAATTTCCTAGGGATTTTTTTTCCCCTAATATACATATATATTTCTCACAAGTTTGTTTGTGTGCATTTGTCCTTGTGTTATGATTATTTCACAATAATAGTTGGGACTCAGTTACATCACTCACGCAGTTTATATTGTGTGATGCCAGCTTTAATAATCATTGATATCACACAGATGAGTTATATAGTTGCACATAGGAATACACATAAAAGAATTGTGTACGTGCTGTAGAGCAGATGCTTTTCCTTCAAATATATGGTTAATGACAGTCATCAAACATATGTTTGCCCTGCTAAGCATTGTTTGTAAGGAAAGAAAGGTTGCTAAATACTTGTGCGTGCTCTGACCTAGCTGTATGAATACACAGAGGTCAAGCCTGCTGCCTTAACAAAAGAACACACCTCTTGTGTTCTTGTGAAGAGCAAAGACCAGCTCTAGTATTGTTGTATTTCCTCCAGATAATGGTAATTACTTTGCTTTGTCCGCTTTGCATTGCTTTTTCTGAATTTAACTAGATCAAAGCCTTCAGCCAGTAACGATAGCCAGCTTTCCTTTGGACCTCTGCCAGCAGCCTATAATTAAAGTGTTTTCTTGAGAAAGGACTACTGTACTATTGTGCATTATGTCCTTGGAACTTGACTGTAGTAATTGGAAAAAAAAATATCTCCAATTTGTACCCATTTCTGTGTCTAGCCACCTCATGGGACTGTCACAAGTGAAATTTTCTAACTGCATTTCATGGGAATGTGAAAATGGACATAATAAAGTATCTTAAAGTCAATTAAGCTAATTGGAATGAGGAGACTGGTTCCAGAATAAAAGTGTTCGCACATGGGATTGTTAAGAGTGCCTACTGAGCTCTAAGCACACACTCAATATTTAATTTATCTTTCAAGTTTTCTAGCATAGATAAGAGCTTAAAGTTTATTAGGTAAGGTAATACTGTTGAATAGTAGAATTCTGTAGTGCCTTCAATCAGAAGCCGTTGAGTAGTTGCTGTGTGTGCTCAGCTCCCTCAAGTAGAAGGATTTTTTTTCTTGTTTTTTTTTTTTTTGTTTACTAAGAGCTGATCTCAAAGAAAATGGTAAATCTGAAGAGGTTTATATGGCTAACAGTTATGTAGGGTTTTAAAGACCTCCGTCTTCTGTCAAAATAAGATGTATCTGAAAGTCAAGAACCAGTCAGCTCGGAAAAGGAAATTTGTCCTTAGATCAAATAGAAACAGAGCAGGTACACAGGCTACGAAAAAAAGGAAAAAATAAAGCTGTGAATAAGAAAGTTGCCTTTTGCGTTTATTCTGAACAATCTTATTTTTGTCATTATTTATACTGGATAGAAGAAATAATTTATCTGTATTGTTTAAGGGCAGAACGAATGATGTACACTGCTTGTACGGAAGAAGTACCTGGCTTGTTTATAACAACAATCAAGCTACAATCCCTAATTAAAATTTTTTCAGCAAGATCAGTGTGCTCACTAAATTAGGCAGTTCAAGAGCTGAAAATATCCATAGAATATTGCTCCATACTTGGTATGCCTCAGTAGAGATGTACATGAGTCTCTCCAAAAGTAATGCCTTTTATTTGTTTCCATGGAAACTACAAAATACAAAGAAGAAAATATAGCTATTTGGTAGAGCAAATTCTTAGCTACAAAACTCTGCTTTTCAACATAGTCACCACCATTAGCTGTGTATTTTTTCCAGCAGTGAACGAGAGCCTGCATGCTGTGCTCATAAAAATCTGTACCAGCAAAGGTGACCTATTGTCGCCACTGTTGAAATGTACCACTCTTTAGGCTCACATCCACTGTTTGGTCTCCATAAACATTCAGTAAGTGTCAATGAATGTCAATAGGTGCAATTTTTTTCTGCATGCTGGAATCCAATTTCACCCCTTTGCTTCATAGGCACTTTCATGTCTGATGCCATTTTGTCAGAGTGCCCTTCTATTGCTGTCTGTCACGCAGCAGCAAAATGTAATGAAATGTTGGTGGAAAGGTTCAATCTCTATTACCATGCCACCAACATCCACCTCTGATGTTGTGGGCCAACATGATGAAATAGGACGCACTGCTTTCTGGTCAACACACGAAGCCACAGTTAATATCTACTGAACCAGAAACTGTGACTTAGTTCTTTTTCAGATAAAATGGGGGAATTTGATACAGACTCTGTTTAAAACCCCAAAGCTTTTTTTTTTGTCTTTCTCTTATTTAAGGAAATAAGCTAAAAGCAAATCTGTCAAGTTATGTGTGCTGCAGAGCAGTGTTCTGTGTTATCTCTGCTAGATATCTGTGGTAAAACAGGTTAAATACCTTGATCCTGGCAGCTTTCTGATCATAATCTTTGCATCAAAGACGCTTCAGAGGTGCAAAGTGAGACAGTGTTTCAGGAACTATAAGGAAACGGAAATATTTTTTCCTATGAGAAAAAGTATTCAGAAGATTTCTACAGATTTTTTTAAGTAAGCAAAAATTTTGAAAGGGGCACATAAACACATATAAATCTTTTATTCACGTTAGAATCTGCTTTGACAGAGAATTGATTATTCCCTTGAGTAAATTAGGATTCCAAGTGTCATTGTTCTGGCAAAATCTATTTACATATAGGATCTGCCAACATCCCATTTCTTTCCAGCAACAATGCCAAGTAATCATAAATGATGGCAGAACAATTCGGTTGGAAGAAAAAAAGTATCAGAAATCAGCAGAAGAACTATTTAGTTAAAATCTGTTGTATAATCCTCAGTAGGGTGTTGTGCATTCCAGATTACGTGGTGATCTAAGGAGTCGCTAAGGCCAATAGTCTAGTTCCTTTGCCCAGAGGAAAAATGGTTTCAGAAAACAAGAAACTTCCAAGACAAGCTGGAGAAGAAGGACGTTATAGAGTATGTTTAGGAGGGAAAAAAAAAAAAAAAAAAAAAGCCAAAACTTTAGTTGTTTATACAACTCAGAGTACATTATGTACTTACTCCTTTTACTTACCAAAACATATGGTAGATAACTTTCCTGAGTAGCTAGAATCCTTGGACATATGAGGCCTCTAAGACCAGTAAGTTTACAGCAAGGTTTCTCTAGAGATCCGTGCTTTTTGTCCATTGCATATTCTGCACGGCCAGCTTCCTCAGGATGCCACAGGCAGATGAGCTCACCGTGTTCACTTCCAATGCTCTGTCCAAATCACACGTCAGGTTGCTGCCAAACATAAGCTGGTCTGAAATAACACTGCTTCACAGGCAGGAGTGGGAGACAGGCTGCCTCTCTAGACTGCGTCAAATATGGCTTTTCTTTTTCTTACCAAGGTAATTTCCTCTCTTATTACTGCTACAGTGGGAGAGAAGACTGAAGATTTTCTCTGACAGCTGTAGAAGAGTACAGTGAGGCAAGGGGATGTTTCCTACCTTTTGAAAGATGGTGTTTAGGTGCCTTTCCCCTTGGCGGAGCTAACAAAATGCAAACCAGAATGAAATATTTTGGACTCCAGTGTGTTTGCTATGGATGCAGTGCCTGTATTTAAAAATGGAGCTAGGAAGAGAGAGATTCGCTAAATGTTTGATTCCTCTTTGTCCTTTTTTTTTTTTTTTTTTTTTTTTTTTTTAACATTTGCCAGTCCTTTATAATCTTATCCATTTCTTTTCTGCTAAGTTATTTTAACTTATTTATGATTTTAACCAGTTGCTTATAAATGCCTGCTATAACTGAATTTTGGACTTCTATAGTATAATTATACAATTACATCAAAGTATATAAAATAGGAATAAGACATTTCAGACAGCTTTTGTGTGATGTTTTTCCCATTTATTTATGGTACCTGGATACATTTTTTATCATATTTCTTTTCCCTTGTTTGTTTTACAGCTCATTTAACTGATTTTTTTTCTTTTTTTTTTTCCACAATCAGATACACTTCTGAGTATTTAAGTAGTTTTTGCATTGAGTAAAAAAAAAGTCCAAACAATTTCCTGTCACAGAGATTTTTTTCTTTAACTTAGAAATGATATATGAGTTAAAGTAAGCAAGTTTGGAAGCACAAGATTCCCTCTAGAGATCACTATTTCAAAATTTTTCTATCACTGATCCAGTGGAATTTGGAATTGTAGTTTGCAATTTCTTTAATAGCAGCATTTAAATGAAAGTGGTACAGGAATGAGAGAACCTTTGCAAAATGCAATTTTTATCCAATTTCAAGCAGAACATCTTGCTTTGCTGCAGATATGATTTAGTACTAATTGATTATTGCTTTAGCAGAAAAGCTATTTAAAGTTGTTCCAAGATACAAAACGGACACTACAGCACAAAATGGCATTGAGCGATACTGTGTTTTCTCTTCATTCATCTTGCTGAAATTGGATATGGCCAGAAGGAGTGATACAGCTTCAGTGAATCTTATGCTAATGCTTTCCCAGAAAATGTTTTCTTTTCTCCCTAAATTATTGATTGAGCTATTAGAGATCTGAAATAAAACTTTAATTAGTTGTTAGAGGCTTCACAAAGTATGACCTGCTGGAATGAACGTAGTTGAAAGGGAGCCATCTGACTACAGGAATTGCAGCCAGCAAAACAGGCCACTTCTATGTGCAGGAAGTTAACATTTGTTGCAGATTTCTAGTTCTTTGGGCAAAGTGATTGTTAGTCAAAAGCTGATGGATGGTTTTTAATTGTCTGTGGTGCGAAGTGTCTTGAATCAATGTACTGTCATTCTGAATTTGTAACTTTATATTGGAATATCCTTAGCTCTGTAGGCTAAAATTTATCAGTCTGAATGTATGTATTGTGCAAAACAGTACCCATTGTTTTCTGCTATTGAGATGTTTATTTTTGGATGTTCTCTACTTTGTATTCTATGGTTTTATGCCTGAGATAAAGAGAAGAAAGTGCACTAGAATTTTGAAAGCAACAGAAAGAGCTTATATGCCTGCCTGTCACTAAAAACCGTTCTTGTAATATCCTCAAAATAGATAAAACAAATCATTTTCTGTTTCATGTGGATTCAAATGACAGCAAAGTGCAATAATTCATGATCTGTCTTCCTGACTGTCTACTTAGAAATTTCTCTCCGCCCTACTCAATTTAAGTTTCTTATAGTTGTACTACGTGCACCCGTCTCAGACTGTAGCATTGTTCTGGTGATTTCATTTCAGGATAAAAGCTTGGATTTAATTGAGTATATTATCTGTATAATTGTTTCAGGAAAAGTTACTTTCAGCAGATGGGAAAATAATACTGTTAGCAATTATCATGATTTTATTGTAGAATTTACAAAGTTTAGGAAGGTTTATCAAGTCAGATATGATGTCATGGTCAAAATACCCACCACTTCTTTTTACTGTCATTGGGATTTAATCTTTTCCCATGGAGAACAGGGATTGAAAGAACCTCAAGTGAAAAATCAAGAGCACAAATTCTAGTGTAACAATAACAATAAACTTTGTGTGAGGAAGGGTTTATATGACATTTAACAAAGGAGGATAAGAGCTACTCTTCTTTGGACATGTAAAGGGTGACACAGATAAGAATAGAGCAATCTTCACTAACGATGCCGTGATCTTCTGCTTTTGCCCGCAGTGTGGTTCAGGCTGGTTGATGAAATACAGAGCACCAGCAGACAACAAGGGCAGATGACAGTGATAAAGAGAAAATAAAGCTGGGCAAAAGCCACGTTGAATGAATCAGGAGGACTCAAGGGGAAGGAAGAAGAGGAAACAGGCTAAGGTGGTACTGGAGCATGAGAAAAAATCAGAATGCCACAGCAGTGGGGCTGGCTGAATGGCAGTCTTTACAGTTCACAGATTTATTTATTTTTCTTTTTAATTTGGCTTACTTTCAAATTGGAACAAAGCCATGTTTCTTTCTTTCTTTCTTTCTTTCTTTCTTTCTTTTTTCTTAAATAAAAATTTCTTCAGAAAAAAAAAAAAAATTCCAGGAAAATGTTTTGGAAACAGTGACATACTGTGTTTCCAAAACCACAAATTTCCCCCTGACCCTGCAGCTGCTAAATGGAACTGGCACTTGTGGAGCAGCTCTGTGGAAAGGCGAGGTTTGCAGCTCATCTTCATGCTTTCTCCTTTTGGGCCAGCCACTATGGGCAGGAGACTAATAACAGGTTTAAACTGAGCTATCAGATCCTTTAGATTTATGTTAAAAGATATAGCTTTTTTTTTAATATATATTTTTATATATGTTAAAATTGCTCTTTTTGTAAATGTTGGCATTAACTCACAAACATATATGCTGTATAGCTCCATATATTTACATTTATCTATTCTGTGCAAGGTGCTTATCTGTTCTGTGTAGATGCTTGTGAATTTGTCTGTAGAAGATCTGTACGTGGTTTTTCACTTTTTCACTTTTTCCCTGCATAGCAATCCTAAACATAACAACAGCTGAATTTCTTTTGTTGTTTTGGTTATCATGATCCCTATTAAAGGATATCCATAGGTCACCAAACATTTGCAATCCGAAGACTGAGAAAATGCAATTAGTTTACACTCTGCAATCTCTCATATTTCTTGTGGGTTTTTTTTCTGAGTTACCTGGGAGATGTCAGTGGGGCCCAGAATGATAATGGTTATTTTTTTGTAACGTTCTGTAAATCCTCTTTTGCAAATTTCTGCAAGCATTTTCTTTCCCTGAAAAACTGGCATCTACAAGTGAGTATTCAATCGTACATTTAAGATCCAAATATAGAAACAGTCTTATTTATTTATTTATTTATTTATTTATTTATTTGTGTGTCTGTGGCATAGCAACTAAGCAACACTATTTGAATTAAGCAAATGTAAGTGCTTAATACCCACACGTTTATGATCTATTTGTACAGTTAAAATACAAAATATAAAATACAATCCCAACATCTTGCAAAAAACAACACCGACCCAACAAAAAAACCCACGTAGTTTAAAATGACAAATACATTACAGTCTTCAGGTGGATAACAATGCACCACAGAATCACAGAATTATAGAATGACAAGTTTGGAAAGGATCTACAAGGTCATCTAGTCCACCCATCCTCCTATCACCTTTACTACCCACCAAAAGCATGAAGAACTCGTGTCAGTTATTTGCAATGTATCATTCACCACTTTAACAGTGAAAGAAATAGAGAGTGAAATATATGAAAGAAGAGGGAAAAACAGAAATTATAGGAAATGTAGAAGGCCTGGGTTTGTGGCTAGTTATGTATAGGACTCTTAGAAATAATGGCAGATGTATCTTTTATTAAAAGTTTTCATGTGGCTTTCTGTCTGAAAAAGGAATTGAATTTCTTTTACTTCATCTTGCAAAAAATCTTTTTGCAAAGAAAATTTGCAGTTTTAGCTGATAAGCATTTCAGAAATGCTTGTGAGTACTTTCACCTTGTGTGTGGTTCACTCACTTTGTTATTTTGAATTCTCAACTGTTACGCTTACAACACAAATTGATGTTTAGGAGAGTTTCTCCTTTTTTTTTTTTTCTTTTTTTCCCTGTTTCCTGTGAATAATAGGCTTCTTTATTGGTATTTCATTGATTAGATTATGTAACTGAAACATTGCATATCAGTTTTTTGAGCAACAGCTGTAACATAAGCTCTTGATAACGACTGAACTATGTCTTTGTTGGCATTTGAGGCCCAAATGCAAATGAAAGGTGGTACTTTTCCCTCTCTGAGATTGCCTTAAGCATTTTTGTAATTAATCTACTAAGAAATGAATTCCAAATTAGTGTATTTTGGAATTTACAAGATCTTTGAAGGCACAACTGGACCAACACTTAAGCTTCAATTTAGATATTTGTGGATGTCCTTCTGGTCAGTGAACATAGTTCAATAAAAATTTAATAGATTTTTACACATTATTTTAAATTTCACAGTTGATCAACAACAATCTCACATGTAAGTTTTTACTCTCTCAATCTGAAAGTTTTGTAAACAGATAGTAATTGTAAATATGTCTTTTTCAAATTTTTGAAAAAAATAATTCATTCTCACAATTTCAATAATTTTGACTTACTTCTTGATACCTGTGCTCTGTTCTTTAGTTACAGGACTTCTCAAGAGAGTCACATGTTCTCTCCTTATATTCCAGAATAGATGTAAACCTAGTAACAGAGCTCATGATGAATTTCTTTATACAAGGAAAAGGGTACATTTTTCATATGTCTTTGAAAGCGTTTAATAAAAAATCCCCTTTCTGGAGTATTCATACTGAGAATTCGTAGACATTTTTGTAAGTAAAGCCATATGAAATTAAAATGTATTTGAGACAAATTAGGTACAACAACAATAAAAAAGATTCCCTTGTATTTAGCAGCAAGTCATTAGCATACTTACATCAGAATTTTGGCATTTTACCATCTTTATCTCAAATTTAAATGAAGTTTAAACTAATAACAACTACCAAATAAAGTAGCACTGAGATAATATAAATGAGTAGATGTAAAACATAAGCACTCTTGTGTATGTGAATACATACAATACAAATATATATTAACGATTTTAATGTAGATTAGGTTTCAGGATTTGATTCTATTTTAACGTGCTGTAATAAGCACCTTAAAATTGTTGAGTCCTCTACAAACTTCTACAACTCACTGTGCTCTGCATTCTGAAACTTTTTACATTTTCAACAGTTGGCCTTTTGCTATTTTTACTTATCTATGAAAACTGAGATGTAGAACTGAACTGTTAATCTTGCATACATATTTAAGGATAATGAAACTGGCATGAAATTTGACACTTTTCTTAATTTAAAGAAAAACATTTGGTGAAACCTTTGTTATATTAATTGTGAATAGCTTGGCCGTGTTCCCATTTTTAAGGTGTCAGTTTGTGGTTCTATTGTAATATAATCTTTTCCAAACACTGTGCAATCTGTTCCAAGGCCATGGAGATAAAAGAAAAAAAGAAAGGAAAAAATGTGCATGCAATCAACAACTAATACAAACTTATAAGGGAGAACATTTTTAGTTTTAAATGCATGCTGTTGTATTTGAAAATATTTAGTTTAAAAATAAAATTTTAGAATATAAATGTATATTAAGATATCTTGTTACATTAAACAGAAATCTCGTCCAAGGCCTTCATTTAGCAATTGCCCTTCCTGTTGTTTCACCCACTTGTTCTCACACTTCTCTTCATAGTGCTTATGGTAAAAAGTTAGATTTTATGAGGATGTGTTCTGGGAATTCTAGCTGGGCTATTTTACCCTCATATCCCCAGATGCTGTGTAGCCATTGAAAGGATATTGACAACAAAAGCTGAGCATTGGAATAGATACTTACAGCTACAAAATCTCTTGAGAACCAAAAATGGTCAGAAGGATAGAAGTACTATAATTGAAGAGTTGAAAACAAACAAACAAAAATTACAATGGGAAAAAACAGTGATTTTATATTTTGTCATATGTGTAGGAAAAGTGAGTCTGTAGTGTTTAATACACTCAGTCATGGACTTGGAGACTGAGAACTACAACCAGCTCGGGATCGCCAGGTTAGAATATGTATTCTATCCAGTCCCATGTTGTCTTTTTTCATAGCTAATTCTTTTCAGCCAATTCCCACTTGGGACACACGCTTCGTAACATATAAATTATTTCTTGCTTAATGGAAGCAGCTAAGTTGCTCCGCATTGGCTGCACTAGCATTTAAGGAAAGAACCATGCTAAGTGTGACTGAAGGATTCTTCAGGGTCTGAGGGGATAGGTGTTCAGATTACTTTGAATCCTCTGTGGCTGTACTAAACTACTAATAGTGTTCAAACTAATTTTAAAATATCATACATATAAAATAAATGGATCATACTGCAGTTATACCCACTGTTGTCATATATGTGTTGTATGTGTGCAAGCAAAATCCTCTAGTAGGGAGAAAACCTTATTGCTCTGTAGTGTGATAAGAAAACAAAAATCAAATGCACTTGATGTAATTTACAACTAGGCTAAGAGATGGTAAAAGTAGAGATGTTTGCTTTGGAAGAAGTTGCTAGACAACACTGAATGGGGAAAACTAAATAAGTCTGAAGATATAGTAGAAGAACAACGGAGAAACTCATGAAAATCCTAGTACTTGGAATATCATTCAGTGAAATAAAGGCTATTCTGTGAATAGTACTGTGTTACAGTGTTGACCTGAACTGTTCCAGTCACAGTGTGTCATTATGATACTCATTTAAGAAAGATTTCAATAGTGTGATCTCATACACAGTCTGTGATTAGACAAAAATCTTCTACAGGACCCAGAGAGATTATGTTTCATGCTGTTACTTTTGTAGGCTTGGCAAGATGTAGAAAACCATTTGTAGGTTTCTTCCCAAAGCTGTTGCTTAGTGGCAAGTGTGCAGATGATAGTGACATTATATGAAGACGACAAGGTAGAAAGTCAAAATCATATAGGAATTACATGTTTTAGGTTCTGATCTCCAGAGAAAAGATAGAGGAACGAAGGGTGAAGAAGTTCAGAAAAGACTGAAAATTAAATTGGAGATCATGAAAACATGAGATGCAAGAGAGAATGCAAACTTGTTGAGCCTCATTTAAAACTTTCAACTCTGCCTTTGACTGACTTCATAGTTCTCTGCCCTGATGCTGGCAGTAAACCTGTTCTATCTCAAAACAGAGTCAGTGGTTCTTTCTGACTTTCAGAATATCTGTGGTGTAACTAAGCATCCAGAAAATGTGTAATGGAAGACCTGTTTGCAACATCCTGTTGTGCTTCCTCTTCTGCCAGATTTTCTGATACTGGACTGAGAAACACCTGGCTCATTGCAGTTGGCAGAGCAAGCAAGCAGAATGAATAGAAAGCAATGAGATTAGAAGATGGATGTAGAAATGTTTCTATACTATCATTTGCCATTAATTTTTACTGTGCTTACCCTCAATACAGGTACATGGTATGGGACAGGAAGCCAGGAAGAGTCTTCTGAAAGAGCAGTCACCACTGAAATCTGAAAAGGGAGAGCATGTGAGCAAAATCATTATCTTAGTTCCTCTTCTTTATTAGGAAAATTGTTATTTGTCATTACTAGTTTGCTTAGGCAACTTGTATGTCACCATGTCCCAAAACTACTTGTGAGAGTGAATTAGAGCCTTTACTTTACAATGTACTCCTTTTTTTTTTCTTTTCTTTTCTTTTTTTTTATTTGCCTCTCCACCTCCTGACTGTTGCCATGGAAGCTGCCATTTCATTTCTGTTATACTCCCTTAAACACCTATTAATCCTCTGACCTTTCCTGCAGGCTTGATCCCTTGATCACCCCCAGTGCTGGCAGTGAAAGTACAGAAAGATGACAATGTTCGTTGTTGCAAGGCCTGCATGTTCCCACTCCCACACTTTTAATTATTCTGTGCCATTATATTGCTATGATTTTGTCACTTAACTTCCCAGAGAGATGCCGTGCTGCCTTGTTAGGTTAGGACAGATTTAAAGAAATCTGTTTAAACCTGATTCTAATTCCACAGAGAATTTTCTCTTCCTCAAATCTTTAAGGCCTTGATGAATGCTTTGTGCTTGAGTATTGAAATGTTTTTCGCTAGTGATTTTCAAAACCAAATTGGCTTGGTGAGTCACTAAATACTGATACCAATTTTGTTTAAAATACCAGAGTGCCAGATGACAAAAGCCAGAACAATTAAGACAAAATATTTACATGTTACTCTGTTACTGTATCTTTCCTACCTTGGGAAGTTGGTCATCGTTATTGTCTTTTTATAGTTTTTAGAAATCACAGGCAAATATTTCAGTCTGACAGTAATATAACAACTCCAAAACATTAGTTTTGGAATAAGCAAATGTTGCATTGTGGGAGTAGCATTAATCTTAACTGCATTCATTTGTTATAAGAGCTGGTGGAAATTCTGTGATATTTAGGAAATAAAAGCCACCAGCTCAGTTTTGTTAGTTTTAGTTTTTAGGATGTCTTCTCTAGATGCTTGTATGTTTTCAAATGTTTGATTTTCTTTAAGGGTAGTTTTA
Organism: Chrysolophus pictus; assembly: GCA_037305975.1. Lineage (NCBI taxonomy): Eukaryota > Metazoa > Chordata > Aves > Galliformes > Phasianidae > Chrysolophus > Chrysolophus pictus. The sequence goes on from CM074579.1 coordinate 15,570,138, forward strand.
GCAGAATATCCCAATATTGTCAAATAAATATGAGAAACAACCTTCCATTCATGAAAAAGAAGAAGTTGTATTTCAAGTTTTGTATTGTTTGTGCCTCAGACAGCAGTCCCTCTTTAAATCAACTTTGACTTGTTAATCTTAATTAAAAATATATTTTTTTAATGCCCATTTGTATGTTTATTTCTCTACACAGCAGTATAACTTAGCAATGCTAGCTCTAGTGCACCTGGAACAGATGTTATCTTAAAACAAATACTGAGCACTAACCTTTCTTTCCTCTCTCCAATTCCAACTCTTCAGGTAGCTAGTAGCAGATAAATTTAGTTTCTAGGTTACCAGTGAACCAGATGATAACACACAGAAAATGAAGAGGAAAAACATGTCTTCCTTGCACTGATTTAATTACGTTTTCCTTCTGCTCATCAGATAAGTTATACATAACTTGTGATAAAAACACATTCCTGAAACAAGACATTGCTTTTAAAATGTTGGTAAAATACCTATATAAGTTTTGAGATGTAAATTCCTAACTGTTAAAACGTGCTGTAATGTAATTTAACAACATTTAATACATGCAACCATGTAATTATGCATAATGACTAGTGATCATTGTGTATGCTGATAGCAGGGATAAGGCGAGGCTGTGGTATGCTCAGCTGGTCCTCTGCACCTGCAGAAAGCAGAAAACTCTTCTCACTGTGGAGGAAACAAGATAATGACAGTATGATATTAAATGCAAACATTAATTCTTTGGAGTAAAATACATGGAAGTAGTCTATCAATTAAGATGCAGTATTGTGAACTCTGAAATTATGTTGCCCGTCATCTTAAAGAAAATAAAGGACTAGTGGAATGAAATGCTTAATTCATTGTTTACCACATAGCTGTTAAATCTATTATTTCTACTTTGGAGAAGATTTATATTGGTATTTCAGCTTCTATCTGTGATAAACTCTCTATATACATAATAACTTCTACTTGTGTTCTGAAGTAAATAATGAAATCATCAGCTTGTGTGATCTAATTTTTTGAGACTAAAAAGAAAACAAGGCACAGTGAAAACATAATTGTACTAATACTGGGATTCACAGCAGGTCCTGTTAGCTCAGGCTTAGATGTGCATTAATGTAGCTAAATGGCTTTTGGACATGAGGTGGATTGCATCCAACCAATTTAGAGTGTGGGTGGGGCTATGGCTTTCTACATCCAACAATACAAGTATACACGAAGTTGTTTGGTTATTTATAAAAAGAAACATAATGTGCTTGGGAAAGATTACTTTCTACAGAAATATTTGTGTTAGCATTGGGATGGTGGATGCCTGCCATCTGGGGCTGATGAAAGCCAGTAAGAACTGCTCCCAAAGATTAAAAACACTACTTTCCAAGAAGGAAGTACACTCTAACTCTGTAGCTCACAATAAATGAGCACGTTACCAATGTTGTCTCCATTACTTTCTGTAATAAAAGCCATTAGAAATAGAGTAGTTGGGAACTGTTCTCTCTCATTAACAAGATTTTTCTATCTTTAAGTTATTAGTGATATTATGTCGTATCCTTTGTAGACCAAGTCTTGGACCAGGATCTTAAACAAAGATGATTCAACAGTTGTAATGGTCAGGTTCCTTGTGGCATTTCAGAGTCCACTTCTATTGGTTTCCCAAGCAGAGTGAATGTTAAGGTACAGCAGATACAAATATGGGATGGAGCAAGCCAGTACTCAGCCCTCATAGTTAGGCTCATAGGCTAATCTTTCCTTTTAGTGGGAAACGCATCCTAGGGACCTGGTAACAGATGAACTATTCTTCAGTTTGTTTGGCTTACTTACGTACTGATATTTAAAATGGATAATGAAGCCTACACTGTAGCAATGGCAACGGATAACGTTAGCAAGTTTTTGTATCTTTTTGTCATGGTTGGTATCAGCATTGTCATCTAATTGTGGTAGCTATCTGAACTGTCTTTCATTTTAGCATAGTACAGATAAGAAGGCAATGAACTTAGAAGTAAAGGTTAAATAAACACTTTGAAAGTAAGGTCAGATGAAATCGTCTACAGACAAATACTGATATTGTTAGGTTAGACTGGTGCAGAGGATACTGCTGTGGTTACTGTTTAACACTTAATCTGCTGAACTATCAACAAGTGCATCAATAAGATAATTACTTGTTAACTGTTCAGCTCTTAGAACATTCCTGTAAATCCAGAGTACTCATACAGCAGCCTGTTAAATTATGTGCATTTAAATCAATAACTATGTGCAGAACCTCAACAATGCAATCCTTACACGTCATTTTCTGGATTGCTTTCACTGGTGCAGGAACACAGTAGAACACTTCCTATTGAAGAGCCAGCCCATCTGCTTCTAATAAAGAACATATTAATGATAATTGAATACAGTAGAATCAAGAGGGAGAACACAACTCATGTTCATATCATACTGGAAGAACATAACTATACAATTAGCATTAATATGCAATAATCATTTTCACAAACTGACAATTCCAATCAGCACTGTAGAACACTACAATTAAAACATCAGTGTAATTAAGAGCAAAGCTTTCTGATAGTCCACATTACAAACAAATGACTATAAATTTGAATAATGTGCTCATCATGAAATTGGCTGTTAATCAGAACATAATCAGTGTTATAGTCAATCACAAAGAAAAGTGAGCTATCTGATTTAAGAACAAAACATTGTCCTCCAGTTAATCTATAGATCAGGTTATATGCATGTGTGTGTGTTTTATCCTGGAGTCCCTTTTCCTCCTCAGCTTCTGTGTTCCTCTGTCTATGATTCTGTGAGTTTTGTGTTCAGTGGAGGTAATGCATGTCAAAACTGGGTAAATAGAAGTGAGAAACAAGACATGCATTTGCTTTAGGTCCATCCAAATAATAATTTTATATATATATATATATATATATATATATATATATATAAGTACAAATCAAGGCTACTGACATTACCAATTTATTTCTCTTTAGAAAAGTATTATTTAACTGTGCAGATTTCTGTTAAACAGAATCATTGGTTACATCAATTTCAAGCTAATTATTGAGGGGAGCCAATAAGAAAGATATATTTTGCATGGGCAGATAGTGATAAGACAAGGGGGAATGGCTTTAAAATAAAATAAAGGAGTTTTAGATGAGATGCTGGAATGAAATAAAGTAAAGGGCCTGGAGCACATCCCTTGTGGGGGAAGGCTGAGTAATCTGGGTCTGTTCAGCCTGGGGAAAAGAAGGCTTAGACAAAGTAGTATGGCATGGAAGGAAAAGGGAGAAAGGGTTTTAGAGCAGGTTCAGCAAAACTTGAAAGTCATTTGAGGGTGGTCATTACTATGATTTCTTACTTGTACCAATGCCTCAAAAATCTCCAAGGAGGTTTAATAGGTGCAATAGGCTTTCAATAGAAGTAAACACCAGGTAGCTTTTCTGAGAGCTTTCACTTAGTTTCATAGCAGAAGACTATAAGGCTCACTATTCCAAATGCTACTATATTACAAACACATCATAGAATCAACTCAAAAAATGGTTTGGATTGGAAGGCTTCAACACCTGCCTCTAGCAGGGGCACCTCCCACTAGACCAGGTTGCTCAAATCCCGATCCAGTCTGGCCTTGAACTCTTCCAGGGAGGGAAAATATATAATATAAAACATTACTGATATAGTAGTTATCATGATGACAGATTTTGGCTGCTTGTCTGTTATGAATAATGAATGAGTAAATAAAAATCTAGAATATAGTTCTCAGTTTCAAAGTAAATTAGTGTTTTGAGCTATTTATCAATCAGTAATATTAATGTTGTTAAAACAGTGATAATCTAAATAAATAAATGAGATGTACTTTATAGAAAAAGATACATCCATTAAATCTACTTTCTACAGTTTACATCTTTTTCTCAAGTCTGAAATTGAAGAAAAATTTTAAGGCTGAGGATAATTGACTTTAGTTTAACACAGATGTTGTCTAGATGAAGGGACTGGTAGAGGAAAATAGTCTGGAACAAAAGTTTTAAGGGGAATAATCAATGGTTTGAAATGTGTCTGCTGGTCATCAAAGTACCCTGGGACTTATACTGATCACATTCGACAGTGTTATGAATGATGACACAAAGTATACCCACAGCAAATCTACCTCTTAAGAATGGCAGACCAGAGAGAATTGAATAAATCTCAGGGCTGAGCTCACAGAAATCTTGTAAACTTCCATGTGGAAAAGTGGAAGGTTTTGTCTTGTGAACTGAATTACTCTGTGTAGATTGGGCTAAGAGATAGGAAAGAAAGAAGGGGAAGGCTGGAAATCATTTCTTTTGTAACCTATATTCCCTCTTCTACACTCCTGCCAGTCATTTTCTATTCTTGTCTGAAATAGAGGAAATAAACCCCATCCCTCTTACTCCATCTGCATACCTTGTTCTAAGTCATGAGCTTTCTGTGGAGACTGTATTTGATGTATATCAAACACAATGTATGTGAGGTTTAACAGGCAATCATTATGAATTACAGAAATACACACTATGACAAGTCATGGATGTAACTCATTGGAAAGTAGCAATATATTCCAATTATCTCTCCTCATATATACATATTTTTTCTTTTAGTTTAATTGTAGAAAACACTGGCAGTTCTCTCCTTATTAGTTGTGTAATTTCAGGGCAATAAAAAGAAGCAAAACAAGAACATATGGAATATGGACTTTCAAAAAGAAACAGTTGGCAAAACCATGCCTCAGATTACTGTCAGAATATCAGCCTTTCGGCAAGCTTGGAATAGAACAGATGGGAAAAATCAAAACTGGTATTAGTTTTCCACATTTAACAAAGGAGAGAAAGTTAACTGTCCAATTTATGCTTGGAATATGATAATCTTTTCTTGAATGGTCTTTATGGTAATAGTCGTTGTGTTCTCTGTATTACTGTACTAGGGTCAGGAAGTCACTATTGTGCATATATATGTTCTGAGACCTGTGATCTTAACCATGAAGACAGGGATAAGATGTGAGGTCTATGTGTCAGTGGAGCGCTGGCTCCATTTCATTCACATTGCATGAAATGAAAGCAGTGTGACGAATGGCATGAGTGGGAATGGATTGAATGGCTGCACCTTGCTCAAGGACATGTTTCCACAGGATGCCCAACTATAATGAGTTTCATTTTAACATGTAACCCCTTTGATTTCAGTAGGACTTTTTCTTAAGACTTCAGTGGGAATTTCCAGGCACTGAAGGCTATGCACGTGCTTCTGTTTCTCAGTGTTTGTGCCTTATTGGAATGCTGATGTACCTCTGTATTGAAGCAACTATAAGGCTCTCAGCAATTTGTAAGTACATCTAGAATATATATCACCTTAGAAAATAAAAGTAACACAGTTGCTTCTTGCTGAGATGTAACTAATATCATGTCACAGCAACTACTGGACTAGGTCCTTAGTTCTTTGAGTATGAGAAAATCTGTTCTCCACATATATGTAAACGCTAAAACAAAGGTGACAAGAAAAGTACAGTTTGCTGATCTTTTCAGTGACTGCACCAGTTTTTCAACTGATTAACAGGCATTAGACTGGTTTGTATTTAACAGCTATTCTGAAAGAAACTACTGTAAACCTATGAAAATATTATTCTAGTGAAACGTCCTAGAGAATGACCTAGAGAATTGCAAGTCTTAAGCTAGAAGCAACTTATTTATTAGACATATAATCTCACTCATGTTCTGCATTCAAATTAAAAACACTGAAAATGTTGTCTCTCTACATACCAGTGTCTGTTGCCATTAAGTAGGTAGTGTAAGATAAGTGAGTGGTAAAAATAGTTGCAGTTGATTGCCTATGTAATATTTTATTATAGGATCAGTCCAAATAAGACATTAAATAATGATACATTTTGCAAAATATCACTTTGCAGTTCCCACACAGAATTTAGGGAGATAATTGGAACTTCCCATCTCAAAAGTAGGTGTAACAGCTCTGGAGATTCGATTGTTTTGCAAGGTTCCAAACACCTGCTTCTACAATGATTTCAGAGGAAAATGCAGGTAGTAAATATCCTGTAAAATTAGTGTTGAATAAATTAAAGCCTTCTGGATTAGAGAGAGTTTTCAGGAAAGGGATGTTATGATACAGTCAGCCTTTTGATCTAAATAAGAACCCCATCCCTTCTGAGTTCAGTTGACACAACACCTGCATAGATTTACAAGTTAACCTTCTGCTGTAGTCAATTAGCAGTGATTGTTAACAAACTGTAACACCCTACTTCTCCCAAATCAGCAAAAAGTAATAACAGAAAATACATTTATAACATACTGCAGCGCATATTTAATAACAAACATTTTTTCAAATAAAACTGATCGTTTTCATGATTTTATAATATTCCCCAATTCATTATTTTCTAACAAAAAACACATGCTTTTGAGATAACATCTATCTCTTGCTACCTGTCTATATATCCTGCACTTATTACAAAAGAGCTTTTAAGACCTTTACTTGTGGCTGGCAGTAATTTGCCTAAAAATGCCCTTTAGAGCTGTGTGTGCATGAGATGTAAATCTTGTCTGTGTTATGAAAAGACCACTAAGATAAATGAGAAAAGTGAGCAGCAGCGCACAGTTCATTGAAGTGCCTTTCAGAATAGCCAGTTAGCTTCAAAGAGCTGATCTAGTATCTGATCATGGCAGTTGGGAGGCAGAAGATGAGCTAGGAGAGTTTTCTTTCTTCTTATTAACTGGAGCGTGAGAAATCTATATTTCTCATTCAGATCCTTGGTTCCAGACAGAGATGGACTGTTCGTTTAGGGCTGTAACAATAATCCTTGAGGACTGTGACAAGTTATGTTTAAAGGACTAAAGGCAAAGTTGGTTAAGCTAAAGTTTAGGGTAATAGAATTACAAAAGCATTGATAAAGACTTGTTTGATCAGTTGTGTTGGTGCAGGAAGGCTGTCAATGGATTCCTGCCCTCCTGGAACCTCTGGAAATGTGTGTGATGCTACCAGTGCTCCCAGGAAACAATGATAGATAATTTAGCGCTGTTCTTGTCCTTGGCTATCGCTTACCTGACAGGAAGAATACCTGAAAACCATTATGCTAAAGGTAGATTTTTTTCTTTATCAAGTAGAATTACTGTTTAAAAGATGCCTAACAATAAATTCTTTTAGAAAGCTTTCTCTGTATTTCTATACTCGCCAATGAAGAGGAGAATTAACTTTTAAATGACCTCCACCACTTTGCTTCAAAAACTTGTAGAGAAAATAAAATTAATCCATTAAAATATCTTCAATTTTTATTTCAGCTGCTAGTAACTGCTCCCTGCACTTTAATCAATATGGACCATTTCAAAAAGAGTGATATATTGTGACTAAACAAATGTTTTGTACTGCAAGTTTTCATGCAGCTTCTCAAAATAGATTAATTTATATGGTAATTATCAATACAATATTCACAAATGAGAATGAAGATGAAACTACAGAAGCAAAACCTCTCATATGTTACTTTCCCATTTGACTCTTAAGAATAGCTTTCCCACAACTTTTCGTTTTTTTCACAAACTTCAAAACATGAAGACAAAATCAATCAAGGTCGTGCACTAACTTTGTGAAAAGTTTGGCTTTTACTTACTGGCTTGCTTCAAAGTGGCCTGGAATTTATTATGTAGTTTGAAAGCCAGTCTTCCGTGGTACCTTTGCTTGACCTCTATGCTACTTTTCCTGAGATTTTTCAAACACTTCAACATGTTTGAGTTTTACACCTACTTTTGTAAATTTGACATTGGGAAGGTAAGAATAACATCTTCAATCCTTGCATAATGTAGCACAGTACAACATAATTATCTGAGTTGAACATAAAAAAAAGTAAAATCTTACTGGAATAGCACTTGAACTGCATTAAATTTATGTATTAAATTTGAACTTTATGGATGCACATAGAAATGGAGAATTCTATTTGTTTTGTTTTGAATTATCTATTCGCATCTATTTGAATTTATTTTGCTTTTGAATTTATTATTATTTTTTTTAAATTGGAGTCTTTTTAAATGTCCAGTTGGCTGCGAACTGGAGCTTTATTGGAACTTGGATCACAAACTTATCTTACCATATTAGTTAATTTTAATGCTTCTGATAAGAACTGAAAGGATAGTTTGTACTGCAAGTCTTCTTTATTTTAAAGTGGTAGAAAGATTGGATATTTAGAAGCATTTAGGATAAAAAACTGAAAATACTGAAAATATTGCTCAATATTTATTACTTTAGAAGAAATGAGATTTCAACCAGTGCTGTTTCATATTAACACATGGGCCCTGAGCCCTTCTGCCATGTTGACAGGTACAACGTTTTCAGACTCACGTCAGGAGAAAGTGTTTTTAGGAGAAAGAGGGTCAGAGAAAGTAGCATACTTTTTTTCACTCATCCCTTGGCAAAAGGATTTCTCTAATTCAACGGTAACTTGTCTGAGGCAAAGAACTTTCTTTTTTTTTTTTTTGTACTTAGATGAGGATATATAGAATTCCATATCAAAGCAAAGTAATTAAAATAATTTCTTGGCGTTCTTCCTGATGATTATTCTATTTCTTCCTGTGATAACTCCGAAGACAGTAAAATCTGACCCAATTTCTAATTACTTCACACTGGAAGATGTTATAAAGTAGTGCTAACTCTATGCACTGTGTAGTTGCAACCACAAAAAAAAAATCTCATTTGAACTAGTAAATAATAGGACAATTCAATGCATGACTTCTGCATTCCTGTTGCTTATGTTTCCTCCTCAAATGTCTGCAGAATCTGCGGGTATTCTGTGGTTGTGAAGAACACTGTAGTGCAACCTGGAAAAATAAATGGCATATTTTCTTCCTCCTTTACCTTGCTCTGCTGTTGTGCCACATAGCCCTTAACGTTTTTCCTATCAGAGTGATACTCTACAGCCAATTGCTATGTACTTCTTAGTAAATAAGAACAGTTGGACTAGGCAAAAATTGCTTTATATATCTCGACAGATCTTTCAGTGCAATTTCTACTGAGCAGATTGTAGTTCAGAAATGCCATTTAGCAGGTAAATTTCAAAAGATTTTATGAGAAGTCTGTGAATGTGGGAACATGAATAGTTGTAATGCCACCTCCCCAAATTAAGGCCATTTAGCAATATGTAAATTAAAGAAGGATCCTCATAAGTTGATAGCTGTAAGAAATGACTAAGAATATTTTACAATATGCTATTAGGGAGGATTCACACTTTATTGACCTTGAAAACACAAACTGATTCAAACTGTTCCAGAATTTCTAAAAGGCATAAACCAAAACTGGAGATCACTGGGAGGCAAAACATGCTTCAACTAAGTTTCCATTGCTGTGTTATTTAATGCTTCATGTTACATTTGGTTCTTTGGGGAACATTTCACTTAGTTTTCTGTTCCATTACATGCAGACTGTTTTATTTTAAATTTATTCTGCTGAGAATCTCTCACAGAGTACATGAGAAATCATACAATCACGTAATATTTTGTTTTGGAAGATATCTTTGAAGGTCTTCTTGTTCAACTGCCCTGCACTGAACAGGGACACCTACAGCTGGATCAGGTTGCTCAGAGCCCTGTCCAGCCTGACCCTGTGTGTCTCCTGGGATGGGGCAGTCACAACCTCTCTGGGCAACCTGTTCCAGCAGTTCACTACCTTCACTAGCTAAAACCTTTTCCTTGTATCCAATCTATATCTCCCCTCTTTTAGTTTGAATCCATTTCCCTTTGTCCTATCACTGCAGACCCTACTAAAGAATCTGTCCCCTTCTTTCCTATAGCTCCCTTTCAGATACAGAAAGGCCGCTATCAGGTTTCCCTGGAGCTTTCTCTTCTCCAGGCTGAACAGTCCCAGCTCTCTCAGCCTGTCCTTGAAATGACCTGTTAAGTAGTACCAGAAAAATAATTCTCCAAATATTATAGTGTCTAATTTTTTGTTGCTAAAATAGATGTGTGAACAAATGGAATTCTCTGATTTTGTACCTTAAAGTCGGAGTTGAAGTGTGGAAAAACATAAATACTTTGCATAGCTACTAATGTGATAGGAATTGTTTTTCCTATTTTTCTTTTAGAATTTGAAGGTAAATGAAATGCCTTTAAATCATGCTGGCAACTATTTGCACAAGCTGTGATTCATGCATTTGTATGTTCAAAGAACAGTTCAAACTCTTTTATTTTAACTTCGTTACTTGTAGAACAAACCAAAATGAATGGATCTCTAAGGAAATATAATATTAACAGAAAAAATAGATCTGTGCCAGATGATAACATATGCCATAGAACAGGGAAGTTAATAATTGACAAGAGAGTTGTTTCTTTAATGAACTGAATCATATACAGTGTACTGTTATTAAATGGGAAATGTTCTAGGTATCAGGTAGTTCTGACAGATGACACTGGTACTCTTAATTTAAAAAATGAAATCAGATCTGAATGAGTCCATTAGTGACTTGAAACTCCAGAATTTAATAGCTAATGACTTTTTTTTTTCCATTGTGTTCTGTATGTGGTTACAAATTATTGGCATAATTTACACTTTTGGTGATTAATGAAGCAGTATTTGAAAAAAAATCAGGAAAAATCAGGATCTAATTTTGAATATATTGGGGGCTTACTTGTTCTGAAAAATAAGGAATGAATTTTCTGTTCATAACATGAGTCAGCACAAGGTCTCATAGACTTCAATGCCATTAAACATTTAGAAAATATTTCTGGGTCTATGTGGATCCCATTAAAAAAGGTTAGTTCCAGTCTTGATGAGCATCACCCATCTTGATGGATACATTTCAGGTGTTGTTATGGCTTAAACATGGTTATTTCTGTCATGTGTGGGGTTTTTTTTGCTGTACAGGAATCTAAAACATTAATTTTTCGGAACCAATGTTAGCTCAGTAAAGTTCCTTCTACTTTATGTCTTAAGAGTACTAGCTCTTGTGTAGCCATAGTCCTTGTAATAAAAACTGCTGAAAGTATTATACTCTACAGTGATATGGCAAAAATTTAATATACTGACTACCTGAGAGAAGACCACTGCTTTTGCAACATCTCCATCAACAGCAACTGTTTACTGTCTTCATACCACAAGAGGTACCATCCATTTATACATTCCTCAATAATGGCTCTTTTGTGTGTAAGTCAAATTTTGGATTGTCATTTATTCTGTTTATTAATTTACTCTGAAAATCTCTTAATTTGTGGCTAGGCTTACGATCATGGCAGGTGTACATTTGGCATAAAATGTGGACAATCTTGTAAGATCAATGGAATTCAAATCTGTCCATGTAGTTATGGTAAAAATGGGCAAATATGCATATTTGTGTTTCTGTGATATCTTTTAGAGGAACTACATCAAGGATGGCAGTGTATAAGGAGTTGCAGCTTCTCATTACAACAGAGAAAGAGCAGATCGTGGCTAGGCCAAATGCTTTTGACCCTTTCAGTTTTAGATCAGTTCAACCTTTTTACATCAGTGGAAGAAAAGCTGAACTAAATTTTGATTTTCTTGTCTTATTCTGAATGTAGGGACTCAGTTGGATTATTAGCTATTTTTGGGGTTACGGGCATCTGAGTAGTGGGATTAGGAAAAGTTCTAGCCAACCTCATTTAATAAATTGGTGATTGTAAGACTGTAGCTTTCAGTCTCTGCATTTTCTCTCAAAAGATGACTGGATTTCTCTTAATTGATTGAAGAACTAACAACCCTATGAATCCTTTATAGGAAACGATTGTTTTCCACCTTAGAGAGAAATGAAAAAATGTCTTTATTTCATCTTTAACTTATATGACCGAGGAGTAAAGCAGTATATATAACAGAACACTGTTAGCAGCATTCTGTCACCTGAAGTAATCCTAACAGATCAACAGTAGCCTTGGTAGATCTATAACTTGAATAATAAACTTTGTGTTTTGAGTCTTTGATTGATACTTAAGACCTATGTGAAATGTTTGCTCCTTGTAACATTATCTGCACTATGAGACTTGAGAAAAAACGTGTAGTAGAGGGACATTCTTTATATCTGTAGGGATGATTGCCTGAAAGTAATTTGCTCATTCTTTTGGCAACAAAAAGTATGTCACCTTACAATCATTTCTATACTACGAACTTCTAAGCATTTTTTAAAGTAGCGCATGATCTTTCGGTTGTGTATAGTATTTCTTTAATTTGTGATTATAATATAAAGTATATTAGTGAAATAATTTTGCTTAAATATTTATTTCCATCAGATTCCTACAAAAACATAAAGAAACAAACCTGTTTTCCTCCTCCTTTTTCTTTTTAATTGCAAAGAATGACGTTCCTAGCAGATTGTGTCTATTAACTTTGCCCTAAATGTGATTTCTGGATTATTCTATCCATATTTGTTTGCAGATACCACTGCACTGTGATTTGGTGGGTTCCTCTCTGTAAAAAGAAAGATAAAGAAAATAGACTTACGATATTTTTAATCTATATAACCATATCTGACTCCCGGCACAGGTTGACAGTATGTGCCTCTTATTTTTCAAAGATTGCAATGTTTAAGATTGTGTGATAGTCTATGTAAAATTAATTTGCCTGAAGATTAGAAAATGGACTCCAGTCAGCACTCTGAAGAGACAGGGGGAAAAGCTGCAATATAAATTCAAATTTTCAGGAGGAAGAAAGGCAACACAAATCAGACCTGCCAGTCATGACCAGAACTTTGACACTGTTCTAGCAGTAGGAACTGCTGTACTTTGGGCTTTCTTGTTTGTCGGAAGAGGAGTTTATCTACAGGACTACCTTACAAAAACTTTCATTTGGCATGAAATTCATATAATATTTGGGATGTTTACAACAGAAAAAACCACTCTGGTGTCAGGTCTGGGTACAGCACCAAGCTAAAATTGCCCTCAAAACTTCATCTATAGTTTCCATACATGTACTTTGCCCACTGATCCAGTGGATGCCGTTAAACTCAGGCCTTTGCCTTTAATTCTCCCCTGATATACACTGTTTGGAGTTTCTGACTCCACTGTGATTTTCTGGATTGACCTTGGATTTGTCTTGTCACTGCAAAATCCACTGGACTATAGTTTGAATCTGGTTGCCATCATTAGACATTCTCTGGTTTTGTTGTTTGGGTGCTGCGGGACTGTGTGTCTTCTCTCTGCCCTTGTCTGCTTTTCATGCACTTGTGGCTCCTGGATGGCCTTCTATTGTGAAACAACTCACTTTGTCACTGGAAGCATTTGGTCTGAAGTATTCTTGCTTTGGCTTTCAGGATAAGAGGAAAAATCCTGCCATATTGAGCTGGTTCAAATGCTTGAGGAAGATGTCCACAGCAGCTGGGAAATCTCTATCTTTGTATACAACAAAAATTTGTTTGGACACTGCTCTGGGCAATCTGGTCAAACTGTAAAACTCGACTGAGTTGTGATCTTGCATAGACAGCTGAGGCAACATCTCAGAATGAGGAACTTTCTAATTCTGCTGTCACGAAGTAGCTGCTTGATATTTATCCACTTGAGACAAAAGATTTAGCAGGAGAAATAGATGAGGGGAAGTAGTTAGTGAGTAATAGAGTCTGCAGTGAAAGTAAGTCATCAGTTAGCTGCCAGCATGAGATCAGAAGTTGAAACAGTTTGGGGAAAAGATGCACTCTTCTGATCCCCAGAGCTGGGTTAGGTGTGAGAATAAGGAGGAACAACATGTGATCAGATAATTAAAAATCTATTTTAATGCCTATCCAAAAGGGAAGTGAGTTTTTCAGAGGAATGTTATTCTGGAATATCTAATCGTTTGCTCAGTGCTACAGTTTTATTTCTTCTTTTTCTTGTTTTTCTTTTAACATATTTTATTAATGTATCTCATTTGAGCTATTCATCAAGAGATGAACAGGGTGTTTTAAACTAATTTTATTCTGAATTTTGGCAGGGCTGAGTTAAGTGCCTGATTTCAATTGATGGGGAGTGAATGTAATAAACAGCTCTGATTTTAATGTAAGATTTTGTGGATCTGCATTCCTGGTAGGAATTATTTAATGCATTACCATTCCCCCAAACTTTAAAAATAACATAAACAGACAAACCACACAATAAGGGAAATTTCCCTTAAAAATAAGCAAAAAATCTTTTCTCAGCAGGCTTGCAAAAATAGTATTTAAAACCTTACTACCCTTCTGTTTTAAAGCCTAAAAAACTGGGCACAGATCTGTTTCTGATCATTTGTTAATTACTGCACTTTGTACGAAAATAACTCCCTGGGATTAAAAATTCTGGTTGCAGCTGTGGAAAGAGAAATTCAGAATATTAATGAAACTAAGATTTTTGTAATCTTGAGTATTTTTGTTCTTTTTTCTCTCTTCTTTCAGTATAAACTGCAAGAGAAACATAGAACAACCAACTGAGAACTGCTTGATTTTTTTTTAAAAAAGCTTTCCTAACAGAGAGAGGAGGAAAATATGTACTTAACGTTATTGTACTTTAAATACAACTTCTATACCACCTTATATCATTGAAATATTAGAGAGAAACATGCGAGGAACAGCATACAAGGACAAAAGCTCTGCAAAACCGAGACAATTATTTCAAAGTTGGGCTAGATGATCTTAGTGGTCTTTTCTTACCTTAATGATTCTAGGATTCTGTGAAAGCGGTATTTTGCGTTTTTAAGACCATGAGAACTAAGTCCATTCATTTGAAAGATATCCAATGAATTTAACTCATTTCTTTTTACTGCAAACTATTTATTGGGCCATCACTACTACTAACAATCTCTCAGCATCTCATATTTGTATTATCTTGCTACTTGACCCAGAGTCGAAAAAATGTCCTTAGGAATTTCTGCTTCCAGTGCTAGGCTTCAGACTGGGTAACCGTCCACATAACCCTCCATGCAAAGCGGTGTACCTCCAACTGTCTTGTTATAACTCATCCCCGTGGCTTTTGATTTACAGATGGTTTGTGAATGAACAGATCAGTCCACACACAACCAACTGCATTTCCTGGATGCTGCTGTCAGGTGTGCTGCAGGCTGTGACAGGAGAAGCATAGAATAACTAAGGTTGAAAAAAACCTCTTAAATCACCTGGTCCAACTGTCCACCTTCCATCAATATACCCACTAAACCATGTCTGTCAGTGCCACATCTACGATTTTCTTGAACATCTCCAGGGATGGTAACTTCACCACCTCCCGGGGCAGCCTGTTCCAGTGCCTCACTGCTCTTTCAGAGACGTTTCTTCTACTATTCAATGAGAACCTCTCTGGTACAACTTCAGATCATTCCTTCTCATCCTATCACTAGTTATACAGGAGAAGAGGCCGACCCTCATCTCATCGCAACTTCCTTTCAGGTCGTTGTAGAGAGCAACATAACTTAAAAGAAAACTTCCTGGAATCACATTTCTTTGAAAGATAAGAAGGAAAAAGAGTACTATTTTAAATTCATGACTCGTAGTGTTATTGATATGAGTCTTCAAACATCACTAAACTCAGGCTGACAAAATGGTTCTGAATTTGTTGATAATGGAGAGAGTTGTAAAATATTTCTTGATAAACATATTTGAAAGGCTATTACTTTTTCTTTGCAATGTTTTCTTAGAAATAAGGTAGGAATGTTTCTAGTGGCATTAATTTATATAGGTTTTCTTGTTAACCCTAGCATTTCCTCTAAGAAGAGGATCCCATGAAGTGATATGTTATGTGTGATCAAATTCTCCAGATGTTTGGGCTTCTTGTATTGACAGAGACAAACTGGGCTGAAGCAGGTCTGTATAATGGGATACACCAAAATAGCACAACTACTCCAGGAAAAGTATTATGAGCACATGCTTGCAGAAAGCTTCCTTATCTTGAAGTGGAAGAATATTACACATCAGAAGGTACAAAATATGTACATGTATGCAGTTATAAGAGAGGTTGCAGGAAATATTTAACCACAGTGCTCTGATTAAACATGAATTAAGCAAAATGATTTTAAAACTGCTTTGGAATGCCATTTTTCCAGAGTAAAGTACTTTTTGCAGGCATTTAACTTTGCTATGAACACTCCCATTGATTCCAGTAGGACTGCTCTCATAAATTAAATACAAGTGCAACATGCAAGATTAGCTCTTTTCCCACTGGAATTATTTCAAAAATATATTGATATAAATATAGATAGGATTAGGTCTAGTTTGTCTAAGAAGTATTTCACTGCCAGGGTAATACAGAAAAGTGCATTTCTAAGCATTAAGTTCTGAGACTCTAATCTCCAGTCTAAATTTGGGATAGAGATGTGCCACACTGTGCTTCAAAGGCTCTCCAGACCTGATGTTCTGCGTGTTAGATCCACATCCTAAAGGCAGGTTTAAGATCAGGCTATAGTTTCATTATGTGGGATACGAGACCTTTGGGCTTTGGAAGCTACCTACCTTTCTCTCCACATAATTGTTTGTATGCATGTATATCTGCATATATGAATATATCACTGTATTTTTATGTACGCAGGGATTAATCCAATTCTGGATCAGAACAGGTCTATGAGGAGTTACGTTGGCACATTACAGGAGATATCCTATGGTGAGATTTCCATTTCTCAGTGTAACCACAGTTTCTCCACTGTAGAATTACAGCTTTGGTCTTAACCTGGCTATCTTTAAGAGGCCTGAACTGAGGGGTGAAATCACAATGTTTAGTGAAGAACCTTTAGTTTCTAGAAGATGAAAGAGTGAGAGGGTTAGGATTACAATGTTTAAGTATTACACTGACAGTATCATGCCCACGTGATTGTGAAATTGAAAAAGGAATGGTTTGTGCATTTTGCTAGGGGCAATTTGTGAAAGAATAGTAGCAGAACATGTTATGCCAAAAAAGAAAGTAGTTTTTATAGGATGAACTGTCTACTATCTGAACCCAGAAGAAAAGACTAAAAATGAACTTGTTTTAAAGTGTTTTGTGGAAACACTAAAAGTGTACTAGAAGAAATTAGACTGATAGAAGAGATAAAGGTCCTGCTTATTCTGAAATTGTCCTTTAACAAGCAAAGTAAAGCAGAAGCCGCAAACCAGTGATAGAAATATAAAGTATCATTTTTCTCTGTAAAGCACTGTCATCAGTCAGTGAAAGTCTGTTGCAGGGTTCAGTCACAACTGGTGACTTTTGAGGAACAAAGAAAACCTTTAAATGCTCTGCAGCTGCTGATAAAATCAGGTAAGGTGATAGCTGGAAATTAGTACCTGTTCACTCTCCCTGCAGAGAGAGAGGCAGAATTTCTCATACCTATCTGCTGCCAGTTAGATTGATATAACTGCACAGAGGGAATTCATACTTAGTTTGCTTAGCAGTTGTTTATTAAGAATGCGTAATGGTACCTTGTGACAAATAGAGATCTGTTGTGGTAGGTGAACCCTTCCTGAAAAGCTGATATTCATGCAATACGGAATAACTGCAAAAAATGAACAAAAATTGAATGGCAGGAACCTAAAGAACTTTTGTTTTTTCTTCTCTATAGTTGCTCATTGATTTGTGCTGGTGCCTTCCCCAGGAACTGCATTTTTGAACTTGATTCATAGAGCCTATTTCCAAATAGTAAATGCTTGAAAGGCATTGTGCTTTAACTTAAGAAATTGTGTCTTCAAAGCGTTAGTAAGATGTTATTTACAGTGGCTGACTTATACTTGGTTCTGTCTTTAGCTTATGTTAGGGACTGCTTGGAATCACAGTAGGAAATGTTTGGTGAAAAACAACAGCCTAAATGATTTTCTTTTTCTTTTGTTCAACTAAAAAAACAATTATGCTCTGTAATGTGAATTTAGTCCAGTCAAATCCTAGAACCTATTTTAATGTAAAGAGTAATCATTAAAACAAAGAGAATAAATAACAAAGTTCTGATAGTGGCTGTATATGCAACAAATCTAGTACAGAAGAATGAACGATCACACTCTCATACACAAAGTCTTTTACTCCCACGTGCTTGTTTGCATTATAAATTAATGTGGAAGCCTTTCACTGGTGAAATGGGAGAGCCAGTTGTTTCCAATCACATGCACAAGTGAAAGCATTGGTGTAATTAATTATGCAGTCACTTGTGTCTCAAATAGAAATAGGATTAACTCCCTGTGTGCTGCCTCTTTTCCCTTCAGCTGCATAATAGGGTCAATTAATATTTGGAGTCTCCAGATAGGGATGAAATAGTAAAGTTGTTTAAACTAGAAATGTCAAAGAATAGGACTATGAAATTGTATTATTTATTATTTTTTTTAAGCAAGGATACACAGTGAATGGATTTCTTTGTTGAAGTTGAAACTGTCCTCTGGGTTAAATTAGGGTAAATACAAAGACTAGCATTTTAGAGTGCTTTGTAAGTATAAAAATATTTATATATATTTGTATAATCATAAACATATTCTTGGAAATGTCCTTTTAGATTGTTGTATATGGTTTCCTTAGCAATGCATAAACATTACAAATTAAAATCTGTGCTCACTTTTTTTTTCAGCCTGACCTCAGCTTTGAAATAATTAGAAATCATCATTTTACTCTGTGCATTTTACTGTATTTAGTAAGGTTTTGTCTATTGTGTAGTTCTAATATTATCTTTCCTTATTATGTCCTAATTTACAAGCAATTTATGTAACATATTTTAAAAAGAGACTTTTTTTCCCCATAAACCATTAAAAATAATGTGAAGGTTCTCTCAATTTTATTTAAGTCAGACCATTTTGTTTGATTGGCTGTGGCTAGCCAAAGCACCCTATACCATATTGTACATATGTCTTCCTGTTGAATCAAATAAACTGGAATCTCTTTTTATGTCAAATGCTACTGTATTTCCCAGAATGTATATACTTTTTGAGAAATTTGTAAGAAAAACTAATACAATTAAACGCTACTTACTACACATATTATTGGTTACTGTCATAGAGCATCTTTGAGTTTGAGAAAGTGGCTGTAAACTTCTTTCTCTGCTTTTTGTAGTGTTTCTAAGCTGCAGCATCTTCATGCTGCTGTGTTGTGACACAGATTCACATGTTTAGGACAGTATTAGCTCCAGTATCTCTTCTGTAAAACTGAGAAAAGGAATCCTTCCCCCAAACCTTGCTTAAATCTGAAGCAGGGAGTGAATTTGAATGTGTTACAGTGACTTGAACATTTAGATGTTACAGTGACTTGAACTGTGTATCTCCTTGAGTCTCTCCTGTCTGATGTTTCTTTATTTTGCACTGAATACTATAATGTTCATTAAAGCACATAGTGTGAGATCTGGATAACATTTTAGCTTGCATGTCAAGGCACTTGGGCTCTGGTCTCTGCTCTGGAAAATGTTAAATTATTTAAGCAAGGGGAACATCCTCAAGAAGAAATACCAAGTATGCCTCCTAAAGTAGCTTTGTGGCTTGTATTTATGGAGTTACCCAGGCATCTATGTGTTTACATTTTGTATGGCAACTACCTGCGTTCTTTTCTCTAGAAAACCAAGTTTCTAGAACTGCAGATTTCCAGAAATTGATTCACAATCACTGAAGATTTTTAGTCTTGATCTAAGAGAAGGAAAAGGCTTATGCTGGTTGTGCTTACTCAGTCTCAGTTACACCTGTACTCTGTTTCTTATAGTGAATGGAAGTAGACTAAGAGATACTGATCTAGAATGTGAATCTAAAGTAGATGCTGTGATTTTTCCCTCTGGGCTTGGATGTCTTGATTCAAAATCAGATTTTTTCTTGAGGATCTGTGCCATAAGCTAGGCAATATGAATACCTCTGCACTTGCTGTGGTGGTAACCAGCTTCTCTAAAGAAAAACCCTAAAGCAGGAAGGAGTCATTATTTAGATCCAGAGAAAGGCCACAGAAATGATCCATGGAATGGAACACCTCTTCTATGAGAACAGGTCTGTTTGGCCTGGAGAAGAGAATGCTCCAGGGGAACCTGATTGTGGCCTTTCAATATTTAAAGGGGAGCTATAGGAAAGAAGAGGACAGACTCTTTAGCAGGGTCTGCAGTGATAGAACAAGGGGAAATGGTTTCAAGCTCAGAGAGTAAATTTGGGTTAGACATAAGGAAAAAAATCTTTTACTGTAGGGGGGTGGTCAGGCACTGGAACAGGTTGCCCAGGGATGTGGTAAATGATATTTCAAGGCACTTGAAAGGTCATTCAGATTAAACTGTTTTCTTCCAGCCCTGAAGAAATCTTCTATTTATGCTTAGCAAATAAATAAATAAGAAAATACATTGCAAAAGGGGGAGATCACCCACCTCTACTTTGCTATCTTGTACTAGAAGTGGACATGGGATATTTACTCCTTTATTATTTAACTCTATTATGGTAGCGTTCTGTGTTTTTTTGTTTTTTTTTTTTTAAGTTTTTCCCAGTACTTTTGAATCATCATTTGTGATGAAACTTTTCAGGGAGATCATGAACTTAAGACTGAATAGAGCCAGAAGGAAAGCAATATTTCTCATGATGAACATGTCTCTGGAATTTCAGCTGAAATACTTGCTGAAAAGCTTCCCTTCTTAACTGCTTCTCTCCTTCATTGAACTACAATAAACAGTTGAATATCTCCTGCTATGAGAGATACCAAAACATATTTTGGGGCGAGCAGGGAGGCAGGGGATGTATGACTAACATCACTTAACGCATTCAATCCCACTCAAGGGTCCAAGAATTCTCAGGTGGATGTTGCCTTGGCTTTGCTTCAGCATGTTTCCGAACGGGAAGCATTGGAAAATACTGCTCTCTTGTGGTTAAAGAGAGAATAACATCTGGAAAAGACAAAAGGGTTTTTCACGTAGATGCTAGATCTACCACTATCAACTTAAATGCAGTACAAAACGTGGTGTTACTTGTTTGAGAATATTCTCATTATATTTCGGAGTTACTAATATTTATTTATTTATTTACCACAGACATACACCTTTCTGGCTTCTTTTTTTTGTTTGTTTTCAATGAGCTGATAAAATTCCTGAAAGAAAGATGACAACTTCTGATTCAGTCCTTACATTGCTTGTTCTTGGCCACAAAATGTAACATTAATGTGAAATGAATTTGAGTCATGAGGGACTAAAACTTAAAAAGTTTCTGTCTAACTGTAAAATTAAAATATTGTTTTCACCTCCTATTAACATTATCCACAAAATAAACAAGAACTGTGTTGTTAGAAAGGAAGTAGCATGACAGGGCATAAGGATCCCCTGCTTCACATTCATCCTTTCAGAACAGAGCTCATTTGAAAAGTGATGACTTGACAAAATTGGTGTCAGCATGTAATTCCTTGTGCTGTATGATTGAAAGATGGCTGTGATAAATAAATAAAGAGGGAAGGAAGAATAAATAGGAAGAAACAGGAAAATCTGTGACTGCGTGCAATGTGATGGTCTGGAGATGATTTTTAGCAACCGAATTTTGCTTGTTGGTGGCTTGGCAGTGGTTTGAAAGGCTCTGATTCTGGGAGAATCCATTCTATTCAATAAATGTCAATACATTCATTTGCTTTTATTTCCCACTCCCTTCAGCTCTGCATTTTATCATCAAAAGGTGATGCTGAGTCACCTCAAAATTTGAGATCTAGGATAGCAGCTGACTGAACTCACTCAAAAGTTCCCTTTTTTTTAAAAAAAAATTTTTTTTAAGCCACTGGAATTCTTCAGGTGTGCTGGAGCATGTCCCACGAGCAACTGTGAACAAATTCTGTGCTTCAGCACTGCTCTGCAGAGCACTGTTTAGATTAGTGTGCAGACTTTATCCAAAAGACATCTGCTGCTTTCCTTTTTGTTTAGTTCTCCAATATCTAAAATATCTCAAACCCAACTCCTCTCAATTTCTTCGGTATTCGTAAATTGTTAACATCTCTTGCACACATCAGTCATTCTGGGTGCTGGATGTTGCTTTGTGATTAGGTCAACAGTGGGGCTTTAGCCAGTTCTGTTCTGCAAAGTGATTCAGTGACAAGATTTGGCCTATGTTTGTGCTTTGTGATCTACAGAATGTACTATAATAGATACAAAAGCCCTTTCTTAATAGAAACATTGGCATTTTATTCTTATACGTTTTTCTTGTACTTTATTAAGATGGAATGTATGTGAAATGGTACTTAAGGTTGACTTTTCCCCCTATAGTGCAGTCTGACAGATTCTCTTGGCCTGTTTAATCATAGAATCATAGAATGGCCTGGGTTGAAAAGGTCCACAATAATCATCTAGTTTCAATCCCCTGCTATGCTAGCCAACCACTAGACCAGGCTGCCCAGAGCATGAAATACTTGGCTAATGTGTCTGTTTCCACCTCCCCTTCCTCTCCCCATTTTTTTTTAACATTAGTTGCAATGCTTTATTTGGACCTAGAAAAAAAAAAAAAAAAATCATCATCTTTCTTCTAGAACTTAAATGCCTGAATGTACTGAACTTATGATTAAATCTTCCCCAGACTCGTCTCTGTCCAAAGAAGCAAACTTAAATTAGGAGTTTATGAGTATGGTGCTGTAAAGAAACAGTTATGTCACATCCCAAACTGATGATTGAGCAGCTGGTAAAGGGGGTGGCTGGCCCAGGAAGCACAGGTGCAAACAATTCTCTTGTGCTTCCCACCTGACAAGAAGCCTGGGTCCACCCCTCCCTGGGCTCATTTAAGGGCTAGCCTCCAAAGTAAGAATGTCTTGAGGATGAAAGCTGCTTCCTGAGAAAGTGTTATATAGCCTGAGTTCCTGTCACTAGTTTGGTGAGTCAACTTCTTCCTAAGTGTATGTTATTGCTACTGTAATGGTGCTTTGCCTGCTATCACAAAGAATTTGTCTGAAGAAATTTTGCTGTTTCTAAGGACCTACTAGTACTTCATAAGAATTTAAAAGAGCTGCATGGAACATTTACTGTATGTGTACTGTTTCCATGGTAGCAGTCTTTTAGCTGTTCTGTTGCTGCTTTCTAGATTAGATACATATAAGCCAGATGGCAAGTGGGCTGACGTTTCAGTTTGAATTGTGCCAGATGTAATTGATGTCCTCATGTTAAAGTATGCTAATAATTATTTGGGAAGTATATCCCATTTGGTTGGCTGAATTTGTTGAGCTTTCAATGGGGAAGATTCCCTGTGAATCTCTGTTAAAATATAATAGGAGAAAGTGTTATGTTCTCTTGAAAAATATTTATGTGAGTAAGCATTGCTGTAATTTGCGTGGTGCTGTTGTTTTTCTTAAGGAGGAATGTCTCTTTGACTTGAGAACAGTGGCTAGTCAGACCATCGGGATACAGGCTGAACTACAAAATATCTAAATGTTCGGATTATGACAATATCTTGAGCTTTTGAAATTGGTAGAAGCATGAATTTTCATAAATCACATGATGCAATCTAAGAATTTCAATCTCTGAAGGAATTCACAGAGGAGGAGGGAGCACCAGAAAAAATGTGAGATGCATTTCAGCTCAAACAAGAGCCCAGAGTTTGACATTTATTGAAAGACTTTTGTATTAATCTAAGACTTTTGCCTAGTCAGCCGGCAGTTCTTTGTGGATCTCTGCTAACAAAGCTACAGAAGGATGGTACCGCCTTTTATTTGTTCAAACGTAGCAACGCAGTTAAAGGGTCTGCAACTTTCCATGAATGCAGCCTGCTATAGGATGTGTATGTTCTGATTTTTGTTGTGCTGTGCGATAACTGCAAGGCTGGCAAGTTCTTCTCTGTATCCATGCATGCTGACTCTGAAGGTTTTTTTTTTTTTTATGTTTTTCTGTGGCTAGAACATGGATGAAAGCATGTGGTTTGGCAGATAGAACGAGTATGTGCTGCTAGTGTTTTGTCAAAGCATTGTAATATGTCTACAGCGTAGTCTTCGTGTTGATAGAAGAGCCATTTAATGCTCTTTTCATCTCTCATCTTCTCAACTCAGACTGCATAATGATATGCTTCAGATTTTCATCAGTTCTATAGCTGATGCATGGAAGCAGGGCTTTGGAGAAGTGACAGTGTGACATGGAATTTCTGAATTTTTTTGCAATCCAGCTGTTGATGTGTTGATAACACCAGATTATTTTAAGTACTTCTTGTAGAGAATCTGCACTTATAGGTAGCCTTGAAAAACATGACTAGAGCACGTAAGCATCTCAGCCTGACATAGTCTTTAGCTAACAGAATCTCTCAGCGGGAGCAGAGAGAGGTACTCTGATGGGAAACAGCAGAAATGCAAAGCCAAAGATGTACACTCTTTATTATGTAAAATAAGCTTGTGCCTCTGTGACTACATTTCTTCAGTTTGAGGATTATTAGATGTTGAGATCAAAAGAGAATCAAATCGCGAACATTCTACAGTGTAACTAGCAATTTACAGGTGAGCAGAATGAGTACTCTTTATGCAAAAGTATTTACCACTGTGGCTAAAGCTTCATCGCTGGGCATATATTCAGCTTTCAAATGAGAAGAAATGGCTGGAAAAATGCATAAAACCTGACTGAAGCTTCTTGGCAGAAGAATTCTTTTGTCAGCAGGATTGTTTGGTATTTTGTGCAACTCTGTCAGGCAATGTTTGCTGCAGGAATCAAGAATTTCAAATTGCCAGACAGATACTGTATTGCATTCCATTTTGTCTTAATTGTTTTGAATACAGTCTCATCCTACAGATGCTAGCTAAACAAAAGTAATAGAAAATCAGTAAGCTGTATTGATAAGTGTCTGAAAACAGCTAAGTCTTTTACTTAGCCTTATTCCATTATGTGGAATGAATTTATTTAAAAGTTATGATTCGCACAGTATCACAGACAAGGTTTAAGCTTCCGGAGAACTTCTATTTTTGATGAATTGATATAGTATGTTAAACTTGTTCTGAATACAAACTGTTCTATTCACTTACAAATGCAGAGGCTGCATCATTTTGTGGCTTGTGGAAGTGTTAAGGATCCAGGGAAACCAGGTGTTCAAAATCTCATTTCTTTTGTATTTCAGCACCACTTACCAAAATTGTCATCTTGTGGTTGCTGCTCAGTTTATACTTCAGTAAATTTGAAGAAATATTTACTAGGTTTGTTTTTCTATTCTCTATGCAGGTGTATAATTTTGGTGTTCTTGAATGTTTTACCACTGACTGTTGACTTTTGTGAAGTCAAGATATTGAAGTGCAGTATGAAGTAATCAGCTGCCCCTCCTAGCAAAAATGAGAATGGCTGCACTTATAAGCAGCATGAGCAAAATCAGTTTAAAAAAAAAAAAAAAGACAGACCCCAAACACTTCACAGATACAATCTGATCTACCATTTTTATTCAGTGATTTCTTTTTTAATCTCTGTAATCTTTTTTAATTTAAACAAAATTTTATATATTGTAGGGCAAAATTTTAGAGGAAAATAAAAAAAAGGTGCATATCTTAATTGAGAGATGCAAGTACATAAAAGGGAATCTGCAGCCAAATCATGACAAATGATGTCAGTGAAGGTGATGTCAGATCCGAAGAATAGTCTGTTCTATATAGTCTGAAGATGCTGTGCTTAAACATGGCAGGTATCTCAGCAACACTGTTATTCACTTACTCCTCCACACTGGGACAGGGTACAGAATCAGAAAAAGGTAAAACTCATGGGTTGAGATAGAGAGGGTTAGAATAGAAAAGGAAGAGAACAATGGAAAATAGTAAAGAATATATGGAACAAACAATGCATAATACAATTTCTTACCACCTGCTGACCAGTGCCTACCTAGACACTGAGCAGTGGCCACTTTTCCAGTCAGCTCTCCTAGTTGTATTGACAAGCATGATGCCATGTGGTATGGGGCATTCCTTTGCCTGCTGGCGTCAGCTGCCTTGGTTGTGTCCTCTCCCAACTTGTGCACTGCCAGCTCCTCACTGGCAGGGCAAAGCGAGAAATGCCCTTGGCACTGTGTAAGTACTGCTCAGCGTCAACTAAAACATCAGTGTGTTATCAACATTATTCTTGTAATAAATTCAAAGCACTCAAACATCATACCAGCTACTAAGATAATTCTTTTCAGCCAAAATGAGGACAGATGATATGAGCAAAAGCTCGATGATCACTCAACTTCTGAATACTTTGAACTTAAAGCAACTGATGTGCTGTCCTTTAATAATCCCAAGGCTCTTAGGACATGGACTGATAGGATTTTATTGGCAAGCCAATCTACTGCTGTTTTCTCTTCCCTATTTTTGTATGCACCTGGAAAAGCTCATCTGAAAAAATACATGTGTTATTTTTCTTTTTGATTTTGTAGTAGTCTAATATCCTGATGTAGGACTTCAGCAGTAGACTGAAGACTGTCACAGTCTAGCTTGAAGTATGCTAGAAGGTAGCGATTGCAGGGATATGGATTTCATAAATGAAATATCTTCTTAAGGTAACAATGCATCTATTGAGTCGAAAAGTGTACAATTAAACTCTGGAAAACAAATCCCTTCCCCAATTTACTCTGCTTGCTCTTGGTAAAGCATATTTTTCTTTCTTCTGCTCTTTTGCCTGGCTACAAGGAAGCTTCTTTCACCTTAGCACATTTAGCTTGTTGAGGAGCAGACACTGTTCTGAGGGCCTTCCTGACTCAGAATAAATAGGGAAGCTTTTTCCTTGCTGTAGTGGGACTGTTTTGTTCTGACCTGAACTGATGACTGAGCACCTCATGAGGGGAGCAGTTGGTTAAGGAAGGTGCAAGCCCCTCATGGGCTCATTTAAGGACTAGCCTTAGAAGGGAGAATGGATGAAGGGCCCTTCCTGACAAGAAGTGTTCTATAACCAGAGACCCTATCACCAGTTGGGTGAGTCAACTTTTTTCCATATATGATCATTGAGATACCTAATGATGCTTTGCATGGTATCATGAAGAACTTACTAGAAGCAATTGTCATCTTAAAAGTGAGGGGCAAAACTGAGATGTGAGATTGCAAGACTGAGCAGCCTTCTCTGTCACGTGCATTGAATGGTCCGTAATGCAGAAGGGGGTATAACATCACTACTATTAGTTAAACCTGCACAGATCAGTGTGAGCTTGTTTGTGTGGCTCTGAGCTGAGAATGACTGCCTCTGAGTTCTGCCACCATGTCACTGCTGTATCACTTGTATGACCTTTGCAGATCTTACCATAGCCACAGTCCAACAGGATTCCATTGTGGAATACAGGTATATGCAGACTACTCCCTGCAAAACTGCTTTGGAAGTTCTTCCTGGGTGAGGAAAGACTAGGGAAACAGGCATAGATTTTCTTCTTTCAGAGATAAAATGTCTTTCATTTTCTTTCCCTTCAGACTCCACTGAAGTCCTCTTTATCTCAGTGTATTTTTCTGAGCATCTCTACACTAGTAATATAGTGTCATTTAAAATATCTAAGCCTTCAGAGTAAATCAAGGCTGGAACTCATAGAAGGTGACCATCTTTAGAAGAGCTCTCCGTGGAGCCTGAGAGAAATGCTCTGCTGATCTATTCCACCATTTCCAGAACCAATGCTCATCCTTACAAATGGACACATGAGGCAAGTATTTTGTATTTATTGTTGCTCTTCATCTGTTCCATTCTATATGATAGAGCATGATATGTTCAGCAGCTTTTGCTCAAGATGACTTAACTTTCAACTGTCAGTCTGTTGAAAGGACAATAGCCTAGAAGTACGACACTTAGAATCATAGAATTGTTTGGGTTGGAAGGAACCTTTAAGATCATCTAGTTCCAATCCCACTGTCATAGGCAGAGATATACCCCGTAAGACCAGGTTGCTCAAAGTCCCAGCTTGGCCTTGAACACCTCTGAGGGAAAGAATTTACAACCTTGTTGATCAACCTGTTCAGTGTCTCACCACCCTCGCAATAAAGAATTTCTTCCTAATATTTAGGATAATCTACTCTCTTCCAGTTTAAGGCCATTTACCCTCATCCTGTAACCACATAACTTTGTAAAAATTCCCTCCCCAGCTTTCCTATAGGCTCTCTTCAGGTACCAGAAGCTTTCTATAAGGTCCTCCTGGAGCCTTCTCTTTTCCAGGTTGAAAAGCCCAAGTTCTCTCAGCTGTCCTTGCAGGGGAGGTGCTCCAATCCTCTGATCATTTTAGTGGCCCTCCTCTGGACCAGCTCCAATAGCTCCATGTGTTTGTGTATAATTCCCCACCTGTGTTCTTAAGTATACTCAGTTATTTACAGTGTTTGCAAATTTACTCAGCTTTTCAAAAGTATTAATAATTTTTATACATGGAAGATGGTGTCTCAACACCTTTCTTAGTTATGTAACAAATTTTCTTTTAGAGGTGCCTACCCCTCCTTGTTACAAAGTTGAGAATTTTAGCTATGAGTAAATACCTCAACTCTAGGGCAAGAGATGAATCCTGATTTTAACTGGGAGATGAAAAGCAGTGACAGTATGTGAGACAGTAACACTTTTCCTCTCTGTTCTCTCTCTCTCTCTCTTTTTTTTTTTTAATGTGTAATTTACAAGGATTTATTCACTAGTAGAGTACAGAGCAGTGACTATTGATTATCACAAGTTGCTTTCTGGCCCTGTGGATCACCAAAGTGACACGGAGTTACTAGAATAGGCAAGTAAATATATAGGTTGCTTGAGAGGTAATGCCTGCTGTTTCTTTCCATGGAGCAACAGATACAAAGAGCACAATAATGCTATTTGAGAGAGCAAATTTTCAGCTACGCAGCACAGTTTTTTTGACGTGGTCATCACTATTATGCATTTTCACCGGTGATGAGCAAGAGCCTGACCACCATGCTCCTAAAATAAATAAATAGATTTGCATAGGCTTTTGGAATATGGCTTGTCTTTCACATCACTGTGCTCACATCCACTGTTTGGGCTCCCCAGTCTTTCAACAAATGACAAGGAATGTTAATGGCTGCCATTTTTTTCCACGTGGAGGATTTTAGTGACAAATCTTTGCTTCATCTGCAATTCCATGTCAGATGCCATTTTGTCAGACTGCCACTTTACTGCCATTTGTCACACAGCAGCAAAATGTAACAGAATACTGGTGGAAAGGTTCAACCTCTTCTGCCATTCTATCAACATCTGTTTCTGCTGTTGTGGGCCAATGTAATAATATAGGAGGTGTTACTTTCAGAGCAGCTCTGGTAACAGCTGGTGATGTTATTTTATTTGTTTTTCATTACTCCTATTCTATAAACCATCTGAAATCTCAGATACAAGAAAATGAAAGCATAGATGTGAGACAGACTAGAGAATTGGTCCATATAGTTCATTGGTTTTGACATATCTGGTTTTATGCTGTGTCTACTTAATAGGTATAAGTAAACAAAGTATTTTTTTATAAATTTCCTGGAGATCATTAATTTATAGACATTGTTAGCTTCATAGCTGTGTTACCCTAAATCCCCCTACCCCACCACTCTCCAGTATAACCTGTACTCTTATTTCAGTTGATTTAATGATAGTAAAAGGAATCAGAGTCTATATTATCTCCTTATTAAAATACGTAGAGGAAAAGACTGCATCTGATGCTAAACTTCAGTTCTAATTGATTTTATTTAGCAAATTACCAAAGCTATTAGTTAATAACTAAGGTAGAATTTCTGTTTTAGTTGATGAACGAAATCTCTTATCGTCTGTGCAGCTCCAAATCCCTGCTAGTGTATTAAGAGTTAATGAAACAGTAGGTGGCGCTCAATAATTTGCAAGATTTTTATTAGCTTTTTAGGAACGTTTACTCTGTATTAAAGTAAAGATAGATTTGGTAGCAGCAGTATTTTAATTTTCATAATCTGGACTTCCGCAGTGTCTGCTACACAAGCAGCAGGCTGATCAGGGATTAGAGGACCACTTGAACTGTGAAATTCATCTTTTTTCTAAGTGAAAATATTGTAGGATGACAAACTTATCAAGTTACTGCTAAATAACCTCCATTATATTCCTGTTTGATAATCTGATCAATAACTTGAGTGTTTTTTGTTCATTGGCCTGGTTATCAACAACCATTCCCGTTTACTGGATTCTTAGGAAGAGATAAAACAGTTTGGTTTTGTTGCAGAATGGCATCTAATTTTGACTTACTGAATTTTGATGTACTAAGTACTGATTTTTAACATCCTCTCCTTTTTTATTTTTCATGTTGGAAATGTTTTTGCTGGACAGCCTTCAGCCTCGTTATTTGGGCTCTCTCTACATATGGTGGAGACTGGAAATCCAACCCTCACTATATTTTCCAGAGGAAAACCAATTCTTCTATGTGGTCTATTCTGGTCTTGCAGAGAGAATCTGCTTTGTCTCATGGAGAACTAGGTACTATTCTGTTCTGCAGCACACGACAAAACCCTTAAAACTGCTAATCTGCCACAGCATAAAGCTGAGAATTAGAAGGCAAGATGGGTAAAGGGTTGAGATTCTAGTCTGACATGTAGAAGATCAAGTTGTGTTCCTTTCTGCCCTGAAATACTTCCTATGTGGCTATGGATAACTCCTAAATCCTGAAAGAATGTAATGCCAACAGCCAGGCATTTCAGCCTCAGCTGATGATCTGTGCCTTAATTCCTCTGTTCCTGAGTTCTCCATCTGTAAAATGGAAATAGTAGTGCTGCTCTACTTGGAAGGATAAATATATATTAAAATGATAATATATGATACTATACTGTTGGTTAGTTCATGGAGCTATACCTAAAATAGGTATCTAAATCAGTCTACTTAGAAGAGTGTTGAGGGCATGAAGCTCTATATCATAAAGCACAAGAATCAGACTTCTGCGTGCTTATTTAAGTCAGTCTTTCTAAAAACACAGTTTATATAGACAAACAAAAAACTGATTTCTACTGTGCTGGTGCAGGGATTTATTTTGAAATAAACTTTGAAATATCATAGTTGAGTGAAATTGAGTGAGACCTAAATTCTTTTAGTCTTCTTTGAGTAGTCTCTGAACATAACAAGAATCAGTTAAGAGCTGGGAAGAACTTTTTGTTATGCCTTCCAATGAACTTCTTTTTTCATGATGAAAAAAACCTTTTGTATTTTGACTGATATTCAAGGATTTCAGGAGTTGGAAGCAACCTGAGAAGATCAAGTCCAACCTCTCTGCTAAAGTGGGTACCCTACAATAGGTCGCATCAGGTGAAAGTGCAATCTTGAAAATACTGATGACATGGTGTTACAGACTACTAATGTAATGAGTCACAAAAGAATTTGTAGCTGAAACAAATTCTGCATAAAATTATTCTGTTTTCCTTTCTGTTTTTATATTTTACCCAGTCTTTACACTTTTAGATAGTTAACAAATTCAGAATGATTTAACCCAGTGCATAGCTAGTGTGAACTTTTTGTCCTCAGAGATGAACCATGAAACAGTTTGTGTCCTGTAGTGGTGTCACTTTCCTATTGAAACCTCTTGTGAAGTGTTTGCTTTCCAGGCTCTTGTTAATGGCCAAGATGTCTGTTTTCTTTCTTCCATCAATGCATTCATTGCAAAAATATCTGGATTGGCCCCTTGGTTCGGCTTCCAGCTATGAGCACTGGAAACAGGACTGGCAGATCGCTCACAAGTTGGAAATGCTCCTGTCTTTATGTTGATATTGGCACTGAATCTGTTCCACTGATACAGGAAGTAAAACAGTATTAGAGCAAAATGAGAAAATCTCATTTCTAAGAAACAGAATGTTTTATATGATGTCTAAAACTGTATTTGAAGGAGATTAGTATGTTCCTTTATTTTTGGGAAAATTAACCTATAGGTAGTACTGGAACCAAAAACACAAATCTGTTTTTTTTTCTAGTGGCAACATCACCTGAGTATATTAGTACCCTTACCTGGCACTCCCTTGGTGTCATTCACTAAAATAAAGCAAACAGTTTTCTGGCAAATACACACAAGTAAGTTTGAACACTTTTCCTTGTAACTCTTAGGGTATATTCTTTTGCAGAAAATACAAGGCAAGCATAGCTGAAGTCTTCTCAGATTAATTCACAGGAGAATATTAATCTCTAGAAATCTTAATAAACTCAGACTTTGATTTCCCTTTCCTTCTTTATACAGACAATCCAAGAAGCCCAGCAGAAAATGGGGAAAACAGAAGCCAGACAAAGCAATATATAGAATGTGAAGTACAGCAGGTCTTTTTAGCATGAGATAACCATATGGCTCTACAGAAACCATAGGATAACAACCATCCTAATTATAGATCAGTGATGAAAGAAAGCTTAACCCTAACCCCATTAAAGCAGCAGCTGAGGAGATCTCTTCCCAATGGAAGAATGTGGTAGTGTATAAAGGATGCCACAAAAGTCACCTAGAGATTCAGGATAACAATCTGTGTATGATCTTACAACAGTTGCACTGACTTGATTTGCTTTTAACATGCACTAGCCCAGTTGCTATTCTCATCATAGTAATGAAGGTCCTGAATCCTTGCCTTGGAGAACATTTTTCAAGCAATTGGTTATCTACAGCTCATGACAATTCTCTTTATTCTGCTGGTGTGCCTTGTCTTTTTTTCCCCTGATTACAACATTGGATAGCTAATTGAAATGCTAGATATTCAGAGTTTATGCTGTGAGTAGCTTAGTGCGTGAGGCAATTCTCTTGCAGGCTTTTTACTGCGAATAGTCACCATCTCTGACTGATGGTATTCCAGTACAGTAGCTGACTTTCCTTTTACAAGAATGAAGATCATTTGCCTCAGAAGAATTAAGGAAACTTACTGGTGGAAACTGTTATGAACTCTCTTCTGCTCCTGCAGCTACGAGCTGCCTTCTGCTTCTCGACTTTGATTCTCTACCACTCCATTCTTCAGTGACTTTATCTAAGGGACAGTTCTCTAGCCTGCACTACACACTGAATTTGTACAAGAAGCTCCTTACATATACAGAAATACTCTTAAACATTAATGGATGCTTCAATACTTCAGAGTACCACTGGAGTTTTTAGACTTCTGTCAGGAACGCAGGGGCTGATGTTCAGTTCTGGTGCAAGAGTTATCTCAAAACTATGTTACAATCTGTATTTGTCTTTCAGAATGTGAAAGAACGAGGCATTTCTAAGGAGCAAGAGAAATCACTGTGAGTAATAGACTATGAGATTTGTGTCTGCTAGAATTTAACAAAGGTGGGGCCTTGCACAGGGCTTTTGTACAGGGACTGTCTATCCAATATACCTACCAATGGAATCCTTGCTTAGAGAGAAAAATAGAAATTCCTCTATACTTTCATAACGCTTGCAATGATATACAAGAAACTAATGAAGATTAAAGGGTTAATATTCCGTGGTCAGTACCACATGATGACACAATGCATTTCAGCAGAACTGCACTTGACCTTTAAAGAATTCTATAAACAGTGCCTGAAAAATGTTAATGGATGTTCAGGGGCAGAAAAAGCAAGGTTCATTAAAGGTTTGTACAAACAGTTTGACGTAGAAAACAAGTGAGCAACTGCTCCGTTGCAGAGGTCATCAGAATCTATATCAACCTGGATTTCAGGGACCTTGGGTAATGGTGCATTGTGAGTGAATTATTGCAATTTCTTTATTTTTTTAATTTATTTTTATTAATATTGAAGTTAATGCTGTGAGTCTGAAGACTGTTATGGTGAGGATGCTGTGGGCACAACTAGATCCAATGGCCCTACTACCTTCACCTGGTGCCTTTATTTACACCCTATGCCTGTGGGGCCAGAGGCTTCATTTCATTTCTGCTCTTAGGACGTGGGCTAATGGATTAGGAATCTCTTTTTAGGAGGACTTCACCTATTATATGAAATAAAACTAAAATTTCCATCCATCTTCAAAACAATCTTTACTTAATATTTGGAAACTTAAAGTTGTGGTGTGTTTCTGTTTTTTGGTTTTTTTGTTTGTTTGTTTTTTTACAATTCCATCTTTCTATGCTCAGCTAATAATGCTGCAGTTCAGTTACTAATATACTTGTATTCAGGTTTGCTTTCCAAAGCTCCTTTGCTGATTTATGCATTATTGCTGAACTTTTCTCCATGATAATCTTATTTAATTTATATCAGAAAGACTTTTTATCAGACATAAAGCACTTGGGAATGCTATGTTAATAGTATTAGGGAAAAAACGTGTTTTTTTTTTTTTAATATATGTGCATATTAGTTATACATACATACATATCTCACTATCCATACCACTGAATGGATCAATCAAAGTTCATGGCAAAAGCCAGCAGAGTGTCCCACAATAGATGCATAGCAAGGAGAAGTCCATGTGTTTCTCAAACATTCTTACAAAAATGTAAGAAAGCAGCACTGGATTTCTCTGGAGTTGTATCATGTGTTAGGACCATTTTTAAAATTAAGGCATGTTGGCTTGTTAGGTGTTTTCAACATGAGAATAGATTTTAAACAGCTTGGCGCCTGCTATTCATTCTGACCATTATATGTCACTTCCTTCGGGGAAAAAAAAAGTTCTGCTGAAATGAAACTGGATTTTTTTCCTTCCAGATATATCCAAGAGTTTTTATTCAAACTTTTAGTAAAGGCTGAAGGCCTTGTTGATTCTCATTAGGTTAATGTGGGCTTGTATCTCAAGCTTGTCCAGTTCCCTTTGGATTGCATCCCTTCCTTCTGTTGTACCAACAGCAAATTGCTGAGGGTGTGCTCAATCCCGCTGTTTAAGTTATTGATAAAGATGCTGAAGGACAGTAGTCACAAGATGAACATAACTTCTAGGAGTATCTGTTCCATGATCCTCCCAGGCACAACGGTGAGTCTCGCTGGACTGTAGTTCCCTGGGTCTTCCTCCTTTTCTTAAAAATGGGAGTAAAAATGGGGACTACCAGCTCAAACAATGGCGTTATATAAAAAAATTTTTAATAAGCAATTCAGAAATGCCACAGTAAGTCCCTAGGAAGTAAGGACGAACAATGCTGTTGTTTCATGGAAGCATTTATGTACCCCGCTTAAACATCAGAAACAGTTCTCTCTTTAGCCCTTTTGCATATTTTTTTTCTAATGAAGTAGAACCAACTTCCTTAAATGTGTTTCGCTATACTACATGCTTTCTGACGTGTGTTTTGATTTGTCATTTAAACCTTAGTACATTTCTTCTATTACATTGTTAATGTTATGAAACACATCATTATATTCATGCTGAACGTCGTAGCTCCACAAGATTGGTTCTCACAATTCTCAAGTCTGAGAATCAGTTACAAGTGTGATCAACATAAGTAGGATTTCGGCTACCTCCTTGCCTTTCCCCTGACTGTCACAAAAGATGCTAATATAGTTCTACTTTTACTTTCCATTCTTTTCATCTGTGAGAGGAATTTCATGTTTAGTTTCTACATTTACTTGCTGGACTCTATGACAAATACTAGTTTCTGTAGTTATATCTATATTGGCATGCCTTTGAGTTGCATGTGCCATGGGTCTTACTTCACTGTAATATTAGCAATATGTGAAAAGAGTGGGCTACCAGAGGGGAAAAAAAAATGCAGTCTGGTTTGTGAATCCTCTTGTATTAATGCAGTTTTCACAGATCGTTCTAACAATAACCAGAAGAACTGAGGAAATGACTTCTCTGAGTTGGCCTGCGTACCTGAAATAGGAAGAAAGAGGTCACTAGTTCTCTATCTTTATTGTATCATTGAATATGAAATTATTAAACTGTTTGAAAGATTTTAAATTTGAAAAATAATACTTCTGAGGTGGGTTTTTTTGGCAGTGGTGTTCTCTTGTTTTGCTGTAGTATAAAGCTCAGGTTTCTGTAGGAGGAAAAAGTAGAGACTTACAAACTGAGTAATAACTTCAATAAAAGGAACAAACAAATGGAGAAAGGGAATAAAAAGAAACATAGAGTTGCTCCTTCAGACTGGTAGAAGGCTCATGTGGCATTTGAACTTGCAAGCTTCCTTCAACTGGAGATCATCTTTGGACTTTAATCTCCATCCCAGGAAATCTTATTTATAGAGCTAGAAGGCTCATTCTTTTGTCCCTGTGGTTAAACATCAGGAAAGAGAATGAACATATCAAAATGCTGACAGATCATGGCATCTGTCATCTTGGGTCAGCTCTTTCCTCTGCAGATGACTGCTGTTTTCTTTTTGCATGGTTAAGCTGGTGGAATGAGTGCTAGTGTGACCATCAGATGGACTGAAAAGTTTAGCAGGCTTTATTTGTAACTGTTTCCCAATTGCTTTAGTTAGTCCTATTGGTTCAAGTCATTCTTAGTCTAAGAATGCAAATGCTGTCAGACAAATGCAGGATGTAAACCTCAGTATATACAGTAGAGTGAACCTTGTCTAAACTGCAGCTCGTGGCTTGGTCATACATCTTTTACAGGATGAAGTTCAGAGAATTAAGATATTTTTTTTATATGTATGTGATATTTGTTATTAAACAGTCTTTCTTACACCATATGTAAACATTGCTTTATCCTGATAATACAAGGTATCTCAAATGCTATTTTGTTGCAGTTGGAAAATGTTGCAGTTGAGTTTATTTCAGTATTCCTGATATCCCAGCGCACAACTTGGAGCAGTTATTTTTTCTGGCAAGTCTATAGAAAACATTTTCTAATTGGATTGTACTCTCCCCTGCAAAATCCTGGACTCATGATTACTTGCTCTCAATAAACTGAATGAGATGATGGTGTTCAGCTCTAAGCAAGGTTATGGCCAGTAACTGGAAAACAGTCATCTGAAGTTGCGCATTGTTAAATAATCCATTGCTGCTGTCCCATAATTAATAACATTCAGATGACCTCACTCACGTCCTTTAATGAATGATTTCACAATCCAAGCACTTGCAACTGCTTAGCATTTGAAAGATGTTAATATTCTGAATGTTTTATGGGAGAAGAACACTTGAATAATTTACCATAAGTTTTTAACAAATACTTTGTTGATATTACCAAATGTGGTGTGGCCCATTTGCTTCATCATACTGCCTAAAACTGCAGCTGTGTCTCACAAAAAAGGAGGATTATGGCTAGTGTAGCCCATCTCTGGATTTACGCATAATCTGTTTTACTTGCTGTCAAATACCATGTGGTTGATGTGTCTTCTGGGGAAAGTGTATAGCTTCTTTTAGAACAAGCATAACGACTAAAACAGTAGAAGTTATTTAGTAATTTCTGTTGGCATGCAAACAGTATACATCTGTATATGTTTCAGATGTACTATGCATCTGAAAAACAACCAATCAACAAACTACTAGTGAAACCTACAGACTCTCCCACATGTTAAAACTTATTTCCTATTTCCCGTGAAGGCAAAGTTAAATTGTAAGTTTTTTCAAATCAAATAGGTCTTTACCCTTCAATATGATGCTCTGATGTACTACTATGGGAGCTTTTGCCTGTTACAAAGAATGCTTTATCAGTAGACCTGGCAGTTTCAACTGTAGTGTCACAAGAGAGACATGATAGATCTAAATCCTCTCGTGGGAGATAGAAAGGAAAGAGTTCTCACATGTAACTGGACTTTTTTTTTTTTTTTTTTTTTTTAAGCAAAAGAAAGAATAAGAAAATACGCATTTACACAAAGGGAAAGCAATTGTAGTCTTTAGAGACACAAACAAAATATATCTCTAGCTTTTGATTCGTGGTAATTTAAAAAAAGATTTTGTAATGGTGCAGACATGCACTCATTAAAATATGCTCTTTTGAAAGTTTGCTTTAATTGAAGCTTAGTTATTTTTTTGTAGAAATATTTTGTCTTAAATAGTACTCAGGAGTTTAAAATTGAGACTGTTGACAAATTATGATTCTGTAATTGGAATTAAGTATTTTAATATGATCTCTTTATTTTCTAGCATTTCTGTATATACAGTGCTGTTAATAGCTCATGAATGAGTGTGTGAGGGAGCGAATAAAGAGTGGAGGCAGTGCAGAACTGTTTAGTTTCTGAATGTTTTAAGGCCATTTTATTTGTCTGGACCATCTTATCATATACCAGGATAAAGTTCCACACATTCCAACCAGCCCAACCACTTGCAGTGAATAATATATATTTTTTTCTTGTCTCTGACTACATTTAGAAAATAGTCCAACTTTGGTTGAAAGTTCTTACAGCCTGTTTGTTATGGTCAGTTAGCAAGGTTTTCCAACACCTGACTACCTCAATTCCATTTTGAAATCAATTGGCTTCAACTACTTGTTATTAAAATGTTTTTAGTGTTTAGCAGATTAGAGCCCTGAGGTATTAACGTGGTTGTCAGAATGCAGAGTCTGCACTGGTGGGGACTCTTTCACTAAAGGCATCCTCTGTTGAAGTAGACTAATGCTAATGTGGATTCAGGCCTAGAAAAAATTTAAAGATGTTAGAAGAATATAAAGAGGAAAAAATCTTGAGTTTTGCTACTTATTTGTTTCTCTCATTCCAGATCTTGAAATTATTGAAGAATAAGTAAGATTCTAATCTCTGTTTATAAGTAAGGACCAGAATTTTAAAGAATTTGTTATCATAAAATGCAGCTTTGTTCCTCTTTCTGATTCTGACAACAGTGTGATGATTTATATATTTTTTCCCTCAGAGAAAGTCAGGGGTGAATATGTAGGCCTATCAAGAATTACAATTTCCATGAAAAACAGTTTGCACAAAATAAACATATTTTTACATAGGCACAAATACAAATGGGATCAAAATTGAGAATCAAAATTTAGTAAGGTGTGAGAACATTGTTTGCAGGAAAGAAAGTGATGTTTCACAATTATCCATTTAGGTGAGTTTATGATCTGAGAGCTCTAACGGAGAAAGACACTTTGTCTTTTTCATTGTATGGTAATTCCTTGACAGCATTTCCTCCCCAGTAGATAAAAACAAGTTAAATGTATGAGACAACACACAATGAGATAAGATGCTGGGTCTGAAGGTAAAATTTGAAAGTTCAGTTTCCAGATTTTGATTAATAAATTACTCAGAAAGCTAGTTTTCATATTGAGACTTTTGATTTTTTTATACCTTCTGTTGTATCTAGGTGTACTGTAGAGATTCATTCAAAAGTATGGAAATCAATTAATGTTCTTATCATGAGACAGCTGCTATCTCTGAATACAAAACAATGTCCAGAAAACAAGTAAACTAGATAGGAAAACTTCTCAATGTTTTAGGTGAGGTTGCAAGTTGAATAAGAAGTGTAATTGCTTGATTATATTCAGATGCTAAACAAGCAGACTTGAAGTCCCTTTGAATTGTGTTCAGAAATTCCCTAAAGCTTCCTAGATCCCAAGTCAAAGACATATGGCAGGTATTCTAGGTGCTTATGCTGCCAATAAAATCATCCTAGATGCTAACAAGAGCCAGGGGTTGTACTAATCATGAAGCTCTTGTACGCAGTGAATTCAGGATCACTGGAGCTGCTTCCAGTTCTTCTGTGGGCTGATTGTGTAAAATAAAATACAGAAAGAAAAAAAAAAAATCCCTTTTGCATCACTGAATTGCAGCTGAAATCTGAAAAAACAACTGCTATCACCATAGGAGAAAAGCTTTAGATAAAGAATAGTTTAGCTTTGGTAATGTCAGCTCCCAGCATTAAAAAAGAAAAAAAAAAAATTTGCATCTGACTATCTGGAACATCTCTTTGGGAAGGAATTTTTGTTTGGCTTTTGCAGTTCCGAAACGATTCTTACAAATTTAGAAACTATTCACGAACAATAAATGTTCTATTCTAGAACAGAAATTTCTTGTCAATCTTAAATAATGATAATCTGGAAAGTAAGGGAAATACCCACTTAAAGTTGTCATCTCTCCTTGTATCATCACACTTAGTAGAAATATTAGTAGGATTTCAGAAGAATGTGTATCTGTGATGCTAAGTACATCCTGTGAGACATATCATTCAGAAATGCTCCTGAGAGCTAAGAATGCTCCACAAGAAATTTTATTGAGCGTTTGCTTGTAGACTCTTTGTTTGAAGACTCCATGTATTGATTTATGGCAGTGCTTGAGAGGGTAGATTCTGATGTACTTGAATGTTAGATTAATCTAAATATTCAGATGTTTAGATTACTAGCCCATACATTTGAAATGGACCCTAGACAAAGGGTGATTTTTTTTTTTTTTTTCCCCTTTTCTTTCAGTAACAAATTTAAACAGTATTAAAGAATGAAACAATAGCTTAGACTGCATCGGGTAATTACCTTTATTGAGATGCATGGGGTTAGATCAGGAATGTTTCTATAATTTGCCCTTGGTGCTGATTTTTCTGTGTACAAAATGTTAGGGAAATATTTCCACTGAATGTGTTTTGTGTGTGTGGTTAAGAGCATCTCTTGAGATTTGAGATTATATGAGATTAGATAAGAACGTTATTATCTAGAAGTAATTCAGGTTTTCTGTCAGTGATTCTAGTTAAAAGAAACAATGATTTTTTTCCGCTATCTCTATTTGCTTCCTTTCAAGCTGAGAATTTCTTTATTTGCTCTCTGGCCAAATAAGAATTTTTTAGAAAATCTGAGGCTTCATAAATGGACACCGGTACTTGCTCTATCATAATTTGTGCTGGTAAATGTTCCCCACTACTTTTGTTGTTCAGCCAGAAAGCTGCATTTCTTCATCCATCATGAGGGCAGAGTTGAGGTTAGGTCAAATGATGCGTGCAAACTGTTTCTCAGCTGTTGTTTAAGCAAGCTTTAGTTATTTCTGCAGCTGATTTAGAGTTCTTTGATCTATCTCATTCTCTATAAATACAGCAAGAAACGTAACTGTGATCAAGACTGAAAGCAAAATACACTGAACTTAGTTACCTCTGTGAAAAAAAATAATGGTGTGGGCTATGAAAGGATGGAAAGTGGAACAATGAATTCAAGTATAAAGAACCTGATTACTTATCTGTTTGTTACGGTGGCTTCCCCTTACTCCAGTAAACTTCTGGTTTACAATGGTGTGTGAGATAGCAAAAGCAATCTTCATGTAGCTGTGGGTAAAAATAGAAGGAGCAATGATTAATATTTTCCACTTCTCACAGACAACAAGTAAATTAAATATATTACATTAGGTTGGACCAAGAAAATGTTCAGACAAAGGCTTTATAATTGTGATTTATTAAAATACACTCTTGCATGAGCACTGAACCCTTTGTCCTCTGTAGGGCTTGTGGCCCTTTGCTGTCAGGTAGAGAAGAAATAGTACAGCACTGTGGAAAGTTTTTAACATGACAATTGTATTTTCTTTCATTTCTTCATGGGAGTGGAAATCCACAAAGATTATTTACTTCTGTTGCTATGTTTCAGCCATGAGACAGAATACTCATCTGTTGGAAAAGTACTTTTTATAACTTCAGGGGAGTGTGGAAACAGGTTCTAATATAGTTTTAACTTATGGAAGAAAATGTGCTTGAAAAACTCAGAAATATGTTTGAAAGTGATAAGACTCTGTCATTACAGAAGTCAGTGCTGTGAAATCAGGTATCTTCTAATGCAGTTGACTTTTATGCCATTCATTATCCATCTTAGGAGGAGGGATAAAGCTCCCATTATACTATCCAATTCATTTAGTGCTGTCAATGACAGCATTTTTTGTTTACTACTGCTCATATCTCTTTCTAGATGAGGTGTATTCCTCTTTTAATGTTAACAGTTTTCTAAAACTGTTTTTTGTTCTTGTTCAAGACTTTCCTTTGAAGTCCAGTGTCATCTAGATGAAGACTTCTGTAGTAACAATATTTATGCCATGCTAAAATCATTTTATGACATATAAGAATTATGAGCCACATACTTCAAAATGTAGAGAGTGAATTGAATTTCTATATTTTAAAAGTAAATAGTTATAATTAAACCATATTTATTAATTTTAAGAAAAATACATTAAATCATTGAAGGAGATAAATGGTGTACAAAAGGCTCATAGTGCACAGAGAATATACACAACGCATCTTTGTTTGCAGTTATATTCTCAAATGTAGCTAGAACCCCTATCAAGCACAGAAATGTCAGCTATAAGAAAGGAAGTATGAGGTATGTATAATGAAATTGGATTAAAAATAGCGCACAACTTTTTTTACTTCTTTTTCTTTCTCTACCCTCCTTGACTCTGCAGATCCTTGAACAAGTCAATGTAAACAGCTTTCACTGAAATTTCTTGCTGAAACAATAGGATAAACTGGGACATCTCTCTGTTACTCTAAATTTCTTGTTATTTTAGTTGTAGAAACTTCACTTTTCAAAGAAAATCTATACATACTTAGTCAATTACGTAACTTTTAATGTGAAATTGGAACAGTTGAGTAAGTTGAGGTCTGGAAGAAGTACTCTGGGGTTTCAGGAGAAGTGAGCTCTACATAGTCAACTGTATGGTGTGCATTGAAACAAGCTTATGGAATGAGGCAAAAGTAGATGAGATTTATCTGCTAGGTGTATCTGTGACCCCACACAAAGATGAACTTGGAAAGCTGGAGTAATCATCTGGAAAGATGATTAACAAACAAGGCGTCTGGCAGCCAAAGGTAATAAATAAATAAATAAATAAAAAAGCATCCAGTGAGCACAGTGAGTCAAGATGAGGGCCCTGATCCGGCAATATTATGTGTATTCACTATACCTTTGAGACTTCTGGGATTTATAGGAAGTACTCATATAAATAAGGTGAACTGTCTGTGGAGTTGAGGCAAGGGGCCAAAGCATCTGTCCTCAATCTTATAATACAGTGATGCAAAATAAATTACCAGAAAAATAATGGAACCTTTAATTCCAGTACTCTGAGCCTTTAATTCCTCAGTGTATTATATGCAGATTCATTATGGTATATGCACTGAGTCTATTTAAACAGCTAATACAGCATGTAAAACCTACTTTACTGAAGTAGGAAATACTTTCTAAGCGAAACTAAACTCATTTTCTTTAATAATCTGGTTTATGTCTTCCACATGACCCAAATGCTTAAGGCCAAGTGGAATATATATTTTTGTAATACTATTTGTAATAGCCATGGCTTCAGCTTGTATAAAACTTGAATGTCACTACAGAGGAAAAAGATTTTTGTTTTTAAGCAGAAATATTCCTTATAAGGTTGAAGAAACTGCGTAACAGTTTTTAGTATGATATTAATTACTAATCTTGATTTCTCTTGTTGGTCTAAAGTATTTCATACAAAAAAAAAAAAAAAAAAAAAGGATCATACCTAGGGGATGACGATTAGCTACTTTATGGTAGCTCATCAGAATGAAGTTAATATCTGGTATCAGATATTATGCAAATGTACTAGAACATCAAGTCTGAAACAAAATTTAAGGTAATTTGTAGGTGAGACATCCATGGATTAAATTCTGATTAATTGAGGGATTCAAACGTACTTCCTGGGGGGAAAAAAAAACTGAACGAGAAATGAATATCTAATGCAGTTATATTGATGCATATTGTGGCTGACTTAAGAAGTGAAAACTAAGGGCTATAAAGGATAGAGAAATTATATTTCTTTTTTCTGGAACGAATGTTGTAAAATGGGCTGGAGCCACCTGAATGCCTGAAGAAGGCCCAAAACTCAAAGTTTAGCAGGATCTGGAAAAATCAGCAGACACTTTGGGTGTGCGAGCTGCTTCATTAAAAAAAAAAAAAAAAAAAAAAAAAAAAAAAAAATTGAAAATTTTGATCCAGATGGTGAAAAATAATAGGCTCAGATTAGTAACATTTGTTCATTTTTGAATCATCAGTTTTGGTCAGGTTGTAATATTATTGCTGAGAATGTAGTTGTCACTGGACAAATTTTAAGCCCTTTTGATAATGCAAAAGATATGAAGCTATGTATTTCAGTTGTTTTTCTCTTCACATTTTGTGAATCTGTGAGGCTTCATTTTTGCTACTGTGTTTTAGTGTGTATCAAACTGGAGTTATTGCTGGTCTGTTTCCTCACTTCAGGCTTTTGCAATCCTCATAATCTTTTAAAATTTTATATCTTCATCTGGCTCTTCCCCATACTCTGGCACTTCAGTTATTCAGGGATGCATTCTGTGAGCCAGCTCAGTAGCTCTCTGGTACAGTCTGATGTTCAGAGTTTGTGAGGATATGAACTGTTTACATTCATTTTTAGCAAACACTGATCTGTTCTTCTGTTAAATGGTGAGAAAAATCAATGCTTTCCATTTCTTTTCTTAATTTTAACCCAAACCCCAAAGGCTCTGCTTTGTGTTCTGAGTACACATACTTCAAAACTTTAATTTAGAAATTGTGCATTTGGACAGAAACCTAGTATAATTATGTCTGAACTGCATATCACATTCAGTGGAATACCTGACCTAGAAACCTTGTTAGACTGTTTGCCTGGTTCCACAATTGAGAAAATGATATTGGTCAG
This sequence comes from Chrysolophus pictus, assembly GCA_037305975.1. NCBI lineage: Eukaryota > Metazoa > Chordata > Aves > Galliformes > Phasianidae > Chrysolophus > Chrysolophus pictus. The sequence goes on from CM074579.1 coordinate 15,614,237, forward strand.
TGTAGAGGAAGAAACAGGAGATAGTTCTACACAAGGAGACTATCCTGGTCAATAAAATCTGTCACTAGACGATTAACATGAATTTTACATTAATTAGAGCATATTACTCCTTGATACCTTCACTACCTCGTGTATTCTTTCAAGGTTAGAAATGTCATATTACTTGATTAACCAAGTAAGAACAGAAATGCTGATTAAAGATTGTGCCAATGTGTTTTGTAGCTGATCTTAGTCAATTCACTTGCAGTGTGTTTTGCAGGGTGCTTTCAAAGGTTCTTTTGCTGGATTTGATAACAGAAGCAGAGGAAGGATTTTACTTCAGCTTTCTGCCCAAGCTCATTTAACTTGACCTAGCTCTTCCTGAGTAAGTTTTTTTACATGGAAGCAAACACTGGATTTTTGGTGTCATTCACTGGTCAAACTTGGACCCGTTAATATTTAGTCTTCCAGTCTTCCTGCTCATAAATGAAACAAATAAAAAAAACCCACACTACTTATTTGAATATTTCACAAGTCAGGTATAGTGTCTGTTTTCTCCCCCTGTACCTAAGGCTAAGAGGAAAAAAGGGCTTTGATTAAAGGTTTTGGGCCTTTAATTTCCCATTACGAAAAAGAGTCTCTGTGAGGCATTCCTTTATCAGATTCTGGATAACCCTGATAGACCCTGAAAATTAACTTCCCTTAAACTTCAATACTACTGCCAAGCAGTTTAAGAACATTGTTGATTCAGAGGCTTATTAATTACTAGTATAGTCTTTGTAATTGCCTAGTCTAGAAATTGATGAACAAAGTCATTTCAGAAAGCAATCAATTTGAAATCTAATTTGTTGGCGAAATGAACCATATAAACAAAATGCCACTTGCAGTTTGACTGAAATGAGATGTGCTTAACGAGCCTATCATCATCTGTGATATTCATCATAATGGGTCACAGTTACATAAAATGTTATAAATCTGAACCAATGCACATAAAGCAGAAATCTAATATTGTATTCTGAAAAGAATAAAACATTAAACAAATTGTTGCCCCGTAGAAACATCCTTAAATTTCACGTGTTCTACTCATTGACTTTTGGGCAGAAAAAGCTGAAACTGAGTAGGTATAAAAATAAATAAATAAAATGCATGTGTCTTTTCCACGCTGCATTTTACTTTGGCATCCATGTTGGATGTTGGGATCTAGATGGCAGAGATTCTGAATCTGAGCAGCAAAGCACGTGCTCTTTTAAAGTAAAATGATGGACAACTTTCCATTATTTTTGTTGTGTGAATCCAGAACCAGAATTTGAGGGGTAAATGTTTAATACAGTGACATAATCAGTTCTCATACTTGAGGAAAAAGTAAGATATTTGCTTGTAACATGGTGGAACTTGAGCAAGCCTAAAAATACACAAGAATGAGAATGTTTATTCAGAATTAGTAGTGATGAATAAGATTTATGAACAAAATTATAAGTAAAAATGACAAGATGGTTGGATACAAACAAGGCACTCCAGAGTCTAAAGGGCTGACAAGCCTGATAATATGAAGTCTAGTTTCTATTTCTTCTGTGCTTAGCTAATCAGACAGTGTGTCTCCTCCCTCCTGACTCATGATCCTGTCTTCCCCTGGAATATCTGAAACAAGGAATCTGCACCTACAGCTTTCCTATTTAATATCAAATGGCTGGATGTCTCCCAGCAATCTTGTTTTAGAAAATTGTTTATGAAAACATACTTGGACTTAAATACGAACGTACTAGTAAATAAAGTGCAAAATACTATGGAAAAAAAAAAGAAGCTTATAAACTTTGTACGGTGCTCCAGTGCTTATCAATCTTGCTGGTAAGAGGAGGTAAAGAAGAGGAGAAAAAAATCAGTAAGGTGGAAGAAAAAATATATGCATCTCTACGTAAGTAGATGCATATATATATATATATATATATATGTGACGTATCTTATATATACAGTATATGCATACATCTGTATATACTTACATATGTCATATGTTCATAGATGTATATATGTATACACTTCTCTGAAAGATGTGGGATTATCCAACTGAAGGTGTTCATTGTTTTGTGGAAATAAATGTTCTCCTAGTGTACAAACTGTAGATAAAACATATACAGCGTTGATGAAATGCATTTTTCTTTTAAATCAAAATTTAATATGTACAAAAAAGGGAAACAGATTTTTTTTTTCTATTTTTGATTGGAAAGCAAAGGGAAACTTCTTAGGTAGGAGATCTGATTGTGATCTCTTTTAGAACAACAGAAATTCATTGGTTTCAGTTCAATTATTCCAGATTGACAAAAGCACAACAGAGAGCAGAATCAATCCCTTAATCACTGAAGTGTTACCTGATGTTTTTTAAGATACTGAGAGTCTATTGATTTCTGCTGTTAGAGAAGAGTGTCTCAGAGTAGCACGTGAGGGAGATGGACTAGTAAATGAAAAATCTGTTTTGCAATGATACCTTTCCACTCCATCCAGAAGAATGTTTTCAAGGAGCCCATAAATATCTAAACATAAGGAAAAACTTATTTTGGCTGGAATTATTCTTTTCACCTGTCTGCACTGACAAGAACAACAAACCAAATACTTCATGGATTAACATAGCAAAGAAAGAAATACTCCACTCCAAGAGCTCCATGTCCTTCCTGTGCTGGGGGCCCTGCCAGTAGCAGAGAGATTGGAACCGTGTGATCTTTAAGGTCCCTCCCATCCCAAATCATTCCATGATTAGATTAAAAAATGATGTGAGGTCTGCAGCAGACATTTGTAGTTAACCTTTTAATACTGAATCACCGGACTTGTTCTCTCTGGAGACCAAATTAATTTTTTTTTAACATACAAGGAACAAAGTTAGCTTTACCTGCATAGGTAGCTGTTTGAAGGAAGCGTCATGATTGAGGAGCACTCAATATAATCAGTTAACTTTTCATAGGAAAATTGATCTTAGTGAATGTAATGAAATCAATGAGCAGTTGTAATGATATTTTCCCCCCAAATATTTTGTTTTCCAAGCAAAGTAAACATATTTCTAAAAAGTCATTATGCCTGTTTAGTATTCCAATAAGGACTCTGCTAAAAGGCAATGCTGTTTGAAATGTACTTAGGATCTCTTGGCTACTTTATCTTCTGGTACAATGTTAAAATCAAGATATTCCTTAAATATACATAAGGTTTTTGCTTCACATCTGTTGAAATAGAGCCATAGACCAGGAGGAATTTTTTTTTTCAAAGAAAAAACCATGCCTTTCTCTGTTTGGGGCCAAATAAGATTCCAACCGTAAAGCTGAATTAACAGTGTCTTGCATAGGGAAATTAAAAATGAGTTTAAAGACAGCGCATTTCTGTCAAACTATGATCTTTTACTATTATATCCCTAAGATCTGTGTATTTTGCAATCCTCAAGGAAGATGACAGGCTGCTGGATGTGCAGCCGAAGCCCAATCATAAATAAGTACAGATTTAAATAGTCTCAGCAGCATTTTCTCTCCTGTTGTGTTTATTGTGTGCTGTAAGCAGCATTGCTTGGCTAATTCTGCAAATACTACATGGAACAAATGAGAACTTAAGAATACTGCATTTCTGTATTTTATACTGAAATTAAAAAGGCTTTATAAGGAGCAATAGGACAGTAAAGCAAAAATGATCGTGTTATACTTCTCAAATGACCCTAGTAAGGGAAAGCTAAATAAAGGAATTTCCTAAGAGCAGGAACTTAGACTCACTGCTGCACCTATCCTTCTTGAGCAAGTTCTCCAATTTTCAAGTAATAAATATGCTGAAATGATTTCTTGCATGGACTGATTTGTAATTACAACAACTATAGGAATAAACAGTTCTATTTAATCTACGCTAGGAGTAAGGACATTAGTGGCAGGTAAAAAGTGTATCAGAAATACACTATTACTCTGCTATAGACAATTAATGCTTTTCCTAAAGTACGTGAGAGCAATTTATGTGCATCAGTTCAGTCCATCCTTTCCTAATTTAAGGTTTATGATCCTTGCAATATCAAGATATATGAATTTCAAGGATTATGCATGTCCTTGGATCAGACTTCTCAATAGTTAATGAAGTGTAACAATTAATTATAATAAATAATGCGGGTAGAACTCATGACAAAAGGCTGGATCTGTAACTGAATAAAATGGACAAGGCTCTACTCAACTTATTCAATATCTAGAAATATAAGGATAGGGATTATACTACAAAGAATTATAGGTACATCTGGCATGAAAATGAGTGAAAGAAACTTGTATTTTCAGTGTCTTTCCTCAGATTTTGACAAGGTTATGCAGAATGTCTGAGATACTTCTGTTCTCTTTCTAGCCCTGCATCTAACACCTCATGCATGAAAACAAAGCATAGCCCTTGCTTTTTTGCTTGGTAGTACTGGCCATGAAGTGAACTTTAGCATCAGCTTTCTGTGTGATCTCTGTGTGTTATAGGGTTGTTACTGTAGTCATTTAGCTTAGACTCAGATCATAATGACTGGGTTTCTCATGTGTATTAATGATACAAGTACTCTACAGAAACCACACGTTCTGTTATATTTTATTTTCTTTGTCTATTGCTTTTTCTTTTCAGAAGACTTAAAGTCTTAAAAAGACTTAAGCCTTTTTAGCATGTACAGATGAGTTGCTTACAGAATTGCATCATCACAATGATGGTAATAACACAAATTTTAAAGAACAACTGCTTCCATTCATTATTAACATACTTAAATTTAAAAAGACAGAAAGATACATACCTGAATTCTAGTTATTCTTGTGTATTACAACGCATTAATACCACGTGTATCAGTGCAACAGATACAGTGTCTAATACACCAGTGCTGGAAGAAAGGGTCCCAGGATGAAGTCTTTATTTCAACAGGCAATTTATTTCAATAGGTGCCTAAATGGAATAATATTGTCATTTTTAATTTTCTGGTTGATCACCAAGTTCACTGTGGCTGCTCTCCCTCTGTATGGTAATAGCAAGTTTCAAGTTAGTATAAATCTAGATAAGAATTGAGCATGCATTTTCTGGAGATCAGATACTTTGTCTTAGCTTATTACTGATCCTTCCAACCCACTTAGTCTTACAGATATTCAGTTTTGGATGGTATCTAAAACACAGGCACTGTCATAGTTATCAGCAATTTGAATTTTTGAGATGCTAAGAATGTTATAAAACACCTGTTAATAAAAATGTGTCTTTGAGACAAATTGTTTATTTTCTAGTTATTCTATACAGCTCTATGAAAGATAAACATTCTCTGATTTATCACTTTAACTGAGGGAATCACTGACCACAACTTTGCACTAATGTTAAGATATATAGAGGCAAAATCAGCTATGACAATAGCTGATGCAAAATTGTTAGGTGATTTTTCTTCTTCAGGTACTGCACTTCGAAAAGTTCACAGCTGAAACCTTTGCATAAGTCCAAATCTTAGGGAAGGACTTGTGCTCTCACTGTGTCAGTTGCCTCAGTGACATTTCTCTCCTAGTTAATGACTTATTCGCATAGGGTGTTCTGTACAGAATATTTTTCCTTCATTCTTGTGGAAATGCTGTGTGAGGTTTAGAATGTACACCTCCCACTTGGAATTTACATATGCTAATTCTGGCTTAGATTTTGTTTTATTCTCAGTAACAATACTGGCTAAATTATTTTCTTTGCTCCTCAATGTGTCATTAGTTTAATGGATACTACACTTCATGTTTTGGTGCTGTGGGAATTTTGATATCTAGGGATGTGAACCCTTCTGTATAACTGAAGAACACCACTAACTTGCTCATAATCCACAGAGATAGACATTATACATGTAGCTTTTAAAGCTGGCAGTACCATATGTACATAAATGTTTTAAATATAAGGAAAATAAAACTTGGGAGTTCCTTGTGAAGACATATATTGGCCTTCTGGGACTAATATTCCAGACTTTCTTTGCAAAATAGCAAGCTATTGATCTCGAGTTTTCTCTCAAAGTCTGCTTTTTCTCTTGCCAATGCAGAGCCACTGTTGTTCTTTATTTATAGGCTCTAGGGAAGGTCAAAGAATATAAGCAGGTATAAAAAAGAAAAGACAAAAAAAAAAAAAATCAGTGTCAGTATTTGCTTATTGAAAATATAAGCAACAGATTACTTTGCTTTGAACTCTTGATTTCAAAGATTTCTGGGTGTCCTATGTAAAGACATTTATATATACATCTGATATTTCTTAAAATGCAAAATATGAAATCAAATTTTCAGACTCTGTGTAGATAAAAGAGCAGCCAAAAATGACCTGAATTTAAAACTGTTCAAATCTATAACTCTGGTATGAGGAAATAAAAATGCTCTAGCTTGCATATTCCTGGGGAGGAATGACCAATTCATCAATACAGGTTAGGGGCTGATCTGCTGGGGATGAGCTCTGTGGAGAAGGATCTGCAGATTGTGATGGACAACAGGTTGGACACAAGCTAGCATTGTGTGACTTTGTGGCCAAGAAAGCCAGTGGTATCTAAGGGTGCATTAAAAAGAGCGTGGCTGGAAGGTCAAGGGAAGTGATCATGCCCCTCTACTCTGCCCTAGTGAGACCACATTTAGAATATTATGCCCAGTTCTGGGCTCTCCAGTTCAAAAAAGACAGGGATCTCCTAGAAACAGTCCAGTGGAGGGCCACAAACTAAAGGGCCCAGAGCATCTCTTGTATGGGGAAAGGCTGAGTAACCTGGGTCTGTTCGGCCTGGGGAAGAGAAAACTGAGAGGGGATCTGATTAATGTTTATAAATATCTAAAGGGAGGTGGGAGGCAAATGGAGGAGGCCAGGCTTTTATCAGTGACTCATAGCAATAAGACGAGTTATTGCTTAAAACTTGAACATAGTAAGTTCCGTACTAACATGTGGAAGAACTTCTTTACAGTAAGGGTGACAGAGTACAGGAACAGATTAGTCAGAGAAGTTGTGGAGTCTCCTTCTAGGGAGATATTCAAGACCTATCTGGATATATTTTCCTGTGTGACCTATTGTAGGGTACCTCCTTTAACAGGTGCGTTGGACTCGATGATTCTTGAGGTCCCTTCCAACCCCTGCGATTCTGTGATTGGTGAGGGACATCTAAGGAAATATACTTCTATTGCTTTCAGTTCATATCCAGTATAATCTTCAGCTGCTGCTTAAGAGTATTGTGCACTCATGCAATATTCAGGAGTTGGATAATTTAATTCTTTTGAGCCCCTTTCAGTATAGCACACAAATTTTATACTGATTTTTAAGTAGCAATGTACTTCCTAAGGTAGTATGTGAAGAGGAAGAAATGGTAGCCTGTTTTGTACTCTACTGTACACCTTGAAATATTTTATATTGTGGGATTAGTTTTGAAAAAGTTTGAAAAGAGCTTTCAGCACTGTAAGGGAAGGTTTCATGTTTTGCACACTTTGTATTCACACGTTGTGTACACACACATAGATCTACGTACATATATACACACATACACATACATATAAAGTTGTTAAAGCCCAATGAATGACTCAGTAGCAAAACCAGGAAAAGAACTGATGTCTCTTAATTTTAACACCACTTCTCTCTTCACTGAACAATGAAAAATGACCTCAAGCTTAACTTCAGTTTTTTTATATTAAGCAGACAACACTGAACAGGATTATACAGTCTAAATTAGATCTGATTCCTTAATGTGTTCTACCATTAGATACTGTTGCATAAATAGCTGTACTCTTACCCACAAAGATGATTCAAAGTGTACAGGTATTAAGTTCTCATGGACATTTCATAATGGGGAGAAGGGACAAATCTAAAAAAAAAAATTATCATAGAAAAGAGAATACTCTTTTTCCTGATTCTCTTAATCATTTCTGTTCCAAGATATATTTTTGACTCAGTATAATGCAAGACAAAATATAGATTCTATGTTTCATCTCATAGACTCCGTTTGCACTCTGTTTTCTTTCAAAACATGTTCCAAGTTTTCTGAAATGGTTTGACTGATGTACCTATAATGTTATTGTGAAATCTGTTCTTCACCATTTTGCAGCATCTAAGGCATGTAAGTGAATATGTTTAGCAGATAAGTAGAAGATGTTCAGAGTTAATCATTCAACAATGTGACCTCATAAGACACAATTGGAAAGTAACCTTTTATCTCAGTTGTTCATACATTCGTAATTTAGCTTGCTTTTGGTACAAATGTTTATGATAGTTTTTACTCTTCTGACATGGTAAGAATATTTAGGCTCTGAACGGCTCTGTGTATATGTTCTAGCTAACCCTGAGGTTAGGTTGTTTGGAATTTTTAATAATACTTCTGGAAACTCTTCTATAAATATTAGTTTTAGTAAATTGATTTCCCACAGAGCAAGTCTTTTCTTGTTCTGTTTGATTATCAGTTTCTGCTAACACATAAGCGAGTGAAATTTTACTTTTCCCATATTATTCTTTATTTTGAGTTAAGGTTACAAATAAAAATTTCTGCCACTTCATTCACTGCAGATATAGGCTTTTATATCAAATGCTTTGGCTATCCACACATTGAATTGATGAGAAATCCATCACAATCTCTAGAAAGCTATAGTGTTCTGCAATCAAAGCTTCAATGTTTGTCTTAACATCCAGTTGAAATGATCATTTGGCTAAATTTCTTGCCTTTCTTAAATAGGATTTTTTTTTTTTTTTTATAAAAGAGTCTGGATGTTGTCCTTGTCCTAGACACATGCTAATTACAGCATGTGCAGAAGAACTGAATTTGCTTATTTGCAGCTAGCGTGACTGATGATGGCAGAATAGATATTTGATAATTACCCAGGGGTTGTGGGCAGGATTGTGCAGGCTGTATTGAATCCTACGCTGCTTTGTTATCATGATGCTGTTTTCAGAGTTAAGCATTCATAACCAAGGCATATTTTCTGTATGTATAAATGAACATGGGCACGGGGACACAATCTTTGTAAATTATTTATATTTAGTGAGGAAAAAAAGTGTTAAATTTTATTGTTTTCTGCTTCTATTCACAGATAAAAATATAAAAAATGAAGACTATCAAATTTTGAATTTTTCAGTTTTGTTTCATGTCAACTTAAATGATAAAACAAACTTTCTTTAAATACTGTATTAAAGGCAATGGGAAAACAGTGAGAATATAAAGATTCAAGAAGAGCTTTTAACTAACAGAAAATTAATTATATTACTTGATACCTGAGGAAGAAAGAACACAATGAGAAGGGCTGAAATAAGTGGGATTTCAGGATTTAAAAGGACAGTGCTGAACATGGAGCAACCAGATTTTCAGATGAATAACAGGAATACAAGAATAGCTAGAATGGATTTGGTCTGTGGTGAGAGCTTATTTGAGAGTAAGTAGTAATGTTGATGTGTAGGGGTTAAGAAGCTGCGTTATGAGATGAGGAATGAAAGGATTTCTTTTATAACCTTCCTGAACCATCTTCTCATCCCTTTTCACTTCTTGCCTTTTTGTATAGAAATTAAATTATGTTAATGAAAGGAGAGAATAAGCTGTCCATATTCTGGATTCCTTTTAATCTTCTACTTACAAAGTTTGTATTACGGTAGTATTTCCTAGTCGAAACTCTTTCCTATTAGTTTTATTGGGTCCTGTGGCTTTCATATTGTAAAGGCTTTTATTCTATTACTCTGAATTCTATATCTTCCCAAGTTTTCCATTAAAACCTTCCTGAGTAGGTTTGTCTCTTTGTCATTTTTCCTCAAAGTGATCAATTGCACTTTCTTTCTCTCCTTGGCTTAGCTATGATTGTTCATTCATCGTCCACCCACTTACTTGCTTTAATTTTCTCCTCATGCTAACAATCACCCACGTACACGGTTTTCTTTCGTTTGCCATTCTGTCTCTTTCCTGTTTGACTCAGTCACCCAATTCCGGCTTTATTTTGCCTCATACTTGCAGTTGCTCATTCAGTCTGATTTAGGAGTCTGGAAGAAACGTAAAGAGAGGATATGTAAAAAGGATGTGTAAACAGCAAAAAGAAATACAAGGGCTGTGAAAAGGGTAGCAGTAAATTTCTGAGAAAAAGGTGGTCAAGAGAGACAGAAGAGAAAACCTGCTGGAGTGAGAAATTCTTGGTGTGACAGGAAAATGTAGCTACCATTGGGGCGAGCAGGAGCAGATTATAGAGTTTTGGAAAAGCAGCTGCATAGGATGGAAAACTTGTGAGCAGCAAAGGAGTCACTAGTTGTTTGTGTTCGTGCAGATCATATTTATGAGCATACAAAGTCTTGGAGCTCTACTGAAACAGATCATACTACACCACAGCAGTGAATGTTAATTCCCAATTCTCCCTACAATTTTAACTTATAGGCTATAGTCATCATCTCTTATTATATCTCAAAACAGTCATGGAGAAGAAGGCTTTAGCTGTTTTTGACTTGCATGCTTGCAAGTTATGATCTCCAAATAGCAATGCATGGTGTCCAAATATACGTAAAACTGAGGATAGGGAAAAATGCAGTAAAATCCTTTCAATTAGTAGGCATTAAATAGAGAAAACCTTTACGTCTTCTCTAAATGTGTAGAATAAACTGGTAAGAAGAATAAAGTTCCCTTTAATTACAGATAAACTGCATTGCAAAACTAAATTGAGCTGAAAAGAATCAGAATTGTTAGATTATATTTCATATTTATGAACTTGTTGTACAGTTACTAAAGCATACATTTATTTTTTTTAAATGTTCCTGTAAACATGGTAGGTATTTATATTGTTTTATATTAACTTCCCGTAGGACAGTATTGCATAAAAAAGTATTACCACGAGATGGCAGAATTCCCATTCAAACCTGGGAAGTTTTTAACTGGACTGTACACGTTAAAAAAGCTTACCATGAACTTAATTTGCACAGATATTAAATGACTCTTCTGATCCAAATTTCCATTTAATTTTGCAAAACACAGGAGTTTATGAGAAGGCTGTATTTGTGCTTCAACTGCCTTGCAAGTTTTTCAGCCATCCTATAGTACCATTTTTATTTCCTAACCCATATTAACCTGTTGGAAATGTTACTTTAAAATGTGAATGTATTTATTCAAAATAATTGATATTAGCCGTCCCCCTCATAAGTTATTGAAGAACAGTGTAGAAATACATAAATTATCTGAAATTTACAGAAAATATTAATCAAAAGATTTCCCATGGATGCTGTCCTGCACAGTTTGATGATTATTAATGTATTTCCATTCTCAGACTCTTCTAGACCTTTTGTTCTGTACAGTGAAGAATGGAAGATGCCTTTCTTTGACTGTTTTCAAAACATCTTTTTTTTAGAGCATGTTTCATCAAGATGGACTTTTTAAGAAGGTTTGCTTTTAGTTGACTTCTGTAAAGGGAAGCAAGGTTGGCAGATCTATAGATTTTGGGGATGGGAAACAACACTGTGAGTTTTCATTATAGCTCCCCTTCATAGTTTGTAGAAATACAGACTTCTGGGCAAATCACTTAGAAAGAGATTTCTTAATGATAACAAAATACTCCGCATATTTATAATTTTAAATCTACTTATTTTTAAAGGCATTATTATTATTTTTTTGTGTGTGTTTGATTTGATTCATGAGATTTTATTTTTTTTTTAGTGGTATGACTTAAAATTTTTATTGACGTCAATAAGAATTTTGTCAATGAATTTTGTGCTAACATTGAGAGTTTTTGAAAAACCTCATGTACACTTTAAAAACATGACTTTCTTGTTTTCTTGTGTTTGGCATAAAAAATAACTGCAAGTATTTACTGATTATAGGTAGAAACCCCCCCCCCCCTTTTTTTTTCCTGTTTTTTTTTTTTTTAATGTGGATACAGGGATATATTTCCCCTTGCATGGAGGAAATGCATTTTCAGTTACACAGCTGCCAATATAGATAAAATGACTGAAAATTCATTGTGTGGAGAGTTATAGAATAATGAAATTTAAGAATATGCACTGATTTTTTAACATGTAAAATTACTATGTTTGTGTCTAGGTATTTTTAGAATGTAGACATTTTTGTCACTATGCAATCATAACTGTACAAATATAAAGAAGAAAATTTGAGCAGCACTTCAGTTGTCTCTAGTATCCTTTATACTGTGCAAAGTTGCCTCATAACTCAAAAAAATTTCATGGCTAATACCTTAATGTAACATTTTAATGTATCAAGAGTGAATGGTTATTGCATAATCTCAATATGTTTTAAAGAATTGAAGAGAGGTACATGGCAGGTAGATTAACATAAATTACAACCACCACTTCTACAAAGACAAATTCTGCAGTATAAGCAAATCAAAGTGAATGTGGTGTCCTTTGATGTGCTATAGAGTAACCCCACTGGGTTAATATTTTCATTGGGTTGGATGTTACAAAAGTGATGTTTGTTTGTTTGTTTGTTTAGCATTTGCCCTTTTCAAGCCTTTTTATTTTATTCTTTATGTGTAAAATCAGTGCAGTTGAGCAAGCTAGAAAAAGAAGCCTGGTAGCAACCTGTGTGTTAATACCACCTTCATTGGTTTGAGGAGTCACTGGAAGATAGCGTATATATGTAGGTTGCTCCAAAAGTAATGCCTCCTATTTATTTTCATGGAAACTACAACAGATAAAAAGAACACAATAACACTCTTTCAAAGAACACATTCTCAGCTACAAAACATTATTTTTCAACACATCTCTACATTTTTCACCAGCAGTGAACAAGAGCCTGCATGCCTTGCTTGTAAGTATCTGTATCTTCGTCACTGCTGAAAAACGCTACCCACCAACTCACTGTGCTCACATCTGCTGTTTGGTCTCCATAAACATTCAGCAAATGTTGATGAATATCAGTAGGTACCATTTTTTCCTCATGTAGGAACTCAATGACAAAACTTTGCTTCTTATGCTCTTCCATGTCAAACACCACTTTGCAAGACTGCCCTTCTGCTGCCACCTGTTTCATGTTAACAAAATGTATATTGGTGGGAAGGATCAGCCTCTACTGCCATAACACCAACATCAACCTATGACATCATAGACTAACATAATAAATTAAGAGGCATTACTTTTGGAGCAGCTCTCGTACCTGAAAATTACTCTAAGTGCAATTAGTTCAGGTTATAATGCCAGACAATAATACTGGACTGTAAACAAGGATCATCATTTTGTCAAATTAGTTCCTTCTGTGTAAACTGAGTTATTTACACTCATGGCAAATCAGTGCCAAGGAGCACAAAACACAACTGAGTTTTCTTGTAGCCACTGCTGAGTAACCTTTTTTTTTTTGTACTCACATTCTAATATCATCATTAGTTTCAGTTGTTTGTCAGTGGCGATGTTAGTTTCTCTACAGATGCCAGTGTTTATCACAGTAGTAGCTAAGATACTATGTTTTTTTTTTTTTTCACAGTAGGATGAATGCAAAATAAGTTAGTTATCCCAGACAGGTCTCTTAAAAGAATTCAGTGTCTGCTTACAGTCAGAACAACATACTCATTGAGTTGTGACTGATGAATTCATCTTCATCATTATTCATGGCTTTTAAAAACTGTATAACTGGAATATTTGTATGGGAATTTCAGTAACTTATACATGTTAAGAGTCATCAGTAAATTGAAAACTCATATGTAGCAGGTAAGAAAATAGTTTTGTTTAGTATGTTTTACAAATGTGATCTTTTGTGGTTTTAAGTTACAGAAAGAGGAAACTAAATTCTGAGACAGTCATAGGAATTAATGTATATTTGTGTACACTTCTAGGTACGTATGTAGGCTGCCTCAAAATTGTGGTTTTCCTCACAGTGCTTCTCAGAATTTCCAGTCAGATTAGAATCAGAAAACAAGGATGTGATTTTTAGAGGTGAACAAACATCATTTTTCTATGTGGCCAGATTTTAAATTAGCATCTGTTTTGTTTTTCTTTTTTCTCTATGCATTTGGCACATCTAATCCAAGACATTGTTAGTCAAAAAAAAAAAAAGAAAAAGAAAAAGAACTGATTGAAATGTTCATGAAGAAACTAGTTAATTCTTAAGGAAAATAACGATATAGACAATTGCTTCAAAAAGATACTAGTTCTTGATTTCAGTGTGAGCTGTTGTACTTTATACAATTTAACATGTGGGAATTAAAAGTATGTGTATTTGTGTATGCTGTTCTTGTTTTTAAGCTTGTTACTTTTCTTCATTTCTCTCAGTGTCTTCCTTCATATAACACTAAAGATCTCAGAAATTCTTGGAAGATAAATCTTACTTCATTAGAATTCATGATTTAAAAGTTCATGTTTTTATTTCTGAAAGCTGGTCCAGAGAATAACTAGAATTTGAACATGATAGTTAAGATGAATTATGATTCTTTGTGATATCAGTTGTTGCATTTCTGCCAAAGTAAGCAAGAGTAAGATTTAACTAATTAATTGGTAGCAGTCAACTAGTTAATTGGCAATAACTAGTCAATAGATTTCTGTTAATAGATTGAGAACTAATTAATAGAAGACATCGGCACTGCTTCCCTCAAACTGCAGGCAGAAGAAAGTAAGAGAAGATCAAGGAGAAAAGCTTTAGTATACAAGAAGAGCCAGTCCAGAACAGACTAATAGCTTTCTTCATGCCGTTATTTCATCTGATAATAAACTTTACTAGATGCTTTAGAGGAAAGTGCAAGAAACCTTGCAGTGAGCACTTATGAAATACTCTGCCCATAGAGGAAATTTTTTGTTAATCTCTGTCAGTGATGATTGGTTTATATCCTACAGCATCATGGCTTGAAGTTTAAGCATAAAATAAGTTTAGTAATAGTAAAACTCATACTACTGTAAAAGAACCTATTTTTTTTCTGATATACTTTAGTTTTATAATGTGATAACAGACACTGACCAAATGATGTTAAGCAAGTTCTTTAGAATATTTTGGCACTTGCTGTAGAGTCTGAATAATGAAGGAGATCTGGAATAAAAAACAAAGATTAAATCTGTGTGATTTACAGAGAATTTGCAGAGAGATTATCCCTAGTTATAAAATAGAATTATTTCTACTTGCTTTAGATTCAGGCTCTACGGAACCTAGAAGAGAGTGCAGAATGTCCTCAGTATTTTATGTTATGGAGAGTTATTTCTCTGCTTTATAGTGCCTTACATAACACTTCTATTTCAGAAAGGAGGATAGAAAAAGGTTCAAGTTAAGTGTAGCAAAATCTGTAATCATTAAAATGTTTCCACAGGTAACATTTCAACGTTCAGTGTTATGTTAAGATTTTTATATGGTCCTGTGTTGAGCCAGGAATTGGACTTAATGATTCTTATGGGTCCCTTCCACCTCTGGATAGTCTATGTTTCAGGAAGACTTCCTGAAAATTTTGCAACATACACTAGTCATACTTAGGATTATCTGTAGACAGCTCATATCTGTGTGAAAATCAGTTATCTAAGTACTCAAAAGCACTTCCTGAAAAATATTGATGTACATGCGCACATGATGTGTAAAACAACTGTATCTATTCCCAAGTTATGGAAGTGACTGGGGAGATATTAAATAAGGAATAGGCAGTTACTGCCTTGCCTAATTTCCTTGTAAGGGCAATTTGGTAACTGAAGATATGCTGGCACCAGTACTTGCTGTATAAAGCATGAATATTCTCCTGTTCCCAAGGAAACCATTACTTTGTTTTCAGATTGAACAGAGACCTACATGGAATAACACTCAGCTGATCACCTTAAAGAAAGCAGGGAGTGCTCTCTAGAAGGATAATGTCTTATCAAGATTGAGTCATTCTTCCTAAAATATCTAAATGAGATATGCTAGTACTAATTTTTAATGACTTTTTTTTTTGTATTTCAATTCTTCATTGACGCCTTTAGCTTTCTGAATTGGTTTACTGCTTCATGATATGTGGCTCTTTGGAAGTATGGCTCATTTTTAGAAAAATGCAGCTGAACAAATTTTTGCAAGATCAAAACAAAGGGCATTATGTGTGATCAACTGTTTTATAAAGCACTGACTTCCAGCTGGATTGATTCTGAGGTGTATATCTGAAAGTTAGGACTTCAATTTCTCTTACAATATTTGTAAGATACATAATTTATAGCAAGAAGTAATCATTATTATTTAAAATCTTTTTTTTTTTTTCCTTGCACATAGCAAGTTCAAATGCAATTCAAAAAAGAGGAATATTTACTTGTACTTAAAAACTTATGTCAATATATGCAGAAGAAATGGTAGTATATTAAACAATAAATAACAGTAAATGTGAATAATAATAAACAGGAGATATAATTCAATGTTTATTCAAAACAGTATAAAGTTGAAATAACATACTTACATACTTAATTTTTTGGAGTTTATTATCTTTGTATTCTATTGAGGGGGAAAAAAAGTAGAGTACCTAGAATAAATTCACATGAATTCATTGGAGGCATGTCAGTTACTATCTGCTAAAGTTCTGTTTCTTGTTCTGTTATAATAACATAAGGCTAGATGAAATGAGTTTTTTGCCTCTATCCTGCTAATGGCCATCAATTTATCTTGACCAGACTGTTTACAGTAACCGCATCAATCTGCTTAGGGAAAGTCATCAGAAATAGTGACTGGAGAGAAATTCATGACTAGGTATGCTTTGCTGCCAGCAGACCTTTCATGTTCATCAGAAAAGTCATTTAATGTCATATTCTGCTGTAGAGGAATTTTATGTCTAAGTGGACTTTCAGTTCTAGCAGGACACAGTGCCTCTGTGTAGCAGAATTTTATGTTCTTTCTGGAGTTTACTGCCATAGTAGGAGCTGCTCTGAACCACTTTCTTGCATACACAGATTTTGTAAACTGATAACTCTTTCCATTGGGCCCTGTCCTTGGCAATCTATCAGTACAAGTTGTGGCTGTTCTAGAAAGTAAAGTTTGTTTAAAATATGGGATGCATCACTTCGTTTAGTCTTTACCCTATAATTAGAAACTGATAGCAAAGATGGCAGTGATTGTCATTTATATACATGTAATTTAATAGTTGCTTTAGAAGGGCATGGACTGTGTTGTTTGCTCTTATTCCCTCCACTTAGCAGCAGAATCTCTAAATTAAGAAAACACCTGTACATCTCTTTGCCCCTGAGTTTACTCCCTTTGCTTGAGTATCAGAAAACCAAGAATTGTCTTAGATAACATTTTATTACTAGAATGGATTGAAGCAGTTAAACCAAGAAAAGCAAGTCAAGAGCGTAAATAAATTCAAACCAGCATTGCAGAAAATCTTAGCACATAAAGAAACTGAAAAATGTACAAAAATGATTTTCGGATCAGCATAGTTAACAGAGCAGAGCTGCACTGTATTCTTTTGTGTGTACTGATAAGTAAGTAAAGTCTGCAAAGTCACTGAGTGGAGTAGAACAGTCTGGATTTCTTGAAATCACTTTCTTAAGGACAAACCAGGTAAGTCATCTGAGGTCTCTTTGCAGTCAGTGCCAGAGGTGCCTGGGATAGCAGTATCTCTCAAATGTCCCACATTCTCAGACGTGTATTGATTTAGGAGCTCTGCTGTGCTACTTCATGATGGCATGCTATAATATCCTTCTGGGAAGAAAAAGTCTCAAAGCATCTGGGTAACAATACTTGTACTAATCCCATTATCTGATATAGAAGGTTGATTTTTAGTATGTATTTTGTTACTGTGTGTTACATGTATTGACAGGGAGTTACATCTTTTGTACATGCAAATGACGTAGTTATATAATGTGTAATACTCCTGACTTTTATCAAGTGAAGATGGGTCCACACTGGTGCAAGATAGCTTTGGTATAAAATCTGAGAAAGCTTTAGGAATGATATTCTCTCATAAAGCTTATTGCAAAACAAGTGCTGGTAAAGTGTTGTGAAATTCGTCTAAAAAGTGTGTTCTGAAATGTATGCAGATTAACTGCAAATGTAATTAACTGGAATCTCTCTAGGGAAAACTGAGAAAGCATAACAATAGCTGCTTTTTGAAGGCAGAGTTGTTTGTTCTTTTTCCCTCCACTTAGCAGCAGAGTCTCTAAATTAAGAAAACACCTGTATATCTCTGTGCCCCTCAATTTACTCCCTTTGCTTGAGTATCAGAAGTTTAAGAGCTTTATTTTTTAAAAAAATGCAAAAAATAACAATTCAAAGCAGCTGTCATTATTTGAATTTGAGCTTATAAGCTGGAGTCCTTAGACTGATCTAGCTGCTTTGTTATAAGACAGAGAGACAGTATCTTGAGATGAACCTATAACTCAGATGGAGATAAATGCAGGTTTTGGATGAAAAGGGCAATAATCTCTATTTGGTACTGGTCATTAGATAAAGCTGTCTGGAGACATCCACAGGTGATAAAGTTCTTCCCTGCAAATTAGGATGGACACTTAATTTGAATAACAGCCAACTTCACCAGGCATCCATAGGGAAAAATTTGTTTATTGGTCTTATCTTGGGTTATCTTATCTTAGCTACCATTCCACTGTTTTCTTGATTTATGAATACTGAGCTGAAGTGTGCATGGATGTGTTCATAAAACACTGTTTGGAGTGGATGTAGCTAATTTAGACTCATAGTAATACATGTTATGTATTATGGATGTTGTTTGATAATTCTTGTCTAGACACTCATTATTATGACAACTTTCTGTAGCTTCTTGCAGCTAGTTTTTGTTTTCACAGCACTGAATAATTTAGCAATGTCAGTAATATTTGTGATCACTGTTAGCATCCCCATGCATGTAATTTCTGAATAACAGATACTTGCATCCTTGTTAGGCTTCACTGGGTAACTGCTTTGAATGAAGAAAAAAATTATTATTGTGCTTTATTTCCTGTCCCTTATCATATCAAGAATCTTCAGAAATTGTTCTACTGTCTTAAGAAACTTGTTGTCTGTAAGAGGTCTCAATGGCAAACATTGTTAAAAGCTTCCTGAAAATTCATGCATGTTTTGTCAGCCACATCTCCTATGCTACAATGCTCTTGAATTTTTCAAAGAACTCCAATTTGTGAGGTGCAACTATCTACTGCAGGAATTGAGGCAATTTTTCTTACTGTATTTATCTAATGGTCTATCATATTTAAAAATTTAATCTCCATCCTTCTTCTTTCTGATAAAGTCAGATTTTCTCATGCATATTTTCTTCCATTTCAATTTACACACGTCAAAGAGCCAGCTTACTTTTCTTACAATTGATTCTCTCTGCACTGAAACCATTTTCCATAGTACTAATCATTTGTCGATTACATATTTGACTTTTTTTTTTTTTTTTTTGACTCACAGGTGAATATTATACCATTCTATTGATTTGTTCTAAGAAATTTCTGAGAGTCCAATTGCAGACAATTCCTACAATTCTCCCTCTATAAAAAATGTTCCTTTCTGGAAACCATCTAATCTCATCTGTAGAGAACACTGGTAAGAAGAATGAATTTAACTGTTCAGCTCTGGCTTTATCTTCTTTTACAATTCATCAGTCATCTGTTGGTCCTAAGAGTCTTTGGCAGAGTGCCTTCTTCTGATTCTGAAAAAATGATATTATGATGTTTTAATGTCTTTATAAACTGTTGCTTAAAAACTTTAGAAGTTTTTCATACTTTTTTTCCACTTTCAAGTTTTACACATTTTTCTACTTGCCAAATTTGCACAAAATTTTTTAGTTTATAGAAATTGCCTTTATATTAGCATCAAGATAATAAATCTTTTTTTTTTTAATCTAGATTTTTAAAATGTATTCTGTTATTTGTACAAATTTTCCAAAACATCAGGGAAAACAATATTTAGCATGATAGCAAAGTGTATTACATGTACAAGTTTCTCTAGGGAGACCTCACTGTGGCCTTCTGATACTTAAAGATTATAAGTTGGAGAGCAAGTCTGTTTATTTTTGTAGTTATGATTAATAATATTATTATATTTATTATAAAAGCACAGTTTAAAGGAATGCTTACTATAAGCTGATACAAAGAGAAACAACATAAGAAACGCACCTCTCTAACTTGGAAAAGGACAATCACATGATGTTGGAAAATCCATGACAACTTAGTCAAAAATGTAATTCCATAAGTGTAGACTTAATTGAGAAATGTTTGTGAATACAAATTGATTTCTTGACCTGGAAAAGCCTTTTCATCTACTCTTTGCTTACCTCTAATTAAATGTTAAAATATTTTTCTGATTTACTGCTACTACTGAGAGATATTATTTAAGGCTATTTTCTACAGCCATATACTGGGATCTGTATATGCTCCTGTAATTGCATGGCTGTTCAGAAAGGGAGACCTGTTCAACCATGCTCCTCCTTCTGGCTTTCTTGCTCAGGTCTTAGTCTGAGTCAGAGCTTGGCTGAGAGTTTAGGAGCTATCTTGGACCTCAGAGGTTTGGTATGCCCTTACTTGCTGCATTTTTAACCTTGATTTTCAAATGTACTCTAAAGAACAGCTTTAAATTATGTTGTTATTCAAGCATGGATTGAATTTGCTTCAGGCTAAAGTAGTTTAATCTTCCAATAAGGTACAGGCAAATAATGTTGGCACAGTTTAAAAATTGTTTTAAATCTAAATTGGAACCTTCTCCTGGGCTTAAAATTAAATACAGCTCAAGTGTAGTTTGCTCTCATTCACGATGACTAGTTAAACACTGTTATACACATTTTATTCTGAAGACACCTCTTGTAACATGTTTAATATATCTGGCCTACTGTATAGGTCAGAAAGCAACTGCTGTTGGCAGTTATTTCATTTCTAATGTGCAATAACACAGCAGAAGCAATTCAGTGAATCACAGAAGTAGCTTCAGGGAGCCCATAGGCCATAGAACTAATTTCAGCCTGCAAGTAAATAAAAGATGTGAAAATACAGTTCCCACTTTCTCTGTGGAATCAGAATGACAAGGTCAATAGACATGGTTTACTGAACTGTACACATTTACAATATTGGTACTTGTACCACATAGTGTATAAATATACAGATACTTCCCACTCTGTCAGGCTAATGAGAATTTTGCTCTTTACAAAACAGTGATACAATACTTCAGAGAAAAGCAACATCATTTACTTTTGTTTCAATATGCAAAAAAATTTCATGATTTGGATAGACAAATTTTGGAATACGTTCTAGTAATGGCTATAGAGACTGCTTTTCATTTTCCCAGGATTCAGCCTGGGAAAAGTACCTGAATTTTTCGTTGTCAACAGTTTACAGGCTGGTTTGGCCCAGTTCTGTGACTAGCGGGTCGGAGGGATTTCACAAAATCCGCACCTCTGGAAAAAGGGAACAGGGGACCTCAAAATAATTAAAAACAGCGGCAACGATCTGAGGAGAAACAAACTAATTTACTAAATACATTATTGGAATGCAAGATAACACACTATAGTACAATATAATTAAATTTGAAGCAAATAAATCAAATATAATGAGAGAGAGAATGTCTGAAAGGTGGATAGGCCTCACCGCAATGCTGAGGTGAGATTGGCCGTCCAGTTGAGCAGCAGGGAGAAGGGAGGAGAGCCGATGAAGAAGGGCAGGCGAAGAAGAGTGCATCAGGTGACCTTGCCAGGAGTTGTATCTCGAGACTCTGTGACTGCAAAGTCCCCTGGTGAATGTAGTTCTTCTTCTCTTTCGGGCAGGTACCCAGAGCTTGAGCATTAACAGTTAAACTCCCAGTGCCCCACATGATGTTATGATGTGGAATACTGAAAACCAAAAATCACAAAACCATGACATTGGTAAAGCTGCTAGTATGAAAATACAAATTGACATAAGCCATCCATTTTTCCTATTTTTACTGTATTTCAGTATTAAAAATGTTTCACAACATTAGGAATGAAGTAAAAATAAAAGAAATTCAGTGAACAAACTCAGTTTGTGTAGTTCTGGTGTCAGGTTACAAGAGTTAGCTGGAATGTGTAGAAATATGTTATTTGGTAGCCATTTTCCACGAATGTGCAATTACAATATTTTTATTATTTTCTTTTAGTCCAGGAACATTAGTATTCTGAGGATATCATTCTTAACAGTGTAGCTAATATGATGTGTCTGGAGCCACCAGCTTTGCAATTAGCATGGGTTTTGTTCTGTATTATCATTCTATTCTGTTCCTAGGTCAGTAAGTCTTTTCTCCCTGATGAAAAAACAGTTATTTCCTCTTCTTCACAGCTCCCAAACAACACCTTACTGCTCAGCAAAAAGAAAAAGCAAAAGCCCTTCAGACCATTTGTTGGTTACAAATTCCTGTACTAACTAGCAGTGATTTTTGATTCCAATTTAGCTGGGGAATAAAGAGGCATTGTCCTACTCCTCGCATCACCTATCTTGCTATCTATTGAGGCAATGAAACCTGTGCAAAATCAGACAATGAAATTAAAGGATTAGATTGTAATAAGTTGCAAATTTTATAGTTGGTCTTTATTATCTAAGTGCTTGATAACATCACGTAGTTGCATTTTTCTAGTGAAAATGTGATCATGTGATGAGACAACTTACTAGCATTGATTATCTTGGGAATCCACCTTTAGTCCTTATGAGAAAACTTTTGATGGATTTGAAGCTAAAATCTATGCCACAGAGAGCCTCTCTTAACTGTTGAAACTTATGTAAACTCTTCTAACATATATATGTAATTTGCTTTGTATCATCATCAATTAATTATTATTTTACTTTTGCTGGAGTGGAGGAACATCTCACACAGCTTGGTATAGCTAATTATGTGAGAGGAGTTGTTTTCTGTATAATATCTGACTGATTTACAACAGAATTTGCTGTGAGGAGAAATCCAGTGAAATAGAAAGGATGTGTTCACAATTGCAGTAAATGAATATGTTACCATAAAAAAATAAATTCTAACTATCTCTGCAATGGCAAGTAAGCCAATTAAACCAAGTTATCAAATATTTATTTTCATCCTCATTTTCTAGAAAATGTAGAGATTAATTTGCAAATGTGCTATCATGTACTTATGCATGGTACAGTCATAGCTGAATCCAAGAGTCTTGTACTCTGAAAGTGTACTGTAAAGAGTCTGAAAGTGCTTTATAAAAAAAGAATTACTCTATTTGACTAATTCAGATTTAGGTATATTAGAATATGCATTTTATATAATGAGTAATTTTACCTTGCATCTTCCATCTTCTCTATATATTAACTGTATTAATGATACTCTTTTCTCATGGGATTGAGTGAGAATACATTAACAAAGGTTTGAAAGTGTTAGATTTCAAAATACTGAGATTTTGATTGAAACGTCCTGAGAAAATGAGAGATTTGGTCCACAGGGAGTTTGAATATTGTAAAGTAGATAAGGTCTAGAAAAACATATTGAAAAGCATAGAGAAAGTACTAAAGAACTGTGTGCCAAACATTGTCTCCTGTTTGCTTAGACCTTCAGATAGAATGTATTTTGTGTGATTCAAATCTATGCAATACAAAATGAATTTACAGCTTGCATATAGGGATTTTTTGCAGATAAACGGGCAAAGAAATACAAACTTTAACTGAACTGTTGGAACTAGAAAGGCTGAAACCAACTGCAATATTGTCAGTATCAAACTATGAATAAAAATGGAAGTTTCTGAATTCTTAGATTTTTTGGCTTTATGACAATGATTATTTTCTGCTTTTTTTTTTTTTTTTTTGTATCTGCGTGTAAGATTATCAGAAATAGTAAAGAAAATGTATTCTTTTGAATTCTTCTTATGAAGTTGAGTTTAAGTTTACTTGAGTTTAAGCATGAACGATCTGAAAGCCCTCAGAAGAGCTATGAACATGTTTCAAATCAAACATGTTTTGGTATTTTAGTTTTACCTTGTAGATGACATTCTTCATTCGAGAATTTATGTCTTAATGAATGACACAAACTTGTAGGACATTCTGCAAAGTTATATGAGTTTCCTTGTATGGCTTTGTATTCACAAAGAAAAATTGCTGTGTTTGTATGAGCTTCTCCACACAAGCAGTCAAAGGTAGTTTCCAAACAGAAAGAATTTGCTCAGAAAATGCTATAAGCTTTCTCTGTTTCCACTGCAGACCAGGAAGAAGTCACCTGAATTTCACACAAAAATAGACTTTTTTTAATGCATGCACTATATTGGAGTAATTCTTTTATTCATTAATATAAGGTGTATAATGTAAGCTGATGTTTATCTTCCATTTTTATTATCATATTAAGTGTATTGTTTTTAAAAAATACTGAACTTGATTCCTTTATTCTGTTTTCATCGACTTCAATATCAAAGCTTCTAAGTATTGTATAGATTACAAGGAGGCTTGAGGTAAGTTCTCTGGAATATTTCACTCACAAATAGCATAGCATCCAATCCAGTTATGGTTCATGTGTTTCAACTGTATTTAATTCTGTCACTGATTTAACACTCTGCATTGTGACAGAAGCTTTGTTATTATTAGTAATAGTTTACAATTATTTAAGAAATAAAAATATGCTGAATTTGTAGGAAGAGACACCAGAGGATAACTGTCTGACTAATTAATTCAATTACCTTTTCTTTCATTCATTAAAATATAACCTCTACATTTGAAAACACATGTGAAATCAAGTCTGGTAGAATGAGCATTAACCTTAAATTATTACTTATCTGTTGTAGACATTACTTGGAAAAGGCACACTCCATTATTATCACTCAGAGACAAAGATAATAGTTAATTTATAAAATTTTCATGACAAGGAAGTGATGGCACAAATACAGTTACTAGAGTTATATAATGGATTCGAAATACAGTATAATTAATAAATTTGTAGGTGGAGATGCATCCAATATTTTGCAGAACTACCTTTAGGTAATGGAATTTTAACAAATGTCACTATTTGAAGAGATTGTCCTCTGCCCTTAAGCATAAATGGAGTGTAGATGTCAGCTTACATTGTGCCTTCTCTGTGACTCCAGATATTGAATAACAGTGTTGTGTCTAGGCTTTCAATCTCTGTTTTTATAAAAGTGTCAACTTTTGTTTCAAATGTACCAGTTCTTATTTTTTGCTTTTCCATTCACCCATGACAGTTCACCAGTCAGTTTTAGAAAAAACAGTTTTAAGAATTCATGCCTTGCTGATATGAACACCTGAGCTCCCTTGTGTGCTTCAATGCAGGAGCTAACGAGTGAAGACAGGTGATTTGTAGTGTAGATAATACACAGTTGGGTACCCCAGACGTGTGTCTATTCCTTTGTCAATGATGATAACAAAAAGCAGGCATGCTGAGTAGTCAACCAGTGATATAAAATATTTGTCAAATATTTTATAGGTTTACTGGAAAGAAAATAATATTTTTGTTCCCCTAGTATGTTAGTAAAATGAACAGATAACAAAAACCACTGCTGAATAGCACATTTCTTATGAAATTTAATAATAAATTATTTTTTTCTTTTTTCAGTTGCAAGTAGAAGGCCTAATCTAATATCTGTGGATCTAAATTCAGCATAGCTATGTTTATGGCTTTAATGTAAGTGAGGCTTAAGCCCTGAATTTTGGAGATCAGTGGACTTATATGGAGTGATGTAAAACTTAGAGAGTGTATTGACAGGGAATATTTGATTTGTGATTCTGTTATTTGATGACCATTTGACAGTTAAAGCACAAGAAAAGCTAATTTGTAAACATTTTCATCAGAAATATATTGTATTAAAATGATTAATATGTAATCTTAGATCACTTCTCTTTCAAAGTTTAAGAAATAATACATATAGAAACGCTGTGTCTTCTCAACTTTTGCAGAGAAAAGGAACAAAGGGAACCTCAGGACTGACTGTAAAAATACTACTGAAAGTAGAGCAAGAGCATGTGAATGCCCAGAACCACCGGCACCATTGTGTAGTCCAGGTGCAGCAGTGCACAAAGATCAATTCTGAAGGTATAAAACACATCCTGGTACAATTCTTGATATTCAGAAGGGAAATTTAGAAAATATGCTTTCAGATTGAGTATTTTTGGCATTTTTTTAATCTCCATTCTGTTTTTTTTTCTTTGTGTTTCAGTAGAACACAAGTCTAGGAAAACCAGAAATATCACTGTGTTAGATTAAAAATTATAAAAGACAGTGGTTTTTGCAAGATAAGAATCAGGAGTGAATTACCTAACTATGGGGAGGATCTAAATGACTAGCAATTTATCCACCAACATTTTTCTTGTTTTTAATATTTGGGATAGTATTTGCCTTCTGGTTTTACATAGAAGATTTCTTTAATGCAATATACAGTGCCTTTCTCATACGGCATTTGCAGTCTTACGTACTAATTGTAATCACCATGTGATGAGAGTGGATGGCTTGTTAGGTTCTCTTGAGTGTAGAGGAAAGAAAACAATCTGTGCTATGATAAATAATGTAGAAGGCTGATAGGCCAGGCTCTTTAGGTAGGAATAATTTTCCACTCAATACACAGTTGGGACCCATATGCAGAAAAGGGACACTAGGGAAAAAAAAAGACTGATAATTCTATTACAAATTTTAGTGCATCCGTCACCACTGTTTCATTTACACTGCTTGTTTGTGATTCAGGAAAAGTGCACTATAGGAAGTGGAAAAGGAAAGACTTTATTATGAATGTTCCAAAAGCCAGATTGCATTACTTTGAAGTGCTAACTACCTTTAGATAAAACAACAGTAGACCAGTTTGGAAAACATTTGTGATGTTTACATATGCCTTTAGTAGATGACTGGGTTATCCGTAGCTATATTATTGAATTTTTAATGACAGGTTGTTTAAAAACATATTAGAAATGGCTCCAGCCTGAAGAATGATGATGTGTGTAGGATAAAGAAGAACTGAACGTGGAGCATTCCCACTAGATGAAGCTCTTTCCCTTTTGGTGGTGACGCTATTGTATTTTGCTTACCCTCTGCTGTGATATCAAGAACATACTACATTTCTAAAAGATATAGCAAGTTTTGAAAGGTGTCAAGTATGCAGTTTCTGAGTATTGGGCCTTTCTTGCTTAATATTTTCACTTGTATTTGCTGGTATCTCTTCTAGTCCTCAGGTTCCTGGACAGCTAGGGGGAATGCGTGAAAGAAAAGAAGAGCTATTTTTTTCCCATCCAGGCTACTGTCTGTGGCATCTGTAAATGGTCACATGAGCATTCTGAAGAACATGTGAAAAGGATAAATGAGGAATAATTTCTTACTTCCGTTAGTACATGTGTTGGCTCAAGGAGTCATCAGCATTTAGTATTGATGAACATTCAGGCACACTACCAGGCTTTGCTATGCTTGCAAGCTATTGTCTACAATGCTCATTCTCCAGGGGGCATTACAACAGGAATCTATGAAAGTATTGTGCAGAAAATTGCCTCGGACACAAGTTCTTTTAGAATATAATTTTGTAGTATTTTACTCATAACAAGACAAATTTCATTCACTACAAAAAAGAAGTAGAAAAAAAATATTATGAAGAGTAAAATGTGCGAAAGAAACATAGGATGAATGAATATACATAGAATGAATGAATATACGTAGAATGAAAGCTCCAGCAAAAACTGTGTTGTTGTTGTTGTTAAAAAAAAAAAAAAAAGCAAAATATTTTAAAATAGCCTGAATAGTAATATAGTGATTCTACTACAAATATTCATATCAACACATTATAGCATTTAAGGAAATTCACACTCTGTGTAAAATTCCTGTTTGAACATTTTGCCTTCAGACTTCTGGAGTCCCATCAGGTACACACAAACACCCAAGAAATCAATGCCTTAATCTGGAAAACTGCACCTGTACTCCTCTGTTCCTGCCTGTAGCTAGTTCCTTACCTCTCCTGACAGCCCCCTGATTTTTAAAGATCTACCATTAACTCAGAGGATGATTTTGATTCACATTGGGTTTGAAAGACGGGATTCTCAATAACTTGTTGGTCAATTGAGTCTTCAGCTGAGCACTGACTTGGAGGAAAACTTGTCAGTTATTGAGTCACCAGCACAACCTTCTGCAAGACTTAAATTTGCCATGCGATCTCCTTTTAAATGCCTGGTATTGCTCATGTTATGAAATCTGATAGGTTCGCAGATAAAGAATGGACATTCTTAGTATTACATAAACTTTGCAATGGGCATAGGTTTCCTGATACAAGGGAAGATTTTCAAAGGCAATTTGAACTCAACTGTAATGGAAAATCAAATGATAGAAGAGAATGATCAACGTGTTTCTGTTATTTGACTTACTTATACAATGCCAAAAAATGCTAATTTTTGCAAGTAGGTGCAGTCTTAAAATTCTAAGAGATTTTTCTTTTAGGAAAGCATACTCATACCAATGCTGCTCCAGTAACAAGAGGAAAATCTCTTGAGCTACTGTCTAGTTATGACTCTACTTTATTCTGTTCCTTCCAGTCCTTTGTATTTGATATTTCTCTTGAGATAACATGCAATTGAAAAGCTGATTGCCTAAGATAAACGACTATCCCAAATTCATATTCTTCTGTGTGGCAACACTGTGACATAAATGATGTTGTTGAAGTGCTTGTCTCTCATCAGTGACTATAGTCCTTTAAACACCAGTGTTACACTGTTTAGTTAAAACATGAAGTAATGCTTAGGGATTATTGTAGGCGATTTAATCCAGAAAGATATCATGAACAAATGTTTAAAAATATTAGATTCTGGGATACCACAGAGTGCAGTATTGATTCAATATCAGTACACAATTTTCAAGTTATCAGTCTCGCACATTGCTGATTATTGCAATATCTCTTTTGTTTGTTTTTGATTGTTTAGTTTTGATTTTGAAATTTGAAGACTTAAAAGGTTAAATTTCTAAGGTATATATACATAAGGTATATTTGTTTTTCTATTTTATTAGTTATTAAATTTAGAGAGCCATGATTCTGTTGGTCACAGCATGGCAGATTCAAAGCATATGATCAGAAATTTGTGAAATATACATAGGTTAGAGACCAAACAGTCCATTTGAGTCACAGCTGCATGTCTGAGATGCACAAATGCACACATGATTTGTGTATGTATCTGGTAAGGATGTGTGAAGGCCATTTCAGCGTGATAAGCTTGCTCCAAAATATGCTTAAAGCATATTTTTTCAGTGGATCAAGAAACTGTGCGACATTTTGCTTTTCTCTATCAGTTAATACAAGTTCTTCTAATTAAAAAGTACAAATGAGAAATTTTAGTTTTAAAATACTCCTTCCGTAATTCAGGTTTATATACTCTCAGTGATTTCTGAATGTACAGTTAGCAGCTTGACTTTTCTTTTGTATTTTCAGGTACCATTGTGAAATACCACTGTTCTCTCAGTCTCGCTATGTTGCCTTCATAAACCCTATTAGGAAATTTTATCTCCTCAGCCTGGCCGCTATTCCTCATGGATTTTTCACAAGTACTTTCCACATCCTTCTTCAAATGTGTACAATAAAACTCAACATACATTTAGATTCCTCTGCTAAGTTGTATTAGAGGTAAAACTTTTCCAGTTTCTACTTGGTGTTCTTCAGGTTACATTAGCTTTTGTTGCTGCAGATGGCTCTGAAAACTCTGATGATGTAATTATCTACAGTGACTCATATATCTTCCTTTGAAAGACTGATTTCCAAGACAAGTTTAACCATTCTTGAGTTATAGTTTACATTCTGGTTTTCCGGATGGAGAACCTTGATTTTGGCTGCTTTAAGGTTTCTTTAAGCACATTATTCAGTTGTTATTTATGGCCCATTTCTCAGTCAAATTTTTGCCATATGTCCAGCCTCCTTTTGGCTTCACTTACTTTAGACTGGAAACTGATGAATATTTTCATCAATTTATACTAACTACTATCTCATTTTTGACAGGAAGTTTTTAATAATCAGAGTTACAATCTCTTGTTAGTCTTTCATCAGGGTTAAATAGCATTGTCCACTAGCTAGCTTCGGCTATGGAGACTGAGTGGGGAGAATACTGCATGACACTATGATATTAACAGTTTTTCACTGGACGTGTTCCTGTATCAAAGACAGATCTTGTGTATGAATAACTAGCTGGAAAATAAATATGTTGATTTTGGTGAAGTTTCATCATGAGAAGGAACTCAAACACATCAAATATACTGTACATATTATGTGTGTTATCATTGACAAAACAACTCCAAATTAGATTGGATAGGAATGCTGTCATGTAAAGAAGAAAATGAGGAGGAAACAAAAAACTTCCCATGCTTGGCAGTGGGAGTGATCAGGAATGACTGCAATTATTCTCATTGCTCTGCAAGAGGCTATTACACAGAAGAAAAAAAGAAAGAAAAGAAAGGTAAAAAAGGGAAAAAAAATCTTTACACATGAATCAGCAGACAAAAAGAAATAAGACTGGGGAGAGGGATGGTGGAAAAGAAAATGTATCAAAGAATATGACTGGTGAAAGTAAATTATATAGAAGACATTCCAAAATGCATAGTCAGAGAGTCAAATCAAATATATGGTTACCTGGAAAAGTACAAAGGGCAAAAGAATTAACTCTATAAACTAGTTTCTTAGGTTTTAAAATGGTCAGTTTTGTGATATACATTATGAGCTGTGTAATTTGGAGTAGAATATATTCTATAATTCCAGTCTCCGTACAGTGTTGTTAGGTAGGAAGCTCAAGGCCCTAAACCAGTTGGACCTTCATTTAAAAAGACAAGTCCCTAAACCAGTTGGCCCTTCATTTAAAAAGACACCTTAAAATACATATGATGCTGTTGACCGCTTGATATGTACATACACATATATGTACATCTATATGTTATAAGTATCAACTGTTTATGGTTATTCACCTAAAAGTAGAGATCTTGAAGGATGTTCTGAGTCACACGAGGGCTTTGCCGTCAATGTTCCCTTCGCAACAGACTAATCATCAAAATACAAAATAGTCAAAAGGAAATCAACTTCTGATACATGAGTTGTAACCCAATATCTAACTCAATATCCTGTCTCCATCTAGACCCATATAATGGTTAGCAATATGGAGTGCCCCTCTGGTAGTATACATCTAACATCTGGAATATTGCATTTCAAAGTTATATTTAATAACCAACACAAAATGTAAAATAACCCATGAATTTACCTAACCCTGTTTTGAACCATTTTTCTCTTTTGGCTTCTACAATATCTTGTGATAATGAATTCCACAACTGAACTATATGAATTATGATTTGATTTATACAAGTGCAGTATTCTTAGTGAAGTTCTCTCTATTTGTTTTAATGCAAGAAATACAGAGTCAGTATTGTTACTTATTCTCTGTACTATATCATTTATATAGTTAATCTCTGGCAATGTACTTTGGTCCTGCCTTTATCTCTCTTCCATATTTGGAAGAGTTCAGAATACTCAGTCCTCTGTACAGAATGTTAAAAAAAAAAAAAAAAAAACAACAAGAATATGTTAACACCCAGGTATTTTGTTACATGTTTGGGGTGCTTTCAGGCAAGTGCTTATTGACTTCTGAGTTTTCCTAAAATTGACGATCATGAAACGAGGATTTGGATAATTTTCTTGAACTTAGTTATATAACACCCACTTAAATTTAGAACTGACATAGACCTCCTCTGTGTAAAAATACAAAGCAAATAGAAGGAGCAAATACTTTATATCTGATGATAGTGCTAGTATGCTGTACCTATTATTTTCTGTAAGAGAAGAGAAGCTCCACCTTTTATTGAGCATTGTCAGCTTATCTTTTACAGTGGTAAAAGATTTTTTTTGATAAAAAGTGTTTCAGATGAAAGCTAAAATGGTTGTTTACTCTTCTAAGTGACATTGAGGTTAGTGCTCGGTAGTTTTCTACATGATGTCAAATTCTTTTTCCTTCTTTTTTCTTTTTTACCCAACTATTTTTTATCCTTTGCTAATGTTACAAATCTCATTATGTTCTTACAACCTTCCTTCCTTCCATCCACAGTACTCCTTTTGTTAGGTTACATATAATGGCCAGAATGATCCATGGCACAAAGCCACAGTATTGAATTGAGAATTAATATAGAGCAATATTCTTAAACCTACAGTCATTTTAGCACCAAAGATGAGGTATAGAGGCATATTTCTAAGACCTTTGCAAATGAAAGAGACAGGATTGCTGTTTAAGGGAGTTTCTGCTGAGTACAGAGACAAACTGAAAGCAATCAATTGAAAAAGATTTATTCAAGAGTCATAAATTAGGCACTACCTTAGATTCCTTCAGTCTCCTTTTCTTATATATCATCTTGTGTTCTGACATTCAGTCTGAAGTATTTCCTCCATCCAGTAAAGAAAGATTTTCCAAACTCAAGAGTCCAATTAGGAAAAACGTTCCCCTGCCTTTCAGCATTGCATTATCTGAACCAGTTCCCTCCAGAGCACCCTCCACAATGGAGGCATTTATAACCGAAAGTATCTCAGTAGGAAAGGGTACTCACTTATTGTACGAAAAATTGAAAACTACAGACTGAAAACAGGCACAGCTTGAGTGCTGCAGTATACCTGCTTTGTGTCTGTTTCTTGACTAATGCAGTATTCAGCAACAGTGAGGAAACTGCAGGGTAAAGATGAGCTGAAAAGTTTGATAAAAAAGTGAGAAAAGTGGTTCCGGACTAGCTGCTGCTATGAGTGGGGTCTGTAGTTACAAGTGCTCATTCTGATTTTGAGCAAGGAATTACTTCAGCAGCTTTTGTTTTAAAGATTCCCTTGTCTTTTGAAACTCCTCCTTAACTGGCACTTCCAGTTTCTGCAGCAGCTCTGTTTTGTGACTTAGCCACCGAACAAACATCTCCTCTTCTTTAGATGGGAGAATTTAAAACATAAGTCCTTATCCTCATTTTCTCCATTGTCAAGTTTTTGTCAACAATCACAAGAGGTAGAAACATTCTCAATTACTAGTTCATCATTTGATGGTGAGCAGATCTCAGCTGTGCTGGCCCAAATATATGTGCTCCCACATTGTCAGCACACAGAGAACTGATTTCACTTTTTAAAGCCTTTCTCTCCTCCTTTCATTTTCTCTATTTCCCTCTGTGCCTCTCTCTCTAATTTTCCCCCAGGAAAAGTTGAAGCCCATGCAATTGCCTGGTTCTGCTCTCAGCAGAGGCAGAGAAGTTGTTCTGATGGAAAAGCTGAAAGGTTAACGCAGTGCACAGACAAGAGCAGGTGACATCAGAGAGGCAAATACTGCTACTGAAACCACAGCCTGAGACATCAAGAACTGGGGCTTTGTAAACACCATCAAAGGCTGGAAAAAACAGATCCCATATATTTTAATTATATTACATATAATTTAACTGATAGAGGTTGTGAGCATATGCAAGAGAAATATCAGTGTACATTTACACTGTCTTCTGAGGTAGGTTTATAAGCTAGATAGACATATGCTATAGGCATTACAGTGTGCCTTATGTGCCCTTCTTTAAACCTGATATTTCTGTCTAATCATCAGTTAAGGTAATGAAGCAAGATCTGACTGTTATTTCCTTTCACTTTATCTCTGTGCTATTGGTATTCTCCACCTTTCCCATCATCGTAAGTTCATTTGTTTTCATTGTGACAGCTGATGTCAAGCTGATCTGTATTTATCATCTCACCTTCAATATTTGCTAGGATGTGCCACAATTAGAACAGCTGACATTTTGCTCTAGGCAGAACCAAGATTATATTGTCTGCCTTCTCTGTGGGTTACTTGTCTTGCTACCCTTCACAAACACAGTCATTTAGATTCATTGCTAGGCAATTCTGTATTCTGTGTTGGTTCAGTTTGGATAGTGGGTTTGGTACCTGCTCCTCTATATTACAAAGAAGGAACATGGCTGGGACAGTAGAAAGGCAGAAGTGAAGAAAATGAGGAGGGACGTGGTGAACGATATCTAAACAAAGCTGAGCAATACCTAGGACAATTTTGGACTGGACAAATTGTTGTAGTACACGACTTTTTGAATTGATGAAAGGTTGATGGTTGCAGTGATTTCTGAGCAATACATCTCTGATCCAGGCGGACTACAAAGATATAAGTGTGCTAATTTAGGTGTCCTGCTTTCAGAAGGGCTAGAGTTAATTTTCTTGATAGTGGATGGTATGATGCTTTGTTTTGGATTTAGGAGGAAAATAATGTTGATAGCACGCTGATACTTTAGTTGCTGTTGAGCAGTGCTCACACAGAGCCAAAGATTTTTCTCCTCATGCTGCCCTGCTGGTGAGGAGATGAAGGTGCTCAAGGAGCTGGGAGAGAATGTGGCCAGGGCAGATAAGTCCACCTCGGCAGAGGAATGGCCCTTACCATTTGGCGTCATTCTCAGCCTTAAAACTGGGGGAAGTTCACTAGAGGGCACTGTTGCTCAGGGACTGGATGAGCATTTTCGGACTGGTTGGTCTTGAACTACTGCTTTATGCGTCACTTTTTTTTTTTTTTTTTCTTCTTTCCTTTGCTTTCCTGTTAAACTGACTTTTATCTTAACACAGGTATTTTATTTTTCTTTCTTTTTTTTTTTCTTTTTCCTTTTTTCCCCCCATTTTCTTCCTGATTCCAATGTGGGGTAGTGAGTGAGTGAACAGCTTTGTGATGCTGAACTGCTTGCTGGATTAAACTACATCAGGGAAGAGAAAAAAACACTATACCTGAGAGTACTTCAGCAAACTGTAGTTCAACAAAGAAAGAGAATTGTCCAGAAGATAAAATATGTGAAAGTGCAAATCTATTTTCTTTTCAGAGAAGTAGTTTACAAATTATAGCTTTAGTAATGCAAGAATTTGATTGTTTTGGAGACTAATTTAAAAGAAATGTGTCTGATTTGGGTTCTGAACACTAAGTATGTAACCCAAATCTTATTTTTATACCTGGCATATTGCTTGTATGAGGATCTGAACTAAAATTTCACCTGAAATTTCAGTGTTGGTCCTTCCCTGGTTTAAACACATTCTCATCATATTTGTGACATTGCTACATCCACTGTCCAGTCCCATTGTGTCACGTGAAATTTCTTGCCCAGGCATGATAGGTAGAGTTATACATACCATGTCACAACTTGATGGAAGGTGCCAAAATGCAGCACAACATTAAGAAAAATTCTTCATGTTTGCATGTTCGTGAGCAAAGTAAAACCAAGTTACAGCTAAGAAACCTAAGTTTCTTAAAAGATCTCTGGTCTAGGAAGCTGATGTCTCTTCATGTCTCGTTTATCTAAAATACATTTAGAAGAATCTTGGCTTTGGTTGAAGTGCTATGCTGATTATCTAATGATGATTTAATGAGGCGGTGGTGGATCTGATGGCCTAGTTGTTGCTAACAAAGTGGCTCTGAGCAAAGTTTTCTGCTCTGCAGGTTAGAGAATGGAGTTTACAACTTCAGATGCCAAAAACTGGTTGCCATAATAAACATGTGATCTCTCCAGCTTTCAGAGTATGCTGCTGTCTTAATCTCTGGACATCCTGTTCTTTGCAGTCGTTGTATGTATTCATTTAGCTTGGCTAAGTATTCAATTACAGTTTCTTCCTCAGTAGTTTCTTCAGAACACCAAGAGGATCTCATCTATTTCAGGAAAAGTTGTGTAACCTGCATGAAATGAGTGTATTTAGGTACTCTGTTTAAACACAAGGTAGAGAAGAGAAAAGCCACACACGAAAACATTTCTATGTACATAGAAAACATCTATCAGAAAAAAGACCATTGTCTCGAATTGAGTTAGACAACAAGATTTTATGTTCAAAATTATATCTTTAGTTTACTTTGAAAAAGGGAAATGCAGAAGCAAAGTGAAATAGTTGTATGCTATTGCTAGCCCCAGCTGGGCGAAGCCAGGTCAATTGTTAGGTATACCAATGCTTGTTTCCATTATTATGCTAACATTCAGTACTCTATGAATATTTCAGATATTATTTATTTACTTATTTTGTCTATCGAAAGCAAGCAAAAGTTTATAGAGGAAAGTAAGTCTTCTATTAGAATAGTTGTTAGAATTACGCACAAAAATACTTGTCTGCAGTAGAAGCAGCAGATTTCAGATTGTAAATGCTGAGAACAATTGCTCCAAATGTAACTTAATTATAATAATTTGTCCTATTGTTTGTGTTTAGTGCTTCAGCTGCTATGTAAAATTTAGTTAAGTGGCAAACAAGCATAGGTGAACTTAAAGGTGAGTGGGTGGGAAGCAAAACAAAACAAGAATAATACAGCCTTCAAGTACCCCACAAGGAGGTTAGATGAACTAGAGGAGCTGGAGTGAGTTTTTTAAAAGCATTCTCACATTCTGCGTTCTGCACATATACACTCAGTCATGACCTCAACGTCTCATATCTATTGACTATAGAGAGGCACGCAGATTTCAGTGGGTTCAAAGTTATAAAAAATGTAACAACAAAGAGTTTCACACTTAAACCCTTAGCATTAAAAGTACACATCTTCCATTAAATCTTCCCAAGTTGTTTAATATAACCTAAGAATTAAATTATTAGTTTTCCTTTCCCAGTGGACATTATTTGTAGACTTTTTAGATTGTCTGTGTGGTGGGCTATGATGGTTGTCTTAATCACTGTCTGATTCAGTTTTCAACAAAAATCAGATTCGTTTTACTAATCTTTTGCTCATTGAATCTTTTGATATATGTTCAAGGTAGATGTTATGGCTACATAACCTCAAAATATTATGTGATTCACCAAGACTGTATATACATATCAGATGTAAATCTCTGTCTGTTAAAATGAATAATCTTGTTCTAAATTCGTGCTTGTCAAAACCAATGATAAAACAGATGAGTTACTCCTTTGTGTTGTCTTTCTTTAACTTTTTATTGTTTTGCCATTAATTACAATAGTTGACAATTCCTGGATATCTAACTGTTCAAGAAATTTTCTAAGATGGCCAAAGCTTAATAACGAGCATCCACTGACGTTTTAGTCTTGGTTTGTATAATATTCTACATGTATTTGTTCGATATTCATTCAGTTCTTTGACAATAAAAAAAGAATAATAGTTAGAAATACTACCATTCTGGGCACTTTCTGTCATATATCTCCCAGTTTTGCCATTTGGATGCCAAATGTGACACACAATGTAGATGGGAGAACTTGAAGAGGTCCGTAAGAGCCATAAAGAGTATAAAATATTTCCTTTCGGAGCTTCAGTGTGATGCGTAACATGCATAATGTTTGTATTGTAGTCTTGTGTCTGATGATACATTTAGATTCCCAAATTACTGGGAGTTTAGACCAGGAAATAATATACAGGATGAAATGCTTTTACTTCAGAGCAGCCTGATGTTTCAAAGGAACCAAAATATTTTGCCTTGATAACTTTGGAAAGATACTCTTTTGTTTTTGAGAATACTTGAGGTATATGTTATACTGGTGGTATATCCTAGTACAAGAAAGATGCAGGGTGAGTATTTGGAGAAGATATACACTTCTTTCCTGAGAGAAAGAATAGAGCATCCTTTTTTACTGGTAGATGAATTGCAGTATTTGACAACACTGTTTTTAGAATATGGTAAATATCTAGTGAGTTGGAAACAATTGCCCAGAGAAGTGAAATCTCAATCCCATTGTATTCTCCAGGCTTGAAGCCCTTGCAGACTTCATCTTGTGTTTTTGACAGCTTTGCTCTGAGAAAAAGTGCCTCCATGAGTCCCTTACAACAAATATTTCTATGCTACTAAGAAGACGAAATACATCATATTAAATTAATCATTACATGCTTTGATTAAATACAAATAACTACAGTAAGTGGCTGAGCTTTAACCCAATAATGACAAGTTTCCAGTCTTTCCATTACTCTATATAATAATTTCATGACATAAAACCAAAACTTGTTTTCAGGTTAAGTTCTACACCTTGGAAGTATTAAATGTGTTAGATTTAGTGATTGAAAGATTCTGATGCTTCAAGGAGCAACTGTCGTCACTTAGTCCAACCTCCTGATTGAAGGACTTTTTCCAATTGTTAACTTGTGTGAACTAGACACACCATTTAGGGAAAAAGCTTTCAAACATGAAAAGGCATTTACAGAGAACGTGTAAAACTGGTAATTGCAGCAATGAACATCTATCTTCAGTCTTTTCATTTTTTCCTTAAGTTTTTGCAGACATTATCATAAGTAATGTTAAATTTTTTTTATGCTTCATTGATAAAAATATCAATTAACATAAGATTGAAATCCTATCCCATACCATACATTCCTTAATAGGAACATAATCATGTTACTCAGTGTAGTCCTATACATCAGTCTTTTTGAATGTCCTTAGTGTTTGTTAGCTTTTTAAATTATTTTTTACATAGCTAAGTGTTTTGCTGTGATGTCACATCTCCTTGTAAAAAACATATCTTCCCATAATCAAGTTTTTTTAATATCCTGTTCCCTTTTCTTCTTTTTTCTGATGAGTTTTCCCACAAATTTTATCTGCAGTGATT
The DNA here is from genome assembly GCA_037305975.1 of Chrysolophus pictus. Classification (NCBI taxonomy): domain Eukaryota; kingdom Metazoa; phylum Chordata; class Aves; order Galliformes; family Phasianidae; genus Chrysolophus; species Chrysolophus pictus. The sequence continues at coordinate 15,652,477 of CM074579.1, forward strand.
TCATTTTGATCTTCTCAAAAAAGTTGAGACATTAGCTCAGGGTCAGCCATTAACTCATCCTTCCTTAACTGATGAACACAGTTAAATCTGATGTCCTTTCAACACACATTAAGTCTCAGATTGATTTTGTCTGAAGCTTTCCTTAATATATCTTGTTTCATGTGAAATAGTGCATTCAAATTTTCTTTCTAGTTATAAAAAAAGACTGAAAAAAAATCAGAATATAGCTATAGAAGTTATGTAGAAGTTTGAAGGGGGAACTTAAGGAAATGAAGGCACATTTTAGATGCTGCAGTCAGCTATGAATAAAATTATTGAAGAACTAATTTAACTAACTGTTTTAAGATAATTTTGCAAATCAGATTCTTCTGCCTTTTTTCTAATTAATATTTAATATTCTCTTAGAGCACTGCTGCTAGTTTTGTTTGCAATATAAAATCTACATGTCCCCAGCTCTTTTTTCTTAACCGCAGTGGAAAGTGTCAGTTATCTATCATGTCATTCTCTATAGGGTAACCAACTGATGTGATCTGAATTTTCAAAAACTGGTCTTGATTTCTGGTTCACAGTGTCTTTAAGCACTGGATCTACTCCTGAAAGATGTCTTAAGATATTTTCTGGGAGAGATTTAAAATGAGTTTTTAAATATAATTTTAATAGTATCTCAGAATATTTTTGCATTTTCCCAGTTATATTTGCATATTTTTCCACTATTTTTTTTCATAGAAATCTGTCTGGATACCAATCTACACTGTATTGTGTAAAGCAAAATGGTGGGATCATTCTGCATTTGTGTTACACTGCTGAGAAGAGAGGTTACAATCTTACTTGTTAGTAACTCTTAAAATCATGCCCAACAGTTCTTTTTTTATATACTTTTCTTGACGTTTGAGACCTCTAATGCAGTCCTTTAGAAAAGATTATGTGCTTATTCTTTTTTGCTGTGTCGTATAATACCAGGTCATTAATCATTAGTAGAAAGAGTAAAGGTCCCAATTTAGTGCCCTGGGGAGACATCTCCATTAATCGCTTGCCAATTCGAGGGGACACAATTGACTTTAACCTGCTGGCTACGGTCCATAGGAAAAGCTCTGACCCATTTAATCAGCCTGGAATGTGTTCCATAACCTTTCAAGTTGGATCATCTAATGTCAAGTTCTGTCGAAGGCTTTATTTAGTCAACCATGACTGGTAACCTCCTTATCTTTTTGTGTCAGAGGTACAATAGTTTTATCAACATGTGTGGCTATTTATTTTTTTAAAGCTGAAAAACTGTGTTCTGTCCAAGTGGTTTTGAAAGATTTACTGTTACTGCACTGGTATCATATTTTATGCACAAGTTTAATGAAAAAGTGAAAATTCTAAGTGCTCTTTTTTCTCTGTACTTTTAACTGCACTGTGAATAGTAAGATACTTAGTCTGCTTCAATCCATAGTAAATTTCTTCAGAGACTTGAGAAAAATTAACAGAATACCCTCCATTTTCTGATACATATTGTGCTTTCCTTTCCTCTATTTAGCATAGCTTATATTTGCCTGGTGCCATCATTACTGCATCACTGTTAAGGAATAGATTAATTTAGGACTTCTCTTGATAGTGAATGACCCATTGAATCAAGATGGTAATGTTGTTGAGTGGGTTTAGTTCTTTTATGTCTGTGCATTTGTTTCATCTGCCAGATCAGTTTACCTAAACCATTTTCTGATGGATTATAAAAATATCCAGAGGTATCTGCAGATCTGCAAATAATAAATCAGAGTTCCTACAGAGGGAAGTACTGACTATGTGTCTTGACTTATTCAAAAGTAGCAAACCAAATGCAACTGCAGAATAGCAGTAGTCCCAACAATAAAACTTCTGTGTTTATTCTCTGTCTGATGAAACAGCTATCTGGCATCTACAGATACCTCATAAAATGGAGGCAGATTGATGAGCTTAAGTTATTGACTGTTTCTTGATTCTGCAAAACTTTTGTTGCTTACAGCAGTGTTGGCAGTTTTCTTTTTCCCTTTTGCTATTTCTCTCATTCTCCATTTTTGCTGAGAAGGAATTCTTTACCTTTTCAACCCTTTCATTTTACAAATTGATCTTTAAAATGCCTGATAATAGCATTGAATGAAAATAATATTGAAAATAATGATGATAATAACAGTGAAATAATTTCTTTCTAGATACAGGCGCCTTCAAGTGTCTGCCAAAGTCATTGCAAGGAATAAACTGTACATTTCATTAGAGACATTTAATTTCATTTCCTAAGTTAGGATCAGCATTAGTCTATCATTACGTCTAAAAGGATGTATTTAAGAAATAGTATTGCATTTCCTTTAAAAGATTTTTACTAGATTTGAATAATAATAGCCTACAGACATATTAATGATAGCGAGTATGCAAAATGTTCTACATAAAAGAAGATCTGATGAACGTGAATAGTGACAGATGATGACCAGAATTTTCAAAATTTATGATCATTACAATGTGAAAAAGTAATTATGAGTAATAAAAATCTGTTACAATAATTACTTATAATGAATGCTCATAGCAAGGTAAATGAACTGGAACAATTTAAAGCAATAACATGCAATTTGCATCTTATTATATGTCAGAACATTTTATCATTAGACAGTCAGCAATATACTCTTCTATCACCACAATTCTCAAATTTTAACTGTGCATATCATGTTCAAGACTGTTCTTCAGTTGTGATTTGTACTTAAGGAAAAATTGGTAAAAAGAATTACTTCAGTGAGGCAAACTTTACCACATTTAAAATAAATATTTGCATGTGGATATTAGCTGTACACACATGATAATAAATCTGTTTGTAAAATAGGACTTATCTAAATAATAAACCATTTATGGTATGGGAAAGAGTATGAAGTGCTGGTGTGCATTTTGTACACACGTTTGTGATGGAATCTTCCTTGTATGTTCATTCATTCATATTGTTCATTCTGAAAACAAGATTTATTTGAAGTGTGCAGGTTCCAATACTCCGAAACTGTGTTTTAGCATGTGAGAATATGCAAGTGCTCAGGGCGCCCAGCAAGCTAGGGGATAGATGAATTTAGAACTACTTTAAAGTTTGCAGCTCTGTCTCTTTCAAATTATTTCCAGCAGTGAACCATGAATTTCAGGATGATAAGGTTACAACAGACTGGTTCTCACTGTTGGATCTCACTGTAGTCACTCCCGAGTGGACTGTCATCACTAGCAATCAAGGTCACTTTTTTCATTACAATGAACCTTTCTGAAGGGCTGTAATTCATCATTCCGTAGACATGTGATGTATCAGATCTAGGAGCATCTCTATGATTTACTTCAGTCTTAAGACTTCTTCACTTGTACCATTATTCTTCAGAACACAAAATAGGCAGGGAAAGATGGTTCTCCTTTTTCTGTTCTGCTTATTTAAGAAAATGTTTCTGAGATACTGTGCTGGTAATACATCTTAACCTTGGTGAACTATTGGTGACATGCTGTTCACTCTTGCATAAGCAAGCTGCCTTTTGAAAAATTTGTTTCTAGTTCTCTGCTGTCAGTCTAGCTACCATTTAACCTTGTGATGGAGTCTCATTACACCTTGCTCTAACACCCGTATTTTCTTATTCCTTAAGATATTTATTGCAGAATAGGCATGGGGCATTTCCAAACAAAGCTGTGACCTGATTGATGGTAAAACCTACGGAAGTCTGTCAGCTAACTATAGAGAGCACTGAATCAGATCTTCTAGAAACAGGTGTGAAATAATTCCTCTCCTTACTCAGTACTAGGACACAGAAACTGTCCTAACACTGAATGTTTGCTATTGAGCTGTCTGCTTTCCAACAAATTCTCTGAAGCAGAGGGAAGAATTTCTGAGCTTTCATTTTGTAAGATATCTTTAGAACATTTCAATTGCTAAAGGCTCAAGAGTAATTTAAAATCTTTTTTGTTTTTAAAGTACTAATATTAAGTCTTATTTAATATTTCAGTGATAGTAAGTAACATCAGATAATCTCAGAAAGACCATTATCCTCACATTTGATGTAATGTTTTATTTTGTTTTTTCTATTCGTTCTAATTCAAGCACTAATGACATATTTTAATATAGGAGAAATATCAGCTTATTCTTTCCATAGACCCCTTTTACCCTCCATTGAAAACCAGCTAAAGTTTTCCAGATATATTTTCAGCTAAAATGCTTGTATCATATAAATGAAACTCTTGTTAGAGACCTGAAGCCCATTCTAGAGATTTTTATTTTTTATTTTTTTAACAGAAGTGTTTGGATAGTGGTATGGGACCAGGGGTCAGATTTCAATTACTTGTTACTCTTAATCTTCTTCAAACAGAGACTGCCATATAATAGTGAGGATATCATAGTCACTATCCTTTTTCTGTGTATGTGGTTGTTGGTTTTTTTTGTTGTTGTTGTTGTTGTTTTCCCTGTTAACTCTGAACAATTTGTTTTTTTCTGGGTCAAATGAATTTCTAAATAGACCAAATACTTTCATGTATGACAAGGACAGTAGGACATCAAAACATATATACCCCAGGGAATGTCTTTAAACTTCTCCTTTTGATAATACTCTTCCTGACATGTCCAATGCATCTATCACATCAAAGCTTTATTATTATTATTATTTTTTTTAAGAAACAGCTTAAGTCTGTTTTTCTTAGAGAAAGCATGTTTGAATAAGAATAAATGAATTATATACTTTCAGAACAGGAATTGCAATGTGCTTGAGCAAAGACATCTGCTATTTTTATTTTCAGTTCCCCAGGACTGTTGTAGAAGGTGGTAACATAATGCAGAAGTCTATGGAATACTGAACATTAAAACCAGTGAGAACGCAATTAGTAAAAACATTATATTGGCACAAGCCTTTGGCTACCTTCTGCGTTAGAGCATGAAATAATCTGGAACAAGTTTACTCGAGTTAGCTTTGACATGGTGCTCACCTGGGTACTGCATCTATTCTGTGCATAGCAGCAGGCACACTTTTCCCTTCTCACCGTTGTGCTTTGAACTAAGTAGAATCATAGAATCATTTACATTGGTAAAGACCTTCAGGATCTCCAAATTCAACTGCCCTACCAAGTCCCATTACTAAACCATGTCTCTTTAGTGTCACATCCACAAGTTTTTTAAATACCTCAAGGGATGGGAACTCCTTCCCTGTTGGGAACAGAATATTTATGAAACAGGTCTTCTTGGCCACCTGGGCACATTGCTGGCTGATGTTCAGCCTGCTATACACCAGCACCCCCATGTCCTTTTCTGTTGCACAGCTTTTCAAGCACTCTTCCCAAAGCCTGTACTGCTGCATGGGGCTGTTATGACCCAGGTGCAGGACTTGGCACTTAGCCTTGTAGCATGCCATGAGTTTGGAGTCAGCCCACTGATCCCACTGATCCACTAGGTCCCTCTGCAGAGCCTTCCTACCCTCAAATAAATCAAATCCTCATTTCTGATTAAACAGAGTTTATCCATATACGTTACTCAATAAGGAAAGAAATATTGCAGAGAAAGGGATAGTTATTTTATAAAAAAAGCTTTCAGCTTCTATTGGATTACTTTTTTTTTACACTCAGTCATGGTTTCCACGTGCCCGCTTTTGTGAGCTGGGGGAAAACCAAGGAAATCCCTGCTAAGGGCTACTGTGCAGGTGCAGTAACTCTGTAATGTGCTTAAGCACTTGTAGAAGGAAATGTCTAGAGAAACTTATTACATGTTAATAATAGCTTTCTTTTTCTTTTCCTGGTTTTCATTGTTCAACAGCTAAACATTTTTTTTTTCTTGTTTGTGCTGTCTCTATAATGAATAACCTACACTGTTTCTTTCTCTCTTATATCTTTACTGCATTACAATACTTCTGCAGGTTACTCTTAAGACAGAACAACAAAGAAAAGTATAGTTAAATAAAGCTCTGGTGGGGAGTGATCTCTGTTCCCAGGGTGAGAATTAGCCATGCCTACAGGAAACTTTTTAACCCTAATTTGTTTAACTGAGTCAGTGTATAATTTCCAATGGGTGAAACTGGCACTGGCCTCTGTACCTGCCCAGGCAAGATAGTGGTGCATGGCTGGAAAGTGGTGATGCTTGATATGAGGACCTGCACTCAGCTCCGTGTGAGCTCCAAGGTAACTAGGAGGCCAGAGACCTACCTATTTGGAATGTAGGAATTTCCTTCTGTGCGTACCGGCATCCTTTGAGTTCTGCTGCACCACCAGTGCAGCAGAGGAACGAAGAGGGAACGAAGCAGGAGATTGCCTTGCCTTGGCAAGAGGGACTGCATGACCTGCATGAGAAGCAGCTGCTTCCTGCATACTGATCCCTGCTCAGTTCAGTAGGAGCTCCTGATCTCAATGCAGTTCTATGTCTATGTTTTATATGCTTCATGGTCCAGACCATATGGCTCAGTAGAAAGGAGACCATGCAAAATTGCAAGTAGTGCAGTTCACTGCAAGTTTTGTTCATGTGATCAGAGGCAGTGACAAAATTAAGAAAATGTTATTCGCCTGTATGTATTCCTTCACAGGATACACGATTCTGTATTTGCATATGCTTTTTTGATAATTGAAGACAATAAGATTTTAATAGTTTGATCCAGATTTGAAATGCTGCGTAGAACTACATAGAACAATAGAGTTTGATCAGATTTTCTCTTTACACTATAGCATTATCTTATGTTGCTCACTTCTTGTCATTCTGTGCAGTTTCAAGTTTTATTATTGTGTAAAGCCAACACTATTTAAAATAATTAAATGAATGAGAGTACTGAATGTAAACAAACTTCATATTGTTTAGAGCCAAAATGAAGTTCAAGTAGAAAAAATAACTACTGAAGTGAAGCAGCCTGGTTTTCATTTGTACTACTCTCTAGTTGCTTGATGTTGCAAAATACAAGAAGACAGGGATGAGAACTGATTCAGAACCAGCAATCTGTGTTGGATAGTATATAGAACAGCATCTTAATGATACTGTTTAAAATGAATAGAATTCTGAGTCTCTGTGGAACTGTGTGAGATTTATGGCCTGCAGAAGAAGGAAAAATTTTCTTGCAGAATCAGAATCACAGAATCACAGAATCACCAAGGTTGAAAAAAAACCTATAAGATCATCCAGTCCAACCATCCACCAATAACCAATAGTTCTCACTAAACCATATCCCTCAACACAGTGTTCAGAACACCTCCAGGGTTAGAGACTCCACCACCTCCCTGGGCAGCCCATTCCAGTGAATGCAAGTCTATGATTCCTGCTGAGTGTTTGTAGCTTTGTTGAGATCAGCTGAAAGGTGATAATTCTGCCTCTGCAGATGACAAGAGTGTTCACCATCTTCCTTCTGACCTCCTCTTCAAGTAGTGTTCATCATTTCTATAAATTGGGATACTTTGGGATGACAAGACTGGCCACTTACTAAAAATTTCTTTCTTGAAACAGATGCTGATAGCTCTCAGACATTATAACATCTATTTGATTCCCTTATTAGACAAAATAATCTATTCACACAGATACAGTAAGAAAGAGAGGTATATCAATGTTTTGATCACTGTCTATTTTTCCTTAGCAATCATGATGATAGAAAAAATTATTGTAAAATATTGTCATTCCTTTTTGGTGAAAGAAACGAATCATTATAGTTAAATATTATGTAGTAAGCATCTCTCTACCACAGATTATCACCTTTCACCACGTGCTTTTTGGAAGGTATATGATGAAAGAAAGTAGTCTTCCATAAGTAAGTTGGTCTGGCAAGAGTTTCAGTTATTGACTCAACTCTCCAAAATATCTATCAGTACTTTGTCTGCCTTAGACATGTATGGATATTTTAAAGTGGTTATGACTGTACCTTTCTGTACACAACAGATGCAAATACTTGAGAGAAAAATAAGGAGGTGAACAAAGTTATTATTGTGTCTCATGAAACACTGGAGATGTGACACAGAGCCTCTCAGAGCTCTCTTGCAAGCTCAGTTCTGATTCCTGTAGGCCTAGAGCGAAAGCTCTGTGAGAGCGTGGTGTCTGACTGCATGCAACAACTTTGCATGGGATTTTCTGCTCTCTTTATTCTCTTCTCTGCTAAGTCTATGGAAAGCCAAACAGATCCCGAATCTCATTGGCACAGAAGTACTGTATTTCCTAGTTTAACCTGTGCATTTAATCCACATAACGCCTCGTTACTCAGGCTTTATGGGTGTAATCCAGAGCTCATTGATCTCAGTGGAAAACTGCCCACTGAGCCCACTGGGCTACTGATCACATCACATACAAGTAGTGTTAATTACGCCTTTAAATCTTGTACAAACTTACCTGGTTTGTGAGCAGCCTAATTTTTGAAGGTTGTGCATAACAGCAGGCTTCCTCCCATGTACCTGATGTAAAATCCTGCCAAGTACCTCACAAAGGAGGAAGAAAAGCAGGAATTTCTGGATGTGAATCTTTCCCTTACTCTACCCCAGTTCTGTATTTGGAGGACCTCTGTGCCACAGAGATTCACAAGCTTAGCTCCAACACCTGGCCATACTGTCTAGCTCCAAACTTGGCCTGGCCTCAGAAGTGTTTTTCCTCAGAACTGTGGGTGCCTCCCACAGAGACTGAAGGGGATGGAAAGCTTACACAGCCCCACAGGGAACTTAAATCCTAATTCAAGAGTACCAAAAATTGATTCTTTGCAGCTGTGGAACAATTTTTTCTTTCCTGAACTGGGGGAAAAAAAAGCTGAAGGAGCTCCAGTATATTTCTGAGAGCCAGATTTTTATTGTACTTGGAAATTTTTATTTGATCAACAGCCTTGAGATTTGAAGAGGATTATTTACCTTCCTTCCTTGTTTCAAGAACCAGCATAAATAATCCATTTAGTGATAATGCTTCACCTCCCAGTATGTTTGTTTATCATTAACGTTCTCCAGCTTTCAGTGGGCTAGTGAACTCTGATTCCTGGCTGAATTTATGATACAAATGTCAGGCAGGAACTCTGCCCCTCTGTTTTCAAGACAAAGCTTATTTTTACATTGAATCTGACATAATTTATGGAATCTTTGGGAAAAAAATGAAAATATTAAAATTGTCTCCACATTTAAAACCAGACTCTAGGAGCCAGATATTTTTACTTTCAGTGAATTTTCTCCAAGGGTCATCTTCTTGCTCAGAATGCATATCAAACTCATATATACCTTTTTCTCACTCAGTAATGTCTTTTCTCTAATGTTATCTGTATATTGCATATTTTTCTTGAAGAATGAGTGAATTTTCATGGGTTCTTGTAGGTAACAAAACTCTGTTAAGTGGGTTTGTCAAAATAAGGATTAATCAATAAATCATTTCAGGAACCAGAAGAAAAACTTTTTACATTCATAACATGTATAGAAATAACTGTAGGAAGAACTTGCCCCTAAAATCTTTCATACAGTGCTCAAAGTAGTCCAATGGGCACAATCAGAACCGGCATGGCAGGCATTAAACAAATTACAAACTAACTGCTTGGTTTTCTCATACAGTTGTTGCTGATTCAGAAATGACTACAAGATCTCAGGACTTAGTGACATTTGGGTTTGTACTAGAGTGATTACTAAATGGGAGACAGATATCCTTGGAAACAGTTTAATAGTTTGAACTATTAAGCCAAACTTCTTAGCTTAAACTCTTATTTACTGTTAGTTAAAGCTATTTTTTAAACTAAGCCACTTAGTTTAAAAGAAAAACAAGGTGTAGGGTTAATTGCCCCTACTCTGTCAATGAAATTATTATTCTACTGAAATTATTATCCAATCCCATAACAGATCAATAAAGACTGTGAAATTAGAGACCCTTCAGATAAGATTCACAATATTGACACAAGATTTGAAAAAAATTATTTGGCAGTGAGAACTGTCGGAAGCTAGATCTGTTTAGCTCAAACATAGACAATTCAAGAGAACCTTGGGGTAGTATTAGCTTTGATCCAAGTGTAGTAGTTGCACTGATTGAAAGACATGTACCTATCTGCAATGCTAATGTAAGAGATTAAGATACTTATCATCCCTGCTAAAGAAGAGCACAACATTCATAGAAAATAGCTTTATGGTCTAGCAATGAGGATGGAAGGAGATTAGTTAGAAAGAATATCCTAGACATTGCATCCAGATCAGTTCAGACTGGAAATGAGTCATAGGAGAGTAATCTGTTGAAAAAGTTTACCAGGTCTTCCTTTTCTTTTTCCAATAGTTCAAGGTTTACTTTTGTCATTGTCATTTTGGATGTTTTCAAGAGTTACCTTCTATTTCACAAGAACTGATCTGATGAATCTTATCAGTCTGGATGTCACAGTGGCTGAATGTAACAGACATTCTGGAGTTTAAATTTGTGAAACTGTACTTGTTTCTCAAAAGTCTGTTTTCTAGAGCATTTGAGATAACAGCTACTATAATTTCTATCAGAATAAAATTTGTTCTTACAGTACATATAAAGAGATAGAAAAAGCTAAAACAAATTCATCTTCTTCATTCTCAGGTGAAAATTTCACAGAATATTAGGGCTTTCTTAGTCTTTATGTAGGCAACGTGTTCCCAAGTGCCAGACTTGTCCAGAGTTACTAAATTTTTACTTAGAGACTATTTTATCTTTTATATTGTATGAAAATAGTTGTTGTATATGAATAATTAAGTTGTACAGGTAAAGGAATGTAAAGATTTCGGGACAAGAAGACCATGGGTCCTGGATATAATCTGTGACCACTTATTTTTAACAGGAATTATGTACTTGCTATATGTTTCTGCAAAAAATGAGTAACAACACAACAATTTATCTTAGGCTTTAAAGAGTGTCAAAGTTAAGTGTTATGTAAATCAAGAATACATCCTACAGTAAGACAGGATAAATTGAAGTCAGCTGAAATCTTTTGGTCAGAAACACCACTTCTTTGGAGATATCCCAAAATTCTTCTCAGTTGGTAATTTCTGATCTTTTGTGCTGCTGTATTTTGAACTTTCTAATTAATGTGGAAGTTAAAATATCCCTGGAAAAAGGCTATTATGATATTTCAAACACGAGAGAAAAAGGAGGGTGCAAATTCTTTCAAGAGAGAGTAAGTGAATATTTTCTATTCATTTATGCAGAATTCCAGCAGTCTGAAAAAGTTAAGGCAACTATCCAAAATGAAATTGCTGTAATCTTTGTGCTTCTAACTCTGTGCCCAGTCACCATGATGAAATGCTGTAATCAGGATTATATAAGCACACAGAATAGAAATGTGTCCTTTCTATAACTAAAATGTTCCCAAATAGTTCTGAAAATGAAAAGCTGAGATCTTTATTTTTTTGCCTTTTGATCTTTTTATTTTTAAGCATCACCAAAAAATAAGAGATGGAATTATATATGTAACACTACATTCATACTTACGCAGCATTAGGAACAGGTATAATCCTTGTAAATAGCACCTGAGTACAGATAATCACCAGTTGCACTGATTTTACTGCTACAGGACTTGAGTCACTGGCATTAGTAAGAGCTTTATAAAGACATAAACACTTCTGCATCAGTAGATTTTGCAGATTTTTATAGAAAAGCTTAATTGTAGAATAAAGTGAACTTTAGGCAGCACTGTACTGGTATGTTCCTGCGTGAAACCTTTACATATGTAGCCGATTTCAATCCTGAGGCAAATGACAAGTGCTGTTTAAGCATAGGATTACTCTTCTGCTTTTCCTCCATGTACAGACTGAAAGTTTGCAAGCAGCTCAGATGAAGGTTCCATCTCTGTGGAGCTCTGTTTACTATCCTTTTATTGGAGATGCAAATTCTGTGGCATTTGCTGCACCTCCACATACGCACCAAGTGTTCTTGGCCTTGTATACACACATCGTTTCGGCTAGGCAATTGGTGCTTACTTCCATGAAGGACACTGGGAATAGTCTGAAAAAACTCTTTTCCAGTGAGCTCAGGTAAGACATACTCGAGGTTTCAAGGAGCATAATGTTTGTTCTGTCCTGTGCAGCACTCCATACCTGAATGCAGTTTAAATAAACTCAGGAGAAGCCTTCAAGACTAGAATTTCAACCTATGTCTCCTTTGTGGGGAAAGTTCCCTACTGGAGGAAAATATGGTGCTATAAAAATCCATTAGTTGTTAGGTGACACTACAGCTGTCCTTTGGAATACAGGAGGCAGCATTCATATGCAGCAGAGAAGACTGAAACTGAAAAGATGAAACACCATGAAACGTCCTTGTCTTTAAACAGATAAGCAGTGCCATTAAGAGACTTCGGTTCTTTTCTGGGCTCCAGCTCTTCTTGTCTGTGCTATATATACCGTTAGGACCAATGAGAAAATCATTCCGTGTCTCTCAGAGGCTGTTTCTTCCTCTCTCACTTTGTGTGCTGAGCTGAACTGTAATGAAGCCCATGCACTTGAAAAGTCTTGCTAATAAAAGGCCTCTTCTCATGTAACCTCTCTTGGATGGATTGCTTTCCTACAAACAGTTTAAACAAAGCCAACACACCTTAATGCCTCTAGCAAGCACAAGAATTTGTGATAATTGCCTGAAGGTTCTTTTTACTGAAAGTCTGCATTTAGTCCTTTTTCTTTATTTCTTTCCCCACTTACTCTCCTTTTACATTATTTACTCAAAATCTGCAGATATTTATCTTCGATGGCTTTGCTTCCAGGATTTTGTAATCCAGTCATCACAGCTTCTTGTTGAGGCCCATAAATTGACACTGAAGTCTGAAGTGTTTCACCTTCATCAAAATCTAAGTCACAAACATGTTATAATACTATCTCAATTAATTTAAGTATTCATTTAAGTGTTATAAAGTATTCATTTAAGTGTTATAAATTGAACCTTATCTGAGAACAAGTTATAACCCTTCTTCATTAATACCAACTTCACTACAGACATGGCTTCTATGCAAACTTAATTCAGTTCTGAGTATATATTTCTTTGACTTTATCAGAATAAGTACTGAGTGGGAATAGCATTGTCTGTTTTTCTGTCAGATCAGACAAAAAAGACAGTGAAATCTGTAAAAATGGAAAACATTTTTCTTAAGTTGGAAAATATTTTTCTTAATTCAGAAATCCATTTTCTAAAATTTTACATTCACAGATACAAAATTAATTACAATTATATTAAATTGAAATGCTAAAATAAAGATGGATGACTGATCAGCTCGCCTCTCCAATACATTGTTTGTTGGAAAGTCCTTCTCAGGCTACAGTAATTTGTCACTTGCATTGACAGATGGAGTACAACAAATTCTGATCTAGAATGAAACACTCTCAGCTTCATGTCATCCAGCAAACGAACGTCTGTAATGATTCTTCTACATGGTCTTTCCAGTGTCCTGAAATATATATTGTGGCATGATCAATGCCTCTTCACAAGAAATCTTCTTGCTGTTAATCTTCTTTAGCATTGAGTTGCAAATGGATGTTGGGGAGAATATAAGGCAATGTCTGAAAGTATTATTTAACTTGAAAAATTGTTATGAAGGTGTTAGAATGCTATAACAGAGATCATGGGTGAAATACTTGCCTTTGACTACAGCAGAATATGAATATTGGAGGACCAGCATAATAAATTTCCTTTTTTTTTTTTTTTTTTTTTTGCTTTCTCCTTAGCCTATCTCCTCATCTCTTCTTAATTAGTACAATGTACAATGTAGTGTTACATCCTCCATCTTTAAATATGGAATTTGTGTTCTTAAGGTGCTTTATTGTGGACCAGTTTCCAGTTCTGAAGCAAAATGAAAAGATGAGGTAAAGGCCAATGAACACTTAGCCTTAGTGGGAAGTGTTATCATATCCCAGAATCTGAGATACCTTTAATGTCCAAAAGGACATTAAAGTATTATATCCGAGCAAAACCACAAAGTAATATAATGACACCAAGTACACCAAAGTGTAAAGTATGTGGGAAAAAATTTAGTGCCTAAAGGACATATATTTATTATAATTTCCAAACATTGATCTACTTCATTATAACTTTCTGCCAGTTTTATTAGTTTGTTCCTGATATAACTAATCTTTAATTTTCATGAAAGTAAAGGAAGTAAGAAAATTGATTTTATAACAAACAAATGCATAATTATACATATTTTTTATATTTTGAAGATATATATACTGTCTAGGAAGGAAACATGGCTGTAAAATTGGAAATGAAGTAAATGCCTATACTGTGGAAGAGAAAATTCTTTGTAAGTTAACTTTTTACCATATCAATCAGTTCATCTGTTTATATCAGCAATCAAAGTGGCACCTCTTCACATTGTTTGATATATATGTAGCACAGAATTTTGTAGTTAATGCCATTTGAAAAGTTAATTTCTAAACAGATGAGTATTTTCAAGGAGAATCATGTCCAGACTGAAAAAAGCAGTAGGATAGGTAACCTCCTAATCTGATTGAAAAACTATTCTGCTCAAGTGGGGGCTCCAAAGCTTTCCTTTCACATGGGAAATAAAATAGTGATAAGGTAGAAGGGAAAGAAAGGTACATGCTGCAATACTATGTAGGCTGAAATTAAACACATATAAGTCATATGTGTCATATATTAGTAAATAACAATCAAGATTCACAATGGGAAATATGAATTCACAGCTGGTATTAACCACATACTCAGATCGTCAAGTGTACTTTTCACATTTAGTAATTGCAGCAAAGAAGAGTACATGGATTGATTATCTTTTATTACTTCTGTCAAAATAGAAAGTTAACATGAAAATTCACGGTTTGTTCCGAAACTTCCAAATTTGGTAGAGTAGAAAAGATATGATACAGAATGCTAATGAGGCACAGTATTAGAGCAGTTAAAAAGAGAAAAATATTTCACTAAAAACTCAGGCTGTTTTCTCCTTTCCCCTACAGTGTTTATCACAGTAGCCTCCAGCTGTTATCCCTGGGATACAGCCCTGTTACTCTAGGGTATCCTGGAGTATCCTCTGGGTTTTGCAGAGCAGTAATTTTTTATTTCAGTCTCCAACACCTGCATGAGGGAGGGAGCTCTGTTCCATGATACCGTTTAGTCATTGAATTCCCTGAAAATAGGATTGAGCCATAATACATCCCCGGACAGACAAAAGACATTAGGGGCTAATAAGTCTTATGATATATACACACTGTGGATTTACCTCTCTAGCTTTTAAAGTCTGGATACCAATGACATTTACCTAGGGATAGATGTTAAGCAGGTCCATATGGAAATATTTTCTATCCATCAGAACCATGTACTTAGAGTTTTTGCATTGCAAGGTTTGTCAAAATTGCTCTGATTGTTCTCAGATATATTCATACATATATAGATAGATACGAAGATCTAATGGAGTAAAAGCTTTAAATGAAAAACAAAGCAAAACAGTACAGAACAACACGTGTTCACAGCTCTTCTCCTTTCTTAAATTCTCCAAATGAAATTTCACTTTTTCTTTGAAATATAGATTTAGTAAATAAAAGAACAGATGATCTGAGCTAGCAACAAGAAAAATGCCCATTTGGTGCTGCATTTGAAAAAATTGGCCTCTAACCATGCAGAAGTTTAAACTTTTGATGAAGAATTTCTAGGAACATGAAATCTAGAACTTTCTGTTAGGTTTCTACAATTCATGCTATCCCAGTAGATCTGTTTTGTTTTATTTGTTACAATCAAGGAACACAATTTACTGTTTCTTAAGGTGGATTTTAATTGCTATTGAAAAGGCTTGCTCTGTAGGACATGACTTAACTGTCACATTCTA
Source organism: Chrysolophus pictus (assembly GCA_037305975.1). Taxonomy (NCBI): domain Eukaryota; kingdom Metazoa; phylum Chordata; class Aves; order Galliformes; family Phasianidae; genus Chrysolophus; species Chrysolophus pictus. The sequence goes on from CM074579.1 coordinate 15,668,169, forward strand.
ACAAAAATGCACATTTTACTAATTCAAAAGCTTTGTTTTAATTTCCAAATCTGTTTTACAACAGCAGAATATTGTGTTAGAGTGCTGTCCTTGGGAACGTTAAATTCAGGAAAGTATCAGGAAAACGTCTGAAGATAATACTTTTCTGTGAAAAAGTTCCCAACTCCTGGGCACAGTTTCAGCTAAAGAAAGGACACCCTACGTTACATGCTAGCCTGCTCCTACTGGCTTTAAGGACATTTCCTAAACCTTAAAAGTTATATCCCAGCAGAGAATACATAGATAACTATCTAAGTTTAAAAGTAATAATTTTTTATATGATGAGATTAGTTAAACAGATTTTTCTGCAAGGGAACAAACTGTTAAAGCATGCATTTTTTTTATGACTGACGATCAGCAGAATGAGTGTTTCATATAAAATCTATTTTCCTTTGGAGACACAATTTGTTCCTGATCTTTCTCCCTAGCAGATCACTTTCCAAGGAAGGTAAAAATAAGTAGGCTCCTTTAGAAACAAAACAGTGACTGAATAAGTATGCTGCTGTGAATCCACAATTATTTTTGATGGGTGAAAAGGCCGTAAGACATGAATTGATTTTTAGAGATACCATGAAATCTAGTTTAGTCGACAGAAACTATGTGTACTCAGCATCTCTAAAAACCAAGTCAGTCTTGCGAGGTGCTGAATGAACTCCACCACACCCCACCAAAAGTTTTCTACACATTTCAGGAACTGGCCTTTAGAAATGAGACAAGAAATCTGTAGGGAAAACATACATTACAAAAATTCTGAAATACAACCCTGAACTGTCACCTTGTCTAATGGCTTAGAAGACATTGAATTTGGCACTACAAGGTCCTAAGTTTGTCACTTAACTTCCACTTTTGCTCTTTATGTGTCTTGTTCTAAACTGTAACAAAATTGTCTTCTTCTACCAAAGAATAGAGTGCCTACTCTATTGGGCTCTAGTATCAGTCGGAACAACTGATTATTACCATGAAATGACTGTTCATAAATATAAGAAATATGAAATAAAACTGTTCAGAGAAGGGGTTGTGACTTGGCAAAAGTTATGCAGTGTTTCATTTAAAATCCATGAATAAGAACATGGGATTGTTGGGATTTTATTTAGCCCTGCACATTCTTCTAAGTTAAAAAAATATGAAAATTTTGTTCCAATCAAAACACTGTTGTCTAACCTATAACCAAAAAGCAAAGACAAAACTGGAAAACAACAATTTGAATGAGAACAGCTAAGTACTAACACAGATGACACATAAAGTAATGCACAGAAGACTGCATAAATGTTTTTGTCCGATGCTTTGATTTTCTTGTCTTCGCATATAATCAGACTAGATCTGCCCTCTCAAAGATCAGTAAACATTAATATCCAAACACATCTGATTTTGAGGAAAGGTCAGACTAGGGTGTGATTCCCGAGCTTTGTTCTGTGAGCCTCTCATTATCCTATAATTGCCTTCTCTTTCATCCTTTCTATATAACATCATGTGTACTGTATGTAGTACAGCCAGCTAGTTTTATAATAACAGATTCTGTTCTAAATGCAGCCAGAGATTCTTTAGTGAAATTACTCATTTGTCCTTCATTTCTTGACTGTAAAAGCAAATTATCAGCATTTGCTTTTCCAAAAAATTATTGTGGGACTAAGTTAATATTTGTGTACAACTTTGGTATTCTGAGGAAGCATGTAGTTTAAATTGTGATGGTCTTACCTATCTGCTTTTTTCAGAGATTTTTCTCTAGTTGTTAGTGATGCTTGCAGACCTTTTTAGTGGTCTGATACTTTCAGTGTGCCTGGAAAACAGCAGTGTTTAGGATTCTCATTAGAATAGCGTGGATTTTGTTTGGTGTACTCTGTTCATCAGATGGGTAAACGGATTTCTGGTAAGGCAATTAATAAAACAGCAACCAGAACACTATGGCAAAATGATGAGATATTTCTAGATTTATGTTTCCTGGATTAGAAGGAAAAAGCTTGGTGCTGTACTTATGTCTTGCGTCTTACTGCATTCTTCTGCAGTCTAGACTAAAAGAATGTCTTTTGCCAGGTACCAGTATTTGGAAATTGTTTTAAAATGAAACTATTCTCTCAAATTCCTTGTACCACAGCCCCTAGACAGGAAATACCAACATGGAAAAACTTTATCTGAAAACTTTCAAAGGGTTGACTAAATTCATACTTTGAGTATTTGAAAAGGACTCTTGAGAGCTGAAATGTATGCACTGCGCATGTAAGATCTATAGCTCACAAAATAAAATTTGACTCCAGACAGGTTTCATTAATTGGAAGAAGTTATGATGATAACTATTGCTTCACTTTTCTTTATTCCTAGCCATAAAGTTTGCTAAAACTACAGTGTGTTCTATCGTAACTGTCAGAGTAAGGAGACTTCAAATTATTTTGGTTTTCTCTGTGTATAATCACAATGAAACTGTACTAAATAATTTATATGAGTGCTTGACGTGTTCTCATGACTTTTACACATAATAGCATAATACATAAAGCAGGTAAGGCCTGAGATTAGTACAGCAACTTGTATGCTTTCACTCTACTGCGCAGCTAGGCTTTTTTTAGTGAAATAAAGTCTCTGCTCATTGAGGGAAAGACCACAGCAGCGATTTTATCGTTATCTATGGTACTTATGATTCATCCAGAAGTTGCCTTCATCTATTTGTATTTTCAAGTAGGTAAACCTTATACTTTAAAGATTTGAAACAAAAATACTATAGAGCAGTTCACATTTTTATTTATTGACTTAGTTCATTATTCTGTATATTATTTGTATTTTGCATTAGTGCCTGTTGGTTAGAGCTTGACTTCTTTGAAAAGCAGATGAGAACTTTGGATTTTTTAGAAAACTACTTATTGTGAGCCATTTTATTCCTGTGATCTAACTTATCTAGTGTTCTTTTTCTTTACATTTTCTTGTACTTTGGAAGTATCAAATTCTGAGAAACTTGTGATTTTTCTAGCCAGTACCTCAAGGAATTATATACATGTCTGAGAGGTGTGACTCCTAGGAACTTTGAATATGAGCATTGTTTGAGAGCAAACAAGCATTAAGTGCATAAAGGAGAGAAACCAATTCAGAGACACTACTCAACCTCTCGGTGGAGATATACTCCTTTATTAATATTTCAGCTACTTTCTTTAACTTTTTTTGTCATCTTACTTGCATACTTATATTATGAATTTTTTTTTTCAGAGATCAAACCCAGACAATTAACTGATTTTATACAGGTATGTTAAACATGTTTCTGTTGTCTGTGGACAAGAAGTAACAGAATTTGACGTATCTGTTGAAAGTCAGTAAGTGAATGTTGCCTCCAGGGTAGCAGAAGTGCTTTGTTTCAGAGCTGCAAATACCCCATGTCTTGCTCCAATTTATAGGGGGGAGAGGAAGTTCTTTGATATATGTATACCCGGTGTGAGATTAAGAAGCAAACATTTCAAATATTGGTCCAACCAGTTTATTACAAATCTTAATCAGGGAGATAAGGAAGGGAAAGATGGTGACTATTACGAATTAGGGTGATGGGGAAGGAGGGTGATAGAAAAGATAGGAAAGAAGCAAGAATTGCATAAAGCGGGGATAGTCACCACCAGGATCCAGCAGTGGTCCCGTTGCATGTCATTCCAATGGTCAGAGGCAAAAGTGCAGGGGGAACAGCAGCAGCGTGGCCTACCTTGGGCAGCAGGCAAGTAGCAGGAAGAAGCCACAGGGTAAGTCCAGGAGGAAGCAGCAAGACTCAGGTATCAGGCCCAGAAGAGTCTGTCAGCATGCAGGAATTCCGTAGTGAGGGATCTGATGGCGGACATCTTTGTTCTTCAGCATGCACGCATCATGTTGTAAGGAATCTGTTTCAGAAACTTTTCAGGGGAGAGCAGCAGCAGCATGGCCGACCTTAGGCAGCAAGAAGGTGCAGCAACAGAGTAGGTCCAGGAGGGAGAGGGGCAGGACGTGAGGTTTCTCATGTCTGAAAAACCCTCCTTCTTCTTCATAAGGAATCTCTTGCCAGAAAACTAACATCATGGTTGTTGGTCCCCTTTTTATCATTCTTCTTCTGCCAGCGTGGCATTCCTGGGCACTTGGGTAAGACTCATGTGCAGCACCTCCTGAGATAGCCATCTTCGTCGAGATAAGCTTCATGGCCATTAAACTGTGGCTTATCTCTCTCTCGTTGCCCTGGCCTTGTCCATCTCTGTCCCTCAGACAAAGGATTTTTCAACCCTGGTCGAGGATTTGCTTGAACTTCTTTCTCAGCAAGCTTTGAGGCAATGGCATAAAAGAATAATCTCTTACACACAGCCCTTGTTCTGCCATGTAAGAGTCGAGTAGGAGATGCCATATAGCTCTCTCTCCTTACCACTGGGGGCTCGGGGGGAGACTTTTAGAAGCTGTCTCCACCAGTTTGATGTAACCTGTGAGCTCATCTACATCTGGAAATTTCTGCTAGTCTGTCCTGAATAGCTTCTAATTATCTTTGAATCACCTGAAAGACTTAAATTTGAGTCTGTTCAGTTTCTAACCTCTACTGTGTATTTTTTCTTGATTATGAACTAGCAAAGCAGTAGAGGTACGAAAGGTAAAAAGAATCTCAGATTAAATGAAACATCTTAAGGAGCATATTTGCAGAAATCTCATCCTGGTAGGTTATTTTCTCTATGAATGAAGCTGATTTAACTTCAGGTATTTCAAGAACGGTTTTATTTCTGGTAACTGCAATTACAAGTCTTGTTGAACTAACTTGTATGGCTGCATTTAGCTTCCATCTGTAGTAAGTGAAAGAAAAAATAGAATTAAGGCTGTGTCTGTTATATAACAGATTTAAAAATAGTAAATATATATTTGAACAAAATACCTGATAAATTTTGTACCTTATAATACAATTACATTTTATGTAATCTGATTTTGCAAAACCTGTTCTCCTGTGTAAGTAGTAATTTCCTTAGCATTGATTGATATGTTGGTCATAATATCAGATATGACCAAAACCAGAACCTAAATCTCAAAGAGTTTTAGCTCAAATTCATCCCAGTAAGAGGTAGGATACTCTTCCCAGTGATCAGGGAGCAAAGAACTTTTCTTTGTTACCTGTTATTCAATATCTCAGAGGAAATTTAGGGGGGAAATCATTCTCAACAGAAGCAAAATAAATAATTAATAGACCTTTATCTATTTAGAAATAGGATACTTATCCTATGTAGACAAAAGAAGCTTAATTTTTCACAGGGAATCAGAGTAGAAATGAACTTAAATATCTGTGCTAGTTATTATAGTATTTTTTCTAGACATTCTTCCTTCCATAATCTCTCCAGGAAGTAATTCACTGAATACATAGAGTTGTAGAACTAAAAAGTCAAACTCACTGGATTTGTTTTAAGTAGGAAAACCTTATAATTGTGTATTAATTTTGCTTATTTAGTTGTGTGATGAGTATATAAGAGACCTGTAGAAAACGAGAATAATGCCCACAAGATGCTTCCTGTACATGGGTACTCCTAGACTGAATGAGAGTATCAACGTAATGAATGTTTCTTATTAGAAAATTTCTGCTTCCTGAGGTGAATGGGGAAAATGGGAATATTTTGTAGATGGGAAGGTGTGGAATACATTACATTCCAAATATTGCCTACTGTGCATGACCCATAAGAGTATCCAGGAACTAAAATATTAGTACAATCAATAGTAAGACCTGACCTGACTGTGAGTAAGGCAAGGATGCTTAAAAATACAGTGGTTTCTGTTTTCCAGCCCTAGGTCAAACATAGGAATAATTGGAAGTTAAGCTTCTTATATTTCAGCTTGGATTTTCTAAAGTTTGGTCTTTAGAAAAATCAAAATGGAGGTATTCTATAAGAGTTTTTCTTCCGTATATCTACCTTCCTGCATTTATCAAGCCTCTATTATAGAACTGTAGAGAAAGGGGAACATGAGAAGAGAGCTGTTTCTTTGCAGGTCAAACAGGCAGGAAGAGTGAATAAGACATGATTCTTAAACTCTGATTCATAGAATCATAGAATCGTGGAATTGCTCAGGTTGGAAAAGACCTTAAAGATAATGAAGTCCAACCACAACCTAACCATACTACCCTAACTCTAACAACCCTCTGCTAAATCATGTCCCTGAGCACCACATCCAAATGGGTTTTAAACACATTCAGGGATGGTGACTCAACCACCTCCCTGGGGAGCCTAATCCAGTGCTTAACAACCCTTTCTCTAAAGAAGTTTTTCCTGATATTCAACTTAAACTTACCCTAGAGCAACTTGAGGCCATTTCCCCTCATCCTGTCACCTGTCACCAGTGAGAACAGACCAGGAAGAGAGCAATAAGGCCTTCCTTCAACCTTCTTTTTTCCAGACTGAACAGCCCCAGTTCCTTCAGTCTCTCCTCACAGGGCATATTCTCCAAGACCCTCACAAGCCTTGTTGTCCTTCTTTGGACCTGCTCCAGCACCTCAATGTCCTTTCTGTACTGAGGTGCAGTACTGAACACAGTACTCGAGGTGAGGCCTCACCAGTGCTGAGTGTGAGGGCAGGATGACTTCCCTAGTCCTGCTCACTACACCATTCCTGAAACAAGCCAGGATGCCATTGGCCTTCTTGGCCACCTCGGCACACTGCTGGCTCATATTCAGCCAACTGCCCATCAGTACACCAAGGTCCCTTTCCATCAGGCAGCTTTCTAGCCACTCCTCCCCAAGCCTGTAGGGTTGCCTGGGATTGTTGTATTTCCTTTTAAGCTGGGTTAAAAATATGGAAATATAGTGGAAAATATTACAAAGTGTTAGAGTGTGGTAAAAACTTCAATATGAAGAAAAGGCACAATTCTGTACCTCTGCTGCAGGGAAATAAGGCAAAGATATCTGCCTGAGCCTGGTTGAATAATGAGAAAAGGTGGTTAGGGCATCCTGTTTTCCAGAGAATCAACACACAAGTAATATAGCTATCACTATCTGCGGCTACTCTTTATTGGTGACCAGATTCTCTGTAATGTCTAGATGAGAAGTTTGTGACCAAGTGTGGAAGGTGAGTGGAACAAGGCTCCATTGCATCAATTTCTGGTCAGCAAGTCTTCATTTGCATTACCACTGCATCCTATTTTCCATCAAGTAACAGCTGGTTTCAAACCAATAGCAGGTAGGAAAAATAAAAATAAAACAAAATTGTCTTTCATATGGCTGTACTGATCTGTGAGTACCTGTTGCTAGATTTACTTCACATTTTTCCGAATCATACACACAAACCACATCAGAGGCAAAATACAAATTTAGCTAAAGTGATGGCCAACAGGAAAAAAAAAAATTAATTTTTTTTTTTTCGTTTTGTCTGAGAAAATAAAAGGATTTTCACTGGTCTATTAGTTTAGTGGCTGTTACTGTTACTGTAATGAACATTAGTCAGGATAGATGTATAAGCGATCTTTTAAAATTCAAATTTAGTCTTTATTCTCAACATTGCTACTTACAAACATAACCTCTCCTGACTACTGTTGAAAATTCACTCATATCAAGGGAAAGAATATTTACAATTTCTATTGATAGAATCGAGTTATTATACAGTCAACACTCTCTGGCTGTGACCAGCCAATTTTTTATCCACTGAGTGGTCCACCCTTTAAATCCATATTTCTCCAATTTAGACATAAGGATGTAGTGTGGAACCATGTCAAAGACCTTGCAGAAATCCAGATAGATAGATGGCAACAGTTGCCCTTCCTTTATCCACTGATGCTGGCACTCCATCACGAAAGGTTACAAAATTGGTCAGACCTTGGATCATCTCCTTGTCTTGCATATGCCTTTACACAGCTTCAAGGAGGATCTCTTCTATGATCTTCCCAGGTGCAGAGGTGAGGCTCAGCAGCTTCTAGTTCCCTTTGTCTTCCTTTCTCATTTTCTTAAAAATGGGAGTGATATTTCCCTTTTTCTGATCATAAGGGATTACACCTGAAAACCATGACTTTTCAAATGTGATGGAGAGTGTAACCACACCAGCCAATTCCTTCAGAACTGAGGGATACATGTCATTTGACACATTCAACCTCATGAGATGGTCTTGGACTTTCTCTGCTATTTGTGTGGATTTTGCTTCCCCAATAAGTAATTGAGGAAAACTAAGATGTACTGAATACTTTTTCCACCAAGGCACAAAGTTATCTAAAAGGACAGCAGAGACCGTATCACTGAGAAAGAAGAATCTCAAATGCTATCTTTTGTACACCGATATGAGTAGAAATTGTGATGGAATCTAGAATTCAGAATGACTGAATGTCTCAGAAAGAATTGGTGAAACTTATTTTCATATAACTGACAGAAAAAATTTAGAAACACATTAAATCAATGATGTCCCTTTTCTAATATCTAAGTTTATCCCCCATTCTATTTTCCTTCCTTCCTTCCTTCCTTCCTTCCTTCCTTCCTTCCTGCCTTCCTCCCTTCCTGCCTTCCTCCCTCCCTCCCTCCCTTCCTCCCTTCCTCCCTTCCTCCCTTCCTCCCTTCCTCCCTTCCTTCCTTCCTTCCTTCCTTCCTTCCTTCCTTCCTTCCTTCCTTCCTTCCTTCCTTCCTTCCTTCCTTCCTTCCTTCCTTCCTTCCGACTATCCAATATCTGTTGTACTGTAAGACTGTTCTTTAGTATGTATAGCTTTGAGAAGGAATATATGATCAGCAGAACCACCTGGTGATATCTAACTTTGATAGAATTACATGAACATTGCTTTGAAATACATAAGGTAAAATGACCCAAATTTTTTCCAAAGCAATTACTTTTATACTACTAATGTGTAATTGGTTTCACAGAATGTACACTTTTAGTGGAAACTAATGGCTTTTACTGTGTTTCAAGGGGTTTGTTGGAAAGTAAACTGGGTCTGGGCTAGACTGTCCATGTAAATCACAGTAATTGTATTGAATTAATAGAACTACATTATTTGATACAGTTAGGAAGCAGGTTCTATAATTCCTTTTTTTTTTTTCTTTTTTTTTTTTCTTCTTAAAGAGGTATTGGGCTAACTGATTAGAACAATTTTATGGCAATGAAGACATAATTCCTGTTCACTAAAAGGTGGTCTGATTTCTCGGGTTATCCCTGAAAATGTTGCAGATTGTAGGTTCTTTTCAGAGAAGGTATAACTGCCTTCCCTGCAGCTTTATCTTGGCTAGGAACAGAAGTAGAGTAGTTGAAAACTATTCAAAGGAAAATATTGTTTTTTGTCAAAGGCAAGGTATTTTATATTAAGCAAGTGTTGATCAAAATTCTTTGATGTGAAAAGGCGAAAATATCTCAGATTTCTTTCTTCATTTTGAGTAGACTTTTTATAATTGTGCTTTGATTTCTCTTGTCAAACATCCTTTTCAAAATAATTGTTTTGATTTTTAGGCCAAAATATACTAGTGTGTTTAATTGTACATATTTTCATACTATTTTCAAAATGACCAAAAAAATATTTTAACCCCATCCTGTATTTAAATGAACTCAGTCTCTTCCCTTCCATTTCTGGAACAAAACCTATACTTAATAAGTACTAGTCCTTAGTAAGAACAAATTTTATTTTGTGAGACATTCAAAAATAAATTAACACTGCAAGTACTTCCACTTCAAGAAAACAAGCTTAGGCTAGTTTTAATTATTGGCATCACATCAGAATATTAGTTTTCATTCCAGGAAACTGGAACTGGCTGTTACAAAACATTAATTAAATCATTAAAGTTTCCACTTTGATTCAAATATAGGTTATGTAACCAGGTGAAAATTTAACAGAGGAGTGCCTGATGATCTGTTTTTGCAAAACCATACTAGTTAATGTGGAGAAAGACTGACAGTGTATCTAATAACAAGAGAAAAGAAAGACTGACAAAATTTATATTAACAATTGACTTGATGTCATTTCTGGGAATAGAATGAAATCATTGCAGCCACTCTGCATTCAGCAACTCTTTCAGTGATTTACCTTCACTAAAAGATTTGTATCACCATCTGTAACTGTGAGAAACAAGCTAAAACACATGGTATATTTGTGTGAATTTTACACTATTGTAAATCATTTCCTCAAATTTCTGATGGTCAGAAATAAAAAAATCTGATAATAATGGTATATATAATGATATATACATATATTTGCATGTGTATGTATTCATACGTACATATGTACATGTGCATATGCATGCATTTATGTGTGTATACATACATGCTCCAAGAGGTGCTATTAGTTCAATAGCAAGAATCTGTTTTTTCAGTTTTTAAGGTGTATAAGCTCTTTCACCAAGCTTCATTTTACATATCTGGCATCATATTTCTCATGAAATGAATTAATTCCTTGATTTTAACTCTGTTATTTATGAAAGTTGTTATTAAAAAAAAATCTACGTTATTTTTTACACTAACTGACTAAAAAGGAGGAAACAAAACTACTATAGCTATATTCACTTGAAAGTTATGGGGGATTCATAACAGAGTTGATTCTGAATTAAGTTAACTATCCGTATTCACCTTAAAATTAGTTAATTATTGTCATACTGAATTGCAACCCGTCTTGTCTCCTTTTTGCTCTAGTACAAATAGCTTGAGAAGGCATTCCATTTAGTTTAGAAATTTCACAAAACTAACTTTTTATGATATCTTGAAGTTAAAGAAAAGATACTTTGGAATAATATAATTTAATTGAAGTCAATAGAGCAGGTAAAGTGACAGAAGCCCATAAAGGTGAAGTATCAGAATGTATTTTCATCTTTTGATGTTGAGTGACTAAAGCTACCTTAAGAACAACTGAGAAGCATTATGAACTTCCAGTAATGCCAAAATTGCCTTGCCACCATCTTCCAGTATTTCACTAGTTGAATAATGAATAGAGGATGTATTATGATCAATGGGTAAAATGTTCCATTTTGAACATTAAATCTTTTCCCTGACTGTTCATGAAAAAATCTGTCAGTGCTAAATACAAAAAACAATTAGTTGGTACCTGAAGCAGAAAGTCTACTGGCAGAATCATTTTTAAACAGCAGCTGAGAAGAACTCTCTGCAAAAATGTAGTATTTAACACTGAGATTAAGAATGGCGCATGAGAGAACCAGCCATTTCTCTATTTAGCAAGCAAGAACAGAACAAGTAGATGTTTTAGGACTGGAAAAGGAATTAGCCTTTATGAAATTTGATATCCTATCCTGAGAGTTTTCAATAGTTTTCCTGTTACTTCTAAAGATCTGAATCTTCTGCCCATGTGACTGAATAGGTAAAACGTAGGAACAAAGGAACTAATGTGTGGAAGAACTTCTTTACAGTAAGAGTGAGAGAACACTGGAATGGATTGCCCAGGGAGGTTATGGAATCTCCTTCTATGAAGATATTCAAGACTCATTAGGGTGCCTACCTGTGTTACATATTGTAGGATACCTGCTTTAGCAGGGGGATTGTATTCTACGATCTCTTGAAGTCCCTTCCGACACCTGCAGTTCTGTGATTCTGTGATTCTGTGAAAGCATTTTTTAATTCTTTCTAACATATTCAGCTAGTCAGAACTTGGTGTACATATCCTCAGGTTAGCAATGATTCCATGTAATAAAATCAAAGGAGCTTAAACTGCTTTCAAAAGGCCTCACTGAATTCCAAGATGACACTTTAATAAAATAAAGAGGAAAACAGACTATGGTAATGGATGTTCTTTTGTATCTTCTATGAATATTGGTTTTAAAGCAAATCTAAAAAGACATGAGAAGGGTAACTTGTGTTCCTCTTTCCCTGAGGATCATCAGAGCCACAGTCTATCTAGAGAATGAAAATCTCTTCTGCAACGTGCCTGACTCTTTTTCTGAGTAAGTCAGTCAGGTATGGAGCTGAGCTCAGTAACTTTGCATGGATCTTTAAGAATGGATACAGCCCATAATGATTAGGTAAACTATTTCTTCTCTAAGTCTAATAGTCTGTAAGGTGAAAAGTTTGGAGTTCAGGCTAGAAGATAGAAAACTCTACAGAATGATTGGACTTTACAATGAAAAAGACTACTTTCTAGAGTTTACATTGCTGAGGTTTTTTTAGGTATGTGAATATGAAAAATATTGTCTAATAAAAGCCAAGAGATGTTTTGTGTTTAGAATATTAGAAATATAAAAAAATATTTCTTTACATTAGCAAGGTATTGATCTTAAAATTGATGACGAGATCAGCATTTGGGGAAGATTAGCAAATTCTAATTCACTTGGAGATTCCTTTGTTTGGAGAAAACTGTACCTTAATCTTCATACTTAAGCAATCGTCACGTTAAAAATAATGTTGCTGAAGAGATGTGATGTTTTTCAGACAGAACTATTTAGAGTATTTCAATTATTCCTTGGGTTGGAATAATGATAGGGATAATCTAAGTTCCTATTGTAGAGATGATTGCTGATATATTAATTATGAAATAACTACTAAGCCAGTAAATTCTGAGGAAAATTCTATAATTCTTTGTAAATGAACCTCTCTCCCATTGGATATGGACTAAGCAATCCAAGTCCAAGTCAGCTGAAATTAAATAGAAAGATGAAAAGCAGACCCTCAGGTAGTGCTGTCCAATTTGTTAGGACAAAAAAAAAAACAGAGTAAAATTGAGAAAATTGGGACAAAGTATGAGTGAAAAACTTAAAATTTTCATAATGGAAAATGATCTCAAATGTATCCAAGGAAAGGCAAAAAAAGAAGACTACAAGATCTAGATCTACTTGAATGGATAAAACTCTCAGAAAGAATACTGGTACTATGAAGAACAGAAAAATGAACTAATTGACAAAAAAAGATATAATTTAGAGGATTGTATATGAAATGAAAAAAGTGCAAGAATTGAAGCTGATTTAGGCTTTGCAAAAGATATTTAAACTATTGTTAATATAAACACCCATAAGAGAAAAAAAGAGAGAAGAATTAAGACAGATTGTGCCACATGTTCTTGGATAAGATAGTGGTGTTCTAGACAGAGGAAGTATAGTATAACTAAGTTGTATGGCTTTCTATGAAACATTTTCTATGGTGCTACATGGGAACTCTGTAATTAACTTAGTGTACTAGACTTTTAAAATAAATAAAAATCATTTTGGGCAACTTGTTTTCATTAATTACCTTAACAGAAAAAGCAGCAGAATTCTACTAAAGTATGATGCGACAACGTTTTGGAAATCAATATAGAGAAGAATTTGAAATTAATCAGATATTACTGAAGATTAGAACAGTAGAAATAAATAAAGTACAATATTAAACATATATGAATAATTAATTTAGACTTTGACTTGGCCTCTGGTGTTCAACTTTCTTTTGAAGGGAATCTGAATCTGGAATGTGATACAGAGGTACTTCTTTATACATAATGATATTAGGAGGAATGATGATATAAGGAAGGCAAATGTTACTTGTTACATACACCTTGGAAGGTAATCCCCACAGGATTGGGATCACTTGTGCTAGTATACCCACTTTACAGGTAGAGGAAGATCAACTTTTACTTCTTTTTCTTAGAAGTTTTTTGAAGCTGAACATAGAAATAATAAAAGATTACCATTTTTGAATTCTGTAATGTGTGATCTTTGGGTTTGCTGCAAAAACTTGGATGCTAATAGATGAGGCAGGAGAGGAAAAAAGGGAATTGGTATTTTTATTCAAAAAATATATGTACTTGTGAATTAAAATCCACAGACCTCTGTGAAAAGTTTAAGCGTACAATAAGTACAATAAACATGTCCATTTACTGTTCCAAAGGAGGAGCCATAGAATGTCAATAAACCTCCAGATTAAGAACAAAGTCCTAAAGTTCTTATATTACTCAGTAAATTTCTTTCAGATCACTTGGTATTTGCAGCATCCACCCAGCCTATGTAGGATAACTTAATCTTGAAATGTTATATATATATATATATATATATATATATATATATATATATATATATATATTTGTAAATACATATGTAAAACTGCTACGTTTTAAATGTATATATTACCTTGGCTATCATATACAAATTACTATGAATGATGAAGGATAGAACAACTTATTCAAAGACCAGACATTTCAGTGAAATATGTTATATTTATTCATGGTTTGGGTGCCAGACTCTCTGTCGTGCCATCTGAACCTTGACCTAGAATGACCAAACACTTCTCATGCAAGAAAGTCTTTTATCATTCCAGCTTCTTCAATCCTTTGAAAAGCTGTTGTCAATTATGTCATTTAAATATGTTGGGCATGGTGAATAATTGCCTGCTAAGACTAGTCTTTAAGGTGAGAAATAGTCGTCTGTGAACTTAGAAGACAGAAAATGAGACTCTCCGTTTCAATCTCATTTAATTTATTATGTTCTTTATTTCTCCCCCTCCTGCTTCCAGAAGGGCTTTTAGCTACATTATCAGGACATGCACACTTCTTGTAGTGAAAGGTCACTGATTAATTCACTCTGCAACATAGTGCTTTGTGAACTTTTCAGATGTAAATTCTGTTGTTACGCTTGTTGGAGAACATGTTACTGGAAAACACAAGCCTGTTCCAACCTAAACCATCAATGCAAGAGGACAAAAAAGAATGATTCTTTCAAGAAGCATCACTAATTAAGGGAGTGAAATTAATCAGCAAGTGCCTGATCTGCAAGGTTTCTTTGCTCATAATGTGCTGAAGAACTTCTACTCAGTGGTTCTTAGTGTTTTTCTAAATATAAGAATTGCAACTTGTGCTTGCAATCAGGATTATTTTGATTTTAAGGAAAGGGAAAAAGGAAAAGAAAGCAAAAAAGAAAATAAAGGTCTACTGATGAAAGTGCAATGGTACTTCATTTCATAACGGTTGGTTTAAATTATATCACCTCCATTTTATGTTTTATTCCTTTTTTTTTTGTTTGTTTCATTTTGGGGATGACTAAAACCGTAATGATTTGCATTTAAAACTGCAAGATATTTAAAGCATAAATATGTTATCGTGGCATTTGTTGAACTTCTGTTCTGGACAGATGCATGATGTGACATTTTTGTGGGTCATATCCCATTAGATCCAAGAGTTTTTAAGCTTTCAGACTCAGAAATAATTTCTGTTTTCTGACTTCTTATCATATTTCTGGTTAGAGACTCCTGGTGTAAAGTCAGGAGAAAGACATTTTAATTTCTAGAAAATGCCTCAAAATATAAACACTAAATTAAACATGAAACATATTTCAAAAAAATCACCCAAACTACTTGTGTTCCTTAGCACATGAAGTAGATAGAACCTAGATAAATGTATACAATATATCTATGTGTTTTTCTTCCTCAGTTTCCTAGCATCTCAGTGTAATACATAATTTCAGTCAGTGTCACCTCTGAATTCCATGTCCAATTTCCTGATTCACAGTTTTTTTATGCCTTTGATCCTCTCTCACCTATCCAAATGTCTTTTGTTTTTGTGATTACTGTCATCTTGTTTCTTTGATATGATTTCTCCCAAGTCTTCTCCAAAAAAAAGTGAACCTAGAATATAGTTAGGGTATGGGATTTTTACCCATGTTTATATAACTAAAAATATATGAAAATTAAAATCACCTACAACATCAATTACTTTCCTGCAATGTTCCAAACAAACCAGCACATCTTGACCATTTTAATCAAAACATTGCTATGGGACATTGAGCTATAGTGAACTTTTGACTTCTAAGAACAAAAAAAAAGACAAGAACATGATGATTATTTTTAGAATAAAATAATACTCTCTACGTTTAATTATTATACCTACAATCTCAGAAATTAGAAGCACTTTTTTTTTATTATTTTAATTATTTTTTAAAAATGTAACTAAGTAGTCTGCATCTCTATAGGCAGGAATCCTCCACTTAAGTTTTCATGCTGCTGACCAGCTTCCTCCATTCTGTACTTTAGGAATTACTCTCTTATGTTCCGCTGACTTCAAACTATGTCTTTAAAAACCACAACGTAATATCTAGCACCTGCAAAATTTTGTGAAGTATTAGGAACAGTTGTAATGAAAACTGGCTGCAAGCGTCATAACAACAGGTGACATTATTCATAACCTACAGTTATAACAAGGTTATGATGTAAACTCGGTGATCATAGATGAAATAAGCCAGGTACAAATGTGAAAATATCCTGAACTTTAGAAATAATACAACCAAATATAATAAATCTTGCCTGCAAATGTAATAAGGCTTTTAACTGAAATGTAATAAAATCTATCAACAGCTGCAGTGTATATGGAACATATTATATAGCTTTACTATGAATTATACCTCCTGCTGTTTATGGACTCCACAATGTCATGCTTTGTCTTCCTCCAGAAAACCAAGTGCTACGGGACTAAGTGTTTTCCAATTTATATCAAGTATGACAGTGTGCTAATACAAAAATGTTGAGGGTGAAAATGAAATTTTGAATCCAGATGTGCTCCTTTGTCATCCCGCTAGCAAAAGGGGAAAGGATGTGGTCTACCACATGTGGCTCAAACACTTCCTCGACTAGACAAGGTAGGAACCAAAATGGATGATCTAGGGGTAACTAATCTGTTTCTCCACTGCTAGCAGTATAAATCCTTACACAAAGAGAGGAGTTATGATGAGTGACACAGCAGGGAGAAAGTTCAATGTACCCGATCTTTATGTGTCTCACTTTTTTGGCTTCTGAAATTTCATTAGAGAATAATATATATCATTTCCTAACAAGTGCCAGTTGTGGCTTCCTTACTGTAGTGCTATCCCAATAAATGAACAAGAAGCACTGATATGGTGTGGCTGACTCTTTACCATCTGTTTGTGATAAACATGTGCATCTCTACAGTTCCTGAAACAAGCACCGAGTGCTGTAACTCAGGAGAAGCCTAGAAGGTTCTACATTAAAATGTCAAAAGGATAATTTTCATAGCTTCTATGTGTGCTGATGTTGTCTGATTTCAGTGCTGCTAAATTCTTTGCTATGTGTCATCCTCTGGTTGTTATCAAATTTTATACTGGCCTGTTCCAAACACCCACATTTCCACTGAGAATACAATGAGCACAAATAAAAAATGGTATATTTTCACAATCTATTTATATTGTGCCATATGAGGCCAGGCAGTCTCCCAGATTTGCCTTTTGTCACTTTGTGTGGTGGAAACGAACATTGTATCATAGGAAAACAACATGCTATGTTGTCTCCTGACACTTTCAGCAGCTGATTGCTCACTGATGATGTCACTATAAATAAGCCAAACTTAAAAGCCTAACAAGTTATTACAGAGTGCTTTTGGTAGAATTTAGTATTAAATTAAGGTATTTTACATATCCCAAGAAGGAATTAATATATACAATGTCTACCTATTGCAAAAAACATTGCTGCACCTCTTAAAGTGAAGGTGCTTTGAATTGTGGACTTCTACCTCAAACTGTTAGACAAGATAACCACATGCTTAAATTCCATATACTAAGATGCTTATGTAAGAACCATGTCTCAAGAGATAGAATTTGAAATCAGGAAAATCAAATTCTGATTAGTTCCTATAAAGAGAAAAACTATTATATTGCTGTTTTGAAAATGATAGGAAAATGAAGCATAATCTTTTGTGTGTTTTTAAAATTATAATAAATATAACTGTTACTTTCAACAAAAGGAGATAAAACATTTCAAGTTTGTTTATGTTCTTTAAGTTGACAGTGCCCTTTACAGACTATCATTACTATAGGTCTTGCTTTCATTTAAGATCCACCTGAACTTATTAATCATTTTAAATTTTATTGTATTTTGATTTCTGGTTTTCAGTTGTGGAAGTCAAATGACTGCTTTACTAAATTAAACCCATGTCTATTTATTTCATAAATGATATTCCAAAACAACTCTAAATCATACGTAAGCAAGTCAGATACAATGTACTGGTTATTTGGATAGTATTTCAGCAAAAAATCACTCACTGTTTTCAGTATAGGTATTAAGTTATAGCATATTCTTAACTAAAAGATTTAGATGGCGTGAGGCAGGGCTGAAAAAATAACTATTTTTAAGCAAGGAAACAAACCTAAAGCAGACAGAATTATCTTTGTACAAAGAGTGGTGGAAACATGAGCTCACTGAAACCATCTGTCAGAAATCCAGTTTCATGGGGCAGAACAACTGTTATAGTTCTAGTATTCTTCTGACTTTACTGCTGAGTATAGATGTGTCCTGTGTGAGTTGTCATGATGGCAAAAACATTTAACTCTTTGGCTCATACTTGACTATCAAATGCTTTGGTGATTTGAAAGAATAGTGATCCAAACTTCACAGTCTTTTCTGATTTTAAAGCTTATTTTGTAGATACATTGATTAATGCTTAGAAAGTAAGACTATGAAAGAAAATTAATTAAACCTTTAGATCAGCCACTAATGAGTTCCTAAAAGACCTCTATCGATATGTTGAGAAGTCTAAAAATGACATCAAAAAAATATTGCTTTTGGTACCCCATATCTTAACAGTTGAACTATCTAGATGAGCTTTGCAATTACAATCCACAGTATTCAAGAGCAATGACACACTTTAATGAGTGGTGAGCGTAGGCCAAAATAGGGGGCTTCATCTAGAGATGGGCTGATACAAAATATTCCTTCTGGAACAGAACAGGAGCTCCAAAGGCATGGCGATACCAGGAATGTATTTATTTTCTTCCTCCTTGAAGAAACAGAAAACGCACAGCTGCATCACAACAAGATGCACTTCAGAAGTTCAGGGGCATCCTCCTGAGATGTTGCTCTTTCCTAGCCCTCTCTGGAGAGGTGTAGCCACTCACCACTCATGACTCCAAACTGACATGAAACACAGTGGAACACTGAGTGAAAAGCACTACGTCAGAATATCAAACTTTATTTTTTGCTAGAAAATGGAACACCTGCACCGGACAATAGGAAGTAGATGATTAGACTCAAGCAGATATATCAATTTTAAAGCATGACATTTTCCTTCAGAGCCTACAAATGAATTTCACCTGAAAGTAAATGAAGGTCCATGGCAGGGGGATTACTCCCATCCCTGAAGTGTAATACCCCTTAGTCAACACTTTTTAAAGGAATGTGTTTGTTTGTTAAAAATGAGGTGAAAATATGAAAGAATTTGAAAACTCTTACTAATATGAGCTCTTCCTAAAGATTAATGATACTTAATTACATCCAAGAGAGAGGGATTATGAGAATTACCTTATACCAGAATTTTGGTATCTACTGTCAATAGTAATTGCTGAGGTATTACAGTTCAACATTTAATTTTAATACAGCAATCTCCAAGTACAACAAAGGATACTCTGAAATTGAAACTTTGTTATTGTCCCTGTCAAAACTTAACACCTAAAATGTAATTTTTGTCTCACATGCAAGGTAAAATTATGATAATAGCAGTCTAATAATGAAGAACTGTAGTAAGTAAAGAATTTGGTTAACTTATTTAATATGCAGTGATGACAGGATCTCAGACCATTAGGTCTTGTGTGTTTGTAGAGTGATGGCAATATGAGATTCTTCAATGTAAGAAAATTTTTCATATATTTCATTTTTGTAGTTATAAAAAAGAAATGGAATCTTTTACTTCTAAATGGAAAGCCGATATTAGGTAGATACTTGTGATGTAGAGCCATTCTGAAATATTTCTAATTTGTTCTATTCAGTGATTTATGTTTGTCAAATTCAGTTGGAACTTCATAGGGAATTAATTTTATCCTCTGTTCTTTGTGGTCGTAACAGTGACTTTCTTTGCTTTATGTGGGTAACACTATTTTAGATTTTAGACAGATAGAGCTTGTAATGTAGAAAGGCAAAATTATTTCTAAATTTCTTATTGTGCTGTTGTTAGTTTATGATCATAGTCCACCTTTAAATGGATAGTTCTGATACTCCCATGTGTGGCTGGGACCCTTACGCAAATACACAGATGGGTGACTTCTTTCTCTTGATCTGCTAGTGACACACATAATTTACCAAAGCACACTTCTCTGTCATTAATTAATCCTTTATATATGTACATGTATGCATATGTTTGTATGGCTACGTGTACACGTGGTTGTTGTGGCAGGATCCTGCTAATGTCTGAGAAACAAAAGAATAATTACCAGCAGAGGGCTCACAAGCTATTTTATTTTTGATGTCAACAGCTGTCTAAACCAATGAGAGCTGAGAATTACATCTTTCCTGTGATTCGGTTTCCAGCATTTTCAATGTTTCTGTACTTGCACAAAGGTGTTCAGATATCAAGGTGAGGGTACATAATCCCTTCTTTTTACATCAGAATTTCACTTCAGTATTATTATAATTCTTCTACTGAGTAAAAGTGTTCTCTCATAGCCAGGAAATTTTTCTTCTCTGTGCAAAGGCAATTGCAGTGTTTGAGTCTAGATGTGCTTGAAGTTAATATACATAGGCTATAGTTGCTTGTTGAGTAACACATGTGAATGCACACAAGCTGGTGAACATAAAAATACATAAATACATTCCTGTAATCTGTTCAGAGATGGATATGGACATAGGAACATAAATTGCCTAAATTAAATCACCCTTTTAAAATAGGTGTTCAGATTAAGCACCATATTTTCTTTTATGGATTGTGTGTGTATGTATCATCAACCATGTCAGCCACCTCCATGTTAAAAAGTAGTTTTGACCACTGTTCCCTTCCATGGTAGAAAGACTGTTACTCCTCTAAATCCCTCTCAGGGATGCTGTGTAAAAGTAAGCTGGCATAGCAAAAGTACAAACAACACGGTGCATTGACTATGTGCTGAAAAGTGGTAATAAGGAAGAGTGTATGTAAGAGAATGACACTGTTGTTATAAAAATAAAGACCTTAGATGGCAGCTTTGAGAGAGAAAAAAAGAAGAAAAAAAGAATCTGAAATCAGATAGAACTGACTGTATATGTGCACAAATCAATGGTAATTGTAAAACCCTTTCTGTAGTGCATAACGTGGGAAAGTTTAAAAGATTCATCTTCACTGGTTGAAATCTAGCTTCAAATTATCTCCAGTCCCTTTATTTCCTCCCCATAACCACCAATATCCCTCCCTCAGAAGCACTTATTCTTCTTTCCTTCTTGGTTTTATTCTTTCCTTGTGATCTCTACCGAAGCTGGCTTTGCTCTTAAACCTCCCTTTGATTTCTCTGCTTCTCTAATTCCTTTCCTTCCCTCTTTGTTTTCATTTCCTTTACTTGATGCCAGAGCCTCTATTTTCAATTCTTCCCACCCTTGTGCTCGATCCCCTCTCAGTGCTCTCCACCTGACTAATCCCCGGTACTGGCTTCTTACCAAAAGCACTACTTCCACTTCTGTTCTCATGCTGTCAAACACATCTGGAAGAAACTCACTTCCTCTGCTTAAAGATAATTCTCTTATCTGAGCAGTCTAAAGATTTTTACTTCTCCTTCTGAATTAAATTTTAGGCTACAAATTTTCTATCTCTGCTCTGTATCTTATAGTTCACCCTCAATCTCAGCACTTATGCCTCCTTCCATAATACCTTCCCCACAGCCTTCCCCACCTCTTCCTTCAGCATTATGGAATCATAAAATCATAGAACTGCTCAGGTTGGAAAAGACGTTAAAGATAATCAAGTCCAACCACAACCTAACCATACTACCTTAACTCTAACAACCCTCTGCTAAATCATGTCCCTGAGCACCACATCCAAATGGGTTTTAAACACATTAGGGATGGTGACTCAACCACCTCCCTGGGGAGTCTATTCCAGTGCTTAACAACCCTTTCTCTAAAGAAATTAGAGTTTTTCCTAATATTCAACTTAAACTTACCCTGTAGCAACTTGAGGCCACTTCCCCTCATCCTGTCACCTGTCACCAATGAGAACAGACCAGCTTCACTCTCCCTGGAAGCACCTTTCAGATGCTGAAAGAGGGAAATAATGTCTCTCCTCAGCCTCCTTTTCCCCAGACTGAACAGCCTCAGTTCCTTCAGTCTCTCCTCACAGGGCATATTCTCCAAGACCCTCACAAGCCTTGTTGTCCTTCTTTGGACCTGCTCCAGCACCTCAATGTCCTTTCTGTACTGAGGTGCAGTACTGAACACAGTACTCGAGGTGAGGCCTCACCAGTGCTGAGTGTGGGGGCAGGATGACTTCCCTAGTCCTGCTCACTACACCATTCCTGAAACAAGCCAGGATGCCATTGGCCTTCTTGGCCACCTCGGCACACTGCTGGCTCATATTCAGTCAGCTGTCCATCCTGCCTCCTGCATGTGGCTTCATTTGATTTGTAACTCAGGATGCTGATTCACAGAATGCAGGGTGACTGTACTCCCTGACACTTTTGATTCCATTGTGACAGTTGCAGAGCATCCTCTGAGATGCCTCCACATCCTCAGATACCCATACAAACTCCAGTAGATCAAAGATGAACTCATCTGAGTAATGTGAAGAGACAGATTATTTCTTTGACTGTCTCATCTCCTTGTTCAAAACCTCTGCAAAATTTGAGTGTGTTACCTCCTGCAACACCACCAATTAATTCCGCTGTTAGTGACTGAATTCAGTGATCAGATCTTTCAAAAGTCTAAGTAGCAAAGAGTTATAACTAACCCAACAGTGACATCGAACTTCATGATTATGATAGGTTTTATTAGCTATGAAGAAAAACAGTACCCTATATGTATACAAAGATTCGTATTCAATTGTCTTTGAACATTCAGTTTACATCTGCTTTTCTTTTACAATAGACATAAAAAGAAAGCTTTTAAAGTTTGTTTTTATTAGAGTATGCTATTGGAACTGCTTCAAAGTGAAAGTGAGGAAAGTATATACTGGGTGATGACCACTGGCTATAATTTCATTTGAGTTGAAAGACTTAATTATTATACAACTTGAATGGACAGTATTCAACCCTGACAACAGACTTCTTTTTTTCCACTCAGATTGGGTTTCTTTCATATTCCTTGGTTTCCACAAATGCAATAATTCATAAGGTGATAATTTTCACGAGGACAAAATATGTAGGCTGGATTTCTAAATGTCTATGATATTTGCAAGTAAGACTTTGGTGCCATGTTTGTTGCTATCTAACTCCTTTACACCTGTCAAGGAAAATAAGAGCACTGATTGAGGGAAGAAAAATATTTGATTGGGAGGAAAATTATTGAATGTATTTACAACAGTAATCTGAGGCAAACACTCATCTTTCTTCTGCATTGGCTTCAGTGACTCTATTTATTTCCTTTCCTCTTCAAGTGACCTTATTATTTGTCTAAATTCTGTTCAATGAAACCTAAATTTTCCATGAGGACTTTGTCTTGCTTCTACTCATGTTTTGTGACAATTAACTTTTGAACATCATTCTGGCTGAACTGATGGTCTCCATTTACACTATTTTGGTACTATTTATTTTAAAGTATCATTTGTGAACAAAAAAGAAAACATTGGTTCCTAGAGAGAAAGATTCATTTCTTGCAGTAATTCTAATTTTAGTTTCTACCCATATTGAATTTAAAGTTTATTAGATGTGAAAAGAGAACTGAAAAGCAAGACTCCTTTGTTAAAAATGTCCAGAAATCAATTTGATGTTCTTTTAATCATATTGTGGTACACATGAAATTTTATCAACGAAGTATTACACCACAAATCCACTTGGCATATGCAAGAGGGATGCATAAACTAATAAGGAGAATGTGAAAAGCATAAACTAATAAGGAAAATGTGAAAAAAAATGGTATAAAAGAAAGAAGGATAGAATTGCAACACATGTCCGCATTAGATAATACTGAACTCATGGTAGAGTGTGGTAGTAATTTGCTGGTCTGATCCCTCTGCTTAACTTTTTAATCCTTTGCCTTTGTTGCAGGCAGATTTTGTGATCTCTGGAGCTCAGTCTATTAAATGTATCCTGGTCTTGCATCAGTCAGTTGTTTAAGATAATGCCAAATATAAGTGCATGCTTGAGAAGAAGTCAGTTCAAAGCTGTATTTTTTTTACATATACCACTTTCCGTCTGAGTTGTTTAGCCTACTCATCTTTCAAGAAGACCTGCGATATTGATCCTCAGCTTTTTATGTCCACCAGAAATGCTAAGGCACATTATCACCACATTGACATGCCCTCTTACACCAACTTCTATTAATTTGATGGAACAAAATTCCAAGGGTACACATCAGAATACATAAACATGGAAATTGGACAAGGAAATAAAATTGGATAGAGGAGAGTAACGTGCAGAGGGCATGACGGTGGTCAGTGACAGATCTACCCAAGGGCTTCCTTTTTCTTTCACTTGCATTATTGCTGCTTGTTGTAGTACGTCCTCTGTGTCACTTGGCTGGGAGACATCCATAACCCTGGGCAGCTGCTTGTCACAGAAGTGTCTGCGTCCAGCTCAGTAGTCATCAAGTGATAAGCAGCACTGCTTTTCAAGTCTAACTAAAACACTTTCAGACTCCACGCTTCTGTAAAATACTTCTCTGTATACATATTTTTTATTAGTATATTTAAGTGGTATCATTGGGAACTGGATTTTGTTTGTTAAAAGGTGTGTTAGAAAAAATTTTACTAGTGAATAAATAAGAAAACATGACAGAAGCAATTATAACAGTTCAAGACTTTCAGAGCTATAGGTTTTTGTTTTTTTTTCAATGCCATTTCTACACTTTTTAAGACATCACTAAATATCTTCCATTATATCATCAATCCTGTTACTTTACTTTAAAGGAAAAGCAGTGTAATGAAGTAGAAGGACATTAAATTTCAAAGTAGCTGAATTCAGACTTTACGTTAAATTTGTTATAGTTATCACTCCCTTTGTAAATTAAAATATGGAATGGTTTTCTGGTGACTCCTTTTGAGTATCATATGTGATTTTTGCATTTTGGAAGTCACTATTACTAGAAGAACAGAATACAAATTTTTAATTTAAGAGTCAAAGTTCAATTAATTCTGTAGTGTTCAATTAAGTTAAATTGCGTATTTCAATTAAACTTTTAAGGTTCAACATCTGACACTAACTGAGCCTTTTAATCAAGCTTATTTTAAGCACAGAAGTTTGGTATGATTTTTTAGAAGATGACATCTGAAGATGGAATATTCTGAGATCTACATAATAATGATCAGGGGTCTGTGTCAAACACTTTTATGTCTAGGGCTCTTGCTTTATACTGCATTGAATTGTTATTTGGAAAGTATTAGCGATTTTCAGATTATCTTGATTTTGAATCTGGAAAAAATAAGTGAAAGTGCAAAACTATCTATTATTTGTGTTGACGGAACTTACAGAAAACAATTGGATGCTATTCTCCAAGGATAATGTTGATATCTGTGTTTTAATTGAATATCTCATAGTTTGCAAAATAGCTTATCGAAGCAATTTCACCTTTTCCCCTCATACTTAAAAGTCTGTTCCAATTAATTTCTCTTTTGATGGTGAATTTGTATCTCCGTTTGTGATTTGTACAATTTATGAAAACTAACTTTACCATCCTTGCTTTTCTTCTCTGCAAGGCTGCCTGCAATTCCAGCTGGTCTGCAAAAATTCCCGAGTTTTATTGTTCTCTGATTTGTCTATGTTTCACACTTGTATAGAATGTGACTCCAGCAGATCCTATGTGGAAATTTTAGCTATGATTACAATGAAAATATTAATACAAATAACTGCTTGTAT
This sequence comes from Chrysolophus pictus, assembly GCA_037305975.1. Lineage (NCBI taxonomy): Eukaryota > Metazoa > Chordata > Aves > Galliformes > Phasianidae > Chrysolophus > Chrysolophus pictus. Next base: position 15,693,763 of record CM074579.1, read on the forward strand.
AACCAATGGATATGAGAATGTATAATATGTCCTACTGGCTTGGAGCAGAGTTCTGTCTGTGTTAGTGCTGTCACTAGCCATAGCAGCAGGCAACTCTAGCTGGGGAGAATATGAATCTGGCTGCTCTCTGCAGGTCTCTCTTTCCTTCCTTCTCCTGCACTCATAGCCTCATAATATCTCTTTCCCTAATCTAGGAGATCAATCTGTCTCATTCTCTTGCTTAAGCAAATATTCATCTGAGATGAATATCTCAGTACTCAACATTTGCTGTCAGTACATGGAAGACTGGGTAGTTTGGGCATTCTTAAATCTGTGATGAATGGAACTGAACAAGAATTTGGTACCAGGGAGAAGCTGGAACCTTGCAACAAATATTATTGATTCAGATAGCACTGATCACTAGCTCTGTGATTTGATCCTTTCCTACAGTGCAAGACACAGATGCCTTCTAGAAAAGTCTGTCAGGTGTCTTGTCTTTTTTTTTTTTTTTTTTTTTTTTGTGAAATATTATAATCTCATGTTATATGTCTACCTACTTGTAAATTATTAGATAAGTAGGCACTCAAGTTGTCACTTTAGGCTTGGTGTCCTGCTTACTGTATCTTCCTCACTATGTCCACACTGAGTACAGCAGATAGGATCAGGAACCAAAGTAAGAGCATCTGTGCTAGAGGCTGACACTCAGGAGCAAGAGGTTTCAGGGACTTATTCCTTTCAGAACCTGTGTGACGTGAAGGTTATGCTGTGTGATGCTATATTACATGGAGGAAACCTATACAACTCAAACCTGATAGTGAGGATAGCATACCCATATGGCCAGTAAAGACCTGGTTTCATAGTGAATTAAACTGAAGCATAATAGAATATAAACAGAACTTTATTTCCATCCTCTTCTATTTATGCCATGAAAAAAGAAAAGTGGTTTAGCAGCTGCTAATTGACTGGAAAGGGTTGAAGGAACAGGACAAAGTTAAAAATCCTTGAATACGCCTCATCATACAATTTAAAATAACCTGGGATCAAAATTCATAAGAATAAAATTGAATGTAAATAAATGCTTTCTCTGCTGTTTTCTACTACCACCCGTACTTTCTTATTTTGGGTTCTGGTTTTGAACCCGCTTTGCTCAGGTAGGGAGGGGCAGAGGTGAAATAAGGACCTTTTCGTCTTTGTTCAGTGGCACAAGGGCAGCACACAATGGCAGTTCCTGGACTCCCTTTGGTACGGGGGGCTTGGAAACCATTCATTCCTGTTTGCTTTGATGAATGAGGTTCAGGGAAAAGCTGAGTCCACAGCACAGACAGCCCTGCGTCACACAGGGGAGTGAACCAGCCAAGGGCAAAGAGCCCACAGTGCCATTGGATAGACAAGTGCAGAATGCTCAGAGCCTCTCCCCACACCTAGGGGACAGCAAGTAATGGAGAGACTGTGATTGCCTGAGGCACCGTCCCTTCAGTCCTCCTCCTGAGGCTGTCTCCTTACCACCCACTAGCCAGAGCTTGCAGATAAATGGCACAATCTACCCATCCTTTCATCTTTAGGGCTCTAACAGCATTATGCAAATCCCAGCTATGTCCCTAGCAACCCAGTCCAAAGGCAATTTTGTATGCCTGTTTTTTTTTTTTTTTTTTTTACCTTGTGACAGATTTCATCCCCAAAGAGATGAGTCCAGTAGAGGACAGAAGTGACGGCTGCTGTTGTACAGTGTGTCTGGTTTCAAATGCAATGAATTGACGGCTGCAGCCTAAGGCACTGGTGTGATTTTGTTTAAACAAACATAAGCCAATTAAAAATACAAAGAGATTCAAGGAAAAGATGCTCTTAGCTGAAAGCCTCATGGGAGAATAATTTAAAGAACAGATCAATAGCAGCGAGAGAGATTTGTTCCCAAAAGACCAAAAGCCAGCATGTAACAAATCTCAAGAAAGGCATTTATAAGACTGTATTTTGTGAGTGACTGTGGCATAAAAGACCAGTGCCTTAGCATAATTATAGTTAAATATTTACATAGTCTTAGCTGTTTTAAGAAAAGCAAATACCCTTGCAAGGATGATTTTCTTCTTTTCAATATATCATTGAAAATTATTGCTGTGCATAACTTTACTGTGAACATAATAATTATATAAATCTGCCTTCAAGGAAAAGAGTAGATGATAATGTTATCTTAGAAAAAAATCATGAAAAAAAGAGAACGATTTTCACTATTACTCACAGATTACCGTATTCTCCCTCTCATTTTCCAGGTCACGTTTCTAACATTTCTCACTCAGTTATACACACAGACTTTTTAGAAAATTCCAGAAGAATAATAAATAAACAATTTTTAAATGGCCTGAAATTATTTACCTAATATTTTTAACCCTCAATTGTAAAGTGCAAAATCTTCCAAGATTGATGTAGAAATAATATAGGATATCCTGGCTACCTTGCATTTTAGACGCCTAATTCAGATGTCTTAGTTAAGAAAAGATGCCCTTAGATTTCAAATGTTAAAAGTAGAGAAGGAAAAATCACAGGGATAAAAAATATATACATTTATATGTCCTCCAAAGGGTGATTTAGAATAGCAATTCAGTTCAGAAATTATGATTTTACCTCTTAGAGAAATCTTTCTCCTTCTTTATTAAATGTCTAGTGATAATAGAAGAATGGGTATACCATACTGAATCCTCATGATATAAAATTTGCTCTAAATTGGCCATTTGACAGAGCAGCTGAAAAATCATTTTTCTGAAGCACAAGGGCTTTCTCCCAGACCTGAGATATTTTGAGAGATTACTTCTGAGCTATAACATTTATTCATTTTGCACAGCAGAACAGAATGTCTTTAAAAAAAATATTGCAATTCTTTGTTGAGATGGAAATGGAGAGGCTTTTTCTGTGGTAAGATGACTTCAAAAACAGGGCATACAGCAGATCCTTGTTGTTTGGTATCTCTACTGTGTTCTGGGTTCATAAAATCCGAGGCAAACACGAGTTTACATTTGCTGACAAAATGACCCATTGTTTTAAACTGCTCGGAGGGTAAAATGGAGAAAAAATAACAGTGCAGCACAGCTGTTATAGAAAAAGCCCATTGTGTTTTTGCATTTACGAAAACCATAGGGCTTCCAGAAAGCATGTTTCTACTCTGAATGTGGTTCAGACCCTCACAGGTAACATAAACAACTTGATGACACAATTTGACATCCAGTTCATTTATTGCATTCCTGGGGATGCCAAATTAACTAGGTAGCGACGAGTTGTCTTTAATGATTTCCAGTGCCAGGAGCTACTAAGATCCTATGCAGCAGAAACTGTTCACTCTTACTTGTAACTTGCTCTATCAGGAAGCTTGGACTTGAGAGTGCCACTTGATGTCAGGAGATAATTATTGTTGGGCAAATGCCAGCTGCTGGTAAATTCCCTGGGGCATTTGGCAACTAGTGAGCTTTAGTATATGATGGATATGATCCCTATCTATGTAATACAATTGAGATGTGGATGCATACATAGAGTATATGCATAAATGAGTTTCTTAAATGGAACATGCATTGTAAAACAGGGAGAACATCTTTTTTCATTCCCTCTGTAGAATTCACTGGAAGATCTAAAATTTCTAGTGAAAGCTAAGAATGTGGATTTACTTCAGGTACTTTCTGCTTTTCTTTTAGATTACTGCTTGTGGTCAGAATTTCCCTAATAGCTCATGACAGAGGTGCAACTGTCATTAAGAAAAGCTTTGTGTCGAGAATAAGAACGTAAAAACTTCTCAATCTTCTTGTTTAACTTGGGAAATTAAAGAAATTCATCCACATAAAATACACTACTGCATTTGCCGAGAAGTGGTGAAATCTCTAAAATAAGAAAAACAAAACAAAAATATTACTTAGTTTTCTAAAATATACATGATTTACATGAGATTTTCATCATGTAAATCATTAAATAAAGGATGTGCTTTATATCAAGAGCTTCCTGCTAAGCCTGATGGGAGTCAACTGAAGTCTTCATTGTTTTTTGATCTGACCTCAAACGAGACCACACATTTACACCACTGGGCTGCCTTTGGCTCACCAATTGCAAGACAGAGTAAATATCCTTTAGAAAAAAACAGATTTCAAGTTTTTAATTAATAGGTCAAAATGGAAATTTAATAGTATTCATTAGAAGAATAGCCCCAAAATATCAAAGAAATAAAGCATGGAATTTGTAGTATACTTATTTTTTTTTCTACAAATATAATATAAATATTTATACATACTACTTAAATCCATAAAAAGAATGAAACTTGAAAAGTTTGCTTACTACCAGATTGTCATTCACTGTGATTATTGTGATTCTTCTGGTACTAAAATAGTAATGAGCATATTTCTATACATATTAACGTATGTTTTTTGTAAATACAGATAGTCTAAATTGTTTTCAGTTATTAATGTTATCCAGAGAATAAAAAGAAAATGTTTTTGACAAGTGTGTTTTATAGAAGAGTCTTACAAACAATTAACCATCTAAATATATGCTGTAAATGGAGAATTTTTATCCATTTTTACATATTCTTATTTATTTGAAAATAGCAACGATTATCTTAGTCATCAAATTAATAAAAAGACCAGTGTTTAAATGCTGCATGCATGTCTGGAAATTCTTTCTTAGAGATTTCCTGTTATTTTCAGTCTGTGCTTCAGTCAATAATTGTTAATAAAGGGATAATGCAATTGTCTGAGTAATTGTGTAATGTGATCTTCAGAGAATGATTAGGCCTTTGTTGTTGTTTAGATGAAGCATCAAAAAGCTTCAATTTCTTTCATGGGCCACTGAAGTTTATCTCATGGAATTGGCATATTTCGTGGGCAATGTTTTGATCTTTCTGAATCTTGTATTTTCAGGCTTGGAAATAATGTCAGTGACTGTTAATATTCTTACATGCAGTTAACTAATATTCATAGAGTATTTAAAATGCACTCTGTGGCAGGCAGGAATTACTTTGGATAAATAGCAAAGGTTACAAATTCAATGGTCAAAATTCCTCAGTGTGAGAATAAATAAGTAAACAATGACCTAATAAAACGAATGCCACCTTTGGATATCTTTAATGCCTAACACAGAAGATGAAAAGTGTATTTTTCATTTGCAGTTTACTTTTCAATTACATGTAGGACTTCTTGGAAATGACTGTGGAGAATATGTACTGATGAATACCTCTTCCAAACATTTCCTCCTGAAGTGCCAACCTAAATCAGGACAATGTAGTGTCCCCGTCTATTGCACCTCACCTACTGTGGGGGTCGCAGAGCCCATGCCCTCCACAATCCTCCCCCAGCTGACATTTCTGTTTGAAGAATTTGGATATTAATGTACTATGAATGTAGTTCAATACATTTTCCTACATTTCTTTTTTGCTATAGGTTAAAGGTATGTCCAGGTCTGGCCTTTTGAAGAGTTATGACTTCTCTATATATTCACGTCAATTCATATTAAAAATTAATTGGGCTAGTTCTGTTCTTTTTTTTCTTCTAATAAATGACAACCCAAGAAGAAGCAATATGAAAAGCAGACACCCAGGAAGTAAAAGAGTATGCTGTTTGTATGGCAAACTTCTCTATCTCAGCATTATAGAGACATTAATACTAAAATGAAGTCTGGCATTGTTTTCTCATGGCTGAGTGAGTGGCAGACCCTGGGGAGAACATTCCAGAGTTCTCATCTTGTAACTTTTCTCCTTTTGTCATTCTGCATAATTGCTGTCACCCAGGTAAAGCTGGATTGTTTCTTCCATGGCAAATTCTCTCCCACACAACCCTTTGACCTTCAGGCAGCAAGAGCAGCAGGGCTTCACATCTCTGAAGAAAATAACTACTTGAAGAGGAAGTGCTTTGGAGTAAACGATGCCTCTAAATTAGAAAACTAAACAACTGCTTTTTTACCACAAACTGTGACTCCTGGGAATATTTGCCTAGAATTAACAAAAAATACGACATCTGAAGAACTGAGGTGCTTAATCATGTGAACAATTTAAGCACAAATTTGAATAAAGCTGGGACGATTTCTTAATTACATGTAGAATTCTGATAAATACATAAGCTTGTGTTTTGTCAACAGACATTAGAATGAGTTATGAGCTCATGTTAGTTCTCCAATTCTTTGACATTAGATACCCAGAATAAGTGCTTAAGTCCTTAACAATGCTAATCTGGAAAAATTGTGATAATTTGATCAGTAGGTATCTTATAAAAGAGTGTTTTTGATTATTGTTTTTAGCTTTGACCTCTGCCAAGAGGTTAAGCTCATTTTCTTGGTAAAAAATGCCTGTAAATCGCCCACTCAGATCTTTTTTTTTTTGGTTCTCAGGGGAAAAAAAAAGCAATTTGATATTCACTGTGGAGGCACGTTCTCCTTAAAATCACCCCAGAAAAGACCAGTGCATAATAATTCATTGTGGTGCCAATTTGTTAATTCGATCTGATTAGATAGATATTAATTTAGATATTAATTAGATAGATATTAATTTAGTGATTTAGTCATTCAATCTATTGGTATATTGATTCTACTTTAATTGAGACCTTAATTTAATTATTCAATTATTCCAGTTTTAATTAGCAGTGTAAAACTGTTGGGTATTAGCTCAGTAATTGTACCATATTTGGTAATCTTTGCTAAAGAGTCTGATATACTTTATTTTTAGATATCTGTTTAAAAAAAAAGTTTTTATTTCAAAATATGTTGATAGTGAAAAAAAAACAAGCAAAACAAAAAAAACCAAAAAAATCAGAAACAAAAAACATATAAAAAGACTTATTATCAGGACAATTTGCAAACCTTTTTAGGTGTAGTTTGATTTTCAGATTTCAATCCCTCACTCCTCACTCTATATGATGCCGTCTTTTACGCATAAAATCTATATTTCACAGAACATCATCTTTTGCAGTCAGATTTCTCCGTTTTTTGATGGGTTTAACTCCAAATGTAGATTAGGACATACGGAATGTCCCTTTAAGACATATAACCTTAAGGACAACGATGATTCTGATTCCTACTACGTTAGGAAATACTACTTTTCTGAAAGAGTGGTCAGGCACTGAAATGGGCTGCCCAGGGAGGTGGTGGAGTCACCGACCCTGGAGGTGTTCAAGGAACATTTGGATTTTTTGTAGAGGTATATGGTTTAGTGAGAACTATTGGTGATAGGTGGATGGTTGGACTGGATGATCTTGTAGGTCTTTTCCAACCTTTGTGTTTCTATGATTGTGTGTGTGATTCCTGGTTATCTACGTGACTAAACACTTTCAATATTTTATTTTTTCTACTCTCCCATGTCATGATTCTTCAGAAGGAACTCAAATATCTTAAGCAGTCGGTTCGAAAGCAAGAAATTATGCATCATATACACTACAACCATGACTTTATTGCCTTTTGTTTCTCTGTTCCTGTACTTTTATACGGAGCCTTAAATTTATCAGTGGTTTCAAAGATCATGCAAATAGAAACATCCTCCATAGAAAAGCTGAGAAATACAAGTATGTACCTAAGTTTTAATTTAAAAAGTTAAATTAAGGATGTTGTATCTGAGATGTTGTATCTGACCATATCACATGGTGACCATACATTTCTAAGCACTGTCGTTCTCTTTCTACCTCAGACTACTTTTTCTTATTTGCCCGTGGCTACTGTTTGATCAGTCCTATACTAGTAAGATGCACTGATGGTAGGATATGGGCAAGGCCTTGGCACGGCCAGCAGAAGTCACCTTGAGGACCAGGACTGTCAGTCCAATGCATAAAAATATGGAATAAAGCACATCTGACATACTTGACATATTGTGTGCTTTTTTGTTGTTGTTGTTGCAGTGTAGGCAAAAACTGTGAGGGGAATGAATGAATGCACCCTGAAATCCAAGAGAGTAAGCAAAGCTGTAATATAACTTGCTATTCTTTTGATAGCTATTAGATACTTCCTGCATTTCTATAGATTCTATAGTAGCCAAAGTTTTTTTCTAGAAGTGTAACTTTTTTCCTCTTCAGCTTCTGTAAAGTATAAACCACCAGTTTCCAAACAGTTTATGCAAATGAAAACAGATCTGATTTTCAGGAAGACAAAAATTCCTTAAGGTATAAAAAGTAACACATTTACTTAGAAGCTGAAGGAGAGTGAAAGACTAGAATTTTAATATTATTTGTTTTTAAATATCGTAATTGTTGACATTTCTTTTAGGACATAGAAGCAGTATTTATAGAATTTCCTATTTTACTCTGAGAGTTATGAACTAATTGGAAGAAAGTTTTTTTTTTCCTTTTTGTTTTTGTTTTTGTTTTCCACTTTTCATTGTACTGAATAAAACTCATAAAACTCACAAAACCTGACCTCTCCATTGACTCGACTAGATCAAAGACAGTCTGCTTCAAGGGCAGTTAAAGTCCTGGATACGTCCTTTGAAGGCTGAATTATTGCAAATGATGTCATTGTGGAAAAGGGGCAATTAACTTGGATGATCAGTGGGTAGTGACTATTGCCATTGCCGTATAGTTTGGATTTACAAGCAGCAAGGTTCAAACACTTCACACCCTTCATTGCAGAAATGAACTGTGTAGAGGACTCAGTTGTCTAAAACCCAGTACAAGCCTACATTTTTCTATCTGTCAAAAGATTTCAGAAGTAATTCATTGTTACAGCTCCCTGGAGTGAGAGTCTGCTTGTCCATCTGATTTTCCTGACTGAGTGCTTTAAACATTCTCTGAGGAGAAAACTGTTCTAGTCTTGTTTCCAAAGCATAATAGTGAAGAGGGGAAGTGCGAAACCATTTGGAGTACTTCTTCCCTGCTGTCATATTTTATCACTACTCTGGTGTTTTGTTCATGAGTAGCTCTTGATTGCAGACTTCATAGTCAATATTATTTCTAGGTGCTGGCTGGTGCCCCTCTGAAAGATTTCTAGATTTCAGAAATCAGACATGCAATAATTTTAATTATCAATATTTCAAATAAAGTGAAACAAAATACTCTTAGGAGTGTAAGTCAGATACCAGACTGGATTGCAGAGTGAGACCAGGATTTTTCTGATGCAATTTTTGTGGAGAAGAAAAGAAGGGGACAAACTTTTTGGCAGTGTCTGTTTTTGTAGTACAAGGGGAAATGGCTTAAAGTTAGAAGAGTGAAGATTTAGATTGGATGTAACAAAGAAGGGTTTTTTTATTTTGTTTGTTTTTGTTGTTGTTGTTTTTGTTTTTGTTTTCATGTTAAGAGTAGTGAAACACTGCACAGGTTGCCCAGAGCTGTGGTGGCTGCACCATGGAGACATTCAAGGTCAGGCTGGACTAGGTTCTGAAAGACCTGATCGAGCTCTAGATGTCCCTGTTCATTGCAGGGCACTTGGACTAGTTACCTTTAGAGGCCTCCTCCAACTCAAATTTTTATATGGTTCTGTGATTCTGGGACTGACAGAAAGGTTGAACTCCTACTGCCATACCGCTGACATCTGCCTCTGATGTTGTGTGCCAGTGATATTCTACAGTAGGAGACATTGCTTTCAGAGAAGCCCTCATATTTCTGCTTACCTCAGTAGGGGAAAAATTTAAAGTAAGCTATCCTCATCAGCTGATGAAGCTTAATTTTATGAAATACAGAGAGAAGTCATGTTGCTCAGCTGGCACATTTTTGCAATTTTTTCCCTACTCTGCTTAAAATGACCTTCATATCTGTTTTCTTTTTGTTCAGGTTATATTGGATATTGCCTATGGGAAATCAGCTTGCCCAGTGCAAAATGCAGTCAAACTGATTATTGTAAAAAACTACCAAATGTAAGATACTCAGTGCTGTGATTTATAGGAGCTTATAGTCACTTTCCTCTATGCTATTATTACAGAATTCTTCCTGACTGATTTGCATTTTGATGATGTACCTCTGCTGTGTGTTAAGTGATGTACCAACACACATTATTAGAGTGCATCTTTCAGGAACAATAGTCCACCAGAGCTATATAAAACAATTGAATGTGTATTAGCTGAATAAAGCCAGATGGCATCATCTCATTCTGTGTCAAATTTTCTGAATGAATTAACTTCCTATTTGTACCTGGTTCATCACAGAAAAGTGAATAAAAACAACCTTTTAAAAAATTATTATTATTATTTTCCTATTACCTTGTCTTTTGCTTTTCTTTTTAACGTTTCCATGTCCATCAGCCAAAGAAACTGGGTAACTGTGTGAACCTGCAGTTGTTACTCCTATTGTTACCCCAAACAACCCCCAGATGTAAGTATGTATTTTGCCTGAAAATTAGGGAAATGACAAAGGTAATAGGGGAACTAGAGGTGAAATATACCAAGAACCCTCTAGCTGAGTCAATCATCCTTGTCTGTGCATAAAGGTGACATTCTTCTTGTCAATAAATTACCACGTTAATCCTTAGCAACAGGCTTGCTTTAATCAATTCTGGAGGATTTCCACCAGGGCACAACAAACATGTTGATTCAAGACTTGCTAATAAAATTACTCGTTAATTCAACATTAATTAAATTGTAATGTGAATAATAATTTCTCTTCTATAAATATCATTTCATTTTGTGATGTAAATGGAGAAGAAGATCAGCTGAGGATAAAAACTGGTGCTCTAACGAATCTTAGGAAGAGAGAATGGCTTTTTGGCAGTTCTATGTGTCAGGAGGGTAACAAACTGTAACATTATGCTCTGTAACCCTATTAAGCAGAATTCTGTGAAGAAAAAACAGCACTGTTCTTTTTAAAAAAACAGTGTGAAAGAAATTTTTAAAAGAACTGTATTTTACTATCAAAGAAAAGGTTGCTAAACACATCACTGAAATCTAAAAATAATTGTGAATAAAATATCAATAATCAATTTTCTTTTTGTTCTCGTAGGAGGGATTTTGTGTACTTCGATGTTGTCAGGCTCCGTCTGTGAAAAATTAAATGAATAAAGAAAAACTACATTGATTTAGGTAGCAGAATATAAACTTAGGAAAGAAAGGTGGAAAGTGACTTTCATTATCAGAAAATTAAAAGAATAACTGTATTTGAGAGTACATTTTTTGCTTTTGCCATATTGGGCCAAGATAGTCACCCGGAATGAGGGAAAGCCAAATTCAACATATATTTTTCTAAAAATTGATCTCATTTATCTCATCAAATGTCTTAACTGACATTTCGTTTTCTGGGCTTCTCTGAGGCTGCTCAGAGAAGCTGTGGATATCTCATCTCTGGAGAGGGACCAGTCAGCATGTGGCTCTGGGCAACCTGATCTAGTGCCTGAATTAGTGGTTGCCACCCTGCCCACCAGGGGTTGGAAGTAGGTAATTTTAAGATCTCTTCCCATTCAAGCCTCTCAATGATTCTGTGATATATTTCCCTATAGAACAATGGAACTAGTGAACTGTCATTTACTAATGAAGTACTGGTTTGTCGAAATTGTGTGGAGGTCTAAAATTTTGGATCCTAAAAATACTCAGTCCACAGAGAGATATTTTATTGATCAGTTTGGCAGATTGGCTAAAAATAAATAAAAATAAATGCTGGATACAAAATTCTAAGTAGTATTGAAAATGTACCATCACAGTGTTCATTCGCACTACATTAAGTTAAAGTATTCATATATAAAAGTGACCCTGTCGGCTTAATAAAGTATTCAGACTTAGTACAAGAAAATATTCATGTTGTCTTCCCTGTCTTCTAGATCGCTTTCTCTTTCTTTTATAAACTCCCAAATCTATTAATTTAATCTGTGTAAACAGGCACCAGTGCTAGATGAACCTTCTGTGGTGCCTAGGTATGTTATCATTGTCAGTCCACTAACAGTAAGAGTGGGAAACGGCATCTTCCTCTGAGCTGTTGTTTTGTGCTTTATATCTGAGAGATTTGCCTTATTATGAAGGAGGTTACAATTTTTTAATGATTTCTGAACTCCTCAATGTTCAACACAGCTTGACTTCTCCTTCCCTATGGACTGTAATACTAGTACATGCCTTGAAGATATGAAATTTAACCTCTTCTCTTTATAGTTATCAAAGAACTTTGCTATAGAAATGTTACCCATTATTTTTTGTTCTAAAACAAGAAACTTAAAGGGAGAAATTAAAAAAATGAGTGGCAGAGTGACTCAACAAAGATACTAGACTAAGCATCCAGACTGTAGAATTCTTTGGTCTAAGAAGCCTTAGATCACGTTACCTTTTTTTTTCTAAAAATAATGGATTTGAACTTTATTTCAAGACAAACCATCAATGATGGTTAAAGGGCACTGGAAGAAAAGAAAAAAACACTGAAGAATAGTAAAGCCATGACTGACTACAGAAAAGGAAGGGAAAGACCTTTTTTCTCCCAGCTGCAAGCTACTTGCTGGCTGTGACTTTCAATAACACTTACTCATGACCCTGTCAGCTTTTAACTTTCACTTTTTTATTTTTAAAAGAACAGATAAATAACAGATATTACTCAGCTCTTGATTTGGCTTTTTCAATAAGAAGTTAAACTCTGCTGCAGCTATAAGTGCAATTGAAAACCATCAGCTTAAGTAATAAAATAAATCAGGTGGGAGCAGAAGAGGAAACTTTATTTTTTATTAACCTTTTATTAACATTAATACTCTGCAGTAGGAGATTCACACAGTGTATGTAGAGAAACACGTTTAAGAATAAAGAACTTTTGCTTACACAGGAAAAGGTTAGAACTTACTTAAGAACTTGAAGTGTCTCCCAGGGTTTGCCTTCAAATAAAATTTCTAGTCAAGCCTATATGAGTTTCCTTGACAAAAGTCTGGAACAAATCCAGAAGGAGATGTGTAAGACCAAACTTGTCTTTCTGGAAGTCTCTACTTTTCTGTTGCCTGATGCTGTGACTTCCTGACCTCCACAGATTCTGTAGATTTTTGCTTTACATGCACAGTATTACATCTGTTTGGATAGTAAGTGTACAATCCTGGAAGTAACCCTTCCCTCAGTTTACAGCTTTCATATAAGGGATCTGTGGAATCTGTGTCCTGTCACAGTTATCAGATACGTTGATGACTTTTATGCTTAATGTAAAATGCAGAAAATTTTCTAGGAATAGCCATGATAGTTCAAGGCTAAAAATTTTATGAGGTCTTTAAATAGTAGGCTATAAAATCAGATGGTAATTACTGTCTTCATATAAACCAGTGACTTCTGGACATTTCATATTTTTTGTTTTGTTTTCTGCGGAGTCAACAGTGGCAGCACTTATTTGCAGTATTATATTATATTGTATTATTTGCAGTATTATATATAATTGCAGTACACCATAGAGTTTCAAGCTTTTTTTACAGTCATAGAGAAAGAATAAAGAAAAAGTTGGTCTTCTCAGGCAGGAAAAGGACTTGAATCTGAACTATCTTACCTTGGGAATGTAAAAGTACTTGTCTTCCCTTTGTGCCTGCTCCCTTTTATAATAGTGTTTTTCAAAAGAATGTGAGGAATCTTCTCATTAAGAGTGAAATTCAGATTTGAAAGAAGGTGCACTGCATAGAAACATGATCAATAATAAATGGATCAACTGAGGCAATGGTAGTGTGAGCACTATGGACACGTTCCTGCTATTTCATGTCTGTGAGATAGCAAGAAACTAAAGCATGTCTTGTGTCTATCCTGGCTCCTGGTTTCAAGGGAGAGGAGCCAAATTTGTGTTAGAAATGAGAAGAACATTGCTTGTACTGATAATTTTAAAAATTAGAATGACAAAATGTCCTCTGTAAAACATGCTGCTCTTTAGAACAGAAGGTGCATAGAACATAAAGTTAATTCATTAACCTCACTTTCCTTGTTTATCAGTTAGATTTTGGCATCTGTACTGTTCAATGACTACATTTTAGGGGCATTTCTCTCCAATGTTTTTATAAATGATCTGGATGCAGGACTTGAATGTATACTAAGGAAGATTTGCTGACATCCTCAAAGGTGGAGAGGCCTCGAAGAGAGATCTTGACAAAGGATGGCTGGGCAATCACCAACTGTATAAAGATTAGCAAAAGCAAGTGCTGGATTCTGCACCTGGGACTAGCAGACCCTGGATATACGTACATATTGTGAAATGAGAGACTGAAGAGCAGCCTTATAGAAAAAGATCTGGAGGTTTTGGTTGATAGCAAGTTGAACCTCTGCTACCAGTGTGTCTTAGCATCCAAAAAGCCAACAGTGTCCTGAGGTACACCATGCCCAGCACTGCCAGCTGGGTGAGGAAAGAGGTTGTCTTTCTCTACTCTGCACTGGTGAGGCCTCACCTCAAGCACAGTGTGTTGGTTTGGGCACCACAATATAAAGACATAAAGTTATTAAAGAGTGCCCAAAAGAAGGCAACCAAGCTGTTAGTTTTAACAAAAAAAGAGGCTTTGTTAGCTAAAGGCAGGACTAGAGCAAGAGAATGGCAAATTTTGTCAATTTAACTGGTGTGTTTTATTTATAATTAGGCACAGCTGACATGGTTTAGATTACATATGTTTTTTGTAGCAATTGTGAGCCTCAAGTAAATTGGAGTAATCTGGGGGAAGGCTATTTCTATACAAACTGAGAAAGGCTTCATATTTTTAGAGTAGTTCATGTGAAATGGGCTCTACTACCAAAGTTTTCTAAACTCAGATCTGCTTAAGCTAGTTGATTAGTTGTCTCTGTATTGATCAGAGCAAATATATGCAAATTTTATACTGTGTATATATTACTATAGCTGCTGTATTTATGACTGAATTGCTCTAGCTTCAGAAGGGCAAGGTAAGTTACGTTAGTAATTTTGTTTGGATGTGTCATATTTGTGTTCTTAATTATGGAGTCATGAAGGATTATCTTGCATTTTTCACGTTTTTTCCTAGGTAAAGTAAGGTAGGTTACACTAGAGCAAAGCTCAAAAACAACAAAAAAAGTATTTATAGCAAAGCCAAACACATCTAGTTTTAGTTGCCTGTGCACTTTTGATATGACTAGAAAGTCAATAGTTATTTAAGTATTCCTCTCCCTGTTGTAACAATGCCATGTGTTAATCTTTTGCTGAAACCACATTTCCTGTTAGTAACTATGTAATATTAACTGCATAGCAAGAGGAGTTGAAGAAGCTCAGAATGATCTGATTCAGAAGACTATTAACTGCTGGAATCTGTGGTAGTATCTTAGTACACCTATTTTAATAGACCTAGTTTTACTTATTGGAAATTAAATTGTGTATCAGAAAAAAATGCCCATCTAGAGCCAGTCAGTTCAGATGGATTATAGGTTTGATGATTGTGGTATTGACTTTTTCTAATTACCTAACGGAGAAGAAAAATTACGTGGTAACTATGAATGATGCAGAACCTGAATGGTGTCCCTGCCAACCTGAGTGTAATTGTGTCGGTGCACTCCGGCTGGGTTGAGTCTATGCATCTACTTCTTACAAAAAAGCAGAAAAATTATCCAATCTTTTCTTCTGGCAACTGTTTAATATTAGGATATCCATTAGGTTGTCCTGCTATTTGTGAATAAATGTCCCTAATGTATTTCGTATCATATATAGACAGGAAGTCTGTTAAATGGCATGTAAGCTCAATTTGCCATAACTGTCTTGAAAAATGAAGAGGCTCCAATTAGGTGACACAATATTCAGACAGCCTGACATGCCGGTGGGCGTTTTTCAGACAACCTGCATGCTGATGGTTGCTTTTCTATATTGTTGCTTCCTTAAAGCAAAACAAAACCTTTCATTCACCTGATGCTGGCTGCTCAGTAAGTCAAACAGAAAAAGATCAAGGGTTAAAGAGAAGAAAGGCTGTACTTAAGAGCAGACAGACTGAAGATCAGTGTGGTAAGAAAGATCAGGAAAATTCTGTGACAGCTATTTAGGAAACATGAGCCTGGAGAATGAAAGAGTTTTTTTTAAGGAACAAACTTCGTCTTATTTGTCTCTACTTCTGTGGAATTAAACCAGATTGTAATTATGATTCCTGGCCATATATCTTTATCCAAAAATTTGTGATAAATTGCTTTATGACAATAAAAACATGTTATTTATATGTCTGCATATCACTGCACATATTGCCAATGACTGATTTTGTAAGATAATTTTGTTTAAAAAAAATTAAAAAGCAACTTATTCATAATGTTCATCCTGTCTAAACATACATTAAAGAGACACGATTTGCAGACATACTATATAAATTGTTATATATTCATTCTTTTTCAGTATTGCTGCACATACTATTACTTATTTACTCATTAACACTTTTCAACTATAATTTTAGAAATTTCTGATGTTCCAAAGATAGCTAATATCCACTGCTTAAGCATTCAGTGTTTTTTGTTTGTTTGTTTTTCCACAATAACTCTGTATTTTGCTTTATTATTATTATTTTTTTTTATCTTGGTGTGATGAAATAGCCATGAGATGCACATATAACCATGGAAACTGGACAGGGAAGAAGTGCTCTTACAAAGGCCAGGGTCCAGATTCAGATTCACAGGTACTAGCTGAAAGCTTGTAAACATTTCTAACTGTTTCTTGGCCATAAATGGTGGGAAATTTCTTGAGATTAGTGTTTCTGATGGGGTGACTGATTGTTTGGTCTGAAATCCTGTTAGAGTAATTATTCTCACATGATTGCTGTCATCTTCAGTATAGAGAAGGAAAACACATATCTGTTCCTGCCATAGTCATGGGGATACATCAGCTCAGCAACCCCTTGCTGGCATTTGGAACAGTTGGATGGGAGGTTCAATTTTCCCATCTCTAATTTAGGCTAGATGAAATCAATTGAAATTGTACTTTATCTCCAGAAACAAGAAAATTGGTATGCCGTATATACCATACATTTGCCTTTTTCATCTTTTTTTTTTATTGCAGGTTGTATGCAAAATATGAAAAGGAACATTAGCTTAAATATGTTAAATTATAGATGCCAGAAGCATAAAGACAGTAATGTGCTTCCTACTCTTTCAGTGAATGTTCTTTAAATTAGACGGCATTCTTCTTTCTGAGTGAAAGGTGGCTGCCTAGATGCAAAATATGATTTCCATATTGGAGACTGTACAACTGGGAACTGAAAGGGCAGCAAGATTAATGAGATTTAGAGATTGTTTATACTACCTAACTACTCTAACTCACATTCCATAATAAAAAGAAAGGGGTGTTGAAAGACCAAAGCTAGTTTTTTTCTGTCTGGTGTGTCCTGAGGTTGGTATAGCACTTCAGTGGGGAACAAAACCCAAATGTTACTAAAGAAATTTGGAGGATGTGACGAAGTCTTTTTTTTTTACATTCATTTTATAGAGGTTCTTTTTTTTTTTTTTTTTTTTTTTTAACTTTTTCTTACAAATTTTAAATTCCCATTTACTGGAAATAAATTAGAGATATGACTTCTCTTTTACAGTCTATGACAGCATAAAAACTGTTTCAGTTTTATAGCTCCACATCCCCAAGGAGCCTTGAGGCTGAGCATTTATACTGCTTAACAGCAGGGTTTTTAGATAACATGGCTACACAGTATCTCTATGATCACAATGACTTTTCCTTAAGGAAAGATAATAGAAGTCTTGGCTGATGTAGCTGCCTTGCCACAACATATTTGTTATTTAATAAGGTTACTAATGTTAGAGTTTAAACCTGAATGGGAGGTTTTAAAATTACTTGAGCTATTATTTATGTTTGCATATATTATAAGTATGCCTTATATAATAGTATGTATGTGTACATGCATAAATACTTTCAAAATTAGAAAAAGAATCAACTGATTAGCAGAACTTCACTTAAGAATTATTTTATAATGTACACTGAAAATCTCTATTTCTCTTCCTTCAAGAAGCTGTTCTGTTAAGAGCGAGTGTAAGGAAGCTTTGACTCCTGATTAAATATTTATGTGGGTCTGGCTGTTAGGTCATGTTCTATAATAGCTTTATAACTTGGCTATTAAGTTGCAATTCAGCAATCAAACATTTTTTGTAATACACCTATTGGTATTCGTGGCAGAAAATCATAAATGCTTAATGAATTAGATCTATTGTATAGGATTATGACACAGTCAAGAGAGCTGAGGGGGGTTAGTGAACAGATACTTGGCTTTTAACGTATGATTCAAGTCCTAACTTAATCAGTAATTGTAGCAAACATTGTAGTTTCTGCACAGATTGTTAATAGTGGATAACTACGTTATTGAAACATCTAAGTCTTTGCATGAGAGACAGGAAAGTGAAAGTTACCCTCCTGAAGCTTATGCTTTTTTTAATGTGGGTGTTTGTTTGTTTGTTTCCAATATATTTTTAGTTTAGAATTGAAACAGCTCATCAACATTTTTCCTCCAGTGAATTCATGTTGTCATAAATTAAAAATAACAGTGACTCAGTGACTATTATTTTCCTTAGAGATAATCATATGGCATCAGTTCCAAGGTAAAAGCATTTTTCTTCTAATCCATAAAAGGTTCAGAAACAATACATTGTGTGCACACATTAGCTCTTAAAGCTGCATTAGTATCTTTTGAGGACATAGTATCCTTAATTCCCTTCTGAGTGAATATAAGCTGCAGGATTTGGGTGCTCCAGAATGGTTTCCTCTGTATCTTGCAAGGATCAGCTTCCCAAATAATCATTTTTATAACACTGAACTGAGTAAAACACTGGTAAGAAATCATGCACATTCCTGGCATTCACTCTTTCGGTGCCATGGCAGACTGATTAGCAGCAGGCTGTTTTAAGTGAGCCATCAATCAGTGTGACTGTTTCTCAGTCTAACGTTCAGTTTATTACTGAGCTAAGGAGGTACGTGGTGTAATGACAGATGTATTATCTTGTATATTTTTTTTCTGTAAGATCAGTAAATACATTTGACAAGGAAGGCCTTTGTGGAAGCCATTGAATCAGGAGTTCTTAGAAGAGCTATTGTTGAGCTTTATAGGCATGCCTGTGTTTGCAGAAATCAGTTCTTTCTAAAAATACTTGATCCACAATTCTACTGCATAGGTATATTCAAAGTCACATTTAACTCATGAAAAAATCACTTCTTACTACTCCTTTTCTATGATCCACAGGCCAGACTGGGGGATTCTATCCTGTCTCATGCTTCAGCAGAAGTAGGATCTTATCTTTTATCTGTGAAGCCAAGACAGTGGAGTCCAAAACAATTTTGTTCTCAGATCCAAGACTGGAAGCAGGGTAAGAGAGGGAAAAAATGCTTGACCTGCTTGACTTTTATCATCATATGGAGTATAAGACCTTTTATTTACTATTGCATATCTGTGTTTGCTAGAGCCTGACAATATTATGAAGCTGATGATAAGAATTTTGTTGACATAAATAGCTTTTAGAAAATAGACTGAGAAAATATGGGAAACAAAGATTGATATTACAGGATTTCTTTACAAAATACTGAAATATAGTATAATATTTCTTCATCTGTAGAGTGTCTGAGGAACATAATGATTACATTAGATGTCTTTTACTAATAATGGAAAATAGACTGTTCATGCACTTGTTCTTGTTTCAGCCAAGACAGTGTTGATAGCATATGAATGTATGGCTGTTGCTGAGTGATGGGAGTACACCCAGGGTTTGGCTGTGCCACTCAGAGTGAAAGAGCAGGTATGAGGCAGAGCAGGAATATGTGGCCTGAATTAGGCAAGAGGTTATTCCATACCATGTGACATCACACAGAAGGCTATACATTTGTGGAGGGTGGCCATCCCATGTGTGGCGGATTAGCTGGGTGTTGGTTGGTGAGAGGGTGTGTTGCAATGTGTTTTTTAGCAGGCAGTTAGCAGGGCTTTGGTCAGTGTGTGGTAGCTGCATTGAGAATGTATTTCTTGTTTTTTTTTTTTTTTTTTTGGTGGTGCAAGAAATCACATCTATTATAAGTGTAAAAGAAGTTATTCTTTCATTAGTTGAACTAACAGTCCTACCTTCTTTCATGCTGGAAATGTGAGAAATACATTTTATAAACTAATATATATACAAGTAATGCTAACAGAATCACAGAATTGCAGGGGCTGGAAGTGAACTCGAGATTGTTGAGTCCCCTGATAAAGTAGTTACCCTACAGTAGATCGCACAGGTAGGTGTCCACACAGGTCTTGAATATTTGCATAGAAGGTGACTTCACAGTCTCTCTGGGCAGATATTTATTAACATTTATCAGATCCCCCCTCAATCTTTAATTTTTTTTTTTTTTTTTTAGTGACAGGACTGGAACGTGTTCAAGTGCAAATTCTCAAGGGGGTACTTATAAAAAGAGCCCAAAATCAAGAAATAGGTCAGGTCTGTTGTTCTTACAGAGGGCGAAAGCATGTGCAGGGAAGTGCTGTGGAACTTTTATGAACAAAACTGAGAAAGATGAGCAAGATAAATACGCAGTTTTGGGGTGAAAAGAGCCAAGTGAGAATAAGAATTTTTATAAGAAGAGAGAAAATATGTTAAGACTGTTGTAAAAAAAACAAAAAAAAACAAAAAAAAACAAAACAAAACAAAAAAAAAAAACCAGAAGATATTGGAAAAGAAGTGGCGGAAGGAAAAAAATGGAAAGACAGTTCCATTAACTTTTACCCCTTCATGAAAATCCTCATGATCATTGCTATTGTAAAGATTTATCTTTGGTGAATAATTTTTTTTATGTTTGTAAACTTATGTCCATTCCTCCCACTTGATGGTGGTCTCCTCTTTCATCTTCTTCTAAAGTTATCAGTGAAGAGGGCAGAAAGAGATATTTGAGAAATAAACACCTTCCATTTGGGAAAAGGAATGTTCCGTAGTGCTAACGCAGAGGAAGGAAAGAATTCCTAAGTTGAGAAAAGAAGAAAATTTAGAACACATTAAGGTTCCCTGGAAGAGGTCATGTGCTTCTACTTTAGTAAAACTTTCTTTCACCAGCGTTCACCAAATTTCTAGTAAAAAAAATTGCTCTATAGCTTCTCAAGTGTCTCAGTAAAAACAAGCCAAAGCAAACGAACAAACACTTCTTGAAAGTCTGAAGCTCTCTCACTTGCTTAAAATCTTTCATTGTTTCTTCAACATGATTTGAAAAATCAATTTCCTGTATTGCAAAAAGTGATAGACATTACTCACAAAAAGTTTATTTTAGAAATTTTGTTAATTAAGATGTTTATTTGGCACACATTTAATATTGTATTTGTTGTTTTGTTCCTTGGACCTGCATTTTGCATATAAGGGATTATTTATGAACAGAAAAAAAAATTACACTAAATAAACTGAATAGTAGAATACTTTTTTTTTTTTTATCACTGAACCTCCAAACTTTGAAGGTAGACTTTTATTGGAAATTATTTCATATTTCCCATAGAGAAGGATAAGAAAATAGAAAGGACATTTTTTTTTTTTGTAATGTTTTGGCTAGTTCTGGTGTCCAGACTTCAAAAGGCTTTTGCAAAATTGAAAAGGTAGAAAACATTTAGAAGAAATGTTTGTCTTCTATAAAGCTGCCAAACTTTAAAAGCTTGTGAAGCCCTTAACCCTTTTCCTGAAAGCACTTGATGGAAAATAATGATATGAAGGTTTTTTTTTTTTCCTGAGCTAATTTAGTTGAGTTCCCAACTACGTTCATTTATTTATGATTTAAATTGGAATTCACGTTTTCTCCTCTCAGAATTACCTGACTTGTTTCAAAGGCTGATTAGTATTTACTCTATGCACAAAGAAATATTTTGCTTTTTCCATGTTGTTGCTTTACTGTCTTATTATTACAGATTATTCAAGCCCAATACTAAAAAGGGAATTAATTAATATTAAGGAAATGTGTTTCTATGTAACTCGTCACAATAATGTATGAGTGCTTGACTATGTTTATTTAATTTTACAATCCCGTAAAACAGAAATGGATGGTACCTTTTTAAGACAAATGAATTTTCAAAGTAGTTTGAGTTGTCCAGTGTCCTGATGTTTTTAGGATGTTTTCTTTGGTATGAGCTTACTGTCTTTGGCTGCATTTGGAAATACTGAGCATTAATGCATTTGAGCCTCATATTCTCAAAAAGCCAGGAGTATATCATTAGTAACCACATGTGGAATAACTGCATACTTGGACTCATGATGGGGCTTAGCAACCTACTTTAGATGACCATGATTGAGAAAGGAGCATGGACAAGATGATCTCCAGAGTTCCTTGCCAGCAACAACTGTTTGATGATCCCATGATTCTTTGCCATAAGGCTCTCTTCTGTTCCTCATATCCTTACCTCATCCAGTAATACAGCATGATCAAGCTGCCTTCTACAGTGTGAAGCAAAATGCCAAACTTTTTACACAGTGAAACGCCATTCATTTTCTCACACCCTTTTTCAGGAAAATTTGAACTTTCCCTAAACTTTTACGCCTGAGTTAGATGTATCCTATGCAAAACGGATAACTTTAGCCAAAGGCAGAAGTAAACATTACCAGGCTTTTTTGAGAGAAAGAATGAAATTGCCTTAATGGTAGAAGGCATTCTCAGCACTCTCTGTGTAACTCTCTGTGTTAAGGGAAACCACATGAAGACAAGATTTCTGTTCATAGAGGTGCTTTAATGGAGAAAAAGCATAATGAAAACAATCTGGATATAAGATGCATATTGTAGTAAAAGTAAGTTTTTAAAGAATTGCTTGCATTTGTTTACATTTTCAAATCAAGTTTTGATGTTTTAAATGTACTAAGGTGACTCTAAGATTTCTTGATATAGATTTCATGGAATCTATGACTTGAGCTATGCAGAAAGTCAAATTCAATTCTTAACGTGGTCTTGCCTGGCTTTAAATTCTTTGTGTATGAATTTAGCTCTGAAGAAAATTTCCAATGACTTAAGCCCACAGTTAATATAACTTTAAGGAAATCTGTTAATCACTTTAAGGAAATGTGGATTTGACTATCTAAAGACATATGAGAGATAAGAGCTTAAACATTCTCCCTTTGTTCTCTCATTAGTAGAGAACAAAGTGTAGAAACGTTAATCAATCAAATAAACACTTTTAATCCTATTGGGTAACATAGTCCTAATCTCATCATGAGAGAAGCAGACCTTGTTTCCTAAGTTAGAAAGGGTAACTGTCTGATCTTCATGTTTTTATATCAGTCTATTTAATACAGTCTTTACATATATAAATCAAAGGAAAAGAGATGTTTGTTTTTAATACTGTAGAGAAGAACTGCAGAGAATATTTTCAGTTATCATTTTTTTGCCACATATCTGCAAGTGGCTAAGGGACTAACTACTCACAAACTCATAAAAAATTTAAGAACTTACACTAAATTTACAATTTTATGACCCTATCTTGTGTCCCAGATCTTTTTATTATTGTTCTTTCTACTATCTCACCAAACACTTCTGCGGTACACTTGTACCTCATTTTGGTTTAAGTCTTAGATATGCTGTTGTCTAGTGTCATCCACGTGAAGTATTTCCTCTCAGCTATGCTGTATGGTCATAGATCTTGGTACAATTGCATTTGTTATCTGTTTCAGCACTTCTCACTGACTCATCACTTTTGTATTTCATTGTAATAACTTCAGAACAGAACTTGTTTCTCTTATATGTATGCACAGTTTTTCTGTTTTTGAGCTTAATGGTTTACTAGATATAAACAAATAAAGATATACAAACATAGCTAGCCATGCAGAAATAAGGATTCTGATAAGCAACACAGGCAAGTAGATCTCCATGGTTCTAGAAAGATCAAGATCAATATTTGCCAAGATAGTCAGCCAAGATGGCTAAGATGGTCATCCCGCCAACTTACCTGATCATTTCAATGAAATTGCTACATTCCTACAGAACATTGATTCTATGCAGTTGGCAATGCAAAAGGGAAAAAGCGTTTCTTAGAAAACATCACTCAACTGTGTAGTAGTCATTTTTGTTCTGTATTTATTTCTAAATCTTTTTCATTGGTTAATATCTTTCATTTCAAAATAAATTTAAAAAGTTATTAAAGCTCAAGAAATTTAAACTGAAATTTAAAAGTTAGGAGAACTTGGGAAAACCTTCTTCTCTTCAGCTAAATCTAAGCATTCAGGAAGAATGAACCTAAAACTTCAGTATATTATATTAATAAATATATTAATTTAGTATAAAAATTACTGAATCCAGCAGAGATCTTTCAGAAAGCTCTTTTAATTTCTGACTTCCACTCATCACTTGTTCTTTCTCATTGTGTCCTGTCTTAGTTAGACTGAATTTTTTTGTCCTCAACTGCTAGTTTGAGTTACTTTTCCTCACTCACTATTTTTTCTCATTATTATTGTATTGACTTTCTTTATTTTAATGCAGTTATTCATTTTTATATTTGAAGCTACAGAACTGCAATTTATCCCTCTCTTCTATCCTTTTGTTTCAATTTTATGCAACATTCATCTGCATTGTCCATACATCACTTTATCTTCATTGCTCAATAGCCTATTTCCCCCTGAGAATATATTAACCAATCTGACAAGTATTTCCTTCTGACATTAAGCATCCTGATGTTTTTTCCTCTTTTCAATCTCAATTTATTTCTAATTATAAACCTTAATTAGATCATGGTTTCTTCTGCTTAGGTACTTTTTCATTTACTGCAGCTCTAATTGCTTTCTGTTTTACTTAAAGGGAATGAATTTTTTTCTCTTTTAGCTCTTCTAGAAATTAATATCTCACAAAATACATAATGCTGTCAAAAAAAGAGGATAATAAATCATTAGTTTGCCAGTTGGATTTTTGGATTTAGTCTCAAAATATGTGATATTTAAACATAATTATCTCAAGAATAACTCAATCATCATTCTTTCTCCATATGCCTTGCCAGCTCTAACAAGGATTAGAGTATTTGGAGATTGTTCCTGCCATGTTAATCAGAGATGTGTGTTGTGGTTTTTATGCTTATTATTTCTTATGCACTGTCAGTGTTCAAATATATGTAGTGCATGAGATTAGAGTGGTTAGGGACTGTGAATGAGATGTGGGTATGTATTGGATATACATCTATAATGTGAAGGACTCCTCTCTCAGGAGAGACTGGGACTGTCCTTTGCCAAACAAAGCCAGTTCCAGCCTGTGCCAATGGCCTCACTAGTGGCACTAGCAGAAAAGATGGGGGCAATTTGGGAAAAGGCATTTACAAAAAGAAAAAACCTAAGATGGCAGTGAGGAATGAGGATAAAAGTATGAAAAAAAAAAAAGGCCCAGAATAGCAAGGACAGAAGAGAAGGGGGGAGGTGCTCCAGGCACTAGAGCAGAGATTTTCTTGCAGCTCTCAAGGAAACAATGATGGAGCTGGTGTCACACTGCAGCCCACAAAAGATGTTCTTTTCCTTAGAGTAGTGGTTAAAAATCTGGAAAATAAAAAATTTAAAAAAAAATAAAAACATCCGAAGTTATAAGTTCTTGCAGCTGGCCCATAGAAATTACTTAGAAGGATACTGCCAGTCATTAACAGATATCTCATTTAATTCTTTTAAGTAGTTATGTGTCAAATAAAATACACTGAAGACCTAGTAGGATAGGCTTTAAAAAAGCTCCTCTCAGAATGCTATTTTAAAAAAATGTGCCATTTTAAAAGTAAGAAAATACAGAAAAGACTGTTTTCTGCTGATAGAAATTGGTTTCACATATTGAAGTTAGCATAGCTGCTGTTTCAAATAAGACGGTGTTTTAACATATAAAATATTCATAGTCCCAGCACTAGAGAAATGTTCAAACTAAGAGGAAATCTTGGCTTCATATACCTTGACCTCATTCACTCGAAAACTCCCATTTTTAATTCTGGCGATGATGACTTTGTAACATGACCTGAGAACCCCACATTGTGATCTGCATCTGCATGCTTCTTCTGAGTTGACTGGTGAAGATCTGTTCAGCCTCTGCTATCGCTGTCTGCCACTGTAGCAGTGGCTGCCATCTGGCAGCTGAGTTTTCCTTTGGACAGACAGTTGAAGAGATTTTTCTTAGAATAATAATTGATCTGTAGGAAAACAGATCTGATATTTTATCACTGAAGTTACACTGACAAGAGTGATTCAAAAAATTAAATACTTCAGTCTCATTTGAAGTATTTCTGTAAAACAGATAAAAATAAAAGATTTTAATCCCTTCTAATTCGTACTTTCTTAATGCAAGATATAGGAAGCTTTAGTTTCAATGTATTTTAATTCCTACTTCACCATTTGCTCTTGTGGGTTTAGTTAGAAAAATTAAATATAGCACAGAGCTCAATTTGTTGAAATATTCAGATGTTTATGATGCATTTGTCAAAGAAAATTAGAGCCCATATAATAAGCATGAAATCTGCCCATACCAGCTTATTTTCAGAGAACAGGAAGTCCTGAACAGGCATCCTGATGATTTCTACAAGATAGGATTGGATGGATGGATCAAGATGTTCTGAAGTTGAACATTTAATAAGACTGGTTTTGGATTATACATTTACTTTAAGGACAGGAACTAAGATCTTATGAGGAGTGGCTGAGGGAGCTGGGACTGTTTAGTCTGGAGAAGAGGAGGCTCAGGGGAGACCTTATTGTACTTTGCAGCTTCTTGAACAGAGGTTGTGATGAGGAGGGAGTTAGCCTCTTCTTCCAGATAACAAATAAGATCTGAGGAAATGGCCTCAAGTTATGCCAGGGGAGATTTAGATTAGATATAACGACGAACTTTTTCTCTCAGAGAGTGGTCAGGCACTGGAATGGCCTGCCAAGGGAGGTGGTGGAGTCGCCGTCCCTGGCAGTGTTCAAGAGGTGTCTGGATGAGGAGCTACAAGATATGGTTTAGTGCTTGTGGTAGCAATGGTAATAGGAGGACGGTTAGACTAGATTATCTTGCAGGTCCTTTCCAACCTTGTGATTCTATGATTACGAGAACTATCTGTAATACACTGTATCACTGAAAATAATATGCTTACTTTGCATAGTAACCTTTATTGGCTTAGAATGATGAACCCAGATTTTCCTAATAGCTGAGTTGAGATCAGGAGAACCTGAAAAATCTTAAATTTACAACCTAGTTCTAGATTCTCATCTTTGTTCAGATTACACTTTCTCATCTTCCGCCAGATATATGCCTATCAAACAAAACTGTTTTATGGCATTTCATGGAAATTCTTTTAATTTTCTCTCACATATGCAATGCACCAACAAAGCTGTTAAAACCAATATAGTTCTGTGTTAATGCAAATCTTATTTCAGGATAAATAAATAATGGTACTTTTATAGTCTTGTGGAGCAAAAAGGACATTTTTCTAAAACCTGCAGCTGCTTTAAGTTTGCCTAAGATTTTCTCCCTTCTACATGTGTAGACTTGAAAACAATTGTATAGAAGAATTATCCCAATGCTTTCATGTCTCAATATTTTAGTATAGGTATAGCACTATCAATTGACAGGATATGATTGTTATATTCTGCTAAGTGCTTAATATATACTTCCAAGTTATCTCAGTACTGCTATAATGACTCCTCCCACCTAAAATCTCTCAAAGAGAATTAAATGACTGTAATTATATTGGAATAATAGGTAGGAGATGAGTTACTGTAGAACCAAAAAATAAAAGTTTCAAAATGAAAACTGACGTGCTGATACTTGTGATTGGTGGGCTACTTTTTGGCTATTGTAACACTGATTATAGAACTGAAAATGGATATGTGAAAAAAAATGCATATCCATCCATCATTGTAGTTTCGATTCTGTGGAATAAATGGAATCATTTCTTTCAAATTTTATTTTAAATGTTCTTCTTTCCATTCTTTATTCTTGCAGAGACAGATGTGTTTTATAAGCAAGGATGGCTTCACTTAAGTCCACTTCATATCATTCTAACAATATTTAAGTAACTTTGCAATGGTGGTAAATTAGCTCAGATTAAGAGAGGCAATGTAAATGAGATTGGAATTAGTTCTGCTCGTATGGTATCCATATAAACCATTATATGGATTATATTATATATAATATATAATATTTATATTATATATAAATATTATAAAATTTATATAAATATATAAAATTATATATAAATATAATATTATATTTATTTATATTTATATATTTATTTATATTTATCATATTTATATAATCCATATAAACTAATTCTGTATTTGCACAGGAAAGTCTTGATATGGAAACAACAGTATGTCCTCTCACATCCGAATGTGTTTACAACATTAACACCTACATAATTCTATAATCTTTGTAAGGCAGAATTTGTCCTCTGCTAAATTCATGTGGTTCCTTCTTTGTCAGATGAAATATTCTATCTGTACTAGCTGAAAATCTGAAATGTTATTTATTGTTAGAAGAAAATGAGGGGGATTGTAGAAAATACGTGATCCTTTCAGAATTAAAATCTTGTCTTTCACTGATTCCCAGTTCCTCTTTTCTTTTTTTTTTTTTCCTGCCAGTGAGTCTTAATGCTGCAAATGTGTCTGATAGTTACATTGTATTTCATATGTGACCTTTAAAGGTTACCAGTTACTTCAAGTCCTTTTTGGCAGAGCTGTGCTCAGTGCTTCTCACTGCTTTCTTCCCCCAGCTCGTATGGATAGAGGGGGGCTGCAGGGAGGTTGGAACTTGATGATGTTTGAGATCCCTTCAAACCCAAGCCATTTGATGATTCTTTGATTCTAGTGGGTTTCTGTGACCCAGGTGCAAGACCTTGCATTTGGATTTTTGAACCTCCCCTGTGCATGCTGCTCAAGCCTATCCAGGTCTTTCTTGATGGCATCCCATCCCTGAGGTGTGCTGACCACAACACATGTCACGTGTCATCCACAAACTTGCTGATGCTGCATTTGATCTCACTGTCAGTGTCTTTGATTAAAAATATAACAGGACACCAGTCCCAGTACTGACCCCTGAGGGACACCATTCATCACTGCTCTCCAACCAGACTGTGAACCATTGGCCGTTACTCTCTGGGTATGATCTTGCAACTAGTTCCCTGTTCATCAAGCTGTCCACCTATCAAATCCATATCTTTCTAATTTAGAGAGAAGAATGTTGTGGGTAACTGTCTCAAAGGCCTCACTGAAGTCTAGGTAGATAACATCAGTGGCTCATTACTTGTCCACTTACACAGTTCCACCATCATGGAAGGTCACTATGTTGGTCAGGCAGAACTTGCCTTGATGAAGCCACACTGGTTTATTTCACACCACCTTCATCTCTTCCACATCCCTGACCATAGTTTCCAGGAGGATCTGTTTCTTGATGTTTCCTGAAACAGAGGTAAGGCTGAAAGACTGGTATTTCCCTGGGTCATTCTTTATAGCTTTCTTTAAAATGGTGTGATATTGCCTTTTTTCCAGTCACCAGGGACTTCACCTGACTGCCATAACTTTTCAAATATCATCGAGTGTGTTTTGGTGACTACATCACCCAGTTCCCTCTGGACTCTAGGTTGCATCCAGTTCCTCAGACGATTGTGAACCTGATCTTCAATTACAGCAGGAGGGACGTTGCTCCTACAGTACCCACCTTTCAACCCATCCGCTGAAGGGGTGTGTGAAGAGTAGTTGCCAGAGAGCTGAGACACAAAAGTTGTTGAGCATCTCAGCCTTCTCCTTGTCTGCTGTTATCAGCCTGACTCTATTGCTCACTAGGGGTTGGCAGGTTGGCACACTTTCTCGGACTTCCTTTTTCTGAATTATGTACCTGTAGAAGCTTTTTTAATTCTTCTCCCCTCTTGGCAAGTCCAGCTCTAGTTAGGTCTTGGCCTTCCTGACCCTATCTCTACACACCCTAGCAGCATCCTTATACTCCTCTCAGAGTACCTGTTCCTGCTTCCACTAAATTGTTTCTTATATATGCTTCTTATATATAACTACTTAAAAATGAACAAAGCCTGTACTCAGGCTTCCCTCTTCTCTTCCCCACTATGTAAGACATCGCTGACATTTTTAATCTTCCATTTAGAGTAATTGTGTATGTACTAGATGGGCATGCTACTTATGCATATTTTGACACTTTTTAGAATTAGGACGTAATGCAGCAGTTGTATAGTGCTCTAAGCTATAGTTCTCAAGGAGAATGAACATTAAAAAAAAAAAAAAAAAAGGAAAGGAAAAAGCAACAACAGAAAAAAAGTCAAAATCCTCTTTTCGCAAGTTAAATCAGACTCCTTAACAGAAAAGTTGAGTGGAATAATCTTATCTGAGGTGCTGGGGAATTTCATAGCTAATCCTTCTAGTTACCTTAACTAGGATAAAGCTTTCAGGATTTTAACATGCTAAGTAAAATATATACATAGCTTACATGGAAGCATTTTGTTATGTTGAAAAACTCTTACATTTTGTTAAAGTGTGCTATTCTGCATAAAAATCAATCATAATAGAAAATAAAAATAGCTGGCTTTTCTTTGTTCTTTCTGATCTTTTGCTTACAAGAATGCTGAAAAGAAAGATGTGCTATTAATACCACCAGCAGAATACAACATTTTTTAGCTCAAGTGGAAAGCGATTTCTTCACTTCTATCTCAGGATCGAAGTATGATCAGCAAATACTTTTTTTGAATCTCTGAGATTGCCTTTGTGTACAGACAGACAAATGTGAGTCTCATTCTTGTCTTCCTTACACCAGTATTATACCTCTGTAAGTCTTTTGACATTAGTAGTTACAAAGTCAGTAGAGTTAAGGAAGCACAATAGACAATTTACCACATTGAAAGAAAAGAATTGGCCAGCACCAAATCCATTTTAGAATTTTGCTTGTATAAGTAGAATTTTGATCATAGCCTTTTTAAAACACCACTTTTAAAAAGATTATTTGCCATATTTCTTTGTTCTTTGTATCTAGCCACTTTCAAATCTTTACTTACACAATACATTTCTCCATAAATGCATAAAGCCAGGCACTGATGGTATCTTTAAAAAGAATTTCTGAATGAGAACAGAGCACTTGGCTGAACCATTTTTTCTAATTTATACAGTCAAGAAATTCAAGGGATTCCCATAGGGAGTCAGGAAATGGTACAAACAAATAACACAGTGGTAACCCCTTTACTGAAAGCTCAAGTCTGAACTGAATATTATTAGCAACGTGTAGATTAATACTGAATGTTTTTTATATCCACTGAGCCTACAATCTCTAGTCAGTATAGTACAGTACTTGCATCTTCAAAAATGCATGAAAGTGTCAGTCATCGATTGAGATGACAGTACTGTAGACAGATGGGGAAGGAAGTGAAGGAACTGGGAAGGCCTTTGTTTTTGTTTATTTTTATTTATTTTATATATTATACTGAGGAGCAAAAGACCATTTGTATACACAAATTCAAAGGAGCACAGGCCAGAGGAAGACAATTACATTAGGTCAATTATTATTCTAAAATAAACCGTAAAAAAAGTCATCCTTTTCTAATTCCCAGTGAAATTGTCTAAATATTACTACGGGTATAGGAGATTGTCCAGTTTCTGCAAAACCAGAAACTCTCCTATGGAAGTTCCAATGACATAGGATAGATTTTTTTCACAAACAAATACAACTCCTCTCGGCAGATTAATTAGAAGAAATTGGCAGCTGAAACAGAGCAGAATGTAGAGAAATATGATTACTTTCTTTTTCACATTAATTTTTCTCCTCTTTTCTTCCTGTCTAATTTCACTTACTGCCATAGAGATTTTCCTGTTTCTTCTGGCAACAGGATCTCAAATGACACTTTCATGTTAGATGGCACAGTTAGTGAATTCCCTGAGAACAGTAAGCTTAACAAGGAAGAAATTGTGCTTGTTTTCCAACCTTCATCTGCCTATCTGAAACTCAGCTTTTTATTGATATAGTTTTTTCAAAAGTGACAAACTTATTAAAAAACAGATTGCAGTATTCAACAAATATTAAACTACAAGGAAATAAAGAAGGTAATGAATTTTAAGTATATAAATGTATATAGCACACACAGATTTAAATGGATATAGAAATATTTGCAGTGAAAATTATCTTTGAGAGGCACTGCTGGGAAATTTTATGAATGGCTAGAAACAGATGATATTCATATTACCTTTCAAAATTCACAGAAGAAATTTTATGAAAAAATGTAGTGAAGAATCAGCTTCTACATTGCTTATCGGAGGCAAATTGAAGTGTATTGTTTCAGCCGTCAGAGAGGTTCGTAGAAGCTGCTGTTGCTGATAGCACTGCAGTTATCATTTGCTAATACAGAAGACCTTGATTTAGTCTTTTCTGACTGATAAGCTGATTTCACAGACTAGAATTTAACCAATGTGAATATGCCTATTGACAAAATGACCTCCATATCCTCAAACTCTACTGGGTAGCATGATTTCTTTCTGTGTTTTTTCCTTGTAACCTGAAGTATGGACATAAAAAGTGAACAATATTTCTGTATTACTGATTTCATGTGTGCTTTGGTTCTCAAATCGAATTGGCATGACAGTTAAAATTAGCAGGACAAGGTCAAACTGTCAAGGATGAGGCTGGCTGCAAGCAGAGGGGCTTTTGCAGCTTTGTTTGCTTGTCATTTCAGCTGCTATGTCAGCTTAAATACCATCAGTAAAAAAACACAGAGCATAGCTTAAGGAGTAGTGGGGCGGGGGTCACAACTGAGCAATGATCAAACAAGGATAAAATCCAGAGAGGCCACACTCCCTGGACACTGTGGCTTGAGTGTCTTTCACAAAATGTCAGTGCAGGCTGATTAAACAAATGCTGCTGCCAAGGCAAAGCTGATCAACCTACACTGCATAGGAAAAGTTCACATGCAGTGGGCTATCATTCTGAAATACTTTGGGGAAGTGAAAAATGTTACAGTGTTGTGATAAAATAGAATATTGCACAAAGCCTGAACATTTGTTTTTCCTAGCATACCACTGTTTTACATTTTTCTTGATTTGCATTCTGCTGACATGATTTAAAAGCCTTTCAAAATGGCTCTTTGCCCAGACGCAGCTTGAAAGTCCAAGCTCTCTTACAAAAGCAGGTGAAATTAGTTTTGCCATACATACAATTCCATTCATAAATCTTTGCTCAGTGTAGTGTAGTCATTTTTTCCCACTAATAATTGCCTTTTCCTAAGTTAGATTATATTTATTTA
Source organism: Chrysolophus pictus (assembly GCA_037305975.1). Taxonomy (NCBI): domain Eukaryota; kingdom Metazoa; phylum Chordata; class Aves; order Galliformes; family Phasianidae; genus Chrysolophus; species Chrysolophus pictus. The sequence goes on from CM074579.1 coordinate 15,726,694, forward strand.
CTGAAGTTTTTCTCCCGTTCTCTCTTTCTCTCTCTAATCCATATTGATATATATCTATTCATAAAAAGAATATTTTCCAGAGAGGAATCATTCCCTTCCTGTATTGTATCATACAGTATGGTATCGTATAGTATATTGAATAGCACGATATAACTGTAAAGGAAAATGATCAACATATACATAATTTTTAAAGTTTTGAATAATTTTGGAAAAAAAATAGGCACTTCCTTTGTACTATTAGAATCATCAAGACATGGAGAAAGGTAGGAAAAAATGTGTAGTTTTAATACCTATTTAAAATATTCTCAAATATTTTATTTTAAAATGAGAAAAGTTTCTTATTAACTGGAAGAATAATGTTCTTTCTGGATAAAGAGAAGCTTCTTGTGTACTGTCAGATATTATAGATCTTAAGTTCACACTCTTTAATCAAGTGACTGTCCTGTAAGTCATTGATTAAGGACTGAAGAAATTGATCTCAACTATGACAAGGCAACAAAGCCCCACTTGTATCTGAAGAAAAAGGAGAGACAGGAAGAGTAACCAGGCATGAGTTGGGAATGGAACAGCCATTCAAATAGGTACAGCACTTGAGATAGGGACAAAGCAAGATATCTGCCAGGAAACGGAAATAAAGGTTAATGACTTGGATAAGCCAGGAATAGAGTAAATTGAAACAGAGGGGTATAAATTAAATTATTAATTAATTGTGCTGCAGAGCAATTATATACCAGGAAAGCATAGCACAGGAGAAAGGAGACTATGAAAAGTCACTACACAAAGCAGACTATCCCTCTAACAACAGCCACAGACATAGGTGACAAACAAAAGCAAAACAAGACAAAATATAGCAACAAAAGTTAGATTAAATTCTTTCTTCTGTGCCAGTGACAGTTACAGTGCTAGGGAGCCATCCTGGACCAACGAATCTTTGTAGAACCCTAGTAAGATATGTAAAATTAGACCCCTCATCCTTTGTTTCTTAGGAGCTGATTTCTTTGTAATCTTTCCTCCCCTTAAGTAGTCAAATGAAAATGCAATCAGAATGAAGCTCTTCAGCTAAAGAACTGAAGCAAGCTCAAAAAAGGATCAAACATCTCAGTTAGAGATGAGACATAACCAAAGAGAAATCTGAATATACCACAGCTGGAGAAGGAGAGCTGAGAGGGTCTATAACAATTACTTCAGTGAACTGTCAATTAAACTCACCTGCATTCTCTGCACATGCCCAGTGCATCTCTGCCACAGGATCATGCCTGGGTATGCTCATCTCATGTTTGGTACTATGTGCCAGGGTACCTGCTTCTGAAGTAAGTGCTTTGTTTGTTTTGTGGATCTTAGACAATAACATTTGTGCTTATATTTCCTGGTTCCTAGATTATGCCTTTTAACTCCTTCAGATTTAAGACATTTCAATGAAAATGTCTGTGTTTGAGGGGAATGCATTAATCACAGGATGAGTGTATGAAACAAATAAGTGATGTCACAGCTGTAGTTTTGAGCAAAAGTTCAAGTAAGGTTAGCTGGCTTGTCCTAAACATAATCAAATTAGCACCTTTAGATGTTCTGTTTAAAAAAGCATCATGCCTGTATGTAAAGGTAAGAAAACAGGGGTATAACCCTTGTCATATCCTACAGAAAGTACTAGTGAAAGTATATGTCTGTAGCAGCCTTTCTCAGCTGTTGGGTCTTCTAGCAAGCGTTCTATTTTTAAAAGATAAAATATGTTAGAGGAGAAAAAAAAGACTATCACTTCAACACACACATACAAAACCTGCATTGATGTAGTACAAAAAATATTTAATTGGTGCTCATTTTATTAGTGATAGTTTTGTCATTTTGCTTTGTTTGTTTGTATAAAAAGAAAACACAGAACCAACTGCCTACTGTCCTTTCTGAATCTGTAGCTATAGTACCCCTTTCCCACGTGGTAGGTCAACAGGACTGCATTGGCTTGTTTCACGTGTCAGGGTCCCATTAACGTAATGTAATAGTTGGCACAGATTTCTGAGCAAGTTTTGTCTATGAAGTCAAGAGGAGAATCTGAGTGGAATATAATACTCTGCTAAAACAATAATACTCTCAAAATCTAACCCTCATTAACTTGTCAAACCTAGCGACAGTCTTTAATAACATTCATTCTTTTTATGTTTTATCTTAATTGATTTCTTTGTAGCTATTTGAGTAACTAAAACAAGATTGTTACTGTATCTGCATTTAATGGGAAGACTTATTTATTTTAAAACTTATTTATTTTAAAAATAGTGGGATGGAGTTGTTGTACTTATTTTCTGGGCAAGTTGCTATGGAGTTCTTTAAAAAATACATGGAAGTAAGTATATTTGATTCATTTTTTTCTGTTTACAACAAATGCTAAAATGCTGCAAAAGCATTCACAAGAATCCTGTTAGAAATATATGGTCATTAGCTAACGTTTTTGTCACCAAAGAGGGGCTGGGCGTTCACGGAGAATATGCATAGTTTCTTTTATCAAATGGTGTCACTAATCAAAAAAGTTTGAGAGAAAATAAGCAGGAATTAGTTTGCAGGATGGGGAGGTGGAGAGTATTTGTTTCTCTTTCTCTGCATTTTCTAACCTTGTGTTGTTTGTGCTGTGGGAGCTCCACCCTTCAACCTAGGGTGAATGCAACCCTCATAGATATTACAATGTGCAATACAATTCCTTTAGTACAATGAATATTTGAATCTCACCATGAGTTGAATAAGGTTTGGAACATCAGCATCTGTCAAGATTAATCTTTGAATCTCTCTTGCATGCTCCTCTGTCCCATTGTTGATGTGTTGGTGTCCACAGTGTCATCTCTGCAGGAGTTTGCAGCATTCACTGCTGAATCACCACATATCAGACTTCGCTACATCTAAGATCATGATTGAAGTGAAAGCCTATGTCACTAATTCTAAAAATCAACAACAAACAAAAACAATAAAAACTTACACCACCAACAAAAAAACAGCAACAAAAATTGTGGAATTGTGGTTAAAAATTCACTTTGAAAGATATTAGAAGCATCAATCATTCAATATCCTGCTTAGATGTTGTTTCAATTCAGAAGAAAGTGTGAAAATACAGCATTTTTATTCGTTCATAGATGTACTTTCATACCTCAGAAAAATAGATATCTCTTCAAACCAATATTGCATCATTTTCTTATTCATTAGGTCTCAGTAACCACTTTCTGCCCATTTGTTTTCTTCATTGCTATTTTTTGGGGAAATAATATACAGTTATTAATGATTTTCTGAAATACGGCACAGGTGCAGGCTGCAGCTGTTATGGGTAAACTACATTTTGCTAAACTAATTCAAATTCCACTGAGGAAATAGAAGAATCACTGCATTCCCATAAAAAGAAAAATGTTTTCATAGTAGGATACAGAAGTTTCCATGTATACTTTACCTAGTCAAAAAGTCTTTTGTAAAGGAAATTAATTGTTGTTGTAAAAATACTCATATGTATTTATAAAACCTTTTACTTTCATACTTGGTAAACACGGTGTTAGTTATTCTCTTTAAAGAGCCTCACTAACACTTCCAAATTAAGATGATATGCCAAAAATTACATTTCGTGTACTGTAATACATCTGAAATGAACGAGAAGAGTTATCCTCCAGACTCATATTTAAAATATATAACTTTTCATAAAGAAAGGTATATTACCATGAAAATTCCACTTGCTGGATAAATTGATATTTCAGTAGTTGTTTATAAATGTGTTCATAGGCTATGTGCACTCATTTTTGTTGCCAAGCTTTTGTAATAGGGTATGCACTCTAAGGGAGTTAGGTGCTATTTTTATTTTAAAATCAGTATTGCTTAGACCAAGAAAGGCTTCATGTAGGAAACACACCTTCATCTCCAGATCAGAGTGGTAGGTGAAGTTCAAGTCTCTTGTCTTCCCCCTCAGGACAACATCAGCCTAGACAATATATGGGTATCTTAGCTGAGCCTTGGATATCTATAACTGAGAGTGGGTGATTTTCTGTACTAATTGGCACGATGTAGATTGAAAAGTGTTTCTCAACTTGAAGTTCCATTGTAGAGAAGAAGGACAAACTGGGTGAGCTTTTACATTAATCCATTGTCCTGGTTTCAGTTGGAATAGGCTTAATTTTCTTCCTAGTATCTGGTATGGTACTTTATTTTGAGTTTAGGATGAGAATAATGTTGACAGAATGCTGATGTTTTAGTTGTTGCTGAGTAGTGCTTACACAGAACCAAAGACTTTTAAACTTCTCATGCTGCCCTGCCAGCAAGGATCTGGGGGTGCATGAGGAACTGGCAGGGGATGCAGCCAGGAGAGATGACCCAAGCTGCCAAAAGTGATGTCCCCCATGACAAGGTGTCATGCTGAACAATAATATTTAGGGAGTAGCAAGGGTGGCTGCTGCTTTAGGATGGATTGGGTGGGCACTGGTCAGTAGGTGGTGAAAAAACGCATGGTGCAAATCAAATTTTGTGTATTCTTTTATTATTATTATTATTATTATTACTATTATTATTATTATTTTACCTTCCTTTTCTATTCAATTAATTTGCCTTTATCTCAAACCATAAGTTTTACCTTTTTTTTCTGATTGAAATGTTATTGAGGCAAAAATTTCCCTTACCTTCCCAAACCAACGTTCTAGGCAGTCCTGTAAGTCTGGGATTCCTGAACACTTCTGCCCAGTGACTGCTAATAGAGATCCTCACCAATACTTGGGCACATGTAACAAGGTACTGCCTTCATGAATGCCTGCAGGACTATATTGATTTGCCTCAATCAATCCAATCCATTGGATTGATTGGATTAGAAACTTAATTTTGCCAGGTACGTACCTTCAGGCAGATTCCTGGTTTATAAACTGCTATGTTAGTTTCCCTGAGTCTTTCTATATATGCTTGTGTTATGAAGAGGAGATTTAGGGTAAAATTTCACTGCTGACACTAAGGAGATCCTATCCAAATTAGGGTAAATTACTGTAACTGTAATACTTCAATCAATTTAAGTGTTATTTAAGGCTTTTTTAAAAAAATACTTCTATGCATTTAAGTTATAATCAGCTTTTATTAAAATCTTGTATTTACACTTACATTTTTCCATGGTGATTTTTTTTCTTCTTCAACTTCCCGTTTTGTATATTATGTGTTGAAAAGGTGAGAATAATCTCAAACTTTGCATTTACATCAAGAAGAATATCAAAATAAATATTTTAGCTTCCTGGTGATACTAACAGGAATTAATACCCTTAGTATTTTTAACTAACATTTGGGGTCAGAAGCACATTGTGCATACCTATTTGAATTAGTCTTGTGACTATTTTGCACTCCTGATGCTTGTTTTTAAATGACCCAAAATAATTTTAAATGTGACTTTCCACAGATAAGGAAATACAATTTTGGCATGAATGCCAATAAATGACTAGAAATATTTTGAAAATATGTTGTACTCTACATGCTAGAAGGAACATGATTATTTTGTCCTTGTGATCACCAAACCCACTTAGATCACCATAAGAAAATGTATCTTAACACCCTAAACAGACTCTAGCAGAAAATTATACATAAGTATTTAAACTGAATGCCTGATATACTTTGTAAATATTTTTGTGCATAACACACATCATGTGGGTTTTGATATATGTTTTTCCAGTTTTTGGGAATTCTTGCTTTCCTGGATCAGTCATGAGAAGTTTCTTTTCTTCCTAATAGAATAGATGACTCCTCTTTGTTTAACAAACAGAGCTGCCAGTCGTTTACAATTTACAATTGTCTTAGTAAGAGAAATTGAATACAGAAGTCTAAAGAGCTATAGAAAAAGTTGATACACTGGATGAAGTCTCCTTACTCAATTTTCATGTTGAATATGTAAATCATTCTCAAAATAATGCCTCCTATTTAATTCCTTGGAAACTACAACAGCTACAAAAAGCACAATGATGCTATTTGATTGAGCAAATTCTCAGTTACAAACCACAATTTTTCAACATGAGTATCACCGCCATTAGTTATGTGTTTCCACTAGCAATGAATAAGAGCCTGAATGCTGTGCACCAGCGTGGGGCCTGGTGTTACTGCATTGCAAGAGAAAGGCTGTCATCTTCTCTTGCCTGACTGTGGAAGTCTAAGCCTTCAGCTTAGTCAGCATCAAATGTAGCACTGAGTTAATAGTTTGTTCCATTTCTGGAAATCCAGAATGATCACCCCTCTCCTATCTTACAAAACAGTATACGTAATTTTAACCCACTGAAGGCTGTATCTTGACCTTTTTCTTCCATGGGGAATTCATGTTGTCACTCTATGGACTGTCCTTTTGACTCTGGCTTGTAGTAGTGACTTCGCATCTTGTCACTGGTACTGATGCGATTCAGGAAATGGTCACGTTGAGCCTCATATTGTTCAATAGTTTTTGACAAACTTGCACACAATGCTCTTGCTGTTCCTGTGTGAGCATTTGTGGCACCCACCTGGAGCAAATCTTGCATTTTTCCAGAGCATTGAAGCCAATATTCAGCTCTGTACAATTTCCTGGTTGTAAGACACCATTTCCTGTGGATGACCTGATCAAGATGCTCTTCATGACAGCTGAGCATGGCCATCCAGAATGTGGCCTGCCTTTCACATTTCTGTCACAACTGCTAAAATGGACTCTGCACCACCTGACTACGCTGACATCCACTGTTTTGTCTTCATTGAGCAAGAATCAGTGAATGTCAATGGGTGCCAATTTTTTCCAGCTTTGCATCATATGCCCTTCCATGTCAGATTCCATTCTATCAGTCTTCCTCTCTGCTGCCATCTGTCACAAAGCAACAAAATGTAACAGAATATTGGCGGGAAGGTTCAGTCTCTACTGCCCCACACCACCAATATTTACTTCTGACATTATGGACCAACATGACAAAATAGGAGATATTATTGTCAGAGCAGCCTTTGCCACCTGAGTTTTCAGGCATGCTTTGTTTGAGAATTCAGAAAAAAATTGTCCTACACTGAGTGATCAGAAAGCACTATTTATAAAAGCTTGTATATGAGTGCTTGTGTATAAAAGAAAATTCTACTAGCAGTAATAATTTCTGTATGGAATATTATTAAATTACACCTATTTTTGTCCAGGTTTCAGCTGGGACTGAGTTGGCTTTCTTCATAGTGTCTACTATGAAGCAATGTTTTGTCTTTAGGAGAAAAAACAATGGTGATAATACACCAGATATTTAAGTTGTTGCTGATTTGCGATGTACAGAGCCAACAACTTTACAGTTTTCTCAGCTTCTGTACTGTGCTACCAGTAAAGGGAGCTGAGGGGGCAGAAGGAGTTGGAAGGGGATACAACCAGGGCTGGCCAAAGGGATATTTGATAACTTACAACATCGTCTGAAAAAAAAAAAAAAGCTTGAAAAGTGGTGGAGAGTGGTGGCAGCTGCTGCTTGGGGACTGGCTGGGCATTGATCAGTGGGTGGTGATCACCTGTTTGTTTTGTGTGTATGTACAAGTATACACGTATATGATTTTTTCTTTTTTTTTTTTTTTCCTCTTCATTTTCTGTCTTAGTAAATAGTTTTTATCTTAACCCATGAGTTCTACTTTGTGTTGTTTTTGTTTTTCTGATTCTCTTCTCCCATCCCACTTGGACCTGGAGGGATAAGCACAATGCTTAGCTACCTGCTGGGTTAAACCACAACAGTCTCAATATGAAAACACTGAATAGATATAATAATGGGTCCCAGTATCTTTAGTGCACTTATTCATTTAGTGTAAAGATAAATATCCTCATAAATATCTGTAAGAATATGATTGTAATTTAAATTTGACATCTTGCAAAAGTGCTTTTGAAGACCATTAAGAATAGGTATGCACACGTCCTTATGAATTACACCATTTCTATATATATTTTTTTAGGATCAGAAAAATAGATTAAGAATATCAAAGAAAAATATGGGCTCTGTTCCACAGAACATTAAGTTTTGAACAGCTTGGAGAGCATATAAGTACTACAGCCACTCCATATTTATTTTGATGTAATTGTGCCACATAGAATGTGCTTCTTCTCACCCTGTGTTGTAACACTCAGAAATTTACAGTCTACTGTGAAATAGCAGCTCCAGAATGCTAGAGATGGACCAGTTCCAGTATTTATTTAGTTATTAGCCTTGAGTAAAAAAAAAAAAAAAAAAAAAAAAAAAAAAAAAAAAAAAAAAAAATTGGATATTCATAGCAGAAAAAAGGTTTATTCAAATGTTGTATAGGAGATTTTACTTAGAGAATTACAGTTGTTAAGACTGATAGGTGATACTCTTTCATATCTCTGTGGCCTTCCTTTATACATTATATCAAGTGTTTTCCTTACAAATGTATTTAAATACTGTGTCATTCCTTTTTAAAAACCAGAAAACTTGATGCAATATGACAGCCTAATATGAGGACAGTGTGAATGAAATTTAGAATGCTTCAGAGTTTATTGGATGACAAAATATAATTCTGGAAAGAAAAAAGGAGACATCTTGCCTTCGTATCTAATATTTGTATAATGGTAAAATTAAACAAGTCAAAATGTAAATATAACGCATAAAAAACTTTGAAAATGAGATGTTTTTAAGTGTAGATTATTGATAGGGAAAGTAAATATTCTGTGCTAAGATTTATAAAATCAGAATTCTTATGAAGTTCATTAGAACAACGGAAGTCTTGGAAAAAGAGGTCTTTCACTAAAAGAAGATTAAGATGTTTCAAGAAATTTTTAAAAAGCAGTCTTTTTAGGAATATTCCTACATTTGGAAAGAATTAAGATGTCAGTTGTCTAGATAGATAGATATTGTGTATTAATAGCTAAAAAAGATGTTAAAAAACATCTGGTGGTGATAAACATTTGAAGTCATCAAACTGGGAGAGTTTGCATGCATAAGACCCATAAGAATTGGTTGATAATATCTCTGGCTTGATAATGTTGATTTGTAATAAATCTGAGAGATAGCAGAGAAAATCCTGAAGACTACAAGATTACATTGTGCCAATATTCAGAAATGAGAAGTATGAGGAGCACAAGAATTATAGCCCTAGAACATTTACCCTTAAGGATGAAAAACTTTAGCTATCAAAGCCACAAAGAAGGACAAGTCATGCCAACCATTATAATTTATGAGAAATATAAACTATTTGATAAATTAATTTTTTTTTTTTACTAATTGAAGATTATAAGAGTGAACATCACAATTATTGTATTATGTAGGATATCTTGGCACATGAACTGAATCCCATTTTGCTGAATATGGATAGAGAAGAGATAATAAAGACATAATAAATGCACTTGGATATCCCCAGAATAAATCCTCTTTCACAAATGCACTGAGTGACCAGTGACAAAAAGTGGAAAGGAATGAACAGGAGAATGAGGCAAATTCACTGATAAACTGGGTGGCAATAATACCATCTCTTCACCTTGCTTTACTAGGAATTCTAAGAGGGGAATGATGAAAGAGAAGTTTTCATAAATATCTTCACAGTAAGAATCTGGGAATTCTTTTCCAAAGATTACAGTTGGGTCTGGGAAGAAAACAGAAGGGTGTGAAGAATCATTTCTCTCCCCACTCTCAGGAGAAAAGTTTCCAAGCTGTGCAGTAAAAGAGAAAATTTATTCATTCAGTACTCTGCCCCTTTTACCCTGACCAGAAATATTATGAATCCTGTAGTTTGCAAACACATAGTAAATGTGATGAAGATTTTGATTAATAAATGGACATGAAAAAAACAGTTTCAGCTCATGGTTTGCTCTGCCTATTTCTGATATTGGCTACCTGTCAGGCTAAGCTCTTATCTTCGGTGTCACTTAACTCTGCTGCGTTCAAAGTTGTAAACGATAAAAAAAAACCTCTTCTATTCATCATTTCAGTACTATGTTCATAACAATTACTCTAACTACACAGTAAATTTCAGACCAAATTGCACAGAAACAAGAAAGTGTTTTTTTTTTTTAATATATATATATATATTTAAGTATAATGGAGGGAACATTGGAGGAAGTTAAAGATATTGCTGAGCAGTTTCTATACTTCAAAGGATTTTTAGTATTACATTCATTTTTTTTCCTTACAATAAAGTTGTAAACCTCTCTAGGACTAAGAGTTTTTCCCCCTTCTAATGGCACTCAAATCAATTTAAGAAGTTTTTTTAATACAGTTTTTCACTATACGAAGTATCTTGCAGGATAACAAATCTATCAGGTATGTTATGCGATATATCAGTAAAAGTCCTTGAATGTTTTAGTAAACTAATAATTGTGAATGGGAACAAATCTTTACTCAGAAGTCTTCAAAAATGGAGGAGATAAACTAGGTGGTGAAAGGTCATTTCTTCCACATCATACTGACAGTACAATGTTTCAAGGCACAATTAAAAGTCTAGTGTTAATATGTTTGTATATATTAAGATTGGACATTAGGGATGGAACTCTTTCTGAAGATCTTGATGTAATTTCTTAGTGATCAAATCCAGAGACAGCTAAAGGGCTTATTAGAGGTTTATGTGTATAGTAACTTGGTAACACGAACTGGAACAGAACCAGGAAGTACTAATTAATCCACATGAGAGAGGATAATAAGAATGACCTATTTCAGGTAACTTAGGGGCTTTGTGTCAGCTCATGAAATAGCCCTGAATATCTATCTCCTCTTGGAGACACATTCTCAGAAAATCCACAGGGTTGTAATGTCTGAAGAGGAAGGAGGATAAACTCAATATGTTCAGGAAAACTGGCAGTAGGAAAATGTGACATTTTCTAACTGGAGTTGTACACTACTTCACTGTATGCAGGATAAGAGACATAATAGGTATGATCTTGATTGGCAATTCCCAGCTTTCCATGTAGTGTCCTTCCTACAGGAAAAAACCCTCAAGAAATGTGCACTGTCATTTTGCATCCAATTCCAGTTTAGAAATGTATGAATATGTTTCATCATTTTTAGCAGGTTTAAAAAGTCAAAATTACATGTTCTACAAAACAAACAACAAAAAATACATTTGGCATTAAAATCATAAACACAACAAAAATCACTTTTTGTCTGCATGTCATTTCATTTAAGTGGGTTTGGAAAGTGGTATTAATGCTATAATTACAGAATTACAGAGGTCTGCTTAATCTTTAAATCAGAGAGTGAAAATGAAAAAGGTTTAACCCTTGGTGAACTAGGTGAGGACTGGAAGAATTAGTGAAGTTGTGTTTATGGCCAATTGAGGTTGATGATGTTTACATTAAAAATAAAAATTGATGTAACCAGTTTTGGATATGTCTTCCAAAACAGAAATCAGTGAAAGCATGACATTTTTATTTTTTTAATGTATTTTCTGTAGGAAGGTTTCTCATGGTACTTATTGCTAGTGTTATCCATGAGTGAAATACCCCAGAAAAGTGCAGAGCTCTACTTCTCTGCCTGCTTGTAATGCAAAGCATGTGCAATGCCAGGTGCAGAAGCACTCTCTCAGTTGCCAAACCCATTGGATCTTGTTATGACTTTTTTCATATGAGCATGTTCAGGAATTAACAACATAATTGAGATTGGTCAATCTTTGAAAGGTTGTTGTCCTTGAAATATGTGTCATAATTCATTTACAGCTCCTCCCTTAAACTTGAAAAATGGGGTTACTTTTCTGCACAAATTGATTTGTGCATTTAAATTAAGAAGACATTCTGATTAAAATACAGCCCATCCCATTTAACTGGAAGTACACTTACAAATACGTTTGTTTAAATCAAATGATTCTGCTGTTAGTTTAGATGTTGGAGAAAAAGAGCTGGCATATCAATTTGATTAATCCATTTTTTATCTGATTGGAAAAGACTCTGAGTTCATTCCATCAGCATTTTTGCAAATAGTAAGCTGGTTACTAACATTGAAACTTTTGTGATAATAAAAATGTCTACTTATATTTTGATCACTGGAAATCTTTTCAGATAAAATACTGAAGAGTAAGAACTCCTCCAGTATTTCTGCTCTGAAGAGCAAGAAAGGTCTGGTTAAGTGAGAGTAGTTCAGCCACCTCTGTGGCTGAATAGTTCAGACCTCCAAAGTTCTGACTTAATGAGTGTATTATGTTACTGTGGTGTATTGTCACTACACTCTTTGCCAGTGTTTGTCCTGATCTAGCTCTTCATTTGTTATGAAGGATACAGCAAAATGACTCATTAGGATGTGTCTACATTGCTGTTCTAGCTTGGGTCATGGGAGCATTTTTGAAGTGAATCCCACAACTGCTTTCACTCACTATGCTTTGGTCTGCAACAAGGAGACACAAACTTATGAATTTCATGTAGTCTCTTTCCTGCAGTAATTATTACCTATGTAATATGTTCTTGATGCCTTGTACAAAAAGTTTGACCCAAATCTAAACTACATAGGTCTTTGTTCTGCAGTGATTGCCTCTAGTTTGTTTTCATTTTGTAACTGTAAAGTGTTCACATGATTTAATCTTGCTTTTGAAATTTCTTGGAGAATAATTTTAGCTTTAAATAAAATGACATTAAAAAAAATCCAAAAACATAATGAAATGTACTGTTTTCAATGAGGAGAGAAAAGAAAGGTGTTAATCTTGCTTAAAGTCTGGTATTTTATAGTTTAGTCATGCTCCACTGATCTTCTATTTTGTCTTACCAGAATTTATTTTTTCTTTTGAATTAAGTTTGAAGATAGAATATTAGAAGAGCTGTAGTGAATCATATGAAAGGTTAAAACTTAGATTCAGCACCACTATTGAATTTATAAGACTGGGTATCAAGAGAATGGAACTATAGAGAATGGAACTATACAGTAGTAAAAGTATGTAAAAGTCTCCAGCAGTATCTTCATAAAAATTTTATTATACAATTTAAAAAAGGGGGGGAAAAACCACAAACAAAACAAAAACAAAACTACAAAACAACAACAGCAACAACGAAATACACACAAAAAACCGAGGCTGAAGACATTTAGTTACCAATAAAACTTTGAGGGATTGAAAGCAACAAGTTTTAACAGTAGTTGAAAACTGTAACACCATTCCACTTAATAGTGCTCATCTGGCAGTTCCTCCAGTAAGGTGAAACAGCTGAAGTGAGGAATTAAAGTGGAGGCTGCATGGTAAACTTCAGCCTATTTGCTGTATTCAGAATTAAACATTTTTTACTATTGGTAAGCAGATGGATAATTCCTCATAAACGATGACTGGATATACACAGAAGCTTGTTATAGACATCTACAGTTTTACCTGGGACTCCAGTGGGCATTGATGCTGGTTTCTTGTTTTACTATGAAATTGAGAATAGAAATTGTACAATGTAGATTTAAGGATTAAAAGGTATGACTCTCCTGAAATTCTATTTTATAGCATTTTAGAGACATATGTTTGTGTAGAGGGACTAAGATCTTTCCACAAGTTAAACCCTCCTTGTTTGTTTATTATGTTAAATTTTAATTAGAACTTAATTGATTCACAGCCTTTGGGTTGGTCATTTGCAGGCATTAACTGCCATAATTCCAGTGTGCTTTTAGATGTCATGATTGCTTAGAGAACAGTGCAAGAGCAGCAAAATGGCAGTATCTGATTTAATTTTCCTAGATGAATAATTTAATCAGAATTGGTATATGAAGCTGAATCTTCTACATTCAGTGTACTCCAGAAAAACTCTTTAAAAGCTCTTTTCTTTTCATTGCTACTTGTGTTTTTTTTTTTTCTAGAAAGCAATGAAATTCTCCATTGTCTACATATTTTGCTTTCTGAGCACTTCTCAAAACCTCAAGGTTAATGATTATTACTGAGATTAATGAAGACTGAGTCTCTTTTAGAGTAGAATTCACATTTCTTTCTTTTTTTTTTTTTTTTTTTCTTTTTCATTTCTCAGGTAGAAACTAACATATTTAAATATGTACTAGTGTAGTTCTCACTTAAGTGAGTGACTTAAGGGAAAGATTAGAGGAGTGTTCTTGTATGTTTATATGGTATATAATTATTCACTTTCCTGACACTAGGGAAAATGAAAGTAACACATGATGTAGTAACAGATTCTCCTCTTGCCACTGGGAATATGAATTAACTCCCCTGACTCAAGGAGATTTGTATGTAGAACTGAACTGGTGTAGCTGAGATCAGAGCTTGTTCCAAAGATCTTGAATAATTCCTACAAGGCAAATGCCTTCAGCTGTCAATCTACCAAGCTGACCTGTCAGTGTCACGTAATAATTAAACAGCAGCTGGCATTAGTGCAAATTTATAATTGCTATAATCCTTATTGCTGACATGTCAATATTTAACTTGCATTAACCTTTCCTTTGAGGCTTACAGATAGTGCATCTCTGGCTTGTTCAGTCTAATTTTTCATGTCATTTCCTTGCAAGGTACAAAGATTTATAATGTCATTATGTGATTGATACAGACCACTCCTTTTCTTAGCCTTGCAAGATGCACTAACTCTAGAATAACAGTGGTTGGTTTATTTATTTATTTTCTGCCTGCAAACTACATTTTAACCAGTTACATGACTGATATTGTTAAGCCCATGTGTATGCTGAGAGTAAGGATGCCACTCTTACAGGTTTCAGATTGCTGCTTTGAAGGATGATACATTGTTAGCTATTACCATAGGACAGATTCATTGTTTCTAGATTTGTTTTGTTTTGAAATCAGTCCCCATAGGACTGCAGAAAAAAATAGTAAGATTTTTTAATATTTAGGAGAATCTGAAGTAAGTCAAATATTTTAGTAGCCCATCTTCAGAAAAAAAAAAAAAAAAAGAAAAGAAATGAAAAAAAAAAAAAAAAAAAAAGAAAAATGTAGATCATGAGGGTTCTTAACCTCTATCACAGAATCTCAGAATCACCAAATTGTAGGGGTTGGAAGGGACCTCTAGAGATTATCGAATTCAACCCCCCTGCCAAAGCTGGCTCCCTACAGCAGGCTGCACAATAATTATTATCATCTTATGCAGATTTACATATTGGTTTGAGACATTTAGTGTGATCATAAAAACAACCAAGAAAAGATTCATAACCCTTATGGCTGTTTTTCTGCTTGTCCTTGCAAGCTAGTGTATTTCAGAAAACAACCTCAAATTTCCATTTCTAAAGATCTTGTGGTTAACCTCTCTGTCACCCTATACTGTTTTTAGCACTGCTTAACATGTAGTTTAATACTTTCCTTGTATCCCTAGAATGTTATGTGTTTTACAATAATTATATTACTATGGACAATCCTAACAGTTCAACACATCCTAAACATTGGTATTTACAAATAGTCATTGTAAAGTAAAATAAAAGACTTTTCTTAACATCTGAGCATTCTCTCTGCAACCTTAACATTTGTTCTTTCCATTATCTGTTTGATAAAAGCAAATTACAGGTTAGGGCTTTTCCTTGCAAGGGTGAATTAAAATTCTATCCAGTGTAGATATTAGTAGATGATTTATTGGGATTACAACTAACCTGTACTCATGTTTAAAATTAAACAATCTAATTTATCACTAAATGCTGTACTTCTGAGAGATCTTGACTCTTGGCTCCCCAGGGGAATTACCATTTATATCTTCCAGATCAAGTTTTAAAGCAGTACTCAAGTGTATAGTGGATCGATCAATGCCAGGAATCATGTGTAGTATACTGGCACAATAGAATGTACTTAATTCAGATTGATTAATAGCAAGTGAGAAATGCAAGCATGAAATAAGTACATTAGGCTGGACTATATAAGAACAACTTATTCAGCATCTGAACATTCTATATAAACCTTGAATTTTCTTTAAAAATATTTTTGAAGAAGAAAATGTTGCATTCTTAGAACAAATGTTTTAACAGTCTGGAGAATCCATGTGTCCTACAAATTCCAAGAATGAATTTAATGATTGCCATGGTTACATCAACACATACTGTAATATGATATAATCAGATGTGATGTGCTATGGCACAGAAATTGCAAAGATATGTTTGATTTAGAAAAAGCCATTGCCAATATGTTCTTGTTTTACAAACATACCAGTTATTTTGCAGTTCCAGAAGGGTTTAAGATGCAGACTGTCAACTTTATTTAGATGACTTCCTAAAAGGTTTCAAACTGAACTAGTAGCATTTTCCTAAAATATTTCAGAGCTTAAGAATTAAGTACTGAAGTCCTTAAAACACTAAATTTTTACTTGTAAATCCCACCCTATATTTATTTTCTTCTGATAGTATCCTAAATACCATTTTGTATACCTACTTTGTTCCTGGTTAACTCATGCTGACGTTGGTTTATTTTTCAAGTTTTTTTTTCTTTCTTTTCTTTTTTTGTCTTGTATTTGAGCTTATTTTTCTTTATATTTGTTATTTGTACTTTCTGAAGTGAAATCACTTTTGTGATCAACTTTGCTACTGATATTTTTATCTTGAAATTTCGATTTCAATGTTTTTCTTCCTTTTATTGTTTGTCTATCCCAAATGCAGTTTTAAATTTCCATTTTCAGGCAGATGGCAGAAGACGTTGGAGAAGGGATTAAAGACAGCACGGATTTGTAGATAATGTGTCAAAAGATTACTCTGTATAACACACAACAAACTGCTTGAATGAAAAGTATTTAAACCCTTTTCTAGCCAAGTGTATCATTTCCAAATTAATTTCCATTACAAATTAGGCAATATATCAAAAAATGTGTAATTGACATGAAACAAAATGTCTGAATTTCTTTTAATGAGTAATTTTTTCACTGAAATGAAAAAAAAAGCTTAGATTTTATTGTAAAATAGTAGAAGTATTCATTTAGTGCTGAGAGCGCTTCCATTTTTTCTTAATTGTTTATATTTTTTATTAAGATATTACTGCATAGTGCCGTAGTACTGTGTAGTATCAGCACTGAGACTTCCCTTCTACAGCTCTGTCTTTAAGAAAAAGATGCACACCGAGCCTTTCTTGTGCATTTTTCTTTTTCCTTATTCCTTTCTTTTTTTTTTTCCCTCCATAGTTATCTAGGTTTCACTGGCTATAAGGATTTCAATCTTGATGAAGGCTACTTTCAGTAGTCTAATGGGAAAAATGTGCTCAGGAGTAGAAACTATGAGTTCATGCATCTAGGAGGAAAAGATTGACTAGAAGTAAGCTCTTGTAATTTTTTTTTTACCACGCAGTTATTTCGCAAAAAGTCATAGAATCACAGAATCATAGAATCATAGAATCCTTAGCGTTGGAAGGGGCCTTTAAAGGTCACCTAGTCCAACTTCCCTGTAATGGATAGGGACTTCCACAGCTAGATCAGGTATATCCCAGGGCCTGGTATAGCCAACCCTACAAAGACTTCAGAAATGTGGTGCAACCATCAAATCTCAAAGCAACCTGTTCCAGTGCCTCACCACCCTCACTGTAAAAGACTTATTCCTTTTATCCAACCTAAATATACCCTCTTAAACTTGAAGCCATTTTCCCTTGTTCTATCACAACAGTCTCTGATAAAGAATATGTCCCTTTCTTTCCTGTAGCTCCCCTTATGTTGAAAAGCTGCTATCAGTTCACCTTGGAGCCCCAGCTCCCTACAAGTCTGTCCTTGTAGGGAAGGTGTTCCCTTCCATGGATCATTTTTGTGGCCCTCCTCTGGAAGTGTCCTGGCAGTTCTATGTTCTCCTGTACTGAGGACTCCACATCTGGACACAGTGCTCAAGGTGAGGCCTCACCAGCACAGGGTAGAGGGGAAGGATCATCTCCCTTGCCCTGCTGGCCATGCTTATTTTGGTGCAGCCTGAGATACAGTTAGCTTTCTGTGCTGTGAAGGCACATTGCTGGCTCATGTCCAGGTCTGGAAAGCAGAAGGTGAAGACTGTGGCTGTTGGAATGGTTGGAGGGGGTCCTGAACATCAGAGAGATGCATGGACAGAAATGCTAGAGGAAGTCCAGAGACCTTAGCTGGTGATGCAGAAGACAGATACCTGCAAGATAGCAGCAAACTCCTAGGTGGGGAATGGAGTGATAGTAAACCCAGTGCTGGGAAGAGCCAGCAAAGACGTATGACATAACTGAATAAGGTTTAAATGTGATTCTCTCAAGCTGTTAAATAAGCCCTAACATCCAAATCCATCATGGGTTTAGTCTTTCTCTCCTGTGCCAGTGCTGAGCCTTTTTCTCTTATAAATCAGATTCGGGAATTAATAGAATTTTTTTTTTTTTTAAGTTATATTTGCTTTATTATAACTTGAATTTGACTTTTTTTCCTTTAAAATTTTAGTTTGTTAATCAATGCTTAATTTTGAAGTTGCACTGTAATTATACCCTATTTAAATGATGAAGAAATTTCTTAAAGACTGTTCTTAGTTTAATTTTTTAATTATTTATTTTTCACAAAATCCTTGCTTCAGAATCAAGAGGACAAGATTGTATCCAAAATACCCTGTTACATTCATGGTTCTTATCATCCTTTCCCTAGAAAGGATTAAAGTCTATATATAGATACTTAGCAGGAAACAATCCCATTTTTTCATAATTTGTCTCATATAATAATGTGCCTTTTCTGACAAACTTCTGATCCAAGTTACCATACATAAATCATGTCTAACTTCAGACAGTTTCTCGACCCTGGCAAAAATCGGTCTCTTTCAGGTATCTATTCCAGGTAATCTGTATAGGTTCAGAGAGTTTTAGATGAAAAAAAAATGAATGCTGTAAGCAGGCAAACAATTTATCGTTTGCAAAGTTTCACATTTTATTTATTTATTTATTTATTTTCAGTCTAAGCATACTTAATTTTGTGCAGGTACAATGAGCTACTAAGGGAAATCTTTCCACTGATATGTATCTCATTCTCTCTCATTCAGAAAAACAAAGCACAAGATGAGGCACAGAGAGACAGACACAACTATCTATAAAATCTCCGCCTTTATGGCAGAAAGTCTAAAATAATTAGCAATGGTCTGGGGAAGAAGCTAAACCAGAAGCAGTTGACTATGTTTACAATGATTGAGCCAAAGTCCTGTAATCAAGAACCAAACCTTAAATCTTTTTTCAATGTATTAAATGAGTTCACACACTAACTTCAAGTCTGAGCTTATATGATTTCCAAAATGTATATACGGTGCAAATTTCCTTGAGCAAAAGATTTACAAGACATAGTAACAGTCTCAAAAATCACACAAATTCAAAGCAAACCATGCAATTCAGGAAT
Source organism: Chrysolophus pictus (assembly GCA_037305975.1). Classification (NCBI taxonomy): domain Eukaryota; kingdom Metazoa; phylum Chordata; class Aves; order Galliformes; family Phasianidae; genus Chrysolophus; species Chrysolophus pictus. Next base: position 15,745,829 of record CM074579.1, read on the forward strand.
TAATTCATTCAGAAAATAACAGGACTGTATACATAGCTATGCATTTACCTATGAAGAGATTTATTCCAACTTATATCTATTTAATCATCTCTTTGGCCAAGAAAGTCTCAACAGCAGCCCTGTGCTTAAGAGAGGTTGAGGATTCCTGAAGAGTTGTGCTGACTTAGCTTCCACAGCAGCTTTTCTTCAAAGAAAACTGCAGTGAATATAAACTAGGAATATGGTGTCTGGGTTATATTTCATTTTCATGTTTATCTTTTGTGAGTGTGATTCTGTTTTTTCAACATAATTATTTAGTTTGAAAAATAGAATTTGTCATTTTCAATTCTGATTTACCTATGTAAATAGAAATATTAGCTGAGAGGTAAAACAAGAAGGCGTTGTTTTATCTGTAAGCATTTAAACAAAATAACTGTTTCTAACAGACTCCCTGGATGCTCCCACGTTAAGGAAAGGTTAGTACTTGTATAAGCTTCATATTTTCCACTGAATCATAAGGACCAATCAGGCAGTTGGTAAAATTAGGTGCCATGGAAACTGTACTGAATACTTCATAACTCAAGATGGTACACTTGGAAGACTATAGAAATCAACTGATGAAGTACATTGCCAGGCCATGAGGCATAATCTACATGTAGCATGTGCAGAACTGCACTGGGTCACAAGAAATTTTAATGAAGCCAAATATTCTGTCTTTGAAAATGACCCAGAGCTGATTTTTAATGAAAATTGTAAGAATAATATTACATTGCTTATTTCAATAGTTAGCGTTATATTTATTATAATAGTTGTGAACACTGAATGCAAATATACAAGCTGACAGAAAAATATTTAGGTTTAAGTCTAATTTGTACAGTGTCATTTTACATTCTTCTACTTTAATGATCTGGGCAAACAAAAGGGAGGGAAAGATCCTTGGAGGGAGCTGTGTAAGGCTCTGCAGTTCTATAGTATGTAGTTTTACAGATGGTTTCTCTTGTAAGTATCCAACTTCTGTTTATGTGACATTGAACTGAAGTGGCCAGATTATGGGTGTGAGAAGGGTGGATCAGTTTCTTCCTCTGAGGCTCTAGGCTATATTGCTTTACATACTTATTTTTGCCACATGGATACATAGTTTTGGTATCCCTCATGAATAGATCATGCTCCTCTCAGGAAAGCTTAGTCTCCCAGATCTTTACCTTAAGCACCCTTCAGACTTCTTTGGACATATTAAGTGATTGTTTCTTCATTAAACACCTCATTTAAGACAATTTACAAAATTACTTTGGGTTCAATCTGTGGAGGAGTGCAGGGCTGGTTGGAGCTGGCTCTTTAGTGCTTTGTGTGTTGGTTTTGGCCTTGAAGTCATAAAATGTTTGTCTCAAAAAATGGGAAGAGTTCTTGTCACTCTTTCGATGATAATCTATCACAGTCTATCAAGGAAATCCTTTCAATTTCCTTGCACTTTAGGAATGTTTATTTTTGAATGGCACTTGTTGTTGAAGGATATTTCCTCTCTACCACTTTCTGCACAACAAGGACAATGCTATTAGCACTTGTGCATCACACAATAACTTTTCTGACAAGAACAGCTAGTTTCAGTTTATTATCATTTATTCTTTTCTTATAATGACATGTCCATTATAAATGGTTCCCAAATAATCTTTTCCACTAGAACACTTTTTTTTTTTTTAAATAACACACTTTTCCTATGAAGTGAATTGGTCAGACTAATCAGGAATACCACATTTGGCTTTTTATTAAAAGATCAAGGTGTGTTGGTTGATTTCATAATGATGGTGAGATATTTGCTTTTACAGACATAGAAAATTAAATCATATGTTATATTTGTAAGAAGCTTTTCAGTAATTATAAGAAAGAACTAAAACCATGTACCAGACGTACGTGAATCTTTATTTAATGCTGTGTAAACTAAACTAGTCCTGGTCATCCTTATTCAATGAAGGTTAACATAAAGATTTTTATTTTTTTTTTTTAAGCAGCTGTAATGATCAAGGGAAGAGAAATTCTGCCACACGAAAATAGAAGGAAGAAAGATGCAGCTACTTACTGCTGACTGCCTCAGAGGTGGATGGTCTGTCAGAATTCTGTCAGTATGAATATGGGTGATAGTCACAGAAATATTACGGAACAAAAATAGTTGATTTTGTTGGATTGTTTCTGATACTTGCATCCTTAGAGAATGCAAAATATGTGTAGATAAAAGATTAGAAATTTATGAACACACTGAGATAAAAATTTGAACACAGGATAAATGAAAACAATATTAATAAATCCAGTTCAAAGCGTTTGAAAGATGGCAGCCTCATAAAAATGACTTTTAAAGCACTTGTTATAGAAGGTTTTAGGATTTTATGTTAGATAAGAACACAAATTTGTTTTTATGATTACCATGCCAATGTTACTTTTTCTCTGCCAAAGCAGAGGTTTTTCATTCTCTTTACTCCGTGACCTTTTAAAATTGCAGGAATACAATGGCAACCAATTTGGAGCATCCATCATTCTCATCACATCTGCTCCAGTTCCCTGAGTACATGGGTGCTGAAATGGGAAAGAAATTAACAGCTCATTTGTGAAATGTGTACTTTCTTTCCCAAGTGTTTGAGGAGACTTCTCCCTTGATATGTTTGTCACAGATAAATCAGCCTTCATACATAACTGGAAAAAGCATACTCTGAAATAATCTGGAAAGAATCAAGAGAAATAAAGAAAATACCAGACATTCTGAGTTCCTAGAACAAAGGAAAACTGAACAGTGGACATTATCTAAATAATATAGCTATTTCAATGAACTGTCAGGTCAATAAATACGATATACTGGAATAGATTTTTCTTCGTATGTTGTGTCCGACGTAGATTTTATGTTTGAAGTATTACCATTAAAAACCACAAAATATTTCCCAGAGTTCATTCATTTCATTTTATTGTAAGCAAATCAACCAAAACGATCAACCAAACAAAACATCACCAACAAAGGTGGCATCCATTTCAAAACCAGTCACTTGCTCTTGTTTACAGATTGTACCTGATTGTACCTGAAACATTTAGCTCCATCCTTAGACTAAAGGCCCATTTTATGTTGAGTGAAGCAGCAGCAACCAAACCAGTAGACATGAGCACAGTGAGGCAGGGGATGGTGTACATCAGAAGTAAAACAGGAACAGTGAATCACCTTCACTGGTGCAGATTTTTACAAAAGTGGCATGCATGCTCTTGTTCAACACTGTTAAATATACATAGCTAAAGTAGTTAGTATGTTGATAAATAGTGTTCTGTTTTGCTGAGAATTTCCTCTCTGAAATAGTGTTATGGTGCTCTTTGTATGTTGTAGTTTCCACAGAAATAAATGGGAGGCATTACTTTAGGAGTGACCTCATAATAGAGGATTTCCTCATACCACTGAAGATTTAGAGGTTTTACTTTTCTTTCCAGTGTACTTCTACCTCAAGAAATCTTTCATGTAATTTGCCATTTTAATAACTGAATTTCAGCTCCAAGACTTTTATGTTCAAAACCAAATTTATTTTCGGAATAATTTTTCAACATGAAGACCCTAAGTTATTCTTTTGGGAAAATATTGCTTGTTAAGCTAATGGTTTCCTAGAAAACCAAGGTGGGAAGGAGACAACTTGCACAGCTTCTACTGCCATAAAGACATTAAAATATAACAATTGCTTCAGGCTATTAATACTGTAAATTTTTGTACTAGCGATTTCAAAGTGAATGTACATTAGCAACAAGCAGGCAATTACAAAAGAAGCAAAAAAACCCCAAACTTTTCAATATAACTATATATATATATATAATTAGTATTATTTATTAGTATTAAATTTATTAATATTTCTTACTAATTATTACATTTATTTGTATTAAAATGTTTTTCATTTTTCTGCAAATATCTAAATAGTAAAAATACGTGAACAAAAAAATATTAATAGATGAGATAGCATTTTGCATAACAATGTCAATAAATAATAAGAAACATATCTATTCTTCTCAAAGATTCCAGTTAAACACACATCTGATTACTAATATTAGTCACCTTGAAAACATCTTTTAGATACATTTATTCTCTCATTGTACAATATGTTGATTACTCCTCCTAGGAGCATCAAGCAGTACGAGCATTTCTTCACAGACAAAGGCATAATAAAACATTTTTATCTGCTTTTTTTTCCTGTTTTTTTTTTTTGTATTTTCTGGAATCTAAAAGAAGCAATATGGGAAGCATTTTTGGCACTGTCAACAAACTCAAGACTTAGGAAAAAGTGCTATGCTGCTTTAAAAGGAAATATTTGAAAGTTTATTATGGTGCTTCCTGAGTTTATCTGAGTATTCAACCAGAGCACCTCAGGGAGTTTTATAAATTGTGCAGTTTTTATATATTCTATTTTACAAAACAGTAGATGCTTCTTTTATTTTTAAGCTCATTCTACAATCTGACACATACCCTCCAGCTATTATCAAAACAAACCAATAATTATTATGCAAAAAAATCAAAATGAAATTTAAAGTAGTTGTTATTGTGCCAAGTGTCTGAAGAGAAAAATAAATATTCAGAAAGGAACTAACCTTTTCACTCTCTCCTACCTGAGTTCAAGCATTCTTTGCATGCTGCGAAGTAGCCGCGTGTTGGAATCAGATGACACAAAACCTTGGCTGTCCTTTGAGTTGGGCTCTCTGTAGACATCACAAACTAGAATGCTTAAGAATTTCCCTCGAAGGCATATACAGTCCAGAGAGACATGCTTTTGAGTACAGAATATGTTTGGTTGTGGTTGTATTTGAAAAATAACTTGTTTAGCTAGAGTTAGCATAGAAATAATAATAACAAACAGCAGAATAATAAACAAGCTGTGGTATGTCACTAGTAAAAACAGTTTTAAAATCTGTGCTACATAATATATTCATGAGCATTTTAAGAAAAGGATAATTTGCCTGTGGTACAGACACTGATAGCTTTCATGAGTTATATAGAGAAGTTTTAAAGCTAGCACTCGGTGATTTATTCAGTTAGTCAGACTGCTGGTTAGCTATGAAGTTCAGAGCAGGATCACAGCAAATCCAGCTGCTGGTGATCAAAAACATATCTGTGTTTCTGTCAAGTGGTCTAAAACTGATTCTTCAGAGGAAGAAAAATAAAGCATAGAGAGGAAGGATCCATCTTATTTTCTAGCTGAACCTTACAAGTAACTTCAATGACAGTGGGCATGCTATGTTCAGAGCACTGCATGGCACTCAAGTCACCAGTATGTGATCAGTTATTTGTATCATTTATTTTCTGCTGCTCCTGAATAGTCCTTGACTGTGTGTCTTTGGTTGACAGAGATCAGTGTCTCTTTATGCAATTCAGTTATCTAATGGCTCATAATAGACATCCTTTGGTCTAATTTCTTTGATCTTACAGAACAATTAAGTGTTGATAATTCTTGGAATGATAATAATAATAATAAAAGGACTCTTAATGAAACCATCTTATGGCTTCTAAAGGATTTTCCATTGGCTTCCACTCTAATTTCTTATTTATTTGAACCCCGAACATAAACCAGTCAGTTCAATTATCCAAAATAAAGTGCCTCATTAGCATTCTCCCTGAAACAAATGATATGCTTTCAAAATATTGTATTCTTCTGTTCTCTCTGACTTATTACATTTTCTTATTAGAAAAGACTGAGAAAATTGGAAATACCACATATATGGTTAAATAGCTCTACTTCTAATAATAATCACAATTAGAAGTACACATCTATACATCGAAAAGCACTGACACACTAAGCATACGCAAAGCAGAATAAAGATAATCCCTACAGTCTGAGTATCTTCTGGTTAGATATGCAGAGAGCATGTGTAGAGGAAAAAGGAAACAATGACTCGGTAAAAGCAGTACTAGTATTAGCATAGTGGTAGCCTAGTTGGGCGAGTTTTTTTGTTTCTCAAGGATTATTTGTTCTAATGTATATTAATTTTACTATTGAGGTTTGTTTTCAAAACTGCCTTGATACTAAAACATCCCTGCTCTGAAATCCAGTACTTTTATAAATACTAAAAGTATTTCTTGAAGAATACTAAAAGTATTCTTCAAGAAAAATACATGCATAGGCTTATCATGAGTCATATGTTCTTCATGTTTTTTTCTGAAGTGCATTAGGTCCCCTAAGGCATGCCAAAAATCCTGAAGAAATCAAGATAGTAGCGCTACATAGGTTGCTCCAAAAGTAACAGCTCCTAATTATTTTTGCTCAAATATCAGACTGAAGAAAGAGAGAAACTGATAAAGCTATCTCACTCTGAACGTAAAATAAGTCGTAAAACTGGGATTGGATTCAGACTATGGATGGGGCCTGTGGTAAAATAAAATATAAAAGAAGACTGAGTACCAGTAATTGGAAAGGGACAAAAAGGCCTTCCGAAGGCCAAAGAACATTTAGTGAATATAAAAGATCTGGAGGAATCTAACCATAGAGGATAAGTCATAAAATTTGCATCTTTACCACAATGTGAGTGTATGGTAGTAAAAGGGTGTATATATACAGACTGCTTATTTTAATTAGTTTTCTAGGCTACTTTGGTCCAAGTTTTATGAACAGTAGCTAAAATTTGAGATGCTTATCTTCACTAAACTCTCATGCTCTATTTACGTTGAGACTTAAATTTTCAATATGGGTAAGGTAGTTCAGAAAGAATAAAGGACTGGAAAAGAAAGCCACTGCATTTTCAAAGATATCGTATAGGAACACTTTCCCACTTGACAAAGAAGCCAAAACTCAGTAATCTTACAGTAAGAATTTAGATATAGGAAAGAAAAAATTATTTATTCTGCTGAATCTTCCTACTAAAGCAAGACTCCTCAATTTGTGTTTGATTCTAGCTTTGAAGCTTTCAAAAGAATTTTAAATACATTGTACTTCCAGCTTATTTCATTCTTGTTCCTCTATTTTTTTTCCATTTCTATTCCCATTTGATACTTCACATTCTTTCTTTTCATCATCATTCATTTGTCATTGTTACATTTACTGTGGAACAATGCTTATATAAAAATATTTTTTTAATACATATATGTGCTTATAAGTATGTACATACTCAAGATATTGACGGAGGTGGGAATTATCCATCTGAAACGAGAAGAGTTCTACATCAGTCCATTCACACAGATGAGGTTTCTTTCTGTTTAACACCAAAAGAAACATCTATCTTTGTCAATAAATTAGCTCAGGCATATTTCTTCAGTGATTCAAGTCCTTTTTTATTACTCCTCATTACTTGACGTTCCACCCAATTTAATCACATCTGCATACTGGGAAATTGTCTATAGATTCATTATTCTAGTTGTTTGTATTATGATATGCTTGATAAAACTGCTAGTTTTAGCTTAGCTAGTTCTCCCTACTGTATAAGGAAGTTTATCGCTGTCTGTGTAAACTATGACCTTGATGTCAACTCTAACACTGCATCTTTGATGTTGTTATCATTTTATTGGAAATTTATGGCAGTAAGATGTTGAAAACAGTATCTGCACTTGAATGGAAATAGAAGTAGCCAGGAATGTGAAATATCTAGTTTTGGTTTATTTTCCCAGTGACTCTTCAAGCTATTTCAATGTGAGACTTTTGGATTGTTACCACAATTTCCAGACATCTTTCCTAAAATGAAGTTGTTATACTAATAACAGTGTGGTCTGGTGGCTATAACTGGTGATAACAGCTAGGCTGTATTCCTGGCACTCACAGATTGGCAGTGAAATCTGGAATTATTAAGTATATCAGCTCACTTACAGCTAAAATGTTCATTCACAGCAGTGAAATACCTAGTGCATTTTCTAAATAACTCTACTTCCTTATGTTGACAGGCTTTTGTTTTATAAGTGGAACCAAATATTGAGGGCTTATGTATAATTGTTTCATATTCTTTAGAAAGTTCATGCCAAAATCTAAACTTTGTGACTTGAAATTCTTCTAAAAACTGGCAGCTCAGGCTTGCTGCAAGAATACATTCTACTAGAATAGCTCTTCTTGATTATCATGCAATATCATTAACTACTTGTGAAGCTGTTAAACAATTACTATCTGTGGAGAAAGAAATCCTTTCTTTTTCTTCCTCTCATGCAATTTAGAAAACAAAGACTTGAACAAACATAAAACTTAAGTTGTATAAATAAATCCCCACATTCATCCCCACAATTACCTGAAAAGAGGTTGTAGCAAGGTGGGGATGTTGGTGGCAGGTGACAATTGATAGGGTGTGAGGAAATAGCCTTGAGTTTAGATGGGGGATTAGAAAGAATTTCTTCACTTTAAAAGTCGTTAGTCACTGGAACAGGCTGCCCAGGATAGTGGTGCAGTTGCCATCCCTCTTATTATTCAGGAGACTTGTGGATGAAGTGCTTAGGGACATAGATTAATGTTGGGCTCGGTAGTTAGGTGGTGACATGTTGGATTTGATGTTCATAAAGTTTTCTTCCAACTGAAATGATTCTATTCTATGAAATCTAATCTGAAATTGCTGCATTTTCTCTCAGTTTTCAGTAATATAATTAATTTGCTATGCATTTGACAAAATCTCAACTGCTTAAAACAATTGTGTTCAATCCAGGTTTATTGGTTTAGTGACTAAAGTTGCTTTGATGTTTTAGAATTTCACTAAATATCAGAGATGATAATATTTTCATTGCAAAATTATCTACTCACTGAAACTTGTGGTAATGTAAGCAAAAAACATCAAAGACATTTGCTGAGGTATTATATAGAAACTGTAATAAACTTTCTTTAGATTTTGTTTCCATTTAGATTATTTTAAAATATATATTCTTCAATATTTCTGGTTTTGGAAGCACTATAAAAAGATGCTTTGGACAACAGACTTATGAGAGTATTTTTACCATACCAAAAATAAGCTAATAATCAAAATCTCAGATTTTTACACTAAAAATCTATAACACTGTCTAATGGGTATTTTTCCTGGAATGAAAAATTATGAATCTTGGTCACCGCTCTGCCATTATTTCTTGATAGGAAGTAAATAAAAAATAGTAGCTGGAACTAATGGTAAATTAGGATCACCAGAATGGATTTTCAGTTTTTCCGTTGTCCTACATTTTTTAATTTTAAACAACAAATGGCATGCTTTCATCACTGCTCAAAATTCACCATAAAGGCTTCAGTAAATAAGTTTTTCCTATAAAAATTGAATGTATGTCATAATGAAACATCATAATGAAACAGTGATATCCTGTCCATAGTGAAAACATAAAAATGGTAGGATATTATCTTAGTAATCAGAACTAACCCAAAAAAGAAAAAAAAAAAAAAAGAAAAAAAAAAGAAAATAATGAGTGAGCAGAACATGAGCTAACACATTTTGTAGCAGGAAGCAGGAACACCATTGATCTTTTTCCTGTCTTTTAAATTTGACCAACAAGAACATGTTTAAAAGGTAGTGAAATAGGGGATCCTCCTCCAGAAAAATGCTCATAAGAGTTTAATGGCATTTAAAATATTTCAGGATTAGAGTATCTTAACACGTGCACCATCTTTGCACAGAAAATGGTTGATGATGTCTAAACTCCTGATCTTTTTCATTGTATTTCTAATTATTATGGAAGTATTGTTTGAATTCAGTGACCTTTAATCACTATAGCATCGTGTTTGAGACACAATTCTCTTTTCTCACATGCAGGTTAACTCTGCCCTCCCTTACTCATAGTTGGAATATATGAAGGCAATATAAAGAACTGGAAGGGAACTGTTTAAACAACATTATGAACACTTCAGACATGTTTTGAAAATAGCTTCTGCTCAGTACAACATAGTCTGTGTTTATATCTTTCATCAAAATCTGAAAGAAGTTGAAAGACAGGATAATTAAACAAACTTTCAGAGACAGGAGTATGGATTTGAAAGACTAATTACAAGTTTTCAGTACTCTTTGTTTCTGCTTCCTATTCATATTTTTTATTTAGTAGCAAAAATGTCAATTTCTACTAGAATTAGCTAATGAAATGTAGTTAACTGTCCTACATTTTAATTTAATTATTATTTATTTTATTTTTAACATCCTTGATGTCTTTTGGACTTCTACATCCAGTTCTCCTCATACAAAGTGAGAGAAATATGATTGTGTAAATTTGATGGAAAAGCCATGTTCCACTGCTCAATTTTATAAATTATGCACAAATATTGACTTACGTATGCCGTAAGACCTCCCTGAACAAGGCCCCAGCATGTGCATCTGTTGAAACAGCCTGCCAAAAAAAGTGTATTTCAGCCTCTAACATGTAAAATATGCATATTCAATTACAAAAAATCCTGACATCATTTCAAAAAGGTTTCAGTAACTTGCTGCAGTCCCCAGGAAGCAATAACTTGCGTGCCAACAACTCATATAAGTTTAATGTATCTATTTTACTTAAACAAAAACACCAAAAATAAATTAACAATACTGCATGGCATTTCTTACAACATATGACATACTAGATTTCCCTTCATAGAACATTTTTATGTATAGCAATGTAGGTACAAGCATCTCTCACCTTCATGAACCACTTTGAGAAGAAGGAATGTCAACCATAACCAGCTGTTTTTCTATTGGATATTTTTTTCTTCATTACACTTGACAGTGTCTTTCTCCAACTTGTTAAAAAGAACCAAAACTGTAACCTTGAACATTTATGAAAAGAAATCCACTCTTTGAAATATCATCTCTGTCATTTTATTTCTGTGCTAGCAAGATTATAGCAAATGAGTAATATATAAATAATCCTTTGAAAACAGATATGAACTTCCTTCTACAGAGAAAAAAAGTCGTTTCCACATTTTCTTTCCTTGTCAGTTCCTCTGTATCATTCCTATCTCAGCCTCTACCAAGTGACTAGCAGTATAATGTGAACCCTAACTCGTACCTAAAATAAATATATATAGGCTGACCTATCCACAGGCATACTTTTAATGAACATGAATCCGACTGTTTTATACAGCTGTAATCTAAGATTAGGAACATATGGTTCCAGTGGTAAATTAGCACTATGAAGATATATAGTAGTGAAAATTTTGTGACATTTTCAGAACACATAAACTACCCTGAGTTTACATAAATTCAGATCTAACTCATTTTGAAACACGAAGGTTGTAGCCTTGTCAAAACAAGTCTGAATAACGATAATACTATAATGATTTATTGAAGTTCTTATGAGGAATAATAAGGAGAGTTTTAAATTATCATGTGTTAGTGTTTCCTCTACGTGGAAATCACACAGAACTCTGAGAATAATAAAGCTCAATGGAAAAATCAAATGATTACTGGAATAAGAAGATGAAATCCTGTGAAACCATTTCATTAGATTTCCCTGTCTTACAATATTTGGTAAGGGCACAAAAAACAATGGGTTTGGGAGTTAGCCTTGTTCTCAGAGCTCCATCTGTATGAGTGTAGTTCTGAATCTGCAGATGCAGAGAATTCTATCACTACAGGAAGGACTTTGCTGTGAAAGATTTCACCTTGATTAGACTTACATTCTGTGCATATCATGCTGCAGAGAGCCTATTTCAATTCAGTTAACATATTGGAAAGAGCTGTGCTTCTAAGAAATATGGAGAGAAAACCAATCCAAAACCAAATTGTACACCCATTTCCTAAAAAGAATACTTGCTGGGAAGCAATGTTTAATAACTAGATGTAAATTGAAGCTCACAAATGTATGAATGATAACATCCATTTTGCCTTGAGTTTGTTGCTGTTGTGTCTATGCACTAATGAATACATGGCCTAAGGGACTCCCTGAGGAACCCTGCGGCTCTTTACAATTTAATTTAGATGTGAAAAGCAATGGGTAAACAGAAAAGGAATCTGAATATGTGATACTCCATTGATCAGAGAATTCATGTATTTGTAGAAAGTGGGCTGCTGTATACAGATTCTCAGGGGAAAAAAAGAAGATCAATTGGCCAGACTGGGCTTTGATCACGTAATGACACGTTCTGCAGAAGCTAGAAAATACCAAGCACTGGGGTTGTGACCACCCTTCTAGCACTAGCCTTGTTTGTAACTTGGTGGTAATAATTACTTTGGAAACAGTTAAACAGGGCTTTTCCCTTCCTCTCAATAGGGCTGAAAACAAACAGTTGGATAATACCAGAGAGAAATTTCATATAATCAAATGCAGATATTTTGCCTGTGTTTTCCTCACTCTGCTTTAACTGAAGCTTTTAAAGGCTCAGGAATGACTGAAGGAATTTGTTTTGGATTTGTAATTCTCAGGCTACTATCAGTGGAAAAAGAAAATATTTGTACTTTCCCCTACCTATCAGCTGAATTAAGTTTGATGAGTAGAAAATGTAGGAAAAAGCTGAGAGGAAAATGTATGCATGCACAGGAAATATTTTCTTCATCAGTAGATTTATAGATTATTTTTAATGAATGTTAAACCTAAAAAAAAACCAACACTAAAACCAAAAAACAACAAAAAACACCCACTCCTAATTCATAATGAAGTATTTACTTGACTATTTGAAGAACCTCTTCAGAGCAAGTTCTACAGAAATAAACAGTATATCAATTTTTATCTTAAATTTTCAAAACTTTAAATTTGAAAATATGACATATGAGGGCAGTTATGACTAAGAATTAGAATAGTCCACAATACTTTAAATCATATAAATAACTTTGAAATAATATTGTTGATAAAATTTCATAAGAAAATAGTATGCAGACATCTAAGTAAATCCAACCATTTTAATATTCTAAAAATTAAAACATGAAAAATTATGCTACAATGATAATATCTATTAGTAAATCTCTATAACCATGAATTATAGGGAAATCTGAGGTACAGAATTAGAGAGAGAAATAGAGGGAAAGGCAGACAAAAGGAGAATATGAGAGGAAAAATGATAAAATCCCGAATACAACAAAACTAAAAACTTAAAAATTATAAGCAATACTACAAGTTATTCCCCTTTATGATCAGTCTGGGAGAATATTACTTACTAACTAGACGGGAACTGAGCAACCCATCTGGATGCAGTAACAAAAATATGACACATAGTGGAAGTGTGATGCAAACTGTAGGGATTGTAGCAGTATACAGTTTTTGTTTGTTTGTTTGTTTTCTGTAGGCAGGTGACAAAAACAAATTTCTAGAGGAATAAGTTTTAAATTCCTTTGATACTAGGGCTCCTATCAAGACATAAGTTTGGATTTTTAACTAAACTAACCTGCAAGAAGTTGAACTACTAATTAAAGTTTTATTTATGTTTCTGAAAGGCAAATAACTTTCAGGAGCTTAAAAGAGTGTAAACCTATTAATCCATATATCATTAGATTTTTTTAATAATAAAGGAAATAATTTTCATTTTTTTTTAACAATTAGTTTAGAACCATAAGAAAGATGAATAAAGAAAACAGTTTATTCAAATTTGTATATGATCATATTCATGTTATCTCTTGTATTCTGATTGTATTGGAGGAATTTAACCTGACAGAATGTCTTAAAGGGAATAATAAGGTTGATAACCTCTTGTAGAACACTGACTCTAAGACCTGAAGATCTTGGATTCATTTGAATAAAGATCACTCTAAAAAGAAATTGAAGCTCTCAAGGAAAAAGGAACTATAAGAACTAAAGTACATGCATCCTTCCAGAGCTTAAAAATAATTATAACATATGCATTGAATGACTAGGGAAGTAGAGCATAGCTTGTGTTGCATTTCTACTTTTCTTTGCTATTATCACAGTGGCACTCTACAAAGTATTTCAAATTAAATCATATTGTACTGAAGCTTCTGTTAAGCATATCTAGCTGTATAGCCCATGGAATTTACTTAACAGCATCAGAACAGCATCATCTATGATCACATGGAGATATGATATACAGTGAAGAATAATTACAAGATTAACTGATATATATTGTCTGAATTCAAGAATGTTGACTCTGTTAAGGCAAACATTTTTCTACATTATATGTTTATTTTCATGTGGTAAGATATATATAACTTCTATAAGGTGAATAAACAGAGATTAGTTTATGGGGATAAATAAATATCTTTAGTTATAACAAAAATTATTCAGTAAAAACAACATGAATTGATAAGAAATACTATTTATTTTTCTTCATGATGGATATAGAAGATTTAAATCAATAACTGGTTTTTCTATTGAAGAACAGCTGTATATGACAGTTTATAAACATGTTGCCATGGAACCGGTCTTTTTAAACTCAAGAGGCTGAACACAAGTAGCAGAAAGATATAACTCAAAGCACCCTACTACTGTCAGAAACTAAACCAATCCTGCATTCTAAATTCATTCTACTTCTTTAAAACAAAACAAACAAACAAAAAAAACAAGATACAGAAGATGCAATTGTGTCTCCAATCTGTTTATAATTGTTCGGAGAGGAAAAAGTTCAAAATTAGCATTTTGGTTTCTACAGAGAATTTGTTGAAACTCATAACGTGTGAGCTGGACAAAACCTTGTTATTGTCTCAGTATAATTCTAAACAGAAAAAAAAAACAAAACTAAAGTAAATAAATAAACAAACAACAAACTACATCATTTGCTAGGAAAAACAAAACAAAACAAAAAACGCAAAACCCAACAACCTTTGAAAACCAAGAATATGTACTTGTAAAACATTTAGGTGTCAAAAACCAACTCAACAACTATTTCAGTCTAAGGAAAAGAAATAAGTTAACAGCATGCAATACATTTTTATTTCTCAAGCAATTTTTCCTCCTGGCTAAGACTCTTCCACTTTTTAAGTCTACTATGGTATGTTACAAACATCATACCAACTTAAAAATACAGGTTTTCAATTTTTCAATTAATCAGAAAAGAAACTCAGAAGTCAGAAGACTTGGATATATTTAAATACGTTGCCAACAGTATTGGAACACTGATACGAACCTCTTAGCACTTAATGGGAAAATATGCCCAAATGAACACAGAAATACATGGTAGAAAATGGTGGCAAGCAGAAATTTTGAACATTTGTGCTTTGCTTTACTGAACTATGCCTTGGCAGAACAGTTCACCTCTGCCCCACTGGGTGGCCCCTATGCTATGCTTTTATATCTTTTATGTCTTCAAATAAAATGTTGCTTAAAGCAACATTTTCTTTAATTTCTATAATTACCCAAACCAGGAGTTGGAAAAGATAATATTTTTAACTTCCTTTCTGATGAATAATAAATGTCACATGGGAATTAGAAAGTAGGATGTAGTCGCATGTGCCATCTGCTGCATATAGAAACAGAAGAAAGACATTAGTTTTGAAATTAGGGTTTGATTCATATTAAAGTAAACCGCACTGATCACTTGGAAATACCAGTCTCTTAACAACCATTTAAAAGCTCTGTCAGTGCTCAAAAAATCTCACATGACAAGATACTCTTGAGAGCTCTCTAAGGACGGACTACAAACTGTATTTTAAAGAGAAATTAATGTCATTAAATACATGCTTTCTTCTAATTATTTAATTTCTTCAGTTACTTCAGATGCCTAAGGCCCATGATAGCAAGCTATGTGGAGACATTTCTGTAGTAAAATATGAAGCCTTGTATGCTACATTCCCATAGCAACTGAAAATTTACAACAAGGAGAGCTGTATATTCATATATATTTACAATAAAATTCACTTCTTCAAAAGAGTTCCATATTTACACCTCAAAAGTTGAAGCTGTTTGCATGCTCATCACTCTGTGCATATATCTTCAAATCCAGATCATCCATGTATAAAAGTTTATTCTATCTATTCCAGTTGCCCATTTGATCTCAGCAGTAACTAAAGATTTAAATGTTAAACTGCCATATGAGACATGAGTTAGGCCCATTTGTAAGGTGGCATCTCCAAGGGATGCAAGGACACAACGAGGAAAGATGTGGCTGGTATGGATAGTGTCCCCCAGGATGTGTAAGGTAAGATGGAGGTTGTCCCGAGCACACTGGGGAGCTGCTGTGCATTCAATGCCTTCCCCATCTATCCTACTTGAAATATCAATGTTTGGAGGATGAGATCAGAGTGAACTCTTCTAGTCAGTATGAAATATTCTAGGTATTTTGAGCTATGCTTCTGGGTTCTGTTTTTATATTTCCAACAATAAAAAAGTACTAAATTACTCTTTGTTATCTTAAGTTCTATCATTTATTAGTTTAATGCCACACAAAGAATTTCAGTTTAGTGAATTTCCTTTTTCAGCGTAAATGTAAAACCTTAAAAACTTTTCTAAGCTAGTTTAACAAAGTGATGCAAGTACAAGCCAGGAAAAGCAAATCCAGTATTATTTTAAATCAACCTCCATATAGCTATTTCTGACAGATTGGCACCAAGACTTCTTTTGCTTGCCCTTGCAGGATCAGTAAGGGTCACTGTCACACTTAGCTTGTGTGTGGACTAATTCTAGAATACACCTCAAAACTCTGGTAACATGCAGTTAACATAGAGTGACTTTAAACTGTCAGAGAACTCCAAATAACCCTCATCCTCAAATTCCATTTTGCCTTTATTCCCTCTGAGAAGAAAGCTGCCTTAGTTCTTGTGACAATTTTATTTAAAGATCTCTTCCCTGAAGATAGCACAGGTGAAAGGATGATGGCTGCAACTGACCCATCTCTTTCTGATCTACTGGCAGTGTGATACAGGTGCTCATAGAGGGAAAATAAATAAATAAATAAATAAATTGCTTAAAGCTTCAGGAAAAAGATTCCGGTTGAGAAATTACATCCAAATTGTTCCACAAGCAGGAAGCACAACTGTTCAGAAGATGGGGCTGGGTTGTGAGGATCAGCTCTGAGCTCCTCAGGAAAGTAAGAAGTATCCCAAACATTACCAAGCTTCCTCATTCAACCTGCTTTTTCCTATGTAATCATAGAAAATACAGCAACATAAAAGGTTGACCTCACCTTCTCCTGCCAGGGAGAATGAAAGACACGAGAACGAAGAGTGCTTGGTGCTCAACTGGGGAGCACAGAGACCCTCTGTATACAGGCTGAATGGTGAGAACTCCTCTGAGCAGCTGACACCAAGGCCATGCTCTTTGCCAATACTGAGAAGTGGGATGAGATAAATTTTATCTGAAAGATATGCTTTTAAAATGAGTTTCTTGACATTACATATGACAAAATCTATTCTCAGAGCTTGACAGAAACAAAGATGACATGAGAGATAGAAGTCTGACAAAATTAAACTCATATATTCCATGCAGAGTTAGGAAGAATTTTTTGAAAGTCATGCACAGTTAATTAAAAGTTACTTGTATTTTCCAAAGTCTTAGAATCCTAGCCAAAGCCTTAAAATCAGCTTTAGAACCTTAGCCATAATTTTTCATGTAGTTATTTTCATTAAAATAATTAAGGCATCCTCTTGTGTTTTGTTTACTGTGAGTTCTCCTCTAGAAAATAACATCTTAAAAACAGGAGAATTACACTGCCTGTTTTTTGGCTAAAGTCTTTCCCTCCAAACAAATGATAAGAAAGAGAAACAGGCTAACACTTAGTGCCTTTCAAAACCTATCCATACAGCATTCTGTGAGCATCTGGTGAGGGGCAAGACTAGGTACCAGGAAAAAAAAAAAGACGGTTTACATATCAGCATGTCATCCCCGTGTTTTGGTTGCTGTTCACTGCACACACATTCCTCACAGAGCTCCCTGTGCTCATCAAACTGTGGGCTGCATGAGAAGAGAAAAGCTGCATTGAAATGCATCATGTACAGCAAGCTCTACATGCAGCTTTCTCAGGAAACTTCAGCTTCTGCTGACACAACTCTGATAGGTCAGTCCATTTCAAAAGCTGAAACTCATAATGGCAACACTTCACAGTAAATATGTGGGAAAAGTTAACTATAATGGAATTCAAATATTTTTGAGCAACTGTTAAATGCTGGGGTTGGGCCAAATGGACAGTTGTCTTGGGGCAGCAGACTTTCAAAGACACACGTATTGTTTACTGAGCACTTAGTCCATCTACCTGTTACCTTCAATCACTCTTGGGTGCTTTCATTCTGCTTCCAGGATGGCTGAGCAGAGACAGCTCACCACAGCCCAGCAGCAGGAAAACTCAGAGTTTCAAGATGAGGGAAGGCAGCTGCAGATGAATGAATGCATGAAAATGGAGAGCGATGCAGACTGAAGCATGGACTGCTTGTTACCATCTTGTGCGTTTCTGTTGCTTTAACAAAATCAAACAGGATTCTACCCTCTGCATTTGAAAGGATAAGGTTCCCAAAAGCAACTTTGTATATAAAAAGTAAAGCTGGCAAAAGATTTTATTCACCATAAATTTTGGCAACTTCTACCTCATATTTTCTTCAGAAAGAAAATTCCTTCTGTTCATTTGCTTCTGGTTTTTCATTTCACAAATTCTGACTTCTCACAAAATGCTTTTTTAAGTTTTCCTTCTGCTTTTTTTTTTTTTTAATTTAATTTTTATTAGTATTTTCAACGGAAGTGACGTACTGCTTGCTGATCTACTCACACTTCTAATGGTTGGCAACGGTCTTCAGAGAAATGGAAAACATAATAAGAATTATAGTTCTGGACTTTGTGAAGGAAGGGTGGTTTCTTACACAAGTTCACATTATACCCTTTACAGTATCTTACATGGAAAAAACTGGCAAAAAAATTTAAATGTTAATAATCATCTAAGAAAACAGCCAATTTGGTAACACTATCATCAAAGTGGCCCATTTTGACCTTCTGAAGCTTTGTTTTCAGTTGAAAACAATTCAATTTCAAGCATACAACATAGGTCCCTCCCCATTTATTTTGACATTTCTTCAGGAAAAAAAAAAAAAAAGCCATTAAAAAAACAAAACAAAACAAAAAAAACCCACATATTTCTATATTTTAACAAACTAATTCTACCTGATATCAACCCTCTTGTTATTTAGCAAATTTTTTAACAGATGGTCATGTGCACAGAATTTGAAATAAGCAATGTTAAAAGTCAGGTGTTTGCTAGGGTACCCTTTAGTGACTGTAAAGCTAAAAACTGTAACTCAAAAGAGATTTATACGCGCTATGTGTCATTTGACAGCAGTTCTTCAACTAATCTTATCAAAGACAAAAACAGGATTGTTTTGCACTGCGTTGTATAGAGTAAATAAATGTAAGCAGTTATTTATATTGGTTTTGGATTCTTATATGGAGATATTCCTTGCTGCTTTTGTTATTAAAAATATATCAATAAGTAAGCTCCATTGATCAGTTCGGTATGCTGATTGCTTTGATTATTTGCAGGTTTCCTTTTGTTCTAATTCCTAAATATCTTTTGTCTATTACTTTATTAAAGTAGTGTAACAATGCATTTTGAATAAAAGCAGACCAAGAAATGAAGGCAACATCAAATTCCAGAGACATATGCAACTTGGGGGTGTTTGTTAGTGTAAATATCTTCAGCGTAGGCAGCGTAGGCATTTAGATGCAATATTTGAAATCTAGGCTGTGCACATGGCTTGTGTTATTCATTTGCAGTAAGTATTAGAATGCTGGAAATGGCTCATGGATGTGAACCTCAATGACTGTTGTGTAAGATCTGGTAATCTCATATATCTCAGGATATAGTACCTTGTATATCTGTCTAGAGGAATAAATGGTCAGATACAGGACAAAATCTTGGAAGAGCAGTGGTTGTGATGCAACAAATATGATAAATGATTCTTCTCCCTTCCTCCCTGTTTTTTTCAAAAAACACACAACTATGTGCCTTACCTTTTGTTTTAAAATGTCTTTCACAGTGTAAAAGAAGTAAAATTGGATCATAAATTACACTGATTGTGATCTCTTCACCAAAGGAAATGACCCTGTGGAAGATTCTTGGTGTATTAACATGACAGATTTTTTTAGTTATGCTCTATTGATTATTTGCCCTGGTTTCTCTCTCATAGAACTCCTAGAGTTTTATGAGAAGTTCTAGCACACTGAAAGTCCTGAATGTCATTCTTACACTTCCTTGCTGCAATTAACTACATCTATTTTATTTGATCCATGGTATTAGCATTAGCTATACACATCAGCTACATTTATTGTATACTTTTTCACAAAGCACTCTTTTGTATCTCTCCTTCTTTTCTGTCCATATTTATTAAATTAAATCATAGAGGAAGTGAAGGTGTGTACATCAAGTTGTTTTTATTTACTGGCTTCCAATTTAGCATACAGCTGCTGCACTTGAGAATAAGAGCCATCTGCAAAGCAAAAGCAAGGAGAGATATAGACAAGGAGGATAGACAACAGGATCTTTACTGCAGCAATCCTCATGGATGACCTGTTTTAAGGAATCATTGGGAGCTGGCACTGATCTATTGTGGAATAGAAAGCTGACTGATAATGAAAGCGTCAGTGGGAACACATACATAAAAAAGATTTGGTCTTCAGTGCTTTGACACAAGGTGTGGTATTGATGGACATTGCATTAACATCACCTTTTCATGGTTATATATTCTTTTCTGAAAAGTATTGAGAAAGGTGAAGAAACAGATGAAGGACAAAAAGAAAATAATGCAATTCTGAACTGATATACTGTGAACACAATGCAATAGAAATTAAATTAGTTGCCTGTACCCACTGAGTTGTGTGAAATAAATGCTAAAACTAATTCACGTTATAGCACATAATGGTATGTAACTCAATCTGAAAATAATGCCTCCTATTTGTTTCCGTGGAAAGTAAAATAGCTACAAAGAGCACATTAACACTATTTGATACGTAAATTCTCAGCTACAAAATATTACTTTTCAACATAGTCACAACCATTAGCTATGCATTTTTGTCAGTGACAAGCAAGAGTCTGCATGCCACTCTTGTAAAAACTTGCACCAGCAGAGGTGACACACTGTTTTACAGCTGTCATGATGGTGATGTTGCTAGGAAAATATCACCCAGACTGTCAGTCTTTTATCAGCCTGAACAGATGAAATTCAGAAAGCACTAAATCCAGACTATACAGAGTGTGTCTTAGGACAGCCTAGTCAAAACTGGCAATATGCAAGAGAAAGATTGTCTTCTTCTCTGGCCTGACTCTGGAAGTTGGAGTCTTCATGTTACTTAGCTTTGTGATGAAGCAGTCAGAGTTGATGGTTTGTCTGAGTTCTAGGAAACCCATAAGGATAACATATTTCCTATCCCAAAAGGCAGTGCACATCATGCACCACCCACTACCTTACTGTGCTCACATCCGCTGTTTGGTCTCCATAAACATTCAGCAAGCACCAATGAATGTCAGTGGGTGCAATTTTTTCCACATGGAAGAATTTAGTGACACACTTTTACTCCATTCACACTTCTATGTCAGACATCATTTTGTCAGACTGTCCCTCTGCTCCCATCTGTCACACAGAAACAAACTGTAATGGAATACTGGTGAGAAGATTCAACCTCTACTGCCATCTAATATCCACCTCTAATATCCACCTCTGATGTCATGGGCAAGCATAATAAAATAGGAGTCATTAAATCAATAATATGAGGATTGTACCTGAAGTATTTGATACATGGTTAATAAGTGTACTTTTGCAGGCTCTTTGAATACACTAAATCCTATTTACTCTTTTAGTGGAAACCTTCTTTGATTTTCTTCTCTCTGTTCATTCAACTAGGCCTGTTCATGTTCCTTCATATTTAGGACTTGACAGCATATTTTGAGAGAGCATCTGCTTGAACTTTTTATTGCATCTCTCCTATCCTTTATTGACATTATAGTGGGAGAGTAACAGCTGAATGGCAGGAGAGCATTAACCCCTTCAAAGACTTCATTTCATGGAAGCATCTTGAAGCCACACCACAGAAACATGAAAAATGGGTCAGGGTCAATGAGAAAGGTCTTCACAAAGCTTGAAAACCTTAAAGCTGTATGGAAGCAGCTGTGTGAGAATGGATGAAATTAGATACTAAAGCACCAGAAGGAAGCAAGGAGGTTTATAAGGTTTTGGCATTGCATAAAATATGTTACAAAGGCAAAGAGACCTTGGACTTTGAAAAAGCATTGCATGCCTCAAGTCATTCTCATGGTGAGCAGAGAGTCAGGGTCATTCTTGACACAAAAGCGACTGAGGGTAAATTGAATTCTTGTTTTGGCAAAATTGTTTTTATTCTCAGTCAGCACCATTGTGCTTAGGGACAAAATATTAGTGAATTCCAAATTCTGTTTCCTGCCTTATGCATTTTATTCATTGTTCTGCTACCAACCTGGATTTCCCAGGTCAATGTTTTAAAAACCACACCGAAATTATCTACAGCACATTTTCTCATATATTAATGGTGCCAGTAACTGACTATTCTATTCCATAAACAGAAAAAGAACTGTAATAAAGACTAATTAGAAATCTTGGTATAGGTTTACATGCATTCAAAAAACAACAGAATTGTTAAGCCACCATTCGTTCTGAATCTTCACAGAAATCTAGGCCTTGAAACTACCAGAGCCCTTGGGAGGTTGTTTTTTCTCAGTTTCATCATAAGAAATAAATGGTATTAAAAATTGTAATTATTAGAATAATTCAGATTTGTTTCCAGAGACATGACAATGTTTTGCGTCCTAGTAGTTTAATTTTCTCTAATGCGTCCTAATAGTTTAATTTTCATTTTAATGTCTCTCTACATTTGACACATTGTCAGAGCTGCTGCCCTTCTTATGGATAGTGACCTTCGCAGTGGCAAAAGCATATCCTTTTTTGACAGATTCTGCAAAATACTTCCAAATGGAAGAAAAAGAAAATACTCAGTGCACTCTATATCCTTTCCTCCAGCACCTCCAACCATGGCCATGTCTAAAAATTTCTTTCAGCAATATCACCTCAGATTGGTCTGTCAATTGACCTTTGCCCAAATATTCTGTGATTTTAAGTTTCTAAATAAAAGTAACGGGAAAATGTAAGTACCCTTAAAATCCTAATTCTGATATACATTTATACCAGCCTGTCTTTTTGAACTCTGTATGTTGAATTTGCTTCCAGACTTGGAGAATTTTCAATAGATGAAAAATATCATTAAAAACAAAACAAAACAAAACAAAATCAGCACTGAAAAAAACCCTAATTAAACATTTCATTAAATTTTCATGCAAGTACCCTGTCCTAATCTATCCAGTCAGGTCATACTATCAATTTTAATTACACTTCATGAGCACTGATCAGCTACATGAATACATTTTTAGCTGATGTCCTTTCTAATTCAATGCATATTTTCCATCATATATATATTTACAGAGAAGTATCGTAGCAAGAGCTTTATTTTATCTTATATCAGTTCCATAGGTCTTACAGCTCATTAAACTGCATTTTCTTTCTGAATTTCTGCAATGCCATATGAACTCCACTTCAATATCAATGTATAATAATCACCAACCACAATAATTATAAGAGAAAAACTTATGTGACCTTTTTGTATTTATCTACTGTAGGGAAAACTTCATTTTTGGAATAGTCCTCCTGAAGAACTAGGGTTTACTGTTCATGAAAATTATCAGGATTTTCACCCAGGTAGTGTGTGCACATGTTTTTAACCATTTATTTTCTTTCACCAAATTTAGCTACTGAAGAGTTGGTCTTTCTCTGTACTTTAAGAAGCTAATCTAACAAGATAACAGCACAATAGAATGTCCTAGTAAAAACTGCCTAAGTGAAGAGACCACATGCTAAATCAATCAATAAGGGGGTATAACAGTCAAAGAGGTTCTCTGTGAACCTTTTGTTCTGCTTGGATTTGCAGAGACTGCAAAGGCTCTTACAAGCTTATCAAGTAAAACAATCATGAAGCTATTTTCTAAGAGTATTAGTAAACTGAAATAAAAATTTGAACTTCTGATCTGTTTAAGATAACAGTCTTCTTCTGTAGTTGTGGTTCATACCACCTCTGACATAAGCTGTGAAATTTGTGACATTTGTGACAAGCACAAAAAGAATATTTGTAATGGGTTGTTTCTCTTAAAATACAGCCAAGCCACACTCTGGAATTACTTTTTTACTAACTGAAGATTACAAAGAAATGTATTTTATAGAATCATAGAATGGCCTGGGTTGAAAAGGACCTCAATGATCATCTCATTTCAACCCCCCTGCTATGTGCAGGGTCACCAAGCACCAGACCAGGCTGCCCAGAGCCACATCCAGCCTGGCCCTGAATGCCTCCAGGGATGAGGCATCCACAACCTCCTTGGGTAACCTGTTCCAGTGTGACACCACCTCTATTTGAAAAACTTCCTTCTAATATTTAACCTAAATCTCCCCTGTCTCAGTGTAAAACCATTCCGCCTTGTCCTATTTGATACCTGCTACTATTTGTTCATATTGAAGAAGATTAATGGCAGAATAAACAAAAGGCTATAGAAATCACTGGATTTCTTCACTGTAGGTATGCTTTCATAAATATAGTTTTCTGTGCAAGGGTAATATTCACTTCAGGTAATATTTGCTTAAGATCACAGTTTTCTACAGAGTATTCCACTTTATAGAGTATATAAAGACTACAAATGTTGCATCTTTGTGGAGATCAGAATAAGAAGAGGGCACACACACCAAACCCACCGACAAATGACACAAAACTATCTTGTCTCTTCTCATGCATTGTACACAGACCATGAGCCAGAGAGTGAGAGCCAGATGTCTGACATCACTGCCAGGAGTGATGGAGAGCACACATTGAATAACTGCTTGTACCTGCTCATGCATGTTCCTGCTGCTCAGAGTGGGAGCACAAAGCACATGCCCAAGACAGCTGGAGCACATGCTGTCTCCCTCATCGTGCTCCAGAGCACGTCCAGAACCCATGGTTGAGCCTGGGCTTCCACCCAGATGCGTTGGATATGAGACAAGATAGAGCTCAGGCATATGACTTAAGTTAAAAGGCAATTATATATATACGTATGTATTAATACACCCATATAACCTCATTTCCTTAGATACTTTTATCATGATTATCATAAGGGTATGTAAACATTCAAACACCAAGCTTTTACAATGGTTTTACAAAGGTATATTCATTCTGTACAAAAACATGTTAAGGTACGAAGTGATACCTATCTCTCAAACTACCAAACAGCTTGTCCAAGATGTCAAAAGAAAAAAAAACCTCTTTCAGAACAAAAGGTATTTAAATTCTTCCAAGCTTGACTATGTCTGGTTTGCTCTGTAATTGTAACTTACTAGAAATAAGGCCAGAGGGTAATTTTTCCCTGATATTTCTTTGATACAAATGAGCAATGAAGTCAGAAAATACACCAATTTTCTCTTTATTAAATGAATGAAAATCATAGTTACCTGATAGCAACCATAACTTTGATGTAATTGATAAGTGTAAATAAAATGCCATATTATGGTCATTACACAAGAAACAAGAAAATCTATTACCAAAAGAAAACTATTTGTAATTTATATTCTAAATCTCTTTGTATTAATTTATATTAATTTATAAGTTTATATTAATCAAATTTTGTAGAACAATCAAAATCGAAGGTAACTTTGGTTAAAAGCTCTTTGGGTTTTAAGTGAAGTGAAGGCAGTTGGTAGAAAAAACAAAGAACAATAGAGATACATCCATGAAAATGAAAAAGAAAGAAAAACATATATTGGAATGTATGAGATACTGAAGATAAAGTCCAATTGAATTGCAGCTACATGATAATGTTTAGCATAATAGAATCAAAAGTAATTATAAAATGATAGATCAATATGTGGAGGGATGTGGTATTTAAATAAATGCAAAAAATGCAGGAAGTTTGGAACATTTTTCCTTACATACTACAGAAGTGACAAGATCAAATATGCATATCTTGTGGAAGACCTTTTTAGCTCACTAGTAACTAAAGAGAAACAAAATCTGGTAGCGCGAAGAGTAAGATGAATAAGGATGTTAAATAATTTACTTGGAAGAGTCATAAAAGCACTAGCTGAGAGTTTAGTTTCCAGCTCATGCTGGTTCATAATTTGTTGAATAACGTATAGCAGAAGCAAATTATTTTGGCACAGATTTTTTTTCATCTTATACCAATATAAAATCGTTTGAAATTGATCTTTTCTCTACCAAGAGTGAGTACAAAGGATTTACAATATGATAAACATTTATCTTCAAATTAAATCACTACATACAGTTAGTGAAGATTCATCTAATCAAATAATTTAATAAAAGTAGAACCTTAACATTCATCTCAGCTCGCTGTCCATATCTTTCACAGGTCAGAGAAGAGAAATAGCTACTTAGAGAGGAGTAATTCTTCATACCATTAAACAGATGTCTAACGTCCCTTTGATACTATTTAGGTTTTGGTTGGTTGTCTTTGAAAGTCAGAAGATGTTGATTTAAGTGTATTAAAACAACTACTTAGTAATCTTTGAATATGTGGGATTTCTTTATATAGGGATGTTTATTACTGCAAACTCTATCGTTCAGAGCTATTATCAAAAGCAGACAAACAAACAAAAAAGTATTCACAACTAATTATTCAGCTTCTATTTCACAGTAATAACACTTATGTGAAGGCAACATGCAGGAAGAAATACTTTCTGAAAGTAAAAACTTAAAAAGCCATTCCAAATTGTCTTATACTAGCTAATCTCAAAACAAATTAGAGCTGTGAAGTACAGAGCAATTGACCTTCCTAGATATTATATACATCACTTATAAAGCTAATTACATTTTAATTTGGTTTCACTAAATGAACAGTTTTGCAATGAGATATTAGGTTTTAAACATTTTTTGTTTTAATGGGTGTTAATTTTACTGGCGATTTGCTTTAGTGTAAAAGTGTTAGGATTGAATTAATTCTGCCCCAAGCTATTCTACATTTTAAGGCCATAAAAGTTTAAATGTTGACAAGTACTATGGATGATAAGGAAAAGAAAAAAAAAAAAAGGAAATATCAGCTCAGTAAAGCTCTTAAACTGTAATCATTCTGTAAATATTCTAGTATTTGGGGGCATTTTAAAAAAGTTTGAACTTCTTCTCTGTATACAGTCTCAACAGAATACTGTAGTAAATCTGCATGTCTTTGTGTTTTTCTCAGTTTCAGCACCTATTTTAAGACAGCATTTTTTTTTATGTCCAGCAACACAAAAGCAATCTTAGTGAGATATCTTCCTCTAAAAATTAGATTTTTTTTTTTCTAGCCTGTATGGGAACTGCTGAATCACGACCTGAACCTCTGATTGATCACTTGAGGCAAGCAATGAGTCAGCCATGGAGCACAGGTGAATTGCCTTCACCTGTGCTGCTGGAAGGGGTGGAGCTCGGCTCCTAGACCTATTTAAGAGCTGACTACCAGTAGGGAAGAATTTCACCTGGAGATCCCTCCTTTGGAGTTTTACAGTGAGCCCAGGACAAGGGTAAACACTCTATCTATTCTCTTTTTGGTATAATAGCCTGCTTAGCCATACTCTCTTGTTTAGTTTATTTCATAATTATAACATCTTTGTATTCATTGATTATCTGTAGCCCCATGCAGTTTTAATACCAGTCTTTTGAAAAGTTATTGTGGCTGTTATTTACTTGCTAGAGAATTCTTCCTACCTGCATAGTCTTTTCTTCATCAGCTGAACTTCACATAGAAAATCTCCTCTTTCCCCTTTTACTTGGAACTCTCCCTCTTTCCTCTAAGGAGGGACACCTGTTGCCCAGACTCCAATCATGACAGCTGAAGTCAAGAGAATGTGTAGTTCTATCCCCTAGGATATAACTCAAAGAGTACGGTTGGTGAGGGCTCTTTCTCTCTGGGTGAGCATTGTTGAAATACTTTCCTGAATATTTTATGTCAGAGTTCAGCTGCAGTATTTTTCAGGACAAATCCCAAGACTCCATTTCATTTATAATTTGTATTTGCCCAATTGTGCGTGGTCTTGTTGCATGTGCAAATGAATCTGTTATGCTTCTAGCTGCTACTGCGTCATTTGGTTGATGCATGTTGAGCTTTTGTTATATATTGTCTTGTCTCATCAACAGATGCTACTCTTAGGGACTCCTAAGGCCATTAAAACTAGCTTAGAAGTTGCCATTCATCATTACTTCAGAAATTTGACACACTCCTATGGCATGGGAATGACTAAAGTCATTATGAAATAATGTAATATTATAATCAGATAAGCCATACTACAGAACATAAATAGACTTCTGGATATGTTTTTCTGTGCATATATGAATAATTCAAAGTCATAGAAAATCATACACCTTTGTGGCCATAATGTAAAATGTAGCAGATTTATATTGTCTATGAATTTTGTTAGCATGTTTTTTATTCTTCCTTTAGTAACAGAAAATAATTTAATAGATTAATTATTGATAAAAAAGTATATTAAAGATTTATAAGATGTCATAATAGTGCATTAAATGTAGATATATGCTCCCCAAATTGATGTTTGACTAACATACTTGAGGTGTTAAACTTCAGTGAGTTATCTTTTAAGATGTTCAAAAGATGCCCTTTACCGAAAGTACTGCTGTATATAATACTTCAAATGTTTTCAAGAACTTTTATCCTGAACTCTACTTCATTTAAGGTTAGGAAAAATAGTAAGAATATGAATATATAGACATTTATTATTTCCTAATGTTTCTTTGTCTGAATACAACCACTAAAACTACTATCTAAAGAGATCAAAAGCTTTCTGTTTTATCTGCAGAGGAGGTCTTATAGGGCTTATTCTAAATCTTGTGTTTATGGATCAGCAGTTACTTATTTTTCTACCTAAGCATGCTGAAGCGCACTGATGTTACTGTGGGAAATTCATCCTGATTCCAGAAGTATCTATAATTAGTGGATTTGGATGGTTTAAATCGGTGATATTTGTACTGAAAAAATTTTCAAAATGAAATCTTGCCAAATAAAACATCTGGAAATTCAGAATAACAATGATCATAGTCCATGTTATGAAGGGAAGAATTAACTAACATGCAGAAGTGTTCAGTTATAATTTTATTAAGGTGGGTATCCTATATATTCTGTCCTAAAAGACCATTTAAAAGTGCATGACCATGTAGTCAACTCATTCAGCTCATATAAAAATCAAAGATCAATATCTCCAGATGTGCAGCTCATCTACAGACAAATCAAGCATGAAAATGTATACTCTAGATTGCAATAGAAAACTCCTTATGCATGCTAACTATAAACAAAAGCACAGAATAAGCAGCTGACATTCCAGTGGTGCTCAAACATCTTAACTTTTTTTAGCTGAAGCTCAAACTTAATATATTTATCTGTGTAAAGAAACTTCAGATGTTTTTAGTAACACTTGCACAACTGTCTGAACAGGCAGTGAGTACTAAGCACTTGCAAAATCAGATGACACTGAAAGTTCAGGAAATTTGCATTTTCTTTCTGCTAAATCAGTGAACTAAGCTGAGTTGTACTCATGGAGGAGGGGGAATTCTTTTCATTATTCCAGGCGGATGATTCAACTCATTCTGTAGTTAAAGAATTGGTCCCAAGCAGAATATTGGTTTCCTGATAACTTCTAGTGGAACATCTGGATCAGCAGAAAGAACTATACAAAATACAAAAGTTACTGAATCGCAGGTTTCTTGAGGTGTACATATCCAGGACATGATACTGTGCTTAGAGATTCTCAAAAAGAAGATCTTAATTTACAGCTTTTAATTAAAATATTTTTGGCTTACATACAAAGAATTCAACAGAATATGCCATTGACTTAAAGGGAGATGCCAATAAATACACAAAAATGTCTGCGAAAAGCAATCTACAAAAGTTGGGTCTCAGAAACTATTCAGAGAGAACTCATTGGGTGACAACATCAGATTTATGAAGAGCTTTCCACTGGACCCAACTCTGTTGAAATGCCTGTTGATTTTTTTTTGTAGAGAATTATCATTTCTCAGATGTTAGTTGTTAACAAGCCTTTGTTTCTATTTCTCACTTTATATATTTAATTCAATGGTAGTTATCTTTTGTTAACTTTAAAGCTCTTCTAGAAAAAGTGTTTTATTCAAATTAATATGTCCAATACAGAGTCATGCACAAATACAGGCATTTAATGGCCTGCAGCAAATTAGGAGGTAATAACTCAGTTGAAAGTATAGCATGGTAGAAACATAGTAGTAACCACAAAAAAATGTGACTGGCAAGATTAAGGAAAGTCTTTTAAAATTTCTGTAGTATCTTTGTTGTATAAATATTTAAATTTTAAATAGATTTTATTATGAGCAGATCCTCATATGATATAAATCAGTGTGGCGTTGAATTTGAAAGGACTGTGCTGTTTTACTCCAAGTAACTGCTTGTCAATCCCCTAATGTTTTTAAATAACTCTTTCAGAGATCATCTCAAATTCATAGGTGTTCTCAAGTATATGGCAAGTTATTCTGCCCATCTTTAAGCAATTTTACGTATAGACAAATCTATGCTGTCAAAACAGGCTTTTTAGAAGTTGAACAAAGTCCCCCCAAAACCAAGCTATATAGTAAATGTTGGCATCAGTTATTTACAAATTCTTAACCTCAAGAACAACAGTAAAATCTTCTACAGATCTCAAATTTTAGGCTATCTTGTTTAGCTCAAGGGCAGTTGCTAAAGTAGGCAATCTCACACCTCTGCTGCTAAGGATATAAAGACATCACATTTATGCTTTATTGTATATTTGTTATGACAATGCCCTAAAGAAAACTAACATTACTGTTAAAAGAGTAATGTGCATCATGCATTGAATGATGGATTGATCTGTTGTGACAGAAGGCAGAAAACATGCAAAAAGACTGCTATCTTCAAATTTGGCTCCTTGATCCTTTAGTGAAAAATGTGTTTTATTTCTAGCAAGTGTAATTAGGACCATATTGATTCATGTAAGACATAACCAATCATCTTAAATCTTGTGAATAATTTACATAGCATTCAATAGTCTGTTGCTTTTTATTCACTCTATTTACTACAGATGGAAAACTTTCAGCCTTATCCTCAGATGCACAACTGAGATGCACCATGAACAGTTCTGGTAGGTAAAAGCCGTTTCAGAGAGATGAGCCAGATAAAAGTGATACAATCACACCACTCTTCACAGAGTATTGTCAAAAGATAAAAAAAAAAAAACCTTCTGTATGGAATTAAGACAATATTTTCCAGTTAAACAGAAATTCTGCTTGCATAAATGGATGACCTATATGATGTGAAGAAGACCAGATGAATGTTTAAGTATTTTGTATAAACTACTGTAAGAAGCTGTAGATCTTCATCTTGCCATTTTATTCCTAGGAACTGAATTTCATGGACAGATCCCTTGACCTTACTTTTCTTAATAATGAAATCACCTGCTTAGCTTGGGTACCATATCCTCTTTACAGGGATCTCTCTCCCTCATTTCTGTCAGGATTTGCTTCCATAGGGTGAATTCCTTATTAGGTCTTTGGCTAATTGCAACATCAGTAACTTGATCTCTGGTGTGAGATCCCAACTGATGAGCTTTGTTGTTATCCAGACACACCACTGGTGCCAGCTAGATTCCCAGCAATGAGATAACCAAGCTATTAGGCTTTCACCTTTATGTTGACTAAATATCAACACACCTTGGATGTTGCTCAGGTTGAATAAACCTGAGTGTGTAATAAACATACAGTCAGAACAATGGTGGTTGAGGTTATGTCTGTACCTCTTTACAATTCAATTAGCAAAAATGTCATCCAGCCTGAAGCCTATTTCAAAGATAAATTAAGCTTACTTATTTGGAAGAAAAACTGTCATACAACTCATGATGCCAAAGGAAGAACATGAAATAAATGATGTTTTGGGATCTATTTCTGCGTGTACTGGATAATGAATCTATTTTTAGAATTCCCATACAGTTTTACTGTAACCTTTCCTCTAACTATTTGATTCATATCTCACTGCTTTCTAAACATTGCCTACAAAGTACAATCCCTAAAGCTTCTTGAATGCACTGTTATGGGTTCTGAGAAGAAGCTAATGTACAACTGGTTTGATCACAGAGGGGAAAAATTATTTCCTCTCTCCCAACAACAAATCTTATAAAGATGCTAATTGTACCAACAAGCATCAGGACTTCTGTCAGTTTTTGTTTTGGTTACATCTTGTGTAATTGTTAGTGAAAGAGGCACATAGGGATGAGTGAAGAGTAAAACTCAGTTCCCTGTATTTGAGGATGTGATGGGGGACAGATCTGTTTCACTTTAGAAGAGATGAAAACACTAGTTCTGTGGAACATAACATAAAATCAGAAAGAGAAGGGAATGGGAGGAAGCCAGGCACAGCAATGCGCCTCCTTTTCCCCAGTTACCTCTGTATTGCACAATATCTTCATTGTTTATCCTCCTCTTTTTGTAAGAATAGATTGGACTCCCTCTGCATTTTTGTCATGCTATAAGTGTAGGGGGGCTAAGGATATAATTTTTTTAGTTTGGAATTTGTGCAATCTGACAGCAAGATTAATAGAGGGGACTTTAAGGATTCCTGCTGAGCTCTTTATTAAGCCAATAAGCACTGAACTAAGAAAAATTTGTACAATGGACTGTAATGTCTTTTGAACAGCTGTTCTGCTCTACCATGTCAAAATTCCACTTTTAAAATAATTCCTGAAGTTAGTTTCTCTTTACAAGCAAACTATTCAACTTGTCACTACAAAGCAAATAAACATATCATAGTACAACTTTTGTTAATTTTTTTGTTTTGTTTTTGTATGTGCAGGTGACTTTCTACTTTTATATCTAGTCTGTTCAGTTTTATGTTCATTCTAGTCCCCCTTTTCTACTGTGCTTCATGTCTCTTCTCTTGTTCATGCCTATTTAGTCTGTTTCCTTCTCAGCTTATTTTTATCGTCTCCAGAATAGATTTTCTTCAACCTTATTGTTCTTTTTTCTTTTCCTTCTGATTTACAGGAGATCCTATTATTCCCTCAACTTTGCCATTACTCTATTGTTGCTTTCAGCTTAACCTCCTGTCCATAAATCCACAAGCTCTTACCTGTCTTCCACTCTAGTGCTTGTTTAAGTAATATTTATAAATTTCTCTCCTCCCATCATCCCACATATCCATGTTACAGGCCACAAGATTTTTGTGGCCTTTAAAAAGGCAGTTGTCCCCATTTTGTAGGGAAATCTTGCACAGCTTAAATCTGTGGCTGGTGGATTTAAATATGTTTCTAGCCCAAATATTTCTATTCCCACAAAACAAATAGAAATTTAGGCGTATGTTTGTGGTTGAAGAATTTCTTGGATATTTTCTCCAGCCTTGAGAGAGGGTTGAAGCAGGTAAGTACTGATAAAGAGAACTAGGGATGGAAATAAGATGGGAGGGGCTCATTTAGAGTGTCAGACGAGCACCACTATCTGACCTCTGGAAATAGTCAGTATGATTGGTCTTTTCTATTTAATGGACAACCATATTTGAGGTAATGTACTTAAGATGTTCTCTATGTAGCTTCATCTGTGATTTGCATTTTTGACTGGCTTTGTTAGCAAGACACAGGAAGGGAAAAGTTAAAATTTTCTGTAAGAACTGCGGGAACAAAATAATAGGAGGTTCCCTTCTAAAAAGGTGTTAAGGGATGATCTAGAAAGGCAGATGACTATAAGTCCACTTATTTATCTTGAGAAGTCAGCGACCCTGTGACTGAACTGACTTTGTTATATGAACAGTTAATCAAAGGCAGAGGTGTTAAATTGATGATGTACCTTATAGATCCGAAGCTAGAGGTTAAGCCTTTCTTTGAGTAAGAGAAATCCTAGACATAATGATATAAGCCTTTTAAATATACCTCTTTGTTTCCAGGATGTATTAGAATTTGTTCTTGTACTTGATTTATGACATGTGAGATATAACCATCTGTGGGAGGGTGGGTCTGAGGAATGGATGCTGACCTGGCTTCTGACCTGAAAGCTGTTGCCCAGAATGTCAGGTGATGACCTAAGCCCACAGTTCTCTTTATTATAACATATAACTGATATGAAAGATTCAGGCATCTTGTGGCCTTCTGAAAGCTGTGTGTAGTACTGACTGACCAGTCTGATATATTGAGGTTATAATGTGACAATGTTAGCAGAGGAAGTCAAAAGCTTGCAGTCCTATCCTATGTGAAATAGAAATCCTGGGCCCAGTTAAAGGAACATCTGGTAAAATCCTCTCCTGACAGTTTTGTAAAATGGTTCAATGGTATTTGTTGGGAACATTTTCAATGCACTTACGGGATCTTAAATATGAGATAGCATATTACTTGGTCTTTGATAATTCAGAGAGATATCAGATCTTTTTTGGCTTTTAGATACTTATTTAGCTAATGGAAAGCTAGAATTCTTTCAATAGAACTACCACAAAGAACAGAATACTAGTCTAAATAGGACCTGGTATTTCCTGGCTATGAGAAAAAGTTTAGATTTGAGGTAAAATCTACATATCTTCGCCGAAGAGTATTTTAGCCAGCAGGGTATTCCTAATATGGGAACAAATGTTGATGAATCTGAATCAGAAATTACTTTTCACAGAGATAAATAGCAAAATAATTGAGGTTGATAGACAGGTTTTGACAGACTAGATTGTTATCCTGATGCATCAGATCTTTGGGCTGCTTTCCTTTGATGCTGATTTGTTTAAAACCATGAAAGGCTCAAGGGATGAGCTTCAGCCAAGTGGTAACACTGCTGTTCCCTTCAGATCATCATGGATCTCACACACCCAAGTAATTCTAGGGATTTTCTTGTTCTGAATTCTGGGAAGGCATTAGGTAGACAAAATCTGAGTTTGTTTCAACAGGTCTTGACTGAAACCTGTAAATATTTACTGTATAGAACCATTCTATATGCAATTCAATAAAAAAGTCTGAAGCATGGGAAATAAAGGACAGCAGATTTGCATAATAAAGACAAATGATATTTGTGATTATTTGAACAAAATCTTCAATATATCAGCCTCTCTGCTCGTGTCTGAAAGCCAAATGCACTTCTGTCAGAGAGGGAGAAGGTGCTATTTAAATGTCCTCATCTTAAATAGTCTGAGTTCTGAAAACTGACGTATCCTCTTCCTTTTGTGGACTGCTCTAGTTTTGGTATACTCTATTTGAACTACACTGAATATAGTATCATTTTAAGACTAATTTGCTGAACTAAACTGTGCTGTAGGCATGCATTGATCATTAGCAACTTAAAAATTAAGGAGATAGGGAAATTTAACTTGTTCACAGCAGTGAGTCTCACAGACAAAACAGGGAAGTATGGTATTGGGTATATTAATAGAATATTTTCATTTTATTGTAGAGAAAGGGAAATCTGCTAGTGTAGAAGTTGCAAACAGCAGTAGTCTTTGAAAATGATAATGTGAAATGCATTCTTAATGAATGTATTTTTTCTAAAGACTTCACCAAATCTTATTCCTCAGGCAGATGATTCTCTGCTGATCACTGGATTCCCAGCAGAAGTTTGGAGATGTTAGGCATATTTATCTGTGAAGGAAAGATGTAGTGTGAAAACAGAAAGAAAGCTACCTAATTGCAGATAGCAAATAGAAGCTTGTACATATATAATTTGAGTGTATTTGAATGTAACTTTTAACTTTATACTCTGAGACCTCAACAGAGGCTACGAGAGGCACAACATCAGATTAACAGATGTCTGCTCTCTTTGTAGACTGAAAAAGCTTTTGACATTGGCTTTAGCACAATTGAGCCTGGAAGAAGGAAAGAAGGAAGCAAAGGGCATGTCCTTGTAAAGAGAAGGCATAGTGTCTCATCTAAAAAGACTAAAAGGCAATGCTGTCTTATTTAAGAGTTCACTGTTTTCTTATCTATCATGATTAACTAGGCAATTTCTCAGAAAGAGGAGGTGAGATGAATTAATATGTAAATTGCAGAAAAAAAATTTAGAAAAGAAACATTTCCTGACAGTGTCTTTTATCCAGTCCCTTAGAACCTATTCTCCCTTCATGGATGAAAAGTGAAATGTGAATTGTCTAATACTCTTGATCTTGTAAAGAGAAACAAGTTTCTTGTAAATCTCAGTGAAAGTTCTAAATTTTCCCTGTAAAGGTACCTGTTCTGTGACACAAACACCATTGAGCTTTGAAGATACAGTTGCATGCCTCCCGGCTTCATGTGTGCATTAGGTATTTTAAAAATAAAATATTATATTAATGAAAAAAACTATCATATTTAAAAGTGCAACACAAATTAAGCTGTTAGATAGTAAAGTCTGAAGTAAAACAAAATTGAATTGAATTTGCAAGGCTACAGTGTGGGGACTGAAATGATTTTTCTTTTATCCCACCATACTTGATATTTTCAATCAAAAAGCTCAGTGTTTAACAAAAGCCCTCCTCCTCAGTAGAGGTATCCTGGAAGTTGCCCATTTCATGTAGCAGCCGTGAGACTCCCAGCCTCTTGAATTGTATGGGGTAGAGCCATCTAACATGTCTACCTGGGGCTGCCAATGTCTTTCTTAACAGCCAGAGAACTTTAGAAATTATAATGAAAATTTTTTCAGTGACTTCCCAATTGTATCTGAATATGACTGGAGTGTTTTTTGATGTTGCCAGTATGAAAGTATCTATGTTTTCCAGATGTTTCCTCAATAAAATAGTATATTTTAGCCCTCAGTGACCAGTTCTCCCCTATATTTTTGAATCTCCTTCTCAACCACAAAGAGAAATCCTAGATGAATTAAGCTTACGAAATTACATTGAGACAGCCTTGTTATGTGTCCAAGCTGGGCTGGAGTTCACAGCAATGAATTATCAACGTACGTTAAGCACAAACCTTCTTTTACTCAAACTTGTCCTTTGATATCTACTGGAAATTCAGGTATCCTCAGTGGCTTCTCTCATTAGTCTTTAACTCTGATGAAGGGGAAGAGAAATAGTGCTTTGCCTCAAGTTTTCAAACCCTCAGCAAACAAAATAGCACAGATATTTCCAAATGATAGATTATCCTATTAAATTTTAAGTATTAAAAAGAAATATTAAATAAAACTCTGAAAATAATCAATCAGAATGTTTGTCCAGAATGTACAGTAATACTCTGTTTGCCCTTCTGATGTAACGACAGGTATTTTTATAAAGAATATCTCAAAAATAAATCAAGGATAAAGAACTGGAGCAACAAACTGGATCAGTATCTCAGGAATTAGAGATATGATGGCAAGGTCTTCCAGCAAGGTCATTCACAGGCTTCACCATCCCCAAGACAATCTTTTTAGCATTGTCTTAGAAGAGGCTGTCTTTTAGTGCCTGATAGATTGAAACTCCATCAACCAGAGAATGACTTTAACATTATACTAAATTAAATACGTGTTAATACCAACCACAGATGGAGCTTCATCTGTTGTAACAGCCACAATATTTGAGCCCTCAGCACTTGCACTGAAAATATTTAAGCAGCACTTTATATATTTTATATTTTGTTGAGTGTCTTATGGTAACCAAAAAATATAATTTAGAATTTTTATCTGTATTATCATCTGAATAGCAAAAGCAGTCAGTTTTCAAAATGATTTGAAATTGATTACTTACAGGTTTATTCATATTTCTCCTTTGCAAAAAATTTTAAAATATTTGTGCTAAGTAAATTTGAATAAATTATTCCTACAAATGCAATAAATTTCTTTGCCTTAATGTTTTACATTAAATAAATTCTTAGCTTATGCAATATTGTACTTTCAGAATAGTTTAAAAAATGAATAAATTGTTCAAAGACTCAGAGATGAATTGTTGCTCAGTCTGATTGAAAAACTCCATTGATCTATGTGCTGATTGGGATTTCAGTTATTTTGTGGTTTAATCTCCTGGATGCTCATCCAGCCCAATTTGACCTGTCCTGCCCTTTGGGAACATTCTCCTACCATATTTTCCAGACACAGACAGCAGTGTTTAGGGACCAAATGATCTTCCTTTTAATCACCGTAGGGAATTTACATTAGTGCTTTTGATTGTACTAGTTGCATCGGCAAATACAGTTGACAATCCAACATAGTCTTGCTTGTGGATTTTCACTCTGATCTTTTTCAGTTTTAAAAGTAGAAATCATAGAGCCAGATAGTCTTATGTCGGAGTAACTCAGAACATACCAGATAAATCATGGCATACTAAAGAATGAGAAAATAAATAGATTAAATTACAACCACATTTGGAATTTCCTCTTTTTTTATGAATAAAGTTAGTTTTAGGAAATGGAGTTTAGGATGCTTATTTTCAGATGGGAATGACTTGACTGAAAAATTGAAGTTGAAAAGTCAGGGGAGAATTTTCTTAAAGTTCTGTCCTCACCCAGAAGAGGTCACTCTTGTGTGTGGCATGAGTCCAAACCCTTTACCCCTTCTAGCTTATTGCAAATTAGTGGCTTTGGTTTGAATGAAAAATATTATATCTGACTTTTCTTGAATTTGTGACACTGTTGAACCCAGGGTCGACACCTCAATCCTCTGTTTTCGAGGCAAGGCAAAGCTGTTCTTGTGGTGGTACTGGTAGCTTTAAATCACCAGCATTGCCTTTCTTTCTCCCTGTGATAAGATCTCTATAGGCTCCTATCATTTTAAATGACGAAAAATGTGTCAACACATACAGTCAGAAAAAAGGTAAAAATCAGTTGCATGTACTTCAAGTTATATATTTGCATGTACTGATATATTCATTTTACTATCTATTATGCAACTTTTTTTTTTGTAAAAAAAAACAAAACAAAATAAAGCAAACAAAACACCACCAAACATTGTTTTCAACCTTACTAAAACCTTTGCTTTGAAACAAAAATAAAACAAGTATTCTTTTACACTCTGTTTCTACTTTTGATTTTGAGAATTGGAAATGCAAGAGATGTCTTCTTATGACTACTGTACATTCTTATACTCCCTAATTGGGTGCAGGGGTTTCTAATGCAAATTCAGTTCCTCCTTCTCTCTAGGCACGGAACTATGACTGCTCATCTGGGTTTTTTTTTTTCTTTCTCTGTTTCCCTTCTTTAAAAGAAAAGCAGTGTCCTTTCACACATGCGACCAAGATCTGGAAGTCTGCCAGCATCTGTCTGACTCATCATTTTCAAAAGATACTGTGAATGCTGGGAATCAAATTCTAGCTGTGAGACCGAAGGTAGACACTTGAGTGCCAAATTCCATTGCCACTTTACCATTTGAGACCACTTTAATGAAAGAATGCAAAGCAGAAGCAAAGCAGCTCTTTCTGTTGCTATCCTACTACCAGTGTAATGGAGCCAACATGGCTTTTTATGCTAAGAATATGAATAATGTACACAAGAATTTTAAAAAATACCTTTAGGCTAGAAAACTGAGACTAATCATAGTATTGTTTTTCATGAAAATAAGACTTCCTTTGAAGTATTTATGCTACTTCCTTACTATTCCCTTGGCCATATTTTGTTTTCATAATGTTTATTCAGTTAACTCTTGTATTTTTTGTACTTATCTGGTCTTAATACTTTCTCTCTTTTCCCTTTTGATTTTTTTTTTTTTTACTTTGTTTTCTTAGGCTGATTTATCTCTGTCAAAAATTTCTAATTCTAAAAATGCTTCATAGTGCAAGGCATCGGACATAAATCCCTTAGGGTATGTCTTTTTCTGCAGAGAAATATGCTTCACGTGGAGCAGATTTTTTATTATTTTTTAAATGAAATACTATTATGTAAATACTATGTTCTATTAATGGAATATGAAGACTAATATTTAAACCCTTTAAAATAAAACCTTAGTGTTGAATTTTTAAATCTATACAGTCCAAACTAAATACTCATTTCCACAGTTTTGAGGAAATGGTTCTACCATGGGTTTTCAAATAACATAAATACCAGTCAATCCATAAGTACCTTCAATCCATATGTAAATTTCAGCTGTGCCTTCAGGGATCTGTCTATTGTTTCTTACAAAGAGTGTTGTGAAAAGTTGAGATTTTGACTCACATTATTACAATACATTTTGAATACTGGAGAGAAAATATTAGCATAATACCAGTGCAGGAAATCAACATCTACAGCAATAATCACCATAAGAGGCTGATATTCTCACTGGATCTATTTAGAAACAAATTACTTGTATTTCTGCTACTTGAACATAGCACAGAGGCTGGGAAAACCTAAGCAAAAAAAAGTGTTTAGATTGTTGGGTCTTGCAGCTTACATAGCTTTCTCACCCTGTATTTAGTTGAGTCATTTCTTAGGCTTGTAATATCAGATATGACTCCCAAATGAGATTGAGATTTTATGCTTCCAGTTTCTGTTCTGACACATAAACAAATAGAAGCTCAAACCACTAAAGTTCAGAACAAAATTCCTGTTGATCTCAGTGGGTTCAGAGTTTCACCCCAGGCATCTTGTTATACAGCACTTGAACGTCGTGACATTGCAATGTTTCTTTAGACAGTAATTAAACCAAAATGATTTGTTTTAAAACTTGGTGGTTTTAGCCAGTGTATCGCTATCACCCATGTTACTCATACCAATGTTATTATAAGTCTTTCTGCACAGGTTGAAAACTATTGTTGTTATTTTTCTATAAGTGAAACTTGCAGGCATATGTATGCTATGTAAAATGTATTTTTAAAACGTACGTGTGATGCAATATTCATTTAAATCTATTGATACAATTACTGTCTGCAAATACTATATATATATATATATATGTCTTGTTTATTTGGCAATAGGAGAGTATATGGGAACTGCTGAATCACAGCCTGAACCACTGATTGATCACCTGAGGCAAAGAATGAGTCAGCCCTGGGAGCACAGGTGAAGGCAATTCACCTGTGCTGCCAGAAGGGGTGGAGCCTGGCTGCACCTCTCCTAGACCCATTTAAGAGTCGACTACCAGTGGGAAAGGATCTCTTCTGGAGATCCCTTCTCTGGGGTTTTGTAGCAAGCCCAGAATGTGGGTAAGCATTCTATCTATTCTCTTTTTGTTATTATAATCTGCTTTGTCGTACTCTCTTGTTTATTTCATAGTTATAATGTCTTTATATTCATTGACTATACAGAGAAGATTAGAAATTGCTTGACGTTACACTGAACCTTGTGCTTAATGAGCATTCTTTCTCAACCTCTTCATAAAAATTACAGTAACTCCTTCCTATCACGTGTTGAGATTCCTATAATTTTATGTCAAATTTTCAGATGTACACTAACTACGTTTATATAATGATGTGTCAAATAGCTCAATGATCTTTATGATAAGAAACACTAGTTTCACGTTTATTAAGTTACACGAATGAGGAACTATAACTGGTTTCTTTTTTACATGCTGTCTGATTTCTGCAATCTTAAAGATTTGCATGCCTTCCCAAACAAGAAGGTAGGCTAATTCCCTTTCTACTTCATCATGTTTAGTTTACTCACGCACTTTCTTTCAAATAGGAAATAGTCTTATTTAGTTGGCAAAATAACTAAATTCTAAATGCCCGAGAAAGTTTCTACATTGATCTATGGATCAATCTGGACTCACAGATATCATTTAGATCTGTGATAGTGTGAACACTAGAGAGTATAAAAAACACAAATAAGTATTTTTTTGCAGTAGTCATTGCATCCTTTCAGATTAAAAAACCATCTCAACTTCTACAGAATTTAAATAGGCAAAATATTATTTTGCTTATTGGAATCATCAGACAGTACTTGGTAAAATATATTCAGTACAGATCTCAAAGAACTAAAGATGATAAACTGTACAAGACTTTCAGAAGAAGGTTTTCTTTACTTCCTGTGCTTTTAATGGATAAATTACCTGCAACATTATAAAGGTTTATTATAAGTGATTTAGTACAGTTGGAATAGCTCACTGGAAAATCAAGTATTCCTGTATTTATTATTTCCTTTTCATGTAGTCTGTTGTATATTTAATGAATATCATAACTGGTTTTCAAAGATAATATTATTTTGTCTATATGAGGTATATTACATTTCAATGTAAATCAAAGTTATTTTTGAGTCTTTGTTATGCAGCAGATTTTATGATTACCAATTACTTCTACTCAACCCTCATTTTTATAACAAATAAACACTGAATACTTTTTGACAAAATAACTACCTGAAGAAGTATCTATCACCTTATTGATCAGGTTTGGCATTAACCATCTTGCTAACTGAGAAAGACATCATGCAGCCAATGAGCAAATGTGACATCAGAGTCACAGCAGACCAGTCTTACCAGCGTTATTTGACAGAGAAGCCTGGGCAAGATTTACAGTGTATTTCCCCACTTTCTAAATTGGACACTTATTATATTTTTCCAGATGCTCTAAGAAATAATACTTTTTAGCATCAGCTTTTGATATCCTGTTTTTTTTCTACAGACAATGCTGTTTGTCCGCAAGATACTGACTTCTAAATTGCATCTGGATGTCTCTCATTACTCCTTTCTTCCATGCATAATCACTCTCAGTTGTACAGTGTTGTTGTTTTGTTTTTTTTTCCCAGAGGATCAGATTTCTTTCTGAATAAAAGGAGCAGAAAACAATAATTGCAGCCATAGGACTGGATTTGCTATCATTTAGAATAAATTAACCCAACATGCACAACCTTTTGGTACTCAGAAATCTTTACACTTCTATGTCGTTATGGTGGATCGTGGCAAATACCATCCATGGAATAGTTAAAAACAGAGGTAAGAGACTGAATGTTGTAATGCAGTTGACAGAATTTCTTTATAAATAAAGGCCCTTATGGATCATCATTAGACAAAAAAAGGAAGAAAAATGCTGGGTAAAAAGACCCCTTGCCAATGTGCCCATCCATCTTCCGCTTACTATCTCCATATTTTTTTTCTGAAACATCATATGCATCAAACATGCTATACACTGGGAAAGACTCTAAAGAGAGCAAGTGTTTAAAGAAGATGGTTTTCACCAGTCCTTACTACTGGAATTAGTTACAGCCACTGCCATTCACTCTCTTCTGGCTCTTCAGTCATAAGAGTCAGAAAAAGCCCACTTTGCAGGCAAAAAGTTCTTAAAAGGATGCTGAGCTCCTATATCCTACAGCAGCCTCAGACTTAATTGTTGAGTAGTTAAAAGGTAAAGTAATAAAAATGTTAATTTTCATGGTGTGTTCCTTGAAAACACATGTAATTGTCTTTTTCCATGTTTTTCTACTGAGTTATACCTACTGAACTGGAAAAGAATTATAGCTATATTTGCTGTGAATTCTTTTTGGTTGATTTAGTATCAACCAATATTTTGTAGTTAGAACCACTGCATGGGGGTTGCAACTGGATGATCTTTAAGGAACTTTCCAACCCATACCATTCTATATTTCCATAATTTGTTTTACTTACTTTCAAAAAGTTGTTGCAGAAATAAGCAATCTAAAAAAAAATGACAAAACTAAGCATGTTAATTTTAGTTGCTTATCCTAAAACATTTATTGGTCCATGCTGCATGGAATAAAGAGGCTTAATTTATACTAGAAGTAGTAAAGTCTAATGGATATACACCATGTATGAAAATAAGCAAGA
Source organism: Chrysolophus pictus (assembly GCA_037305975.1). NCBI lineage: Eukaryota > Metazoa > Chordata > Aves > Galliformes > Phasianidae > Chrysolophus > Chrysolophus pictus. The sequence goes on from CM074579.1 coordinate 15,789,195, forward strand.
AGTGGAGTTACAGTATAAAGCATATATGTTATCTTTCCTTTTCTTACATTTAATTCTTTTTACATTAATTCAAAGTCTGATTAAAATCTAACAAAAACGGTGGGAATAACATACTCCAAAGGAAAAATATTAAATGAAATGAATTCACCAATTCCCTAAAAAAAAAAACTTAACAGAATATATTAAAGCAAAAAGGCAGTTTCCTTGATTGCCTACATAATCTGAGAAAATTGAATGGGATTAGTACAGAGAAAAAGCAGTTCACATCAGGTTTCCTTTTACAGTATGAAATAATAAAACAAACTAATTAGCCATGATCATGAAAATCTTCTTCACAGTTAAGCTTGTTTAATTCTTCTAAAGGAATCCTGTACTTTCTTTCCATGGGTAGATATTGTAAACTTATATACTAACAGTTTCTGCTTGACTAAAAAGCATTTGTATAACTTGTAAGGGAAAGTTATTTTCAAGAGGATCATGAATAACTGGATGGTTAATACTTCATTATCCCTTCTATTCCATATTCAGTTCCAGGTGCAGCTTCACAGTAGAATAATGCACACTTTGAAGGGATGCCATTTTTCAGTAGAGGTCAAAGAAAAAGATGGAGAATATGGGTGGATTTTAATATTTTCAGTATTTATGCCTAAGACATTTTTCCAGTTAAGAATCAGTTACCTTTTATTACACCTACATCTTTGACTTAACTGCAGAGCTCGTCATTGGTCTTACCTTAAAAATACTATTCTATGTTTAAAAACTGTTGTGTGTGTGTTTAAATGGAAACAAATTTTCATGTCAACAAATATTTTTAGCATATCAAAAATATTAAGAAAAAAAAATCCTTCCTTTCTCCCTTCCTCCCTTCCTTCTTTCTCTAATCTCAATATTTCTGAAAAAAATTATGACTGCTTCTATTTTTACTACTTCTAAAAACACATAAAAAAGGAGGAAAAATCTCATCTGGAGACATATCTAATTTAATAAAAAAGGTTAAAATAAATAAATAAGATTATAAGGAGAGGCATAAGGGAAGGCAAAGAAAAGCAAATGAAGGTGAGGAAAAGCAGATGTGAAAAACATGTCAGTGAGATGGAAGGCATATTTTGTAGAATGAATGAGTAGCTGAAATAACTTAATTGTTAATAGGTCCACGAATATGTGAAAACGCCTAGGAATTCATTTTCCAACCAGTTTTCTAACCATGCTACAATGAAGAGCGCTTTTCATATATTTAAATTCTAATCAGACTTCTAGCACTTTTCCCATAAAGTTATTCTCCTTGTTTTATGAGCCGGACTTGAAGAATTAGAGAATTCAAATAGGAAATGCTCACATTAATTTACTGATTTTTTTTTTTTTTTTTTTTACTGATCTCTGACAATTTGATTATCCTTCAATCATCAGAGTAATCTTTTCAGTACATAGATGAGTAATTCAATGCCAAGTTTAGTATAGACAAAATGACAACAAACATGCTAGCAAACACGGCTTTAGTTATTTCAGAACTGCTGAACCAAATAATATGAAAGCAGAGAGAGGGTACAATATGTTAAAGAATGTCTTATTTTTTTAACCAATTTTGATAGCTAAGACAATCTAAAGTAATACCAGTATACTAAGTACTTAGTGTTCAACATTTTTTCAGTAGCACTGAAATTAGAAAAATTAGACATCTAGCTACCAGTTAAGTAATTGGTTCCTTCCACAACTGCAACTTCACTTTCCTATAACAGGCACAAAATGAACCAAGAACATGTATTTGAAAAATACTTCAGCCTTTCCTAACAGGAAGAACTACTGCTTCGCACTGTGTTCATGCAATCTCTTTGACAGGAAAAGAAATTAAAAATGGAAATAAATAGGAAAGCAGAATACTCCAAAGAGGTTGGAGTTGATTCTTTACCAGTCACTTGCCTTCCTTCAGAGTGCAAGATGCGTAGAGGGATGTGGGTCAATACATAATGATGGCACACATGGGACAAGTAACACAGAGATAAACATGTAAGTAGGAGAGAAAGGAAATAACCACTTCTGTGCAGCTCTTTCAAAACTTGGAATATGGTCAAATATGGAAATACAGAAGGGAAATGTGCTTGGCCATGCTAGAAGGTAAATGCAGTAGAAGAGTTCAGGAGTGAGGTCAGCTGGAAAATGTTTGGCTTCACTAAGCGGAGTTGAATTTGGCTGCAGAATTACAGAATTGTGATTATATTCACCTACATACATGGCATGATCTAGGTGAAGCAGAGTAGCTGGAAAATGAACCTAAAAGTTTAGAAAATAAAACTGAATATTTTTAGCTGGTGAAGATCTCAGGATAGAACTTTGTAGTAGCCTTTAAACATTAGAAAGAAAAATATATGTAGGAAACTTGTTCTTCCTTTTTGCTTGTTAACTCCTTATGTTTCCTCCACAGGGTTGTGGTACTAATGTATGGTACTATGAAAACAAAATGGTAAAACTTACAACAAAGTTTCTAAATTTCAGGTGGGATAAGTGCCATTGCAGTCTCTATTGCATATATCTGTCAAAACAAACAAACAAAAAAAAACCCACCTGTTATTAAGAAAAAAAGTTGATAGATTTATAAGTCCCACAGACTATGTTCCACTAAAGCTAAAATACTGGAAAATGGAAACATTCAGCTCAATTCTCTAATCAGTCTTGGATGATATATGAAGGCTGCTGTGAAAGTAATGCCACCTATTTTATTACATTGGCCCCGCAACATCAAAAGTGGATGTTGGTGGCATGGCAGTAGAGTTTGAACCTTCCCACCAATATTCTGTTACATTTTGTTGCCATGGCGGCAGAGGGGCAGTCTGACAAAATGGTGTCTGATAGGGAGGTGCATTGTTGATTTCATCCATGTGGAAAAACATTGCATCCACTGACTTTATCAAAACTTTCTGAACATTTATGGAGACCGAACAGTGGAAGTGAGCACAGTGTGATGATAGGTGGTGTGTTTGGAGACGCTGACAGTGGTCACCTCCACTGGTGCAGATTTTTATGAGCATGGCTTACAGGCCCTTGTTCACTGATGGTGGAAAATGCAGAGCTAGTGGTGGTAACTGTATTGGAAAACAATGCTAATAGAGAACTTGCTCTATAAAGTAGTGTTATTGCACTCTTTTTATCTGTTGTATTTTCCATGGAAATAAATAAGAAGCATTATTTTTGGAGCAACCTATGTATGTGGCAGGATGGTGTTCATAGGGGGATAGTTTCAACATGCACATGCAACTCTGTACTTGTTGAAACTATTGATTGTTAAGAACAATAAAGATGGATGGCACCAGATATTTTTATTATGACCAAAATACTGCAGGTGGATGGCAAGATGCTCCATGGATACAACTTGAAACCTGCCATTGAGCCTTTTTAGCTCAGTTCTCCTGTGTAGTAGCAATTCTCCCTACACTCAGAGAAATATAAGAGCTGATTTAATGTATGCCAGACTCTGAAGGATGTAGAGCTGTTTAAAAGTGCAGCCTAAGATCAAAGTGCTGCTGTTGCAGCCACACACCCTGTTTTTCATCTTCACACCATTTCCCCTGTCAGCAATAAGGACACCAAATGTATTAAGAACTTCTATTCCACCAGGAGATCACTGTTCCTCTTAGATCACTCTTAGATACTTCTTCCCCTCCTGAATTATTTGGACTTTAAACCAGATGACATTGATAATTCAGAGAAAAGCTAATGTACTGCAAAACTTAGTTTGTTCTATTTCTCACTTTTATCTGACTACATATTCTTTATTTTTATCTTAGTTTCTAAAAGAATGTGTTAAAACATTCCAACACTTTACATGTAGTAGTGATGCTGAATGCAGAACGTGAATTGTGGATAACGAAAGGTAACATTAGATTTTGATCACCATGCTATACAGCTTTAGTTCTCATTGTTTTTATATGAATTGAAATAAATGTAATCACATATTTAAATAGGAATAATCTAACAAACTCTCAGTCTGTGAGACTTCTAGACTAATGGTTCTTTTTCATGGGAAATAATTTTTGTTATCTTTCACTGACCTAAAAGCTGAAGTTCAAGATTTGATGTGGATAAATTAATTGAGAATGGACCGATTTCTCCCAACATATTGGCTTTTTATAGGGAAAAAAAAAACCCAAAAAGATGTTATATGGTTTCCATGAACTTTGGGAAGAATGGGATGGTTTTTATTTCAGAATCCTAAGAATAAGATTTGGCCTCAGAATTCCCTCTTTCCTCCAAAATATGTTGAAAGTATGGCTTCTTGCCCTTTTCTTAGGGGTCTGACAGATGTTCTCCAATGAATTTAACTGCTCTATGATAACACATGAATATTTACTTCTTATCTGTTCTCGTTTCTGCCAGAATTTATTGGCCCATAGCAGGAGAAGTAGACAGAAACATGTTTTGTTACCTGACTCATTCAAGTTCACAGCTCAGAACGTAAATCTGAATAGTGAAAGACAGTGCATTTATGGTAAAAAAAAAAACAAAAAACAAAAACCACAAGCCCATGAAGAAAGACAGTTGAGGCGTGGGCATGCATCTGTTTTAGTATATTCAGCCTGAGCAGAGAGACAAGGAACACAGCCAAAAGTAGTAATATTGTAAACTGATGAAACTAAATCTAATGGAGCTTCTTGCTTCTCTTATCAGGATGCTTTTCAGGAGTAGATAAGTTTTCACAGATGATATGAAGGCCAGGGTATGCATTTAATTTGTTTTCATTTTAAATAGAGAACAGCTTTCCTATGCAACAGGCAATTTGTTTTGTCTAGAAGCTTTCAAAATAGAAAGGAAAATAGAGCTGAGTAGCCCTTCATGACTGTCATACCACCCTCAGACAGATCTGGGTACACTTGGTCCAGCCAAGAAGCACCATTTGTACTCTCCTTTCACAACACTGTAATTCAGTTGTTTTCAGCAGAGATATTTGTGACTAGGTAGTCAGAAACAAGAGAAAAATCAGATTTAGTGATAATTTGCCTGGACATGATAAACGAAAAGTAAAATTAAATAGTATAATATTCTTTCAGTATTGTTGGATTTTCACATCTAGATCTGACATTCAGCTATGAATATTTTGATTAATAATGATTAGGACACACACAAATCATTACGGATATGGTTCAAAATTCTCTGTGATTTCCCCCTAATGGAAAAATTGTTATTTAACCCAGCAAATTGTTGACCAGACACTGAAGGTGAATTCCTCTGCTGTCAGAACAGATGCCTATCCTCCCATCTCCAAAGCCTTCCCCCATACATGCCTATTTGCCTTCTGTCAGTGAAGGCGCTTTTCTTTCCCCACAGTGAACTAATTAAGATATCAGTAAATAAAACCTTGTTCCTCCTTCTACCCCCCAAACGACTAATTTATGATCATCATCTTATCCATCCTGTATCAGATGAACACCAGTGAGGACAATGGGATGATCCTGTAGCTGAGAATGGAAAAAGAAGAAAAAATGTTGCCTTTTTTAGTGGAAAACATCTATTAGACTGTCTCATTTGTGATGTGAAATCACAGCTTTTATCTTGGGAAAAGCATAAAAAAAAGTAAGACTTGATACAACAGTAAAGCAATAAACACTCTGGCTACAATCCAGTCTCTGCATTTAGCTTTAAGGAACACCACACTGGACTCGACCTCTGTGATGATAAGGAAATAAGTCCTGTGAAATCCTATTCAAATACTAGACTATCTTTTTATTTTAAAATTAAGAAAGTATCAATTTTTTACATTACAGATAACATAAAGAAAAAAATAAAAGATGCTTTACTTTTTGCTTTTTTCAGATATTATGCAAACTGTGAGAACTATAGACTAAAAGGGTTTAAAATGTAAAAAAATATTTTTTAGAGAAAATACAGAGCCTTAGATTAAATATAAACCTTGAAAATTTTGATTATTCATTTATTTTGGGATCTTAAAAGTACTGTTATCTTATTTGGGAGGAAGATGCTACTTTGTTCTCGATCCTCAGTATTATGAGTCATAATCATAGAAGAAAATAAGAGAGCAATACTATTTCTCAGTGCTGTAACACCGTTATAACGCTCATACAAAATGACATCTAAGCATTTTTTTATTAATTTAGAATATCAAATTTCTACGATCTGTGCAGTGTTACTTCTTGAGATGCTTTGATTAATACAAGGAAATTAAATCTACAATTTCTGTCTTGTTAGAGCCTAACAGTTTTGAAAGGTTTTTTTTTTCATCTATGAAGCAATGCAATTAATATAGTACTGTAAGCACTATGATTAATTGTGGTCAACACTCTGCAGCTGCCATGTTGGGAAGCTGGCCAAGCAAGCCCACCAGCACTACTTTTGGGACCTGACTTAGTGTGATGAATGAGAAGACTCCAGTTGGTGAAAGATAGTGATCCTGGCCCTAAATGTGTGGGTGTGCTATTCCAAGGTACGTATATTTGACAGCCACAAAGATTGTTTCACTGGATACCTATGGAACTGAAGAGAGGAAAGTGTCATATTAACTATTTTGCATTAAAGCATAATGACTGATTTATGCTTATAAAGCAGATAAATAGTTGGGAGAAAGCAACAATTTTTATTTATTTATTTATTTTTAAATGCTGCCAGTGTTGTTTTTCTGACAGTCCTATATTTCTTCCGAGAAAATTCAATTTTAATATCATATCTCAGATAAAGATTCCGGACATACCACACATTAGCTGAAATTCCATTCCATTGCTCATCCTCCTCTGCCTGTCTGCAAAGCCTACATATTTTCAGTTTTCCTCATTTTTCTTGAGTTCGATTGTACTGTACAAATGCTGATCAAATCATGGTCTGTCATTCATCAATAACATCAAAAAAATTGTTCTGCCCTTTTTCAGAGGGCAGGCAATGCTTATTTCATGGACATGTATCATTAGACAACCAGACACACAAAAATGTGCTCTTGAGGACAAAGCCTGCACAATCTTTATCTTTCCTTCTTTTCATGTGCAATTATTTGTGTCTCTCGATACTACAGCTCTTTTTTTATCACATCATCCTCAAATGCAGAGCAAGCTTGATAACTGCCAAATCTTGCATGTTCTGCAGCTTCACAGCTGTGATACATATGCTTGAGTGGCAATGACAGGAGAACATCATATTAACTCAAGTTCAAAATGAAAAGCTCTAGGCCATCTCCAACTGAGGGGCTGCAAAAGTGATGGGATGATCAACTAATCTGATCTTAAAGAGTCTTTAGAGACAGAGGGAATCATTCCAAATAATTCTGAATGCAATTAAAAAAGGAAGGGAAAAGCAGGGGAAGGTCTACTGGAGTAAATATCTTTCTAATAAAAGATAGGTAGAAGAGAAAAAAAAGAGGCTGTATGGGGAATAGAAAAATAATGTTTCCTGGCTTGTTATGGATATTGAACAAATAAATAAAGCAAATAGATTACTAAGGGCCTTGTGTAAGAAATTACTAAAAAGAAGACATTGCTTCAAAATTTGCTCGTTATATAGTAACCTGTATTACATTAGGCCAATAAGCTAAAAAACTGTAATGTTTTTACTTATACTTTTAATTTTCTAAATATGAAGGAAATAGGGATTAACTTTCAAAATCACTGACAATGTTTAGCAATGTTTAACATCTGCATGACATTATCTCCTAGTGAGCTCATGACTGTATTTCTACAGCTAGCCAAAGCAAGCAGTACAATTTTTATTTCTCTGCATGTCAGAGATATTATTTCTTAGTGAGGAAATACAGAACCTAATATAGGAATAAAACATGGTTTTCTTCTCATCATCATTTTACTAATTTTACTTGAACACATAAATGCCTTCAGATACTGAGGCCCAAGGACAGAAAATAAAATGAACTATTTTATCCACTACTGAAGTTTAAAACAATATTAAAGTTAATAATTTCTGTAAATAAGCTTACTAAAATACTGAATTAGCTTTGTGAGAATTTCCTGATAGGCAAAATGATTCTGATTTTTATCCCCTATTCATTACCAATAATTCCTGTATTTAATTAGTCTAACATATTTCTGATCTTCACAAATGTGTAAAAATTAATAAATGTAAATGAGTATACACAAATCTGTGTATATGAAATACAAACTACATATCATCATATAAATTTTCATCAGGGTTAAATCCAGACACACACCTCCCAGAATTATCAGAAAGTGAGAATACCATGTTCTCTGATAACATCAAACCTCATAGCTGACTGAGGTGGTGAATGATGTATGGCCAAAAATCACTGAGAATATATAGTGTGTTAAATCCTCTGAACACCAAAAGCCCTGAAGTGAAAACCCCTTGCATTACACCTCCACCTATTTTGGCTGTAATTGATGACAGACTAGTTTGAAGCAAACTTTCCTGTTTTCTTCCCAAATATCTAAGAGAAAAGATATCCTTTTGCTGATGCAGTGCCTTGTTTTCTACTTTAAGGTATGAAATTAATTTGCATTCTTATTTGCTTTTTTAAAATTATTTTCTGAATTTGTATTAATATAGGATCTCCTAAGTTAAATTGTTATTTTCTGTCCACATTTTAAACCTATGTTGGATGCTCTCTTATTATTTTGCAGTCTTCCCTTGGGTACATAATTTCTCTCAATTTATTAGCATCTGCAAATTCTGTTAATGAGATGTTTGCATATTTTCCAGATCACTAATGGAGATTAAATAAAGCTGGATTCTGCGCTAACCCTTTGTGTCCTGATTCTCCAGGATATCGCATCACTGATTCAAATTAAATGCACCAACATAGAAGTGATGGATCTCTGTAGTAACCATCAAACTACATCACTGCTTTTTTGGCTGTGGATATCTGTGAGTTTTTAGTCAATTTGTAATAAACAGGATAAGAAGAATTCTGAAAGTAATGTTGCAAGTAATTTTAAAAGAGAGAATGTGGAATAATAAAAAGTGCATACTGACTACAAGAATGGTGGACTGATGATGTTATACGAGATCTCTCCCTATTTTGAGCTTGGATCACAGGACATATGAGGAGACCTTGAGATAGCTGAGCTCATTTAGTCAAGTGAAGATGAGGATAAGGGCAGCCTAATAGCAGCCTGAAACTGTTTGAATGGCAATTAACAAGTCGACAGATTGTTCCTCATTATCTACATCCTCTGAATAATTTTTCCTGAAAAATAATGTAAGAATTTTAAATCATAAAATGATGCACAGCAAAATCTGTTAGACTTTTCTGACCTGCTTCCTAAATAACAAGTAACTATCACCTTGTCCCTTATCTGGTAATGTATCCTCCAAAGAAATGGAAATTGGAATCGCAGTAGAAGTTTTTCATCATTTACTTATTTCCATAAGAAAGGTGCATTAGCAGTGACCAGATGCCTCATTTTCTAACATGAGATTAGAATATTTAAAGCACAATTTCCTTTTCCATTTTACATGGAGAATACATTTGTCTATAGTCAGTGACGAGAGAAAAAGAAATATAAAGGCATAACCATGAACTGCAGATACCTGATACGATTTACAAAAAACAGCTCTCAATTAATAGCAAATTTAAATTTTATTTTAAAAATCTTATTTTATACTGTCTGCCATAGAAATTACTTCTTTTGAAAGGTTCCAAAGAGAGTTTGAAACTTCTTTTGTTTCTAGCAAAATAGAGGGATTAAAAGCTCATGATGATTTTAAAGGCTACTTCTTAATCATATTGGTATATGAATCCCTGATACTGTCTGAGTGATTGAAAAGCTAAGTGAAGGTTTGCAAAAATATACCAATACTTTGTTTGAATCGCATTTAAAAGGAAGATTTAAAAGGAAGAGTCCAATAAAAGTATTATGAATTATCAGTTTTAGCACTGCCTCCTCCATGCTGAAGGTAGTCAAGAGGACCTTTGCTCTCAATTTATGTGAGATAAACATCTCACCAAGACATGATACTTTTGAATATTGTGTCCCAGTTGTATTGGAATATACATTACTCAAGAAAGAGAAGTGACAAAAGAATCATTGTCAAAGATTGGGCAGAAAAACAGTATAAAGTGCATAGTGGGACACAGCTGTGCATGGAAAAAAGAATGAAGCAAATTCCACTCAAAAGAGTTCCAATCAACTCTTTTTTTTCTTCTTTTTTCTTTCTTTTTTTTTTTTTTCCCAATAAAACTAAAGACCAGCACTGTTATCAAACTGATAAATGACATCCACCAGTTTAGCCAGAATTAAGAGCTCTCTGTTACTATCATAGACATAATTAATAGTCAAAGTTATACATCAGGCATGTTTGTTTCAGAATTCTCTAAAGTGAATGCAACTGCACCCACAGAAAACAATTAAAAATGATGCCAAGAGAATGATCAAAGTATTGGAAAGCATGCCTTATAGTCAACGACTCAAAATCTGTATGTTTAGACTATTAAAGAGAAGCTTATGGAGAGATTTAATCACAGTGAACAGTAAGAGACTAACAAACTTCTTAATAAAAAGCTCTTCAACATTTCACCCAAAGATGTAATAAGAGCTAGAAGATATTGTTAGGAAACCTAAAATCAAAAGTATGTTGAGAATTTTGAAACATAAGGATTAATAAACCACTGGAACAGACTACTAGGAGTACTGCGAGTTCCTAATTTCCTAAAACACTTTGCTTTTAGAATTTGTCTACTAGTTAAAGCAGTGGTTAATACAGGGCTGAGTAAGGTCTGTACTACAGAAAAGAGTGGAATAGAAGATTAGAGTGTCTGTTCTTATAATCTGAACTAGTATATAATTTGAATGTGTGTTAAAATGCATATATGGTGTAAATGCGTAGAAACATTCCAATGACATTTATTTGTGAATGGAATATAGAGCTTTTTTTTTTTTTTTTTTTTTTTTATCAGGGAAAACATTATATGATGCCTTCTCTCTCTAGGATATTTCTATTTTAATGTGCTATTTCCTGGTACTCTTAAAATTTTATCTGACTACCTTTAATATGCTGGACGCTGAAAAATATTTCCAAAATTCTCCTTTTTTATAAAGCTGCACATACAGTTTGATTAAAATTTCAGGAATGTGAAATACTTTTTAAAGTTCCGAAAACTTTGAAAGATTAGAGAGTTTAAGAAAATTCATTTCAGAAATGCTCCTTTAACAATGTAAATGTACTAAATTAAATATATTATTAATATTCTAATTCATTTAGCAAATATATTCTTACACATTTTCCAGATAAAACAGATGATTCAAACATATGAAGTTCAAAAGATTTTTACCTTAAGAAAATCTTTCTCTGCAATTTGTATCTTTAACAAAAGCTTAGTGCAGCTCTTTTTAAGATCACTTCTCAAAAAGGTTCAAAGGACTACAGAGTACACTTTCCAATAAGTTTTTTTTCTTAGATTGCCTGACATATTACTATTGCTCTTTTCCACTTTATCAAATTACATTGCAATTAAAGCCACCTAATGAAGCTGACTGGAATGGTGGATTTATTCTTCTCAGAGGATGTTAAACCTTGAAACTTAAAAAAATAATAATAAAATTTGAAAGAAATTTAAGACTTCTAAAATTCTAAATTATTGCTCATTGTAGAGTAGACCAAACAGTTATTTTGATATAAAAGGTCTGTCTGTTTGATGTAAGATTTTCCTAGGGAGGTGGAATTGAGGGTCTAAGGATTTTCTGCATATGTTACAGGAAGTGAGAGACTGTTTTCTAAATGCTTACTGAACACATATGTCAATATCTTGCTAATTTACTTCTCTATAATGAGGTAAAAATAGGAGAGGATAAAAACAAAGGATAGATCAAGTTTTTTTGTTTTTTGTTTGTTTTCGTTGTTGTTGTTTGTTTTGGTTTTGGTTTTTTGCCAAGTTGCAAAGTTTGTTCTAGGAAAAAAAACCCATGCATTTTGTTGTATGAGCTTCAGAATTTAAATAGGAGAAATAAAATATTTTTCTAGCCTACTGAATAATTTCTTTATTTGCTTCATTCACAGTTCTGAATTTACTCTTCATTGATTCCTGTAATTTGACACGTATAATTTTTAGAATCTCATATGCAGTAACACTCCTTCCACAGAGTGAAGATCAGACATCAGATTAGATTGTGACTGACTACACTGGCAATAATGATAATGTTGTAAGAATAAATTGTTCTTCTCTGGCAAGCTCTTGAGATCGTATTGTTTATCTTGTTCTCCATTTTTAAAGGTTAACTAGCTCAACCTAATTTTATCAAGAGAAATCTAACTGGTTATATTTTCCTTTATGTATAAGATAAAATTTATCTTTATTTTCAGATTTCTGAGTTAGAAGGCCAATTTGCAATTGCAAAATTTTCTAATAACAATAAGTGACTGTTAAGTAGAGAAGACAACATCCATAAGAATTATTTTCTAAAGGAAACCATGATTGGAAAATTAAATTCTCTTGAAAGATTTTTGAAAATTCTCTTGTTTTGGCTACTTTCTTAGTCTGTCAAGCATCATAGAATCATAGAATCATAGAATTGCTCAGGTTGAAAAAAACGTTAAAGATAAGTCCAACCACAACCTAACCATGCTACTCTAACTCTAACAACCCTCTGCTAAATCATGTCCATGAGCACCGCATCCAAACAGTTTTTAAACACATCCAGGGATGGTGACTCAACCACCTCCTTGGGGAGCCTATTCCAGTGCTTAACAACCTTTTTGTAAAGAGGCGTTTCCTGATATCCAACCTAAACTTACCCTGGTGCACACTATCTTCACTGATATGAGCAACAAGGAATGGTAACACATGTTGTAGGATATTCTTATTTTACAAAAAGAATTTATTCTGTAATCTGAGTTTTGCTTGATCCAATTCCTTGAGAAAGAGGCTTCTAGATATCATTGAAGTGGCTCTTAGATATAGTTTTCTGTTCAGGCTGATTGTTCAAGGACTAAATCAGAATGTATTTAGAAGGGATGATGATTCATGAAAGAAAATTTTAAAGACACTTTCAGCTTTTATTCTGTGATACCACAGCACTTTGTCCATCGTGGACATGAGAATGATTTATTTTCCTCCTCTTTACAGCTTGTTTGACAATACAGAGATTCAAACAGGGCCACTGTTATGAACTTTGAGCCTTGTCTTTGCTCTTCTCTCCTGTCTAGTTAAAATCTTTTTTGAGCTGTTGTATTTAAGACAGGACAAGTACTTGGCTTGATGAGTACTACATGGAAAGGAACACTTAATTTGTGTCATATTATTTGTATGTGCTTGTATTATATGTGTTTTCTCAGAAGTGCTGCATCTGTGGTTCATGTTCAGCTTTTATCTGCTAAAAATTCTATGTCCTCTTCTGCATAACTGTAACTTAGATCCTCACTTCCAGACTTATGATGGGCAGTTGTGTATTCCTACCTGCAGAGATCTGCATTTGTCCTTGTTGAAATGTATCTGTCTTGCTAAGGATTGTGCTGAATACCAGCATAGTAGTCGGATGTCTCCCCACTGATGGAGTAAGCAGCCTGCGTTCTATGAAACAGCTACTAATGATATAGCTCCAATCCAGATCTTTGTGAAATCCTACTTTATATATCCTTCTGTGTTGACAATGAATTTTAGAACTTATTTTTATCCACCTGCATGTTCATCTTCAGGTAGTTTAAGTAGTCATGCAAGCCAATTAGAAATATTAGTGAAGCCAATATATATGACACTACAAAAGCTCATTGAAATAAATAGACAGCACTTGATTATAACAAATGCTTGGTAGTTTATTTCCTTATTTACTTGTTATCTTCTAGGTAGTCAGAAATAATTCATTTTTAAAAAATATTTTACAGGAAAAAAATTAAGCTAGTCCGTAATTCATCATTTTTGTATTTTAAGAAGATACATACCTGATGAGTACCTTTTTAAAGATATTTGTTAATAGGCCAAGCATCTTGGGAGAATAAGTATAATGGAGTGATGAATTTTCCAGCAGCCACACTAAACTGCAGTTTAAGTGCTGTTCTTTATCTGTGAGTTGTGTCTACAGAGGTGGCACTATCTACTAGATAGTAAGCAAGGCAATCGGTCACAGTCCAGCCAGGGAATAACAGAGTTTAGCAAAATCTAATTTATATCCATTGTACAGAACTTAATGCTGCTATGGCTGTAGTAGTAGCCCACTAGAAGTCTTACACCTGGTATACAGTCATGAGTTTGTAGATACCAATGCAGAATTTCCTGAGTTAGGAGAAATATTCCCAGAATTGTCACAGGGACCTTTTCTTTAAAACTTTTTCAGCCACTTTGAGGAAAGCACGTAACGGTTGCTTGGAAGAACTAATATCATCACTCCAAAAATCATTCACCTTTCTCCTTTCTCCCAGCATGATGTCATAAGGTATATGACATCCCCTTAGCCAGTTTATGTCATCTGTCCTGGTTCTGTCCCCTCCCTACTCCTTGTGCACCTCCAGCTTCTCAACACCACAAGAAATAGAAGCGTCCTTGGCTCTGTGTGAGTACTGCCATGCAACAACTGAAACACTGGTGTGTTATCACTGCTATTTTAATCAAAAATACAAAACATGACACCATACAAGCCTGTACCAAAAAAAAAAAGAAAAAAATTCCCTATCTTAGTCAAAGCAATACCAGATTTATAGTGCATAATATTTTAGTCAATTTTACTTTAAATGAGATGACATAAATGAGAAACAGAGAGAACTTTATAACATCTAGAGACAGAAAAAATAGTAATAAATAAAATGTAGGATTCCTGCATAAAAGAAATTAAAATCCTTCATTTACTCTGTTTATTTTTTGTGTATTTTTTAGTACTTTTTATGTAGTCGTTGCTATTAAACTTGACATTCAATTATAATTTTAGAGGTATTTTCCCATGTCCTTCCTCCCAATAAAAAGCTAAAGATGTCAAAAATGTGTATATATGCAAAACCATCTGGTAGAGGCAAAGTAATTCAACAGAAAGCTAGGTATCAGAAATGACTACTGTCTTAACTATTCTACAGGTTTTGATACGGAATGATAGCAATTTTATGAACTTTAAACATAAAGTAAACTTTCTAGCTGGCCTACTGGTTCCATTTCAGTCCTACACTTATTCCATGGGTTTTCTGTTTCTGACTGAATGTATTTACGCCTCTAAAACTGAAGTTAACACCGTTGGATATCCTTTTCACATAGGTTATATCTCTGCTTTTAAATTGTAGATGGGCTATAAGCAGTTCAAGCAATGGCTAGATTTCACACATTAGAGGGACTCCCAGGATTTTAAAATCCGTGACCAAAGGGATTTTTACAGGTTTTATGTTCTCTTAACTGAAATTTAGATAGTATATATATTGTTCTGGAGGATACAGCACTGCAAGCAACTTCATGGGCATGAATACTGGTAGGAATAAATAAAGAGCAACACGATAGGCCTTTCCAAGTGTGTTGGTGTGAAGTTAACAGAGGAGGGGACCTGGACCTCACACAGATTCTCTGCCAACTGCAGTATGTACCTCATTGCCACTGAATTCCATCTCATCCCACTACAAGAAGCCATGACACAAACTGTATCCTATTCATAAATTCAAATTGCACTTAAAACTACTGCATTACTTCCCTGTATTCATACTGAAAGGTTTTATTCAGAATCTTCTAACTTCCAGATTCAAACTTCTCATGAGTCTTCTGCTTTGGGTGTTACCTCCAATTAAAAAATAAATAAAAAAATAAATAAAAAGAGCTGTCCACATCCATGGCATTGGTAGAAAGCAGTGCTGTCCCTCACAGTGTTCTATCTGCTGGACAAAGTTTTGATTTTTAAAAAATTCTCTTTTCATGATTTATTTATCTGATTTTCTTAATGACCCTTCCTTAAATTCATTCAAATCTGAATCTATTTTTATCACATAGAATCTTCCAAAATGCGGACAGAATTCCAGATGAGAAATCAGTAATATAGCAACAGTATTTCACTGTATATACTTGAAGTGCTTTAAAAGACACTTTTCTCAGATAATATCTAGGTGGGTCCACAGGCTGTTACTTTCCACTGTCACAGTGGTCTTAAGAACGATATTCCTAAATATTCTTCTTCAGTTTGCAACTGATGAGAACTTTGCATAATTTTGTGTGTATTTCCTTATGTCTAAAACATGAAGAAAAAGGCTTTTACTTTCAATTTTGTTTTTGTTCTTTTTTATTTCCAAAGATAAAATGGATTTTTATAAAGGAGACATAAATAACTAATAATAGTAACAAGTATACAAATAATTTTCCCTGTTATCTCTTTAGTTGGAGAGAAACTAAGTTAGGACCTAGTCCTGTGTATTCTACAGTATGTTTACGAATGTATTGAAATATTTCTAAAACTGAAATTGAGTTTTATTGATATAAAACAAAACCAAAGATTAAGAACACACATTGTGCAAAATTTCTTATATGATTTTCATCCTTATTTTAATCTGTGCTTACAGCAACTCATATGAATTTAGATGTTCTTAATGACTCATTTAGTGTAATTACTTCTTTACAAAAATGTCATTAGTTTTTTTTCCAGCCATATCTAAAGTGGCCCTATCCTATCATTTTGTGATGTTTTTATTCACTTCTTTTGAACATTTACAATGTTTAATCAAAATGTTCTTTATCTGTTTTTTAATTTGTTAAAATTTCTCATAAATCTCCACACTTTGTAAGGCAGAAGGAAATAATGTCCATCATTAGAGCACAACATGGAACATTCTTTTGAAAGAAGAAATGATTAAACCAACTTAGTTAAAAAAAAAAAAAGTGCCACTAGCTGACAATATAAAGATCAAGAGACTAAGACATCTGTTTTTAATCTCTGCACATCTATCACCTGCATTCACTATGCAATTAAGAACATCATAAAGATCTACTGTGTGAAGAAGAGATTATCAGTTTCATAATTCAGAAATAATACCTCATAAATGTATACTTGTTTTACTTCTGTAGGTTATGCATGTTCATAAATATCTAAACTCACATAACAGTGTAAAAAATTGGGGGGGAAAAAAAAAAAGCAATCTTTAACTGGGTAAAAAGGAATAGAATTATTTACTAATTGAGTGTATTACAGAAGTGTTCATGTTGCTGTTAAAGACCTTGCTAGTGATTCCAACAGAAGCCCACTAATTTGAAAGCTTACTAATTTGTGATTGTATAGCTACGGAAAATACAGTAGCTCTGATTTGAAAATTACCATTTGATATAATTAGACAGTAATACCATCTAATTGCTTCAGATATTTTGTACATTTTGTTAAAAAAGAGAGCTGATTATCACACTAGACTGAACTTGAAAAAGAGGATATTTGCACCAAAAAAAAAAGGGCATAGTTGGCTGATATTCAAAAGATTTTCTTTACTATTCTCATAAACAATTGATTTTGCATTGAATTTTAGTTGCTATTCCAATTAATATTTCTCTATTTGGCTTTCTAACAAAATGGAAGGTAGTGGAACTGATAATTTCTACCAATAAAAATATACTTTTTTTTTTTTTTGCCTTTATTTCTCATATGATGTTCTTTCTTGGAAAACAGTATGTTGTTTAAACACTGGGAGAAGTTGTCTTTGGTAATATTCTCAGAAGAAGCTTAGAAAAAACAGCATATTAGTGATCATATCCTGATTGTGAGAATAAGCCACTCTCAATTTCTGTTGTTTTATGCTTGCCCATAGTTTTTCTTCCTACCTGTAATACTGCAGCAGCAAGTAGGACATGGTATTTCAGTTTATTGGCTTGTTTTTCTAGTAAGCAAAAATGATGCCTTTAGAAATGCACACCCAACAGAACAAGAAAATGGGAAAGAAAAATGTCATATGAACAAAATTTTTTTCAAAATATACATTTGTTACTGAATGCTTACTTTATATCTTCAGTAGTATAGTGGATTGAATATGCACAGTTTATCGAAGAAAATAGATGAAGAATAGTTTTGGATCAGTAATAGTTTTTTTCTGGACATCTTATTTTATTGGGCCACAATACCTGCTGGAAAACCTATACGACAGGTGAAAAGGACTGAGAGCTCTATATGCTTCTAAATCATTCTTTCAGGATGCAGACTAACAGATTTATTAAAAGCCAGTTTAGGTAATTCAGACATGATCAAAGAGGAGACTTCTGGAAAATGTGTACATCATCTACATTTGTCATTTAATTCACAGGAGTAAATTAAGATCCTGGCCAGCACACTGTTCAAGAATTGGTTCCTAGTATCAGTTTTCAAGCCAAAATATGATATTTAAATCAAATGAAATGGCTTCCCATGTTCCCCTTCCTGCAGTGGGTAAATTCTGCCCTCAGTCATGTTTTGTACACAAGGAGAATGTCTTGCTGGAATGATAAAGCTTCACCTTGTCTCTAGTGTGGGAATGGCCAGTTGAGTCATCTAATCTATTTAAATATATAGTTCAGTCAGTGCCTGTCTCTATCTCTGGAAATCTATATAGTCTGCTGCAATTCTTAAACACCAGGGTCCTGGTCATTTCTTAAAAGATTAAATGAAAACCCTTTGCATATTTAATTAATTATTTCCCCCCCCCCCCTATAAAAAAACGTTTGTGAGCATTTCAGAACTGTAAATCAATATGCTGATGTAATGTGCTTCAGCATTTTCCTAACTTTTCTGAAACAAGAGTGATATAATTTAAAGTGGCATCATTAATCCATATTAAGCTGCTAGACACCCTTTAATTCTTAACCACACATGAACAGATCAAAAGTCCATCAGGCTGGCACCTTGCCACTATCAGCAACCTCTAACAATAACTTCAAAGGATGATATAAAATCCTCAGAGGAAACCTTGATACATAGACTGTTTCAACTTGTGGACCAGAAGATTGTTTTATTCTACATGGCAAATATTTTATCTCCTCTATCTTCTGGATAAAGCTGTTCTGATGGTAAAGATATTCTGATTATTCTCTACTGCTTTTTATCTGTATATCTAAGATAATCATGACTATAATGTTCAAAATATATCATTACAGGAGAGTACCTTTAATCTCTAGTGAAGCTAGCATTCATTCAAATGACAAAATTACTATCATAGCTTGCTTTGCCTATTTCAGAGAGAGCAATTCAAGGATCTCAGATAGTCTCTGAAAACTATTTAATCTGCATTACTGACAAACAGCTTACAATATTTCACTGTAAAAATCATGCACACTGTCATAAATCTAGCAATCACTCAAAGATAGCCAGCATTTAATGTTTTTTGCCTATTCATTTTCTGGAGGGACAGCTGAGAGTTAAAAACAAAATTTTTTTAAAAATTAAATTGCTTTTGAGCTAAGCACATGTATGCCAAGTCTCAGCATGGAAGGAATTTTAGCTGCAGAGCAACCTCATACAATAGTGCTTTAGAATAGAAATGCCAAAGAACAGACCCTTAACTACAGTATTGTGGCTCTGGTATGGGTGCCACTGTGATGAAAGTACTCTGATATAAAAGTGTCTGCCATGAAAATAAAGACAGAGAGACGGCTTTGTAGGTGGAACTTGATTTCTTTTATGTAAAGACTGACCCAGGCAGTCAGAAGGGGAGAGTAAAAGGGCAAGGCCCACATTATATGGGCACGTAGCTGCCTGAGCAGGGAGTCAGGGAAATAAACGCTGTGTAGAATGTGTGTTATTCCAGCATCATTTCCCACACCTGTAGTAACATTAATGATTTTACACAGCTTTTCTGTTTTCTCAAAGATGAGAATAAAGTTATTTATATTTTTTTGAAACCTCTTAGCCTGCACTGAAAACGTTCCATGCAGTATTTTTAGAAATGCTACTGGCCTTAGACTAGCAAAAGAAGACTGAAAAGCATGATGTTTTAATAAAGACAAGTCCTTTGTTCTTAAGCAGTGTGGCTGATGTCACATCAACCTCATGAGTCTATGTAGAACTACCTACTTAAAACTTATATGGAAATAAGTGCGGGTCTCGTGGAAATGAGAGGTTGTAAGATTATGGATCTAATGAAGAGAAACCTCAATTGTTAAATAAAACAGTAACTTTAAAGAGGAAGTGTTTAGAATTAGCCTGATCATTTGTCATTTATTTTTCAATTTGCTGTTACTAATTTTTTGGATGAGATCTGTTTATTTAAAAATGCTGTTTTAAAGGGATAGTCAGTCCATTATTTTTATGGAATGTAGACATGTTGCTCTATTACAAGATGTCTACAAGATGTACATGTCTACAATAGCAACTGCAAAGTTGTGTTCTATTAAGTAGAATCATTGTGAAATTACTTGAATTCTTAATAAATATTCAAACCCTGTATATTCTGGCTTATTTATAAAACCTAGAGTTTTTATATGACTATCTGCAGAAACATGGTTCAATGTCTGAAAAAAAATTAGATTGTTCATTCTGTTTATTTATTTATTTGTAAATGGGGGTGAAAATACTTAATGAGTTGAAGAACTTTTAAAAAATAAATTTATACAACTCATAAATATTTATTTTTGTTGTTTTTGCCAAGTTTGTAGCTCAGTATAAGCCGGCTTCTTACAGATTTGCAGAATGATCAGTCTAAATTTGTGCTGTACTAAGAACAGTGATAAAACATCATCCATGATTTCTTATGAATACATTAATCTTTCACTTTCATAGGTTCTTCTACAGTAGGATTTGGAAATAGTAGTCTCATGCCTGGATTAATGCAAATGTATGAGAAGTTATGCACCATCTATTGATAGCCCCTATCTAGGAATATTGGAAAAAGCATGAAGATATTCCAAGACTTGAGAAAAAGATTGGGGATAGTACTGTAGACAAGAAATTAATCAATCCACACAGGCTAAGAGCCAGATAATATTTGAGAACTTATTTCTAGCCCCAATTCGTGTGTGTTGAGATTTTACACAAGGTGATTTTGATTCATTTGCTTATACCTTCTTAGGTGCAGGGGATATTTAAGTCCATTTAGCCTATAACTGAACCAACAAGGTCTCCTCTAGCAGTGAATATTTATATACTAATCACTTAAATTTTTACTGGGTGGAGTTTATATTTTGCCACTTGAGGGCATCCTGTCATTAAGTTCTGTAATAGAGCAACATGTCTACATTCCATAAAAATAATGGACTTCTGCTGAAAGAGTGGCATTTGCCCAAAGTGCTGATGAAGCTGAGGAAGTGATAATTTACCATATAAACAGGCATTTCCAAGAGCATAGGTCAAACAGGATTGAATTTCAGGAAATGCTAAGTCAACAGAGAAGGAAAAGTATCACAGATGGAAGAAGATGGAATTTGTTTTGCAGATGCCAGCAGTTTTCACAAATGTCTATACGCTTTGCCAAAACTTGATCACATCAGAGTGAGATGATTTGACCTAGTTGCATGCACAGACAGATGATGGATTTACCTCCATTCCTGCTAATTCATGCACATTTTGGCTTTCAGTAAAGAGAATGATTACAGGATTTTCAAGTGGAGATGACTCTAAGCTGTAATAACATGATAATAGGAACCCCTTTATTTAGTTAGGGTCTTCAATATTCCTATATGTGTGGAAGTTCAACAATTATGTAGTCATACAATACGGTTCCTAGATGCTTGGAGATTCTACAGCGTCTATTGCATCCAGGTCATGTTAAATATGGTTCTGCTATCCAGCGATATAACAATTGTATCAGTGTGTAGATTTATACTAACAGTATCATAGTAAATTGTTCACTGATTTCTTTCTTTTAATTTTGTTTTAACATACAATATTACATAAAAACTTTCACCTGTTTATAGATTTGACCACGACAGACTTTGACGGTATCATAAAATGTTTTCTTTCTGCTGAGTTAGTAGTATTAAATCTTATAGGCACAGAAGTTGCAGACAATAGTCTGATAACAGATTCTCATCAGGAATTTACTGACCTTGATGGTAAAATAATGGTACATTCCATATTTCTATTTCCTCTCTGCAATAGCTTCCTCCATATAAAGTACGGAAAACTGATTATGAGCTGTGCTGATATAAGATTTCCTCTTTCCATACTTGGCCCTCAGTCAGACTTTTTTCTCTCCCACCTTATAACTTTTTCTCCACCTAGGTCAGAAACCACATGCTGTCCCTTTATTAACCTGCCATTTAATCAGCCCTTCTCAATAGGCCCATAAACACAACCCTCACAATAAAACTTTATGTGCAAGAAATATGCTTCTATTTAACAGTCAGTTTAACTTCTCCTGCTTTTCGTTTTTCTTTCCCCCTTCAAATGATACTCACAAGGGGAAAGAGACTCATTCACACTCCTTTCCACATGCTTCTTTCATCTCCAATCACACTCACACATTCAACTGACTGAAGTCTTCCCAAGGAGGATCTCTGATGTTTTATTCTGAATCCTTCAAACCATCCAACTGTTTCCTAGTCTCCCCATTAAGATCTCAGCCCACAGCCACAGATTGGTTGCTCCATTTTGTTGTGGTCTGTTCCACACTGCTTGAGTTCCTATGAAAAATGGGTTAGAGAGAGCAGCTGCCTGGCTCCTCCAGTTCTTCACTCATCTTTCCACATAATTTTGTCTGTGTGTGAGCTGAGGACAAGCCATTGCTAGCTTCATGGCTTCCACTGTGAAATGACTTTGTTCTCCACTCTCTACTGAAAAACAAAAGTGGACTTTCAGTTCCAACATCCTACAGCACTGTGTGATCAGCCAGCCTCTTAATGTAATCCTGTCACTGCCTCTTGTTCCATGAGGTCATCCCCAAAGTCTAGTTCCTTTTTAAGGAAAATTCATAGCCAGAGAACTGTGGTATTTTCTGGTGAATTTTTTCACTTAAGACATTTGAAAAGGATATCCTTGAAGTTTGATTATAGTAGTTAGCCATGAAAATAAGTTAACATGAAGCCATCATAATATAAACAGATGAGAAGGGATGTGGGAACATCCCAGGGAAGGCTCACTGACTGCTAATCTTCTACTCATTACTCTTCCCCAGGCACCTGTCACTGCTCAGCATTGGAGAGATGGATATTTGGTTTGTCCTTATACAATTGTTTTTATCTTCCAATGAAAGAAGGGAGCTGTAAAAAAGAAGAAAAATAACTTTTTTTGATGAGCCAAGAGAAAAACAAAAAAATCACTATCTGCTTGGAAACTTCCCAGCAACAATTACATAGAAAAATGGTAGGGGAGGAAAAGTGATTTCCCTTTTCCTGAGTGCACTTTATTGTGCACACAGTCAGAGGTTTAAAACTGAGTTCATCTTATTTCATAGATGTCAGCTGAAAATATCCATACTTCACTGCCCTATCTTTTGTAGTAGGTAGGGTTAACAACATCTCAAAGGAACCCTAAACCCTTGCAAAAATTGTATATTCTATCATGGACACACTGCTAATTATGGAAGGGAAAAAATAGCACACTAGTCAATTATACTGTAGAAAGCTAGGCTATCATACACTTCCTGTTGCTTACTTAGGTTCAGAAGTAACTCAAGGAGTTTATCCAAGACACCTTAGAGCAGAGATCTCCTTTCAAAAGCACAAAAGAAGTTGCAGTCATGAGACATTAAAGCAGTCATGACAACAGGAGAAAGAAACAGAAACAAAAGGATAATTGATTGAGAAGCTATAAGCAACTGAATATTAGGTTTATTTTCATTGTCTAATACAATTTTGCTAAGTTTTTAGTTTTCTATCATTAAGATTATTAGAAGCTGCATTAGCATTAGCAAAAGGTCATTAAAGGAATATACTTAATCAATTATCATTTAGTTAGGAATCTAAACAAGAGGAAGATTATGAATTTTGATTAGTCTAGTGCTACTTAGTCCTTGTAAAGATTGAAAATAGCAGTCTATCTAATATATATATATGTATATATATATGATGCATTTAATGCAAAATAGAACTCTGCTTTATTAGCTATATGAAGATATTGTCTGTTTGTGTGCTGGTGCACAAAATTATAAGGATGCCTTAAGTGCAAGCACTCTACATGTTGTACTCTCCTTTGTAGAGTGTTTTCACATGATGTCATGAACCAAGTCTTCATTGAATGTATTCTTAGGGCATCAGCACATATGACTAAGAGAAATTCTTAAAGACTATAATGAAAAGGACAATTTGAAGCCTCTTTCTCTATTCCTATACTATTTTTTGTACTGTTAATTTTAATAATCATCTGATATAAAACAGAGTAATGTCAATAGGAATTACTCAGTGACATCAGAAACTGATTAGGAAAATTCTATAACTGCCTTGTTTCTTCTGGAAGCAAACAAAGCTTTGGAAAAACTGAATGTCTGCACTCCAAGGAAAATTTGTCCTGGGCAGGACTCTAAGTAGAACTCTGCAATAGCAGGTCTGTGCAGATTAGTTCAGAGAAAGGCATTGAAATGATACAAGGTTTGTTCTCAAAAATTGCCGTTTAACTATAAGCCACTGATCTCTTTTTAAATCATTTAATGTAATACAATGTTTCATGTCCTCTATATTGCAGATATCTATCTTCACTATGCTTGCACATTTGTAACATCTAAATCCTATTTTTTGATTTCCAACATCTGTCACAAAGCTAGAAAAATTAAGAGGACATGTTTCTTATAAACAGTCTTGCACTCTGGGATGCTATTTCTCTAAGGACAATGGATCTCTTCAATGGTAGACATAGCTCTGTTTTCTCACCAGGAAACAAAAGACTTTGGTTTTGCTTTTTGTCTGAAGCAAAAGGTTGGTAACATGTTTTAATGACCTTACTGCCTTTCTGATATTCACAGAATCATAGAACGCTTTGGCTTGGAAGGGGCCTTTAAGATCATTTAGTTCCAACCCCCCTGCTATAGGCAGGGACACCTTTCTCTAGACCAAGCTGCTCAAAGCCCTGAATGCTTCCAGGGAGGGGGCATCCGCAACATGTCTGAGCATCCTGTTCTAGTGTCTCAGCACCCTCACAGTAAAGATTTTCTTGCTAACATCCAGTCTAAATCTACTACCTTCCCTCCATTTTGCAGTACTGTCTAATCTTTCTTCTAATTTTTCTTTCAAATCTTAGGTTATTCTAACCAATAATGCAAAAATAGGCAAATTCTTCACCATTTTAAACACTTCCCAACAGATTTTGAGACAGGAAGATTAATGGCTTAAACTGAAGTGCACATGGATTACACCAGTGAAAAATCGGTGCACTCAGAAACTGTTTCCACATGCTCTCATCTTCTGTCACTTAAATTGCTACCAAGAACATTGTGTAAAACAATACAATTCTCATGATGAACATCCTAACATCCCTCTAGCGTATATCATTCATACCAATCTTTTCACTGTATGGCTGATTATAGCACTGGAAAGCATTTCACCACATTCCTTTGGAAATATTATTTAAAATCTCTGATAACTGCCAACTATCTTAATATTATCTTCAGACTGTTTAGTGGTAACTCAGAGAATTTAAATTGCCTAAAGTTGGGTTAGCTGAAGTGGATTAGCTGAATTGTCTGATTATCAATTAACAAAAATAAATTAAGACTTAGCTTTTTCCAGTCTTTTTTTCCTACTGTACATGAACATATCCAGCAGAGTATTTCTTTATTAGTAGCCTTTTTATATGTTTACAATCTCATTATTTTCAACTCAAAATGGATTAACAGATTTCAATAAACCCTTAAATTCCTTAATTTATAGGGTAATTAAGTATATGCTATAAACAGGGCTTAAGTAGTAGGAATCTGATACACTCATTCATATTTTCCATTTTTTTTTCCCATGGATTTCAAAGATCTTCACTTTCAAGGTGTTTAATCCTTGCAGTTGGAAAACACAAGAATGAAATCAGTTATTATATATACATTAAAAAGTGTTACCTGAAGAATGCGAACTTATTTTTTCAAATGCCTATTGGATTATAGGCATTATAGATACGACTATAGATAAGTGGGAAGAATACACTCACATATTTCATGACAGTATTATGTAGTACATAATTTAAGCCCTGTAGCTTCCTATTTCCTTTTTTTCTACAGGAGAGCAATGGAAACATTCAATAAAATTGGAAGACAAAAAAAAACCTCTTAAAAGAGAACTTTATGTAATTTATCTGTATAAGAAGTTCACGAGATATTACTAAAGTTAGCAGAGTAACATTACAGGAAAACACGTGGAATATGTATGTAAAGAGAGAACATCTACTACTGTATATGAAAAGATTAAGAGATTATATAAATAGGTGCAGATAAACTGTGAAATCCCTTTGTGGACTGACTATTTCAAGTTGAATTTCTGAAAGTCTTAGGTAATGCTTTATTTTACAAGCCACCACCTCAGATTGCTCTTACTAGGCTGAATTTTAGACAGTTTTGGGTTTGTCATAAAAACAGAGGTTTTGTGTGGCAGTTTTGTGGTAAAAATTGCCACTGTTTGGTGAAAAACAGTGGAAAGTTCTATAAAATAATGTCTTTATCAGTTACAAACTGTTAAGGAAAATGATAAGAATGCATATGTATCTTTCTTTAATGCTCAAAACAGTAGGTGAAGTACAAATGAAAAACAGATATACAAATTAATTTATCAAATATAGATGATTTTTGATAGTATTTGGTTAGACTTTATTTGAAAGGAGACTGACTATTTATTTGTATTGAAATGAATTTGCAAACATGCAAATCACCTGTTGTCTTTTTTCACATTCAAAAGTAGGGCATGCCTCAAAACATCATCTTAACTGTTCCTCAGATAAAAGTGATTGTAGATAAAAAGAGAAATGCCCATGGAATCTTTTCCTTCTTTTTGTCTTGGGGATATCAGTAACGTTCCTTTCTCTGCTGTCTGTTCTCTATTTGTTTCTTTGCTTTTCCTACAGCTCTGAGGTGAGATAGACCCTTGCACATCACAGCAATGCTTTGAACTTCAGATACGTGTGAGCACGATACATGATTCACATCACAACCCCCATTACTGAGCTTAGTGGAGTTCAAGAACATATCCTTTACCATTCCCAGACTTTTAGGCTAATGTGCCTCAAAACATCGTCTTCAGCCTCACTTTTTTAAAAACACTTGTCTCCATATATTTAAGCTTCTCAGGGTAACTGCTATATCAGTCTTTCAGTTTGCAAGATACTTATTCTGGAATCATTATCATTCCATTAAAAAACAATAATAAAAGAAAAATTCACAATGCTTCCTTTTTCAATTTTCATTTCTCCCTGACACTTTCTCTCTTTCCTCATTTCTGTTCCTAAAATTCACCTGCACTACAGGGACATGAACCTTGTTTGTCTGCTTACTTAGCCCCACTTTTAGAATCCTATGATAGATCCCAGAGAAGTCTTTTCTCTGACCATAACTCAAAATACTCACTGCCATATCTCTTTAGTAAAAGGAGACCACTTTACAAACTTCACCACACTCACCCTGAGAGAAACAGCAGCCGGAAATAACTGGCAAGAGCTTTTTTCCCATTCCTTGAAAACAGTTCCTACTTCATAATTCAAAAACCAATACTGAAGGAAGAAATTAGTATCTCCTTTTAATATACAAAGATTTGTATCCTACATTACAATTACTTTTTCAAACCGTACTTGTTGGAACTTGTGCTTCTTTACCTTTTTTTTTTTTTCTCCTTTCCTTCTTTTGTCTCCCATGAGAATGTGCTGCAGGATCATTTAACTGGGCCAGGTAAACAGCTGCATGAAATTGGCAAAACTATTTCCAAAATGGAACTGGCCCTGGGAGGAGTTTATTCATGTTTTCTGGTCCTGTACTGGACCAGAATGTAATAATATCTCATGGGACTCATCTGGTACACACAGAGGCTGTTCTGATAGGTCTGCACACTTAGCATAGTTTAGATATCAAAAGATAAGCGTCCCCCAGGTAAATGAGACTGACCATACACAGGAAGAATAAAATTACCTCTAATTACTGAAAACTGGATTATTTTCTAGATGTATTGTATTAGGAGCAAATTTTTACACATAGTAACCTACAGAAGAATCATGACATATATAGGCAATAAAAATAAAACTTAAAAAGATGGAAGCCATGTATTATTTTCTCTTTGTGAAGATTTACCTAATTTACAAACAAGGTTAAATTGGTGAAACGAGAATGTAAAATCATACAGAGGACTTGAAAGTTTCTTCCATGCTAAGAACAGAAGGTTGTCCATGAAGATGAGAATCACTGTTTGCACATGTGTTAACCAGGTACTATAAGTTCATAGTCTGCTTTGCTGTTGTGAAACTATTTCAGACAGGGCTGGAAACTGCAGCTGTGTTTAAGAAAGCAGACCTCTGAGATAATCAATTCTGCTAGGTAAACT
Organism: Chrysolophus pictus; assembly: GCA_037305975.1. Classification (NCBI taxonomy): domain Eukaryota; kingdom Metazoa; phylum Chordata; class Aves; order Galliformes; family Phasianidae; genus Chrysolophus; species Chrysolophus pictus. Next base: position 15,817,429 of record CM074579.1, read on the forward strand.
TCTCATATTATTGAGAGTTCTTTGTTGTAAAGTTAAGAAGAATGAAGGTCATGTCCAAAACAATCAGAGCTGGGAATGGCTGATGCAGTAGATTTGTGAAATAGAAATTGTCCAGGAAAATTTGTAATTCAAACAGTGGATCATAGAAAGGAGTCATGAAGTAATTTAAACATGCTTATCGTTATTCGAGATCTTAAAAAAAAACAACTTTTAAGAATCCAGATGTACTAAATAGATACAAAATACAAAAAAAATCAGGAATTCTACAAATTAAGCTAAGACCAGGTTTATTTTTCAGAGGATGTCCAAGGTAAGATAGTGGTCACAAAGAGACAAAGGATGAATGAAAACAAGAACAGAACTAGAAAGAAGTTTAAATAATCTTCATTTATTGCATAGTGCCTACTATCAGACTCATATGCAGCATGTTTTCAGTCCTGATTTACAAAAAGTTGGATATACAATTTTAGGCAGTGACAAGCTGATAGTATAAATATCACACACACAGGTGTGTGCTGATTCTTATTGTGTGCATCACCTAAATTATCAAAAGTGTTCTTTATTTAATGCTGTATTTTATGTAAACTATAACTGAATCACTTTGTGCAAAAGAAAACAAGGATTCAAAAGGTTGCTAGCAAAATCTGCACTCCTGGAATGTTTTTTTGTTTGTTTGTTTGTTTTTTGGGGTTTTTTTTTCAGTGAAAAAGAAGTGGAAATACTTTTCTGTGTCACCTACTACATGGAATTAAGAGCTGGGGAAATAATGTATATAGAAATCATTCTGCATCTGAAGTGTAGAAAGTAAGGGAACAGCAGTAGCATTCAGCATTAGGGTATTGGCTTTCTTAGATATCCAGTAATGTAACATAAATAGCTCAGTTGAGACCTCCTGGAAAAAAAAGAAAGAGGAGGTGATGAATTTTCACAAACTCATGACCCTTGCTGTTGCACAGGGGGAAGGGTAGGGTCCAGCCCTCCAAAGGCACTAGGTTTAATGAGTAAGTAAATACCAAATTTATGAAAATGCTTTGTAGTCTACAGGAAAAGAAGATACCACTCATGGATGCAGCTAACGTTCTATGAGGGGGCTATTAAATCACTCTGTAGTGAGAATGATCAAAAACTTTTCAGGGAGACTACATCACACTGGAAAAGATCCATTATAAAATTAATATTTTTACAAATCAAATCCTAGAGTGCATTTGGAAACTGACTTCAAATTTCCTGTCCAAAAATCTATGCAGCCATTTACTGTCTCTCATAATAAAAAGTAAAGAGGCTCAAAGATTATATGAAACAGTCTAACTGGGCCAAAACAAATGGGTTATTTGAACACAGTCACATGCAAAATATTGCATACAACTCTTTTGTCCTGATTTTGGATTCTTTTCTTTAAATCTGATCTTTTTTACTCTCAAGCTTCAGGGGAGTGAACAACCAACAAACAGCTTGTTCCATAATGCCTAGATTTTCACTTTAGAAGCTGGTTGCTTTTCTTTGGATCACCAGAAACTGCATTCTGCTCTGTGCGAAAAATCACAGGCCCACAGCTTGATGTCATGACCATGCAACAGTAAACTTTCTGGTTAGTACAAGGAGATGGTCTGCCTCTCAAATGAGCAGGAAGAAAGAAGATTTATATTTGGAAAACTATATCCACAAAAAGAAGAACTCTGGCAAAATTTAAAGTCTACAGTTATAACACTGGCAGATACTTTCTAACTTCTCAGATCTCTTTGAACGTATTCAGTGGTTTTGTCACCGGTAAATAAATTTCTGATACAAGAAAAAAATGATTTTCCCTTACAAAAAAAGCAAGCAACAGTAAAAATTCTCTTAGAACAAACTTTTACAAGGAATTTGTTCCTGATGCCCATAAGGACAGAAGAAGGAATATTAACCTGTGATAAATCCGAGCAGACGGAGTGCTGAAGCCCTGTACCAGTACACACATAGCAAGATGAAGGGCTCAGTCTCCTAAGAGACACCTCAACGAGGGATGACTTGATGAGGAGATTAGACCTGAAGGATGTCTTACTATCCTGCTGGTGAAAAAATGTCAAAGGTTCCTCCAGACTTTGCTGGGAAGGAGAACTTTGGCAGTTCTCCAGCCTACCATTTGGCCTCTTCTCAGCTCCATGGTAGCAGCCTTCTGTGAGCAAGGGCTAGGGATAATAGTCTGTTTAGACAACATGCTGACAATGGTACAGAATAGAGAGCTGCTAGTGCAAGTTGATTTGGTGAAAACAATTCTCAAGAGCCACGGAGTTGCTGAAAAATTACCAAATCAAATCTGGCTCCTTACCAGAAAGTGGAGTTCCTTGGAATTTCAGTCTCTCTGTTTCAGAGGCTTTGCAGTCTATCCAGGATACATCAGAGAGTTTCTTCAGAAAACAACACAGCTATAAGGAGGCAGTCACCAATCTCAGGTGGCAGTTCATGGTGGAGTAACTGAATTCAGAGATGCAAAGAACACATGAAATCACCCTGTCTATCTTATCACAGAGGGGAGAAAGTACCGGTAACTCAAGCTCATTTCTCTTCTTTTCCATCTTTTTCAACTCAGTAAAGGGTTCACCCCTCTGGAAGACAATTCTGTAACTTGTCATGATTTCTTGTCAGAAGGTTTTTCATTGTGAAAATTATTTTCTTAATCTTTTCTACTGTTGGCTATGCCCACATATACAATTTTTTATGTCTTTAAATTGGTTAGCCACAGATTTATAATACTGAGAACTATTTTTCCTCTTATATTATTTTCTCCTACGTGAAAAATGAAGCAAAACATTTTCTTACTTCAGAAGTTACCTTTTCAGCAAGAGTGAGATTCTAAGGAGCTCTTGTTCAATATTCATTTGGCAATGGTCCTGGAGAACCAGCTCTAGCTGGCTGTGGTGGAGCACTGGGGGAGAATCAGATGACTTCCAGAGATCTTTCCAACTTCTGTCATTCTGTGTGAAACTTAGAACTGTTCTTAAAGTTCTTTACTTTAAAAAAAATAAATAAATTCTAAAGCAAAATTATTTTTGTGATGAAAATATCAGCCACATCAGCCAACAAACCAATTTCAGACAGGGTCCAACATAACTTCCTCTGTGCAGATGTGTACAATATGAGAAATAAGCAAGAGGAGTTAGAGATGCACACATGCCTGTAAGGTTATTGTCTTACTGGCATCGTGGAACTGTGGTGGGCTGGTTCCCATGATTGGAGTGCTGTACTGGAAAGATAAAGGCTCCTCATGAAGGACAGGCAGGGGAGATGAGAGATTCTTACCTCCTTTATCCAAGCGACACAGGAGCCAACAAGGAGAATGCTGCAATGTTGTCTGTTCACAAAATTAGCTTTCCCTTAGACACGTACTTAGTACCAGAGTAAGATGTTTTTTAAGTGCAGTTTGGGGCACAGTATATAAAGAGGGCAAGAGAAGAACAGCCAGTGGATTAATTTTGGCCATCTGTGAATGCACACATTTTAGATTCATGAAGTTCTTTCAATGTCCTAATTGGCTGCTGTTTTTAAATGACTTATTCTTACTTGAGAGCCTTGCACAACAGGAATAAAGATAAGGTGTTGCCTCTGCACCCACCACTTTGTCCTCAAGAGTGCTAAAACAGATTTAGAAAGAAGTAGAGAGCTGAGCTAAAGAGAAAGCAGTCAGATCATCACCTGATCACAACTGGAAAAGCCCTTGTCTGCAGCAGACTATTTAGATTTTAAAAGTTGTGGGAAGGTGGAAAAAAGGTGAAAGAAACAGCAATGCACAGAAACACAAGCTACTAACATACATGTGCTTAAGCATTTTTTAGTCCTGTCTAATCTAGTTAAAATTTAAAAAAAAGTAACAGTAGTACGAAATGAAAATTGGGTATTAAATTTTGGACATCAATGACACTGTGTAAATCCTTTTACATCCATGTAAATTCTTAAAACATTATTTTAGAACAGCAGATATTCAGTGACATTTTTAAAGTTAAATGCTCTGCAGATGTGCCTACAGTAATTTCACAGCTTAAACCTGAGGCACATGGAATTTAAAACAGAACTTTGTCACTGTAACATTACACAGATCTTCCTCCATTGAAAAAGACAAGCAGTAGGTACATTAACTCCATACAGTCATTACTTTAGCAGAATACTTCTTAGTGCTAACATTTCTATTTCCCCACTGAAGCATTATGTACTTACATGGCCTCCATTATTATAGCTCTTCCAACCATTTCTTATGTATTTAGCTGTCAAAGCACCCTGTGAGACAGAAAAAGATCATTTATTCCAATTTTATGAGATGAGAAAACAGGACTCAGAGGATTGGTGACTTATCTAAGGTCACATAGCAGTGGCCCTAAGTCAGCCTTCTCAAGCAACAGGCTTAGCACCTTCACTGCTGAATCAACCAGATATCCTGCTTGAAACAGACTGTGAGTAGTGCCTCAGTGAATACATTATGAGATCAAAGAGCCCACTGCTGAATTAGAGCCTTTTATCACAAAATATTGATTACAGAAATCTCAGTTCTCTCAGAAAAGCAAACAAAAGCTCATTGACTGGTCAAGAGTATCCATTTTACTTGGAGGAGTACAGTGGTATGTAACTGAAAGTCTATCCTGCCAGAATACAGACCAACAAATAGTAGTTAAAACACGAATGCCTAATTTTTACTTTTAATGTCCTTCATAACCATAGTAGAAAGAGATACACCAACACTATCAGTCACAGTTCAGCATCGAACAAGAAATACTTTACAGCTATACAAGAGCAGACAGGGAATTTCCCTGGACTACTCCCAAATATACAGACTGATATGTGGCCCTGCAAAAAGCAGTACTTTTGCCCGTTTTCTTCTTTCCAATGTGCGTAACTACCAAGTTTTAAATTCTCAGTATTTTCTTGATAATCATACTATCAAGGATTATTCTTAACTTTATGTTTAGTAATGAAGAACTTGGCCTTGATTGTTAAAATTTTCTTAAACATCGGCTATACTGCAAAATGCACACAGACACACACATCTACTCCAAAACTTTTTGTGAACATGTTCATCAGCTAAAAATTCTTAGAGATGCTGTTGCTTGAGTTGCAAGCATATCTGTCCATCTCCATATCAGGTACTGCGTGGGAAAGCTCTGTGTTGTATAAACTAGAACTACACCTGCTTTACAAGTGTCTATTTCTTTGAGAAAAAGCAGTTACAGTCAAGGTGCAATGTGTACACAGACCATATGTATTTGGAAAAGCAACCGAACTGAACTTTGTCATAGATGTTACCGCTAACAAGATGTGATGATTTTTCATAGTTTAGGAAAGAATCTGCATTACATACGTTCCTAATACTTCTTCAGATTCTGTATGTCAGGTGTTAAGAAAGATTTATGTTAGGAATCTTAAAGGAGTCAGGTTACATATGTAAATAAATATGCAAATAAATATGGCCTGTATGGGTGAGATCTGCAGATGCAACTCCTGTCTGTGACAGTAGAAGCTGTATTTTTCCACAATTACCAGATATTATTACCAGGCAGGCTAGGAAGTTCACTCTTAGATTGAAACTAAGCTTCCAATTTCTCTACTTTAAAAGCAGGGAAATGAGTTTCAGAGATTTAACACAAGAACTAGCATATAAATGTCACTTTCTCTATACACAAATGCCCTCATATTATGAATCTAATTCACATTATCCTCTTGCAATGTTGTGCTTTTAGAAGGGAGAAGAAAATACTTCATCTTCACAGTTTTCTTAGGTGACTTAAAGGCAAACCAAGATGTAAGCTTGTTAATAAATAAATGTACTACTTACCAAAACATCATTACCGAATCTATCTGGAGACACTACCATAATTTCACTGTTATGAGTAAGAGATTTAGAAAGAGAGTGGCCTAAAATACAGTATAAATAAATTCTCTTAGAATAAGAGCAGCTTATCTGAGATGCAGAGAAGGCAAGAGGCTTTCTACATCAGTAAAACCACTGTTAATAGAGATAGAGTAATGTTTACAACAAGGTGGCGTGGATTAAATTATCATTCCATATTATCCTTAATAACTTACTTTCTAAAAGAAAGCTAACATTCAAAAAGATGAATCTTAAGGACTCTGAGTATCACTTGCTAAAAGTTAATGCAAGAGGATGGCATCCAAATTTAACTTAGATTCTTGATTGTTAAAGTGAGATTCTAGAAAACTGAGGGCAACTCTGAAACCACCAGCCAAATTATTACACTGTATTGGATTCCATTTTAACTTCTACAGCTAAACTACTATACATTGTCTATCTAGTTGCATTACTTGATCATGTCTCATTTATGTATGAAGATAAATAAATTCTGTCAGTAAGTCCTGAAAATACGTTTTCAGAATATCATTCTTGAGAGAGAATTATATTGGCAGGTATTAGTGTCTGGTAAGGATTTTCTATAATAATTTTTATGTAATTTCTATAATTTTCATAATTTTCTATAACAATTTCTATAATAATTTCAACAATGATACATAAAAGAATATTTTCCAAACTGTAATTTTATGTATGCAAAACAAAGTATAACTGTAATATTTGTGGAAGAATTTTTTGTTTTATTCTGCTTAAAGGTGTGATATGCTTAAGGGCATAATGATCTAACCATTCCTCCCTAGCGATAGTAAGCACAGCTCCTCCATGTCCTTTTTGCCACTTTTAAAGGCAATAGTTCAGGAGTTAATATAACCATAAACACGACCATGAAATGCACAATTCAGGATAGCATATTTGTTCTGCCATTTCATTTTGTAATGAGTATTTTCAGAATATCATTACATCATGTGATGTGACTGCACATGAGCAAGGGTTGTTTTCAATTTCTTGCTATTGTGAATACAGTACCCTCAAAAGACATTCTGAATGGGTATGAGTTTGTGGAGAGATCAGTTAAATTTTGAAAATGTTTAGAATGTTAACAATATCTGTTAAATAATAAGCTTATATTTTCTGTACAGTTTCTTCCAGTTGATATAGCAAGAAAAAAGAGAAATGGCTAGAAATGATCTCAACCCAGTCAGCTGACCCAGCTCTGCTGTGAAAATCTTCAAGGGTTAGTGAAATTCATTAACAGTAGGATTGCCATGGGATGCCATTCATCCTGATCAAAGCTATTTAATTATACCCTGAAGTTTTAATTTTATTTTCTTCAAGAAGATTTCAAACCCACTTGAGTTTGAAGTATAAATTTCATCCTGTAAATTAGAGCAATTTCCTTAAGTGCTTGTTTTCCTGGAAAAGGTGCTCTAAGAAGGGCTTTTTGACCAATAATCCTGCAGGGCCTGCCCTACTGACTCTAGAAAAGTTATCAGTAGCTTTTATGGAAAGGATACATATTGAGTTAATAGCAAAGCCAGAATTAAAACAGGCATTTTTTTGTTCTTGTTTTCATTCTCCCATAATAGTAATAATAAAAAAATGAAAACTTCTCTTTGGAAAAAACAGGGAACAACATGACAAAAAGATTTATCTTGCATAAAACATTGGATCTGATTAGGCAAATGCATTAGCTTGTGCCTGTTTTGAGGCAAGAGAGGATGTCAAGGACATACAGAAGGCATTTTCTGAGTTGAATTAAAAATAGGAGAGCCCAGGTAGCATGCAAAGGAATTTGACAAAGCTTCTTAAAACACAGCAAAATGTGAATCATCTGCAACCTGTCTATATGCTTGAAGTGTTCTGGTGTCTCACATTCCAGTATCCTACAAATCCACTGAGCTGACAGCAATGTAATGCTAGAAGTATGTTTACAAACCCACTGCAACGGCATTAAGTTATGAATAGCACTGTATTCATTCTGTTCTCCAAATATGCACTTACTTGGAAATGTGTTTTTGGTTGCAGTACAATATTTGTCACAAATATACTTTTGTTAATATCAAATGAATCTATAAACAGTGCTTTGTGCTTACAAAATAAATTGAATGCATTGAGTTACTGTGAAGGAATTTTTCATTAATCACTACTGAGAGATAGTTCAATTAATGCTCTTAGGGCCAAAGCTGCATTGTAAGAAGGTATAGCACATGCTAGGAAATGACTTGAGACATCATGCTTGTGACGTTTCTATACAGTAGTAAATAGAATAGCTCTAGGCAATCGGAAGTCAGAGGTTATCCCACCACAGTCTTCAAATTCCCTAGTGATTGCAAAAGGTTTGGTAGGACACCTTGTCAATGGCTTGTATCCCCCAGGCAGTCCCCTGTCACATTCATTACTGTTGATGTGCTAGTGAGTGCCCCTGTACTTCTTGTTAGAAGTCACATATGTGGCTTCCAGGCATCAATACATGGCACTACAGGGATGCCTGCTGCCCACCGCTGAAATGCTGACATGCCTAACTTCCATTTGGGGTATTTTGTCAATGTTATTGACATATTGCCTTTTATGAGTACTTTGGTGTTTCATTCTGTGATTCTGTGATCTGGTGTTTGGAAGACAGTTGAAGAGTCATCACCCAATAAGAACATGGGAAATTGACCAACGTGTAAAAAAAAATAATCTAATGCTTCCCAAGCAGGTTTTTGTTTTTTTTTTGTTTTTTTGTTTTTTTTTTTTTCCCCACATGTAGACTTTAGGGACAATATAGAGTTAATTAATATCCTATTACAAAATCCTCAGACAAATGCAAGGATATTCTATGGTCTTTCTAGTCATCATTCACCACTGCTTTGTCATTGGAAGTCAGCCCAGCTCCAGATGCTTTTTACTTTCCTGGCCCCCTCACACAGCTTTGACTGACTTCTTTTCAGCCCTTGAATTTAACTTCCTAGACTCTCCTATGTTCACCAGTGGAAAAGCAATGGCTCAACCATACACTACTGTACATCTCCATGGTCCTTTCATAAGCTTGTAAGTACTCAAAGCCAGAAAACACAGTGGAGTTCTGTTTGTTAGTCTAAAGTGAACTCTCAAATGGGCTTTCAAGGAGAAATCTTTTATTCCAGCTTGTTTTTTATTCACTGAAAGCAGAGTCAGGGGCTGTGTGATGATGACAGCATTACCATATCCGGCAAGTGCTATCAGATAAGAAGGAGAACCAGAAGAAATGGAAAGAAGACCTCACTTATCCTTACTCCATCTCCTTAGGTGGATGTATGTTGAATTGGTTCACTTAGGACAAAATAAGCCAAAGGGATTTTTATCTTTATTAAAATAATCTGCCTGTGCTGAATGAACGCCCTGTAGATAAATTCATATAAGTTTACTTTAATCACTGTTATCAAGTTGAGACTTACTACTTAACAGTGAATCATTTGTGTCAAAAAAAATAAAAATAAAATGGAGCTTTCAAAAGTAAATCCATGAACATACCTCTATATTATTTGGAAAATTAGCTTCTGAAACTGTTGACTGTCAAATTAACATTGATTTGATGCTTGTGGTGGTGAGAACTTTGTAAAAGCTGCAAGCTTACATATTACTTAAAAAATACTATGAATATTATTATGCAAACTCAACACTTCTTTAGCCAAGTCTCCAGGCAGAAGCAGAACAGAAAAGCAGTAAAATTAAATCCCTATGTGAACAAGAAATCAAGATAGGGATTTGGCTTATCAATTCAGTTGTCCTTTTTCCCAACAGGAACAGCTGGGGGTGGGATTATTGGTGCATACACAGTGTAGGAGAAGAATTAAGTAACTAAGAAATATTAGCTGTTAGAAGATTTCAAGTTTACTGGCATGCCATTATTTTATTAGAAGATTAATTTAGGCGTTTAAATTTGTAGCAGCAGCTTGAGAAATGTTTGGAGGGTCTGGATCAGTCTCACCATGGAACTTAGGCTGTTCAGTTCCCTACTTCAGTTTACAAACAGCATGGCCCAATGTGCCTGTGGCCCACAGGTGTTGGACATCTTCAACTCCAAAAGAGTTTTATTTCTGCACAACATATCTGTGCGAAGTTGAACTTCTAATACTGCATTCAAAAAGCAATAGTTCTGCCTGTCAGCTGTAACAGTTAGGTTAAAATGAAGACCCTTACTTTCCACAGAAACTCATGATCTGATTCATTGATATTTGGATTTTTTCCAAAGGTATTTATTCCCACATTTATACATTTCTTCACGAGCTTTGGCAGGCATTTCTTTCTGCTTGTTCTTGACGAACTGCTTTTCCAAATAATGTCCTTCATAAAATCACAGAATCATAGAATTGCTCAGGTTGGAAAAGACCTTAAAGATCATCAAGTCCAACCACTACCTAACCTTACTACCCTATTTATCAACCCTCCCCTAAATCATGTCTCTGAGCACCGCATCCAAATGGTTTTTAAACACATCCAGGGATGGTGACTCAAACACCTCCCTGGAGAGCCTATTGCAGTGCTTAACCACCCCCTCTGTAAAGAAGTATTTCCTAATATCCAACCTAAACTCACCCCAGCACAATTTAAGGCCATTTTCCCTCGTCCTGTCACCTGTCACCAGTGAGAAGAGACCAACCCCGCTCTCGCTGTAAGCACCTTTCAGATATTGGAAGAGAGCAATAAGGTCTGCCCTCAGTCTCCTTTTCCCCAGACTAAACACTGTACTGAGGTGCCCCAAATTGAACACAATACTCTAGGTGAGGCCTCACCAATGCCGAGTACAGGGGCAGGATTACTTCCCTAGTCCTACTCACCACACCATTCCTGATACAAGCCAGGATGCCATTGGCCTTCTTGGCACCTGGGCACACTGCTGGCTCATATTCAGCTGACTGTCCATCAGTACACCAAGGTCCCTTTCTGTGAGGCAGCTTTCCAGGCACTTTTCCCCAAGCCTGTAGGGTTGCCTGGGGGTGCTGTGACTAAAATGCAAGACCCAACACTTGGCCTATTAAAACTCACAGTTTACCCTGGCCCATTGATCCAGTCTATCCAGGTCCATCTGTAATGCTTTTCTCCCCTCTGGCAGATCAGCACTCCCTCCAAGCTTGGTGTCATCTGCAAACTTACTAAGAGTGCACTCAATCCCCTTTACCATTCTTTATAATCTGCTACAACTGTGTCATGGTTTTGTGATTTTTGGTTTTCAGTATTTCACATCATAACATCATGTAGGGCACTGGGAGTTTAACTGTTAATGTTCAAGTTCTGGGTTCCTGATCGGAAGAGAAAAACTCCATTCCTCAGGGGACTTTGTAATCACAGAGAAGAGATATAACTCCTGGCAAGGTCACCTGATGCGCTCTTCTTCGTCGGCTCTTCTTTGTCGGCTCTCCTCCTGTCCCCCTTCTGCTCAACTGGACGGCGCATCTCACCTCAGTGTTACGGTGAGGCCTATCCACCTTTCGGACATTCTCTCTCTCATTATATTTGATTTATTAGCTTCAATTCTAATTATATTGTATTATGGTTTGTTATCTTGCATTCCGATACTATATTTAGTAAATTAGTTTGTTTCTTCCCAGATCGTTGCCGCTGTTTTTAATTATTTTGGGGTCCCCTGTTCCCTTTTTCCGGAGGAGCGGATTTTGCGAAATCCCTCCGTCCCACTAGTCATGGAACTGGGCCGAACCAGCCCATAAACAGCTGACAAACTGGCTGCTGTTTTTAGCATAATATAACTTCTGCTTCCTAAGTAGAGGCAGAAAACATAGTTCAAACAAGTTTGAACAACATTAAACTAAAGCTTTTCAGAGACTCTTAGTTAGTGATTTTCTGGACACCTTTCTGTACAATTTATTGCAAATTAGAAAAAAATCAGTAGCACAAACATCTAATAATGTAAAGTATTCTAAGTATTGCAAATATTATCAAGGTATTATTGTAATTATTATTTGTGAAAGTAGGCAACACTTTCTTCAGTGTTCAGTGACCTTCATCTTACCGTTGTCTTCTCATTCTCCAGTGAGTTGCACTGCTTTGAGGCTGGTTGTTGAAATCCCAGTCATTTTGTCACTTTCATCATTGTTGAGAAACTTTATCAGCGAATGTCCTGGTTCACTCATAACTGTGTTGCTCTGTCAGTAAATAAACTCCTATAATAAAGGTATCTGTGTATTGCAGACAAGTTCATATGCATGGCAAGGCTGGATGACCTTAATCATGCATTTGTATCACATTTGTGCAGCATGTTATTTTTCCATCTCTGCTGAAAAATTATCAGAATAATTAATTACATTGTGAACATCTTCACCAGAGTGAAGTAAAAAGTAGGGAGATTTATTCAGCAGGGCTCAACAAATGAGGTTGGAAGCTATTGGCCACAGATGAAAAAAAGAAATAAAACATTTTCCATATAGGTGAAATCATGGAAAATCTTCTAAGCAGGTTGAACAAGCGCATGAGGGTGCAGTGAGTTCTCTGTGCAATGGAAGGGGTGAGACCTTCAGCTGAGACAGAAGGGAAGGTACCTTACATAGTTCCTCAAGCCATGGTGAAATCAGCACTCTGATGGTTCCTAGGACTGATCCATAGAGGTTTAGGCACAAAATACTGAAGTCAGCATTTAGTCTCCCAAGTATTATTTGCAGTTCTACAATTCTCTCTTCAAGTTCAGGATGTGTTAAATTTGAGATCTAGGGACAGAGTTTTCATGGAGTACTCTTGTCATAAGAGTCCTCAGTCCTGGATTCTCTCTGTTCCTCCTAGCTAACAATGCAGGAGCCACAAATTAGCTTGTCTGTCTTTTGAAATCACACTTTATATGCAAATAGTCTTAATGGTTCCACTTGGAAACAGGTATCTTGGGCTTTTATAATACTTCATTTAATCAGTTATTTGATATGAAATATATGTAAATGCATTAGAAGAATTCCTCTGTGCCTAGGCACCAAAAGTTAATCAGCCCATGGAATAACTAACACTATTCAGTTTGATCTTTTGAATTTTGTATTTATATATTTACTGTGAAATATTGAAAAAAAAAAATAACATATATTACAGGATCTTTGCTGCATTAGCAGTTTACTAAAGAGAGATCATAATTAAAAATAACAATATGTATAAGCTTCTTTGTCATAACTAATGCTTTTTCCTTCCAGTCTATTTGGATTCCTGTTTTGTAGCTACCCTGTTAATTTTTGTAAGATTTGTTTGTTCCTTTATTTGCATAATATAAGCTGCCATATGTGTTTAGTGGATATAGCCCTGTCTCCTATTTCTTTTTTAAGCCCTGATTTCTCTCTTCTGATTTCTTTCAGTCCTTCAGTCTTTTGGACACACTCCCTAGATTTAAATTACTCAGAACTGATAAAGCAAACAGAAGCAAAAGAAGTGGATCTTTCATATGCATCAGAAAAAAAAAGAGACTGGCAGATCTTATTAATATTATGATGAATGTAAGAAGCCATCAATCTAAAAAAAATGTAGCGCACGTAGTTGTGCAGAAGTTCTGTGTATTCAGCTTTGAAAAGCAGGATAGGCTAAAAGTGCTTGTTATTACCCTTTCCAACATTTCTGATTTCTAGGAATAATCATAGAATCATAGGATCATAGCACAGCCTGGGTTGGAAAGGAGCATAATGATCATTTAGTTTCAACCCCCCTGCTACGTGCAGGGTCGCCAGCTATCACACCAGGCTGCCCAGAGCCACGTCCAGCCTGGCCTTGAATGCCTCCAGGGATGGCGCATCCACAACTTCCTTGGGCAACCTGTTCCAGTGCATCACCACCCTCTGTGTGTGAAAAACTTTCTCCTAATATCCAACCTAAACCTCCCTTGTCTCAGTTTTAAACCATTCCCCCTTTTCCAATCACTATCCACCCAGCCATTCCCCCTCCTGTTTATATGCTCCCTTCAAATATTGAAAGGCCACAGTGAGGTCTCCCCAGAGCCTTCTCTTCTCCAAGCTAAACAAGCCCAGCTCCCTCAATCTTTCTTCATGGGAGAGATGCTCCAGCCTTCTAATCATCTTAGTGGCCCTGCTTTTTAAAATAAATGGCTGTAGCACTTCTTATTACATAATATTTAATAATGACCCCCGATTACTGTTTAAAATCATATTTCAGTACACTCAATAATCACAACAAAAGCCTATAATTTGTGCAGATGTTTAATTTTATGATACTTTGTATTCTGCCTTCAGATCACACAGCTGAGATGGACGAATCTTAAGGGACCTATGCAATATAAACAAATTTAATCAATAATCTTAGATGACTAATTAGTTGAAGATAACTAGGATATTTCTGAATCCTAGAACCATGCAATTAAGATGTGAATTTTCTATAGAAATACATCCCATGATTATTATCAAAGGAAATATAAGCCACTTTAAATAAACAGAATTTCTCGCAGTTCTATACATGAACATCTATAATATATGTTTTCCTGGTAAAATAATAACAGAGATCCAGATCTGGAGTATTGCACCTAGTTCTGGGGCCCCCAACACAAGAAGTACATTGGGCTGTTGGAGTGGGTCCAGAGGAGATGTTCAGAGATGTTCAGAGGCTGTAGCACCTCCTCTACAGAGAGGGGCAGAAAGAGTTGGGGCTTCAGTCTGGAGAAGACTCCAAAGGAAACTTACAGAGGCCTTCCAGTACCTGAAGAGGGCCCACAGGAAAGCTGGGGAGGGACTTAGAAGGGTATGTAGTAACAGGACAGGGGGAAATGTGTTCAAACTGGAAGACAGTAGATTTAGTCTTGGTATTAGGAAGAAATTCTTTACTGTGAGGGTGGAACAGGATGCCCAGAGAGGTTGTGGTTGTTCCCACTCTGGAAGCATTCAAGGCAAGGCTGGCTGTGGCTTTGAGCAACCTGGTCAATGGGAGGTGTCACTGTCTAAAGCAGGGGGTTGGAACTAGATGATCTTAAAGGTCCCATCCAACCTAAACCATTCAATGATCCTAAGATTCTATGGGTCTCTTTAAGTCTCTTCTGCTATTATCCGAAAAATTTCACCTAAATATATATAGTCACTAATATATTCATAATATAATTTGAACAACTATACCAGTTTAACAGAACAGTAAATCCAATTTTACCCAAGAAAAGATAAATTCAGAAAATGTGAGTTCCTTCATGACTTGCCATAGGCATTTTTTCTCTCTATTCCAAACCACATAAAAATGGCTGGAGCATAGGCAACCCTAATTTAGCACAGATTTTACACAACATAAGAACTTAAAGGATAGAAGCTTAATGGAAAAGTAGACTATCATCCCAAAACATCAACAGTTAGGTAAATATAGTTTGTGCACTGATAAGAACACAGTTAAGTCTGAAATTCTAAACTGCCAGGAGCACTTTCCTATTTCAATGTGTAGAGACTTGTAGGTGTGATTCCCTGTGCATCCAATTAGGGCATGGACAGCAAAATGCAACAGATCTGGGTTAAGCCAAAAGATGCTTCTCTCTCAGTACTGCAGGTTTAACTATTAATCTGCTCAGCGTCATGGGTTTGTTTTTTGATTTTTAATATTCCACATCAAAACATCATGTACTGGAATTAAGGTGTTAATGCTCTCATTTCTACGCACCTATCCCTATACATTACGGAAGTCATGGGATCTGACCCTTCCGGGGGGCGGTCTCTTACTGCCTGGCAGTGGGTGCTGGAGGGTGCTTTCCTGGCCGTTCCAAGCTTTTTTTCAGGTTTGACTCGGTCTCGGGAACTCTCTCTCATATCTTATTTGATTTATTAGTCTCAATTTTAATTAGGATTGTATTATATTGTATTATTTTGCATTCCGATATCATAGTTAGTAAAATAAGTTTACCTCCATAGATTGTTGCCGCTGTTTTCTCTTCTTTTTCCCCCTTCCTCCCTCCGTGGGCCAGGCGGGGGGTGGGGAGGGCAGGGGCCTACTGCCCCCCTGTCACGGGCATAAACTGATCTAGTTAATTCCGTGACACTCAGCTTTAAAAATGTGAGTTGAAAACTTGCCTTTCACCATCTGCCTCCATAGATTTATTAGAATTATTGTTGTTTGTGTTGTTGTTTCTTCTTTCCTGACTACTTAAAAGGCAACAAACCCTTCCCTGCATTGCATCAACATGCATATTCATGGAACCTCTGCAACACTAATGAGAAAAATGACCCCAGATGTGTAAAGTCTCCTTGAGTCTGTATTCTTATTCCTTCTCTTCTTGTGTTTTAAGAATAGTACAGATGTTCCTCAAAAACAGCTTTCTTGCTAGTGATTTTTTTTTTTCATAAGTAGAGCTGTATCCAGACCTTAAGAAATACTATCCAGAACAAGGGAAAGGAATGGCAGGTGCTTTTAGTTAAAGGAGAGATTAAGCCAAGTACACGTTGAGAGAAGAAGAGTTCTGGTTTCAGGGACAGGGCAGGTTGCCAGATAGAGTTTGTAACTGAGAAGAAGAAAGAAAAAGTCTAAAAATTTTCAGGAGTTAAAATAGGAATGGAATTCAGAAAGAAAAGTGAGAATGAAAAAATACTATCATCACAATGCTAGTCTTCAGTGATAAGGAAGGACAGAATTAGAGATCATTTCCCCTCCTCGTATTCTGCAATGTATTTTATGACCTGAGATAGTTTTGGTTTCTTTGTGCTGTGTTTCTTTGTACCAGAAATGTGTACTACATTGTTATCTTTCTGCAGAACTATGGGGATAAATAAAATGAAGTCTGTAAGGCAGTTAGACATGCTGTTGAAGGAATGACCTGAGTAAATTTTTTCCGCTGAAGAAAGAGATTCACGAGCAGAGCCTGAAGTGAAAACCAACTTGCCATTCTGTTCCCAAGCCAAATTTAGCAACACTACTGCATCTAATTGGGTAATATGAGACTGAAGATAAGTATGGTTGAAAAGATCAGAGATAGTATAGGAATGAGAAACTAACACAAAATTTTACATTGAAAAACAGCTAGGTTTTTCAAGATGCCTCATTTGAGGGAGGATTTGAAGGAAAATTATGTAGAAGAAGCATTTCAGTATATTTCAAAATAATGTGTTCTTTAATTGCCTAATACTAAAATACTAAATACTAAATATACTAAATACTAAAGCTGTACACACCACAGGCTAAAATTTCCTTTATAACATAGGAAAAAAATCCCTCTATTATGAAACTAGATAATTCACACTATTTTGTAAAAAATAAATAAATAAACAGAAGAGAGAGAGAGAGATGTACTTATTAAAGACCCATTCTCTTCACTTCTTTTTGACTAGCCAGAAAGTATTTTTTCTAGGGAAGATCCCATGAGATCTTTTTGTGATCACCTTATTCACAGACCCTTTGGGACATTTATTATTATAAAAAGTATCACAGGATTTTAAATCAGAAGTAAAAAAGTTATTACAGGATTTATGAGAAGAATATGAATCTCTCGTGAATACACTACACTGAAAAGTGAATTTATTATAAACTTTATAAAGAAGTACTCTTCTAATACTTCAAACTATTATGTCTTGTAAGTAAACTTTTCACAAGAAATTCCCAAATCTGGAGATCAAGGTGACCTCCATTACCTAACCTTTCACTGTTTCTGTGAATTGCAGACTATTTGCTTAGACCTTGACTCAGTAAAGCATTTCAGCATGAATTCAATTCATTTAAAATTCTTTGGTGAGCTAAACCATAACAGCATAATGCAGAATCCTGTTATATTGACAAAGGTGATAAATAATATTTACTTTTATTATATAATAATAATATTATATAATTATTACTTTTATTATAATACTTTTATTTCCTTACTTTCCACAACCAGTTTGATGCTAAGGTTTTATTTTCACTTTATTTATTTATTTATTTTTAGATAGGATCTGTGGCCCTTCTTTCACAAGTGCAGAAGTATTTTTTCAACCAAATAAAATTGCACATATAAATAGGAAATTACTCATATATGTGTTTGGAAGATGATGATGTAAATCCATTTCGGGAGTTAAAGTTTGATTACTTGAAAAAAAACTGGTACTCCACTGAAGTATTATTACTATAAAGAAAACCTTTTTGCTCCCAGAAATATGCAGTGGAAGAATACTGTTGATAAGAAAGACAGAAAATATTATCAAAGAAGAACATATGTTCCTGACTCTTATAGATGACAACACTGGTAATGTCAAAAGAGCTTTTAATTTATTTTAAATTTAGGATAAATTATTTTTACATAGGATAAAAATTTCTACAATAAAATATACAATTGAAAATAGACTAATTTTCTCAACAACTCACAGCTCCACACAGAGTGCAACTATGAAAATGTTTTGCTTTCACTGAAATCAAAAGAAAAGTGCTAATTGATAGCAATGGACACACAGATTTGTTCTAGATTAAAAATTGCTCCCCTGTACAAAGTTCTGTCTCTGGGACAGGAAAATAGGGAATATTTTCCTTATTTTCTTCAGAGTCTCTCATTAGGTTATGAAGGATTCTAGCTATTACCTCAGAGCAGATGACCCCATGTTACTCCCATGTTACTTCTTACACCCAGTGAATGACATTGCTATAGGGAAAATTCAGGATGTGCAGAGCCAGATGTGCTGATGACATGAGCTAGCAGCTGCTTTTGGGTCTGCACTGCCATAATAGATAAAATCTGTCCCACAGAGGAGGTTAGTACAACTGACCTCTGTGTGTGTGGCTCTCAGTCTTCAGTAGTGGAGCCACTGGAGAAAGCTGGTGGAACAGCAAGTCAAAACCAGCAGAGAATATGGTGCATACTGAAGTCTTCTCTCAAGTTTCTGATTCTTTCTTTCTGAACAGGATAATATAAAGTAACTTGATTTACACAGCAGCATGGTTAGGATATGAAAAACTGAAGACAAATAGAGTTTGTTAATACATTGTCTTTGAATTTCTCAGTAAAAAGTATTTTCTTTGAGTTACTTTGAAAAAACTGTAAAAAATACAGGAGTGGAAAATAAAGGAAAAGCAACAGGGTTGGACCAAATGATCTCCAGAGATTCTTTCCAACCCCTACAGTTCTGTGATTCTGTGATTATGTGTAACTGTGCTTATTCTACCAAAGAGTAGAATAGAATAGAAGTTCCAGCCTTCTACCTGCTCATACTTTGAGAGGATAAACTTTTTAATGTCATTGTATCTTCATATAATATTAGCTATGATTTACTTCTTTATTTTTGTTCTTGGTATGAATTGAGATAGTTTTTATTCTACTGGAGATGAAATATAAAAAAGTTGGCATGTAAACTGTTTCAGAGAAAGAACTCAAAAGCTCTCTTGCTATGCAAACCTCTTGAATGTAAACATCACTAGGAGATTTCTATAATTCTTCCTGATCAAATGGTAAATACCACAAAAACAGCCTCTCATGGTGTTTTTCTGGCCTTGTTTGCTTGTGAGTTCCAGATAGGTCCCAAAAGAGCAAAACAAATCATCAAGCTGAGAGAAATTTTTAGATCTTAGAGAAGATTTCCATTAGATTAATTTAGAGAGACATTTACTGTTCAGAGGGTAAGTTGCTATTTTGGCTCTAATGGTCACTAGGTCAACTTGCTGACTCTGGCATTCCTAGGACTGGTTCTAAAGGCTTGGGATTAGCTAGTAATGGGCCTTGTAAATCACTCACGAGTGCCCAAGATTCTCAAAAGTCATCTTTACAATTAAAAATTTCCTTCTAGAGAAGTAGTTTGGGGACAGTCCCTGTACGGATTTTCATAGCATCTTTCACAATCAAGAAGGATATAGAGTGTTAGAATAGTGGACAGGATCTATATCTGAGCTGATTCTTTAATAATTTCCTCACTGTTCTATAATCCATGGTTTAGCCTCTGCTGTGATGATTTATATTTACTCTGCAGAATGGTTAAACAGTCCACTTCTAACAGAAATCTCTGTGTTCTGAAACAGACTGTATGGCAGAGAGGTAAGTCATGAAATAATACACCTTTGCACAGAAGTCAAACATGTGGCAACCACCTGAGAAAGGAAGCTATGAAAGCATGAACATGTTCTGCTACTGCAACAAGTGCTTTAAAAAATTACTGTTGCCTTCTGGCCTGTAAAAGTAATGCAAGTTCGAGTAATACAGTACAGTAAATAGTTGGTCATTTTCCCATGGATATTTTATAACTTTCCTCTGTTTATGACTTCAAAGGCTCTGTTTGCTAAGCTTCTCTGCATTTTCATATGTTATAATTTGGAGAATAAAAGAGATTTTTGTGTTTAATGCAGTTAATAATGCCCTGCTAAAAAACAGGAATATGCATACTTCCAGTTCAACACTCTTGTTTTCAATGCAATATGGATGAATATCCACTTTTGGTTGATTTCACCATCATTAAAGACTACTGCATTTCTATTTTAAAATGTTTCTGTAGCCCAAACATTTAAATTTCTAGGTCTGTGCCTGTTATCTACTTTGTAGATAGGGATATGGATATTTTAACACAAGTAAATTTAACACTGTGTTTTTATATTTAGAACCATGTGTAAAGCAAAACACTATCCTGATAATGTTATATTTGATGTCATTTGTTTGTTTTTATTGAGATAGAAACTGAAAAAAGCTCACTAAAATGATGTCTTAATGACCAGGTTAGGTACTTTGTATTCGGATTATGATTCCAAAAGCTGTACATGTCTGTGTAAATTCAGAAACTCTGACCAGCGTTGCCATATTGTTTTCCTGCATCTCTTATGAATTAAAATTTTATCTTTAGCTAGCACAAACTAACAGAAGGCATTTTGTATCCGTGGTCACATGAAATCTAAAAATAGTAGTAATAGTAGCAGAAGTGGTGGCAGTAATAGTAGTAGTACTAATACTATGCAAAAACTGCTTTAGTAGATAAACTATCTATTTGGCAGTAGTCACCCAGCTCTGACCTATGAACACGGGTGTGCATAGAATAAATGATACTGGTCACCTCTTGCCTTGATATTTTTTTACCTACTTTTCAGTTCTTATCTTTTGACTACTTATGTAGCCATTCAAGAACCTTTCCTGCAGCAAGTTAGTAAAATGATTGATTGACTCTATGGAAGAATTTAAGGTTAGGTATTTGTATTCCAGTGACTTCAGGACCTTTAGCCTCTTTAGATCATTCTCATAAGCAGAACAGAAAAATAAGTTTTTGATCTGAATGTTTATAGTTCCAGAATGTTTTCAATAAATAACTCACCTCTAACATTTTGAACACTGTTCTCCACTGTTACTGTGTAATCGCACTATTTGTCTTCCTATTGTCTTCCCTCTTACATTTGGGTTGTTCTTATTTTGAGAAAGAACAGCTAGAATCTGACTAAGATCAAAATAAGGCTGTGTTTCCATGTTCAGTGAAGAATATATTTTAATCATGAATTCAAAGGGATTAAGCTGAAGTGTGAGCAAGGTACATAGACTTGTATTGCTGACTACGTCTATAAAGATTTTAGAGGCATGACAACAAAAACAGTATTCCACAGTAGGAAAGTTAGAAAGAATGCAAACAAGTACACAAATAGAATACTTCACAACTTAATTCCAAGTAGACAAATAAGCAATTTTTTAAAATGCATGGTTTAAATCATATTCATTGGCAAGAGCTAAGATGCAGAGAGAAAGATTGTGTACAGCAAATTTTAGTGGTACCATGCAATTCTGTACCTTTCATCTTTCCAGATTGCAACATTTCATCTTTCTTCTTTCTTTCACCTCTTACTCCTTCAGTATTAACAAACAAACAGTGCACATTGTGTTCCATCTTCACAGTTAATTTCTGATATGGAAGAAATAAAAGCACCCAGAAGCACAGAGATCACTTTTCTAAAGAGCTTTACTAAATCAACCAACTACGGTAAAATGTGCCATCAGTCCAAAGGCTGGTATTAACTCACTATAGGTAGAAAGAATAAATAAAATACCTACATCTTTTGTGTAAACAAGTCAAACCTAAGGCCAGTTTCAAGATCTTTGTTGAGATATTCTTCAAGATTTTGCCAAGCAGAATTTGACAATAATATGTGAGAACAAAATTCAATTCATAAAACATGTGTATACAGGGAGGGGGAGCTTTTAGAATAGAAATAGAACTTTGTTTCTATTTCAATTGTTTTTAATCTATTTTGTTAGTATAAATTGTAAGATTTCTAAACATTCATAGAAGTATCATAATAGCAGTAATAACACAAAACACCTACACCTCTTTGAAATGAAAAATTGGAGATGTTCATTGTCCACAGTAAAACATGATGTCTTTATTCACCATCCTAAGCCATCTAAATTACTGCAACACTAGAATAATGTTTACAACATGTCATATGTAGCAGAACTGGAGTCTTTCTATTTTTAATGAAAAACTGAGGAAAAGTATTCTCTTTTTTTCAGTTCTTAATTAGCTCTCTAAAAGTGAGAAACTTTATTTATTCAACTGATATACAAAACCACTAGTTATAGGCTAATCCAAAATCACAATTTTCCACTTGGGACTATAGCTGAACAGTGAATCAAACACACATGACATAAACAAGTGTTCTTCATTACAAAGGCTTTCAAGTATAACTTGCATCACAAACCCAGTCTAGTAAGCTGTATGATTTTGCAGGCTAAGAAAGAGTATGCTACTTATTAATTTTCCTCATTTTGAACAATGTCATTTCTGAAATTGCATGAGAATTGTGCAACTGCTATCAAACGATGTGTTTTTTTTCCTACTATGTAGGTATTAACTTACTCTAAGCTGTCCTGTGAGAATTCTAGATCTTAGATGCTTTATTTTTGATAATGATATGGTATCAGTGTTCAACTAAATTCCATTTGTCCTGCCTTCTTGTGTTGGGTTTACATGACAAGGTATTGACAGGGGGAAGCTGTAGGGTGGCCTCTGTAAGAAGACATTTGGGGCTGCTTCCACGTGGGACAGAGCCATTTCCAGACAGCTTCAAAACAGTCCTGCCTCTGCCTGAGGCTGAACCCATTAGCAATGCTGGTTGCGTCTCTGAGATGATGTAATTAAAAAAAGGTAAAAAATACCACGCAACAGCTATGAGAGACAAGACTAACGAAGTTGCAAGTGAAACAACTCTGCAAACACCAATATTCAAGAAGGAGGGAAGAGATGCTCCAGATGGCAGAGCAGATGTTTCTCTGCATCGCTGTGAAGGAGATTGTCCTCCCACAGCTCATGAAGGAGCATGTTGGAGGAAATTTCTACCCTGCAACATTAACACATGCTGGAGCAGGCGGACATTCCCTTAAAGAAGCCACAGTCTGTGAAGGGCCCACACGGGAGAAGGTCATCTGACTTGAACTGTGGCTTATGGGGAACTCATACTGGGCCACTCAATTCCTGAAGGTCTAGACACTTACACATGGGCACACAATGGAAAAGTTCTTGGAGAATTAAAGCCTGTGGGAAGGACCTGCACTGGAGCAGTTCATGTGCATGGGAGGGAAAGTGTTAGGAGCAGCAAAGACAAACTGTAATGATCTTACTATAACTCCCATTCTTCATGCTGGTGCGCCATTTCAGATGAGAGGAGGACTTCACATGAAGTGAAGTTGGGTCTGCACATTGTTCAGTTACCTAACACCTCTTGATCACAGAAGATATTAGACTTTTATGCTGCTTCTGGAAACTTGCTAGGAATACATTGCATTATGTTTATTTTTCCCAGCTTATTATGCAGCCAAGATGAAAGACAGTCAATATTCAGTATTTAACCTGGAAAACAAGTCAAAAATCCTTTTTTTTTTTTTTAATGCAGGCTATAAGGTTAAAAAATTAAATTCATAGTTGAAAAGGAGTAGCGGGATATTTCAACTTTGCCTGGACTATAGAACTACGACAGCAGATGTATGTTGTCTGTAAGACATTAATTTTGTATTTCCTTGCCTTCCAACATTTGCTTCCTTAAGTGGAAACCTCCTCTTGAATGATCGTGCTTTCCAGCATTTCAAATTTGTGAAGTCTGTGGTTTAGTACTTTATTTATTTGTATTTATACTATCTTGGTTGTGTAGTCTCCTTCACTGGAGATATTCAAAATCTGCCTGGATGTTTTCCTAAACCTACTTTAGAGAACTCACTTTTAGAAGTGGGGTTGGACTAGAGTCTCCTCCCAGACTCTACAATTCTATGATTCTGTGATCTATACTGCAATATCCTTTTAAGGCATTTTCAAAAAAAGATTAGTTTCATATCTGTTAATCATCTTTCTTTTCATGACTGTTTCTAAGTAAGGAAGAAATGTTCTGATACAGTGTCAAATATCTGGCAATGCTTTTTACTAACAGGTCCATCTTATAGGACAGTCTTGTTAAGAAAGCCAGCCACACAATATTGCATAAAATTTCTTTCTTGAAAACTTTTTTTTCTCTGATATCTTTTCATTTTATAGGACTACCTTACAACTGTCACTACATAAGTTATTTCTGAATTTGGCAGAAAAACTTGTGGATAGTTTTACTCTAAAGTAAATTTTGCTTAATAATCAATTCTGTAAGGGCTTTTATTAACAGACAAAAAAAATGTTTTGTTCATATTAATATTAAAATAAAAACTATAGCTATTAGGAGGATCACATAAAATGGCAGAAATACAGGTTAAAAAATGCTTTATTATACTGACTCATTTTTGTTGGGTTCTCTTTCAAAACAGAGTCCAGGATTAAGATCAGATAAATTTCTTCTATTTACTTCAGAGGGTCTTGTTTTGCCCAAAATAGGATTTTGATATATCTATGTAAGGTCATCTAACCTGGAGTTGTATCTCCAAAAACTTTTTGTCCTGGTACTTTTTCATGGGATTGTCTTAAGTATTTTTCCAAGCAGAAAAAGAATTAGAACAGGAAAATTAAACTTCTGGAAAAAAAAAAAAAAAATCATCGAAAATCAGTTAAAATATGGTGATATGCTTACCAGAAATTTGTGTACATATAAGATTTCCAAAGGATTACTTATTTTATTAGCTGGAAAAACAATAAGTAACCGTTGAAATTATACTCACCAGCCTTGAGCTAGCCTTTCCTGGGATTGAAGGCTGAGGGAGTTATTGTTTAGCATGGAGAAGAGAAGGCTCTGGGGAGATCTCATTGTGACCTTCCAGTACTTGAAAGGAGCTTACACGCAGTAGGAGGACCAACATTTTACACAGGTAGATAGCGATAGGACATGGGGGAATGGATTTAAGCTGAAAGAGGGGAGGTTTAGGTTAGTTGTTAGGAAGAAATTATTTACTCAGTGCGGTGAGTTACTGCCACAGGCTGCCCAGACAAGCTAATGATGCCCCATCTCTGGAGGTGTTCAAGACAGACTTGATGGGTTACTAGGCAGCCTGATCCAGAGGCTGGCAGCCCTGCTCACTCTGAGATCCCATCCAAGCTAAGCCGTTCTGTGATTCTACGATTTGTTCTACTTTCTGCAAAGATCAACAAGGACTGTCATTATCAATGCATCCTAGTCTGCTCCTGTCAACAATCATTCTGGAAATGAAAGTAGACACATACCCAGTGCATTGCTGCTATTTTCATCTATTTTTCTTTTGTTTAACATCCTTATATTTTTCATTATTTGCAGATGAAAAATCACTATGCTATTTCAGGATGAAATGCAGTTACTGGACAGCATACACAAGCCTTTTTTTTTTTTGCCAAACTTCTTGAGAAAATTCTATAAAGAGCCAACTATTATATCTATATACAGCATGAAGCAGTCCCAGGCCAGATGAAGAGATCTGGATAAAGCAGTGCAGTCTTCAGAAACTTGGTTAACAACACAGGTTACAAACTGCTGTTAATTTTTACACTTTTTGACTTCATAGTACTTTTCATGTGAGGATTTGTTATTTTACTCCAGACATTAAGCAATTTCACCTGTACTAACAAACTTTAAATCTACACACAGGACAGACAAGGTAGGAATTTATCTAGAAACCACTGGTATCATAAGTCAGGGAACATTGAGTTTATGGCCATGACTTAAATATAATGTGGAGAACTTTGAGGCAAAGTTATGTTTTAGCAGAGTGCAAAAATACTGAAGTTACACTAAAAAGAAAATCTAATTGAAGCTTTTTGAGAAAATGACATAAAAATAATCCTAATTTGATGTATACATGGTGAAGAAATAAGTAAAAGGAAGTGGGTAAAATTATTCGAAACTCATAATGCATACCAGAATTTGTATAAAATGCAAGAGAAACCCTCTCTTCTCCTGGAAGCAGTGATCTAGGACAGGGGACTTTCTTCCATCAACACTGAGTCAATGCTGTACAGAGAAGAACTACACCAGATTGCCAAGGGATAAAACAAAATGATACCTTGATTTCTCATTATATGTAGTTTATTATATAAAATTTACACTCAGTTCTTCTATGGACAGTGATTCATCCCCAGCAGGAGACAGAGTGAAAAGGCACCTTTTACTGCAGGCATTCTTCTAATAACTTTTAAATTGTGTGTGTGTTTGTGTGTGTGCTCATTTTGTTTCAGCAAATTGATTTCAAATTAATGATTCATTTAAGGTACTGCTCACAAGTAAATGCAAGTGAAGCTTTGAATGGGTCTTCTAAACAAGCCAGGTGTTAAAATACTTGATTTGCTTTCACTCCAGTATTTGGCTTCCATCCATACACCACAGGAAGTTACTATTGCAACTTTTATTAAGCCTGTAATTCATATTAATAGCAATAAAACTACTCATTTTGGGTTTAGTCCATCACTCTTCACTTTAGTTTCTATTCACCATAACTTACATACAAATCAAGGTAAGCAATCAATATAGCTAAAGACAAAGATGCCCTAAGCACACTGCACTCAATGTGAAAACAACATGAAGATAATTAAACTGTGTTTACAGTGGCAGCATCAGCATTATTGCTTTCAAGTTTGGTGTGCTAATAAGCCTCTATATATAGCAGCGTTTCTTCAAAGATGAAAAAATAATCAGAAAACATTAGACAAAATAAGAGAATGGACAGGAGATTAGAAAAGGTCTTCTACTAAGGAAATGGTGTCATAGACTTAGGTCTTCTATCTTGGAAAACAAAAAAAGAGTCAGGATTGGAATTTGAATTTTGGCAATAAGAAATTTCCAGATAATATTTTTTTCTTCCTGGTTTAATTTGATTCCTTACATATGTTAAAAATGTGTTTTGTTGGTTTTTTTTTTTTCTTATTGAGGATGGATTTAGTTTTCCATTTGGCAGTACAAAATCTGAGAAAAATTTAAAACCAATGTGTTGCTAAGGGTTGATCCAGGATAACGCCTACAGAATTCAGTGGATGGTTTCCTTTTCAGTGGACTCTGGATCACACTCAAGTGAAGAGTCACATTTATTTTTTCAATCAAAAATCATGAAAAAATAACATAATATAGCAAAGGAATAAGATTGCATTTCAAAAATAAAACAGCAGAATCTTACAAGTCTTCCACCTCGTATCATTGCTTTCTGTATATATGTATAATCAATGAAAGATATGCTATACTATTTTGTTCCTAAATATTTTTAGGTCTCTCACAGGAAAATAGCCGCAATTTTTCTTTTCCAGAAAGCATGTTTAACTTATACAGATAACCATTTTACAGCTGCTATTTTAATGGCAATCTATAAATTGCCTTTACTGTATATTCAATGGCTGCAGGATATCTCATATGACAGACAAAAGAAAAATTGTGCTTGTGGAATAAAAACATGAGAAGTGCATTTTAGTTCATTTTTAGACTGTTTTTTTTTTTACCCTTATACATTTTTGTATCAACTTTACCCAATAATAACTTAAAAAAGATGTTATTAGTCTCAAATGATGATCAGAATCCTTTCACTCTTCTTTTTACAAATAGAGGAAAAGAGATCATTATTACAAAAAGTTCAAGGGACTTCTGCTAACTTATTCATGATTAAGTTTTAAGTGGTCAATTCCAAAGTTAAAACTCACTGCTCTCTATAGAAATGTAATAGATTCACACCTTAATGGGCACAAAAGAGGATAAATTACCCATTGAGAGTGTGTAATAGTTTATGTATAAAGGTTAAAGCTGACTTCAGTTAAATCAATAGTGAAATCCATTTACTTCAGGGTCAGTGGTAAACCACTGCAAGTTTCCCATGCAAGAACTCACTGTTTGCTTTTCTTTTTTTACTGGGAATAGGGAAGTAGAAAGTTTCAATAAAAATGGAAACAAACAAACAAACAAACAAAAATAACAACCAGCAACAGCAACAAAAACCCTGTAGCCAGAATTTTATTTCTTATATTTTAAGGTAAAAATAAAATATTAGCTATATTCTGCATCTAAATACAGTTAGATCGAGAAAGAAAAATCAATGCCACAAAGTCAACATTAAGCCTAATGGAAACTCTGTGTGCAATACAAAACGGAAGGGGGGAGGAGAGAAAAGGAAGTGTTACATTAAAAGCAACAGCAAGGTATTTGCAGCTGTAATTTTTTTTTTTAACTTTTTTTTTTTTTTTTTTTTAAATTATAGTTAACAGGCCACTTGATGTTTTGTAAATGCAAGAGAGTAAAATTGGGAATTCCTAGTGGAGGAATTATATACAAAACAGGGTTAAGAAAGAGTTTACAAATCTCCATAACAGCATTCTTTTCTCTCACATAGCCAATCTACTTTACTGAAGTCTGTTTTCCCTCCTCGTTTTCTTTTCAAAGTATATTTTCAAATATGAGTTTTTCATAATTTCTGACAACCTTTTCTCCCCCAGATACTACTCTGTTTCTGCTCAGAGCTTTCCAACATTAAGAATTCCAGTTGTTCTTCAATGCCTCATGCTTCCATCAATTCTAAGAGAAAGTTTTGCAATTGGTATTGAGAAATTGGAGCTCCTGTGTCATTTTGATTGCTTCATTAAGCAGTAGAAAAAGTTTGCCTTTTTTTTTCCTTCTTTATTTTTTCCCCCAGGGTCTATTAATATTTCATTAAAAAAAAAAAAAAACAACAAAAACCTTCCTGTGCTTGGAAGTCGCACTTTACTCTGTATTGTTTGGAGAGAATCAAATCTCTAATTAGTAATGGAGGGGATGTTAGACAGTATATACACAAGACCTGTTTTCCCTTAGGCAGAACATGCCCTTGATTTAAAGACAGAATAACTATGAGCAATAGAAAGTAAACTTTAACAAGGAGCCTTTACAGTCCTCTATAAAAATCACTAGAACTGAAGGGTTCACAAAACACTGTCTGTAAACTGACAACTGTTGAGATAACACTACAAATTTTTCTCTTTGCCTCCCTCTAGCAAAACAGCTTTCTATTTGCAAACTCATGATACATTCATCTAAAACAAGAAAACATGAAAAAGAAAGCTGTGTCACTATACCCTCACTACTGCATCTCCTCCATTAGCTTCACTTACCAGGTAAGTTTTTAAAACTTCGTTATCTTCAATTATATATTTATATGGTAGCTCATATAATGGAGATTTTATCTAGGCTATTTAGAGATCAGCATTATTAATTAGTGTTTAAATGTGTTAACAATTGCATCTTTACAAGCACTTGCAATTAAACACAGTTCTTTTGCATCCCCATAAATGAAAATGTTTTTCTAATCTTATTTCTGAGTGGATGAAGCATGCTTATATTATGCCTAACAGCATGTATCTGTTGTCACCGTAGCTCTAAATTACTGATGTGTCATTAGAGCACTTCTATCACTTCCTGGAAATCTGATCTTCAGGGCCTGTCTGACTGTATTTGTGTGTGTGTGTGTAGAAACAGTGGCTAGCACATTGTGGGTGTCACTGGAATACAAATGATAATGATTGTACTGTATATAGCACTTCTTTTGCTCAGCATCTCAAAATGTTGCATTTATCATTATGATTAAGACTACAGATGTTCTCCATAGTGAATATCACATAGAGGGAAGCCATACTGAGAATGTCTAGCAGCTATCTAACATCTTGTCATCAGCTGATCATAGAGGACTTTCCAGGGTTATGAATAGCACAGGACTTCTCATGCAGATGGGAAAATTAAGGCAAACCAAGGTGAAGTATTTTGCTTGTTAGTTTAGCATTGGAAGTAGCAGGTGAAAAAGAAAGGGACACTTTTGATAATTATGTCTTAATTTAGATGTTTTAAATGCTTGTGTAATTAATCATCTCTCCTTAATAACAAGCTAGTTTTGTGCAAATTCTAGAAGATAAATATATATTTTTAAATTATTAATTTTCTTTTTCTTTTTATTTAATTTTTATTTAATTATAATAATTTTCTTAAGTATCTGACACATCGGACTTTGACTGACCTCTTTTTTTCCTTTTAGAAATCTTTTTATTGCTCATTTTGTAAAACAAAATTAAGTACAGACATAGGGAAAAGAGATACTAGTATGTGTGTCATAATTTACGCTTATAGAACAAATATATCATCATATGTTCTTCACTGTTTTTTTTAATGTACATGCTCAGATTTTTATTTTTTTTTTACTTCAGATTCTGTAGATTACCATTAGTTCTGTAGCTTTCTTCTACCTGTGACATAGCATGACTTTTCTACTCATTTCTACTCATTTTTCTCCCATGCCTATATGTCAGTGACCATAGATATATGGAATACATTCTTAGCCTAAAATATATGTGTAGGTGGTTTTCTGAACGTACAACTGTGAGGCATGTTTGCATGTAGAGTAGTCTTCTGCTTAGAAATAACAATTTTACACCTACTTTCTTCTTTCAGATAATTCCTGTAAAGCTAATAATCCAGAAGTGAAACTATCAGCTTGCCTCCTAAAGCTGTGTCTGTGAGTGCCTTCACAAATTATTTCAAAAGAATTACTTTGTCCATAGCCTGTTGGTTTCTGACATTAGGAATAAGTTTCAATTTGTGTTATCATAAAAGCGTGGCCATTTGATGTAAATTAAAATAACAACATTAACAGTCATTGTTCCATTTTCTAAGTACTTCATGTATATTTTCACATTATTTTCTGAAAAATTTTGTGCTTCCATGTTCCCTGATGTTTTTATTAAGTAAGAATTTTAATCCATCAACAGACAGGCAGCTGCTTTACTAATTGGAATTAAATAATTTTCTTAATATAAAACATGATTTTAAATTCTCCTGTCTGTGTGATGACAGTATTATGCAAATGAAATTAGGTGACAGGCTGTGAGAAGGAGAAGAGAAAAGGAAACTGTTACTTTTTTTTTTTTTTTTAATCCCCAAAGCAAAAAGCAAAACATCTGATTGTAATCTTCAAGTCTGTTAAAAATACGTTATGCTGATTGGGTTGTCATTGATGTCCTGACCCAAAGCCCATTAGAAAATTGTAGGAGTCTGTCCAGTATTTTTAATGGCTATTGATTAAACCGTGAGTATAAATTTTTCTGCAGTACTCATTCTGTTTGGTATTCTGAAAATATATTTCTTGTTTCATTTGTCCTGAACTGTTTCCTTCTTGGGAAATAATACATGATTGGCAAATTCCAGATTGTGATTTGAATTATGCTTTTGCTGTGGTATTTTTGAAATTCAGGTTGCTCTGTTGCTGCATAATTTGGATATTCTTCCACTAATTGCCATGAGACAACATGTCTCCTTTCACCAGGAATCTTCAGTGAAGTAAACAGTAAATTCTAAGCTGTAAATGAATATAATCAAATGGCATATATACATGCATGGATGGAAGCACATACGTGCAAGTACATGCTATGGGCCAACGATATGACAGAATTCAAAACAGTTAAAAGCATGAAAATAAAGCTCTGTTGATCACTGTAATGAACTTCTGAAGCATTTTTTTATTTAAATTTGTGAACTAGAAGCTCATGTTGACATTTGGGGATTTCCTCATATATCTTTGACAGAAGTAATTGTTCTGCAAGCACAAGTTTCTTAGGTAATTCTAGTATTCTGAATTTTTAACCAGTACTAAGAAGTACTACTTCTAACAATTAACACTCCAAATAAATTTTACTTTCTTTATTTCAAATGTCCTTTTTCTTAGGAAATACAATTGCTCACAGCCCTTTGCTGAGAACTAAATTTACAGATGAGTCTAAACACCTTATGTTGTGTTTTGTTTGTTTGTTTGTTTGTTTGTTTTGCATTTTAAAGCATAATCTGTTTTTCTCTTACTAAGATTAGCAATATTTTTGCCAGCAGCATTACCGCAATGGCTTTTACACTAGTTCCTGTTTAAGTCTCATTCCTGTTTTAACACAATGCTGCTGCTGTTTAATAGTTACAGATCCCTATTTTCTGAAATGTTACAAGAGTACAATGGGCTATCTCTCTAAGAAAAAAAGGATTCTGAATTGGTTATATGCACCACATCACTTCATGTGCCTTCTTAAATACTTTTTATAATATAAAACAATTCAATATGGAATCGTATGTATAAATCTCAAGTATCATAGCTTATATCAAAAGAAAACAGCTTCTGAGAGGACAAAACAGTGAGACAGTTCGTGTCTCAAAATAACTGACCCAGAAACAACTCCAAACCCACCAATATAGCAGCATCTGGAGATCTGTGAAAAGCCAGATGCTGCTGCAAAAATATCACAGTTTGATATTCAGTACTATGACTGACATCCAAAACACAGTTGTAAACAGAATGGAACATACCACCTCCCTACCACTTCTCCTTTTCTAATAGAGAAAAACACAATATAATATGATTTAAGACTTCCAAGAAGCTTGGAAGTAGGGAAATAAGAAGCAAAATGAACAACTGTAAACAAAACCAAGCAATAATAATTTAAACTATTTTGCTATGTACTTGAGCATCTAACCATTTTTACATTGATGAATGCCTACATTACCCCATGACCTTAAATTAATTCTCAGTTTCTCCAAAGTCTCTCATATTAGGACTTCAAAACATATTTGTCAGATTTTCAGAATTTGTTGGAAAATTTTCATTGTTTATTGTTATATATGAGAATGCTTACTAGACTTTAAAGTTTACTTTCAGTGAAAGCAAACTCATTTTGGCTTACAATATTTATCACTGGTAATCATATCTAAGTAATTAAAAAAACTGCTCTGCTTTTGCTGTGCCCCCTTGAAAATGCTTGCTTTCCCTTTTCCAGAGGCAGACTTGAGAAGATATACTCTCTCGTCTAGTTTAATTTTCCCTGTCCTGCTTGCATTTTTTTACTTCATGTTAGATCTTTCTTGTATTAAATATTCCAATCTGCTGAGAGGGACAGAATGAAGATCACCAGACCACATAACAGCCAGAGAAGAAAAAGAGACTGATCTTAATCATATATTATATGGAGTGTTTTAGGTAGAAGTGATTTGGAGTAGTACAAGAAAAAGTAGAATAGGATGAGTAGAATGAGATAAGATAGTTAACAGCTGATGTTTATCAATTAAAAATAAAGTAATGACCGAGCATAAAGGAACATTCTCAACTCAGTTGAATTAAGGGTTCGAACTTAATGATTACATTTCTGTTGTTTACCAAATTACCGTGCACTGAATAACCTTAATAATTGTAGTTTTGCTCTGTCAGTCAACAGAAATGATGAAATAATTTAACTTATTCTAATTCAGAAAAAAATATATATATTATGCTGAGTCATATCATAGCATCCCACTTCCATCTCAAGTGAAAACAGTACAAATGGGCTGTTTCCATGGCTCAGCCAAAGGGCTGTTAGTAGTTAAGCTGTGACAAACTGTGCAAATGTGTAAGCAGTCAGGTTAGTTCTTGCATGTTCTACAGACGCTCATGCAGAGAGAGGAAGTGGAGCCAAATCTAAGTGTAGGCACATCAGAAAAGTCACACTGGCATGACCTTAACTTGGTAACCATCAATTCCTAATTTCTTTAAAATATATTAGCATTTATCACAGGCTCAGCTTACACTGAATTATGTCCTACACAGGAAACCTTCAAGCTTAATTGTCTTGCTGTTACTCAGTATTTTCCCCATCTGTTAGTAGCCACCTGTTATATCCCATGCTGATTCCTGAATAGGGTCTCTGGGCACTGCTGCAATGAAAAAAACAGCACTCAATGATAGCAGTTTATTTTTCCAAGATGCACTGAATAAGTGACTCTCTCATGCGTTCACCTTGTGGGGAAAAAGAACAGATTCAACAGAATACAGATATGAAAGCTGCTTCAAAAGTAATGCCTCCTATTTTATTATGTTGGAACATTATATCAGAGGTAGATGTTGGTGTTATGGCAGCAAAGGTTGAACTATCCCACCAATATTCTGTTACATTTTGTTCCTGTGTGACAGATGGCAGCAGAGGGGCAGGCTGACATAACGTCATCTGACATGGAAGTGCACATGAAGCAAAGGTGTGGAATTGAATACTTCCATGTGGAGAAAATGGTACCCATTGACATTCACTGATGATTGCTGAATATTTATGTAGACCAAACAGTGAATGTGAACACAGTGAGGCAGTGGGTGGTGCGTTTCAGCAGTGGCAACTGCTATGTGAAAGACAAGTCATGCTCTGGACAGCCACACAGGTTTCTACAAGGAGTATGCAGTTTCTTGTTCATTGCTAGCAAAAATGCATAGAGAATGGTGGTGACTGTTGAAAAACAGTGTTTTGTAGTTGAGAATTCTCTCTAACAAATAGTGTTATTGTGTTCTTTGTATCTATGGTTGTTTCCATTAAAATAAATCAGAGGCATTGCTTTTGGAACAACCTACTTCAACGTTTTCTCTGGAGGCCAGGAAGTGCTCACTGCATTGACTATTTATTCCTCACAGATGATTGCAGTTGGTGAAAACAATGCCAAGATCTTAGGAATTAGCCAAAGCTATTTGATTTCCCACTTTAAATCCTTCAAAGATGCCGAAATATGCTCTGGAAAAGAAGGAAAGAATGGCTCTTATAAAAATGAGTACCCATAATTCACTAACTAGCTTTAGATAATCTTGTCTGAAGCTAATTCTCAAAGTAGCAATACCTCTTAAGTAAGTGCATTGGTTTTTAGTAAAATCCAAATGTTTTCACTGACAAAATGGAAAAACAAGATGTTTTCGGGCATTCCTAGGACACTGAAATTTGAGAAAGAAAAGTCTGAAATTGACCTCACAAACCCAGCATATGTGGTTACTTTAATCCAAGACTGAAGCTGTAAAGAGGACTCGTCTCTGCATCCTCTGCAATGTGTTGTGACTTAAATGCATAGCTGAGATATGTTTCCCAACCAAGAGCTCAGAAAAAAAAAAAAAAAAAAAAAAAAACCAACACAACAGTGCCAAAAACAACTCCCCATCTCCTGCCTGAACCACAGAACCACACTGAAAGTTTTGTTTACTTGCTTTTATTTTGACATTTTTCTGTTTTGTTAATAATTAAACTGGTTTATATTTGATCTTACATATATTTTAGCATTTTTTCCAATTTTGTTGTGACAGAAGTACACACACTAAAATATAACCACAATGAACATTTTCTGTGAAACTAGAAAATAAACCCTGTGATTTCTTCCTATATGTAATTTGGAAAACTCCAAGTAGTGATATAGGAAGAGAGTGCCTGGGCTGAAAATAGGATGGGAATTGAATCACCTCAAATTCACTTGGTACTACAGCCAGTATGGTTAACCTAGAGGTGGAAACAGTGGTGACTGAGTGTGCTGTTACAGGAAAATGAAATATGGTTCAAGGCCCAGACAAAGGGGACTTTTTGGTTGGTGTAGTTCAGATACAATTTTAGAATACTCCATAGTTTCAGGGCATAAGTCATCTGCCTCAAGCCAACATTAACGTTCAGTAGCCAAACAGTGAGGAACAGGTTTTCCTCTGGTCTCCTTTGAGATTCAGGCCTTGACACATGCTGTAGTTGCTTATCCCACCTGGCAGTTTTCATAGCTATTTGAGCATTCCCCTTGCTTAAGAAAAATTTTGAGATAGCATTAAACATAGACCTCTTTAAATACAGAGTTTGCAAAGTAAATCCATGTGAACAGTCTCAGGTCCTGATTTGGAAAAGAGATTGCTTTATACATTTTACATTATACATTATTACATTTATACATTATACATTTTACAAGCATAAATCATGGTGGATGATTGCAATTATCTAGCTAGTTCTCTAAAATTGCACAGAAGGCCTTAATAGGCAGAGTGCTGTCTGAGTATGTGCTGGGACCCACTGATTCTTTCCTACTCTCTGCACCTACAAGCTGTGGTATGGTTGGGCAACAACTCTATTGCAATGTACAGCAAAAATGTATGTCATCACGTTTGGTTTTTTTTTGTTTGTTTGTTTTTTGTTTTTTTGTTTTTTTAAAGAAACCAGTAGGATTAAAGCTGTTATTCCATCTTGATACTGAGAAGAAAGCACAGTTGTTGTTTGCTATCATGTCATAATACTAATAAAATATAGCGAAGTATGCTGTACTTCATCACCATATCCTCCATTGCCAATATGAATTGCATACAACACCATAATGCTTATCATTTAATTATCCTCATGTCTCTGCAAGAGAACTGTAGCAAGGAAAAGTTATGTCTCCCCCTACATATTCCTTCTGGGCTGGGTAATCCAAAGTACCTATCTTTAGAGAATTTTGCAAAGTCAGTTTCAAGTGGGAAAATAACACAGATCTCTCAATTTCTCTACTTATCTTGCTTTCTAGTATATTACAGTATTAAGAAACAAGATGTAATAAAAGCTACATAGGATGGGTGAACTTGAGTTTAAGCAATGTTGTTTGTTCTTCTTACTCATCGTACCCATAAATTAGAACAGTCATGCAAAATTTATTTGAACTTAGCCAAGTTTCTTTGGCTTGAAAACTAGTCTGGCAATACTGTGAGAACAGATATATTTTGTGGTATGCCTGATGCAGCCCCTGCCAGAACCTCGTAGTTCATAAACGTTGACAAAAACAACTAAAAATCTTGAACTTGAGGAAAGATTAAAGTCATTTCTTATTATATGCAGATGGCATTACTATTCTCTAATCACTATCAGTAAGCAGAAACAATACAGAGTAGCCAGATTAGTATATATGAAAATCTGAATGTTTGGGAAGCCAAATTTTCAGTTCCTCATGGAAGATCAGCTGAGTTTCCATAGAATAACACTGAAAAAATTCATTTTCTAATGGGGCCCCAAGTCCCTATTAGTAAAGCTTGCAAAGCTTTTCTTGGAAGTCTCACTGGTCTGTGAGGTCCTGTTTGCCTATCCCTGTGCACTCAATATGAATGTTGCAGCCACTTGCTTGGTAGCTGTTCCAACTACCTGTAAAATTCCTCTAAAAAAACCTGGTATTTAGCAGTGGCAAAATTTTTCCTCTCCTGCTGCCATCACAAACTTGTTGGTTTACTTGACTTCTTAAATTTTGGCTTACGTAGGCAATTGGGTGGCATGAAGATATCAATAAGATGCAGTATTTGAAAAATACTTTGGTACATAAATGAGAAATTTGGCTCATAATATATCCTTTTTTTTCAATTTTCTTAGTGAAAAAAAAAAAAAAAAATGAGATTTGCTCATTTAAGCAGTAGACAATATTTTGCAACTAGGTGGCAAAGAGGACACTTCAAGTCTTTGCAATAACCTGAGGCTAACATCACAACAATTTCGCAAATGGCTCTGCCTTAGTTAACATCTTTGGAGAAGACTAAATCACAAACAGATTAAGTTCACAAAAAATGGTCCTAACAATTAATATCCAATTCAAAATTCTAAAACTCTCATCTATACTTAAAGCTAGAACAATAAATTAGTTAATAATACTGTATTGAAGAAGAACTGAAACAAATATTAGCAGAGGAATAAATAGTAAGGAAGAATAGACAAGGACACGTCAGTCATTGAAAAAGAATAAAGTATTCCAAGTCCAGAATAGAGCTAGGGATAAAGCTAAAAAAGTGACTACAATAAAAATCCAAAGAAAGCAACCAGAGAAATCTAAAAAATATTTTTATCAGTAATAGAAGGCCTAAGAGAAAATGGGGCAGGGTGTAGGACAGTATGTTTAAGGGGCACAAAGACAGTTAAGCAACAAGATTGCTTTTAGTGTCAGCACTAAGCAAGATGATGAGCTATTAATAAGTCCTTGAGCATTTTTTGCAAGTATTTAGCATGTGACATTGTCAGAGATGAGAGTATGAGAACACTGCAGTTACAACAGTTTTATTAAGCATGCTCATGCTTAAGTGTTGATGGGAACAAGGTGATTCTGAATCCTTCCTGCCTTGTTTTATATTGTGACTGTGAAGGTTTGGTGTACTCCAGGCTAGAACACATATGTTGTCAGAACTGTTTTAAGGCACGACTGTTGCCTAAGAATCCCTCAAGCAAACAGCTTTCAGGCATCCTTTTTATCTGCTCATATTCATTCCTGAGGGATATAATACCTTCTTTTCTTGCAAATATTCCTGATATGTTCCTTATCTTTATGGAACAAAATGGAAACTGGGAACTGCTGAACTCTGTAAAATAGTTTTCCATTACTGCTTTAAATATCTTTTATTTTCAATTTTTATACATTCTGAGTTGGATTGTTTCTCCAGCTCTCACATTTATACGAGCACGGCAGTTTAATTAGTCTCTATAGTTAAAGCGTTATGATGGTTGAATCCTCTATTAGCTAATATATTAACCTTAATTTTACAATCTGAAGATGTTTAACCCTCAATATACTTACTACTTTCTGTCATTTTGGAGGTGTATGTTTTTTGTTTTTTTTTTTTTTACCTTCTAACATACTATTTATATTGTGTACTGACAGTATTCTCATTGGCAATTTCTTTTTTTCATAGCTAATTGTTAGCAGTGTATTTTACAAAGCCAAATAGCCTTTTGTTTACTTTGATTTTGGATTGACATACAGAACAAATGCATTAGCATAGCCTTTTATACCAGCATTAAAATATGCAAAGCCAGAAGTCAGTAACAATACCAAACTCGAAGATGAACAAAGACATCTTTCTTTGTCAGATACATCTATATTACATAATTCACTCAAGCATTACCTTAATTTAACTCCACAGAATGCTGTATCATATGGAAAGCCCTGACCTCACACACTTTTGGTACTGAATGACTATACACTTGAATATGAATATTTTTATGCTATAAGCTTATGGCTTTACCTGGCAGGCAGCTTTTTCTCATTCCCCTTCAAATAGAAGAAGGAAGAGAATTGGGAAGAAAATAGAATTCCTCAACCAAAATAAAAGTTATTTACTAAGGCAGAAAATAACAATATATACATATATAGCTACAATGCAATTACTTATCATCTGCTGATCAACAGCCAGCTATCAACACAACCACTGGTTGAACTACCAGCAAGGTAAGCCCTTATCACCTGCCAACCAACACCCAACACCACCCTCCAAGCAGCAACTGCCCATGGCCTTCTCCCATATTGTAGCCTTCTACATGGTGCCATGCGGTATGGGATAACACCTGGCCTCATTCGGGCACTCATCATGGCTCCACCCCACCCTTGCTGCCCTATCATAAAGGCAGCTGTTCTTTGCTACTGGCTGGTCTTTGTGTGTTCTTCTCTTACTCAACGACTGTTAAAACACAGGTATATATTTAGTTAGTTAGTTAGTTAGTTAGTTAGTTAGTTAGTTAGTTAGTTAGTTAGTTAGTTAGTTAGTTAGTTAGTTAGTTAGTTAGTTAGTTAGTTAGTTAGTTAGTTAGTTAGTTAGTTAGTTAGTTAGTTAGTTAGTTAGTTAGTTAGTTAGTTAGTTAGTTAGTTAGTTAGTTAGTTAGTTAGTTAGTTAGTTAGTTAGTTAGTTAGTTAGTTAGTTAGTTAGTTAGTTAGTTAGTTAGTTAGTTAGTTAGTTAGTTAGTTAGTTAGTTAGTTAGTTAGTTAGTTAGTTAGTTAGTTAGTTAGTTAGTTAGTTAGTTAAGGAATGATATTGTGAAAGCACTACTGAGTTGTTGGTATGAGTCACATAGTCTTCTCTATAATTTGTCTGAAAGTCATGGGGATTCCAATGCTTTTACAGTCAAGTGTGGTAGTGTAAGGTGAGAATCTCTATGAAACAAAGAAATTGTACTAAGGTAAATAACGTTCACTTCATAAGGAAGCAACTGCTTTTGGAGGGAATAAAAGGTTTGCAGAGGAGTATAAAAACTATAGGAAAGTCATCTTTGTTCAATGAGCTCTTTTAAGGAAATAAAAGCTGTAGTAGATAATTAGTATAAGTAGTTACAGTGTGTTAATACAGTTTTAAATCCTTCTGTCAAAATTGCTCATGGTTTATATTTCTAGCTAATTTTCACAAAAATGATGGATAGACTAGCTACGCATCAGAAATATTAAGATATAGGAAGAACATGGTGATAACTAACTACATTTCAGTGGGGAAAAAAAAAACCATAAAGGTACCAATGGGGTAGTTATAGGTGCAAGAACAATTAGTTGCTTATCTGTAGGAAACTGAGGAATGAATTAATGAAAGTCATTGCTGAGGTATAAAAACTAAGGCAAGAAGGATTGGAAAAATCAGGACACCTTGCTACTTACTCAATTAGCAGAACTAAGAAGATAAAGTAAATATCATCAGCTTCTCTGACATTGATGAAACCTAAATTATTGAATTTGATTAAATTTTAAATTAGAAAATAGTAAGTTTCTTTACGGATATCTCAGTGAGATAGTGTCTTCAAAACAGTGACAAAATAAAAAGAGGATAAAAACAAAACACAAAATATTGGAAAACTAGAAAATATCAGATTTAAGTTACTAAAAGAGTAACTTAGAGTGAGAAGATATATCATTTCAACAGGCTAGGTAAGTAGAAAGAAAGCCATGCAGAGAAATAATTATAAAGAGTAATATTAAAATAAATAGTAATAAAATGGAGCTATTACTTAATTACAATGCATACAGTTGTACAGTGCTATTTTTATCTCTTCCTTCTCCCCAAAAGAGAAGGCTTAATAAAATAAACAAACAAACAAAAAAAGAACTTATTCCAACTGATTAAATTAAATTTAATTTTCTATTGTATTTTAACAGCAGAGTAGATTTAGCACTGTTTTTGAGAAGAGTTTACTTAGGATTAT
Organism: Chrysolophus pictus; assembly: GCA_037305975.1. Lineage (NCBI taxonomy): Eukaryota > Metazoa > Chordata > Aves > Galliformes > Phasianidae > Chrysolophus > Chrysolophus pictus. Next base: position 15,858,217 of record CM074579.1, read on the forward strand.
AAAAGCCTTTTTTGTGTATGCATTACAAGTATTTGTACAGCATAAATACACTAGATATTAATTTCTATGTTTAGGTAATAAGTAGACTGATGTTTGTTTTAGACTGGCAAGTCTAACATAAACAAATTATATATCTGTATGTATCTGTGTTCTGCTGTGTGAAGTATCGCTAAGCACAGAATAAGAAATCAGAATTCTTATTTTTATTGTGGTAGCATTTACATTTCTCCACAGAAGAAATGGAGGAACTTCAAGGATATGGGGCAAGTTTTGTACTTTCTGCATTTAAAGCCCATTAATGTATAGCTCTTCCTGTGTCAAGCCCTTTTAAGTACTTTTTAATTAAAGAGTTCAGAGAATTAATTATTCCCCAAAGCATTCAGGTTCAATTTATATGTTTGAATTTGGTGAGTTTATCAAATTCAGTAACAATTATGAAGTTCCACGTGGTTTTGAGTCAAAACAATACAAAATTATGTAGCCATATAGTTTGGATTTTAAAATGATAAATACCTTTCAGGCTTTCTTAAACATTCATGAGTGTTTGTATTACCCTTTTCTGAATGCCAAGTTTATAATAGATCTGTTTTGTTGCAAACATTTCAGACAGCTTGAACTGCCAAAACAGAAAGCGTTTCAGGTTTTCCAGTCACATAATTTATTTTTTTAACAGTGATTGTTTAGCTTTAGGAATGTTTTATTGTTTACAAGTATGAAGAGCATTCCAGTAGTAACAGATCCTAGGAAGAACTGGCTGCTCCTCTGAAATCTTGCTATGATGTGTGAAAAGCCAAAACATGCACCCTCCAAGCAGTACAGTAGAATTTTTAGTGATATCTAGTGTCATATCACTGACTGTCATATCTAGCCTGGCCAGCCACTACTAGCGGTGCTGTATCATGCTTACAGCCACTGCCCACCTGGCATATTCTCCTGTCTCTAATGTGCATCCCTGGGAAATGGGTATAAGGAGTAACTGAGGAGAGGCTAAGATCTAGTGCTTGGTTAACACACGTTTATACATTATATTGACTATAGTTGAAGTATTATTTTTTGAACAAAGATTGACTTTAGAAAAATAACTTCAAAATGATAATTTTTGAGTTGAAAAAAAAAAACTTTTTAGTTATTTTTTCTTTTCCTTGTTTTCATTTTTTTTCCCTTGTTATCATTTTTTATTCTTTTAAGGTATTCATTTTGCTTCTTTAGCTTTTTTTCTTCTCTTAACAAGGGTATAGATTTACATATGTTTTATTTTGTAAGCTAAGTAAACTCCTTTCTTGGCTTTGCTAACCAAAATCTTTTATTCATTTGTCATCCTTTAATTTGACTTTTCTTCTAAACAGTAATATTTAGTTTTGCCTTAATTTGTTTAAAATTAATAATTAACTCTTTGTAAAATTTCTTTCAAAAGAGTCTCATCAGTTGTGGTTTTCCCTATTACCATCCTTAGTTTATTTTTATTTACAATAAATCATAAATGAATTAAATTACTATAAAATAACCTTGCCAAGTGTACTTAGCAAGTTACGTTGCATTAGTGTGCAAAGTAAAAAATTTAAGACATAAGTATCCTTATTTTTTTTATTTATTGATCATATTAATTATGGGTGGTAACTATGCCTTGTCTGGTTCTTGTAGTTGGTAATCAGGTAACTCTTCATTTTGTGTCACCTTTAGGAAGTATTTCAGTGTTGACTTGATTTCTCCATGACTATTGCTGCATTATTTATGTTTACACCCACCATAGGAGTGAGGTAGGAACATTCCAAGAGCCCAGAAAAATAGTTCCCCGTGGAGGAAGACCACATGCTTCAATGGCTGCTGGCTCACAGCCTGGGTGCACGCTGATTCAGTGGAAGGAGATAATATTCACCGCAAGAATAAGGGAATATTCCTGTGCAAGTCATTTCACCTTTGCATTATTTTGAATGCAATTAAGTACAAAACCCATTTGTTTTGCAGGTAAACTATTTTTGACAAGTCGTCCTCCTAAATTTAATTTTAAGATTTTAAGTCTATGGTCAGGTCAGATGTGGCTTAACTGTTCCACGAAGCACGTTCCTGGATGCACAGGAAGAAAGCTAACAATCAAGGCACGAGCTTAAGACATAACTTCATTCATTTAACTTCAATAAGAACAACCAATAGTATGGTGCAACTCATGATTTTTTCCTTAAATATCTCCACAGGCTGCTGAAATCCCTGTCACTAGCTGATTCCTGTAACTAATGCTCTCTCTCCCATTTCTTTCTCATCATTGGTATCTGAGCTGAAGAAACAAGTAAAAAGGCTTTCTTGACATTCTGCATGCTGGGAGCCCCAGAGTCGTTTCTTCTTTTCTTTAGGGGCTGTTTTCACATGAGCTAGTGCTACCAATTTCAAATTTTTAAGGAAAAATGTTTGTGTAACAAATGCATACTGAACACATGTGGTTTGCAGAGGTGTGTTCAGGTATCTGAAAGAAAATAGGTCCTTCTGTCTGTCAGGGAGAGGCAATTACTGAAATTCAGGGAAGACCTAGAGACCCCACATAACATGAGCAGGTTTTTTTGAAAGAGTGTGAAGCTGGAAAAAAGTGGCTTGCAAGCACTGTATCCCATGCGGTTACATCAGTGTTTTAAAATCTGTTTCCTGGTACTGTGTCTACATGGCCTATTTCCATCGTCAGACAAGAAGGAAATGAGTCACCTCGAGACAAGGGCATTACCAACTTTGTCAGGAATTGTAACAGTATTATGAAGGAAAGCATTGTGATAATTTGTCTTGAAATGAGACATGAAGTTTTACCACATTATCAGCATATAAGTGTCAAATTGTGAGATGTGTAATTCTCAGATCACTGGTCAGTACTAAGCAATAATCAGTGGTGAACCCATTTAAACTATGCAGTTTTTGTCACCAGTCCAGTTAAACATCCAATCAAACTAAAATCCATTGTTTTATTAGGCCTCTGATTTATCTGTAAAACAATGTTTAATAATTCTCACTTCACGTTAATTCCTTTTATTTTCTTTTTACTGTGTAAGGGAAAAATAAAAATTATTAGACTATTTCTTTCACTGGCTGATGAATGGTTGGGATGTGCCCACCTGTTTCCTTGATCCAGAAATGCAAAGTACTTGATAACATGTTAGGTCTGATATTTCTCTCAATATTGTCAAATTAAAGCTGGAGTAATTACATTTTTATAATTTAAGACTTGCTTCCATGCATAATATAAGGGAAATGAGTCTCTAATTGATGCCATTAGGCCTAATCCTAAGCATGATATAAAGCAAAAGAGTGTTTTAATTGATGTCATTCACTTTGGGATCAAGCCCAAAGAGCAGTTTTCACCTCAAGGATATCATTATTTGTATCTATAATTTAGGTGATAATCAGAAAAAAATACAGTGTTTACAGCTTACTCTGTTCAAGCTGCTATTGATTACAGTAACTAGTAATTTGCCAAAACTGCCTTGGTTTTTTCTTGACAAAGTCCAGGAAATGTGCTAATTAAGGTTGTAACCTTACATTTCTTCAAAAGATTAGTAATTACTCATTAAAAGTAATATTGCAGAAAGCAGTCAAAAGTAAAATGAACGTTTCAGATTTGAATAATAATATGAACTGTATTCCTGAATTCACATTCAGAAATGCAGTGTTTACAAATAAATGCAAATGTGACATAAATTCATCATAGTTTAAACTGAGAACTGAATAGGAGCTGTGAGGAGAAGGAGATGGGAGTTAGCTTTGAATATTTGTTCCCCGTCAGACAAGAATTAAATTGAGGATGAATGCATCAAGTTCTTCTACAAGTGCATGGTTGTATCATAAATCAGGAAAAACTCTGTCCTAATGCAAGGTTCTACAGAGTAATTAAAAGATCTAAAGAATAGCTCTTTTAGAGTAAAACTATCTACTTTGATAAAAGGGTACATTGCTTATAGAAAAAAACACAAGAGGATGATGGAACTGGCAGAAACAAGTCAATCGTGCCATATCATACCAATTCTGGTACAAATTTAATTACAGTGTAAAATAATTTTGGGGATTCTTTCACTATCTGCTCTTTGCTTAACATTTATTTTCTTGTGCAGCTGAAATGGGAAGAATTTGGCTAACTTAAGTACCTCATTTTTATATAGACTCTATGAAGGCTGCTCTGAAAGTAATGCCTCCTGTTTTATTATGTTGGCCTTTGGCATCAGAGCTGGATGTTGGTAGTATGGCAGTAGAAGTTGAACCTTCTCACAGTATTTCACTACATGTTGTTGTCATGTTGTAACAGATGGTGTCCTTTGCTCAGTTAAAAAATCATAGGCCAACAGAACCAAAAATAACTTGTTCAAATGCAATACGGCACATTATCTGAAAGAGGCAGTCTTTGTCTACAGAATAACTCTTCTGAAGAATAATGGGTTAGAAAATGATTTATAAATCATTGTAGGTAAACACTCAAATGGATTCTCAGTGCAAAAATGCACCACTGGGAAAATAATTTGATTCTATGAAAAGCATTGCTAGCAACAGTATCAAAAAACTATGTGCGATTGTGCAGTTTTTGTTTTCTAATTCAGTGAAAAATATATACTGAGAACCATCAAAGAAATGATCACTAGGTTGAAGAAAAACCTCTTTAGGATTTGATCTTACAGGTCTCAGCATTTAGCTGTTTATTTGGCCTGGTTCTGGGTCTCTGATCCACTATTGCTATGTCTATGCTTAGAGGAGTAAGGAAATAGGATGTTCTGACTTGCATTCAAACCACTCTTAATATCTGTATTTAGAAAGTAACTGCAAATAACTGTTGTGCTTTAAGGCAACAAGGGCAACAACTGACTATCCACGAAGAAATCTTCTCTCAGTCTCTCTACCTCTTTCTTATTTTCTGCTGTGGAATACTGTATATTTGGTATAGATGGAAAAGTGAATGGAAAGAAAATTGGCCAAGCCAGTACCAGTAAATCTACTTCTAGATATCTAAATTATATGGTCAGAATTGAATTCATCACCAGATCAAACTAGGTCTTGACTAGGTCTTGAAAATAGTTTAGCAGGAGTTCATAAAGTGTAATTTTTCAGCTTCTAATGCAGTGTGGATCACAACCTATTAAGTGGGATAACCCTGGAATAAGATATCAATTCCAAGGGGAATGGTGATGGTTGTCTTGATATACAAAGCAAAAAATGATTATTCTCCTGAAGACTGAAATGTCTTAATCTTACTAATGTTGAAAGTGTATTGGTAGCAAAGTGAGTGACCTGTAGATCAGATAAAGGTTCAGATGATTTAGGTTTCCCTCTGATCTCATACATTGTGAAAATATTAATCCAGCTACAGTATATGCTTTTAGATATAGACATTTTACTTTTTAAGTCTAGAATAGCTCTCTGGAATGTGTAAAAAGTATGATATTTCAAATTTATCTCTTTTCTGAAATGAAAGTCTTACTTAGGTAATCTGCATTTACATTTTTGTTTTGTACCCCAGGCCTTATTTGTTATTTAATCTGCCAAATGTCAGAAGGAAGCACAGTTCTATAAAGCCATGTGGTGATGAATAAAGCTCCTAATGGAGTTATAAATTGAGGCTAATTGGTTTACATGATTGTTATTAAGTCCCATTTCAGCTGGTTAATGGAATTTTGTTTGGCAGGGGAACAGAGCTAATGTTATCAGATAATTTTCTTTGAAAATGGCTTAAATTTCAGTCTTTCAGATCCTCCACTTCTAAATACATCAGGATCACACCCCCCAGAAATCCTTACAATGTATCAACACAACAAAATTACAATGTTATCAATAAGGTGGCTTTGATATTTCAGTGCATTTTCATACCCTATCCTCATGTCTTAAGTTTCCTCCAAAAATGGCCAAAACATTTCAATCATGAAATACTACAGCAGAGACTTTAATCCCACCTCACAATTGCTTGAATGGTTTCAAATGTCACATAATGAACAAATAAATTGACTTTCATGAAAACCAGATTTGGCAGGAATGCATGAGTGCCTAGTTAAATAAGCAAACTGGGGCTTAGGGGTACTTCTACCCAATTTGTTGTTTTTCAAGTGTAATAGTTCCTAAATTAGTCTTGAAACATGGATTGGTTTGAAACTTGAAATCAATATCCAGGGTGATTTGAAAGTTGATGGCTTGCCTGATTGTATTAAGGCTTTGAGGACTTTTAAAAAGTTATCATTATAATCCAATGATACAAAAACATGTTGCCAACTATTATATCCATACAACAATTTGTCTACATTGGTTACTGTGGCTTACCTTAACCTTTGTTAGAAAGAAAAAGAGCATCATGCTGAAGAACAAATAGAGTTGAAAGTTCCTGAAGATTAACGATACTAACATGGGATTCCATATCCATAACCCTTTCCAGGCTTATACTTCATTTCAGAGGAAGACCTGGGTGTCCTTGTTGGCAGTAAGCTGAACTCGAGTCTGAAGTGTACACTTGCAGCCTGTAAGGCCAATTGTATCCTGGGCTGCATCAAAAGTGATGGCCAGCAGGGAGAAGGTGGTAATTGGCCCTGTCTTTCCCTCCCTCTAATCCGTCTCCACTCTCTCCTTATATTTTCTGTGCAAATAACCAGCCAGCACGGGTTCATGAGAGGCAGATTGTTCTTGACCAGCCTCATCTCCTTCTATCACTGGGTGACCAGCCTGGTAGATGAGAGAAAGGCTGTTGATGTAGTCTACTTAGACTTCAGCAAAGCCTTTGACACGGTCTCTCACAGTATTCTTCTGGGGAAACTGACTACCCATGGCCTGGACAGACATATTCTTCTTTGGGTAAGGAACTGGTTAGAGGGCCATGCCCAGTGGGTAGAGGTCAATGGAGTTCAGCTGGTGACCCATTACAAGTGGTGTTCCCCCAGGGGTCTGTACTGGGGCCCATCTTGTTTAATATCTTTACTGATGACCTAGATGAAGGGATTGGGTGTATCCTCAGTAAGTTTACGGATGACACCAAGTTGGGAGGTAGTTCAATCTGCCTGAGGGTAGGGAGGCTCTTCAGAGGGATCTAGATAAGCTGTATCACTGAGCTGAGGTGAATGGGATGAGGTTCAACAAGGCCAAGTGCTGGGTCCTGCACTTCGGGCACAATAACCCCATGCAGCGCTATAGGATTGGATGACTGGTTGGATGACTGTGAAGAGGAAAGGGACCTGGGGGTGTTGGTTGATGCTCGGCTGAACATGAGCTAGCAGTGTGCCCAGGTGGCCAAGAGGGCCAATGGCATCCTGGCCTGCATTAGAGATAGTGTGGCCAGCAGGAGCAGGGAGGTGATCATTCCCCTGTACTCAGCACTGGTGAGGCTGCACCTCGAGTACTGTGTTCAGTTTTGGGCTCCTCACTACAAGAAAGACATTGAGGCCCTGGAACATGTCCAGAGAAGGGCAACCGGTGAGGGGTCTGGAGCACAAGTCTTATGAGGAGAGGCTGAGGGAGCTGGGATTATTTAGTCTGGAGAAGAGGAGGCTCAGATGAGACCTCATTCCACTCTACAACTTTCTGAAGGGAGATTGTGATGAGGAGGAGTTTGGCCTCTTCTCCCTGGCAACAAACAGGACCTGGGGAAATGGCCACAAGTTGCACCAGAGGAGGTTTAGATTAGACATAGGGGAAAACTTTTTCTCTCAGAGAGTGGTCAGGCACTGGAATGGCCTGTCCAGGGAGGTCATGGAGTCTCTGTCCCTGGCAGTGTTCAAGAGGTGTCTGATGAGGAGCTGCGAGATATGGTTTAGTAGCTTGTGGTAGCAATGGTAATGGGAGGATGGTTGGACTAGATGATCTTATAGGTCGTTTCCAACCTTGCAATTCTATGATTCAAATACCTCTTGCTTTCATTTGGAAGCTGCAGACCATATTTCCCACCAAGTCCCTTCAGCCAACTTACCTGTTTTTCACCAGATGCCAGACATTTTGCTAGTTGCAGTTAAGCATATGCATTTTAAATTTTGCAGACACAGTAACTCTGAAATCTTATGTGGGAGACCATGTCTCTTTTGATGTGATTCTGCACCCCCACTGGAGGAGACCAGAAGAGGAATATCTGTTTGGTGTCCTCAGCTCCAGAACTTGTTTCTAGTCTTTGTTTTATTTGTTTGTTTGGTGAACCTTATAAGCATCTGAGTAGTTCTTCCTCTCTCCATGACTCCCTTTTTCCCCCAGGGACTTGAGTTAAGGGTGAGATTAAAAAAAAAAGGATTATATTACTGTAAAAATGACAGTTCTTGATCATAGTACAACACTGTTTAATGAGTCAGTAGTTTAAAATTTGCTTTATTTTTAACATGTCATATCTCTTTTTTAAAGCACTTAATGTAAATGTTGAAAATTATTATAAATTTTGTCATGGTTTTATGATTTTTGTTATCGGTATTCCACATCATAGCATCATGTAGTGCATGGGGAGTTGAAGAGTTAATGCTACCATTCTGTGGATTGTCAATAGTTCCAGGTATACCTGTCTCAGAAGAAAGAAGAAATCCATATCCCAGAGGACTGTTCACTGTTCTGTTTCCATTTTGCATTCAGAGGGAAAGATGTTCACAGGTTAGGAGATGTCCCATTTTACTTTCTGCAGTGTCTCACCTTCAGCATTAGAGTAAGGCCTTTGATTTCTGGACAATCTCTCTCTCATTTTATTTGTTTTATTAGTCTCAATTTTAATTATATTGTATTATATTGCGTTATCTTGCGTTCTGATATTACATTTAGTAAATCAGCTTTCATCCTCAGATTGTTATCACTATTTTTGCTTTTAGGCCCATATCCCTACCTTCTTCCTTTCTCCCCTTTCCCATGGGTCCCCCCTTTATTCACAGAGCCAGGCCAAATAGGCCTGTAAAATGCTGACAAATTCAAATGAACAAAATAAAAAGTTTTCAAATATTAAGCTTGTTTCTTCCCTTTATAGCAAGCAGAAACTTTTTATTAGCACTTGTCCCTCCTTTCCTTGACTCCTGTGCTGATTAGTATTTTCTATTTCATCTCTGTGCTTCTGGATTTTTACTGTTTCTCTAGTTTCATTGCAAACTCAGTTGTTACTTATCTACATTTAAAAATATTAAATTCAGATGATAAAATTTTATTTTGAATTACTACGTAAAGAATTGGTTTATGCCTTGAATATCTTTCTGTTGAATATCTGTTTCTAAGCAGAGAGAAAGATAAAAGCAATGGGGACACGCACAAATACGAATTAGCAGAGTGGGACTGCACAGCCCTTGGGGTTTCTTTTCATTTCCATTTCTTGTGTGTAATGTTTTGGAAGGACAGCCTTCCATTGCTATGAAATCAACCACTATCCTTTGCCTTGATCAGAGATGTGAGTTGTTTAAAACATTATTTAAAGGTATAAATATCTCATAAGCATTGCAGCCCTGGGTGGATCACCTATTTTAATCATTCTTCGTTTTGATCCATTAGAGAATATTTGTTTTTAAATAAAATTACTGAAATAGAATGTTCCACAGTACTTATCTGTCGTCTTCTGCCTTTTTCTGCTAAGTTGCTAGAAGAGCCTGAGTTCTGGCTGGGAACCTTCCTGATCTACCTAGTAAGAAACCATATCACTACAGAAAATTTGTATGAATAGATTGCACCTTCTATAATCTTCTTTTCATGTAGAGCTCACTATTGTTAGTCATGTATTACCACAAATGAAACCAGCCAGTTTGGCCCATCCCAAGCGGATTGATATTACTGACTTGCTAACATGCAAGGATGATATTTAATGTAGCAGGGAGTCAGACAGATTAGAACTGCTTATTTTGGAAAAACTGGGTCGGACTGACTCTGGCTGAAAAGTATGGGTTGAATTTGGATATCTAAGAATGTCTGGCGAACAGGATGGGTTTTGGAACAAAGCAGGAAACTTCCTGACACGTCATTAATGGGAATAATGCCAATCATCCACACTTACATCTCTTTTAAGCGTATTTGAGATACACGGAAACATCTCTCTCATTTAATCCCCAACAAAAATGATTAAGGGACCCTTTCCTGAAATCCTTATAACTCTGAGGGGAAATAATACCCTCCAGTAAATTCACTGCACTATGCCAATATGATCAGTCTCTAGGAGAAAGGGTTGGGGGTGGGTAGACAGCCCATGATCTCAACTGACAAGTGCAACTTAAACTTTAAAATATGATGAACAGACAATCCTGGATTAAGCACAGTGGTGAACTTGCCTGTTCCCATATTTTCCTGCTGTTGTGACCTTACATGTTATACCATGGCAGCCATGGAAATCAATTACAACTGGAAATGACAACTCTTCCAGTAATGCATATCACCATTGTTTAAAAGATGCAAAAAGCATTCCACAGCCAACATACAATCTCTTGCCTCATCACTGCAGCCTCCACAAAGAAAGAAAGAAAAAGCATTTCTACTATGCATACAATCAAACGCATGAGAATCAAGCATGAGTACTCACAATATAGCATTTCAAAATGCTAAATTTATTGTGAGTCACATACTTGCTCACATGTTACATTCAGAAAAACAAAGAACAAAATAGCAAGACAAAACCTCATAGTAATATAAGACATGAAATACTCATTTTAATGTGGAATACATTCAAGAAATTGGGGAGATAAAAGCAGTTGCAAATATAAATCTCATTTTTGCATTTGTAAAAGGGACAACCAAGCATAGTCTATTTTTTATACGGTGTACCAACCATGATCTACTTCATGTCTGGCTTTCAGATCTCTTGAATATACAGTTATGAATAAAGTTGAACAATATTTTTTATGAAGATTATCTTGCAAATTGTATCATTTGAATACTATGATTTGCAAACTTTCTTTTATCACAATTTCATTACGGTAGGAGTGATAACTGACAATTTCTTTTTTAATTTGCTGAGCTATTTTTTTCTCCAAAACAGAGATTATTTTTACTCAAAATTAGATACATGTTTATTTGAAAATTAATTTGTAATCTCAGAAAAATAGAGTTACTTTTGCTTCAAACTGTTGAAAGTCTTATGGAAAAAAATCAGGAGAGGAAACCGGGTGCAATTCCAAATCAATCTAAAAAATCCTGAAATCTAACAGTTTTCTATTTAATTTCTGTGCTTTGGACATTTTCAGTAGTTAATCTTAAAACAAATTTGTCTAATACACAACCTTCTTTTCCCATTGCATAATATGACACACTTTCATCAAGGAATGCCTTGTCCACACTGTTGCTCTACTCTAAGGCAGTAGAGCTAGAAGGGGATTACAATTTTTCAGAGTGACAGGATTAGAATATGTAATTTATAGTTTGCCCTTCCACTTCCACAGAAGAATATCAAGGCTGCAGTGAACCTCTGTCACATATAAATATTTTAAACAAATATACTTCTCTCCTTTTGGCATCTCTTCAAGCTATGGTTTCCAGACCAGATATCCATTATAAGCCGTGACAATTAAATAAATGTATTATGCCTCACCAGTGGTTTTCACCATATGTTCTCAGAGGCACTTTCTGCTTTTGATGATTGTTTATCAAACTCTCTGATCCAGAATCCAAAAGGTCAAGTAGTCAAAACTATACTCCTCCATTTGCAAATAAACAGAAGGATTTCATCTGTTGACACTACAGGTGCCCCACAGCTCTGTTTCTCTCTGACTTACCCCAGAAAAACAACTTTTAGGGGGGTTTGTGTGTTTGTATGTAAAGTATATAAAAATAAATAAACAAAAAGCTTTCTGTACCTCTTTGCTGAAACATAGTTGCGTGAGGATTGAGTGCCACAATTCTGTCTTGCTATGTAACAGACTTTTACATTTCCCTTCCCAGTTTTTGGAAGATGAGAGCAGTGTGTTTCTCAGGAAAAACCAGGGGAGACCAACGTGCCATTAACTGCCACAGCTGCTTTAGTGCTAGGGGATTGATTAGGTGAGAGGTGCCTGCTAGGATCATCTGGTCAGGCTACTCTCAAATCTGTAGAACAAGGTGAAAATTCCAGCCTTGGAGAAAAAGCTTTTTGTGAATGTCAGCAACACAGAAACAGTCACAGTCCTCAATAAATGGACAAATGTAGAATGCTCATGGCTATTGTCTAAGGAAGACAGGTTTTTAAGGCAATACTTCTCATATAACATCTTTGGCGTAGCTCTATTTCTCTTTTATTTTTTCTGATTTCCTACATGTTATTTTGCAATGCTTTGTAATTAGTTCTTTTCTGTGATTACTATATTACTATATAAACAAAGACTAGACTTAGGAGTGAATGTTATAGAAGATTTTTCTGAGAGTGTCTGTACAGAAGCTAATTAGAATTGCAGTTCATTTGTTTCTCCTAGGTTGAAATTTCAAGTTGCTTCTCTAAAATTCTATGGAGAAATTGTAACAAGAGAGAAAAAAGTGTTTGAGCCTGAAGCAGCACACAGGAGAGATTGTCTAACTGTAGAGAGGTCTACATTACAAGTTACCACAAAGATTGAAACAGTGCACAGAACCTTCCAATACTGCATCCCCTGCGCCACCACCAATACAATGGTTATTCCATCCTTCCCAAGGTAGAATCCAAGATCTGTTGCAGAACAAATTCTGGGATCACACTCCATTTAGTAAAGAGCTGCCCTATGCTTGGACAGATTGATTCTATACTATTAAGTCCCATTAGGATTGACTTAATTGTATCACTTTGTATATCTATAAATCTTTATCCTATTTTCTCTTTGTGAATGAGAAATGGGAACTGGGGACAGATTATGACAAAATATACCAAATAATTTGAAAATCCCCTTTGAGTTAATAACATTTTTGCCTGGTACTCATTCTGCTCTTTTGAGGATGATTTTCTCCCCATCTCAAAATAAATGGAGTATATTCCACTGGATATATTAACCTACTATAATACAAATGAACTGAAAGATATCTGCAGATACATTCACAAACCAACAGGAAACCAGAACTAGCTTAACTAGGAAGTTCTTTGATTTTGGAGTAATAAACAAAAGAAAGCATAAAAACTAGAATATGAAGTCAGATCAAAGATCCATTCCTAATATTCTTTCTCTTACAGTGCCCAGGACCAAATGATTAGGGAAAATGTATTACGAGCAGGAAATAAAACTACTCCCTATGATTGTTGCTAGTACTTCAGGTAATAATTCATTTAAGAACTTCTTGAGTTAGTGTTTGCATCCAGGCCATTATATTAAATATCTCTGGTACACCTCTGTACCATAGTTTTCTGTAGCATTTTTTAAAGTTAATTTGAGTTTTGCCATTTGTATTATCTCACAGGAAGAGATTCCCCAATTTAATGACCATTCTTTCCCACTCCCTCGCTATTCCCTACATCAGTTCAGATTCTGATTTCTGAAGAGTGCAGGGAGTAAATCACTGTGTTAACTTTATCTACCTTGGATTCCAGCAACAGTCGCTATGGCAGCATAAATCTGTAAGCTAGCTTGCCCTCTCTCTTGTTCTTCCTATTTTTCATTCCTTCTGACTTCTTTTCTTCCAATTTTTAATAAAATGATTATTGCAAAAAGTCTATATTTTGTAATAGAATTACACACAATATGATTGTGGTTGGGAATGTGGCCCATTCAGCTTATTTTTAAATGGTGGAAACACCTAAAAGAAAAATACATTTTTATTCAAAGTCTGTTTCTTGGGTTCAGTAAGTAAAATCCTTTTATTCAACAAGTGTTTTGTGAACAAGTTAAATCTCAAAGCATGAGATTACCAAATATTTCTTGTAAATTCATTAATATCCAGAAATCCTTTCTCTTTTCAAAATATTTGTGAGAACTGAGTAATTTCCACAGCAGATTATGCAAATGTGCTGTACAAGCTCTTCAGTACAGCTCAGTCAGTACAAATCCTGACCTTCCAATGCTCCTGCTGTTCCTGTTTTGGGCTTTTCTTCATCAGGCTGCCAGTGGATGTTACGATGCCAAATTTTGAAATGTGGATAAGTGTCCACTAGAAGTCAAGATAATGTCAATGAGCATATTTAAACAAGGGGACTAAAAAAAAGGTTCAAAAAGTCTGTATGCAGAAATCTTTACTGAATTCATCCAAAGTAGTTAAGCTTGAGGAAGATAAAATCTGTAGGTGTGCTATGTGAATGTTAGACCTGACAAATTATTGATCTAGAGGAGACCATTAAGATGATGAAAAATATTAACTTTTTAGCTTCTTATCAATTGCAATTAAAAAAAAAAAAAAAAAGTGATATGCATTTTATTTTCAACTACCAATACAGAGTGTCTGGATCATTTACATCCTGTACTGTAGCATACATTTCTTCATACTTTAGCACCTGAGGATCAAGTTGGCCATTAATCTTCAGATATTGGCATTGCATCTTCATAATTGTTGTATTTTGAAAAAGTACATATATTTTTTTTTTAATCATGGATTTAGCTGTGATATCCTAGGTAGATAACCAGGGGCACTCTAATAGTTTAATAAAAATTATAACAGCTGTGCAGAAAAAAGACCTTATCATGATAGCCAATATGAAGATAATTTGCACTGGAAGTGTTATTCAGATCTACCATTCTGACTGTAAAATGGGAATTTATGTCAATTTCATCTAGCTAGATATGTCAACTTATGTTAGTGCAGAGTTAAAACTTTTTAAAGAGGAATGTGTAAAAGCAGTCTACAGGGACCCTCAAAGTTTAAAATTTATGATATTACTTTCTTTCCATAAAATCCAAAGAGGAAATCAGTCAAAACTTTGATAGTTTTCCATTCTTATGGAGGTCGATCTTTAAAGGTATGAGACAGTGAAATACTATGTCTCTTTATTTTCTACCTCTTTTACTTACACATATGAGCTGTTATTGTGCTGATTTTCAGGGATCATAGATATTTTAGAAGTATGATTCTTTTCAGTGATGAAAGTAAGTTGCCAGTGGTAGACAGCAATTCAGTTTAGAAAATTTTATTCTTCTGTCAGTATGCATAGATCACTGAAAGTGATGAAATTTATGACCTTCAGCATCTTAGGTACTTCATGGATACCTGGGCAAAGGATCCACTGTACACCATGAAGACATTTTCTTTTAGAATACTATAGCACATAAAGTAAGGGACACACTGAAAGGATATTTGAGTCTCAGGACTGCAAGAGAATTTAGTATAAGCTTCTCTCTACAATTGTGTGAAGAGTTAATCATTTCAGAAATAGGATCTAAAACACCAAGTAAGCAGGAGGTCAACCTGCTGTCGAGCAATAGAGAAGTGCTGAGCAGTCAGGTGGGTCTTAAATCCACTTCTCTGTGGGATTCACATAATTTTCTCAGGGTTGTAGGGGAATACTTTTGTTCACTTTTCCCTAGCAACCTGGAACTTTCTGCTACAGGCAAGATCTCTACTATCCTAAAAATAGAGCAAAGCGACTTTTTTAAAGTACAGCAACATAGTGATAACCTTCTAACCCTTCTGTGTCTCTATCTTTAATCTAACCTACGGACAACATGAAGATTTCCAAATGTTAAAAGAATATGCAACAGTTTGGTGTGGCTGATTCCTTTGGCTAACTAAGGCAACATGTCCATCCTACAGGTGTCATTTGCCACTGTAAAATGTGGATTGATAGTCAGAATATGCAAGTGAACAGATTTGGTGGAGGTCTGGATGTGTTAGTGCTAGGAGGTCAGTGAGGTACCTTTTCTAATAATAGAATCATGGAAGCATAGAATGCTTAGAGTTGGAAGGGACCTCTGAAGGCCATCTAATCCAACTCCCCTGCAATGAATAGGGACATCACAATCAGTTTGCCCAGGGCCTGATTCAGCCTCATCTTGAAACTCTCCAGGGACAGGGCATAAGCCACAACACCAGGTAACCTGTTCCAGTGCCTCACCACTCTCACTGTAAAAGATTTTTTTCCTTATATCAAACCTAAATCCACCCTCTTTTAGCTTGAAGTCATTTTCCCTTGTTCTATCACCATAGATCTTGCTAAAGAGACTGCCCCCTTCTTTCCTGAAAATCCCCTTTAGATACTGAAAGGCCATCAGGTCACTTGCAGCTTTCACTTCTCCAGAATGAATAGCCCCAGCTCTCTCAGCCTGTCCTCATTGGAGAGGTGCTCCATTCCATGGATCATTTCTGTGGTCCTTTTCTGAACGTGCACCAACAAGTCTATGTCTCTCCTGTACTGAGGACTACACTACGTCTGCGTGCAGTACTTCAGGTGAGGCCTCACCAGTGCAGAATAGAGGGGTAGGATCACCTCCGTCGATCTGCTGGTCATGCATCTTTTGATGCAGCTCAAGATACTGTTGGCTTTCTGGATTGCGAGGGCACATTGCTGGCTCATGTCCAGCTTGCCATCCACCAGTACACCCAGGTCTTTTTCAGCAGGGCTTGGTTTGCTGAGAGGCCTAGGATGATATCAAACTGCACTGAAAGTAATACTTTCTATTTTATTATGTTGGCCCACAACATCAGGGGTGGACAATACTATGGTAGAAGAGGTTGAACCTTCCCCCCAGTATTCCAATACATTTTGTTGTTGTGTGACAGATGGTAGCAGAGGCACAGTCTGACAGAATAGTGTCTGAGATGCAAGTGTGTATGAAGCAAATGTGTGTCATTAAATTCCTAATGGCACCCATTTTCATTCATCGACACTTCCTGAACATTAATGGGGTGTGAGCACAGTGAGGTAGTAGGTGGTGTAATTCAGCAGTGGCAACAGCAACATGAAGACAAGCCACATTCTGGATAATCATGAAGATTCTTATGAACACGGCATGCAGGTTCTTGTTCATTGCTGGAGAAAATGCATAGCTAATGGTGGTGACCATGTTGAAAACTAGTGTTTTGTAGCTGAGAACTTCCCCTATCAAATAGTGTTATTGTGTTCTTTGTATCTGTTGTAGTTTCTGTGGAAATTAATAGGAGACATTCCTTTTGAAATGACTTATATACAATAGTAAATGTTACTAGAAAGAAAGAGTATGAAATTATTTTCTTTAGAATGTCACAATTGTTTCTACTTAGTTTTCAGAGCAACTTGCAATGGTTAGCTCTGGTTGAATTCTATTTCCCCTTCTGCCTGAAGTATTCACACTAATCTCTGTCATATTCTGGAAGATACTGCTTTAGTCACATCCATAAGTCAATGTGAATGCAAATTTTTTACACTTCAACTCTCACATACTGATAAAGCATATACAAATTCATTGCACCAGAAACAACACAAGAACTAGCACATTCCTTGCAGGCAGCTTAGTAGGCAGAGAAAATCTCTTGAACTGAGGAAAGAATACATGAATACATTGCTGGTCCTTAAGCAGACTGTAAAATTCCTTACTTCCATCACAGTGGATACAGTAACCTGAAGGCTGTGTAAAAGAGTATTCCTGTCCTTTCCTTTCAATCAACACATTTTCAATTCTTTTCTGCACTGGGCCCAACTTTAAAAATGGGTCTAGAGAACTACACTGTAGAAGCCAGTGTTGCATGTCAAGGAGGACTTTCCTCCAGGGAGTGTTGCAAGGGGGTTTAGTCCTTTAAGGTAACAAAAGTAGACATGACCTGGATCTTCCACATCCGTGTAAGTGCTGAATCTAACAGCATATGAAAGCTGTAGGCTCAGACAGATACCAGAAAGCAGCATGTTAAATAGCTCACTTGCTACAATGAAATTCTCAAAAGAATCTAGAGGAGGAAACCAGATCAGAACATGAGCAATCTGGGTAGAGGTAAACATCATGTTGCTTGCCTCTGACAAAACCAGAGTGCTTAGGAAATTAAAAGTGTAAAAAGTAAGGCATGTAAAGCTACAATTTTCAGACCATGGTATTTCGCTTAGATACTGAACTTCAGTGCAAGTTCCAGTTTAGCCACCTCTTTTCTTTTTAGACATTTTTAAGCCCAAGGTCTCATCAAAAACAATCATTCTGTTGTAATATGCTGTGATGACTGCATACTCCTTAAAAGCAAAGCATTTATGCTAATAGGAAGAAGACTGTCCATTTCATCTCACCTTCATCTTTAAGACAACGTTACAATTAGCCAGGGGCCCTTTTCGTTTATAGTAACCTCATTCTTCTCTCATCC
This sequence comes from Chrysolophus pictus, assembly GCA_037305975.1. Classification (NCBI taxonomy): domain Eukaryota; kingdom Metazoa; phylum Chordata; class Aves; order Galliformes; family Phasianidae; genus Chrysolophus; species Chrysolophus pictus. Next base: position 15,876,268 of record CM074579.1, read on the forward strand.
ACATTTGTGAATTGGCTACAGGAAATGCATTATCTTGCAAAGTACAGCATAATATTGGTAAAAGGTATTGCCTGCTCAGTTTGCACCTTTGGATTAATTATCAGCTATGTGTTTGTCTGCTTTATGTCAGTGTGCTTGCAAATGGGAAGATGGCTAACTTTGTATCACATTCATTAACAGCAGCTTCATGTTTTGCTGAAAACAATTAACACTCCACTTTTCAATAGATTCTGTTCTGAGTAATGCCATAGGCTGCAGAAGAAGAAACCAAAGAGCAAGTATAAAAGGGATCCATTACAGTGTAAAATTACTGAATGATTTTAATTGAAATATGGAAAGGACTTTTTTTTTCTTTTTAAGTAAAGTGAAAACATAGATGATGATTACTCTTAGTGAGTTCGTTTTCAGACTATGGTTCCAAAATATAGCATGGAGCAACTAACCAGAGGAGTATGTTCTGAGATTTGCTCCAGCTAGACAAACACCTCCACAGTTAAAAGCCAACAATTATATTCACAAACCAACAAGTTTTGTGATTGAGTGTCTGTTCTGTATGTTAATGTAGCTGAAATTTTAAAAAGGCAATAGGTCTCCTTAAAAATGCCATGCAGTTTTCAAGAATGATGACTGTTATGCTTGGTTTTTCTTTACTTATGTTTGACATTTTGAAATGGTTATAATTGACATTATAACTGACTATCTGTCAGGACTGAATTGCATTTAGTTTCTAAACAACATTATCCCTATTGATAGTATTGTCCATCACTGACTAGCATTACCTTAAGTGTTTGTAATGCCATATAAATTCTTGTAATTAATTATGGCTTCACTTCTGAAAAAGCATGAAAACTCTCATCTCTTTAGAAACTTTCCTAAGCTGGTTACACCTTTCAATCATTCAGAAAGCCACAGGTATTGCAGATAAAATCCATTGAGCAGACCAGGACACAGGAAGAAGGAAGGTTACATTCATACTGAGAAATACAGAATCTCACAATAGTTAAGGTTGGAAGGAACATTTGGGTTGGTCTGGTGCAACCCCTGCTCAAGCAGGGAAACCAGAACAGAATGCTCAGGTCCACATCCAAGTGGATCTTGGAAATCTGAGAGCAAGGAAATTCACAGACTCTTGACAACCTGTGCCAGTGCTTTATCACCCACAGTAAAGAAGTGCTTCGTGATATTTAGGCAGAACCTAAGCACCAGAACTAGACACTATTGTTGACCTCTTCTCAGCATTTGCTCTAGGTATCACAGGTCTTCTCCCTGTCAACAGCCCTATCAGTGTCCTGTAATGAAGTCAGGCTTAGGTCATCTATCTATCAAATTAAGATTTCTGCTGTGCTAATAACATCTGGCACTAGCCAACAGAAATCTCAGAAAAGCCACAAACTTCTTCAACAGTCCAGAGTAACACTGCAGTAAATATTGAGCATGCATGGACAGGAGTCCAGCAAACATTCCTGAGGGAATACTGGCCTGGGCCTTGGCCCTTACTACCCTTATAATTTTCCTTTCCAATTGCAACCCGAGTCATCTCAGCTGTGTACACATACTTGATGTGATTTTAGAAATATTTGGAGGCATCTCTGGAAAAGTTCTTGTTCAGTTATCTAGGCTAAATAGAATTATCATGATTATCACTAAACTTCTAATGAAATATCTCTGATTTTTTTCAGAGGCAATTAATCTATGCCCTGCTCTGGGGAAGACAAGCCTGTAAGGTGTTGTCTACCTCCCTCCTGTCTCTTCTTTTTATCCAACATGGCAGCTTGATAGGGCAGGAAAACCTGGGAGAAAATAGAGGGAGATCAGTACTTTGGAAGTAAGAACAAGAGAATGGGGAAAGAATATAGGCTTCTTGGGCAGAGAAAATGCAGTGGCTGACACATTGACTGTGAAGTAATTGACACTGTCCTCTGTGTGTTTGCTCCCCAAGATTACCAGACTCAAAATTTCTGAATCTGAGGATGTTGAGAAAATAAGAACTATAGGAGTTGCTGTGATAACTATCAGGAAAATGCTTGTGTGTTCACTCTTAACTGCCAGCATAGAAAGAATCAGATGGTTCCTGTACTCTGCTTTCCTCCAGAACTTACTTTCTATGTGTTTGACAGTTATTGCTCTCTTTGCAAATATCTCTTCACCATGAGAGATACTGGGTAGGCAGTAAGTAGACCAGCTGCCCCTAACAAGCTGCTAGTCATGTTTCTGAAAGAGCTGAAAGCAAAGGTTCAATTGCTCCTGAAGTTGCAATGCCTCCCCTTTCTACCTCTGACCAGATCACCATCAGTGACCTACCTCTTACTTAAAAGGTTACTGTCCATACTGTAGACCTGGACCAGCCTATGCGTGGATTAATTCACAGAAGAGATCAAGGATGTAAAAGAAACAAGATGGCAGCAAGGCCTTTTTTCAAGTAAGAAGACACTGGAGGGTAATCTATAAAGACTTTTCCTTTCCATATCTATCCTAAAACTATGCATTACTGGAACAACCTAGAATTCACTAAGTCATGAGCCTGCTGTGCAAGGACAAAGGCTGAGCAGTGGCTTGTCCAGCTTGAAGGAGTTGCCTTTCTTCTTTGATAGCGTGCAGGAAATGTAACCAAGGTTATGACTGGGGGCAAAGTTTCAGGGGATGAGAAGAGCCTTCTGAATGTTTTATGTTCGGGAATGACGAAATAGGAAGCTCACATATGATTTACAGACTTCTTTTTCTTTTTTTTTTTCCCTATTTTTCCTTTTTTTCTAACATACTGGAAGGGGACAACACTAGTAACTCAGACATTGCTGCTGTCTGAAGCAACATGTGAAACTATGGCAAAAAAGGGGGGGGGGAGGACTTGGCAGGACTAAGAAGCATGAGCCACACTGGGTAGTTTTTCAGGCAGTCTGGTGGTGACAGGAATATTCATGTGTATGGAATAGCCAGATGGAGAACTGTGCATGGCAGGGCCATTCCAGTGTCTGTTATGCTCTTCAGATGGGAAATTTGGATCTGTTGGAAGCTCCCATCTTCAGGCTTTGCCAGTTTTTCTTTCAAGTGCTATGACTGAAAAGCCAAAGGCCAGAAAGTTGTAAGAGCTATGTGTAGCTGTGCTGTTCACCATTTGGGTAGTTCTCTAGACACCTTTGTGAATATGAGGCAAGGTCTGTCTCTGATCATGGCTGAATGTATGATCCTTTCATAGACAGCTTTGTTTAGGGCTCCACTGAGATGGATGGACAAAAATCCTCTTGTATGGCAGCTCTGTTATGTATTGAGTCTGTTGCTCTGCTGTACCACTATGATTTCACAGGTGGGTTCACAGAAAATTTTGGGAGCCAAACACTCTATTCAAAACTATCAAGTAATAAAAGATGCGGATTACAGTAGTGTCTGCATGAAAACAAGGTAGAGTAATATAAGGAATCTCCATACCATTAAAAAAGCTTTTTCATGGAAGATCTCTAAGTTGCTTTCTTTCTCCTCCCCCCTCTGGGACATAGAAATAACTGGCTAGGTTGTTAAGTTCTGCTTGACTGAAGGTTATAAAATAATAGCAGAGGTCAATTTATTCCCTGCAGATGTAGCATTTAAGGATTGATAGACCATAGCAGAATTCAGCCATTCATAAAAAACATTTACTAACAGTTCTCTGACACTTCCTGTGTATCAGAGAGGATGTTACAGGGAGGCAAGAATAAATCAGAAAAATGCTCAGATCGCTATTTCAGTCATTCTAGGCAATCTCTATCTACAAACACATGCAAAAACGGCAAAAGCAAACAAGCAAACAAAAAAAACTAGCCTAGTTTTCTAAAAAATATATCTTTTTTGTTCCTTAGCCAGTTAAAAAAATGGCAAGATTTCTTAAAAGGTGGCTAACCTACTAAAGTAACTGACCTTATATATAAATATATGCATCTGTTGCAGAAGAAGGGAAAGAGGGAAGTTTTTAAGTAGCAATTCTGCAGTGAAATATACCCAGAAAGAGAGCAGTCTTCCTATGGAAGATAAATTAATTAATGATACAAACAAACCTTTTTGAGGAAACCTAAGGAAAAGCCTAAGACAGACGAAACAGAAGTTTGAAACATCACTTGCAATTACTTTTTATCTTCTTTCTTCTTTGAAAAAAAATTACCTCAAGATTACTTCAGTGATATCTCTGAAGTATGACTTCTCTTCACTTTTGCAGATACTTAAGTCTCTGACACAACAAATAATTTGCCCAGCTGTAAAGTTACTTGGAAATAATAAATTGGTATACCTAGGCAAAACCAAAGGCATGTATTCAATCTTAAGCTCTTTGGTTTCTAGTCTGAAAGTCATGCTACAGTTTCATGACATTTTTATAGAGAAAACACATTGGGCTGGAGAAGGCTAAACAATATCCCTAGAACTTGGTAACGGATGTCCTTAAAAGCACATATGAATGAATGGTCTCAGAAATGTGTTTTGTCCCAGGATGCTGGTTTGAGTAAGACTTAGAAAGAAAGAGTTTTCTTCAACTCTTCTTGGCAAGAAGAGTTTGGACAAGTAACATAAAAATCTTTTTAGATAATCTTCTGGATTGTAGATGTTCAGAATCTCCTTCGGACACTTTTAGGCCACTTGAAATCTTGTGAGATTACTGGCCAGAGGAAATTTATTCTGCTTTCTCATGAAAGCAAGGGGCTAGTTATTCCAGCAGAAGTTAATGAAAATTTGGAGGACAAAATCCATGATTTTCTATATCTTTTAAAAATAATTTAATCATTTACTCTTTCAATCCTACAGAATAAAATTTTCAAAATGCTAGCATGCCAGCAGTTTTCTTAGATGCTCAAAACAAAATTATTTGATTCATATATAGTGGAAATTGTCTGATTAATTCTCTACTTGTCCTCTGCCCAGAATCTGCACTGATCCTGGAGCACCAAAGAGATTTATCAGTAGTTCAGAAACTATTAGAAGCATGTTCCAAGTTACCTACAGCAATTATCATGAGTTCACAAAAGTCTTGACTTCACTCATAACATGATTAAGCTTCTAGAGCTTCAGAGGAAGAATATTTCAGAAAAAATATCCTTAGACTAAAGGATGCCTCTAAGTAACGTGAAGTACTGAACTTCTTTTGAGAAACTTAATCTGAAAATGTAAAATTCAAACTAGCTCAAAGTATTTAAAACACCAGAAGGACAGTGCTCCAATGAAAAGGAGGCAGATAAAGACTACAGGGGAAGCTCTGACTACATTGTAAGCATCATCAAGTTACTTCTCTGTGGACAGAGAGACTCAAACATAGAAACAATATCATAGGGAGAAACAAAGACTACAGTAGTTAGTGAGAAGATGTATGATTTTCCCTTCCTACTTCACACTCACTTATTTTTCATCCCACTTCTCCATAATGTCTGTTTTGCAAAATATTTTTTAGCCCTTTCACTGTTGAGAGTCTAGAATCTTTCTACTGTGCCAGATCCCAGCTGTTTCTTGGTCCAAATTCTCATTTATTCAGATTCCTCTTTTCCCAAGAGGTTTTTTTCTCCTCAGACATTGACTTTTTGTTTCAATTAAAACTCTCTTCACCAGCATATTTCTTCCTGATTTATCATCCACAGAACTGTACTAAAATGAATTAAATGCTACTACATGGATGCATTTAGCATCTAGCATCCATGTAGATGCTTTCACATCTCATTACTGTTCTCATCCTAGAGAGATATTTTCAGTATCTCTCTGTCATGCTACAGTTTGCCAGAGTAAGCATGCCCTGAGATTGATTAGAAACGGCTGCCTCTGCTCTTAATTTTCACAGATGTTCCATTCTTTAACTGCCTGTCTACGTCACCTACAGCTCAAATATCTGATGTAGACAAAACTGAGTTAGTTTTAAAAATCCTTGAATATAAGTAGTATGACAGAGAGCAGCATCAGCTGATGATTTCTGCAAGTACGTGTTCAATGTGATTGTCCCTGCCAATATCTCTATCTGGAATGTGCAAGTATTTCCTTAGCTTATGTGATCATTAGGATATATATGTTAGAGAGAACTAAACCACTTAGGTCTCGTTCAGTTTTTCATCAAGGTGATATCTTACTCTTTCACAGAACCCAGAAGTTTTTCATTATCCTCTTATTTTTCATTACATTGTCTTTGGGAAGGAATGGGCTATCTATCAAGAGATGTGCTCATGCCTTTTTAGGATAATCTCCTTATGGCAATGGGAGATTACTTAATTAAAAACTGAAGAAAATACTAAGGGTCTCAGAATATTACCCACTGGTTTTTAATTTGTTGTTTTCAGAGCTCTTGCCGTTATGGAAGAGTGCCATGGGATACGATGTTAACAGTCCTCTATTAATCTTTCCAAGTGACTGAGAGATTTACGTTACAGTAGCAGAACACATTCTGTTGTCTTTTTGTTTTTGTTGTTACTGTTTTTCCTCAAGATTCTGTATCTGTCATAACTCAAATCCCATTTACGTGATCTGCAGGATCATAATGAAATCCATTACACTTAAAAATCAAGGCATTTAGCTGCTAAGAATAAATCTTTACCAGAAGAGATTTATTTACAAAGGTATGTTTTGTGATAACATTGTATCAGAGAGCAAATGAAAAAATATGCAATTGATGAACTTGTTTAAAAATGTATTGCAAATTATTGATTTCTTTAAGGTAACTGCAAAGAGAATGTGAAAAGAAAGGTACTAATCATATAAACCACAGCAAGCATGTGTTTTCACTGACAGTTAATATGTTATTTTAACATTTTCTATTAAAGGTAGCAGTGCAGGGGAAGATCCATACTGATTTATGTCCCCAATAAACTATTAGCTTTCCGTGACAAAGAAAGGGATATTTGCAAAAATAAAGTACTGTATTGATCAGTGTTGATAAACAGATTTAGAGCACTTTATTTGGGGAATGTATTTTTCTGCATTGTGATCTTCAAATGCGTTAATTAAATGAAAGTAACATACCAATTGTGTAGCTGTCTTGTAGATAAATGGTGTTTCTTTTTTTAAATTTTATTCTTGGTGGCTGATATACAATCAGTCCTTTTTTTTTTTTTTTTTTCAATGTTCTTTAACTGAGCAAACATCAAAACATTTCTCAAGCATACACGTGTACTTTATTCATGCTCCGTTATGGCAGATTTTACACATCTTTTGTCCATGCTAAGGATGTAAATGTATCATGTAGGACTCTTTGCAATTTGCTTCTAATTTTAACTGAAAGCAAATAAATAGAAGTTTTAAATGAAAAAAAAAAAAAACTTTAGAAATGTTTTTTCTTAGCTGAAAGCAATAAATTAATTTTGTTGATAAAAAAACTTTTAACTGAAAGCCTAAAATTTTCATGCCATAACTCCTTATATGAACTAAACTTCAGTTATGTGAGTTATGAACGCTAGGCAGGAATTCAGTGCAAACAAACACGTTTAAAACTCATTTCTCAGTATGGCACCTTGGCTGTTGTGTATCTTACAGTTATTATCATCAGATATCCTACGGCAAACCTTTGAAGAACCCGGTTCTTCAGTCTTATATATGTTATATATGTTGTAAAGGGACAAAGAACATACATTTAGTCTTTGAGTTCATAGGAAAATGTCATTGTCCTGCGCAGAGAACTTTTTTCATATACATGTATTATATTATCAGAGAAGACAGAGAGAAAAATGGTGAATATTAGAGTGTCCTGGTTTTACAGAGAAATCAGTTAAAATAGTGTATCTGAATACACTTAGTTTCACAGTTGCTGGATGACTACCATTCAGTTACTTTGATGCAGGAAATGCTTACCCTATTCAGGAAATAATTCCACAAGGACTGACTTCTCTAATATATGTGTTTTCACAAGAATACAATTAGGAGAAGAACACAATGAACCTTAGTGCCTTTCAGATTCTCTCTAGGTGTTGGTCTGAAACTTTAGGCAGTGAGATACCACCAAAAATCTGGGCCTAAGTCAGAAAGGCAGAGGCAGCCTGTGAGGTTACTTTATCTTCATAATGTAAGTGAAGAAAATAATCCCTGAAGTATTAAGATGTCCAAACAGATTTTCACTTTTTTATGACATAAATACTTAAATCAGTGATAACAGATGTAGTGCTGTATCCTAAAGATACGAAGTAGTCTTTAAAGTACTTAGATAAAAAACCAAAGCCAAACATTTGAATACTCTACATTATCATCAGTTATTTCTTAATTGTTACCATCTTGCGAAAGAAAAACGATATTATCTTTTAGGTGCTATCTGATTAGTTTCCACTCAAACTGCTCAGTGCTCAAATTGTCATTTGAGAGAAAATGAACCTTACCACACAAAAGAAATAAAGCCACCAAAGCCCTATATATGAAATAGAACTATTCTTTTTTTTTCTTTTTTTCATCTTTTTTCTACTTTTCTTTCTTTTTTTCCTTTTCTTTTTCCATTTTCTCTTTCTTTTTCTCTTTTCCCCTTTTTCTCTTTCTCTTTTCTTTCCCTTCTTTTTCTTTCTCTCTCCCTCTTTATTTATTTATTCATTTATTCATTAATTTATTTATTTTCTTGTTTTAAACTAGTTGTTCAGTTGACATAAATCGGGATAGCTTTGCTGGTTTTGGTTAAGCTCTGGACTTCTACATGGTTGCCACATATATATTTTAAGTTGGACTAGAATATCTATATTCTATCTATACTATTCTATGTAAAATGGTTGCCAAGGTTATTTTGACAATACTAAAGAAAATTTCAGATGACTAGGAATAGGCATTAAAATATATTGCAGATTCCTTTTAGAAAATTCATTAGGTATTTCTCCTCTCTTGATAGAAATTAGCACCAAAATGAGTTTGGGAAGTCAAGCAAAAAGACAGTTTTGGTTAGTTATTACTTGTAGGAGACCTTTCACATAATTAAGCAGTTATCGCTGCAAAAAAAGTGGATAGAAGTATCCAAGAATAATCATCAAAACAAAAATCAGGAGTATTCTACCAAAAAAAGATTACAAGAGATTTTCACTCATGCATATGCTGTCTCCCCTAGAGCATCAACCAAAATTCATGAATAAATTTAATGTATTCCTTTTGTCATGTTGCTTGTTAGCACTAGCAGCTGAGCCTTGAAGATTTGATTCTAGATTCTCATGACAATATAGAGGCCAGGAAATAACACAAACTTAATTTCATTCCTGTAGAAAGAAGTGAAAAGAGAAGACTAAGTGGTAAACATCAAACACACTCTCATGATAACTCTAATGTCATTCTGATTACAGTCTTATGGTCTTTCTCAGGTGTCATGCAGACACAAGAAAAGAAGATGAATTGTTGATGGGATCTTTGATAAAATTCTTTTCACTGCATCAACATTAACAAACAATTTCAATGCATTACTGAGAGAAAAAGTTAAAAGATATAAGATGATGTGATACATAGAATACAAAGGTAATAATGGAATGCTATTTTATGAATTTTCAGTATTCAGATATGTGCTGAAGGAGAGATTCTATCAGCATCCATCACCTGGCAAAGGAACATTGATGATCATGTTGCAGGAAGCTGTTCCAGCAGAAAAGGAAGGCTGAACTATTTTTTTTTTTTAACTTGTGTTAAATAATATTCCAAATATTATTTTCCAAATTAAAACAAAACAAAAAAAAAAGTAAATTTTGAGTTCATATAATCATAGAATGGTTTGGGTTGGTAGGGAACTTTACAATCATCTAGTTCCACCCCCCTCTTATAGGCAGGTACACCTCCCACTAGACCAGGTTACTCAAAGATCCACCAGTCTGGCCTTGAATGCTTCTATGGATGGACCATTCACAGCCTGCCTGGGCAACCTGTTCCAGTGTCTCACCATCCTCACAGTAAAGAATTTTTTCCTAATATTTAGTCTAAATCTACCCTCTACCCTTTAAAGCCATGCTACATGTCTTTATAAAATGTCCCTCTCCAGTTTTCCTTTAGGCCCCCTTCAAGTACTGGAAGGCCACCATAAGGTCTCCTCGGAGCCTTCTCCAGGCTGAAGAGCCCCAGTTCTCTCACAGAGAGAACTGCCCTCACAGAGGAGGTGTTCTAGTCTTTTGATCATCTTTGTGGCTCTCCTCTGGAGATGCTCCAACAACTCCATGTCCTTCTTGTGTTGAGGGCTCCAAAGCTGGATGCAGTACTCCAAGTGGGGTCTCATGAGAGCAGAGTAGAGGGGTAGAATCACCTCCCTCAACCTGCTGATGACAATTTTCTTGATGCAACCCAAGGTACGGTTGGCCTTCTGGTCTGCAAGCACACACTGCCATGTTGAATCTTTCATCAATTGACAGTCCCAAACTGTTCTCCTCAGGGCTGCTCTCGAGCCATTCTCCACCCAACCTGTGTTTGTGCCCCGACTCAGGACCTTGCATTTGGCCTTGTTGAACTTCATGTTTGGCACAGGCCAACCTCTCACGCCTGTCCAGGTCCCTCTGGATAGCATCCCTTCCCTCTACTATGTCAAACTGTGGCCAAATATCAATTAAGCAAAAACAAAAACAAAAAAACAAAACCAACACAAACAAAAGAAAATAAACAAAAATTAATATTTCCTGAAAGTACATATAAAAGTTCTCCAGTAATGTTTAAGCATTTCTCACACTATCACCCCAAATCTTGAAAACGTTAACAAGCTTGTTTGGGTGCTTAGTTCAGCTGCTGCGAATTTACTCTTAGCTCAATAACAGACCATATAACATGAAATACTAAAATTAAGATTACAAGCAGTCACCATCACTGGTTTCCACCCATTTTCCCCCATTGGGATTTATGTATCTGTTATATATACGAAAAAGTCAGCTGCATAAAGTGAACTGTTGTAACAGATTTCTATAAGTGGATAAAACATTTCTATGAAAATATGCAGGTCTTTAAATGTTTCACAGCATTTGTTCTTTGGAAAGCATAGGCAATCACTAAGTGGTCATGTGAATAGGAGGAATGTCTGCACCATATGTTTTAAGGAACTTATACCCCAGTACCCTTATTGTAAATGGACCTTAATCATGGTTATAGCACTTGAGTGTTAGAGAAAAAAGCAGTAAGAAAGAAAAATTTTGAAGTTCTATTTCCTATTTCTGTCATTTTTTCTCATACCTAAAATGTGCTAAATTCCATGTAGCCGATCTTTATAATTAACTGAAAGCCTATTTATTAATATAAGTAACAGAGGCATATGCCAATAGAAAGAATTTTGTAAAGCAAAAGGCTGCAAGTAGCAGAATGATAACTGTGTAACACTGTACTATGAATGCTGAGGCAAAAAAAAAAAAAAAAAAAAAAAAAAAAAAAACAAGGCAGAGAGAGATCTAAAGCACTGTAATTCGTAAGTCCTTATCAGTGGACACAATACATGCTATATGGTAACGCACATGACTACTTGATGAAAATAATGGGCCTCAACTGAAATGTAAAGTTCTTAGTGTTAGGAGAAAGCAGTTGCATTCAAAGGGTCTCATGCAAGAAATGAATTTGCAGCACTAGAAAATTATAGCTATCTCAGATTCCATTTCACAGTAGTGAAATGTGTGAAAAGCTATGGCATTTAGCACAGACATACATGAGTTCTGAAAACAATTTTACTGGAAAATGAGCATACATAACATTTCCCAGCTTTTTTGTAAGATCTTTTAAAACTGAATGATAATCCCAACTTGACTCCTTCCAAAACAGGATAAACAAAAAACCAGACCCTCAAGCTGACCTTAAGTGAAACTTCAAAGGAAACTAACTCAGTCTCCTGGAGAATAAGTTTCTTTTTATAGTCCTGTTTCCTACACGTGTGGAACCTAGCCTCTGAGTTTTCTAAATTCAGAACTCATTTGTTTCAAATACTATCTTAGCACTGATATACACTAGGAGATGTATTCTCTTAGAACGTTTATACTACACACACATTTTTTCTTGTTAGGAAACCAAAAGTATATCACCACTCCTATATTCACTATGATCTATGCAAGACTTGCGTCCTATTTAATATGCACAACCAAATCCTTGGCAATGAGTGGGTGCACGTCAGCAACTTTTGTATCCCGTTATACTTACACAGAACACTCAGTAATTCCAAGGACAGTAGCTCCTGTGAACTACTCTAGGTCATCTGTTTCTGTCATGAACAGCAAAAGTCTTTTTGATAATGCTGCACAGGAGATTAAGCTCTATGTGTTTGCCCTCGCTTCCCTTCATGTATTTGTACTGTAGATAAATGGACTAATGGTAGTTAGTAGACATCCAAGTAAAACTCATGTCATTGCATAGGGGTAAGCTCAGCATTTGTGGCAGGATACAGGATATGTAATATTATTGACTTACTGAAAGTGAAGGAAGTGAACATACAAAATCTTTCAGACTTTCAATACATGTTTGTATTATCATTTTAACTGAGCAGTAGTTTACAAAATGAAACTTTTCCACTCAATCTGACTTTTAGTATACAATCACGGTTTGTAAATGATGAAAGTTATCCTTCAGAAGCAATATTTTTCATGAGGTAATAATGGATATCTCCTTTGTTTTCAGCATCTTCTTTATGTTTATCTTTTAGCTGTTTTCAGTCATGGTGATGCCAGAGGTATTTGTATTGATGTTAATGGAGTTATGGTTCTGCAAACAAGACCAGAATTAGGCCTGTGACAGAACAGCAGTGCTGCAGAGCCCACCAGATAAATAATGATACTGTTTGCATGATGTATGCTTTTCCTACAATCTACTCTGGAAAACAATTTCGAATTGTGGCTTTTGTTGATAACATTATCAGCATTCTTTCCTTCATAAAATAGTGGATTTGGAAGAATGAATTAACTTTTGATGTTAAGAACTTTTGAGGAAATACTCAAGTCAGTTGTGTTCTTAAAGAGAAACTTCAAAGAAATTAAAATATAGACAATCATATTAGTGCAAAAAAAAATGCTAGCAAGTTTTGATAAAGAAAAAATCCCCTTAGTTTTAACAACATCTAACAAACACATAATAGAATTATGTTCAGGATTTTTGCAATAGGACAACTCAGGGGCTTAACATTAAGCAAATGCTAAAAGCTTTACTAGACTGATGACAAAATGCACAGAGACTGCATAGTTTCTTTTAAAGTTCAAATAGTTTTGAGATTTTTTTTATTATAATATTCACCATCTTCCCTCGAAGATTGCTCAGTATAACAAAATGATTATACTTAAGAGAAGAACATTAGATTTCCTAATGTTACCCATTTTGCATATTGGAAATTAATAATATATTCCTAGTTTGTGAATTTGATTCTTGTCTTAATTTATCAGTTTGATATCACTGGAATGATAAAAAATAGCTTTTTATTCTGTAGGACACTACAAAAGGCTTTTTGAAAATCAAAATAGGTTACAGTGATTTTAGTTTATAGCCTCCAATCACTACTTTTTTGCTCCATATAGCTTATATATATTCAACTGTTTGCATAATTGGAAAACAATTCTTGCTATAATCTTTGTAATGCTGACATGCTCTGTGAGCTGTGTAAATGATTTAAGTGTAAGAACTAAAACCAGAAAAAAACACAAAACCTCAACTTCTACCTTCTCCAAAATCCATAGTTATAGTGGTAGCAGAGTAGGAAGAAGTTAAAGCAAAATCAACATGTTTGTTCATTAAAGCAATCTGAGTAACTAGAAGTAACCATGGCACCACATCAGTAATTTAATGCCAGTTTGTCTTATCTGCAACAGAAAAAAAAAAAAAAAAAAGCACCTACATTTCTTCATTTCTAATTTATAGTGGATTCAGTGTGTTACTACCATAGCAATTATCCAGGCACTGACAGGAATATTTTAAAAATAATGTTTTTTTCTTCCTTGGTAACCTTTAGCTTAGTGCTTTAGAATAATATGCTCACTCTAGCACAATTAGGTACAATAAATATCAGAATGACTATTCTGCTACTTTTAACAAAAAGAAAAGTAGATTTTTTTTTCAGAAGGAAAATACTGTATGATACTATTGTCATTTCTACCTTGCATCTGAAAAGAATTTTAAAGCTTTTGACTTGTAAACTGTCATAGGAATATTACTCAGAATGCAGCCAGACCCAATGGAGCTGAATATTTGAACAAATATCACAAAGATGGGCCATCCTTGGCAATTCCCCATATACTGTATTGTATGAAATTTTGAGTTCCCTACTCAAAGTTACTAATTCCCTACTTTGAGTTACTAATTGGTAACAAGATTCTACATTTTTTTATTCTCATGTTTGGAAGCAGCAGATGGTCACCACAAAAAATTCCATAATCTCTGGTATAACCTATTCCAAATACAGACGAACATCATCTCTTTGAACTCTGAGTTGCCTTCAGTTCAGGAAAACAACATTAATAGTAAAGACAGAGAGATTGTGGAATGTGCACAGAAAAAGTCACAATTTTGACAGAAAGAGACAGAAAGATTATTCCCCAAGTTTAGCTGTGTACAACTGAGGCACAGCTGCTGATAATCTGTCTGGAGAAGTGCTGGTAAGAGACACCCAAATGTGCAAAAAGATAATAGATTTGAACATTTTAAAATAACTTAAAAGTATTTTAAAAAATTGCCCAAACATGAAGCCAAAGAGGAAATCACGGAAGACAGTGTATCTGAAGAGAGATTGCTTACTGGGGGCTGTCCATCAAAGGAAAATAGCTGGAATCCTTTATAGGAAATCAAGATGTGCAAGAGCAAATTGAAAGTATAAGCCTGGAAGCAGATATGCCATCTTAGTACAAGGGTCAAAGGGTGTACTTTGAGTGAGAAGATAGGTGAATAATCAGGTGGGACCCCAAAATTCACATGCAGGAGAAGTTTCCCAAATTCTCTTGTCAATTTTTGCACGTGGAATGTAGAACATCTCAGAAACTGGTGCCTCTAGAATTCTGTCACAAGCATTAGCTGTTTTGTGGAGGTGTGCTGAGACTCCATGCTGATTGTGACAGCTGTTATCTCGATCATCATACAAGAGACTGGAGCAGGATCTCCAGCACTCAGAGCAAAATCTGCTGAAGCTTGTTACTGAGATTTCTGATTTGGATCAGTACAAACACATCCTGTGGAGAGTAGACACAGATGAAGACCTGTAATACACACTGACCACTGAGTTAGACAGACACAGACATAATGCAGCAGACGTTATGCTCTTGAATTTGTCAAGTTACAGGACTATTGGTACATTTGTGCATCTGAGAAAGAAAAAAGCTCTTCTTTTCAATTGCTAATTCACCATCATAAGATATATCTTTTAATCCAGTGAGAGCCTATGAATTTAGGTGCATGCTTTATGTAGAAGTTCATGGAAATTAAATCTTCATAAATTTACCATCAGAACAAATTAACACGTTCTGAAAGAAAAAAAAAAGAAAGCCATCCAAACTACTTGAACACATAAAACATGACTAAAATTCAGTTCTGACAATAGGTTTTTCTTTTTTACTATAGAAATATCAACAAGCTTTGTTGGTAACAAAACTTGATTTCCTACATAACATGATATGTCAACAACTGGAGAGAACAGCTAGTGGTGGAGTGATTCTCCCTTGTTCAGAAGAAAACCTTACACAACTGATTTTTGTCTGAGAGAAGCTCTGTCTTGCTAATTTCTGGAGAACATATTTATTGAATTAGAGCCTCTTTCCTTTCTCTTTAGTCTTGGAGTAGAAGTGTGGATGCAGCAGAAATGTTAAGTCACAGTGTGAACCAGTGACTGAGCCCTGGTGGGAAGGCAGGGCCAACTCAGGGGAGCTCAGGTGCATGCAATACAGCTGAGTGACCAGAAGGAGTGGAGCCAGGATCTCATTTGAGGATTGGCTGTAGATACACAGCTATCTTGCTAGAGGTCTGAGGCCTTCTAAAGGTAAGCAGATTTTTTTTCTTTAATTTCTGAGCCTATTTGAGCAAATCCTACTGTGGCCTGGGGCCTTGCTGTTCAGCTGTCATTGCTGTATTTTCCATTGCATTACATTTGGGAAGGACAGTTTAATGAAATGCTGTACTTGTGTGAACATGTATATATTTTGAAGTGTAGAATATTTTAATGGGATATACTTTCATCTGTTAAAGAACACATTAAGATAACATTTAGGAATGGTACTTATAATGTTAGGAAGTGTACTTATAATATTAATTTTCTCATACTAAGACAAATGGGAACAAGCCAATATCACGTGTTAAAGTGGTATGACATAAATGTGAGAAAATTTGTTAACTGATTACATGCACAAAACCACCTAAATATTGAAGTGAACAGACTTGTAATTTTACTTTGCAATTCTGACTAGTTCAGCTTAACATTGGGCTCATGTTAGTCAGTTAGTCTCCTGGAGCAAGATATGGCTGAAGAGATTTGTGCTGCAGCAAGACAGAAGGATAGGGCTCAAGTAGAGGAGGACAACAGTTGAAGTAGTTTTGTCTGTTTATGGTACCTGGGATACTTCAGTGCATCCTGCCTTGTGTTCAGCTGTTGGTGAGAAGCTATGTGCTCTGTGTCATACTTATGACTTCAAGTGGCACTAGATGCCATGATTAAGCATTTGCATTGTCCTCTTTGCCTTTCTAACTCTGCTGGAAATCTAGATTTTCTCACACCTTCGAAAGGTCGCTGCCGGATGTTGACTCAAGGCCTCTTTCCACATTGAGGATGACCTCCCACTGGGATGTAAAATATGCAGGCTTTCAATCCAAAGGGAATACAGCAAGTGAATAGCTTTTGAAAAAGTCTGCTCAGATCTTCCAAGTTAGTACTCAATGGAAACATATACATATCGCTGTTTTTCTTCTGTGTCTAAATCAAAGCTTTCACAATCACCTCAACAGTTTAAGTGTAGTTGTAACAGTTTATCATATTTCTTTTTCATCCTTTCTACTCCAGAATCAAATAAACTATCCTCTTAACAGTGACAGGACATTTCTTAATGAGATATGACTTAAAAAATGAAGTGTATTTCCTCTTTTTGACAGTTCTGAAGGACAGGCTTTTGAGTAGAACTGTGTCTATTTTACCAGCTGGAGTTCTGCCTAACTAGTCACAGAAAGAAATTGTGTGACCTTAAGTGTGCAGTACCACAGGAAAATATAAATATCTCTGCTTCTCCGAATTCTTCTAGAAATTATGAGATATTTTAAGCTTTTAACTGAAGCAGACATTCTTACTTAAGGCACATATTTTTAGTTCAGATTTATTAACAAATTTTGAACAACTTAATCATGTTCAAAATAGAAATATTGCCGCTGGGAGTCAAATGCTTTCTGTTCTGAGCCAAATCTGACTTTGATATGCGTGTGTTCCAGATACCATAGTCTCATTTCTTTCTGGTGGGAATTCATTGCAACATGCTGTTTTTATTAAGGGTAGGAGTCGTTGCATGAAATTTTGATGTAAATTCTCATCTGAAACAAAATATTTAAGAATTAAATATATTTTTAAAAAATTAAAAATACCCACATTTTGCTGAAAAAACTTGTTTGTAATTTTAACTGACTTTGGTTTAGCACTGTTCTGACTCATGAAATTTATTTCTTAGTATTGACCATTGTAGCATCCATTTTGTCACTGGGTTATAGTGAGAGTGATGCATCAGTATAGGTTAGGGGCTGACCTTCTGGAATGTAGTTCTGCAGAGAAGGTCTTGGTTCTCTTGGTGGACAACAGGCTGACCATGGGTCAGCAGGGTGTGCCCTTGTAGCCACAAACAAGAGCATTGTTGGGTGCATTAAAAAGAGTATGGCCAGCAGGTCATGCTCCCCCTTTACTTTGGTGAGGCCACATCTGGAGTACTGTGTCAAGTTGTGGGATCTTCAGGTCAAGAAAGACAGCTACTGGAGCACCCATTGGAGGGCAGCTAATTAGTAGAATAATTGTTTAGGGGTTCCTGTTATTGTTGTTTTGCTTTATTTTATTATTATTTGCAGCTGGGCAGATAATTTTATTTCTATTTCTTCAGACTAATATTAAATATTATACTAGAAGAAAACTTTGTTTTAAAGTAAAGAAATTTTTAGTTAAATATCAAACTTGATGCTCAACTTAATATTGTACATAATAATGGAGAAGTTATTTTTTTTATTACTTAGGTAACATCAAAGAAACACAAAAATCACCAGTAAAGCTATTGTATTCCAACAGTGCTGAACACATGAAATTCCCATTTCAGCACCACCAGTAGGAAGTCAGATTTTCAAGAGAGGTTTCATTGGCTTCTGGCAGTTACATAAAGTGGCCAAATTTAGTGCAAAGCTGAAAATATGCCAATAACAAGAACAGTTTAACATTTCATTAGAATGACCATTTTAATTAAGTTTATAAAATATCAAGGAAGTATTATAAGGAAGTGATTTCTTTATCTGTGCGTTCCCATTTGTATTTATGGATGATAGCACCATAGTTGCATTGAATCCATCAAACTTAATTTATACTGAGGATGCTGGGTCTTTTCTTTGTCAGGTATTGTATTTATAATATACTGAGGATATGGAAAGCTGTGAAGTGTACCAGTATCTAAACAGTAGTTAGGTTTAATTTGTGCTTGAATTGTTCAGTAAGGATGCATTCAAAGGAGAAAACTAAGGCTAGTATTCAATCCTGATTCATACTCATTACTATAAACTCATATAAACTCAGTTGTGTAAGTAAGGTGAATCACTTAGATTGCTCAAAACACAGTACAAGATGAGCTATATAGATTTCATTAGTGTTCTGGGTTTTTATTATAATGAAGGTTGCTTATTTTGGTGTAAATCCTATATAACATAAATTAGCAGCATTGTTTTAGGTTAATTATCTCCCCTTCATAACTTCTTTCATACTGAAATTTCATAGAGCATAGAAGTATCATAAAGCATAGCAGAAGTCTGGAAATGTAATAACCTTAACTAGTAGGTGGTTTCAATTAATTGGAAGAAACTGTTATAAATACTTTGCCTTGTTTCGTTCCATTCCTCTGAGAGATAAGTATTGATAATATCAGTAGCAAAACACTACAATAAGTGTATCTCAACATATACTGTTTGGTTCTGATTTAGGCAGAGAGTGTAGGAGAAAAAGCAGGTGTGTATATAGACATTACATCATTCACCAATTGCCCATACTTATCCTAATAGGTGGAAAAATATCTATTTATGTTCATAAAATATGTGAATCTCATTCAGTGATTAAGATGAAACTCGAAGTACTATGTCTAAACAAAGCTCTTGTACAAAGTCATTGTGCAAGAAACTGTTCCCATGCACATGAGAAAGCCAAGTTGCATGTTATTTCTTTAATATTCTGTGTTTATTAATGATGATTTTAGCAACTAACTCTGTGCAGATCAGCTTTAAATTGAGTGATTGGTGTGTGAGCTGGTTGAGTCCAAGGTGACTGTATCCACAGAGTGAATAAGGTAAAGGGTATTTCCTACTTTAAATATCAGAATCTGAGCATTTCCAGAGTTTAATCTGGTGAGTAACTCATCTTACCACAGAATTAATAATTGTTTCTGAATTTAGATCTGGTATTTTGGGTTGAGCTCATCTCTATCCAATGCTAAAATTTTCTACTTTAAGATCTTCCTTTTTAAATTTCTTTTTTGTCATCTAAGCCTGCCAAAATCCATGGAATCCAAATCTCTATAAACAAAGGAACTGAAACTATTAAAACTAGTCACTTCCCAGATCCCACGCAAGATGTTTCCAAAAGGCCAGGTAGGTGAGGAACGTTTTTCAAGAGGTAGAATATGGGAGTAGATGAAATCCAGAAAAAAAATCCATATAGAATATAGTAAAGTAGAAAATACAGAAACATGGCTGGAATGACCACTTAAAAAAAAAAAAAAATTACTGTAACATAGCTTTGCAGAAGAAAATGGTCAGGAATTTTGTACAAGTCTCACTGAAACATTTTTCATTACTTTCTAAGTCTTCTGTCAAAATATAAGATTCGTGCTACTATCATTGTATATCTTATAGTGTATCACAAAGAGCAGGAAGTGGAATGCAATTCTTATCTCAACTTGAGATAGAAGTCCCAATAAATTTTAGAGAAAAGGCTGAATTATGAGGGCCTTACCATCAGTTTAATACAATATAATTTAATTTTTCTAAGAATGATGGTGTTGATTTAAAACTGTGGAAGACAATTAGAAAATAGAAAAAGTGAACTGGAAGGCTTTAATCTTTCACAGGAAAAAAAAAAAAGTCTTAGTGTTTTCTTTTGACCTTTCTAGAACAATTACAAAAAAGCGTGGTTTTATCATCTGTGGAAGTTATGGCCGTGATGCATCAGGCAGTTTTCAGTCTTTCACAGCCTTTAGCTATGTGAACATCTAAATATGTATGTGTCTAGAACAGGAGTTTTCTGTGCTCTCTGTCCTTGTCACTGTCATAACAGAGATGTAGTTCAGGCATGAATTTCCCTGAATTCTGGATGCCCACAAATGATGGGATTATGAAACACTCGTTTTGATTTGCACATCTGCCCAGTGTTGCCAGGCGGCTTAAGTGTCCTACTGTGAGATATTATTCCCCCTGTAGAACAGTTGAACATGTGGCAAGGTAGTTTTGTAATAAGCCCAGTGCTTACTTACTGAATGATTGCTGAAGACCTTCACAAGATAAAGCTTGAACTTGCCTTTGTCAGTGCAGATAAAATTCTGGATATCCAGAAAAAGCGTTCATTTTACAGGAAGCATCCTAATTCTTCTAAAAGAAGCTACACATGGTTTCTTGGCATTGTAGGAAAAATAGACAAGCTATTCTAGGTTCACCTGGCCACTCTCTTGTAAGTTGTTGGAAATGAAGTTTTTGTGGACTTCACTTTCTTGAGAGCAGATGCCTTCTCAGCTCAATGCATAATTCTGCACTAATTGGAATTATGAAGCATATACATTACTTATCTGATGAACACAGAAGTATTGCTGGAGAAAAAATAAACTTAGGACAAGGGCTGCTTCTATACTTCCTCATGCTGTATGAGGGAAGAGATTTGTAAAATCCAATTATATTTTCTGTGCTTTTATGGCATGCCTTGTAGTTTTCCTTGGTGTTAAAAGGAAAAGTAGTTAAAACAATCCAGTTCTTTCTTTGTGCTTAAAGCCACATTAGAGAGACATGAAATAAGTTGGAATGTAACACAACCTCTTAAAAGAAATTCTGCATTTTGTTGAATACTATTCCTTAGGCTTCATTCTTTATGGATTTCTTTATGTACATTTTTTTTACTCTATTTTAAATTTACATTTTATATCTGCATCTGTATAGATCCATATAAACTTTAAAAAAGTCAAAAAGTCTTGATCTTCAAAATATGAAAATATATATATTTTTTTCTGATTAACTATTTTGCTCAAAGAAAATTTCTCTCCAAATGGTGACTTTTTCCAAAAATCTTTGAGTTTGGATAACGTTTGTTCTTTGCTTTTTCTACTTGGATTTTGGGAGAATGTGTCTGTGTAGTCTGTCAGTGCACTTAGTAAGGAAAAACTGATTTTTATCTTAGCTTTTTTTTGAACACTGTTCATCTGCTTTAGAACTGAAGCTGTGTATCCAGTAAACATGCTTGAATCAGAGTCATCTTCAGCTTTGTCATGCTGAAACCACAGAAATACCAGGAACACTTTTCAGTAAGATAAATAAGAAAAGATCAAGGAACAAGAGAGAGACAGACTTTCCTAGGGGGGGGGGTAAAAAAAAAAAAAAATAACAAAAAAAAACCACCCAATGAAAAAAACAACCCACTTTATTTTTACAAATTGCTACATCTAGACTTACCTTCCCCCCAAAAAATACCACTGTCTTCCCACAATTATTAGCAATTAAACTGCAGTGAAGAATAGCAGCTGATGTAATGTGATATACTAATACAATTTGTGCCTACTAAGTTGTAAGTACCTCCTGAAATCCAGAGAGATCCATGCAGTATCTGAGATACTTACAACCTGCTTGCCATAAAACTTGATCCCTGACCAGTAATGTAATACACTTTGACAAATTTCTTCCCTAACAAATTTAATATTGATTTCTGAGCATAATTTCTGTACTTGACTTCACAAAAATAGGTGGGCATTCAAAAAGTTCAAGTGCCAGGTGCCACTTTGGCTACAGCCCTAGGCGACATTGCAAGCTTGAGGCTGAGTGGCTGGAAGACTCTATGGAGTAAAAGGATCTGGATTGTTGGTTGATATTCCTTCAGAACATGAGACAGCAGTGTGCATAGGTGGCCAAGAAGGCCAATCTCATGCTGGCTTGTGTCAAAAATAATGTTACCAGCAGGAGCAGGGAAGTGATCACTCTCTGTACTCAGCACTGGTGATGCCACACCTCAAGTACTGTGTTCAGTTTTGGGCCCCGCACTGTAAAAAGACACTGAGGCCCTGGAACATCTTCAGAGAAGGGCACTGGAGCTGGTGAAGATCTGGAGTGCAAGCCTTTAGGGGAGCAGCTGAGGGAACTGGGATTGTTCAGTTTGGAGAAGAGAAGGCTCAGGGGAGACCATATTGCTTTCTACAGTGACCTGAAAGTAGGCTGTGACAAGGTGGATGTCAGCTTCTTATGTAAGTAGTGATAGGTCTAGAGAGAATGGTCTGAAGTTACACTAGGGGAGATTTGAGCTGGATGCTAGAAAAACTTCTCCAGAAGAGTGGTCAGTCACTGGAACAGGCTACCTGGGAAGGAAGGGAAGTCACTGCCCTGTATACATTCAAGAAACGTTCAGATGTTGTAATAAGGGATGTGGTTTAGTGGGAAATATTGGTGGTAGGTGGACAGTCGGTCTTGATCTTGCAGTTCTTTTCCAGCTTTGGTGAGTCTGTGATTCTACTATTTACCAAAAATTTACATTAATGTTAAATGTGAGATTGTAATTACTTTCATTAAAAAAAAAAAAAAAAAGCCTACCAAGACTTTCTAAACTTTTTCTACTCTCTTATCACTGATAAATCTCTCTAGAGATGTCTTGTAAAAATTGAATAAGTTTCTAAGTTTGCATAATATAATACTGAGACTGACTCCCTTTAGCCTGCAGTCTACAGCTCCAGGATTGGTAAGAGGATTCAGAGTTCCTATTTCTGTTTTTTTTTCTGTCCAAGTTCCCAGGACATATGCTTAGTTTGCAACTTTGAACCAATCTTTCATGAATGCCAGGAACCACAGTGGATGTTTTTAGGGTGCGTGTGAGGAAGGTCTGGTTGAATGTGAGGTCATGGTATGAAATATGTAATCAACTCTTTTCCAACTAGAAATCTTTCCATTTCAAACATAAAGCCTGTGGTTCTTACTATTGCTGTATTTTTTTTCTTTTATTTTGAATGCATCCTTTGCAGCAAAGCCAAACTGGCACTGTCTCCTACAAAAGCACTCCCACTATCGCAGTGCTTTAAGAAAAATATTCATTTGTTCTGGAGAAGAAGAATTATTATTCTGTTGGATAAAATCTTTTTTGCTTTAAATAGTTCTGATTTTTTCCATGAGATATCCAACACCTTGTTGGTGTTTTCCTATAGTAAACATAGGGTCACTGAAAGGAAACAGGCTGGATGGAAGATCACCATGGTATTAAATTACTTCCATCTGCAAACACTATAAATCGCATAGACATAAAAAGAGAAGTTATGATAAGAACTCTGAAGTGTCATGTGTCTGGACATTAAAATGTTCTTCTGCTAAGGACTTTATTCTACTGCCAAAATTAAGAAACATGAAGTCATGACTCATGAGCTGGACACTGTCGAAGGCATTCTGCTCTAGAAATGTACTCATCCTCTTGAGTTTTCTCTTCCATTCTCTATACAAAGGATGATCTTGGAATATTGTCTGTCTATTTTGATTTCGTATACATGCATCTTTTTAGTTACTGCTTTTATACTATTTTTAAGAAAGACTGAAGCTGAGGAAAGTGTTAGAAAATTAAAAAGCATATTATAATTACTTTTAAGAAGACATCATGTTATCTTATTTAGCTTCAAATATATTTCAGGCTGCAAATTCAAACAGACCATTTTCTGTATACATTGTTCTGCAAACACCAAATTACTTACCGTTTATAGTACTTTCAAAATATGGTGTTCTGTTTTCTTCCCAGGTGTTTTGGTCACTCATTTTATGATATTCTCTTGCCTGATGGTTGCGCAAGTACTAAAATTATAACATTTTTTCCAAATTGCTTTCTAGAAACTTTTCTATGGTCTTACACCTCATGAAAAGATAAATTACATCTCTTTCAAAAATTTTATGATATACAAATATAAGGTGAAACATGCAGTACAAAAATATTGGTATTCTTGAGTATTTTTTGAAACAATGACATACAGATAAATATATAAGAATAAACTTCAATCTTAGAACACTGAGTATTTTCATTATTGTAAAGAAAACAATTATGTTCTATATCTTCATTTGAAAAGATTAATGTGTATTGTGGATTTCCATAAGGTTAGTACAGATTGCTTGTTGCTGCTCATTGCATGCTCTGAGAAAGCTCAGAATGTGAATTACTGTTTTTATCCTCAAGGAGGTCCTGCATACTTGCCTAACAAAATACATTACAAATATAACAAAAACATATATGTACAGACCACAAATATAAACATTTTACAAGGGTAACTCCCATTCCCATCTGTCTTTTCCTTGTGTATCAAACAAATTTCTTCATTGTAACAAAGGGAAGGCTGTTCCTTAAGTTTCTTTTAAATTGGAGCCTTGCCTTTATCTATGCATAAAGAGAATAAAAAAATGTTTATTTATATATGTGGCTCTTTATAGTTGCTACTCAGAAAGTGCTGCATACAAATATCCAGGATTTTGCCAGCAGAAGGAACACAAATGCACACATTGAAGATAATGACTATAGGTGAAAGTTCCATTTGGCAGTTGTCCACACAGGCTGAAGATATTAACAAGGGGACCTCAGAGAGAGATGCCAGATTTCTCTTCACCGCTACCCAAAGCATTGTTACAGAGAAGTCTGGCTCTAGGTTAAAGATTTACTTTCCAGCTAAAAAGAACTCCAGGAGTTTTCTTTGATTCAGCCTTGGATGGATCCCTAGTAGCCCTCCCAAGGAGATGATGATGAAAGACAGCAATGAAGAGGCACATAAATATTTTAAAGAAAATCACCTTTTCTAAAGGCTTAGTCCTGAGAACTGAACTAAGATGAAGAAAAGACCTAGTATGGATAGGCTCCTGAAACTGATGCCTATCGCTGTGACATCGGAGATTCTGATATCAGATATTCTGCTATCAGAATTGCACAGTACCACTCTTTTTATTTAAACTTCCTCCATTGAAATTCTGCCTTCTTTCTGGAACATTTTAGAGAAATATGTCAGTTGCTCCAGAAGTAATGCCTCCTATTTATTTCTGTGGAAACTGTAACAACTACAAATAGCACAAAAAATATTTGATAGAGAGAATTCTTGTCTATGAAACACTGAATTTTTTTCACCACCATTACCTATGCATTTTTGCCCACAATGAGCAAGGGCCTACATGGGACTCATAAAAATCTGTATGTCCCTTCAGAACATGGCATTGCTTTTGAAGCAGCCCCTGTATAGAACACCTTCTCTATGATGTTCAATTTGTTTGATGCTGGCCACCTTTTCTCTATTTTGTTCTTCTCTACAGTTGATCAGTAGTACATTTGAAACAGTAGTACATTTGAAAAATAGAAGATATCTTAGGATTTCCATTCCCTGTGAAATAGTTTGAAACAAACTTTCTGTCACTGTTTCACCTGAAACACTCATCTATCTTTTCAGCCAATACAATTCAGTCAGTACAATACAACCAAAGCATTTGATTTTCAGTCAGCTAAAACCAAATGTTGAAAGTTAAAGGTATTTGCCTGTGGAAAATAATTACATTGTGTTCGTAGGAGATGTACTGGAGATGCCAGAATATCGATTGACATGTTCTTATAAAATGTTGTAACTCGTTTAAGCAGCATATGAAGATGAATGGTGAAAATATTTTAGAAGAGACTAGTACTGTATTAATAGTTCTATTAATAACTTCTAATACTTGTTCCAGATATTGAATGGTTGAACTGGTACTTCCAGCTCTACGCCAATCTGATGTCTTTCCAACGTGTTCACTAAAACAGGTGAATAGTTGTTTTTTTGGATTTTTTTTTTTAACAGAATGAGAAAAATCTCTAAAAATCTATGGGGAATTTAAGTTGCCGCAGAAATATGGCCAAATAATCCTCGTGTGATATTTTATTTTGCCAATTTTAAATGATTGCCATATGCATTTACCTGACCCAAATATGGTTATCCATAACAAAAATATTTAATGTAAGGCTGTAACCCTGAAAACCCTTCATGGTCACTGAAGATAAATAGGATTTTTTTGATGAAATTTGTCACCCCCTGCTGTAAATGCCAAAAAAGTCAGAAGACTTTCACTCTTAATGACCAGTTTCTCCTTTCCGACTGCAGAGTGAGCTGAGGGTGTGTACTTCATATACACAGTGTAAAGACTCATCTGAGATGAAACCCTCACTAGTGATATTGAGAAGACAAGCTTTTGATTTCTGTCAAGATACTTTCAAGAAAGGGGACTCAGAGAGGGGAAAGAATCAGTGCTTTTTTTTTTCTTTTTTCTTTTTTTTTTTTTTAACTTTCTCAGTTCTTCTTTGGACTGTTCCCAAGGATCTCATAGTTTTTAAATCTACTTTCTAGTACAAAACTACCTGCACCACAAAATTATGAGACTGTTCAGACTGGAGTGCTGTCTTAGCACAAATAAAAATGGAACTGAATGAAACTGCAAGGCAAGCTGCATTAACAGTGCTACATCTCCTGTATTTCTGGTGTTTGTGGTGCCTGATGTTATTACTGTTTGTGATACAACTTTATAGGGAAGTGGCTTACTCTTCTGAACTATATCCACTTCTATATCAATCATAAAACCATATCTATGTCTTCATACATTCATATGTGTGCTCCTATCTGTTGGTAATACTGAACTGTTAGCCAACACTTTGGAAGAGACAGTTTTTATATTTACTAATATTTAAATATTTATAGAAAGTATTTCTAAGGTAGATTTTCAGAACACTGTGAACAAGGACAAAATGAAAAGTAGATGTCAGAATGCATAACGTTAGAGAGCTCAAGTAGTTAATTTTGTGTTAAGTATTGTAGATAAACTACAACTGTTGTGAGCTGAAAAAGTATCAGTAACAGGAGATGGAAAAATAATATGTCAGGATAGGAGGCAGAATTCAGGAGAGTCTTTTTATATCAAAGTTAAACAAGATCTTATTTTGCTTAAGGATGTGTTAACTCCAAGAGTGCACATGCAAACAGCAGTGGTTTATTATGTGTATATGCATTCTGTTGCTGTGTGACAGATGGTAGCAGAGGGCAATCTGACTAAATGGTATCTGACACAGAAGTGCCTAAGAAGCAAAGGTGTTTCACTTAATTCCTCCATGCAGGAAAAAATTACACTTGTTGATATCCACTGATGTTTGATAAATGTTTATGGAGTCCAAACAGTGAATAAGAGCCCAATGAAATGGTGGGTGGTGTCTTTCAAGTTGCTTTTGCCACTGCTGAAACACAAGTCATGCTCTGGATGGTCGTGAAGATATTTAAGAGCAAGGCGTGCAGACTCCTGTTCATCACTGGTGAAAATACATAGCTAATGGTGGTGACTATGTTGAAAAACAGTATTTTAAAGCTGAGGATTTGCTCTATCAAACAGTTATTGTGCACCTTCTAGCTGTTGTAGTTTCCATGTAAATAAATAGGAGGTATTCCTTTCAGAGCAAGCTCTGTACTTGCCTGAGTCTTCCATCACTTCAAGCGTTGCAAAGATTAAGTTGTCCTTTAAAGCCCCTTAAATCTTATTTCCTATAATTACAGATATGGACCTGCTACATCAGTACTTACCAGCTTTACAGTGTAATTAACAACTTCTTATATTGTGATCTCTGCCTTTCTTTCAACATTGTTTCCAATACTTAATTAAGAAATACTGCTTTTACATTTACACATCTTCATATTTTATCTCGCATACTCAAAAATGATGGGGAAGTACTTCATTCTTTTATAATCTCCTTTAAATATTTCCTAAGGACTTTTCTTTAAGATTAGCCTACATATTGTTTGTTACTTACTAATTTATATTTATTAGCTATCGATCTCCATTTGCCATGTTTCTGTCTCCTTTATTATTCTTTCTCTTACAATTATTAACCGGGGAATCTTCATCACAACCCAAAACAAAAGTTCATAAACAAATATGCATAAGCAAAACACTTAGTAACCATGGAACTGTTTCTGTTCTTTCTCATCTGTGTTTTTTCTTTGTAATCTCTGTAGCCTTTATTTTTTTTGCTAATTCCTGAATTTCCTACTGCATAATGCACATAACTTTTTTCTGTTCTTCCATCATTCAACTTTTTACTTGTCTGCTTAGTCCTCAATCACTATCATGATTTGAGCATTTAGTATTAACAATAGACCTGCAATTTTTTATAATTAAACATTAATTTTGATCTCTGATTAGATAAGTCCTCTATCTAGATCTCTCAACGCAGTACCTTAAATAAACAGTTAATAAACAGTTAGTAAACAGTTAATTAACCAATAAATATCTAGTATTCAGCACTTTATCAACAACTGATTCTTTTTTCCTTACCATCTTAGGCTGATGAATTTCATAAGGAAAGAATATGAAGGCAATAAAAATTTATTATTTTTGTGCAAGGGGTAAAGGGTATTAGAAAGAAAATGAATCAAAGACATGAAGTATTTTCACTGTGCTTGCTGCAAGTCACTGCAGAATTTTTCTCTCTTATTTATTAAGAAAAAGACAAATTACCCTAATGTCAAGGAAATATAGCAGGGAGGAAGATGAAACAAGTGGCCAGCGTACAGAAGTATTTCATGTTGTTTCACTGTAGGTACAATTTTCTTTTAAGTTTTGATTTTACAATTCTGAACAAAAAAGATAAAAAAGATTTCATAGAAGCATATCAGCAGCATTTGTATTTCTTTGTTCTTCAAAATTGCAAATAATTCAAATCATTTTTTCTACATTTTCCCCAACAATTTGGGTCTCAAATTTATTTTCCAGTTTAGGTTCCATTCTTGTTTTACTCTCTAATTCCAGCTTCATAGTCAGTTTTCCCAGATCATTCTTCCAAGGTTTCTATTATCCCTACAAGCATCCCAAGAGGTCCCGGTCTGCTAGGTCCCTGTGTCTGCAGGTAGGGATGCATTCCTCAGTCTTAACTAATTCCATTTGTATAACTGAAATTTTAATTTAATAGTTTCTCTACTATAAATTCCTGGATTCTCATTCATATAATCCGTTCTACTAAAATGTTCTAATGCTGAAAATATCCTTTTCTTTATGTTCATCAATTTTTTTTTTCATGATATTCCAAGTCTTAGTCTTACTTTTTACATCTTCGTACCTTCTTGATGTGTAGTTATGCCCTTGTGGAGCTTAAAGGGACCTTACAGTATAAAACAGCTTGAATACTGCTGTAACCACAGTTAGAGCTGTGAGATTAATAAGGATGTTCCAAAAATATTCTTCTTCTGCGTTCTGGCAGCAGTGCCCACTTTTAGGCTATGAATACTACCAACTGGCCTCTGCTGGACAGGAAAATGAAGCTGTTTTTCTCAAGTCAGAAATCATGCACAGTATCTCAAATGTGCATAAATGTTGCTGCTAAGATCAAACCAATTTAGATGCTTCAGACACAGAAGAAACTTTTAAGGATTTCTTTATGTTGAGGGTGGAAATTGAAACTCTGTAGACCAATCTGTCACGTTAGGACTAATGTATACTGCTGTGGTTTTTTTTTTTTACCTTCAGTATTTTAATGAAAAATTAGTTCTGCGGAGTGGGGCTCAGTGTCTGAGAGCCTCTAGCAGACTGCTGCATGGTTTCATGTGTATTTCTATGCAAAACTTTACTTACATTCTCCATTTGAAGAACTATTATCCTGCTACACACTTTGTGTTCTTCTTTGTGGTTATGGAGGAGGCACAGAGGACATAGAAGGATATGAAAATGGAAGAGAACAGGGATGCAGGCTGCTTGCTCATTAACTGCTTACCAGAAAACTTGTCTTTCAGTAGCCGCTGTGAGATCCTTGTAGAAATAAGCCTTTGATTTTTTTTTATACCATGAATAATGAAATGCTGCGAGTATATATTTTTCTCTACCAGATATTTTCCTTTTTGTGGATTGACTGAAACTGAAAATCATCTCCCTCAATGACTAGGGGACTCTTCTGTACATTTTCAGGTTATATTTGGACTTCTTCTGTAAAAATGTTATCTGATTTATGGCAGTACCTACTGTGATGCCTGCTAGACACTGACTTTCCACCTGACCATTGGAAACAGCTGCAGAGGAGTAACAAAACTGGCACTTAATTCCAGTGAGTGGGAGGTCAATGCAACATCTGTCTTATCTTCTGCTTATTTGCACGACAGCACTTTTTTCCTTTTTTGCTGGTTAAAGAGTCTCTCAAGCATTTCAGTAATGCTTATCTCGCTGCATGTTTTGTTAGGTTTTGAGGTTCCTGCAACTCATTTAGGACTACTTTTATTTTAAACAGAGTGGATAAAGTGAATGTAGACTTTTCAGCTTTTGTATTTAAAGAGTTTATGTATCTCCTAGAGTTTAGATTATGATGATAAAATCTGTTGGAAGTAGGTTTATGAAATTTACATGTATGAAAAAAATATAGTGCCTACTTTTACAGATATTACAATAGCAACACTAAGAAAAAAAATATATGTTCAGCTTCATTGTAACTTGTCTGATGTATCTTTTATCCTCAGACCTTATTTTCTGTCAGAGCTATGAAATGACAAAACTATCTTACTGAAATAACATGAACCCAGAGGAATTTGGCTAATATTGCATATGTCTTACTATAAAAGAAAGATTAAGTACCCGGAGTTGGAACACGAGAATATCTTTTAAGATGATTTCTGAATTCTCCAGTAAAAGTCCAGAAGTCACTGAACTTCAAATAATTGTTTAGTTATCATTTTTGTCCCTTTATACTGTGAGGAAAGTCTACAAATCTGTGTTTGTGTTTTCTGCAAAGTACACTTGCAAGGTTGGTGAGTGCCAGACTCAGCGCTCTATCTCAGTGAAGCATTTGAATTCACTGTCTCTAGGCACTGCCATCAGAGCAGGCTGTGATGTGGATGCATCTCCCACCACTTTTGCATGGCAGCTGAAAAGGAAGCAACATGAGTGAAAGGGAAGGGGTGAGAAAGTTGTGAAACTAGATACTTCCAGTGCAGAAGTACACAGTGATACTGGTTTTTTGTTGTTATTGTGGTTTTGGTTTGGTTTTTTTTCCAATTAATTGTTGTTACTCAGTCTTAAACTTATGTATCTACTAAGGTTAGGAAGCTGTGACATAAATATACAAAGAAAAGGTGGTACAACATGTCAGGGAACATAAATTTCTCTCTGAAAAAGAAATCAGTGGGACTCAATCTCCAATTGCTTTAGTAAATATCAATATTGTCTGATATTTAGCATTACATGACCAAATCAGCATGAGTTAGAATTAAAAAAAACCTGCATTAAACATTATTAAAAACATATTATATTCAGCTGTATAATACATATTTAAAACATTCTATGTATGCCAAAGTTTTGTCAGTATGCATCACTTAACAGGCATTAGCTAGTACAAGAAAAAGAGACAAAATAGTAAGTCAGAGACCATAAAAGAAAGGAAATGGTGCTGGAGAGGAAAAAGAGCACAGGAAGTACAAATTTCTTAAGGGAAAAAAAGAAACTATGAATAGAATGATTAGACATTTAGGAATGAATGGAATCTACCAAAAGAAAGTACTTGAAATTTTTTGACTGAAAAGAAAAGCGAAAGTGAGGTATTCCATAGAGGTTGTAAAGAAAGAACGCAAAGCAGGTTTGAATTAACAGCCAGAGTAGATAGGAATTTCTCCACTATACTTTAATCCAGCTATTTCTGTGTTTAGGTTTTGAAAAAAGGTCAGTACTTCCAGTCAAGGGAATCTATGAGCTATGCTGTGCAAGACATGCTAGAAATATCTTCCTTACGGTAGTGAATGATGTCCAGAACAATTTTTGACAACGAGAAAACAAGGAGACGAAAACATTTTTTTTCTCTTAGTGTCTGGTAAGTATTCAAATATGACGTGTTATATTATGTGTCCATCTGAGTAACGTTTTCAAAAACTCAGCTGAAAATAGAAACAAATAGAGTAGTTTTGAGCAAGCATAGGTGAATACAAAAAAAAAAAATTAAGAGAAGTGAGGATGTAATAAAGCAGTCATAGGTCTATAGAAAGTACAAGTCTATGAATCTAATAGACCATTACAGGGAGTCATAGTCTAAGTCAAGTATCCTTCTTCAAGAAGGACTAAGTTTGGATGGTTCTAGCTATCTATGATTTAAAGACTAGGATTGAACCTCCTCTACTTAAAATAATAAGAACAAAACCCATTCAAATTAATAAAAAATGCGTGTGTTTAGTATGCAGACAAAACTGTGTATGACATAAAATTGGAAAAGGTGATCAGCACAAAATAAGAGTGAGTAAATGCAATGAATGTTGGAGTCTGGCAACAGAAAAATGTCTGCAGGAGAAGGGAAATCAAGCAAGAAGCAATTTCAAGAGTCATCTAAGCAGTAGATGACGTGTATTTAGTCATGATACATTTTTTAATTGTGGATTTCCAAGGTAGTGTATAAGACTGATAGAAATGAATGATGTGAATTTCTCTGTAATGTGTTCTACAGAAATGTCAATGTCAAATTATGTTTAAACCACATCCAATAAAGACTTGTGGAAACTAATCTACTGTGAGGAGAAGGTTGTAAGATTTTACTGAGGTGCCAGGATATCATTTTGATTAATAGGATATTAAATAACACTCAGTAATTTGGTCATGAATTAATCTTTTTCTTCCTGTTGATAGATCTCATAACTTATCACTATGTTAGAAATTTAATGTAAGGTATTAAAACATTTTAAACATTTTTTTGATTACTTAATTATAAACCTTGTGACTTGTTTTCTCTTACCATTTGTTTGATGAGACCCCACTGCATTAAAAAGTCTACAGCAATCTAATGACTCAGTTTAAAAAAAAAAAAAAAAAAAAGTAGTTAACAGTAATTAGGATGAACACCTGGTTGTAAGCAAAAGACAGAAAAACAATTTCTTAGACAGCCCCTCATTACAAAGTAGAAGAAATATCAGGTTTTGTTGTTCGTAGTGAAAAAAAAAAAAAAAGGTATGAAGCCAGAGAGACCACTGAAAAAGGTGATAAGACACACTGAGTGGGCAGATCTAATTTAAAGTTCTGTTATGATAAATAATAAAACTTCAAAAATATCCATCCATGGAGATGTTCAGAATGTGTCAGAGTGGATGCATTTACATTCAAAGGGGATTCCAAAAGACAGATATTTCATAAATAAGTAGGAAGTACAGTGAGGATGTTTTTTTTTTTTTTTTTTTTTTTAAAGCATGTGTTCATATTACAGAGTATATGTAAATGAATATGTACACAATTTTTTTTTTTAAGATAATTTCTTCTAAGGCCCAGAGAATATTGCTTCCATTTGGGATGGGTTTCTTAAGGGCATCTTTAGAAACATAGTCTCCAATGTGTCATTTTAATTCTTAAACAGAATAGCTGTGTCCTGATAGATTACCGCTTCCATCTACTACCTGCCTATTTTAAGTATTTAACACTTTTCACATTTCTTACTATATTCTTACATGTACTTAAAAAACATCACAGATAGGATTACCACAAATCTCTGAAACAATTTACATTTGTACAAGTGGTGGTTGTTATGAAAGAAGTCTGGAAGAGGACGTGGATATGTGGGCACTAAGTAAAAGGAAGTGCTGTTTTTTCTCATCCCTGTTTCAAGCTTTTTGAGACCCAAAACGAATTGGGGAAAAGAAAGAAGCATCATAGGCCCTCATTTCTTATGTTGCACCACATTTTTGTCTGAAAGAGCATCCACAAGGGACCTATACTGCTCACAGGAAAAGATATGAAAAATCAAGAGAGTCATGCTTGTTTTCACTGTGGTCCTGGGATCAAGATGACATCAATTGCCAGCAAAAGAAATGAAAACATGTAAGAACATAATTGCATAGGAAAAGTAAAACAGTATTAGAAAATCAATTGTAATAATAATGACTAATACAATATTGACATCTGGAACCACTTTCCATCTGTATTGAGTAATTGAGCTGGCTAATTGAACCTTGTTTTTTAATTTTCAGGACAAAACATGGAATGTAAAAATTAAGCAAGGAAGATTTTCTGAAAATACAAAACTCTCCAAAATTTATCTTATAGTTTCCAGGGAACAGCTGGAATTACTCATGATCTTGTGAACTTAATCGTTGCAAATCAAATAATTCTACCGTATGGATAGTAAATGTTCAGACCAAGATTTGCCTTGGTTTTCCTTCATTTCACAATGCAAATGCATAAACTATACTTTTTTCTCCTCCTTTTTGCTGTCACAGGGTTGATTTTACTTCATACAAGGAAAGCCTTACACAAATTTAGGCCTGAGAAAACACTGTCTTATAGCATAGTGTCCAAATTTAATTTCCTTAGGAAGTTGTACTGTTTTGGTAGCAGACTCTGACCCTGGACTTTGGAGGTCTAGCTGTTCTACATTTCCTCTACAGAAAAGGTGGTAATTCACCTTTGGAAATTATTTAAGTCTTGCAACACTAAGTGATAAGCAGTACCTAGGATTATATGTGTAAGAAATTTATTTAATATTGTATTATAATGCCATGATATAAAGCCAAGCTTAAAAAGATGACGTAAAGCAAGCATAACTCAATTTTCAGCAAATAGTGACTGAACACATTCTGAGAAACCTATAGCTACTAGTTAGTAGATATTTTCCTGCAATATCTTCCATACTTACAGATCTGATTGTCCCTGCCCTAAACTGGGCATCCCCCAAGCATTCCTGTGGCCATTGAGCCTCATTTCAGCCCAGTCAGGGCCATCAGTTCTTGCTCCAGTGATGTCATAGGTGCTCAGAGAATCACAGAATCATAGAAGGTGGAAGTGGGCTCTGGAGATCTTCTACTCTGACTCTTTGGAGGTTCTTTACAGTAGGTTATACAGGAAAGTGACCAGATGGGTCTTGAATATCTCCAGAGAAGGATATCCACAACTTCTCTGGGCAGCCTGTTCCAGTGCACTGTAACCGTCAAAGTAAAGAACTTTTTCCTCGTGTTTTGAACTTCCCATGTTCCAATTCATGCCCGTTTCCCCTTGTTCTGTTGCTGGGCACCACTGAAAGGAGCCTTGACGCTCACCTCTTAGATATTTACAAACATCAAAAAGCCTTCCTTTCTTTGGGAGATGTTCTACACCCCTCATCATGTTTATGATGCTCTATTGGACTCTTTCTGGGAGTTTCCTTTTTTTCTTGAACTGAGGAGCTTACAAGTGGGCACAGCACTCCAGATGTGGCCTCACCAAGGCAGAGAGAAGGGGGAGGATCACTCTGGCCTCTAGAACTCTTCTCTATTGTGGCCAGGCCCTGCTTGGTGACATACCTACCTGCTCTGGGATACACTTGGCTTCATCTCATTCTTTCTTGTACAGTAGCCTGGTGCTTGAAGATACAGGAATCATAGATGTTCAACCACTTGAATCCGTGTTGCATTTCTGGGGCTTGAACATCTTGAATAAGAAATTCAGGACATTATGCTTTGAGAATGGTGAGGTCTTCCTTGAGAGTTGTATAATATTCTTATGAAGATGCTGTTTAATTTTCTGACCATAAAGATAGATGTCTCTTTATTTGGCTGGAGAAATTCGCCACTTATGATGGCTGCTTATCGTCTAAGATGTATCTGGAGTTTATTTAGGTAAATCACGTAACACAAAATGCTTGCATTAGTAAGAACTTTGTGTTTCAGAAGCGGAAATGATTATTACCTTTTTGAGCAAGGCACTGTACAGTACTGCTGTTTCCTGTGTCAAGTTTGCACATCCATGTACGCTGTATTTAATTTAGACCTGTCTTTTGTCACCTCATACTAAAAAAACAAATCATTGAGTTCAGGGCTGAGCATGCACTCATGAAATTTCAGACAGCTCCTCAGTCTCGGGACGAGCATTTTTAATTTCAGAGGATCCTCAGATGATTTTTAATTTCATTTTAATCTTTGGGGTGCGGGGGGTCATTTTAACATCTAATTCTTCAGTTAAAAAGGGGAGTTGGAAATTGGTACTTTGATTCATTAATGACTCTATGCTCTAAGAAGCTGTTTCACTTATAGTGTACTCCCTCCTCCTCCCAAGACACGTTTACTGCACAAAAATTCAAAATAAACACATTATAAACTGCAAAAAGAGAAATGGATCTGAAAGAGTTGTTTGTTGTCATTGCAAATGCTGAAGCAACAGGAAATATTTGTTGCAAGAGTTTGTACTATACTTGTAAGAAGTCTTGTAGGATAATTTTCTTAAATTAGGCTAAACTGCAGCATGTCCAAGATGAACTGTTACTGCATGAACAGTCTTAGATGTAAAAGTGTTGCTTGATAAAAGGTTTAAATGTAAGCCAGAGAAGTGATGAGAGAAAAGGAATGACATTACTTCAAACAGCTTCCAGCAGCTGCTGACCGATGAACACCTTGAAGTTCTGCTCTTCAGTGTACAGTGTACAGTGTAAGCCTGCACATCTTACAGGGTTACAAAGAGGACTGGCTAGGCAAATTAGCTTGAATGAGATTTCCCTTTAACCAATAACATAGAGGATGTACAGCAACATTATTGAATTCTACGTATTTAAGTGCCTAGAGACTTTTTTCTGTTGTGCTGAAGGTATGGAAGAAAAAACATCCATATACTAGAATGAGAGCTCACAAAAATGCCAGATCATGTCACTTATCCTCTATACAATTATGCTCACTGAGATGAACAGAAGGTATTCCTACTTCAAAAGAGGGAGTATTTCTCTACTATAGTGTCTGTTTTGGGTCAGTACTGGAGCTCATTCAGAATGGTGAAACGTATATGACTTTGGAGTAGGACTAGAAAGTGCTTTGAGCAAGTTTTCTGATGATACTAAATTAATAGGAGCTGTTGACTCTCTCAACTGCTGTTAACTCCTCTCTTGTGGAGAAGCCTTGTGGAGATCTAGACAAATTAGAAAATGAGGCAGTCAGCATCTGCATGAATTTTAATGAGATCAAGTGCTGGATTCTGCACCTGGAAGAGGGCAACTCTGGCTATACATATAGGCTGGGGAATAAGACACTGTAAAACAGCCCCACTGAAAGGGACTTGGGGGGACTTGATTAATAGCAAGTTGAGCATAAATAAACAGAGTGTCCAGGCAATCAGGAAGGACAACTGTATTCTGGGGTGCATCAAGCAGAGCACTGCTAGCTGGTTGAGGAAAATGATTATCACCCTATACACTGTACTCATCTTGAGAATGAGCAAGTGTGAAATGAAGATGCAGCCTGAGCTTGGGCATTGTGTGAAAGTTTGGGTGCCAAGACATAAAACTATTGGAGAACATAGAAAGGAAGGTTACAAAGATGATGAAGGGGTTTAGAGAGGACATATGAGAAGTGGCTGAAGTCTCTTGGTTTTTCAGCCCAGAGAATAGGAGACTGAGAGACCACGTCACGGCCTACAACTTCTCACAAGGGGAGTAGGGAGGCAGGCGCTCTTTGGTGACCAGTGATAGAACTCAATGCAACAGCATGAAGCTGTGACAGGGGAGAATTAGGTTGAGCAGCAGGAAAAGTTTATTCGCTGAGAGAGTGGTCAATCACTGCAACAGGCTCCCCAGTGAAATGGTTGTGGCACCAAGATTGCCAGAGTTCATGCGGTATCTGGACAATGTGGAGCCAGGAGTTGGACTCCATGATCTTTGTGGGTCCTTTCCAACTCGACATATCCTATGATTCTAAAGGTCCATTTACTGCCAGTCTGTTTTTCAGTGGCTACTGCATTTCTCTGTAAGGGATAAAGAGCTTTCCACTCTTTCTTAATGGCAGCATTATAGTGCATGCAGATAGAAAGATAGAAAAAAAATTACTTCCGCAATCCCATTTTTATTCATCTTTGAAGTTTACTCCCTTTATACAAATTCTCCATGAGTTTGTAAAGAGATTCAGATTACTTGCAAATGTAACAGCAAACGATTTAAATAAAGAGCAACAGAACGATGTGTTTGGCAAGATGGAGAAAGAAATAATCTAACTATTCTGTGTCTTCTTTCCTCTCTCAGTGATAACATTCAGAGACCAAAACTTCTATTATATGGGAATGAGAACATGTAAACAGGATAAAAGGGGAAAAGGAAAGTGGGAAACTGTGAAGAACCCTGATGGCGTTAACATTTCAGTGACCTAGTCATGCTTGTTATTAGGAGCTTTAAAGTATTTTAAATATAAATACATCTATTGGATTAAAAAAAAATTCTGACTTCTAGCTCACTCTACAAGATACTCTTTATACAAATGTGAAGTTTACAAAGAACGAATTAATGCCATCTGTTCATAGTGTACAGTACATTGTATTGCTTGCAGTTAAATTATTCTCATAATATAATATTAAATACTGATGGAACTGTGAACTAAACAGCTGTGTCAATTAGTGGTTTTATCTTTTAATATATTTCATTGTGCTATACATTATCAGAATATGTTCTATGGCCTGTAAGGCAAGGAACATAAAGTGGTTACCATTTGAATCTTCATGAACTATTACTACAAAACAATAAACCAACATAATAGACTAAATGTAGCTACTACAAGATTGCCTCCAGCTGTGAAGGCAACTTGTCTGATGTTTTTACTGTCCCTTCCATTCCTGTTTCTCTGTTCAGTGTTTCAGTCCGTTAACACAGGTGAGACAGATTTACAGCAACTGTAATGTTAGCAGAATAGAGTAATTCATTTGTTAATGCTTCTCTCAGAAGGAAAATATGACATTTCCTGTTCAAACTAATGTAGACCAAAAATAAATTAATTCACAAAGTATTTAAATATTTTAGGGGAAGTATAATTTGTTAATTTGGTTGGTATTACTCTTTCTGCTTCCATTGTGGGCACTGGCAGAAAGTTCCTCTGATGGAAATTCTCAATTTGTCATTAAGACCAAAATCAATTACATAATTAACCAGAGTAAAAATATCCACATTGAAGAGCCCACTTCTTCCTTCCACATAACAGCTATAATTATATCCCAACTCCTAAATGCACTGGAAGACATATTGATAGTATTTTCTTAATTCAGAGAGAGATTCTCTTGTTTAGAAAATGCAATAGCACAATTGACTATTCTGCCTTATTCCCACTGAATCCAATTGTTACAATAAGAGCAGAGATGGATCTGTGCTTGAGAATCATTCTACCAGTACAGCTTTGGCGTGATCATTTTTTGATCTCTAGCTGTTCATTGAACTGCTGGATATTTACAATTAAAATAAAGACGCTGATACTCCTTAATCTAGCAAAGTGTCTTGTGTCTGAGCAGTTTAACTATATTGATGAAGACAGTAAATGTTAACAAGCCCTTGGTTACCTGTTGTTCAAGTTATACAGGGATTAAATAATCTTCCTACACTCTGGAATTAACTTTGAGCTTCTTGGTGATCTTGGCTCATCTTGGTCATGGCTTCACAACATCAACTACAATGAAAGAGTTTTCTGAGCCTTATAGATTAAAAAGAGCAAAGAAGACATCCTTACTCAAAACAATAAAGAAATCATCACTTTCAGGTTTTTTCCATACTAATTAACCTTGATCATATTTGAAGGTTTACATGTTGAATAAATGGCAATAGACATCTTTCTAGGCCTCCCAGGAACATGTCCAAACTTAGTAAAAATTATTAGGTTACATTCTGTGATGATTGCTATTTGCTGATCACATACTTAGTAGTTTGCTATTTTTTTAAATCTCATAGATGTAAAAATTTAAAATCTACATCTACAAATACATCAGTTTTTTTAAAGTTATCTGGAATGTATTTTTTGAATGTTGCAGTATTTTTCCTTCTTTGGTAACAATTTCACATGTTTGTTTTGGAAGTTAATAGTGTAACATATGCTTCTGTCAGTGATATATCAACAAACTGTATTTATATTGTATTGTATGTTCTTGTAGCCCACCACAGATGAGGTCTGATTGAGACTATAGCCTCAAGTGACTATAAACCAAACAATTATTTTTTAAACTAATGTGTATGCCTCCTAATGATTCACAACATTAAACTCTCACTTGGCAGGACAGCAAAACCTCTTTTCTTTGCTCTAGGCATAAAAATCCTGCAGAACATTTTTTTAAATGGTCGTGGGTGACCAAAATGCAATTTAAAACTTCAGTGGTATTTGCTCAGGGTTGCTTGCTTACTTGTAATTGTTTCCAGAATGTTTGTTTGGAAATTTGTTAGATTATGTATCACACGCAATAACTCAATATGCCAAATGGACTGCTGTAATACTTGGCACTGCAATTGGTTATGCTTATTTCAGCACCACTTAAAATAGCTGGTTCTTTATGTAAACAAGAATAAAGGTGATTTCAGTCTATGGTTCTTTTTCTGCACACAATATCATTACATGAGTTGCATCAAGAGTTATTTCTGACTATATGTTTTGCAATAGATTATAGTCACTTTTTTCCCTTGATTTTTTATTTTTTTTTTCTTCCTTCCTTACATTCTTTTCTTTTTCTTTTTCTTTTTTTTTTGGGGGGGGGGGGGGGGGGGGAAGGGGGGAGGGCTTGGGGGGTGGACAGTGGGAGGTTTGAAGTTATTTTTAGTTTGGAATCTGGAATAAACTTCAGATTATTGTAGCTGAAATCAAACACATTGTATCAGATGTGTGACATCGAAGCTAAAACAAGCTTAGTTGCACCTTAAAATAATATACCTCAGACAGAATCGCAGAATTAGAAAAGTTAAGACTGAAAAGGACCTTTGAGGTCATCTCCTGCAACTCCAGTGCGTTTTTAGAGTATGGGATTTTAGAAAACAGCAGAAATAACAGCAACATAAACACTAACATTAATTGAACATTAATTTATGAAAAATATTATGATATTCTGCAATGAACTTCTACTATCTTGCTGTTCTACGCAACAATTAAATGACTTCTGGAATTCCTGCTGATATATGAATTTACGGAATACACTGAGAGCTTGAAAGGTACGTCTTAAGGTCATGTAGTTACATTGTCCTGCTCCATCAAAGTCTAGCCAGAGCAGGCTGTCCAGGACTGTGTCCTGTAGGATTCTGATTATCTCCAAGGATGGAGACCCCACAGTCTCTTCTTGAAACCTAGGCCAGTAACCAACCACACACACAATAAAACAGTGTCTCCTTATGTTCAGATAGAATTTAATGTGTTTTTACTGTGTGCCTGTTTCTTCTTGTCCTGGCTGTGGATACTACTTAGAAGAGTCCAGGCTGAACAGTCCCAGCTCTCTCAGCCTTTCCTTACTTACATGACAGATCATACAGTTCCTTTTTTGTCTTTGTGTCACTGCACTGAACTTACTCCAGTAAGTCCATATTTTTCTTGTACTGGGCAGCCCAGAACTGGGCACAGAATTCCAGACATTTCTCACCAGTGCTTGAGTAGAGTGAACCAATCATCTCTCTCAATATGCTGACAGTGTCCTTCCTCATGTAATCCAGGAGGCTGCTGGCCATTCTGGGACACTGCATTGCAGGCGCATGGCTGTCTTGTTGTCCACCTGGCCTATAAAAGGTACATATCTATGGGTTGCATAGTTTTCCTTGAGTGACACTTTTAATCTCAACCTAAGACAGAAGTCTGAAAACGTATAGGTGAATTATATTTTCAGGTTTTTATTTCTCTCTACATAGATAGTGATTAGACTGAAGAGTCGGGTTTAGAACTGGATGGGAAGGAATTAAATTTCTTCATAGCCCATACTGTGTTGTGTTTTGAATATGTGTCAGAAACAGCATTGATGAAACACTGGTGTTTTGACAATTGCTGAACAGTCCTTACAGAGCTTAAATGCTTTGTCTTTTTCTGATTCAGACTCCTCTGATGAATAGGCCAGGGTTGGACATGAAGCTGGAAGGGGGTGCAGTCTGGACAGCTTACCCAAACCAAAAGGGAGAGGGGTTTGGAGTGAGATAGTAATTGCTTAGTGATATCAGTCTGTTTGTGGGGGTATTAATGGATTGATTTTATGTCACTTGTTTATTTGTTGTTGAGTTGCTTCTTTTCTTTCTTCCTCTTTTTTTCTTTGCTTATTAAACTATCTTTACCTTGACCTATGAGACTTCCCACATCCTTATTCCATTTCTCTCCCCTGTCCCACTGGGGCTGAGGGGATTGAGCAAGCTATTTGATGCTTAGTTGCTGGCTAAGTTCAGCCCACCACAGATGTCTGTGCTTGCCCATGTATCCCATCCAAGATTTGCAGATAACAGAAGGTTTGCGTAGCCTGGCTCACTGATTTTCTGATACTGTGTGCTTAGCAGTTCTGCTAAGAACATGGAGTTTCTAACTGTGTCAACATTTTATATGAATAATAGCTTTTAATTCAGACCTTGTTATTGAAAATAATCCTAAAGACTTACTGTGGGTAGCCTGTTTGTCACATTTGTGTTGCATCAACTAAGACAGTTTACTTTCTCTGTCAAAACAACTGAAAATATAGACAGTTGACTAGTGTGATTTGCATAACTTCTCAGACTATGCTAAGTAAGTTAAATATGTATTATTCATGATAACCTTCCTCAGAAACATTACCGTCAAAAAGAAACACTGTCAATATGCCACTGTCATATTCAGTTTCAAAATAGTATTTTTGATACAAAGCTCAGAAATGTTTGGTTCAGAAAGAATAATTGTAGAGGAAGCAAGGGTGAGGTACTTGACTTAAAAAAACCCTAGAACTTCAACAACCTGAAGACAGAAAATTAATTAAATGTATAATGAATTATGAGTGTATTATTCCCAATGTTCTTCCATAAAAGTTATGACAAAAATAAATAAAATTCTTGTGTTTTAATGAAATACAAACCTGCAAAACATTTCATCTGTGTATTGTGTTACAGAATTGAAAAATGTTAGGTTTTTAGCTTAAAAACTTAGAGCTTACTTTTAGGCAGATGTATTTCCTTCTTCTTATAGCTTGAGTAAATCTTGAGATAATGAGAAAATATTCTGAGTATTTTTCATAGAATCATAGAATTGCTCAGGTTGGAAAAGATCTTAAAGATCATCAAGTTCAACCACTACCTAACTATACTACCCTAACTATCAAACCTCCCCTAAATCATGTCCCTGAGCACCACATCCAAACAGTTTTTAAACACATCCAGGGATGGTGACTCAAACACCTCCCTGGGAGCGTATTCCAATGCTTAACAACCCTTTCTCTAAAGAAGTGTTTCCTGATATCCAACCTAAACTTACCCTTGCACAACTTGAGCCCATTTTTCCTCGTCCTGTCACCTGTCACCAGTGAGAAGAGACCAACCCCGCTCTCACTGTAAACACCTTTCAGATACTGGAAGAGAGCAATAAGGTCTCCCCTCAGCCTCCTTTTTCCTAAACTAAACAGCCCCAGTTCCTTCAGTCACTCCTCGCACAGCCTTTCTCCAAGCCCTTCACAAGCCTTGCTGCCCTCCTTTGGACCTGCTCCACCACCTCAATGTCCTTT
Source organism: Chrysolophus pictus (assembly GCA_037305975.1). Classification (NCBI taxonomy): domain Eukaryota; kingdom Metazoa; phylum Chordata; class Aves; order Galliformes; family Phasianidae; genus Chrysolophus; species Chrysolophus pictus. Next base: position 15,919,942 of record CM074579.1, read on the forward strand.
CTGTACTGAGGTGCCCAAAACTGAACACAGTACTCGAGGTGAGGCCTCACCAATGCCGAGTACAGGGGCAGGATTACTTCCCTAGTCCGGCTCACCGCACCATTCCTGATACAAGCCAGGATGCCATTGGTCTTCTTGGCCACCTGGGCACACTGCTGGCTCATATTCAGCTGACTGTCCATCAGTACACCAAAACTTTTAAAAACTTTTCTTTGCCAAAAGACTGTCTGAAAAGTGGCCTACAAAAGGGAAAAGACTGGTTGATGATGCTCAGATTGCTCTACCTATGTTTCTTAACTCAGTTACTGAGGTTTGGATCCATATTCTTTTACCCCATTCATGGTCTCTTGAATATCTCAGGGAGATTAGGCATGTTGTAGTTATGCTGACTCAGCTTATAGATATCCACTGCCTTCCATTCCATATGGAGTGAATAGCAGACCAGAAAGCTTATTCTACCTATCTAGGCAAATATAAGATGAGGAAGTAGAATGTAAGACAGTATAAACATGCAAACAGCCTGGAGAAGAGAAGACTGAGGAGGGATCTTTTTGATGTTTATAAATATCTACGGGGTGAATATCAAGTGAGTGGGGCCAGGCTCCAACACTTTTCCAGGCAAGTATTACTCTGTTAGCTTGGCTCCATTACCATTTTAAGTCAGCCAATACATTTTGAAGGAAAAGAAAATTCAGAACATGACACTAAGTGAAGAGTATGACACATTTTCAGCAATATTTTATGGAGGCTATGTTGTATCAAATAGTATTTTCTTTTATGGTAGGAATTGATAGATGACTTAATGCTGCAGAGTTAATCTATTTAAATTTAGTATAGAAATTAGTGCCCCACAGGAGATTTCAAACACAAATGTCAGGATTAACAAGCTACAAAACAGAGAACATACCTGGAATAGGAGACAGATTAGAGGTTTTTTTTAATTTGTGAGCTAGAGTAGCTGGAAGTTTCTACTAATACAAAAGGTGACAGGATCATTATGTAGGAGGAATTAAATGACAGTGTTGACTGGTGTAAAATAGAATGAAATTAATAGCACAAAGAATTTTCAGTCCTGCATTTTTTCTGTTGGTTGTAGAGACTTACAGGCTTTCCATATTTTCACTTCTTAAAGCAAAGACCTTAAGAGTATGATGGCATTTCAAGCACTTTAGGAGGATAAATATCAAGATACAGTTGAACTATTTAAGTTACAAAATAACACCAGCTCCAGATCAAAAAAGTTATAAATTAGTCATGAATATATTTTGTGTGCAAATGAGAAGACAGATTCTAACCATATGAAGAGTGATATTCTGGGAGCATTCCAACGAGATAAAAGAAATACGAATGATCCACATGGAGTTTGATATGCTTACAAAACAGTGAAAAGAGGCAAGTATGTGAGAAAAGAAGTAAGAGGTAAGTATACAGTGTGAGACTTCAGATAGCAAATCTAAATCTGGAGATTTGATATAGGGAATATGACACTGGTGTTACTGTCAGGAACTATTGTAAGAAGATATTAATCTCCCTTGAGAGTAGAGTGTGGTCTGCTTCCTCGGTCTAGATTTATTAGACAAGTTCCTAATTTGTAGGGACTTAGGACATTAGCAATAATTATAATCTACTCTGTCTTCCTGTGATATGTTAGATCTGTGATTGTGGTTTTTTACTGCGGGTCTAAATTTTTTTACAGGATATTAGGATATGCTTCATGGCCAGTCCAGTGATAAGCTAAATAAAGTAGACATCTTGTGGATGCTTCTAAACCAGACACATGGTTGTTCACATATGCCTACTAACCTCATTGTTGCAAGTTCTGTCTTCTATTCCTCTGTGCTTTTCACCACAGAAGTTCCTCAACTGTATCAACCTCTGCTGAGCTTATCATCTTTCAAAAACAGTTGCATGTGATCTTATTGTTTCCCAGCGACAAGGAAATTAAACAGAAAACTGAAAATATCACCTGTTTATCTAAGATGAGATTTTATGAAATACTCATCAGTATAATACTTTAGTGCCATTATTTATTACTTGTATTGTAGCACTTAGAGTGAAGAAATTTTTTTTATTACATGTGGTCCAAGGCCTCTTCAAAAGAATTTCTAACAAAAATCAATAGTGCAAACATGATCAGATGAAAAGGGCTCTGTGAGATATTGTCTAGTTCCGTTGTTTGTTTTTTGTTTCATTTTTTGGTTTTGTTTTGTTTTGTGGGGTTTTTTTTTAATATATATTTCACAGAATAGATTTTGAAAATCTTTTCAGAAATACTGCCTGAGAGAGAAAATAAGGTTTTAGAGCATAAGAATGATTTTGCTCATAGTCCAAACAATTTTGAAAATACTGTAATCCCTCAGAATTGTCATATATATAAACATTTAAAGAGTAAAACATCTCATATGTAGAAGCTATTAATTTTATTGAATACTTATTTTTGAACTGGAAGTCTGCACAGGGGTATTGAAATATTTTTGTTTTGAATTTAACATCGCTGCTGAAGAGGGAAAAAAAAAGGAAAATATAAATTCTTACGGCTTCACAGAAGTAAATATTCATTCTTATGGCTTGCAGAAATACTAAAAAATTTCTTTAACTTCTATGAATTTATTTGCTACTCCTGCAGTAGTCCACTTTACACAAAAGAGAAAGATAAAGAAAATGTATACTTCTCTAAATACTACTAGTCTCAAAAACAAACAAAATGTAATGTTATCTGTTAAGTAGATTTTTTAAAACTTTCACAAAGATTCATTTATAAACACAAGGATAGGCTGCAAAATATTTGGAGGCTTACAGAAAAGCTGCCTCAGACACTTACTATCCAGCAGAAATACTTGAACAGTTATATAGTAATTACTCCATTTGTAAGCGTATGCATCACTGCTCTCCGGACTCCTCAGGTGTGAGTCTTAGGCTTGTCAATAGTTTGAAATTATCTGAGAGCAGTGTTATAGATCTGGGCTTTAGAAGACAGATTATCTGCCTTCTAGTCTAGCTCCTGACGGGAAATTCCCAGCTTGCCTGATGTCTAGTATGAGTAATGGTATTGTACCATTTATATGGTAAAAGACAGCAGAGCATAGTCAATACAGGACAGATGTAGTACCCTGTTTAGAACTGAACAAGAAATTGTTAGCACCATATAACAGCTAATATAATAATTTGACTGAAATGTTCTTAACACATTATGGGCTCGGCATTGATCGCCAGTGCTGAGTGTGTCTGATGTCACAGCTTGGCTAATGTGAAAACACCTTCTGGAACACTGGCCTTACTGCAGCTGATCTACTGCAGTAACCTACGGAGACAAATTTACTAATCTTTTCAGGTTTCTTATATTTCTTGGAGACTTTGCATTGGGTTTATGTGGTAAGGTATTTTCAGCAGGGAAATGGGCAGCACGGTGGCCTCTGGGAGGAGCAGTCAGGGCCTTTCATAATGCCATGACATGTTGGGCACGAGGTAAAATGGAAAAGATGGGGAGGAGGTAAAAAGGATAAAATGCTCAGCAAATCTCAAATAATCCTGAGAACTTCATGTATGAATTTAAAACTTTTCTTTCTTTACACAAATTGCTTTCTATCTTTCAGGGCTTGCAATGTAACAAAATATACTTTTCAGAATATATAATTTCTTATTTGTGTCATCATATAAAGTCCAAAGTAAAATTGTACTAACTTTGAAATATACTGTTTTGAATATTCTTTACTTAAATGCTTGGGAAACAGCTTCTGTCGAGGACGGTTTTCTTGAAATAACAGCATCAATGACTCCCAGGTGGTGATTTGTCTCCCTTCATTTGAGCTTTTGTTTCCATTTCTGATTTTTTCTTTCTCAATGCAATATTAATAACTTGCAAAGAAGCCAAAAGGTATGTTCTCAGAAAATGAAGTAAAATAATTAGAATATTAAAAGCGCACCAGAATAACAAGGTGATCTGTGAGAACTTTTCTAGTTCAATTATTTCTTGGCAGCAAAAGCAAGATATTGCAATGCATTGCACCAGTATTTTCCTGATCACAATAACAGTGAAAAATTGCAAACATTTTCTAATCTTTTAATCTAATCTTTCCATTTCTTCTGGGCTTCCGGTATTACAGAAATATTAAGCACAAATCCTGGGAAGCCTGGAGCTGTGTGCTTCTGTTATTTGCTTCTTAATCTTTTAGATGCACACATACAAAAAAATCAAATCCTAGACTAAATCCAAAACTTCTGATAAAATTTACATTTCTTTAGATTCACCTATATTTAATTGAGATGTCTTACTTGTATGGTTTTCCTCAAAGCAGCCCCACTAGGAAGGAGGAGGAGTAGGATGAAAAAGAAAACTATTAGCAAAGGAAAGGAAGGAAGGAAAGGAAGAAAATGGAAAAACTGTCTTTTGAGCAACACAAAAAACCATATCTTTTTAAATTTTCTTTTTATTGAATATTCTAAGATGGGAATTGTCCTAAGCACTGAGAGATGGGGGAAATGCAAATTCAAAGGCCTTGACATTTGAATCTCAAGACCATCTCCTTTTCAAATGGAGAGTTCAGTGGCACTCCTGCACTAAGCAACATTGCTGGATTTGCAAAAGAAAATATTCATTTTCTGTCCTGAAGAGCCTGCCAGAGCCAATATAAAGAATTACAGAGTAAACAGCTGCTGTGTTCCTTGCCATGGCAAGCAAGAGTGACTTGCCTGCTGCCTTCCTTAAGGCACACTGCTGTTCTCATTTCTCCAGCACATCAGCAGACTTTGTCCACTCAGCCCAAACTCAATACAAGCCACATCAGTTGAGCGAAACTTCTGTGGTCTGTAAATCACATCTGTGTCTGTGATTACAAACTTGGAAAAAACAGCAGTGACCATATTAGTATTCTGGCTGCAGAGGCATAAATGCTCATTATCAAATGTTCCAATGCAATAGCAAAAAAAAAAAAAAAAAAAAAGAAATGGCTTATGGTTGAAGGGCTTCCTTCAGGCTATTGAAATGTAATAATTTACCTTGGTGGAATTAATTAGTTTGTTCTCTCCTTGTGACTGAAATGTTAATTATTAATTTATTCTTAATTTATTAATTTTAGTGTAATAGATTTTTAATGGTTTTTTAAACAGGTCAAATAGCCCTAACCAAGAAGACTTCACTTAGTATTTATGCATCTTTTTTTCTGTCTACCAAGATCCTGAAACAGACCTTTAATTTTAAGATCATCATCATTGCCTGTTTGAAGCAAAGAACACATATAGCAAAAAATACATTCCAAAAGTCACATATTGAATGAAAACAAAAGTGGCCAGTTACATTAGATCACAGAAGTTACATTTTGGAAGAACTATTTCCTCGCACTGCAATAGCTGCCCAATTTAAATTTAAATAAAACTGATGATCTCAGCTGGTAGACATTCCTAATGTTCAACTTCTGACTGAAATCGAACACTTAGAATGAAAGATACCAGTCCTAGTTAATGCCAGCATCACTAGAGAAAAAAAATAGCAATACTGATATTGCGCTTCTATTTCCTCTTCCTTACAGACCTTGCACCTTTCATTATCTTCTGCGGGTCGTAAAATACTTTCAGTTTCTTTCCTGTCTTCATTCTTCCCTGCTACGCCCTCATCTGTTCATCTGAAATATCACCTTAAATCAGATCCAATAAGAATGCAGTTTTTAGAACTAAAACTCTCAGTGGGATTATAATACGCTAACTTTCACAGCTATGAGATTCAGGATATAGAATATTCTGCTCTCTCCAGCTCCAGTGTATTCATAGCTTAGCTTTGACAGCATTTGTAATAACATATTTAAAGTATTACTTATGTCACTCAAGGGACCCACAGAATTATGAGTTTAATAATAGACAGGTCTATCAGCTACATTATGAATCATAAGAATTTCAAATCAGTAATATTTTATTATATTGCAAGATAAGATTGCTTACAATATTGTGTCCACTTAATTACTATATTATTTGGCCAGCAAGACAATGTGTATATATATGTATACACTTATACATTCATATATGTATACATATAAAGGCACTTTTCACAGCCCCTCAAAAATCATCATCTCTAGTCTCTAGACACCAATTCTGTTTCCTTTTTCACTGTCAAGTCTGAATAATCTCCTCCTAAAATCATCACTGAACAGCAGTATGAGACGAAATCTCACTCGAACGATTTCATCATACTACATAATTAGACAGCATGTCTGAATCTCATCATTTTGGGTATGGTTATTGATAGGCATTAAAAATACAAATGTGAATCTTCCTAATACACCTAGCACATTTTCCTTTGGTGAATGTACAACGCTCTGCTAAGTTTTTTTTCATAAGCATAATGCACTTAGAAAGCATCCAAGAAATGTGTGTCTATAATTTAACATGATACAAGGAAGAAAACATCAAAAAATCAGTAAAGCAAAATGTTGATTTGTTACCAGTGTAACCCAGAAGTTTCATTCAATGCAAGGACTTAGAGAAAAAAAAATCAATCTGCTTTATTGTTTAAGGTTACTAAGGTACAGATGATTTAATTCAGTTTGGGCTTTATCTTGATCTGTAAATAGATAGCTGAGGAAAAATCTAGTTCATTAGGTAATCCAAGAACGTCATATTAGTTTAAGTTTTAGCTGTACAATTCATTGCCTGACCACAAATGTGTGCTTCATTAAGATCAAGTTGTAGATCATATGATTTCTTCCAGTAATGGACTATCATTTTTCAGCAACAGAGAAGATATTGTGCGCAGAGCAGAAGAAAAGAGGGTTAGGGTTAGGGAGTCCTTGAGGAGCATTTATTTTGTTCTGTACTAAACTAGAAGTAATCCAGAGTAACAAGCCAATCTGCTTCCTCCTCATGGATACTTTAACAATGAATTATTGATGTCCTTTTGCTCGTCATTTTAGGATTTTTAGGCAATTGAAGGGTATGATCTACCTTGTCATATGCCATAGTCAGATAAAATAGCAATTTTCTAGTATACACCACTGGGGGTGCTACTAGAGAGAAAATGAGAAATTAATATGTGGCTGCAATACATGCCAAGGTATCATTTGCAGCAGCTAACAGACAGATTAAAGTACAGAGAGTTGGAAAGATATCGGCATTCATGAGTCCTCTTAGCAATTCTTGCTTTGTGTCACATTATCACTCTGCAAGAATTCCAGGATATGACTAAAGTAAGAATTTATTCTCTCTCTCTAAAGTTGTGGATTACACAAAAAAGACTTTTTCCATCTCAGCTTGATGGACAAAATTTCCACTCTCTCTCTTTTTCTTTAACTTGCCCTAACTTGTACCAGCCTTATAAATATTGAAGGAACACTGCTAAGGCCAGTAAACCTAAGATTAAATCTACCAACTTCATCTGTTTTGCAGGTATGTCAGAATGGTACTTTCCTCTGTCTGTTTTGTTTCTGTGAGCAAAAATAAATAATTGAAAATTACAAGCAACTTTCTCTTGAAATCCAGTGGTGTGTCAGAATAAGTGCCAATGTGATCTACTTATCTGAGGATCTTCAAAGGAATAGATAGCAAGTAGCTTCTCTTTTAGACTTAAATCTGTCACATTTTCATGAGTCTACTTTGGGTTCCCATTCTTGTCTCTTGTTATATTTCAGATAGGTCACTGTCCCCTTTTTCCCTAGAAAGAGCACTATGAGCACTGAGACATGGGAGAAAAAAGTCTCCTTTCTTGTACCTGAGATCAGAGCAGCCTCCAGAAAGTAAGAAAATCATTGAAGTGAAAGTCCTGTCCAAATCTATCATTTCTGGTACTGGGAACTTTAAACTTCCCTGGAGAAAGAACATTGAAATATAGAGTTGGTCACAACAGAGAATATAAAGTGTAAATACGCCATGGAGGGAAAATTAATTATTAGGGTTGAAGTAGGTTCTGCTTGGTCAGTTTAACGTGAGATTTCTCAGAGCCATGCACTGCAGCCATGTTTGCTTTTGGGGTTTTTTTGGGTGGTTTTGTTTTGGTTTGTTTTGGTTTTGGTTTTTGGTTGTTGTTTTTGCAATTTCTTGAAGGTGGTAACAACACCAAATGTGTTCTCTGACATCAGAATAAGAACTACATCAAGTTCCTGTACTGCGGCCCATATTAATGCTAAAGCATCTCCACAGAATTACTGTAGTCAAAGCAAGGTAATGTAAGAAATATTTTATAAATATTTAATAAGTAATAGTACTGTAGAAATAAAAGTAATCTTTTCACTAAACCTTACCCTTGAGTATTTATTATTCCATTTCATTGAAAAATCTCATCTTACAGAATGCTTCAAAAATTGGAAAGGTTCAGCAATGTGTTTTACTGAGTTATACAGGAGAGTTTCACCTTAGCTGTTCTTAATTCAATGTGGGATATGGGGACTTGTCAATAAAGTCTTCACAGTGGATGTTATGGAGAAAATTGGACTGGATAAATCCTTAAATAAGGCAGCCTCAATTCAGAGAAAACATCAAAATAGCATGCTGCCTATCAATCACAAATTAAAAAACACAATAAAAGAACTTGCATGGGAGAAAAGTAGCTAGACACTGTTGTCAAATAGTGCAACTAAGAAGCATAACAGTTTTATAAGACATTTTAAACACTGAATTGAAAATACATGATTTAAAATATTTTTACGGAAATTATCCATTCCAGAATGCAACATATATATGCTAATTTGGAAATTTCATTATATTTGATTATCCTGTTTATAAATTATAGAATAACTTTAATTTTTTTCAGCTTTCAGGCAAATCAGTAGTTCTACATGAGTGTCATGGTTTTATGATTTTTGTTTATCAGTATTCCACATCATAACATCATGTAATGCACTGGGGGTTTGACTGTTGATGCTCAAGTTCCCGGTGCCTGTCCAGAGGAGAAGAACTACATTCCCCAGGGGGCTTTGCAGTCAGCGAAGAGATATAACTCCTGGCAGGGTCACCTGATGTTCTCTTCTTCGCCTGCTCTTCTTCGCCTGCGCTTCTCCGTCTGCTCTTCTCCGTCTGCTTTTCTTCATCGGCTCAACTGGACTGCACTTCTCACCTCAGCGTTGTGGGGAGGCCCATCCACCTTTCGCACACACTCTCTCTCTCATTATATTTTGCTGATACTATATTTAGTAAATTAGTTTGTTTCACCTCAGATCGTTTCCACTGTTTTCAATTATTTTGGGGTCCCCTGTTTCCCTTTTCTGGAGGCGCGAATCCGCGGATCCCTCCGCCCCTGCTAGTCATGGAACCAGGCCAAATCAGCCCGTAAACTGTTGACACATGATGCATAAGGCAGGTTTTCCTATAGGCGTTTATTCTAAACACCTGCTAATGCTAAGAGATTCTGAGAGATTTTCTTAGTAGTTGAAGCACGTCTAAGGAGTCTATTCTGTGTCTATTCCCTTTTGCCTAATTATATAGGAGCTATGATGCTGTTTTTACATTAGTTTGGGAATTCTTGTTGCAGATTTGGAATGTATGACTGAAAATAAGCTTGTAACACATTCTTTGATATATTTGTTGTAAATGATACAGTCAGAGATGTCTTTTCTTTTGTTACTTGGAATGAAATTCCAGGACAGCACACATTTTAGTTCAGCCCATGTTCAGTCAAATAAATAATGCCTAAGTAGTCTCCCTCCTCCTTCTAACACACCTTTTACAAAATTTGGAGAAACTTTATCTATTTTAAACTTTTATTTCTATCTAATTTTGTTTAAATCTGCCAAGTTCTAAACACACAGAGATGATGCTGTCCCAAGACTCATTTTCTTAGGAAATCATGCTCAGCACTCCAATCCACAAAAGTTAGGTTCGGAACAAGCCTGAGGAACTATGTTACATTTAGTATCTAGGAGCTCTCTATGGACTGCAGATGCCCTCTAACATTTGATTAGCTTCAGCAAACTGTAGGTGCTTGCTGAGAACAACAGTAACACCCCAAGAACTGATTGAAGTCCCATGAGGATCTGCTTGGTTTCATTTTTCCTTCTCTTTTAACAACAGTGAGCAGCTCAAATTCAGCATCTATCCTTGCACCTCTCATTACCCAAAAAGAATATCCTGAATTATTAGTTTACAAAAGATGAAATTTAGGTTTTAGTTGTACTTGCCCATGGAAAGCTGTTGCCCCATGTCTTTATATATTACTTATGTATGGAGAATTTATCCCACGTTGTAGTGTCGGATCAATAGTGCACGTTACAAATAATAATGTTTACATTATCAGCAATTATTCTTTTCTTTTCCTCACAAGGCTTCCATGCCTCTATCCACTACCACTTTGTAATTTAAATAACAGCTGATGTTAGTTGCCTTTTAGCCTCACAACCCTGGCAGAAGTCTCTCCTTTTGTTAACTCATCCAAGATATATTATCCATTATTTTATTTTGAAAATTTAACATTATTCATTTATGGAACTACTTTTAACCTTTTTTGATGTGTGAATGACTTGTCACTCTGACCGAAATATCGTGACTGGGATTTTTATGTGTTGACACCATCAGAGCATGAATATAGAAACATGTGATAATGTCTGTATGGTATTGATTAATTGACTAGTGAGATCTGCTGCAATAAAATAAAGTAAAATAAAAACAAAGAACAGTAAAAGTACCTTTTTTCATGATTCCTGTGGCTTGGAAGGCCAAACAAAATAACAAACAAAAAAAACTGGCTGTTTCTAAAGCAAGGAGCTGCAGACTGCTTTATGGGAATCTTTAACCATAAACCACTTACTGAGCTCTGTAATTTACTTACACTGCTTACTGGGAAGATGATGTCCCAAGGACTTTAACCTGGCATCCCGAGGGTTCCAAGGCCTCTTAATTATTTCCAGAATATAGACAAAAGTATATGGGGAAGCAAAGTGAACAAGAAGAATAGAATGACCAAGCAAATCAGTTGCTTTACCAGAAAGAGGAAGTCTGACTTTTTTTTTTTTAAATCCGTGGTGTGTAAAATGTAAATACAAATAGCTATCCTCAGACTTTCTGAGGTTTTTGTTCTAAAGTTTAAGTATGAATGAAAAAGAAGGGAGAGAGGGAAAGAAAATCTTACTGCAGTACATGAGAGACTTAGGTTTCTTAGACTATGTTTTTTCTTCACTTTAACAACAACAAAGACAAGAAAGCCTTGATTTCTTCCCTTGCTTGTGCCAGTGAGAGCAACCTCTGTTTCCCACAAAAACCATGGTTCATTTCTTCCACTTGCTTTATGCTTTACTGGTAACAAATCCCCTTTATACTCCTTACGATCTAAAAGTTCCTATATTTTATTTTAATTCTCTCAGTTCTGCTAATATTTGTGTTTGCTTTTTAAAAAAATAACAATATCATAGCTCATTTCCTCTGAAAACACTGAAAAATCATCAATGCTTTTTCTGTTTTTCACAGTTTGTGTCTTCTGACCACTTCACTCAGAGGAAAGCTCAGTACCAAACTCCACAGAGAACAATTTGAATAATTTATGTAAACATACATAAATATCATGCAATGTTTAAAAACACTACAATAACAATGGATCTATAGGGAGAGAGATCCCATGTCAATTGATTTGCCCTCTGGAGATGCCTCCTCTTTCGAAGAGCCTTGGATAACTGCAAGCAAATCCAATCACCTCTGTTAAGTGCTTAACGACTAAGAGGGATGAATCCTGGCCCTGTCCTGTCTCCTTTTGGAACGTGGGTATTTTTCAAGAACTCTTTAAATGTAGCTGTACAACAGTCTTTCTACCTTGTTCTTCATTGAAAATATATTTTGGCTTAACCGTTTTGGGAAACAGGTTAAGGTACTGATTAACAGGGCATAAAAAGATCCTGAAATTTCAGTGAACAGTTTATGTAATAGAAGTGCAACTCATGCTATCAGGCATTTCCTGGATTGTAATTTCTCAGGAATAAATTTGGAAATAAAATAAAAAGGGAATAAATTAGAAAAACATTTCTCCTATGAAAGAGTGGTGAGGCACTGGAACAGGCTGCCCAGGGAGGTGATGGAGTCACTGTCTCTGGAGGTGTTCAAGAAATGTGTAGATGTGGCACTGAGGGACATAGTTTAATGAGCATGGTGGTAATGGGTTGATGGTTGGACTAGATTACTTTAGCGATCCCTTCCAACATTAACGATTCTACGATTCTAAATTACATTAGCAACTTTTTCCCTTTATTTGTCAGATAATAATTTTATTTATTTATTTACTTAAGTCAGAAAGTTTTATAGCGATAAGGTAATTTCTGGAACTGTCCACAAAGTAAAACCATTCTGTACTGCGTCTCAATGTTCTGAAGGATAGCAGAATACAGTTTTCAAAACTTCTGTCTCTAGCAATCCAGTTTTTTTGCAACTGACTGATACTCTGGTCAGTAATATGCAAGAAAGCACTTTCTGTTGAGATTTTTCATAGAAAAATTTCTGTTAGTTTTTCACAGAAATGAGGATATTACTCTGCAATCTAGATAAAACTGTATGATTCACCTGCTCTTCATACTTCCTCTGTTTCTCTCTGATTCTTCAAAAAGGTCTTTTTCTAAGACTTTTTCAGGGTCTAAGACCACAGATCCAAAGCCTGGGAATTCACATACTTTACAGTAAATTTGTATTGTTACATATTAACTTTTATTACTTCTGTTGCCCTCGCATGGAAGTTATGTGATACATCATTACTTTAAGAGTGTAAAAGATATTAGTGCTATTGCTTCACACAGAGCATTTGATCCATTTTCACAAGGATCACTAGCACTTACAAATTTGCTTAAAAATCTAAGCATACATATGCTGTCTTTTGATATCCCTTTATGAGTTTCAACGATGAGAGATATCCCTTTGTTGCCCTACTGGTAATTCTGTAGTTAAATTTTAGAGACAGATGCCATGATCATGTGAGACAATGTTAGTTCTCCAGAACTGTATGCAAAGGCAAACTGAAAAGTCAAAGGAGGATTTCTGGTGAGACATACATTTATGCAGTAGCATTTACATTTAAATACAGTGAGTCACACTGGACCTAAACACCACCTGGAAGCCTCTTAAAACATAGGGTTTGTTTCCATTTATAACTGTGTATGGGAACTGATGAATCACAGCCTGAACCTCTGATTGATAACCTGAGGCAAGCAATGAGTCAGCCACGGAAACACAGGTGAAGGCAATTTACCTGTGCTACCAGAAGGGGTGGAGCCTGGCTGCACCTCTCCTAGACCCATTTAAGAGCTGACTACCAGTAGGAAAGGATCTCTTCTGGAGATCCCTCCTCTGGAATTTTGCAGCAAGTCCAGCATGTGGGTAAACATTCTATCTATTCTCTTTTTGTTATTATAACCTGCTTAGCCAAACTCTCTTCTTTATTTCATGGTTATAACATCTTTATATTCGTCGATTATACAAACTGAATCCTACACCTGTCTCTAACACTGATGTTGATGCCTTATAAAACTGAACCAAAAGAAGGAAAAAATACCTAGGTTCTGGTATGAGTAAAGGCGTATCAAAATACTCATTCCTCTCAGAGGACTTTTTTTTTTTTTTCACATCACTAAAGTTTTAGAGCGCTCATTATCAAAGGAGCTTCAGTCGCACCTTGTTTGCTTTCCCTCTGTGTTATGTGTTACTTCTGCACCAGGGGATGTTCTTCACAGTATTGTCCACTCTAGCAAGGACTTGCTCAGTACAAGGGTTTCTCATGTCTGTCTTGAACAAACTCTAGTTATAATGACCCTGGAAAAGAGTATGATTGGACTCTCTATTATTGCAATATATGATGCATATTATGATGAATATTACAATGTATCATGATCTCAGAATCTTACAACATCATGATATTAGACTGCATCATAACTAATTTCAAAACAAAAGGTTACTTCTTGTTCTCCTTCTCTCCTCCTTTTTGAGCAGATTTGAACATTATGGCTCTGTCTGTGTGAGATCTGAAATCACTTACGGACATTGCTTAAGGCTCGTTAAACATTTCTTAAAATCTATCAAAGGCCAGACAGGTGTAAAAACACCATCAAGTGAGGGAAGAGTTAAGAATGCATTGGACTAAAAGTGTAAGTGATTGCATCAGCTGAAATATCTATCAAAGATTATGTGATTTGCAGAGCTGTGTGTGAGAATGTCAACCTTCTTTACTCTCCATTGTAGTTTAGTGACAGTGACTTTATGAAATCTAGCAGCAGTGTCATGAATATTCTCAAGAAGAGGTAGGTGGCACATTCACTGAGAGATGTACAGTGGATTGCATACAAAAATGACATTATTTTTTGCATAATGCTACTAAAACTGTAATAAATCTGCCACCACTTTACATATTTTAAAAACATTTGTCTCTTTTTTAATCTTAACAATGTTTACCCCAAGCTATTGTTTTAGTCAGGGCAGAATTATTTTCTTAGCCAGAATCCCTGAACTTGTTGAAAGAAATATATTTTAGACTAATTTTTAACCTAAAATAACCTCCTTACTGCATAAACAAGTGACAAAGGAACAATAAAGCATGATTGATCTCAAATGTACCCTGGTTCAAAGTAGGTGTCCTTTGGGTCAGTTATCAACTTTAAATGTAGCACTAAAGGAACTTCGTAAAAAAACAAATTCCATCTAAACAAGACATGAATTGTCTGGCCAATCTGACAAGCTATATAAAACCCATTTACCAAAACTGAAAGGATTCAATTCTGGCTTGCTCCATAATTTAAGACATTATAACCCAAGATCACTACAATAGTGGTTTGGCACACAAGGAGAAGGAAGAGACTTGTGGTTGAAACCTAGATTCAGAACACATGAAAAGTGTTTTCTATTCTTGGTCCTGGCACTGACTTCAGTAGCCATGGGTAACTTACAGCTCCTGAAAGGTGAGTACCCAGGGATCCCAATGACCTCATTTGGGATGTGGTTGCTCACCATTTCTGAAACACAATCTCTTGCAGTCTCTGTAATTTTGCTGTTTATGAAAAGATGGTCAGTTTAAGGGCAAGGCAAAGCAGTGCCCATTATTTTATCTCTTTAGTAGTTCAACCAAGGCTTAGAACTGGAATAAGATGGGCATATAAAATTTATAAATAGATTATTCACAGTTTATTTTCACAACTTATTATTGGCACTACTAGTACAAAATGTACTGTTGATTATTTCCTAAAGGCTTTTATGTGTTTCAGTTGTTTGGCACAGCAGATTTCAAGCCCTTCCAGCAACCTTGTGTTTCAGGAATGAAACACCCAGCTCCTCAGAAGAGGAATCAGGGAACAGGGATTTCATAGGGCATCATGTTTGCAATTACAGTTTTGTGAATATGTTTCACATCTGTGTTCTCTATAATATTCTTTTTTAGGCTAATTCTTCCCATAGTAACTCATTCATATAAATTTGTTTGGTGTTCAACTCTATTCATTTCCAGTTAACATCCCACATTCACACATACAAATTCATGCTTTTGATTGCGCACACACACATACAAGTAGAATAGGTACACTTCTATGTATAATTACATTAAAAGATTTAATTTCATCTAGTAATGAAAAGCAGAAAACCTGAGGAAAGGCATCCAACCCGCAGCCCACCCCCTTAACACCATCCAGTCTGACCTTGAATGTCTTTGGGGACAGGACTTT
Organism: Chrysolophus pictus; assembly: GCA_037305975.1. Classification (NCBI taxonomy): domain Eukaryota; kingdom Metazoa; phylum Chordata; class Aves; order Galliformes; family Phasianidae; genus Chrysolophus; species Chrysolophus pictus. The sequence goes on from CM074579.1 coordinate 15,935,532, forward strand.
TACCACATCTCTGTGCAACCTGTTTCATCACCTCACTACCCCCACTGTAATTTTTTTTCTTATATACAAACTAAATCTCCCCTCATTCAGTTTGAAACCATTTCCCCTTGTCCTATCACCACAGACCCTGTCTGTCCCTACCTTCCTAAAGATCCTCTTTAGATAATGAAAGGCTGCTTTTAGGTCTCTCCAGAGCCTTCTCTTCTCCAAGATGAACAGCCCCAGCTCTCAGCCTGTCCTCATGGGGAAGGTGCTCCTGCTCCATTCCTCAGAGCATTTCTGAGGCCCTCCTCTGGATGTGCTCCAACAGGTCCATGTCTCTCCTGTACCGAGGACTCCACTTCTGGATGCAGTACTTCAGATGAGGTCTCACCAGCACAAGCTAGAGGGGCAGGATCACCTTCCTTTCCCTGCTAGCCAGGCTTCTTTTCATGCAGCCCAGGATACAGTTGCCTTTCTGGGCTGTGAGTGCACATTGCTGGCTTTTGTCCTGTTTGCCATCTGCCAGAACCCAAGTTGTTTTCAGAGGGACTGCTCAGTCCTTTCATCCCCCAGTTTGTATTGGTGGTGGGGGTTGTGTGAACCCAGGTGCAACCAATTGCACCTTTGTAGAAGCTCATGAGGTTCTCCAAAGAAAAATATCCTTTTCTTCATAATTGCATCTTATTTGTCATCACTTTTTCACAGAACACACATTTTGAACAAGTTTTGTCAAGGATGAAGTAGAGGAAGAGTAAAATTTCATCAAAAATCTCTGATGAACACCTTGGGATCTCACTAAGAATTGCATCCACTGCCATTGAACCAGACTGGCCTGTTAGTTTCACAAAAAAGAGAAGAGGGGGAAAAAAAGTCAAATATCCCACTAGTTTTATGGTTTTGTTCCTCTTTCTTTTTAATGTCTGCAGAAAAACATTTAAAATTGAAATTCTTTGTTACTTATATGTTAACAATATTTTATCTCTTGTGAGTGCTGCTCTGAAAGTAATGCCTCCTATTTTATTTTGTCAGCCCTTTACGTCAGAGGCAGGTAGTGATGGTATGGCAATAAAGCTTGAATCGCCCCACAAATAATTCATTACAATTTGTTGATGTATAGCAGATGGCAGCAGAGGGGCAAAATGACCTCTGACATGGATGTGTGAATGAAGCATATGTGTGAAACCAAATTCCTCCACATGGAAAAACCCATAGACATAATTAATATTTGCTGAATGTTTAGGAGACCGAACAGTGGATGTGAGCACAGGGAGGCAGTAAGCGGTGTGTTTCAGCAGTGGTAACTGGGTCACCTCAGTTGGTACAGATTGTTATGAGTGCTGCTAGCAGGCTCTTGTTCTTTGCTGGGAAAATGCATAGCTAGTGGTGGTGACTATACTGAAAACTAGTGCTTTTTAGCTGAAAATTTCCTCTAAAAAGTAGTGTTATTGTGCTCTTTGTTAGCATTTCTATGAAAATAAATAGGAGGTATTACTTTTGGAGGGACCTACATATATGCAGCCAAAGATAATTTCTGTTCACTAGTTGTGGCCCAAACAAGCCTAAAGGTTGGACACCCATGTCTGAGGGTTACTTATCCTGGTAGGGAGGCTTAACAATTTTACTATAGTTGCAGGGTTATTTAATTATCTAGAAACTCATTCACCTTGACCTAAAAATACACTTCTTACACAACAATCTATTATGAAAGATGGATACCTAAAAATCCTTCTGTCTGACATTCCTTTTTCAGGAATCTTGCTTGTATTTTCTGGTGCCAACTATACAGTCATTAATATAAAATATGGATCATTTTGGCAGTTCTGACCTTACAAAACTTCCTCATCTCCATCTCTACAGATTGTCACAGCTGTAGTTACCATTATTAGCAAGGATCTTAATATATGGAATAATATTTTGAAGATTGCGAATCATTACAGCATAAACACAGTCTAGTTGGTATAATTCTCTAGTTGGTATAAGTCTTTCTAGAGAAAAACACTATTAATATAATTAATTTGGAGAGGTGATACAGATATGCAACAGTGAATTCATTAATTTCTGTTGAAATAATTATTTACAAATATTTATCTGGTTTTCCAAGACATGCTGATGAGTTGGAAAGAATGTTCACATTGTATGATTGGCTGAAAAATGGCTACTAGCTTCTGTCTTGTAAAGTAGAACTCCCTTTTATGATTTCCAAAGAAATGCTAACTTAATTGCATGAGAGTTAATGCAATTTTCAACGGATTATTTGCTGAAAACTGCAAGTTTGAGTCAGCTGAAATAAGTAATAAATATATGTATAAATTATTAAATAACTTAGGCCACAAGTTGAACACCTGTCAGAAATATGTCATTTTGTCATCTCTTTTTAAAGTTATACTTTCATTGGTAACACTGCCTACAGCTAATTCTCAAAAGGGTTGAAATTTGAAATAAATTTAATTCTTCATGCCTGAAACATATTTGTATTTGTTTCATCAAGAAAACTGATATATATTTATCGACTCAATCTACTTTTGAAATATTTTTTCTGTAATGTTCAAGACAAATATTGTATTGTTTCCAAAATAGTTTAGGCTATTTTGTAGGAATCTTTTCTCTTTTTTTCAGGACTTTTCTTAGCATAAACTGTTCCATCAGTGACATATAATATATGAAGAAGGATTCCTTTGACTAATGCTTTCTTTCAGAAAGTATCAATTTTCTAACTCCATAGAGATGTTCTGCATAGATTGAAAGTCTCAACACTGTCAAATGTTGAAAAGCATATTTTAATTGTATCCTTTCACCCTAGTTCTGCAAAGGATTCATTACACATAATTTTTCCTTTCTATTCATTGACTAATTCCATGATTTGTCAATGTGAGCTTCTTTTTTGCATTCTTGGCTTCTTGCTTCACGTTGCCACTTTTCTGGCATTGACTCAGGTAATTTTATTTAGGGAATGTTGACCCAAGATCAAATCATGTTAATAGGCCAGATTCAGTTGCAATGCAGATATCTCATGCCATATTTGCTCTCTTAGAGGAGATCCATTATATCTACAAGAAGCTGGTAGATAGGGTATGGGCCCCTCAGGATACCCATGCCTTTCTGGAGTGCCTGATGGATGTCTGAGGTAAATCTTTAGAAAAAAATCCTACACTAAGAATGAAACAACATCCCTGACTGCTTTCTCTCAACATGTATTTTTGACTAGCTGAAAATGCTCAATACCATAATTTTCTCTGTTGTGCAACATGTAATTGTATTTTTAAGGATCTTTGCTGTTTATTCAGATTTTAACCTTATTCAAAGGAACATAATACATATAGAAATATCCAGATCACATTTGTTGCTGATGTCAGTGATGACATAGATACTAATCTGAGTAATAGTATAGGGAATGGCACAGTGGGGTTCACTGTTTTCATGCAATGAAATTACCCTTGTGGTCACTTCACAGTTTTCCTCTCTAAAATTTTTCAGCATTGTGAGATCACAAAATTCATACATGCAAACAATTCTGTAGTATTGTATTCACAAAAACAGAAAGCCACAGTAACAGGAAATTTTTTTTAGTAAAAAACAAAATAAGACACAAGGGAACTGTTTGCAGATAAAGTGTCATTAATTTACTTATCCATAAGGGAGATAAGCGGCAGTAGTAGAAGGTAGAAAACAAGAGATCAGGGTATAATAAAGGTAAGGCACACTATTTTTGTTGAGTTTCAACATATGTACTGTAAGTTTTATGAATTTTAAGCATGAATGGAATGCTCTGCTCAGCTAATTGGAGCTTCAGATTGGCTATGAGCCAGTCTGAACTACAGGGATTCAAAGGCTAATAAGGCTACAAACACTTCTATGTTCTGCAGTGCTTACTACCCAGTTTTAGAAAATGATCGGAATATTTGGGAGCAGCTATGGTGTGTTGAAGCTTTCTTCTGACACTTGAAAGATGCTGTTTGTGTCTTGGTTTTGTGTTGATTGGTTATTTCAATTCTGTGTATCAGAAATTGTAGAGACCATGAAAATTCTAAGCACTCCTCTGAAAAAGTCAGCTTTTTATGAGTTAGGTTGACATAAATAAGCCTAGATTAAAGATATCAATAACTGTGAAATTTAGTATAGAATTTGCCAGAAATGTTGTCTCTGGGATTTTAATGAAGATAATGTAAATCGAAATAAAGCAGGTTCTGTGAGAGGCATTTTATTCATCCAAAGTGATAGGAATTTAAGTGGTACTAGAAATACTAAAAACTAAAAATGTTTGAAGTGTTACATTGATATCTTTTAGTATAGTTATTTCTTATAGTCCATTTCAGAGCCTTGCTCTTGTTTTGAATCTGGCTTTCAGTGCAATTAATGAAATTTAGTTTTCAGAAAACTGAAAATTCTGGATTAGCTGTCACAAATACTGAAAATTCAGCTAGAAACATTAAATATGATTATGTAATTAAAATATTTATAACACAAACATTTCTGTGAGCAACAAAGTAGCAAAACTAGATTTCCTATGGCTTTATGTCTTACCCCTTGGTTATCCTTTGTCCCACAAGGTTTGAGTGTTGTCAGCAGTTTTCTCCTATGCAGATTCTCTTGTGCCTGATAAAGAACTTGAGTTCATGTTACACAGGGTATTTTCATGAGCTTAATCCTCCACATGCACACAAAAACATGCACAAAGTCTTGTAACTGACAATTCATTAGCAACTTAATTCTGTTGCATGTAATCAGACACATTTCTTCTCTAAATGTCTCACCCCAATTTTAATTCTTCGTGTTGTTTCATAATGATATCTAAGTTTCCTTTGGATTCTACTCAGTCATATAGCTGTACGTTGATTAACATTGTTCTTTAAGCAGCTAAAATAAGTCCAACTAATTATAGTACTTTGTTTAGAGTAAGGATCATACCAAGGGAATGGGAAGGAAAAGTAACACATAGGTTTTCTAGATACTCACCAGCATATATTCAAATAAAAATTAAAATTTGAGGAAGTTTAAATGCTGGAAATAACCCTGCTTGAAGTTGAGGCAGTATCCTATGACTCTCACTTGAATTCGTCCTGATGGAGGACTTAATTCCAGAGTTTAACAAACAGATTAACTTTTTTCTTCCTATTGGATATTTTGTAAAAACTGCTACTTAAGCTATATTCCTTAGTGTTCGTCGCTGCTTTGTAAAATGCAGCATAAGCCACTGTACATTGCAAGGCAGTCTGAATAGTAAAGCTAAGGACAAAGAACACTCCTGAAGGTAGAACAAGCAAAGAAACATGAATATTACTTTAGATATTAAATTAATTATAGTGTGGATGTTTACTGTAAACCGATATCAGGAGTACATCTGTGTAGCAGTAGGACCAATGACAATGAGTAAATCAGTATCACCACAAACTTGCTACTAAAGTATTCATTTGATATTCAGATAGAGCAAGGGCAGGCTGAATTCCATTTGGGAAATGATACTTCAGCCAGCATAAAATGACATTTCAACCTTTTTGCCGCTCTCTTTTGCCCTGAACTTCTCATTACACCTCCCATTTAGCTCATTCAGATTGTATTACTGGTAATGCTAATATCTCCATATTTCCTCCAAAGCACATTTTAAAGCAATTATTAGAAATTAGCTTCCTATTTCACTTCTCATATCAAAGCAGAAAGTACATCATTTTAATATAATTAAAAAATCCATTGGCAGTCAAGACGTGCCACAGATGGAATGCTAATCAATTCATATTTTCCTGATGACAGCTAAATTTCTGCTCAAATTTGACCCAAAGAAAGTAGGAAAATGGACAAAATAATTAACACTCCACTGATTTTCATAAAGCTAGAAAGAGCTGTAGTCACATAGCTTGAACAGACTTTGAGAGATGAGATGTGCACATAGCTCAACGACTATGCTGTGCATGGCAATGTCTCAAAAAAAGATAACAGGATTGATCAAATCCTCTCTGCGTGAACTTATGAGTCTTCTCCTTCTGTAAACCTCAAGAATTACCAATTTGATATCTAAATATTCAACACATTTTGCTGTTCTTCCTGTTTTAGTTTAAAAACAAAGATAAATCACAAATTCTTTAGCTATCACTGAAAGAGGTAACATGCTTTTTCTCGTGTTGTTTCTTTTGTTTGTTTGCTTTTTTTTTACCATTCACAATATCTATCTGTTGTTTACATGTGTAGGAAAATATGCAATCAGAGAACAAGAAGTTAAACACTAAGTAAATTGACACCAGTACTAAATCTTGTGTTTACAGTATGAATCTTAAGCCTAGGGTAAAGTAGTAATACGTCACCTGATCAGCTACAGAAATAGGCAAGTAGGATGAAACACAACAAAGGAAATATTACAGCAATTCTAGATGAAAAAGGTTGTAAACTGAGCTGTTTTCTTATGTGAATTGGAACTCTCAGGATATCAAAGTTAGAAATGAAATAGAACAAACAATAACATGTACTAGAACTGATATTCCTGGAGTCTCTGCAGGCAGATCAGGAAACCTGAAAGAATGGGGCCAAGCATTGGAAAAAGAATTATCTAGACAGCATCATTACCAATCATGATATTGTCACTTGGTTCCCAATTCTAATCAGAAAAAAATATAACTCATAGAAGAAATTTTATTATACTACTCACTGTAAAATTTCCAGTTTTCTCTCTCAAAGAAAGAACCAAGCAAAACTCAAAAGTGCTTCCCAAGATAAACTCCACAAATGCAGTTTCCAGGAGAGGGCTCCAAAGCAACATTAGTACTCCAAGGAATTTGCCTGAGTATCACTGTCTCACTGAGAAACAGTTAATTAGTGATTAATTAAAGGGTTCGTGCCCTTTAGAACTCTGTCAAATATTTAAATGGGTTGTATACTAAAATGAAAAAATGAAGCTGTGACCTAACATGGGATATTAATGATTTGACTTTGAATCATACAACTTAATGGAAATCTGGAAAAATAATAAGGTTGATAAAATTTAAAAATGCATAGATTTATTTTGAAATATATATAATTATATGTGTACAGTAAGTAAAATAATGGTAAAATAATATAAATTATATAAATATTTAAATAATATACAAATAAATTGCACAGTAAAAAATTAGAAAATAATTATCCTCTATATCTCTTCTTGAACTATATATTTCTGTTTACACAGAAGCTGTGCAATTATTCTAGGGGAATAAAATAACTGGGCTGTAGTCTATATTCCTCAACAACTGGAAGGAGGGGACATAGAGGAATTCAGATATGGTTATAAGATATTTGGTTCTTAGTTTAAAATTTTTCAAGTACATTAGTGATTGAGAAATGTCTTTAAATGAAATATATTTTTTAAGGCTTTATATCTATGTCTATATAGATGTATAGATATGAATGAGATATATTTTTATACCTTTTAATTAGTGATTAAAGTGCTGTCTTTTACCACTAATTCTGATTATATTGAGTTTAAGATTTGTATCAGGGTAGATAGTAAATGTCCTGAATTTACACATAGAACATATAGTCTCAGCCATACAAATGAGATTTAAATTCAAATATTCTTAAATGTTGCGTGTTTTGATTTAGGTCTAGTATAGCATCAGATCCAAACTGAACAAAGACTTAGGTTTGACACCAGAATCTAGGGTTTGGCCCTTTCCCCAGTTATTTGCATAAAGCTGGCTTGGAGGCTTTAAAAGTCTCTGCTGAACATTGTGGAAGATGAATGAAGTGAAATTCCCAGGCATAAAAAATAGAAAGGTGTAATATGTTACTGTATAATGTACTAAACACAGAGACACAGCTTATTCCACTTAGATGCAGCCAAAAGAGCCACCAATGCCAAAAATCCTAAGGAAATATAAGGTTAGTTTTGAAATTTTTGATTTACTTCCAAATATTTTCCAACTTCAGGCACACAGCTAGCCAGAATATATAGAAATTGTGGAAACCTAAACATTAAGGCTGCCATGCTGACCTCCCATTTGTAACAGCCTTCAAGTGATAGAAAGGGCTTCTCCATGCAATCTCTGCAGTCACTGCGGATGCAGTGTGTGTCTGCTGGAATACGTGCTGACTTTATTATGACCTGACTTGGTAGCTTGTGGAAGCAGGCCACAGGATTGTCCATCAAAGCAAAGTGAGATTTAAGCATGCACGCTCTGTCATATACTTGTCTGTGAGCAAATACTCAGAGGTACAAGTTCACATCAATTGATGCAAGCTAGAGTCCTTGACCTGGGAACATTATTTCTTTTCCCTTCTGGGGAGGATTCTTGCCCATGTGCTTTTCTGATTTTGAGGAAAAAATATTTTGCAGGCTTAATGGCAGACCTACCTAGCTTTGAGGTGCTTCATTTCAAGTGAGTTAACGCATCTTGGTACTTTGAAAATCTCTTGTGCTAACAAGGGTAACCGATGTCCTCCCAGACCTATTTTTGAAACACGTGCATTTTATTAATGCTTATCTCATTATTTACAATGCAATAAAGAATACTGTGATACCAAATGGTTGATCTGCTAGTCAAAATTTTGAATTCCAATAAAAGACACATGTTACCATGACAATCTTTGCCTTTTGAAATTTATTTCCTCATTCTCGTGAATCTCAGGCTTCAATAGTACAATCTAAGAAACCTAAAGCATGTTTCTGGGCAAACAGCTATTTCTTTTCAGATACTTCCAGACTTAAAACCTGACTCATTGCAAAATGACTTTGGATCATTTCAGTTCATCTGGTGAACCATCTATGAGGGCTGAGTTAATCCATCTGAACCCTTCTGCTTATTCCAACTGCTGTTTAACATTTTGATCTGACAGTTTAATGCTGTTCCTTCACAAAATATATGTTCCTACTGAAAACAAACATCTTTCATATTAGCAATAGAGACAACTTCAAGGGATGAGGTTATCATAGGGCAATTATACTCCAGAGGAATTACAGGCACTTATATCATGATAACCTTATCTTTGGTGTGCCTTATTAAATAATTACAAGTCTGCCACAGCCAAGTATAAATAGGCATAAGCTTCTCAGCTATGGGCTTATCACTGAATAGAGGTAAATGTTTATATGAGCCTGGCAACCTCTACCACTTGTACTGACGTGTCTAAACAAACTTCAGCTTTCCCTTTAAATGATGACAAACACTTAACGTTAAGCTAGTTTATTCTAACAGAATGTTTGCCATTAGAGGGGGACTTATAATGAAGTCTGAGTTCTTTCTAAAGATTCACAGAATGTTTTAGATTGGAAGAAATCCTCACAAGTTCACTCACTCCATTATGAATCTCTGCCAGAGTCCCCTGTATTACACAGGACTATGCTGATTAAGTTTATAATAATGTCTCTGAGAACAATCATTGCTCATAATTTTGATTCCAGTGTTGCTTTCAATATCTCCACTCTAAGTTATTCTATAGGAAATAATGTCGTCTTGTTTCACCACACAGTTTGGCAGAACTACTCATTTAATGGGTATGCTTGGAAAAGTAGAAATAAATATTTTCTAAGCATATATATTTGAATTTCAAAACCATTGAACTTGTTCATGTTCTCAGATCTTTCATCTTCACTTCCCATTAAATTTTTAGTGACTGAATTTACTGGCAAAAAATAAATTTTAAGGTTCAGTGATCCAATACTCACAAAAAATAAATTAGCAATGATATGTGGTAAATCCATCCTGTACTGGTTCATTTTATAACTGCAATTAAACAGGGAAATAAAACTCTAAATCATCCTGATTTTTTTTTTATGACGTCCAGTCATGTAGCTATATTTCTTTCAATAGTAAAACTTATTTCTTTATGTTATGCTAATAATGCCATTAATACATAATAGTATTAAGAAAAATACCACTAAGGTATCTGTGCTTCAGAATGTGAAATTCAGATGCAATATATTTCCAGGCCTTACAGAAGGAGATAAATGTCATAGACAAGTTATAAGAACTGGAAATAGCAAGCTAAGCGGAGAATGGTTGGCACTGAGAGCAGACTGAGTATAAAGATCTTCATGATATACATAAACCAGCACATTTTACAGGGTATACAATGAGAAGCAGATCAGGAGCAGAGTTCCTTTAGCTATCCCATAAGCAGGAGTGAGAAAACTATTTTCATAAATAAGGAACATGAAAAAAGAAAAATAGTTCACGTTCTCTTACAGAGAGTAAGAAGGGCAAAAGAGCCAGAGTAGATATTTTAATACATGCAGAAGGGCTTCTAAAGTGTTTTTATGTCTTCAGTGCTTTCTAATATATCAGTAGATGTCAAGAGAATTAATAGTGTGACCCTAGGAAAATAATATAGTAAACTGTGTGAATTTGACCCAATAAGCAGTAAAATTTTAAAATGCTTAAAATTTAAATCAAGTCAAAATTATTTGACCTCTTTGAGTTTCCTGTCAACAAATTGTTACCTTCTGGGTATGTGACATACATGAACTCTTCAAGTAACTCACCACAGTTATAAGTTTCCAATATCTAATAGTCATTTGAGACAATATATGATCATTTTATTACCTGTAATCTATATCTTACTTTTAAAAATGGGCACATTCTATTTTACTTCTAAGAGTTTTGTTGTTTTGTTTTTTACCAAGATACTGCTATTCAATTCTTAAATATTTATCTGTTTGGGAGATAAATATTTTTGTATTATATTTGTTTTTCATAAATCCACCGATGATCCATATTGATCAACCTGTTCTCTTCTAATTGCTTAGAGACAGCTATCAGTGTATGAATTCATTCAGCTCGCTACATATGACAATGCAATCTACGTGTCTCTAGTTCTCTATGTCCTCCTGTATTCCTTTCTGAAAATAACTCAGTGTAACAAGAATACATTTTCACTTTTTTCCCCAGTTTCTTGACTAGACACTACCACAGTAAAATCTAAGAAACAACTGACTCTTTTGCCTCTGTGCTCAACAATGTATAATAATGTAATAAAACTTTCCTTTACTGAAAAAACAATACATTTTCCTATTAATTATTTTAAGGGATGAATGTGTTAGAGTAAGACTGAAATTCTTAAACTTGGGTCTTGACCTGATGTTGCTCATATCTTTTCCATGCATACAGTAATTATGTTTGCCTATTTCTTACCATGCTGGAAAGCTAAATTAGGCAGCTGAACTCCCATGGGAGAGAAGACTAACTCTGCACACCTATTATTGTCAAAATTCAATTTACATTCAGCAGGGAAAAAAAAAAAAAAGCAAAGAAAAAAAGCACATTTATAAGAGAGTGACTGAAAAAATACGTGATTTGACTAGCTCTGTCCTCTATGTTTCTACAAGGGAGAATTTATTTTGTCCTACCCTGCAGAAAACTCTTGTCTTATCATCAGACAGTTTTGCCCAGTCTTGTCTTTTCAAATGATTTGCTTTCGGATATACTGTCAGTGATAACCAGACAGCATGAAATAGGTCTCTGCAGATCACTGGCTTGAGCAAGCCTTGTTCCAATCAGTTTCATGATACATGTTCCTTGCTTGTTACTTCCTGAGTGTCCTTTTCAGGAGAAGTTTTCCAAGTTAGATGCAAGATAGGTAATTCCTGTCTTAGTGGGAAAGAGAAAGGAGAACAGCAGTTCTTTCTGCAGTGTGTCAAACCCCAGCATACAGAGTCTCAACAAAGCTGGTCTACAGAAAGACCATTGATGTTTCCTGGAAATGTGAAGACAGGGTTTGACATAAAATTGAATGAAAACGTTTGAATGAGAGACATGCCTTCTCAACATGGTCTCTGATGTGAATGGTGTAGCTTTTCTCATCAATCTGCTCTCTGTTCCACTAGTATGTATTGCATGTAGATAAAATTGCCGAGGCTACTGACTTGTCTTTGAAGGAGAGGCCTATCAATGGACTAGATTGTGTCCGTGATGATTATTTCTTTATAGATGATACTCCACAAATTAAGACGGTGTCACTTATTTTATAATGCCCTATTTACATTGTAATAAAGTTGACATTGGGTTTCATGACTCAAAGTTTATAAGAGCAATGTGAAGTTGATTTGCAGTTAGGTGCATATTCCCCGAGATACTTCTGAATATATTCTATGTTGTGGTAAGAAAATGAGGAATAAATATCAGTTTTTCAAGCCTCAAGATATATTACAACATAGGCAGCTTGTATTTGATTGTGCCCAAGAATATCCATGTTTTAATTTACATTCTAAGTATTTTTTGTTCTCTGAATGACATCAACAGATGGAAAAAATAAAGGAGATAGTTATTAGTTAATATAGATGCTATTGCATATTGATAAGGGATTAAATAAAAAGTTTTATGTAAACCATTCTGTGTAATTTTTCCAATATATATCCTTGCATGAACTACTCCACAAGTCACACTGACTGAGCTCTCCCACTCCCACTAGATCTCAGCTTTCTCCTGCTTACCCTAAAGCACTCTGTCAAGCCTGTGTGCTCAATCCAGACTAAGTAATACTTTCATTGTATCTTTTCCGTCAGTGTGCGCTCAATCGACAAACAGTGTACCCAACTATTTTTTATCTCCTTTCTTTCATAGCAGGCCTTGCCTTATTTTACTTTCCACATGAGAGTAATTTTCGCAGCTTTAACACAAAGCTTCTTATCCTTGAAGACTTACTTAGAAGATACCCATGACAAAAAGAGCAATAAAATCTTGTTACTCTTCACAGGAAAAAGTTCTAGAGAAAGGGGATGAAAAAATGGGACAAAACCCACTTCTTTTGTTTACCACAGTTCACGGATTTTGTACCACAAGAAATTGACACCAAGCTGGGAGGTGGTGTGGATCTGCCTGAGGGAAGGGAGGCCCTTCAGAGGGATTTGGATAAGCTGGATTGCTGGGCTGAGGTGAATGGGATGAGGTTCAACAAGGCCAAGTGCCGGGTCCTGCACTTTGGCCACAACAACCACATGTAGTGCTATAGGCTTGGGGACGAGTGGCTGGATGATTGTGAAGAGGAAAGGGACCTGGGGGTGTTGGTTGATACTCGGCTGAACATGAGCTGACAATGTGCCCAGATGGCCAAGAGGGCCAATGGCATCCTGGCCTGCATTAGAAATAGTGTGGCCAGCAGGAGCAGGGAGGTGATCATCCCCCTGTACTCAGCACTGTTGAGGCCGCGCCTTGAGTACTGTGTTCAGTTTTGGGCCCCTCAGTACAGGAAAGACATTGAGGCCCTGGAGCGTGTCCAGAGAAGGGCAACTAAACTGGTGAGGGGTCTGGAGCAAAAGTCTGATGAGGAGCGACTTAGGGGGGCTGGGATTGTTTAGTCTGGAGAAGATGAGGCTCAAGAGAGTCCTCATTGCACTCTACAACTTCCTGAAGGGAGGTTGTGGTGAAGAGGGGTTTGGCCTCTTCTCCCAGGCAACAAACAGGGCCCGGGGAAATGGCCACAAGTTACACCAGAGGAGGTTTAGATTAGACATAGGGAAAAACTTTTTCTCTCAGAGAGTGGTCAGGCACTGGAATGGCCTGCCAAGGGAGGTGGTGGAGTCGCTGTCCCTGGCAGTGTTCAAGAGGCATCTGGATGAGGAGCTGCTCATGGATATGGTTTAGTAGCTTGTGGTAGCAATGGTAATGGAAGGATGGTTGACTAGATGATCTTAAGGTTGTTTCCAACCTTGTGATTCTATGATTCTATGAAATAACCTCTCTGAGGAAGGCTGGTAAAGAGTAATGACTGATAAGACAGCTTTATCATAACAAACCTTTCTGAAGAGAAAAAAAAAAACATGTCAGGATAAGAAAACCAACAGAATAACTGGTATTTTAAAGTATCAAGGATTTTATTTGATGAATCCTATCAGTATGATAATGGCAAACTACTAATTTACTGAAATTGTTTGCTAACGTTTAGCAAATTTGCCTGGTTACCCCTCATAAAGAACATATGGTAAACAGAAATCACACTAACATCAGAGGTTAATACCCTTGCTTCCAACTTTAAAGCTTATCTTTGAATCTTTACTTCTGTGAATAACTATACCATAAAGTTTGGGAATCACAATAAGAGACTTGAAATAAAACAATGCAGAATAAGCCCATCAAATCACCATGCCTGAAAACATTTATTGTAAAATTATTCATTTGTTCTATTGTTTGGTAGACATAGTAGCACCTTCTGCTCTCCCATCATCCCTGATATAAAGAAATTAGTGGGGAGAAAGATCCAATCTACTGGGTCATAGCCATGGCTGACCTAAATCTTCTGTGTCTGCATCTATGGCAAAGAACTACAGCTGCAAGTCTGTCTATCTTGAGTAAAATCTGCAGGCTTTGGTGTATTACACATTTAGAATACCTGTGAGCCCAATTTGGCTGTTAGCTTATAAGTCTGAATAACCAACATCTGCATAGGTGTGCCTCCAGGAAGTTTCTAAGCTTGGAAGAAAGTCTTTCTGCTCTCTTTAGAAAGGAACAACCATTTTCTGATGGCTTTTAGCAGTAGTAAAAGGTCAATCCTTATATTGGCTCAGTTATTCTGGCTCATATAGAAAGACCAAGCTTTACCTGGCTGTTTGAATGCCCTTTCATCAGATTACTATTGAGTGGTGAAGCGCAGTTCCTTGGACAGATTCTATTATTGGAGATACTTGTGGCTGGTCATGCAATTCAGATTATACTCTTGCCATATTCATAGAATTTATAGAATTCTTGGATTTGGAAAGGATCTTTTAAAGTCATCTAGTCCCCTGCAATGAACAGGGACATCCAGAAGTAGATCAGGTTGCTCAGAGCCTGGTCCAGCCTGACCTTGAATGTCTCCAGGGACATGACAGCCAACACATCTCTGGGCAACCTGCTCCAGTGTTTCACTACCCTTACTGTAAAGTTCTTTTTCCTAATATCCAATCTAAATCTCCCGTCCTTAAATTTGAAACTATTTCCACCTATCCTAATCATAACAAACCCTGTTAAAGAGTCTGTCCCCTTCTTTCTTACAGCATCCCTTGAGATACTGACAGGCTGATCTCAGGTCTCCCCAGAGCCTTCTCTTCTCCAAGATGAACAGGCCTAATTCTCCCATCCTGCCCTCATAGAGAAAGTGTCCCTGCTCCATCCCTCAGAGCATTTCTGAGGCCCTTCTCTGTATGTGCTCCAACAGGTCCACATCTTTCCTGTACTGAGGATTCCACTTCTGAACACAGTACTCGGTGACGTCTCACCAGCACAAACTAGAGGAGAATGATCACCTCCCTTGCCTTGCTGACCACATTCCTTTTGATGTAGCCAGGATACCTGGGCTGCAAGGGTGCATTTCTGGCTCATGTTCAGCTTGCCATCCACCAGTACCCCAAGTCCTTTTTAGCAGGGCTGTGCTCTATCCTTTCATTCCTTGGATTTTATTGATAGTTGGGATTGCCTTATTATTAAATGCAACCATTTTCCTCACAACAGTCTGTAGTAGTAGTAGAAGGACAATTTACCTGGTTGGGCCTTTTATGTTTTCACTATAGCAAAAAAGCTCACCAACAAAAAGCAAAATGCAACTGGACCCCACATACTGCATAGCTACCTAGCTGACAATGTCCATTTAATCACTAGAACTCCTAATGTATATTTTAAGAAACCAGCATTAAAGTAGGACAATTTATTTTGGAAGATGCATGATAAACACATTAAAGTTTCAGCACAGTGCCTTTCACAATTCTGTCAAATATGGATTTTTTTCTGTGTTAGTTGCATATTTAGTTCTTTCAAGAACATCCATTTTCAATGTGTTTCTGTTTTTACATTCACCAGGGACCTGTGTGAGGATCTGGAGTACATATATGAAACATTCAAGACCAAATGGACCAGAAAGATTACAACACTAAGGAGGACACCTAAATTAAACATTTATTCAGCAATGATGTAATCTAGTACATGTCAAACAAACACACAAAAAATTGATTTAAAAATGGAAAATATGACAACCAGTCTCACAGACTTTCTTTGAGAATGAAAGATGTTAAACAATTTCAGGATAGCTATTAGCTAATAATCTGTGCAGAGGCATTACAAGATATTTTATGTATTTAGATATTTATTTTTATTTCTAATGCATCTGCTTATGGTGGTCTATTCATCATAGTGAGTAAGATGTTTTAATCCTGTCTGTTTAAATTTTCTTCTTTACAGTATTAAAGCTAACACATTCACTCAAAGGTAGCATTTTCTATAAAATTTATATCACATTAGAGATTTTGCAAACATTAGCAGATGCTTGCCTGCAGAACACTTAGGTTCTTGTTACCTACAGGATAAACAGTTGCTCTCAGTTTTCATCAGTATACAATTTCAAGACAGTTTGCAGTTCTGTATCACAGAACAGTTCTAAATAGGTACATTACTCATACTTCAGACCAGATTTTTGGAAAATCAGTACCTAAAGTTGTGATCTCTTTTGGCACTCAGACTGCCTTGTTTGAGCCTGAAATGGGCGCTTGGTCATCCAAAATTAAAGCTGTGAATGTGCATGTTAAGAATCTTTGAAAGTCTAAAGATGACCCCAAAAAGCACAAATAATTTCATACTTCAGCACTAGAATATATGTAATTACACTTGTGACAAGGTCTCATACCTGAGTTTAGTCTAGCATTAATTTTTAATACATTACAGATATGAATTTTAATTTGTGTATTTAATTTATCAGATTTCTTTTATTTAGGCCAATAAAAGCTAGCTAAGTAAGCAATTTACTTTGTCTGGAACCCACCATTTTGGATGCAGTTTTACTGCATCACTTACTTACAGGAATCATTCATTTAGACCAAAAAAAAAAAGAAAAAAAGAAAAAACAAAACAAAACAAAAACAATTCTGAAGAGCAGTAGCATTCAGTGTTCAGAATGTTTGTAATGTTATAAAGGTCCAAATTATCTTAAACCACTTCATAGAACCATAGAGTTGTTTTCTGTCACCTGATAGATGGATTATAATCTAAACAGGGAGATGTAATCCTGACTACTTGTTTAAGTATCTAGAGAATATAAAAGTATGAAAACTCACCACTTTATGAAAGAGGAGAGGCTCACCTCCACTATTTCCATGACGTTGTCAGTTTCACTTACTGGCTTCAGTGTCACACTTTCTATTGCAGGTTTTTTTATTGTTTAGGATGGGTTGTTTTGTTTTAATTGTTTGGGTTAGTGTTTCTTTGCCTTGAATTTGCCAGGTAGTTTGCCATTCTGAAACCCATGGTATTAACAGATGGTTAAGAAATATCTTTTCAGAAAAGGAGAGAATTTATTCAGAATATAGTACCTAAAATTGCACCAGGGAGAAGAAGCAAAGCTTTTGTGTATCCCCAGATATGAAACATCCTCCCTCCCCAAGACCAAAATATCCAGAATTCAATCCTATCCACTAAAGGTTAGCATTATAGTAACCATCTCTTTAGTTCTTTATTTTCAGCCATGGAAATTCTCACATTCTTTGTCTCCTTTCACCAAAAATTGTTTAACTATGATGTTCTATCATATCACATTATATTGTATGTGAAAGGTGCCTTGACTATTAAGTATGATTCTCTCTATACCAGCTATTCTATCTTGGACCTATTTGTCACTAACGTTATCCTCTCTCATCAGGAAGAAGCTTTCTGTTTTGTTTTGTTTTGCTTTTAATCTCAAAATCTGACCAGAAAGAAAGAAAAGGAAAGACCACTATATATTGCTCATCAGTCAGACCAAATCATGCAGATATTTTGAGTACTATATCTGTCAGTGCAGGCACTGGACTGTCAGTACAAGCACTAACACAGAAGGCATCTAATTTATTTTCCTATGTAAGTTAAACTAGTACTGCATTTGTAGTCTCAAAAAGTAAAGAGTATGCTAGAACAGTCTTAATATTTTTTGTGTGAGGATCTTTTCATAGTACATGTGAAAGCAATACTTTGTAAACTCCGTTATAGCAAGAGGAGTATGCCAATTAAATCCCTTTTCTCTAATAAAAAAACCCTTGGAACAATTCCTTCATGTTCTACTGTTGGATTGGCAACTTCACACTCATGAAATGTTGTTCAAGCCTTTTCATGCCTCACCTAGCAGTAGTAATTCAATTGAATGACTCTGTTGTACTCCACATTGCAGAATGTCAGAATGTGTTTCATGCAACGTCAGTCATGTGCTAATTTGACAAATTATTTCAGATTCAAATAGTGAGAATTCCTATGAGGATATTTAAACCCAAAGCACAAAATATACATTTTCTTCCCCAAACTCATGTTTTTTAACCCCAGAACTAGAACAAGCAATGCCAATTTTGCTGTAGATGTCAATCAAGATTTGCAGGAATTCTTGACCTCCCCTCTAGGAGGAAAATATGCCCACTGAATGTTCTCCATACTAAAACATATAGAGTTTGAAAACACTAACACAACTGTCCTATAAAAGTTATAAACCTTATGCTTTTTACTTTTTTGGTACTTACTGATGACTTTCTATGCTTGATTATGAAGGAAGCAATCAACTTTTGTGTACTGCATTGATCTCTGGCTTATCTCTCATTGATTATTGTTAGCAAAGATCAATGTAAATGTTTAAGTAAATTCAGAAAAACAGGCTCAGATTTCCAAAACCATAAAAACACCTTAATCACAGAGGTTTTGGCAACGCCATTAGGACTTCTGATAAAAGTCTTCTTTCCTGAAGAAATAGATATGTTGGAAATAGAGACAAGGGGATATGAAATGCAACCAACTTGCCAATGGAGAAAATGAATTTATGAAATCTGTGGATTTGCATTATATGTGGGTTGATTTCTCCTGAAAGCAAGAGCAGGAAGATGTATTTGGCGATAGTACATTCTGTTCTTGCAAAAGCCACGTATACGCCATGACAAACACTTGTTTTCCATACCCAGCTTCTTCATCTCACCTACCTCATACTCTCATTTTTTTTCCTCACTTCTTGGGATGAAACAGGAGGCTTATATGGGATGTACCTTGTCTGCTAGTATAAAATTCTAGAGCTGAGAGGTTATAACTCTAACTCCTATTTCAAGAATGTAATCATTCACAGCAGATGAAGAAATAGAAATTTATTTCATAATACTAAATACAGTTTAACATCTTCACAATGCTATGAATCACCTTTCAGCCTTTGACACTAAAAGCAACAACTGTGCAGAAAATAGCATTGCTTCTCTCACAGCCATTGACTCCATATACAGCATTTATATCATTCAACAGCCTGACCCTGAAACATGTGTCATTGGATTTATATCAGATGTTAACATGTAAGACATTTCATTGCATAATCAGAAATTGAGACCTGTAAAACTAACCTTAAACACCATTGACAGATCTGTTGTCCGTTCCGTTCACTCTCACCTCATGAAGCTAAATACAATTGCACATATTTAAGAGATCTTGTAAAAGATGATAAACAACACATAAGTGTTAAAAAGCCCACTAGGGAACCATCAATTTGAAGAAGGGAACTTAAGAAAAAGCATACATGTGTATGTATAATACAATCTGAGCTAGAGGGAACATATGATATATATCTAGCATAATCTCCCCAGATTTTTAAAAGAAACCCACATATCAGACTGAAGGGAAGTATGTTTTGTCTGGAAGACAGCGCAGCTGGAGATACACAGTCATACAAATACTGCTATTTGGGATGGAATATATTCTACAGTAGGAAATACTCTCTTCTTCATTGATACATTTCTCTGATTAGATGTTAAAAATAACACTCTGGAGGCAATCCTTGTCCTCTTTCTAAATTTTATTCTCTAAAAATGACTCTTTTCAAGGTTAGTTTTTAAAGTAAAAAAAGTTTGAAATGTCCTTTTCATCACTATCTGTCATTTTTTGGGGACATGTTGTGTCACTTATGACATAATTCAATGTGACATTATTGTTCATAACCCAACACACTCCACTGAGTGATACTGTCCAATGAGTTTTTGCTAGACCTGTAGAGAGCAGCCAGATAAGCAAATTCAGTAACGAACAAAAGCTTCAGAAGTCCTCAGATGGCTGCTACAAGCTTCCCTGTAAGGAATCACAGTTCTCTGACCTGATTTTCATTTCTTGCCAGAAGGTTCTAGAAGGTGAATGATAGATATCTAGACTACAAGGGACAAAAAAGGGAAAATATGCCTGCTAAAGGGAAGAAAAGCTGTAAGAGGTCAAAGCAACACTAAACTTTATTCTTCCAACTAATAATGCAAATGACTAAAAAAAATAGGAGAAAAGGCAAAGCAACCTAAACATATAGTCTCTAGAATAATGGGAACACACTGTCCCTTTTTGCATTAAATCAGGGGAATGCCTTGACTTTAAGGGAAAAATTATAGCTTTAGGAATAATGTTTATATCAGCTAAATGATTAAATAATCATGAAAGTTGTTTCATGGGCTCACATGAATGTTCATCTTGAAGAAATACATTTAGATTCAATACATTTAGATTCACAAAGAAATCAGATTCTTATTTGTTTGTTGAGAACTCAAATAAAATTTTCACAGTAATGCAAGTGCAGCGTTCAACAGCTCCTACTACTTCATCTTAAGCTAAATTTCCCAAAAGTTATCATAATGTTTTGAGCAAGAAATAGCTCAATAAAAAAAAAATACTTCTTACTTTATCTTATGTTGCATCAAACATAGCCCATTGTAGCAGCTCAAGTCATGTATCCTCTGTTCTAATTAAAATCACAACAGAAGAAAAAATATTCTGTAAGTTAACAGATTTTAGTTCTTCAAAATTATTTATTATGCTTTATTGAAAAAGAAAGCATCAAACTCTGCTGTCATCATTACCTGCATTCTTTCTTTTATTTTATGTTCTTTGCCTTCCTGAGGTATGCATAGCACTATGAACTGCAACTTCATAATTTGATAAGTAGGGAGAAAAGAAAATTTTGGTTTTGAAACCTACTTTGGCTTTGTAGATTCCCAGAGATCCTAGTGAGAGAATTTGCTAAGCTTTAATTATTTTCCAGGAAAAGGTCCTTAGATTAAAATATTTTTAGAGGTAGGTTCAGTCAATGAAAATGTAAACCAATATATATTTATGATAACATATTTTTTTGAATTAATGCTCTGAGCCATTTGAAGATGATATGGAGATATATCAGATCAAATCAAATAAAATATAAACAGATGTGTATCAGTAAATAAGAATAAACATATTGTGCAAACTAACTATTCTGAGCAGGTAGCAATATTCATACTCGTTTAAAAAAAAAACAAAAACAAAAACAAACAAAAAAAAACCCCACAACAATGGAGTTGAAGTTGAAGAAACCGATGCTATCAAAAAGTAATTTTTAGATATGTGGTACACTGCAAATTAAAATGCAGTTTCAATAATTGCACTTGGAAAATCATGGTTTTATACATATTTGGCTTTGGAGATACAACAGCCATTCACGTGGTCTCCTCAAGTAGCAGAATTTATCTGTTAAAAGGTTGCCAGAACAATAGTACAAGGAGCTGCTGATTTTTTAATGCCATTGTGCAGTGTGGCTAGTGAATTATTCAGTTAATCAAACTACCCATGGATAATTCAAAACTAACAAGTTCTGGATACCAAATCCCATATCCATAGCATCCTTTCTTTTTTAATGAGTAATTATTTTATCATTATTATTTTGGAAAATAACCAGGACACTATGTTCTTTCATAAAGAATTCCTTAAAAAATTCTATTTAAGGAGGTTTAAAGAATATATTAGCACAAACCTTATGGAGCTTTTTCTGAATTTCTCTTCTCTTTTAAAGCAGCCTAGAACTAGAAAAGCAGTGAGGCAGTAAACAACTCAAGAAAAAGAAAAAGAAAAAAAAACAGATATATTGCAGTTAAACAAAACTGCATAGAGAAAGTGTTTGTATGGTGGCATACAGCAGAGCTTTGTCAGGACAGTATTTAGACCAAATTCAATAACTGCACTGAGAGTAGTAGCCTAAAGACAAACCCTGGGGGTAGACCTAAGTTTCAAGTCCAGACCAAGATCCAACGTTCCCAAAAGATGTTTGCTTAGATCTGGATTCAGTGTACAAATTTTCACCCAAAACACTTATGAAAAAATGACAAAATGAAGTATATCTTTTTGTATCTGAGTGAAGAATGTAAATTTCAACAGCTAGTTATTGCAAAGATTAATGCAAAAGGTGACTGTGTTTTCCACTAACATCTCTGAAATCACAGGTTACATGTGGAGAAAAAGGAAGCAGCTTCCTCATTCTTTCATGACCCCTTGATATCTCTAGATTGTTTAATTCCGTATTACATACTAATATTCTCCTGAGTAAAGAACTACAATAAGTCTCCTCACTCTTTCATTAGGGAAAGGGTAAAAAGGTGAGTTAGAGAGCATGTCTTTAAGGGAAATAAGTGATTGATCCTTTAATGTGGAAATACATTATAACATACAATCAATGTATCTTCCCACTTAGGACCATTCCCACTGTAACTTTTCTCCATATATCTGCCATACTATTGTAATTTCCTACTTTTGGGGAACAAAGAAATTTTTCCTTAGAAAGATGGCTGTCTCCCTGAATCTTGTGATTGTGATGGAAATTTCATTTTAACAAAATCAGCTCAATCCTGTCACTGGAAAACATGAGAAGAAATCTTTTTTCTAAGTCCAGCTGTTCATCACAATCTGTTTGTATTGTTTATTTGCTTGTTTTACTATGGGGTTTTTGTGGTCAGAATGATACGAATGTTCTTTGTTTAAGGTTACCTGAGCATATCAATGGTGGCAGTGTCATTCCCTTTGATTCCCTTTGTCTCTAGAATAGTATTTACCATACCCATATAGTTTCTTTACAACTAAGAAGCACATTGAAATTTCTTTTAAGTTTTAGATTGAAAAATCACCAGAGTTGTACACTGAAACTAAAAATTACCCTTCTGACTTTTGAATGAGCATCAGCATTTACCATCATTCAGCATGCTCCTTCATTGCATGCCTGTTGATTAGGCAGATGTATAAAACAATAAGTGTAATCCATTTCCAGTTACAAGTAAATTAATTAAATCTTTCAAAGAACAAAATATTCAAAATCTGTCAGAGAACAAAGAAAAAAGTACAGCAAGGCTTTACAGACAGGAATATCATTGATATGGTATATTTGACCAAGTAAATTTGCAAAACTTTACCTGACATTAAAATATAATATAAGGAATATTATAAAGTCAAATTGACTTTACTCAAAATGAATAAGAAGTTTTCTTGAGATATTTAAACAGTCTACAGCATGGAATTAGTAAAGATAGGAAAGTTAATATATAAAGAGGGAGTATGATGTCATACTGTAACTATTTTACATTTGTAAGCACTGTAGAGTGAGATAAATTATTGAAATGTTGCATGTATGTATTCTATAATATGAGTTTGTAATTAGAAAACATTACAAAACATTAGAATTTATCAGGAAGAAACTGTTGACCATCATATTAATTTTCTTTTTTATTAATTCCCCAAATTGAGTTTTTATGGGCTGGTACTAGGTTGAATAAGAAGAACAGTAAAAGCTACAATTCTTGTACTTGCAGTGAATTGTATTCAATAAAATAACTGCAATGCAATGCAACTATTTTCTATCTCCCTTTCATGACGGGAGATATTTGAGGGAGGATTGAGGTATCCAGAAAATCATTGTCATATTGAATTGTCTTTTCATAGTGTCATTTACTGAGTAATTTATCAACTAATTGCATTTATGAAAAAAGTCAGAAGTTTCCTGAGCTGTTAATCCAGGCTGAATTCTTTGTGTCTTGCATGTGATTTTGTCAGTGTAACTACCAGCATGAGAAAGATTACAAGTGAGAGAGGATGGGAGAATAAAGTATGAGAGAGGAAGAAATAACACGCTAGTTATTTTCCATTGGTTTGTATAATGCAAACAATTGACAAATAATCTGAATTATGAATAAGGATCATATTTTTATTTCCAATATATTTCTGCTGCACTGCAGCAGAATTTCTTACTTAACCACAGAACTAATGTTACATGTTTTGAGGTCAGACAGCCAAAATAGGAAATATCTACATCACTTGTAGACAGAAGGACAGGCTGGCTTTCTGACTTACCAGACTTAGTCTTAAAATGCAGTGTAGTATGTCTAAACCAAGAATATTTTGCGTATAACAAACTCATCTTTAATTTTATTGTCAGCAGAGGTAATACAGAGAATGCAAGGAAATCTCTAGCCAAAATAGTCACCAGATCTTTTGCCCTCCAGCTCCCTCCTGCTGCTAGCAGGGTCACCTCAGCTTCCCCACAGTGGAGTTACTCCTTTCAAGTACTTTATAAGATGAGGAAAAGCTGCAGGTGGTCAATTTCTTCTTTTTTCCAATACTTTCATTGCTTTCACAGAAAAACCTAAAAGATATTATAAAAAGCACGAAAGGCTTTGACTTCAAATTAATCTAACTTTATCAGCTCTTGGTGTTTTGTAAAAACAAAGGCTTAAGCTCAGTTGTTTTGAATTGTAAAAAATGAGTTTATGATTCACAGGACCAAGCAGTTGGTATACCCATGACTGCAGCTAAAACTACAGTCCCAGTGAAGCAGTTGTGTTCTTTTTTAAAGCAAATAGATGTTCAAGATGTGCAAGCCGGTGAAATGAAAACTGGTTCTTCAGGGGTTTGGATAGAAGATACGGATAAAAGTAGACTCATGCTACATCTGTGCATACAGGGACACTGCCAAGCCACCTTCAAATTAGCTAGCAGAGACACCAGAAGCAGGCTTGCTGAAGCAACACAGACTTCAAAATCAGATGCCCAGCCCACATGAGAAGCAGAATAAATTAGCCTACACTGAGCTCTTTGCTTCTTTGGCTAAAGCATTTCTCGTCTCTTTAATCTATGCTGCAGTCTGCAGAGCAGACATGCCCAGAGTTAAAACATAAATGACTCAATATTAAACCTTGAAGTTAGGGCAGAAATATATCTGAGAACGTATGAGGGGTGGTATTATGAGTAAACAGACTGATGATTTCTAACAGTCAATTTGCAGTTTGACATCAGATGATCTTTTATTCCAAGCCTGCTGCCTCAGTCTGGAGATCTTAGCTAAATCTCACTTCTGCTATTATTTCTAAAATTGGATAGCTACTTTCTTATACATCCCATAAATGCTTGAGAAAATTATTTCAACATTTTTGTGTGACACCAAAACTGAAGCACATCTGTGGCAGAAGTCTGCTAAGGGATGTGTAGGAAAAAGTACAAGAGCATGCTTCCAGAGCTTTCTCCCAGGCTCTACTAAATTGCAAACTGAAGAAGGATCACAAAGAATGTTTCTTCAATTAAATTTTGGGTTATATTTGAAGCACACAAACTTCTTAATATACTTTTTTCTACAGTGAAGATAGAAGCATGAAAAAGTACTTCTTTGTGGCTTAACACTGTTAACTAATTTCATTTGATGCCTTGTAGCTCTTCTAGTGGTGGCCAGAAGGAATAGTCTCTCCTTATGCACTTTTGCCATGCAAATTGTGATTTAAAACACCTATTATATTCTCATTTATTTTTAAAATAAACATTTAAAATAGGACATATAGGCAATCCAAATGGAGCATCATTTTTCTTGCCCATATTTTTTTACTGCTGTCATGTAATTCTCTGAAACATGAGATGAACATTGAGCGTAGTATGGGAGAAATAGACATACTGCAGGTACAACATTTTTGGTTAGTTGCTTGGGGTGGGTTTTTTCTAGTTGTTGTTTTTATTTTTTGTCATTTTTGTAATTAACATTGATTTTTCATTATGATCAGTGTTTTTAATTGTGCAAATCTTCAATAGAGATGTCTTTTAAAAAAATTTAATTCCTAAATGATAACAATCAGTTCTGATCCTTCTATTGTGTATATAAAACTGGCATTTGTTAAATTTACATTCATAACTCATTTAAAACTGTGTAATTCTTTTGCAGTTTTTTTACAATCCTTCAGTTTATTACTCTGAAAACTTGGCACTACTGATGAACATTTTTAACTCATTTTTCATTCACTTTTCCAGATGCTGAAGAGCACGTACCCCTGCACAGATGCCTGTGGGGCTTCACTCCTTTCTGTAAAACTGTCCTTTTGTTTCTACCCTTTATTTCCTACCTTATAAATAACAATTTTATAACTAATCTCATGACAGATTCTTTTTTTTAAAGCAAAAACTCGACCAAATATTGAGGGCCATGGATAAGTTTCTTTTTGTTTGGTTTCTTTTTTTGTTTGTTTTTGAAATCCAAGTATAATTATCTAGCAATTGAATACCTAAAACATACTACCAATATGGTGAGGATGCAAGCAATGTGATTTAAAGATGTTCATAAAGCAGTCAGTTGTTCTGTTGTAGTATTCAAGAGCAAAATAATTCATTAATACGTAATTGTAAGGATATTACAAGGAAAACACTCAAACTCCTTTAGTAATTTTGACCAGTGAGTGCCAACATATTTTACAAGTGATTTATTTCTAGCAGTATTAAAAAAAAAAAAAAAAAAAAAAAACACATTAACAGCTTTTGTCTAAGGTCCTGAAATTAAAGGTGCTAAGAACAGTCTAAATATTTTAATTAGAACATCACTGAGATGAAAATCTCTGGAATCACATTATCAATTTGCAAAAGTACAGTGGCAAGATCTGCGGGACAATGTGCAGCTTTCCCATAGCAAGAGGAAGTGTAGGATTCTCAGGTGATAGCAAAAACTGAGAGACAGCTGGAAAACAATTTCAAAGGATTACTTAATATGAATATTCATGCAAACAATGCCAATTTAGTTGCATATTGTTACATAAACTGACCACAGATCAATCATATGTAGTTAGCAAATAATTCACGTGCATCATTGTTCATCCCTCAGTTCTACAAGAGATATTTGAAGTTTTTCTTCTTTCATTACTCTCACATAGAAGTTTATAGGAGACATAAACTGTTTAGATCTGACTCTAATTCCAAATCAGTCTCATCACAATGTGATGCTGACTTCTGTGTATATGCAGCATACTCATGTATCTTTGAAAAACATGAAAGATGTAAAACTTATATTATCTGTGATTTAATAAACTTGAATTTTCACTATATATTACATATTAGAGAAGAAATATAGCTGTATAAATAACTCTGCCACTGAATGCTCTTGACCAGATATCTTGCAGACCATTTATCAGCCAACACACTACAACTGAGCTCTTGCAAAATTGAGCTGGTGTATACATATACTTTAAGCAATTATCCAAGAAGCAGATTTTTTGTACCTAAAAGCTGAAAAAGTTGATTTCACCTTTCCAAACTGTGCATTACAGCTGGCTATATCTGAATTCAGTTTGTGATGGGTGAATTTCTGTTCACCAAAAGTGAGAGCAGAAAGATGGTCTTGCCTTGCCTTGTTTTTTGTATTCACATACAGTTTGTAAAAGTCCTGTTGCATTATGAAAATTTGGACAGAAATGAATCCTTTGAAAAGAATGTTAAGAATAAGTCTTATATTATCAAGGGCAGCTGTCTCTTGTTTGTCTGTGAAAGTAATCTTCCTTCATATCCTGATATGTCAGACATAAGGAAATGATTCACCTTTGACACAGCAGAAAAATGTGTTTAGTTCTAAGGCTGCATTTTTTGTAAAACTGGGTTATATGATTGAATTGTATATGCTGGTATTCACATAGCCATATGGGTCAAATAATAAAAGTAATTTTGTAGATTAACATAACAAATATTTATATATCTCATTGCTTTTGAAAGTGTAGGTTTCACAACCACATATTCTGTTTTATTTCAAGTTCATACAATCTACTTCCTTTCTCTCCCAAGAGCTACAATAAAACAACAACCAAGTATTCTAATAATAAAACTTGTCAGAAAAGTGGACTGATATGTCTTTTCTGGAAAATAATACTGTTAAGAGACTAAATCAAAGCAAAGTTCTCTGTCAGTCCTAAGACAGCATACTGTCTTTGATACTACCCACTCTCACATATTCATACTTTTAAAGCATTGCGAACTGAACCTGATCTCTAGAAAATCACTAAGCTTTTAAAAAGTTTGATACAAGAAAAGTAAAGTTTAAAATGTGTTAGAAAAATTGTTTTGTACCATGGTCCAGTTTTCTATCAAAGAGATTTAAAGAGGAAATTAATTCCACTTCAAGGAGAATCTATAAGATGTGAAAAAGTCCAATAAGCAATATATTTAAGAAATATATTGAAATACATATTTATAGATCTATTAACAAATCAAAACAGAAACATATCCTAATCACTTGTAGTATAAAGAGTTCTAAACCAATCGTGCATGCCGAACCAGTATTAGAATGCACAGTATGTTAAAATATGAGGGCTGCTCCAAAAGTAATGCTTCATATTTTATTATGTTGATTCAATACATCAAAGGCAAATGTTGGTGGCATAGCAGTAGGGGTGTAATTTGCTCACCAATATTCTGTTACATGCTGTTGCCATGCCACAGATGGCAGCAGAAACAAAATGGCGTCTGACAGGGAAGAGCATATGAAGGAAAGATATATCAGCAAATTCCTCTGAGTGGAAAAAATTGCAACTATTAACACTTATCTAAACTTGCTGAGTACTTATGGAGACCAAACAGTGAACACAGTGAGGTGATTGGTCATGTGTTTCAGCAGTGGGTCACCTCCACTGGTGCAGATTTTTATGAGCATGGTATGCAGGCTCTAGTTCATCACAGGCAAAAATGCATAGCTAATGGTGGTGACTACCTTGAAAAATAGTATTGTGCAACTGAGAAGTTACTCTGTTAGAGTTCTTGTGCTCTTTGTATCTCTTGCAGTTTCCATGGAAATAAACAGAAAGCATTTCTTTTGAAGACACCTGTATAATAGCAAATCTAAATATTTAATTTGATACAACGAATGTTTTGTTTATTCATCTTCCATGCCATGCAAATATAATGTCTCAAGTCTATAATGTCCAGTTTAGCAAAATAATACACTATGATGTTACCTGAAAATTTTGCCTAGAGAAAAACATTATTTAAATAAATAAATATGTTATTTTACTGATACTTCATAGGCATTAACCTTAAGTCACCAAGGAGAACAGAACAAATGGTAAGTAATGAGAAGGTGAGAAAAAATAGTTACTGCAGAGATATTTTCATAAGTAGTGTGCTGTAAAGCTAGTCAAGGCACAGCAAGAAGCTCATTGCAGCTGAGGATCTGAAACTTTATTCTAGCTACCATCAAGTTTTTTTTCTCTCATTAAATAAGAACATGAGTATTTTTCAAGCTTATGAATATAATATGATAGGGTATTTTCACAGTTGATGGTCCTGGACCAGGCCACCATGGAAAAGGATATTTCCTCTTCTCCTCTTTTCTTCTTATTTCCATTAAAATTCTTTGGACTTGTAAATTTAAGTTGCAATTTCATTTTTGTTTCTGCATATATCTGGATCTAAATTTTGATAATTGTAATTTTGCCATTTTCAAAAGGATTAGAGTTTGGGAAATCATACCCTTTCCTTAGTTGTTTAAAATCCTAATGCCTGTGGCTTTGACTATCACAGTCTCAATTCATCACACTCCTTCGATGATTACATTTATCATTTGTATTCACTAAGACCCAGTTTTGTATTTTTCTGCTAATGACAATGGCAGGAAAAGAAAGGGAAGGGAAAAGACCTCATTACAGAATCATGAGAATTGAAATTATATTGGTTCCCAAAACAACATGAAAACTCCATTGTAATTGCTGTTACCTAATTCATCTGATGGTCTTTCCACCGATCATGAGGTATTTTGTAGAATATGATAGTTTAAAAGTTCTGTGTAGACCTGTAATTACTTCTGATGATAATGTATTCATATATCTAAATACACAAAAATCACTGCCCTTAATCAGAATGCTGCCAAAACTTATATTTATTTTCATTAAGTACTTTTGAAATACAATATTAAGAACCAGAACATAGAAAGGATCCTTTGTTTTGTTCTTCCTAAAATCATATCTTATTTTGAGAGAGTCATTAATCTGGAGAAATTATTTCAAAAGTAGACCAGAACAAAACATTCAAAATTTATTGAATGTAGTAATGATAAAACTTAGAGAATAGAAATGAAATACTTATAGCTTTTTATTGTTGCAGTAGTTCAGAGTAGGCTGGGAAAAGAAGGATTATTTTTCATGCCAAAAAATGTTTCCATACTAAACTGCTTTTTTTTGGGGGGAGGCATTTTCTCCCTAGTGGTACTATTATTTGAATGACATCACCGCCTCCATAGAAGAATATAGACTGGGAAAAATTAGGATCCAGCTTCATATTACTCCTTGTCAGAACATTCAGCCTCACTGGTCATCTTTTAGAAAGAAAGCTGAATTGGTTTAAAACCATTCAACAGTGTGACCATGTTTAAGATAACTATCTTCCTTAACGTATAGACTAATGACATCTCTGCTCTCTTTTGATGCCCAGGTTGAAAAGCTTCTGTAGTCATTCAATAAACATGACCTCCCCGGAGGTATTCAGCTTCAACTAACATTCTTCAGATTCTTCAATTTATTACAAGATGATAGCAAACTATCTCATAGATCGCACTCTCTAATTAATAATGTATTTTTTTTTCCTTTAAACAAATAGCTCCTCACTAATAGCATACACTTCTTTGCATTTTTTTTACATTTATTCTGGTAAGAGCATGACCTTTAGGACTCAGGGATGCCACAGTCCCTAGCTGCCCAGCCATCAGATCATTCTGTTTTACAGGGCAGCCCTCAAGTCGTCAGCAGCTCAAACAACCAGTATGTTGAATTTCATTGCTCATATCCCAGTCCTTTCATCATCATCAATATGCCTTTCCACTAGTCAAGAAAGTAAAGTGTAAGAATATTATGAGACCAGAATTTAATAAGGAAATCAAGTGCTATTTGCATAAATCATAATTAAACAATAAAGATCATTGCCACTAGATGTGGTTTAACACAGCAGGCGGCTTAGCATCACAGTTGTTTATTTTGATGATTATCTCCATGATAGTAAAGCAGTGGTGTTAGGAATACATCAAAGTACAACAAGCCACTTAGAATGGATAACATAGGAGAATATGCTATAGATATTTTATTGTTTGATCTAATTTTATTCCCTTTGCTTCAAATGCCAAAGAATGTCAGAATTATGCTGTATTTTGCCAGGACTTTATGGAAATCCTTGGCAAAAACGTCTCCATAACCTGTAGATGAAGGAGTCCTAAAATCTTTTCCAGCTATTAGAAATACTTCTGGATATAAGGAAAGGATTTCTCAGCTTTGCTTTAGAGATCCTTATGCATGTCAAAAATGCAGATGTTAGGGAAACTTTTTCAGTATTTACTATTTAATTAACAATCTCACCTATCAGAAGTTAAAAAAAATACCATTAAGATGAGATGTATGTATTTTGTATTTTTTCATAGAAGTAACACTGCAACAAGGAATTTATCACATATATTTGGAACTGAACATGAGAATAGCTAAGTACTAAACTAAAGATATGTAATATCAAAAGAGCGTCATTCAATATTATAAATAATTATCTATATACTTGATTTAGTATTTTTATTTTAGCAAACAAGATTATCTTTACCTGACTCAGCCACTTCATCTGTGAAAGAGCCACTTCATCTGCCACAAATGCAGCAGCGGAATATCCATTATAAATATACATGTACATATGTGTTCCTTGTATAAATATATATGGTGAGACTGCAGAAACCTACCATGTATTGATTTTGTTGAGGCTATTTCTAATTAAAGTTATTTTCCTTTTCTCTAAAAGTATATTAATAGATCTTTTCATTAGATATTTATTCTTAGAAACAAAAATACAATAGATATTTAAACTGACAGTACTATGGTTTAACATTCTGAATTGATTTACAATTACTGAGTGGTGAATCTGAGGTCAAAAGAGAATCATCCTACAGCAATTAATTCTGGACAGTTTATAAAGCACACAGTGGAACTTTTATCAGATTTATTCTTCCACAGGTATTAACCTGTAAATTTCACAAAAAGCATGTATTCATTGGCATTTTTTATAGCCTGGCTATAGATACAAATCAAAGTGAGAAGAATGTGTGTATTCCTACACACATTGGATTAGTGTGAGGCTCTGTGACCTCAGCACACAGATAAAAGTACCTCCTTGAACTCTGGAGAAAGATTAGCAGATTGGAGCAAAGATGAGCACACCCATACTGTCTCTTTGGAGTCATGCTGCAGATGGCCATAGCACTGCTTAAACTTTAATATTTCCAAGTCACCCACTCAGAAGTTGACTGGAAAGGGTGGACCCAGGGGCCAGCTCTCCATGGGCTGATTTAGGGCTCGCCTCTGAAAGGTGAACATCTCCTGGATGAAGGTCATTTCCTGAGAAGGAGCACTCTGTATCACTGCTGTATCACCCGTTGGATAAGTCAACTTCTTCCTGTGTATGATTCTTGATATTCCTAAGAACACTTTGTCTGGTATTGCAAAGAACTTAACAAAAACAATTTCACTGCTTCTGAAGACCAATAGGAGTGAATGAGAAAGAGAATGAAAGTAAGAATTAGTTTGCCACCTCAGTAGTCACAGTTTTATCACCAAATCTGATGTGCTGAGCATTAATAAGAAAAGCTTACTATTTCTGTGACCAGGGCTGCTGCACTTTGGTTAGATTCAACCCTTCTGAGACTGGCAGATTACTTCTACCTGAAAATAAATTGATGGACTTAGCTAGGAAATACTGAATTTGAGAAGAAGGCAGACATATTTGCAAGCAGGATGAGTGAAAGGACCCAATTTAGAATTCACTGGTAATATACTTACCTGTAGGAGAGCTTCTGCTGAACTCTGGTGTGGAAAGAGAGGAAGTATTCTTAAACATCTAGAGTGGACTACCTAAAGTGTGGACCCTCAGAAAGCCAGCTGCCAAAAAAGCAGATTGGAAGAAAAAGGATTTTCTCCAAGGGCACAATGGACAAGATAGTTGATCTAGATATCTTAACATTTTTGTTGATTAAGGAGTTTTTATATTCTGATTTCAGCAAAGCTTTATTATAACATAAAAATGTTTAGGAAATGAAAATCTTTTGAGTCTGCTCAATCTTCCTTGCTAATAGAAGAAAGCTGCAGAGCTGTTACCTTTTTAAAGTTGCACTGAGACATGTTGACATAACAGTATTAAGCTGAAGAGACTAAACTTCTGAATCTTACAAGGGATGCAGAGTCTGATTTTGGCATTTCATATCTAGATGTCTTGTGCATTATCACTTAGTTTCACAACGCTTTGCTACAAAAAACTAGAGTACTTCCAATATCTTCTCCAAAAATCAAAAGTCCAGCATCATAGTGGCAACAACGAACATAAACCTCCAGGTAAGGACTGACTGATAGTTTGGCGCAACTAGAGCCAAGACCACAGATCAAAGCTGTCATGTGCAGATGTAGCTGCTATATTTCTCTAGGTGCCTGCTTTTTTATTGTTTTTTTTTTTTTCCTTCAAATTACATCGCTGGTATTGCAGTACTTATCTCTCAGTGAGCATGCTTCATTAGCCTCCAACAAGATGCGCATTTGATACAAAAATTGTAATAAAAAACCAATTAGCAGCAGCAGATTTAGCTGCCACCTTACATGGACTTCAAGATGACAGGGGTAAATAAGAAACTCCTTCTGGGTTTCATATACTTACACCAGAGGCTGTGCTCCCAGATGTCTGAAGTAGCTGCATCTCCAGTGACTGAGCTGTCAAAGCCCTTCAAATGAGCCTTGTTACAAAACTAAATTAACAATTTGAAGAAAACTTTTTTTTTTTTTTGAAAGAGACAGAGACACCCTGCTTTTGACACTATCTGTCAGACCATTTAACTCTTCTGTCCATTTAATAGAAGTTCCCTGGAGCTTGTTTCCATCAGTACATGACAATCAACTTCAGGTCAGATGAAAGCGGTCTTTGCCCCTCACTAAAACAGTTAATGTTGATGTTCACAAGGCTCAGCAAACGCTATTGATTCCCAAATCACCCTCAGCTTAAAGAACAAAAGACTCATATATTATTTGCAATGTAAATTATCATGCAACATGTAACATGAATGATGTAATGGAAATTTTTCACTGTCTGGGCTTGGTGTAGTCTCTTGAGCTACTTAAAAGTCATCTGTGTAACTTTCTGTTGTTTCTTTGGTTTGTTTGCACTGTTGTTTTTCCCAATCTCCTTTATCAAAAGCCTTCAAGCCAAAATATTATTGAAGATTTTTTTCAATGGCTCTTTTTTGTGTGTATTATTATTATCTTAATGGTGAAAAAAGGCAGGAGAAAGAAATTTAACTTATGTTAAATAAAAAATTTCAGTATTTTTTAGGGTGAATATGTGCTAGAAAGCTTATGAAAGCATGCACAGGCTACAGTTTTAGAGGGGGCAAGAAGCAGAAAGATAAGAAAAAAAAGATGTTTCCTAATGTGCAGATGTGGGGCTGCTGTCCAGATTTCAAGCCAGAAACTGTGCTGGCAGCTTCTTTTCCTAACAAATGCAAACTAATGATGGTATAAAACTATCCTGTTTTCATACAAAGGGGATGACTTGAATGCATTTATGACAAAAGCATAAGCATTTTTTAAATGAGTAGTCTTCTAATGAGGCTGAGGGTTGTGTGGCTTTTAGCATTTATTTAATATTTACCATGTATTTTGAAATATATTTAAAAATTAAAATTAGAATAACAGAGTTTTAAAGCTTTGATTTTTGAAGTCATGTGATGTAATACGAGTCAGAGCTATCAACTCAATCAATTAATAAATAAATCACACAACAACCTAAAACCATGAATCAGATGCAATCAGCTAATTAAGCCTAACCAGAATCAGCAGGAAAATAAAAATAATCTTTGATATATGTGTTGAGACAATTTTATGGTTTTTACATCCCTGACTTGGCCTTTGAATATGTTGATATAGAATTCTGAAACAGCCTAATGATCAGTTCCACAGAAATAAAAATAAAGATTTTAATCATCATTAAAAGGTTTTGTGAAATGTTACAGAGGTGCTTATAAAAAAAAAAAAAAAAAGTGTTGCATTAATTGTGTCATCTTTTTTCAAGAATATATATCAAAATAATTAGGATTAGGAATAGTGATTCCAGACTATAGCCTTGTCAGTTTTCTTCCTTTTTATAATGATATATTAACAAGTGATTCATGAAGAGCATATGATTGAAGGACAAACCATATTATTCTTCATCCATGTGAGGTATAAATTCCTTACTGTAAATTTTGTAATGATACCTACCCAATTAGTAGATCCTCTTAGTTTAAAATAAGAAAAAGGCAATTAATTGTGTGAAAGTTACACAGTCACAGGTGTAGATTTTTTAATAGCAGTCTTATGAAAAGGAAAAGGATTGTAGTACATTCATAATAGGCCTGAATGATCAGTTCTGTATGCAACAATACTACAGATGGGGTAGTGTCATCTTCATTACCTATATTATACAAACAATTTCTGAATCCAGTCCATAACAGTATGTTTAACTGAAGGGAAGATAGCAAAAAAATCAACTCTCTTAGCTTGTAAGTAGGTCTTAGTAACTCAGATGGTGCTTTTTTGTTGCTGAGAACATATTAAGTGAACTATTTCCTCATGTTACCTAGTTTCATTGCTGAAGATTATATGCAGCTCCTGACATGAGACAGAGGAGACCTTAGACCTCTGTGGAAGATGGAAAATCATGGCTACCGGTACAAGGAGAAACAAATTAAAGGTACCAAGGTACCTCTTGAAAGTCCTGTGATGACATGTAAGCAATATTTTATATGTATATATATATAATTATTTTTTTTTTATAATATACAGCTTATTTCCTGATATTAACATATCTTCTAAATGGCCTTCTTACTGATCTTACAAATTCCCATAAAGAATCTTGGATTACTGTCCTTTCATGCTACTCTGCGAAGAAGACTTGTGTGTCAACACCAGATAAAGAACCTTTGTCTAGATGATGTTTGTAAAGTTGCCTTGAGTTTTTTTAAGAAGAGATTCCCTGACACACTATTTTGCCTTCATTCTAGTTTGTGGTGGAAGGGTTGGAATTTGCAAAAGTTTTGAATTGCCAAAGCTGTTGTCTAGAAAACTATTCATGCAAAATTGAATAAATGACTTTGTAGCTATGTCCATGAAATCTGGAAAACTCTTAATGTTAACAAATGGATGTAATGTAGAAACAACTTTGAATCCCTGCTGAGTCTCCTGAGATTTACTGTACTCACTGTAACAGACTTGCAGAAATAATCTGAAATCTAGTTTTTATCTTTTGAAATTCTCACTTGCAAAATTTTGTTTGGAAAACAGAAATTAGGTATCACTGCCACTTGTCCAGTCACTATACTTTACAATTAAATGGCATATTCTGTGCTTGAAAAGTTAACCATGGTTAACAAATATTCACGTACAAGATCATCTACAGTCACTTCTGGAGCAGAAATGCAAGTCACAGCCTGAACCAATGATTGAGCACCTGGTGGGAAGGCAGGGCCAACCCAGGAGAGCTCAGGTGCATGCAATGAACCTGAGTTGACTGGGAGGAGTAGAGCACCCCTTCCCAGACCTCATTTAAGGGTTGGCAGTGGGGGGCACAAAGGTGTTTTATTGGTGATCTTTGTGTGCTTTAGGTCTTCTGGAGGGAAGTAGATTCTTTCCTTTATTCCCATTCCTATGGCTATTGTATTTGAGTGAGTCCTTACCTGTTGTTGCCTGGGATGTTGCTACTCTGCTGTCATTGTTGTGCTTTCTATCATGTTATGACTTCTTCAATAGCATTTTGTGAAATAGCACAGGTACAGTTATTCCTGGGTCCTCCTTAAGGTTCAGACGATATTAAATGTTACTGGATATCATGAAGCAAAAAAATAAGTAATCTCCCAAAAGTTTTTATTTGTTTAAATTGTAGTTCATCTTTTCTTTTCTCTGTTTATCCAAAATCATTTAGGGGGAAGGACAGAATGAAAGCCCTTGGGATTTTCCATTTGAATACTGTTATGATGTACATATGTAGTAAGACTTCTATGACTCTTATGGTGACAGAAATATATTTAATTTGGGGCCAGTTACAGTGAATTTGAATTGAAGCCTTAAGCTAATGAAGGAAATGGAAAGCAATGCAGTCTCTTCTGTATATATACGCACTCTCTCATGTGCGACTTTTTTTTCACAAACCTTAAAAGTTTATTTTAAAAGTTATACAAGGAAGCTATATCTTATCACAGTACTTAAAATTTAAAGGCAGAAGGAAAGAGAGCAGTTCTAGTGTTAGACAAAATTAGATATGTTCACATATTGCAACTCAATCTAAATTCAGTATGTTTTTTATTAAGTAGTGGTATGATTGATTCCCTGATGGAATTCAGTAGAGATATAAGTTTTGATATATAAATTGGAGTGGTTGGTGCATCTGCGAGTGTTCAAAAGTTTTGATATTAAAAAAAATTCTCAGGCCATCAGATGTTTAGTTCTACTAGGTTTCCCATTATTCTATTAGCTGCGAAAGCCTGTGGTGATTCAATCTCATGAGTAATTGCAGTGGTAACAGTTCTTCCCAAAGACATGCAGCTTTCTTATTATTATTATTAAATACGTTTGTCATAAGAAGAACAATCACTTTAAAATGCAGAACCACTCGCCTTAAAACTTCAATCATAAAAGAGTTGTGGAATTGATGATGGAGTCTATCTTCAAAGCCAGTGGTTAGAGGAAGGTCAGTCAAGGTTTTCTGGAGGAGTGTGGGTAACCCCTAGTGCCAACATCTGCTTCACCCAACTATGTAGTAATTTCATGTTCATGTAGATAGATGCAAAGGAGATGCTGCTAGAATAATTTAGAATAAACAAACATGGGGCATTCCTTCTCTATTTCCCCCACTATATGTTCCCCTTGTCCTCCAGTATAAATTCCTTTTATAGATCTTATGTGGATTAGAACTGACTGGCACAATTCTAGCAGACCTATTTAAAACCTTTAGCTGCAGGAACACAAGTGTCATAAATGCTAACAAAATCAAGGTGTTCGACTTGAAAACTTCCCTAGTGTCTGTTTTTACTTCATCCTTTAGCCACATTTACAGTTGTTGCATATAAAGCTGCAAAGTGCAAACAGATTTTTGTGAACTGAGTCCACTCTTTGAAAGAGCTCAGGCACAGAGATTTCGATTTAACTACTTACATAGTATCTGTCTGTATGTGCGATGCTTTAAATTTCAGTACAGTCTACCTATGGAGAGTTTGAAGAGAAAAAGCAGGACAAAGGAAAGACCAGGACAGAGACTTCTCAGCTCTCTAACTCTGATTTTTCCCAGCAGGGAAGTAGCAAAGGTCTTCTCTACCCTGACTATATCCTCTAATAAATCAGTGTCTGGAGCAGGGAGTATTTCTTTACCGTTACTGCTGAGGTGTCTGTGTGAGCTGGGAAAAGTATATCTATTCTAAACCACTGGAAAAAGAAAGAAGTTATTTCCAAGCAGCATATGCTTAGAAAATCTGTAATGGATGGTGGAATAACAAAACCCACAGGGATGGAACTTTTTATTGCTACTGAAAACTATTCACATGTAATACAGAATAACACATTTCAATTCCTTGGTTTAGTTTTAAATAAGGATATACATCATAAAGATGCAGTAATATCGTCATTTATTTTTTTCAGAACCTCTTGTTTCTGGCACAAACTGGTACGATCACATTATGTG
Source organism: Chrysolophus pictus (assembly GCA_037305975.1). Taxonomy (NCBI): domain Eukaryota; kingdom Metazoa; phylum Chordata; class Aves; order Galliformes; family Phasianidae; genus Chrysolophus; species Chrysolophus pictus. Next base: position 15,974,186 of record CM074579.1, read on the forward strand.
AGGATGATGTAACTTTCATATGTAGTTTACTTTTATACATTTGCCAGAGACAGTACTGTCTCATATTCATCTATATATTTATTTTATTTAATAAGTAATTCTATTTTGTGATGGCCAAGATAAAGAGAAGTGAATTTTTCTGTCAAGGAATAGAGTAAAACATGATTAATTCATCTTGCTGTTTATACTACTTTTATTTCTCATTTTTTTTAATTCCCTGAGAAACCAGGATTCAGTAGGTAGGCAGCTGACTGGAAGAACACAGTGCCAGCACCACCAGCCAGGATAAGATCTGAGAAAAGGAAGCAAAGAGGGAAAAAATATTTACAATACAAATAAGTACTTCTTAAGAAGAATAATCAAGAGATTTATGACAAAAGATGCGTTTAGGTAGTCTGGAGCCATCAACACAGACATATAAGATATAAGGACCAAAACCGAAGATAACGAGCTAATTTGCATATGACCATTTGCTTAAGATTGTGGTCTGTATTCCCTCTTCAGGAGGACCAAAACATTGACAATAATTAAGGTGCATGTACAACTGTTTAAGGTCAGTTGCAAAGTCAGAAAATTGAGTCATCAGTGGAAGTTTAGGCAAGAAAAAAGATCACTAAGGAGTAAGTTAACTTATTTAATTAGTAGGTGAGGGCTTGGAAATATGTAGCAGAAGGATACTAAAAGAGACAACTGTCATATAACGTATGAGAAGTACAAGTAGAGGGGAAAGAAGTAAAATTGAACTGTTGATTCCATAAAGTAACGATATTAAGGGCACACTTATACATTATATAATACATTATTAAATATAATAAATAAAATAATAAATAAAATACATTACAGCAGAGAAGAGATTAAAGGTGTAATAAAAGATGAGTTTAATAAAATCACTAGCTTTTTTGAATTTCTAACACTAAAAAAAGTGAAAACTAGGTCTAGTTACTAAGGTCAAATACGAAAAATAGAATGACTGTAGGAAGAGAGTTAAGAAGAGAAAATAAAAAACCAAAGCCCTTTTATCAAGGAAGTTAATTACAAGAAGAAATCCTTCTGTAAGACAAATATCAAAGAAAGGGTTAGTTCACCTCTTATTGTAGTGTGTGAGCTATTACAAGCTGCTCCTGGAAAAGTGAGTTCAAAACTTTTTTTTTGTGAGTTATTACTGAAAATGTCACAGCGTTGTCATAATTAATACAAGTCACAGAGGGTAAGACCTCCTTCTCTAGTAAGAAAGCAACAGGTCAAACAATATCAAAATGTCAGATGTTCTCAAAACATTTGAAACAACTGGTCTTCGGTGCAGTCTAACTGAAGAGATGGGTGATTAAATCACAGTATAATTATCTCTGAAAAACTGGCAAGAATGAGAAGACAGGCAAATATGCAGTTTGAAGAAGTAGTAATGGGGATAAAGTGAAGCCAGAGCATAACAGATCAATCAGCTTCTAGGAAAGAACAGTGAGCTGTTGAAATTGTTTTAAAAACTTAGAAAGAAGCAAAAATGAATAACTACTGGCAGGTTATCAACAAGAAAATGTCAATTCATTTAAATTTCTCTCTTGCAGGATAGCAGACTACATGGGTAGAGTAGAGACAGTTGATGTATTGCTTGACTTCAACAAGTTTTCAACACTACAATTATATTCCTCACAAGCAGAGCATGGCCTCAATGAAAATATCAGAAAGAAGATATACAGCTAGTTGCATCACATTCTGAAAGTAATTACAGTGGGTCCTGTGTAAAAACAGAAGCATGTAATTAGTGACTCTGTTATATGTCTCGAGTCAGTGTCCTCATTAATAATGTGGTATTATTAGATGTATAAATTGAATGTGGATGGGAGAACTGCCAGCAGAGCACAGGACAGACCTAGAACTCACAACAAACAAGACACAGGAAGTGCCATCTGAAAGAAAAATGAGGTATTTAACAATGACAAGTGTAAGTGGGAAATATCAGCTACGCAGTAACAGTAAATAAATGTTTACAGCAACAACTAGCTGAAGCAGTTAGATAGTCCAGCTGAAAATAATTTGGAGCTGAGTGTGGAACACAAAGACTGAATTAGATTCAAAACTTGATGTACTGTTACGAAAAAAGGAAAAATCATAATGCTTTGGAAGGCCTATCTTAATTATCTGCTCTTAATAGCAATCCTCTTCTAGGAGCTCTGTGTCCAGGTTTTAGCATCCTCTCTTCAAGCATATGCTTCTGATGCAGGAGACAAGGGAAAAAAAAATCAGATGCTGAAAAAACATTGCCTCTATATAAGCACTGCATGATTGTAGGATTGGTAAGTAGAGGAGAAGGTCAGTGAGTGAGAATGGGGAAGTTTTCTGCAAGGAGGAGCAGAGCTGATGGTCTTCTGTGTTCATTATAAGAAAGGAATTAATGTGGGGGAGATTTAGGACAGACTTATGAGTGGCAAAGTGCTGAAAAAATTTTACTAAGAAATTTGTGTCTTCACAACTTCATTAGCACTGTCTTCAATGTCTGACAAATGTCTGTCTTGGCTGACCTATATAATTCTGCCTCAGACAAATCAATGGCCTAAATGATGTCTTGAGGTTACTTCCTTACAGTTGTATGATTCAGTGTCTACCCAGAAGTTACTGCAGCCCCTTCAGCAGCAAAGAGGCAAATTCATACTACTTTCCTATGTGAGAATCCAGCTGAGATGCAGGAATGCATGACAGGATCACCATATGTTCCACTCTCACAGTAGTATTGACAACAGCTCTTTCCTTCCAGCTCTGAAGTATACTTATTCCTTCTGTATAAACCACATGCACAGAAAGGATGCTGATAAGGAGACACCCTATAGCTAGTGCCATTATGTTTGATCAGATGACACCTGCAGTACTTGCTTGTAATTTGGCGTTACTTTTGGGATTCTGTAATGTATCTGCAAGCATTAAATACGGCAACCTGCCTAGGTAAGTTCACATAAATGCTATGGTCCATAGAAAAAAATAAAGAAAAAAAATACAGTAATGAAACAGAAAAATGTGCAGTAAATGCAGAGCTTTCTCAGCCAATACAGAAATAGAATATTCCCAGAGGCAGATCATGAGTTTTCCTTGGTGTCTTTATACCCTTCAAAACACATTTTAAAGCTATTAGAGCACCAGTAGCTTTTTGCATCTTCAGTAATACTAGAAAAAAAATAACGATGGGAGCATAGAAACATGTTAACATTTCTTTAAAAACAACAACAAAAAAAGAACCAACAAAACCAATCTTTTATGCCAAACCTAACAGAAGAGATACAGTTATCTATCACAGTCAGGAGGCGTATATGAGGGCTGTCCCCAAAGTAATGCCTTCTATCTTACTATGTTTACTTACAGTGTCAGTGGTGGATTGGTGATATGGCAGTAAAGGTTGTACCTTCCCACCAGTATTCTGCTAATTTTTTTACTTTTTTATTTTTTGCTGTGAGGCAGATAGTAGCAGAGAGGCAGTCTGACAAAATGGCAGCTGACATCTATGTGTGTATGAAGCAAAGGTATGGAAATGAATTTCTCCATGCTGAAAAAAAACGAAGCCATTTACACTCATTGACACTTGCTGAGCGTTTATGGAGACCAAATAGTGAATGTGAGCACAGTGAGGCGGTGGGTGGTGTGTTTCTGCAGTGGCAACAGCAACAATGGGTCATTTCTGCTAGTGCATATTCTTACTAGCATGCAGGCTCTTGTTCATCACTTGTGAAAATGCATAGTGACTGTATTAAAATATAGTGGTTTGTAGCTGAGAATTTCCTCTACCAACTGGCGAATCTTTTGTAGTTTTCATGAAAATAAATAAAAGGCATTAGTTTTGGAAAGTTTTGTATATTCCCCAGAAAGTATTCCAGTGATTGGAAAATTATTTAAAAGATATTTTTATTTTTTTCTTTCTGTTAGATCTGCAACAGACTGCCATTTAGTGTGGGTACATTTTTAAGATCTAGTAATTAACAAGTCCCAGTACGTATTTTTCTTTCATCCTTCTGACATCTGAAAATTAATAACAGCCAGTCTTAATTTCCTGTGTGAAGAAAACCAAACTCTTGCCACAGGTATTATGATTGTGAGCTTTAATCTATTGAAGAACATCTGAGCTCTTTTAAATGACGAAAGCTGAACACCACATTTAGTCTAGATAGAATCTTCACACTTGTGTTGTGAAATTGGTAATATATCCAGTGGGAATATAAATTCTCTGCCCATGACTTTAAAACAGATATAGAGATCTCTTGGAGAAGGCATATGCATCAGGCATAAGAATATAAGACATTTCTCCACCTCTGCAGGAATCAGTTCATCAGATAACCTATTTAAGGAAATTCCCGCATTATAATTTGCCTTTTTGCTTTTAAGCAACCATGTGATAATGCAGAAGCCATGTTCTATGATTTAGAATGATTTAGTTTGCAGGAAGCCCATTAATTTAACCATATTTTCCCATATATTTCAGCACTGTGTCCTGTCATCTGGAAATAATAGAAGCCATAGCAGTAAACTATGAAAGCTAAGAAAAAAACATGCAAGTACAGTTTACGTGGTATTTACTGGTATGCTAATGTTAGCCCAGCCTAACCAAAATTAGGATTTCTTGGTAAACCTGGATTAGCTTTCTAGTGAAAGGGATACTGAAGTGGCAATCAAAAACAAATGTGTAGTAGTTCTATATTTACATGACATCATGAACATAAGCTGTGTGTATGAATCCTGAATCACAAAGACATAGTAAGTGAGCATTTTGTTGTTTCTGCAAAGACATAATATTGACTTTGTCAGTGCAAAATATGAGCAAGATAGAGAAAAGAGGTTATTATACTTCAAGTCTAGTTTTCTTTAACTCTTAAAAAATGTTTTCATTCCACTTTACTTTGAGTATGTATAATTAAATCACCTTTTTTGCAAATTCTGTAAATTGTGACCTTTCTAGTATTCTGAAAAGAAATTTATCCATAAAGTATTTGATTTAGTCATTTCACTGACTTACATTACTTACTAGGAGAGTAAGTTTACTCTCTTTACGGTGTTCTTGGTCAGGCACTGGAATGGGCTGCCTAGGGAGGTGGTAGAATCACCATCCCTGGCAGTGTTTAAGAAATGTTTAGATATTGTACTAAGGGACATGGTTTAGTGAGAAATATTGGTGGTAAGTAGGCAGTTGAATTGGATGATCTTAGAGGTTTTTTCCAAACTTGGTGATTCTATGAGTAAGAATATCAGCCTAAAACTAAGAGAAATTTTCCATTAAGACTCATAACGAGTCTCACATCTTGAATTCTGTAGTTCAGTTATGAGCAGTAAATATAACTGTAGTTGTTGGCCATGGGAATGTGTTTCAAAAGGCTTTAATGTTCCCTAAAGGCAGTACTTTTTTTCAGAGTAGAAAAATAGTCAATTAATGTGAATAAATGAGAATCTCTTCACAGACTAGGATGGAAAAAGAAGGGAGAGGAAAGGCTTTGCAAACTTATTGTGACTCCACTGTGCTCATTATGGCTTGTAGCTTTTAGGAAATAGTGGGAATTAGAAAGTGTTCAAATACTGGACTGGTTCTGATGTTCTGTAGACAACTAAAAATGAAGTGCACCCCTCCCCTCCCCAGTATACTTCTCTACATAAAAATATATGTAACTATTCACCCACACATGTATCTATATTTATGTATATTGTGTGCGATATATATATATAATGTATATACCTTTTATATATATATATATATATATATATAATGTAGATACCTGTATGATGCTGTCTTGTTGTGTTTTGAGTAAAACATGATACAAAAGAGAGGAATGTATCAGAAAATGCTGCAGTGCTTTTCCTACTAACATTATAGAAACTGTAATGACCAATTATGTAACAGATGAGAAAAATTAATATGTATTGGGTATCAAGGAATTAAATCAGATTATTCTTAAAGTAGTTGCATCACAAACTTGATTATTAATTTGCTTTAATGACATTTAGGTTCTTTTGTTTGTTTGTTTTACCAATTCCATACAAGAGATGTAGTAAATAAAGACAGAGAGAAAAAAAGAAAAAAGAAAAGAAAATCCCAGTATTACTTTATAGGGTACAATACAGTTCTTTTATTCTTTCTTTAATGTTTTTCTAATAGTTATATACACATAAGATGACATCAGGGGCAGAGTGGTCATTGGAATTGATGCTAGTGCTGCTGGTCTAACAGATGAATGTTCGGCTATGACCAAATCTCAACACAGCATTAAACAGTGCCAAAAGAAATTTGAAATTAAACTCTCTCTTTTTCCACGCCTGATATGCTTACATTGTTAATTGAGGCCTTCAACCTTTTATACTGCTGAGAGTTATACACACGAATAATCTACATGAAATGAGATTAGAAAATCACTTTAAATTTATGAATAGAGATAGGTCCTACTTAAAACAATGTGGAAAAATTGATAAAGCTGTGAGGAATAAAAAGAGGGATTTTCCTGTAGGACTGTCAGTACACCTTAATCAATAGACAAATAGTCAAAAGTTGAAAAGTGAATAGAGCTGAGGAATAAAATATTTTATTTTCTTCTGTGTTACAGCTTGAATAATATTCTCCACTAAAAAGGTTTATGGCCCATGAATACACTTAGGGTGATCAGAACACCTAACGTGAAGGACAAGTTGACATGAATTTTTATATAATCCAAGCTACTGCATTTAAATGAGCTGAGATAGGAAGTGCAGAAGAAAAGAGATTTTACCAAAGAAATTCTATCCATACCACAGAACTGCAAGACACTGTCAAATTAGAAATTGGGAGTGATATATTTATGTATATATATATATATATATATTTTTATATATATATATATATTTGTTTTAGTAAACTGATCTCTTAAACTGAGGCATATGAAAGCATTATAGGAATGTAATTAAGATTTAGTTTGTATTTTAGAAAATGATTTTTTTCAAATACTAACCTTTATTATATTTTACTAGCAGGAACATATATTTTAGCATAGTTACTAGTAATCTCTAGCAGCCGATCAATGTATACCATTGCTCTCTTTACAGACAATTAGAAAATGAACTGTTCCCTGAAATCCACAAAATATATTGTACCCAATTCATAGATGTAGGATGACAATGAAAGTCCTCCGAAGCAGAATTGTAACCTACTTTAATGATTCCTTTGTCACTGAGCTTAGGAATTTATTTAGTTTTAACAGAATAGTCTAAAAAGAAGTCCATTGAATGATGTGTATAGAAATCGGACATATAAGATATAATCAGACTAACTTAAAGTTAACTTGTTATAAATATACATAAAGCCTTTTATATGAGAGTAAGAATTTAACTTCAGGTGCAGGCTTAAAAGGCAGAGATGTGTAGGTTGCTCCTAAAGTACTAGCTCCTGTTTATTTCCCTGGAAACTGCAACAGATACAAAAAGCACAACATGTCACAGAGCAAATTCACAGTGAGTTTCAACATAGTGACCATCATTAGCTAAGCATTTTCACCCATGATGAATAAAAACCTGCACACTGCACAAGTACCATTTTTTTGTATGGAGGAATTCAGTGACACGCCTTTGCTTCGGATGTACTTCCATGTCAGATAGCATTTTGTCAGGCTGCCTCTCTACTGCCATCTGTCACACAGCAACAACATGTAACAGAACGTTGCTCGGAAGGTTCAGCCCCTACTGCTGTACCACAAACATCCACCTCTGATGTTGCGGGCCAACATAATAAAATAGGAGACGTTACTTTCAGAGCAGCCCTTGTACATCATCTCAACTAGTAGCAATTGATGCCTTATAAGGAGCAACTGAAGGAACTGGAGTTGTTTGGTCTGGGTGTATGGGAACTGCTGAATCATGGCCTGAACCTCTGATTGACCACCTGAGGCAAGCAGTGAGTCAGCCATGGGAACACAGGTGAAGACAATTCTCCTGTGCTATGGGAAGGGATGGTGCCTGGCTCCACCTCTCCTAGACCCATTTAAGAGCTGACTATGGGGGGGAAAGGATCTCTTTTGGCAATTGCTTCTCTTGGAGTCTTAGTGAGCCTGGGACAAGGGTAAGCTTTCCATCCGTTCTTCTTTAGTGTGATAACATGTTCAGATTAATTTTCCTGTATATTTCTTAATTATAACATCCGTATATTCATTGATTACACACTTGGGAAGAGGAGGCCGAGGGGAGACCTTATTTCTCTCTTCCAATATCTGAAAGGTGCTTACAGCATGAGTGGGGTTGGTATCTCCGCACTAGTAACAGGATGAGGGGAAACGGACTTAAGTTGTGCCAGGGTAAATTTATGTTGGATATCATAAAACGCTTCTTTAGAGAAAGGGTTGTTAAGAACTGGAATAGGTTTCTCAGGGAGGTGGTTGAGTCACCATCCCTGAATGTATTTAAAAACCATTTGTATGTGTTGCTCAGGGATGTGATTTAGTGAAGGGTTGTTAGGGTAGTATGGTTAGATTGCAGTTGGGCTTGATGGTCTTTAAGGTCTTTTCCAACCTGAGCAGTTCTATGATTATTTTAAAGGAAAAATACTGATCTGGAAGGGAAATAAAAGATTGAGATTCTAATTTGCATATACCTAATTTTTGCATTATGCTTTTAGCCAAGATTTCTATTCAGAAAGTTATTTAGTTAAATAATTCTATATCTCCCATCATTCATAGTGAGTCACCTGCAAGAAACAGCCTCTAAGATGTAGGAATCTTAGAATTAAGTTCCTCTTCAGAATTCATTATCAGGACTTTGAACTCAAGGTGCAGAAGCAGGCTCTATGTTGTGTTTGCTGGTCCAAGAGCTTAGGAGATCTGCAATTATATTCCTGAGCAGCTGTATATAGCCACAATTCCATTGTTTCTTTTTTTAAAGGATAGTTGTACCTACTCTAAACAGCCAGTAAATCTGAGAAGACAAAAACTTAGGTGAGTTCTGTCACTATAGTAGAAATGGAAAGCAAATACTCTTGACAGACTTTGAAGTTAGAATATCACATGCATGCTCTTGTCACTGTGCTTGTCACATACACAGTGAAATTAAATTTAATCTAGAATTTTTCTTTAGATGTGAAATATGTGATGTCTGGAAAATATCTCAATCCTTACGCACTTAGGCAATACCAAAGATTCTGGCAAAGACTATCTACCAAACTGATGAATAGAGAAACAATGATTGATTAATTTTGTCCATTCTAAACAGTCTCCATCTGCTAGCACATGTGTTCATGTTATTGAAGGCAATAGATAAAATAGCGACAGCCTGGTGTGTATGATTTCTATCCACAGTCCTGAAGAAATCCTCCTTCAACACAGTGAGCATTCTGTAGTGAGCATAGCTTTCACTTCTTATTGAAATCAATGGCGTAGATGGCTGAAGATGAGCAGACTGGAGAAAAAAGATGATGCTGGATTTTACTGATACCGTGTGCTCAAGAAAGTGAAGATGATAATGTATGATTATCTAAGTTTCAGACAAAATATAGATTTCATGTTGTATACATACTATAATCTTAAAACACTCTTCAAGCAAGGGTTTCAGAATTCCTAGCTGAGTACGTATCCTCTCAGAGAGCTTCTTTTCTGAGTCCTTCTTCTGGGTTGTCCAGTATGAAATCCAATTATATATGGCAAGGCAAGCCATGACTTTTTTTTTTTTTTTTTCCCATAAACAACAAAGGAATTGAGATCATTCATGCTGGGAACTTTGTAAAATAAAAAGCTGGAGCTAAAGATTACAGCCAGGTGCAAAATGAGATACTGACTGTTTTAAGTGATGGAATGAAATCTGCTGGAACATCATGTGTGTCTGTCTGTACCATCATGATGGGACTTGAACCAAATGTTCCTGCTCATCTGTTTCTCAAGGCAAAGTAACTCAGACATTTCAGTAATAGCTCACAGTATAGACATGCCTATAAAGGCAATAAATTTGAGTATGACCTTGAGTGCAGCTATCCTAAGGCATCTCATCACTGCACTTCACTAGTGAAGAGAAACATTAGCAATGGATTCAGGAATACACTGTATGACTGGAAAATTATTTTTAGTAATCTGTGAACCCAAAAACATTTCCTAAGTAAAATGGAGGCCATTATTAGAAAGATAAGATTTATGGCACATAATTTTGGAAATATACCCTGTAATTAGGATTTCTTATGGCTTTTACTAGACAGAATGTAGGAATTTGATCTATCACCAATAATATGTATTATTAAAATCGTGTAAAATTTTGTTTTAACAGTGCATATTTATGATAGTAAGAGGGTGAGGAAACAAAGGTGAAATAACTGGATTCTAAATATTGTTTTATTAACAATATGGAGAAGTGTAAGTGCTAAATCTCGGTGTAGCTAGCAGCTCTACCAGTGTTTAGGCTGTGGTATTCTCAGGGGCCCTTATGCTGTCATTAGCAAACTGATGAATCTGCACATCTCTAATATTGTTTTGAAGAATAGTAGCTACGTTTTGCAGAAATGTGCATGTTTTCTCTGAACCCTAATTTTTTAAATAATTTTTTTCTTAAAACATATGCATTATGAAGCCTGAAGTGAAAGTATGCTGTCATTGTTTTCCACAGTAAGCTTTCTGGCAGAATATTTTTCCTGCAGAGGTTCAGTGGCATTAATGCAGCTCTCTGACATATTTAGTCAAAAGTCATTCTCTCATGTTCTTTTTTTTGTTTGTTTATTTTTGAGTCAAATCTACCTCAGTTAACAAACACTACTTTTAAATTTATTCATCTAAATTCCATTTTTTTTTCCTGCAATATGCTTTAAGCTATCATGGGTATGACTTTGTTGCTTTTTGCCATTTAAAACTTTTCACTGAGAGTTCATGTGTTACATGCCATAATTTTATAAATTCAATCCCCACTCTTCTGCACTGCTTTTACGCTACTGACTTTCTAGAATAGGTTCTTATCTTCTGTCTGTATTGCATACAGCACTTAAAATGTCAGGAAAGCACATGAACATATTTGAATTTCAAGTTACCATGTTTATTAATTATAAATAAATACATAGATTTGTAGGACATAAATAATAGGTATTCTGCATGATTTGAGATTACAAATATAGTCATTTGGAGAAGAAAATGTAGGAAGAACAAAGACAAAATTCAGAAAAATTATTTTCAATTATTATATTATTATATATATAATATATACAGAATAATTTGGGAAAAGAAAGCTTAGTTTTCTATTCATCCATTTTCATAGCTAATGCCATCTTAATAGCTGGTGAAGACTCTTAAACTTTGTGTCATTTGTTTACTTATCAATTATTTTCTCCAAACAGTAAAAATACTGACTTAGGTTATAAATATCAGAGATGCCCAGGAAAAAGTACAGAGCGTTTGTTTTATATGTGTATTCCAGATGAAGTGTTAATAGCTTCTGTATATGTAGAGAAAGAAGTAAATGATCTATGGGTCTTTTTATTAGCTAAGTATTTCTGCATTGCCTAATGGGAAGAGGCAGTTCTTGAGGTGCTGAATAAAGCCCCCCAGTGTTGTTATATAGTCAACATTCTACTTTAAAAACTCAACAATTCCATTTTAATTCTCAATAGATATTTTGATTTCAGTTGTTGTTAGAAATGCTTAATTTCTAATATACATGGATTTGTGGAATTTCTTCTTACCTTCCTTAAAAATGTCACAAAAGGACTTTTCTAGTGATTGCAGATCATAATGGACATATCGTAAATAAATTAATTATTTCATTGTCTACTTTGTTAAAATAAACACAAATATTCTATATCCCAAATGGCTCAGGATTCAGTCAAACCATTTGATAACCCACACCTTTTAAAAATATTTCTCTTGAAGGATTTGTTTTTAATACTAAAAAGAATGTCAGCTTTCTATCTCTCTTTCCTACACAGGTGAAATAACTTATTGTCTCCTATTATTCTGGACACTTGAGTAGTGTAAAGCACATATTCATGAATACATTGCAGTATTTTAAAACACCATTTTGAACAATGACTTTGTGATTTGGTGTGCTACTTCTGCATTTGCCAATCTGCAGATGATTAACAAAAAGTTAATTTGGGGAAAAAATAATACATTTTTACATGTACTATATATATATGAAGCTATATGAGCATCAGCAAATACTTTCATTTAAGTTTTCAATAAGTGTATTTTTAGCCTGCTACTATTATTTCTTCAGACAAAATTTTATTTCTGATTTTCTTTAACTCTCATTCCTTTTAAAATCACGTGGGAACTATAAAAAATCACATGAAAAAAATTTTTCCTTTCCTTTTTCACTTTTTCCAAGATATCCCTGAATGAAAAGAAAGTGGAATTTCCTCTCTCCATCTTCATATGCTATTTTCCATTCTAAACAAGAGCAAACTGTTGCTCAGTAATTGCATAGTGGCAAGAAAACTAGACTTTCTTCTGTAGTTGCCACAATTCCTGTATGATGATAAAATTACTTAAAATAGGTGTTCAGATACGTTTGGAGGCACGCTTCATTTAAAAGACTACGTGCTAATGTGCAAAACTTCAAGCATCGACAGGTACAATTGAAATATGTTCCTTGTATCTGTCTTAGCTTTATGGGTAACATTCACTGGTTCACAATATAGAGTAGGACAGAATTCGTAGTTTGCAGGCAAAACAATTTCTTACAAAACAGTATTTGGTAATGTTTACGAAATAATTGGCCTTCTTAGAACTGTATCAAATAACATTACCTGCGCCCAGGTAAGGGGTTGATTTAAACAAAGAAGTTTCATTGATACACAAACGTCAATTCATTAATTGAATGAAGCTTCAGGATATTACAAAATGTTTGTAAGAGGAAATATAATTTCTCTCCTTTCGTTGCCTGTCTTGTATATTCAGTGTGAGCATAATAAATATACATTGTGTATTGTAAGAGTACAAACCAGCAGGTAGTTTATTTTTTTTGTTTGCAGGGTTCTCTGCTGAGGATGGGTGCAACCTATTATAACTGATCATTATCATGAGCTATCAGTTGAAAAAACATCGGTGTATTTCATACTAGGCATATTTCTTTAAAAGAGATACTAGTATAAATTTGTAAATAATAATTTCTTTATCATTCTTTCTGAGATCACAACAAGAAAAATGGCTAACAACCAGAAATCATATGGCACTATATATTTTATTTCAAATTCATCATTGTAACTAATGTGATAATTCACTTAGTGTGTCATGCTGTCAAGGACAGGAATGTTTTCTGGTTACGATGTAACTCATTTTCCCAGAAATATAAGTGGTCACAATTCATGTGCAGACAACTCTGATCATCGCTCTTTCACCTGCATCTTCTGTGATCAAGCTTTTCTATGGTGGTAAAAAAAAAAAAAAAAAAAAAAAAACTTACAAGAAAAAAATGCATACTGTAGTGAAAATAGAAAAAAGTTCACATGAATCTGAAATGCACACATTTTTATGTCAGGATGTACAGAAATCTAAAGAATAAGGGAAGACTGAAGGTCTAAAACAGCCTTAAAGGAACAGCTGTGGGAGAAAACAAGGTAAGAATTGATCATAAAAATGAATATTTGTTGTAGAAAACTTAATGAACACACTGTGAAGCTTTGTAAGTGCCATAGCCTTGCAAATATAATTCTGTTATTCTTTATGTGTAGCAGTAAAGATATTTACAATTAAATGCGGTCATTGCAAAATATGCTTTGAACTCTGAGGTAAATTATACGAGAGCTGATCCGAAAGTAATGTTTTCATCAGAGGCAAGTGTTGGTTGGTGGTATGGCCATGTGACAGATGGCAGCAGAGGGGCAGTCTGACAAAATGGTGTCTGACATGGAAGTGCTTATGAAGTGAAGAAGCATTAAAGAATTCCTCCATGTGGAAAAAATTTGTACCCATTGACATTCATTGATGCTTGCTGAACGTTTGCAGAAACCAATCAGTGGATGTGAGCACAAGGCAGTGGGTGGTGCGTTTCAGCAGTAGCAACAGCTATGTGAAAGGCATACCGTATTTTCAGTGGCCATGTACAGCTGTCACGCTCCAAAATGAAGACTTTCCTGACAAGCTCATCCACACAAATTGGCTAATGGTGGTGACTATGTGGAAAAATAGTGTTTTGCAGCCAAAAATCTGTTCTATCAAATTGTGTTATGGTGCTCTTTGTATCTGTTTTGGTTTCCATAGAAATTAATAGGAGCATCACTTTCAAAGCAACATATATTTTATTAAAGCATTGCCCTTGATGTTCATTTATGAAGTACAGTGGTATCCCCTCTTCTCATTATAGTATTTGTATCACTGCTAGGATGTAGTTGTAGAAAAACAATTTGAAGCTGAAGAGGTTCAAATAAAGGAAATTTTAAAGTGACTGTGATTACACGTAGGTGTTATTAGCATGATAAAAAATGTCATAATTGCTCTTTGTCGTTGCCATATATCTCATTTCCCTATCTGTATACCAGAAAACATTGAAGTGTCTGGTAGAACTCTTAAAAACCTACTATAACAAAAATTTGTTCATCTGTTTTTGCTTCCAGTTTAAGATTACTTCAAATTTAGGGGGAAAAAAATTGCATGGATTATAGACTTCCTAAGGAAATATGTGCTATTTTAATTAACAGAAGTAGCATAAACACATAAAATAGTGTGTTCAATTCACCAATAACATTAGTGTAGTATCTAAGAAGAACACAGGTCTGTTTGTTTTTGACTCATCCCAAGACCTAACAGAAAAGGGTCATGTAGCTGGGGATCATTTAGTAGAGGGGAATATGAAAAGCTCATTGAAGTTCAGTTAAATAAAATTTAAAAAAAAAAAAAAAAGAAATCACCAATATTAAGAGAAAAGCCTTCGGGGACCAGAAGATCAGAAATCTGAGGTCCTAATGAACAGCAGCTCTTCTGCTTCAGGCCTGGAACAGAGTGTCCAGATTCACACAGGTTTGCCAGACAGAGCTAACAAAAGAATCATAGCACTGTAACCAAGGGATGAAGAGAAGCTCAAGAAGATAAAACATTTATCATTGTTTTTATTTTTGTTTTATTTGCTTATTATTTGTTGATTCAGAAGAAAAGTTTGCTTTGGTTAGAAAATTAAAATAATTCACCCAGGCTAATTATTTCATCACCCCAGCAGGACTGGGGGCCGACATAAGACCTTAGACACCATTTCTTTTCAGCTTTTGCTCTTTGTTCAGCAGCACTGTGTTCTGCAATATGTAGCACAAAATAACCATTGAGTTCAGTCTTTTCCCAGGCAGGGTACCAGATCCTACTCAAAACCTCTGTGTGCACGGCTATACTTGGAGATAAGCACTGCTTCATGGTGCAGCATGTTCTCTAGCAAGAGAGCAAGAGGGGTATCTTTACAAATCTACTGAGTTATAGCTAATGTTACAGATATTTAATGTGGACTGGCAGTTTATAACTGTAATGTCCATTTATATTAAAGAGATGCAATGTTACTGCAGCAATCTGTACATAAAAATGATCACACAGTTATTCCTCTCTCACTCCCTTAAAACAGTAAATACAGCATAATTAAGATATGATGTTTCTTCAGGAAACATATTCTCAGCAGTCTTAGAATATTTTTTTCCATTTCAGAAATAAGACTTAACATGAAAGAGAAAAGCAGAACATACAAACTGTAAAAGACTGTTCTATCACTAATATTTGATAAATATAATTAACTATTCCTTAGATCTTTAATAGGGAATGTTCAAATTTATAAGCCCAGGTTTTCATAGTGCCATTTAATTCATGTTCAAGGTAGTGTTTCAAAACATGGATTTGAATGTTTGTTTGTTTTATAATACACTGACACAGACTCTGTGAAAAATACCCCTGAAAATCCTGTACTCAGAAACTGCCTAAATCAGACTTTGATCATGAGTGGAGAAAAAGTGAAGCTTGATTGTTGTCTCTGAATTGGCTGTAATTAGAAGAATTAGGAATTAATATAGACATAAAGTTTTGGGGAAGAATTATTGTTTACTTGGATAGGTGTCATTAACTATTTCAAGACTCCAGTGCCTTAGTAGGCCTTAAGAACTGAAATGATATAAGAAATATTATGAATATGAAATCTGCAAAATGGTGTATGCTCCATTAAAAAATACGTTGCTTGGTAAAAAGAAAGTTATATGCTCTTGACAAAGTCCTTTTGATGGGATGATGTAATAGTCATCCGAGAAACAGCTAAAAAGATGCCTCTGGTCTCAAATTTAATGTAAAAAGTGTGTTGAAATTAAATGAGAGAGAGACTTCAGGCATCATATCACAATAGTGTAAAGATTCAAGTTGACATCTAAGAGACTGCAAGCCAAGTTTCCTTTAAAAAAAAAAACAAGACCTTTTTGATGATTGAGACGAAGAAAAGCAGATATTTATCATGGTATATGTAGATACACTCCTAGACCGAACAATACACTTTGGAGTAACAGCTTTTGGGCATGAAGTGTGTTTTTGTATGTGTATAAATCTCTGTGGTGCTAAATTTGACTGTGGTGATGTGATTACCAATATTTTCAATACCGAGGGATTGGGCATTGGCCTTTCAGGGCAATTTTTACCATCATCCTCAGTATCGTGTGTGTGATGTTAAAAGAGTCTCCTTCTGTGCAGGATTTCTTCTGTCTGTCTAGCTCAGATTAAAAAGCAACAAGTGAGGACTATAAACTGGCATCTATTATCCATTTCTGTGGTATTTCCAACTAAAAACTTCTATATCAGACTGAAAAATATCCCACAAAGATGAATTCCATCTGCTTTTTAAACTAAGGTTTAAGGAGTAATATGGTGCATCCACCATTTATAAGCTGTTTTCCTCTAGTATGCAATTAGAAATGATATAGTCTTACTTCTTTGGAAAGTATTTGTGAAGTTGGACAAAAATTATATAGCAGCATCTCTTCCTAAGCCTTCTCAGTAAAAAAAAAAAAAGTTCAATTCTGGTTTGGTTCAACTCACAATTAATCCTCCTGTATACTCCCCTGTGGAGATATTTTATGAGTTAAAATTATATATAAAAGGATGTAAGAGACTGTTTTAATAGCCTGCCTTTGAAAACCTAATCTGGAAGTGTGCAATCTACTGCTTGAAAGAACTCTTTACTTTTGCCCAGATCTGGTTTAGGGCAGACTCTGATTTTTTTTTTTTTTTTTTTTGAAACATTAACGTGAAAATGCTATGAGAATTATTGTGTGAATTAAATTATAATCTTCTTATCAAAATTAGTAGTGTCACACATATGATTAAAGAAGTTTTTTGCAGTGTTATAAAAATGCTGCATAGCACAAAGAAAAGCATTGATATGAACTTTACTGAGAATATGGGACTGAATTTTATCACCAAAAAAATTTCACATTCTATCATCTGTTTAGCCTAAAATTGAGGAATACTTTTGCTACAGAGTCTGTTTTGACTTCTTTGCAACTTGCTTCTTTTTTTTCCAAAAATGTGTTTTCACAAACTTATGCTCATTCTCTGTACAACAGGAGATATTTCTTTCCAATATATAATAGATGTAGTATTGTCCCTGACCCATGGGTGTTCCAGATGGATGCACTTGACAAGCTGCAGGCATAGAATCTATTTGCATGACCTTAGAACTTGATATGTTGAGTGTCTTAACTTTCTCATGATGCCAACAAGCATGTTTTGATGGATAGGACTAATGAAACATAATTCTGTAGTTATGAAACCCTCTTGTGTTAATAATTGAATTAACTCTCTTTGAAGCTGGCAGACATAATATCTGCTTCCTAGAATAAATGTAAAGAGATATTGAACTTTTTAATGAAAACAAATAGCTGAAACAATATGAGCCATGACCAAAGGTAAACCTACACATGGTTGCAAGGAAAGGCTGCTATGGAAGATAAACTGTTAAATGGTCAATATATGAGAGAGGAGGTTTGGTGGAAAGAAGTATAAATTTGCCCAAGAACGCTATCACAGAAGTATCCTTGAAGATGTGATTCTCAGGAAAAATTATGACAGCTTTGTAACTCTTAAAAAAGGCTACACAAAGCACATGAAATGGTGACTACAGAAATGTTTCCTGCTTCTTTATTCCTGAAAAAAATATTTATAAGTAGACATAGTACTCAAATTTTCTAATTCTAACTAATAGTTTACCTTAAACAAATGACTGAAGAAAGATGTAATATCAAAAATGAAGTAGCTATTATGAATAGAAGTTATATGACATTATAGTATTTTCTACTTATCACTTTGAAATTTCTCTACTGACACCAAGAACTAATTTTTAAAAAGTCATTTCAGCAATTCTGTCATATTTAAACAAAAAGTAATTTTACAGATTTACAGGTGTAAATAACACTGAATTAAATGATCTACTATAATACCAGCTTAAGTCTGCTTCCAGAAAAAAATAAAAGATCAGAAAAGCTAGTACAGATATCTGTTCTACTTTAAATCTTCCCTAAGTTATTTCTCACTAACTTTCCAAGATTTCTCCTTTTAAACAAGCATTAAGCATAAGAAGATTCACTTCACAATAAAATTACTTCACTAACATTTGCTAAAGGTTTTTTTTTCTTTCCTTCTAATTGACCCAAACTGCTAACCTTCAATTATTGAGTTACTATTCTGAATAAAAATTACAGTGCTTGTTTCCTCTGCATTCTTAGATGAAATTCTTAGAAGATGAAACTAGTAAAGTCCATATTGATGTGTGTGATACAAGAATAACTTTGCCATAATAAGGCACCACCTACCTCAAGGTCAGATTATGCTTTGCATTCTTTCTACAAGGATGTGGAGGGCGATTTCTGCCAAGAATGCAAGAAGAAAAAGAATATTTTTGAAGGTTTCTCAGTGTTTCAGTAATAGAGAGTAGTAATGACTGCAGTTCCAGATTTTAAGTTTCTTCTCTCTTTGCAAAGTAGAATATTTACTTGCTAAATAGTTCCCCTGTAACTGATTTTAACTGCAAATGTACAATATTTGTTTTCAAATTTTTACTGTTTCATACCAAATACTGAATAAAATGGGAAAATAAACTAAAGACTATGCAATATGTTTTGATATTCCTGATTCCATCAGGAATATTTTTTTTTCAGTAAAAGCAGAGATTTGAATATATCCCTAGCTTTGCTTGCAGGAACAAAGCAAAAATGCCACAAGTCAGATAGTTCAGTTTTGCAGTGAATTTGTCTGCAGTATTTTCTTGTTCTGTGTGTTTTCCCTGAAGTGCTTGATTAAGAGGAGGGAACTTTGATTCACAATGGTACATGAAAATGTATTAGTCTTGATTTTTGCAATAGAGTGAACAGGGCCAGTCACAGAACTGGAATTAACAGAGATTCAACATTTATTCAAATACCTGCATTGATTTGATAGTCTTTGAAGCGTACCCTAGATAATGAGGTCTTGTGAAAAATAAGGACTCAGTGATTTTAACAAAAATTTAATCTAAATTAGAAACTAAAAGAGTAAGGATCTTGGGATTAGTATTTTTGAACTTACTGCTGTTCCTATTGAAGTAAGAGCTCACTTAGGAGGAGATATTTTGTAGATGCAGATGTTCTGCTTTGTACACTGAGTTCTATCTAGCATAAAGAGAACAGCCAGGAGGAAGTGAGTGCATGACCTTGTCCTGGCTGATGAGAAGCTGGTGATGTATCTAGCTGACATGAGCTGAGAAGGGCATCTAGGTCCTGCACTTTAGATGCAGCCTTAGATTAATAATAGACAAACTGATTTAAAATGAAAGAGTTCATCAGAGTTAAAAAAAAATTTAAAAAATTGCAGTGTTGTAAAAAAATATTTCCCTTTATAAATTAATGTAAAAAAAAAATCTTAAGTTCCTTTATCATTATCATGTAGAAGTTGAATGCCAGTTAGAATAAAGGAAACAAAAGTCTTTTTTTTCTTCTACAGGAGAAGCTGAGGCATCGTGTTGAAATGGAGCAAAGGGAACTAATTTGAGCTATCCAATTGTACAACACTTCTGAGCTGCAGTTTCTGAAGCCTACAGTAATTTAACACGTGTCATGGAGCACTTAGAGATGTAATAAAAATCCTGTTTATTACTAGTGCAGCTCTGGGCCAAAGCATTCATGTGAGACTCATCTGATCCTTATAGTTGATGACCTTAGAATCTATCTCCATCAGGAAGAACAAGAAGATTTATTGTTCTAGGGATTTCTAAGCCCTGCAATACTTTCACAGGCAGATTTTATATAAATATGATTGTTTACTAAAGCTTAGACTCTTCAGAGTGTCTCATTGTAGCCCTCTGCAGACCTAATATTGTTTTAGACAAATAAGAGTTTTACTGCCAGCACAATTTCCCCCTCCTTTTTACAGATGGTTACTCTCCTCCTGAGAACAGAGACAAAGAATGGATAGGGTTGGGTGCTTTCAGTCATAGATTTCAGCACAGAAAATTCAGCTGTCAGGTAGCACAGTTTTCCCTCTTTGTTCCAAATCTCCTCTTAATTTGTCTTTACAAAAGGAAGATATCTAACCAGTGTAACATGCTTCATTGAAAAATCAGATGACTAGAATGGCTGAGACCTGAGCATGAAGGAGATATGAGTAAACCTACACCACAGAATTTGCCATCTTTCCAAACTCCTTCCACTCCAAATGTTCCTGTATAGAGGCTGTGAATTTAACTCCATGAAATTTCTTGACTAAAGTATACCAGCTTCTCTCAAGCTTTTCCAAAATAAATGCCCCAGCAGTGCAAAAACTCTTGCAAGACAAACTTAGGAAAATAAATTTTCTCACAAATTCTTTTCCAGAGGCTCTGTCCAAAGAGTTCTCTCAGCAATTTTTTTTTTTTTTTTTTTTTTTTAATAATTAGACCTTGCCCTTTGGGTAGGGCTGTAAAGCATTGGATGAGGGCAATGAGAGCTGATCTGTCTGATGTACCTGGTACCACCTTGTCCTTAAAACAGATTTCAAGCCTGGATCATACCACTTACCTAATTAATTTAGCTTAAGGCTGAAGCTAATTGTGCATGTTTTCTGTCCCTAAACTTGGTTCTTTATAGACACTAGCAGCTATGAAAGCAAGCCATTAATGCAGTAGTGAAAATTATTTCCTCAAGCTCTTCTTTAAGTTTTGTGTTTGTTGCTGCACTACAGTAATGTGAGCTGTCCTCCACATCTGTTAACTCAACAATGTGACAGTTTTGTGACTGTGGAGTTCTAGTTCCTCCTGCTTGTTTCCTATGCTGTATATGCCTTTGCACATACACTTGCACTGTGTCAGACAGCTAGATGTTCTTGTTGACTGTAAAAACAAATATAGCCTAGTGTTATATTAAAGGCAAATATCAAAATCTCTAGGATAGCATACTTCCTTAAGATATGTTGGCTTTTTTTCTTCTTTGTTAGTTTTCTCCTTTTAATACCAGTTCAATAGAGTACTATAATTGCTAATGTTCATGCAAGCAAAAGTTGATTTTTTCTGATTTTACTGGAGCCTCTAGTGACGAAAGCTATTAGAATCAGTGTTATAGCTATTCAGGAACAAATACTGCCTACACAAACAAACCTATAATGAAATGATTTATTGACTCAGAAATGCTCCCTAGTATTTGAATTTATGATTTTCTTTTAATCAGAAATCTTTATTTCTTGCCTTCCTTTGTTCCCAGCTTTAATATAATAGAAAGCTTCACCTCATAATCTTTCACAGAAGTTGCAATGAGATAAAACTTAGTGTACCAGCTCTGAATACTGACATGCTACATTCAGTAGAAGTTCTCGGAGCCTTTAAGCCAAAATGCACAGTCCTTTGCATCCCTCTCTATTTTACTTGTCAGTGCAATTTCCTAAGGGAAGTGTGGGAATGGGTGGAAGAAGGGGGAGATGCAGCCCTGAGGACTGCACTCTGCATACTGATCAGGAAGCACATCCTTTGGTGTCCTTGGATTTTCTCCTCAGTTGCAATTAGGGGAGCTCTTCATCAGCTCTGTGTTGTTGAGAAAGCACTGTGATCAGAAACCTTGCCTACTGTATTAGCTGATACAATGGAGGCTTAAAATGTTGAATGATGCAAGCTTGTACAACCAGTAATACTCTTATATCATCCAGGGAATGAGCAAGGCACAAATCCTGTGCAACACAAACATGAGTTTTGAGTGTATCAAGTGAAGGTATACAATTAAACCCAAGACACTATCCTGAATGTCTTGCGACCTACAAGTGATCAAAGAAGGAAAACAGAATTGGGATAGGAACGAAGAATGGCAGAATATTTCAATCTTCATGATCAAAGTGGATATAGAATAATCAATCTTTAAAGCCACAAATAAATGTATTACAGGATGAGCTATTTACATCATCTTCTGATAACCAACCTAAGCCAGTTTTCTGACAGTACTGTAAAATCTTTAAAATCACACAAAAATTAACTGAATTTCAATTTGAAATGTTATTATAATGGTCTACATTTTCTTGCACACAGACTATTCTATTCCTACATTAAACAGTGACAAAAATGAGATGTGGCTGGCATTCCACTGAGGTCCAAATTACACAGTATTTAAAGTTTCATTTTGCTAGTAAAGATTTACAACATATTCTACAAATACTAAACATTTGAAAAAGAACAGAGAAGACATTCAGCAGTCTTATATCATATTTAATAATTCTTCTTTGATTCTGCATTCCCTCAGTCTTAGATTTATAAACATATATAAAGAAAAGGTCAAAACAACACCTAGAAGAAAAATTTCTTGACCAGGAAATGGAAATGCAGTCATTTGTATACTGATGAGTGCATCATTCACATGGCTGAAGACATAAAAAATGGTTGATGATTACAAAAAAATATTTAATCACCTCATACCATATTTGAGGTAATTTTTTGCCTGTGCTTTGACGTGTACATTTCAGTTTCTCCATGTATTTGCCAGCTTCTGTTTTGGGTTTTGGTTTTTTGTTTTTTTAAGTATACCGCCCTGACAGACAGCAAAAACTATAAGTCTTCTGAGTGAGACAGGAGAATTGCTTTTCTGTAAATCCATTACACGTGTGCTTCTACTGTTGTGCTACAGGGTTATCTTTGGAGAGAAAAACTTTTTATAAACACCTAAGAGCTGCATACTTCCTTAAAACTGGCTATTTTAGGAAAAGAATAATTTTCTTGAGAGAGACCTACACATCTCTTTACCTTACACTTGGTCTTTAACCGACATTTTTACTTTAACTAGAGGGAAAAAAAGTTTCCCCCCCCTACACCTCTGCCGTTCAGCTGCAGAGGGTCTTGTTTTTTTTAATGTATGTTTAACTATTCTATATTAAGTCACTGCTCTTCCTAAACCTGTATTTTAAAACCTTAAGTATATACTTCTGCAAATGTCTATTTAACCCTTCAAGTTAATTGGTTTCTGTTAGGTTTTGCCTATTGTTTTCAGGGAAGCAGTTTAGTTTGGAATTTTAGAGTGTTTTCCTAAAGCTAACATTCAGCTCCTAATCTTGATTGTTAAATATTAATTTATTGACAGACCACACTCTGTGTGTCATAATGTGTCTAATATTTCCTGTGCTCAGAGAGGACCAGCAAAGACTCAGGTCAAGGAACTAATGCATGCTAAGCTCTGGAGCAATTCTCTCTTTCTTTTTTTTTTTTTTTTTTTTTTTTGTTTTTAATATGTATTTATATAACTGTTGTGCCTAGCCAGGTCAGAACCCAATTACATTAAGTGCTGTATAAATATTAACATCCACTTCATTCTTCACAAAGTTCTTGACCACAACAAAAGGTGTGAAAGATAATAAAAAGGCGCAGATTAATTGAGGACTTTGGAGTGATGTCATCATGGTGGTATGCCTAATTGACCCAGGAAAAATAGTACAATATAGATACTCTAATAGCTATTCTAAGCCTTAGTCAATTCTTTCTTATTTCCCCTTTCTTTCTTTTTGAACCATTGTTCCTCATATTAAGATTTCCATCTGCATCAAGTGCTGTAACATCTTGCCAGATCATTCATTTCTTCTTTAGGCTGTAAATATTTTAGTAGCTTTTATCATGAATTTGATTCACTTATTGCAATATATTTTTTTTTCCCCCCCCACCATGCAATTAAAACCAGCTCTAGTTTGAAAATAACTGTGGTCTTGCCAGGCAAGCATATCTAAGCCTCTACTAAGTCTTCCAGCCTTACAGAAATTCATAAAGCTTAATTAAACTCAAGAAGGAAATGTCAATGGAAAAAAAATCTTAAAATTTTAAATCTTAGAGGAAAACTGAATAGCCACAGTCACTTTTTGGTCTGAAAATTAAGGTATATGCAAGGAAAAAAAAAATTTTAAAAAAATTGCATATATGACTAAAATACTTTGTTTCAATATTTATTCTTATTATCTCACATTCTATCTATTTTCTTATGTATTAATTGAAAAGTTATGTTGTTTCACTGCAGCTTTCAAAGTCTGTATTCTGTTGTAAATTCCTATATGAATGCTGCTCAGTAAGTATCTTTGTCGTCTGCAGTAACCCAGGGAGACAATTTTCTTGCTTTTTTTCAGATAGTGGAGTAACATTTTCACAAACAGCTCACTGAAGAGCAAAGCTGCACCTCTTTGGCAATTGCTATAATTAGATATTTCTTGCACAATGCTTCAAACATCTCAGACTGGGCAAAGATACACAAAACAGGTCGATCTCTTTGAAAAGATTTATCAGCAAAAGAAACCTGAACTTCAGTTTTAGTAACATGGTGTTGTTCTAAAAGGTCTCTTAAAAAAATAATAAAATCAGAATGAAATAAAAGACATAGGAAGTGTTAAGACTATACTACAAATTTCATTGGTCTCTAGCATTGAAAATGGCAGAGTACAACAATACTTAAACAACCTAAAATTCAGAATTTGAAGAAGACAAAATGTATTTTGTTAATAAGTACTATTTCAACCTGAGAAAACAACAGTTTGAATTTGTACATTTCTACTTTCCAACATCTTGTGAACTGTTCTAACCCTTAATGCTGAGTTTGATGAGCTGTTAATGAAGTGTCACCCCCAATGAAGTGTCACCAAAATTCCTTAAAATAAACTCAATCTATTTGACCAGAGGGTATTTGCAGAATTTTTTGGTAATTTCATATGTTTAGTTGTTGTTTGTTGCATACAGCAACAGGTTTAAATGTGAAGGTGATTTTATTGTATGGCAGTTTTTTTTAGTTGTTAATGATGGAATTCCTTGAAGACTTTTAAAACAAATAAGTATTTTTATTATTCTCTCAGTAATGTCCAAATGTAAGTAAGATAAGACCTGCAGACACACAATCTAATTAATTTAAAATTACAGTTTGGATAAAATTTCAAAACAAGCAGCAGTATTTGTCGAGGATTACTCTGCCTTCTGTTGAGCTGATTGCTTTATCTTTTTCCAAATCCAACAAAAGTCTATCTGTTCTTTTCAGAGTCATTATCAAGAATTACAAAAAGAAGTGATGTTATGTAGTAAATGAGTAATCAGAATTTTGTCTTAATCATTAAGGATTCCATAGTAATGTGTAAGTCACCATTCTTGTTTTACTTAACTTTTTTGTCCTCTACTTATTCTGTACTTTACTATTCTTGAACATTTTAAAGATTTTTGCCCTTAAATCACTTGTTTCAGGAAAGGATAACTTACAAGAATATTAACAAAATCAATTTCTTCTATTTTGGTACATCAGTTTGCCATTACAAGGCAGGAAAATCTGAAAGTCACTGATATTTCTTGATGTTGCCTTTGACAGAAAACAAGAAACTTCTCTAGGTGGGACAGGTAAGTGTCAACAAACTCTCAAAAAAATATGGAAATATGTGCTGGTGATACATCATGTGTGGTAACTATTAATAATTGCTTTCTGGTGCTCCTATTTCTGCTAGGCTGCTGCAATACTAACTGGAAGCTACCAAAGAAGAGGAGTCCTGGTAGTCTACCCATTTTCATCTATATGGTCTTTTCAAAATTTTTTGCTACTACAAGCTGACCTCAGTTGCACAAAGAAATTCTCTCATGGCATCAGGATCCAAACTGCATGGAGCTTTCCAGCTGCTTCTGCTTGCGGAGCATAGAGAAGTACTGGTAGCATTGTTGATACCACTGCTCTTCTCGATAGTTCATGATAAATAATATTTATAAGCCTAGTAATGGATGGGAATGTAAGTAGTCCTCGCTAGATCATGTATGAAGCAGAGCTGGTGTTAATTTCTGAGGGAGCTGCTTCCTCTGCTTGCTTGACTGGTTGCTATGGTTCAGAGAAAGAGCAGTTGCTCAAGGAAAAAGAGAGAGAAACCTCTAACCAAAGGACATGAAAACCATTAGTCTTAAAAATTGATTAACTGTTAAGGTAGAGATAACCTCCGTATATTCCTCTCGCAAAGCTGACAGAGGAAATAGAAAAGATGGGAGAAAATAAAGGACAGAAACATTATTTTGTTCCATTTGGTCAGGTAAAACTTACATTCTTTACACTATATCTTTCATAAGCTTTAATGAATAACCAAAATGTGGTTTCAATGACAGTACTACTAATATTTTTTGAGTTGGAAGGGGCCCTTGCAAGCCATCTAGTCCAACTCCCCAGTAATGAACAGGGACACCTATGACTGGATCAGGTTGTTCAGAGTCCCATCCACCCTGACCTTGAGGACTCCACATCTGGATGCAGTACTCCAGGCAAGGTTTCACCAGCACAGAGCAGAAGGGCAGGATCATCTGCGTTGCCCTGATGTTCATGATTCTTTTGATGCAGCCCAGGGTACAGTTGGCTTCCTGGGCTGTGAGGACACATTGCTAGCTCATGCCCAGCTTCCCATCCACCAAAAGGTTTCTTTCAGCACAGCTCAATCCTTTCATCCCCCATCTTGTTCTGATAGCAGGAGTTGCCACTACCTAGGTGCAAGAATTTGCACTTGGTTTTGTTGAACCACATGAGGTTCACCTGGGCCCACTGCTGTAACCTGTTTGAGACAACTTTTCTGCTTCCTCTTCTGAGTATTGACAAAGAAGTGTGGTATTTCAGATGCTGCTGCATAGTAAGTATGGAGAAATGCCATTTGTTTTACAGGAAAAAGATTCCTTATAAATAAATTAATGTCTTTAATAGTTTCTTACTTAAAATAGCATGTTTCTTATGTTGTAGAATGCTGTGAAAAACCACAGCAGAACAATATTTTAGTTTACAATTTTTCTCCAGAAATAGCTTAAAAAGAAAATTCCCAGTGTATAATTTTACCAAGTTCTAATTAACTAGCTCTACTCCAAACTAAACATGGGGTAGAAATAGGAAAAAAAATCTAAATATTTGAAATCAGAAGAAGTAGGTCATTTATCTGTAAAGAAAGTGAAAAAAACTTAGCAAAGCAGTGGATGTAAATGCTTTATCATGTAGGAAACGTAACTAATGAGAAAATTCAGCAAAACAGAGACATGGGAAAGAAAAACTGCTCAGAGAAGTATAGTTCATGAATTGACCTGTATCCTAAAAAAGCAATGTATCTTTTATGTGACTGTTTTCATCTTAAAATTGTTTAAAAAGCTTTCTAATAGCATATTGGAGGTTTACAAAAACTGTTTTTATAGAAAGCCACTGTGTTCCAAAATTTCTTGAATTTTTTTTTTCTTTATAGAAATTATAGTGTTATCTAAATCATTCAGACAGTTAGAGGGCAGCGATTTAACTTTGTAGTTATAGATTATATTAGTGATGGAATTTCCACAACTTCTCTTGGCAAAAGAGTCCACAAACAAATGTGTATAGCTGTTTGGATACCTAATCCATTTAAATTCAAAATAACTGAAAAGCAGATGGATTCTATGGTTATCTTTGGAATAAATACTGGAACAAATAAGAAAGTTTTACTCTCTCTGTTAGTAGCACCTATTATAAAGATATATCAAGAAACACTGAGAGTATACTATCAATATAGAGAAATATTGAGGGCATTCTAATAAGTTTGTAAGAGCCTAAAAAATGAGAGAGAAAAAATGAAGCTGAGAATAAGTATTCATTTTTCTTCAATCTTCATAGAGTTTTTAAGTGCTTGAAGTTTGTTTTTACTTCATAGCTCTTTAAAAATATAGATGTAAAAAATTGTAATTGAAATTGTTTTTTGTCATTTGATTTGTAACTCAAAAAAAAAAAAAAAAAACCACCCACCCAATAAACTGTTAAAGCTATTCAAATTGCTTTGTATGTACCCATTGTTCACTGCTGCATCTGTCTCAGTAAAGTTTACTCAACCACCCTCCCCTTACAGACATAACAGCTCATGTAATTTTAGAAGTATTTTCTTTTGCTTATCCATATATTTAATTGTTACTGTTTTCAAACTTGTTACTATAGAGTTCATCTAATCTAGGGAGCTTTTTGTGAAGTTAAGTTTAACAGCATCTTCACTTGCCCTGCAGGTAATCAAAGATTATCACACAGCGTTTTTTAAATGCTCAGATTTATTCCTACCATTCCCCTCTCCTCTTCTTTTTCCTTCCTTCATTCCATATTCAAAGAACAGGTTCATGACAATTCTTAATAGATTATTCAAATTCATATCTTACAAGCTTGGAGTTGTTGTTGTTGTTTAGTAAGTAGCACTTCTATATTATTGGGTGCCATTTGAATGAAGTCCAAAGTGTCATAGTCAAACTGTTGCTAAGATATTGGAAAAATAAACAGTAAATGTGAGCTTCAGTATTCTTAAAATTAGATTTTCCTCTATATACTACGTTTGGCCATACATTTTCCAAAATTATTATTGATCTTTGATGCTTAAATTAAGACAATATATGTCACCTTATTTTTTCAAAAACTTTTGAAAAATACTCATATCCTACTTTCCTTAAAAGTAACATGTCTCCTGTGGAAACAGTTAAGATCCATATGAACCCTTTCCTGTCTAATCTACTGCAGGAAACTTCTTTAGCAGTGAGATTGGACCAGGTGATCTCCAGAGAGGCCTTCCAACCCCTGTGATTCCGTGATTCAGTCATTACAATCCTGTAAGTACTAAGAAAACTTAAATTGAAGAGTTTTCTTAATAATTTAATAAGTGCATTTGAGGAAGATATTTTTCTCAAAGTGTCTGTCAAATGTGGAATAGGGGATGAGGCTGTTTTGCTTCTCTATAGATCTCAACAAATGAGTCCAGCTGCAGCCATAATATTTGCAAAGTATCATGAAAATTAGCAAGTTAATTTTCCAACCCTCTCTGTGCTGTTCTTGTTTCTGTGAAGATCAGCTTTCAGTAATATTTTTTCAGCATAGAAAGCCAATTAAGCTACTCATTAGATTATCATGACCTCATCTATCCAAGTAATATCTATGCTTATTTAAAATCAAAATCATTTTATCTTATATGTTATGTGAGAAAGAAGTGATTCACGTAATCTAACAGATGAAAAAAGATATTCACTGTCCTCACTCACAGATTTCCAAAAAGCTTTAGGATTGTCTTGTATTTTGTGTTTTCTGTTGAACACGTAAGCTAAAATCTCATTTTTTAGTGCTCAGTGGGGATCTTTCCAAGAAATTGGAATTAACTGTGAGGTGTCCCAGGGCAGGAAAGATTATTTTGATTAATCTACTCTAGAAAATTCTAAAATTCTGGAAAAATATTTTGTTAAATCAATAATAATCTGAAAAGGGAAATAAGAAATTTTTTCTTGTCAGTCAATATTTAGGACATTTTTTCAAGCATCTAAATAATTAAAATAGGCAAGTTTAAAGCCAGTGACCCGAATCTAATCTGCACTTAATTAAAATGCTACAAGTATTTGAAGTGTTAGAAAGTCTAAACAATTAGTTTAGATTTTCTGTCCTGTCACAGGAATCCGTGTAGAGTTCCTGTGCTAAGTAAGCAGTCATTTGCTGAGGTGTTTAAGAATAAATAGTATGTGAAGATCAAATGTCTGAAATCGGATTTGATTTCAAAATGTCAATATTTTTTTACAAGAAAAAAATACCTACATAAGTAGATTTTGGAGTGCCCATGTATTGTTAAAATTTGCAGTTCTGAAACAGTTTGAAGTATGACTTTAATATTTTTAGCAAAGAAAAATGGAGAAAATTGCAGCAATGTCAAGATTGTTCTTTTCAGAATGTTAAATAAGATTTTTTTTTTCTTTCTGAAGAAGCAAGAGGATTCTGGCATTAGAGATTTTCTGTTTCTTAAATACAAAATGGATGAAGCCATGTAATGTCCAGTAGACACCATTCTCTGAAAGAGTGGCTGGAATCCAGTTTTGTCCCACTGAATACTCCAACAGTCATGCTCTGCAGTGTCATTCTTACTCTTTTCCTGAACTAATATTTAGTTACATGAAGTTGAGCCTTTTTAAAAGGAGATTGATATTTGCTCATTTCAGAATATCCTACAAGCCAGGACCTATACTCTCTTGAAATGTGGAAGAGCCAAGCTCAAGTCTTTGCTGTAATTCATGAGTAAAGAAAGTTTTGATCTCAGCATTTCAGCACAGCAGATAAGTTTTTAGCAACTTCGTTACAGGCTGTTGGTAGAAGTAGCCACTGTCTATTCCAACATTTTTGGTGAATGACTGAAAAAAGCTGGTGAATCCAGCTGCTACTTTTGCATTTCTCTTGTTCTTAATAAAAAATAACTTAAGATGCATTATTTTTCACTTCACTTAGCTAAAATTTTTATTCATTGAAAGAAAAAATTAGAGGAGGAACAGGAAACAGTTTTAACACATCTTGAAACTTCTTATTGAAGCACAAAATAATCACATACACCATGAAGGAATTTGAACACTTCTAAGGAACTGCCTGGACTGACAGATGAGAGGTGTATATGTGTGTAGGGTGACTATTTTTGAACAAAAATGTGCCTAAAGATCATCTTCATAAGGTTAAATATAATGCAGTCTTGATTCTAACTAAATCAAACCAAGGTTTAGAGGAAGTCAGTTTGCCTGTCTTTCATTTTGAATGAATTAATCATGTTAAGTCCCTACTCTACTTGTGTTTGTAGGCAAAAATTTGCTTTAGGTGATGGGAACTATAGTGGTTACACAGGTTTCTGCATGAGCAGCAGAAGATGAACAAAGACTCTCAAACATGAAACAAGGCAGTGTTTTTGAGACTAAAGTGGGCAGAACACAAAACTGAAGAAAAAAAAAATTGCCGACCTTATTGATAAGTCAATCAGTGTATCAAAACTGCCATCATAACTCACTGGAACTTTGAGGGAACTTATAGCATACTGACCAAAGTCTAACCAGGCAACAAACTCTACTTATATCTCATTTTGAGATGCCAGTAACGTGCTCCCACACGCTAGTATCAGGAAGCTTTTTTGATGCATTTCTCCTGCCTGTTTCCATTTTTATTAGTCCGGTATCTTTCAAGAGTACTTGCAGAGATAGTCATGAAGGATAATTTTTTGATAATCAACATCTTTCTCTATGGTCAGCTCTACGAGTGTTATTTTACTGATGCAAAACTGTCCATACCAGACATCTAAACTTGTTTATAGGCAAGATAAACACTTTAGAAACAAGTTTATCCTACAATTCTCTGAAGTAACAAACAATCTTAGGAATGAAATATGCTTGTTCTCTTCCTTTTATATGCTGTTCAGACATGTTTCAGAGCAAGAGAATGGCTCAGTCTTCCACTTATCAAAATTGTGCTTCTTTTTACTGCTAAGTGATCATAAATAACTATATGTGAAAAACTTCACACTAAACAACAAAGATTAGATGAGGCTTTAAAATAAACTTAAAAAAACATTTAACAATGTTAGCACAGATTATATAGCTTGAGATGTTGACTTTCTTGGCAACGGTTGCTATGTAAGGTAATCTGATTTGATGCCATCAACTATAATGAGTGCATATTTCAGGATTATTGCACTACATTAAGAAAAGAATAATGCAGAAACTCTAAACAAATAAGTACAACGAATTTCAGCAGTCAAATGAAAAGAAATAAAATGGGGAGTTAAAACTTCAAAAGGAAAAGAAAAAGCAAAGTGTTCTGCATTGACTGCACTTTGGAATTTATTTCAGTAAATTCTACATCAAAACCATTATCAAATGATAGCTGTGAGAAAATGTGTGTAAGAAACTATGATTCTGTCTTTGAGAATCTTCCATTAACAAGAAAAAATGTTTTGGTGAAATTCACTTATCCTTTACTCACAGATTTCTTCAACGTTTCATTGTTCAGTAGCTTGTGGAAACTAGACTAACATTTGCTGCATTTAAGTTCATTAATGCACTTTACATTCTTCCATGGTTCTTACTGATTGTTTAGGAGACACTGCCTTGACTTTTATAGTTTGTATTCATTCACACTTACTACCCTATCATTTTTATAGCAATGTGAGATTTAGCTACATTTGATAAGGAGGCCGTGATTCAGATATGATTTTTGTAAGTGTTTTTCATTAAAGTAAATTTTATCAAATCTATATACATCATTTATACATGACCTAAGAGATTTTCAGAAATTGTTTTGATTCTTATTCAAACCCAATATTATAAAATTGGAGATAACAAACTTTTTATGAGTAACCCTTATAAGATGTGTGTGTCCTTACTTTGGCTGTAATATGAAAACATACCTCTCAGGACTGTTATTTGATTCTAGAGCTGATTATCTAGTAATTTGGTTCTGCAGAAATATGAAACTAAAATACTGATTAAGAGAAAAAAATACAAGCAAAAGCTTTCCATTTTTTTTAGGCTTGTTTAAAAGTGTTGCTGATACTCCATGTCAACTTTTATTTTTAACCACATCATTCACCTTTGTACATTTTCAAATTATAACCTTTCAAGAATTCACATATTCTTAATATTTCTCTTCAAATATTTAGTTTTCCACATTAAATATTTAGGGAATTTAAATTTAATTTTTCTTCACCATTGATTATCTGTATCCCAACAACTTTTCTACACTTCTCCTTTCTTTGAAGTAAACAAATAAAGCTGTAGGTCTCCCTGGCTTCTCAAGTACTATATATTACAGCCACTCTCAGCTTAGCCCCTTTTATGAACACTTCATGGTTTTTGCATTTTGAAATGTCAGAATAATGGAGATCCTTTGTTACAGACATTGTAGTGCTCGTACTTCCTGCTTCAGATTGTCATTCAGACCTGCATTCTTCAAAAGTTTCCCGCAATTATTTTCTTGGCATTTCTATCTTTGTCCACTTCAGTCTAAATGGTTTATGTTGGCAGGAAATTTGCAAATGTCATTCCTTTCTTCTGATATTCTCCTTAAATATATACTATACCACATGCTCCAATCCTCCTGAATTACTCTTTAATGGGCTTTATACTGTTTTATCTTAGGTCTCTTGTCAGACTAAGCTAAAAGTCATTTCTTTGTAATTCATCATGTTTTGGTTAATAATAATAATAATAATAATGTTCATTTTATACCTACATTTCAGCTACTGTGTTCATTATCCCTTCTTGTATCTGAAAAGAAACAATATTTCAAAATGCTTTGGCTCCTTTTCTTTAGGAAACCATGATGTTTTTCTTTCCACTTGTTACTTTTTCCTTCATTGCACCAATCTGCTTTAACAACACTTACCGGCCATCAATTTCCGTCTGTCTCTTCCTTTCTCATTCAGATGCAGCTTCTGTTCAATAGCTTTCAGCTTCCACCTGTGACTGGCAGGAAAGCTGCAAGTACATCTCTGCACCTTCTTCCCCATAGTCTCAAGAGGAGATGTCTGAACCACATTTTCAAAAGCTCAGATCTCCACTCTTTGTCATTTATACCCACATATACATTAGCTGCCTTCCCTTGCCATCTAAATTATCTTATCACTGAGCTGTCTACAACTCTCTTTAGTGTAAAAATTTCATTTCACAGCAAGTACTGCACTTTCCCTGTCAGTTCTTTAATTACAATGTCAGGAAAATTGGTGGCAGTTGAAGAGGAAAGGATTATTTCTCTTATACTTTGAGGGTGGAGGTTGTGTGTGCTGGGAAGGGGAGAGGGAGATAAACGCAGTAAAGAAAAAAAACTGTCTAAAAAGAGGAGAAAATATGTCTTTTCCAGGACAGTCTCTAAAAGAATTATTTGCACTCTTTCCTAGACTTTCAGACTCTCAGACACAGCAAAGTGTCTACATATCTCTAAAATCATCGTTAGTATCGCAGATCATTCAGGTACTGTCTTTAATTTTGTTGGTACTTTTTAACTTGTCATTAGAAACAGGTTGCAGAAACTTTCCTCTGAATACTTCCATCCAAACAAAAGCACTTCTTTGTTCATTTAAGTAAACACCTCATAGCTTCTGTATTTCTCTTCTGTGAAGAGCTTTACAATATTTTGCATCTGCTCCATCCCTCTTTGTTGAAGTGATCCTAGAACTACTTAACTACATGAGAAGATATTACTAAATCTAGATCTGTGGTGAGTTTTCAGTATTGTACCTCCCATCTTCACTGTAAGTGGTGGAAGGATGTCAGTTTACATTGTTAAAGATTTAAGAACCAAAGATATGAATCTGGAAAAGTCTGATGACTTAATTTTCTGTGTCACTAAGCACAGAATAAGTAATTTTCTTACTGAGAGTCAGATCTTTTTTTTTTTTTGACCGTCTCTGCTACTTTTCTGATAATTCTTTGCAGAGCATGGTGCTGCACAAGATCTTAACTACAGATGAGATATTTTGTCATTTACATTTGAAAGATTTTCTGTGCGTATGAACCCTGCAGGAGTTACTGGAGAAGTGATGATGAAAGGATACATTTGTGATAACAACCTAAGTGTTTTGTTATTATCATTACTTTTGATAGACAGACAGAAAAATAGATAAATACTTTACCTCCTCCTCTGTAAAACATTACTTCCAATTTTTTTCCCCATGGATGTCAGAAATCTTCTTTATTTCCTGTTTGCGAGTAGCACTCCTTTTGGTGATGATACAGTGAATCAAACATATTCTGAAGCAGGACATTATTCTACCTAACAGATTTTCAAACAAGTTTATGTGTGTCTGTGTGTGTGTCTATACGAGCATATAAATTTTAAATTTTTCTTTATTTACTTTCAAATGTTCACATGTACCATGAAAACCTAGCTCATGATCAGGATTATGAGAATCTTCCTCAGATATTCACTTAGATGTGAGAAATCAGTAGCATACCATTTCTATTACAGGGATATGTGCAATGGTAAACGTAAGGGCTATGATTGCTTGTCTGTGTAAGCAATGCATTCTTCTATTTTAACTGGGTGAAAAAGATAGCGGCAAGTGCATCCAAAATGTCAAGTATTTAAAATAAATGCAATGAGAACATGATGTGAATAGAGGCCATCCAAAAAGAAACAATTCAAAAGCTCACTTTCTGTTTAGCATTTTATTATTTGCCTAAAAATCTTGTGGGTGTGTAATAGGAACTTTAAGCATTTATTACTAAAAATGAAACAGTAACATATTTTCATATTTTTGAAGATGTAAGAATATTGGAAAGACAAGTTCTTTCAAATTCCTTTATTAATTAATTAAATTCTTTCTGATAATACTCATCCGTAGATTTTTCCTTACTTCTAATTTCTTGTTTTTCTAGAACTCTGCTCTAGGTACAGTTTTCATTTCTATTTGTAGTGAATGAAATGGATAAAATAACCTTTATAGCAGATGGCTCACCTTTTTAATTATGTTTAATAATGTCTATAAATACTAATATTGTGTATCCAGAAATATGCAAGCTTAGAATTGAAGCTGATCTGGAATTGCCACATCATGAACATTCTGACAGACTTAAAAGCATATGCATATTAGTGCATACATATGCATTAGTATATATTAATCCACTATGGTTTTGGGCAACATGAGGGATTTTGGAAGCGTGAATTCCTTTCCATATCCATATGCAAGCAGCTTCTCAGTGTTTCCTAGATGGAGACTTTACATCCTCTTGGGACAGCCTGTGCCAGAGCTCCATCACCTGCACAGCACAGAAGTGCTGCCTGGCATTCAGTGGAAACCTCCTGTGTTCCTGTTTTTCCCATTTGTTTCTTGTCCTGGCACTGGGCATCACTGAAAAGAGCCTCCTTTGCACTGTTCTTCAGGTATTTACAGACATTCATGTGATTCTTCCTGAGCCTCCTCTTCTCCAGACTTCTTTTCAGGACAGAGCCTTATTATCAAAATGCTTCTGCAGAATATGGAAATTTCAGTCTTATTTTTTGCATAGGTATCTGATACTGTCTTTGTTGTTTACCATGCATAAAAATAGAGCAAAATACTTTGATACTGTGTAATTGTGAAGCTGCACAACTATTGATATTGATCACCATTGGCAACATTTTAACAAAATTATGCAAATGTAGAATGGAATATTTTCTGCAGGCTTAGTGTAGAATTTTAAAAGCTAATTTGACGGTATTTTACAACCACATTGAGAGTTTAAAGAAACAAACAACGAACAGTTTGGGGTAGTGTTATTATCTTCTGACCTTTGTTAGACATGTTTCTCCTGCTCTGTCTTCTGTAAAATATGATTTCTACATATCAGTACTTCATAATGCTTGTACCTAGACATACTTTTAATTCTACATCCACTACTTACTTCAGACTATAGAAGGGGCATAACATATATTACTGTTAAATTCTAAGTCTGATAACAAAGGAGTTCATCTCTCTCATTTTTTTGAGAAAATGAACCATATATTTTGTCATTCTTTTTTTTTTTTTTTTCCAAAGTTTTGTACAGAGAAAAAGAGTTTGATTTAGTAACAGTAATATTATGTTGTGTTTGGGTATCTGTGGTAAGTGCCTATTAAATCTGTAGATCTTGATCCCAAGTTAATGGAAAGACTCCTGCAGACTTGAAAATGGATTACATTACCCTTAAAATCAGGGAGCAAGGAAATTTTTCTGTCAAGGTATCCTTAAATTCATATCTTACTGTAAGGCACAAAGTAGGGAGACAGTACAAGCTCAAATAGCACCTTTGTGCATCAGAAGTAGGCATGGAAACAAGCTGGACAATTCAAACACTTTGTATTCTTATAGAGAAAAAGTGCTACATTACATGAATCAGTTACTGAAAAAGTGAAGGCTTATACACCTATTTATATATTGCCTGAGTATATTGAGCATAACATATATCAGTATAAGTTTACCTGGTATCCTGGGTTCAACGAATTGAATGTCAGCAGCTTGCCACTGCAGTGATTGAGGGCAGCAGCGTATTGGGCTCTATCAGCAAGATACCCATTTGGCACTTATGAGAGAGCACCTGGAGTCCTGTGCTCATTCTGAACTCCTCACAGCCAAAAGCCCCAAGATGGGGATCACAGAATCGTAGAGTGGCCTTGGTTGAAAAGGACCTCAAAGATCATCTCGTTTCATCTCCTCTGCCACAGGAAGGGTCGCCAGCCACTGGACCAGGCTGCCCAGAGCCACATCCAGCCTGGAATGTAATGGGGGATCTCCACTCAGACATTGATCCATTGGACACTATTCTCTGGATAGTGTTTTCTTCCTTTCATCCTTTTATAATTTTTACAGAAAATAGAATTCTGTGGTACTTCTGGTTTGATGCCACAGTAATTTTCTCTTTGGGACAGAGTGTGATTTTTAAGTACCACAATGTATTATCTCCTTCATACTTTTTTTTTTTTTTTCTCTAGAGTTGCGTGTATAGTTTTATTTTACTAAGAAACTCTGTTGAATATTCATGCTATAGAAAATCTGAAAACCATCCTCCCAGTGATAGAGTAAGATCCCATTGCATAGAGTAAGATTTCTCAAGCCAGCCAAAGTACAATACTTGAGGAAGAGCAAAAGAAATACAAACAGGCCTGCTATCGTTTTCATTACAATTCACATTATTGATTCCAGTAGTTGTTTTTAGTGTAATTATGGGTGATATATACTAAATGGGGACAATTTTAAAAATAAAAGTTAATGCATATATATGTAAGTATCTACTGCCATAATTTTTTCTTCCTATTCATGCTCGTTACATTCATAACATAGCTCATTTATTTATATTTCAATTCTAATTCATTTAGTGATATCTTTTCTTAATTTTTCTCAGTTTTAGGAATCTCTGCTTGGAGTGTGACTATAACTGACAGGAGTAAGAAGACTGAGCACAGTGATGTTCTGAATGCTAACATTTACGTTTGTCATGTGAATGTGTACGTATATGTAATTGAAAGCTGAAAATAATGTCAGTATATGAATGGATACTTGATGGGTGACAGCTTTTGTCAAGAAGGGTTTAAAAATAATTTTTGAAATAATATGCTAAACTGAAATGTGAAAATGACATCAGAGTATTACAGATTAATACCCCATCTTGTATTCCATATATTACATTTATTTTCTAGAAAGACAATGGCATTCTGGGAATGTTTTATAAAGTTTTTAAAAGATAAGAATAGCAATTTTTCCTATAAATCCCGGTGTCATAAATGCTAACATGAATCAAAATTATACAGGGCTCAAAGGGCTCATAAAATTTCTCTAAATGATCTAAGTAGCTACTTTCTTCCTTGGTTTAAATTCAGAACTTAAAAACCTGATCAAGCTGGAAGCTAGTTTCAAATCCACATAGGGCAACAGGTATGGGACTTCAAAATGATACAGCCGTCATATTGGGAAAAAAAAAACTCCCACTGACTAATCACTGCACTTCTTGGAGTACTAAGGGTATATGAGGCTCTGTGACAGTCTTTTTTTAAAAAACTGCTTGAAAATGTTGGGAATTCGGTCAGTTTGGAAAACATATTCTGGTACAGAAACTGACACAGAGCAATTGAAGCAGAGGAAGTCCAGACAAGTGAATATTACAGGCATGCAATAAGTTGAATTGTATCAATAGTGAAATATAAGACACTTAATAATTTAATAGATATTCAGAGTTTTGGTAGACAGCATGAGCATCACAAGCTTACTGATACCAAAATGCCACAGATCATGAACAATTAGGAATGTGATTTCCTCAGTAAGAGAGATGGTTTTCTTTGACCTCAGTAAAATCAGTCACTGTGATCATTCACTGGACATGCTTGGAAACTGCAGGAATTAAATGATTCACCCTGGTATCTTGGTATATTACAGCTGTCAAATTTGCATGCATAGTTTTTCTTCAGCCTTTTGTTTACTTATTTTTTGTGCTACTCCAGTTCTTATTCTAATCAACGTGTATTAGGGACATTTTCCAGTAACACAAATCAAAACTTAATTATCAGTCAGATATAGGTATTTTTTTTCCCATCTCTACAGAGAAAAAATCAGGTGTGAAAATATATTGACCCAGGATGGGAGAGCAGCAGGGGAGGGAGATGGAAGGTCAAAG
The DNA here is from genome assembly GCA_037305975.1 of Chrysolophus pictus. NCBI lineage: Eukaryota > Metazoa > Chordata > Aves > Galliformes > Phasianidae > Chrysolophus > Chrysolophus pictus. Next base: position 16,013,435 of record CM074579.1, read on the forward strand.
TAGCACTCCCTTTGGAGTGGCAAGGAATGAAATATATAGTAGTTTGAGATATTGCAGAAATTTTTTCCATAATCCTTTGTGGGCTCTATTTTGTTATGTGACGGACAATCTCATTGTGAGATGGCATCCACCATTCTTCTATTGTTTCTCTATGGTTTTTCTTATGCTATTTCTGATGGTTTTACAATCTCTGGAGCCCAATCATAAACCAAGCCTCAAGATTATGAACCTGATACCATAACAGCCAGTACAAGCAAGGAATAAAGCAGTTGTGTTCATGGCAATCAATATTAATGAGGATCACAGCATTTCATAAGGGCTTTTTGCTGAAAAGGCTGCAGAGTGGACAAATAATTTTCTTCATGTTATATGGTCTAGCTGAGAACCATGAAATTCAGCTATTTCCATGAAAATGAAATGTATGACCTTCTGGCCTCAATTTTGGTAAAAACAGAAGTTTCTGAGTAACCTTTTTTTCTTTTTCTTTTTCCTTTTCCTTTTCCTTTTCCTTTTCCTTTTCCTTTTCCTTTTCCTTTTCCTTTTCCTTTTTCTTTTCTTTCTTTTTTTAAAAAATAAGAAGTTTCAAAGACTTAGTAAAATAAATTTTGAGTTTTTTTCAAAGTATATTAAAGTCAGAAGGAATTGTTTGGATTAAAGTCCAATCTCTTGTTCAACACCAGTCTTCCAGTCTTTCATTTTTGCTCAGAAGACTTTATAGACCTTAGCTTCTGTTTTGATATAAATCATACCAGAGGAACATCCTTTCCTGGCCAGAAGATTGAAGGGATGGAGAATCCAGCACAAGTAAGCTAAATTTAGCACAAATTTTAATATCCTTTATTGCTAATTTAAAATTAGAAAAAAAAAAAATCCCACAGAAAGGACCTTAGTCACAGTTTGTCTTTGTTTTCTAATATAACACCTATTGCAAATTTTATTTTGTCAAATGCAATGTTTAGAGGTCTTTACTTCTTCTAGGATAGCTTCTCAGTTGCAGGATGAGATGACCTCAGAATAGCCAAAAAGTGATAACTGAGAAATTTGCAGGTAGTAATGGGTACACCACTTTGTGTTCTTCCTAATTTGCAACAGGAATATGAACCACAGTATGCTGTATTCCATGTAGGTGCACACACTGCCTTTCAGTTCTCACTGCTCTAGTCAGTAATCAATAGGCAATAAATTAACAAGCTGAATCTGTTTTGCCCATGACAAGTACTGGGGAGTTATCTCCTTGTCCTTATGTCAACCCACGAGTTTTTTTCATTGTTTTCTCCCCCTGCCCCCTGTGAAGGGATAGTGAGAGCAATGTAGTGACTTTTAGCTACCTACCCATGTGAAACTGCCAACCACACCAATGAAATCTGCCATCAAATCTTTGCTCCATAATGGTTCTACAAATAAATCACTCTTTAACTGAACAGCAAGCTTTATGAGTATCAAACAACTCTTATATTATTTTTTTGCTATTTGCTCTCAGCCTGACTGAGAATACGGAAAATAAAGTTTAGAGTCAAATTTCTTGTATCTATCATTCAAACACAGAGCTTCATGTATCAGATAAAGGCTGGAGAAGAATGGAAATTGTGGTTGCCTTAGGATCACATCCCATCCCCCAAAGTGAATTATTGGAGTTTAGACAACTGTGCTAAGAAACAGGCAACTTCCACTTGCAGCACTTCCCTAATATTGTCCTTATGAATGTTCTACATTACTCAGACTAGTACCTATGTGCAACACTGATGTGTGAACTGTTGCTAATTGTGAGATGGCTGAACTCTGTGAGCTTCAGAGACCCAACATACTATACAGTACTATCCAGATATGAAATCTGTTCTCTGTAAATACATCATTTTCTTCGCTTAGTGTTGAATTGTTTTTGTCTCTTGTGGACTGAAATGAGAAGATGGCATGACATGCTTCTCTGACAAATGTATGCATCACTAACTTCCTGAAATAACAAGTACACTGCATGTCTGCAGAGGGGCAATGGATGGTTCTTAAAATGCACATACATATTTTATAGCCTCATTAGAGTAGACTGGCTTTATATTTCTCTTTTAAAGTCTTGTATTTTTAGCTAGATATTTTCCCATTGTGACAGTCAATCTAACAAAATTATGATAATTGGATTTATCAACATATCATTTGTTGCCTTCTGGGTGAAATTCACTTGCTCTCTAGTGAGCAGATGAGAACTGAATGAATCACATATTTCTTACACGAGAAAGAATCAGATATTTTGCAGCAGCATGAATGTGCATGGTTATAATTATTATACTTGTTTTTATTTGAAATGTGGGAAGATTAGGAAGAGAAAGAAAATAACTTCATGTAACATTGCATTTCAGAATGTGTAATTGCAGGTATAAGAAAATCAGACTTCTCAAGTTCTAGCAACTTGAAGAATGGCGTTTGTGAAACGAAATGCATAGTGGAGAAAGTTTTCATGGAAAATTTATATCTGAATGTTTTTTCATAAGATTGGCACTGTATTGGGTGACTTAAACCGTGTATTAAAGGTAGTGTTCACAAGAATTACCTTACCATTTGAAAATTGATTTAGTAAATCACATTTCCCCAATTGCAGCAAAATAACAAGGCCTCTCCTTGAGTAGGACCCAATTTATCCGGCAGGTAGAGTCACTGTAACTGCATATTTATTATTTATCTTATTGCAAAGGCAAGATTCTATAATAAGGAAGAAGCAGTAGCTCCTCACTGCACCTGTCTGTGCCGAAAGTGAAATATCAGGTGAGCCACAGCATGAAGTTTCATTCAAAATCTGAGAGCTGGAAGTTCTGTTAAACAAAGTGAAAAGTACATGAAGACTGACTTGTTTTGATGGAAGCCTATATCTTATTATTGACTTACTAACCAGTATAGTAAATATTCATGTATTGACAGCCCCAAAATATAAAACTATAAGCCAGGCTTCAAAAAAATTCTGTCCCCGGATTACATATTTTATTAACCAAGATATTATGAATCAATCTTTTTACTGATTTCTCAGGGGACTTCCTCCTTGTGTTTTCTAATATAACATATACATGTGAATCGTTGCAGTTTTTACTCATATTCATCTTGTAAATTTTGTATTCAATGTATGTAATGTAAATGTGTGCACAATGTGTACTACAAGAACTGCTCTGAAAGTAATGCCTTCTCTTTTATTATGTCAGTCCATGACATCAGAGGTGGATGTTGATGCTATAGCAGTAAAGGTGGAATCTTCCCACCAATATTCTGTTACATTTTGTTGCTATGTGACAGATGGTAGCAGAGGGGCAGTCTGACCAAACAGTATCTAAATAGAAGATGTCATTGAATTCCCCCATGTGGAAAAAATTGCACCCGTTGGCATTCACTGATGCTTGTTGAAAGTTTATGGAGACCAAATATTGTATGTGAGCACAGTGATCATTTGCTAGGATTTTAAAGCTTACCCTTTCTTAGCAGACCAATCATCTGAAATTTATAATAACTTAGATATTTTTGATGTTAAGGTTTGTTTCTGTGTGTTATTTGTGTCTCAGGTTGTTCAAGATTTTAGCAAATTTATTTTAAGCTAACCAGTTTCAAATAGTTTCATTTGTTTGGATAGGTTCTTTAAACTTTCCTTTTTCAGCTCAGGGTAAACAAGATTAGATTTTCTTCTTAAGATTCTCAAAAATTTGGTCACAGACTCACTTTTTACATCAAGCATCTGAGCTTAATGGTCAGAAATGCCCTCCACAAGAACTCTGATGGCAAGGCTGTTTTCTAGAGGCAAGATATCTGCAGGTAGCCGCATGCAGACTTAGGGACTTCTAAAATGATAAATCACTGATCTCACCCCAGAGTTGCCATTCAAACCGCATTAGAGGAGCAAACAAGCTCCTGCTGTTCTGCCTGGTGGAGCTGAGCTGACATAAAGAAGGTCTTGTCATGTGCCCCCTGTAAATGATTACAGTACCTGACACTCCCTCACTCTTGCTTTTGAAAAGAATAATACAGAGCCCTTCTTGAGAAGCTACTTCTTTCTAATAATGCAAAGGTGTAAGAAAGGGCCCTCGATGCAGCTGTCTGGGACATTTTCTGCCTCTGTATATGTGTGTCTGATTCATACTCAGGTCAGCATTTTTGAATCTTAGTAGCAAATGAAGGAAGGTCTTATGTACCCCAAATTGAATCATCTCATAAAATATAAATGAATAAAATCATCATCCAAAAACATTAAAATCTACTCTTGAGAAGTATTGATATAAGCAAAAGTCCAGTGTGCCAGCAAGTAATTGATCAGGAAAGCTTTGTGGGTTTTTTATTTCTTTTGGTATCAGCATATAAATATCACATGAATATTTTCCAAATCTAAGCACCATTTCATGGTAATATAGGACATTGCATAGAATATGCTATTTTATATTTTAATAAATGCTTGGCACACAGTACAGTTGTGCTCAATCTTAAATACTCCAAGCATTATAAATTAGTCTAAATCCTAAAATCTTTATTCACTCCTTAGAGAGAAAGAAAGAAAGGAAGAAAGAAAGAGAGAAGGAAGAAAAGAAAGAAGGAAGGAAAGGAAGAACCCTATTATTGTAGAAACTTGTTTTTTAGCTGCTGCTTCATAGGAAGAAAAATGGGATTTTTTTTTAATAGAAAAACTGACACAGAATATTTTGGCTTTAAAACTGTATCTGTGGTAACAATGAAAGACTTTTTTTAAAGACATTAAGAGTCAAAAGTTGTTAGGCAATTTTTTTTTATGCCTCTAACACCTAGATAAAGCTGTATGTGCACAGGTTAATAAGTTCTAAAATGTTGAGCTTTTAACTTAGAGTCCTGTATATGTCAAGGGATATACAAGGAGGGGAGGTAATCTTGGCTCTCTGGTTCCTTGCAGGCTTCAGGTTTGTTTCAAATATACCTATATGAAAGTCTTGTATTAAAAGAAATATTTCCTTTTTATATATACGCAAATGCAGCAAGTGTTTTCTTATCTAGGTTAGTTTATTTGTTTAAATAGTTCACATATACAGATGAATGATTTGAAAGGAAATATGAATGCTTGTGTGATGGGATATGGTTGTTGAGTGATGTCTGTAGGGACTGCTTAGTGTTGATAAATAACCAAGGAATTTGTCTATCAACATTTTGCATAAATGTCAGTCACAGAACTTGTGGTTGGACTGACACAGCCCTGAATGACAATGTATTTCTCATTTATGTATCAGCTTTAAAGGGTAAGAATAGGAAAATAGAGAACTTATCTCAGAGTAACATACGTTTTTTGAATGTGGGTGTCCTCCAGCAGTCTTCTCTGATTGCACCCTGTGAGACTTTACAGGATGCAAATAAAACCCAGGCCAACTCATTTCTTTAGCAGTTTGTAATGCGAATGTGTTCTACGCCTAAAATATTACATTTCAAAGACTTCTTTACATAAATTCCAGCATCAGATTAGTCAAGTTTACAGGTCCTCTAAAACAAGACTGTTGTTTCAAATGTGAGAAGTGGAAAGATAAGAAAGCTACACAGCATATGCACTAATATGGCTTACACTTACTCAGAAAATTAACAAATTAAGTGTAAAAATCCAAAATTCCCACGGGGCTGGAGCAGTAACAAAAAATAATTACTGAAGGAATAGAACAGATATTTTGACAGATTATATTATACCTTGTGTTTAGGTAAAAATAGATCTTTTCATTTTAAAGAAATCTGAATAGGCCAACCCAAAAAGCACACAGTGTAGCTCTGAAAGAAATAGACAAAATGTTATCTGCCCAGTATGAGGGACTGCGCTCTGAGTTAGCTTTGTCTCCAGAGTAGTTAAGAGTATGCATACAATGTTCACAGTCAGCCCCCATGAGTTGATAAAGCATAGCTATTATTTCAGATTAGGAAAGCCTGGAGAATTTCTCTAGTATTCAACTTTTCCCTAATTAGTCATCTTAAAATAGCCTGAGATTGGTATGCATAACAGTTATCACAACATCTTCATACCACCAATCTCTTTGCTTTTAAGATCCCTGTTAAGTGATATACACAGGCTTATCTCTGCCCTCTTTGAAACTGCTGTAAAGCACGGATAACTTGAGGTCTTTCTTGGTTTACACAAATATGAATTAGCAGAACCAGAACCAAAGGTCTTACAAGAATTGTCTACAAGGCCCCAGAGCAACAAGATGAAGAAACTGGCCAGTGCTGGGCCTGTGAAGCATCAGTAGACTGGACTAGAATTCCTTCAAATAATTTTCCAATTAAAAAAAAAATATAAAACTCTAAGTGCCTTGAGACTCATCTTTTCTAGCTGAGCAGCAGCATTTGCAAATCACAGAAAATCACCTTTCTGTGACAGTCTAAATTTAAAATTCTTGTAGCTATTTAAAATTTTGAAAACTGTGAAAATAAATGACAAATTTCGTTAGCTTAGATGTTACTTTGGCTTCATATGTATGTCCCAAAATCCCAATTAAAAATGGAGTAAGTTGAAGCTATCTTGCATGTTAAACAGGAATGGAAGATAACAACAGAGAAGGCAGCTTAATTAAAACTAAATACTACTAGAAATGGTAGATACAGAGGTTTCTAACTAGTGCCCTACTCAGCATGGAGCAGGATAAGCTTTGCTTTGTTGACTTCACTGAAACTTCAGAGAACTCTGACACTTACAAAGTCAGGACATTTATAGGGAAGGATTTCTGAAAAACCACAATTGAAGAATTGCAGTATTAAGTGTATGTGCATGCACTGAAAATACTTTTTTTTCAAGCCTTCAGAACCGTATTTTTATTAAATATAGAGATACAGAGGGACTGATGAATGTAACATAATGGGGACCTGGATATACTGCCACAATAGAGTAAAAAATTGATGTTTGGTCAGTTTTCTCTGAATTTCTGTGGGCTCCCAAATTCAGTAATTCTTGGTGTCTCTTATTGATTACGGTAGAACTATTGAAACAATGATATTTACTGAAAGATTTTTCTTTCATATGCGTTAGCTGAACAAATGCCTTGGATGAGATTAAGTATTCAGTAATAATGACTGCTTTTGCTGTCATCCAGTCTTAGTCCAAAATCGAACACCTAGGAAGCTCATAATGCACAAACACTTTCATTTGGTGTGCAGATTTTAGTCTGAGTAAATAGTTTGCAAAATAATAAAAGGGTTTTGGGAACAAAGAAAAATACAATTTTAACCAGTTACAATAGTGAGGAGTACAGCTCCTCATGGTTACATGCAAAAAAAAGTTCCATCCAGAAGATGGAAAATAAGATGATAGCTTAAGGATTGTACATAGGACTACACATTTAGTGAAACAGGAGAGTTTACTGGTGTACCTTTCAAGAACAAGTGACAATGCTCTTCTTACAGTACGTTTTTATATCTCAGGAATTTTAGTTGATTTGGAAAATCCCTGAGCCTGAACGCACTGAGAGCACTTAATTCACTCTGTTCTCTACTTGACATTGTTAACAGTACTTTTCTATACCGTGTCTCTCCAGAAACTCAAACAAACTTCAAAGATCAAACAGGAAACCTGTGTGAAAAAGACTTATACCTCTTTATAACTAGGTTTATTTTCAAGTTAGTTACATTTTTAAATATTGGATCCTTCAACTGCAACCAAAAATACTTCCTAAGGAAATGCCACAGCTCTCCTCTGTGGAGTAGTTTCTGCCATTAGGAAAATTCAGCCTAAAGGCAACTCCTTGATATCTGTGTCAGATTAGTTATATATATAGGTATAGATATATATACTCATTATAACATTGCATGCTATACGCACTACTTCTCTTTCCCATTCTTTATGCATCAATCACTATTAGTTTGATTCTAGGTACATCTTCCACCCCCATCTGATTAAGAATTCATGTAATCTCTGGAAGGTATTATAAATTTAATTAAGCATTCCACCAGTGATCAAACATGTCAGCTAAAGTACTTGCTTATATAATAAAATACTACTGTAATTTTATTTTCTTATATTCTGTTCTTAAACTACATCATCTTGTTATTTATTTATTTATTACCCCTAATATTCTTCCCTAAATTCTGTACCCTGTGCAAATTTATGTTACCTTTACTTTGTATCCATTTTAGTTTTGGAAAAAGTCATTCTAAGAAACTAAGAAAAATATTCTGAAACTTCTAAATGTTTTTATTCCAGATAATATATTTAATAACAATCAAAAAGCTGAGGAAATGTATCTACACTAGCTAGTTAACAAATATAACTGCTGAACTATTACATTTGAAGAATTCTTATTCTGTTACTTGTCAGCAAGCTAGAAAATCAATGTGGTTAAACTGGGAAATGTATTTTGTACAGATGTGTCCAGTATAGTTTTCTGAAAGAATTAGCCAAAAATCTTTATAAACACATGGTTCAAGATTAGAGTACAACTTTTAAATCTGTGCTTTTTCTGTCTTTCTGCCTTTTGTTTTTCATTTTTGGGTTATACTCATCATCCTTTATTTATCATTTTAAAAGGTTTTGTTTAAACATTTCCTTTTTTTCTCTCTGAAGTCTTCTAATAATGTAATATATTTTAAAAGTCTATTCAGAACTGAAGATTTTTTTAATCTTCTTTGCTGATTCATTCTGAATACTTTTTTTTTTTTCCTGAAGTGCTGTATGTTAACTTAGGATTTTATCCTTTTCCCTTGAAATCAGCTGGAAAATACCTTTGATTTTCATATGACAATACCTAGCACTTGAGCTGAGGCTACCTGTTCCCTCAGAAGTTGTCCCTGTGAAGTGTCCTGGCCTGAACTGCCTCTGTTGTGTTCCCACTTCAAAACCTCAGAGCAGTATGGAAGCCCTCCAATTGCATTTAGAGTTCACCTGAAATGACAGTTCTTTGTGAAAACAGGTATCCCACAGATTTCACAGAACACCTCATTTGACCTTTGACACTAGTAGTGTGTGGGTCTTAACTGCACCTAAGCTGAGGTCCTCTTCAAGCTACATAGCACCACTACAGCAACAGTAATTATAACTAGTACTATGCTGGCTAAATGCATAGAAGCACTCCTTTAAGATATTATTATATAAAATTTTAAATTAAGATAAAAGATTATATTAAGATAAGACATGCTAGAGGGAAGGGTTGCCATCCAGAGAGACTTGGACAGTCTTGAGAGGTGGGCCCATGCCAACCTCCTAAAGTTCAACAAGGCCAAATGCAAGGTCTTGCACTTGGACTGGAGCAATCCCAAGCACAAATACAGGCTGTGCAGAGAATGGCTTGAGGGCAGCCCAGAGGAGAAGAATTAGGGGTGTGAGAAATGCAACATGAGCCAGCAACGTGCACTTGCAAAGGCTAACTGTATCCTGGGTTGCATCAAGAGAAATGTGGCCAGCAGGTCATGTGAGGTGATTCTGTGCCTCTATTCTGCTCTCATGAGACCCCACCTGGAGTACTGTGTAATTCTGGAGCCCTCAACACAAGAATGACATCGAGCTGTTGAAGCAGGCCCAGAGAAGGGCCACGAAGACGATCAGAGGACTTGAACACCTCCTGTATGTGTACAAGCTGAGAGAGCTGGGGCTCTTCAGCCTGGAGAAGAGAAGGCTCCACTGTGGCCTTATAATGACCTAATGACCTAATGTACCTGAAGGAGGCCTCTGGTGAAGCCAGAGGGACTCTTTACAAGGGCGTGTAGTGATAGGATGAGGAGCTATGAACTGGAAGAGGGTAGATTTAGACTATGTATTAGGAAGAAATTCTTTACTATGAGAGTGGTGAGACACTGGAACAGGTTGTCCAGAGAGGTTGTGAATGCCCTCTCCCTGGAGGAGTTCAAGGCCAGACTGGATGGGTATTTGAGCAACCTGTTCTAGTGGGAGGTATCTTTGCAGGGGGTTTGGAAAAGTATGACCTCTAAAGTCCTTTCCAACTCAAACCATTCTGTGATTCTATGATCTGTTAAAATGTCATCTTCAAACATTTCTTTACCTGATCCTTGCATTCCTCCATTAGTGTGTTGCAAATACTCTGTGAGTTAGTGTCCTTCACTACAGGCTGAACTAAGTGTAAATGTCAAGATGTTGGTAGCAGTGGGGTCTAATTGTGATTTAACCCCAGCAAGCAGCTCAGAACCACACAGCAGCTTGCTCTTTCTCTCCAGCTGGAAGAGGGAAGGAATCAGGGAGGTAGAACTGCAGGGACTCATGGGTGAGAAAACACATCATCATAAATCTCTGTAAAGAAAATTAACCCTGTGCCAGACAAAACCCTGACAAGACTTCAGTGATCACCTCTGCAAGAAGACAACAGCAGAAACATCAAGGTCAGAGAAGGAGAGGGAGGAGGTGCTCCAGGCACTGGAATAGCTATTTCTCTGCAGCTAATAGAGGATAACAGGGAAGTACATACCTAATCTGTAGCCCACATAGGACCCCACTCCAGAGCATGTGGACATTTCCTGAAGGAACTGCAGCCTGTAAAGAATCCAACGTGGTCGGGAAAACATGAGAAGGAAGAAGCTTCAGAGAAGAACCAATATGTAGAGACCGTACTCCTCATCCACTCTGCATATGTGGAGAGTGAGTAGAGAAATAAGAATTGAGAAAGTGAAGTTGTGTGTGTGTGATGGGAAAATTTGTTGTTTTAATGTTTGTCTTCATTTCTCACTACTTAAATATGTTTCTAGAAGCAATAAATTTCCAATTAGTTTTTCCCAAGTCAAATCTTCCTTGCCTGCAATAGTAAATAGTAAACAATCTCCCTGTCTTTGTCTTGACCCATGTTTTCTCAACCTATTTTCTTCACTTCCACAATAAGGTGGAGAAGTGAATGGCCGGCTGTTAGGCAAGCTTAATCACCACATAGCCTCATGGTTTGATCAAACCTTGTCCAGCCCAGTTGGGTAGCAGAAGTTGAGGTAATTCAATGTTGGTTCTGTTTGTTTTTTTTTTTTTATTAGTCTTTTGGTAACTTTCCATGAACAATCTTACAATGCCAGTAGATATGATTGGTAGGCAATCTTCATTCAGTCTGAGTCCAAGATGTCTATGATGGTGAGTACAGAACTTTGCTACAGGATTCAGGATGCTTCTAGGTGTATTTTGCTAGCATCAGCATAGACAGACTGCCATTGCTGGCTTTGGGTTTTGATCCAAGCAGACTTGGAGAGATACTGATGCCAAGAGAGGAGTCTAAGTGTTCAAAGAAAAAAAGCAAAGCAGCTACCACTTTATTCTCTGAACTTTTCTGAAAGCTGGCTGAAGAAATGTTTTCCTCATTTCATTTTAGCTGCCAAGAACAAATTCATGATTTTTTTTGGCTCTCCTATATTTGAGGACTGTCTGACAACAATGACTGGACAAATGTAGTAAGTTAAAGGTCTTTTAGGAGAGGAGAGAGAGCAGCTGGCTCATAGCCATCAGTATTTAATATGTATTTTTTCCCAACAACTCAAATTGTTCAGGAAAAGGAGAGGGCGGGGAGAAATGAAAGTGAAAAGAGTTAGTTGTGGGATGGATTACACCTGGAACTAACCACAGCAAGCTTCTCGGGAGTAAGCCAGTATTTTAGGTAATGCTATTTCTGGGGAATTTTTTGACCCATTTGGCTTGAAACAACATGCTAATTCAAAAGCTGCCGAAGATGAAACATGACCTAGCTCACCATGAGTGATGTAGTGACAAATGTATTTATGAAGCTTCTGCTAAAGATGATTCTCCCTTATATCTGGATAATCTCTGAAGGTATGACAAAGAATGCCTGTGGCAAAGATAAACTTCCAGGTAGGCTTATCTTCTGATTGGGGATATTACTAATAAACCAGTCCAGAGGTGAATAAATGTTTCATTTGACTCATTAGTCACACTTCGGTCATACAACTGTGACTGTAAGTACAAAGACACATTACCAATGTAAAGACAGTACAAAGCTCATCAAACTGCATCTTGGCCAGCTTCCCAGATTTCTGACAGCTCAGACTGAGTCTTTGAGAAGTCTACTTTCCTAGGATTAGTAATAGAATACAAGTGAACTGACAAAAACAGATGAAATCAGGCTAAGCCTATAGAGAAGACAAGAACAGTGCGAGAGATGTGACTCAGACGGAAGCTTGTTGAGCCAGAAAGTTATTAAGATTCTGGGTTACCTGCTCTAATGCACCCTGACTGAGCAGAGTGTTTAAGCAAGATCCCAGAGGTCCCTTCCATCTTCAACCTAAGTAATTCTGTGAAACATATCTAGAATAGAAGACCATAGCAAGTTAGGATGGCTGATATTGCTTTGAACTGTGTTTCTAACATAACTCACAGGTCAGGCCAGTTGGAAATTGGAAAGCTCTCTAAATTGCAATGTAGGGGTCCTGAACTTGCAGAGAATGCTAAGGGCTAAAAGTAGGGCTGATGTTGTAGCTATGTTGATTCTGTATTTCTGAAGTGGCTTCTGGAGTACAGAGATTGGGCTATAGAGGTGCAGGCTGTGTTGGGATCCTCTGAAATAAGTACTGGCAGACTCCAGTCCCATCAAACAGTAGACACTGTGATATACGGTGTTTACATCATTCACTTGTGTCACTAAGGGCTTGTCAAGGACTGAATGCCTTCAAGGCATCTTCTTGTTCCAGAAAATTAGGTAAAGCTCTTTCCTGATGCCTTGAAGGATGACAGTATTGTTTGACAATGTGGATGGAGCAGTGATGGTAAAGAAGTGTTGAGAATGACTTGCAGCACTATGTTAGTGCATTCTACCTTACAGTCCAGGTCAGATTTTCCTGTAATCAGATGGAGCACTTCCAGGTATTTAAAATGTGAGACATCAAGTACTCATTTAGCTGTCTTCCTATCAAGACAGATAGGAAGTATTAAATTTGAACAGTTAAAACATGCATTATTCTATCTGACAGAATGGATGTTGCCAACAGAGGACTACCTAAAAGTAAACATGAGGATTTGGGGATCCGTTTTCTTGAAAAGGAATGAATAAAAGATCCAATAGTTGACTTCAAGAATGGGAGTGTTCATTAGCTCAGCCATCGACCTGGTATTTTCTACCTACAGACTGCTGCCAAGCTGCGTACTTTATGAACGTGAAGTGGGAAGTACTTTATGACTTCCCTTTTTATGTACTCTTACAGCACCCTGGAAATCCCACCTACTTCAGTCCTGCCCTGCACACAATTTTTCCATGCATTTATTACAGTAATTCTAAAAAATATATTAAATAGCTTCATGTTTCTTTATTGAAAAAACAGATGGAATTTTCTGATGCATTCATGTTGACATCATCCAGAATAGTCAGTCCTTGAATTCATACTGAGCTCATATCAATTTCCAAGACCCTTAGAATGGTAGTAAAATGCATTTTGTTTTCCAATTATCATTTGGCTTTATCAATTACTTGTTGGCACATTTTCATTAGTTTTCAGGTGCTAAAACATTAGTCCACCTATTTACATATGAGAATACCAGCTGATATTCTACCATATTCTACCAGCTGATAACAGTGTGCCCTTAGGATATATTTGTATATCAAAGTCAATACCAGAGGCATGCTCAATTGCTTTTAGTGAGCACTGACTTTTAAATATTTTGACATTTTGCAATTTAACTAGGGTAACAGAAGAGAGGGTCCTATGATCAATACAAAAATATTCTTTGATCTAATCAGTAATTCATTTTTCATAAATATGCAGATTTTTCAGCTGTCTAGTAGAACTTCTAATGGATAAGTGGAGGGGAAAGGGTTGTCTGTCAAGAGGAGAATAAATTAATTCCACATGCCTTAAAAGCATGGTACAGGGGTTACAGTTACATCACAAAAAAATGTATTATATTTTATTGCTTTTCCAAGAATGTTTTAATGTTAAAGCCACTATTTGCTACAGAGTTATGTTATAGTGTCCCAAAACCTAAAGTAATAAAATAATTAGGAATTAGTTTGTCTCCATAACTAAGAAAGCACATCAAAAGATGACACTGTAAAGGACATGTGCTTCATTACAAGTTATGTAGTTACAGTGAAGTGTTTAGACCCAAAAATCCTCGGTTTAAATCCAAGGAATCAGCATCTAGGAACAAAACTAGAAGCTAAAATCAGCTAGAAAACAAGTTTATGTGAGACCTATTTTTGGAGATGACTAGATTATATGTTTAGTTACAGGTGAATGTACTTGGAATTACTTGCTGTAAGGGATGGAGGAGAGTCTTGGTGGGTAATAAAGAGGAAATAAAGAGGATTGAGTTTTACATATAGACACCATGGTCAGCCAGGTTCGGAAGTTAATAAAAAGGCTTACTCCAAAGCTAACTAATACCTAAATTGAAATATTTTCATACAGCTTTAAAATGATATGTATGGCAACCAAATATAAGAAATATTTGTATAAAGAAAATTGAGTTAGTGTAAAATTCTCAGAATGCACCAAGGATGACAATGCACAGGAGTGACTGAAACTTTCAAACACTGCAACTACAGGTTCTTGTTTAGTAACTGACCATCAGCTTATACGACCATCAGCTATATGATAGCCTGCCTCTGTACAGTAAAAGGAGGAGCCAATATGCACTTGAAATCTATTAATCTCATCAGTAGAATGTAACTCTTGGATTTTGTTTTTTACTAATCACATTATCTTTCTTCCTAATCTTTTTCTACAGTAGTAACTAGCTCTCTTATCATCACAGACCACCTTCTCTCTGTTCCATAGACCTATCTCAAATCTTTCTGATTTTCTTAATCTTTCTATCTCTGACATTAGATTTGATCACTTCTTTAACATTCATCTTCTTCCTCCCTGAAAACTACCTAACATTCAAATTATAGTTTCATTCTGTTGTGCATCATGGACTTCTAATCCTAACCATTTTGTTGATCTTTTTCCTTTTCCTTATCCTCATTATGTTCTCATCCTTTTCATATTTTATTTCTGGGATTTGTATAAAGTTTTGCTGAAAATAACATTTGAAAAATAGTGAATACAATGGGAACATATAACTTTAAAGATCGCTTACATCCAAAAGTCATTTTTTTTCCCCTAAATCTGGTAATTTGGAAAAGGAGAGGACTTGTAGAAAGGAAGAAAACAAGTCCCAATTTTGTTACAGATTCCAAAGCTGGAACATAACTATGTTTTTATCCAGTTTCAAATCAACTTGAATGCTTGAAAAAAGTTGACAAGGTTTGTTTTTTTTTTTTTTTTTTTTTTTTTTTTTGTATTTTTTAAAAATTAACTGTGCTTATTTAGAAGGAAAAGTTTCAATTTGTTCTGTTTCTTTCAATGTGTGGCAGAGATGCACTTACATAAACTGTTGCAATTGTTAATTACTCTCTCTATTATTAAACATATTATGTTGTGGGGTTTTTTTTAATTATTATTTATTTCTAGTGTAGATTTGTCTATATGCATTTATCTAATAAAGAACTTTTTTTTTTCTCCATTACATATTTTTACATTGTTATCAACCCACCCGGTAAACTTCTTTAAGTAACCTTAATCTCTTCTATTATTCTGTAAAGGAATAGTTCTCCTGTTTCATTTCTTCCCTGTTTTTTACTTGCAAACCTCCTCAATATTCATTTATTTATTAGCATTTTTGCTGCTCTGACTTTATTTTCCAATATCTTTCAGCGGTCAGTAGTGTCTTGTGCCTTTTCCAGATCAGGTCAGGCACTGAGACTGAATTTGGATTTATTAATTCAACCTGATTCATCAGTTTTGGAGACATAAGTTCTATTACACTTTCACTGGGTATGATTCTCTTGGTATTTCACCTGAATAGCACGATGTAGCAAAAATGCTAAATTGCAGCCTGAATCAGTGATTAAGCACCTGGTGGGAAGGCAGGGCAAACCCAGGGGAGTTCAGGTGCATGCAATGCACCTGAATGACCAGAAGTGGTGGAGCCAGGATCCACCTCTTCCCAGATCTCATTTAAGGGCTGGCAGTGGAGGTGAAGGTATCTTTCTGGAGATCTCCACGTAACTGAAGTCTTCCAAAGGTAAGCAGATTTTCTTCTTTAATTTCAGTGTCCACAACTTCTGTATTTGGGCTTGTCCTCTTTTGCTGTAGCTGAAGACTTTGCCACCCTGCTGCTATTCCTGTACTTTCTATCACATTATGGTGTTATGTGCGGGTATACTAAAGGCAGTTTAAAAAATAAACACACAAAAAAGCGAACTCTTATGCTATTGATCTAATCTCATAGTATTAATATTTAATTCACACAGATTTACCTTATCTATTTCACTGGTCTTGTTGCGTGACTTTTAGTGTCTATAATGAGGAGATAACAAATAATATATTATCCCTCACAAAATAGAAGGGAAATATGTGAGTTCTATATGGAAGGGTAACCTTAAGGTACAAAAAGCAAAATCTAACTTCCAGCTCTCTCTGTAGCAGTGTATTCTCTGTCTGCTTTGTTGATTTTGTTGCCTCATTGATGAAGGATAAATATATAACTCTCAAACACTAGATTCATAGAACTAGGCTAAGCTTGGCTTGTTTTCTTTTTGTGTCACTTTAAACTTAGAAGCTAACTCTTGCATTATCATGTTAATCTTGGGGAGAAAAGCTCCTAAAGTTTGTGATGAATGTAAAATTTTAATTCTCTCCATTTGCATCTATAACAGTAGGTAATATCTCTCCTACTTATTGTCTCTGCAGTACTTAAAATCTTGTAACAAATACCTAAAATCTAGGGAAGCTCTTGGTATGTGTGGAACTATAGAGAGGAAAAAAAAGCAATAGAGATGTAGAAACAAAATCAAGAGCTAATTACAGAGCAATCACAACACCTCAGTAATAGATTATGAAGGCATGAATGTTAATGATCTCTTAAACTTCATTATAATTGTTTTTATGGACTAATTCTCATTGAGTTAGTTAATAATGTCGCCAGGCTCAGTGGACTTAGTATGATCTCTCACTACATCTCTTCCTCTATCCGAAGGAGAAATGACTGTAAATAAGATTCTGTGGTTAGATTGCTCTGTTACATAGCCATGGATAACAAAATAGTGCTTCAGGAACTATTAAAGTAAACATAACTGAAAAAGGTCTCTCTGAAAGAAATACTTAGTATTTATTTCCATGGAAACTACAGTACATACAAAAGAGCACAATAACACTACATGTTAAAGCAAATTCTCAGTCACAAACTACTATTTGTCACACAGTCACCAGTGATTTGCTATGTGTTTTCAGCAGCTGTGAATAAGAGCTGTCATGCTGTGCTTGAAAAATATGCACTATACAATATGACCCACTGATGAAACAAAGCACCCACCACCTCACTGTTTTCACATCTAGTAATTGTTGTCCAGTAAACACTCAGCAAGTGTTGATCAGTATCAATGGGTGCAATTTTTTCCACGTGGAGGAGTTCAGTGACACACCTTTGCTTCATATGTACTTCCAGCTCAGACTGCCCCCCATCTGTCACATGGCAATGAAATGTAATGGAATATTGGTGGGAAGGTTCACCCTTTAGCGCCATACCGCCAACACAGATTCAATGCATATATCAAATAAACATTTCCTTTTGGATTTCCAACTTTCTTTGAGGTAATCCTCTGGTATTTTTCTGATTAAACTCAACAAGCACTTGCATTTTCTCTGTTTTATCCATGCTGTTATAATTGTAAGCAAAATCATGAGAGAAGTAGTATGATGAAGAAAGTGTTCTACTGGAATAATGGATCCATCACTCTTTCCTAAGCTTTATTTTCAAATATAATCGTGCACTTAAATGGAGAAGCACAGATTAAATTCCCTTTTTATCTTTCCATTTTTTTATTTCATTCTGTCTTTAAAAGAGTCAAAATTCTTCTTTTAACAGATTTCAGAGGCTCATAACAATAGATTGCTGAGATAATGGCATCTATCAAGAGCATATTTGGTGCAGGTGCTAAGGTCATTGATCTTTTAACACCAGTGGAATATATCGTTACACCATGTATGTTATGCCATCTACATATATATATATACATATATATATGAAACACTTTGAGAAATCAATTCTATAACTCAAGGCTCAGAAGAAATTTCTATTGAAGTGGTTATGATAATTGCATCAGCACTCTGGCCAGCACTGACTGAAGTCATTGCTTTTTTTTTTTTTTTTTTTTTTTTTTTTTTTTTTTTTTTTTTTTTTTTTTTTAGCCTGATAGCAAGAGCACCCAATTTCCCTTTTATTAAACCTCAGCTCCTTCTTGTCTACTTGGCTTCTGTATGTGCCTTCCTCTGCCAGTTTCCACCTCTCTCTTTCTCCCTCACATTACTGCTTCATCAGTGCATCATAGAAATGCTGGTGCTGTTGTCTGCATACACACTTGTCCACATCTGGATTCTCTAGACTCTTCCCTTTTTACCTATGTCTCCATTCCTTGTTATCCTTTGCCATTTTTCTCACTCTCTTCACTCCTGAAAATAAATAATTTGGACATTGAAGATCTGTAAAGTGTTTGGGATAATGAATTGCAATAGGAGGTACAATGCTGTTAAGCAACTGGACATTTACAATTAACAATTGATTAGTTGACAATTATGTGGGTAAGTGAAACAGATGGCTTTGCTAATCATGTGCAAAAGCTGCATAAATTCCTCTTTTCTTCCTCTTTTTTGTTTACACCAAAACTCACTAGATTTTCCCCCACTGACAAGAGCATCTCTGCAACTTTGAAATTGATTTAATAGTTTACAAAATGCACCACTTCGGAACAAAGAGACATGATACCAATCTGAATGTAAAGCCTCAATTTGCTATATCAATCTGTACAGGTAATAAAAATTCGGCTGAAAAGCCATATAGAATTCTTCTGATATCTCTCAGCACTATAACTTGAGAACACTTAGGGAGCTGCTTCATGTCAAATCAATAAGCACTGCATATGTTCTTATGAAAGACTAAATCGATGTATGCAGTGGCCCTAGCATCCATCCCTGCTTCTGCCAAAGTTAGTGGAGAAAATTCTGCCAGGTTCTGTAAAAGGAGGCTGGAGCCCTTAATTTTATTCTTTTTCATTACTGTCAGTGAAGTCCTCGTTCTGTATTGATTCCCTTGTCTCTGAGAAAGGGAGAACAAAGTACGGAAAGAATGCTTTTGAACAGAAAGTTGCTGATTCTAGATTCTAATGTGTACTCCCTGCCGACTAACTCCTGCAAATGGCTTATGCTAAGTAGTTACAATGAAGTAAAAATTATAGCCTAATATTTTGAGAATACACTTAATAAATTAATAAGTTAATTCAATGTAGTTACATCTAAATCTTACAGGCATCAACAATAAATATTTTTCTGATTGCTGGTGCTGAAGTCACACTATTCTAATTGTTTATGTTTTTTTTTTAAAAAAGTGAAAAAGAAAGAAAAGAAAAAAAGTTTAACTTTTTGTAGCAATGTTGCTGTTCTGATGTAATGACTGAGACGAGCCAGAAACTGCAATATTGTGCGATGGGTCAGACAGGCTTCTTTCCTTCTTTTCTATTGTGGAACTGGCAAGGGAGGCAGGTGATGAAAACATTCCTTTGAAGAATAATG
Source organism: Chrysolophus pictus (assembly GCA_037305975.1). Classification (NCBI taxonomy): domain Eukaryota; kingdom Metazoa; phylum Chordata; class Aves; order Galliformes; family Phasianidae; genus Chrysolophus; species Chrysolophus pictus. The sequence continues at coordinate 16,032,929 of CM074579.1, forward strand.
GAAGAAGGAAATCGCTGTGTTAGATTATTCAATTTGACCTCCCTTTTTGTTTTCTCAAATAATTTCTAGTAACAGAGCCTTAGTACAGAGTGAAACAGCAGCATGCAACATCCATTTTTCTTTTTAAAACAGTTTTTAGACAAACACACACAAACATAAAGCAAATGTTTGTCTCTTTTTAATGATCAATAACTCAAGAAGGTGTTGAAGTTACTGTCAAAGATACTTTGCTTTCTTTTCAGTAAGATTTATTTCCAGATAGGTCAAATGATGTTTTCTATATGAATTTATTCAGCACCTTTAAAAACCTGAGTTTTGAATGGAAGTGATTGGACAACTTCTTTTTTTGTTGTTGTTAAATATAGTAGGAAGATGTTTCTCTGGAACATAAGAAGAAAATAACAGGACAGAAAGCACTTTAATAATACCTTAATGCTAAATTAGAATGATTTATAAGAATTATTTCATTAATCCAAAGGTGAAATCTTTTCACTTGCAAGCTTTCTGCAATTAATATTAAGCTTTCATGTGCTTCTTAAAATTACTCTATAGTATTTGTATCTGTGACTTTTGTGCAATGGAGAGGAGAATCTCTGGTTAAATAAGCATCTGATTTAGACAGTCTGTATTCTCATGTTCTCTTTATCTGTTTTCTTAAGTGGCCTGCATATTCATGCACGTCCTTGTCACATGAATGTGACAATCCTTTTACAATTCCTTTTGAACATGTATCAGATATTGGAATGCCATTTGAAATTCATGGAGCTATGCAAGTTTATACTAGCTGAGGAACTAGCCTTAATCCTCCTGTACCTCAGTTTATCTGAAAGTAGAAGACTTCTTTTCATGCACTAGTTAAGTCTGCTAAGTGACAACAGTGTATTTATCTAGCACATCATTTACAAAACCCCAGTGCTTGAAATTGAGGAAATGAAATGTTAAGGATGCCATAAATCTTAGTGTTCACAAAGGGCCTGAACTGATGCTTGCTGAAGTCCATAAGAGTCTTGCCATTTATTTAAGTCAGAGCTAGTCTGGGTCCATAATAAACAAGTGTTTTGTTGTATATATGGCCAGACATGCCACTAAGGGATGCTGATCTGTGCATATGAGTGGACTAAGTTGCAGCAGTAGTAGCAATAATGTGTTAGACTCTAGACAGTTGGTGCAAGTACAAAATCTACAGAGTTCAGGATAAGTTGGTGCAGTGAAAAAGCACTGTTTCTCAAGTGACAATACTAGCTATCTTTCTCTTCTTCCGTATATAGTTTTTCACCACTTAAACCAAAGAAACTGAAAAGGAAGAGTAAAAGTCTTGTGTTGAGTTCTTCAACTAGATTTTTAGTTATAAAAGGTAAGAATTTTCTATCAATTTTCACTACCTGTCCAAACTATGTAGTTCATAAACATTCAAACATTTGAAAAGTACAAACATAGCAAAAACAGTGTAGCATATTATATACAGGAAGTTGTTCAACTTTCTCATTTCTTGAGAACTAAATTAATGCACTAAACATATGGAACCAAAGCATTCTTATAATAGTTTTATATGAACCTTTCTTATTCAGTACTGTCAATAATTATTTCTACTTCTTACATGGCTTGCTAGCACACACTAAGCTTGGGCATCTTGTACCAACTAATGTTAACACTTCTAACTCTTTCAGAATCCTTTCAACCTTATTCATTTCAATGTATGGTAAACTCCCATTAACAGCATGATTAAGGAAAAAAGGATTTGAAGAACTTTGAGCTCATCTCTTCTTAGGGAGAATAATTACTTCATATTTATTTTTTCTTCAGGATTGCTTTGTAAGATGTCATTGATCTTTCTTAATTCAAATAATAAAGACATAGTTTTAAAGGCGTAAAAATACACAAGCAGAACTCAATATCATATTTGAAGATTGCTGGTGGCAGAAAGCTCTTGAATGAAAAGAAGCAATGGGAGAAGCCTCCATAGAAATTGCTAAAATGAAGCTGGTCCAAATCTTTGGACCTGTCAGAAAGTAGATCAAAGAAACTTTTATCAGACATTGAAAAAACTAGTCCACCGTGATTCAAATTAAACATATCTAGAGGCATTATTCTTTTACTGTAATCTGGTGAAATACTATGGTTTCTATCAAACTCATATTGCTAAAATATATCTTTTTTTTTTCTTCTAGGTAAACTACTCTCTTGATAGACTTTTATTTCTCACATTTTCTCTTGGAAGAAAAGCTAATGTTGAGGAAATACAATTAAGTATTTGCATAAAAGTATCATCAAATTATATTGCAAATAATATTTTACAATAGAACCCCAACTGGTTATTATCATGCAGACAACAGATGTGGCTCAAGGCTATGATCTTCAACACTGAAACATGTAGATCTAGTAGAATAATAGATACCAGCCATTATGACATGCTGAAGAATTCTTACTTTTCTCATGCAAATGGTAACAATGGAGACCACTTATAATACATAAAATCCAGTCATTTCTCCAACAAATTGTTCAGTACCTGGAACTGCTTATAATCTAATCATAGCTCTGGTACAACCAGAGAAACAAGAAGGGAAGGTGTTGCAACAAATGTTCATTATATTCCTAACTCTTTCACTTATTTAATAGGCTCAGCATATTTGCTCTGGCATTATGGACTGGTAGACTAGAACTGGATCCTGAAATCCATACATGTCAAATACAAAACTGTACATTTTTAAGCCTGATTCAAAGCATACTTTTTTTATCTAAACAATAATTTTTAAAGACTCATTGGACGTAGAGACAAAACTTGGTGAGCTGGGTTGGCTTGCTTATATAATGAATTTTAATGGCAAGAAAGTTGCATATGTTCCTAACTGCCTTTCAGCTGCTAGATGCTGCTATAACTGATACCAGAGATCAGAAACAGATGGGGAAGAGGAGTGTTCCTCTTCTGGTAATCAGGTATCAAATTCAACTGGGACACCAGTTTGTGGAGTTAATGGTAATGCTTCAGCATGTTTGATCTCAGACTCTTCATCCAGTGAAGAGTATCTGAGAAAGTTCTAGCTTTTTGCATAGTGCTGTGGTTGAGCTAATAAGCCACAGTGGATGTAGCAAGGTTTTTCATTAAGTTGGTCCTTTTGGTGCAATTTCTGTACGTATGGAGCCATTAATCTACAATCTAAATTATCTATCCATACTGGTTTGTAACAAACATACCTGTGAGAACTTGGATGCATACTTAAGCAAATGAATGTATGAATAATAGGCAAAATCTTTCACATTTTTTGTATTTAAACTTTCTGAATTTTTGACCGATAGATGTGACTTAATTTTTCATGTATTATGATGAATGATGCTCATTCTGCTTGTAAAGTCTAATATGTTTAAAGAGAGCACCTGGGATGTAAATAGGGAAGTTGCCTGTTGATTTTTTTTTTTCTTTTGAATGCTGTGCTTTATAAAACTCTGGAGGATAGAACTCCCTGAAAGGAAGAGGGGGATTCATAGTCTGCTGCAAGCTAATGAGTAGGGAATATTATTTTGAGGTAAAGAAATTTCCAAAGCTTAGTGTCGTGCAAGCTGGTGAAATGAGTGGGGAGTATATATTCATAACCTAAATGTAAAAAGATTTTCTGGGGGCCCAGAAAGGACTCTGGAATTTCTTACAACTTGGAAACCAATGAAAAGGTTTCTGGAATGATAGTATATGTTCTGGACACAGTAAGTAAGAGAAATCTGGGGACAAATCCTCTAGTTTCTATTTAACCTTATGCGGCATTTTCTCTATTCTAACTTCAATGTGCAAGGTACATTCATATTAAGACTAGCTTTATAGTTTTTATGTTTTTTGTAAGAGAAAAGTTTAGATATTCTTTTCTGAAAGAACTTTTTGATTTGAATCCCTGCATAACTAGCTGTCTCAGAGGAGGAATCCACACTTGTGGCCCTAAGCCTGAAGTCAGAACTTAGCTTTACTACAAGCAAGTGAATTTCCATACATCTGAAAACTAAAGCTGAGATTGGAAGGAAAAAAAATTCTAATCAGAAAAGAACTGAAATAGAATATATTAAGTCTTCCTGTTAAGCAGGTACAGGGTGGGAAGTACTGGAAAGCACTAGAATTCTGATGCTTTACTGGGTCCTTCTAAAGAATCAGAATTTCTAAGATTTAGTATGTGAGGTTTGCCCATTATTATAGCAAAACTTGCTGTAGGTTAATATAATGAGTTTGGTTCCCTTACTTTAACAGCTGTCTTTTAAAGTGTTCTAAAACTTCAAAATAATTTTATTCCTCTTCTTTGTAGCCCTACATACAGCGATGAACATCTTCAGCATCTGTAGTACTGCTGATCTGTTCTATCTAAACTTAAGCTGTATCTTTGAGAAGAGTCTTTGGCCATTTGGTCCCTTTCAAAGGAAGACTTGAAGGTATGTTATGAAGCTTAAATGGCTTTGTGTAGTTTAGTTCGTATTAGAGCTTGCTGCTTTCCTGTAACATAAGCTAAATTTTCATGAAAAACAAGAATTCCCCTAATTGGCACCTCAGGGCAAATTGAGGCAGACTGGAAAAGCCAAACTGGATTCTTTGCCTTTCATCCATCACTATTACCTGCAAAGGCTTGACACTTAGACAAGACCTCCTTCAAGTGTTTGCTCATTTGTAAATCAATGGGTTTAACAATTACACTATTAAGCTTCATTTCTCAGTGGTGGTGGTTCTTCTGTTCTTAAAAAGTGCTTAAACAGAAAATGTATTCACATATTGGGAACTATAAACTGATTTCTTACATTCTCTTTTCAAGGTATAATAACACTGTAGTGCATGTCTGAATTTGTCCTGTGGCCTATTCCTGAAAATAAAATTTGATTAACTTTTCTCCTCAAATGGTGTGCTTCATCAACTTTTGTTTAAAAGGTTGGTATGTTATGTAAGTAATTATGAAGTACTCTGCAAGTTTTTAAATGGGAATTGCTATTTACTAGCTCTACTTTTGGATAATTGGTCATGTTATCCATTACTGGCCTTTGTTGCAAGTTGAGAAAATAATATTCTGGTATTTTTGCCTGATTGTTTTATACAAATTTTTTTTTAAGATTAAGCCTTGACTGACTCTGCCTAGACAATGTATATAGCTGAAGCCACCAAAATATATACAAATCAAAGAGGCATGCTGATAACAAAAGACAAGGTGAAGGCTTATGTACTCAACAAAATTTTTGCCTCGTCTTGATTGGCAATTGCTCTTCACACACCCCTTGAGAGGATGGGTGAGAAGGTGGGAACTATGAGAGCAATTTCATTCCTGCTGTAAGTGAAAATCAGGTTCATGACCACCTGAAGAATTTGAAAATCCACAAGTCTATTGGTCCTGATGATTGGGATGCATCCCAGAGTCTTGAGGGTTGATGCAGTCACCAAGCCACTCTCAATGACATTTGAAAAGTCACAGCAGTTAGTTGAAGTCCCTGGCTATGGGAAAGAAGGCACATTCTTATTAAAGAAGGGTAGAAAGGACAACCCAGGGAACTGTCAATCTCACTTCTGTGTGAGGGAAGATCATGGAACAGATTCTGCTGGAAGCTGTGCTTGGGGATGTGGAAGAGGGAGGTGATATAGGACAACCAGTAGTAGTAGCTTGCAGTACCAGCTTTGAAACTAAATCTCTGACTTGAACTAAATAACATTAAATTTCTTCTCAAACTGATAGTGACAGTCAAGGTAAAAATTGTCTATTCTGAATGCGTGTACTGACTAAATGGACATAAATATCATATTATTGTCATGTATGAACTTTGTTTATCTGTATCTCACTGTTTGTTAGTTCATATCTTAATTTTAAAACAGCATGGTAACTGGGTGATGTCTCTTTACTGCTGGCTTTACTTGATGTAAATATTTGTGAAACCCTGTTCTGCTCTTTACAGTGATCCTTGACAACATGTTAATCTGTGATAGTGTAAGGATAGTGAACTTTCAGATGAACCAAAAATTATTAAAACAAATAATCATTCTGAGCTTTAAAAAAAGTTACATAATGAAATTACTGAAAAATATCAAAACAGCACTGGGTTTGAAAATGATGAAGTGCATTTCAAAGGCAATATTTGTAGGTAAAACATTTCTTAGAAGAGAAATATCCATGAAACATTAAATTTAAATTACCCACCTCTTTCCTTCATGCAGAAGGCTTCATGCTGGAATAAAGAGAAGGCTCAGGGGCTCATAATCATGTGTGCTCAATGCCCAGTGACAATTCTTGGGTCACAACAGGTTCCCCAGCAGGAAAGGTATAAGGATAGTTTGCTTTGCACTGGTTAAGTGTTGAAACAACAAATATTGAACCCCATGTGCTTCTAACATCCTTATTGAGCTAGTTGAGATTCCTAGAAACCTTATGTCTAGCAGTAGGTATGACCATATGGCTCAGAGTGAGGTGCAAAATTCAGTAATGCAGTGATGAAATAATCTGCTTGTATGAGAAGCTTCTTCTGAGCATTTGCAAGAGGGTATTCTTGGTACCTGTTCCGATGAATTTCTGCTAAACAATTGATTTTTGTGATACCATCTGGCAAAGGCTTCACAAATGATGTGAAGTGGAAAATTAAAAGAACAAAAATACTTTACAGATAGGTTTTACATCAGTAAGTGACTGTATCTAGAGACAAATGAGGCTTTCTGAAGGGAGAGGTGATGTTTTTTATGGAACAGTGGAACAGAGTTGCTGTGTAAAAGCAATAAACAACACAGTAAACAAGCATTATTTTGTCAGAACTGTCTGAAAGAGGAAAAATTCCTATTTTAACATAGTGGGGTGACCATAATATTATTCTATGTATGACTATTGAAACATTTATATGACTTAATATGACACACTTATTTTTTTGAAGAAAGAAATACCTTTTGATTTGGAGCATATCAATAAGGGTGAAGAGAGTTTGTTCTAAGAAATACTAATGCAGAAAAACTGTAAAAGACGCTAAGAAGACCATTATTTGATGATTGGATTCATTTTTCTCTTAAAAGTCTTTTAATACCTTGTCTGTTCTGATGCAGTTCTCTGAATTATATTAGATACCTTATTTTTTAAATTCTGGAAATTAAGATGTAAATATTTTGGAATGATTCAGTTTTTTACATGGAATTTTAAAATAAACATTTACAAGATACATCTCTAATTCTGCAGTTCTTCAGGTCTTCAACTGGCAAATTCTGTAGCCATCGGGACAATACAAAAGATAAAAAATAAAACTTAGTTTTGCAAGTGCACTGTAGAATTTTGAAATTACTTCACTTACATTGTGACATTGTTTGTGATTTTTTCAGCCACCCAGCCCCAATTCAAATCAGACGTTGTAGGGTTAATTTGTCATAGATATAAGCTACCTGAGGATATTTATAACAATGGAGAAAATTACACGGGAAGTTAATTGTCATGTTCTTGTTCTTTTTGTGAGCAAAAGATAAGGATGGTGGTATGGAAGATGGTGTTACCTAGAGGAAAAAGAGGTACTTTAGCAAAGTACGCAAGGTGATGTCAAATGTCACACTAACCTTAATTAATCTCACATCAGCATTTGAACCAAATACCTGAGGTAGGAGATGATTCCTGTGTAGGAGTACTCCCGCTCTTCCTCTATAGTCAATGAAGAGAGAAAGACACCCCTGAAGAACTAATCAGGTTTCACATAGGATGACTCACTCTGAAGAGGTGTCTTTCACTTTTTATTAACTGTTTAGAAACACCAGGGTTGTAAATTGTCTGTCTATATTTAGATGAGAGAAATCCTTTACTGAAGTAACTAGTCAGAGTAACTGAAAAGAGCTCAGCAACTCTAGAGGGTGATTCCTTCCACACTAAGAGAGATCTCTAAAATGTGTGGGGTGATTCCTGTTCTAGAGATGCTTATCTATCTGCATGACCCTCTCAGGCTCTAGTAAGTAGCTGAAGTTAAGTGAGACTAATCCTTTCTTCAGACCAGTTTGTTACCTAAGTGAGAAAGTTAAAGCTAAGCAAGAAAAACTTGGAGTATTATAGAGCTATAGAGTACAGTTATTTTGTTGAAAAAGATTTGCCTTAATTTAACATGGTAATTTGCAATGACTGCTGAATTTCTGAGGGTTGTGCATACTAGTGCATTTTTCTGAATAATCGGATACATCTAAAATGCTCATCAGTAAAGGGAAGACTAATAGCCAGACAATTTTATGCTTTTAAGCATCTAAAAACAGATACTTCAACAAAATCTCTTTAGTCACCTCCCTGCTGCCTATAAAGCTCTATTTCCTTTTAAAATCCACTTCTATGTGGTCAGTTAATGCCTGTTCATTTTTTTTCCAGTACTAATTCTTTATAACACTTAAACTCAAACTGAGCTGTAGCTGAGTCACACTAACACAAATAAAACAGGCAGTTCAGAAGGAAACCCTCCCCTGTACTATAAATTATAAAGCATCTTTTAATTGTTTCTTCACTGAAGGCAATCTTCTTTCCTCTCCCTTTCTCAGCAAAGCAAAGTACGTATCCTAACATAGCGCTGTGACAGGTGTAGGGCTTCAATGTTGTCAGTTATAATCCTTTATATGTCACACCTTCAATCATATACTGAGCCATGCATTTTAAACAGAAGTCTGTTTTCTAGTCTGTGGCAACAGAGTGCCAGGACATACACTGTACAACCATATGGGTGTCTCTTTGCAGGACATATGTTGTACATCCTTAGGCACTAAAGCAATTAACAAGCAACTGTAAAGTAAATGTGATCTCCTCTGAAAAGCTCCAAAGCAGCTTTCAGTTTTTAAAATTATATTGCTAATTTATGTCATAAAGAGATTCAGAATGTCAGAGACAGGTACAGTGATCATAAATAAAAGCAACGTTAAGAGGTAAGTACTGGTTTCTTTTTAGAAACAATTTCAGTATTTTGCATGCTGTTATAGCATTCTGAATCTAAAGATGTTAAAATACAATAACATCCAGAGGATAATTCAGTATAAGAATATGAAATGCAGTCACAGAAAAAAGAGTAAAAGAAGAATACAATCATTGAGATGAACAGCATGTTCTTGTTCATGTGTGTTAATAATTTTGTCCAGAAAAATGTGGGAGATAAATAGTTTTATTTTAGATTTTCTGCTGCCTTTGAAAAATCAATTAGGGAACCTACTAAGAACTGACAAATCCTATAGCTCGCAGCAGGTGAAGCTGCCCCAGCTTCATGTGCCCTGCTCTGGTCAATAGCAAAGTTTCTTCACACTTGCCTTACACAGAAACACACACAAACAGGTCTTCCTGGTAGACCTCAGCCCTGTAGTCTCTCCAGCAACTGGTTTGGACTTTCAGTAGCCTTTTGCCCCTTAGACACTTCAGTATCCAACTTGGTCTTATGGCTGCTCCAACATCAGGCTCCCAAGCCTCTTGTCCACTAATTAGTCTGGCCTGATACAGGTTAGTAATTATGTTCTGATACACACACAAAATGTGTATGCACTCCAGCTTCTACAATAATGCAGAGGTCCTTATGACCTATGGTCCCACTCCAGGTTCTGGCACTGAGACCTCCCTGCACACATGCACAGAAGATAGATGTCTCCCTACCCAGGAAAAAAGCTGGACAGAATTTAATGTGTAAATAATCAGGATCAGGGCGTAGCCACAGCAACTGAACTGACCTGTTTGCACATATTTTTTTAAATCATTTTTTCCACTCTGTTTTCCTGTGCTTTTTCTTCTCCCAATCCCCATGAGCCCTCCCTTTTCTTGCCTTTGGACCTTCCATTATATAACCCATAAGACATCTTGAAATGCTCTTGATTGCATCCCAAAATATTCTATAGGAAGTTATCCCCCTCAGGGCCATTAAAATGCTCTGAAGAGCCTTTCCACTGATCTATCCTGATAGATGTCACCTCCACCCATGTAGCCAGTGCTCTTCTGGGACAGGCATGTTTTTCAGATTAGGTTACTGGGGTGTCATGTTCTGTTTTCTCAACCCTCCACCCCACAGTTTTGTCCCTGCACTCCAGCTTTCTATCACACAACCCAACATCCTAGCACCATGGGGGCAAAAGAGAGACATGTTGGATTAGATCAAAGGAGAGTTTAGATCCCTGCCTTGTCTTTATCACTACCCATTTTTTTTCCTGCTTTATGATAGCCTCTATATACACTATTTTCTACGTAGGCAATCTTTTCAACCATTCCTCATGTACATTTTTTCTTACTCTGCTGTTAGCTTTTTCTAAACATTTTTGTTATACAGTTTGCAAACCTGTTACCAAACATTTGTACTATGTAAACCAGCACAGTGCCCCAGTTGCAACAGATCAGAGGGAGCACATGAAGTAGGAATGCATTTTTTCTTCTCTAGAAAAGTCATAGTACAGAAACCATGGTGTTTTGAAAGATGAAAAATAAGACTCAGCAACTGATATTGCTGCTTTGTGATATAATTGATATTATTAATTGATTTGCTATGCTTATTGCATGGAAAGAAAATGCCAGCTTTCATGGGCTGACAGAAAATCTGCTTTTCATACTCCAAGATCTGCAGAATACATAAGGTTAATTACAGGAAGGATATGTGAAAGAGGTGCTATCCTTTAATGCATTTGAAGCTAAAAAGATGATAAAAGACTATTTCAATATTCACAGTCTTTTACTTGTTCAGGTGCTGCACTTCATTTTGGGAAACACAATTTGATTGAGCTCTAGGACTTTTGATTTGTCCTCCTCAACCACTGCACATAACAAAGTGTTGAAAGCCAATCCAAATTTTTTGCTGAAGAGTCAGTGAGGCAACAGAGGTAAGGAGCAATTTAGAACTTATAGTTAAAATAGCCATTCTTAAGATGTTTCTGTAGTTTGAGCAAGACCCCCTTTGTAGTGCTCTGAGGCTTTACTCTTAGTGATATTTCTCATGACACAGAACACTGACAAAACCACACATTTAATTTGCTGTGATTTTGTAATCATGAAGTCTGGATGTCCACATTCAGTAGGTTCACGTTTGCAGTTGACCAAATATACAATCATCAGATGAATGATCCTTGGAAAACTTAATCCCCTGCATAAAGAGATTTAGAAGCTTCACTTTATACATTGTACTTTCTGAAATGTTTGTTTTTCTAAACTTTTCAAATGAAATCACTTTGTTTATAGCGCTATATGATTAATTTTTAATTGCACAACAAGAGCTTCTAACTTCCTCTCTATTTCAGTCTTATTCTATTTTAAGAAAATATTTCTGTATCTGAGGACACAATATTTACTCCAAAATTAAAACCATGTTTCCACATGGGTGTTCCAGGGTTGTTGTGGGCTGCCAGTTTTAGAAATATTTTGGCTGAAAATTATGCTGTGGCCTTTATGAGGTTTTGAAATTATTAAAACATTTTAACATTACTCCATAGAATCATAGAATCCTTAGAGTTGGATGGGACCTTTAAAGGCAGTCTAGTGCAACTTCCCTGCAATGAACAGGGACATCACAGCTAGGTCAAGTTTCCCAGAGCCTTATCCAACCTCACCTTGAAAGTCTCCAGGAACAGGACATAAACCACATCCCCAGGCAACTTCTTTCAGTGCCTTACCACCACCCTCACTGTAAAATACTTCTTCGTTATATCCATCCTACATCCACCCTCTTTTAGCTTGAAGCCATTTTCCCTTGTTCAATCACCACAGACCCCACTAAGGTCTGTCTCCTTTGTTTCCATAGCTCCCCTTTAGATACTGAAAGGCCACTCTCTGGTCTTCCCAGAGCCTTTTCTTCTCCAGGATGAAAAGCTCCAGCTCCCTCAGCCTGTCCTTATACGAGAGGTGTTCTATCTCTTGGATCATTTTTGTGACCCTCCTTTGGACACACTCCAACAGGTCTATGTTTCTCATATATTGAGAATTCCACGTGTGGACTCAGTACTCCAGATGAGGTCTCACCAGTGCAGTATAAAGGGGAAGGATCGCCTCCCTCATCCTGCTGGCCACATTTCTTTTGATGTAGCTCAGGATACAATTGACTTTCTGAGCTGCGAGGGCACATTGCTGGCTCACGTTCAGCTTGCCATCCACCAGTACCCAAAAGTCTTTTTCAGCAGGGCTGTGTTCAATCCTTTCATGTTTTAGTATTTCATTTCACACAGAAGGTGGTGATGCACTGGAACAGGCTGCCCAAGGAGATTGTGGATGCCCCATCCCTGGAGGCATTCAAGGCCAGGCTGGATGTGGCTCTGGGCAGCCTGGTCTAGTGGTTGGCAACCCTGCACATAGCAGGGGTTGGAACTGGATGAGCATTGTGGTCCTTTTCAACCCAGCCATTCTATGACTCTATTATTTCATTTTATTTCATGGCATTAAAGTAATTTCTTATCAAGATTCCATTTAAAATAAAGATTTGGAGTGAGAAATGCTTACTACCATGGAATTTTTTAATAGGAGATTCCTATACTAGTGAAATGTCTTAAATGCATATTAATGTAAACAACAGTTAGAAATTAAACTAAATACTCTGACAAAGTCCTAGTCTCTGGAAAGAGCAGTTTTACCACAACTTTGGTGAGGTCAAGAATTCACCTTGTCATCCACCACCTTTCATCCTTCTGTGATACAAGCCCTAAACACTTTTAGCATACAAAGCAGATAAGAATTACATTTAAGCATGAAAAAAATGAAAGTTGCATAATATTTATTCAGTGTACTGTAACCTTTAATTAAATGAAGAATAAAAATGAACATAACTGCTTGCTTAGAGTTTGCTGACTTCAGCTTGTTTGAAATGGGCAGTACAAATTGTAACAAAACTGCTTTTGATAGGCTGAAAAGATAATTAATGTAAGGCAGCAACCCATTTGGTGCATTTCCTATGACTGCATAGCATTGCTCAGCAACTTTCTTCCCTCAAGCTAGCCAGTTGCTTAGTTGAGTAATCACTTCCTACGTTTTTTTTCCTTCTCAAAAGCTCCATTCAAAAAAATTCTATGTCTTCTCTTCCAGCTACTTCTTTGGTCTCTCTTCTTTACTGCCTGCCAGTTATTGAGTTCTTATTTTAGTTCCCTTGCCCTTCTAATGCCACTCTTTGCTTATCAGATATGAGAGCTGGAATCCTTTACTCATGAGAACTAATGTCATCCTTACTTACTGATTTTGAAACTACAGGAGAAAATATACATATATGTAGGCAAAAGCAGGTATCTGTTTTACACTGTATACCCTCTTTCACTCAAAGTCTAATTACCTCTGCTCAGCAGATTGATGTCCTTTTGCCTCTGCTACCAGGACATCTTGCAAAACGACACCAAAGGAATGGATAGAATGAGGTAAGTCACAGCAGGCATGGGACTGAGATGGGTACCATGGTTAGTTGAAGAACAGTAGGTTGAAGTTTCTAGAAAAGGAAAAGAACTGTCTATATAAGGAGGAGTGAATACTGACTACATTTTTGGTATTCCAGGCAGTGCTGGTGACACTTGCTATGAAACAGAAAAATGTTATGGGTCTATTTAACACTTCATTTTTGGGAGTGGTTTCAAAGTGATCTGACATTTTGAGTTGAGGTTTTTTTCTTTCTTTCTTTCTTTTTCATTATTTTTCCTGTGTTGTTGTTGTTTGTTTGTTTGTTGTTGTTGTTGAAGGGAGAGCAGTAAGTCTCAGCCTCTCTGGAAAACTTTGCTCTTCCATGATTTGAAGAAAAGTCTTGAATTTCACGCAGGGTGGGAGTAGTCCTTGTCAGAGGCAAGCTAAGAATATATCTTTCTCTGTCTGAATCAGGATGGGAATCAAACAGGATAAATCATTCATTTTTTTACTATTATCATTCCTCAAACAGCACTGGATTCCTACAAACATTATCCACGGAGATTCTGAAGTCCTAAACTTGAAGAGGGGAGGATATCTTCTGCGGGACTCCAACCAAGTATAGACTATGTGTGACTCTGTATTATACTGAGGACATGATAAGGTATAATAGTCCAGTTCACAGGCATCTCAAGTTGGGCAAGCAGAATTTATTGAAAACATTAGACCTTAATTTCTTTGTGCATACAGAGTGGTGATTAGCAATACGTTCTTATGTAGTTTCTGTAAATATTTATGAAGTGCACGAGATGCTATAGCAACAAGCAACATGCAAATCTCGGGACAAAATTTGTTTTTCTTTTGGTGTGGGATATGATTAGCGTGCAAAAACAGCGTGGGGGCTGAGAAATTCCTCTGACCACACAACAGACTATGAGGCAAAAGCAAAGCACTGTTTAAAAACAGCTCATTTTGTGTACTGAAATAAGTGGAGCCCTGTGGAGAATGTCTTTGCTTTTTGTATCACAATATATGTATCTCAAAGACTGAAGTAACAGAGGCACTGTGGATTTTGCTTACACTTCAAACAAGAAATATATGTGATGATTCAGATAGAACTGATGGCAAGCCTGTATCCTCTTTCCAGCTGTTAACCTCTGTACTGGTGATCTATAATTCGTGGGTCCCATGAGGTTTTCAGGGCTAGATAAAATATCAGAGTATTGCATTCAAATGGACTACAAAGTGTTGAGTATTTTGTTCTGCCTTCTTCTGGCTACTGGCAGTGTATTTTGTGTTCAGAAAGACTTCTCTTTAAATCAACACTTCTTTACAATAATATTGCCCCAATGAGAGACCTTAATAATACAAGAAACCAGCATGTTTAAATACATAAAAACCACAGTAGGGTAGAGAAACCACAACAACTCAGCAGGCCTGTGCAGGACCAGCAGCTACAGCAATGAGAGGAGGATCAAGGAGAAGACTGCCATATAAATTCTGCATTTATTAGCTTACAGAAATTATTTTGTTTGACTGAAGTTGCAAAATGACAGTGAGAGAAGTGATAAAATGGACTTTCCAAGTTGAAGTAATCCAGAAATCTTAGCAGTCTGAAAATCATTTTTTCCAGTCTGTCTTCCTCTTCTAATAATCTAAATCCTGGTCAAAGGGATGATTTGTTTAGTAGATGGTTAAAGACTGATTCTGGGAAAGTCAGCATTAATAGAAATGTTTAAAGATGCTATTAGGAAAGAAAACACTTTGAATTGTTTAATTTGCTGTTTGTATATCATAAGAGAGATCTTCTATTTCATACAACTTTCTTCCTATTTCAGATATAGGTGTGAAGTTCCTTGCCTTCCTAATCACTGTTTTAATTGAGAGCTAAACATTTCTCTGATGAGGTGAAGAAGTATGCTGCACTGATGCCATGGACAATGGAAATTTTTTTCAAACTAACTGTATGGTTAAACTGTACTTGTTTTCATTTGATTGTATGACCTTTATACGCTTATTAAAAGAAACCTGAAGTATTTCTTTTCAAGCTGTTAAACTCCTGTTTTGTACTTTACATGCAGTTATGTTCGCATGTTTATGATTTTGTAGACATTAGCCAGCAGAGAAGTCTCTTACTCAGAGTTGAATTAATAACCTGGCTTGGTATCAGGGCCATTGTGCTAGTGGAAGTTGTATATTTCAGATAAAGGCACATTGTTTTGCATAACTGAACTAGCGCATAGTATTCATGTTACCAGGATATTGGTATTCAATGATGAGAAAAATTAATCCATGATCTCTAATCCTACATTAGAGGAATCAGATCTGTCTGTAGTTTCAGTGGGAAAAAAAAAAATCTGAAATTTCAACAAAAGTATTCCTGTGTACATAGAAGTACTTTGAAACACCAAGGCAAATCCGGTGTTCTCACTTTTCACCTAGAAACAAGCAAACAAACAAAACCAAACAAAAACAAACAAATTGCAAAATTTGTGATTTTAACTAGATTAAATAATCTTCCTTTTTCTATTCTAAACTGCCAAAACCATTTGTAATCCATTCTGGGAAATGTTAAGTATTCTTTAGGTATATCTGCAAGTTATGCTTGGATGTAAGTTAACATATAGAAAGATTCTGATATTTCTGTTCAACCAAAGAGCAGAAGAATTTCTTCAAATGACCTTTTCCAATACATCATTTGATCTTACCTTCTTTGTTTTCATCACAGTGGATGTGGTTCCATAATTGTTCTGGTTCTTTTTCTCGTATACTAAATTTTAATGTGTACAAAATGTATAGCTTCATATCTGTATTAATCTTTTCTCTGTGATCAAGCTCACACAAACATAGATCATGTAGTCTTTTTTCAAGTGTATCTAGGGGAAATCCAGTATCACCTCACTTTTACTGGAGCCCCACTAGCATTTTGTTCTCTATTTTTATTGATACAAACATTTTGCTTTTACTTAACAATTACTAATCATAATAAAGTTTTCAGTCTCTGCTTTCATCTCATGGTTTTTTTAGGTGCTTATTCATGAATTTGGATCTGAAAGAATTATCTGTGCTCTTTCTTATGTCCTTAAAAAACAGATGAAAATTAAGTTGATCACTTACAGCACGTTTAAAGCCTTCTCAATGATTTCTCTCTTTAAGGAATCAGATTACTAGACCAACTGAGTCCAGAAACTGTTTTCCTGAGTTTGTGAAACCCTGAACAATCTTATGGTTCTGCTTCTTTTCATCCAAGTTTAAAAATATTGATAAAAGTATTTTCTTTGGTTAGTTTTTCTAGAAAAAAGGTCATAAAATAGCCAATAAATCACAGCCAGTAGAATCACATCTTGATTTTTCAGAAAGTGTTTGATGAAATCTACTGCCAATTGCATTAAGGAATATCAGTTTCTTCCCAGTATTAGTGACACCGTGTACAGTATTAATAATCTTTCTTGTAATACTCTAGTTTGTCATCCATTTCTGACTTCATCCCTAGGGGACTTCAACAATCTCCCAGCATCAACACAGTAAAATCTTCCTACTTTTCATACTTACTCCAGGTCATATCCAAAGCTTCCATGTGTACACGCCTCAGAAAACTGGTGGCTGGATTTGTGTGACTAATTCATTTTCAGTTCAGTGGCTATCAAAAGTGGGGAAGATATTCCACAAACAAACAAACAAATAAATAAATAAATAAAATTGATGCAGTACCAGAATTTTGCGCAGCAAATCATCATTTCAACTGATAACTTAGAATATTAAAATATTTAGGTTTGAGCATGTCACTATAAAAACTTAGCTTAAAAAAGGGGTTTTTTTTTTAATTTTAATCAGTTCTGCTCATAAAATCTTCTTGAATTCTCAAATATTGTTTGCTGAACATAAACTGCATTTTTTAGTCAGAGAACTGTTCATCTGAAAAAAACTGCTTTGTCTCTCTTCATCTTTATACTCCCATGTTTTCTTGAAATTAGCTTCAGCTACAGCTGTGGAAAAATGATAATATGTGATACATACAGAGTAAATATCTTTCAGTATGTATTATTTGAAAGATTTGCAATCAAACTTTTACTCCATACTCCAAACATATGCTGTTAAAAGTAGATTTGAGTAGTGATAAATTCTGTAATAATTCAGAAACTCTGACTATTTTTATCCTTTCAAAGAGGAAACGAAGGTATATATTTCTGCTTTTCTGCTGTCCTATAGTTTTTATCTTCTGGTGTCTTCATTCAGCAGCTATAATGGAATAGTAAAGGTGAAACAAAAGGCATTGATTCTTTCTGCTACACTCTCTCAATTTGATCAGGACTGTTAAATGCCAGGATTGCAGTCCCTCTTCTTGAGCATCTTCCTGTCCTTTACAGGTCATTCAAGCCTGCTTCATTCTTTTTGAGTACAAACTGTTCAATAATCCAGAATGGAAGTGTTAAAGGGTAGAACGCATCCTTAATGCTACTTGATTAAAATAAATATTTGCAGGTCATCCTCTTGCTCTGTGTAGAGAATCTTTTTTTTTTCTAGAACCTTTCTCTAGTGGAACTGCTTCTGCTGTACAGTCTTCCCTATTGCTTGCGTGCTGTAATTTCAGACAGGAGAGCAAACTGCCAGGTATACAAAGCTAATGAGAGGATGAGAGGCAAAAATTTTTTGGTGAAAACGAGTCACCAACATTATGAGGAGCAATAGATTTCATGTTCATGTTGATGAAAGAGGCAATAGTTAATCTCAAGAAGTACTCCAATTTTATCCACAGATTCAGTTGCAACAGAGAAGTCTGACAAAATGAAGGTTCTGAGAAGGGATATGTCCTTTGCTTCATTCTACATCAGGGTAATAATCCCCAGAGAAAGAATATAACAATTTAATTTAAAGGCCAGACATTAACACTGAAACAAATGAAGTAGCGTGGCTATGTCTGCTGCGAAAATTAGGCTTCTGTTAGCAAATAATAGAAGCCAAATTGTTTAAAGCTGGAGCTTTTCTGGTAAATTTGGTGGTGGAAGACTAGATTCTCTACGCTACATGGATATGATTAGCTCAGCATGAATTATCAGCCTGGATGCAGTAATAGCAGCTTTAGCTCTGTCATATGTGGAACGTCAGACTAGATGATATGAGTGATGTCTTTAGTAATGAATTCCTACGAGGCTAAGGAGACTAAATTGGGAGTTAGGATAGTTGGATACAAATACCTCATAAATTACAAAAGATTTTCTTTAGTTGAAATGCTAAAGTTTTTATGCTTCATGAGATGATTGTGCCATCCCATGGAAGATGTGTAATATACAATGCTTGACAACCTTTGTCATAGGATATTGAGCATGCAGTAGCTATCAGATTTTCTACATTTGATAGCACCTGGTAAGGGTTACAGACTTTGCTAGCACAAAGTAGAAGATTTTACTAATAGCTGAAGATGCCTCATATTAAATACCATCTATAAAACACTTAAATCTTCATGTAAATAATGAAAATAATTGTTTTATCTTTTACATAAGAACTTGGGGAAAGGATTTGCAATGTTGGACCTGTTTAATTTTTGTTGCTGTTGTTATTTCTTCACTGCTGAAATGGTATTCCTAATGTTTATTCTTTGGACGTTCACCTTAATATAGTTTAGATTGGTTTATCAATGAACATGAAGTGTCACAGGTCTATTACTGGCTTGGAGACTTTCATACTGTTCCTTAACCTACTAGGAAGTATAAGCAAGAATTAATCCCATGTTGCCATGTGAAATTTAAGCATAAATGAAGCAAAGTACCTGAATAAAATCGTCGGGATCATATAATAATTGCTGCGCACTCATCTTTGACACTTCCATTTCCTCCCTCAATTGATATCTGTACACCTACACTGGAAATATTGTAAATATTTTTCATAAAGGGGTAGCTTCTAATGAGAATCTTCCTGTTCTACAGATTTGCATGGAGTACTTGAAGGGCTGCTTATTTGAGAAAGGAGAATAAATCCACTCTATTTCAATAGAATGACAATGGATTCATTCAAAGTTTTAATTTTCTACTCATAAGAACCAGGAAGATTTTCAAATAGTTTTCCAGTTATACTCTGTGATAAAACATTTTGAGACGCTGCGTGGCTCCACGAGCACCTACAAATTCTACATGTGTGAAAACTGCGACCTTAAAAATCTGATAGCGTCCTTCAGATATCAGATAAGCCACAGGTCACTCAGCATTAGACTAAGATAGAGTTCTGAAATATTTACTACCAGTTGTAATGTTTATTGTGGATGTTGTTTCACCAAAGTCAAGAAGTTTGATCCCTAGCTCCCTTGGAGAAATTGTACAAACACAGACATGGTCCTGTGCCCCTCCCCCCAGCATGAGCATGCTATTAAATTAAAAGAGCATGCATTTAATTCGGAGGTATTTCAGATCTGTTTTAAACTTGGCTGGCTAACAACCAGGAAAAATAACTAACAACTAAATAGCCTTTCTCTGAGTGAAACCATTGTTGTGCTAATAATTTTCGAGTCCCTCTGTAGGCTACGGTGATTCATATCTTTCTCTCGCCCAGCAAGTTATTTTGCACTTAAGCACTTGAATTTCTTTTTTTTTGAGTGCAATCTTATTATAATTTTTATAATTTTTTTTGAGTGCTCAGTCTTCGTTAAGGTTAGCTAAATTCATGAGCTATCTCCAGTTAAATAATTTAGAATTGTATTTCTGCCTTGTAAATTCCTCCTTTCCATTCTGGTATCATCTGTTAATGGCTGTACTTAATTTTCAACCATTGATGGAATCGTTCAGTGGCATAGTAGTTTTAACAGCTTTTTAAAGGAGTCTGTACGCTCCCAGACTGACCATCAGCCACACTCTGAATACAGGGCTGTAAGTGTTCACATTCTAGCAATTAGATTTTGACTATACCTGAGCTCTTTGTTCTGAAGAATGTTAACGTTCACAGTGGCAATAACTTGCTAATATGTATCATTCCTCCTACCCACAAAGTTACTTAATTTGTCAAAGAAGAAAACTAGATTAATTTTTACTGTTTATTTTTGATATATCTCTGCTGGTTATTCTTTCACCGTATTGACCTTCATTATTTACAAATTGATGAGTCATGTGTCTCACTTTCTTTCAGACATATTGTCTTCATTAAGCTACACTGATGCTCACACAGTTGATGCTCTTTTGTAGAGCTGTCAGGTGTGTGTGCTCAGCCTTAGCACTACCCACCTCAGCCATGAATAGCAGCTTCTTCTACTTTAATGCTCTGGATTATTTATTTATTTATTTGTTTGTTTGTTTGTTTGTTTGTTTGTTTGTTTATTGGGGGGGGGGTGGTCTTCCTCCCTTACTCCCTTCCTCCCTCTCGTATACCAATCCTCCAAAAGGTGGAATGTTGTACAGTAAAGCCTGGAGAACACAAAAGTTTGTTTAGCTGCTGTCTGAATTTTCTGATGTGGCTGCAGCAAAACTTTTGTTCTTCCACTGACGAATGTCTGTAATTGCTTTCTTTCACATCTTCCTGTTACAACTTTTTCCCAACTTTCACCTCTGTGGGAATATTTTCCTTGTTGGCTTTGAAAGATGCTTCTGCAGGCAACTGGGGCAGCCACTGGGCTCTCTGTGGGGGCCAGGTTTGTTCTCCAGGAATAATGCTATCTTGGATCTGACCGGAGGCCTTGCCCTCAGACAGAGTAAGGATGTGGGGAGCTCTCCCGTTAAAGAATTTGGATCACAAAAGGAGAGTTGCGATGTGCTGGGAGGGGAGTCACTCAGAAAAATCAATCTGAATGAATGAAAGGTATGCTTCAAAGGTAGGCATGGTAGAAATCAATGAGCCCCCCAAAGAGGAATAAAAATTGATTTTCTTTGGACTTTAGTATATGCCTATTTGAAAACAAAGTATATTAAATTAAGACCAGCCTAGATTTTGAATCAGCCATGCACAGAGCAGTTCAGAAACATTTAATACTTTAAACATTGACTCAGGTTTTCAGAAAATCACTATATAAAAATAGCTTATTATTTCTTCTACTTCTGTCCTCAGCAACACTCGGTATGCTGTTGATACTTGAAAGAAATAATGAATAATACTGAACAGTTACATTAGTGTTTTCTGTATTTTTTCTGCCTGGAGTTGTAAGATAAAGGATTTTAGTAGAGGAATGAAAGCAATATTTTAGATTACATTTTTAATTTTTTTTCCTTCCTGTTGCCTGCTAGAAAGTTGCAAAATCCTTCCTAAATCCCTTGTAAAGACCTAAAACAATCAACAGGAGAAAAGAGTAGGAAGCATTCATACACAGAAGCTGACTTTTTCCCTTACAGTCACTGAATTCTTTCCACATCAACTAAACCTAGAGCATCCCTGTGTCTCAGTGAGTCCAGCATGTGAAAGCTGTACAACAATCACATTTCATGAAATGGATCAAAAAAATAGAACAGTGTTTTTTGTAGATGCATATGTGGGAATACAAGAAAAACTGTTCAGAACAGAAGCTGTGGAGCAAGATAAACAACATGAGAACCAAGGACACCTCTAGAAGAAGAAAGAACGTCTCACGGCTCTGATTGGATAAGCACCTGTGTGAACGGTTGAAGAGTATTCTGTAGAATGCTCTGTTGACATGTAAAGGTGGATGGGAAAGTTGTAGGGGCGGATGGAAAAGCTAGAAAAAGAAAACTTGTGAAGGTATATAAGTGATGTGAGAACTCGTAATAAACAGTTTGGATCATTCACATCTGAGTCCGTGCATCAGACGCTGCATGCATACATTCTAGACATTTTCATTTTGGCTCGCGTTCCACAGCAAGAGAAGTCAGAAATAAGTTTACTGGCTTCCACCTGGGCAGATTAACTCTAGGAGAGTGTTTCCGAGGGGAGAATTTGTCTTCTTGGTAACCACAAAAGGGAAAGCCTCTTGTGGGGATTGTGCAGCAGAGACCCCAGGGATGAAGAGCCTCAGCTGGACGCAGCCATATGGAAGGAACTAGGGACTCCCTGGAGCATTTACACACCACACCTTGCTGGAGGCTTCATCATCCATCCCTGCTGGGGACTGAAAGATAAAGCACTTTCACCTATTGCTGAGATCTCAGGACGTTGTAAATCACATGGAGCTGCATGCACAAGGAAGGAAAATTAAAACCAGTTTAGTTAGAAACATTTTTCTAGGAATGCTGAAGATACAACGACAATAAACAACAGAATTTAACAGGAACATTGTGTTTATTCATAGTACAAGTTTTAGAAGTGGATGGTAAAGAGCAGTGCTCATGCTGCTACTCGACATGTTTTTATGTATGGAATAACACTTGCTCATTTAATTTTCAAAAATAATTCATAGGAGATTCTGGTGTACTTCACACGAAAGCTGTAACTGAAGGAAACGCCAAGAAAATCCTCTTCCTCCCTCAGTAGTGGAAGAAACAAAACACAAGACCCACGTTGAGAAGCCGGAGATATGTACAAGTGCAGCAGGAGACGCTTCAGCCCGCTCCCTCCCTCTCCCTCCAGGCACAACACACGCAGACACCGCGGCGGACCCGAACCCCGCTCCCTCCCTCCGTTTGACACCCGGAGGCCGCGTGAGAAAGTCCCCGCAGAACTCCTGGCGGGGGGAAGCGCCACGCTCTCACGAGTGCTGCCCCTCCCGGCACCGCCTCCGCGCTCGCCCAACTTTCATTCATTGTTGGCGTAGCCGTCGGCCAACCCCCCCCCGCTCTCCGGGCCGGGCCGGGCCGGGGCGGGCGGCAGCGCAGCCAGTGAGCGCGGCGCGGGGCGCTGCGGGCGGGGCCGGGGAGGTGCGGCCCCACCGCCCCTATATAGGGCGGCGCGTGGGGCGCTCCCGGCTCCGTGGGAGCGGGGCGAGAGGCGCCGCGCCGGGCGAGGCGGAGCGGTGCAGCGGTTCGGCGCTGACGGCCGCTCCCCGGAGCACTTTCCGCGGACAGCGGCGGTGGGCACCTTGCTGCGGGGAGGAGAGCCAGCCTGCGGGCGGCGGTGCCATCCTATTGTTCAAGGGGGCGAGTGAAGGAGCCGGCGTGTCGCCTCCCTTCTCCGGCTTCTCTCCGCCGCAGGAGGAGCGCCGCCGCTGGGTTGTTCGGCACCGGCGGCTCAGGTGCGGCGGCGGTGCGGGCGCGGAGCTTTCCTGAGGCGTTGCGCCTCGTCGGGCTCCGGGAGAGAAGGAAAGTTGCTGCCTTTCCGGCTGCGAGCCCGGGAGCTGCCGAACCGGCCTCACCTGGAAGGACTGAGCGGCCGCCACCTCTCCCATCAGGTCCCTCCGCCGCAGCCGCGGTATCCGGGAGACCGCGAGGAGCGGAGCCGGGCGCGCAGCTCACCGCGCTCCGCGATCACGGGAGGATCTATAGCTGTGATCTGTCACCGCGGAGAAGGAGGTGGTGGATGAACTCCCTTCCAGCAGGGCAACGAATCACTTCTCGAGCTGCTTATTATTATCGGCCTCTAGGACCAGCCCTTTCCTGCTAAACTTGGCTTGGGAGCTTCCAGCAGGAGGGGGCGCGGGGGGTGGAAAGCCGAACCCCGAGCCCAACATCATCTCGTGTGTTTGACTTTTTCTTTTTTTTTTTTAATCTCCACTCCCTCTTCCTTCCGTGAGACAGTTTGATGAATGCCTGCCAGTGGGGGATGATTTGCTGAGCCCCGCGGCAGGGCTGTGTGTGCGGTGCAGCCCCACCGCCGCCCCCGGGGGCTGCGAGCGGCCCACGGCGGGGACACGCGTGGGAGCGGACGCCGCGCCAGGAGGAAGCCGGGGGGGGAGGCACGGCCGGGAGAGGAGCACGCGAAGGAGCCGGCGCCGCTGAAGCCGAGAGCCGAGTGCCGCTCGTCCCCGCCATCCGACGGGTTACGGAGGGAGGGCCCGGCCCCCTCCCCGCCAAGTTGCCTTCAGCCGCGGATCGCTGCCACCCGCCGCACTTTGCCGGGCTTGTTTGCTCGGCTCGGCTCTGGATAGAGAGGACTTCGCTTTCTCCGCACCCTGAAAGTTGCCCGAGCGCTCCCCGCGGCGAGGTGGAGGAGGAGGGCGGCGCGCCCCGCGCCTCCCCGGGCCCGAGGCCGGCGGGCCCCGGCCGGGCGCGGCGGGCGACGATGATGTGCGCCTGGGGGAGGCTCCCCCTGGCCCTGGGACTGCTGCTGGTGCTGGCGGGCGAGGCGGCGCCGCAGCCGTGCCCGGCGCAGTGCTCCTGCTCAGGAAGCACGGTGGACTGTCACGGGCTGGCGCTGCGCGGCGTCCCGAGGAACATCCCCCGCAACACCGAGCGGCTGTAAGTACCCCGAGCCGGCGGCTCCCGGCGGGCTTGCGGCGTCCGCGAGACAGAGGTGGCCCCCGGGGGTCCCGCCGCCCTCCGTGTGTGTATATAGCGAGGGGGTGGCGGTTCCGTTCCCTTCCTCCTCTGCCCTTTTCGCTGCGGCGCTCGTAGTCCCGCGGCAGCCGCCCCCCGCGGAGCTCCGCGCTGCCGCTCGCTCCCGGCGTTGGTGCTGTAGCCCCTTCCCCAGCCGCACAGCGCGAAGTTGCGTCTGAACTGCGGCCTTCACCCCCCACCCCAACCGCTTTTTGAGAGCATTCGAGTGCCCTCCGCTGAGAGTGCTTTCCAGTCGTGGAAGAGCAAGCGTGTGGTCGGCTCTTTCCTGTTATTTCGGGGGGGGTCTAACGGAGAGGAAGAGATGAGCGCATTATTTTTTTAACCTCTAATAACTCATCTAAACGTTGGGCTATGAACACATGTCTCAAGTGATGCATTTCACTCCGAGTGTCAGGGACGCTGATTTCTGCTGAGACTTGTGTGGTTTCTTCGCAGTGGTGTTTCGGCCACATGTGGTACAAACACCAAAAACAGTGACTTTTTTTTCCAAACGCGTTGGGAATGAGCTGTAATTGTTAGTGTAGTTTCTGTGTAATACCACTTCCTAATAGCTTACCTCAGGAATTACGAAGTCTGGTTTTATTTGCAGTGACTGGAATTGAGGGAAGCTGTTATCTAAACCTAAAATGTTATTTAAATACAAAGAGGAAAAAAGGGGACAAACAACTCTAGAAAAGAAGTGCTAGCATACAAGCAGAGATGTCAGGGCCTTAATCCAGTTTTCCATCGCTTCTGACCATGCGTTGTGTTCTGCAGTCAGTATCGCTTCCTGTGCCACATGTAAAGCGTTCAGTTTTTGTAAAATGCTGTTCCCAAGTATTTACTCTACAACAACTGTACGACTGCTTCAAAAGCTAATGTTTGCTGCAGCAAGTAAAGCTCTCTTCTGCCTATGTAGAAATAGTGTGAAAGCTGGAAGTTGTTTAAAATGTAGAAGATTGTCCTGATTTCAATCACTTGTTTGGTTTTATGACTGTCAGTCTGTAACCTTAACAGATATTGTCGTGTCCATAAAGGAGCTTTGCTGGTTTTCTAGCTGCAGTTCTAACAGAGCAGATCTGACCTGCTCAGGCAGGCTTAGGCTGTTCATTATTGCTAAAGATAAATGTGAGCAGTATAACGGTAGGAAGAACTCACTTTGTGAGGGTCTTTGATTACAAAGTTTGAAACTACCACTGTGCAGATAAACTCTCTTTCGGTCACTTGGAAGTTTGGAGTTCACGCAGTGTTGCAGGAATGGCTCATTGGTATTGTTCACATTTGCTAATTAAAAAAAAAAAAAAAACTTGCCCATAAAAACAAAGTGTTTTAAGAAGGGGAAAAAAAATCCAGAACTTCTGAATGTTTTAATTTTGCTGCTTATGAATTATTCTTCTCAGGGACCTTAATGGAAATAACATCACCAGAATCACCAAGACCGACTTCGCTGGTCTAAGGCACCTTCGAGTTCTGTAAGTTCTCTCTTTCTATACCTGATACTTCTTGGACTGATCCTACAGCTCATGTTATAAAAACTGTTAAGCTAGTTATCCTCTAGTTTATCCATTGCTGTGCAACTATTGTGCTACTGCTTCTGAATTTACAGCCCCTCCCCCATGACATAAGCTGGTAGAAATAAGTTAGCAAATGCCTTAAATGTCATCTTGGTTATCATTCTTTAAATCTCTTCTTAAGGCTGTGAAGTGAATGGAAGTTTTAATTTGGTTTGTAACTTGTAAGATAGAGCTTAAGCTTAGCAAATTTATAGTTCCTGTTCAAAATGGGTACGCTGAAGTAAAGGGGAATTCATTAAAGAGGAAAAAGTTATTCCTCTACTCAGTATAAAAGCAAGTCTCAGGCAATGATTATTGCTTTTCTGCAGTTTCTGGGTGAAAAGGATATACTTTAACAGTGAATGTGACCAGGGAATAGTTAGGATTGGTTCTGTATATCCTCCTGCAAGTGTTATGAAGCTTTTCCAGGACTGGGTTTGGGGGAAGGTAGGGTAAATGAGAGCAAGTTTAAAATACTGTACAATTAGCTTATTTGTTAAGGCTGTTTTATTTGAGCAAGTAGTCAAATAAAAGCCTTTTTTTCTTCTTAAACACTGTAGTAATTTTTTAATTTTTGTTAAACTACTATTATGGTAACAATTCACTGATTTTTTTTTTTTTTCTCTACATGCCACAGTTCTGTATTTTTGTGGTGTTCTTATATGAGACTCTTTTGCTTTTGTACTGTTCATCTGGGGTCTTAAAGCTGGAGAGGATTGATATATGTGTGCAGCATGTATGTTTCAACTTGGGACTCTTCAAGCAAATGAGTAAAAGTAACATTTTAATGAGGGTTATTTTTTCCTTTTTTTTTTTGGCTCTATGAGCCCATGCAAAGTGTGGGGTGATAGTGGTCAAAAACGTTGCATTGGTTGTCACTCTAGAATAACTGTAGTAGCATTTTAATGAAGATAGGGCTGTCTGTAAATTACTGCTGTTAATGCAACAAGTGGTCTTGGAGCTGTTAAAACTTATGTATAAAAATTTCTCCGTTTCAGTCAGCTCATGGAGAACAAGATTAGCACTATTGAGAGAGGAGCATTCCAGGATTTAAAAGAACTGGAGAGGCTGTAAGTATTTCTAATCCTAAATGTATCAGAAAATAATTTCTTGCCAAATCAGGTGTTAAAGCACACATTTAAACTTGGGATATCCTTATTGAGACACAGAAGGAGTAAGAAACTCTCAAACAATTTGTATGGATGTTGAGGGGAAAGCTTGATAGAGCAGTCCAGATTTGAGGTGTAAACTTCAATATCTTACTGAAAATATCTCGAATGTTATGAATGTATTTGCATTTTAAAAAGTGTCCATGGGTACACAACTCCAACAGCCTGTTTTTTGGGTATTGGGTGTTTTGTATGATGTCTCGTTGGAAATTACTGTTTGTTGTGAAGAGTCATCTTGATACGCAGCAGTAGCTGAATTTGATGCCAGTTCTTGCATAAAGCTTTTATGAGGACTTAAGAAAAAAATATGAACTAATTTTCTGAAATGAATGAATGAATTGAACTTGACTTTTAAAGGTAAATAAAAATGCATGCTGCAGGGAAGAGAGAATTTTGTTCAGCAAAGCTGAAATGTGGACATCGGCTTTTTGGTTTTTTTTGCGGCAGGACGTAAATAGATATGAGTAAGAGGGTAGAAGAGAAGCTGAACAGGTTTGGGAATTAACTTTCTGTGTATACTTGCTGCATTTTCTCAAATGAAAACATTGCTTAAAATGCATTGTACAACTTCTCTTACAAAATGGATCTCATTAAAGGCCAGATGCTGACAGTTGAGTATAGTTTGAGCTTGGAGTTAGGAAAGCCTGAGAAAGCAACTTTATTAATGTATGTTTGTGTAGAACTATAGGGCTTTCATTATCAAGCATCTTAGTTGCTGCATGTTCATTATATCGTTTTTGTTTTTTTTTTTTTTTATGCAAGCCTCTGGGATCTTGGTTTCACTTGCATTCACTGGCGCCTTAACTTCAGAACAGTATCTCTTCTGCACTGCAAAGCAGCACTGGCTTAAACATTCTCTTGTAACAGCTATACTCTGAATCTGTGTGTAAGACAAAAACACTCAGCCATTATTTCTTGTAAATATAGACAAAGCTTTTCAAGAAACTTAGTAATGGCTAATTTATAATTCTTTTATCTGAAATATCATGGACTTGAAATAATTGTCTCTTTTTTTCTTCAAATAAAGTAACCTTTTGACCTCAAAATTGGAAGTGTCACTGTGTAGCATAGCATTTTTTGAATAATTTCAAATTGGATTGCTCTGAGAACTGTGTAGTCAGATTATTCAAAGTCATATTAAAAGACTTAATGCAACATTTTTTACAATGTGTTTTAAACTTTAGTATAAAGTTCAGGGACTCAGTGTAGTTTTTCCTGCTGAGGAATATATTGGAATAGTATGTACACATTCCTAAATTTGGTTTATGGGATGTAACAAGAAATTAAACAGTAGTGTAGTTTATATTGCAAGAGTAAGAACATATAGATGAAACATTAATAAACATTAAAGAAAGTGCACTTCAGCTGTGTATGTGACTTGATATTGAGATACAGAGTAGTTGTGAAATTTTCAAACACTATGTAGTCAACTTCACTTCTTGATTATCTTGAAGAAAGTTCCTGTTACATAATGGTGAATACTTTAATAACAACAATAATAATACTTGAGATTAGCAGGTAGGTTAAAATATATTTAGTCATAAGAATTCTTATGTTGAGTACAGAGTTGCAATACTGAAAATGAGAAATTGGACTTTAATAGTTAATACTTGTAAGAAGTGTTCACTTTCGCTATTACATTTTTGCTTTTTTCTTCCTGATAAATCAGTGAAATACTTTGAAAGAAATATGTCACACATCACTGGAACATTTATAGTTCAGAAGAAAAATTCTGATATCTGCAGCTGCTGTTGTAGATTATTTTATTTACTCTATAGCAGGAAAACTGACTTAGGGAGTTCAGTCTATTTTACACCCACAAAGTTAGATTCTGCTTTGTCTTCAGAATTATTTTGTCTGCTGCAGTAATTGTCAGAGTATTTTTAAATTTGCTGAAATTCAGTCAGTGTTAGGTGTGTGGGTGACTTGTAATTTGAATAAATACGCAGGATGTCTTTAAACTGCCGCAGCTGTTGGCTAAGAGCAAATATTTCATATTTGTGAGGAAAAGCTGAGAAATTTCTTCTTGTTTACAACTGCCAAGCCCATCTGACGAAGGGCCATTGTTATCTGACAGCCAATTCATCTCCTTGGGATTCTGAAATTCAGGACTATTTCTCAGGGAACTTGTGGGTACTTCAAGTGTTTTCTTTTATACAATAAATAGCAAGTGCTTTAAACTGTGGGTTTTTTTTTTAAGATGTAAATGCAGTATGCCAGGCTACTGCAAAATAATATCTAATGTAGTTCCTTCTGTGTTGCAATGGAAACGTGTAAGAGTTTTAGTGGGTCCTAAATGAACCTGCTTTGATTTATAACATTTCTTACAAGTTATACATTTTTTTCATGTTAGATTATCTTATGCTGGAATATATGGGCTGAATTTGAAAATGTTGTCCGTTCAATACTTTTTAATGTGAAGAGTAAACCTTTTACAGTATTTTCTCTTTGTGGAAAAAAATAAATCTTTACATGAAGTGGTGCTTCTTGCATGTTTTTTAAACTGGAATTTGAGTAACAAAATCACTTCAGTTATCTGATTTTGAAGGAGGTGCTTGGTTGATCAGTTACTCATTGTAAATACCCATTTGAAGATGGCAGATTTGTGCAAAATGCTGAATAACTTCAACTCTTAAGTGTTCCGGGTCATCCAGTCCTGCTTCACTTTGCAAAATTAAGTCTCTTTGTGAAGAAACTCTCAGTTTTCTTTCCAGAAGAAAATTGATTAAAACTATGTATACGTCCCTTAGGTAGTTAGAAATGCTTTTCCTGTAGTTTAGTTGAGCTACAAGAGGTCTGTAGCATGCTAGATATAAAACTCTGTATGCAATGCTAACAAGAATGTGTCACACCAATGTGATTGCAGAGCTGTAATGGAAACCACAACCACAATAAACACTACTGTAACAGGTGATTGTTACGGCAACAGCACTGCTGTTATTTTCAGTTAGCAATAAATGGTCCTGTAGTAGTGCCTGCTATGTAGGGACTGGGAGAGCGTTCCAAGGGGAAAATCAGCAGCTTAATCTAGGTTTTAGATGTGTGTGGAAAACTGAGTTGCTGGGGAGACCCTATTGGAGATGAATATGGTTTTACTGTAAGCCTTTTAGTTGGATACCTCTCTGAAAAGTCTTCAAACGTGTATACATTGCAGTGTTCCTTTAGGTATAATCCCTGGCAGCATTTTCTGAAGGCTTAGCTCTGAAGGGGTACCAGTTTTGGCCCAAACCAACTTGGTGCAATAATGCTTGAGCTCTGAGCTATTAACTCTGCTCTGAATATAGTTGTCTTTACAGCCTGTATCTTTGGTGTTTGAATCGTGTCATCTGTGCTGTGTAGATGCTTTCAGTGTTTGGTAGAACAGCCCTCTTTGGGTATGTGTAGCTCTGATTGCAATGAATGGGACAGCTTGTACCTCCACTTTCTGAAAACTAACATCTTCATTGGTCGCAGCTTTAAAAATTATTTTTAAAGTCGTTTGCCCAATGCCTACATCTTTTGAGCTGTTGCATCTACTCTTGAAGTATTCCAGTGTTTTCACAAGCTATCCTCACCTGGAGTGAAGTATTTGGTTGAGGACAGCTGCTGTAGACTATGAACCAGTTCTGTTATGAGCTGCATGTCTAAAATTTCTTAGTTCTTTTTACTCCAGAATTACAGTTGTCAGTGGTTTACGGGCTGGTTTGACCCAGTTCCATGACTAGTGGGGCAGAGGGTTTTTGCAAAATCCATGTGTCTGGAAAAGGGAAACAGGGGACCCCAAAATAATTAAAAACAGCAACAGTGATCTGAGGAGAAACAAACTAATTTACTAAATATAGTATCAGAATGCAAGATAACACACTATAATGCAATATAGTTAGAATTGAAGCTAATCAAATATAACGAGAGCGTCCAAGAGGTGGATAGGCCTCACCATAACACGGAGGTGAGATGTGCAGTCCAGTTGAGCAGCAGGGAGGAGAGCCTGATGAAGAAGGGACATCAGGTGACCTTGCCAGGGGTTATATCTTCTCTCTGAATGCAAAGCCCCCTGGGGTAGGTCATTCTTCTCTTCTGGACAGGAATCAGGAGCTGAAGCGTTAACACTTAAACTCCCAGTGTACTACATGATGTTATGATGTGGAATACTGATAACCAAAAATCATAAAATCGTGACAATATAGACAGGTATTGAGGAATAAATACATTCTTTGCTTATTTATGTAGTAGAGTGATTAGCTTTTCATGGGGTTTTCATGGGGGGGTGGGGGGGGAAGGGTTGGATGATAGGAATACTTATTTGTAATTTATTTGTAATTGTAAATATTTACTAATAAAACTAATAACCAAGTAGTTGAGACACCAGCTATGAGTTCTGTAAGGCTGTGCTGAACATCCAGATAATGACAGAATTGGAAAAGTTTACAGCAGTAGTTTGAAAATAACACTGATTTTCTTTCCTGAATTTGTGAGTTGAGGTAGCAGTATGTCCCCAAAATACTAATTTGGAGTCTGATTCTGCAGATGTTGACTATGTGAATAACGTTGTTTGCATGAGTAGTCCCACTGGTAATTATCATGAGAGATGCTACTTGTGTGACCTAAAAAGTTTCTAGGCCAAGTCCTTGTACTTGTGGTACTTTGATTAGAATTTATTTCATAAATGCCCATTTATCATCTTAGTAGTTCTAATGAGTCACAGTGCCAATGTAACACATGTACAAAAAAAAAAACACCCACAAAAAACACCAGCAAAACTCACCTACTTCTGTAGAAAACTAGTGAGGAGGTAAAATGTTACTCTGGGGTTCTTGAACAACTGCAGTCTCAAGGCTGAGCTCGTGCCCCCTATAAGAAAACCAGCCCCTCTGAGTTTCACAGTGTGAGTCAGCTGAAATCCTGAGTTGAAGAAAAGAATGCTGTAAGGGTTGAACTTCAAGTTGATACTTGAAATAGCTTTTAAACTGAAAGCCATCTATGATGTACATTTTCATGCTTCTTGCAATGCATCACTGATGGAGAAGGACATATTTCAAGAATTAAATACTTTGTTATAGTTCATGTTTTTTTTTTAAACCTTACAACACAATTTTAAAGTAACAGAACTGAGGGATTGCCTGTACTTGTTATTTATTGGGGGCCCCATCTTGATAAAAACCTTAAAATATGTTATTAAAAGTTAATGTGAGGTGAGCACTAGCTGAGAATTGTATGCAGGAGTATTTTAAAAACTACTGAAATTCTGTTCATGATATGAGTGATTTGGAACGTACAGATATCACAGCAGAGAAAGGCAAGAATATGTTTCAATAAAAGTTTTTTTCCACTTAGTAAACAAACTGAAGTACATCTTACATATGTTTTCTGTGTACAAGTCTATATGTGAAACTGCTGTGTTTGGAGCTTGTGGAACATGCAGGAGCCCACCTTGCTGAAGATGTCAAATGGGGCTCGGTATAATACTGGACTTCTAGCTGTATTTCATATGCTGGTTAAAGTTATCTGGGTTTTAACCTGATGAATGTGTTAAATGTGTGCATAGTAGAATGGGCTAAGAGATAACATTTTACATCTAGGATAAAAGCAGATAAAGCTTGTCTTGGGTAACTGTGCCCATCAAGCCTGGAAATTCATCAAGGAAATTAGCTACTTCAAAAGAGACTAGACAAACTAGTACTGCTATCCTTTCACCTAGTCTAGGAGGGCTAAGCTGTATTTTGTGTGAATTTTCTTACAGAGCAGAAATAATACTCCCCACCCCTCTGCAATGTTTTTTTCCATAAAATACATAAGTTGCTCTGAAAGTCATGCATCCTATTTATTTCCACGGAAACAGCAACAGATACAATGAGCACAATAACACTCTTTGATAGAGAAAGTTCTCAGCTACAAAATGGTTATTTCTCAGCATAGTCACTACCACTAGCTATGCATTTTCACCAGTAATGAACAAGAGCCTGCCTGCCACGCTCATAAAAATCTATGCCAGAGTAGGCAACCCATTGTTTCGCAGCTGTTATGGCAGTATCATTGCTAGGAAAATGTTACCCAGGCAATTTCATCAGTCCAAACAGATGGAAGTCAGAAGGTGCCAAATCCAGAGTGTACGGGGGGTGTGGTAGGACAGTCCAAGTCACTATTGGCAGTGTGCTTCATAGTCTTCAAAGTGGTCTTGAGACTAGTATTACTGTATTGCAAGAGAAAGGTAGTCATCTTCTCTGGCCTGATTCTGGCAATTCAAGCCTTCAGCTTAGTGAACATCGTGATGTAGTAGTCAGAGTTGATGGTTTGTCCAGGTCCCAGGGAATCCAGAAGGATTGCTCCTTTCCTATCCCAAAAGAAAGTTCATGTCCATTTACCTGCTGAGGGTTGCATCTTGATCTTTTTCTTTGATGAGGAATTTACGTGTTGCTATTCCACGGCCTGCCATTTTGACTATAGTGGTGACACTATATCTTGTCACCAGTAATGATGAGATCGAGGAAACTGTCACCTTCAGCCTCATATTGGTTCGATATGTCCTGACAAACTTGCATATGGTATTCTTTCTGTTCCTGTGTGGGATCCACTTGGAATAAGCTTAATCATATTCCAATGTTGCCTCCATCATTTCCACTGAAGCTAAGATGCAGCTCTGTAAACAGTTCCCTTGTCATGGTTCACTGATTCACATGGCTGAGCTGACTGTGGCACTTTTTGTTTCATGATATGAGTGCTATGCAGTGTTGTACAGAACAGGGCTTGTCTTTCATGTCAATGTTACCACTGGTGAAACACACCAGAGTGCCCACATCCACTTTTTGGTCTCCATAAAGGTTCAGCAAGCATCAGTGAATGTCAATGGGTGCCATTTTTTCTGCATATGGAAATTCAGTCGTATGCCTTCACTTCATATGCCATTTTGTTTGACTGCCCCTCTGCTACTATCTGTTACATGGCAACAAACCATAATGGAGTACTAGTGGGAAGATTCAGCCTCTACTGCTCTGCTGTATCACCAGCATCCATCTCTGATGTCGTGGGCCAGCATAGTAAAATAGGAGGCATTTGGAGCAACTCTTCCAATATAGTGCATAATGGGAACCTAGCCACTGTGGACTTCTGTAGCAATGTTGATATTCCTTAAATATATGGTTGACTTTAATGGGATAAAACCTGTTCTCGAGAGCTTAAAATAAATCTGCATACTAACCATGTATTATGTATTAGCATGGCTTTAGATTGTGTTCTTATTCCATGTTTTTGACTAGCTGTATCCATAAAACCTGAGTTCTAAGTAGAAAAATTATTAACTTTTGAAAGAGGAATTTTTAAGTTTTCTTACCACAAGAGTAAAGTCTGTCAATAAGTAACTCTGAGATCATTCACTTTTGTTTTGAATTTTTGAGTATTTCATACAATACAGCACTTTCAATTGCAAGACAGATTATTATTTTTTTTTAAATACTCCTTCTCCCACCCCCAAAAAATTCCACCCCAGAGCCACATTTCTCTTCTGCGTGGCTATATGATTAGAGCTGAGATAATTGGAAAAAACGCCGAATGTTGCAGAACAGCATCATGAAGATAATTCTTATTTGTGAAGGAGAATCTCGTTAGTTCTTCTAATTTACTGAAGTTTTTTTAGGTGTGAAAGAGCTTATGTGAAATTTTGGATATGTGGTGAAAAATGTTTTGTTAGTATTTGAGTCACTGCTCCTGTTTGTGACTAACAATGGTAAAAAAAAAAAAAAAAAGTCAATTAATGGATTATTACATCTTTTGGTATGTGGTTGTATGCATAGTCTCAAGAAAAGCAGATTCTTTGTAGTAAGGCCTTATATTGTATAAGCAGCAAAGCTGTCTTCTGAATGGAAGTGTCACTGGTCTCTTAGAATGTGTTCTTAGCTCATAAGCTAGGAAGTTATCTCCAGTGTTTCTCAGAGCCCTGTTCTTCATTTTGCTAGCAAGTTTATTACTGAAGCCTTTTTTCGGTTGGGGTATGTTCTGAACACACACTGACTTCCTCAGCCAGGAAGACGTGCTGGATTGGCTCAAACCTGTGGTGTTTATGTATGTCCTGTTTTTTAAAGCCTGTTTATTGTTTAGATTTTCTTCTCTTTAAAGCATTGATTCTTAAGCACCTGTCTGGCTTTGGTCTGAAAATATGAGCATGGAAAGGGTTAACAACACATTTGTGAAGGTGTAGGTAGCAGAAGAATAATGAGTTCAGGTAGAGAATACATTTTTGAGCAGCCCTGAAGGGGGTGAACAGTTATTCCTTGTTAATCACGGATGTGAAAAATCCTTCTCTTGGCTAATCCTACATAGTTTAAGGGCAGTGCAGAGTGCATTCCTCATCTCAGAACAGGGAGGAGATCACGAAGCCTGCGGTGCTAATCACTTACCAAAAGAATGTGAGACCATCTTACGGGAATTGTGCTGGGGCTTCTGTATTTATAGTTTAAAAAAAAAAATACTACAGTATTATCCTGTATTAACAGACATTTGTTGAAATAACTTCAGATAGCTTCTCTAGAAAAGTTTCTGGTAAATCAGAAATAGACAAAGTCTGTCTTTGAAGATGATTATTTAAAAAGAGAAGCAGTGTTTTAATAGAATTTTAAAAATCAGATTATATGGCTACGCTTTGATTGCAGAATAATACTAAGTATTTGATAAAACTTTTAAGTCTGAGCAATGCTCTTCTTTTGAAATCCTTGTAAACTTTCATTATTATATTTAATATATTTTACTCATTTGAATGTAGTTTCTCATGGGATTCCCTTTGTAGGTCTAGAAGTCAAATCGCAGTGAGAAGTCCTGTTTGCTCTTTGCAGACCTTTTTACAAATTCCAGGGCAGGAAGGCTGTTTATTTTTCCCACATCTGTTTTGTGCCCATCCTTTGTGACACTGTTTGCTGGATGCTCTTCTTTCTTGCTTCTACTGAAATGGGTAATTTGCACTGTTGCAAAACGTTGAAACCAAATCTGATTCTACAGAACTATGTTTTCATTATTTTTTTTTTCTGGTAGTGTTTTGTGTTCAAAATACATTTTAAATTGATGCAACAAAGTACTGATATTAAATGTAAAGCTATACATTTTACTTCTGCTCTGGAAAAATTCTGTTTATCCTATTCAATTAAAAAAAATAATAGTAATAATAAAATATTTAATATTAACGGTCTCAGGTAAAAAATGACCTGTCAAAGTGCATTGCATTTTCATATGCTATATTGCAGAGAGAATCTAAAATGTTCCTTACTTTAACTGCGGAAGTCTCAGTTTTACCTGGAATTTTACAGTTAAACTCCAAATTACATGATGGTTTTGGCTACATGGCTGTTACTTCAGTGACTCATGCTGTTATATTACCTCACTTCATCTGAAGAGTCTGCATGAAAACTAAATAATAAGAAATGTTTTTTTCTTTCATAGTTTGTAGTATATTTTGTTGGCTTGTTTTAATAATAGCCTAGACTAATAATCAGATACAATGAGTAATTCTGCTCTTAATTTGCTTAGAACACACCAGCCTGTCTGAATGTAGGTTGGCAAGATGCCTGTACAGGTGCTACACAAGAGTACTTGAATGAAAACTTAATGTGTAAAGACAATTCTATCTGGACTATTTGCAGTCCCTTCTTGCCTGCTTTCCAAACAGTCTTCCCAAAATTTAGCTAAACTCCACATGACAGGTCAACTCCCTCACTCTATTCAATTCCTCGTTCTCTCTCTTTCTTTTCTTTCTTTTTTTTTTAGATTTCTTTCTTTCTTTCTTGGAAGTTATCCCATATGTTGTCAGAAAATCATCCTTGCTGATGTTTTGATATTTGATTCTGTATTACCTTATGGGGGTTTTATAAATTTCCTTTCCTTCTTAGGGGTATGTGTCCATTGCAAGATAACTTAAAAAATAATTTCTATCTCTTTAAAAATTATCTATAGCTTTTGAGTGGTCTTAAAGGAGTAGTGAGGTGTGGCTAGATGCTGTACAAACTTTAAAATAAGTAGTTCATTTAATTGATGTGGTCTGGCTAACCAAACTGCTGGGGTAGTTTTGCATATGTCCATGCATCTCTACTTCAGTGTAGTGTTGGTACTTGATTTTTTTTTTTTTTTTCTTTCCATTTTCTAGATGAGGACAATTGTGTTTCAGACAAGATTTGTGCCCTAGCTGTTATCAAGGATATATTTTTTTTCTTCATCAAGACTAAATAAAACTTCTGGAGCAACAAGCCATTTTTGTCTAAACAATGAGTCTTCAAAGCACTGGAAAGTGAAAGTTGTCACAATTGGAAGATTTAAAGGTTTCTTACCTTGAATCCTCTCTGGTTTTACAGCCAAGGAGCTCTGTGTTGATATTCTTGCTGCATTCCCATTTCTACTTCATCAGTCAGGATGATAATAATGAGGACAGGTCTGGGTGCAGAAGAGGAAGGCTGCAGGCATTGCTAAGTTCTTTCTCAGACTGGGACACTCTTGTGGCCTCCCTCCAGTTGGCTGTAATAGGAAATTGCTTGTTCTGTCAAAAAAAGTAAACCAGTCGTAAACATGGTAGAGATCTTTGGCTGATGCCTTTATTCTTGCTCTCCCTTAGAATTCTCTGCATCACTTAACTGTACTTTAAGTTTTATATGTTAATTTGAAAGTCAAACAGAATGGAAATTCATCATTTCTCAAATTAGCATAAAATCCAATGGGTTATGCTGACAGAGTCACAGAATGGGAGATTCAAAGGAAGCACTGTAGATTTTCTAGTCAGTATCACCGATTATAGCAAGATCAACCAGAGCTGGTGGCTGAGAGCTGTTTCCTTTTAGGTTTTGAATGTTCCCAATTACATATAATCTACAATGTTACTGGGAAACATATTCCAGTGTTTGACTATTCTCGCAGAAAATGCTTTAATCTTTATTTGATATCAAATAGAAATTTAGGCATCTTTCTTAGCCTAGTAATTATTTCACCTGGAAAATGGAACCCTGATTAAGTTGTTCTTGACCGGGGACAAACACAAACTTAGGCATGCAAATACCCTGGACTTCTCAGATTCCAATTTTTATTCATGTAATCAGCATATCAAAATTTACATTGCTTGATTAAAAAGATCATGAATAGCTTGACTTGAAATTAGAATACTTTTGGAGAATCTCTAGTGAAAGAGCTGGCACAATCTTTTGCTTAGGTCTTACTTCTTGGGCTTTCTTGTCTCTTGATGACATGTTTGCACAAGTCACGTTCATAGGCAGCAGTTGCCAAATGTGTTGAAATTCAGCAGTGGCTTTGGACACTAATGCACAGATGTTCTTTGCCACTGGCAGACCTAACACTGTTTTTTTGGAAAAGAGAAGGAAGGCTTGCGTTCTTTGCTGACTAAAGCCTGAGTTAAGCTCTGTGTAAGTTCTCCTGTGAGGGAACAGGATCCTTCAGACTATGTCTATTTTTCTGAACTTGCTATACCTAGGATTGGGTCTCTAGACTTGATGGTTAAGTCAGTATAAACCTGTCCCCGTATCTTCCCATTTTAAGATGTTTTCATTGTTTTGAGTTCTGATTCTGTGTTTCCTGAGATAACAGTGCCTAAATTGGTGTTAGAACTCAGCAGTTGTGTATCCCTGGATATACTGGAACTACTTGAGGAGCCTGGTGGGCTCAGTTGTTGTGAGTAGAAAGTGCTGTTGCATGAACATCAGCTTTTTTTTTTTTTTTTTTTTTTAATGCGTCCTTTGATGTGAAATTTACCATTAATGAATGTTTTTGTTTGTTTGTTTTTAAATGTTATGAATATTTTGACAGTGACCTTCAGCTAAAAGAAGTTACGTTCTAATTTTAAATGGTTTGATAGTAATGTCTCTTAACATTGCTATCAATCAGTAGTAGGTTTGGATGTGATCCTTTGTTGAAAAATAGAGTTTTAAGCTATGCAGTACTGTGCAGAAAGTGTATTTACTTCTCAGCTAACTTCAGAGGAGGAATGAAGAATAATGGCTTCTGCTCTCATTAACTTTGTGTGAGTTGGAAGCCTTGTATCATTCCTGAAGCAATGGGTGTAGAATAAAATATATTTGTGCATTGTATCTAGAGTTTCAGAAGGCTCTCAGCCTCTCTGCATCCAATAGGACTGACTGTTTCTAATTAGAGTACAGTTGATTTATAATTTACTTGAGAACTGATCTAAGCTAAGAGCTTAGATCCAAGTTATCTTGAGGGCTTCTGCTTTCTTGGGGGCCTATGGCTAGAATTGCATTTACTTGAACAAAAAACAGCTGAAAGTATTTTAGCTGGACTTATTTAACCTGAAGGAGACAACTTGTAGGGGGCAAAATAGCAGCCTTCCAGTAACTGAAAAAGTTATCAAGAAGCTGGAATCATGCTCATTACTGTGTTGAGATAAGAAGTGTAAATTTAAAGGAGGGAATAGGAGTGGATATGAGAACTCAAGTGCTGGAACAAATCAGTTTCTCAGGGAGGCTGTGCTGTTTGTCCTTGAAGCCTCTACTAGATGTAGCCCTGACCAACTGGCCAGTTCTCATAACCAATCCTGCTTTGACCAGGAAGAGGAGACCTCCTGGCATCTCATACTGTGAAGGTTCCCTCAGAACAAGGATGGAACAGTGTAAGAATAGACTACATAGGGCTTCTTTGGCTGTGTGTAGTTGATTACAGGGGAATTAGAAGCCAGTTACAGGGAAGGTACTAACTTGTCTGGAAAACAAATACAGACCTGCGTGTGAATTATAGCAGTTGCAGACGATTACAGTGCAAATAGTGTAATTAAGAACTTTTTTTTTAATCTTCCTTCCTCTGTCTCTCATTATGATTGATAGTGGATCACTATTACTGTGGCAAGAAAACTTGAGAGTGGCATTGAATGGACAGGCAGCATGGCAAGGTATCATTGGGTTGAGATGTTTATGACTGGGAACTTGACATGCTCTCTCCACGACTTTTTCTGCCTCTATCTCTGCCATTCAATTCATATCCTCTGACTCTTCACACAGGATGAGTAAAAAACAGATATGTTTCAATTTCTGCAAAGATACCGTGTTCTCTAGAGCTCTTAACAAATGATTTTCCATAGGAACAACAATAATAATAATCACAGGTATACATTCATCATTTTTTATCTTTTTTCTTGCCTTCACTGTTTGCTTCTCCGTGTAACCTGTTGTTTTTCTGGACCTACATTTTATCTACTGGTATCAAACTTCCTGTAAAGACTGCCTGCCCTCCTGCCAGAGTCATCTTTTGTATACTTAACCTGATGCTTCAGAAAGTTGTAATATCTTTGAGTATATTCATGTATTTCTTCCATCATTTCACTTCAAAGTTGTTTTTCTAGCACATTCTATATTTAGAAGAGTGAGCTCTGGAGACTTTAAACTGAAGTATTTAAAGCATTTTTTGTAATTTAGGTATTATGTGGACTGTGCTTGAATTTATCATGAAGAGTTGAAGAATTTACTTGAGCCAGTCTGTCAGTTTGTCCAATCTAAATGCTGGATTCAGTAATGCAAGCAAAAGTTGTATTTATTTCAACTGGAGCTCAGTTTTGCTGCATTGAAAGAATTATGTGATGTCATACCTTCACCCACTTATTTCTGGCCACTACCAGCAACTTTATAGCTCAAGGTACTGCAATATTAGAAGAGATTCTCCAGTACATTTTCTGTTTCTTGCACCACTAACACTTCATCTCTTCTGAGCTCTCTTCCTTTCCTTGAGAAACAGATTTTTTCTAGCTCAGCTAGGAAATTGTAAGGGGGACGTATGGAACATTTCATCACTGTTTCTTCGATGCCATACCTTGAACTTAATGTCAGTTCTGGGAGAGCAGTTCAGTTGATTCAACTGAAATTTCTCTTCTCAAATTGTCCCAGGGGAAATGCTGTTCACACACAAGCTGCAGAGAGGTCTGTGCTGACATACAGAAAGAAAAAGTGTTCTTTTTCTGCATGTTTTTACTCTGCAGTAGCTGTAGTTCTTTTTTTTTTTTTTTTTTTTTTTTTGCCTTCCCGTATCTGTGGTTACCTCAGGTTTCAATTTCCGGGGACGTGTCTGTCTCATGCCATGTCTGCATGTTGAGGACAGGTGTTGCTCTTTCAGACAAAATACAGCTTGAGGCAAAGGTGAGGCCATGTGAAAAGATGGCAGTGCCTGTATCAGAGAGCCATGAACTGTTTAAAGTAGGAATGTGTTTTCTGGACTGTGTGTGTGGCTCTGTATCAAAGATTGCAAACTCTTCAGAGCTGGCTGTATGCCTGAAAGCTGTTGTGTTCAGGATAATGGTGGATGCATTCCAGATTCACGCCATGTCCTTTTCATTCACTTGTTATTTTTTTAACAGAACTGTCTATTGCAGTCTTGAAAAAATCATTTCAGTAATGGCTAGTTCACAGGATTTATTTGTAAGAAATTTAAGACAAATTCACAAGATGAAAACATCTTGTTATATATAATGCTTAACATACGTATATATATATATAAACACATATATAAAAATAAGTGTAGCTGAAGGTTCTTTCTTGAAATAATACTTAGTATTGTAAGGGAAATGTCTTCCATTGTTGCCTAGAAAAACCTAGTAATACTTTATAATCTGGCTCAGGCAATTAGAGATGGACACATTTGTGGTAGAGAAAGCTCTGCTTTAAGAGGAGCTACAGTGACACAGATGGAATAATTAAAAGAAGAAACTACAAAATACTGAATTCATGAATGGCCAGTAGGTCATTTAACTCATGTCCCCTCAATTCACTTAGTGCTCAAAGAATGAATGTTTTAATTTTTGAAAGGCAAAGTGAAAGTGTAGGTTGAAACACTTAATTCTAAGTGTCAAGCTCAGTTGGTAGAAGCTATTGAGCCATGAATGTACTTCTATGAGTGCTTGATTAATTCATGCATTTGACTTATTACCAGCATTTAATTTTAATGTCTGTACAGCAGCACATGCATCTTTTGTTAACAGTATGTGTACGCAGTTGTGTGGACCGTGTGAACTGCAGGTGCTAATAGAAACCGGTGATCTAAATATGGAAAGTTACATACTAACACAAGTATTTGACCCATGAAATATACTTTTAAAGTGATGCTGAGTGTATGTTTGTAAGACCTGTTGTGTTTTTGAATTTTTTTTTTTCTTTTACACCTTGTGGAATGTCTTGGTAAATATGTATTGATTTAAGTAATGCAACTAATGTAGGGATAAAATAAATAATAGCCCATACTGTGCAGTCTGGTGGCCAGGAATGCCTTAGAAGCAGTGTATTGAGAAGCACTGTGCGTTGCAAACTAGGACTTGTGATGAGGTTCTTAGGAGGAAGCACTTTTTTCAGTATGCTGCTTTGCTTGAATGGCAGGTGGCATGTGTGTTGCATTCCTTAAAAATAAAAACCTGTTTGGAGTTTGAATTGTTGAATGATATGACTGTGTGCTACTCCAGGGCTGTCACTTAAAAAGAATAATCTGCACTATATGTTAAATAAATAATTAAATAATCATGAAAATGGAACACATTTGTCTTTGTGAGGGGATTGTTCTGTTACTTATGGTTATACTGAGGGGGACTTGTTACTTCAAGCTAAACAGGTTTGACACTGGTCAGCGTATTCCATCAGAAAACTCATAGGCAAATGGGTATTTTCAAATCCCAGCTGCAGTTTTTCTTTTGTAGTATTTTATGTATCTGGCGTACAATTGATTTTTTTTTTTTTTTTTTTTTTTTTTTTTTTTATATTTAGCTTTGGTGTATTTTGTAGCTGTGGACAAAACTAAAAATACGATCAAACTTGTAATGCTGAATTTAATTTGGGACTTTATGATTTTCTGGTTTTTGTTTGATCAGAGTTTCTGTAATAGCTCTGTTGCTTTTGTTGTTGTTGAAATAGTTTATAAGGGTCTGTAGATACATTCTCTCATTATTTAACTAAGTGCATGCACTTGATACATGTTCCTTTGAAAGTATTTCATGGTCAGAAAATGTGTGTGTGTTCACTTCATTATACCAAGAGGAACAAAGAGTTGGAGAAAGATTGAAGTTACTCTGCTGGCTCTGTATTTTTAGTTTTCTGGTTGGTTATGCAGGATAGAATCCTGACTTAATGGTTGATTCACACTACAGAAATTCAAAATAATCTTTCATAAAATGAAATAGGTAATACAGTCTGTTGGGGAAACCAGAAAATGTAATTAGTCCATGGTAAATTTACTGCTGGACCATGTCTCCGCTAATGGACCAGCATTATAGCCTTTAAGATCAGCTTGTTACAGCACAGTGATCTGCTCAAAGTGTATGCACTGTATTGTTGAAGCTCTTCAGTTGTAATTTAACACAACCTTTTCTTTTTCTTTCAAAAGGCGCCTAAACAGAAATAACCTCCAGTTGCTTTCTGAGCTGCTCTTTCTGGGGACGCCGAAGTTATACAGGCTGTAAGTAGGCACGATTCAGTATTTGTTATTCTGGAAAACATGGTGTTGTTTTGTATTGCATTGGGTTTTTGTCTTTTGCCTCAAATCGGGCCAAAATACATTTATTAACACTGATTTTCTAAGTACTTTGACTACTTAGCAGGAATTTTTTTTAGAACCTAGTTTAGAAACTGATACTTGTTTGAGACTAAATACTTTTTCATCCTTTCCTGTTTCTGTTGAACTCTCGTTGAAGGAATGCTCCGGCTTTTTTTTCTCCTGTTTGGTCTGGGGTGGGTGGGTGCATTTTTGTTTCTTTGCTTGCTTCATCTGTTAAAATAGCTGTATGACTGTGGAGATCATGGCCCAGCAATATAGCACTGTACAGCACTTTGTCTTTATGTTCTGGTTTTATGGCTCTACACACTTTACCAGAAAAATCAGCATTGACCAATGGTAGCCTGTGGAGATATGTCCCGTGTCCCTCAGAAAGAAAACAAAGGTCACAACATAAACTGAGGATAGAAAAAGCTATGAAATGTTTTACAATAAATACAAATGATAGCAAATTGGATAAGGTGGTTTTTTTTTTTTTTTTTTTTTTGGTTCGATTATTTTCTTTGGTTTGATAATCTTTTACTCGTGGTGGATTTTTTCAAGTATTTTGACCCACTGGCTCTATTTTAAGAACCTACTCATTTATGCTGCAGTATCAACATGGAATTAAGTTCAGATAGTAATTTCTGCATTTATCCATACAATCACTTTTTGTAACAAAATACATTACAAAGCAACATTATGTTATAAGATGAGGTATGAATGGGATACATGACATACTTACGTAGGCTTTCAAAAGATGGTAGAAGTTTAGCCCTATTTTAGTTAAATATATGTACTCGACACTTTTATTTAGGGTTCAGGTGAGACTTCTGCTGTTGAAATCATTGTTTTTGAGTTTCATCCTTTATGTGCTTGGAACAGATATGTGTAGGTGGAGGAAGGCAGAGTTCTTCTGATTTGTTTTCATTTTAGTATATGAAAATGTTCCTGAGAACAAATGATATAA
This sequence comes from Chrysolophus pictus, assembly GCA_037305975.1. Lineage (NCBI taxonomy): Eukaryota > Metazoa > Chordata > Aves > Galliformes > Phasianidae > Chrysolophus > Chrysolophus pictus. The sequence goes on from CM074579.1 coordinate 16,077,692, forward strand.
TGAAGCTTTTATTTTTTAGGAGTTGATTTCTGTTCTAATATTGCAAAATAATAGTTCTTTTTCCCCCTATTCTGGTAATTTGAAATGGTAAACTGAAAATGATGCTATTATTGGTATAAACGTTTACTTCTGTGTATTTTTGTTTCTTTTGTTTGCTTTGGATGCATGTTGTTTCTTGAACTTCCCTGTAGATGCAGTGAGTTGTTAAATTACTAGACCAGAAAGCTCCTGAAGGCTTTTGTTCTGACAAACAAAAACATTTTTTCTCTGCTATTATATTATAATATATTCATGTGTGGTTTTATATATATTAACAGTTCAGTTTCTTCCATGATTTCCATCAGCAATCACAGAGATATTACTTCCATCAGGAAGGAAAATGAAAGGGATTTATGATCATTTTATTATTCCACCTATAGTGTAAAGGTTGTTATCTAAATTTGTATAAAATAGAAATGAGCCATAATTTGCAGGAGAAAAAAAAAAAAAAAAAGATGCACACTTCAGGCAAAATCATACTTGAATATATTTAACTCAGAATTGTATATTTGATAAAAGCTAGTCTTAAATCTGTAATATCTTTTGACAAAGCACACAACTGCTCGTAGTGTATATGGTGGAAAGTAAGAGATCACTGTCTTCACAGTATTAAATTTCTTCTGCCTAAGGGTTATTGTTGATCAGACCATGAAAGTGAATGTCTGGTTATAATGTATTCATGTTTAAAAGAAAATAAGAATGATACTAAAAATCTGTGGTTGCTTAAACTAAATCTGTAATTAAAAAATGTCTAACAAAAGGATTGACAGGAATTAAATGTTTACTTGGTCAACTTTCAGATTATGTATAGTTTGACCACTCTGAGTAGTATAAAGTCATTTTTATTTTTTTATTTTTTTATTTTTTTGCATCTGTTGTTTTAAGTGCTTATGCATATTTATATCCAAATGAATATATCTTAAAGGAGAATTAAATGTTCTCTAAACATGATCAATAAGATGTACAATAGACTTTGGGTTTAGTATTTATTTTTGGCGTTTAACAGCTAATCAAACATTGTGTGCACTGCATGTTTTCAGCATACTATTGAGCTTCTGTGAATAATAATTACCATTTGACCCTTGGCTGTAAATGAGATGCCAGGTGAAGAAGCACATATGCTTGTTGTGTAGCCTAAATGCAATATAAAAGAAAGAGGGTACACTGTATATGAATTATGATTAGACACAGTTGGTTGCCGCCAGCGGCCGGCTATGCTTTCCCTTTGCTGTCTGCTCCAATTTCTCTTTGGACGGGTTGAGAGAGCACTGCATGTTCAGGTCAAGATGTTTGCCTAGAAATAGTAGTACAGTTGCAGCTGTGTTTGCTGGAGCAAGAGACTAGTTTAAATAGCATTACCATTTATCCAGTCCATTAACAGAACTCTGTAAAATAATACCAACTCTGCATAAACTACAGGACAGTGTAATAAAATTACAAGCACTTGTTGACAGATGGGAAGTGTAAGTAAAGGAAAGCGATAGGTTGAGAGTTTAAAAGAGACAGTGCATTATTTCCCATGTCTGGAGACTCTATTTTCAAAGGTAATTAGATGAATTATTTTTCAGGTTATTTTCTTTCAGATTTATCAGCCTTCTGAGAAATCTCTTGGAACAGGTTAAAATGGATAATTTAGTCAAAGCAGAAACTGATTCTCCCATTAAGAGTTATCTGCAGAGGTGTTTTGACACATACATTTCAATAGGAAGTAGTATGCTAAAAATAGTCTGACTAGTGCTGAAGGGTATATTAATCTTACCTTGCAAGATCTCTTTCAAAGAAAAATGTACATGAACCTCTGTTTTGACGCAATAATGTTAAAATATAGGTGCTGTTGTAAATCCCACGGGGTAATACAAGTCCTGCTGCAACAAGTACTTTTCCCGCAAGCACAGGATGTGTTGTTTCCAGTGACCCGTGTGCCTGCTCGCAGTGACTCACCCAGCATCCATGAGGGTGCTTTAATGCAGGGAGCTGGAGAGGGCTTAGCTGAGGCAAATGGATTTTGACTGCTTTCTTTGGCTGGTTAGAGCACAGCTCATTGATTGCCGTTTGCTGCAGGATACCGAGGACCAGACCCAATGCTTTTGGAGAATTTGGTTTTAAAAGATACCTTTCAGTGGCATGTAAAGGGTATTGGATTTTAGACACAAAGCCTGTCCCTTTTAGTTTTCATTTCTTGCACTTGGAAGGAGGTGAACTTCCCTTACTGACCAGTATTTTTTGTATGAATTGGCAACACTGGCTTTGAAAGAAACAGTCTTTCTTGTTGACATGGTCTGATTTTGCATGTTAGAAAGGAAAGATGTCTAATACGATATACTTGAAAAGAAACATTTTATGAATGAGAAATTACTCCTCTGACAGAAAAGTAAATGGTTCTGAGATGTCTGTTGGTGACTTGAAGGCAAAACAAAAGTCAAATAGTTAATAATTAAAGAAAAAACATAAACATTTTAAAAGGGAAAAAATAAAAACTTTTAAAAATAATCATAGGCCAGAACAGCAACAGCAAGAACAACAACAAACCACGCTGCATGGGGGGCCCTTGCAAAAATTCCTCCTGAATTAATTTCTGCCAGCTATGATTAAAGTGTGTGGTACTAGATGTGTCAGACACCATAGTCTCTGCTTCATTTTACTCTTGGCCTCTCTGGCCCCTGCCACAATAAATCCCACAATGGCTGGGCAGGAATTGCAGGTTACAGTTGCCAGGGTTACCGTTGTCCGGCCGGGCCGCCATCATCAGTCATCCGCCTGCTGCCCTGTGCGCTCCTGTCGTGGGGAGAAGGAAAGTTCTGCTGTTTTTCCAGCTGCTGCAGGGGAACCTGTGATTTGCATCATTTCCCGTCATACCTTTTCTTTTTTTTTTTTTTTTTTTTTTCTTATGGTGAAGGTAAAAAGCAATCAGAGATAGGAATGGAAAATAAAAGAAAAAAGTGGTGGTATATATAAGATGCTAAAGAGTGAGTTTCAGAGTATTTTAAGACACTGGCTTCATTTTTAAGGTAGCTGTATCTGGGGCTTAATTTATTTGTCATATCCCATCCCTTTTAATGGGATAAGCATAACAAGAGAGGCTGCAGCTGTAATTTTGTAGATAAGGTATTTATCTTCAATTTGAATGCCTTAATTAGTGAAGAAATCTCTCATTAGGAAATGCTTGTTATCATGCCTCTGAAATCTTCCTGCAACTGCAGACAGGTGGCTTTGGGTGTTAAAAATCCAAGGAGGAGCAAGGGGGTGTTTCCCCTTCCCCGGCAGCAATATTGGTAAGTTCTTCTTCTGCAGGCAGGTTGGTAGGTGAGCTGCTGTTGGATCAGGGTAACAGGTGAGCTTTCTTTTTGCTCTGTGCTGCAGTATTACTATGCTTTGCCTTACTGCAGAGGTGTGCTGATTGCCTAACAAAAGATTTATTGGGATGATATATATATATTTTTTTTCATTTCTCTATTAATTATTAATTGAAATTGTTGTTGTTAGAACCTTCCTGGTAGTGTTTTCTTTTCAGCCATTGGTTTCAGTTTTTATGGTTTGTTATGAAGTGTTCTAGCAGTCTCCATGTAATCTTTCAGAGATTTTTTTCTTTTAGTGAAGAGTTACTGCATATAGTATTTGTGTATGTATAAAATGAAGTTTTGGCTTTGTGATATTGTAAGCTAGTAATTAAAAGGAAATCTTTAACACACAAGACTAATTACTATTTCTTGCAATGTGGACACATCATTTTCAAATTTGCTAATGAAGTGTATTGTCACTAATTTGAAGTTGTGCTCCCCTAGTCTAGAATGTTTTCAGAATGAGTTTAGTACACTGTACTGCAATTCTGCTGTCAGTTCTGTTGATGTTGGGGTTTGTTACCTGTACAGAGGAGCTCTGTAACCAAGAGTGGGTTACCTGTCATGCTGCATTTGTTATACTTCTTCTCTGGCATTCATATCTGGCATGGAAGATCTAGAAGATAAATTTCGGGAAGATTCTATGAAGACCATTTTTTCTTGTTTGTTTTTTGTTTGTTTGTTTTTCTTTTTTGTCACCTGCTTATTTTTTAATCTAGAGAGAAAAGTAAATCAGGAACTAGATAATTTTATGCAGCTTACCTTGTGTGTGCATCTTTCCTCTCATTCTCTTACCTCTACCTTTGGTTCTCATTCTCTGCTATAACATTGCAAAACTGAAAATCCAGTTACTCTTTACAATGCAGTGAGCAAAACAAATACCACTACTGCTTTGCTTCCGATATAAGCCATTTTTATGTATGGTAAAAGATGACAAGATGACTCTATAGAGATCTTGGAAGCATGGAAAAAAGCTTGTACAGTGCATCAGGTACAGTGCACAGAAACAAGAACATATATATGCATTTCATATGCAATTTGCAGTAGTTATATCCTAGCAACAGCAAACATTCAGCCTTAGCTTTAGTTGAGTGGAAGTGTTGGAGGAACCAGAATGAACTTTTGAAATGTAATCATGGTGGGGAGGAGGGATGAACAACAAGTAAAATGCATTATTGCTATGTTTGATCATTATTAATTAGAGTTCAAATATCAATCTTTGTGCCCTTTGGTACTTCAGAGTCTTTTAATCTGTGTGCTTTTCATGAGCTATGCTATCTTTGCTATTTTTTATAGCACCGCTGCATAGGAGTAAAAAAAATAGTGTACCAGATGTACAGAATTAAACATTGCTGCTTGATGTAATAATATGATATTAAAAAAAAAAACAAACACAACGTCGAGTTGAGCTGGGTCTCTCAATATCATTATTTGTTTTTAATTTTGTGATAATTGGATGGTACGTTTAAATTGCAGTTCAGTTTGTCTTTCTTTATTTATAAAAGGACTTTTTTTTTTAATAGCAGTTTTTCATTGGCAGTGGATAAAATGGCAAATTGCTTGAGATTTTGAGGCTGTAAGCTAACTCTGCAACTAAGCAGATCATTAAATCCTTACAAAATCTGCAATACTGAAGCTGTAGTTTAGTGTTTGCACTGTATGTTTGTGCTTCCAACCATTGGCTTTCATTACAGAAAACATTTCAAAATTGTTTATAATTTCTTTTAATCGTAATGTGGAAATCATGTTAAACATCAAGCAAACAGAATTATAGCTTACTGTGATTCTTCTGAACCAACAAATAATCTGTGGTATTCAAAATCTTTTATGCTGTTGGTTGTTGATATTTAAATGCTAATCACGCTAAAAAATGCTTATTCAGGCCCTAGCACTTTTAAAATAACATGGCAGTATTCAAAATGATTAAGAAATCTACTTCAGTAGCTATGTTCAGGTCATCTTGACATCCTTGGCTCTGAGTGTAAATAATTACTCTCCATATTTTTGTTGATATGATAGTGATTAAATTGGATAATTGAATAACAGCTTTTATTTTATTTTATTATTTTTTTTTTTAATGTGAAAATGCAAGTAACAAGTTTGAGATCACCTGTAACTGTGTTACAGTCAGAGTTAGTCTGTGAGGTTTTCCTGGAGGGTTAACCTTGACAGGTTTGGCAAATTTTGACATAGGATACCTTTTAGGCAGGAGTTAAGTAGGAAACTAAGTATCAGTGATGAAAGTAATGAGAATTAAAAAGGCATGTCAGGGGAAATGCCATTATTATGTGGCGCAGAAACATAGTGTGAAATGTTACGTATGAAGAGGACATCTGTAAGTCTCAACTTGCACAGAGTGGATAGTTAATTAATCAAGTGTCTTCTTGATTTCAAAATAAATAAATAAATAAAATAAAAAAGTGGAGAAAGGAATAAATCAGGCCAAGGAAAAATGTGAATGTATAGAGACTTGTCCCTATGATGGCGAGTTTCTTCTGCGAGTGGAAGATAAAAGCCTGAAGTAACTGAATAGCTGAGAAAAGTCCAAAGAAAGGTTGATTGCTTCCCCTCCAACAGTTCCAATTGATTGAAAAAAGCCTAATTTAAAGTTCTGTTTGTTCTGTGTCTAAAACCATCAGAAATTTCTTTTAGAACTGGAGGAATGCTCTGGAAGAGAAAGAATCCAAGGATAAAAAGTCATTGCAGGCCAACAATTGTTCCTAATCCTCACAAAATGCTGGAGAAATTAAATTTATTCTTTATTGCTCAAAGTGTTACCTAGGTCACTGGGCGATGGGAAAATTGAACTGGAAGTCGAGTAGGCACAATCTTTGTTTTGTGTCTAGATGCTTAACCTTAGACATGACAAGCCATCTTAGTGTGTTGTGGGAACTTGGTTCAGAGTATTAACACTAGGACGTTTATTACCCTGGATTTATAATAGGCTAGGCTGTCAGTAGATGAAAATGTTGTGTTTACATTTCAGTGTTAAATGATCATTTAATTAACACCTAAGGAAAAAAAAAAAAAAAAAACTTGTGAAATTCTTAGCGGCTTTTATTGTTGGTTTCCTTGGAGGTTTTAATATCCAAGATACGGTGCAGTTGCTTCTATAAGTAAAGCCAGAAAAGACATTTATGAATGTAGTCAAGAAGGACAGACAGTTTAACCCCTGTTGACCCTTCATCCTGAATGTTGATTTATATAGCGTTTAAATGCATTGAATTTGTTTTAAAGCTTCTCTAAAGTTACTTGCTTAGGAAAAAATGTATCTTGTTTGAATGCTTTTAAAGCATTTCCTGAATCGTACATTCTTGTAAAAAGCATTGAGAATTCATGTTTTTCATTCGAAAGAAAGACTTAAAATTCTTGTTGATACATTCTGTATATTTATAATAGTTAAAAAAAAAAAAAAAGCTCAGGATCGTCATTGTACAAGGATTGCCTGTATGCGCAATAATAATATGTGAGCTTTAAAAAAAAAAAAAAGTTTGAAACAGACAGTATATCATGCATTGGTTGTAGCAGCTACTCTCTGACTTCTTTAAAAGAATTTGGGAATTGGCAAGGGAAGCAACATTACTACAAAAATGCATACCCACTTGAGGCAGTGGAGGTTTACTTTCATATGTTCCATTATATCAAAGTCAAGGCTATCTGAAAGCTTTAATTTGCTCTTGGTCCTTAATAATGCTTTTTGTTGTAATGCTGATCTGTAAATGCTTTTTGCAATAATGTTGCCCTACAAAGCATGTTTGGATACTTTTTTTCATCCCAGAGCTAAAGCTAAATGAAATGTTCTTGGTTAAAGAGCTGCTGCTCTTCCACTGATACATTTTTATAAGCACTGTAGTAAAAAAGTGAAATTACAAAATTACAGCCACATTGAGATATTTTTGGAGTTCTTTGTTAGAGGTGTATTTTTTAATCTGTCTCTGCTTAAGAAGGAAAACTCCTACTTTAAAGCATGTCAATAGATTAATGATGAAAACACAGCACAGCTTAATTCAATTATTGACAACAATTTCTTGGTATACTTTTCACATTTACTGATGATCATATCCTTTACAAATATCAATAAGTGAGTTAGAAAAAACTTAGGAATCTGCTGATACAGTAAAATGTTTCTTTTCTCCATACAAATGACATAAAACACTTGATGAGATATTACAGCTGCAGCACAAGTTCTATTTGCCAGTGAGACTTCAACATTTTCCAAACTTACCCCAATATATTTATTAAATTGAAACCTAATATTCAGTTCTAGGCTTGTCAGAACTATTTGCATTTGCTTTTCTTGTAAGTTCTTGGCTGTTTTCAGTTAAAGCAGAGTAATGATGTTCATTGATGACGTTTTTCAGTGCTTTTAGTTGAAATTTCTATTTGTCCCTCTGAGTTGGGATATCAGATGGAGGAGTACTTGTGGTGCATGGCAAGCCTCCTTTTTACCCCACTTATATTACCTTCTCTTTATAGTGCAGTTCCGGTAGAGAATTTTAGATTCTTTGAACTGGTGAATAAGTACATGTGCAGTAAGATACAGGCTGAACTTCAGCTGAAGCCACAGTGCACTCCTGTGGGATGCAAAGGATCCCATGGGTAGACCACATCAACTCTATAAGCAGCAATTACAGGGATCCTCCTTATGGTAAGGAGAAGCGCAAATAAACAAAGTGCAGCATTTAAAAGAAGAGAGCTGAAGGGAGGGCTGTAGCAAGGAAGAGCTGAGCCTGTTGTCTTGATCTTGTGGTAAGAGTCCTGGGGCCTCGGCTGGCGGTATTTGGGAAAGGTTGCTCTTGAATACAGAGCAGGGTTTATTCTCTCCTGCAGGTACTTGAGGGGCTGCTAGCGGCTGTTCAGGTCCACCTCGCAGGGAATAAAGCTGAGGCTTGCTGAGCCCTTTTCATCACTACAGCCAGGCCCAGGTGCAGACCCTTCCTGGCTCAAGAGTATTTACAGGACCATGCTCTGAAGGCTTCTTAGGGTAATGCATACAAGAGACAAAATCCTTACCTCTTTGTTTTTGTTTCCCCCTCTGTTCAGACAGTTCAATGACATTTTTGTTCTGTTTTGCTCTGAATGTCTAATTCACAGTGTTGTACAGAAGGGCTATGTGCACTTTGTAAGGTAGCACTTTGTAGCATGCATGAGGGGAAGTCTGGTGGCCATGGTTCAATGCTTTTATTAGTGTTTTAGTACAATGCAGATAGCAAACATCAAGTCTCTGTCTTTTTATTTCTTCTTCTCCTTCTATGGATTTTTTTTTTTTTTTTTTTTTTTTTTGGTAGAAGTGGTGGATAGCTGGAAGAGATTTAAGTAGCTGACTGACCTCAAAACTGAAAAGGTTGCATCTTATAAGTTTGATAAGGCCCACAGGGAAGGGTTGCAAAGATAGGATAACAGCTAATGTAATGAATGGGTATTTGTAGTAGCAGCTTCCCTGAGTGTAAAGATATGAAAGGCTAAATGGAAAGAAGAATAGGGAGTGAATGTGTGTCTTAAACACGTGGTGGAAAAAATCTGAAAAGCTTAGCAGAACTAGAGAGAGAGTAAACTGTGTGAAACCAAAAAAAAAAAGCAAACCAAACATCCCAACACATATGCACAAGTGCTTTGGGAAAACAGTGATATTTCTGAAATTAGAGAAAATTACTATTTAGTCCTCAGTGCTCTGCCATTAGGATCAAATCCAGTCCATGATTAATTAGTTCTATCATGTTCAACTTTTCATGAATTTTGCATTCTTTGTAAAATGCAATAGACTGGCTTCCTCATTAATTGTAGTAATGACTCTGTAAATTCAGCAGAGGAAACCTGTAGGTTTCTATTTCTCAAATGTTAAAAAAGTTCTACTATATTAAACCTTGTATTGTTGGTACTCTCCTCATCACTTATGCCTCTGCAAGACAAAAGGATAAAAGAATGCCAGTAAAAGAAGTTCATTAGAACTGAGTGATTTTATGAAAACAGAACTCTCACAAAATAGAGAGCCTATCTATTAATCAAGGAGTGATTGTTTCTTCTTTGCTGGTGTAGTATTTGTGTAATAAGTGTAGAAGTCAAAATTTCTCAGCCTACACAAAGTGCAAATGTGTTGTCTCCCAGTCAGTTTTTCCTTTTTACATAGGTATGTACATAGACATTAAATTTCATCTAGAAAAAAAGATCACAATAATATTATTTCTCCTTTCATTAGTGAGAGTAGCCAGATATGATAGTATTAACTGGTGTAGCAGGGCATCATCACCATTCTGGCTAATTACAATGGCTTTATCTGTTCAAAAGAACAGTCTTACACCATGTAATAAGATTTCCTGGTCTAGGAAATAAGCAGGAAATTGTACAACCATGGGCTCTAAAATAAAGAGTAAAATTTCTTCAGCTAGAGCATTGATGAGTGAAGATGGAAGCAAATTTTGCAACGTGCAGTGTACTGCCACCTTTACTTTGAAATTTTGCATATGAAATTAAGCTAAAAGCTGCTGTGTATGGCCAGTTTTGCCATAGACTGTTAAAGTTTAAGATATAGTACTGGCCTGGAATATTTATATGGAGTGCATTGTTTTGTCTTTTGATGACTGATCTGTGCAAACAGCATACTAGTAACATTTGTTAGTAGGGATAATTTCAAAAAATTTAAAAGGAGGGAACAATAATAAGGGATTTAAATCTGAAATAAATTAAGTATGCTGGAATTACTTACCCTGTGGGTATGGGGTGGAGAATGTGGGTAATGCAAAGTACTTTAGGGAAAAATCAAGATTGTGATCACTGGGGAGAAAGCTATTTTATGACACTTAGGGATAATAATGATTGTAAATGTTCATTGCAGTATGAAGCAATAAGATTGTGCAATTTTGTGCTTATGTATCAGAGAAGGAAATGGAATGTAAAATATTTTTTAACTACACATTGTAGTTTTGCAAAACCAATGATAAGGTGAGTTGTTTTGTTCTGGCTAATATTGTTGTGGAATGTTCACCTTAAAAGCTTTTTGTTTTCTCTGTTTGTTGTAACACTAAAAATATTTCACTAGAATTTTGGCTATACTGAGTTTCTTTCTTCTTGTAATCAGTTGCAAAAGCTATTGTTTTGTCATTGTTTTTTTTTTTTCCTCAGCCAAATGAAATCAAACCGAACTGGATTTGAGTTATGGAGGAGGCTTTACAATGAATATGTGCTGTTAGCTTAGTTATGTAAGAGTTGAATAGAGGCAGAATAGTAGTATTGTGTGTGTGCATATATGGAGAGAGAACAAAGAGCAAAAGTAGGAGAAATGTAATTGAATTAGGAGGTTGGTTGATCAAGAAAAGATTTCTGCAGCAAGATGCAAGTCTTTGAGATGGGTGACCTAAGAAAGATCATTTGGCATACATTCAGTACTCTAGCTAAAATGCTAGCAGTACATTCAAAGTAAATGAATTCTTATTAAAGAAGTAAAACTTGTCAGTCTGCTGGAATTATAATTTCATAAGATTTAATATTTAGGAATAAGGATGAATGTTGGATTGTTATGGTAGTAGTAGAAAATCAAAGCTTTCTTTGCCACAAATTTTACTCAGTGCAGATCTCCTTACCACTCTTTCTATTGCAAGCTGTCTTCACAGTGAATTTATCTACAAAGAGGAAAAGTGGGGACAACGGAATAATTCTATTTTACAGTATGACAGCTTGCACTGCTACAGAATCACAGAAACACCAATGTTGGAAAAGACCTACAAGATCATCCAGTCCAACCATTCACCTATCACCAGTAGCTCTCACTAAACTGTATCCCTCAACACAAAATCCAAATACTCCTAAGCTAGGTTTTATATAACGTTTTTGACAAGAATGGTGAAATGGACTCAAGAAGAAGGAAGCATTACTAAAAAACTGTGCTCCTCATGCCTGGGTAGATCCAAGAGATTGAATTCGTAATGGGAAGAGAAGTATGAAACGTGCAGAAGGTAACATTTTATCTGGTAGTGTTAAATATTGTATTTATCAGTGCAGGTTAGAAATATTGTGATTGTTGTTACATTTGTCTTACAAGAGCAACTGATCATCATGATAGTTTTTAATGATGGGATCTAGTCTAAAGAGCCTTTCAACAATGGGAGAAAAATGTTGTATTATCAATTTATTATCTCAAATGCTTTCTTTTAAATAAATATAAATTAAGGTAGACAAGGATTGTTACACGTTTTAATAAAAAAGTAGAAATATTTTTATATCTAAATAAAATCACTAGATTATGCTACTGTTCCTCTAGCAAAGATCAAGATTTGTTACTTCTGAACTAAAGCGATGTTAACATGCACACTCCTTCATTTGTGTATGTGCTACAAGAGTAATGAGTATTTGTAGCCAGGCCTTTCTGGCACACAGCAAGGCCTTAGTGAATAACGTGGGTATCCAAATAACATTGGCAGTAGTACTTGTTTGGGCCTTCGTTATGGTGTTTAAGATATTAACATATAAACAATAACAGAAAATCCACAGTCTTAGAAGTAGTCAAAGGAAAGATGTAATGAAGTTGAATATGACTGCCTGGAAAAGATTTCTCTGAGTTTATCCAAAAGAAAGTAGTTAAGAGAAGTACTACCTTGTATTCATTAAATCTTACATTGTCATTGATGAAATAAATGCATGTTTGAAACTTAGTAACTTCACAGAGTAAAAATGTGGTAAAGGATGCTATAGGTCCAATTCATGATTCCTTACAAATGTATTTACTTTCTATTTGGTTGTAAATGGAACTTAGGCTTGATCTTGTAGCAGTATTCAATGCCTTTTATTTATTTATTTGCATAATCTAGCTGTGTGGGATTGTTTTGTAAGAAAGTCTGCTGTTTTTAATCTTTTTTTTTTGTTCATTTTACTTGCATTTTTTAATTATAGTTGTACGACTGCATATTGTCCATTGTGTTTTATCTTGGCTTCTGAACTCAGAAAGATTTTCCAATAACTTTGCTAAATACAAATTTTACAGAAAGTGTTTTAACATCTTGCTCTGCACAGTAATAGTGCAGGTCTCATGAATTTGGCAAATGTTGAAACAAAAAAAAAGTAGTTTTGGTATGTCCAAAGAATATAAAGACATAAAATGATCAGTGCATGCCTAATACTCAAGTGTTCATATTTTGGTTAATGAATTTGCCTGGAACTGCTAGGAATCTCCTCTTTTTCAAATCAATATGTGGAAAACCTTTGCTCTATTTTCTGTAGAAATGTTTAGGTTAAAAAATAATAATAATAATTGAATACCCATATAACTATGACCAACAATTAAAAAATAAATAAGATTAAAGTTGGAAACATTGTTCAGTTTAAGTTGGGTGGTCCAGAAGATTGAAAAGATGTTCTCTATTTTCTTTCAGTTTCTTACCAGAAGAAAATAGTGTACAACCAGAAATCACATTTTAATTGATGCTTTATTTTGCTTTAGCCTTAATTAGAATATCCTGCTGGGTGTAGTTTTATCAGCAGTGCCTTTGAGATTGTGTAATGTTTAAAGAGGATTACACTACATAAAACTTTCCAGTTATGAAATCTAAAAAAAAAAAATGTGGCGTCAATTAACTAGTTTTGAAAGGGAACATGGTGAGCTTTTGGAGGAGGTTAAAGCATTTATGATAAATGTGGTTTTGTTTGGTCTTTGTTTTATGCTTTCTATTTTGTTTCTGTATGTGAGGTTGGAGATGTGAATCTGTAGTAAATGCTCCAGAAAATATGAACTGTAAAGGGAAAAGAAGAAAATATGCATTGAAATTTTATATAGAGTTGGTACTCTGAAGTAGGTAGTGTTTGAGCACATGGCAATTTCCTAAAATAAACACAGCCACAAAGGGAAAATGTGATAATGTCTTGATTATGATGAGTGTCTGCTGTTACAGGTCCAGTGAGATGCAAGTGCCAACAATCCAGTCTCTACAACCATGATCCAAATTATAATGAAGAAATTTGGCAGCTCTGATGCCTTTATGTGAATGTATTACCATGGCTATGAAGATAAATATTTCCAAAGTGGAAATACTAACAAATACGTAGTCACTTCCAAGCAGATTATAAGTGAAGAAGCATACTAAAGAAACCAAGATAAATAGGAAAAGGAAATATATCTTCTGAGTATGTGTTCCATTCCTGTTTCCCTGGGCTTGGTTCTTCATTTTAAAATCAGTGTATTTAGACAGATGTATTCTTTGTGAAAGTTGAATGCTAATTTCTTAATTTTTTCCAACTTCCTTCCTGTTCTTTCCCTCTTGTGACTCTCCTCTTATGCAAACATCCCTGATTAAAGCCTAAAGCTAGCTGGAAATTTTTCTCTGCTCTATTGTAGACCAGTGAGCTGTTGGATACCACAAAGTAATGAAGTGCAAGTGCTGAGATCTATCCTCAGGAGCAGACTCCCCCTTGTGGGTGTGGAGCCTGTTACTTGCCAGCCTTTTATGTCCCTTGTGCTGTGTAAATTTAACCTATGTTTCCACCTTTAAAATTCTTTATTTTTATTTTAGATAGTTCCAGAGTATGTTTTTATATCCTTAAGTAGCTTTCAATGCAGACTGACCTGAAAAAGCTAAATCAGAAGTCAGATTTTTAGAATGGGAAATATATCGCCAAAATACTAAGATCTATCTTATTTCTTTTTTTCAGTCCCTTCTTCCTTTGAATATAAACAATTGCTGTATAAATGCAGTACATCATCTCTTTCTTAATGTTCTGCCTAGCTTCTCTAATAATGAGGATTGTGTCCTGTAGTGGATGTCTGCCATATGGTGCTCGTACCTGCTGTGAGTACCAGCCCTGGTGGCTGGCAGATCACTTTATGTCAGGTTCTCTGGGTTCCTCTGCCAAAGGTTAAGGAGAGCTGTTTTGCCTTGTGTAGAGTGAGATGTCTGTCCTCTGTTTAAAATTCTGATGCAGGAATCTGCAGTGGAATCTGGGCCATGTCAGAATTTAGAATTTCAGAAATTAAAATTTTGAATTTCAGGGACAGTTTCAAACTGTTGAAGACAGTTTATCCAGTCTTGTCACTTGGCTGACTCATTCTTGCAAGGTGTTTAATGCTGCTCACTGAGTGACTTATTTACATGAGCTTAAGAGGCTTTTCTCCTTGCTTGCTAGCCCAAGCTGAATGACTCATCCAGATCAAGCTGTTGACAGAAGAGATGCTGTCGGAGCTGCAGATGGCACTGCCAGCATCTTAATGAGATCTGGTGCCAAGGCAAGCATATGAAAGTGTAGGAAACAATACTGTAAATTGCAAGTGAATCTTGAAAGATAGAGATGTGCCTGTTGATGAAAGATGCTGTGTGTTTTTCATAGTAATGAGAAAATTAATCTTCCCTGCTTTACCATTTCCATCAGTGCCAGCTCTAGCCCTGTCTTTATGACCTAAAATTAATTGGACTGATAAATCAATCAACTCAATGTCCTTGTATTAGGCATCATTTCTGAAGTGAATAGTAGTCTGGGGTAACATGTTTACCTTTTGAAATTCAGAATCCACATGGTTGTTCCAGATTTTCCTTCTACCAGTATAACCAGCACTCCAATAATGTATGCATGTAGCAATCTAGATGAGTAAGCTGAACTCTATGACTCTCATTTTTTCTCCTTTTGTTCTCATCACCCAAGTCTGCTGGTTACTGTTCTGACACTTTTTTTGTGTGTGAAATGAGTTAGATGACTCTGAAAGAAGGTAGTGGTAGATTATACCACCAATTGATGAAACCTGTACATTGAACCAGAATAAAGAAATATGGAAAATTACACACACATAATGCACTGGGTTGTATGTGACTGTTTAGTAATACAGATTACAATTCCCAAGTCTGCTGTTTAGACACAAAATATCTGTAAGGCATCCCAGAAATGAAGAATTCACATTGCATGTCTAAATTATTATAGGTATTACTTCCTGAGTTGTTATTCAATTTAGGTTTGGTGAAGGATGTTAATGGTTCTCCTGTTTTTGTGAACAGGTATTTTGGGTTTTGGACAGAACTTAATCTTTTAACACTGAATCACTGCACAGGGAATTTCAGTACATGAGTTCATGTTTTCTCATCAATACAAGCTCCGACAATGTGTATTGCAATCAAGCCCATAATTTGACATTGTTCCAACTTAAGTTTCTTGGGCAGTCAGGAGCTTTATGTTAGTCAAATCTACTTTTTAGATGTTACGGATCAATGAAAGAAAAAATTATGTGCAATGAAATAGAGAATCATTTAATGGATAAGATATCAGCAAAAAAAAATTGTGGTGTCACTGTTTCTTCTTGCATAATTTGTCAGAGCTCAGGAGATATCATTTGTTTGAGTTGGAAGGGATCTTCTAAGGTCATCTAGTCCTTTCCCCCAGCAATGAACAGGGACAATAGATCAGGATGCTCAGAGCCCTGTGTACCCTGACCTTGAATGTCTCTAAGGATGAGACATTGTGTTTAAACATCTTCTTCAGTTATCACATTTATCAGATTCTCAGGCGCAGTGACAACTGTCTTCTCAGTTTCTTGAGTATAACATTTCTGATTTCTATCATTTCTTTTCTTTTTGTTCTGAACATTGTTGTGTCCTTAGTTGCTATTGACTTTTCACAGTGATCTCCATTAATAGACACAAGGATATGTAGACTTACCATAGAATCATGGGGTGGTTTGGATTGGAAGGGACTTTATGATTATCATGTTCCAACTCCCCTGCTATAGGCAGGGACACCTCCCACTAGACCAGGTTGCTCATTCCCCATCCAGCTTGGCCTTGAATGCTTCCAGTGAGGGGCATCCACAGCCTCTCTGGGCAACATATTCCAGTGTCTCACCACTCTCAGAGTAAAGAATTTCTTCCTGGTACCTAGTCTAAATCTACCTTCTTCCAGTTTAAAACCACTTTCCCCCTCCCTTTGCTACATGCCCTCCTCAGCTTTTCTGTAGTCCCCCTTCAGATATTGGAAGGCTGCTGTAAGAGCAGCCTCAGAGCCCTCTCTTCTCTAGGCTGAAGAGCCCCAATACCTGTCACCATAAGGGGGGGGACAGAACTCTGATCATCTTTGTGGCCCTCCTTTGGATCCACTCTAAACAGCTCAATGTCCATCTTGCTTTGGGGGCCCCAGAACTTGCTTCAGTACTCCAGGTGGGGTCTCACAAGAGCAGAGTAGAGGGGCAGGATTGTCTCATTTGACCTGCTGGTCACACTTCTCTTGATGCAACCTAGGATATGATTTTGGCCTTCCGGGCTGCAAGCACACCTTGCCAGCTCACGTTGAATCTTTCAACAATCAGCACTCCTAAATCCTTTTCCTCAGGGCTGCTCTGAAGCAGTTCTTCACCCAGCTTGTGTTTGTGCTTGAAACTGTCCCAACCCAGGTGTATGACCTTGCTCTTGGCCTTATTGAACTTCATGAGGTTGGCTGTTCAGGTTTCTCTGGATGGCATCCCTTCCCTCTAGCATGTCACCTGCACCACTCAGCTTGGTGTGACCTGCAAACTTGCTGAGCATGCACTTGATCCCACTGCCCATGTCACCTACAAAGACGTTAAATAGAACCAGCATGGATAGCTGAGGAATGCCATTCTTCACTGGTCTCCGCTTGGATATTGACCTGTTGACTACAACTCTCTGAGTGTGACCATCCAGCAAGTGGTCTTATCCATCAAGTCCATTTTTCTCCAATTTACCAACCAGGATGTTGTGCAGGATAGTGCCAAACACTTTGCGCAAGTCCAGGTAGATGACTTCTGTCTTTCCTGGAGAAAAAGACTTGCTTTCTCTTGAACATTTTATTTTCTGCATTGTTAGTGGAAAATCTAGTTAGTTTAGCTTTACAGTAAATTATTTTCAAGATGCTTAAAGTAAGTATCTGTTTTAAATAAATGACTAAAGGAGATTTCACATGTAGCATTTCCATCTGCACAAAGGTAACCATGACGTTACTTTTTGTTTCTTGTGCATGTTAGTGGCTTTAATTTAGTATGGTCTATGATTGTGTTAAAAATTTTAATTACTGAGGTTTGTGAAACTGCTCCCAAGTACAAGGGGGTATTTGTAGAAAACTGTACAGATTGACAAGTGATTGACAGAGTAAACAGTCCCACTGTGTTCTGATATCTGCAACATTGCACCACAGCATGGGATACCACATAAGCCTCAGTCAGTAGCTGCAATCCTATTTTTATTAAACTCTAATACATCTTAACATTATTAATTTGCAAAATAATTGTACTGCTATTTTTCTTCTTTTTCTTAGAAAGCTTCACTGTTAAATTGCAGTTATATAAAGCACTAAAATGATATATAACAGTTATATGTGGGGGAAAAAAAGCATTTTATGATGAAAACTGCTTAGTATTCTAACTGCAGAATATCAACTATTGTCCTAATTGCCTTCAAAGCAGTACCTGTCTAGAAATATCAAATCTATGTTGCTCTTAATATTTCCTATTGAAAAAATAAATAAATATATAGGTACAGACTCACCTTCTTGCCACGCTCCTTCCCCCTTGATCCCCTGCCCTGCTGTAAGCAGGAGAAAAGAAAAGGAAAGAAAACAACAAGCCACAGAAACAAACAAAAAATTGTCTAAAACCACAAATGGCTTCATTGATTCACCCTGAAGGTCTTTGCTTTGTAACAATTGGTAAATCCAAGGCTCCTCTTGACTGATGCTTTGTTTTGCAGCTGAAGATGATTATTGACATTTGAACAAAGAAAGTAATTTGCACATTTTGAAGGTTTTGCAGTTTTAATTCTAGGAAGCCAGAAGACAACTAATGTAAATTTCAGACAATGGTACAAATTAATCTTGAAGTGTTGCATGGGAGGTTAAGCAGATACACATCTATCACATCTCAGGTGAAGGCAACTAGTGATGGTTCTTTGCTAACTGAATCTTTTGCTGTGAACCAGTCTTCAGATATGTTCTCAAACTGGACTGCCATTTCATATAAGAAACCCACTTTTCCATGTTGCCTGCAGGTTTCACACAGCTTCCTTTTCATTTCGTACTGAATGAGAACTAAATGGGCTGTGGCCAACTGTTAGACTGTGTTAATTATTGTAGAACCAGACTGAAAACTTCATTATTAGTACAGAGAAGTCCAAGGTGTCAACTGAAGAAAGGCTTCTCAGGTTTGTATACTGTGGGTTTTGTTTTTGTTTTAAAAAAGAAAATATCTTTAGGTTTTACCTTCAGCCAACACTCTGCTAAATTTGATGAGTATTTCCACTTTGCCTCTTCCTTAAATATCAGAGTCCTGCTTACCCTTTCTGTATAACTCTAAAACATTTTTATTGTGGATGATTAGATAGTGACATGCATGGCAAACACTGCCTTAAATGTACAGCTTTTGTGTTTGTAGATATTAAAAGAACTGGTATGCACTGATGTGTTCTGCTGAGTACAGTGAATTAATAGCTGAAAATGTTATGACCAAGTTAAAGTACATTTGGGGAATGAAATTAAAACTGTTTCTTTATACAGTATGTGCTATTACCTTCCTTTGGGCCTGTCCATTTCCTTCCGCACTATTTTGGCAAGTAGCATCCAAACCTGTAGAACTGAGACAGTCTCTTAGGAAACTGCTGAACAACAGCAGAGAGATCTGGAGCTGCTCTGGAGGATGAACCAACTAAGCAGAAGCTGATGAAAAAGCATTTGTGCTCCTTTCACTCCTGAAGAAGCAAGAATGCTTCTGGCAATGGGGAGGAGGAAAGTCAAACTGTCCTTTTTTGTTATTACTTCTCTCTAGAAATAGTTTGACTTCTTGAAGTAAAGATCTTTCTAGAGGGATTGGAGATTTTCTTCCTAAGTATCATGGTTTGGGAAAAGCAGCTTTTTATGTTGCTTTTTAGGCATATTGCATCTTTTCTCCAAATGTTTATGATCTACTGTTTCTTCTTCTGCAGATATGAGGTTTTGTTAGTTGTAAAAAATCGAAAAGAAGACAGTGGCTGAATAAATTCATTGATAGGTTAAGGAACTTTTCACAATGGGCATAAAACAGAACAGAGACCGATTAAAGCTATATCTATAAATAAAAAGAACAAATGATGAAATTGAGAACGAACTGACTTATGTGTTGCAGTTAATCTCTAGGTGTATCTTTATGCTTTGCCAAAAGCTTCAGCATCTTGAGTAGTTTTTACTTTGGCAGTAGATAATGGGAGATTTATTTTTTTTCCAAGCATTGTTTTCCTTAAACTTTTCCTAACTGGTCTCAAGTATTTTCATGACAGACTTACTGGGCTTCTTCTAATAACTTGACTTGTAAAGGTAAATATTCTTTTTCCGGATTATAAAAAATTCCTCATGAAGAAAATTCCACAATAGGAGAACTCAAATATTTTTCCTCTAAGTCTTTCCTCTTTACATACATTAAATTCTCTAACATCCAGTTATTTTTAATATAAAACTACTGTATTTTTGGTAACAGTGTCCTCCAAGATATCTGTAAACTGCAATAAAGTAAATTGGAAAATAGAAACATTTTAAAACGTGTAAGGATGTGGAACATAAAAGTAGCAATTTCACGTACTTCAGAATGGCACTGAAAATACTAATTTTTAACACTGATTCTTATTACATTAAGTAGGATATCTAAATGGTTAATGAATTAAGAATTCACAAATCTAAATTAAAATACTTCAGCAAACTATTTTATCCAAGTTAATGGAATCATGATGTCTGATATGCTGTCACCACAAGCTGTTGTCTAGGTGAAATCATCTGCTTTAATCTTTTAAAAGTCTAAGAATGTTTCAGTGCTAGAATATGTAAGCTTAAAAAGTTTGTTGCAAATGTTTCTCATTTGGTCCTATTTTTGTTACATGTATTCTTAATGAAAAAATCTAGTAACTAGTATCTGCTCTTTCTTACTTGTCTTAAAATAGTAATATTAATAAATAAAAAAATCACACTACTTTCTATTCATGTTAGTTGTGTGCATTAATGTAAAATGTTTTCTCCTAATATTATGGTACGTACCTGCCTGATTTCTTATGAAAGTGTTTTTATGTGCAATACGTACTTATTTTAGGAGTTTTTTGTGGGAAGGTAACTGTAATTAAGTAGTATTTAGTTTTCTGAAGACTTGAGTTATTCTGCTATTACTTAAATCATTTTGCTCTAGTAGAATTACCTTTAATAAAAATGACTTAAGTAAAACTGGGTTGTTGGGTTTTTTGCCTATCTATCGAAGCATTCTAAGACTCTTAAGCAGGTCACAGTTATGTGGAAAAATGTCTTATGCTCTAAATAGAGGAAGATAAAAAATCAGAAGTTAAAGCAGAGGATTGTAGTTGCCACTAAAAGGACTAGATGAAGTTATGATTTTTTCTGGATGAGTAAAACAAATAACCACCAAACTGTAGGGGCTTGTACACCTGGAGCCTAGACACAACTGATGTAGAAAGGGGAGAATAAAATTGTTTGGCCCAGGTTGTTGTTTTTCATCCCCCCTCCCCCCCCCCCCCCCCATAAATTCCTCTTATTGTTTTCTAGACTTCTTGTCATTCTCTTCTCAGAGGTCAGCACTCAGTTTTACTTTCCAGTCTACCCCAATTTACTGTTCTTGCTCTGTACACCCACAAACTATAGCATTTCTTTCTATCTTAAGAGTTCCCCTTTTCCAAGGGAAATGTACCTGCCATCTTTCCAGAAAAGGGTTTCAGACAGCAAAAGCTGTCTTTGCAGACCTCTTCTCTCTAAATTTAGCCTTCCTCATCCCTTTCTCCCTAGCCACAATTGGTGTCTTCTTGTCTGTGTTCAAAGTTAGCTAACTAACTTAGGTGATTTTCTGTATGTATTTGCAGAATCCGGTTCTATCTGGAAGGAACTTGTTCCCAGGGATCCAAATGAAAAGGGCAAGGCTGTGGAAGGGTCATGTCCTAAAAGCTTCTCTCAGAATCCTTAAATGAATCTAAGGAGATTGAAGCTGAGGCAAATAGGCTATCTCCTGAAGCG
Organism: Chrysolophus pictus; assembly: GCA_037305975.1. Taxonomy (NCBI): domain Eukaryota; kingdom Metazoa; phylum Chordata; class Aves; order Galliformes; family Phasianidae; genus Chrysolophus; species Chrysolophus pictus. Next base: position 16,099,015 of record CM074579.1, read on the forward strand.
CATTACTTTGATCAAACTATCAAAATGATAGTGGTTCATTCTTGAAATAAATTATAGAACTCAAATACTCTCTTCAAGTGAGGTTATTAGCTCCAGTCTGCTCGTGTATGTACAAATGTGTCTGCTTAAAGCTCAGTGCAGTCAGCATGAGGGTAAGGCTGCTTGAGAACCAACTGCTCTGTTTTTATCTCACAGATGAAGCTTAATGTTTTTCACATGTTTATATGCTTTAAAAACATAAGGCAATATTGAACTCCAGTGAACTGATATACATTCATGGCATCAGAAGATTATAACCAACTGTTGGGAGAGGAAATAATGGGACAGGAAAACTGGCCTTCTGGATAACAGTAAAGTAATGGATGTGATCTGTGTACCATTTGTTATTCCTTCTGTTTCCCATAAATGAAGTAAGGAAACAGGATTAGACAGATCATTTAGTTCTCTGTCTAGCTGAAACATCTCTCTCAGGAACATTTTTCAGCCTAACAAAGAATTGCTGATAAGGTATCTCAAGTGCAGTCCTGGATTCACTTATATTTTAACTACCTGGGTAGTAGAACTAGGCAATCTGTAGTGTGCAAGGATGAGGCACGTGGGTTGTGAGTGGATGCTGTATGCACCTTGGTTGAAGCCAGTGTTTGTGATGAATCAGATGGTCTGAAATCAACTCATAACATACAGAGAGGATTAGAGTAGAATATAAAGATAAAGAAAAGATGAAAACCACGAGGCACAGATGTATAACATGGCAGAACACAACTTGAGTGATTTGGGAGTTGCAGGAGAAGTTATGAGTCATAATTCTGTTGTCAAAAGGGTGAACACTGTCTACGAATTCTTAAATGCTCTGAATGCTAGATGTGATTTATCTTTATTTGATACTTACCTGTGTCTACCCAGCGGCACTGCTTTTAAGAGTATACAAAAGAGAAAGTCTAAAGAGTATTAATTGATACTTCAAAGTTTATAAAATGCATTTTGATAGACAAAACTTGAAATAGTTGAGTTTGCTTTTTTCTGGAGGACATTAGACTGGATGGTAAGATTGTCCTAAATATCTTAGTAACTGTTTTCTAATCTCTTGGGAGAGATGAAATCCATTTCATTGGGAGCAATGAATTTACCTTGAAAACTACAAAACACTCTCTCATGGTTAATTTGGTGGAAGGCTAACAAGGACATTGGGAAATATACTTTAGTGGCTGTTTTTAAGAACTGGTTAATAAGCATCTGTCAGTGGACAGTATAATTGATTCTATCTGAGCAAATCTTTTCCAAGATAATCACTGGGAGAGCTCTTTACAACCTGCTTCTGTAACAGTAAGAAAATTGTAGTTATTTTAGGAATCATTGATGTCACCATATTGAATACTTACTTTTTTCTTCATTAATTCACGGATGAAATCTTGACTCATTTTTTCGTCTTTATTGTTAGCGTCTTCTTGCTAAGCCACAAATTCAGTTGTAGAAAAAAATCTAAATTTACACTATTGTAGCGTCATTCGTACTGATGCTGTTAATAATGTGGCAGAACACAAAATTATTTCTTTTTTCTCTTATTTTTTCTCTTGATTTACATATAAGTTACAACATCACTATATCACTGCTCAGATTTGCTCCTTTTAATTCAGATGTTGAGTATGTGAACTGCTACCCACCTGAAGAAATAATTGCTTTTGTAGGTGGAACATTTCTTTCATTCTTTATGACTGTGAAAAGCTATAGAATGACTTGTAACAAAAGCTGAAGGTAGTGTTCCAGCAGTAACAGTGAAGTAGCCTTTCAACCTGTTCATCAAGATCCTGCTTTTGACAGAGAAAACATCATTTTCAAAGGAGAATGCGTTTGTGTTCATAGTAGTACTACTTTGATAGTGAAAAAGAGGGTAAAAGTGGAAAGAAAGGCTTTTATTAAAGAAAAAAATTAAAAGTGGCTCAATTTTTTTCCAGAATCTCTCAGCTATCCTTAATTTGTTTTGTTCCAATATTAACTATTACAATATACTATGACTGCGGAAACCATGATAATTAGAACTAAATTGGAACAACAACAAAAAAATTAAGTCTATTGCTCTCTTATTTATAAAATCTCACTTCCAAGTAATGCAACGTCTTGCTGCATATTTGCAGATGTTTTCAGGCTAATGATAGGTAGCTGAAAGGTCTGACAGTTATGTAATGGAGAAGGAAAAAAGAGAAAACACTACTTATATCTGGAATATTCTATTTTCACCTGAAGACTACATTTCATTGTGAGATATGCAAATGTATTATGTTCTTCCTGAACTGCTTTTGAAGCATGATATATTTCATATCACTGTTTATCTGTTTCAGATTACTTAGGAATCAATATATAGGATCATGTTTTATGTGGGCCTTGTGTACTACTTTTTTTTTTTTTTTTTTAGAGTACCGATGACATAACTTAAAGCTCTACCTGTGAAGTTTTCTTGTAATTTAATTCATATTAATCTCACTGTATTTTCTTCGTTATTGTAAAATCACCCTGCTTTCAATTCTTTCTAATTAATTTGGGTTATGGCTTGATTTGTGTTTTCAGTCTACAGAATATCTGAAAAGAAGAGAAAGTAATCTCCTTGGCACCTTGTTTTAGCAATTACAATTTTGTTTGTTTGTTTGTTTGTTTGTTTGTTTGTTTGTTTTTTGAGAGTAGCCAAGTAATTGATAATTGCTAGAACTTATTTACAGTGTACATCTGGGATTTTAATTATATTTTCCTGTGAAAGAGAGGTCGAATTTGTGGTCATCTGTGATAATGAGTAAATAAACTGGAGCTGATGTAGCGAACTGAAACAGAATACACAGAGCTAGAATCATGCGTTTCTAGTCTAAAACAACCAGGGAATAGGCCACTGATAAGAAGCTACCCTATAAGATTTTATTAGAAGCAGAATATGTTTTAAGGCTTTCCGAAGGCAAGGGAGACCAAATATTTATTAACTTTCTGGAAGCTATCTGTCAAGATGCAGGGTTTACTGAGATGTTCCACTATTTAAAGAATTTAAAGCCCACTGAGTCAAGGAAAGAAAATATAACGCGATGTTTCAGTGTTTGTTCAACACAATTGGATCCATGCTGCTCAGGATGACAGATCAGGATGACTGTTGGCATGAATAGATGCAAAGTGTGGTTACACAGTATATTGCAGGTAATATTCTGCCTCCAAAGTTGAAGTGCCAACTGAGAGTCATTTAGTTTTGCAGTTTGCACCTACATACCTAAACTCTTCTTGAATTTGCTTACTTTTCTTGCAAGCCTTGAGTTGGTGCTCAGGACTCCTTCTATGTGTTTAAAATCAGATTTATTAGGAACTTGCAAGTTGGCAGTGTGATTTAAGAAAAACAGTAAGAAATGCTGAGGGTAGATGTGTGGCTTTAGCATTTTTCCACCATACCTGCAGGGTAAATCTCTTTCCTTTGAGTTGCTGCAGGGGTACTATCTCTTGATATTTGGATGGCTAGAATTTTCTCAAAGGAAATGAGAAAGCTAAACATAAGTTGTCTGCTGAGATTTACTGGCTGGACAAATACGACCCTCCCACTGAGGACCCCACGCCTTGAATAGATTCAACCTATGTCCCAGAAGTTGGTTTTTTCTAGAATGTTTATAAATTCTTCTTTTGAGCCAGAAATATTCCCACTTCACAACTACTTCATGACACTTTCCAGCATGGTTTAGTCCTGCTCTCTGACAGTGTGGTACTGACGGTAACTCCTTTCTCCTTTTCTTCATCCTTTCTACTGACTGGTTGCTGTTGCAGAGTAAAACTGTGCATGCAAGAGAACTGAGATTTAGCTCATAAGCAGCCTGGTACATTGGGCAATCATCTGAGATGCAGCACATCCGAGTTTCACGGAATCACAGTTTAAATGTTTTCTCCAAACAGTATTATGAGAACAATTGCATGAGCTCTCCAGACACTGAAATCAGCCTGAATACTGATCTTTTTCTTGGTCTGCTTATGCCCAGCTACATTTTGCACAAAATCTGTAATTTGGAGTGTTGCTTAATTTTGTGAAGGCTATGGTGTTAGCAACACTGCAAGTGTCTGAGTGTTAGAACTTAGGTGGTCTTGCATATATTGCCTAAATAGCATAAATTCCCCTTACTGTAGTCTTTAATTGGGTGAAGGATTAGGCTGCAATTGAGCAGGACATTCAAGAATATTGGTGATTTCTGAATGTTGGTACCTGCAGTTAAGTCATTTTGGGTGTTTAGCTCTTGATGTTTGTTAATCAATATTCTTTAAAGGCCAGCAGGTGCAGTCTTTTTGTACCTAGGACTCTTTGTTATTTGGTTATTAACAATAAGAGAGCTTTTAAAGGTTCTAACATGATGAACTGCAAATAGTTAACCTGAAAGATGACACTGTATTAATAAAAGACAGTTATAGGTTACCCAGATTCCCACTGAACTCATGTTCCTTTAGGGAGATAGAAAGACATTGTCTATGGAGTTTGTTACTTGTTAATCTCATGAAATAGTTCTTGAAAATATGTGTTTAAACAGAACGAGTAATTTAGAGCTAATTTTGTTGTACTGGTATAAATGTGTTTCCCTGCCCCCCACACCCCGTATTTAATATGAACACTTCTCAAAGAAAACATATAGAACTTATTTATAATAACAACTCACTGTATATTTTTATGCTCCTAATAAAATGCTGGTATTTGACAGAGTTTTCAGGTGCTAGATTTACTAAAGGCTTTTTTTTTTTTTTTTTTTTTTTTTTTTTTTTTTTTTTTAAGGCTAGTTTTGGAAAAAGGCCATTTTGAATTTTATGAGGAAAAATTTGTTATAGTCCAGCCAAGATGTAATATCTGAGATAGAAATAGAACCACTGGTAAGGCTGTCTTAGAGACAGTACTTCTTAGGAATTGAAAGTTTTTTTTTTTTTTTTAAGACATTATAGCATCAAGTATCTGAGATTTTGTATACAGTAAAGTGTCTGAAATTTTTACAATGTCTGAAGAGTTACAGAAAATCTCCCTTCACAACTCTTAAATGCTTTTACAAAGCATCATTAAAAGACACAGGAAGAAAAGAAGAATCAATCTTGATTTCTGCATTTGACATTCAACCTAACATGGAGGGACTTCAAACACAGGTAGCAGTTCCCATTGGTGCAGCTCTCCGTTAAGTTTTGTGTTCAGCTGCAGTTCCTTCCAGTCTTGAGTTGATCCATATGTGCCCACCTCCATACACAGTAACTCTTTATTACTGCAAGCAGTCCTAGTCAATGTTGTATTGATGTAATTTTTTTATCCCAAAATTGGGAACGCCATTCTCTTGATGAAGGATAATGTTTCCAAATACAAGTACCATATCACCTTTGGAATTTTTACGGCAGTGTGGAATAACTGCGAAGTGCCAGTTAATCCTGCTATGGGTTGGTATTCACACGTTTCAAGGAAAAAGATAGTTCTTCAAAGCCCAGGATAGCTTTTACACTGAACAGTTAGTTATATTGCTACTGCTTTGGATGTATGCTGTGCCTTTCATCCTGTGATTTGCAAGCATAGAAACAACACTAGCCTTACAGCATCTATGTCATTTATGTAGGTAACAGTAATAAATCATTCTGAGGCATGATTTGCTTTTTTCTGTGTGTGAAGTTGTTAAATGGACTTGTCCAAGGTAACTACTTAACTACTTAAGCATCTGATCAAGAACTGCATCAAGAGTCTTAATTCTCAACTCCCATCTGTTTAACATCCTGGAATCTACTTTCTCTTAGAAGGATTTGGACACTTTCAGGGGCTGTCTGAATTGAGCTGATTCTAAAACAAATCTTAAATATCATTGCTTCTCAGGTGCTAAAAATACAGCTTTGAACACTTTGGCTTCAAGGAGTGGGAAAATCCTATTGGACAATACACTCATGCATTGTTTTTTGCCTTTTTTTTTTTGTTATTATTTTTAATAAACTTTTAAAATACTTTTCTGTTGTTGTTGAATATAGAACAACCCATTTAAGAAGTAAGCCAATTGGGTTTTTTGTCTGCTTAGGCCACCAGAACTGCCAGCTCCTGCCTTTAAAATAAATATGTCTCTTATCAGGAGCTGAGAAATGATAGTTTGTTGTAATATTGGATTGGTCCCTCCAAAAAAGAAGAGGCTTCCTATGGTGGTTAATGGCATGCCTGAAAAGTCAGTAATTTCTTCAACTTTCCATGTTAAATTACAGTGTTTTACACTAGATACTTCTGGATATGTTGGATCACATTATGCCGAATATATTTTGGTGTCTTAATAGAAATTTTATAGGCGTTTAATGTGAGAGTACATTTTGTTACTGTTTGATTATTTGTATGCTAGCAGACACGCTTACTGACATTGCCCTCAGAGCCATTCGAACTCAGATAAGATTGTTCAACGCTGTGAGTGACCCATGGTTCGGCACTCCATAGCTCAGTCTGATACTTCTTAAGCTGCTAATCATGTTAGAATCATGTTAGTGTAGAAAAAAGTGTTGGAGGTGTTGGAAGATAGGCTGAGAATAGTCTTTTCCAGTTCTAAATAGGTATCTGAAATACTGTCTGCTTATGTTTTTTTTTTTTTTTTTTTTAAAGCTCTTACTTTAGCAGGAATAAATTTAAATGATGTAATGATATAACACATAGGATGTTTTTTTCTTTGTCTGGTATTTTATTCAATCTTAATCTGTTTCTCTGAAATATAATATGAAAAAAAAAGGTTTTTTCAGCAGGGAAAACAAATGGTTTCTGCTCTGCAACTACTAGAGATTCAGTGCCTCTCTACAGAAATTAGCATTCTTTCTGGGAAACCTTAACTTCTGTAATGTTTTCAAGAGCACAATACAGTTCATGTTACTCTTCATGTATGTCTTCATTTGCAAAAAGAAAAATATTGAAGAGATTGGAAAACGGAGTTCTGTGAGCCTGTCATTCTTAAATTTTTTTTTCCTTTGTTTTATTTGAGAATGCATTGCTTGTGTATATGAGCTTGGCTGTCGCTGTTTTATCATTTTCATGTTGAACTTTGTAAATGGGTATATATATCTTTGTGCCACACAGTGTTGTGTGTCAAATTAATGAGATGACTTGTAAATTTTGTCTAGATAAACAGTATTGGATTCGTGTCTTTTATTCTTATCCTTTTTTCTACAACAGATTATTCCTGTGATTAGTTTTTTATAGTGGATAGTGACTGTATAGTCATAAATACTGAAGAGCTGTCTGGACACTGAGTATACTAGATCAGAAAGAAGGATGCTTTTCTTTGACAGATTTGACTTATAAGATGGAATTTTTGTGTAGATGCAACATAGAAATTTTCTTTTTGACCACTTGCAGACTGCATTGATCTGTGTGCATGGAACACAAACGCAATTTGTTATTAACACATTTGGGACCAGATTCTTGGTTGGATGTACATGGCTTGAATCTTTCCTTTTGTATCTGGCTGTTGTACTTTCTGTACATATGCAGATGCCCTGGAAGACTGGAAGATGTGTAGGAATTACTCTTAATTTCAGGATAAGAACCTTTCTCTTGGTTTGTGTGGACAGCAGCCAACTGACTCCGTTGTAGTGCACAATTCATAGAATCATAGAATGGCCTGGGTTGAAAAGGACCTCAATGATCATCTAGTTTCAGACCCCCTGCCATGGGCAAGGTTGCCAACCATTAGACCAGGCTGCCCAGAGTCATATCCAGCCTGGCCTTGAATGCCTCCAGGGATGGGGCATCCACAACCTCCTTGGGCAGCCTGTTCCAGTGCGTCACCACCCTCTGTGTGAAAAACTGCCTCCTAATATCTAACCTAAACCTCCCCTGTCTTTAAAACCATTCCCCCTTGTCCTATCACAATCCACCCTCATAAACAGCCATTTCTCCTCCTGTTTATATGCTCCTTTCAAGAACTGGAAGCCACAGTGAGGTCTCTCCAGAGTCTTCTCTGCTCCAAGCTAAACAAGCCCGGTTCCCTCAACCTTTCTTCATAGGAGAGATGCTCCAGCCCTCTGATCATCTTAGTGGCCCTCCTCTGTACTTGTTCCAAGAGCTCTTAATCTTTCTTGAACTGGGAACCCCAGGTCTAGATGCAGTACTCCAGATGGGGCCTCACAAGAGCTGAGTAGAGGGGGACGATCAACTTCCTCTCCCTGCTGGCCCCTTTTTTAATGCATCCCAGGATGTAGTTGGCCTTCTGGACTGCAAGCACACACTGCTGACTCATGTCCAGCTTCTTGTCCACCAGGGCCTGCAAGTCCTTCTCCACAGGGCTGCTCTCAAGATAGGTTGAGTCAGATAAATTTTGTTTGTATGTTGACAAATTAAAAGGCAATTATAGTGTTCACTGCATGACTAAAATTGCTTTTATAATCCAAATCATGTCTTTACAATTGTATGCATAAACCAGTGTGATTTCACACGTAATATTCATGGGATTGTGGGAAAAAGCATCTCTTAACAGTAATTGTATTTATGTGTTCTATTTTCACATTTAAGTGAGTTAGCATGCAACCACAATTAATAAATCCTAGGTGAACGACTGTTCTAGACATCAAAGAATGCAGATGACAAAGCTGAAGATCCAAATTAGAGAAACTGGGATTTTTACCTTTGATTTGAGGCTTAGATTTGTATTAACATCTAAATCCCTGTGGAAAGCACTCTACTACTGCAGTAGTAGAAAGTCTTCACTTCACCATCCCTGGATTATTTCTGCTGATCTTTTATCTGATATACTAGTGTACTGGTTTATAGGAGACAGAAGAATTGTCTGACATTTTTTTTTTTTTTTGCTTCCATAGAAGAACACTTTAAACTGGGACATAGTTATGGTTAATTTTTCTCTTAAGGCTTACAATATTTTAGATAATTTTGCTCCTTAGTGTTTTAAAAATACTTTGTCCTGAATATTTTGACATAGTTTAAATACAGAACTGAACTTCTAAAATAAATATTTCTGACTAAGACATACAATTAACACAGATTATTTGATATTTCCAACCTCAGATGACCTCTAAGGAGCTTATTTTAGTAAACACTGAGCACCCATCTTCTAATAGTCTTCCACTTCTATTGGACTCATCTAATTTGAGGTATTGGTTCTTGGCTTTAAATCTCCAAATATTAGATTTCTAGAATCTAGTGCATAATTCCTGCATAGTTTTCAGGAGCAGCGGTATATATTGCCATATCCTAATTTATCCTCAACGAATATAACATAAAACTGGGGAGAATGCACAAAAGGGAAGGTGAGAGGTTATGAGGACATGCTTGACCAACCTGGTAGCCTTCTACGATGCTGTCACTGGCTGGGTGGATAGGGGGAGAGCAGTGGATGTAGTCTCCCTTGATTTGTAGTCTACCGAGGCATTTGATACTATCTCCCACAACATCCTTATTACAAAGCTGAGAAAGTGTGGGATAGATTAGTGGACAGTGAGGTGGGTTGAGAACTGGCTGACTGGCAGAGCACAGAGGGTTGTCATTGGCGGTGCAGAGTCTGGTTGGAGACCTTTGTCTCACTCCAATTTATAGGAGGGAGATGAGGTTCTTTTAATATCTGTATACCTGGTGTGAGATTAAGAAACAACGGTTCATATGTTAGTCCAACCAGTTTATTATAAATCCTAATGAGGGAGACGGAGAAGGGAAGGAGGGCGATAGAAAAGATAGGAAAAAGCAAGAATGCCATATAGCGGGGATAGTCACCACCAGGATCCAGGTGAGGTCCTGTTGCACGACGTTTTGAAGGTCGGAGGAAGAAGCAGCAGGGGAGGAGAGCAGCAGCGTGGCTGGCCTTGGGCAGCAAGCAGGTAGCAGGAAGAAGTCGCAGAGCCAGTCCAGGAGGAAGCAGCAGGACTCGGGTAGCAGGCCCAGGAGAGTTCGTCAGTACGCAGGCATTCCGTAGTGAGGAATCTGATGGCAGAAACCTATCCTCATGGTTTTTGATTCCTCTTTTATCCTACTTCTTCTGCCTACATGACATCCCTGGGCGCTTGAGCAAGAGTCATGTGAGTACTTCCTGAGATGGCCATCTTCCTTGAGATAAGTCCACACAAAAGACCACTTCACAGCTATTAAGCTGCAGCTTATCTCTCTCGTTGCCCCTGGCCCAGTCCATCTGTGACCTTCGGACAAAAGATTTCACAATCCTTGCCCAAGACTTGTCCATCAAACTTCTCCAGACAAAAGATCTCTCAACCCCTGCCCAGGACTTGCCTGAACTTGTTCGTCTGTGTCCTCAGCAAGCTTTGAGACAATGATGATGCAAAATAATAATCTCTTACAACCTTTAACTAGCGGTGTTCCTCAGGGGCCAGTGCTGGGTCTGGTCTTGTTCAACGTCTTCATCAATGACCTTGATGAGGGTGTAGTGGCCACCATCAGCAAGTTTGCTGATGATACAAAGTTGGGAAGATTGACTGACACACCTGAAGGCTGTGCTGCCATTCAGTGAGACCTGGACAGGCTGGAGAGCTGGGCAGTAAGAAACCAGGTGAGGTTTAGCAAAAGCAAGTGTAGAGTCTTGCATCTGGGGAGGAATAATTGCATGCACTGGTACAGGTTGGGGGATGACTTGCTGGCGAGGAGCTCTGCAGAGAAGGACCCGGGTGTCCTGGTGGCTGACAGGTTGGCCATGAGCCAGCAGTGTGCCCTCATGGCCAAAAAGGCCAATGGCATTCAGGGGTGCATTAAAAAGAGCTTGGCCAGCAGGTCGAGGGAGGTGATCCTCCCCCTCTATTCTGCCCTGCTAAGGCCTCATCTAGAGTACTGTGTCCAGTTCTGGGCTTCCCAGTACAAAAAAGACAGGGATCTCATGGAAAGAGTCCAGCAGAGAGCCACAAAGATGGTGAAGGGCCTGGAGCATCTCCCCTTTGAAAAAAGGCTGAGTGAACTGGGTCTGTTTAGCCTTGGGAAAAAAAGACTGAGAGGGGACCTGATCCAGGTCTATAAATATCTAAGGTGTGGGGGAGCAGAGTGGAGAGGCCAGACTGTTTTCAGGACAAGGGGAAACGGCCAGAAACTGGAGCATAGGAAGTTCCACACAAATGTGCGCAAGAACTTCTTTATGGTGAGGGTGACGAAGCGCTGAAACAGGCTGCCCAAGGAGGTTGTGGAGTCTCCTTCTCTGGAGATATTCAAGACCCACCTGGACTCCTACTTGTGCAACCTGGTGTAGGGAACCTGCTTTGGCAGGGGGGCTGGACTCGATGATCTCTGGAGGTCCCTTCCAACCCCTACTATGCTGTGATTCTGTGATTCAAATTCAATGACTAAGCACCTCAAAAGCAATTAGGAGATATAATGAAGGATCAAAGTAAAATAAAACAATAGCTAACTCATGTATATTATGTAAAAATATGTTTTCAGTCTGGCATGTGAGCGTTTTGATTAAAACCATCAAATTTGCTCTGCAGAAGACTTAAGAGCAGTTTCGTCTTTTAAGCAACATCGGATTTTCTTGGCAGATACCTCCATCTGAAGTTCAGAGATTCTTTATATTAAATAGGCGGTGTCTAATTAGAGTAGTTTAGAATCAGTTTCAGTGTAAGCAAAGAGGAAATTTCAAAATGCTACGCTGTTCATTTTACTTTCTGTAATGTCCCAAAGCAATAAGGTGGAACAATTCCAGTTTTTTTATTGAATCAGTCCTAGCATATGAACGTTAAAATGGAAATCACTGGGAATAAACGTGTGAATTTATGCACATTTGTTTATAGAGAAATGATTTCTTTTATCATTTTTACATTACATGATAAGCAATCTTGTTTTGTGATTTACTCATTACCTATTTTAATTAAATGCTTATATTTTTATCGGGCTGAACCTCATTTTTTTTCTGGCTTATACAATGCCATTATAAAGTATGTTTGCAATAAAGAGTTGTTTTATGAAGACAGTGTAAGGAGAAGAATAACTGTTAGTTCACCATAACTGTGGAGTGCTCTAAATGCCATTAGTTATTCCGAAAAGAGCCACATTTTAGTAGTAATAGTTTATAGGAAAATGTTTTCTGCATGTATTTTATCATTGAATGAAAGGAAATATAACCTTATTCTGATATTATACCAACTTAGCAAGGAAGCAAACAGCGTAATTAGAATTAAGATACCGGTATGGTGAAGTAAATTGGAATTGTTGTAATTGAATACTTTCTCTTCTAAATCTTTGTGCTTAATCTGTGTTCTGCATTTTGCTGCTTTTTGAAAGAAGTTCAAAGTAATGTCAAGACTAATAGCTGAATATAAAATCCAACCAAAACAAGTGAGGTTTATTGGCTGTTGTGGGAATCCTGCTGATAAAGCAATCTCAGTTCAGAGTAACTCAGGTAGATTTTTAGCCCAAAGCAGTGAATATTTGGAGCATGTTGCTCAGGGCTTTGTCCAGGCAGATTCTGAGGCCCTCCATATGACTGGTGATCCTGGGCTGGTTTGTGCCAGTTTTTCATCAGATTTGGCCCCAGAGGCTTGGTACTGCTGGAAACCAGCCCCTGCGTTAAGTGGGACTTCTCATTTATCTGTTAAAGATGAATTCTGTTTCTTATGGTGTTTACTAGAATCATAATGTGTAGCATACTCAAGTTTTGAATGATCTGTCTTCTAGTTATTACTCTTCATGTGCTATGGGATTTTTAATTTTCAAGGAAGTGTGTGTTCTGTGTTTCCCAGAGTTTTCTGCTAGTTAAAACATTATTTAAACAAAATAATCTAAAAAAATCAAGATTTTTCTCAATTACTGTGCCTGCCCTTGGATGATTTATGCTAGAAGTGTTTTAAATATTTTCAGTATGGGATCTGTTGGAAGACGTGGAAGAAAAATGGATTTATGTAAATATGTTCCTTTTCAACAAAGTACCATTTTTAAAAACAGAAGCATAAGGTAGTGGTGACGGAGTTAAATGTAAGAAGGAGAGATGGGGTGCTAGAACATAGGCTGTAAGGTGTGGATGTGGCAGGAGGTTGGTATATGCTATCAGTTATTCAGCTGTATGTGTGACAGAACATACTTCATCAGAATGCAAACTGTTGAAGAAGAGTGTAGAAAAGAAAATATTTTCACGATAGCATTTACTGTGTGAAGAGATAATTAGATAAAACTGAAGAAGATCTACATAGAATTTAAAAGAAGCTGCAAATTCATTTAAAGTCACAGTGCATGAATAACAACTAAGATTTGCCCTAATTGCATCCGCCTGGCTACTAAAATGTCTGCGATTCCCAATATAATAATACAGTACAGTGAACTGCTACACTATGCTCAGGGAACCTGTTTCATCCCCTGTAGAAGCAGTATGCCACTATTCATGAATTGTATATTTATTGATAAGTATATCACTCATTTTGAAATACCGGGGAGTTTAATAAACGTGAGCTGAGGAGGGTGAAAATCATTCAAGTATTTTTCTCTACCTATTTTTCTTATTTCTTGTGATGGAACTACATGAGTCTTTTGTTTATTTAACACTATAGACTGCTACTAGAGTGGGGATACTTATATCAAAGTTTAAAGTTGATGTGAACTGAGAAGCCTTGTTGCATATATCTTCAGATATTTTTGTTTTATATTTCATATTGAAATAAGACACATTTACCGCAAACATGATTGGACTCCTTACTGTGATTAAATGTGCTATTGCTGCTTCTATTTTCTTCATTGAAGAACTGACAGCCAAAAAAAAAGGTGACTATGAATTACATTTATTGCACTGTTTGCTGCAATAAATGTAATTCACTGAATGCTATCTTTAGATAGGTTTTCAGACAGAAAAAGGCCAGGGTGGAGTTGGGTCATCATTTTAAAAATTCTGAGCTTGGAGCAGAAATAACACCCTTTGTTGGCCTGGACGAGGCTTCCTGTTTCCTCCTTATCCCAGTGACCAATGAGTGTTCCTGCTTGCACTTATTGTAAGTGCCAGTTAGCAGCAACAGGTCCCACTCCTCAAACTTCAGGATTCTGTGGTTATTTCCACCTTATTCTTTCCAGTAACAATTAGTCAGTTCACACTACAGTACCAGGAGGAGTCACACAGTAGTTTCCATTCAGTACCTATGGAGCTGGTTTGGTGGCTTCTGTCGAAGGGATGTATATATATCAGTGCTATGATGATTTATTTTTTTTCTTTTCTGCTCAGAAACATGTCTCAACTGATTTGTGCCTGTATTACTTATTCTCTTCTCAATTCAGTATTTCATTTCAAAGATATTTTCCTCATCTGCAACTTCCAGTATTTCTTTAAGCCAAGGCCTAGGTAGAAGCTTTTTGCCTTTCCTCATCTTATCAGAAATTGTTTTACTCAACATTTACCAAAGTAGGTGTTTTGTCATGTGATTGCCAGTTTAGTGGACAAAGGTTTCTCTGTTTCAGAGACTTAACACCAGGTTTTTTAGATATATAAAATAACTAGCAGTTATGCTATATGCATTTTCCAACAAAGGCATTTTCCTGTATCCCTTTCTCTTATATTAGTTAAGAGTACTCTCACCTCTCACTTCTCTGAATACTAATGCGAACTGGCCACTTTTGTTTCATCTTGCTTTTGTTGAAAACATTTTAATTTTGGCATTTCTTCTCAGTCTTGCAAGCAAATGATGATTCTGCTGAGGTGCGATAGAGGAATCTGTATTACCATTGTAGCCCAGTTTTATTTCTGATTTAAAGAGACTGGAAATGAGAAATAAATACTTTTATTCATAAAAAATATTGAAGAAAAAATTAGAAGGTGATTGGAGAGAAAAAGAAAAAAGCATCTCATTACAATTGTGTTTTAAAGTCAGGTGAACAAAAATTGCTGTAGTAGTATGGAGGGGACCGTGGGGACAGTTGAAGATCTCTAGGTGTCAGGTTGTAAACTTGATAGGTTACATCTGAAAAACGGTTGTTATGGAGGTCTTGTTGTTTATCAAGAGGTTAATTTAGAAAAATACAAAATAATTTTATTATCTCTTATCTATGATACTAAATTGTATCTAAAAGGTGTCATTGAAAAATACATTTAGGTACTCTCTTCTGCTAGAACAGTACTGTATTTCTGCTTTTCAACTCCTACTCTCTGAAATATATACCTTCTAATTCCTGTTACCTTGATAATCTGAGTTACTAGCCTGCAAAAAAAAAATAAAATAAAACAAAACAAGACTGCTGTATAGCTCTACAATGGATCCTGGGTCTATAATCAGAAAAATGAGGGTATTAGGTCAGTGCGAGTGACATATCTTGGCCTATTTATGTGTGTATGCATTTATCTGTGTGCTGTGTCAGTGGTGCACAAGGCAAGCAATTGATTACATGTCAGTAAGTATACTTTGGGCAGCTGCAACCAGTTTTCTCTGTTCCAATCCACAATTAGTAAGATGAAACAAGAGTAAAGGAAAAATAATACAAGCTAGAGAACATTTTTTATATTGTTTATGAAAATTTTTCCTTGATATTTTTTCTTTCAATGCTTCTAATTTTTTTTGTCTTCAATGTGACTTAATTTATGCTTGAAATATTATCAAGAAGACTGTGTTCTGAGCAGTGAAATTCAAGGCACTGAGATAATGCCAAATTGAGGGGGTATTGTTTAGTCTTTTCATTTTTCTTAAGTGGATTATACTCACAGTTAATATTTATCTCATCTGTAGATAGTAGGATAGCTAACTGCATAATTTATTTGTCAAACATTGATACAATTTAAAAGAAATTTAATTGCTTATTATCTTTCTGCACAACTTTTTTTTTTTTTTTTTTTTTTTTTGCTGGAGTGGTAAGTACATTTTAACAAATTATGAAAGAAGGAACATGTTAAAAAAAGACTAGGACGTTATTAATGAGGAATAGGCAGGCTTGTAAATATGATTGTATCCCTCCCCCTCTCTTAAGGAAAATAAAAATTCAGGCAGAGAAAGGAGAAACCTTGTTATTTGTCTTGAAATAGCAAGTATATCTCAGCAGTTTTTGGACTAAAAATGAGGCCATGCCACTTTATCAGATATAGGAGGGGGAAGTGAAAAAGCTTTAGAAACTTGAATCCTTTCTGATTTGCCAGAATATGTGAGTAGGGGGCAGTGTGGAAGAAGTTAATCTGTTCTGCCTCAACGAATTCACCCTTTAGACAGTCCAAAACCTGTAAAATGTTATGGGAGGTACTGAGAGAATCTTAATTTTAAAAGTTTGGGAATCAAAGCTAATATAAAAACCTTCTATTCTTGTTTAAATGAATTGACCAATTTGCAAAAATGCAGCAAGTTCTTTCTACTCAGATTCTTGCAAAACTAACCTTTAAAAAGTAAAGAAACAATACATAATCAGAAATAATTAATGTTCCATGTGTGAACTTCATTACTTGTGCAGTTATAAAACATCATGTAAAT
Source organism: Chrysolophus pictus (assembly GCA_037305975.1). Lineage (NCBI taxonomy): Eukaryota > Metazoa > Chordata > Aves > Galliformes > Phasianidae > Chrysolophus > Chrysolophus pictus. Next base: position 16,115,365 of record CM074579.1, read on the forward strand.
AATGATGCTCATTTTAAAGTGAACATAGAAGCCAAATGTCTCGAAGCCCACTCTTCTTAACAGTTTTGAAACACTTTGGAAAAACAGCCAGTCTGCTTCATCTATGAGTAGGGTTAACTCTTAGAGTTTTTTAACTTCTCAGTAGTTGTTCCAATTTAAATTCATCAGGAGAGAAATAAAATCAAGTCTTATTTAGAAACCTATATTGTTAAATTTTCTATTTAGTTGCATCCTGGAGAATATTAGCATGGTGCTTAAAATACGGTGGTTTTTGTTTTGTTTTGTTTTTTTCTTTTAATGGAAAATATTCTTCACTGCTAAAGAATAGAATTTCTGAAGATTAGAATATTTTCTTTTAATTTAGCTGGCATGTGAGATAATTTACTCATGAGTTAGTACTGTGTTGGGTAGAGATATATTCATTTATTTTCATCATATCTAAATATTCCACTGTGTCAATACTTGAACTCATATTTGAAACTGGAAATAGTAATAAGTAGATTCATCTGTAGGAAACAGTTTAGGAAGAGATACTTAAAAACATTCTGCAATAGCAGTCTAAATCACAAAGCAGACTTGCTTTGGTTTTTGTTTGTTTGTTTTTGTTTTGTTTTTCATTTGAAGTCTTGTAATATTGTACAACAGCACAAATTTTATTGATGGACTCATGGAGCATCAGTGGAAGTGTTGAAATAATCCCCAAAGGATTCTGTTAATCTTATCAAACTTGATTTAGTCAGGTTTGAGTTGTAAATGACCAGATAAGTGGAAACACTGAGAATCTCCAGTTACACTGACTAAAATAAATATGGCGCATTTAGCAGTTTTGAATATCAAGCACTTCTTTGAGACTGTAAAACCCAACTTTTAGAATTACATTTGACTCAGTCTTTATCCTTAAATTCAAGATAATTAAATTTGTCGTGTCAAGAATAGAAGACAAGACTTCCTTTATACCACTTGATCACTTACAGTTATCTGTTTTGCCCTTTTCTCCAAGTATGCTATCTTCTCAGGAGTTCATGATGAGATTTTTGGGGAGGCTATTTGTACGTTTTCATGTGTCTGTATGGCGCTGAAAATGTGAGTCTGTATGAAAAGCATGTAGTGTTTGCCTTGTTCTTACATCAGAAGAATTTTTTCTTTTGTCCATTTTATGCTTGTTTCCAAAGGCTTAAAATGCAAGCTTTGTTTCTGCAATAATGGCTTAGTGTAGGCTTACATTGTTGATCCCCTCAGTAGATGCAATGTAATCCACTTTAGTAATGTGAATTTTTAAACAATCATCAGCCTTTGCTATTAACCCTTCTATACTAATGGTAATACCCTAGAAGAAGTACAAAGGAATTTGGTGCTCAAGCTTAACATAAGACTTGAAGGACACTTAGCGGCATTTGCATTCCTTAGTTCAGCCAGAGTGAATTGCAGAACTGATGTTGAACTTGATTGGTACTGTATTCAATATAAAATAGCTGATTGTGAAGTTGATGCTGAAATCCAACTTTACAGGGGACTTCTCTTAAGGAATTTTTCGTATTTTCCTAAAGGACTTGAGTAATTAAATGCTGCTTGAAGACTCTTCTGTCCCTTGCTTTTGTTTATATTTAGCTAAGCCAGTAGTGTACTTTTCTCACAATGCTTGTTTTTCCTTTAAACTAGATACGCTCAACTAACTGCTGAAAAAAGATTGGCAAGTTGTATTCAGTAGTATTATTTAGTAAGATATTTGAGAAAAACATCTTGGTGTCCACTATTGTGGTTTTTTTTAATAACATCTCACTAGTTTTTATTTGTCCTACTTGTTGATTGTTCTCCTTATCTACCTTTGTTCTTGTTTAAGAAAGCTGGTCAGAAAAATGAAAACTGATTGCAGATCCGATCTTTACTGTGAAAAGAACGTGAATGATTAAATCTTGTTTGTTTTTGTCTCAGCACCTACAATTACTGCTCTAGGTATCGCTAGTCCCACTGCAAAGATGCAAGTTAACCTGTGCTTTCTGCATCCCCTTGAAGTATTTCGGTAGCTTATTTTTGTGATCTGAATTATAGGCAGAAAAAGCCACCTAGATTTGATAAGATAAAAAGTGGCTATTTTTTGTGTATGCATTTTAGAAGGTATGGGCAAGAGATTAAGAACCAGTACTGTTCAAGAGTGAGAAGACTACCTCATCAAAGAGCAGAAACACAGTACTACAGATTTCACTACAGTCATGTAGCATACAGAGTAACCCAAACGAATATGCACCTTCAGAAAATAATTAAAGAATTATTGTAGATAGCATTTTTATAAATGAGCATATATTATTAGCAAGGATATTTATAGCAGATAAACAAGCAGATTTGCTCTTACAGTACATGAAAAGAGCTAGATAGCTGAGAAGATACTCAAGATATGCATGAAATAAAGCTCTTCCACACAGTGCCCCCTCCTTTCAACCTCCCAGCTGCACTGAAAGGGACATGATGGGATAATCAAACAATTAGGGAGTGTACAGCAGAGGTAACTAAAAGGTTTTGCTTTACAGCCTATGTAAATAGAAGAGCTGAAGGAAGTAGCAGGGAGGGCTACAAAACAGGAGTATTCACCAGATGGAGATTGTTGCTCAGGGGGAACAAGAAATTTGTTGTCCTCCAATAGTTATGTCTACTTGAAGTAAGTTGATTATTTACTACTTTAAGTTACAGAATACTCAAGTTCCCTTAAAGTTTAGCTTTTAATTAAAAAAAAAAAAAAAAAAAAGACATTTGGAGTACTGTGGGAACTGCTTGAAGAATCTGATCTTGTTAGCCTGTCTGCAGATGAGTTTGAGGGTCAATGTGGAATATTCATTTTAAAAGGAAATCTTTTCATCTTCTCTACTTAGATATATTGAATGTGGATGTTGTGTTTTTTTCTTTTTTTTTTTTTTTAATTGCTTAAATGTTTTGGATTTTATGGTTTCATAGTGAGAAATAAAAGCATGTAAAAACAATGTTGTGTCATAAGTCCAAAAATATCATTAGTTAGGTCTTAGTACACTTGAAAATATTGTACATAATTTAGTAACGTTTTGTCAGTGTATTTCAGGAATAAGAGTAATCGGAGGAATTTTATAGCAAATAATTACTGTGAGTACTAGAGCATAGGGTATTTTGAAGATTTTGTTCTCTGCTTTTCTATTATTGCATAATGAGTTATCCATAGGTTACTCCAAAAATATTGCACAATAACACTATTTGACAGAGCAAATTCTCAGCTACACACTATTTATCAACATACTTGTCACTATTAACAATGCATTTTCACCAGCAATGAACAAAAGTCTGCCTACTGCACTTGAAATATCTGCATATCCATCCCGAGTATGCATTATCTTTGACATTGCTGTCATCACTGCTGAAACACTACTCGCTGTGCTCACACTCAATGTTTGATCTCCATAAATGTTGATGAATGTCAATGGGTGCAGTTTTTTCTGTATGGAGGAGTTCAAAGACACACTTTTGTTTCATCCGCACTTCCATGTCAGATGCCATTTTGTCAGACTGCCCCTCTGCTGCCGTATCTTGCACAGCAACAAAATGTGATGGAATTTTGGTAAGAAGATTCATTCAACCTCTGCTGCCATACCACCAACATTCATCTATGATGTTGTGGGCTAACGTATTAAATGGGAGGCATGATTCTCAGAGCAGATCCTGTAGTTTATAACTTCTGAAAAAAACGTAAAACATTCTAGATTATGTTACTAAAAGATCTGAATTTACTGGAGTATAGAATATAGGATTCATACGGCTGAGATATCTTTGAGATGGGAAGTTTGCAATAATTAGCCAACCATGTAATTAGCAATTGTGTGCCAATACATCCAAATGTTGACTTGTGTTGTTCACTTTAGTGAGAAGGTTTAGGTAGATGTTTGAACAGTAGAGAATGACTTAGTAAAGAGAAGCAACAGTGGCCCAGAGCTTTGGAGGAGCACCTACAGAACACAGCTCTGAAAGTAAAAGTTCTGAGTAACACATGCATTACTTTTAAACAGTTCTCAAAATTAGTTCAACAACAGACTAAACACAGCACGAACTATATTTCCTACTATGTGTTTGCTATTTGTAAGGTCAAGATAGATTTCATTTTTTAATAATGGATACACGGGCAAGATGTTTCTACAGCTACTGTATGATGTTGTAGAAGCTGCAAAGGTACAAAAAAAAACTTGTGTTAGTTTAACAGGAGGCTCTTAATTAGTTTGTTTTGAGTGCTGAAATAAAGTGGTTATGCCTGTGGCAAATAAGTGGGGTTAATAAATTCTTTAAAGTAAACGAGAGTTTATAGGTGATACTGTAAATGTATTTTTGAAGTTGGTGGGAGCTTACAGTCAAGATTGGAGAGGGGAAAAAAAAGAAAATGCTGCTTCTGATTTTATTACTGGAATAAAAAATGAGTTTAAATGAAATTTAAGATTTAATAATCCTCAAGTCTTAAGTAAATCTGTTTGATAATGCTGTACCTAGTGGGAGGATACATGCACTGTATGTTTTTCATGGGCAAGTGATTGAAATTACTACACATATCCTTAAATATCTTAGTTTTATTTATTCCTAAACTCTCAATGTTATGAAATACAACATTCTCCTTCTAAAAAAGAAGAAAAAAAATAGAAAATGATTATAATTTTGCAAAGAATTCCCCAGCACCACACTGAAGTCAGTTCTATGTTTTCTACAGTGTACTTTTGTAGTTGTGTGATGATTATAGGAAAAGACGAATCCTTACAGTGCAAGTCTTATTCACTCATTTTGTTTCTGTTTATTCTTTAAACCATGCTAGTTCCAGGAAAACAGATAAAGAAGTCAAAGTATGCATCACTGGAGTAATTGTACAAATTTTTGTACAATTAGCCAAATACAGTAATTAGTTAGCCAAATACATTAATTAGTATTTGATAGATAGTTCTTAGTTATTCGAATTTCTGGTTTTTACTTTTAAAAGCAGGAGAATATTCTAACCATTGTTAGTATTCACTTTTCATGTTTAAAATCTTTTTTCTTACAAAACTCATTTCTAAGCTGAAGAAGTTATCTTGAATGCCAGTTTGAGATAGAGGTGCCATGCCTGTTTTGTAATGCAGCCTGCATGGATGTAGGCTGAAACATTTAGACATGGACATACAGAAACCTAGTCAAGTAGTTGGAAGACATAGTGAAGAACTTTGGACCTGGACAATATTGGTTCGTAACAGTTTTCATCTGAGAAAGATTGAATCTTGCAATTTATTGATCTGTGTGAACTTTTATGACAATATTTCTGTTTTACTGTCCCCTTAGATTTGGGTATTGTGCATGTTTTGTTTCTATGTGCTCCACTCTGTGTCTGTGAAGTCTACTAATTTTGGATGAAGACTTCTGGAGTGTCTCTCCAAACTGATTTTTGTCCCATGAACTCTCATAGGCCAGTACCTTTGGTAAAGAAGGGAGATGATAGAAGTGTGAAAATCATAGCTGAGGGTTTCTTATTCTGTGTGTGTACCATAAGCTCTGTGTGCAAGGGGGACTACATATGAATGAAGTGCTTGTATTCCTTTTTTAACCTCTACTCCATGCTTTAATTCTACAGACCAGTTATCTGGAACAAATAATAAAAATATTTAAACCTTGATGATCTTAGTTACATGGAGTCAGCCTTGTGTGATTTTTCTAGTTACTGCCTGGGCAGATTTTTGGTTGTCATCCCACACAAAGGATTGCTCAAGAAAATTTAATTACCTGAAAGCGATGATCTGAGGTTGAATAATGTCAGAAGTTATTGGAGGTTTTAAAAGAAAGAGATAATCACTGTCCATTTTAGGAAAAGAGGTCAGAGAATGATCTGGCTGGAGGAGATCCTGTGTTCTGAATTGAAACTGTGTGTGGGAGGGGTAAAATGATAAGAATGCAAATCTCTGAGAAATTTGTCTCAAAGCATTAAGAAATGAGTGAGATTTCTTAGGAGTCAGAACCACAAAATTGCTGTGCTGTTTGCTAAACACTTCTGTTTCCTCTGCTGTTCAAATTTGTAAAGGGGGAAATATAAAGTTAAGAAATGCATTGCATAAAGAAACACTGTGTATAAGAGCAAAATCTCAACAGTCTGTCCAGCAGTGTGGAGGATATTAGTCCATCATTGTATTATTTGCTCAGTTCTCAGCCAGATTATTACTCAACAATGTAATGACTTTTCTATTCTATATTATATCTATAAATTTTCTATTTATATTTCAAATTGTATTTTAAATCTACACTGTATGTGTACTTCAGGCATACAGAAGGCTCAGTAGGACAGTTACTTCAGTTAACTTGGTAGTGGGAAGGTGTTGATCGAAGTACTGCAGCCAGTTTCAGTGCACTTCTCTTGTAGAAAAATACTGATAAATTAGAAGAGGGTTTCGTGCAGAAGAAAATGAGGTTTTTATAGGTTTAGACATCATAGTAGGTGAGGTGAGATGAAAAGGAATAATTTTATTTTGTTTAGAAAAGAGAACATTCAGTGGTTATAGAGTGTTATAAAAATATGAAAGTTTGAGGGAAGAGTTGGTCCTCTCACCAGGAGAGAAAGTGGGAAGGATGTTTGAGTTAAAGAGAAGAGCTTCGGAAGTACATGGCTATAGATTGCTGAACCAAAAAGCTGCTTGAGAGGAGCAGCTACTCTGGGCTGTTGATGGTGGGTCCTTCTCAGCTGACCTGAATTTAGGAAATCAGGAGTATCTGGAATAGGTATGATAGAACACTTTCGAGTTCCTTCCAAAAGCTTTATTTGTTTATTTTTCACAATATTTTTTCACAGTATTATTTGAATTTGGAGTCATACAGCAGGATACACTTACAGTAACATTTTCAGATTATGAATTTTAATTATGTTATATCCTATATTTATATATGATGGACTTAGTTAGTAAGGATTGAATTTTAAAGATACTACACAGGAAGAAGCTCTCTCCTACAGGACATATGGATTCAACCATTCAACCAGTGTTGTCCCGCTGAGTTCTTGGTGCACTTACCTTGAACATTTCCCACTTGCATGGTCCAGGGATCTGCAGTGCCCTGTCCTTTCTGCTGAATGAGGCACTATGAATAAGTGAAGGAATTCTGTCACCTTGAAGGATAGATGGAGATTGAAAGCTTGTGAAGCTATGTGATGATTTTAAATCTATTTGACTGAATAGGAATCATTAGCCAAGTAATGGGCTGGATGATTCTGCCTTAGAATGTAGCAGTTTCCCATTTATTGTCCTTTCAAAAGCCTTTCAATTGCTTCAGCTTTTAAAAGCTCTTTCCTGCTCCTGTAGTTGCTGGGGTTTCTTTGGCTATCCTGAGATCCTGTCTGCTATTCCTCTGCTTCTTTTCAAGCTTCGTTCTGGAGTTTAGATACTGTAAATCTATTTAAGTCCTCTTTATTCTGTAGTGCTACTCTGTTCATTAACTAAGTATAGATTTTTTTTTTTCTTCACATGGTGTAGAGATCAATATTCTAGTAGACAGGATACAGAACCGTAGCAGTTGAAAATATTTGCCTGTCATAGTATGCTACAGATAGGCTGGCTGGAAGCATTGAAGTGCTGCTGTGTGTGCACTGGTTACTGTATACTTGCCATTCTCCTACGAAGTTAAATAATAAATGGACCAAATAAGATTGTATTATTTAATAAAACGTGTGCGCGTATACACAACACATAGCTTACTCATTGCTCAAAGGATATACATGATCTTTGTCAAAAGCTGGTAAGCTATGTTTTTGTTTCACTAGCTGTGCATTGTCTTGGACTAGATATGAGTGGAATGGAATGGGCATGGAGGAGGAGATAGATTTTATTAAGGGTTGATTGCAAGAACTTCTATGATCTTCATTAGCTTAGTTTGGAAAAGCATCAATATGTTGGAAAGTCACTCATTTGCTTTTTTTTTTTATATATACACCAGTAGATATAATCTTTGTCGAGATTGAAAAACAATGTTTTTCTGTGTACCTCCTGTGTTGAAGTATCGTGTAATAGTCATATTAATACGCTGAAAGATGACAAATGTAATTAACTCAATAAAATGGAATTTCCATATTTAACTAGAAACCCACAAAGGGGCTTCACCATTTCAGTTCGTATTTTCTGAACAAAAAGGATCATTGCAAACATCTAGTAAAGTTGAAAATATATTTTTTTATGATAACGTTTTAGATTAGTTCCTTCAGGTGGCATAAATTCAATGTAGAAATATGGCATGTCACTGACTTCAAAACATTAAATTAATTGCTGTTCTTTCTTCTGGTTCAGTATAATTGTTTCCAGTAATGTCATATGCGTACTCAACACTTTCTGTTTATTGGAAATTGAACCTTTTTGGAGTAGTCCCAAATTGCTTGGTATTCATTTTTCATCCAACAGGAACAGTGTTTGATCACTTTTCTAATCTCAGTCCAAACCAAGCTGGCTAATTTTAGAAAAAGAATCAGCGCAGCTGATAAAGCAGTGATCTAATATAGAAACATACAGCAGGATGAATGTCTGCGTCAGCACTTGTTATTCAGAAGATGAGAATTAAGTATTCAGTAAGAGACAATATCATGATAAGATCCATTGTCAAGTGATATATGTTATGATCTTTCTTAAAAAAATAAATACTAGTAAACTACAGAATAAAATGTTACTACAGTTTCTCTTAGCTTACCCTATTCTTAATTAATCATTCTTATGTCAAAAATGTCAAGCAATTATTCTGAGTGCACAAATGAGTAAAAGCGGGATCAGATGTGTGGCATATGTACCTGATGCGTGTTGAAGAGACAGGCATGAACATAAAATACTTCCTTGACAATGCTTTTAAAAAGAAATTTCTGTCTACCAAAGTTGTTTAAAAATGAATAGAAGAGAATGATTCTCTTAAATGTGCACAAGAGTTCTTGTGCAAGGGGTCTGGTTGCAGTTACAGAGGTAATTGCATGTTTGAGCCTGAAAAAGGACTTTTTTTTTTTTTCTTATAAATATCAATGCTGAGTCTACATTGAAGCTGTTCATTAGAAAGTATAGACCTGTTAAGACAGTAGTCTATTTGGTCAGGTTTATTTCTGTGATCTAGCTTCCCGATCTACATTTGGTAGTAAACATAAATAATGTAGGGGTTAAAAAGGACTAAAGACAAGATTCTCATAATACATATTCAAAGCAAATATTAAGAAGCTCTTTTCATAATGTAGGTCAGTTTTCCAGGAAGTTATTGCATATTTATATAAAGTGCAGAAGAGTTTCAGCTACGAATTGCCAGACAGTGTCTATAATTTTCAGTTTTAAACTCTACTGTCTCAGAAAGAAGTGGTGAAATTGTAAAGCTGAGGCTTTGCCCCACTACCTACCAGTCTTCCCAAAGAAAAAAACTCAACTGTGACAGCACTGCAACTGTAATAGTTGGATGATTTGGACATTGCCCAGAAATGTTTCTGTCTTAGTGGCATACCAAAAAAGATTGTGTGTCAGTGACCCACATTTGCATGAGTACTGCTTTTTCAGATGTAATTTATCTGGAGAGACTGGAAAAAACTCTCTTGCAGTGCAAGAGTGAAGCCTAATTTTTTCCCTTCTTTTAAGCACAAGTTGTTACACTATTATTTCATTGACGACTCCAGTGGGTTTTTGGATACATCCACTTTTATGTGCATTTGGCAATAGAGAGTGACAGTCCAGAATCTCAAGAGCATGTGAAGGCAAAGAAAGACAGGGAAATGTGCTGATTTGTTTGGTTACATGGTATTCATTCATGCTGGTCAGAAGAATTCTTATTCTTTACAACTGAGCACTGTGAGCACCTTGACAGTCTGCTGTTTTCAGGCAGAAAAAAATTTACTTGAAACGAAATGGTCCAGTTTTGATGACATGATAAAGCTTCAGGGATTTTAAAGGAAAAAAAAAAAAAAAGAGAGAGACAGTAGTGCTATATATTTTTAAAAGCTGAAGGAACATATTCTCTTAAAGGAGCAGATATCTTAGAAATTGGGAACATTTAATTTTTCAGGTCACCTGTTTGGTCGTTAATCAGTTAGTCTCGGTTCTTGTTTCATATTCCTCATAGAGACCAGGATGGCTTTGAATTTATTATAGGTTTTTTTTGTTGTTGTTTTGGTTTTTTTTAGGTTACAGTCATCACTTTGATCTTTCTTTAGAAATACAACTTGGAGTACTCTGGTGTTTTGAGATTTTAATACGTCCTTTCTCATGCTTTGTGCTCTGAAATATTTTGTGAACCAGTAATACAGCAGCATCTATTGCAGGTCATCTTCACTGTAACTTGCAGAAAAGTCATTGAGTTACAGCAGATTTATCAGGTTTATCTGATTTTTGTCAAAAATATAAAACAAAAATACATACAAAAACCATGTACTGAGCTTATCGTAATAAAAATTTGGATGTGGCATGTTTGTCTATTAAGGAAAAGTAAATGAAAGTTAACGCAAACCACTTAGCTCACTGGGATTTTCTAGATGTTTGGCATTTTTGAAATCATTGCATTTTAATTAAATAATTTTACAGGGGTCCATCTTTAGGCTCCTACAAATGATGCAATCACAGTGGCTGAATTTGTGGCATACAGATACTGTTAACGCTAATCATGCTTAATGAATAGACTTCTTTTCTTAATTCTTTTCTTTGTGATCACAATTTCTTTGTTTTTTTCAATCCCAGCTGTACAGGCGAGGAACATGACTTCCAATTCTCAAATCTGCTAGTTCTTTTAATTTTGTGTTCTGATTCATTAACCTGTCTTTTTTTTTTCTTTTTTTTTCTTTTTTTTTTTTCATGTTTTATCTTGCATATTGACCTTCTACTTTTTGTGTTAATCCTTTCTTTCTTTTATGGAGAAAGAACTCTGATTTTGTGTCTTCTTCCTGATTGCCCTCTTACATCTAGCTCTTAGAAAGTTTATTCAGGAAATAATTTAAACAAACCTAATTTCCCAATATTCTTACGATTGGGACAAAGTAATTGCAGGCTCTTCTAAGAAATTAAAGAATAGATCTGGGTATATACTGTTGGTTTCATCAGGGTGTAAAATGCTAAGGTAAAACAATGCTGATGATGAGAATTACTATAATATTTTGTGCTGCTTTAATAGTCATATTTCTCTTTTTGCCACTTAAAGAATGTTTTAATACTCATTTACTTGCTGATTTTATAACAATCCAAAGAATTTTTTATTTACTATATTATTACCGTAATTTGCTTTTACAGATCTTGGTTATGACAGGTGTGTCAAAATTCTCTCAATTTGAAGTCAGTGATACAGCCAGGTCATTTAAAAAAAAAAAAAAAAAGCTTGCCTATGTACAGCTTTGCATTAGCTCTTAGAGCAGCAAGCATTTCACTTGGTACAAAAAAGTCTTGAACAAATATTTAGAAATGTATTTATCCTAAAAATGAATAAAGACATTTCTTGAGAATGTTTTTTTTTTCATTCGAATTCATAAAACTTCCAGTTGTTACTCAGATACTAACTGATGGTTCCAACTGAGCATTGGTGTCTAATAAATTTGGAGGTTAACTAAATACAAAATATTTGTGTATTTAAAGGCATTTTTTCTTTTCTAGCATATCTTTTTCTTGAGAAAGCTTGTTTAAACTAGTGCAAGTCTTTGAGAAGGTTTTTCTGTTTGGCATGTTTTCTGGGATTTCGTGAGAAAAAGTGGTTGTAATCAGTGTTTATTACAAAAGAAAAATGTATGCTGGAGAAAAGTTGGGTTGGTTTATCTGTTTTCCAGAGTGCTAAATAAGCAGGTTTGCACTGAAAAGCATGGTATGACAGAGTTTAGCTCTTTTTCAAATCGTCTACTTTAAGTAACAGATTTAAGAAAAATTGTAACTGCATTTTGAGTGATTGTGCTTAACAAATACCTTTGTTATTCTTATCTGATCTATATAGTAGTGAGTGCATCTCAGCATCTGTTTTTTTTTTAAAGGAACTCTCTTCAAGATGATGCCCAGAAATTAACAAGAAATTGTCCATTTATTAATTGGCTTTACTGCTTTCTGATTGCTTTTATGTAGGGAACAACAAATCAAACTATAAATATTTTCTCCAGTCAGTTGACATTAATAGGTCAGAATGCTGACTTCCCATAGAACTCATAGGATTTTGAGAGTATCAGTAGCAGGTGTTAAGTTCATAATTTTTCCTTTGGACTTTTTACTTTTAGCTGAAGTGTGCCAGTTTGGTACTCAGAAGTTGGGGTTTTTTTTGTTTATTTTTTAATATCCTTATTTTTCTGCCAATAGCATTCATTTGTACTTGTACTTTATAAAATCACCTAACTAGAAAGATATAAAATCACCTAACTAGAAAGAAGGGTGAGGTTCTTCTACTAAGGTTGAATATTCCCCTTGGTTTAGTCTTTTCATCAAATGTCAAAAACTTTAGGACAACAAAAGATTCAGGTATGACTTTTTGAAAAATATGCATGGAAGTATATTAAAAAAATCATCTTCTGGTTAATTGGCTGACAGCCTGTCTATGACAGAGGTAGTGCAAACTATCAGCACTGACCATGGGGCGAGGATTTAAATGGATTTTTTTCTCTGTTTGAATGATACTTTCACATTGCCAATCTTCATAGCTTATTGCCTAGTAGAGTCAACATGGAACACAGTTATTAGCTTGTTCAGCTCTGCCAGCACCTTGTTTCTTGTATTTACCACAAATTCACACAAAAACATTGTTCAGCTACTGGCATGGCTGCCTCTTCAATACAATTTTAAAGGGTAGCAGAGCTGTCTCTACAAGTTGAGATCTCTGGGAACTGCATAGAGTAAATCTTTCTGGAGTTAATGGCTCCGACACACTTCCACCTTTTGTAGCTCATCTATGTCTTTCAATTGCAATCAATCAGAAACATATAAAATATATTTAATTTTTTTTTTTGTCCTATCTGGAGCCAGAAGTTGGACTCGATGACCTTTTAAGTTCTTCCAACTTGGGATATTCTATAATTCTTTGATAAAACTGCAATAAATAACTGCATTGCAGTGACTTGACAATATACCTGGATTAGGAAGGGCTGTTTTTAACACCTACATTCATTCTGAATATTCTTGATCCATGCTTTCAACAGTTTCCTATCTCCAAACATTTTTTAAGCCTTCCAAAAGGCTGCCCCCCAGCATAGACTGTCTGCCGCCCATGGAAACTACTAACTTTTCTATTTTAATAATGCTGTATTATGATTTCTTCTAGACAAGTGGACTTTGATGCTGTATTTCACAGAACATCTTTAAAAATTCCATTCAGTGAAAGTTCTGTCAGTCCTTAGTACTCAAATTCTAGCATTGCTGGTCTCAGAACTGTTATACTTTGGTACAGGACGTGAAACAGATGCATATATGTTTGAAAGGAATAAATAGTATATCAGATAAAAAGAAACAATAAATGGAGCTCAATCTCAGCTCTTTCTACTGTTCCCCCAGATGACATATTTTTTTCCTACATTTTACATCATATTTATAGTTCATACAATAGAGCAACACAGTCAAAACCTGGCTAATCTGTGTCTCTTTACGGCTCATGATCTTGCATCTTTTTTCCTGTTTCCAAGAATTTAACTCTCTCCCACTCCTATCAATATATTACCAGTTAAAATTCATTATCTACCTTCAGATTTAACTTTGTGAACTTTGGTCCAGTTGAGTATGACCTTGCCTTTGGATTTCTTAGGTTTTTAATACACTTGTTTTGCATGAATGTGGAAAATAAGCAATGTTCTTGGTATTTGTCATTCTTTATTTAGCCAGGAATTAACTGCACTAGAATAGCAAGTGGATAAAATGGGCTGTTTTCATCCAGCCGAAAGTTTAATCTTGCGGAACACTGCTGATTGTATTCACTTGACAGGGTTAGTAATTATACTTAGGGAAGGCATATTGTTTCCTTCTGCCACACTGCCATAAAATAAAGGTTTGTTGATTATTGTTGCAACAATTGGGCCCTCTCGGTATTGCCGTATTCTAAAAATAAAACTGAAGGTCCTAGTGGAATTTAATACTCTCTAGGCAACTGTTATGATTTATAGCAACTAATGTCACGTAGATTTCTGAAATTATGCCTGTGTGTTGAACACACAGAATTTTTAGGCTTTTTTTTCCATTTTAATCAAAACCAACTGTGTCATTATTCTGTTCCTTCTCCCTTTTTCAACCAATACTTGGTTTCTGTTGCAAGATTTATGAGTACCTGTTATAGTCTTTTGTGTAGATAGTGTTTACCCATCTGGGCTGTCTTAATTTTAACCCAGCATGATGAGTCTTTTGGCCAGTCTGCTTTGTGCTGTCTATCTCATGTTTCCTGATACCAAAGTGCACAAGAAATATAGAACCTGTGAACTAATTCCAGAAGGAGGTAACATTGATGAATCCGTTACTTTTGTTCTTTTTGCAATACAGTAATGCTTTAAAATCAAGAAAAACTCGAAACTCAACCACTTAATAGTCAGTCAAGAGTAATTTAATGGAATCAACACCCACTCTGTTTACCATGCCTAAAGAAACACAGCTCCATTCTTGTTATAAAGTTAAAAGCATTTTCTCTGTATATTTTTATATTTTCTTTTCTGTAATTTTAAACACAGCTAATTACAACGAAGGGTATTTATCTGTTTTGTGAAAGTTAGATTACTTTACTAGAAAATAGAAGAAATCTATATGAAGATGGAATGAATTCTAGATTACAAAAGAAGCTTTTTGTGGTATGACATGAATTCAGTCAGCAAAATCGCATTTTGAAGAAAAGAATTTTGTGTATCTCTATTCGCAAATTTGTTATGGGCTCAAAAATCATAAGATAAAACACCTTTCTGGTGTTTCTGCCAACATTGTCAGAGGTAACCATGGATAATCTGGTTAAATGATGATGGATGAATGTAATCTGGATTTGTTCACGGGATAGAGTTTCGTCCAGTCTTCCTGGACAGTGAGTTTTGTCCTGCACATTTAACACCTTTGATAAACAAAACAGGTGTGCAGTGGATTATGCTAAAGAGTTGTATAAATGCATAAAAGTTAGAGGTGAATAGTGAAGGAGCTGTTTATATGATTCAGTTTAATTATGTAATGATGACTAATAGCAGAGGCTCACATTTGAAGAGGAGCAAGGGACTCTTCCTGGAAGAAACTGGAAGGTTGCCATCATGTGACATCTCTCGATGAATGGTATAAGGAGCTTCCTTGAATCTCTGTTCTGGCCTGATGTTTTTCTAAAAACAATCTAACAATCCTATTAAAAATGTTCCTTTACTATGTTTTACCCATTCTAAATATTTTTATTCCGTATAAATGGAAATGCAGATATCTATGGAACTTACTGTGAAAGTACTTTCAGTACCTTTTCAGTTCATTAAAGGCGCAGTAGGTTTTTGCTGGAAACTTCTTGATGTTATTATGGAGTTCAGAATCCTATACTATTTTCTTTGAGGTGCTGGTTATATTACCTTGTACTTGGTGTGAAGAAGGAGCTATGTTCTGTGATTAAACTGGTGACTAAACAGATTTTGTAGTGGTCTGAGTTTCACTGATGATCTACATAAAGAGAAGTTCTAATTATCTCACTCAAAAGAAAATATTACATTTAAGACTCATCTTCATTTATATCAGATGTACGTTAACAGTAGGTAAAGTAAAGCTCTAATATTTTCAGAGCTACCAGGATGGATTAGTAAAATGTCTAAATATTTCTGACACTAAGCATTTTCAAAAATATATTTCAGTATTACATATTATCCTTAATATTAACGTGTGTTTACTGTTTTGTACATTTATTATCTACTAAAAGTGTAGTGAGTAGCTTAATCATGTCATAGATAGAATTTATTCCCTAGAAATAGGTCATACAAGAACAGCTGTAGAAGTTGAGAGATTTAGAAGCTGTGTAACAGAACCTTATTGGTAGTGTTATCTTCTCGTGGTACTTAGCTGTTTCTGATCACTTGACTCTGATTTCTAACCTGACTCAAGTACTCTGTGCCAACCCATGGCACATGAAAGTGTGAGTAGCAGGAAGGTCATCACAACAGAAATTTGCTTGTTGTTTTTGAAAAGGCAGAAAATACATTTGTGCGTGTATTCAGATTTTTGAATGATTTTGATGACACAACCCATTTTATGACTTAAGCTGAGTTGGATTATTAATATTTGATAGGTAGATACAAGGCAGGGAAGTGAACATTGCACTTCCTTGGGAAAGATTAAGATATATATAAAATAAAAGTGACTACTGCAAATTGAAACCTAATTTAGCCTCTTTGTTTTAAATATATATGTGTATAAATATATATATATATATATATTTAAATTCAGCTGACATTTTCATACTTCTTACAATGAAAATTTTTGCTTTAATGATTAATTCAAATTTATTATTATAAATGAAGTTTATATACTGTTATTTGGTAACTGCTGAGTAATGACCTGACTAAGCACTGATTGAGCACATGGGGCAAGGATCCTGTCAGCCCTGGAAGCACAGGTGAAGGCAGTTCACCTGTGTGACCAGAAGGGGTGGAACCTGGCTGCACCTCTCTTAGACCTTATATGAGGGCTGACTGCCACTGGGGAAGGATCGCTTTCTGGAGATCCTTCCTTGTTGAAGCTTTTCTCTGCAAACCTAGGATCTTTTGGTACAGGTGAGCAATCTTCTTCTCTTCCTTTATAGCACCTTTCTATTGTGCTGTTTCTTCTGTCATCACACCTCTGTTGTAATGCCTTCCCTATCATATTAATATGTCCAATTGCTACAACTATAATGAAGGAAATATATAATTTTAAAACTTGTATGAAGTATATATTAGAATGAACTAAAATAGTACAAACAAGAATGAAAATGATGTTTTATTTTATAATGAAGACTGAACAAATCTTGTACTTACAAGAAAAGAAATAGTGCATTCTTATGTACTTACAGAACATATAAGGATTGCTCATTATGTAGCATCAGAAAATAATTTCAAGTAGTGTCTACAACTTTCAAAAACCAGGAAGATATAGATTTAGTGTGAGTTTGTCATTATTTGTTAATTGAGAGTTATTTTCCTGTAAATTTCGAAGAGTACTTAACAGCTCATGAATGTAAATACTAGAGACCAGCATTCCACTTCAGATAGTTAAAGCTTGGATGAATAAATGAAAAAAGTAAGACATTTTTCGAAGTTCTGATGGACTTTCTTCTTTTCTCTTATGTTACTATGGTAATAAAATTCCATGTATTACAAATTTGTATACAGTTTGGAAGTGGCTGAAAAATTTAGTATATAGATATGTTAATTGGAAACAAGGAAGACCATTGCAATTACAGTTAATCCAGTGACACTTGGAGTAAATAATCAGTTTAAATAATGCCATGGCATCTAAATGAACAGTGGTTAAAAAGCATTTGCAAAAAATGAATACTTAAAATGCTGTTAACATTCATTCTGCAAGCAATATGTTTTTTCTTCTGAAAATGATTTATTTTAAAGTAATTAATGATCTAAAAAGACAAAATTTGAAGGGTGACTTGTCAAATGGAAGAGATCTTCTAGTTCTGATGATGGTCATAAGGAGCTCCCCATTTCTGTCAAGTGTTTTCACACTCCCTTAAGTTTTTAACAATGCGTTATGTTGTTGAGAAAAGCAGGAACTAATGTCAGGAATGCCAGGTATTTTGACAAGTGAAACAAAAAAAAAATTACTTGGAGCAGAAGTACCTAAAGTACTTTTTTTTTTTCTTATTTTTCTTGCATTTTAAAAATGGAAGATTAACAGTAAGCACAGGTGAGCTCTTCTAAGTGCTATATATAATCATATTGCATATAAAGTAGGTACAGCCATAGATACAATTATTGAAAGAATGAGATGCAGCTTTCTTGTGTATGCTAGATAAGGAAGTGGTTTTCCTTGATAAGGAGGAATAGGAACGTGTCTCCTAAAAAAAGAAAAGAAAACTAGGTCCAGATTTTTCTTATAGGCACCAAGTACTTGTATGGAGAGGTGGGAGAGGAAGAAAACCCCATCAAAAACATAAACAAGAGAAACCTCACTGCTCTGAACTTAAAGCTGTGAGCTACAATGCCATCTTTTTTTTTTTTTTTCTGTGTCATATTTCCCCTTTCCAATAAAAGCTGTGGTAAAGTTGCCTTTATATTATTATAATTTGATTAAGTAAATATGAACTCTGTGTTACTTAACATATATTTATGTCATTTCAAGTCTCTTACTGCAAATTTGAGTCTCTGAGTTGAAAAGGAATAAAATCTGGAGTAAAAGAAATCTATAATTTCTTCCATCTTTTGAGCATTTTATGAAGAACACAGTGTCATGGATCTCTAGTCCAAACAAGATGTTTGTGTGTATAAAAGTAATTACAAATGCTTAGGATAATTCTTTACCATGGTATTCTTAGTACATCACCCTATCTGGTCTTCTTCCTTGTAGTAACAAAAATAACCTTACAGTTTTTGAAGATGCTTCTGATTTTCTTCAAGTTGTAAAAAATAGTTCTGGGAGTGTGTTTGTATGTTTCGGTGGTGAGGAAGAAGGGAGAAAATACTTAGCATTGGCTTTGCTTTCAGTTGTCTTTTTCGCCTCACAAATAATTTCGTGGTCAGTGGAACCCAGCAAGAAACCTCCTTTTTCTCCAGATGGTTGTGACATTTGAGTAAACCTTGGAGGATTAAAGGCACTCTAGTGAGTACTCGCTGTAAACTCCTGACACAACGTGACAGTCCTAATCTGGGTTCTGGGCTGATTAGATGGCTCTAAGCTCAAAGAACCAAAAATTCCAAGTGGGCAGTAACCATTTATACTGATAAAAGATACTTAAAAAAACAAACCCAACGACGTTGTATCCTAAGTTTGTAAGTAGATTGAATCTTTGGACAAAACATACATAAGTTTTCAAATACAGTGGTTTACCAATTTGCTGTACGATAACTTCACTTTGTGTAAATCTTTTCTGTGTGTGACTGAATGAGCACAGTGTGATGCAAATGTCTTTTCTTTATATTAAAGACAGTTTGCAAACAATCTAAATGGTTAAATGATGGTAGGAAATATGGAAATTGATCTGAATGAGAGTTTTAAATCTAATTATGCATCATCACCATCTGCTGTAATAGGGTAATAGAAATATGTGGGAAGATATATTCTACGTTTATTCAGAATAGAGGGGGAAAAAAGGGCTATTTTCCATTTGTTATGCAAGGAGAGTTCATTTGCTTAGTGGCCAACTGATAATAAATTGTTTTTTATTGTTCCATGTCATAAAAATTTTTGATAATATATTATTTTGATTTGATTAAAAAGAAAATAAGAAAACATTAACATTAATTTTTTTCCTCGTGAAGTTTAAAAAGTATAACGAGCTTTCTGAAAATTGTGTGGCAATAGTTGTAGTTATTCACTGTTACATGTTTTAATTTATTTGTTTTGCCTGAATGAATGCTAAATTGTTTTTCAACACCTCTCCTGGTACAGGAGTGATGCTTCAACCACAGCTTGCAATTTGATCTCACTTATCTATACATTATTTTTTTCCATGTGACAACTGAGTAATTTGTTCCTTTTTTTTTTTTTTTAAGTCTATCAGAGCATGACAGTCCAGTATTTTACTTTCAAAGGAGAACCTGTACCTGAATTTTTAGAGCCTGTACCTTTCCCAACCTTTTTCTTTTCTTCCCAGGTATTTTACCTGTCTTTTAAGATGTACCACAGAAGTATTTGCCCATGAAAAAATACGCTTGATGATTTATTCTAAAAAATGTAATTTTATTGATGTTTCAGAAAGTAAACTACAGTGCTTAAAGACACATTCAAAACTATCAGTAGCACCTAATGTATTGCAAAGTTTTAGTAGTATAAATTTTTGGTGGTACATGATTTTGTGTTTCTGAAAAAATTGACAAAATCCTTCATTATGTCTGGGTATTTGCTGAAAAGAAAACCGTTCACATAGAACCTCTGAGAGTTCAAAAAAAAACATAGTTAGATTAGGTTATTTAGTTATTCTAAATTATTTCTTCCCATAAAGAATTTTTCTTATAAATATTCCAATTAAAACATTGGGTTTTTTTTGTTTAGTTTAAAGGCTTATGTAAGTTGTTCTTTAATATTAAAGGTAGAAAACTGGGATTTCATATCAAATTGTCCCATGCAACATAAATAATTAGAATGCTTTGATTAAAAAAAAAAAAAAAAAAGCTTTTTAAACTGCTTAATTAAAAGCATACTGTAAGAAAGAAAAGAAAAACAAAACAAGAACATTAGTTCACTATATTCTTGATTCTTAAACCTGTCTTATAACTCACAGTCTAAAAACACTGAGTAGCTGTCTGGTACCCAAGTTACACCTCTTCAAAACCACCACAACTCTCTCAAATGTTTGGCCTGGATTTTTTTTTTAATTTTGCCAAATACTTTGTAAGTATGAGATAATGTGAAAAGTCCAAGCCTGACTTATCCTAAATGTCTAGCAAGGATCTAAATTACCTGCTTAGCTCCTTAAAACTGCAATTAGTCATGAGATTAACAGGAAGTTTCACTACACTTTGTTATCCTCACAGTCGAGGATGCACTTAGATTCCAGATGTACTTGAAATATTATAGTACAAAGTTCTGCATTTTAAGTGATGCTTCTGTTTTTAATCCCTGCACTGTATTCTGCAAGAGTTAAAGCAATTTGAAAAATCATTCAGCCTGTCCATGTCTCTGTTCACCCCCATATTGAGGTTTGTTTTTCTTTTATTTCTGATCCTATTTAATGTAGCCTGTATTTATAATCACTAATGGTGGGAATACAATGGTGTTGCTGCAAGCTTCTCTTTAATGGCTCCGTGCCAAAGGTAACCATTGTTCCCATTTCTTGAGGGTGTTCAACTGTGCAAGGTTGCTTGGAAACCCCTTACTGAGTGAAACCTTCCAATCATTCTCATCTACCTCCCAAGTCATAGCGTTTGAGTGCTTAGGAATTTGGAGGAGGATCACAGTCAGTGTGGTTGCTTTTTGTAACCTTTTTGATGCTAAACCAATGACCTCTTAAACATAGCAGTGTAGTTGCATATTGTACCATGCATGATGATCTGGCTATAAAACAAATACTGTGCCAGCCAGGAGGGAATGACATTGGATGCCCTTAAAGTCATTAGTGGATGATTTAAAGAAAAAAAACCGTAACCAGTAGTTTCTATTTAGATACCATTGAGAAACACATTTCCTTTAACTTGTATTGAGATCTTGTTTTACGTGGTATGTAATAAATACTAAAACAGCATATCCTGATGCTCAATATACTGTTTTTCCTAACGTGCTTCCTTTCAGAATGCTATTTCCTTTTCTCCGGTTGCAGGAGTCAGATTGTACTCAGTAGAGCATTTGAGTGAATTGCTCCTTATTATTTTGAGAAAGTTATTTAGACCTATAGTTTTAAATAAATAACCTAAATATTTTGCTTGCTGCTGGTCTGTTATGTTAAGCCAATAATTATTTTAAGCAGCAAGTACACTACATATTTTCACTTTTATATGTATGATAAATGCTGAGGCACTACATCTGATCACAGACTGCATGGTTCCTTGGTAGCAGTTATTCCTTACTATAAAGGACACAGCTGAAAAGGTCTGTTGTAACATTGCTAGGTGAGCCATTGGCTGGTGGTGTATTTTCTGTCTGGAGATCTGAATCGTGCCATCGGTCTTCCCCAAGGAGCACAAGCCAAAGATCTGTGGAAACATATATTGCTGTTTCTATATGATAATTTGATCAGTCTTCTATTGCGGTTTTCAATTGTCTTGCACTACTATTCTGAGTTAGTAAATTAAGTATTAGATTATAAATACACATCGAGTGGTGGATCAGGATGTCACTGCTAACTTGGCCCTGTGAGGCTTCAGATGTTGATTCCTGCTGGCACAGACATTGGGATATCTCACTTTCTTTGGAATTTACTTGCCCTGTGCCTTTTGCTTCTTCTTTATACCCAACCTTCTTTCCTATTAAGGCTAAGTGTATGCTGAACTAACTGGCAAATACGTTTTTATTATGTGTACCTAATCTTAATATTTGAGGAACACTGCATGATGCTATCTTGTGCCTTGTTTGTACTGTGTATGCTGGGCTACTGCAACATGTTATGAAATTATAAGATGATGATTTAATAATGCTTAAAAGGTTGGAACTGAAGCTTACCTTCTCCTGTACCCAAGCATTTTAATTAGTTCACAGAAGTAAAGGGATTGGCTCTTTTTCCCCAAAGAAAATAAGTCCAGATAAGAAGGTAAGAGCCAATTGGACTGAAACAGACTCATCTAGAGTATGAGTCAAGAAAGAGAATAATGACTCTGAGTTTGTCTATCCTGTTTGCAGGGATCATGTGATGTGAAAGAGAAGCGAGGTTTTGCAATGTGCTTCTTTCCTTCATCCTTAATGGAAACTGAGATAATTGTCTGTGACTTGAGGTTACTAACTGCTACTTTATATACTCATATGTAAAGTCTGTTATAATTAAGCCAATAAGCTTGTGACAAAGAAACAAAGGATTAATTTTTGTCTTTATAGGAATAAAAAAGATAAACCGTAACTACTTGTCCCACTGCTGGCAAGCTGAAACTATGTACCATAGCTCTCATCAGTGCAATTTAGTAAGATATATGGGCATCCATAAGCAGAGAAGACCTCAGTTTTGCTACAGAATGAGATTCACAGCTATTGCAGCAACTTCTAACTCGTCAAATCAAAATCTGTGTTATGAGAACATCTTTTATGTCAATAAGAATCCCAAAGTAATTTTGTTATCTACTGCCTGGGAGATTGCCTAGAGCATAGCTCCAGGTTACGGGGATAATCAGCAATTTCTGTAAATGCATATGGATATAATGCTATTCTCTTATTTTATGCTATTTTAATTCTACTAGCTAAATTTTTAAGGGTGCTAGGCTATAATTGCGGTAGTGGCTTAGTACTTTATTTTGTTATAAAAACCACGCTTACAAAAATCTTTAAGTCCTTCCACAGCTCTTACAGGCACTGTGAAAATAACTTATCAGGGTAGTAGCAGACTTTGGAAATAGAGCAGGTTATGCTCAGCTGGAAAGGACAACTATCACATGATGAAACTTAACCTCTTTGTTCTAAGAAGTGTGTTAGTCACTTATTTCTCTTTTTTGTATATTTACATGATTTCCTTAATTATCTAGATTAGTCTCTTTATTTTTATTTTTCTGCATTACTTGGATAGTGTTTTGAATGCTGGAAGACAGTAGGGAACAGCATGAGCAAACTCAGAAGGATTCAGTCACTCCAGCTGCATAGGTCCACAGATGCCAAATGTGTTTTAATTTGGAAAATGTTAAACAGCAGTTCTAGGGTCCACAGAACCACTGTGGAAAAGCCAGACTAAGTGGGGGAAAAATCCAGTCCATTACTAGGAATTATGGGCTTACTCTTGAGGGGAAAAAAGAAAACCACACATGAAATGTAGACACAGTAAGGCTTACCAAGTGTGAAATATGAGTTGCAGGCACCTTATGGTAGCTCCATTTGCTGTATTTCTATCCCTGCTTTACAGGCTACGCAGAGAAGGAGTGTTATCACTATAGCAAAGTTCTAAGGCTGCAGCATAATCCTATCAGTCCTATAGGATTAGTCATTCAGTGAAGTTACAGAAGTAGAACCATTAGTGGCCTTGAAAACTGAGTGAAGAATGAACAAGGAGTTTTAAAAGGAACAGTGTGGATAATGCATGTGTAGTGTTTGCACTTGTAAGGGGAGATGATGCTGTAATATAAATCTGCACATGAATCTGGACATGAAAATAGGGGAAATAATTGCTGCAAAAGGTTACATGATTTCAACAAGAAAGCTGTTGAAGGCTATTGGTCCCAACATATAGCTAAATATGCCTCTAAATTTGAGAGAGTTGAAAGATCTTATGGAAAAGCAGAAATAGAAAATAAAATCCAATTTCTTGCAGTAGATATTTAATATGATGTTGTTTACCTTGCAGAATATTTTTTTTCTTAGAAAGATATTCTTGTATTAAATCAATCTCTGTTAAAACAGAATTTATTTTCACAACCATTTGTAATCTTTAATACCAATCTATTTAACAGTTTTCAATTTCTTGAAGCAATTTTTTGTGTTAGTATTTGTGTTCAGTTTTTCTTAGCATTAGTATCTCTTTTTTTTACACCTGATTTTTCACTGTAAATTAACTTATATATATACTTGGACTTCTATGTAAACTGAGCAGTTGCGATGGTTACTATCAGAATAATCTTCCCTTCACAGTCGTTCAGAACCTTGTAGGCTGCATTCATACATAGAGCATCTTTGTTTCAGGAGAATTTACTCTCAATAACAAGCAAGAACTGAAAGGTGGGGAGGAGCATCAAACCTATAATCAAGCTAACCATTGTATACACTGTCCTTCTTGAAGTAATTATTAGGGTTCTGGATCTTTCTTTATCACTATGAATTACTAAAATAGTACCTGGGAGGACTCAATATACATTCTGTATCAAAAGCATCACTTCAGAGTTCAGTGATGCTCTGAAGTGAGATATGGAGAACATTTCTTGTGTAACTGTGAGGCATTGAGACCATGTCATAACAGAGACAGATGGTACAGGAGGAGTATAGGAGAACATAATGAAGTCTGAGTCTTAAAAAGACTGGCAGTATATATTAGAGAAGGGATATTAATGAAGTGCATGGCATAGAAAAGGAGGTGATATAGCTGAACCTGGTCGGTGATTCTCTTTTTCTGTACTGGGAATTGAATTAATTGTGACTTCCCAGATAAGGAAACTCCAGTGCTCAGATTCAGGCTTTGAACATAGAACGTTATTTCTTTTAATTGGTTTTTACACTTACATTCGTGTAAAAAAATGTTGGAGAATCTGTATTTTGCCCCACTGTGTGGCATTTGAATGAAGTCATGTATACAATGAAGTGGTCCTGATTTGGGGAGTAATTATGAAGAAGTTACAACTGAAAAAAAATCTTGGAATTGGGTAAATGCTTTCAGCTGTGATCTGATACATTTTAGATCTTATTTTAAAAAACTTGCTTCTGTAATTCTTGTGGTTGTTTGTAACATATTATATGATAATATATATTACGTATACATGTATGTGTTCCTGTGTTTTGTTATTTCCTGTCAAAAAAGTTCTTTAATACTTTGGCATTTTAAAGTTTTTTTTTTAAAGTATAGGTAGCCAAACTTCAGTCTTTACTACAGCAGAGGTGGTAGCAAGTGTCAGGGTCACAGCCAGGCGTGGAGAGGTCTTTCACTAGTAGTTGCATGTATCAGTGAACATCTTGTTGCACTGATGTTCTGCAGTATTTAATTCTGCTAGGATTACCTGAGCATGCCAAGATATTACACAGGATAAAATAATAATAAAGTAAAAAAAAAAAAAAAAAAAAAAAAAAAAAAAAATTGAAGTAAAATTACTGATTGCACATTTGACAAAAACGATCACGGGTATTTTAGGAGGAAAGGCTGGAATATTTTGGCATTGAAAATAGAGAATTGGCTAATCCTTTATTTTTTTCCCATCCTCACATACCCTTGGATATATTCAATGCTGACAAGATAAGAAGAGAGTACTACTCTGTTTTTCCTTGCTGTTGAATTTACTGTAGAGTTCCACCTGCACTACTATTTCCTTCTCTAAAGCTCACATCCTTGAGAGAGGGAATGTGATTACTATAACATTTTTCATCAGTGGGAAAAAAAGTGACATTTGAAAGTATCAAACTATCACAATGAAAGGGAATCAAATGTAATATATGCACTTCACTTCAGAAATAAAACCTGTTAAACTGTAAGTTATTTATTATGGATTTAAAATCTTTGGGGGAAAAAAATGAGGTCCTGCACCCAAAAACTGTAATTTCTGTACTGTTATGACTTGAGTTGAAAGGAAGCTGATAATAACTCTGCATGTGAATGAAGTTATGTTAAAGCTCAATTTATACAGTAAAGCTGTAGTTGCAGACACATTGTATGTTTAATTAAAAGTTTTATTTGTAACAAGTGTAATAGGTGTTGAAGGCCAGATTAAAAAAAAAAAGTCTAACTGTACTCAGAATTTTATGAAGTGATTCCTGCATTAAACTGTTTTGTTCTTAACAGAGATAAAGCAATAGAAATGGGCCAAGATAAGGGTTTTCAATTAGCCTCCTTGTATTTTTATCCAATTGAAGAGAAAAGCCAGTGTGTGCTTTTAGGTCTGGGAAGTAGTACTTAGTGTGCACTGCTCCTTGAAACTGTTTCTGTTCTCTAAGCCTTCATTGTCTGAAACAGTGGGAAGCAAGCTTCTTAGCAATAGAAAGATGTAAGGGGAAAAAAAAAATACATTCATACAGTTTCTAAATAGCAATGAAGAAAACTGAGCTACAGATTTTGTTCTTGGATTTAGACTCCATTAGTCAAAGCTTACGTGAATTTTTTTTATTCTCCTACTTCTGTTCTTAGTGTCAGCCTTTGGAATGGTGAGGAAGCTTTCCAATGGAGATTAATAGAGGTAGTGTACATTTGCTGGAAAAAAAAAAAAAAAAGCCTTTAAATGTATATGACTGCAAGACAATTACAAAATGGGTTTTATGAACACTGAAATGAAGTGGAACTTTGTGGATAGCCAGTGCTCAGATGTCTCCTGAATATGAAACATTCCACTTAAAAATAAAAGGAAATCTTTAGGATTAAGTTTTTTATTAAGTGAGAGAAAAATACTAGAGAAATATTAGCTGTACAGACTAAACAATCACGATACTATAAAACAGAACTCAGTATGTAGTAATTTTTTTTTTACAATGTAAACTACTTGCATAATGCATAGCATACTCTAGGTTTAAGAAAAAATATGTAATCTGCCAATCTGTAAAGAGAAAACGAACAAAGAATTGTGAGTATATATATGTATCAGTGCTGCTTTAGATTTTATGCTAGCAAAGCAAATAAACTTGGAAGAATTTGCCTGCTTTTCTTAATTTTGTTTTTTCTCATGAGCTTTACTCATCACAATGGGACATGACTAAAACTGGGGCCACCTGTTTTCCACTAGGCTTTTTTTTTTTTGGTTGTATTACAACATAACAGATTTCCTAGATAACTCTGATAGGAATACTTGTGTGAATTAATAAAAATCACAAATGAAATAACAAACCATTGTTCTTCCTATGTGGAAGGGAAAAACACACTAAATGGCTGCTTTGTGGTGGAAAGCAGTGATGTTTCAGGAAGAAACTTGTTCTGTGGCATATGAAAGTTTTGTGGTATCTGAAAAATTGTATCTAAGTATGTTGTTTTACTAACCTGGATGTTTTCACTATTAAGTTACCAAGGGTGTCATCTGAATCTAATAGCTTCTCTAACTTGTCAAATTTGTGAGGTCTATAGCCAGAGCATTGTGGGGGAGAAGGTTTGGAATCCCCCATCCAATATCTCGTGTAGGATATTTGAATAGCTGAAGACAACATCATGTATTTTGGGTAGATTAGGGAGAAATAGTTAGATGGTTGTGGATATTGCTGGGCTGGAGAAATAACATTGAAGAGACTCCCACTATGTTCTGCGTAAATTTTGGCGTTTCCACAGCATCTGTTCTGGTACATCTGAACTGTAATGGGTGCAAGAGAAGGCATCCTTGGCACTCTGCAGTGTAAAATGCTTCCTCAACTCCTGAAGTGTCCGTGAAAAAGGCCAGCTGCTACAAAATAAGTCATGTAGGGAAGAACCTGATCTGTTTCCAGTTAGTTTAAATTTAAAGAATTTGTATAGAATATTTACTGAAAAATTTAGAGCTATGTAAATCAAAATGGTTCAAAGCAATTTTTTTTAGTAATCTGAAATACAAATGTTTCCCTTGAAGTGTAAAATAAAGGAGAAATTATGTCTGCTCAGTGTTGGAGGAGAAATCTAGATTTTTTTTTTTTCTGTTCTTTGTGGAGTAATAGTCCTTGAGAAACATTTGGAAATGAAAGTAAGAAGCTTAAGGAGTCAGATGGGACCTAACCAGGAAGGAGAGTAAAGGGAGGAAGATTAAAAGATTGGAAAGAAAACATTCTAATGCGTTGAGAGAGAATATTTTTCCTAGAGTTTCAAAGAATGTCATTTTCAAGTTATTGTTCTTACTGTACTTAAAGAGTGAAAAGTTGGTAATTGTATCACATACAAACCAGAACTCTGTTCATGGGTATGACAAGGAGGTTGTTGCTGGTGGTTGTTGCTCTGAAGAGGCCTTGTCCAACTTACATCATATTTAGTGGATTGATCTGTGAATTGCAAGGAAGCTGCATAGTGTTGAAGAGGGATTTTTAGTTTCACTAATCCTTACAGCTGTATGGTTGTTGACTAGAAATTCTTGAGTTTCTCAGTGAAACATCGTCACTTCCCACAGTTTTCATCTCAACTGTTCTGGTGGATTTCCTGAGGGATTTCACAGAATTATTTGAAATAACAGTTACAGTGTGAGATAGAGTTGCCTGTGCTATACTGTATTTAGACAGTGAAACATCCTTATCTATTTTAAGGCAAAAAATGATAGTTTTTGCTGAAGACCATGCATGATAAGAAGTTTCCTCTTGTGAAAGTAATGACCCGTTACATCACTTATACTGATATTTTGATGGAGTGGAGTTAACTTTAACCAAGAAACTATGTAGGACTGCCTCCACTCATGAAATCTTCCAAAGTTTGTCTTTCTGCTGCTTTAGAAAGTGGTTTTGCCATTGTGAAACTGGCTTCTTAACTGTGTTTGAAGAAATTATTCTTCCCAAATACACAATTATCGTGTGTGTATTTTGTATTTTTTGTATGCTTATGAATTTATAGTTTATTTTTAATTTTTATATAGGAAATAAGAGAACTCTTGGAGGAGTCATAGAGCGTTTTCAGTTTTTTTAAATTTTCTCAGATTTGGCTGATGCTAAAAAAATCTGTGAGAATCTACTGCAATGAGACCTAACTTTCTTTACTGATTTCTATACATATTGGGCCCAGAACAGATCCTGGAGATAATGAAAGTAGTGGTCATGAGATGCAGTTGCACTAAGACCTATAGATGTCAAAGTCCTATTGAAATAAAATAAAAGTTCATAATTAAATGTTTTTGTATTTACAAATTTCATAGAATCATAGAATCACAAGGTTGGAAACGACCTATAAGATCATCTAGTCCAACCATCTTCACACTACCACTGCTACCATAAACTACTAAACCATATCTCGCAGCTCCTCATCCAGACGCCTCGTGAACACTGCCAGGGACGGTGACTCCACCACTTCCCTTGGCAGGCCATTCCAGTACCTGACCACTCTCTGAGAGAAAAAGTTCTTCCTCATGTCTAACCTAAACCTCCTCTGGTACAACCTGCGGCCATTTCCCCAGGTCCTGTTCGTTGCCTGGGAGAAGAGGCCAAACCCCTCTTCACCACAACCTCCCTTCAGGAAGTTGTAGAGTGCAATGAGGTCTTCCCTGAGCCTCCTCTTCTCCAGACTAAACAATCCCAGCCCCCCTAAGTTGCTCCTCATCAGACTTGTGCTCCAGACCCCTCACCAGTTTAGTTGCCCTTCTCTGGACACGCTCCAGGGCCTCAATGTCTTTCCTGTACTGAGGGGCCCAAAATTTCATTATTTCATTACTGGATTGGAAATGCAAGGCCTCATGAAGCCTGAGGAAGAGGTGTTCACAATAAAGACACATGATTTAGAGCTATTCATCCAAGCTCCCTTAAGTCAGTTGGGAGAAAATAAATCAAATGTATAAATGAATAATGGGTACAATTTGCTTGATGCTGAGAACATCTGAAATTATTTCAGTCATTTGCATCGTATAAATGTCTAACTATAGAAGGAGCACAGATTAATTCCCCTGTGCAAGGCTACATTATAAGTCTAGATCAGTGAATGCTTTGCCATGTTCGTGTTTTCGTAATAAACTTAGATGGCATATTTCCTTCTTCAAATATTTGTTGGTCTAGCTTTTTTCTTCTGATCTGACATGCATTTTTTCAGCTTTTTAGTTCTAGAATTAACTTTGATTTTTGGTTTTTGTTTTAAACTCTAGAATGCAGGAAAGTGTAAATGTAGGAAAGTGTACACCCTTGATACTTTCTTCTTTTATTTCCTGAATATGGTAAAAACTATTCTAGGAAAAGAGGGCTTACTGATTGATCTATATTGATTTTTAGAAAATTTGAGTTCACCTGGGAAGAGAAAAGGAGGGATGATATATAGTTGTTGATGTCATGGTAAAAATATCGTCTAGTATAGCGCACACAAAGAGCTCACTGGAGCATTCAGGTATGAAGAGCTAGGCTGAATGCCTATTAGAAAACTAAGCACTGCTGCCTCTGGGATATTTAATACATGCCTTGCATTTTCTCATTTCAGCAGTTCATATGAGCTATATCCAACCCCTAGGGTTTAAAGAGGGGAGGTTCATTCTAACTATCAAGTTTGAAGATTAACAGTCTTTTGAATTAGTAGATATCCCAAATGCCTTTGCCTTTATATGAGGTGTTTTTATTGCTCTATTGGTCAAGTTCCACTTGGTTGCACAAGTGATTAATTTACTTAATCAGCTCTCAGTTCTGTTCTCTGTACACTGTGCCAGCAAAATCTAGCTTTCTTTAAGCCCAATGTCATTTCTGTTTTATCTTATGGCTATTATATGTTATTTATATTTTCAAAACCAACTTTGTTGGAGGATTCATACTGCTTAACTAGCGAAACTCTTTGCCAGTAATCCTGTAGAGGGAGGAGGTTTTGGAATGATTGACTCTGTTAAATCTTTATCTAGTTGTCATTGACCTGCTTCACAGTGAGTAGGTTGATACTGTTGATCAAGAGTTTATAGCTGGGCATATTCATTTTATTCTTTTGCACTTCTTAACACTTTGGCAGGACCAGAAACCTATTTCTTAGGAGTTTGCTCTGCAGGAGGTTTTCGGCTCCAACTGCTTTTGCAGTCTGATCTGGGAAGAAACAGAAAGAGAAGGTGACTTCTTTCCCCTGTCTCACTTCTTTCTGGATGATCTTTCTCTTCTGGCTAACTTAATGTTCATGGTTCATAGAGACTCAGAACAGGGTTAGCAAATGGGGCAGCAAGTGGCTTCCAATATCTAAAATGACCTTGTGTGTTTACAGGTCACTGACAATTCCAAAGCAAATGATCTCAAAAGTATAAGAATCTGTGTTTTAAACAGCTACGGTCAATATTGGACAGTGGTCAAATCAGTTTGTCTTATTCTTTAAACACCAAAAAGACAGTGATCAGAGCTTGGTTTTCATTCCATTGATAACTAAGGTTTGTATCAGACATTATTAGTCTGCAAGTAATGATTGATTACCTCTGGCTTTTTTTATTACTTTGCTGAAGACCTTTGTTTCTTGTGGATTTGTTGCAGTGAGTACACTAATTTCTAAAAGGATAACTGGATTTCTGCTGAAAATTAATCTTGAAAGTGGTATTTCTCATTGAGACCTGTGAAGTTTGCAAGTAAGACTTGGAAAGGAGTGAGAGAACAGTGGTCCTTTAGGCTTTATAATCTGTGAAGCTATGTTTCAGGATTACAGAAAGAACACAGAAGACATCTCTTTTAATAAAAGTACTTAAACTAATTATTAAATTATTTCATTCTGATGAAGAGTGAACAAAGGGAATTAGAAGGGATTTGTCTAAGATACCTGAAATTATCTTGCTAATAATTTGTGAATCTCAGTCCCATAGTTATCTCAAAGTCAATTTAAGTTAATTTATTTAATGATATTTCAAAGAATGCTTAATTGTCTGAGGGTTGTCTGATCTTCATCTCTGTGTGAACCTGGCAGCTTTACAGAACGTTATAACAATGTGATGAAAAGTTTGGTGGAAAAGATAAGCTCTACCCCCAAAAATAACATTTTGGATTAAAAGCAATTTTGTATCAGAAAATTCGTTCACCACAAAAAAAAAAAAAAAAAAAAAAAGGCAGATTGTTGAGATTGTTGACTGTATGAAGTGAATTGAGTTAGCTCTATCAACACCTCTGAGATGAAGGCAATTCTTCCTATGGGAGTTAAGCTTCTTGTCTGGCCTAAGGGGGGGAAAAAAAAACAATGCATTTTCACCCAGGAAAATTTCATTAGTTGCAATACACCTGAGAGTAACATCAGTTAAAATGTTTAAAGCATAATACAAGTCCTCTTTACCTAGCATCTTACCTTCATGTTATCAATAAACAGTACTTTAGATTTAATAATGTGTTGAATATCTCAGATAGCCATGAGGCTTCTTCAGCATCATGGTAACATGAGATGGTTTGAGCTTTTTTTTTTTTCCCTGCTTCATGGTTTGTTTTAGCTCTCCTCAGATCATCTGCTCAGATCTTAAATACAACATTCTTGTATTTGTAAACAATGTGAGGCATTGTGAGACACCTGTAAGTTCCTTTGTAATGGTGTATTTCATAAGTCACTTTGTTATAATTTTCAAATCTATGGCACCACAATTTCAGACAAGAAGACAGAAGAAAAGTAAACTTAAAAGACCTTGCAGTATATAATTTGATATGTTTTTTTTTTTTAATCTTTTCTCCTGAAGGCATTCACATGTGATATATAAACATACTCCCCTGCTTGCCAAAGGTTCTTTAAACTTGTACTAACTTCTCTGCTCTCTGATAATTATACTTTTTTTCTTCAAGAAGGCAATCTCCTGCTAGTCTCTGAAGAAGATCCCTTTAGATTCAGTCATTCCTGAGTCAAGCAGTAGGAGTCCCTGGCATGTAATAGATCATGAGTGCTCTGTGAGCTTTCTATCTCATTTACTAGGAGAAAGTTGGGGGGGGCAAGTATTTCTATTAGAAGAAACTTTAATGCATGTTTCTAAGTGAAATAATGCATCTTTTTCAATATGAAAGTATCATGTTTCACTACTATAAACTAAAATTCCATATTGATAAGTGCAGAACATTGAAGTATTAGAGTGGCTATTTAAACTGATTTTTTTTATAACTCTTGGGTTTTTATCAAAGATGTGTAAGTACGTAGGTTGCTCCAAAAGTAATGACTCCTGTTTATTTACATGGAAACCATAGTCGATACAAAGAGCACAATAACACTGGTTGACAGAAAATTCTAAGCTATAAAATGCTGTTTTTCCATGTAGTCACCACCATTAGCTATTCATTTTCTTCAGCAACCAAGAGAAGTCAGCATACCACATCTGTAAAAATCTGCACTTGCAGAGGTGATGCGCTGTAGCTGTTGCCACTGCTGAAATGCAGCATCCACCACCTCACTGTGCTCACATTCACTGTTCGTCTCCATCACAGTTAAGCAAGCATCAGTGAATGTAATGGCTGCAGTGTTTTCTATGAGAATGCAATGTTTTCTGAATGAGAAATTCAGTTCTGCACCTTTGCTTCATTCTCACTTCTTTGTCAGATGCTGTTTTATCAGACTGCCTTGATGCTGCCTTCTGTTACATAGCAACAGAATATAATGGAATATTGTTGGGAAGGTTCAACCTCTACTGACATACTACTAACACCTGCCTCTGACATTGTAGGCCAACAGGATAAAATAGATATTATTTTCAGTGCAGCTTTTGTATAATCACGACTAAGACAAGGTGATGCATTATTAATGTGTAGTATAATGTTATTGTTGTATAAATAAAAAAAATCAGAACAAAATTATTAGTCATTTTTGTACAGGACAATAGTGTTTTCTTGACATTTCATACCAAGTATGGTATTTCATCCCCTACATCTTATTTCTCATATCACATATGACTCTGGCACATACGACACAACTCACTGATACATCAATTTATTTACTAATACGCTCATTCTTTAACTGTACACATTCTGTAAGCACGTGTTTAATACCCTATCTCTGGGCATTTCATATAAAAAGTATTTCACTCTGACAGTCTTGCATTTTCAGGGCATGAGCTTGTGGAGAATACTCTGGAAATGAGAATCAGATGAATGATTTTTTTTTTTCCATTCCCTCATTTGCTTGAAGAAGCAGCCAGGCAGAGATGCTACATGTCCTGATATTTATCTGGTCTCCCAGAGTATCTGGAAGATTTAAATCCAGCTGGTGGCCCGTCACGAGTGGTGTTCCCCAGGGGTTGGTGCTGGGGCCTGTCCTCTTCAATATCTTTATTGATGACCTGGATGAAGGCATTGAGTGCAGCTTCAATAAGTTTGCAGATGACACCACATTGGCTGGAAGTGTCGATCTGCCTGGGGGTAGCAAGGCCCTGCGGAGGGATCTGGATAGCTGGGCTGAAGTCAGTGGGATGAGGTTCAACAAGACCAAAGGCCGGGTCCTGTACTTTGGCTGTGACAACCCCAGGCAATGCTACAGGCTTGGGGCAGGGTGGCTGGAAGACCGTGTAGAGGAGATGGACCTGGGGATATTGATTGATGCTTGGCTGAACATGAGCAGCAGTGCCCAGGTGGCCAAGAAGGCCAATGGCATCCTGGCTTGCATCAGAAACAGTGTTGCCAGCAGGAACAGGGAAGTAATCTTACCCCAGTACTCAGCACTGGTGAAGCCGTACCTCAAGTACAGTGTCCGGTTTTGGGACCCTCACTGCAAGAAAGACATTGTGGCCCTGGAGCGGGTTCAAAGAAGGGCAACAAAGCTGGTGCTGGAGCACAGGCCTTATGAGGAGTGGCTGAAGGAGCTGGGAGTGTTCAGTCTGGAGAAGAGGAGGCTCAGGGGAGACCTTATTGCTCTATACAACTTCCTGAAGGGAGGCTGTAGTGAGCTGGGGGTCAGCCTCTTCTTTCATGGTAACTAGTGATAGAACTAGAGGAAATGGCTTCAAACTGTGCCGGGGAGATTCAGGCTGGCTAGGAAATACAACTTCTCAGAAAGAGTGGTCAGGCACTGGAATGGGCTGCCCAGGGAGGTGGTGGAGTCACCGATCCTGGAGACGTTCAGGGAATGTTTGGACATTGTGTTGAGGGCCATGGGTTAGTGAGAACTATTTGTGATTGGTGGATGGTTGGACTGGGTGATCCTGTATGTCTTTTCCAACCTTGCTGATTGTTTGATTCTATGACTTCTGCTGCAAGCTGCCAGACTCCAGCATAATACTACTTCTTACATAGAAGATTTGTTTTAGATGGTGATGAACGTTGTTGTCTTTTAGAACTGTCTTTTGATTTACATTAAAAATCAGAAAATACAAAGATTAGTATAGCCAGAAGGCATACCTACCTTTTTAGTTCTAGCATGGGGGTTTCAAGTGGAACCTTGAAAAGACCATTTGCACTTGCATTAAATAAATAAAGAAATAAAAATTACTTGTGGAGCATGCTGTATTCCTATCCCCTGCAGACTGAGCATTTGAACTCAGCTACTATTGTTGTGATAGCTGTGTCCCTTGTCTGATTTCTAAAGGTTAGTTTGTGTTATCTTTATCTCTGCAGAGATTTCCTAGGAAGGATCATGACATGGTTCAATGATCACAGTAGGGTTTTTCCTTCTACAATTTGTAATATTAAAAAATGCCAGAAGATTACTGTATAGACTCTATCTATGTGCTTTACTGTGTACAGAGAATAGCACAATTGTGGTTGTGCATTGGTGTGCAGTGATATGAAACATGAGCAGGGTTTGTAAAGGTAGTGCTGCCACAAGGAATCTATGAAAAAAATGATGCATATGCATCAGATATAGTATTCTGGTAATGTCCTGTGGCACTAGTTTTCATCTCTGAATACAATGATTAATTAGCAAATAACTGTGAAAAACTCCGTTAATAATTTCATTTTGTTTGTTCATTGTACTGGGACCTCAAATCATTGAAATACAGTTTGTGAAATCTTTACTTGAGCGATGATTACATTTGAGAACTGGATATTTCCAATGCACCTCCTTGGGACTCTAGATATTTAAGTGACTGAAGTTGGTATTGATTGTTTAAATATATGGCCAAAATCAGAAAAGTAAGTACTGAGGTGTTTTTTTTTTTTCTCATTCATGAGTTCTGTAGGTATTGCATACATTAACTGCAGAGAAACTAGAAGTACGAGTTACAATATCTTTTGCATTTTATACTTAGAATCAGACTCTCCTTGAATAATATATGATGTAGTTCCAAATCCAGTGGAATATTTTCAATATGTGAGACATATTCTTAAAAAACTGCATAGGAAGACTGTCATTGTATATATACAACAAGTTTCTTAATCTTTGTAGAGACTTCTAAGGAGGAGTACAGCTCAGAGTATAAGTATACATACATAGAAAATATCCCTGAAAAATTCATTTCTATGAGGAGGAGGGCTTCTAGCATTAGTGAAGAGGACACCAGCTTTCTGCTTTAAGCAAAGCAACTGAGTTCTTGGGTCACTGATGAGATTTGGGTCACTGATGACAGAAACTCCTACCGGGATCTTGTTCTGAGCCCATTAAAATCATTGTTGTTGTGTCACAACTTAATTGGCATAAGGATGAGGCTTTTGGTGTTATACGCTATTGCCTATTTGGTGTTTGGTCTGATAGCTCATCATGGTTTTCCTTTTTCAACTCTGCAAGTGCAGAATAGAATAAGCTTGCTACGTACACATTAGCAAGCCTACCATATTTGAAGTTAGCTTTCACTGCAGTGTCATCTTTCTATATTTAGAAATCTTTAGTGACTGTTACCATCTTCATTTATATCTGTAATCCGAATTACTTGATAAGCATTAGTGTCATTGTGCCAGTTTGCTTTGTGTGTGCCTGACATGAGTAGTTTTGTGATGGGTTTTTTTTTGAGGGATTAGGTAATAACAGTAATGTAGCTGTGTTCTTGTGGACATATTGACAGTGTCTCAGTGGGCAGTGGTTAGAGATGGAAATAATCTCTTTCAAGAAGAACAGAGCTTGTGAGAGACAAAACTTAAGAATTCTTATGTAATATGTCAAAGGGGAGGAAAGCCATTTTTCCCTTAGAAGCTAACCTGCCTAGATCAGGACAAGCTGTCAGGTAAGTGAACTACAGGTCAGTGGATACTTGGTTACTGCTCATGTACTTTTTCTCATATTGTTCTGTAAGGACTGATAGGTAGCGTGGAACACTTGGAATCAGCTTGTTACTGCACCACAGCTGAATACAAAAAGTTAGACTGTATTTGTCTTCTACGCTATTGCGAGCTCTATTGAGAGGATATGTTTTTGGTTTCCTTTTCCACTTCAGTTTTTCTGTTCTTGTTATTGGCATGTTTATTTAATTGCTCTGCGCCCTCTGTTTTTCCTCTGGAGAAGATGCTGTGCTCTCTTTACTCCTTTATTGATTATTCCATAAGTTTTCCCTATAAATATGCTGGCTTAAATCCAGACACTTGTGGTTCAAAGATAATGTGGTATTTTGCTCTAGCTTATTGATAGTAACAGTTCACAATATACATTTTATTTACTCATGAAAAAAACAAACAAACAAAACCTCTAAAAACTGTTAGATGTTCTGGCAGCAAGACATAACTAGACAAAGAGCTGGAAGAGGTTAGGCACTCACTTGAGAATTAAGTCTATGAGTATTAGCTGAACATTGTGGTAGATGTCAGAAAGAAAAGGATATATGTTTGTGTGGTCCTGAAGCAGAGTGGATGGTGTTGTAATGCTTGTGTGTATGAGTATCATTTCAGTGGATAATGTTATGAGTATGGGCTGCATTAGCACATCATTGCAGGTAATCCTGCATCCGTGCAATTTACTGTCACATACTTCTGTGGCCAAATTTGGCTTGCTTTTTGGTTAAGTGCTGCTGGGGCTGTAGTTTCCCATGGTGGTGGATCTTATCTAGAATCACATTGCTCCTAGAAAGTGATGCTCTGGAAGTAGAGCATCCTTCCCCAGGCTGAGTTGGATCTGCAGACAGTCCCAAAAGAAAACATGGTTAGATTTTCTCTGGCTCAGCATTCTGATCTGACTGGCCATGTGTTTGCCAGACCTGGTGCAGGGAAGTGGCTGGACGGATGGACATGGGTGGTCATTGCATGGAAAGGCTCCTTTCAGCAGCCCACAGTGAGACTGGATTAAGTGTAGCATGAACTTCACTCTGTTTGTTATTAAACAAAAGCTGCAAATAATTAGATCCCAGTGTAACAATTACAGTCTTTATTAGTATTCTGTAAACATCCAGATAAGCTATTTTTGTTCACCCAAGTGTTTGTTTCTGCAGTTATGAACTATCAGTTCAGTTCAGAATCTGAATTGATAGTGACTGGATATCTATATAAACAGCTGTAAATACAGACTGTGTATGTTTATATATATTTCTGTAGATTGAGGTAAAAATGGTGTTTCAAGATTTATAATAAAAATGCATAGCTATGACATTCATCCAACAGAAAAAGCTCAAGTAAGCATGACCTTTTAAAATAATTCTTGTATGTACACAGGTCTAAAATTTGTTAGGGCCTTTTGCTCTCTTGAACCAAAAATGAATATAACTTTGTCAGTATTATTTTGCACATTCCAATTTTCTTGGCATATGAATGTAATTTCTTTCTTAAGTAAATTCGTTACTAAAAATTAAGAAAAAATGTTTGTGGTTCTGTCCCATTATATTAATTAAATTAATCAGTAGCATTTCTGGCTTAATCCTGTTTGACCTGTTTTTGTAAAACAAATGTACCTTTGTATTTTGGGGTCCTTACTTGTCCAAACAATCTTACAGGCTTTGATTACATATTTTTTGCTACATCTCCTCTTAAAAATACTTCTTACCAAATATAGTTGCATGTTTGTTAAGAATTGTGTTAGTCATGTCTTGCCTTTATTTCTCTCTTTCTCTGTTTCATGCTCTTTTATAAGCCAAGTGATTATTTACTAATAGGGACACTGGGAGAACGCCTAAAAATCATTATTTTGCGGGGTCTAATTATTCAGCCTGGCTTTGGAGTGCAACCTCATGTACCTGAAATTTTTATTTGCTCAGAAATTATAGCTCTTAACTAAGTATGATCTCCATACAGCCTTCTGGCATTACAGCTTTTATGAGCTGGTTGCAGGCAAAAACCCTTGTTGATAGTGGAAGGTGAATTACTCCATGCAATAAAAGTGGAGATTCCCCTACAACATTCACATGTACCTACAGCAACCTGCAGTCAGTTTTCATGAAATCTTTGTCATTAGCCTGAAATGACAATTGCACAGCAAAAATACTTGGAGACAAATAGAAAACTTTGACAAAAGATAGAGTATGTATTGGCAGTAGCCAGAAACAACAGAAAGTACACTTAACAGCTGAGTGGGATTGAGGTGCCTAATTCTCCATTTATAGGTATAGACTTTAATCTCTAGTGTGTCTGTCTCCCTTCAAACCATTTGGTAGGAGTACTTGAAATCCACTGATATGAAATTTAGAATTTTTTTTTTTTTTGCCTTTTCACGCATTTTGTGAAGAAAATATCTTAAGTTTGTAAACACTAATAGGATATATCTGAATGTAATACCTCTGATAAAACTTATGCTTGCATTAAAAGGCAGAGAACTGGTTTTCTAAAATTGTATTTACTGATAAAAGTTTGTAAACTATCTCTTAAAAGAAAAATGAGACATTTGTTTTAGGTGTTTTATTCATAGTGGCTTGAATTCTGATTACTCTGCCCCGTAACCACTTGGAACTAGTAAGCTTTGTTGTCCACCATTCCAAATAAATGCAGCTTTGGAAGTGAATGTTCATCATCTAGTTGTTCAGCTTTAGATGAGCTGGTCATTGGGCTAAATTACTTAAAAACCTTTCATTTCAATTTATTCATGTCAGTTGATGAACCTGCAAAGACACAGTTGGGAGATTGTGATGCACTGGTGTTGCAATAGATTTTGGTCCCAGATACTTAACCGTGTTTGTTGACAATTAAAACTTCTGGTGTAGGTGCACAGGTATTATACAATAGTAGCAGAGACGTTCTTAAATAAATCAGTGCATAACAGAGTATGGCTGCAGTAAAAGCAAGTTGACCTTCGCTTAACAGTATGTTGGTTACATCTCAGTGGTGTAGATCTTCTTTCACTAAGAGTTTTGTTCTCTAAGAAGTTTTATTTATTTATTTATTTATTTTAAAGTTTGAAATTATTTTGGTGCTGGAGAAAAACTTTCCAGAAAGTTGCTTGGTCTAGTTGCTGCTTCTTGTGTTGTGTATCACAGGTTTCAGTGTTACAGGATTTAATCATTTTATCTCAACGTATGATATAATCTGTTTTACCCTATATATGAATTTTGCTGATAAGTATATATTGTTTTTGATTTGGATGAAATTTCTGTTGATGGACTCCTACTAAGGCCATTCTTTCTTACATCTCAAGAAATAATTTCACATGAAACTTTTGGCTCTTACACTATCATCCTGTGACTGCATGTAATGCCCACCCAGTTCAAATAAACAGTAGGATTTCTCCTTCAAAGCTAAGAGCACTTAGCAGTCATTCTGATATGAAGACCACTTTAGATACAAAGAAAGAAAAGATTAATAATATTTTTTCTCTGTAAGAACAGAGTATCTAAAACAAGAGCAGAGAGAATCCTGCAGCCACTTCCCATGCAGGAAGAAAGCAGTTTAGAGCTTTTTCCTCTTTCCCTTCTCCATCCCTTGTCAGAAAGAAAAGCCAGCCAAATTAAGAGAATCTTCTGTAATCTCTATACACAAATCGACATGTCTGCTGGCAGTTTTCTCAACAAATCGCATACCTGAAGGAAATAAATATTTAACTTAGTGAAACTCCCTTTTGTGGAAAATGAAACCTGAAGCAATTATTCTGTTTAATTATATGAACTGATTGTTTTAGAATTAAACCAAAGTTCATATCTCTTTTGCAGAAGGCATACATTGTTAGATCAGTAGAAACTGAAAAGCCTGCTTTTCAAGCTGTTCTAATGAATTCAGTTGGAGTATTTTCTTGAAAAGCTTCAGTCAGTGCAACACTGTTACGTACATAAATGTAGTAAAATACTATACTATTTTATTTACAGTGTCACAAGATTTTGATCATGAATATGAAAATGCACATATATTTGCACACAAATATAGAAGCAGACTGGTCACACAGTGAGAGTATTAGGATGCATGCCACGAATTCTTTGATAACTGCTGGCACACAGCTTCAGCACATTAATTTGAGTCCCTAAAACCACCTGGTAGGTTGAGTTGAAAAACCTTTTGAAAAATACATCAAAAAGTTGCTATGGCACTGCAGAGGATACTTATGCATAGAATAAAAGAACTAGTGTAGTGTTTTGCTCAGTAATTCTTCACCCACAAACATTTCTGAATTCAAGAAGCATTTTGACACTTCTTTGTTAAAACATTATTTAGTGCTTTGCATTTTAGTCTAACTTTCTTAAGGCAAAATCATTTTAGTATAGATTTCTTTCCTTTTTCTTCTGCTTCTTTATAAATATCATGTGAAAAGTTTTGGATAAACTCTCTGGTTCCAATCCTGGAAGGGAGCGTGGGCGCTTCTGAAACATATTCATCTTTAACAGAATTCTGATTACTTTATAGTGAAAAGGAAAACACAAGTAAATATGTTAGAACCAGAGAGAGAAGGGTGGTTTCACTAATTCTGTATGGTAAAGCCATCTCAAAACTGAAAGGAATGGAATTACATGGCAATCTCGTGTGACCATGCATTTCTGTCATTGACTGCCAGTAAACTTTGTGTAAGTCCAGTTTGAGACTGGTGCATGAAGAGCTGTGGGATTTGGATGTGGCAAATCCAGTAGCCCAGATCAGATTACTTGCACTGAAATCACAAAAAAGGTCCTCAGTTATTTCTGTGCTTTATTGACAGTTGTGTAAAGAATAGATATTACTAAGTTTTACTGAGTCTGTACAAATTGCTTTTTTTTCTTCTACTCTGGCACACCTTTTTTGGTGGTAACATTTGACTCAAAGTTGAAAATATAAATTCAGGAAAAAAAATGTCTCCTCTGTTGAAATTTTTTCGCAAACCTAAGTAGCATGATAATCATGCTACTATCTGGTAACAAATGCAGATATTTTCTATAGTATTATGAAATTATATCTGTATTACAAGCTGTCGTTTATGTCAGTATTTCAGTCCTTTCTTAAAGTAAATGAGTACAATGTATTGACTCATCCAAGAGCCATCACAATACTCTTGATGCATGAAATGACTTGTGTGAACAATGGGAGCGCAGTGTGGTATGGATGTGGAGCAGACAACAAAATAGAGAATAGCTGAGACCACCAAGAGAATTCCCACTTGCCTCATTGCTCCAAAAATTAATAAACATGACAGGTGATACGTTTTGGCATAATGCTTACATTTTTTTGAAGAAGACATTGCATTTTTATTATATATCAGCTGGTGGTTGTTTATCGAAGACAGTTTTATTGGACATTTTAAGTCAGAATCATAAAATTTCAGCATTAGGCAGTATAGTGTTCTTCAGTATCTAAGTGGTTTTCAACATGTTTTCAAAAAGGATATTAAAAAGGAAATTCTGTAAAAAGAGAAGCATTGTTCATGTAAAGACTATGAAAAGCCTTTCCCCCAATAGGCTTTTCCAATTTCTATTTATTTTTTACTGTTAAGAGTGTACTGTGCTTTGTATGGATTATTTATCTTCATGTTCTAAGTATAAGATCTTCTTTTAAATTTTTAATAGTGTCAGTATTCAATTAACCTCCAGAACTTCTGTGGAGTGCAGTTTGAACATTTGAAGTATTGTCATCACAGATCTTTCTCAATTTTGTTTCATTTATTTCTCCCTTTTCCAGTTTTTCAACACGGTACTTTGGGATGCTCGAACCAGGAAAAAAAGTGTATTTGTGGAACAATTCTTTTCATGCTCTAGGACAAAATAATATGTTACACAGAGCTTACAGAAGTGTGTTGCACTGATGTTGTTATATCTCTGTCAACCTATCTGACAAGTTAGGGGGCATCAAACAGGATGTTCAATAAGACCTGTTTTCCAGATGTGTCCATTTTATCATATTCATCACATTTGCATTCTTTGCTTGCTATTTCTCTGCATGTTAGACTGAACTTGAAGTCCACAATCAGGTGAAATGATGTTTATTGTTAAACAGCTGAGAATCTAGGACCTAAAGCATTTTCTAATTAAGTAGCCAACATCATACAACTGTCTCGTTATTTAGAGCAACTACTCGCATGGATTAACCGTCATTTAAACTGATGCCAAAGGCAATTGACTGATGGTCTGAAATCTGAGAGAGATGTTTTCAAACCATTGTTTAAGGGGTTCTCAGACAGATGTTTTGAGCGTGGAATCCTTTGTAGATAGAAATAAAGCAATCATTCGAAGTTCAATGAGCTAATAATTGTTAAGAGGCACACAAATGTGAAGGCTATAGGGCAATAATTGGTGCCTCTGACAGCTGTCATAGGGAAGTATTATCAGTTGTAAGGGACACTTGCACATTCCTCCAATAATGACAGAAGGCTTTTTATGGTTCCTGGAATCTGTCCTCTTCCTCCTCCTTGTAAGAAAATTTATAAGAATTAGTAAAGAAGAGAATTTATGCTTTTATTTATTTATATATATATATATATATTATATATATATATATAGTGGAGAGAAGAACTGCTGATATTAGGATAAATGCAATCAATATAAGATTACTACTCCACTTTTGACTGTAGTGTTTGAAAAATGAATAGGCATCAATATTTAAATATGTAAACCAAACTGTCATTTGATATGAATTATTGGTATAACCTGCTGTTAGCAACATCTTTCACACAAGTTTCAGTGATATTATTTTTTGCTTCTTTGCTGGCATCTGGAAAACTTTAGGATTGTGATTATGTTTGTATTATATTTACATACTCTGTTGATCCACATGAGGCACTGGCTTGTATTCTCAGTTCCTCCTGACACAGTTTCTTGACAGCAAAGCATGATGCAAAAGAAATTGTTACGACGTGTAAGTTTATGCACTAGCCTTGTAGTCTATCTCAGTTTTATGTTTTGTTCATCATCCTGTCATACCAGTCCTCCTGCCAGAGCACCCTACAGAAGGGATTACAGTCAGCACCATTTCCTCTTTACAAGATAAGTGTTGTGCTAAACAACAAATATTTTCACAGAGCCAGCGTTTGCATGGAGCATGATCATTAACAGTTGTTCACATTAGGTTATCTTATTTTCTACTCCTAGTTTTTTATCAAAACAGTTGTGTGATTGATCAGATCTGTGTGATGATGTTCTGGTGGTGTTTGGATCAGATTTCTCATTTCCAAAAGTGCTGCTT
The DNA here is from genome assembly GCA_037305975.1 of Chrysolophus pictus. Taxonomy (NCBI): domain Eukaryota; kingdom Metazoa; phylum Chordata; class Aves; order Galliformes; family Phasianidae; genus Chrysolophus; species Chrysolophus pictus. The sequence goes on from CM074579.1 coordinate 16,159,620, forward strand.
TGCTATCTTCTTCACAACAAAAATACTGACATTCCAACTACCAGTGACTGTTAACACTCCAACTGCCAGTGAAGAGTTTAAGATTCATCATGTTCAGTGACTTTGTTTAAACTCACATGTATGTATTCTGTACCAATGCTCAAATTATTTCAAGGTGCTGCAAATGAATAATTTTTGTTTTGAATTCTAGTAAGCTAATTCTAAAAAATCCACACAACTGATTAACAATGAAAATGTTATTTCCACACAGACAACACAACTTAAAAATTTCTGTACATACCTTTTAATTAAAATTGAATTAAGTTTTCCTAACACATTGAAAATTAAATATAGTAACCTAAAGATAGATTTCATTGAGAAGAAATCAGCTTTAATCATTCTTTCGAAAGGGACAAGAACTCATTCTCTCATACATAGACTACTATTGTTCCGTTCTATTTCAACCCACACGACCAGAGAGAAAGAGTGTGCATGATCAGAGTTTCATAAAAAGGTAAAGCTTAAATTTTCTTCACGCTCTCTCTTTTTAATGCTCTTTGGGACTGAATCCATTAGGAGCCAAACAAAGCACATCTATGTTGTTGTCCCTACTGACTGTCAGCATACAGTACATTCAAATATTGCAGCCAGAAGGCGCTTTACAAAAACAGCTTTCAAGATGTGCTCTTGAAATGCATTTGTGTACTCATTATGCAGTGCTATCTTTTGTCAATGGGGAGTTCTGTAAATAAAGCACCAAGGTCTAATATTGCAGTATCTGATAGCAGTAAAATAAACAAAAAAGAATAACACTTTTTTTTTTAATACTTTCTAGTTTACAACTGTGACCAGTGCAAAAAAGAAAAAAGTGTAAGACTAGTATTTTTGCAAAACCTTGGAATATTTTAAGAAGCTTTGCAGGAGGGAGTGCAGTAGTTTGTTGTCAATCCTGTTACATTTATAATCTGCCATTTTAACTACTCTGTGTTTGGCTTGAGTGAAATAAATATCTTACCTCAGTATTTGTAGCGGTGAAGAATACAGCTGTGTGGAATTCATAGTCCTTTCTGTTCCAAACATCAGAGAATTGTTAATCCCAGAGTCCCACTGTGAAGTTGGTATAAATGAGTTTTTTGTAATCCAGATTGTATACATAAAGAAAACAGCATAAGTCCTTGAATATTTTGATGACATTCACTGAACTCTTGATGAAAGTTTGAGGTTTAAACAGTGTACTGGACCATCCTTACTTTTGAAACATATTTTTCTGGCTTCAAAAACAGCATTTGCCATTTATAAAACTCTTACTGAAACATCAATGTTTTCTTCCAAATATAGTGGAAAAAATAAATGGATAAATGAAAAAGAAAAAGCAGCATGTATTTGTTCGAAGCGCTGCTTTAACAAACAAGTTGGAAAGCTGGCTGTTACTTCCAATATGGCATTCTAAGAAAAAGGTACTGTTATTTATATTTGTAAAACATTAGCATGCAGTAAGTGCAGATCATTAAGTAACACTACATCTTCAGAATATTGAGTCACGTTAAAAGAAACAAAACAAAAACAGGTGCAGCACTGTACTTTGACTTTTCAGAAAAATGCTTTCTTGAAGGTACTCACCTCTTAACTAGTTTAAGAAGGAAACATTCTGATAAGATGAACTTCTTTTGTACAGTCAGCGTTCATTAGGGATCTCACAAAGGTGGACTGCTTTTGCTGCATTCACATGAGTGAGTCTAAGAGGACACGAATAGCCCCCTCGCTTTTCAGTGTTGCAGCCCCATTTTTATACTCTGTAAATGTGCTTTTACTGAACCTAACAATAATATCTACTGGAGGCTGTCTTACAACTGGGCATTGAACTTCCCTTTTTCAAACTTTTGTTGGCGGGACACTGGTTTCTGGATTGCTATTCTGTTAGCATGATGAACTAATTGACCTAGCAGGACTCCCTGTGGAATTGCAGCTTCTGCTTAGATCATCAAGAGTACAATTTGTTGTTTCATTTCCTCTTCGAGTCCCATCAGGGAAATTGAATTGTGAAAAGACTACCTACTGGGAGCATTCAGTCCTCATGACTGAATAAGTAACTTTATTTATTTATTTTTTTTTTTTGGTACTGTCTTAATTAACAACAAAAAAGAGACTTTGTTATGAGGGAGTCTGCTGTGATTCTGATACAGATGACTAACCACGGTTATAGAGGCACTTGATCCACACGGCCTCCTGGAGGCTGGGGGCCCCATGCAGGTGCAAAGTTAACACAAAGCTTCAACAAGCTCTAAGTGCTTCATTCAGGAGAACTTGTCAAGTGTTACTAGACCATCACCAAGCCTGAAGTCCACAGGTATTAACCGTTTAGCAAAAACATTCCAGGGTGAGAGGTCTGGCTTGTCTAGACTTTTAATTAAGAACATTAATTAATGTTAATTGCTCAGAGTCATTTGTACTTATCTGTGAAAAGATAACGGCCTTTCAAGTGACATGGTAAGACAGTGATGTGATCTTATGACTAAAAACAGTGCCTGGGGCTTTTTACTAGCGAGACAAAATTTCTACTTTTCTTAGTTATCAAATTCCTTGGCTCTATTCTGATAAAAAAATGCTGAAAATAAATCCGTTTAAATTTTAATTTTACACTACCATACTTATTTTTCCCTAGTCTTTTGTAATTCCCTTTTGTTTACATGTGAAAAAGAGTGATTTGTATAGCTCAAAGGAAACATTTCTAGCTTTTTCTTAAGGAAGCAGGTGAATGCGTTCTTATTTTTGAAAGTTTAATGTTGACAAGCTTTCTCTGGGAACTAAGATCGAAAAGAAACTTATAAGAAAAATAATAATGTAGAAAGCACTCTCATTCTTCAGCAAAAATGTTCTTTGTATTCTCTATTGTGAAATTTAGTATTTCGAAATAATAATGACTTTGAAATAATAATGGCAGATTTACTGCAGGCCCAGCAAGGATGACTCCAGAGGGGCTCTACGCACGATATTCAAATCTGTCTTCACAGTAAAATGAAAGTCACAGAGAGGAAGCAAATTTTATATTCATACAACACAGGTTCATGCTACTAAGTCTCTATGTATGAACTTAAATGATTTTATGATGTTGTGTGGTTTGGAATTCTGTGCTGATATTTAGAGGTTCTGTGACTCATGCCAGTATAAGTAACAAGATATCCCCTGCAGCTCCCTGAAGGAAAGCTCTTCCTTCATCGAAGACAGATCCTACCCCTATCAATAGAAAAAATAGCAGGCATTTTTATTTTTTGCTTCTGTGTCTGAATTTGGATCTTGCTAATGCTACATGAACTTTAGATAGTGAGATAGACTTTAGAAGTGAGATAAGACTTTCATTTTGGCCAGAAAAATCTAAAACAGAGGCAGCATCTTTGAAGTCCTGTTCCTCTCATTATTTACTCTCACTATACATTTTTATTGTCTTTCCATTTGATTTCTGAATGCTCTCAGCTTGCCTGTTGTCGTAAGGCTGAAGTTCAGAGTGTCAGCAGTTGTGCTGAGGGAAGGAGCAGTCACTGGGGCAATAGAGCAGCATGCTCCAGCAGCGCTGGGATGGTGAGCAAGGCAAACTTTTTCAACTCTGGAAGGGTCTTAGTTTTTGAATAATTCTGGAGAAGATAAAATACAACTTTCTTCAAAGGCAGTGTATCAAAAGAGGTTGCTTCCAGTGTCATTGCATGTTGGTCATGGCTTAAAATTAAATGTGCTTATTTGGATGTTATAGCATGAGTACTGTTTGCAGAAATTTGTAGCTAGCCCTTTTGCTGGTTTAGTGTTCATTCTCTTTCACTTGAATTGTTGGGTTACCTCTATAAGACATATAATTCAAAGCAGAGATGCATCAGAAAATTTATGTGGCTAAAAATGCTGGAAATCTCTCTGTTAGGCAGGAGACAGGATTAGAATTTTGTTTTGTGTAATTTAGTGATGGCTGTGGTGCATGGTGAATGGTTTTTCTTTAATTGCTCATGATTGCAAATAGGTACACCTGTTATGCTGAATTTCTGTTCCTCTCTAAATACCCTCTAATGGTGTAGTACATAGCTCTTGGTGTTAGACCAGTTCCTCTGTATTTGGACCTTTTGGCTAAATAGTTCCAATTTGTGGTATATACAAGGATCTGTACATACAACGCACAGAAAAGCATTCATTTAAAAGGATGGAAATATCAGAGAAGGTAATATTTGGCCACAATGAATGAGTTCTACTGTGCCTGAATTTCACAGAATTGCACATGGACCATTAATCAAGTTCCCTATTAAAAAAATAAAAAACAACAACCAAACAAAAAAAACCCCACCACCTAATATTTTCTTTGTGTTTAAATGGTATTACACAGAATATATAGGGTTTTTTTGTCTTTCATGTAAGCTACAGATCTTGCAGAAATTATGCATATAGAAAATGACACTGATAAGTGCAATTTTAATGTAACTAGTGGATCTTTTGTATTAGAAAATTCACCGATGTGAATATTAGTATGCTTCTAAACGGGATAAAGCATCTTTTTCAGTATGAAAGTATTTTCCAAAAGCACATTCAGGTGTTATTTATTTATCTATTTATTAAACTCTCAATTCTTGCTGCTGGGAGAGGAATTTCTTGGTGTTATAGAAAAAGAACCTCAAACCATGTATACTTTGGAACCTATAAATACGCTCTTGCGCACGCACAGAAAATTTTTCTCCACTATTTGCTAAAATTCAATATTGATATGTGCAAAATATTAAAATTTTAGAGTGACTATTGAAACTGATTTTTTAACTCTTGGGTTTTTACCAGAGATTATCACAAGTATATAGATTGCTCCGAAAGTAATGTCTCCTGTTTATTTATATGAAAGCCACAATCGATACAAAGAATACAATAGCACACCTTGATAGAAGGAATTCTCAGCTACTAAACTATTTTTCAACATAGTCACCACATTTGGCTATTCATTTTCTCCAGTGATGAACAGCAGTCAACATGCCTAAAAATCTACGTGAGCAGAGGTGGCACACTGTTGCCACTGCTGAAATGTACCACCCACTGCCTCACTGCACTCACATCCACTGTTTGGTCTCCATCAATGTTCAGCAAGCATCAATGAATATCTATGGCTGTAATGCTTTCCACATGGAGGAATTCAGTTCCACACCTTTGCTTCATACACACTTTCCTGTCAGACACCATTTTGTCATAGAATCACGGAAGGGACCTCTGTAGGCCATATAGTCCAATCCCCTGCAATGAACTGGGACCCCACAGATAGATCAGGTTTCCCAGGGCCTTATCCAGCTTCACCTGGGAACTCTCCAGGGACATCAAAACTCCCCAGGACATCAAGCACAACTGTAGGAACCTGTTCCAGTGCCTCACCACCCTTCTTTTATTCCTTATATCTAACTTAAATCTACCCTTCCTGAGCTTGAAGCCATTTCCTCTTGTTCTGTTGCCACAGACCCTGCTAAAGAGTCTGTCCCTTTTTATCCTGTAGCTCTGTTTAGGTAGTGAAAGGCTGCTATCAGGCCTTCTCCAGGATGAACAGCCCCAGCTCTCTCAGCCTGTTCTCATAGGAGAGGAGTTCCATTCCATGGATCATTTTTGTGGCCCTTCCCTGGATGCTCTCCAACAGGTCTATGTCATGGTATGCCTTTCTGCTGTCATCTGTCATGTGGCAACAACATGTGACAAAAAGTCTTCCTCCATGTCAAGAGTCACGCATATTTTTGCCTGTATTCCTTATTAGTTGTATAAAAAGCTTAATTGTCTCTACTTTGTGTGTTGCCAGATAAAACAAATTATCATAGTTTTCGGGCAGATAGATAAGCAATCCAAAATACTCCTTTGAGATCTACAGCTTCAATGGCTTAGTCCACTGAAGAACTGTTATGCATTTGAATGTAGAGTGATATCTTTAAAGCATTCAAAGCATTGTTGATCCTTGACAGTCTGGGCATGACTTCTCTTGGTAAAAATTCGGAAAGCCCTCTTGTTGCTCAGAGTTACCTTGGCTCTGCCCATCTCAAGTCATCGTATTTCAAATATATCTGCATGTTCTGGAAAGTCCTAACTGAGAGTCTGGTTAGCGGTTCTGCACTGTATCTAATTAAAATCTTGTACGTCACTTCTGCATTGAACCACAGAGACGTTTCCCTTTTTGCAAGTTAATTCAATCTATATGCTGCATTCAGCAGAGGTGGGTTATAGAGATGCCAAACTACAAGAAATCTTAAATATGGGAGGCTATGATAAGCATTAATGCTGTTTGCAGATACATTGGCATTTTCAGAACCTTTTTGTTACTATTGCATTTTGTTTTCCCTGGTTCAGGAGACATATGTTGATGAAATTCTGATATAATTGTGCTTCATTTTATGCCCATTATTTTCAGGTGCCAGGATAAGTGGAGCTAAAACAGTACAAAGGAAAAGTGCAGGCAAATACTTGCTATTGTATAAGAACAGACGTTAATATAAATAATGCTATTAAAAAATCTAGTACACTTACACACACTTTGGTTTTGCTGCCAAAGAATTTCATACTCAATTTTCTTTTTCTTTCCCTTTTACATCAGATACTTTGATCAAAGCAGGCAGCTTGCCAAATAACTTTTTATCTTATAACAGAGAAAGTAATGTAAAATGTGAAGTAATTAAATTTGAAGGACTCATAATAAGGTGAAGAACTGTATTCAAGAGGTGCTGTGAAATGAATTATATATGCGTGTTCATGGGATACTTGGACTGCCTTCTGTGGCAGGTATTTGTGTTTCTGTAAGGTCAATATCAGTAATAATGAAAGTTGCCACCTCTTTTTTCGGCTTGGATGTTTAATGTTTCCTTTCTTTATTTTTATAGCGGCACTGTTGTGGATTGCTATGCTGCTGATTTGAAAAAGAGGTCAAATGGGAAAGGATCCTTTATAATACATAGAAAAATGTATTAAACGTTACAGCCTCCTTTCTTATAAAATCTTTTTAATGTAATTTTACATTCCTCACCTACTTGTCTGTAAAGAAAGATTGCCTTCCTGCTAAAAGAAAGGTATGATGTAACTTTTTTTTTTAAGAAAAAATTTTGTGTGAGGGGTGATGTGTCTGAGAAGACTTTTAACACACTACACAGCCATCTGTACAATGTAGCTTGTCATTACTGGGCTCTGCTTTTTACAGCATTCTGCCTCAGGAAATTCTAAAATATTTGCATAGAGAGCGTTAATAGTAACTTGCATCCTGATGTTGTATTTGTGTAATTCTGAAGTGAGTCATCTGTATGCAGAGCTAGCTGAATTCCTCTAATTGTTTCATCCTGTGTTTGATACGAAAGATATGAGAGTCTTTCAAGACAGAGGAAATCCCAAATAACTGACCTCATGATTAACTACAAGTTATTTCTCAGCTCAGAATTGCCTTTCCCTCTTCCACCTCAATGAGGCATTTTTCTTATTAAAAATATGTTTGGAAATAGAGATGATTTCACATGGAAGATGAAGCAGGCATCAGTTGCAGTAAGATTTTACTACACTGTCACCCATCCTGTTTTCTCAATTTAGTCAAACTGAAAGTTCAGTTTTGATGGATTTTGTCGTCTTAGCTTGCTTGCTTGTTTTTCTGGCTGAGCAGTGCACCCTGTGAGGAGTCAGCCTTGTTCCCCAGGTCTTCTGTCTGTCTGGTAGAAAGCCATGCCTTGCAGTCAGTAAGTGGCACTGGAAGGAGTTTTTTGGGGTTGCAGCACTACATTCAGTAAGTCTTTTGAGATCTGTCAGAATAACTTTTGCAGTCATGGTGTCTCCATTCAGATGTACACAGTCTGCATAGACAAGGAGGTTTTTGACCAACACCAGGGAGTGCAATCTTCATAAATAAGTTTTGCATAGGTGCTTTTTTATTGTTAGTTGATCGCAATTTGAGTGTACCTGAATCTAGGCAAAATAAGCAGCCAGCCTTGGACCATTCCATTGTAATGATCTGCTGATTTTTATTCACTTCTATGAACATTTCAAATACTTAGTCAAATCTTACATACCAAACCCCAAAGTAATTTTAAGTGTTGTATTAGTACTTAAATGCTTAATATAGAGACAGTTGGGGTTAGGCTTTCATAAACAAATAAAAGCAAAGTACCAGGCATTATTGATCTAGAGATGATGAGAAAGACAGTTTCTAAGATTGTTGCAGCTTTTTAAGTTGGTGTGTAATGATTTTTTGACAGGATTGAGAAAATAATAGATTTAGAAGTGGAGGGGAGAGATGCAAAGGCAAAAGGAGCTTAAAAGTTTGTTTCACTACCTCACAGTGAGTTGGCACCCAGAAAATTCTCGTTAGCTGATTAACGTGAAGAAGGTACGGTATCTCTTTAGGGAGATGCAGTTCCTGCAGATACGTGCACCACTCAGGCCAACAGAAGTAGTACCACAAGGCTTCACTGTCTTGTAACTCCTGTGCATTTGGTAGACTGCTCTGTACTTCTGAAACTGTGCTATCACCATGTCATTGATTAACTGGTGTTTCAAACTGATTGGATAAGTTACTCAGATAAGCATTTTAACAAGATTAATTTAAATTCCTCCTTCTATACTGATAGAATTTCAGTACCTCTTTTGCATCTTTACCTGGATTTGCATTTTTCTTTTTCAGTTGTCAAGAAAGAATTTCAATACCAATTTTACTGTACATGTGTTAAACTGCACATTCACTTGAGTTAGCTCTGGATGGTTACCCGTGCAAGGGTTTGACATAGCCAACTGCAATTTGAACTTATTCTTGTTACCTTGTGGAAAGGATCAGCTTAAGAAAAGGGATAATTCGGTACCTGGGCCTTCAGGGCAAAGTGTGTGGTAGTTGAGGTGCTGTAGTATGACACAGAGGAGGGTTTAAATCCCAACCATCCTTGAGATTTCTGGCACAAACAACTTTAATTTCCCTTGCCCTTGTTTTGTCTTTACCTTTTTTCTCTCATCTGCCTGTTTGCCTCTGAATCTCCGTCTTGCTGTGCATTTCTTATATGATGCCAGGCTGTCACTGCTGGCTACAGGTGGAAAAATAACATTATTTGTAAATGATAAATTGATGTTAGCAGAAGCTATTTTAGTGTTATGTTTGAAATACAAAATATAGGTACAGATATGTTATGGATCAAGACCACCCAATGCAGTAATTTTCAAATGCCAGTGATTGTGATTGAAGACAGTGTCGTCTTCAAAAAGGGGAGGAGGAGCATGAAGGGAAAGCAAATGATTAGCCGAATTCTAATTTGGATATAAATGAATAATTTTAAAGCTGTAATTCAGTAGCCAGGCTAGTATTTCTGTCTGTCTACCAAATAACCTACCAGCAATGGTCTATAAACCATTAACTCATATTTGTACTAATCCAATTCCAGGTGCACACTGTATATTTTTCTAGTAATAAATGTTAAATAGTGTATATTTTAAAAAGCAGTGTGTGTCCTAGCATTCTGGGTAGGAAAAAAGAACTCATAAATTTTTGTCCTGGCACTGATGTTGATTCACAGCATTGCTATGGGCAAGTCGCTTAACTTCTGTCTGTGTTTCTTTAGCCATAAAATAGAAATAACAGTGCTTATTTTCTTGCTTCCCACAGGAGTTGAAAGAAATTTTAACATTTGTGTAACTCTTCAGAGAATGTTAATTTAATGGCCATTTAAACTTTTAGCTGTGTCCAAGATAAACATGCCCAACACTATTTTTAAAGAAATTATTTACAACAGTTTTACAAATTTATTCTGTTTGATATTTTACCAAAGTAGTGGTCTTTTCATGGTAATATATAAAGTATGGTGTTTCCTTGTAAATAAGAAAGCTAATTAACTCAAGGGAAAGAATGAACAGGAAACTATTGAATGGAAAAAAATCACAGGAAAATGGAGGAAAAAAACCAACAATTTTTTTAAAATTTAAATATTTAAATGCATATACTATGATTTCAAGGGATTATGAGTGTACAGATCATTGTGTATGGTCATATACAAAAATTAACAGTGTGTTTTAGAAATTTGTTTTCATTTGATGAAAATAACATTCCTATTTATGCAGATTTTCAAATCTGCATAATTACTTTGTGCTGACTTCTTTCCTGAAATTTATATTAGTACTGAAGAAGTTAGCTTTATTTGTAGCTGTGGATGAGGACAGGAAGAGAAAGAAGATTTTGTAACCTTCATGTGAAATGTGACTTTTGGCACAAGAGTACAGTAGCAGTTTGAGGTCTGCATGCGTATGTAAATAGTAAAGGAAATTATCAGTAAGATGTCACAAGTGGTTGTAGGTTGAAAAATTTGGTCTTGAAAATTATATTGGAATGAATGAGTGTTTCAAATGCTTGAGAGGACATGAAAGAACACGTTGAGCAAGCAGACTTACATCTTGAGTGGGAAGGCCTCCAGATGACACCAAGAGAGATTACCACAATTGTTGGCCTCAGAATAATTCACCTATGTTAAAATTAACAGCTTTACTATTGAAATCAGACTTAGAATCTGTATTCTGCAAGTCAGAATGTCTGGTAGTGTTACCACTGAGAGGTCGACTTCAGCATAAGCTTTGTGAGATGATCTGTAGCAACTTAAAGTTAGTTTCTAGGTTTGCATACTTCCAAAGCTTGAGAATGTGAGGATAGGAAAATGTGGATTTGGTAGCTGAAAATTGGTGTTGCAACAAATTGGCTAGGAGAACTCTAGTACTTGTAAGGTTATTAGATTTCAGGGAATAAAAATTTGGCAAATACTAAAACACACACCAAACAGCAATCATTGGAAAGACTGACATTCATTGTTGTCAAAGAAATACTTGTGTTTTAAAAATTACTAAAAGTTGAATGTATTAGTAAGTGTAGTGCTACAAGATAGTGACAGTCTTCTGGGGGAAAAAAAATTGGAAATGATGAGGAGGCAGCCAGCATGATTTGTTGAAAAGACCTCAGTTGAGTGGAAAGGCAATCTATTCCGTTAGTTTTGAAGAGTCTGTAAAAAAGTCTGTATGCTTATGTTTTTATGTCTTAGAAGAGTTTCTGAAAACATAAGGATTAGAAAATTGAAATTGGCTTTCAAAAGAGATGTTGTAAATATTCTTCTTTCATCCTTTCCAGTAGTAGAGATTTGTCAAGTTATGTCCTGTTATATCTGCACAAATCCAGGCACACAAGAATTACTGAAAACAGTTCATTCCTGTTACTAAAATTAGAACAGAAACAAGATGAGGTATAAGATGCTGAATACTTGGTTTCCTTATTCTGTTGCTGTTAGGGGAAGAAAAACAAAAAGGTTATAGAAATTTTGGAGAAAAAAATTGAATTACCAAGAGTACTGTACTTGCAAAGATATGTGTATATGCCTAAAATTAACTGCTGTGTGGCAGCTGCAGATGAGAGAATAATATCATGTTTCTGTTGAGTTCAGTAACAGAAGTCCTGCTGTGTGTATACAATTAATTACTTCAATTACTTTCAGAAAAAAATCAAACATCTACCAACAAGGTTCAATATGAGAGCTTTCTGCAATTTGGATTAAGGATATATTTTAATGTTTTGCTATGTCAAAGTCTACTTTATCTGCTGCTATTTACATTTAGCATAGCATTATATTCTGTTCACTGATTGTGGGAAAGGATATAGGATGATGGGGAATTTGAGAGGAAACAAATAGTGCTGGAAAAAAAAAAGAAAAAGGGAGTGGGGAGAAAGTGCTATGAATTGAGTTGCATATATCTTGTCAACTAACAAGCATTTCTAAAGCTATCAAGTAATCAGATGGAAGACCTGACCTGATTTTAAGAGCACTGAACACCAGCTATTCCTATTGACTTCAGAGACAGCTGCAGGTCTCAGACACTCAATAAGTGATTGAAAGCCATAGCTGGGCACCTGTGTGTCCAGCACTCCCTTGAGTAGACATTTGTACAGAAATAATCAAACTAGCAAATCACATTTAAGTCTCTTTTTCCACAACACTTTATTTCCTCATTAAGGGCAAAATCTTTTAAAACTACTGAAATTACTGGGGTTAAAAGAAACACTCCACTTTCATGAACAAATTTTATTTATTTTCTACAGGTTTTCTATAATACTTCATTTAACTCTTAAGTGATGCTTGGACACTTGTTCTAAAACAATTCAATTAAAAGGAGAAGCAAAGATTTTCTTATTTGCCAAACTTAGGTGCAGATGGTCCATTTTGAGGATCACATGGAGAATGTGGCATCTCTCTAACAAATCTGAGAAGAGGCAAGTGCATCTGGCCTCACTTCCACTCTCTTTTGTAGTCACTGAAAATGCCTAGTTCTCCCTTTAGAAAAACAATGTTGCTTATCTTGCTGAAAACAGGAAACCTTTTAATCCATTAAAAGCTGGAGAGAGTTAATTTATTTTTATTTTTATTATTTGATATTAAAGAAATACAAAGATCTCCAACACTTGGCAATTCGTGTTGGAAGCTCGAAGTGTACAGGCACACAAATAACACTGTCAAAGAGCAGTCTTGATTTTCTTCACAGAAGTGTTTAAGAAAAATGAAATTGTCCTGAGAAGATTGATAAGTTCCACATGCTTTCAGTTTTTCAGTCTGTTTTCTTTGGTAGATGTGGTCTGAGAAGTTACTGGCATTTAAGTTGATCTGTGATGAATAGTAGTTAGAGAAAACAAAAATCTTCAAATGTAGAAATAGTAAGACTTGGGCACTACATTGTTCTTTTAACAAGATACTAATGTTAATTAGTGTAATATGTAATACGTTAGCTGACTTCCCAGGAAGAGGCAGCTCACATATGTTGCTTCCACCTTCAGGTTAATTTATCATGGTCATGATTCTGGGTAAACAAAGGCAGAGAAATATTAAACAGATTTGATTCTGCATTTTTTTTTTTCCCTCAGACGAAGAAACAAGTTGCATTAAGCATGTTTTTCTGTGTACCAGGATGAAAGTCCTAAATCTGAGGTGAGATAAAAGTGCATGAAAGTGGTCTAACGGTCCTTTTCAGCTGTTACATTCCATGAAAATAAACGCTGTAAAGTCAAAAGAAAAATGAAAATCAGTCTTTGCAAAGTATTGATTATTTGTATAATCAAATAATCAAAAAACTGTCAGGTTTGGAGCTCCACATTAGGAAATGATTGCACCCTCATGGTAAGGAGCTGGAGCACGTGAAGCAAAAGGAATTGGATCTGTTTGGTGAAGGGGGAGACCTTGTTGCTGACAGCAACAACCTGATGGAGGATACAGAAAAGGTGAAGCCATGCTCTTCTCAGAGATGACCAGTGATAGGAGAAGAGATGAAAGAGCAGTTGGAATCCAAAAAATTGGAAAACAAATACCATGACAGTGGTTGAATGCTGGAGCACGTGCCCAGGCTGTTGTGCAATCATTTTTCCTGGAGGTGTTAAAGACCTAGCACAGCATAGTCATGAGCAACCTGATCTGATTAAAATTGCTCCAATTGCAGGGACTTGAGACTTCTGAATTAACCCTTCTAGCCCAATGGTAAGATAAATAATGATAAATAAAAAAACCCTGCATTGGCTCAGTGCATTGTCTTCTAACTCATTTCACTTCAGTAAAGAGAAGTCCTCATCTGGCAACTAATTTAAAATAACAAATCCTAAAGTAAAATCTATTAATATTGCATCAGGACTTTTTTTTCTGTGTACATCTCACCAGGAATTAGGTCACTGTTGCTTCCACAGCTCCCCTGTTTATATAGATGATTGCCAGAAACCCGTATGTTCATATTCTTGTCTATTCTTTGAAGGTATGTTGTTCAGTATCTTCAGAATATAGAGATACTGTGTACTAGGGTAGGTAAACTTTGTTCAAGATAATATTGACAAGCTGTATAATGAAGAAACCATTATGTATGTATGTAGTATGTATTTCTTTCCTTTTTTCCCTGGGCTATTGAGGCCTCAGATACATAAGCATCTTAGTTGCTTAAGGTACAAATTAATGTACAGTAAGTAAGTTTAAATAACAAAGATTAAAGATTCTGTCAATGTCATTTCTGTTCTCAAACAAATTCTGTTTTCAAAACCCCTCCTTTAACTCTTAGAGAGTATTCAGCTCTTCTTTGACAGAAATTTCCTTTATTCCTACGGAAGTCAATTTGCGGGCAGTTTTAAAGGCTTTGCTAATCTCCTTCTGTGTAATTGTGTTTATAGGTAAGCAGTTTTGTGAACGACATAAATTATTTATTATATAGAACCTAAAGCCAAAAGCAACCTAGAAGAAAATTGGAATAAATGCACTTATGGCGAAAGAGTGGCTTAGCAAGGACCATAACACATCAATTTGAATGAATCAATTTGAATGAATTATATATATTTTAAGTAGTTCTGTTTGGGCAGATTTGAAATAGAAAAAGAATAAGAACTGTAAATTTTCAAGGGTGCTCTCTCAAGAAGGAAGATACTTTAGAACTATGACACGCTCAGTACAAGCCTCCTAATGCATCTGTATATACCACAAAATATTCTATATGATTAGGTGGTGGTGTTGGACGTGAGCCTACATCTTCAGAGCTGCACTTCAGTTGTTTTTTTCTTCATTAACTTAGAATGCATGTGTGGTGCTTTGCGAAAAACATACCATTGCAATTCAGAGTCTGTGAGCTGTTGTTAATATAGGCTTTTGAGTATACAATATAAAGTATAGCAAAACTGTAAAGCTGTATTTTACAGTGCAGAATCATTATTCTTAAATTATGAAATTCTGTATTTTCTTTCCCAAAGTCAAGTCTTTGTCATCTGGAACCATTTGATCAATTTATGAGTATGTAAGGGTTGCCTCTTCTGTACTTAGAGCAAGGCTGTTCCCTACATTACTTGACACTAGTTATGTATTCACTGCCTCATCAAGAGGCAAGAGATCTTTGAAACTGTGTAGTATGACCATCATTTGAGAAGCACAGTGCCTTAGTTTGTATCTTACAGACTGATTAATCTTATAGGAAAAGGAGTATAATCTGAAAAAAATCTGTCAAAGTAGGCACTGACACTACTGGAATTGATACAATGAGTCTATGGAGTATAAATGAGAAACAAATTTGAAAATCAGAAGTTTAGGCTTCATTCAGCACAGAAATTGATATGGAAGGACAAGGACAGTACACAGCCCAGAAGGTGTTAAGAATTTTTTATTTAGAAACTACTTCTGTAATCTTTGGCTAGTAAGATGGATGTGTTATTTTTTATTTCCAATAAATGGTCATATGCCCACTTGCAAATCTAAAATAAATTAACGATCAGTACTTCTGTAAATTCACATATGTGCATAAAGGATGTAAGTTTGCTCAGCCAAAGAAATAACTGCTGTGGCTTCCAGGGATTGGCAATGAAATGCTCACTTTGAATACTTGGCATAATACTATTTCCTGTTCTTTGAAGGCATTAGCAATACTCATGGTAACTGTGGTAATGTAAACCTATTATAATCCTAGGATTCTCAGCCTTCTAGTTTTTGGCAGCCATGTCCAGATGATGAATGTTTTGATTCTGGAAGTGAAAGATAGAGGCTAATTATACAAAGCTTGATCAGAACTTCTGCTCAACCAAACCTTCCAATCACTACTTAAGATTATTCATGTCCAGTTTACAAGAAGGGCTCTGAAAGACAGGTGTAAGATAACCTGCTTGTGACTGACATTCTGGGGGGTGATAAGGTAACTTAAACTTTTTTTGACATATGCTTTGGTATAGATAAAGATGGAAGCATATTGTAGAAAATGGTTTTAAATAAAAAATGAAATCAAATGCATGTGAACTTTTTTCTTTGGGCAGGTAGAGAACTGAGAGGTCTACAGCTACTTGGAAATCTACTTTTATAATTAATGTATGAAATATTTTAGTATAGTTGCCTAGTGAGATAAGAATTGACTTAATCTATAGAACAGGTCAGTGAGTGGCATCTTGAAAGTGTCTGAAGGCAAGAAGGGCCCTACAGAGGAATCTGGACAGGATGGATTGCTGGGCTGAGGTCCACGTGATCAACAAGGCCAAGTGTCAGTTCCTGCACTTTGGTCACAACAACCCCATGCAGTGTTAGGGCATAGTGGCTAGAAGACTGCGCAGAGGAAAAGGACCTGGGGGTGTTGGTGGGTGCTCAGCTGAACATGCGTTGACGGTGTGCCCAGGTGGCCAAGAAGGCCAATGGCATCTGGGGTTTATCAGAAACAGTGTTGGCCGCAGGAGGAGAGAGGTGATCTCTCCCCTCTTGGCACTGTATGACCGCATCTCAAGAACTGTGCAGTTTTGGGCCTCTCAATACAAGACAGATACTGAAAATCTGGAGCATGTCCAGAGAAGGGCAACAAAGTTGATGATGGAACTAGAGCACAAGTCTTATGGGGATCAGCTGAAGGAACAGGGATTATTTAGACTGGAAATTAAGAGGCTCAGGGGAGGTGTTATTGCTCTCTACAACTATCTGAAATGAGGTTGTGGCAAGATGGGAGTTGGTCTCTTCTCCCGCATAACTATGGATGGAATGGCCACAAGTTGCACCAAAGCATGTTCAGGTTGGATATTAGGAAAAGCGTCATCTCCGAGAGAGTGGACAAGCACTGGAATGGTCTGCCCAGGGAGGTGATGGAGTCACCATCCCTGGACATGTTCAAGAAAGGTGTAGATGTGGTACTAAGGAAGATGGATTAGTAGGCAAATAGGTGGTAGATGGACAGTTGGACTGGATGATCTTAGAAGTTTTTTTCAACCTTTATGATTCTATGATTTTATTAATTTAGATCTGAAAGCATTTATCTCACTGGTGGGAAAAGGAGAAAAAACTTTTGTGAGTTTACGGGTATATGGTTCAACAGTCAACATTCTCTCCTCTTAGTAGGGGAGCATGAATCTTCTCTCAATTGGTATT
This sequence comes from Chrysolophus pictus, assembly GCA_037305975.1. Classification (NCBI taxonomy): domain Eukaryota; kingdom Metazoa; phylum Chordata; class Aves; order Galliformes; family Phasianidae; genus Chrysolophus; species Chrysolophus pictus. The sequence continues at coordinate 16,176,476 of CM074579.1, forward strand.
TTAACTTTGACAGTCTAAAGATTTTCTTAAGGATATTGTGTTAGTCTATTCTGACTTTCCATATGTATTCCACCTTTGTATGTACCCTACAAGGAGTAATGCAAATTTCAAATATGCTAATAATGTATTAAAAAGTCTTATTTATCATCTGGAAAGCTGTTCTGATTTTAATATTTTAAACCCATTTTTGAACACACACACACATATATATATATTGTTCTGTATGTAGGCCATATTTATGTAGATACACAAATATTTATACATATTTACATATATTAAACAAACAGTTTATGTTGTTCCAATGCATTCAGAGAAATGTTTTTTCAGTGAAAAAGAGTGGAGCTCATTATCCTGTTAAACCTTTTGTTAGTCAACAATTTTGGCCAAGTTGGCTTTCACACAAAGCCAATTTTGTAAGAAGAACAGAAGATAACTACTTTCCAAGTAGCTTTAATTATAAATATAACTAACCCATGGCTTTCTAGTCATTTTGTTCAGCCTTCCATCTCTTGCTTACCATTTCCTCTTCAAGTTCAGCTTTAAATTCTCCGGGATAGTAGTCATATGCTTTTGCACAGTAGTTTTTTGCAAAATAGAAATAGCTCTGATTTAAGGTTATGAAGTGCTTGTAGTAAATAAAAATAGGAAAACAATACGGTTTTATAATAACTTTGGCTTATAAGTCGTCTCTCAGAATGTACATATTCCACAATTTCAGAGTGACTTATTAGTTATTGTCAGCTTGCTGACAATGTTCTCTCCATGGTTTTGATAGATGCTGTCAAGACAGATACGAGGCAGTATTTTGTGCCTAGCTCATGAGGGAAATAGTCAACAGGAAAATATTTCCTACATTGCAGAGCTTCTGTGAGGTTAAAGTCATCAATGTTTTAAACACATTTGAGGATTATTAGATAAGGGGCACTATGCAAGTGTGAAGTAATAACATATGTATGTGTACTCAAAATGTAAAATATATTAGTGTAGTTCTGTTTAAATTAACTATCTTACATATGTTAACTATTTTCCATGGGGAAATTAATCTTCGTTTCCATTCTGCACTGGCATGAATTTTAAATTTTATTTAAGTTAAGATCTGATGAGTATTCTCTTCCTGAATTAAAAATTTGCTTTTAAATAGTAAAATAAATCCTTGTGGAATATTATTTTTGGAGAATAACTGTGAAGACTGTTAATAATGGCCAGGAAAGACTTTGGAAGTCTTACTGTTATTTTTAGGGACAACTCTTTGTAATAGGGAAAATAATACTAAAAGTGTTGTGTAATTTAGTATGGAAATTTATAGTTTGACTCAGTAGGAATTTATTACAGATTTCCTTGCTACCTGCTTTCATTCCCACTTTGATATATGAGGAGGCTTTCTGTCAGCTCAGAGAGCTGCTTTGACAGCTACATTTGAATGATTTCCATGGAAAGTTTTACGAAGGGGCGTATAGGTTTTTCCCCATTTTCCTCTCCTCCATTTGCACCCGTGGGAAAGGGAGAAGGGAAATCTCAGCAACACAGTGAAGAATTGAAACTGGAACTTGTAGGGAAAAGTGTCAATTCTAAATAAGTTTCTCGACTTAAAAGATCATGAGCCTTTTGAAAAGAGTAGGGGGGGGCTTGTAAGCATCTTCCAGCCCGTTCTTACTTCTGAGCACCTGGTACTCATGGGGTTTTCCATCTCTTGCTTGAGAGAACTTCTCTTTTGGCCTTAAAATCCACAGCCTTGCTCAAAGGCCATCACTCCTTTTTCTCTTTGTTCTGTGGTCAAGAACAGTCTCAAATTAGCCCTCCAGGATAAGTCTATCTGTCTCTCTCTCTCCTTTTAACGTGGTTTCCTTCTGAATTTACTCTCCATGCTTTCCTATTAAATTCCTTTTGACAAGTTGCTTTCAGCCAATTACTTTGTGAGGCACTCTCAATATATGTAATGTAGAATCCAAATACTGAAATAATGATGTATTTCTCCCTTCTTAGCAGCCTATAGGCTCCTGCAGAAAGTATCAATGAAGCCCTAATGCTCTGCTGAAATGAATTTTTGAGGAATAACCTTGATTCTGATTTCTTCCACACAAAAGCACCGAAGTTAGACAGTTTCCCAAAAGTTTACTGGAGCAATGTTAGTCTCTCAATGTCTTGATTCTTTAATTATCTCCTTCATAGTACTAGTTATATGTCAACATCCTGTAAGAGCTGAAGTTTCAATGAGTTTCTGTTTTAGAGCTGATGAATATAAGGTGTATGTGTTCCTTATTGATTACACATGTAGGCAAAACTACAGCCATGTGCTAACACATAATCGTAGTTCTTCAATGTCTCTCAGTGTCTCTGAGCTGTTCAGTAATTGTCTAACTTCTTTGGGTACCACATTCGGGCATGGCTTGTTTTCAGTGCGACACCACAAGCCCATATGGTTCTGGTTTAGACATTCAGCAGTAGATACACAGGTAGAAGAGCCTCTTAACCACTGTAACTGGAAGACTATGTTTAGGGACTAATCTGCTTCTCAGTTTTGCATTGTAGGCACGTGCTCTCAGTAGGAGTACATGCCAAAAATGTCATTCTTTTAAGTCTACTATTTTTCCTTCCAAGATTTTTTGTCATTCTTTATAGCCTATGAGGAAGAATCGTAGAATGGTCTGGGTTTGAAAAGGATCTCAAAGATTATCTAGTTTCCACCTGCCATGGGCAGGGTTGCCAACCACTGGACCAGGCTGCCCGGAGTCATATCCAGCCTTGCCTTGAATGCCATCAGGGATGGGGCATCCACAACCTCCTTGGGCAGCCTGTTCTATTGCATCACCACCCTTTGAGTGAAAAACTTCCTCCTAATATCTAACCTAAACCACCCCTGTCTTTAAAACCATTCCCCCTTGTCCTATCACAATCCACCCTCATAAACAGCCATTCCCTCTCCTGTTTATATGCTCCCTTCAAGAGCTGGAAGCCACAGTGAGGTCTCTCCAGAGTCTTCTCTGCTCCTAGCTAAACAAGCCCGGTTCCCTCAACCTTTTTTCATAGGAGAGGTGCTCCAGCCCTCTGATCATCTTAGTGGCTCTCCTCTGTACTTGTTCCAAGAGCTCTTAATCTTTCTTGAACTGGGAACCCCAGGTCTGGACGCAGTACTCCAGATGGGGCCTCACAAGAGCCTTGTAGATGGGCACAATCACCTTCCTCTCCCTACTGACCCCTTTTGTAATGCATCCCAGGATGTATTTGGCCTTCTGGACTGCAAGCACACACTGCTGACTCATGTCCAGCTTCTCATCCATCAGGACCCTAAAGTCCTTCTCCCCTGGGCCGCTCTCAAGGAGTTTGCTCTCCCAGTTTGAGGTTGCCCCAGCCCAAGTGCAGCATCTTGCACTTCTTGGCCTTCTTGAACTTCATTAGGGGGCCCACTTCTCCAGCCTGTCCAGGTCCCTCTGGATGGCTTCCCTTCCCTCCAGTGTATCAACTGCATCGCTCATCTTGGTGTCATCTGCAAACTTGCTGAGGGTGCACTCAATGCCATTGTCTAAGTCATTGATGAAGATGTTGAAGAGCACCGGTCCCAAGACCAACCCCTGGGGGACACCACTTGTAACTAGCCTCCACCCTGACATAGAACAATTAATCACAACCAGTTCTTAATCCACCCTGAAGTCCATCCTTCAAATCCATACCTCTTCAATTTATAGAGAAGGATATGGTGAGGGACCATGTCAAAGGCTTTGCAGAAGTCTAGGAAGATGACATCCGTCGCCCTTCACCTGTCCACCAATACTATTATTTCATCGTAGAAGGCCACCAGATTGGACAGACAAGATCTGCCCTCGGTGAAGCCATGCTGGCTGTCTTGAATCACGTCTTTGTCTTGTATGTGCCTTAACATAATAACCAGGAGGATCTGCTCTGTGATCTTCCCAAGCACAGCGATGAACCACCTTTTATTGAGACAAAGTTACTAAAAATTCTGAAAACACTATTCAAACCTTTTTTCTTCTGCAAGGTCTTAATTGTTAGAGCTGGTGAACTGTATCTTAATGATCAAAGTACATATTTTACAGTCTAACTGTATTTTCTGTCTCATTCAGTTTTTGTGAATCTGAGGAAAGCAACAAAGTTCAGTCAGTTCCAAGCAAATCCATATAGTGCCATAAGCCATGATAATAATTCAAACAATTAAGGGTACCACATTAGTAATCAGGCTAATTATCAATGGATTTACAGCAGAGCTTTGTTGGGTACTTTGACATTATTGCTCAAAATAGTACTTGATGCCTAGAGATGAAGTACAAAATTGTGAGAGAAAAAATTCCCATGCAACTCATATTTTCAACGTGTTACTTGTTGTACTGAAGAGACTTAAGAGTGAAATTCTTGAGTAGAAATTTCATTCTCAGAGAAGCAGAAATATGGTATTCCTTCCATCCCCCACAATTTCAAAATTCTTACTATTTTTTCAAAAACTTCTTGTCTCTCGAAATGCTTACATCTGCCCTTGGAAATGACTATCAAATATCAAACATAACTTTGAATTATTCTTTTTCTTTATGTCTAGTGTCTAAAATTGTATTTATTTGTATCCTTTAGGTTAGTGCTTGATATTAGTCTAGCAACTGCTGCTGCTCAATTTTAATCAAAAGTTTTAAGTTGAAAATGTTTTAGCACAGTTCTCTTGATAGAGTTGAAGTATGTGAGAATCCAAGTTGTAACTGAGTAGACAGAAAGGAGAGATAAGAAACCTTGGCACTGATTGCAGTTTCTCCCTAGGTCCATGCGTGTGAAAAGGTTTTAATGATGTTAACCTAAAGGAATGTTTGTGACCTGTTATTCTGAAACTTTGAAAGAGATGCTAAGAACAGTATAAGGAGAAATGTTAATATTCAGCTTATCATCCTGCTTTTCATTTCTTTCAAGTTGTGTAAATTTTTTTGAAGATTTAAAAAAAATAGAAGTGATAACTAGATTATTTTGCTATTGTGGGAAGGAAAAAGAGAAGCTGTCTCAAGCTGATAAATGTCTTATGGTTCAATAATGTAGTATATCAAATCTACCACAGACAAATTTTGATATGAAGAGATCTGAAATTCCCTTTGGCATACTTTCCTTTTTCTTTTGCTGTTCCTGTAGAACTTTCACATGCCCTCACAGCATGTATGACACATCTTTGCTCTCACTGCAAAAATCATGATTGCTTTGCTTTTCAGATGCAGGATATATCGTTTCTTATCAGAATCCAACATAAAATATTTTTAGGGTTTTGCTATTGGTATCCCATCAAAGCTTGCTGTTGTCAAAAGAATGCACTAAAAGGTAAAGTCAAAATTTGGAGTTTAATTATTTTCATGTACATCTGTATATCATTGATCTTTCTCTGGTGACTTCACAATTATATCTTCTCTAGAAATTCTTATGATTTTCTTCTGTAAATAACTCGATGGACATATATCTCAAAATTAGACTTACTTTATTATGAAGTAAAATATCGCTGACAGTAGTTGAAGGTATTAGCATGACTCTAGTTGTTGCTTTCTTTTTCTTTCCCTCTCCTAAATAATCAGTCCACATGCTTCAGTATAGAGCTGTGAAAGCAAGTTTCAAGAAATAAGATGTATGCACACTGTTACAACCTCTTGGGATAAAGCTCTGGTCTGGTCACAAGGCAGAGCTCAGTTTAAATCATCACATAGCTTCTGATATTGCACTTGAAATGTGAGGGCAATTAGTTTAACATTGTGCAGATACAAGGGATAATTATGCCTTGCAGTACTGCTGAAGTCTCTGAAGAGCTTTCAAGCTAGGATCTCTGAAAAGTTGGTTAGTAACATGAAAAAGTAACAAAAGAATTATACATTGGAAAACAATAATTATTGAAAAAACCCTCATAAATTTTCTTAATGATATTTACTCATCACTTCTCTGTGAAATAACTTCCTAATTCGCATATAATAGGAAATTAGGCTGCGTTCACTCTTAAAATGCTGGTGACAACACATAACGTATAGTCACATGATGTTTTATTGTATCTGTGGCATAAGGCATAATATTTGTGCAAGTGACCGTGAAGACATGATTGTTGCATGGTGAATTTTCAATCTTTGCTTAGTCATTTGTGTGACACTGTGCAATGCTATTGACATCTGGATAAATAGGCTAAGGCTGTATGGTGCTGAGCTGCAGGAGATGGAATTAGCATCCCCGGGTAATGGAGGTCCCTGCTACAATAGTTGCCCTGATTTAAACCTAAACCCAGGAAACGACATGGGAATAATCCATTAAAAAAATCTATTCTTTAAAGAAGTACAGTTTCTTCTCTCACTCAAGAATTGCTCATGTTGTCTCTCTCAACTTTGTCCTGATATTAAATCACAAATGAATTAAAGGATTAAAATATTTTTCCTGTGTTCATTAGAAATGATTCTTATTCTTTTCAGTATTAGTACTTCAGAAAATGAGTGGGATAACAGAAGTTTAAGGAAATTACCATAGACTGACAATCCTGTTAGTCTGTGGACATTTTTTTATTATCTTTTTATTCAGCTTAATCAAGACTATGATGTTTCACATAAGTTGGAAAATTGAACCTCTCAAGCAGATTATGAGAGTTAGTAGATATTTTTAACATAACTTTATAAAACATGTATGCTTGCTTTTTTAAAGAATACTGTCGAACAGGTTCATTAAGTTCATTACATTTACAGTAAATGAACTTCAACTTGCTGTGGATTTTGCTAATGAAAAGATACCTATGTCTTGGCCACAGTGTCATTATTAACCTCAAGTGAAGCATGTGTTTCTCTAAAGCAAAAGTTTCCCCTGTATTTAGCTCTATTCTTGTTCGGATGTACATTTTTTCGTAATATATAGGAAATATACCTAACATGGCAATAAAAGATCTGTTCTCTGAAGAAACTGACTGAGCTGTTTGCTTACTACAATTTATATTTGGTGTATGATGTAATTATTACTTTGTTTCTTACTTTCTGGTGTGTTAAGCACCTTTTATCATTTAAAATCTTACTACAGAGTTAAAACCTACTTTTACTTAAATAAAAACATTATGAAAGTAATCAAAATGCTTTCTGCTCTTTTGTGGCTCTCCCACTGATTAATAATGGCAATATGCTTTGAATTTTATATAAAGAGTCGTGGCCTGTTATTACCAAGCCTAATTAAAATTTGTGGTTTACTTACACTGAAGAAATTGTAAAGGACTTACTGTAAATACTGACAGCTTTTTAGATTAGAATAACTGTGTGAGCCCTTCAGTAGTTTTACATAGAGAAACATTTGAAGATGGCATTACGGATGGGGTTTTTTTGTTGTTAATGTTGCTTTTTTAAATGAAGTTTCCAGTCATAAAAGCAGTAAACTTATGATACCAATGAAGCATTTAAGTAAAATTAAAGAGAATATACCACTGGCTCAGTTCTGATAGAATATGGGAAAAAATTGCCAATCAGAATGCCCATCCTATATATACACTCTTTACTTGGGTCATATCCATTACTGTATTTACTGAAAATGAAACCTACGTTCATTAGCATTAGAGAGTAGATCACTGTTTTAACTGGCTATTTTACTTGGCTGATAATACTTTTTTGAAATGACACAAGAGTTATTTAAATATTTGAAAATTCTCTCTCCATTTTCTGCTAGAATTGCCCATACCCAAAAGTGTATTTTTACTTTTTAAAATAGAAATGATATTTTTATGTATGTATGTATGTATTTATTTATTTATTTATTTTATGTCTTGATTATGTGTTTTTAATGTTTAAATGGGCTCTGATGACACACAGAACCAAAGTGAGAGTATTATCAAGTGGACATTTTGAAGGTTTACTTTAGTGTTTTTATGCTAATGAGTGTTTTATGTTTTGAACAATTCTGTTTCTCAGAAGCAGGGAGGTCTCTGGCAGAGCATCCTCAGAGCTGCTTCCAGGCCAAGACTTTTGAACTCCTGGTTCTATGTCTGGGAATATTGCGCTCACAGAGATGGAGCACCTCCATGACCCACCTCTGTATTTTTGTATGATTTCATCAGAAAGAATGGCAAATACTGCAGTGTTAACAATGTTAACAGATACTCTTTATTAAGCAGTCCTTTTGGCCAACTTCAGATAAAACTTCATATGAACGAGCAATAGAAATAGCAATGTATTATATTGAGTATTCTCAATTTGTTGTCATCTTATTATAAACATAGATACTGCTCATTTATAGAAAAAGGATGGTTTTGAAGTGGTAAACAGGTTTGGTGCTTCAACTGTTAACTGTTGATCCAGCTAATGATTTAAAAAATAAATTTGGTTGTACTACCTGGTAACTAAAAAGCAGTTCTGAGTAGGAAAGAATATCAAATGCTACACAATGCTAATTCCTGTGTCCTCTTGGTAAACTAATAGGTAGTGCTGCTTGTGTTTGTCACAAAGATATATAGAGCTAGTTGTCATTTAAAAGTTAAAAATTAATATGCCTTATAGAAAGAGGGAAGGAAGACTGTGTGGTAATTGATAAGGTCTGTAGCTTTCAACAGTTGTTGTTTTGGTGGGGTTTTTTTGGTTGTTTGTTTTTTTAATAGAGACTGTCTTCCTGTCATATTTTAAAGCAGTTCATCATGTTCAGACGTACACTGATTTGCTGGAAGATAGCAGTGTTTCGCTGACTGGAAAAATGCTGGGTTAACCATCAGAGAATACCATATAATGATAAACAAATATGTAAGAACAATCCTAGTATACAGAGACTTCGGTTCAGCACATGACCAATGTAGTCTGCTCTCATGTGGCAGGATCAGTCTGTGTCCAGTTCTAGCTTGGCCTTCTTAAAATTGTCATGGTGAGTCTAAGCTCCTTTTCAGAACTTGAATTCTCAGATTTGGACATGGAGGCAAAGCCTGCTGAGTAAGATAAATCCTACTGTTAATCTCTTGGTACTGATTTTTTTATCCCTATTATAAAATAAAATAATTATGCTATATATATGTACTTTACCAAATGAATACTTTTTTATTATTATTACTTATTTTTAAGGTATTAAATATGTATAATATTTACATAACTTTATAATGAAATTTCACAGTTAGTTGACAGGTAGCACATTATCCTTTGGTGGCTGCATTCCTTTTAGATCTACATTTACTTGGGTTGTACAGAAATACTGCATTTCTGCCCAGTTGTCTATATATAAGTCTTGGTAATTCTAATAGTATTACCAATGCAAATTCTATTATCAGCCACACAGAATATCTCTGGATTTTGGGAAAAGCAGCCTGGATTTAAATAAGCATATTTAACTCCCATTATGGTAGAAGAGAAATTAAGTCTCCCAGGTTTTTCTTGTCATTCACTAAGACCTGTAAATGTACTTTTAGTTTATTTTTTATCACTGCTTAGAATATTTGGCCACAACTTGAATGAGAAAACTTTTTGTTGTGGTGATTGGCTACTTGATATATTTTTTTTATATGGATAGGCATTTTTCCCACTGACAGCTTCAACTTAAAATCTAAACTTTCACTGTTATTCAACAGTATTCTTCTAGTAGCTGTTTCTAATCTGTTTCTTCTAGAAATAGATGCAGTACCTGTAAAATCTGAAATCTGTGAAGTCATTTCTAATTTATGCTGAATGGAGAGTCACTAAGATATTCACAGAACACCATTAAGATATTTTTTTTAAAGTCACATAGGAATCTATAGAAAAGAGATATGTTTCAGACTATGTATGGTACAAGAACTGGTACGAGTACTTCAGTGAGTGACAAAGAAATGTTCTCTGGAAAGCATTAGCATGTGTTGATGCTGTGCTTGTCCAGAGAGGTAATACCTATCAGTAAACCAACTGCTACATCTGGAAGAAAGGGATAAGTTCTTGGGCATACGGATCTTCCTTTGGATCTGAACTGGAGCATATACTGCAAACATAATGTATATGCATTATGTTATAAGGTCAAAGAAGAGGTGTAATAAGCAGCTCTAGACTTAGCTTTCGTTAAGAACAGAATGCTTTTCTGTGCAGTAGAAATGTTCTCATGGCACAGATTTTTATTTTTACTTAATGCTAGTTTTAACAGTGTGGTGGTTTTTAATTTGTGTCCAGTAATAAAGCCTGTTGAAATCTTTATACGTATAACCAGTCATTCCTTTCACTGAAATCAGCTCCTGACTTTGTAAGTCTACAGTACCACTGTAAAAATGAAATATATATTTCATAAGTGTAAGGCAGTGTAGGATAGAAAGAAGTGTTGGTTCATGTGTAAATTGTTTTGTACTTTTAAAGAAGTAAAAGGGTTGGGTTTTGATTTTTTTTTTTTTTTCTTTCTTCTTTTCAAGCCTTTACATCGTAAGTTAAAAAATCTGGAAGCATATGGTAGCAATTTTTTAACCTCTCTACATGAGGTGCTTGTCAACGAAGGTCCACACGGCCAAAGCTAGTTAATAACAGCTGCAGGCCAAAGTTCCTTTAAGAACTATTGCCGTGTTCCAAGATTCTCAAAGACTTTGAACAAGTGATGTTGGCCACAAGGGAAAGCAGCAGGTCTGCATTCTGCTTGTTAAGTGAACCCTGTTTGAACAAAAAAAAAAAAAAAAAGTGGCAAAAAGTCAGAATATTCATAGTATAAAACTTGACTGTAAAATATCAGATATGATTGGCTAGTAGTAGCCTGCTTCAGTTAAGCATTCATGAACCATTTGCTTCAGTGTAAAAGTATATATTTGCTAATTGCTTTGATGGACATGTTTACTCTTTTTTTTGAGGAAAAAATTGGACTAACTACTGAGTCTTTTCTTTTGAAAGAAGTTAGAGAATCCTGAAACATAGGAATACAGTTCTGTTTTGTCTACATTTTGTGTATCTAAAAGACAAATTTGAAAGAGAAGAATGTGTGTGAAGAAGAAAAAGTTGCCATTCTCTTGACCTTGTGCTGCTTGCTCAGTTTAATACTCGTTTCCATTTTGGCCATGTTCTTTTCAAAGCTGTAGTGAATTATAATTAAGAGAATCCCCTTGAGATAGCTTTCCATCCAGTTTGTAGTTGCTTTACTGCTTGGAAATCCAGACTTATAATGTGAAATCGCTTTCTCAAGCAATATGGTCTGTATATTTTCTTCTATTGGTCGAAAATCTTCATGATTTATTAAAGCCTTAATCAGAAAAAGAGCTCTTCAGAGGCATTTGTAGGGAACAAGGGTGTCTGGTTGGTTATCTGCCAGTAATCAAGTATCAATAAACAATACTCATCATTGTTGTTCAAGTGGAGTATAAGGCAGAATGCTTGTCAGAGAATATGTTTTGTGTTCTACTTCACAGCGGTGCCGGATAAGTTCTGCTCTGCATTTCTAGGACGCTGAGTGCCCCTAGGTGGTCACAAGTAGAAGTACAGCATAAACCTTTTTCCCCTCTTCATCTCGTTCCTGCTGATGGACAGATGAACTTTGCTGGGCATCGGGCAATGCTCTCAGGATCTGTGCCACATTTTTGGGAAGCATGGCTATTGAGCAAGTGCTTCTCTTGCTTTGAGAAGTCTCTGCTTTACAGAAGAACATTTGTGTGGTATTAATTTTAATCTGGAAATTGCTGACATACTGAAGTGGCAGTCTATCATTACTTCCACTTATGGTTCCAATTTAGCCCTTGTCATTGCAGTTGTCAGTATCAATTGGGGATTAGACTGGGTTATGGCATGCAGAGCGGATGGTCCATGAATAAGTACCACTTTTCATTCCATTTTAACAGTCTTTTCATTATCCAGTTCATTGATACACTTTTTTCACTTCTTTCAGTTTTTTTGTATGGATAAGTTTTGGAGATTATTTGTTTCCAGAGTTGGTTTTGGGCTCTTTGTATTCCATTTCTCTGCTGTATTTGAAATATGTGAGCAATGAAACTACAGAGAATTGGTACCATTTCTAAAGGCATGCATTCTTAGTTGTTGAAAAAATACTCATTCATAACATGCTGACCTTTAGTACTTGCAACTTCAGTGGTAATGTGCTGTTTATTGTCTCACATAATGGAAGTAACCATTGTACAAATAATGAGAATAGGATTTCCAAAGACTGTAGAACTAACTCCATATGTTAAGGTTTATAAACTGAATACTGTAATGCTATATAATGATACAATTTAGTTCAATCTTCATCAAATATGTTATTTCTCAGTATTTGTATGTAAGAAAGCAAAGTTTATATTTTTCTACCCTAATAGCTAGGTCTTTATTGATAACAACATCTCTGCAGTGAGAGAAAGGAAAGAAGGAAAAGGTAAATCTCTGTTGCTCTCTGAGAGTACTGGTGAATTTGCTTCTATGGCAACCAATTAGCCAGAGCTTATTACTCATGTAAAACAGGAACTGTTTGCATTTTTAAAACCTTCATTTGCAAAACAGCATGTCTAAATGATAAAGTTAAATTTCTTTCCCAAGACCACAAGTGTTCTTTGTAGGTGAAACAACTATGTTTACAGTTTAAAAAGCAAGGGAAAAGGCGCTCCTAGGCAGCAGCATCCATCCACGCTAAAAGCAAATATTTGTTTTTGGAGAAGAGAATGGCTGTCCCCGGAGCAGCCAGCTTAGCAAAAGCAGGAATGGAAGGGCAGAACTCATCTTTTATGGAAGTCAGATAAATTTCATGCTCTTTAACATCGACTGTGACTGCAGGCTTTTCACTGAAGCCTGGCTCCTTCCCCAGTGTGAACAAAATAGGAAAAGTGATTAAAGTTCACTCAGTCCTGGACAGCAGGAGGCAACCACTCTGGTGTCTTCAGCCGACAGAGAGGGTGAGAGGGCTCTTTAATAAGACTTGTAAGGCTTCTTTGATGAAAAGAAGTAAGACTCATAGGGCCTATAGATGTCTATGCTAACATACGTTCATTTCCTGTACTTCATATAGCTTCTTTGACACATTGTAATATTGTCATCCCCTTCATTAAAATGTTCATTATGAAAGCGGAGAGAGAGAAAATGTAGCAGTTACTGGAGTCAAGGGTCAGCAAGTTCTGCTGTGAGCAAAGGGCTCAGAGCTTCCTCAAATAAAATAGTGGCTTTGGGGCAGATACAGCAGACAAATGGGAGATGGAAGTGCAGAACTTAAAAACTGTCCCATTTACTCTTTTGTCTTTTGAAGGGCAAGAGTCCTGAGTCAAATCTCAAGAGGCTGTAGTGGCCAGCAGATCCTTCTGGATCATGCCTTTTGGCTTTTTCCCTCTGTCTCTGTTTCTTTTTATTTTTCCCTCTTTTCTAAGTTGTGCAATCAGTATTCACACATTCTTACAACTAAAGGGATTAGAGGCATTGCAAGGGATTTGAACAAGATAATTAGTTTACTGCTTAGCCCACAGTGTAACAGGCAAAACCCCTCTGAGAAAAGGCAGACAAAATGGGTCAGAAAATGTGTGGGAAATGAGGTAAGGACTCTCAAACAGGGCCTCAGTCAACTGGATTATTATGAAAGGCTCCTGGAGCATTCATTCACTGCTGTGCTGTTGACTTCTTTAGCATGGCCACCAGAGGTGTTGAGGAAAGAGACTTAGCTGAGCAATTGGATGTGTGTGTCTGGGCACTAAGAACTCTGTTGTGACTACTGAAATGCACTTGTGTGTTCTTCTGAAGCGAGCAGCCTCCAGCGCTTGATGAAGCTGAGGATGTGCCATGAACAAGGCCTTGCTGTAAATTGCGTGCTCAGGAAGAGACAGGCAACTAAGTGTTGAATCAGAAAAGTTATTTTGTGTTTCACATTATGTTTCGGTATTTAGTAGAGTTATTTTAATCATGTACTTTCTAGCAATGGATTGAAGTGATCCATCTTTTGCTTTAAGATGCGACACACAGAAAAAGCCCCACAATATAGCCCTGCACTATCCCCCCTCACTGATACCAGTACACCATGTGAATTACCAAGCACTGATACTTGCTTTCTGAAGAAGCAGCAGGAAATACTTCAAAGTTCCTGCCCCTATTATGTTTTTTTGTCTGTGAAACTCGTATGAACCAGCATCCAGATCAAAGCTGCCAGAAGTTGTTAGGAGCCATGTCGGCCTGGGCTTGCCTGTGTGGTGACTTAGAGGTGCCTCCTCTTCAGTGGAAGAAACAGCAGGAGCTGCTCTAATGAACTGTCCGGCAGCTCCCTGGAAGTCAGCTTGTAGTGTGTTTGCAGCCCAGAGGTGAGGAGAGGTTAATCCAGAGGGGAACTAGTTAGGAAAGCAAAGCAAAAAATGCCAGTGAGTTGTAGAACCAAAATTCAACAAGAAGTCAGAGATGGCTGCTGAGGTTTTCTGTTTTCTTTTAATGAAAATCTCCTTTCAATCTGTTGCTTTTTGCACAAGCTTGTTAGTTTTAAAAACTTTAGAGGTAGAACAGGAGTTTGCATTATATACAAGATAGAATATTACATTACATCGACCTGTCATTCATCTTTAACTATATCTTATTTCTCATGAAGATTAGATTCCTAATCTAATCTAAGATTAGGCTCACTTTTATTTCCTCATAGAGATGTATTACTCTAATCTTTATCTGCTCATAAATGCACATAACTGTTTGTAATACAAATCCTTATATTCTAATCCTTGCTGTTGTGATTTTTGTCAATAAATGCATTTATCACAGAGTTTTATCCTATTTTTATTTGATAAAAAATCTGGCACTTCCCCTTCACTGTTTAAATACTTTTTCTGTAATTGCCTGTCCAACTGCAAATGAACATATCATCTCTGCCTCAATCAGGAATTTTCCTTCAGTATTGCTTATTACTGCATGGATGCAGAAGGGAATCACAAACGGTGAAAATATTATGGAAAAAAAACTGCAAGATATTTTCTGGTTCTTCAGGTCAGGAGTTGTACCACCTATGCTTACATGTGTGGAGGATAATTCCACAGTGGAAGTCAAATGCATCCTTAAGTAAAAGAAATCAACAAGAAAACAAACAAAACAATCAAACAAACAAAAAACCTACCACAAATATAAATGAATCTAAGTATCCAAGTTTGTCTAAAACTCTTCTTCTATATAAAAAGAGATGTTAACCAGTATTATAAAATGCATATTTATAGAGTGAAATTTCTGCTGGGTCAGACAAAAATGACAGAAGAGAAATTTAGGGGAAAATGTAAATATAAACAGTATCTCTTAGCATTCAGTTGTAAGCATAGTCTTAACACTTGAATAAAATCGATATAAATCACACACACGCTCAGAGTTTACTTTTTTGGCCATGCTATTTTGAACTGTGGCTTGGAGCCCTTAGAAAGAGTGGTCTAATATTTCTTTTCGAGTGTTCATGTAGTATTTTGTCTGATTATTTGTGTTTGTTTGGTTAGACTGTTCAACTCTTTGAACATATTTTCCATTTGAATTTTTATGTAATACACGGTACCAAAGAGGAAAATTTGGCATATTTTCAATATTTATAGACGTTGAAGTTCGTTAACAGAGGACAAAAGGAGATGCAAAAGAAGAGACTGCAAAAAAAGAAAAAAGTATTCTGCAAATCCAGGACTCAGTTAGATATTTTGTATCCCTTCTGAATGCTGAATTTGATCAATTTGTTTTCATGGATTGCAGACCTGTCATTCTCACCCACAGTCTAGTTAAAATTGCTACTAACGAAAAGTATTTGAATACTTTTATTTTGATCTGGAGCAAAACAGATATATCCTCATGACTCCTTGGTTTCTTTTTTTCCCAATTTTTAGTTCTTTTATTTGTTTGTTTTTGTTTGTTTATATATAAGTAAAAAGGAAAATGGCATCTTTGGAAATAAATATATTCTTATCTCACAAAATTTAATGTAAAGATTTCCTTAAATACCACTGGAATTTGAGAATGTATCTGAAGCATCAGTACCACTACAATCCAACACTTGTAAATCAGATATAGATCCTTAGTTCTTCTAGTATGCTTTTAAATTATTTTTCTTCTCATTCTTTCCAGAAAACCTGACACCTACTATGATGTCCTTGGTATCACAAGTCCTGTTATTTTGCAGGGATGCAGACTGGACACAGTATATAAAAGTATATTAATTCACTCAAAATATTGGCCTTCCCGCACTAAAACTTTCCTCTGCTTGGGCATAACCTGGAGGAGATTTCTATATACATTATTGAGAAAAATCACATCGTCACTAGTAGTGCTAAAGAGAAGTGTGTAAGGACTTGGCAAATTTTGAATGAAAATCTTACTTTTTTTTATAGGAAGTATCTGAGAACTTGACAAGTTCCAACCCCAGCTCTCAAAGAAAACTCAAAAAAAGAACTAAACTTTAACTGCTTTATTAAATATAAAACGATTTTTATAATGACAAAGACATGGTCCAGTTTCCTTCAATCTTATTTGTGGTATCACAACATGGTATATAATAATTCCTTTTAGGGTAAGAAAATTTATAAAGTAAACGGAATGGCAAGCTGTTGTCTTATTTTCTTGTTCATTCATTGTAACTCAGAAAGGCTTTGTTTTGTTTTGTTTTTCATATATCCTTCAGTTAAGAAAACCAATAATTTAAAATTTATTCAGTACTATTTTTCAGAAAGTAGTAAGTAGATTCAAAAATGTGTCTGATCACGTGTTTAACAGGAAGCATGTGACATATTCATTGTAACAATTCATTGTTACAGTGAATTCAATGGGATTTAAGCACATATTTTAAATTGTAGCTGCTTCAGTGCTTTCCCAAAATGGAATGAGATTATTTCGTAGAATCATAGAATCACAAGGTTGGAAACGACCTATAAGATCATCTAGTCCAATCGTCTTCACACTACCACTGCTACCACAAGCTACTAAACCAATATTTCGCAGTTCCTCATCCAGACGCCTCTTGAACACTGCCAGGGACGGTGACTCCACCACCTCCCTTGGCGGGCCATTCCAGTACCTGACCACTCTCTGAGAGAAAAAGTTTTTCCTCATGTCAAAACTAAACCCCCTCTGGTACAACTTGCGGCCATTTCCCCAGGTCCTGTTTGTTGCCTGGGAGAAGAGGCCAAACCCCTCTTCACCGCAACCTCCCTTCAAGGAAGTTGTAGAGTGCAGTGAGGTCTCCCCTGAGCCTCCTCTTCTCCAGACTAAACAATCCCACTCCCTCAGCCGCTCCTCATAAGACTTGTGCTCCAGACCCCTCACCAGTTTCGTTGCCCTTCTCTCGACACGCTCTGGGCCTCAATGTCTTTCCTATAGTGAGGGGCCCAAAACTGAACACAGCACTCAAGGTGCGGCCTCACTGGTGCTGAGTACATGGGGATGATTACCTCCCTACTCCTGCTGGCCACACTATTTCTAATGCAGGCATTTCTACGTTCTCAGCCTGAGAGCTACATTTGAATGGGTTAGCATAATTTTTCAACCTTCATCTCTAAAGGTGTTGTACCATAAACTTCATTTTGTCACATCTTAGAAGAATATATTAGATTTTCATTTAGTTGTTAATTAAGAGCTTTGAAGAGTAATGCTTTTATTTGTCTCAGAATTGATGAGAATGACAAGAATTCCCATAGATGTTCTGTAATTCTAATCTATTGAATTTATGATTATTGATTAGTAAAAACCCAAACAAAACAAAAGAAAAAGTTGGTTAGTTTGTTGTTTTGTTTATGTCAGAAGATATTAGAGTGTTATGTAAATGCTTTCTCTGCTTTTGTGAGTCAAGAATGAGAGGTAAAGGACTGGGTCAGATATGTGTGGGCAGATGTGAAATATATTCCAATTTGCTCACACTATTGGAATGTCTTTTCACTAAAACCATGTTTTCACTCTTAAAGCAGCACAGCAGAAGCTGAACTTGTTAAACTTTTCTGTCTGTTTTCAAGACAGACACTTTTCTATCTTGAAAAGTTGGAAGAATATGTAATTCAGAAACTACCTTGTGACTGACCTGTATTTTTGTTTTTGTGTTAAATTATGGAAATCAAGTTGTATATTTCTCATGCATTGGATAAGAATTAACGTACAAAATCATGCTGATAAATTAAGAGAATGAATCACAAGGTTACTCCGTGTGATTTAATACATTTTCCTAAATATGTTAGATGTATAACTTTATAGAAAATTTATCTCTTTACTGCCATAAAACTCTAACTTTCTTAAATGATATATCTTCAATTATTCTACAGTATTTTGATTCAAAGAAGTTGAGTAGATTGGAAAGAGTTTAAAAAATGCATTTTAGGAGGCCTTTTGACAGATGTGATTTAAAAGCTTAGAGAAGGCAATGCACCTGTCACTTTTAATTGCAGAAAGCTTTCAATCTATTAACTTTATTTTGCCAGAGGCTTCTAATGAAAAAGTTCCAGTATCTAATTTAATTTAGTTTTCTTTGGGTTTGCCAGAAGAGCAATTAATTTTTAAAACTTCCAACTATTACGTTGTTCTTCAGTAAGATGTCTTTCTACCTTACATACCATTAAGTTTAATCATATGCTTGTCATATCTTCAGCATATCTTGATATCTTTGAAGAAATGTGGCAGATAAAGGTAGACATATTGTCTGTAGTACTAGGTATGGTTTGCAAATACAAATGTTAGCATGATTGGGTTATTCCTATCCATCATTAGATTGCATCTCTCTGGAGCTGTAAGTACATCTGTGCCTGGCAGGCTTGCGTTATTGCCAGTACATATGGGGACCATGTGTCAGTCTTCCAACAGAGATATATAGCCTTGTGTAGAAGCAGGATTGGATAAGCTTCTATTTCAGCTTCTAAATCAATTTCTGGGACCTTTGCTACAGATGTTGGAAGCTTCAGGTCTGTAAAAAACTATACTGTAATATGAACTGCAACAGAAGAATAAGCATAAGAGCAAATATACATAAGGCAATAGATAGCTAATGCAGTAGGGCCAGTGTAGAAACAAATCCTTACACCTTCTCATCTATCTGTGTAAATATCGTTTAAATTTAGTCACCTCAGAGTTCTGAGCTGTCCCTCTTCTCAGAGGAGATCTGTTCTTACTCAGCTGGAGGAGTGAATGGAGATACCTGCTCTTGCAGTTGCATGATGCATATCCTAGGATTTTGTGGCTGGCAAAACTCTTGCTGAATTCTGTAGAGGTACAAATGCATTTGCACAGACTGCTTTAGCAGAAAGCCTACTAGTGTAACATATTAATGTTCTCTTTAATAGCCATAATTGACATCAATGCAATATCATCTGTATCAAAATTTAGGTTTATTTCTTGAAACTCAATTTGTAAAAATTTAAACAAAATGCAATCAAATGGAAGTTTTTAAGTATTTTGTGATATATTTCAGAATTCAGTTGAGATGTTTATTACCAGAGCCATCACTCTCCTTGGCCTCTATAGACCTCTCTATCCTGAAGTATTCTGTTAAACCACCAACAGTATATAATTGCCTGTGAATGGCAACATCAGTATCATCCATCATCATCTTTACTATGCTGTGCTCTCATTTGATTACAATAACTTAAAGGATATTCACCTCATCCAACTGCCTTCTACCCACAGAAGGCAAAGATAAAATCCCCCTTCTTCAAGAAAATTTTAAAAAGGTACAACAAAAAGAGTCCAACCCACCAGACACATAAACCATGTCCCTCCTCCCATTTCTCCTAATTATCAAGGCTTCTCAAGAAGATTTTCTGGATATTTATTTGAGCAGGAGCTCCAACAGCAACTTCAAAGGAGCTGGAAAAATGGTTGAAGGGAAAGAATTTGACATGGAATTGATTCAGAAGAAAGACTGGAAAGCCCAATGATAGTGGAAAAAATATGAAGGAAGAAGGAGAGATTAGGTTTTAAAGTTGCACTTAAGTACAGTCACTCTGTGATGGCTTCAGTAGAAAAGTGCAATCCTGGAACAAAAATTTCTGAGCTCCATGGATTTTAAGCATGAATGTCTTAATGAAAATTACCATTAGTGCAAGCAGCTGACCTTGAGGGGAAAAACAGATAAATGTGGTGGAGGGAGAAATACAATTTAAGATTTTCTTTAAATAGCATTAAACTAAATTTTGCATGGATTATTTAATAGATGATTTTTCCTAGAATGTTTAAAGGTATCGTATGTGCCACTGTTGTCTGCATGCTGTTGCCACAGCGTTATAATATGCAATGGGATTCTTACATGTGGGAGCACTCTGATGCGGAATTTTGTCTGAAATTGTCTTTTTTAGATTGTTATTTAATTAGAAATTGGTTGTGATTGGTTTATTCTGGAATTGCCAGGATTTGGGGTTTTTTTAATCGCTTATATCTGCTGTTTACCATTGTAAAAAAGATTTTTAATTCTGAATGGCCCATGTGTGGACATAGTATGAATGTGGTGTCTCTATCATATTCTCAGTTCCTTTTTCAAAAAAAAGCCCATCTCTCAAAATTCTTATTCTCTGCATATCTCTGAGGAAAAAGTGAAATAAATTCACTGAAAGTGATTTGGAATAGATATCAAAATAGGAGGTGGGCTCAAGAGGTCGGAAAACTTGAAGCTCTGAACATAAACTGGAATGCAGGGAGATTTGTGAATTCTGTGATGCTCAACTAGAGTTATGAATTATTTTAATATTGGTGAGTGGAAAGTTTTAGTTCCAGAATATTGGAATATTCGTATCAGTAACTGCCCTTATGTCTCCCAACGATTACTGTTTCATTTTCTCCTAGGAACTTCTAATTAACTTGTCTAAATCAGCTTGTGAACACAAAATAAATACTATAAGCAAAAAGAAAATAAATTATTTAAAAAAAAATTTAAATCATTTTTAAAATTTTTTAATTTTTTTAATTTTTTTTTTTTAACAGTTTACTCAACATAATAATGGAGCTTGTTCTTTCTATTTCATATTTATTATCAGTGAACTGGAGTATGATATGGACACACATACTTTCCATTGTTTTGTTTAGATGATAGTGTAAAGCACAAGTTTTTGGGCTGGAAACCCAAGTACACTAGGCACTGTGCAAACACAGAATAAAAAATAAGTAAAACAAAGAGTTTAAAAAATTTTACAGTATCAAAAATGACAGATGGGTATAAGCAGATGGTTGAAGTACTGGAAGACAATGATATAATAGTGGTCATCTTGATAAGCTGTAATTATGATTAGCTTAGCTGTTGTCATTTTCTTTAATCATCCATGGTAATCCTTTCATAATTTGCTTTTTTTTTTCCCCCTTCTTTCTGTTTTTATTTTACTTCTTGGCAGTGATGGGCAACAGCATCAAAGCCTGAAGCATACACTGTGTGAATGCACATATATTGTATGAAGCTAAGACTGCAATAAATCTGTCTTGTTAAGCAATCAGCCTGTCTCAAGAGACAATCCTAAAATTGTATTGTTCGATTCAGGTGAAGGAAGACTGAGCACAGTGCCATTCAACATTAATAAACTGCAAGATCCTTTTAGCTTACTCTCAAAGACTTGGCTGCCCCTTGACAAAGTGTTCAAGGTTAGTTTTTCTGTTAGGAAAGATTTGGACTTAACAATATGGGCCTATACTTGGAGAAGAATGCCTGTATCTAGGGATGTAATTATTACTTACCTGTATTGCAATAGCAGCAATAAGTAATGGTGCTGTATCAGGAATTTGCTCTGCTCACTTTGAACAAAGAGAGGAATTGCCATGGTTCACTGAGTGGTATTTCAGAAGAGAATTCACAGGGCTATAGATGGTGGAGTGAAACAAGACAGCATACCAGACAATCTTTCAATCAGTTCCTAAAAGTGCTTACACTTTCAGTTCCAAAGCAGGAGAAATAAAATTAAATATTAAAGACACATTGACTGCTGCAAACTCCTGCTAAAAAGAAGTTTTGTTACAGAAAACAGTAGTGATAGATTTTTCAGACACTATTGAAGAAGTCTTTTGGAAAGGCAAGTGTGCCATCTCATCTATTCTTAATGGGAGCAAGTACCTAAACCAAGCCAAATGGATATTTCAGCCATGCCTATGGTGAGTTTGTCACTTCCCAGAAGTGGATTTTACCTGGCAGTATTTTGCTTTATCCATTCTGAATCCTTAGCTTGTAATGTCTTTTCAAATCTACTAAGTGAGATATTATATTAAAAATTAATCGTTGAATCTCCTATCACAGGCTGATGGAATTAAAATAGCAGAACCTTCACTCTTTTCTTGCAAAGCACTTATCTTTTGTGATCCTACGTGAAGTAATAGCACATAAGAGCTAACGTGATTTTCTATTTTGCCTTTAATTTGAACCTGGATAAGTAAAAAGAAGGGAAAAAAATGCGTGAACAGTGCATATGCTGCTGAAGGATATATGTCTTAGAAGTTATTGCCTATAATAAACCAGAATTTTTGAAGTGTTAAATGCAACATATACTTCTATGTATGTAAAAGTCATGTCCCACTCTGACTTTTGGAACTCCAGGTGGGGTTGTTGGTAAACAATACCTTCACACTACACAGCTGTGCTGCTGTCTCAGACATCAGTAAGGGTTTTAAGAAATTTTTAAGAAATGCAAACCAAAGAACAGTACCTTCCTTCAGCTTGACTAGTGTAAGAGTTTGTGAGTTATGGAGAATCTGTGAATTTCCCTTTCCATTTCTCTTTCCTTTTTTCTCTCTCCTTTTTTATTTTTTTATGGTGATGTTTTTAAAGGACTTTAAGTTTTTCTTTGCAGGACCTTCTATCAGAAGCCAAATTTGAAGTAGCATTAGAATTTTCTCCTTTTGAAATTGTGGGTGGTCCATTCCTCTCTAAGAACTGCAACATATAATTATTTCTATTACTTTTTTTTAAGTCTTAAACAGAATTACATATTAATTTAGTGGAGCAAACTAATAAAGACTACTTGCCTTTTCAAAAATAATTTCTAAGACTCCACTGAAATACATGTGTGGCCCTAATACTCCTGTTTTATTTCACAATGAGCATTTGTCACACTAGGTCACTCTAGCACAATGGAGAATAAATGGCAACTCTCCTGAAGCAATTATTTTCAAATGATACCAGAGTATACAAATTGATTTAAGTGCACTTTTGGAGACGTTGTGGAGTAGGATTGATTCTGTGGCCCATAGATTGACTTCCATGCCAATAGAAGGATTTTGTCTATTCCAAAGCCAAAATGTGATCCTACTAAGAAGTAGGTAGGACTGGTAATTGCACTCTATGCTATTTTCTTTGTGAATAAATGACTAATTAGTAATACTCAAAATTATGAACAAGTCAGTATATTGCATAGGTATGTGGAGTTAGTCTGCCTCTCAAACAAAAACAGTCTAGCGTTATTTGTCATCATTTCAATTTCTGATGACTTAACCTAAAAAATAAGGTAGAAATTGCTTATAAACTGGAGATTAGCAGGCTATCAGTATTTCTGTTGTAGTTCAGTAGTTTTTATCCGTGTTTATGTATGTGCTCTGTGCTTTGTGAACGAATGTATCTATGTTTAATACTACTTGCCTAGATAAAATGGATGAAAATACCTGCTGTTTAAATAATACAAATAACCGTATAGTAATAGCTATAATAAGATCTATATGGATAAATCTATAATTTGAAATAACAGAAAATAACAGATATGAAAATAAGCAGGGAAGTTTAATCTGTATATTCTTAGAAAAACAGAAGACTCATTCCTTATCATGAGAATTGTAGTGACTCAAATCATTCTGCCCATATTACAGTGGTGATTGCTCTGTGTTGTGCAGTATGAAATATTTAGTTGGGTGTTGTAGCTCACCATGGCACAGGGAGTGACTCTGCTTTTGTGTGTGAATAGACTGTACCTACTGTTTACAGCATACACGTCTTTAGGGATTCTACAGAGCAAATGGAAATCAGTGCGAAATGCAAAGAGAACCTGCAATTCCGTCACCTAAACTCTTCTCATCTGCTTTGTGCTCCTCAGCATGGCACTGATACATAATAATAACACACTACTTCAATTTCTGTCTGTAAAAGAAAGTTAATAGTACCTTTCTCAGATGCAAAATTTCGTTTCTCTTATGGGAAGCAGGTGGGAGTGATATGACTAGAGGTAATGATTTATGGAACTAATGCTGGAATTTATAATTCAGGATTTTAATCATCGCAAGGAGATAAATGTTGGCCGCTGTTGATAGTGTGGTATCACTTGCATCTTCATTAACAAGGGAAATATCTGCACTGGATGCTTTACTGAAGAGTAGAAGAAGGATCATTTAAGTAAATAGGATATTAAATAGTTTATTTTCTAGTCAGAGAATAAAACAATAATGTTACAGTAGAGTTTTTGTTTTGCTTTATTGGTTTTTCTGTTTGTTTTGCATTTTAAGGACCAGATATTAGGCTGAATTGTTAAGCATATGGTTTTAAAATATTTCTTTATTCTGTTTGTCTTCGTTGATTTGTAAGCCTGCCAAAAAGCTAGGCTTTGATAAAAGGACATGAGAACCTATTTGAGTATAAGATTATCTTCATAAATAAGTGATGCAGTACTGCAATTTGTAATACTGCAACTCCATAAAGCCAAACATATGTCAGTACTGTAACAATTAACTGGATAAGCCTCATTTGGCTGATAGGAAAGGTACTTACTTGTTTGAATACAGTAATATGTTTGCTGAATGTGAGATAAAAAGAAAAGCATTGAGTTATAGATCAAAACATTCATGTTTGTTTAGTAGGCTCTTGCTATAATGTGGTACATTTCTGCCATGATGGAAATTTGATTTCCAGGCTTTATTAGGTTCAGTTCAACTGAGCTGTTATTTGTAGAATTATCTCTCCGTTATGCTCTCCTTGCACGTAGACCATAACGCTATATTTCAGCAGCACCTCTATTGCTGGATGCTTTTCACATTGGTTTGATTCCCACTATGAAGTTCTGAAAATGATTTTCCAGCTTATATACGTTATCCTAATATAATAAAAGTACAGGTTGCCAAAGCATGTTTCTGTAGCAGAAGAGTTCTTGGATTAAAGTCTTTGTCATGCTGGAATTTTGCATCTGTAGAATATAGTTTCCTGATTGTGTGACAATTAATGAAGATTCATGAACAAACAAAAATTTGATCAAAAGTTTTCCATTATAGCACAATCTTTTCCAGATAATATGGAATTGAAATATATATTTCTATTTCAAATTCAGAAAATGGAAACCTGTCTGGCATTTTAGGAGTGAAACCCAAATCAGGAATCCAGCAGGACAGAAAAAGTTACTTTGCCATTTTGTCCTCTTCACATTGGGAAACCCACTGCTGTAACAACTTGTGCAAATGGAAGCTGCTGTCAGCATTCTCTCAAAACCCTCCAAATAACATTTTGGATCTGAGAGTTTTTCCAAAGTTTAGTGATAATATAAAATAATCTCTGCATCCATTTCTCATGACACAGTTGAAACTTCTAGCTGTGGCTCACTTCCACTATGCTGCCACATTGCAGCGTATTCTTGTCTTCCTCCAGGAGCTTAGGTTTCCCTGCTGCTGCCTCCCCGTGAGGCTGACTCCACACCCCCTAACATCAAAGTTGGGGGAATAAATAAGGGCTGGTGCAAAGCTGGGCCTTGCACTGGAATATGTCATGTCAGATGAGATGCCCTGGTAAGCACACTTACTGGAGAAGAATGTTGGGACATGTGCAGGGCCTCGTAGATATCTCAGTGATCATCCTAAAGATACTCATCAGTGATCATCTTGTCCCACATCCAAACTCATAAATTTGATTTTCAGTCAAATAGTTTTACTGAAATGTTTGTTTTGCTTCTTTCTTTAGATAATAGCTCTGTAGTCTCATTATCTGCAGTGTTTTGCTTTATGTGGGTGTGTGTGGTTTTGTGCAGAATATGGTTAGCTCTTGTTGAATGTATTGTTTGCTGGTGGGAGAAATACCAAGCGAGCTTACTTTATTAATTTCAGAAGTATTTATATAATTATTCAGGACCCTGAACATGAATAGTCACCTTCTGAATTGTTTATAAAACTGGCATAAGTACACTGATGAGTATTCAGTACTTTGAGTTGATATTTCTGCCTTTTCCTTTAAAAATCAGGACACATCATTCATTCCTAGTACTCAGTATTTTACAAAGTAGGGAATGGCAGTATAGATTTATGATATGCCTTGTCAGACACTGAGGGAGGTTAAACCATAGAGGAAAATAAAATTACAAGTAATTAAATTTACAAGCAGGTTTGCCATCTTCAGAAGATTTATTGTTTTAGAACAAACACGTGGTTTTAGCCGCACAAGAAAACTGTGATATCTTAACAGTGTATGATATAGATATTATGTGTGGTGTTTCAATTTATATAATTAAAAATTTAGCACTCCTTTTAAGGTTGAATGGAATATTCAACTGGGAGCCATATTTGGTGAGTAATAAAATAGCTGCAATGCAGTAATCTCTGCATTTTTTAAAGCTGAAGCACTCTATCAGGCTCATTAATATCAGGTTATCTGAGGGCTTTACCCTCTGATAAAGAAACAATTGCATATATAAGTTTTCCAGTCTTTCTGTAAGAATTGATTTGTGTGTGAGAGAGATTTATACCAATACTGTTAGGAACCTAAAATGCTAGGAGGTTTTTATTTTATTTTATTTTATTTTATTTTATTTTATTTTATTTTATTTTATTTTATTTTGTGATATACTTCTACCTACTAACCAGTAAATACAATAGAAATATACCACTTTCATCCTGTTTCTTAGGAAGGTTTCAATAGAAACAAGGTTTTGGCAAGGTCTTTCTGCTATTTCCACAAAGCATTATGCATCATGTTTACTAATATATTCTGTAGGAAAAAAAAAAATAATAATTAACTGAATACATAAAATGAAAATGATTCTTTGGGAGGTGGAGTTAAGAAGCTTACTATTTTAATTTTTATTTTTACATTTTTTTCCTGTTTCATCAGTTTATGAAAAACAGAAATCTACATTCTTTGAGGCATAATTTCAAACTAGTCAACTTCTACTGTTGTGTCATTGAAAATACCACATTTAAATCCTTTATCTTTGAAATAGTTTAAAAGATGAGGCATGCGTAATTATCCATATGCACTGTATGTAAATTGCCTGACCTGGTTTGCTTAAAAGGGAATTTTATTTTGTGCAAGCATGATAATTCCAGGGCTTACTTCATCTGTTACCTTAGACATATCATAACGTATCTCTGCTTTTATCATTTGTTTTGAGTGATATGTTAATAAAAGTAATTTTACTTATGTGTAACACATTTAGTCTCTAATTTAGAAATATATACCTGACCTCTGTAGGAAAAATCAAAATGTACACAAGTTTTTCAAAGGATCAGTATAGTTGGGCAAAAGTTCTGAGTTCTTTGTCAGTTCTCAGTGTATCCTCATTTAGTGCAGCTTGGTTTGGTGTATGGATTTTGTTTTCTTGTTTTGTTTTTGAGAAAATGAAGTTGCAGCCTGAATATTGCAACTCAACAAAATGCTTTACATATACACAGCCAAGAGATACTGTAAAGAAACCAGCCACTACCAAGAGGATGGTGCAATCACACTTAGAGCAGCACAGACACTTATGTAAGTTCTCTCTGACAAGAGCCTCACCTGCCTAGGTGGATTTTTGTACAAGAATTTGGCAGTTACTCCAGTATTCATGTCATCTCTTGCCTTGATGAAACAAGCCTCAGAATAGCCTTTGAGGACGTCTTGCACTCAAAGATACTGAAGTTATATAGAACTGTTCTGGCACTGAAAAATTTTTTGCTCAAAAGTGAGTGAGCACATTGAAGACTGGGTGATGGAGGACTCTGTGGCAAGCCAGTGGATGATGAGCATGAAGCCCTCAAAACTATGACTCAGTAATTTTCTGAAAGGGTCAATAGCTTCAGAGTTAATAATTTGGAATATATGTCTCTAGAAATGACTTACAGCATTGACAATTTAGTGGAAAGGTCCATAGGACAACTAGGATCTGCATAAGTTGAATTCAGTAAAACGTCATTATATCATCATGCTTACTTTCAAAAACTGTATAGGTTAACCTTGACTCTTCCAATCAAGTTTTATACATTTTGAATTTTGAATAACATTTTGAATAAGTTCTGATTAGTTCCACAACTATGCTGTTTTTTTATATGAAGTCTCGGGCTGCTATAACTATAAAGAATAATTTCTTGGATAAAATCTTGATCATATTGCTCATTTCAAAGGTGAAGATAGGATCGTGCCTATCCTTTCAGAAATTTAGATTTGTTCTTGTAAAAGTAGTATGTTCAGTTGTTTAATGGCTTCAATTTTTAAATTCATAGAGCATCTTTCCTTTACAAGTATCAAGCACCAACATAAGTGGTTCTTGGTGTGTGTACACACATGCTGAAATGGTCCTTCTTTTTGAAATGGGAAATGGAGCCTACACAGTTCTTAGTGCATGAAAACACCTAACAGGCTGAAAAGAAGATTTGCACCTTTTGTTATTGCAGAATATAGACTGCAAAGTCAAGTCAGTGAAACAGAATGACCTGCAAAATTGTCCGGTTTTATCTACAAAATAGTTTTTTTGTCTCGTTTCCCAAAAGACAACCTGTGATACATGTGGCTCTGTTTTTGTTTTGTTTGGTTTTTTTGTGACCAGTCTAAGAATTGCAGAGGAATGAGTTAAAACATCTTAAAAAGACCACACAGCAACTTGTTACTGACTCATGGTTATACACTGTGAAACATAGATGTAACTTATGCAAGAATAAAAAGTTAAATGTTTGGTTAAGCCCCTCAAGGTTTTTATAAGAAAACCTTTTTAAACTGAGCAGATGAAAACCTGAAGCAATCAATAAATAATTACTAAGAACTTTCCTATTATAAGTAGGCATAGCTTTTGTGTTGAAAATGGTATTTTTTTTAATAGAGAATTTTGCAATGAAGGAATGATTTAACTTCTGTTACATAAACAATTCTAAGAACGTTTCACAACCCCACAGATGCAAAAAGAATTATCTTGAAAAAAGACTTTGGCTAACTTGGAGAAGAATGTTGGGAGAGGTCTAGAGACATCTAGAGAGGTGTTTTTTAAAGTGCCTTTCACAGAAAGTTTGGGAACCTTTTCAATTAAGTAGTTTATATTTCAAATTTGCTAAAATCAGTAGGGAACACTAGTCTGTATGACCCTGTGCTGCGTGAAGATGATGCTGTGGATGCATCTGGCTTTCATTCACATGTGCATACACACATACAGTCTCAATGCATGGTTTACAGAGGAGTTAGGCTTAATAGCTGTGACAGGTACTTATTTTGCACTTGTGCTAAGACGTGTATTTAGTTACGGAAAGAAAGAGAAGAGAAGGCTCTGAGGAGACCTCATATTTGAAAGGATATTATAAACAGGAGGAAAATCAACTTTTTACGTAGATAGCTAGTGATGGGCAAGGGGAAATGGTTTTACTAAACAAGGAAAGATTTAGATTAAATGTAATGGGCAAGTTTTTCACAGAGAAGGTGGTGAGGCTCTGGCACAGGCTGCCTGGAGGCGTTCGGGGTCAGGTTGGGTGAGCCCTTGGGCAGCCTTATCTGGTGGATGGAAGCCGTGCCTAAGGCAGCGGGTTGGAACTGGATGATATCTGAGGTCTCTTTCAACCCAAGCCATTCTGTGATTCTGACCATTCATATTTTTGAAATAATTTACACGTTCAATTTTGTTCATCTCCAACTTTTAAAATTATACAAAATGGTGAATGAGGATAATCAATTAACCATCATAAATAGTGTAATGCACCGTTATCCATTACCTGCAGCAGTATATATTTATGAATATGACAGTGGTTTACGTGGATATATACATACATCTGTATAATCAGTTAATCCTAGATCATGATAGAAATCACTATTTTAAACCACTTTACGCGCAATTTATGTATTGGTAAAATGTTTTAGTCGATTAAATATAACCATATACATAGATGTTTGCTATTTATATTCGTGATAGAATTAAAGGAAGTCAATTGTTAAATCATCAATGTAACATATGCTGAAGGCTGCCTTTTTATTTATATTATTTGAATTTATTGTCAGCAATGCAGTCATATTCTATGTCAGGATTACCTAGGTGGACTGAAAATTAAATCATAGCTCACAGATGCTCCTTTTTCTACATACTGTTAATAATAGCTAAGTTGGGTTAAATATACTTTGCGAGATACAGGAGTACAGTTATATGCACAAAGTGTGAAAGATTTAGTATATAGAATGTGATTTTCCATAATCTGAAAATGCATCCAATAAAACAAACTTGCTGACAATGTACATGGAATTATTTTCAAAGATATTATATTGATGTAAATTTTTCTGGAGTCAGGTAGTGTGGAGTTTTATAAAGTCCTCAAACAATTCTTTAAGTTCATAAATTTGAAAAAAATCTCCAGGAGTGATTTCTAATAAATGGAAATATGAGCTCATGCTAGATTACACTTTAGGGAAAGATTATGTCGAAAGCATGATTGTATTTAATCAACTGAATGATTCCTGCTTATTCATTTCATCTCAGCTACGTCTTACTTCTGTGCACCATTTTACAGTATTTCTCCTAAAATCTCCCAGAAAAGGTTATCTAAAAATTGTCTCTAAAATATGAGATATCGAAAACATTACTGTTAGGGATTGGAGTGCTTGTGGAGGATGCTTTGGAGTACTTGATGTTGTGGAGTGAAGCTCGTGTTTTGGTTTTAGCAAAGCAAAATCTAGCCATTCACAACAGAACTTCTCTGTGACCTAAGAAAGAATTCTAGTGAAAATACAACCCGTACACTTCTGATTTGTTTCTGAATTGCGTTCAAAAGCTTAAGCAAGCTTCTTCATCTAATTTCTTACTCTCTGTAGGTAGATGCATCTCTGAAGGCTTCCAAACAGTGTGACTTCATGTCATGTGTTTGGAATGAGTTGAAAATTAAAATCAATCAGTTAAAAATGAAACCAGTTTGGCCTGCATTGTTAAACTGTGTAATGCTTCTACTTAGGTTTGGCATAATTACTGTTATTTTGAAAGGGAGCTACATAGTGCAACAAAGATAAACTAATTTGAGTATTTTTGCTACTTATTTTTCTTCAATTGCAAATCAGTTCAAGTAATAATGTAAGTTTCATCAGAAACATTTACTGAATGATAACGGCTGGAATTGTTTGCTGACAGAATCTTTTTTGTTTTTGTACACAGAAATATATGTGGCAGATTTTAAGTTTCATTTAATCTTCTTTTTCATAGTGATCTTAGTGAAAATCAGATTCAAGCCATACCCAGGAAGGCATTTCGTGGAGCAGTAGACATAAAAAATCTGTAAGTATTTTCCTCCTTCTTATATGCACTCTGATGATAATGCTTTGTCAATGCAATTTCCTTTTGTTCTGTCAGATACCTTATTGCTAAGCACTTTTATAGCTGCTCAAGTAATCCTTGCATAAAACCAATCTTGTTTTGGCAAAATATTTTAACCTATTTAAGCATCCTAGATTTGCCCATCATGAAATCTAAAACATTTAAATGAAGTTGAATAGAAAAAGATATTGCGAGTATTTACTTATTATAACCTGAATTTAATATTTGAAGGTCAAATTACTTTAAATGTTTCATTGTTTCATGTAGAAAAATCTTTTCTTCCTCATGTCTATGTATCTGTATTTTGTTTGCCTGTATGAAAGAGAGAAAGAGAGAAAGAGAGAAAGAAAGAAAGAAAGAAAGAAAGAAGGAAAGAAATAAAGAAAGAAAGAAAGAAAGATTATGCTATTATCTAGTTTGCTCACATATGTTTTCTTACTTCAGTATTTACTTTTCTCCCACAGTTTTCTTTTGTGGCAAAATAAGTATTTTCTGAAAGCTATAAGATAGTGACCCTAAAGTTCATGGCAAGTTTTTAATTCTTACAGCTTCTGTGTGAAGAAATATGTGCTTCAAGACAAAAGAAAGCAATGACTTTTTTACTTTTGTTTAGAGTAGTGAGTCAGTTTAGTGATCTGAATGAGCTGAATGACCTGAAGATTGTCACGAACTTCTATAGTAGGAAACAAGGTCATCCACTCAAAAGCTGTAACTGCAGCTGTGAGCTGGGGGTTCATTGCTTGTAAACAACCAACAAAGACAGAGGACATATTCTGCTGGGGTCAAGAAAGACTGTGAAGCTGCCATTGTGATGCAGCCATGAAAAAGTGTAATTGCTGTCTTATTCGCATCAGTGAGAACGGGGAAGTATTAAGTTCTTATGTTTTCATGTAATTTCTATTGAAATACTTTCTACTAATTGTAGTTGTCAATTTAGAGATCTTTTTAGTTGAACTGCTGTAAGTGCTTCATGATTGCATGTACAAGATGTTGCATCGCCAGGAGTGAAACCCTTTGTGTTTTTGGCATCCTGTGATGGACTCTATTCTATTGCCCTTAGCACTGCAAACGAATCAGTTAGGAAGGCATAAATTCAAGAATTTAGCAGAATGGACAAGCGTTTGCCCTGCTTGCTTTGATTTCTAGAAATGTGGGTTTCTTTGTTACTAGGTGGAAAAACTAATATATTTGAGTCTATTATGCTTAAAAACTTGCAAGCAAATTTCAAAGCACCTTTGTTACTTTGTTTAAAAGATATAAGTTTCTATTCAGAACTGGTTCCATCTTTATTCATGGTTGGAAAGAGGCATAGCTAGAAGGGTAAGCTTGCATTTTTCTGCATGGCCTTTTATATTTGAAAATTGATACAGCTAAAAAAAGAAACTTTAGTGTAAAAATAAAAGTATCATTGAGAGTTTTCAAATGGCGGGGTAGTATACTTGACTGGAATAAGTATGTATTGTGAGATAGTTCCAGTCAGGAACTGAGTTAGAATGCTAATTGTTAGATAAGATAACATTCACGGTAAGGATCCTGAATTATGTTGAAAATGTGCGTAAAACAGTACATCTGCTCTTTAAAGACTTTATCTTTTGGAAGATAATTCAAACAAAAGTTTCATAAGGTTGTGTAATTGCCACAAAAATCCAAATTTTATCTGTGGCACATAGTTTACTGTGATACCAGGAAAACTACAGAAATTGCATTTTTTCAGTGGTCCCAGAAAGACAAAAAAAGAAAGAAATCTGATATTTAATATTTATGATGCCGCTGCAGCAGCAAGCAGCAACAAACACATTTCTCTTCTTGTAAATGCTACCTTCATTCCTGGTCACTCACTGTATATTATGTGAGGTGTAGGTATGAATATCAGAATGACATGTGAGTTTATGAGGCAAGAGTCCAGCATAGAATTTTTGTAGCTAGAGCAGGTAGTCAGGAAATGAATAACTTTTGTTCATTTCCAGAAAATTAGTAAAGATGAAGAGAACTGAACACTAGCCTTTCATTTAGCCATTTGTATTACAGTTAAAGAAGGATCACTGCAAGAAATATTCTGTTTTTATTTCATTCTCCAAGAAATGAAAAAATCAGTGGATGGGTAATATATGTAGAAGGCATCTCTTTGCAAACAAAGGGGGCTATAAAATGAAGGCATGTAGCATCTGTGGAATGATTAAACTAGGGAATGGCAACCACAGCGGTTTTGCTGAGAACTGACATAAGTGGCATTCAATATTTGTTCTAATATCACAGTTTCTTCTGTAATTGTCTAATGGGTAAGCATACTTTAAAAGATGTTAACCAAACATATCGAAGAGAGAGGTGAAGGTACAAAGACTAAAGAAACCTGCATTAGAAAACTTTGGAAATGCAGATTTTATTTTGTCTAAGAACACCAGATAAATTACAATATAAGTTACGGGGACGCTTCATTAGATCAATTGAGTGCATTTAAAACCATCCTAAGTGTTAGCTGTAAGCTGTTCCAAAGGCAGTTAACAAATCTCACAGAAATTAAACTGGTTATATATTTTATTTTGCAGAATAGAAACCACAGATTAATATTTACCACTCAAATTAGGAGCTGGAACATTTTGGAATATATATTGGAATATTTTAGGGTCACTAAAGAATGTTTTCGTTTTCATGGAGCAAAAGGAATTAGGTGTTAACTCAGAATACCTGAAGAAAATAGTGTCCTCTAAAGTTGATAATACCACTTGTATCTTTTGATTTCCTGCTAATATGTTAGCTCTAGAGTCTTCTTGATGCTTCTCAGAAACAGCTGTCCAGTTTCCATGAGATGGGGCCATAGTTCCATTCTGGACATCTTAATAATATTTATAAGATATATTCTGTAAATGATAAAAGAAACAAACTGAGCAAGGCATTGTGAGAAATTACCATTTCAGCAACAAGCCCCATCACAAAACAAAACAAAAAAAAAGTCCTCTTATTTGGCCCGTATAGATTATCCCCCGCCCTTTGCCTTTTCTTCTTAAGGCTAAACAAATGCAGTTTTCACAGACTGTATCCTAATGTCACTGCTTCATTTTGATGATCCTAGTTGGACTCACCCCAACCAGGATCTGTCAGCATCTGCTGGGGGTACTGAGACTAGACATGATGCTCAGATCTGATTTCCCAAATGCCAATCAGACAGGGTGCAACAGATACAGCAGAAGGAAGGGATGCCATCCAGAGGTATTGGAAACTCAAAAGGTGGGCCCTTGTTAATGAGATTGAACAGAGCAAATGCAAGGTTTTGCATTTGGGTCATGGTAATCCCAGATCTTTATGCAAACTGGAAGAAGAACTCCTTGTGAATAGCCATGCTGTGAAGGACTTATGAATCCTGGTAGATGAAAAACTTAACATGAGCCAGCAGTGTGTGCCTGCAGCCTGGATATCCAGTCGTATCCTGGGTTCCATCAGAAGAGCGGTGGCCAACAGGATGAGGGAGGTGATTGACCCCCTTTATTCTGCCCTCGTGGAGTACTGCTCCAGTCTGGGGCCCCCAACACAGGAAAGATGTTGACTTTTTGGAGAGAGTCCAGAGAATGGCCAAGAAGATGATCCAAGGACTGGAGCACCTCTCCTATGAAGACAGACTGAAGAAACTGGGCTTGTTCAGCCTGGAAGAGGGAATGCTGCAGTGGGACCTCATTGTGGCCTTCCATTATTTAAAGGGAGTTCATAAACATGAGGAAAACCAACTTTTTACATGGGTAGATAATGATAGGACACAGGGGAAATAGTTTTACACTAAAGGAAGAGAAATTTAGATTAGATGTCATGGGGAAGTGTTTTACTGAGAGAGTGGTGAGGTGATGGAACAGGTTGCCCAGAACGGTTGTGGATGCCCCATCCCTGGAGGTGTTTAAGGCCAGGCTGGATGGGGTTCTGGGCAATCTGATCAGGTAGTTGATATAGCAGCTGGCAACCCTACCTGTGGCAGGGGAGTTGGAACTTGATGATCCTTGAGATCCCTTCCAATCCAAGCCATTCTATGATCTCTCTCAGCATCCTAACTTTGCTCTCATGACTGCAGCCCGGATAATGCTAATGAATCAAGTTCTTCAAAAACTGTGCCAATAAATGAGGGAAGCTAAATTCCCAAAGTTACATCATAATTTGGTACCTTTCTTGGAGAATTTGCTTCAAAAAGTTAGGCTTTTCAGAAGATTTTTAAAAAGCAAATAGAAATTATCATATAGATTGGAAATAAAATACATATTTTTAATATACATGTTAATGATGGTTTCATAATCCTCCCTGGTGGTACAGTGCTCACATCAGTTGTGGAACATTTAAATTTGAAAGCTTCCCAACCTCAGGAATTTTACTTAAATTTAAAGTGTTAAGAAAATGCTTTAGCTACTCTGGTTGTAAGTTTGGATGGATTGTTTCTTGGATCTGGTTAGAAGGAATTAAAATAACCAGGCTTAAAAATCAAGCAAATGTGAAACACTGTTGTAAATATAATAATAATAGTTTCAGATTTTGAGAAGCAGATTTTGACATCTAGTGATTTTTATAAAACTGTATTCTGAGATTTCCATACAGAGTACAGAAAGTTTTCTAAGATTCCAACTTTCTCTTCTGCTGTGTAATCAATACATGGAAGAGGATGGGAAGCAGTAACACACATCATGGCAGAACTGTGATAATAAATACAGTTACCATCAAAATGAAGCCAACAATAAAATAGGAGGGAACCGTTTCATTGTATTCCTGCGAGTATTTTGTGGCCTATTTTTCTTCAGGGGATAGTGATGTCCTCTTGGGCATTTTTGCTCCATCAGGGAGCAGGAGAAAGGTGGCTACAGATGAGCTGTTCTCTCCTTTTCCTTGTAACGAAAGGAAACTGAGAGTTTATGGTGTCATTGGCTACTGGGTCAGAAAAGTAAGGGGAATTGAATGGTCATTATGTAGGTAATGGTCATGGTGGATCTTCGGGCCAGCATGCTATTGGACATTGTAGCTGTCACCAGAAAGATAAAGGCTTCAGGGGAACGTAGTAGTTTTACAGATAGAACTGGCTTAGAAAATGGAGAATTAGCGAAGAAAGAGACACCTGTATCCACTAAACTTTGTCCAGAACCTTCAATAACATTATGATGCATTATGTTACTTTGATACCTTTATGGGTCTACTGTGAAAGATTTAAAGCTTGCATTGTCACTAAAAGCATAACTGTTGTATTCATTTTGTCTGGCCATGACTGGACTTTTTCTTGAAGTTCAGTGTTATTAGCAGCTGGAAGCTATAGAGTCCTGCTGAAGGTGTTGTTACTGATTTCTTTTCAGATTACACACAGAATTCCACTGCAACTGGAAGTGTGCTGTCTGCTTATCTGTATGAGTGCTAATCCAAATGCATTGCTTGTCTGAGAATTTTTTTTAAGAATTTAGAATTGATATATTTTTTGCTCTTATTCTTAGTGGGAATCGTTTAACTACTAGCCTGTTCAGCCACCTGTGTTTCAGGTATACATCTATAAAGGTTTTCACAGGATGTTAGTACGTTCTGTGTATACTTATGAGTTTTGGTAGAATCAAAAAGTATCACTGAGGAATGAGGAACTTTTCTAGTCACTCTTTAAACTGTTGTTGCCAAAAGGCTCAGTGACTTTATGGTCTTCATGAAAAAAGTTGTTCTTTTTGATTGTTTCAGCAAAAGACCATTTCAATATGGGAGCTGAATGCCATTTTTAATGCTACTATTTTTCATTACGGATTACTTACCTCAAATTTGGCCTGCTAAAATAAGTTTCCTTTTGGTCATAAATAAATCATTTATGAAATGTTAAAGTCAATTATGTTTTTAAATCAGGAAGAACATTTGGCTTTGAAGATGAGTTTCAGATTAGAATTCTCTGAATTGAGAACTTAATTTTTTGCAAGTCTTTTTTAATATGTTTTTAAAAAAAAAAAAAAAAAAAAAAACTCTCCAGGTAAGGATTTTATGATTACTATTTAAATAAATAAATAATTCTAGTAGAACTTTCATGGGTTATGTGCATGATCTCTGGTATGGCTTTCCTGTTCCTCATATTTACAACATATATGCTCTCCATTTGTAATGATCTTGAGGCTGTTCGTCATCCATTTGGTTAAAATGCATTACAGAAATCACAGATTGCTCATTCAGTGTTCCTCTTTTTCATAGCATTCTCCTGTTATCTCTTATTTTTAATTTTTTAATTTTTTTACTTCAAGACATTACTTGTGGTTTTAGCTAACTAAAATGATAAGTCATTTTGAGAGGATGGAGCAATAAATCTTTTCTCCCTTTTCTTCTATTTTATTCTATGTATAGTATGTATGTCTTTCTTAGAAGTACTTTTAAGCCTTGCTTATTAATTTCAAGTTAAAAGAAAAAGGATGATGTATATTAGAAAAAATATATATACATTAAAATGTTTTACAGGAAAATTTAGCAAAGGGCAAAATAAATTACATTAGCAAGTGCAAGTAGGTAAAAGCACTTCACTTTCCAATGAAAGAATAGCAATAAACAGGCACAGAAAACAATCAATTCTCAGAAGTTTGATAAAACAGAATAAATTCTTACACAGTCCTGTTACATCTTTCTCAACCAATACCTCTGAAGTTATTGATCCCACTTGAAATTGAAATTGAGAGAGGAATTGAGAAATAGGAAAACATAACTCAGTTCTGTTGTAAAAAATACAAGGACTTGAAAAATAGTGACTACTTCCAGAAAATCTACTGCAGTGATAAATATTGTGCACTATGTTCTTTTCCCAAGGAAAAATATAATGTTATGAAATGCAGTGTACAGTGTGCTAAGACAAGAAAGATTTATTAATATTTACTGGTGAGAAAGACACCACAGGGATCTAGAAGAGATTCAGACTTTTTCTGATGACTTCTTAAAAATGTTTACAATTAATTTGATTCATCAGTAGAATAAAATCATTTCTGAACAAAAAAGATGATGCTAAAGCTGTGTGGTGCCACTCCTGCTTTTACCACAAAGTGCTCTCAAGTGCTGAATAATGGGAGGGTGAAGTTAGATATAGATTTGAAATGGTTGTAACTTTTAACTCAGCTTCTGTGAAAGAGGAAAGAAGGTTTTGTCTCTCAGTCGGATATTTTTTTCTCTCTGAAGGTAGCAGTTTTCAAATTTATGTCATGAAAAGTTCTTCTTACGGATAATAATATTTTTTTTTCTACTTCATCGTTATCTGATAGAAAACAAATGCTAAAAGGGAGGAATATCTAGTTTAGTAACATGTTTCTACAGTGTTGAGTGTGCCTGCAAAACCAATCCACAGACATTCTAAAACACACACTCACTTCCTAGTTGAATGTTCTTTGCTACATGTGAATGTTAACATTTTAAATAGCATTAAATATGAAGCATATGAAATACCCAGGTAATACTGCAGTGTCTGAAAGATTTTGAATACATCAGCTGTTGTTTGGCATTTTATGAGCTTTGCAGGACCCACACTACCCAAGGTAATCAGCTGCTTTGTGGAAGCTAGGACAGAAAGGAAAGTATGGAAACAGAATGATTCAGAGAGGTGGAGAAGTCCCACATAGAAAACACCCACTAGAAAACAGTATCTCTCTGTAGAGAGATAGTAGGGAAAAAAGCTGTAGGATGTATTGAGAAGAGAGGAAGGAGGATGATGGGCCAGTGTCGTTGGTCCATGTCTGCTCAGCTTCTGTTCTTCAGGGCATTTTAGTCATGAAAAAAAAGAAAAGAAATTCTCAGAGGAAATGAAGTCCTCTAGAATGCAGCTACTATATTATTGTAAATTGCTTAGTGATGAGAAAGGTTTTTTTCATAGCATTGTAGATATTTTAATGTATGTTTTTAGAAGGCATGATGCTAAAAATAAATGACAAAACAGCTTTAAATTGGAGACGTATGTATTTCTTTGCTCCCTTGCTTACACCCAAAGTCATAGTCTTCACGCAATTGGTTCTCATAAACCAATCTAACCCTAAATATTCACACTTCTTCAGTATATCCAGTAGCAGGACATTACACATCAATGATAAGCTTGTTATGAAATATTGCCTACCTTTTTGTTTGGATTTATATTTTTATATTCAATGAATATCTTTACCTTAGCAAAATTACCATATATTACCAATACCATAAATTGCTCTTCAAGGCAAGGACGCAGTCTTACGTAGCTTAAAAAATATACATTATACCAATTAATGGTGTTTTTCTGATACTTTCATATCATTGTCATAAGTGGTAGAAAATTGTCTGAAGCGTAAGGAAGGTAGTATCTTCCAAAGATCGTTTATAAACCTTGGAAACATTTCTCCCCTCCCATCCACAAAATTCCCTTTCCTGAAGCCCTAACCAATTCATTAGTTCATTGCAAACAAAGAAGTCTTTCTGCTAAGAGGATTTAAATGAAAACAACTCACCCTTCACTAAGATAGTGGTAATGATGATTCCCTAAAGGAAGCAGTCCAAAAGTTTTCGGGTGCACCACAGCTGCTACTAGTGGAAGAAATCTGCCTTTCAGTTTGTATAGGACAAGATTTGCTCAAGTGCTTTCTGTACTGTTAAAAGATTTTCTTTTGTGTATAATATGGATGATTTAGAAGAAGCTGTGTCAGCACTGATTTATACATTGACAGCTAAGGATAATAAGATATGGGCAAACATACAGCTCACCCTTTTACACATTAACCTGCAGACTGCATTAGGCAAATTCAATGGCATTAAAAGATTTTTCCAATTTGTCTGGAAACAATTTCTCTTTTGTATTGTGTCAAGGGTAGCATTTCATGACATTGTACTAATTTAAATAGCTGTGATAAATTGTTGAAGAGGTTAGAAAATTGTACTTTGTATATATTTTACCTGTATAAAATAAAAAGTCTATTAACTTAATTGTTAAATGAAATTAATTAGTAAAATGAAAAGAGCCTCAGTAAGTAGGCTTAAATATTCCAACACCGCAGCACTAGTGCTATAACACTGCACCAAAATTATTAAAGATTATATTAAGGAAATTATAGTTTGTATTTCAATGTAACTTTCAGTACACAGAAACACAGACTGCTGTAGTTGTAATATTTTATTCCTGCATAGTAGTAATTCAGATGAAAAATGTGGATGAAGCTAGAACTTTAAAGAAGTTGGTATGTTAAACTCAACAGTGGATGTGATAATTTATTAATAAAGTAAAAGGTTATCGTAGGTTCAGAAGAATCACAGAAGAAGCTTTAGTAAACACCTCATTAGCCCTAGTAGCTAATACATGATTGGAGATAGAAAGGACAGAGTTCATTTGTATTTTGTTGATTCACTTGCTATTGTTCACACACATTTGTCCCTATATATTATCTGTTACTGGTATGAGGTTTGAAGATCTTTTTGAAGTGAGGTTGTGTTTTTTTGCATACTTACAGGAATTATATTTATAGTCAATATCTATATGAGAAACTTATAAACATTGGGATTTTGTATTTGCATAGTGTTTAATTTCAGCATACTGTTTTTAAATTGTGCTATATGTACTGTATCAATGTTATGGATTGAAAAAGTAATAGAATTCTTCAGAGAAATGAATGTAAATTTTTCATAACTTAATACTTAAAGATTAATAATGTATGGGATGGATTGCTGAGTTTTATGTCCAGAATTCAAGAGCTCCGTGACAATATCCTATCTGCAAACAATTGCAGAAAGCACAAACTATGCAGAAAATTGCACGCTGAAGCTTCTAGTAGAAATGCTAGTTTGATTTGGAGCAGAAATAAAGGATATAGCTGTGTATGTAAATATCTTGGATGCTAATATTTCTGCATTGGGAAATAGTGGAGAAGTTGATGGCTGTTAACGCCCCTCCTTGCCCCTACACGAACCATCTGAGGCAGATGCACCCCTAAAAGTGGTCCCTCGCTCGCGGCTGCCAGGGCGCAGGGAATTAACATGCAGCTGGGCTGCTCTGATAAATGGATTCTGTTAGGTCACCGAGGGGATGCGTGTGACATTAAGTGATTTACCGTCCTTTACCTTAATGAAATTGTTTCAGCAAGATGACGCTGAGAGCTTTTAATGGATAGCTTTTCTTGATGTAATGAAATTGCATTCCTTTGGCATTTAATATAAGGTGCAGTTATTATTTACTGGAGCTCTCCTGGAGCTGCTGTTTTGCGCAGACAGTTCAGAACAAAAAGAGATTTCTGTGGCAGCATCCAGGCCGGCATGGTGTCTGACAGTCCTAAGCACGCGAGCATGTTTGTGAGAGTGTTTCGGTTAGTGTGGCCATGCACACCCATAGGAGGCTTGCTCCACACGCACTGCCAGCGCTCAGCTCCTTCACAAATACCGTCCTAATCTGTTTAACAGGCAACTGGATTACAACCAGATCAGCTGTATTGAAGATGGGGCATTTAGGGCTCTACGCGACCTGGAAGTGCTGTAAGTACTGCTTCTATCTCTGACTTTTAGCAAGAGCTCGGTATCTGGGGAGTACTAATGTAAAAGCTTATCTGTGAGCTGCAAGTCTGGTGTCAGAATTGTCTGGTGAAAAGATGTCTTAAAATGATCCACTGCGATGTGCTATATAATGGTAAAAATGTCAGGGGAGACAGAGATGCTCCTTTAATCTGCCAGGCAACCATAACAAGCAATTAAAAAAAAAAAAAAAAAAAAAAAAAACAGATGATAGATACTGTAAAAAAATAATAGATATTTCCTTTTAAAATGGAGAGAGGAGGAGTATTAATGAATCCAATTATTTTGTAAATGATACATCATTGCTGAGGTGCTGAACATTTCCATGATTGCCTTTGTTGTACAGTCTGACATCAGTTTGATTGTCCAGCCTCTCTACTTAAGGAACAATATACTAAATATATCTGACAATCTAGGTGTTTTCAGAGAGGCACTTCCCTAGCAAACAGTGCGGTATGTGGTGAGAGGTTTAGCCTGTCTATGTTATGTGGATTTTTAAACATTTTAATTTTTCTGTGTATGCATATAGAAACAGAAATATGTTTGTATGCCATTTCAGGTTTTTATTGCAATTATATTTCTGTATACTTTTTTTCTCACTGTTGTCATTGGTGAGGTAAAAGGTAACAAAATTATCATCAGTGACACCCAACCTCAAAACAGTCAGGATAATGAACAAAGTGTCTCTGTTCCCAAAGAATTTAAGACAGCACACATTCCTGAAATATTTTCTGTCAGTGAAAATGTCACTTTTTTTTTTTCTTTTTTTTTTTTTTGCATTAAAGGAAGTGAAAGACTGCATATCAATGGGTTACTGCATGTTAGTCTGAATTAAGCTTGGTAAATCACACTCTGTGGGGTGGGAGGAAGCTTGGTTATTTTCTTCTAGGTTTCTGAAATAAAAAAGCTTTTTCGACAGATAATGTCTGTATATCCATGCAGCTAAGAATGTAGGAGCTGCTGGCAGGAAAGTTTCATATTAAAAAGCAATAATTGCCTTTTTTTTTTTTTTTAACAGTATAATCTTAGCAAAACAAAACTGTTGTTAACTTTCTGGTACAAATCCATGTGAAACATACTGTAGGTTCAATATGGAGTCTAATTGTAAATCTGATAAATTGTTGGTTTTCTATAGGTAAACCTGATGTTCTGAGAAGTTTTTATCTTTGGTACTCATATACATAGCAGAATTTTCCAGTGATGGCTTAGTCTGGTTATCATGTTTTTTAATGTGAGCCTTCTTTTACATATAGAAATGTTAGATGTATGTATATATTAATACTAGCATTACTAGCATACAGTCTTTAATGCTTGCATGTTTTAGTAGTCTGAAAAGGTCATCCATGCCAGTTGAAGGAGGTGGTAAAAATTTCACACTGATTTCGATTAATGCAAAAGGGAACAAAACTGTTAGAGAAATTGTCTACTGAAAAAACAGATTGTTAGAACTTTTCAAATTTACAAAGACTGCTACCATTATTCAGTATAAAATGTATCTCAAATTATGTGTGATAAGCAACAACAGTTGAGAAAATATTTTTTGAGATATTTTGAGCACTACTGAAAAGTATGTATCTAATGCGACTTCTTTTCCAATATAGCTTAAGTAATGAAAACCATGTAAATCACACCATTGTATAAATGCAGAATACTGTATAAGACTACATGTTTTGTTTTCATTTGAAGTTGATTATTCTAAGCACAGAATTTTTATACGACTTCAAATTATATGAGGAAGCTTTTAAATAATTTTTAAATTTACATGGTCTGAAACCCCGTTTAGTCACAATTTGAAACATTTACCAAGGTAACATGACTTACATATCGGTTAAATAATTGTAGAATCCTAGAGACTATTGATGTTAATGATACAAAATTCATCTAAATTGAGACAATTCTGAGGTGTGAAAGCAGGTACGGATATAATCCTCTCAACTTGTTAATTCACTAGCAGATTTATGTGAAATTTTGTTTTTCAGTTTTC
Source organism: Chrysolophus pictus (assembly GCA_037305975.1). Classification (NCBI taxonomy): domain Eukaryota; kingdom Metazoa; phylum Chordata; class Aves; order Galliformes; family Phasianidae; genus Chrysolophus; species Chrysolophus pictus. The sequence continues at coordinate 16,220,158 of CM074579.1, forward strand.
TTTTCCTAAAAGAAAATCAGTTACACTGGGGAAACTGTGACTACAAGAAAATATAATGTAATGTAACTTGCTGCCATATTCAAGAAATATGTTTCTATCATCATACTCTTTGCAATAGCATGTAACAGTTTTAGGTAAAAGTATTGACTGAGCTCTTTTGGATTTGTTTTGATTATAGTTTTGCTACGAAATTCAGCATTTTGGATCACAACAGTTATAAAAATGACTTAATTCCTTGTGTGTTCATGCATCTACTCCTGATAGGAGAGGGTTTAGAAATAGGTGATTACTAAGATCCCTTCTAGCCCAAGTCATTCTTTGATTGTATGAAGTCAAACATGAAACATATGAAATTTAAAATTAAAAACTTCTAGATGTTCTTTAAACAGCTGACAGCTATGGAAATATATATTTACCTTCATTCCCTTCATTGAAAGAGAGGATTTTTAAAACCTTGAAAGAAGTCATGCATGAAGACAGTGATGAGAACTGTCATTTAGCATGTCAACATTAAGAAAATCCTGCAAAAGTCTGCTGGCTGTCATTTATTCATTAAGGCATACAATTGGAAATTTTTTTGCTTATTATCATTCCATTTTCATAAAAAATAATGATCTCCCCAATTTTTTATTTCTATTGATTAATCTTTTTGCTTATGTAGCCCTGAGGGCACACAGGGGAGATGTCTTATGCACAGTGAAGAAACCATATAGGATGTGGAATGAGTAAGCACAGAAATTGTTTGGCTAATGTGGAGGCATAAAGCCTGACCCAGGGTGCTATGAATTTACCTTTCTCTGTTTCAGGATCACAGAGTTCTTTACTCAAAATGCACACAAATTACACCTTGTGGTTTAAAAATGTAAAGAAAGAAAGTAAAACCTTACTGCTTCAAAAGGACAGTGGGAATTATTTAGTATTAGTGTCATAATTGTGTTTAAAAATGCAGAGCACATTCTCTGTTGTAGTCAAGTGAGTAATCTCTAAGTAGAAACTGTAAATTTTGGCACTTATTTCCTTGTACTCAAGTCAAGCTTGTTCACATTTTATTTGCAGCCTAAAGACAACAGTTAGCTGCAGGATCATTCATAAAGTTTCATCATCTTTACAGATTACACTTCCTGTGCATGATGGTTCTGTGCTAGCCAATAATTGGCTAAGATTTATTCCTAGTTTCTGTCTCAGGTCCCAGGCATTTTGTCCAAAACATAAATTATTTGCTAGAGCATTAAGATGCCTACCTCCTTGCACTGTATAGCAGAAGGTCACCTATTGTTCATGCTGCCCTGGATCATCTGCAACAGCACTGATCCACACAAGAACTGACCACAGTTTACTTCAGAAGATACTTGGGAAAAATAGGCAGCTCTTTAGCTTGCATCCTCTGTCAAAAAGTATGGGCTCTCAGAAGCTAGAAAAAGAAACTGCTGCCCTAAAACCCAGGACTTTTCTCCAGGAATATTCTGAAACTATTTTTCCTTACACAGGATGGCAGTCTTAGCTTTAATGCCATAGATGTTCTCAGTGTTAGTGGAAGCTCTGTTTCAGTCCTCTCTTTGAGTTAATCATAGGTTATTAAGGCCTCTGATTACTTATGATTATTAATGGGATGGTCAAATCATTGTGTTTTAGCAGGGAATTGAATATGGAGTCAAAGTAGACCTCAATGTTAGGGTTTGTTTTCCTCATAGCCATTCCTAAAAGCAGAGCAGAGTTCTCTTTGTTTACTATGCCTTAGAAAAAAAAGTGCAGTCAATGTGACATAAATAGTGGTAACATGTTAATATTCTTCTTCTTGATTTTGCAGTACTCTCAACAACAATAACATCACTCGACTGTCCGTCGCAAGTTTCAATCATATGCCCAAACTCAGAACTTTGTAAGTAGTCCCGTGGAAACTGACTGCCATTGTTATGAACCCAGTATGTTCAGTATACCATTTTCCCTCAACCAAGTTCTGCCAGTGGTCTGTAAATAGTTACACATGCATGGAAGGTATAAGCTCTGTCAAAACAGTAATATTGAGGTTTGTAAGTGTGAAGTGAGTGTGGCAGATAATTCTGAAAGGTGAAACCCCAAAGCTAATTCTTGTGGCTCAGGAGATAGAGAGGCAGTTGCAGTGTTTTCATTCTGTTTCTTCAGGATAGGATGATGGAAATGTTTTCATGGTCTTTTCCTAACTGGATGTTTCATAGTGCGCTGTTTGATCACAGAAAAGTTTCTGTAGAAAAGATGGAGACAGAAGGGATTCACTTCTATATGTTACAGCTGCATAGCGAAATAAATTGATGTTTTTTGAAAGTCAAAAATTTGTTTTACTTTGAGCTATTGAATGGGTCACATTTCATTTAGTAACATGGAAGAATCTTTGATTGGCTGTCAGATGTGATAAATGGGAAATCTTTATGCTTTTATTACTGTACTGCTAGCAGACCTAATTAAACTAAACTGGCTTTCCAACATTCTTTGTAACATAAAATTATAGCATCATCCGGTAGTGCTATTATAATTAAAGTTGTGTCAGCATTTACAATAAGGTCCCCATTTTTAGAGGTTATGACTTTCACAGAAGAACACTTGAAGCTTCTAAAACAAAACAGAGTGAAAAGAGTATGTGCAAGAGATACAATTTGGGGTTATTTGTTCGGTTTATATTCAGCTAACAATAAACGTACATGGTGTTAAGCAACAAAGCTAGACTCTATCAAAGTTTAGTCCTGAGATACTTTCAAACAGGCTTTCCAGTGAAGTGGAAATAAAGTCAGTGGGGCTAATCACTTGAGTTAGCATTTGTAACTGAAATAACATCATTCAGATGAGTAGTTCTGTTGATTTCATAACAGAATTATAGCTACTCTTACATGGACAAATACAAGAGCTCTTGAATTGTGCTGAGCATTGGCTTTTGGTGGCCTCAGTTACATTTTGAGAATAGAATTTCATTCCATTTCATTCTCTTGTGTCCGGGACCTGAAAACATTAATATCCATCTGTTCCTCTTTCAAACTTTGAAATCCAGCTTGTATTCTGAAGCGCAGATTACAGTGAATCAAATTAGCAAAATTTTTTTATACTTAAACTTCTTTTGTGGATATTTCACTTTTTAAAAAATCATTTTCTAAGCAAAAGAAAACAGGCACACAGAATCCTAGATTATAGCTATAACATCCCATAAGAATATGCTTGTATAACCGTATAAATTTCAGCAGCATTAGTTCTGATTTGCAATGGTTTTCTTGCCTACAGCTGGCCACAGGTTGTTCTGAATGAGTACGCTGTATTGTGAGCTGTGTTTGCAAAGCACTCAGACAAGAATCAGTACAGAAAAATGCACCGCCTTTAATTTCTAATCATTCATGAAAAAAAAAAAAGCAACCAGTGAATTAAAATATTTTGGTTTTGTTGGTCTGTCACATAACTCCGTTCCTTTACAGTCTTTTCATGGATTAGCTAGACTTCTTGTTTAAATTCTGGTTTTCTTTTACTTCCTTTCCAGTTATTTAGTGAGCAGCACATCAACTAAAAAGGACCAAAATGACTTTATTCTGTTAAGGATGGATCTGAGTAGGGATTTGATGTTGATGTACTTTTCTGTAGTTCGAGAAAAATGCAAGAGGCAGGGAAAAGGAAGAGCCAGAAAAAAGTAATTAACCTAATTCAGTGAATGCATTTGTGTGACATTTTATCAATGGAAAAGTGCTTTTTGCCACTTGGCGAGGAGCAATGGTCTTGCATCAGACCCTGCCACTGAAGAGGCAACTTCCTTAATTTCATAGGTTGCTTTAGCATTGCTTTTAATTTCAGACATTGCTTAGCCTCTATGCCTCTAGGAGCCAAAAACAGCTAAGTCCCCTTTCTATGATTAAACAAAAAGAAAGGAAGTCAACAAAGATGTGAAAAAAAGGTGTTTTATATTGAGTTATTACTCTGCCTTGTTCAGTAGAAAATGAACATGACCTGTTAGACAGATTTTGCAGGCTGTTTCTATAGAGACTAATAATGGTGAGACTTCCAGATGTATCTAATTAGAAACCAAATGGCTTATTCACTCTTCCTTTTTGACAGCATGTTATCACTGTAGGACACTATAGTTTTATATCAGTTGAGACATTTTTGTCTAGTCACCATTTATGCAGATCTGTACTAAAGACTTCCCTGGCAGATGTCAAGCTCTTGCGTATTTACTTCTTTTGTTTAGTTTAATTTCTTAAGAAGCTTTCATCTATTTTTGTAATGATCTAGACCACAAATAAAAGTTCATTTTCCTGTTTATATAGTTTTTCTTATAAGCATTTAACTCCCAGACTTTCAGCAAAAGATCTTTATTAATAAACTGGTTTGCTGCTGGAGGTGGGAAGAGGAGGGACAGGTTACTTTTCTGTTTGCTCTCCCCAATTTAAACCTGGGTGTCCATCTTCTCATGCAGTCGCCTGCACTCCAACAACCTCTACTGCGACTGCCACCTGGCCTGGCTGTCAGACTGGCTGCGGCAGCGGCCCCGTGTAGGCCTGTATACTCAGTGCATGGGCCCGGCACACCTGCGGGGCCACAATGTGGCTGAGGTCCAGAAGCGGGAGTTCGTCTGCAGTGGTAAGGGCAGCGCTTTGCCTCCTCACATGTTGATAACGTTTGCATGATTTTTTTTTATTATTACTATTATTTTAATGAAGCTAATCATTTTTATCAGTAATTTGTATCTTCTGTGGTGCTGCTTCTATCATTACAAATTTTTTGTGAATGTGGCATAGAATACATAGCCTTCGTAATTATGAATTATGGGGAAGTGATGGGAAATGAGATTAAAAGGTGCACCAGTTAAAACATAAGGCCTTTCATAATAAGGATTTGGGTTGTTGATATGTACTTTTTTAAGCTCTATGGATTGTTATTTTTCTTTTTTTGCTATGTTTCTCTGTTTCTTTTCTGTTTCAGTTGAAAAAGTATTTTGAAATTCCAAATAAACTTCTGAATGCTATTGCTATGCTTTAATGCATTAGGTTGCTTTCTGATATGAAATGATGAAATGGCTAACAGTTCATTACTAATCACATTTTGTCTGTTTGATATTTTTTCCTTTATTCTTGTCTCCAAGATGAGGAAGAAGGCAAGTTTTATCTTTTTTATACAAATATTTTTATACAAATATTTTTTAGCTCAGATTGAAAATTTTCTGTAAACTTGAACTACTGTTTTAGTTTCCCTCAAAGTATTGAAAAACAACTGGGAAATAACTGTCAGTCTTTCTGTGGTTCAGCACAGGTGTTTCTGCTAGTTGTTTTCCTGAGAATGCCCAAATCTCTATTGCCAATTATGCCAACATTTACACGGATCTGTTTTCTTGAATACAGTTTTTTTGCACAGCAAAATCTGTCATTACTGAGCAGGTTCTAACATTGCAGTGTAAGGTGCTGTCACTCTAGCATGGCAGATGTTAGCCATACTCTAACCATTACTTCTGCATTTATGTGTTCATAAAAGGTCTTCTAGCAAGAACACATCACATATCTTATTTGTAAATTGTATAGTTTTATAACCTGGTCATTATAATGCTGATTTTGAGGAGGGAGTATAGCCACGTTTTATCCCTGGATCACTCAATTTTTGTTTAATAAATGCAGATGAAGTATTTTCTCTTTGTTAGTATAAAAAAGAATAACATGGATTTATTCTTTTTGGCAGCTGTTTGTACTTTTGTAACACATACCTTAATGTGAAATCAAGTTATTATATTGTGAACTACTATCTCACAGGACTAACTTTTCAATGAAGTAATTTTAATATTTGAGTTGTTACTTGAAGCTGTAATAGGAACAGCACTGGCTGCAACTTCAAAGTGACCTTACTTACATTATCAGTGGAACCTTTCTATCTTAATATATGGCATTAAATCTAGTGAGGGAGATCTGAGACAAAGTTGTTGTTTCATAGCACAGAAGTCTCTTCTTTTTGTTTCATGGGAATTTAAAACAGTCCCTAGCGTTTTTACCTTAATAAAAAGGAAAGGGAAAAAAAAAGTCTTCATGCCTTTCTCATGTTTTTGTGCCTTTTATATAATTACAAAACAACCATAAAGTATAATTAAATTAATAGAATAATGAGTGTTTTACTTATTATTATAAAATGTGTGATCTGTTTATTTGAATTTTTCAAATTCAGAAGTAAAAGGAATATACGGAGATATGAAAGATATAATCATGCAAATTAGCCAGCTGAGTTGTCAGAAAGTGCTAACTTAAGAGAATAAGAAGTCCCCTGAAGTAACACAGAAAGTGAGAGTAGGAGCTGTGAGGTCAAAGCTTTTTTGTATCTCTGTGTGTTTGGATGGAAAGCCATAACTCCAAAATATTCTGTAACTGGTACATACAGTGATGAATAATGCTAATGAGTATTTGCAGAACAGAACATAACTATCAGAAGAGCATCAGTGCTTCCATTGTCAAAATTCATTACTGCCAACATATACGAAACTTTTAAAAACCACATAAATCAATACTTGATTTTTAAAAACACAATAGAAATAAGAATACACTTTATACAATTTTGCATATGAATTGCTGAAGAAATTGAGAACTTATGAAGAATCTAAAACAGTGGTCTCATTTTGTCACGTTGCTATTAATTAGGAATCTAAATTAATGTAATTTCAAAGTATTGATGGGCAAAAACGTTTTTCAGGGAAGCGTAAAACATGGTATTTTACTCTTGAGGACTACTGTTCTGTGCAGTTTTAGAAGAAAGTCTTTTCTTCTGCAGGTCACCAATCATTTATGGCTCCATCCTGCAGTGTCTTGCATTGTCCTGCTGCGTGCACCTGTAGTAACAACATTGTGGATTGTCGTGGGAAAGGCCTTACTGAAATTCCAACAAATCTTCCAGAAACCATTACTGAAATGTATGTAATATTACATTTTTTCATTCTTTCAATGAATATGCAGAAAACAGTTTGTCTTATGTATTCATTGTTGTTGTTTGTATAAATTCATACTTTATAATATGGTAAGAATTTTGGAGTGCACATTCAAATTCAGAAATAAAAGGAATATACACATATATGAAAATATTTAAGACCCATATATTCTCTTATGAGTTAGTTCTGCATGTATTACTCACAGCCTATAGCTGAAACTGCATTTTGAGTTGGTTTTAAAATAATTCATGAATATTTACTTTTTTGAAATTAAATAGCTTCTTACTGCAGACTGTAAGCCCCTTTGTCTTCAGTGTTGCTCAATGTCACCTTCCTCAGCAGACTCACTATTCAAGGAGCATACCTTTGCAACAAAATACAGCAATTTTTATCCTTTGTAATAACAAGTATTGCTAAAATAACATGCACAGAAGGCAAAAGTATGGTGGTTGACTGCAACCTGTGTTAATACCGTAAATTCACGAATGGAAGCAAACATGCTGATAAGGGTGTGTGACATGGCATAAACAACAGCAGCAAAAAAATATGCAACTGCATCCCAATCAAGCAGAATTAGAGCAAAAGTGCAATAGGGCCTGCAGGCTTCCCATAATCACTTTGTCAGCTCATTATTACTGCTGTTAAGTCTGACCTGGCTGACCGTACCTGACCAAGTTCAGTCATACTAAACAAACATGTCTTCTACCTTTAACCCTGCAAAGACTGTCTTCATTATTTAATAACTTGTATGCTGACCTTTCCTACTTGCATATGTATATTTATGTGCACAAAGGAAAATATTGCAGGAAGTAAGTAGGGTATGTGTCTCAAACACTCCCCTCTGTATTTCTGCTGCTAACTAGTAGTTGGCTGAGCTTACCAACTGCGCTTCCAGTTGAGTGGAAAGTAAGGAGAGAAATGTACAGGAAAAGAAAGATGAAAAATAAGGGACATAAAGACCTTTGAAAAGCAGGAATAAACTCAATGGACAAATTAAAAAGACATTGTGACTATTTGATGAGAACACTTGATCTTCGGTGCTTTCTTGTCAATAGGCTAAAGACCAGTTGAGATTTTGACAAATAAGTATTGTATGCCACTGGTTGCTTTTATATGATAAAACTCGTAAAATTTGACAATTTATATATCTTCCAAAAAAAATAGATTTTTTTTTTCCTTTGAAACACCCGATTAAATCCTACTATTTTCTTAATCAACATGTTGTTTTAAAGTAATCCATTGTTGGGGGTGGGGGGGAGTTAATTCAAGGCTTCTAGCTTTAAATATAGTTGTTCAAAATGATGTTAATTTTCTTTGACTTTGTGAAGGAAGGCAAAATGCATTAAGGTTCATAATTTGTCCTGCCACCTTCTATTTTCTATTTCACCCTCATTCCTCTTTTCTCTCACCTAGAAGTACCAAGTCTTTTCTATCTTTCTGAATACCAAAACCTTCCTTTTCTTAATTTATCTGCTTTTCCTCCATACTCCTTGTTTTCTAACTTTTTTACCTGCACTGACCAGAGTCAAATAAAATATTCCAAATGGCAGTGAAATATCTATATAGAGTCATTGTAGTTTCCTTTCATTTGCCTTCTGCACTGTAATGCTTAACTGCCAATCAAAATTACACCATGTTCTCCTTTGCATTTTCCATGAAGAGTCCTAGGTCTTTTTTTCTTAGCTGTTGCAGTTTTGTCAGAAACAAGATGTTTACAGATGTAATCTTATTATTCCATCGCTATTACATTTATGAACACTGAATTCCATTCTAAAGCTGGTCTGTGAAAGTCTCTACTAACTAGCTTCAACTTAAGACTCCACTAACATCTTATCTAAACTATAGGAAAGATTCTGATATTTCTATCTCAGACTATCATAAAATAGTTTTTAAAACTTTCATTTTTTAAAGAAATATTCTGCAATTGTTGCTATAGCAGCCTTTTATGATTTAATAAGAAAGAATGCCTGTATCTCATAAAATAATACTTTTTTCAGTTATTTTTATATAAAATTGTTTTATTTATTCCCATTTGGAATCTGACAATAATCATTTGAATGGATGAGATCATGCTATTACAGTATCATTGAGAATACTTAGGAGCTGCTGAACATAGGGCACAAGCAAACCCTGAAGGACATGGTGAGCACTGTACTTCCACCACCTTTAAATAGTTCCCACACACAAGGCTTTATCATCTTAATTATAATTTAAAGCACATGCTTTGGCAGGAGCTTCTCAGTCAGGGAGAGAGGAAAACAGAAGCAAGCTGGTTCCCTGTTGTTTTCTGAAGGATGTACAGTATTTAACAGCCAAATTATTATTTATTTGGTGATAGTACCATCATCACCAGGTTCCTGTGCACAACATAGCAAAATTGGCATTATAGTTCTATTTTACATGGGCCTGATATTCTGCGATCTTTTCATGCTTTTCAATCTTCTGCATTTTCAACTTGTCTTCTGGTTTTATAAACACACTTCATTGATATAAACATTTGAAAATTCTGTAGTACTTTTAAATTTCTTTAGTCTGGACAACTTTCTCTCCTCTTTAACTGTAATTGTCATCATCTGTTTATGGGCAGTATCTGCAGAACCCAGTGCTGAATGCTAACAGCGTTTCACGTCATGCTTCAGCCAACATGATGGCTTACAAACACATTTTACATCATCTTTTTATTTTTTCAGAGACTTGATAAATTATATAAATTGGCATAGTGTGCTAAACATGCTTTAAATGGAATATTGAATAACTTAAGTACTGAATATTTGCAGTTTGGATTGAGTATAATTTTGCATGTCAAAACTGTGTGTCATCTCTTTGAAGAAAAGTAAGAGGAAAGGCTTTGTGTTTAACCTTATACTGATGAACATAATACTGATGCCATGACTTTGCGTCGTCTTGATCATTCTAATGGACTACTGTTTTGGGATGACATTTTAAGACATGAGGTGTTATCTGCTCTGCTGATGGCTACTGCCTCTGTAGCATGTACAAAGAGACCATGTGAGACAGCAGCTTGCTCCAGTCTGCTCTGCTCTGATTTCTGTCTCTGAGTTTAGTGTAACAGCCTAAACTGCTGAGGAAAAGGAGTTTACAGTGGGAGCTAAGTGGTTTACAAACGAGCAAGTATTCTGTGATGGTAGCAGCAGAAAGAGACAAAGCCGGTTACAAAACACTGTTTCAGACTCATGTACTTGACTTCACCCATTGGTGCTGGGGAGAGTGTTTTGTATCGTTCTGTCTGGATTCTCAGTTTTTACAAAAATCAGTGAGCTAATAGTAACAATTCTCATTGCGCCAAGTCAGTTAGCAGGCAGCGCATTCCCTGCACAGTGCCTCTTGGGAAGATGCTGTCAAGAGCAGGACTGCTTATCTACAAGTAGCTGCCAGGGAGAATGGAAGGAGAATAAACCTCTGATGGTCCCCTTTTTCTCCCTTTTGGTGTGATAAACTTCAGAGGAAAATTAAGAATTCAGTATCTCAGTGAATGTAACTATTAACCTTTATTGGCTTAATACTATTCTGTTTATACATCTATTCTGCAAAATTAATTCTTCTATTTATTATCTCAATAAACTCAGTGCTAAAAATAAGAATACCTATGCTTTTCAGGGTAAGTCTAATCAATATTATATTACTTAAGAAACATTTCACATTTGTATATTATAACTAAGATAAGGTCACTTGAGAACCAAAACTCCTCCAGTTTTAGTGCATGTACTAATTCTAGAGAAAGTACAGAAATGACAAGTAACCTCTCTAGGCCATCTTTAAAGGTTTCAGTTCATGAGTGACCTGCAGGAAATAATTTGGGAATATTTCCCATGCTTCTATTATTTTACTGCCTGTATTTGTAAGCATCATGAAACTAAAAACATTGTCAATACGTATTATATATTAATAGCCTTCAAACTTTTGGTTTTTAATATGTCTTATGTAAACATTTTTTCAATTAAAAAAACCATGAGATAGTAGCTATTCACTTACACGTATTAGATATTACTAGTCTTCGAGTTTTTGTTATTGAGTATGCCTCTCTTAGGCCTTTTCCCGTGGTCTTAAGCAAATCATGACACAGTATCCATTAGAAACATCATAGAATCCTGGAATGGTTTGAGTTGGAAAGGACCAGCTCCCTGCGTCATGGAAGGGATGCTTCCCACTAGATCAGATTGCCCAAGGCTCCATCAAGCCTGATCAGGGATGGGGCAACCACAGTTTCTCTGGGCAAACTTTTCTAGTGCCCCATCACACTCATAGTAAAGAATTCCTCCTTTTATCTAATCTGAATCTACCTTTCTTCAGTGTAAAGCCATTGTCCTTTGTCCTATCACTACACCCCTGGTAAAGAGTTTCTCTTCAATATAAGAAGTCATAATATGACTTGGTTTGGATTTATTGTTTAAACCACTTCCTTTTTCCAGAGATTTGTATGGAATGCTCTTTCACTGTCATTTGGTCTGTGAGCTCAACTAAAGTCCAGTGGACTAATGTACTTAGCACCTTCCTCTTTTGTCATGAAGCTCATATATTAAAGACATTCTGGGTCATTCTTAAGGTACAAAGCTATTACTTTAATTGGTTTGAGGAAGTATTGCCTTTCTAACAGTGATAGCATTTATCAACCTCTGTGCAGGCATTTCTTCCACATTTTAGTTTCTCAGCACCATTAATCTCTTATCACTTGGTTGCATTTTAGAATTCACCTTCCATGTGCAAATTCTTCAAACAGTCTGCAGAAATAATTCTGGATTCCTTCAAATTGAGACTTTTTGGCACATGTTCAAACAGACTATCAGAAACCCAGCAGCAATTTTATTAAACATACTGGTGCTTTTTCTCAGAATGGCGTGAGAATGGTTTTTATTTCAAAAGGAGAGGCCAAAAAGCCATTAATGAACTAGGCTACCTTGTGAAAATGCTCTTCTTATTTTTGTCTGATTTTCTCTATGGCTTGAACTAGCAGCCAAAATGGTTCTAAAATCTCATTCCTCTCTGTAGTATTATGAGCAAAAGAAAATAAATACATTTGCAATAAGTGCTTGTGAGGATGGTGATTTTACTGGGAAGGAAAAAATGACCTACTTTGATGACCACTGCTTTATATTAATGACTATTTAAGCAATCAGACATGGAAATAAGTTGATTTTGTTCAATTTTGTTAACACCACTTAAGTGATCAAAGGGAGGACTTAATTCATTTTGCTTTTTTTTAATAGAAAGTTAACAGCCACTACACTGGTGATTTGGGGATGAGGAAAGCTTGCTTGGAAGGGAAGGGTGTCTGTGGGACTGGCACTGTTAAGTATGCAACAGTTGTGGAAATAATTTTAATCTTTGGAAGGGGCAGAAAAGACACTATCAATTTACAAAATATACAGTACATTAAATGAAAAATCATATAGGAGACAGGAACTTTAGCACTTCATCTTTATAACTTAGCATAGTGAAAAGTCACAGAGTTCTTTATGACTGTGGTTTTCAAGATAAAGCTGCTTTTTCTTGTGAGTGGAGCTTTTTCATATTTGAATGCCAAAACCAGAAATGTTATGGTTGTTTCATGAAAACTTTATTTACATTTCCTTTGATATTCTTCTAATTTGTCCCCTCAGTCTTGTCTTATCTTCCTGGTTTCTACCATTTGTCTTCATATTTCCATCTTCTTCTCTCTAATTCTCTTATTCATTTTTATTCAAATATCTGTTGATTAAATGTTGTGTAGTACATCAAGTAGTCAGCTACTTTTTGCAAGCCCAGTGATATTAAGCAGAATTAACAGCTCCTAAGATTGGTTCTCACAGAAGCACTTAAATTACATTAAAGGAGAAGGAGAACAAAAGGCGAAAAGGAAGGAGAGGAGGGGAAAGGAAAGCTTTTGGAAATGAGGACTGACAGAAATGCAGTTGGCAGTTATAACCAAGATAGGGTAAAGAATGACTTGGTTACTCTGGACCTGCTGGGGAAATTCTTTGTGTAAATTCAGAATTTTATTTGAGAACTGGGAGCATTATTTATGAATCTTTTCCAAGTTAAGTTTGGCATGTATACAGTTTCACCATTTCTGTTGTTTTTTAAAATCCATCCTTAGCTAAAAGGGGACAATACAGTCTTCAATAAATCACCAAGGAGGCTCTTATACTGAGATGCAAAGATACTTCTGAGGATGTCCTTTTATAGAGAAAAGACACTTGGAAAAGCCTTAGGAATTTTTTCACTGAAAAAGTTCAAAGAACACATAGGAGAAAAACTCTGAAACACTGAAGATAAAGCAACTTTCTCTGTTTTTAGCAGCTAAAAATATGATTCAGCTATTTACAGTAACCTGACAAAAATGAGACCAAACCCAGCATCTTCAGAAGGCTTAGAATGCAAGTAGTTATGAGAAGTTACGTTCGAGATTGTTTTTCAATGTCTGCATTTGTTTGTGCTTTCTAGTTTGAAACTAGAACATTTGTCTTTTCAGTTAGCAAACCCAGTATTTATTCCCATTGCAGTATATAAAAGCAAACAGTGTTTGCTTTATAAAAAATGAAGAAATTTGCTGAAATTGTAGCATCTTTCATATGACATATGCGTATAAATGCACAGTAATTGCATGCGAGTAACAGAAGATGCATTCTCTGAAAGGCAAAGTATTGAATGTGAAACAAGTTAAAATTGAGTATAGGAATCTGCTGAGGTACTTGCCTTCTTTACCTTAATGTTCATTTGATTGGCCAACACAGATTTAACTGAATTAACTAAGTGTTTGGGATTGATACCTTAATATTCCTCAGGGAAAACCTAAGATATTTTGACTTTGAAAAAAAATAGATTGTTTTGCTAAATTGACAGCCAATCCTGCTCACCTGCTCACTTAGCACACAATAGAAATGATTTGTCCTGATCTTACTCAAATATCTTCCTAATCTGAAAATTATGGGTAAATCATGTGACTTTATACTTTAAAAAAAAAATTCTCATTTTAGATGTTAGACACAGTAGGTAGAATATTTTATCTGTTCTATGTTAGTATGTATTGTATGATGTCATTATTCAGATCTTTGACTTTCTTCATATCATTATGCCCTATCTTGGAGGATGCAGAGACAGAGAACAGTACAAATAGGCAGGAAATGTTATTCTAAAGAATAAGGAGGACATTTATAGGTGTGAAACTTTATAAGTATCATATAATCCTTATGGTTGGAAAAGAGCAAGTGCCAACCCATCAACCTCATGTCCACTAAAACATGTCCCTCATTGACATCTACACATTCTTGAACACCTCCAGGGATGGTGACTCCACCACCTCCCTATGCAGTCTGTTCTAATGCCTCACTACTCTTTCTGAGGAGAAGTTTCTCCTGATATCCAACTTGAACCTCCCCTGGAGCAATTTGAGTCCACAGCCTCTTCTTCTTACCTGTGAGAAGAGTCTTACTCCCACCTTGCTACAACCTCCTTTCAGGCAGTTATAGAGAGCAGTAATTTCTCCCTCAAGCCTTCTCTTCTCCAGATTGAACAATCCCTATTTCCTCAGCTGCTCCGCACGGGACTTGTAAATATACAGCATCCCTAAAGCCATGTGCTGGAGCCATGCATAGCACACTGAGCACAGATTAGAATTCAGTCTTGAATTTAATCTTGAATTTGTATGGCACCCCGAATGGAACTGGTGCTGTGGCACAGTGTTCTTCCTTGGAGATGGGAGTAGAAAGGAAGGAAGAACCCCTTATTGCCTTTAGGCACCTTGCTTTTTGCCAAAATACAGGGGCAATCCTGGTTTCCAGAAATACTGGGAGTAGGTACTGGCCAGAATGAGAACCACATTGTTCCAACTCTGATGGTTTTGTGCTTCTGGTGGGTCCTGAGGTACCTTTAGATACCCTCTGTACTCTGCCAAGAGAAAAAAAACAAACTCAGGCATAGAATGAATGGATAATTTATGCAGTATAAAGGGAAGCTGCAGAAGGCCCACCTAGCTATTCCAGAAAAACCCTCACAGATCTCTGACAGTTGTGCCACATTCCAGAGGTGTTGTTACTCATTTTTACGTATGGTTTTTCCTCAGCATTAATATATGTGAAGTTACTGAAGTTACTGTAAAGGTTGGAAAAGACTTTCAAGATCAAGTCTAATGAACTTTTTACTGTGTTGTATTTCACCTTCAATGAAATGTTGCTAACTGTTGCTAAACGCAAGGTCCAGTAAGCAACAAAAATCTGTGGAAAGTATTCCTAGTGAAAATACTTTATTTAAACTTCATGATAAATTTGTGATGCACATTTATGGTAGTGTTAGCCGGTAATGTGGATTCCCCTGCCAGTATTTCTGCTCAGTGACAACAACAGGTTAAGATGTTATCACTCATGTTGAGCGAAGAGCGTAGCAGGATTACACTTGTTTTTGTAAACTTAACCATTGCTCTGAAGAGCTCATGTAATTTTTCTGGTGCAACTGCTCTCATCAAAAATAGGCTAATTAGAAAGACTTTAAATTGACTCTAGGTGACTTGGGCTAATTGCACCAGAGGCACACTCTGACAGATGCCAAAGTACTAAGCAAATAATTCTTGAAGAAGTCCATTTTGCCTACAACCTGAATCTGTAACAATTAAAAAATGTAAAGCCTACCATCATTAATAGTGCCGCAGGGTTCAGACCATGAGTTGCCTTTTCTGTGATGAAAAAGTTAGCAAATGCAGATTTGGGACTTGCTTTCAAATGTGAAGAATTATTTAATAGCTTTAGTACAGCAATCATTGTTACTTTTTTGTTTTTACGCAGACTACAGAGGCATCTGTCATTTACAGTCAATTCCCTGAGGGAATATTTGATAGAACAATTAGTCTGGAAGTTAGCATTTTGGCAAGCTTTAGGGCAACATTGACAGTAATATTTTATATGCAAATATTTAAGAAAATGTCAACGAGATTTATTAATTCACAGAATTAGAGACTGAAATTCTGAAATGCAAGTAATATAGTCATTCCAAATACATCTTTTGTTTTGCTAGATATGGATGATATCACAGATTTCAACCAAATTTTTTTGCTGCTATAGTTAGAAGAGGCGTTTACTGGATATAAGCAATCTGAAGGTGCAATTGTTGAGAAAAGAGGGGGGAAAAAAGGTACTTTGTCTAATAGTCTCAAGATTCTAATAGAAAAGGGAGACCAATACTTCTTCCTTATTTGAAAAACAAACAAAACAAACAAAAAAGATCATCACAGATCTGGCAGATGTTAAA
The DNA here is from genome assembly GCA_037305975.1 of Chrysolophus pictus. Lineage (NCBI taxonomy): Eukaryota > Metazoa > Chordata > Aves > Galliformes > Phasianidae > Chrysolophus > Chrysolophus pictus. The sequence continues at coordinate 16,236,302 of CM074579.1, forward strand.
TATGGTGAGAGATGTGCTGTCTGTTTACTGCAACACTTCAGATTCAGAAGCTGCACTGAATCCCATCACTGAAATTTTCTGTTTTCTGACAGCTGTTTTTGCCATTTACTTTAAAAGCAGATGGAGAAAATGCAAAGAAGAGCTGTCAATTTTATTACCATGTATAATCAGCATCTGTGCAATACATCAGACTCATTGCACAGTTTACACTTCCTTCTCTGTAGTAAAAATTGTTTTGGACTTTCTTGACAAGTTTCTTGCACGTTTTTTGTAGATGCTGAAATTAAGGTGTTGTAATTAAGAGTTGAGATCACTGAAAGCCAAAACTACTAACTTGAACAAATTTACAAACTACTAACTTGAACAAATTTACTTAATCAAGAGTTTATGTCCTGATTACTTGATAATAAAATATATGGTTAATCTGCTGCTCCATATTCAAATTCAAGTTTTCTAAAGTAAGTGATTTCATTATTACTAAATACTTTTTTTTAACATTTATTGCTAACCCATTGTTAACACTGCTTAATGCATTTGGATGCAGCATATCTCTGTGCAGCATAATTATTGTGCCTTTCCCTACTGAGTAGGCTTAAGATATTGTACCCCATGTGTATAATATAAAATACAAATAATTTTGAAGGGAACTGGGTATCCTTCATTCCTAGCCCATCTTCTTTCCAAGAGCAGAAGTCTTTCATAGAAATGACTTCTTATATGGGAAAATACGCTGGTTTGAAAGTGTCAGTATAAATAACAATGTTGTCTGTCTCCCTAAGTGCAGAAATAGTTATCAATAATGGTGTCCTATGGACTCCTAGCAGAGGACAGCATCCTCTTGGAAACCATCAAAGGATTTACACGTCAGAAGGCTCTGAGGACCAGGTGGAAAGAATCTATCTACTTGCTGGGGACCTGATTTGATTTGATCTGATTGGGTTTGAACTGCAGAAGCACCTTTGCTTTCTAAAATACTACGTGGTTGTATATTACAGTACCTGCAGGGATAAGCCATGGGAAAGGCTTAGAAAAAGAAACATTCACAGTACTTTTCGTAAATAGGGGAGGTTAGGGAATAGCATTCAACAAAGGTTTCAACAGTTTCAGCTAGTTTGGCAGTGTTAAAAGACACTAAAACACTTACATATTGATGTAGGATTTCTTTGAAGTGAAGCAATAAAAGGAGCAAGAGACTTAATACTAAGAGCATTAATTAGCATTTTGTGTGGCTATGGGCACAGTAGAGTACTTTTTATACATGAGGCAATGCATGCTTTGATGAAGCATGTACTTAACTGTCTTCCTCCATTATCTAATCTTATTTAATATGCTACTAAAATTGACTGTGGCCTTTGAAAAAGAAACCACCAAGGTACTGTTTGTGGTACATAGATGATCATTTATTAAAAAAAAAAAAGAAAAAAAAGAATAACTTCAGGAATGACTTTGAAAGAAGATATTATGCACAAAATTTAATACAAGTTCCATGGAAAAATACAGATATTAGCTTTTTGTTCTTCTCTAATAATGGTACTTCTGACCATGTCATTTGTGAGCACTTAATAGCTATTTTTTTCAGTAATAGATAACTACATCCCATTCTATTCCAGAATTAAAATTTTTTATTTAATATGAGGAATTAAGGGGAGTTTTTAATTACTATGAGTTTTATCAGTAGAATGCAAATCTCTTTTAGATATTATTCTATCTGTGCTTTGTGACCCTAGAATATAGCTAATTAGATTTTCTTCTGAAATGGTGGATGCAAATTTGCACTCTATGAAATTCAGCTGATTCTACAAAGATAAAGCAGATTAGAGGATAACAAAGCTTGAAAATGTGAATTTGATTTACTCGCTTTACAGACAAAGCAGGGTATAAAAGATTCTTCTGTATTTAGATAATCCTATTTTTTCTTTCTTATACTAATCTCATTTTCTAAAATGTGATGTCTTTTATTGCATACACTTTGGCATGAGTTAATAAAAGACATACTTAGATGATCCTACTATAACAAATCCTTTATCCAGAAGAGCTTGTAAATTTATCCTAGTACTATGCAGTCTGTGTTAGACTGTAGCTTTTTCACTAAAGGGAAATCTTAGGTAGGGTTGATATGGAGTTCATTTTACATATACACCAGTGAATTGGTACTTCCCTTAATTAGAACTACTAGAAAGCTGGCTTTCGGAAATGTACTGCAGTAGGACTGGTTTGGGACCCATATAATTTGTGGACCAATTGGACAGCTGTAGTCTGCTATTCCATCTTGTCATAACAAATGGCATTCATATATCCTGCAAGTTTACTTCAGTTTATAGAACTAATATATTGGTAAGTTAGAAGAGTAAATTGGAAAGTACTTTTTGTAACACTGGACTTTATCTTTCTCAAGTTTCATGCCATATCATGTCTAGTTAAATAAGAGCATTTTATGTTTAAGAATAGGTGGAAGCGGACAGGAGTCCTCCAGCAGTAGCTCATAAGTCTCTTCATCGTGAGCTAGTAAATAGCATTTATACATGAAGCCTGTTCCCTGGTATGGGAACACTGCTATTGCAGTATGATTTTCCTACACAAAGGCATTCTTTTCTCCATTATCTCTCTCACCACCAGTTCCAGTCATCCTCTCTAATATGACCAAATTCTCTCCCTTTTTACCATCCCCTTTCCATCACCCAATGTGTAGGTTGCCTACCCTACACATTTCCCCGTGCTGTGATTCTTTGGCAGCTTTTCCAGGCTGCACACCTGACAAATGTCTGCTGTGCATGCCCCAGCATTTGTGCAGTCAGCGGCTGCCAAATAGTGTGTGTAAGAGGAACGGATGGATAGCTGCCCTTCCCTTCATGGCTGGGTTACTTTGGTTTCTCAGCTCCCTCCCACTACTAATTTAAGGAAGGATTTATACATTTATTATCTGAAGCTTTTACCTCTCTTTGACCTAGCCCTGTGAGCAGAAAATGGTCTAGATGAAAGGCATGCATAAGCTGTGTTTTCTGAGGAAACTCAGCCAAAGAATGAAGCATAAGAATAGAAAACACTTGGCTTTGGCTGAGTTTAAGTTGACCTTTAACTCAAGCAATTTTTACTTATTCAGATGTTTGCTTTCTACATCTACTCGAGGGTACTGGGAAAGAGTGACCTTGTCCCCTTCCAGCCTCATCAGTACTGCTGGTCTGACACAAAATGTGCTTCCTAGATCCAAAAGGCTCAGCCAAGGCGAGGAAAGCATGTGAAAGAATATCCTGTTTATGGAAAAAGTTAACAGTCTCATACTGTGGGATTCCCTGTGGTGTTTAAAATGTACCTGAAAACTGTAGCAAGGTGGCAACATTTTCCTACTTAAGGACTTCATAAAATAATGACCTCTGTCTTAAACAGTGCTGATGAAGTGAGATTTTCTGTGTGTCAGGAAGGTTGTTTTTTTTCTTTTTTTGAGGCTTTCTTTTTCTTGGTTTCTTTATGCCAGTCAAGAACAAATGCTGCTAAGGAAAGGCATGGAAAATTTAAGAAATTTTGAGTACTACATATATGAATATCTCCATCTGAATGAAACCTCACACATCTCTATATTGGAGCAAAAGTGAGAAGGATAAAAGGGGGGGGGGGGAGGGGGGGGTAGAATAGGGTAGTGTTCCTGCAACCAGTCTAAAAAAGGCGTTTTGTCCTTAAATTCTACATTGATTTCTGAATATTTTCAAATAGCGCGCTAAATTCTACACATTATGATTCATAGATTTTTGGCGCCATTGTTACAGGTGTGGAGTTGATATCTGTGTATAAAAGAGGGAAATTTTACTAGAGAGGCATAATGTATATGTTTATGTAACATTGTACATTCTAGAATACATAGTTTCATTCTTTCGGCTCTACACGATATAATTCATTTGTGCAGCCATAATCATTAAATAGAGTGTCATGTGGAGATGTAGATTCTATTTTAAATGTATTTATTGCTGAACCTATTTTGACTTGTTGGTAAATGAATCATGGGTCTGCAGATTTCCTATGGGCAAAGATCTCTACATTCAAAAATTCTTGGAAGACAGCTTCTATCAGCCAGTTCATATTTGCAGTATGGCAAGTTTGAGTCAGAGTTTCATTCATTTAAAGCAAATATATTCAGTAACATAAACTACAATTTTAGATATAAAAGTTGTATAAAGAAATTAGAAGTATAGCTGTGTACTTCTAATATTATAACTTAAACAAAATGTTTTATATTCTGTAACTAAAAAAATAAATGTGTATGTTTAAAAATATGGCATTTGCCTTATTGCAGGCAGTAACATATGTTGTTTGTTCTGTAGGAACATTCCTCTCTGCTTTATTAAGGTTTACATGTTTGAACGATTAACTTACAGAAATCTTTAGAATTTTCTAAATAAACTTTCTATAAAATTGCTGTGTATGAATCATAAATTTGGAGAAAATTAATACTAACTCAAATTCAAATATTTTAATGACACTTCCAGCTTAAATTTTACAAATATGCAACTGGAAATAAATTTTCTTTATATACAAGAAGAAGGTTGGTCTTTAAATCATAACATTACACTCTATAGGATGAAAGAACAGACAAGAACTGATTACCTTTTTTTAACGAATACTGAAATTAAATGACCTTGTATGTCGAGTTAAAAATTATAGTAGAAAGGAAAGCAAAACCAGACTACTTTTCTTATGTTGAAGTCAATCCCTTCTAGTTTGTTATAGCTTTAAGTTGTTTTTTGGCTTGTTTTTTTTATTTTATTTTTATTTTTATGCTCATGCTATTGTTTTGCAGACGGTTAGAACAAAATTCAATCAAAGTCATACCTCCTGGAGCTTTCTCACCCTATAAAAAGCTTCGAAGAATGTAAGTACCCAATATTTTAGATTTAAATTACATATATACACGCACACATATATATACACATATATATATTTGCACTTATATATATGTGTATATATAAATATGTAAATAAAAAGCAGTTCAGTGTCATACAGAGGAAATTCCATCAGCATGTGAGCATATGAGGAAGTTTGACTGCTGAAAGATTAACAGATATGGTAGTCTGGTTACAAAGACCATATATTCTCTTTGTCGGACTAATAATAATTGTTTTTACAAAGTGTTATTGAAATTATTTATTATGGTTTTGCATAAAAGCAACATGTTAGTACAGTGAACGTAAGAAAAAAAAAATCATGAGGATATGCCACTCTTATTTTGGAATATCCTTGAGGTTCTGTCTGATCTGGCTACAGGACCATATATAATTCTGTACAAAAGGTACCTATTGTATTTTAGGAAATATAATTCTATTAGTCTTCATTTTTTTTAACCATTTAAAAGATCTATTTTTAGCCATTCATTTTGTTTTAGTGGTTTTATTTTCAAATTCTTTGGCAGTGTCTCACACAAGTATTCTAATTTTTCTCATTCCACCCCTAATTCTAATTATTTTAATCTTTGCTTTTTTGAAAATAGCTTAGATTAACTGTATCAACTTTCATTTATTTCAGTGACCTGAGCAATAACCAGATCTCTGAAGCAGCTCCAGATGCTTTCCAGGGTTTACGTTCTCTCAATTCACTGTAGGTATCTGACATGTAAACACAGAAGCTAATTTCTCATATTCCTATAGTAAAGTTATTCTGAATTTTTGGCTTTGCAGAATTTAGTATAGATTCAATCAACGCTGAAAGCTATAAAAGTAATTTCAGAATGTTAGAGCTATAATAGAATATTGCATCACAGCTGGACATTATAAAATGTAGGCTTTCTTATAAATATTCTCATGGTAAACAGTTAAAAGCATTGAAAGATTTCTTTTATTCCCCAGTTGGTTGGTCTTAAAAAGAGCAATTCACTCACTGAGTTTCCTTGGTAAGTCTATGCACAGTGCCATGCTGGTTCTTTTGAAAATTTCTTGGGTGACACACCTGTTGGGAAAATACATGATCATGTCACCTCAGAGGAGCAAGTATCAAGTCACTGCTGTTAAGTTTCCTTCAGGAAAGTTGAAAAATTATTTTACTTTTACATTCAGAATATGTATGACTTTCATGATATCAGCTTTGTTTGCTTTTTTATTTCCTGATACAGTGTCCTCTATGGCAATAAAATTACAGAACTTCCAAAAGGCCTATTTGAAGGACTGTTTTCTCTGCAATTGCTGTGAGTATTTTTTAATATTTACTCTATGTTGGGGTTACCCAGAAGGGAAAAATTGACAAGAGATATATGCCTAGAGAAAAACTGGAAGGAAATCCTCTGTGTAAGATCAGACTTTAATAAAAACAAATTATCTTAAAGCCAGAGGTGTCAAGACTGTTGTAGGTCAGCTTGACATTCATCTACAAATGTGATCATATCTCAGTTAACGTCTCAGTCTGAAGTGAGTAAAATGAAACTGTGACCTTCTATGGAATTTATGATGATAAAATCCATAATATACTATACTGTGCTGAGCTGGAAGTACTCAACAGTGTGCATGAAGTTGCATGGGAAACATAGTAGAAACATTTTAGTACTTTTATTTAGAGGCAGTATGTAGTAGATACACTCCACAGTTTCGTTTGTAGTTATACTCATGTAATAACAGAATTGCAGGCTTCCATTGATGGTTTCTATTATTTTCTAAGATTTTTTAATGTGTAATTCTTTGACTCCATGAACTCCAGCTGCTGTTTCTTTTAACAGTTCAGAAACTCCCATGTGTAATCTTATAAACCATTTCTGTTTGGTTTTAATATTGGGAGTACAGAGGAATGTCATGGTGATATGTTTATCAAATATTGTCAAGATCCAGCAGAAAAGGCTTTGCAGTAGTTGTACTATATGAGAGAGAATTGTGAAATAAGCCATGAAACAGTGGTAGTGCTTTTGGAAAATATTGTCCCAGAATCACTGCCTTGTCAAAATGGCTTCTTCCCACTAAACTGAAAGCATTTACTGTCTTGATTGCATAGTTAGTGATTGGCTAAATGTCTATTATTAAAATCTCTTTGAAAATGGCAAAGGAAATTCAAGTTCTAGCACCATCTAGGGTTCTACATTTTGATTTTAGTCACTAACTAGTACTGTAATGGGATTTTGATATCCTTTTAAGAGAATTTATTTAAGAAAACTTATTTCAGATTTTGGAAGAAAAAAAAAGAGAGAAATTTCTAAAATTATGTTTATTGTCTATTAAGAAAAAGTCCATAATTTGATATATTCTGCATAGACAATACTTTTCAATCAAAGTACATTTCTACTTCTGTGGTAAAATTGTTTATCAAAGCATTGGTTTTCAAATCCACCATTGCATCAATAGGAGAAAAAATACTTATATTTCTTTAGAAAAATGCAACTAGTTGAATGACAAAATTATTTTAGTTTTGAAAGCATGAGGGAATTGGTTTAGATTGGCTTGTTTATTTTAGCGTTAGAAGTCAGGGGAATACAGGGAAGAAAAGGTTCCCTTTGTAGAAGGAGAGGAAGAAGGTTCCAGACAGATTTGGATATGTTCCATGCCAACCAGTTTTTACTACAACTCTGTTAATGTGGCAGCATGCTGATTAGTAACATATAATTAAAAGTGCCACTGCACATCTCTTCCAGCTAATGAACACAGTGTTCAGTTCCTTTTTGTTTGTTTGTTTATTTGGCAAAAGAAACTAGTTTTCCTTGTAGATACTTGATTTTTTAAGCTTGTTTCTTTGCACAGAAAAGCACTACATGCATAAGTTCTACCAACACACACAAGGAATGTGATTTTAGCTGGCTAAACTGACCCAAGGGTGCAGATATTTTGAAATAATTTCAGAGCACCTAAGTAAGGTTTTGCATTTTGCTGAAATGCCTTATATAACTATCAATTAGTATTTGTTCATAAATTGCTTGTAGTGATTTTAAAATGAATACAAAGTTTTACGTGTGAAAAACATTGAAGTTGCAGTGACACTGAACAAATTATTTTGATTTTATGATTGTCTTTCATTAAACAGATTATTAAATGCCAACAAGATTAATTGCCTGCGAGTTGATGCTTTTCAAGATCTGCACAACTTGAATCTCCTATCTTTGTATGACAACAAGCTTCAGACCATTGCAAAAGGCACCTTTTCACCTCTACGTGCAATTCAGACCTTGTACGTATGCTTTTATTTATGATCATCTTTGGTATGACTTCTTATTCTACAGTGCACTAAAAATATCAGAAACTGCTGAGACTAAAGGGAAATAATGTGTGAAATTATCTTTTTTTCTCCATGAAAGGCATTTGGCTCAGAACCCATTTATCTGTGACTGCCATCTGAAGTGGCTGGCGGATTATCTTCATACAAACCCCATTGAGACCAGTGGTGCCCGCTGCACCAGCCCCCGCCGTCTGGCAAACAAAAGGATCGGCCAGATCAAAAGCAAGAAATTCCGCTGCTCAGGTAATTTTCTTAGATCAGCTTCCGTTTTTCTTTTATTGGCAAAAACAGTGGTTATAGAAGTTCTAATGAAGGCAGCTGGCTCTCTACAGAATTATTAAATGTTGCAGAATCTTTTCTAGTTCTTCAGCTGAAGTCGTGGAAGTCATAGACGATTGGAACATTACTACAGTTAACATGCTTGGCACTCTTTCTGAGTAGCATTAAATCTAACAAAAGAAATGCAATATATAATACTTCAGAATGAAATGCTGAAGTTATTTGCTACAAGTATCACTGACATAAATCATTTTGTAGAATTTCCACAAGGCTCTGGAATACATGAAAGATCTAAAAATTTCTAGCTAAATATGGAAATACAACATATTCCTTTTATACAGGGAGCTTACCTCAGACTGAAATTTACTGTTTTCTTTTTCTAATCTTATTCCATTTCCTACTTACGTTTCTCTAAATCCTTAACTTTTGTCATATGGTATCCAGCTGTTCCAGGTGCATTTCACATTCTACAGTTTATTCAGTCTCAAGTGCAAATAACAGATGAGAACTGTTTGTTATCCATGTTTCGGATACAGTTATGACTATTCACACTTTGTTGTTTATCACCTCTTGTTGTGAATACACATTTTTTCACTAAGTTAACTTTAGTCCATACTTACTCTAATAAAACTCATTCTTTGCTTGCTGACATTCAGGTGCATCTTCTATTTTTTTTTTTTTCTCTTTATTTAGCTAAAGAACAGTATTTCATTCCAGGTAGGTTTGGCTCTGCAGTAAGATTGACTAACTGCAGATACTCTCCCCTTTTCCCCAAAAAAGCAAAGTTTGTTATAGCTTTTAAGAAATTGATGCATGTCTATTAACAATAGTGAATTCCTGTAGCTAGACATAGTTTTCTTTGTAGATTACTAGTAGCTCTGTTTTCTGGATAAGAGCTTAGCATGCAGCTCCATTTACGTTTTTGTCTCACAAATTTGCACACAACCTACCAAAATACCTTTACTTAAATTATGTAGAAGGCTGCACCTGCTAGCTGATATTTCAATTGATGCCTTTGTTTGCCATCTACCTTTCCTTTTCTGCTACTACTGTTTTTAAAATGTAGCTTCTGAGCTGCTTTTAAACACAGGAAAACCTACTTCTGTCAAAGAGCTAGTACAACTTAAAACAGACTTTACAAATGAATGTTTTCTTGCCTTGCTTTCATGCTTTACACAGTCTTCAGCTACTGCTTGCTCACCCTCCTCGTGTTTGCCAAATCACAGTGGAATGCTTGGAAAAGAAAGCTGACATTCATTAAAGGCATTCTGTGGTCACACACATACAATGAATCAGAAATGCTTTCCCTTAAAGAAAACATGACTTTCGAGTTGGGTTGAAACAGTAATTTACACACTGCTTTCAGCTACAATGAGTCTATGATATTTTCCAGGAAGACTCACTGATGATGGCCCTAGCTCTTTGAAATATGTTTCTATATTTATTTTACCTTGTTTGTCAGGTGTGTGCACTGATTTCTTAATAGAAAAAAGCAATGATGCACTTGCATTATTTTTCTAACAGATTACAAATAACTGTTTGGTAAAATAAACAAAAAAATTATGAATCTATTGATAAATTACAGTCAGTTATATGCAAGCAGGGTTTTCTGCCATAGCATAATATCCAGAAAAATACCCACAGTAATTGATTATGACACCAGTGCACTTGTTCTTTCAAGTATTACAGATGTATTGTTATTCTGCAGTGTCTGAAATACTGATATATTGATTGGTCTTTATCTTTTAAGCCGGTGTGCTAGCTTTTCTCTTAATGCTATGTGATGTGTTACTTAAATTTGCAGCAACTACGTGAGTTCTTCATGCCGTCATACTAACACGTTGGTTAGAATATTAAGAAAAGAAAACTTAAGTACAAAATAAGGGAGTCATTTGTCAGCATCGGCAGCCACAAAAATGTGTTTTAAAGCAGCATAAAACAGAGGAGGATTCAGTTTCTCAAACCTGTAGTTACCACTCCGTTTCTTAATGAGTAGAACAGCTGTATTCCTGCCACAGAATGACTTCTACTCAACTTTGCCAGCACAACTTTTGTCTCTGAGTTAGAAGTGTGTTCTTGCCAGCAAATGTCTTCACAGCTTGTTTATACTATGGCCACACATGCAGCTTAGGTTTGTTTATGTACCCTTTAAAAATGCTTTTCCTGCAAAAAAGAAGAGAAAGAACAAAATCAGTCAAAAAGTGCTACAGATGTGCTTCTTGAAATACAGCTTGCGTGCTTTCTCTTTCCATCAGGTTATCAGGGAGATGCTGCATGAAATTCTTCTAATTGTTGAAGATCTTGTCCCTGAACATTTTAGTTTTTTTACTTTGAACTACTAACAGTGATTTATTCTGGAAACAGGAGGAAAAAATGTATTTGTAACTTTGCTCAAGAGTATTAAAAAGTGCTCAAAATACTTATTTATGCTTCATTAAATATTGTAAAAATCTTTAAATTTCTGTAAAAGTCAAATATAATTTCTAAATTTGTTTTAAAACATCATTGGGAGATCTTATTCTGCAGGTAATAAGAATTCTTAATAGAATTTCAATATATTAATCCAGAAAACTAAAGGCTAAATAAGTATTAAATCAGGAATTTGAAAAGAAATAGTTTGTCTACTCATAGAAATATTCCAAGCAGCTAAATCATGTGTTACTTAGACATTTGCAAACGCTAGATGGAATAATAAATGACGACTGATTTTTTTCCTCTCATGAGGTATCTGTTTCTCCCATGTTTCTTTGGTTTATTAAGTATTTTAAGTGGCATAGCATGTATATGTGTTCAAAGGAGCATAACAGCTTCTAATGAACACATTTAAAATAATGAAGAACAATGCATGGGAGATACTGTATTTCTACATGAAATTTCTAATTAACCTCAATCTTTCTTCATTTTTTTAATGCCACTTAAAATGAATTATTCCTTCTCTCTGCTGAAGGTGGTACTCCTTAGCAACATCCTCTAATCAAACTAAATTTGAGTTGGAAACATATAAACTTAGTTCATGTTTTTGTCTTAATTGGGATTACTCTGTCTTTCTTTCCTTCTTGGCTATCTTTACTTTTACAGGAGTTCACCATTTTGGCTGTAAGTAAAGTTCAGTGTCTGAGCTAAATCACAATGTACCTCCCAGCCCTGACGCACCTTCTACTAGTCTCAGTCTTTTCACCTTTGTCCGAGAAGAACCACAGGTCCTTTCAGCTTCTTTTTGTTTTGTCACCCACCCTCAGTTTCTTACTGGATGTTTTCTCCTGATATGTTTAGGATGTTTTCTTTGACTGACTCTGGGAAATGGTGGAGGAAACTTTCTATGTGGTTCCTTTTTTTTTTTTTTTTTTTTTTTTTTTTTTTGTGAATTATTTAATCTGTGACAGTAATACTGTTACTGTGGCACTGGACATTCAGTAAAAAAGAATGCCATGTCATGTAAGCAAGTATTAAACTTCAAATGCTTCTATAACTTATACCTGCTCCTTCCTCTTTTCCCTCGCTGTTACCCTTGGCCTAATGGATGCAGTTTTGATAATGTAGCGAGATTTTCTGTTGTGCTTGATCTAACCATGTGGTTGTGAGGTATGAGTAAAACATGGTTCTGTCAAGCACCATGGAACGTCACGCAGCTTTCTACAGCATGGCATGCTGCTGAGGCTTAAGTCAGGATCACACATTTTCTTAAAATTAAAGCTGAAGATAGGGCTTTCAATCTTACATGTTCAAGATGATGAGGAGGGTTGGGACTGCAAAAAAAAAAAAAATCACAGAGGTTAATGAAGTCCTGTCAACAATACAAATCTGTAGCTTGAGAAAGAGAAATGGTGGCATTCATCTATTTATTCTTGCTACAGAGAAATAAAATAAATTCTAAAAGAATCAGTGGCATTTGTGTGATTAGCTATAAACAATACTAGATTGGCTGACAACACAATCAGCAGAAAGTACAGCTGTGAAAAGCTCAAGTTAATGTTATCCTGTTATGTGAAGTTGGTCACAGTTTCTTTTTCCAGCATATCTAAGCCCTTATATTTAACCCTCTCTTGAAGCCCCTGTGTCTGTTCAGTATCACAAAATTTATCATACATTTCCCAAGTTGCCCACCCATTACCTGCATTGCAGATATCTTTTCAACCTTCTTGCAAGAAACAAATCTTATTCTTTATTGACTCAATATCTGTATTTTGACTTGACTCTTTCACAGGCACTGAAGATTACAGATCCAAATTAAGTGGAGACTGCTTTGCAGATTTGGCTTGCCCTGAGAAATGTCGCTGTGAAGGGACCACAGTGGACTGCTCCAATCAGAAACTCAACAAAATTCCTGATCACATCCCACAGTACACAGCAGAGTTGTAAGTTGAACCCACAAAGCATTATTTGCTTATGGAAAAACTATCTAAAATTTTCAAATACAAAACCACAGCTTTTATTTTTGAATAGCAAAAATTATATGTAAGCTCTGTGATGCACTGTATGTTAATAAAAACTATTTGTGCATCATTTTGGTACCATTAAGCCTTAAACATGATTAAAAAAAAAAAAAGGCAAATATTCTACACTGCCAGTTCTCCAGTACATGAACTACCCATGTGGGTTTTTTGGAAAGACAGTGGGATTTATTTTGCCTTCTATTTTGAGTGCAAGATCAAGTAGGACATCCAGTATCTAAAGGTCTGTCTTAAAAGCACTACCTAAGTGTTAAATAAAACAGAGCTGACTGTTGTTATGCAAAGCTCACATTATGTGTCAGGCAGAAGACCAGAGGAAGATAAAGTAGACAAGACAGAGTTGGATTAAGATGAGATGATAATGTAATGATCTGAGATGAGCAGAAAAGATGTCACAGATTATTACTTGCTTAATAAGTGCCATATGGGAAAGATCTGTAGACATTACAGCTGAAGTAGTATTCAAGAGGGGATTGAAAGATAAAATTAAGACAGCTTTACAAGTTTTTCCCATGCGTAAAACACAGTGTAGAAGAAAATGCAGAGATGCTTGAAGAACCAACAGAAAAGCATGAGGTGAAAGTGACCACCACTGGCAGAGCCAAGAAAGGAGGAAATAGCTGTTTTTCTTGGGAGACTTAGTATAAAGAGCAAAGCAGAGCAATAAGGTGCAAAATACAGACTTTGATTTAACATAGTGAAGTGGGAACAAAGATATGGAGATGTAAGTGATGTGATCAAGTTGTGAACCACAGGGGTGAGATGACCAAAAATGTGGCAGATATCTTAAAAGACAGTCTTTGACTGGGAGCAAAGCAATAGTACAGCATTGAATAATGAGACTGCAGTTAGAGATATTGAATGTCTGAATGGGAAAAAAGAATTTGAGGTGTTGTGTAAATAGAGATGGAGATTTCTGTATGAACTGGGAGAAAGAGTTCAACTCAGTGATGTTATAATTACAAATCTAAGTGGCAATTCCGGTTGTTACCAGTATGGTAGCAAATTGAAAATAAAAAGTAGCATATTTCATAAAATCAAAGTTCAGTTTTTGGCCACATTTAAGCTGTTGTTTGTACAGTAAAGTCCGAAAGAATGTCATACAATGTTATGCTATAATATTTTGAGATAAAAATGTTTCCATTGAAGAATAATGGGTGACAGGTTAGACTGTAAGAGGAGTACATGTAGTAATTGATGTAAAAATTATAGTTACCGAGACGAGATGAGAGTTGGAGTTGCTGAAACAGCAAGAATGCATTGTCCTGATTCTTAAAAGAATTCATGTTTAATTCTCTCTCCTCTCAAGAAGTTGTACTCTTCATTTAGTATTTCAATCATTGATTTTCCTACTCATTTTTTTTACGTGACATATAAACTCGAGTGCTTTCTTTCTATGATTATAATTTATACATATTAAATTCAAAAAAAACCAATCAAGCCTCATCTGCTGTGTGTCTTAAGCTCTCAAGCTGCAGTCAACAAAAAAATCCGTTTCACTAAAAGATAATTCATTTTTGGTTGTTGCACTTTTTTCAAAAAGCATTCAATCTCATTTGAAGGTATCGGTGGATTAAAAATGAACCATCCTCCTAAGAATGTTACAGAAGTTAATCATTCCCATTAATCTCTGTTAAAATCTTTTAAAATGAGAACATTACTTTCAGATAGAATCTGTCTTCAATTTTCATCATCTCTTCTTTTAATATTTTTTGCTGATAAAGACCTCTTTTCTATCTATTCTTTATCCAATACTTACCAGTCTTAAACTTTAACAGTCACTACTCAACTTTCTTCTTGATAAACTGTAAAGATTATGCTTCAACTCTTGCAATGCAAGAGAATTTTTAACAACCTTAAAAGTATTTTAGAGGCGTGGTGAAAGTATTTCTGCACTTCTAAAAATCCAACTGTCATAGTTTCTGGTATTTGCCTCACTGATGCTTATAGCTTTTTCTTCTTTCCTCCAGTCGTCTCTTGTTTTTGATGCATTGGAATAAAGATTGCTCTGCTTGGGACTTCAGTCTAGTTCTAGGGTCACTGTGATTTCCTGCTCACTTAGTGACATGTATGAAAAGAACAGCTAGTTAGCCTTTCTTTGTTTTAACCACCAAATATGTGTTAAAGGTACTTAGAACTAAATGACATTAATGCTTTTCTAACAGTGGAGAAAAAGGCTAGATTATTCTCTCCGGGGTATTCCTTACAGCTGAGACATTTGGAGCTTGGAAACAAAGATCAAAAGTGAAGAAATGTTGAGACTTCTTTAGATTTCTCTGTTAAATATTTATTTTTCTCAAATAATTCATCTGGAGATATCTGAAGTCCAGACTTCTTTGCATCCCTTAACCCAGAAGGCTGTGAAAGTCACAAGAAAACTGTAACCTTCAAGAGAACTTTTATCATGTGGTTTTTTCTCTGTAGGTAGAATAAGGAACAAAATAATTATTTCCTTATTCTGACAGAAAAATGCATCTTCGTTCACAATTTCATAATGTGCAACATTAAATTTAATGGACTAAAGATGCTGAACTACTTTTATCTCCATCATTCTAGAGCTAATGAAATGAAAGATCTAGTGATAAATATTGCTCTAGTCTAGAGTTCAAGAAAATATGTAATGTTTCTTTTAAATCTGTTTTTAAAATGATATCCTGAAAATAATTTCTTCTTTCTCTACTAACATCGACTGGAATTGGTGTTTCAGCTCAATGAACTGCAGGGATGACAGCAAAGTGTTCTGTAAAGGAGTTTGAAGGCATTTTTTCTAATCACAGGTTCTCCTATCTGCTTATTTGCTTATCTGAGATGGCTTGGGTATTGATTGTGCAGATTACAACAGTAAAAAAGGTCACAACAAAAAACTTTATCTTCAGAGTAGTTTATTGTTTGTATATATATATATACACGTATATATATATATCTGAAAATAATAATAAAGTTCAAGACAGATACTTAATTATAAAAGGTGAAAAAATGCTTAAATGAGCCAAGTGCAATCTGTTTCTAGTTTGTTGTTTGCTTGTAATCTTTCAGAAAACCAGTCAAAGACCTATCTAATCTGCCACTGAAGTATTTGAGATAAAATACTAGTCTGTAAAATAATCCTGGACATCAGATATTTTTCAAGTAGCATATCAATATACAAGAAAACTCAGGAAACATTTGATAAATCATTCAAACCAGAGTTTTGAGAAAGTCTAAACAAAATGAATTTTAGTGCAGTTTGTTCCATTTTTTTTAATGTCTGTACAATATACGATAACATATCAAATCCTAGCAAGATAAGCTTTGAAACATAAAGCACAACATAATTTCACTGCAGTTGATAGTCTTCCAAAAGGACTCAGCTCCTGTACCAGAATATGCATTAACAGAACAAGAAAACACAACAAATAAAACTGAAAGCTAAACAATTAGACATCATCATCAAATGCTTTTTTGTTTGCATTTTATGTTTTGAGAATGACATTTTCGTGATTCTCTATAAATAAACCAGAATCAAGTATTTCTAAGATCTTCTTCATGAAGCAGCAGGTAAGAACTATCATTATTATCTGTATAACTGAAGTACACTGGGCTCCAGAAAGGAGATGGCATTGCATATGGTAATTTTCTAAACATTTGTAATAAGTTTTATTTCTGTGTATATGGTATCACTTACCTAATAGTAGAACAAAAACTTCTTGCACAGGTATTTAATAATTCTAGATCTAAAGCCAGCAATCTCCAACCACTGAAGGGCCATGTGGTCATTCTTCCAACCACAAAACCATAGTTCATAACTCTTGATGTCCCTTTTTGTGGATCTATCCTCAATGGTAATGCATGTTTTGTGATGTCATCATATCCATAAAGTCAGAGAGAAGATATGATTTATGTTATAGATTAAGCAGAGACAATACTGTTCAACCTGTGTTTCTTTTCCATCATAGAAAACTATAGAGAAACTTCTTAAACACTTAGAATCTTCATAGTATGTGGAGAGTTCTGAAAATTTGCTCTGTTACATCAAAAGACTATTTAAAATAAAATAAATGAAATAAATTACAGTAAGTAGAACTAGTTAGCAATACAAATACAAGATTGAGGAATATGTAGGTAGTAGCTGAAGAGAGAAGGCTATGGTGGTGTTATGCACAGTAAAGATGAATGAGTCCTACTGGGCACTGCTTCAAATTTCATTTTGGGATGTATGTACAGATGTGTGGTAAGTTATATGAAATAACTGGTTTCCAGTATATAACAATAACAAAATACTAGCTGGAATGCTGCATTCTGAATTTCAGTTTCCAAGATGAATATGGATCACCTGGAAAAAAGTTTGAGGAGAAAAATAATCATCAGGATGATATATGAGGGAAAACTGAAAGTATTGAATGCATTTGTGTGAAGGAAAGTTAGGGGACAAACATACTAAATTACTTTTAATATGTAAAGGTTTGCTATATGTAGATAGAAATTTCATTTTTAGTGGAATTATAATTGTTTTGCAATACAGCAAAGATTCCTTAGAATTAATAGAAGTCTTCACAAACAAATAATTCTACTAGATGATACAGCACTTAAAATATGTGAAAATGCCAGCTTTTATTGAGTGTTTGGTATTTCCACTGTTGAAACACGGGGGGAAAAAAAGACTATTTACAATGATGATGAAACTTTGTTAAATCACATTAATTCTTCCAGCTGACTTTTAGAGGTGGTAACTTTTTTAAAATTGAAGTCCTTTCTACTTAGTACAGTATACAAATGTCCAACAATTGTACTGCCATACCTTCAGATTTACAGCCTTAATTTTCCTTCTGGCTATCACTGAGTGTTAGCAGGAAGGATGAACAAGCAGCTTTGTATTAATTTTGAAGGATTTTTTTTTTTTTTTTTGTCTTTTCTTGCAATAAGGTAATTCAGAAAAGCATTCTCATTTTAGAATTATTCTGAATTCCATTTTGCAGTGATTTTTCATCTCTTCAGTTATATCTCTTTTCCTTCCTGTTTAAGTTTTTTAAATAAAAGCTGGATAGATGTGCTTCCTTAATAAGATTATTCCATTAAAACTTATACAGTGTCTAAGACTTATAATTTCCATTTTCTGTTCAGGAGATGAAATAAGAGACATTGGGTCAGGGCACACATTTTTTTAAATAGATGTTCCCTAACCAGCAGTTGCTAAATGTACACTGTGCACTTGATACCTGGGCAGGAAAGATAAAAATCCATGTGACTTTTCAGGCTGGTATCTGCTACTTACTACACTTTTGTAGTGTTACAAAGCAACGATTAATACTCTCTTGTACAATGTGTGTTTAATGTTTAGTGGTCTGAAGATGAACCATGGCCAAAGAAATGTTTTTAAATTCTCCTGAATGCCTACACATTGTGTTTCAGTCTCTATTTCATAAAAGCATTGAGAATAAAGTAATTATTTCATTTTCAGTAAATAGTGTTCTGTGAGCACCTCCAGATGTCTGGCAAACTCCACCTGATATCCCTTAAAGAACAGTAAACTAATCTTCAGTCGTTTATATGTACTTTTGAAAGATTTTTATTTATAAGTTGCCATGGAAGTCTTCCCTAGCTACATTTGTGTTTTTCTTCTCTTAAAAGAAAATTTAAAACCTCTTCTTATATTTTTCTGCAGTGTTAGCTGTATGCTACTTTGTAATCTGTTTTTGATTCTGTATGTCTGATGTATGCCTAATTTTAACTAACGAGAATGTTCATTCACGGGAATCGTCAGAATTAGAAATGTCAGTATATGTTGAATTGTTCTTCAGATACCAGTATTAAACCAGTATAAACCAGAATTAAAGTATTCAGTTCAACCATTCCGAAAAGCTCCCTTAGTGTGGAACAGTCTTTACCAATGCTTGAATATTTTTTTCTGAAATTGATGTCATTTCTTGCAGGCGACTCAATAACAATGAATTTTCAGTCCTGGAAGCTACTGGAATCTTTAAGAAGCTTCCTCAACTGCGAAAAATGTAAGTACCACTTCAATGATCTTGTCTATTTCAATATCACATTAGTATTTGTGTCGTCCTTCTCCACCTTTGATAGTTTATGTCTATTAAAGTTTCAATATATTCTAATGAAAAAAATCAAGAATGGATTTATATCAGTCATTGAGGTAGATCAAAGCTAACAGTCCATCTCTTCGGGACTAAGCAACCCAGTAACAGCCTCTGCTGGTGCATAGCTCCAGCAGCTCTGCTGCGTGGTCCTGCCAGCTGGTCTGTTATGCAGCCACAGCAGGGAACTTGAGCATAAGCTGCTCAAAAATGGTTCCAGTAACCTTTTGTAACTTCCTGCACTACTGCTCCCTAACCAGGCAGTTTTGCCTCTTTCAGCACATTCAAGACATGCCTTTGATTCTGTGCTTCATTAAACTATCATTTAGATGAGGGGAATATCAAAATTAAATGACTGAGAAAAAAAAAAGAGAGAGAAGGTTTGATAGTCCATTTTCACAGTTGACATTCTAAGAGTTGTTTGTAATCTTACCAATTGTAGGTGTTAATAAACCTAGGAAAAGCTTTTCTTTCACTTTAGGCATGTGGCAGGCATTCAAGAGCAGATCATTTAGTTACTTAGTGGCTCTGTGCTCAATATTTTCAGGATTTAATCCAGGCATAAATGCTAAGTGTAGAAAAATGCAAGTCAAAATTAATGAAAATGATGATGTTAAATGCAGTCACCAAGTTACTACCACTTGTAAAAATTTGGCTTGTGCTACCAGTGACTAAAAACTCAAGGTGAGCAATAGTATTGTATAAACTACTTATTAGCCTTGCCCAGATATGAGCTGGCAGCTGTCGTGATCATAATTGATTAAATACTTACTGCTGATTTTTGAGACTTAATTATTTTTTTTCTTTTGACCTATCCACTTGAGTATGCCTTGCTAATTTGGATCTGGGCTGAGGTACTTAAGAATACAGGAATGACTGACACAGCAGTATATTGGGGCTACAGAGCAGATATCCAGTTTTCTTCATTCCTCAAGGATCACAGATTAGCATTTTTCACAGCTGTAAAATACTTAAAGTAGCATACAAATACACACACATCAATTCTTCATATTTAAGAAAAATGGAAACTAGGGAGTGGACTGTCAGTAATTAGATCTTTTCAGGCTATCAAGCTAGATTAGTCAACATCTCATGCTACCTAAACCTCATTTGCTACTATTTAGTTGAGGAGGAAGTGTTCAAGACAAAAGAAAAAATAAGTCAGAATATTAATCAGTGCAGCTGTCTGCTGAACCCCTTAAGAGCTTTGAAATCTGTATAACTGAGGAGGAAAAAATTGGAAAAATGTTATAGACAAGCTAACATTTTATTAGTATTCCATAACTTTTTAATACAGCTAACAATTGTTGAAATATTCAATTCAGAGTATGCCTAAGCATGACTGCAAAGCAGTGAGGTGTTAGAGAGACATCAGTAAGAGTGAATTCTGCATTTGCATGAAGTTCATGTTTCTTCTGCAAGTTCAAATAGGTGCAGAGGTCATTCTGCACAAATGACATTGAAGAATTGAGACCTAAATGTTTAATTGATTTGATGGTTCATAAGTAATAAAGCACACGTATCATTGATTAGCCATGCAGCGTTAGTCCTTAAAATAACCTTTGAAATATCCCCTGAAATGTGTGGTAGATGGAATAATGACCATGTTATGCCACAAACAAGGAAGATTTTAGGAAACTAAGGGCCTGACATCTCTAAGTCAGCTGAGATGAGAAATAATGAATTTCTTGCTTCCAGTCTTGTGCAGCAACTTACAGGAGACTGAACAGCTTCACCTTGAAACTAAGTGAAAGTGATGATTATATCCTTCATCACAGGCAAGGTGTATGAGAAATTACAGCTAGACTAGAGATGAGTAGTCAGCACTCAAAGTAGTCAGCACTCGAACAAAGCCACACATCCTTTTTCCTATGTCTTAGGTGATGGCACCAGTTCCTACTGGCAAGCGTATGAATTTTTACTGTAACTAATAATGTGTTTCTCACGATAAATTAAAATAATGCTCTTGTAGAAGGTGCATCAAATAATGTTTGATTCTTTTTCCAACATCAATAATTCTATTAAGTAAAAACTTTTTAGCTTCAGCATATTTCCGAATTTCTCAGAGCATGCTTAAGAGCTCTGTAAAAATCATTAGTGAGTTGTGACACTGCCTAGTGTGTAGGTAAATACTTAACTGTTCTGAACAAGATACAAGTGTAAGTAAGCATAAATGGACTTACTTTAAAAACAAGACAAGAATAGAATGAAAAATCTTTTTTAAATGTGTATTATTGTGTATGCACATTTATTGTAGAACAGATTCCTTCCATTTGGGATGTAATTTCCATATTTGAACTAAAAGCCACAAACACTAAAATATTTTGGCAGTATCTTAGGATATTTTCTTACATTTTGATCCACTTTGCATGTGAATTGCAGATAACTGAACTATCTATCTTGTTTATAAAACCTTATTTTCTACTAATGTCAAAAATGATTAACATATCACTTACTGTTTGTGTTCACACATTTCATTTACATATGTTGCTGTTTATAGTATTTTCTTACATCTGTGTCTGTTGAGATGAAATAAAGAAATCAGTGTAGATAGTTGTGCAAATTCTTGTGCAGTACCACTTCATTAATTCATCTAATAATGCTAGAAGGACCAGAGACAGAAGATGTATATTCTTTCACAAGATTGGGATTTTTTTTTTTTTTTAATAAAAAGAAAAAGAAATTTTTGTGTGCTGGGCAATTGCAAACAATTTTCGAAAACTGCTGTAAAAATCTTTATTCATATAGTCAGCAAGACATTAATGTTTGTTTTTTCCAGTTCAAAGTTGAGCAGTATGTTCACTGCTTTTACACAGAAACTTAATATCTTGAAATCTACTTAGTTTTTAATATTTAGTAGTTCATTTAGGGTATTTAATAAAAGAAGAACATGTTTTTTTCTTGTTTCTGTTAATGTGTATTAGAAACCTGAGCAATAACAAGATTACAGATATTGAAGAAGGTGCATTTGACGGAGCCTCTGGTGTCAATGAACTATTGCTCACTAGCAATCGTTTGGAAACTGTTCGAGACAAAATGTTCAAAGGACTGGAAAGTCTTAAAACACTGTAAGTATGATTATTTGAGTGTTCTTATTTCTTCTTTTCCTATTTTTTAAAGTAATATTCTATTTGTCTTTAAAACTTTGATTTTGGATTAGCTATGGATTATTCAAATATATATTAGGTCTTTTTCCTATTTCACAGAAAGGTTCTAATAAAGAATATGATTTTTTTAATTATTGATATAATATAGCTGAAGTTCTTCATTGTGATTATTAGACTACAGAAATCATGTTCCCTCTTAAATGATGAAGCAGTTGAGAATAGTAAACATCCAACTGCGAAAACAGAAATGGGAATAATCATCTGCTTAAAAGCAACAGAATTTTGCATTGGAATTATATATTTTACATAATGGAATCTGATTCAATCCAACTCAATCATTGGGTATTTTGCTAGAGGAAAAAATTATTCTGGGGGATATTGAAATGTGGGAAATGATTCTCTCCTAAGTAATTTTAATAGTATTTCAACTGTGAATGGAGAAGTGAAAGTACTATAGCTTGAACTTATTTCATTCTTTCCATGAAGGTAGTTTAGCTCTTTCCACTCAAAAAAAAAAAAAAAAAAAAAAAAAGATGTTTATACAATCTCCAGCTTCTTGGCATTCTTCAACATCAATCCTTTTGATCAGCAGCCCAGAGCCAACATAAATGTTCTCTGGGGCTTTAGCTGTCTGAAGATATTGGGCATTTTTAATTTTTAATATATCAGACCTATAATATACAACTTTTCATTTAAAGCTGATGAATTTGTTAGAAGCAGCTAGACCACAGTGTAAAAGAAAATTATTTATTTGTTGAAGGGCAAGTAGGAAAGCAGCAAACTTCAAAGCTCCCGTGTTTTCTAACAGATATATGAGAGATTTTAAAATCAGTGTTTCATGCTTTATTTCTGTAATTATTACTAAGTCCTAGAGTCATGCTGAGGAAGAGTCTGGGTAGCTCGATTTCTTTCATTTGAAAGATTTGAGAATGTAGTAGAAGTGTTTTCTTTCTTTTGTCCTATGAAAATTTAGTGTGGAAGGGATCTCAGGAGGCCAGCCTGGTACAGACTTCTGCTCAATGTAAATAGCAGTTCTGTACTCACTTAGGCTTGGAAGCTCGAAGTGGGAAGTATGGACTGCTGTGTGTGTCTGATTTGGAAGATTTTAGTCAGTTTTATTTATTGTTGATTACTGATTCTGTTACTGAAAGAAAAAAGCCAAATGATTAGGGAAATAACCTCTTGCATTGGCAAAACAACTTTTTGTTCTCCACTTCTCTCCACACATGCTACAGTCAGGTGCCAGGCAACGCATGGGTCATTGTGGTTCCTCTAGCGGTAGTGGCTTCTTCAAGTACGCCTCTTGGCCTTTGCTTGGGCAGCAGTTCAGCTCTGGCCCCTGCTCTCACACCACTTTGGCTCCAGGCCATACTCCAGGAGCCGCTCCTTTGGCTTCAGCCCCTGCCTGGGCTGCTGCTCAGCACTGTCCCTCCTCCTATGATGGCAAGAGTTGCTCCATTTTACCTCCCTCTTTTGCCTTATTTTAAACTCACAGGCTCTCTCAACTCACCTGATCAGTTCAGAGGCACTACAGACTCCTCCTTGTGGTTTGTTTTTTGGCTGCAACAGGCTGATTGGCATGGATTAATCCCTGACCTCTCCTCACTGAGGCCACCACTTCATGTTTATACCTATTTTAGTTTAAACATTTGCAGGTACATTTTTTTAATTTTAATCTCTTTGCCAGAGTGCGCAGAGGAAATGTTAGGTGGTCCATGTTACTTGAAATTCAGCTAGAAATCAGTACTAACACAAAAAATTACTGAGTGCTTTGACCAGCCATAAGCTGGAAAATGCTGAACTTTATTTCCTCAGGATGCTGAGGAGCAACCGTGTGAGCTGTGTGGGGAACGACAGCTTCACAGGCCTGAGCTCTGTCCGCCTGCTCTCGCTGTATGACAACCAGATCACTACCGTGGCACCCGGCTCCTTCGATACCCTGCATTCCCTCTCTACACTGTGAGTCACATCTGTGTCCCTTTTTAAATGCAGTAAATATGAGGGAAGAGAAAACTGGGTGAGAAGTTGCCAGTCAGTTTACTGAAGAAATGCTTTCTGTGGGTAGCACCATTCAGGAACTTCCTTAAACCTCATTTTACATAAAAAGTGACACTTTGCACTGAGTGACTAATTTGTGCATATTAAGGGTGGCATGTTTATAAATAATGGAATTGTCGATATGTTTTTGCTGGAGTTAAGAGATGTGAAAGACTTCTATAAGTAATTTCATTTTTATAACTGGCATGTAATCAACTTAGCTGTCACTTCAGATAGGAAACTTATTCTCTGGAGCAAATAGAAGATGGAAATCTTGAGATGACAAATTAATGGAATAGCTGTTGTCAGGTTAAAGCTAATAATGTAAAGTAATCAGCCTTCATCTTTATATGAAATTATTGTATAATCAGTACAGTGTGGCTTGACAACTAGTTAAGTCTTTGACAGTTTTAAATTATTTCTAAATGAGCTCTATTAGGATTCACTATGTAGAACCTAAATTACAGCTTTTAACTATGTTTTGTACATACTGTTGTTTGAAGAACTGTATTTAAGCTTAGTTTTTTGAAAATAGAGTACTTACAATGAAAAAAAGTTCTGTCATGAGAGGTGAACTTTCATGTGATTCTAGAAACCTCTTGGCCAATCCCTTCAACTGCAACTGCCATCTTGCGTGGCTTGGAGATTGGCTAAGGAAGAAACGCATTGTGACGGGAAACCCTCGCTGTCAGAAACCTTACTTCCTCAAAGAGATTCCTATTCAGGATGTGGCAATTCAGGATTTTACATGTGATGATGGTAAGAAAGTTTATATTTTAAATTTTACAACTTCAGCTTTCATATGAATAGCTTCATGATTTCCACGGGGCACAAAGTAATGTTCTTTAAATTTAGAAATAGTATTCATTAAATCACTTCATGAGTTTCCTACTCATTTACTTTGTGAGTTTATAAATCTTTCACCCACTTTTAGAAAATTAGTAAGCATATGGCTATAGTATGTATAGTTTCAAAAGTTTTTTTCACTTATGTTCTGTAATGTAATTAAGAGATAACAAAAAGACAAAGTAAATTAAATGCTGTAGTTCAAATGAGAGTATTTTCGAATGTTGATGATCAAATCAAGCACTCCTTCATACTGCTTGATGAGTTATCATGATGTTTTGCTTAGTTTGTAACTTCCAGAATTTCCGAATTCTCCTCAACACTTATATAAATAATGGATATCTTGCATCTCTCTCACATGCACTTCCATGTATTGAATTGTTAGTTTGTTAGTTTTCAAAACTGTAACTTTCCTTTAAAGGGACTCCATTTATTTTAAATTATTTGCTTATTTTGAAAATCAGCAAATGTGTATTGTTTTATTATACTTCATTTTAAGTTGCATTCTTTCTTCAATGTTTTGGGTTTTTTTTCCAAACAAAAGCATTTTTATCTAGTAATCTAGTAAAACAGCATTGTACTAAATAAAGTGTTACTTGAAATATAAATTCTTGGAACAATGAAATGACATTATCCATTCATAGAGATATCGTTATGCAGAAATCTCATTTTTGCTTACGGGAATTACATTGTAGGACATTGTAGCTAATCCTCAAATGTTATTTGCATAGCAATCTTAGCATCTGTATGTTTTTAATGACCAGGAAATGATGACAATAGCTGCTCTCCGCTGTCCCGCTGTCCTGCAGAATGTACTTGTCTAGACACAGTTGTTCGCTGCAGCAACAAAGGCCTAAAAGCTTTGCCTAAAGGCATCCCAAAAGATGTAACTGAACTGTAAGTGGTGTATGGTTTTTCTGTTTCATAAAAATCAATGTCAGATATATGGCGTCAGATTCAACAATAAGGGGAGCATCGAAGAATTTGCTTCCATAAATCGGTTGAAATTTATTGATATACTGCTTTGTAGATATAAAGACTTGCAAAGAATTTTGAGAATGCTGAAGTTATGTTTGAATTAGCGATGCTGGCTATATCTCAGAACACTCCAAGAATTCTCTGTTGCTGCAAAGCTTTAAAAATTTATATAGAGAGAGTTATAATCACTCTTGGAATTTGTAACTCCCACAATTAAACATTGTGTGTCACTGAATATGGTCATTATATTACAAAGGATTAAATCATAGGCAAAAGTGAATCTGATTAATCTGTGAACACTGCTCTAAATAGGAAGGAATGAAGTTCAATTTTATTCAAAAGCAAAAAAAGGGGAGATTTAGGTTAGATATTAGCAGGAAGTTTTCCAGTTGAAGGCTGGTGATGCACTGGAATAGGTTGCCCAAGGAGGTTGTGGATGCCCACAAAGAGGAAGACAATAAATCTAATTTTTCTAATGAAGAGTAATTTATTACTGTCTTCAGTCCATAACACACTGCATAAGAACAGGCTTGTGATATATCTCGTATGATATATCATGAGAGACACAGGAAGAAATTAGAGAAGATGATCAGAATTACAGGCATGACAAATGAATTTGCTCATGTTCAGAGCCGATATCAGTCCTTGCTATTTCTACGTTAAAGCACTATATCTGAAATGTGAGATCTTGTTTATTCTTTACTATGAGAGTGGTAAAACACTGGAACAGGTTGCCCAATGAGGTTGTGGATGCCCCCTCGCTGGAAGTGTTCAAGGCCAGGCTGAATGATGCTTTGAGCAACCTGGTCTAGAGGGAGATGTCCCTGCCTAG
The DNA here is from genome assembly GCA_037305975.1 of Chrysolophus pictus. Lineage (NCBI taxonomy): Eukaryota > Metazoa > Chordata > Aves > Galliformes > Phasianidae > Chrysolophus > Chrysolophus pictus. Next base: position 16,263,075 of record CM074579.1, read on the forward strand.
AGCAGGGCATTTGGAACTAGATGATCTTAAGGGTCCTTTCCAACCCAAACCATTCTATGATTCTGTGATTCTTTTTTGTGATAGCTCAAGTCCACACTTAACATCACTTACATAAGTCATAATTACTTTTCACCAGTAGGTGTGTGTGAAATGGAGTGATAACTCATCTTAAAAAAGCATTTAAGAATTTAAAAAAAATGCTGTGTAACTACTATTGCTTCATAATCTTCATAGTATCTGATACAATAGTGTTTGCATCTTAGGCTGCAGGTGCTCTAGAAAACAGTATTTGTACACAAGGCTTCTTATAAAATGAGTACATTATGTATTCATTCAAAACTTTCTTTACTGTTGGATTCTAAGATTAGTAAATGAAGATGCTATCATTTTAATGGAAAAAAAAAAGCTGTTTATTTTATTTTTCTATTTTAGATATTTGGATGGAAACCAGTTTACTCTTGTTCCTAAAGAGCTCTCCAACTACAAGCATTTAACACTTATGTAAGTAACTTTAAAACAACTTGCTCTGCTCATACGAAAACAAAATCAAAAAATTTCCTTCTTCGTTATACATGGTTTTATTTTTAGAATAGAAAAAGAAAGAAAGAAAAGTATCTTTTAGTAAAGATAACACTCAAATAAATTTTATAATGAAGGGTTTTTTATTGCACTGATTACATCCAACATACGATATACTCAGTCCCATTTTATAAACTGAGATGTTTCATTCCAGTGATTACATCACAAAGTAAATAAAGTATTAAACTAGAAAAAGTTATAAGATTTTAAAAATATGTTAAGGTATTACAATATTTTGTTACATAGTTCCATAAAGGCATTATAAAGAAAGATTCTGTGGTATGCTTTATATAGGAATAGCAGGAGTAGCACTTGCTGCAGTTGTAATACTTGAATGTAACTGCTCTGAAACTTATTACTTCTACTTCATGAAAGATTTGAATACGATTTCCGGACTTTGGAAGAGTAAAATGGGAGAAACAGGAAGGCTGTCAATGTAAATGGCTGTAATTCTATTGTCTTTGTTAGCACTATAAAAATTGATGCCTGCTGAGTTTGAACTGCATAACATTCTGAAAGTACTTTGCGGTTTCAGTGTAATCGGGGAAACAAGTAACAAAAGCAGGGAGAAACAAAATCCTTTAAATTTCTTTTTGACTGATTTTAGAGCACTGCTGCTAAAATTGAAAATAGTTTGGCATTCAAAACCAAGAACTTTATTTTCTTTACTTACCTAATGCTAGCTAAAAGTGGCTGTGCTCACAAATTTAGAAAGAGATATTTTCAAACCTTTTTATATTTTACAAATAACATCAGAAAAAAAATCCTGCAATATTCTCAAATGTATGTAGGTCACTCTGAAAGTTATACCTCCTATTTATTTCCCTGGAAGCTGAACAAATACAAAGAGCTCAATAATATTAGCTGATAGAGCAAATTCTCCACTACCAAAAATGGTTTTTCAACAATGTCACCAACATTAACTGCATTTTTACCAGTGTTGAATAAGAGCCTGCATGCTGTGCTCATAAAAATCTGCACGAGTGGAGGTGACCCACTGTTGCCACTGCTGAAATGCACCACCACCATGACCTCACTGCACTCACTGTTTGGTCTCCATATGTGTTCAGCAAGCATCAACAATTGTCAGTGCTGTAACATGGAGGAATTCAGATACACACCTTTGCTTCACCCGCACTTCCATATCAGGTGTCATTTTGTCAGACAGCTCCTTTGCAACAAAATGTAAGAGTGTATTGGTGGGAAGGTTCAACCTCTACTGCCATACAACCAACATCCACCTCTTACATCATAAGTCAAACTAATAAAATATAATTACTTTTGGAGCAGCCCTCACATACGGTGTAGACCTTTTAGGAAGTCTCTATTGAACGTGTAGGGAAGTTAAGTAAAATCTAACTCGAAGCACACAGAAAACAAATGTTGGAGTTTCAATGCATAGAAGAAGCAAACATAGATGGAACTGTATGCATTAATGGTGTCACTGGAGAAAGGATATATGAACTGGAGATGAAGTTAATTAGAGTAACAATAACAAGGCTTCTATCACAAAAGTTAGGTATTCCTGGTATATTTTTTTACGAACATAGCCAATAATTATATAAACTTTACCTCTTTGTTGGAAAATACACATGGACTGTTTAGCAGACATCTGTAATACAAGAATTTATAGTTGAGCAGTAAATAAAATACAAATGGGTATTAACCCATTTATCAGACTTGTGGGGATACACTGTTGTTATCTCTTCTGATTGTATCCTCATACAGCTGTCCTGAATTTGAGAATGTTCCTCAGCTGTGTTTGGAAACTCAAAATACTATGCATAATTTTTCTGTGGCCAAGCAAGGAATTACTTATGACTCTATTGAGATCCAGACTTACACAGACAATTGTTTATTTCTAATTTCTTTCTTACGTAAATAGATTGCACTGTCATACATAGCTAGTATGTTTGCTATTATGAGTCAGTTGTCTTACATGCTTTCATGAAATTTCAAATGGAGAAATATGTGCACTGCATAGCTACTTAGCAGTCAAAATACCAAGATCACCTCAGAAACAAATGCTTAAACAGATTCAGAATTAAATTTCACCACAAAACTTTAGTGAAAGTTTAGTGAAATAACCAACAGAAAATGAAAACTAGAGCAAAATATGAGACTCAGGAACAGGCATTATTCAAATTCAATACAGCTTCTTCAAAGCTTCTTTGAAGCTGCCAGTGTACCACTCCAGCTTCTATCATACTTGCACTTAAGATTTTATCCATTAGAATATCGAACAACAAGAAAGATGTTAAGACCATAAATCATATATAGTATTCTGTATAATAGTCTGGGCTTTGATGTATTCAGCCTACAGATGTGAAGTAGAATATTATATGATATTTACTCAGGTTTCATTAGGGACACATGAACAAAAATGATTTCAACTTTAAACCATCACTTTTATTTCTATACTTGGGTTCATGTAAGATTGTGTTATTAACTTAGTAGCATGATGGACATTGCTGTTGTAAAAGAATGCATCACGCTGCTTTTTCATCTGTGTTGAAATGAAAGTGCTTTTCATTGATCAAGCTAAATGCTTGCTGGGCTTGTGTATGGCATGTGAAAATAAAAATGTGTGCTGCTTTAAATATTGATACCAATGATGATGCTACTTCTACTAATAAAAGTAATTTGTCTGTCAGTTTAACTTCCAGTGTTTCAGGACTCGGGCAGTCATTTTAAGGTCTGAATTTTTGAATTTATTTTTTATAGAGATTTAAGTAACAACAGAATCAGCACTCTTTCTAATCAGAGCTTCAGCAACATGACTCAGCTGCTCACCTTGTAAGTTTAAACATGTAACATTGACACTCTAAAAACATTGCAGTGTTTTTTGTCTTGAAAGAAGGGGCATTTTGTTGATATTAAAGCTTGCTTGTTGTAGAGGCTGTAAAATAACTTGTTTCCTAACTATGTGTGCAAAAGCTGTTTATGGTCATGCTCTGCATTCTGTTTACTGAATGCTTGATTCACTTGCTGACAGTAATGCATATGTTTTCAGAATTCTTAGTTACAACCGCCTGAGGTGTATCCCTGCACGGACTTTTGATGGGTTGAAATCACTTAGGTTGCTGTAAGTATTATTTTTTAACTATTATTATTTTCCAAAATTTTTATTTGGACAAAGCAGATAGCAGATTCTAAAATCTATCAATTATTTCAGAAGTGATAATTATGTAGTCGTAGAACTCTAAATTCATTCTAGGAGAATATACTGTTAAAATGCTGCACAAGACATTAGATGATCCTGGACAATGTGTATACATTAAAGCATATGCTTATGACTTTTCTGCTTTATAATCCTCACTATACCTCTTTTTGAGTTATGTTCTTGATTGTTATGATAATTAAATTCTAACAAAAATGTAGTATACATAAATTTCTCAGTTATGTATGAGGGTTTTTGCAACTGAATCATGAAGATATTTATTCCAACAGTCAATTTCCGTGTTTCTTGCTTCATTTATTTGAGAGTATTTCCAAAACCATTGCATTATGATTAACTATTGAAAGCCAATAAAGTAAATTTTTGATTCTAAGAAAACTTTCACTTTTAATGCTAAGAAAAAATGTAGTTGAAAGGGCACTAGGAGAAGCAAAAAAAAAAAGAGAGAAAGCAGAATAAAAACCCGTCTGTCTGGTTCAGTTTCAGTTTGTTATAAAAAATGATAAATTCTATATCAAAAGATTTCCCAGCTGAAAATGTGATTTTTGTCTCTATTTTGATATTTTATAACTGTTTTGTAGCTTAAATTAATTAAATGCCTCAAGCATGAAATTTTTTCTGTGTGCTCATATAACTCCATTTACTTTATATAAATACAAAAAAACTTCAACTATTAACCACAATTCTGTATACTTGTAAATGAATGTATTTGTGTAAAAGGAGAGATTTTTATGTAGGGAGACCAGTCCCAGTATTGATGCTTAATAAGATCCAATTAAGAAAACAACCTTAATACTTATTTATATTCATGAACAGTCAGTGCCTGTATTTCCCATATAACTGTGAAAGATAAAAAACACATGAATAAAATTAGTGGGAATTTCAGGGAACTGATGAAAAAAGACAGAAATAACAACTCTTCTGAGAAGCCTAAATTCAGTAAGCACTTTGCAGAAATACACTTTTGACAGACCTTTGTTGTTTGAATTTTAAAATATTCATATCATTATTAATATTTTTAATTAAAAATATAAGTTGAAAAAAATCAAGTGATAAGTAGGCAGCTGGTTAGAGATTGGAAACACAGAAGTACTGGAAAAAAAAAGGAGATTTGAACTGTTTACAAAAGCTGAAATTTTTAAAATGAATCATTTTAAAAGATTCATGTATGTTATTTTATTTATTTTCTTTCTAAGGTCCTTACATGGCAATGATATTTCTGTGGTTCCTGAAGGAGCCTTTAATGATCTGTCAGCGTTATCACACCTGTGAGTATTCAGATGATAATCATGTGTTTTACATTATGTTTACCAAATTTCGTATACTTGAACAGTGATAACAGTAAAGGTCTGCTCTGGAACAGCCCCATACAGAAGCACAGGCTGGGTACTGGCCAGCTTAGCAGAAAAATCCTGGACCTCCTTGTGGGCAGCAAACTGAAGTCAGCTACATGCCCTTATGGCAATGAAGGCTAAAGATTCTCTGGGCCAAATTAGTGAGCATTAAGCTAATTAAGGAGAGTGTTCACTCCCTTCTGTTCAGCCCTTGTAAGGACAGTTCTGGAATACACATTCAGTTTCTCCATTGCAAAGTAGGTGTGAACAAAACAGCAAGTCCAGGATAGGAGCAAGCAAGGTGGAGTGGGCAGTGTGAGCTCTGTATTAGTTCTGTGAGGTAATTAAGGAGATAAAAGAGATTTTAAGAATAGACCTAACAGCAGTCTTCAAGCCTCTAGTCTAAGGGAATAACAGCAATGACTGAAACAGATTTTTCTCGGAGGGTGCAAAGTCAAGGATAAAAGTCAACAGTCACAATGTGCAATATGGGAAGTTTCATTGAACATAATAAAAAATTCTTCATCATGAGGGGTGGTTCAGCTTTGAAAAGGTTGTCCAGAGAAATGGAGGAATCACCCCCCTGGGGATAGTCAGAACTCAACAAAGCAACCCTGCTCTGACTTTGAAGTGGCCATGCTTTGTGCAAGAGGTAGGACTAATTGACCTCCGAAGAACTCTCCCAACCTAAATTATTCTGTGATTCTCTGTTGATGGTTATTAAGTTGACATTGAATGCATGGCATCTGATTACACAATCTCATCTGTGGCAATACTTCTGTTCTTAGTTTTCAGTGGGAACTCAGGGCAAGTTTCCTATCTATAAACCATAATATGTTTATGGATAGTTCTTAAATCTTTGCTTGCAGTTGAGGAGTAAATTGACTGACGCCTTTAGATGTACTTGTTTTTTATTTTTCTGAGCAGCTGGAGTTGTTAAATGATTGTCTTCTAGTTCAGTGTTGGACATTTGCATTTAATTTTCCATTTCTCAGAAATTTGATGAGCCTGATTAAGCTGATAAAGCTTAGCTTTAAGTCATTGATAACTCATTCAAAAGCTACTATTAAACTAGCTCAACTGTATCAAATATCAGTGAGACTTAAATGGACTTGATTGTCCTTGCTGTTATTTTTTTCTTAATGTTACTAGTTATCCTTTCTAACATTCCTATTTTAGCAGAGAAACTGCACTACCTCAATTAGGGCTGACAATTACTCTTGCAAATATGACCTGGGCAAATTATAGATATTTCTTTTTACATGTGGAGTTCCCCATGACCCAACCATATTACCAGGCCTCATTTTTGTTACTACTCTGACTAAAGCCTGACTGAACATATATATGTGTACTTGTATATGTATATATGCAATTTCTTCTGTTCAGCTGGAAGCATGCAACTGTGATGAAGAGAATGTCCTACTCAGTGTGGCAGAAAAGAGTTTCTGCAGTAGTTCCTACCACCTTTGCATGCCATGGATTTTATTCTCTCTCTTGAAGATCCACTGATCCAAAGTTATTCAGCAGTCAGAAAAAAAAGCTTAATGGTTATTGTATTCCTTGAAAGGATTATGGATATACCTTTAGAATAGCACGATGCTTCTACGTCCAAATCTGCATAAGATATAATTGTTCTCAGAGTTTTAAGAGTATTTATGATTTCTAGCAGAAAAAAAGAGACTAAAAAAGCCTTTCCACAAATTAATTCCAAAAAATCTCTAGCTAAATTGCTTTTTAATTTAAAAAGAAATCAAATTTATTTAAAGAAATGGATTTGTTTTTGCAACAGGGCAATTCTTACATAGCTCTCAACAAACTAGGAGGTGTAGCTTTATTTACTTATAAGGGAGAGGTCTCTTACAGAGGAGCTATGAGTTCAGTAGGAGAGCTCCAAAGAGGAAATAATTAAATCAAATTTGGAAGTTTGGAAACAGATGGTTTGTACTAGCCCGGGAGTCATAAACTGAAAAGGAAAAATATCTGGTTGGAACTCTGTGGGGTTGCTCTGGTTGCTTTGGAAGAAATAGTTTTTTCTTCCTAACCTAATTTTCAAATATCAGTTTCATTCTGATGATGCAGCTAACCTCACTCATTACTGCCAAAGGTAACACGGAGCTAGCTTACAGAAGTGTAGCCAAGAATGGCTAGCTTTCTGACCAGGTTTACTGCTAAAACTGTTACTTCCTTTGGAGTCTCAGCTCAGACACTTCATGCGCTTAGGGTCAGTTTGGTGGAGGCAGGACTGATGAGTGTTTTTAGGAGGTTTTTTTTGCCAACTTCAGTCTTCTGGGGTCTGTTTTCAAAAGCAAGCATTTAAAACCTTATTCTCTTTTTGCTTGTCTGCTTTCCATAGGGCTATTGGAGCAAATCCTCTTTATTGTGATTGTAACATGCAGTGGCTGTCTGACTGGGTAAAATCAGAATACAAAGAACCTGGAATTGCACGATGTGCTGGCCCTGGAGAAATGGCAGATAAACTTCTACTCACAACTCCATCTAAAAAATTTACTTGCCAAGGTACTGTTATTTATGTGGGTTTATTTTCACATTCATTTGCAGTTGAGCATTTGTTATAGAGTCTTCAATCTGCCTTGTCATCATTTTTCCTTGTGCTTAGGAATGTAGCCATTGCATTCAGGAATTGAATCTAGTTTAAAGACTTCAGTGACTTTTTTCCAAGCAGAAAATTGAGAAAGAAAGTCTTCTGATTTTCAGTGTAATAATCCTCAGTACATGGGTACCTAGTACTGTCTTTGTTGTGAACTGAAATTTAATTATTTAATCTACACTTTTCTTAGCCAAAGAATGTTCTTTTCCTTGGACTTTTACAGTATATACAATTAAAAAAGAAATAATTAAATATATTCAAAATCCTTACTGTCTGCATTATATTAATGGTATGTAGTTGCATCAATATGTGAAGAATGCTGTTTTCTTTGATGTTTCAGAAGAAAGCCTAAAAAATGCAGAGTAGATAAAGGACGTGATTTCCCTTATAGAGGTAGCATTCCAGAATGTTACTATGTAAGGAGGTTTCTTTGGGTGTGAAAGAAGTATTTATCTGCTTGCTGGTCCCAGGGCTGTTGGCACCTTTATCACAGCTTGTCTTCCATTTAATTCTCAGGTTCTTTTTCTGAATCTTAGAATTTGTTGCCTTAGAAAAGAGTCCTTTTGATTCATATGTGAGCATCGACTAGGTTTGTTTTGCTGTTTAATCTTTCTCTATGCTGTCCACTTCTCTGTTTTTAAATATTTTGAAACTACGCTGTATCTTCATTTTTCAGACTCAGGCTTATACTTGTAAATCATTACTAAGCTTAGAGTTATTTGTGAGGCATCAGATAAATATAATCTTGTCTTTTGTAGAATTAATTTATTCTCATACTCTAGGTAATCTTCAAGATATTTTTACTTGTTCATCTTTTAACACATTAACATGTGTTAATCCATTGTAAATTCTTAAAAAAAGTGATGGGACTGTGCCAGAGTTAGCTCTCATTCCAAGTTGTTCTTTACTGCATGTTCATCCTATTTAGTCTTCTCTCCTTAGGCTTTCTGTGCAAAATGTTTTTGTAAACAAAAAACACTAGAAATTCAGCACTTTATTTTTTTATTTTGACATGATTCCATTTGATTGTCTTTCCGTCAAAATCCTTCTTGCTTTTTATTGGTAATACTTCTTCAAGGTCATATCTGTGTTATGTGCATATGACACTAATCTTTTGCAGAGTTCCTTTGTCTGATTTTAAGTAGAAGATCTAGTGATCAGTCTGATCAATTTCTCTACAAGCATCCAGTAAGCATTGTAGACGTGCTCTTATTACACATTGTTGTAAGGATATAAATGAAAGAATATTTTCAGGAAGATGAAGGACTTGCTAGGTTATTCTCCATTTTAAAAAACTGAATCCCCCCTTCCTACAATCATTGTTATATTTCCATCAGAATCCAGATAGTTTATCTTACTTCTCGCCCATCAGAAAATATCCTTTATATTATTATGCAGGGTAAGAACTGTATTTGTTTCACTTCCAAGAGTGGAGATCTGGTATTATGGATACCTTTGAGAGAAAATAATTTTCCTGCTACTGTTCTTCTGTGAAGATGCTCATAATTACAGATTGCCACTCAGCAGCTTTTCAATGACATGATGGCCCTGTAAGACCTTATATGTCTCTTACTCAAAGATAAGTAATTTTATCTTTTGCTTAAAAATGATCTTCTGAATAGGAATTAGGAAGATGCTCTATTCCAATTAAAAGCAAAATTCTAGGCTTTGAGGGGAGATTTTTGTCAGTTATTTATTTGTTTATGTTCTGTTATTGTGTACAGAAATGTGTAATTCCCTCTTACCAGTATCTGGATTCATCTGAAAGTTAAATTAGTTCTTGAATCTGAATCACATAAAAAATAGCTTTGAAAATGAACATTTAAAAACAAAACCTCAGTTTTAAAATTTCATAAAATCACTGGAAAAATGAACCTCACTCTAATTTATGAATTGTTTTCTTGCGAGGATCATCCCATAGTATTCTTGCAGTTGTTTTTCTAGGTTTATGAGGGTTTTTTTTCTTTTCACATGGCCTCTAACAGATTCTCAATCTTTTACTCTTTTACCATTCATGCCCTGCTTCTAGAGATTCCAGGGCCTTGTGGTTTTCTGATACCAGGTAAGGCTGCAAGTAAGACCTGGAATGGATGATATGTTTAAGAACAGACCTTCTGACCTTCCTTTTGTGTACCTCAAAGAGACTACTTTCCTACAACATGCATGCTTACTGTTTGTTTTCCCTTTTGGTGAATTTAGAGCTGACTCGTCATGATATAATTTAACGTAGACATATGAAAAACTTCATTATTTTAAAAGCCTAAGATCATGGTCTGAAAGTTACCTGATAGGTGCCACTCCATTGTACTGACATCAGTGATTTCATTAGCAGTTTCGCTGTAAAGTGACTCTGTAGATACTGACTTTGATTCAAGAGCAAAGAGGATCTCCTGAGTCATAAAAAGTCAGTATTTCTTGCAAAGACATTCGAGAAACTGTTTTTGAGAAGGTTGATGTTATGTTTTTCTTAAAAAATATTAGATAGGTGAGTGAGCATATGTGTATATTTATTAATAAAATAATACGCAGTCCATTTTTCACACTTTATGGAAGAACAGTGCTTTTTGCTTTTATTCTAAGATTTTTTTTCCAGTTATAGCTTATGCAAATGTATATATATCAACACAGTGAAAAATCAAACAATAGAATGTGTTTTTTTTAACACATAACAGTCTCCTAGCACATGCAAGCAAAGAAGGGAAGGAAAGAAAAGACATAGTAAAAATGAGAAACAGGGTCTGAAACTTCCTTTTCATCAGAAGTAAAAATATCTGAAGCATTTCAATTTTTGATCCTATAACTGAGAAATTATGAATCAAATTATTCATTTTTCTTGGATACTATACATAGGGAGAAGTTTGAAATTAAAACTTATGACAAAATCAGACAGTCTTGCTTACTAACTTGTTGGGAATGATGTTCCCATTTGGTGATTCTATTTTAGAGTTGAAATTTAGTTTGGTAATTCATACAGGAAAACAATGTCTGTTAATTAATGTTTTTAAATTCATGCCAAATAATTGTTTTATTGAATGGGAAGTAGAAATGAGGCCATGGTGTTTGGAGAAAGAGCAGAGACTTACAGTCTACAGTAAGGGCTTATTACCCCATATGTTTTTCATTGCACATCTTAATACCCTCAAGCAATAATTTGTAATAGTCTGAGGTGTTTTTTCCAACTTGCCTACCTTTGCTGTTTGCTGCTTTAAGAAACCGTAATCAGCTATAGATTTTTCTCTCAAAATAAGGTAATGAAAACAAGAATAGTCAATGATCTGCATTGATGGTGACTTTGGCAATTGTCGCAACTTATCTTACTGCAAATTACTGTGTTCATCTCCCAGCATTTGCTTGCAAACTGCGACACAGATGGTTACTAGCAATACAGATTAACGGAAAAGTTTGTCAATCTCTCTGTAGCACCCCTACTGTATCCTTATAATCATATGGCTTCCTTCCATGTCAGCTCCTTTACAGTAGCTTATCAGAGCTTGCCAAATAATAAATAATTTTAAAAGTTTAATAGAAAACAAACAAAAAAAAAATCCACATCACATCTTATTAAAAGTGCACTGTTACTTCAGAAAAAAATTGCAGTCTGGGTTGTTTCATTTAAAATCATAGAGAGCAAGCAGGCAGTTCCACCACTAGGTACAAGGAGTTTGTTTTGCCTAGTCACTGAAGAAATCACAAGTTATCCATTAAAACTTAAAAATTACCTGTAGATGAGTGTAGATTTTTCTACAAGTCAAATCTGAAATAAAGCGGGAGTCAGTAATATCATCAAGCAATAAAGCTGGAGATAGTAGAGAATGTATGTTAATTCTCTTAATAGGCATTCGGTCAAGTCACCCCTGTTTTCTTTTACAATAATTAATCTTTAAACTTGCACAAATTATTTGAAAATGAAGCATTATTGTAAGCAGATGATTTCTAATTTTAAACAAATAACTGGTAATTTATTTGTTTGCCTGACAAAAGAAAAAACAAAAACACCAAAACAGCAACTGATAGTTTATAATTTAAAAATTTGACATGAAAATGCAGCATTAAAATTGTAAGTCAACAGAAAATAAGCAACAACATTCCTTTCTAATTTCTATTGTTATAACCATTATAACAGAAGCAAGACTGAAGGCATTAAAGGCAGCCCTCTTCTGTATGTAGATTCATGGTACTTTGGGAGTCAGTTAATGCAAAAATGAACTATGGCTGACTCCATAATGAGACAAGGTGCTGTATAGACTGACTTATAGTGAGATAGCTTAGACAACATACTTTACAACATTGTAGTTCACAGATGTTCAACCTATTTTGCTAGGTCATTTTGCCATTAGTTCTATGTTATCCTGCAAATAAATAAAATTACAGTTCAAGGTAACACCACCAATAGAAGGACTGGAAACTGCTATAGCCTTTTTTTCTGAGACAATTTTTACCTGATAAATTTGAAACTGTATTCTTAATTTTGTCAATAAAAAGGGAAGGCAATTACCATGGATCAGAACTATACAGATTTCAAAGAATGAGGATATCAAAATCACTTTGGGGTCAGCTGCTGCTGCTGCTTTTTTTTTTTTTTTTTTTTTTTTAAGAGATTAAAGCCAAAAATTGAGCAGTGAATGTGTTTGGGCATGTCAAAAGAATTAAGGACAATCAAGCATTCCATTCATGTAGAAATATAAAAAACAAATACTGTTTTAGAATGTATAGCAGTGTAGCAGATACTGTCAAATATGAATTAGTAGTTTGTTTCTGAATATCACATTTGTATTTTTAAGGGCCCGTGGATGTCAATATTCTTGCTAAGTGTAACCCTTGCTTATCAAATCCATGTAAAAATGATGGAACCTGCAATAATGATCCAGTTGACTTCTATAGATGTACTTGCCCATATGGTTTCAAGGTAGGTACTGGATGAAGAAGAAAAAAAATTAGTGAAGTATTAGCCACTCCCTTTTAACAACAGTTTGTTTTAACCGACTCCCTTCCATTACTGTCTCTATTTTCTTCTTAAATTCTACTGGTTCCCTTCATAGGGTCAAGACTGTGATATTCCCATTCATGCCTGCATTAGTAACCCTTGCAATCATGGTGGAACTTGTCATTTGAAAGAAGGAGAAAAAGATGGTTTCTGGTATGTTGTTTTTAACTCTAATAATAGAATGAAAAACTGTTGACTTTTATATTTATGCAGGTGTTAATCTTTGGGTTCTCTTTGTTGATAATTGCACCTCAAAGGCAGGTTTTCATTGCTTCTGAAGTTTTCAGACATGTCACTATCCATGGAAAGCTTCTAAATCCCCAAAACTGCTAAAAACAACAATAAATGGTTGTGATTAGTAGAGGCTTTTCAGGTCAAGACAACGTAATATTGACTCCATTATGCTAATTAATAGCTGGCTCAATCCCTACTGAAAAAATCTCACCGTTCATCTGTTGTCGTGTGTATTACTTTAACAGACAGCATGTAAATGATAAAATTTAAATCCCAGTGAAAGAGAAAATTAATGATTCATTTGAAACTCACTATGCCAGCAGATAAACATGCTGTGAGCATTTTTAATCTTGAGTTATTTAATCACACAGTACAATTACTCCAGATGTACTTCATGAATTATGAAATAAAGTTCTTTAGCATTCTTCTGTGAAATTATTAGATTATTAGATTTATCATTTAATAATCTACACCTCGAGCTTGTTAAAAATGACACTACAAAAAGAAACAATTCATTATCCTGCAATTCATTAAGACATTATTTTTATTTTTTAATCCATGTTCTGCCCAAAGATTAAATACTTTTCTATTTAAAATTAAGTATATAGATCTTAATATTATGTCTCTAGAATTTAAGGTGACATAGTCCTATCTCAGGATTCGAACTTTTCCATTTGTTTGTTTAAACACTACATATTTTGAAAATCAAATCAAAAGATTTGTAAAAACAGAACAAGAATCATCCTTTTAAAAAGTCTATGTAGGCTTTGTTTTCAGATATAAATACAGGTATTGTATGTGGAACTTTAAATACAGATGTATAATGATGTATTTAACTAAATGATAGTTCAGTAGTAGTACCACTTATTAATCTCTGGTTCTGCAGTTTTTTCCTTTCGCTTAAAATGTTTTTAAGAACAAGACAAACAACAAAAAAAACTGGATCATTTTCCGTAAGAAATATAATCTCATGTAATAACAGAAACGTAGCAGTCATTTCAAAAGAAGTGACCAGTTATTTCAGAAACTAAAAGGCACAAATTCAGAAGCCTTTTTGTCTGTAACTTAAAATGATAAAAATATTTGGAGAATGTTTAGTACATTTATTTTATATCATCCATATTCTCTTAGAGCTAGTGATTATAATTAGCAACCCTATTAATTACAGAACTTCTCTGATCTTCCCAGCTAAAATATTTGTGTGCTTGATTATATTTTTGGTTTTACAGGTGCACTTGTGCAGATGGATTTGAAGGTGAAAATTGTGAAATAAATGTTGATGATTGTGAAGACAATGACTGTGAAAATAATTCTACTTGTGTGGATGGAATTAATAATTATACTTGCCTTTGTCCACCTGAATATACAGGTAGGAGTATAAGAGAAAATGAAATTCCTAATAGGAAAGAGCTCTGTTTTTGTACGCGAGTCAATTTACTTTACAATTGATTTAAGGCCAAGTTTCCCTCAATAATTCTCTTCTGTATGGTTTGTAGTAAAATGTAGACTTAATGCTTACTCATTAATTTCCCTGTTAGTTTTCGAATTATAGCATTTTGAATTTTAAAACATGTTTCAAAGTGTGTTCCTCACGTATGTTTACCTAGCCCAACCAGGCCAATGAAGAATGCCCATAGATGTAAAAATCCAAAAAAATATATTATTTTTATCTTCTATTCTCCAAGTTGTTACCAGGGCAGAAGAATGTCTATTTGTGCTAACAGGGAAATGAATTTGGTGTCCTGGATGTTGTCCTGCCCTCCTTTAAAAATATTAATTCAGATTGTGATGAAGAAAATAGCATTACAAGAAAATAGCATCATTAGTTGGCAGCCAGGCTCCTCTCTTCGAGACACAGGATACCTTGCTTGCTCTCATCATGTGTGAGAATGGAGAGTTAGAACAGGAACACGTGAGAACAAGAAGAATCTATTGTTTATGTTCATCTGTTTGATAGTTTTTCTAGTTAGATCTGCTTTCTGTCAGCTAGCAGTCCACTAGGAGAACGCAGAGCTTAAATTCACAAAACCATTATTTGAAACGCATAACGAAGAAGCAAGATCCTCTTTAACCTATGAATTAACTAACTATACCTAGTTGCCCTCTTTTCTTAATATAATCAATCCTATTGCGTCTATCAGTTATGCTTTTCATCATCCTCAGCGAGTACTGAATTTGAGCTCTGGAAAACTGGAAGGAGAGGTTAAGTAATGAAATAATTTCATTTATTGAAAACACAGCTAACACCTTTTTAATCCAAGGCATTTCCATCATTGTTTTTACAACCTACTGGATTGCTGAAATGATTTAGAGTATTCAGATTTGAGTCAGTATTTAAATCTTGAAAACCCTCAGTAAGAAAAAATGACAGAACACAGGTATAAGAACTAGGATATCATAATCTGTGTATTCATACAGTACTTATTCTGGGTAAAAGTTTGGAAAAAATTTCTCTTTGAAGAATGAGCCACAATACCTAAAGGAATACAAGTTAATAGCATATGTAGCCAGAATAAGGTAAATAAGAATAACGGGGGTGGTCCACATCTGGAAGATTAGACGTAACCTACTGCTTAAGAAAATTTTTGTCAGGTACTCCTCCCTCACTGTACTGGAAAGCAACTGACAATTCAAGTCTTAGAAAGAAATAGTAGGTAACAGTGTCAATAAGTAGTGGCAGATCTTTGTTATTTTTCCTATATCTAATATTTCAGCTATATCCGAATCAAGCTTCAGATCCCAGTATTAACTGCTGTCTCCTTTGAAAATGAACAGATGCTCTTTTGCATAGGATGGAAGAAAGCAAACCAGTCAAATCAGTCCAGTTTTCCTATTTAACAATTTCACGTTAAGAGGTTTCATGTACTTATTAAATAGTAGACAATTCATTTGCACATCCATCCTCCTCAGCAGTTTTTTGCGTGTGTTTCTTGTTTCTTCATTTCTGACATTACCCTAGGTGCATTTGGACTGCTAGGGCAAACAGCTTGTTGTATTCATAATAACCCATGGGAAGGACTGTTTTGTATTAAATATCCATGGAGTGGATACAAAGGCTTGTTTATATGTGCTAGCCTAAAATTTTGATTGTGTGCTTGTTGCATTTCTGTTGTATTTTAATTGAAATGTATGTTTTACATTTACAATTAAAACTTCAATTGTAGTATTTACATATATGTGTAGTTAGAGCAAAAAATGAGAGCATGAATGTTTGCAGCATTTTTAACTTGATGTTTGTAATGTAGTTGGTTTTTTTTTTTTTTTAGTTAAAATAGAAGAAAGTGTATTTTTTTATTTGACTCATATCTAAGGAAATGGCAATTACTTTGCTTTGAGGAGCCTGCTGTTGTTGTAGAACGCTGTGCATAATTCTAACAAGAAAATGCTGTGAGTTTCCATGGCAAGTGGTTTTGTTTGCTAGCTGGAATTCTTTTAGAAAAGTAAATTTGTTTTCATAGATACAGTTTCTTGTCAAAATTGTTACTGAAATCAGTAGGTCATATAAGTAGACTATTTCCAAACTTTATGAAAAAAAAAGACACACATTTTTCCAAACATGCAAGACCAGAGCCTCTGCTCACTTTATAGACAAGGTGGACATAAGTTGTAGCAAAATTTCAAGTTTTTCTTTCCACAGGACACAGTACAGAATTCTACAGTACATTTTCTGTCTTACAGAGCATCTGAAGTTAGGATACATTCTGTGAGATCTTAAGCCAGTTTTAATTCAGATAAATTATAAGGAGAAAATATCGTTTATCTTTTACACTTGACACCACTGTTCTTGCATAGTAAGTATGTTACTTACTTAAGTAACTTCCAGCATTAAGACTTACTCTGGATACATTAGGATCTAGAAATGGTAGTGTTCAGAATGATCTTACATTTGCCTCAAGTGTGTATGAGATATCAAATTATTTATAGATTTTTTTTTCCTCTTGCGCATAGCTTGATTTGAAAGCAATAGAACCCATACCCAGTATTGATACAGTGATGTTTCATTAGGAGTTTTGCAGGCATTTGGATGTCGGTATATGTTTTAAAAGGTTAAAATCAGATCCGTATATTACTATGTGCTGGTTTTTTTGTTTGTTTGTTTGTTTGTTTTTCCATGGAAGGCATTTTTCAGTAGATAAACAGCTGTACTAGCTGAGCAAATTAGGCTAATCATCAGAAAAACAGGGTACATATTCAGTAGGTAAAAAATATGAAAGTATGTATCTCTAGTTCAGAAAGTCCCTGAACCATAAGTTGCTGGAAGCTGAACAGTATACATACCAGGAAAATGCCACCAAGCCTTGTCATGTTGTCTTTTAATTTTGCTGACAATGCTTTGTATTGTTTATGTGCAAGATGCCACGGCGAGGATGTACTGAATGTGGAAGTGCATCAGCCCAGAATATTTTTTCATTCTTTCATTTGCAAATATGTTTTATGTTTCAGTAGCACAGTGTAACGAAGAAGTCAGTTGGAACCCATTGGTATGAATTGTAAATCATTCTGCTCTAAAATTTTAATACAGTTAACTCTGAAAATACATTTAAAAATACAAAAAAATATTATAAAGAATGTTAGAATGCAAAACTCTGTCACTTTTTGCATTTTTTTACAATCCCTTGAAAATTTACACTTCTTAAATAAGTGCTATTGATTAAAAAGAAGAAAGAAAAAAAGAAAGAAAGAAAAAAAAAAAGCCTGTTAGTTTACGAACCAAGAATCGATTTTCCTCTGCCTCAGTTAAGTTTTGCAATTACCTCCACAAATAAAAGTGGAAAGACAAAGAAAGGTATTTGCACAATAGTATGAGCTTTCTTAAGATCACAGACTGTAACTGTGAAATAAAGGGAAGCAAATGGAATCATCAGACATTCAGATTGTCTGATGAAATCTTGAGAAATAAAACATTAAAATGCTTCCCTATGTCCTGCACTCTTTAACTCTGCTATTCTCTTAACATTATCATCTCCTTTATTTTAAACTCAGTCTCAGGTCATTTTGTGTGCATTCTATAGACTACAGATCATTTATCGTTCTCATTACCATCAGTCATTAGATCACAAATCTAACAGATCCAGAAGTAAAATCTTTATTGTGCCACCAGTGGCATGTACTTCTTACCTTTTCTGTTTGTTTTGCTCTGCTGTAGGTGAGACTGAAGCTTGCTTCATTTTTGCTATATCAACATCTCTGCTGCTATAGCTCTGCATTAGCTTAATGTGCTATGCTGTTGTATTACAATGTAAAAAGTCTCTTGTCTCTTCTGTCTTTGTCACTGCAAGCTGCTAATCTGAATGAAGTGGAAAAAGGTCAGTTGTCTTTTAAGCCTACTTTCCTTTCCTTTCCTTTCCTTAAAGGTGCATGGATTTCTTACGAATGATCAGATGAATCGTATATAGATATCATTTAGAAAGCTCATTGCAAATCCTGAAATCAGTCACGTGGATATAGCTGTGTATACATGTCAAAAGAATGTCATTGAAGATACAGATCACTGTGCAGGAGTACTATAATATTACTTTTTTTCAGGTGTTTTAAAGATTTGTGCACCCATGATAAGACTGAGAAAAAGGTTTATGTTGTGATCTTCTGAAATCTTTATTCTCATCCTTAATACATACCTTGTTTCCATTCTAAAGTATGCTGTGTTTTATAGCACTGTTTTGATGTAATTTCTTTATTAAATGATGGTACTAGAAATTATGCTGCAGTATAGAATGGTAGTCCTCTTGCTTATCATATAAGAGTGACCTTTGTGCCATAAATATCTAAAGAATCTGAAATGATCTCATCAAGCTCAGGCTGTTATACAGGAAAGGTAACGGTGAAGGTATTTATTACATGAACTTTGGTGTTTTTTGTTGTTGTTTTTTCTTTAAATTATTACTATTCTCTGTCTGACACCTATCTCTCTAACAGATAATACATCTCCTATACAAGCTGATCTTCTGTGCAATCCACTATTTACAATCTGAAACTAACATAATTGGAGACAATGTATTTATAAATTGCATATTTAGTTCTGAAAAGCAAATGAGTCAAATAAACTTGCAGTGTATTTGCTGTCAAGTAAATTTGATAAATATAATTTGCACTATATAAAACAGTGCAGTATTTCACTAATGAAAAATATTTTCATTAACCACTAAATAGCATGTTTAACAAGGCTGCAATTATACCATCTATATTGACATCTGAAGAGTTATTCTTACAGTTTAAATTAAGAGCCTGAATTCCCTCTGCAAATGAGAGAGAAGCAGATACTTCCAGAAAGTGATTCCATCCACAATTTGGATACTTAAATTTGCATACAATTTAGACATGTCCCTGTTCTGCATTTTACAGTTACCTGTTTGAACAATTGGCCTCCCATATTTCTTTCTCCTTGTCACTTCCAAAGTTATTTCTATATTGTTCTTTTGCTGCCCTAGTATGAAAGTGGTTGATTTTATAAAAAGAGTACTTTCACAAGGAGAACTAGAAAAAGTGCAAGTTCAGTACAGAGAAATATAAAAGCTAAACTTCGTTACCCTTGTTTATAATAGTAAATAAATGAAGCAGTTATACCAATAACTAGTTCAGTGTTGGTGATTCATTTTGATTTTTTTAATTGCAAAATTTTCTTTTGTAAATTAAAAATAAAACCCCTAAACTTTTCTTCTGTGCCTATGAAAAACAGTTTTTTAAATGGAATCTAAACTAAAGATGCTACTTTGAAGAGATTCAAGCCTTAATTTCAAGTTGAAACAGATGTTATCTGTGCATAATTAGGCTTGCTTGTAGTTTGAATGTCTTTTAAATGTGATAGAAGGTAGAAGGCAATGTATAAATTACTGTAGTCATTGTAAATGTATGACACAAGTATGAACTAGAAAATATTAAAATTACTGATTTTATCAAGAACAAATTCCTCACAAACAAATTATCAAAGAACCAGGGATGTGAACTAAGTTCAGTACAAAAATTAAGCAGTTGTGTGTGATACATGCTTGTATTTGCTTGCACACTGAACACGAAAGTCATTATCAGTATCTAAGTTGCTTGGAGGATCATGGCAGACAACTTTTGAGCTGGCAATAGAGGGAACGAAGGATAATGACAAGTAATCATCTCAGTTTAGGTAAGCCCTAGACAGATGTAAATTTTGTTTTTATGTTTCAAAACTTAATTACGTGGCCTTCTAGCTGCTACAGTTAAGCAGTTGTTTCAGTTCACTTGGTAAACAAGTAGTTGCTTAAAATTTAGGCATGCAAGTAATGAAAAATAAATCATACTGTTTATTGTAGATACAGTAATGTGATAGCATGATAAAAAGTATGATTATTTCATTTAATCAGAATCAATCCACAGTCTTGTAAGATTTACATACAAATGCTGCAACTTTTAAGAACAAACCAGTAACTTTGCTACGGTTTGCTTTTCATGATTTGTATAATTTTGTTTTGTGAAGATTAATACTCATGCTAATGTAGTCATCTGAGGTATATTAAAGTAATTTTGCTGCGTTTTCATGAAGGTGAAGTATACATCTTTGGCAATCTAAACCACTTACTTCTAGTTTGATAGCTGACTTCAGTGATTCTGTCAATTATCCTTGTTTTGTTTTCCTTAATTGTCTTAAAGGTTATCTGCCTAAAGTTACTGTTTTTTGTTATTACCAAATAGCATAAGTAAATGACTAGAAATGATAAACTAAATAAGCCACGTCTTGCAGCTTAGCTGAACAGAAGTAAGCAATGGTGAGCAAAGTCCAGCAATTGATCAAATTTTAAATTCTAAGTGAAAATTAAATTCTAACAGAATTTGCAGATTTGTGGTTGTAAATTGTGACAGTGAACAGAAATTAAGCATCAGTGTCCTTTGTATGGTAGATATTTTCATTTTATTTTTTTTCCAATAGTATAATCAGTACTTTAAGTATCTCGTTTTCTTCTGCTTGTCAAACTCAAGACAATAGAACTGCAGCACTTTTCTCTACATAGTTTGTTAAGTAGCACTGTTGTTTTTCAACCATTTCTATAAGGCGTTCAGTATTCGAGTCAGAAGTAAGTGAACAGAGACTTCCAGTCAAAAACTAGATTAAAATACCTAATTGATAAAACATAAAGTCTGCAGAAGTTGACTTGCAATATGTAGCAACCAAGATCATAAACAGGAACAAAGATAAATGTACTGTGTCCTGCTATTCCAGTAATTATTCGTAAGTCCAAAAATGTATTTGGTATTTTAGCCTTGGAGCAATTGACAGGTCTTTCCTTTGTATTCTTTATCTAGTTTATATTCTAATATCATACTCAACTTTACTAGTATGCTAGTATTACTAGTATACTAGATTTTAAGCTTGATTCTTCATTAAGTTTGCCTGTAATTTTCAATGTCCTCTAATATTAATGACCATTTGTGTTAGAGCTCTTCTATTAATTCAGAAATATCCTATATTTTATATATTTTTATGTATTTTATATATATTTATATACTATATTTTAAATCTATTGCCCGATTATTCAAAATAACAATGATGTAAATCATTTTTGCATCATTACATTGTTCCTTATTATTTGTTGTACTAAATGTCTTTATATGTTGAGAAATCCAAAGCTAAGTTATTCTGTGATTTGTAGGCTCATCGTGTCATAAGAGTGAAATAACGTATAGAGAGAAAACGTAAACTATGAATCTAGGAATTTATGACTTTGGTTAGTTATCCAAGGGTTGCACAAAGCATGTCATCTGTACTCATAGTACAGATAATAGAACATAATAGTACTGTCTGACTGTTTAAATCTGCAACCCTTCTAATCTCAGTAGAAATCTCAGTAAATATTCCAGTTTTTACCTTGGAGGATTGCCTGCATTCAGATTGTGCCAACAATGAAGAGTTCCACTGGTTTTAGCGCTACTCCATACCAGGAACCAGACTGCATAGATTAATTAAACAGGATGTCTCATGAACACAGTTACTGCTGATCCTAATTAAATTTTGGAAGTTTTTCATAGAATCTTTGATTTTTATCCACTAATTATTTAAAAAATAATGATCTGCTGCTTATTCTTCTACATCCAAAAATGTTCCTGTCTTCATCTTCTAAAACATGATTACTTAGCCATGCTCTTACAGCACCCTCAGGTCTAATGCTGTTAGGTGAATGGAAGAATGTACACACACATTGGTATCAAGCTTCCTGAAACCCAGACACTGTTTCACAATTGTTTTTCCATTGTTTTGTTATGATCTTAAAAACACTGCTTTTTTTTCTTTTTTTTTTTTTTTTCAATTCCATCATTCTCTTTTCATTTCAACAAAATTATTTTCTCCCCTTCACCTTTTCTCAGTTAAATTCTGAATAACAAATTGGTTATTCAGTATGCCAGAGGAGATGTTGCTTTACTAGGAAGATATTCTTTAGAAGTCTGGATTTCATCTCACAAATTTTCACATTATTTTTCTATCTACTTACTTTTCCTCAAGCAGTGGTGTTTTAGTTATGAGAAGGCTTCACTCAGAATATAAATCTGTTAACAGTGCAAATTAAGAAGTAGCATTTAGGTTATTTTGATTTGTTCTTCTGATGATTATATTCGCACTGAAAAATTCAGTATCTGGTGTAAATGTTTTGGATTCCATCTCAGATTTTTAGTTGTTTTTCTTTTCATTAATCCTGTGTGCAAGTCCATCATGAATTCTACTGACTATAATGACAGGATTTGTAGTTCTTTTAAAACTGACTTTTTTTTTGGTTCAATAGGATTTTATGCTTTCTCATACATGATTCCTCACTGCATGAACTGCCATCTTATCACACCCTTACCTTGATTCCTATTTTCTCCGTTACTTTGTTCAACTAAAAGCTCCCTCCAATTATATGATCCTGGTTTATTTCACATTATGTACAATTTTCAAATGTAAAGACATACTTTTATTTTCTATCACAACATATACGTTCCTGTCTCTTTTAGAAGAGCTTTATTTTTTGGAATCATTGTTTCTCTTTCAGTCTATATAGACCTTTATACTGTGGAAGGATTCCAAAGAGTACTAAAATAAAAGTCTGCCCATAATTTCAAAAACATCTAATGATGCTTGCGAAGCACTTGACTGCAGTAGACTTGATAATATGACATTGATTTTACAATTTGAATTGGATATTTTTCAAAACTGTAAATATTTTTCAGTCCTAAAAGTCTAGGTTTGATTCCTAGCAAGATTTGCGAATTAAGGCTTTTCAAGTGTCCCAGAACTTCTCGTGAGGTCGTTCAGTTTTTAGTTTAGCTCTGAAGACATGTGCCATCAATTCATGACTACTAAAATGCAATGGATGCAATGTACTCTGAAAAATTATTTATTTTAGAAGCACTTGGATGAAAAAAAAAAAAGGACAGATTTCTACACTACTCGATAATGCTATTTGCCCCACTTAAAGAAATTTTGAAGGTCTATGCTAACAGTAACCTAAGTGATGGCTCAATTTCTCTCCTGTATCAATGCCAGTTCAGTGAATCAGTGGTGAGATTGTTTGCTTCTATAACACCAGCCCTAATTCTTCTTTTGAAAAGGTATTTTGGGGGTTTTCCACTGAACTTTTATCGTGACTGTAACTACAGAGACAAGAAACCTCCAACTCTGTTTGAAAGATAGGCCCAATATGTCATTCTCGTCTGTGGTTTACTCTTGAGGAATTTTGGGAATGTTTAGAGAAGGTTTTTCTAGTCTTGTAAACACCGAACAACTATATTTTTATCATTTGTAATTGGGTTGTCAATTCCTATGTTTTGAATTCTGCATTTAATTGTACGTAGATTATACTCCATAATAAGATTTTTTTTATGAGTATATAAAAGTGTCTCTGTTATACACTGATCTGTATGGAGATAAAAGCATTTCTAACTCATAAGAATGCATATAAGCTAGGTTAAAAATAATAATAATTTTAGGGTTTTTTTGTTCCACTGATATTCCTGAAAATCTGAATTCTCTATTTAAATTTCAGAGATATCTCATACTTAACTATTGATGGCCTCTAGGTGGCTTTCAGCCATTACAAGTTCTTCAGATTGACTAAATGCTATGTGAAGAATTACTTCCTTTTATAAATGCTTTTGTTCAAACAAACCTTTTGGAAAGAGAAAGGGCTGTGGGTTTTGTTTGATATATTGTGGGATGCTAAGAATCCCTGGTATTTCAGGATTCTTTGTGCACTGACCTAGCCATAACATTTGCACACTTCCAGACTAATAAGTCCATAGAGAGTTTGAAAAGGCTTTGAGGATAGAATTTAAATCCTTCCTATTAGTCATTCTCAGTGGCCTGTATTTGATCTTCATTCAGTTTCCTAAATATATTGACTAAGTCATATTGTTACTGACAGTTTTCCTGAGGTCTTTTAAGCAGGCTGTGCTTGAACACCATTGTCTTGTGTTAACACAAAGCTTATCTGGTTTTGTATGGAAAATGCTCAACTTGCAAACTGGTAATGTGCTGTCATTAAAAATATATGTATATCTTTATGGAGAATCACTCTGGATCTTTTCATGTATTTCTTTCTGTTGGATGACTCTGATGCACTTTTCGGACTGGTTTTGGCTTCTCTCTGTGTTTCAGGATGTTGAAGATTTCATGCCTTACAAACACATAACACATATGTTTATATGTTTCTATTGAGTTATTATTCTTTGTTTCAGTTTTGCCTTTTTCTCTATCTCTGCTGCTAATGAGAACTGTTCCTCAATTCCAAGTTTTATTTATTTGTCCAGTGTTTGAAATAAGTCCTACTTATCTGAAGTTCTAGAAATAATATCTGAGATCATGAATAGTCACAATGGTATGTTCATGATATGCAGTCTGAAACAATGGTTCATAAGCACAATTGCTGTGAAAATGAAAGACTTCTAGGGAGGAACTGTTGAACCCAACAAATACATACATATATATATATATACATATATACATATATACATATATACATATATACATGTATATATATATATATATATATATATACACATCCAACACTTACCTACTCTTGCTTTCAGTTCATTATCATGCGCACTTCTGTAATGCTAGAGAAGTCCATCTAAGACAGGAGGTAGTTTCCGTGTGATACTAGGTCCTCCAAGAACTTCACAAATAACAGTTAAAGATGCCAGAAACCCTACTGTTTAATGATATTAGTAGCTGATAAGCTTGTTCATAAACCTAAACACATATGTACTTTGGAAGATAACATTCATTCATATGCTCACTCTAAAACTCTGTTCCAACGTTGTTATCCTGTACCTTCCTCCTTTTTTTCTAGTCCACCTGTTTTTATTCAAATTGTACCTCTAAATGTTCTGTCCTTTTCCCACTTCTGCACTTGTGGTGATGCTGTCTTTGTCCCCAGTACTCTGCTGCCTTTCTGCAGATATTTATTCCTCATCACGACTCTCCAGTGATGCCTAGTGCCAGGACAAGAAGCAGTGGGCATAAACTGGAACACCAGAGGCTCCCTCTGAACACCAGGCTGCACTCCTGTGCTGTGTGGTGATGGAGCACTGGCAGAGGCTGACCAGAGGCTGTGGGTCTCCTTGGAGATTGGCTTGCCTGGACATGGGTATGGGCACCTTGCTCAGGGTGTTCCTGCTTGAGTAGGGTTGTAACAACATGCGTCCCTTCCAAACTCAACTCCTTCTGTGATTCTGTGATTCTGTGATCTAACTATACTCTAACTATACTGTGATGACCAATACTCAGAAAAGTATAACCAAGGGATACCAAGTATTGTGCTTCTTGAAGAAAAGTTCAACTTCAGCAGTGAAGGCTCTTTCTTACCAACTGCTCTTTTCTTTCCCATTTTGGTGAACAGTTCTGTTTTTATACCCTCTTGACAAACATCAAGGAGCAACCCTACTACCTGCATTGTTTCTGGGCCTAGTAGACCTATGAATCCTTAAATTCAGCAAATACAAATAGTAGATAATTATGGTATACTAACAAGTGCAAAAAGTTGGAATGCTGATTAAGAAAAGTAGAGGGCAAGTTTTTGTTGTTGGATAATTGGAATTGTATTGTCAGACTGTGATATTAACAAGTTGTTGTTCTTGTTTGATTTTTTTTTAAGAAATAGATTACTTGCAATACAAATCTGGATATTTCTGTGTGGAATGTATTCTTTATTATACCATTAAGCATGCATTTTTTTAATGTTAATAAAAAAATTCATAGCAATTACTGAAAAAATAGAAACAGCTATTTTTGGGTCACTGCTGTGTTTTCACTGTGTTGAGAACATGTATTACTTTTCAGGTGAGCTCTGTGAGGAGAAACTAGATTTCTGTGCTCAAAACCTGAATCCTTGCCAGCACGACTCAAAGTGTATCTTGACACCCAAAGGTTACAAGTAAGTTTAAAATATTGTCGTGGTCCAGCTGCATCCAAATTTTTAGGTTTTTTATCCTCCTCAGCATCTTTTGTTTTTCTTTTAGTGGAAGGAAGTTCTGTTCTCAAAATACTGATTTCACTTATTACTAAATATTACAGTAGACTAGGCTCAGTTATTTTAAGGTAGATCTCCAATATTATCTTAGATATGGTTTACTGAATTAAAAGATTCTTAGCAGTTCTAACTTCAACTAGAATTTGAAGAAGAACAAAATGCAGAGCAGTTAGTTTATATGATAGTCTATACAAAACCCTTTAGTAGCTTGGACAGTGGGAAAATAATTACATTTAACTGAAGTGGAATTACTATACTGCTGTGTGAGAAGTAATTATGAAAGAGGTTATTAGGAAGGAACACTGGAAGGTATAAAATAAAGTCCATTGCCAGGAAAGTTAATCTGTAATTACACTATATCCTTATTATAATTAATTATGCACACTTCGAAGTGTTTTTAATGGGCTTTAGGTTAATAAATCATAAGTACCTGTCTTACACACAGTATGCTCTTGTGTCAAAATCAGGTTATCTATTATCATTACAAAACCTTACGAAAAGACATGTTATTTAAAACGAGGCAGAAAATATTCAAATATGTCAAATATTCACATGAACACTAAATGTTCATTAAGAAAAAGTTGTCAATTGGAAAATAGAAAACTTGTTAGATTTAATTTTTTCTGCATTATGTTTATTATCTTCATGCCACTTCAGTGAATCTAGTTTGGCATCTCATACTTTACTACTCAGTTGATCAATCTTCTAAGTTAATTTCTGAGATTTTAAATCAGAAAATAACATATGCAATAACTTCAAGAATGTATCTCATTTATTTTTATTAATAGTGTGCTTTACATTCTTTATTCCATTTTCTTATTCATATATGTTGTTCAATATGTTGTTGGGATATATTTTGTTGGAGTACTTAATTTAACATTACATAGCTATTTGAAATCAGTCTTGGCTCTTTAGAGCAAGTTTTAGTTATAAGAGAAAACAACAGCAAGGGAGGAATCACATGGTCTAATGAAATCAATCCATAAATCTTAATCAAAAAATATTCATGTGTATGTATGAATTAGTAATATTTTCCATTCATTTTTCACAGACTTCTGAGCATTCACTCTATCTAAGAATATGAGAACTCCCTGCAGAACTGCTGCTAACATTAACAATGAGAGTTGCATGAAGTAAAATAAATAATAATAAAATAAAAAAATAATGTTGCCTACTATTCCGACAGCATAAAGTTTTAGTTCAGTGAGAACTTGAGAGCTCAGGGCAGGGATGCAGAGTGTGTTTTGAGACTTATGTTAGTTCAGTAACATCGAGCTATTTGTAATAAATTAGACTGGTTGAACTTCAAGGGGAAAAATAATGTGTTACCTTTGAATTGAATAAATGGATCTTTGGCCTATTCTTAGCTGTTCAGTTGGCAAAGAAATTATCCATCAGAATAACACAAACCTTAGATTACTTGTCTGTTTCAACAACTAAGCATATTGATTATTTTTAGTGTTCACAACCACTTACAACATCCCTCAACATTCTGCATTACTCATAAATTCAAAGAACTGTCAAAATGATTCATGAGGTCTCTCCAGGTTTTAAACCACAAATTATTCGATATAACGTCAAATAATGAGTAAGCATGTGTAACTGGCAAACCTGGAAATGAAAATTCCCCAAATAATAACATGATTAAGGTATACAAAGTCAGAGTAACATTTTAAAGTTTCAAGTTTTAAACAACTGATTAGTTCCTTAATCTTTCTCATTAACAGTCAGTATTGCTAAAAGGCATTGTGTTATTCTTGCTTTTCTATTTTACAGATGTGATTGCACACCTGGATATGTAGGTGAACACTGCGATATTGACTTTGATGACTGCCAGGACAATAAATGTAAAAACGGAGCACAGTGTACTGATGCAGTTAATGGGTATACATGTATTTGCCCAGAAGGATACAGGTGAGGAAGATTAGAAAATAGTACAAGCATGTTTAAGGCCAGGTTGGATGGGGCACTGGGAAATCTGATATAGTACTTGATCTTGGAGAAGGCTCTGAGGCAACCTCACTGTGGCCTTCCAGTACTTGAAGGGAGCATATAAACAGAATGGGGACCAACTGTTTACATGGGTTGATAGTGATAGGACTACGGAAATGGTTTTAAACTGAGACAGGAAAGATTTAGGTTAGATATTAGGAAGAAGCTTTTTGTTTCCTCTTTACTTTAAATTACTTTACTTACACATTGTAACAGGCTGCCCAGAGAGGTTGTGGATGTCCGATCCCTGGAGGCATTCAAGGCAAGGAGGGATGTGGCTCTGGGCAGCCTGGTCTGGTGGTTGGCGACCCTGCACAAAGCAAGGGGATTGAAACTAGATGATCTTTGAGGTCCTTTTCAACCCAGGCCATTCTATGGTTCTATGTATGTCTTTCTTTTGTCAGTCATGTTGTTTTTTGTAAATACTGATTTTTCTATTTGTATTTAGTGGCTTGTTTTGTGAGTTTTCGCCACCAATGGTTTTACCTCGCACCAGCCCTTGTGATAATTATGAATGCCAAAATGGAGCCCAGTGTATTGTAAAAGAGAGTGAACCAATCTGCCAGTGTTTATCAGGCTACCAGGGTGAGAAATGTGAAAAGCTGATCAGTATAAACTTTGTCAACAAAGAATCTTATCTACAAATCCCTTCAGCTAAGATACACTCCCAAACCAATATCACTCTTCAGGTAAGACTGCTTGCATGGAAGTTTCTGATCTGGAAAACAGTGTAAATGATTTTTTGTAGTGTGAAAAAGTACCCCCATTAATCATTGGCTCATTTAAAGAGCTTTTCACAGTTTGAGCAAAGAATATATGAGAGTCACTGAAATAACTCTATATTCATTATGAAGTAGATGAGCTTATTGATAAAGAATATTGTTGTGTTGACCAATAAGGAATTTTACAGTAAATTAATAGACTGTATCAGTAAAATCAGAGATTTACTTACTACAGCATTTTGATTAAATATTTTTCATTCTTTACAATTGTTTCTTTCTTTTAATTAGATTGCCACAGATGAAGACAGTGGGATCCTGCTCTACAAAGGCGATAAGGATCATATAGCAGTAGAGCTGTACCGTGGTAGAGTGAGGGTCAGTTATGACACAGGATCTTATCCAGCCTCTGCTATTTACAGGTAAAGCTAGATTTAAAAAAGGAATAATAAAATCTAACTGGAACAAAAGATGTATTAATTATATCTCAAAGTCATGTATTTTGAATAGATAGTTAAAAAGAAATACATTCAAACAAATGTATTGTCAGACATTTTGTAATTAAAACATATTGCCAGAATACGTGATTTTTCTCAGAAGATAACTCTCATGAGTGAGCATGAGATATACCAAATATATTATTTGATCCATTAAAACCGAGTAAAAGTTGGCTTCCAGTAGAATATATATATGTTTGTGTAAAACTCACATGTGAAAGTGTTGTATTTATTTTTTTTTCCCAAGATGTTATTGCCAAATAATTTCCAAGTGTGCAGGGTAAAGTGCAGAACTGTACTGCACAAGTAGAAATGAAATGGCAGTTTTTCTTCTTTTCTGTGTTAGGCATAAAAAGTGAGACTTTTCCCTGGCAGTAGAAGAGAAAGCTAAAAATTTGATTCTAAAAAAGTCACCATCCTTGAAAAATAAATGGTTTTTGTTCCCAAAGACATCAAGAGACAGAATCCACATCTGTTTCTGTAGTATAGTTTTTCAGCTGTTTTAAGTGAAATTTCCGTGATTCTCTGAAAAAAAAATATTACCTGAATTTCCCAGGAGATTTTATATCTCTCATTTCAAGAATTTACAGAAAGACATTGCAAGCATGAGCAAAAAAACAACAGGGATCACCTCTTTTCCATAATCTGCCCTATTGTTGCTATAAACCCATTCAGAAGTAATTGGGAAGTTTTGAATGAGTTTTCCCTGAGTCTTGTTTTCTTCTGTAATTACAACTCTTACATTGTAAAACTTTATCTAGTGTTTATTTGTTTGCTGGAGATTGTACTTAGCTGACATTGTTCTGTATTCTATTAGGGATATAACATTGAAAATACATTGTTTTTAGAAATGATTGTACTCAATATAAAATCAAAAGTTTACATTTATGTACTCTAAACTTTGGTAGGTAGTAGCATCATGGGAACTGTGTTTTCTAGTAGATTACTGAAAACATTCCACAGGAAAAAAAAAACAAAACATTTCTGTATAATATAATACAAAGATGTTTAGTAAAATCATAGACTTTTACAGTAAACAT
The DNA here is from genome assembly GCA_037305975.1 of Chrysolophus pictus. Taxonomy (NCBI): domain Eukaryota; kingdom Metazoa; phylum Chordata; class Aves; order Galliformes; family Phasianidae; genus Chrysolophus; species Chrysolophus pictus. The sequence goes on from CM074579.1 coordinate 16,293,709, forward strand.
CTTAAGATTGTTTCTATTTCCTGATGCAATGTATGATTTATGACTTCATTTACAGTTCCATGGAATGGTTTATCATGTAGAAATAGTAACTGTCTTTTCATTAGATAAATTAAAATACAGAAAACAGACTCTATAGAAGATTTAAGTATTTAACACAAATGTAATGTTGCCAAAAAGAATAAGACAAGTGGTACCTCACTGAGCAAAGATGAGATATCTAAAACAGAAGCCAAAATAAGTATATATATATATATAGTTAATAGATTCAAACAGATGTTTTGTTATATAAATGGTAGTTAAGAAATGGTGTGTTCAGAAGGACTCAAATGGGAACTATAAAGCCTGCAGAAATGCTTGTGGTAGGAGCAAAACAGTTACAAACAGATGATTTATTCATGATAAATACAGAGAATGAACAGTAACAGTAGTCTAGCTGTGTAGAGTGAATGAAACTGCTTTGCCAGTGGGAGTTTACTGAAGAGCCATAATCCCAAAAGCAGTCAATCTGAGTAACAACATGAGATGATGATGGTGCCTAGACCAATAAATAACATTAATTGATTGGGGATGTTTTGTTTGAGAAAAGTTGAACCACTTCAATTTTGTTCTATCTGGGCATCTATTTTAAAATATTAAATTTTTTTGTGTGTGTGTTTTTTTTTTTCCATAAAAAAGAAACCTATTTGTTCTATAAAGCCATTTGCATCATATATTTACTGGGAAAATATGAATGTTTCTTCTTGAATTACTATTCTTATACAGAGCTCCAGAAGCCTTAAATCAATTTTTCTTAGAGCTTTCCACTAGGATCTGTGCATTTCACTCTTTATTCTCCAGTGGGAAATGTGCTAGAAGTAATGCAAGTGCATTGGCAGGAACCATTGCACAAATATGTTTTGTGTTTAGTTCCCCTTTAATTTAAACCACCCTTATCTAGGAGGGCTCCTCTTTCTGCAGTAATTTTTTTCTTAACCGGTAAAACAGGTAAAACTAGAAGCTTTTAATAATCACTCTTAAGAGAGATGCATTCCCTTTCCACATTGTTTTATACATCCCTAGAATGACCTCCTGCTATAAAAACACATGTTTTGTGTTGCTCTCATCCTTGTAAATACGATAGTGTGAAAGGTCCTTAAGTTGTAAAGTGGTGTTACCTGCCTCAGAATAAGAACATTATATTAGGGTTTCTTGTTTACTTAAGTCACAAAGTCACATCCATTTTTATTTCTTGACACAACTCCTTTTTTTCTAGATTCATTGAAATGTGTTAAATATGTTAATCCTGGCAGATTTCTTGTTGCTTGATCACAGCAAACAACTTAATAAATTGAATAGATCATACATTTTAGAAATATTGAACTTTGGCCTGTTTCTTTCCCACATGGAACCTCTCAGTCATTCCTCCTCCTCCGCATTCTCAAAAAGTGCTTATTCTGCCAGTGTCTGCACTGTGCATTTGCATTTTTATGTAGAACTAAGTTTATTTAAAGCATCATGCTACTACACAGAACTTGTATCTTTACTGGTCTGGGCCTGGATAGCTGAAGTTGGTAATAAATAGCTGAGAAGCTGCTTAATGTGTCACAGCTGTAAACAACTATGTGAGCACTTCTGAACTGTTCCAGGAAAATGGCAGTTAGGTTAATTAAAGCATCACTAAGGATGTTAAAAGGTAATTTGTTTGATTTTTGCCCTGAGATTTAGGAAGCTAATCCTTTTCAACTATACTGCTTTTCTAATGAGAAGAGCTCACTGTCTGTAAGTCTGTTCTGTCCATCTCAGACTAACATCATACAATTGGTTCATTTAAATTGCTTTTCAAAGGCTTAAGCTAACTTGTTTGATGGTATTCTGAAGCAAATAGATGCTGTCATGGGAATGGTAATAATGTCTGGTCCCTGGACTACAGCTTATTGTCATAACTTCCATCCAGTCATACATTTAGCTCCCAACTCTCCAGTTGAAAATGAGCTAGAAGTAATTTAAGTACAATGATATATTCAGTCCCAGAACTATTGAGTTCTGGGACCTTTCTCTCTGATGTACTTAAACTGTGTTTAAATATTCGCTGTGTAATATCGAGGTCACTAAGCACTGACAGACGTTTCTTGTGCTTAGTAACATTAATGTGTAGGTTTGTGCTTGCACAGCATAAGCACCATGCTTGAAACAAGCCTTCTCTGCTTGACGTGCTTCAGGCATTTTCCTACTAGTGGGTTTGTATTCTGTGAGTAAGCAGAAGGAAATGGTGTACAAAGGCAAGAAAACAAAAAAACTTATAGTGCAAGCCAGAAGCTGAACGCAGAAATGACCAGGCCTGATAACACAACACAAATTATTTTATTGCTAGCATCAGTAGAGCTGCCTGGATCAGCGATATGATTTTGTCTGGCAGGACTAAGATTAGACGCAGTTCCATATTCCATTAAACTAAGTTTATATATCACTGGAGTCAACTCATTCATTCCTACTTGCAGAATATGTAAACTCACCACTGTGCGACATGTAGGATAGGATGCACAAACACATGGAGACAAATAAGATCTCTGCACAAAGCCAAAGTTTTTGTGTGTTTGGCTTCCTGCCTAGTAAATGTAGTCCAACTCTTTAGAATATCAGGTCTTACACAGTTCATGATTTGATAAGAATGAATAAAAATTGGCTATTAGTAATTTCAAAACATATTACTAATAGAGTGTTATTGAAGGGTTATTACACTGTTAGCTCTTATGCATGCATGCAGTTAAATCTAGCTTTCTGGAAACTCTTGAAAAAGTTTTGTTCTGAAGCTGTGTTAACTGTCAAAGAGAAAGAAGATCAAAATCATTCTAACCAGAGCATCAACTGTTTCAAATTAATGTTTATTTTGCAGTGTGGAAACAATTAATGATGGCAATTTCCACATTGTGGAGCTGTTAGCCATGGATCAGATTCTGTCTTTGTCTATTGATGGAGGAAGCCCCAAGATAATTACCAATTTGTCCAAGCAGTCCACTTTGAATTTCGATTCTCCACTGTATGTCGGAGGTAAGAGGATCTTACTGCTTCTACAAATAGTATTGGTTAATTTGACTGGTTATATCTGTTAATAAACATATGGTAGGAGACTCATTCATGAAGACAACACCTGAAAAAGAAACGTGAGCTGAGCCATTATCTCAATAGCTTCAGTTTTAAAAAATAGTATTGGCAGAGTGGCTAGTACCTTAAAAATAAAAATGTCCTTCTACCTAGAATTTAGTTGAAGAATAAAGTATGTCTTCATAAACTGCATCTGTTGTCAGTCAATTTATCTTATAAAACCAAGTAACAAAAGCCTCAGTTGCAAATAACGAGGGATGAGATGAATTTTGTCTCTTTCCCACTCTGTCCTGTAAATACTTGTTTTTTTTTGTCAAATCTTTCTGTATTTGGTTATTGTCTCCTCCCATCTAAAATGAAAAGAAGTACAAGATAAAATTCAACATTAGTCGTATTCCTCATACTAGCAGAGAAATGAGTATCATCACATATATGAATTGCCTTTAAAATTCCATTATACCACAGATCTTCAAAGGAGGATTGCTTTGTGAAATCATGTCTGCATGTCTGTTTTTTCATGTGTATCATTTCTGAAGTTTTGTGTATTTGTGTAGTGTACAGTGCCACATTTTTTGAAAGGAGGGAAAGTCCTATGTTCACATAAGACACTGTGTGCTTGCTTACTTGTATTGCCAACATCCATTTGTTGTTTAATGACTGCTAAGAATATTGAGATGAGTGCAGAAAGATTGCCCTGTCTGTTATGGGCATCTACTAATGAAATGATTCTGTACATCCAAGTACAAACATTAATTTTGTTCAGTGTTAACATGTTTGATTTATGACATACAGTTCTCTTACTTGCTTCTTCACCTGACAGGTGTGTATTCATTAGAAGACATATTAATCTGTGTAATCATCATGAATTATCAGAAGAAACAATTTTTAGAAATGACTTTTTCCTCCAGTGGTCTGGTTCCTAAGAGCAGGAGTCTCTTTCAACCTACAACATATGCTTTAGAGTTATCCTGTGTTGCCTCTATTTCCGTTCTTCACATTCATGCTCCAAGCAGAAAATCCTTCCAGCTGTCATAGAAAATGTTAATCCAAAACAGAATGAAAGCTGCTATCAGGAGCACATTATTATTATTATAGAGCAAAAAACAGTAGACATATACTCATCTGTTAAACTTTTATGTTCTCTATCTGTACTTGTATGTTTGTTATCTTTAAAATTTTTGAGCCAGTTAAAATCCACTCTTCGTTATTTTACTTATCTTTTTAGATTCATTCATTTTTTTCATAGTCTATCTAGAATTTTTGAAGAATTTGATCACACATATCCTTCAGTTACGAACTCAAATTCTCACTAGAATTCTTGGCAGTATTCTTATCTTTGCCAAAGTCTTAGTTTGACACCTATACCATCATGTAACTTACACTTGCTCTTATCACCTTTCTGTTAAAATGGCATTTCGGGTAAGCATCACCTCAGCTGGCACAATGAATGAAATTCAGACTTGACAGCAAGCCCTTTTACCCCTCTCTCTCTTTTTTTTTTTTTTTTTTGACGAAATTATTCTTGGGTGACAATTATTTTGGTCGGTTGGGAATGCGTAATTTGATCTAATTTTTACAGAAACAAGTTAATTTATGCAACTTTTTAAACATTTTTTCAACTGTATGCCTTTTTTGAGGTCAGACTGCACATATTAGGTATTTTCAGTCTATCTGTAATGATTCCCAGTATATCATATTGAAAGTCCATGGCTTTTGGTAAGAAGTCCAAAGGGACAAACCTTCTTCTCAAAAAGTCTTTAATGGAGCCACAGCCTTCAACGATACTTCACATTTTTCTTTCAGAAATTAGAGCACATTTTGTCAATTGTTTGTGGCACCTTGTTTCAGAAAAGTCCCTATTTCTGACACAGACACAGCATCAGCATCAGCAGCTTTTCATTTGCAGGCACTCTGCTCTAACAGTGTTTTAATGAGATGGTCATTTTAACAGTGTTATTGTATTGCTGTTATCTAATAGAGCTCTTACCATCTGCCATCTTCAACAGTAAATTTTGTAATTTACCTGTAGCGGGTTCTGTGACAAAATACTTCAAAGAGGAGGAAGGAGGAGAACAATGCCAAAGCTACCTTTCAGAAAATTCAGCTGAAATATGTTGGCATAATTTCTGTGGCAGATCTTTTGCAACTGATAAAAGAACCTTTGTCTAAAACTTGTCAGACAAATATTTTTTAAGAAAATGAGCAGCATTTGCACACCATTTGCCCTTCTAATACTTTTGAAAATGTGGCTAATAGTTTGAGAAATTGGAAATTAATGATTGCAGTTTGAGTCCTTTAATATAATCGTTCCCAGCCTATGTTACTTAGCTGATGAGATCATAGAACATTATGCTCTTAAGCAGTATAGATACAATAGTATTCATTTATATCATCACTGAAAAGTAGCCTGATAAAATTACAATAACCTCTAAATGAAAGGCAAACGTACTTCATCCAAAGTTGTATGGTTCCACATTATTCTTAACTATTCATTCTGAGAAGCTACATAAAAGCATTAGATCTATCAGATTACATGGTTAAGGAGAAAGGATGCAGGACATCAGCTCTTTAGTTGTTATGTCACAAAGTACTGGTGCTAATACTGCTAATTTTGCCTATGAATACACCTGTGCAGCTAATAACTTTTTTTAGATAAACAAATTGGTTTTTCAATGCTCAATACACTGTATCCCAACTCCAAATCAATGACTTGCTGTTTCTGAATTCTTCAGAATCTGAGCATCTTGATACGTGATTTTTGTTTTTTAAATATTTTGTTTTTTAAAGATTCAGATAGTGTACCATCCCAGACTTAATTGCATTGGGTCAAACAGTCATGTATCTGACTTTTCACCAATTGTGAGCTTCCTGTATGAACTCCTACATCCATCACTTTAGCTGATGCTAAAGGCATGTTGTTTTGCAGTTGGTTTTCATGCATGCTTGACAACCAGAACAATTTCCAAATACTAGCTCATTACTCATCCCTGTATGCTGAATATCAAAGATAATTACATAGGGAGAAGCATAATTTTTAAAATGTCTTTAAAAACAGGGAATATGATATAGAAAACTGTACCAAAAATTACACTGATTATTTGCTGTTATTAATTTCCTAGGCATGCCTGTGAAAAATAATATTGCAGCCCTACGCCAGTCTCCAGGACAGAATGGCACAAGCTTCCATGGCTGCATCCGTAATCTGTATATCAACAGCGAACTCCAGGACTTCAGAAATGTGCCACTGCAAGTGGGAATTCTGCCAGGTTGCGAGCCTTGTCACAAGAAAGTTTGTGTGCATGGAACATGCCATGCTACCAGCCAGTCAAGCTTTTCCTGTGAGTGTGAAGGAGGATGGACTGGACCCCTCTGTGATCAACAAACTAATGACCCGTGTCTCGGAAATAAGTATGTCCTTCCTCAAATCAGAGCAGTAGTGTAATAAGTGTATAATTTTCCTCTTATGTTTTTTTTTTCATACAATTTTACAGTTCAGTAAGAAACAAAATATGCTGGACATGTAAAAGTGAAAACAGCATCCAAGTTAACTTAATAAAAAAAAATGTAGGGGAGCAGATAAACACATCACCTAGAAGTTCTGCCTAAAGCCTTAATGTGGGATATGATTGGACTCTGTGCTCTTAATGCACTTCTGACTAGTTCTGTAATGAATTACACAGATGCAAGTGCAGCTATTGGTATGAAGTTTGATACAAAAGTCATTTGGAGGAATTTGCCAAGTGGAAAAAGGCTACTTTTTATCAGAAAGTACCATTCTTATTATTATTAGTATGTTTATTTAATTCTTATTATTTAATGTCTTATTATTTAATGTTTGTTTTTTTTTTTTAACTTATCCAATCTGATATTTCTACAATAACCCCACATTTTGGCTAAAAAGGAGATTTCTACCTTTATGGTAAACTTCTGCTTAAGTACATGTGTATTAATTCTTCTCGCAGACTTAACTAGAACATTTTCAGTTGGATGTTTTAAGTATGTTTATACAGGTGGTCTTGTGTGTATACATATATGTGTATCTATATAAAGATAGATACAGATACATAAATATATATATATGAAGTATTTATATGTGTGTTCATCTTATAAATAGTGACATGCTCAATTTCTTGGTTCATGATCTCCCAGCACAAAAAGATCAGAAACTTCAGAAGTTCACAGTCCTTCGGGATGTGTTGGTCATGTGCAATAAGATGCCACTCAGTTGACCCTTACCACTGTCTTACCACATTTTTTTTTCCAAAGGGCCTGCCTGGGTTTTTTTCAGTGCTCTGATCGACATAATTTTTTAACTTTTGAGGACCAGTGCTCTAGCTCTTCCTGGAGATTCTAATAAGATGATTTTCAACTCCCATATAAAGTGACGTTTAAGTGATGTTTTGACACAGCGTGCATTGAGAGTCTCACCTTTTAATGCTTTATACTCTAATGAGGGTGCTTTGTTTACACTGTTTACAGATTGTTTCAGAGCTATCAATGTTTGAACTCTTCCCAGAGACATAGCAGTGAAATTTGGAGAGATATCATTGCAGCACTAAGTTGTTTATGAGTCTTTTTTTCTTATGCTGTCCTCTTTCACAGTATCTTAATAGAAAGAAAGGAAGTGACAGCAGGTTAAAAAATATAAATGCTGAATCTAAGTCTCTTACACCTATTTTATACTTCAGTAGCCAAAACCAATACGGAACTGTACCATCAAATTCTATAAGTGAATTCTAAGAATTTCTTCAAAGTATCTTTGTAATATTAGATTCTGTATGGATTTTTGCAACTGAACACATGCACAGTCTGAATGTTTCTTGTAGTGAATTACAAAACTTGGCAAGTATCAGATACATACAATTTGGAATTTCTTTCAAGGATGAAATCAAGTGAGAAAAACAGTAGTATTTTGCTAGTTCTTGCAAATACTGTTTTTGATTCAGTTGTATACAGTGCTGTGAGCTTTTAAGAGAGAAAGACAAACTGAAAACTATTTCTTTGGAATGATGGAGGTTTTCATTGTTCTTTTGTTCCTGGGGAATTTTTCTATTTCCTGATGCATCTCTTAAATCCTGTCTGATAAATAGATGCCTTTTTTTCCACCTAGTGCAATATAATGTTCCATTTTATCTGTAAACAGAATTGTCATTGTGATCTGTTTTGGAAATTTAGAGAATCTCTTAGAGGTCTTGCACACCATGAAAAAGCTTAAGGCTTTGATTTATTTTATGTAAACCCAGGTGTTTGAGTTAGGAACATACTGACCAAAGATTGCTCTCAAGTCAGTAAAGGAAGAAACAGTTCTTGGAAGTAAAATAGACTTCATGTGGTTTAATAACCTTATGGACAAGCTTGTTTCTCTTCATGAGTGTGTAGGGGAGCTTATGGCAATTATAAATCTAACGAATGCCTGACATAGGTACTAAAATTAGATAAGCTGAAACTGTGCCTGAGAGTTTGCACTTAGCTTGATGTTCCTTTCAGTGCAGTCTGAAGATGAAATTTAGGGCTTCAAAGAACAGGTGGAAGGAAAAGTGAGAGAATTGGCATTAGCTAAGATTTAATCATCTTTAAGTCAAGTAAAACTACCAAAAATCCTGACACAGATTGGTTTGATATCTGAAACAGCCTGTATAGAATATGACACGATGTCAGTGTTGCCTGAGTAGCTGCAAAGATCAGATGTCCACAGCGTGCTTTTTTTGTGAGTGGTAAACACAAGGAAGACTAAATGAAAACTAGCTGCTTTGTGACACTAAGCCTCCAACTTTCAGTTGCTTAATCTAACAGTCCTAGAATATCAGACCACAGGAACAATTTTAAATTCTTTAGGAAACATAATTCCTTCAGATGTGCAGACTCTTGCAGAATGGGGAACTTGGAGGTGCTTAAGCTACTAGTTAAGTTTTACATTTGCAGTGTTTAGTCTCTAACTGGATAAGTGAATGGAGGCTGTGTGTTGTGCCTTCCATTTGAATCTCTTCTGATGGGGTTGTCTTGCTATACTCTTTGTCCTTGTAGTTACACTATGCTAAAATACGTACACAGAATTAAGCATACAGATAGGTAATTGTAATGTAGCTGTCTTTGCTGAGTGGAACTTGGTGATGTTTACAAGCTGAAGCAAGCTTCTAGTAGTTCGTTCAGGTTTGTTGAACTTAAAATGTGTTGTGCACTCTTTGCAGTTTTACCAAATTTCTTATGGTATTGAAGGAGTAGAGTACAAAGCAAAAAGTTACTAGAAATACAGACTATGTTACATACAAAATTTATAAATGAGATGTTCTTAACAGTGCTTTTTTTTTTTACTGTGAAATGACATCTTTTTCTTCCAAACTGAAACAAAGTATTTTGTTTTCAATCAAATACAACTTTTTTCTCATCTGAAGCTTCTCATTTATTTACATATTTATTTAGGTGGTTGCCACAAACAGCTGAGGAGGCTGAGAGCTCAGAGATCTTACAATATGGAGAGGAGTAACATTAGGGTGAAAGTGACCTTGAGTGTCAGGGTTGCATTTGTCCCTACAGAGGAATCTTTGCTGTCTCCCTAGGAAACAACGTATAGATAGAAGAATTGTGTACCAAGACAGCAGTAAAAGGAAATAATGCTATTTCTAGGAAGAAAGGTATTGACTCTGTGTCACCAAATCAGAAAAGGGAAGTGATTTTATTTCAAGTCACTGGTAGTCATTGGTGATGTTTTCATCAGCAGATGAATTCCCCTAATCTTCTGATTACACATAGGAACAGGTAATTAAACATCCTCCTTTTGGGAGACACCACCTCCCTCTCAGAAAACTAAGACAAGCTACATATTCTATATATCACAACTTAGCAGATGCAGCTCATCTCAGAGCCTTTTTGTCTAATGACAAGATTTGAGTTGCCACAAACATTTACAACAGACCAACTGAGAGAGTAGCTGATTAAAAACACTCAAGTAAGACCTGATAATCTGCAACGTGATCTAGCATGACTTTCTGCATGAGTACTAGCTGAGTACTGCTAGCGCATACATTATGTGGCCATGCTGCTGGCAGTTTTCAGTGCGAACTAATGCATTTGAAGGGGGACAAGTTCAGCTTTGAAACTTCCATTGCTTGAATCAGAAGAGTTTTAGCTAAGAAGTGTCTGGCCTGTCTTTGTGCTGGGAGCCCATACTTCATGAGTGACAGTATGATTTTTTTTAATGATACAAGAACCAAAATTTCAGGTGAGTAGCCTTTCTCTCTACCTAATTCTAATGGATTACACTTGGACTGAATCTTGCTGTGCTCTTGAAAGCATGCTAAAAATTTAGATAGACAGAAAGTGTTGACTTGAGTAACTGTGGCCTACAAAAGTATTCCATAACACATCTACAGTGGTTGCTTTCTGGTGAGAGAGAGTTCTGTAGTGCAGCTTGTTTTGTGTAAAACTGCATACCAATTATAAAACCTTATAAAGCACTTCACTGCATCTCACTGAAAAAGTCTATTAGAAACAAAAGCAATTTCTTCTGAGTACAGTCCAAAGTACTTGTAGTTAATGTTGCTTAGCCTGAACTTTGATGAATAATTTATTTTTATTCTCTTGGGCTTGTTTCCCCTGTAGATGTGTGCATGGTACCTGCTTGCCGATCAATGCGTTTTCATACAGTTGTAAATGCCTGCAGGGACATGGGGGAGTCCTCTGTGATGAAGAGGAAATGCTGTTTAACCCCTGCCAATCCATCAGGTGTAAACATGGCAAATGCAGGCTTTCAGGACTTGGGAAACCATATTGCGAATGCAGCAGCGGATACACGGGGGACAGCTGTGATAAAGGTAAAAAATAAAATTCAAAAGTCATGTTATTGTTTTGGTCTCAGAAAAGAGGTTTGTTTTATTAAAGCATGAACAGCAAACAACATTACCAACTTTTTTTTCTCCACAATACACACATTTGTTGCTTTTTTTTTTTTTTTTTTTTTTTTTTTGCCATAAGAATTTATCTCAGTGAGAGAAGAATCAAACTTTTCCCATGAATTTATTTACATTTTGGATATTTTTTCACCAAATGTTTTGCTGTGAAAACTTTTTTTTTTTTTTGCCTTTATTCAAAAACACATTTTTACTATATTTAACTACTACCTTTTACCTGCTGTATCTTTCTGTATTTATTGTTTCTCTGCCTTCTGCAACTGAGAAGCCAAATCCAATGATTCTGCTCCTAGTTTTATCACAAACTCTACTTTTGACCTCTCAGCTTCAACTGATTTATCACAGCGAATTATGCAGGTGAGATGGATGAAAACAGGATGACTTTTTCCCCTACCTTTTTCCTTTGTCTATCGAAGTTCTCCCTCTCCCTCTCTTTCCCTTACCCCAGATGGCATTTATTTTGTATTGTACGTAGATGTGAATAGAAGAGTATGGTTGTAGAAGTTTTAACAGATGTCTCATTTTTTGCTGGTTTTATACCTCAGTAATTTATGAAGTTAGTGGAATGTAACTTGTATTAAATAACAGATTGAATAATATTAAACTCCAGGTCTAATAAATTAAATTGCATGCTCTCTGAAACATTTTCCTATGATAAACAGAACCAGCTGCTAGCAATGTAAGAACAGAAGATGTGTATTTTTATAAAAAAGAAAAAGATTTAAGCTTCCAATTTTCTTGTCATTGTAATAGCTTTGTATTTATGGTTTACATATACATAATATAAACTTATCTGAAAATAAGAGGTGTAGGAAATAAAACTCAGCATTAATCATATTATGTTTGATAGAACAACTAGTTTCCATTATGTGTCTGAGCCAAGTAAAATGCCATTTTCAACTGCAATTAGAAAAGGAGCATCTTCTTCAGCAACGTCAAACATTCTTTGACCTGTATCTCAGAAGTGTATCCCTTATTTTAAATATTTTTTTCTGCAGAAATCTCTTGTCGAGGGGAACGAATCCGAGATTACTACCAAAAGCAGCAAGGGTATGCTGCGTGCCAGACGACCAAGAAGGTATCGAGACTAGAATGTAAAGGGGGATGTTCAACCGGGCAGTGCTGTGGACCACTAAGGAGCAAGAGACGGAAATACTCTTTTGAATGCACTGATGGGTCGTCATTTGTGGACGAGATTGAAAAAGTGGTGAAGTGTGGCTGTACAAATTGTCCCTCCTAAGTGTTCCTGTCACACTTGTCTTTTGAAAATGTTGTATACTTATTGACTGTGTCGGACTAATTAATGCTTCATAGTGGAAATATTTGAAATATATTGTAAAATACAGAACAGACTTATTTTTATTATGAGAATAAAGACTTTTTCTTCATTTGAAAAAAGATTCAAGTGCTTGAACTGAGACTTCTCATAACCAAGAGGAGCTTTGAAGAAAAAAAAAAAAGACCTGGTAACATTACAACAGTGATGGGAAACTTAACTACTTTTAACACGGATTCTTCTTTATAACATGCTGAAGATACACTGACACTATACATATGTGACTTTCAACTTAACAGCTCAGAGATGAAATGTTGACCAGAACATGAGTCTTGTTTTTTCATTTTTGTATCAGTATATTTTATCGTCTTGACAGACCATACCAATCACTTACCTATGGATGAGAATGCATACAGAGATAATAATTGTATGAAGTACATTTTATCTTTCAGAATTATTAAGCATCTTGAGAAGATGAGGTCCCATTTAGTGGATGGGAAATGGGAGATATGAGAATATACTATAATCCTGAAATCTCCTGATGATGTACACTTTTATGTCAGCATGTTAACAAAAGAAGCATACAAAAAGTGTTTATCTGCCCTTTTCCAGTATTAATTTTTTGTAATATAAATGTTTGGGGGATGATGAAAATAGATTATTGATGGATAAATTAGTAATAATATGGATTTCTGTTTCTATGAGTTCTAAAAACAACTCTATACAGTATTCGGTTTCATTGAGAAATATTTATTGTATCAAAGTACATTGTACTTAACCCTCCTAGGTCATCCCTTTTACTGTTTTTCAATGCTTTAATATATATTAATTTATATTTGTCCCAGTATTTTTGTATTTTTTTTTTTAAGAAAAAGACTTAAAAATCAGGATTTTTTGCAATAGAACTAACGTAGCATGTCGTCTTGGGGTAAATGTTTTTGGTCTGTTCCTCCCCTTCCTTTTCCCCTTTTCTTTTCCTTAGAATCTGACCACTTGGTGTCACTGAATCTGAAAGTGATGACAATCTGCAGTTTTCACGTACAGCAGATATTCAGGACACCTTCCAGGAACCTGTAATGTGTGACAGAAAATGTCTTTTACACTAGGTGGCAATTGTAGAGAAATTAATTTTCCCTATATACAGTACTTACAGAAAATGAGATGGCATGTAGAAAATGACATTAGAGGGTAGATCTTTATAAATTAATATTCCCATGGAGTCCTTTATCTTTTTTTTTTTATAAAGAAAAAAAGACTGTGCTATCAAGAACTGTGACTTTCCCCAAATAATAAAGCTACTTTACTGCCCTAATGTTCCCCACGTTAACATGTTGCTGCTAAATTATAATGTAGAATTGGTAATCATTAATAGTGGGTTGTGTTTTTCTTTCAGTAAAACCCAGGGTACCCTGTAAAAATGCAGATGTTTTTCAATTTTATTTTATTATTTTTTTTACAAAAAAGAAAGTTAGATGTACATGTGTAATGCAGTGTGCTTTGTCTTATTTGGACTGATATCAGTAATGCTACTGATGTTTGTAAATTAAACAGATATTTACTTCACTAACTGCTTTTATTTGTATTCTTCTGAAAAGTTCAAATTGTCTAACAGCCTTTAATTAAACACTTGTAGTTGCAAGCAGTATTTGGTATAAAGAAAAAAAAAAAAAAGAATTAAACCCAACTCTAGTTCTAGTGTATTCATTGCTGCAAATCTGAAGGAGTTACAATGTAATTATTGCACTTACAGGCAGGGACATCTGAGAATGTCAGTTCCTTATGAACACAGCAGAATTCATAGAAAAATTAACTAAAAACTTATTTATAAGTGAAATGCACTGGGTGTAAAGGCACGTTAAGTCTATGCTGGTATTTTAATGATTATAAAACTGGCAACTTGGCAGTGTTAAGTAACTTGATTCTTCAGAAAGCTTTATTTTCACTAATTTTGAACTAAGCATTTTAAATTTCAGCAATTAGATCAAATAGGATACTTTAAAAGATTTCACTTCTGTAATATAATTTTTGCATACATTGCTGTATATTTATTTTTCTCAGTACACCTTAGAAACTATCTAAATATCGAATGAAACTGCCTTTGACATGAAGCCTTCTCTTTTGTTCCTTTGACTTCTAGTTAATCTTCCTTAAGTATGAGAAGCTTGCAGGAAGAAGTCTTTTTGCAAAGTACTACTTAGATAGTGTTCTTGGAGAAGTGGTATTACTTCTCTGTGTACAACCAAAATGCTTGTACCAAGTATCTGGAGCTTGACTGCTTTCTGTCTTACTGACAGAGGAAGAGGAGAAATGTTATTCAAGCAGTGCTAGCAGATGCAGTGATCCAAAGTGCATCAAGGCTGGGATTTTTTGGGGGGGGTTGGGGGGGGTGGAGTGGAGAGGGGGGAGGTTCTAAGCAGCAGCAAAAACTAACAAACAAACAAAAAAAAACTTTAAGATTTAATTTCAAATCAAACAAAAAAATTTTGCACCTACAAGTACCTTTCTGGAAGATATAAGGCACTGCATCCAACTGTGGCTTAGAAACTGAAGCATCCCTATATTTTCACTAATGAAAGTCCTTAAGCAGCCACAAAGTGTGCCACTGTTTATGATGTAGCACAGCTCTGTCATTCCTGTAACGTGGCTGTAATAGCAGACTGTCATGTACAGATATGCCTTGAAGGTGAGCTGGGGATCTGAGGGAATTGTAGCTTTAGGCAAAGCTAACACAGCAGAGGATTTAGTTCAGTGCAGAATACTCCAGGCATATAACTAAAGGAGGTAACAATAATGCAGCTTTTAACACCATGTTCAGGTGTTGAGTTTCCCTCCTAAGGTTTGTGGCCTGCTATGGGAATCACTCACATGCTTTTAATGTATTGAAGAAAATGCACAAACTCCATTGTGTCTGAAAGACAAGGCTCAGTGCACATCCCTACTTTGTAAGTTTCATTTTTCTTGATTTCTTATGGAAAAAAAAAAAAAAAAGAAGAATTTGTGTTAACTAAGATTCCATCATTTTTCTGCCAGTATTCTTAAAAGCAATTAAAAGCAAAAGCACAAGAATGCCCCTTAATTTGTACTGGCACAGCTCCTACTGTCATCTCAGATGATAAAAATGTGAAAGAGCATGGAAAAAAAACTATTCTTCTATAATGAAAGAGTAAAAAAAGGCATTGTTTTTTTGTTAATGATGTTGAAATTCAAATCCAAACATGAACAACTTTTTATTGCTACATGAGAGTACTATAAAGCTCAGTATTGCAAGAATCATTATAGAGTAATGGTATTGTGTGTAGCTGCTACAATCAACGTGGTATTCATATGATGCCATGAAAACATTTGCCTGGGAAGACCAGAGTGTGGAACTTCTGTAGATTGCAACAAACCTGGTAGTCCTGATGATCCATCAGGTTAGTTTTAATAAAATGAATGATGATTAAGAGATGAGGGAGAGGAGTGGTGCTTTTCGGAAAGGAGTCTGCTGTAGCAAAGAGTCTAGAGGTTTTGGAAAAGCAACACAATGTTAGAGACTGTTTGCTTTGAAGCTTTGGATTTGGGGTTTTTATCTGTTACTGCCTGAAACATATATACTTAAAAGAAACCTCTTTACAGTTCCCAAAAGCACGCTCTTGTTCTATCTTTAGTTAAATGTATTTGAGGGAAAGTTAATCTTTCTGAAGCAATTCAAAATCATCTTTTGGTTCCTTCTCCTTAGAAGCCTGCACTATTCTCTTGGTAGCTCATTAGGCATGCAAGTATCTGTGCTCCAGCTGTATCCCACCTTACAGTGGAGAGCCTGGCACATAAAGTTCTCATAAAGTGAAATTCCCCAGCTGAGCCATTCAGGATCCTTGGCTTTTAGAAGAAATATTTATACATTGGGCTGGTATCTCCAGTCTATTTAAGATTCCTGGAGTGGAAATCAGAGAATCACCGGTAGTTGTGACTGTGTAGGGGCTGTCAATAAAGTAAAACTGAAGTGTTTGCCTGCATGCCTTGAGAGCCTGGCTCATCCTGGAGAGCCTACTGTTTTACTGGGCTCTTTATGTATTGTGTTCCTGGGAGAGAGGAAAGTAGTCATGTTCATCCTTTCAGAAATGTCTGAGAGCAGAGATTTTGTGTCCTTTTGCAAATAAATGGTCTAGGCTGGAAATTATAGGCCTCTTTGGCCCTTAGCCAGGTTAAACTGTGTATGCATACCTTAACATCAACCATCATCTTGGACACCAACAGCTCCTGATGTTAAAAAAGAAAAAAAAAAAGGGGGGGGGTGGGGAACGGAATAAATCTTGTTCTCAGTTTAATAAAACACAGATGGGAAAAGCAAACCAAACAGAGAGTTAACAGCTCTATTCACTGGTCTCCTGGGCTCCATGAGATTAAATCAGAGTTGGAGGGTATGTTCCTGCTGCTGCTGTTCTGGCCAGTGTCCGTAGGGGTGATGGCCAGCAAAGGAGAAGTGCTCTGTCAGTGCTGTATGTCATTTATCAAGCTGAGAAAAAACAGTCATCTCACTGAACAGCGAGACTTCTGGCTATCCGCAGTCCCGGCAAATATGCTCCAGCTCTGCAGCATGACACCCATGCTGCAGGAATTCTGCTCAGCCATGGGAACAGACTTTCAAACTGCCTCCCAGATCCACAGCTCAAATTTAAAATGTTGATCTTACTAATGCTTTCTGTTCTTTACAACCCCATCCTTTTATTTCACTCCAATTCAGAGGTACACAACCATCAAACCTCAGTACCTCCAAAAACTGTGCATTACTATACTACATACAGATTGAGACTTGTTTTTTTTTTTTTCCTTTTTCAGGTATTCATTAACATTTGTTGAGGGATCAGAAGATCTGCCTTAAAGGAGGGAGACAGGTTACACATTCAGTTACAAAGATCAGACTTTTTCCATGTCTTTTATAATCTGGAAGATATTACATTAGCTCCTGTAGTACAGACTGACATAGATAGATTGATTTAAACTTATATGTTCTATGAAATTTTAGACCCAGAGCAGGGGAATTGTTATCTGTTTTTGTCTGTTAGAACTCCTTTTTTTTTTTTTTAATTCCTTTTAAGATACTTTCCATATCACAAGAGACAAGTAAAGATAGAATTAATGTGCCTGGGTTGCCTATTCTGTCATTAAAGTTGCTTAAAAAGGTCCAGTAGCCATTTTCCTGCACATTTTTATCCATTCTCAATGTTTTTCACATTCTGAGCTTCAATCTGTTGTTTCTGTATGATGGCCCATTTGTCCACTTTGGTTAATTTCCAGGACAGATTTAATCCTTCTAAAGAAAGGGAAAAGATACTTCTTTTTTCCTGCAGCTGTGCCGAAAATCTCTCACAGCACATCTTTAGAAGTATGTTTTCTTTCAAAGTCTTCTGAGAATAGGTTAACTTGAGCTGTTTTTACTGCAAACTTGTTTTTTTGCTTCTGATTAGCTTTATTTATTTAATCACATTTCTGTGTTTCTGCTATGGTAACAGCAATAGGAGCAGTACCAGCTGACCTGTGCTGTACAAGTCGACTGCTGTTTTGAAATAGCAAGTTTGAAGTGTTTGAAGTTTGCCCATTCTTCTCTCTCTTTTTTTTTTTTTTTTTTTTCTTTTTGATTGGGTCCACTTTATCTATTCAAGGGAAGCATTATTTATTTTGATTTTCTAGGAGAAAGGTAAGGACATGAGTCTGTGTCAACAGTAAATAAAATTGACCACAAAAATCACATCGATCTACCAAAAAAAAATGTTTCTAAATTCACAAAAAGTCAGAAGTAATTATTCATTAGTTGTTGCCTTCTTTCTTTGCTGCACAAATAGTTATGTGATTAGCAAACATTGCTATTCAGCAGCCTCCAGGTACATCCCTCAAAACAAACTAATGCAGTAAGGAAGTACTTTGTGGAATAATTGTTTCCGGCTTTTTTTTTTTTTTTTTTTCCTAAAGATAAAGGTAGAAATGTAAAAACAGTACCACTACCATTAGAGAAAACAGGAGAGGAAGCTCAGCTGAAGCACTTTAACTGGAATTGGACTGATAATTCTCTCAGGACAACTGTGAGTGTCCAGTGTTAGAGAAAGAAATTGCCCAGATGTAGTGTAAGTTTCATGGAGAAGAAGACTGGGATATGTTTTTTGCCTGAATACCCCACAGTGCCTGCCCTTTCCATGGCCCACATGGGGCATTTCCTCACACCTTCTGTGGCAATCCTGCATCTACCTTCACCAAGAAAACTGTTGGAGGCAAAATGCCCGCGCTGGTGATGGAAAGAATGTTCTGGTTAATTCTTGAGCATTTAAAACTCAAGTATTATTAACTGGTACAGATATGTGCTTGTAACAATTGGCAAGAATGGTGGCCAGCAAAATCTTTAATAAAACTTGAAAAATAAAGAGACAGAAGGAAAAAAGAAAGAAAAAAGGAGAGGAGAGGAGAGGAGAGGAGAGGAGAGGAGAGGAGAGGAGAGGAGAGGAGAGGAGAGGAGAGGAGAGGAGAGGAGAGGAGAGGAGAGGAGAGGAGAGGAGAGGAGAGGAGAGGAGAGGAGAGGTGAAGGGAGGGGAGGGGAGGGGAGGGGAGGGGAGGGGAGGGGAGGGGAGGGGAGGGGAGGGGAGGGGAGGGGAGGGAAGGGAAGGGAAGGGAAGGGAAGGGAAGGGAAGGGAAGGGAAGGGAAGGGAAGGGAAGGGAAGGGAAGGATAAGCTTTCTCAGTTATTTTGATGAAAAGAAGAATAAGCAAAGAAATAATAAGGTCTGAGGGACTAGGAAAGACAGGTCATAAGAATGATAAAAAGGAACCAGCCCTGGTTCAGTATCAAATTTCTAGGGCCTGAAGATACAGGGAATTAACTGCTGCGATTGTTCTTGGGAAACAAATACAGCCATATACTATCAAAATCTTGTAGAAATGATAATTACAGCCCCAGAAAGTAGCAGCCATTCAGAAGTCTTCATGTATGGGAATAACTTCTTCCAGCAGAAGTAGCCACAGTCCATTTGCACTTCACATGGTACTGAATAGGGTTGTAAATTGCAAGAAAACAGGGTATTAAACTATTGAGAATAAAATACTGGTTTCAAGAAATCTAGGGCCAGATTCACTGTAGGCTCAAGCTGCTTCATGCTGTTTCAGTGATGGAAAGCATCTGTAAACCCAACTTGGCTGGCCTGAAGCCACCAAAACTTCTATCATCTGCTACAAAAATGAGTTAATAGTTTCAGTGCACAAAACCTGGTTTGGGAACAGTGGTCCAAGTCCTCCAGCAGTTGGCGAAAGAAGCCATAGCACGCGTTACTTTAGAAAAAGTTTTGTGCTATTCAGTGTGGATGCTCTCCCTCGGCTCTGCCCTTGTCCCCATGTCAGTGCTGTCTGGGATTTGTGGGAAAGGAGCTTGCTTCTCATCGCCGCTCTCCAGACTCCAGAGCAGTGAAGAGAATTGGCAATTCCTCTTCAGTGACAGCAATCAGAAAGACAGAAGGTCTTTAACAAAAAATAAAAAATAAATGAGCCCCATTGTAGTAAAACTGCTTCTAGTGAAGTCATTTTTTTAGTACTCCCTTTTGAAGACTCACTTAATTGTGGCTCCATAATAAAGCATTATGGAAAACAGACTCTTGTAAAATCTTTTTCTTAGTGTATGTGTATACATGCACATATACAACAGTAGAAAGCACATACTTTTTTTCTTTGTTTCTTTCTTCTTCAGGCTGTGAACTTATTTACACTTCTCAGTTTTCCTGAACAGTTCTGAATACCAGCAGATATGATTAAGAATTCAAGGTAGCTGCTGGTGAGGATGTTTGACTTAATCTATCTTGACTTCACAATCTATGCATTTTAAATGCAGCATTTCTGCGTGGAACATGCATACAGCGTATCTATTTTAGTCACATGCACGCACTTAAATAGCTGTGTGCACATGCAGATCATTTCTTTTCTTGTTTTTAGCCAAATTAGGGGATCAAAGCCATGTAAACCCTTTTGTAATGAAACTTGAAGCCACATATAATGAAACCAGATAGTTTTTCCTTTCTGATCTAAAGGCTTTCCTGTTTTCAGGCATTACTATAAACCTACATCTTGGTCCAGTCTGTAACTTCGTCCAGCTTGGATTAGATTTGCAAACAGCTTGATGAATCTTGGATGATTTATAGCTTGAGGTAGAAAGAAAACAAACACTAAATTCTAAAGTTTGGCCTCCTTTAGGCTCAAAATTAAGCGTAACTTCCTTCTGACTCCTTTTGGATTTCTGTATCTTTTCAAATCCCAGAACGAAAGCACCCCACTGGATCTTAAAACCAGCAGTAAAGAGGTACAGCAGAGGTATGTGTAAGAACAACTTCTAAGAATATCTTTTCTTTCTCTAGGAAATTTCCATTTAGGCTTACATGAGGAATTTGTACAGAGGAGATTAAGAAAAATATTTCTTTTTTAGTATCAAGAGCTGAAAATGCTCTTCTTTGTTCAAAAATATGCATATCTATCAAAGAACACTTTATACACACCATCCACTAACTTTTTCATTCTCTTTTATTTCAGCTTACAAGGAAGATGACAAACATCAGCAGGGACCTGTTAAGTTAAAGGAAGCATAACACTCAAAAAAATCAATACAGATTTGCAAATAGAGAGTAGCTTAAACTTAGCATGAAAATAATAATAAATAATATGATTTGTAACAGCTACAAGGGTTCCCATTTCCTATCTACTTTGAAGTATAGAGAGTCTAGATATAAGGTAGAGGGGGATATCTATGAAGAATATTCTACACCACCGTATCACAAAGCAGATTCTTTCAAAAATGCTACTTTACTACTTAAAACAAAAACAAATAAACAAAACAAAACAAAACAAATAAACCAAACAAACACAATCATTTTTTTCTTGAGAAATCATGCTGATTCTTTATATTTCTAGGGCTGCCAATGCATACACCTGGGCCAGGCCAGCTCAGCTTTCAGCATCAGGAAGCAGAAAGAGAATATGCCAATGCCACAGGAAACAGCTGTGCAAAATACACCTGGAGCAAAACCCAAGTAAGCAGATGTTTTGCTGCCTAGGACAAGTATGGGTGACACTCTGTCCATTTCAGGAGGAAGCTCAAAAAGGGGTAAGTGAAGAAAGTTTGTGTAATCTAGAATTTGTCCAGAAGGAATGGGGAGTATGTTTTGAGACGCCTTAATTTCCAGGTAACTAGTAAGTAGTAATATCAACATCCACATATCTATAAGTAATACTAAGGGAATCTCTGATTACTTTGATGAAAAGTTTTGTGTCTACCAACCACTAAAATTGCAGAAGTGTGGGCCTACAGGCCTGAATGCACAACTTTCTCAGTTATCAAACTTGAATTCCTGGGCTAAAAGGATTTTGATTTGCATCACATTACAATATATTCAGTATTTAATTTCTCTATCTTATCTCTCTATCCAAAAAAAGAGATCAGTGCTCCTATTCCCATAGGTCATGTTTTCTCTTATTATCAATAGTGGGTACTCTCAATATATATAGGAATAGTTGAGTCTCAACAAACTAGCCATGGAATAATTCACATCCCATGTAAGGCCAATTATACTAAAATCCATTTAGTCACCTTTTAAAAAACACATAAATCCTTTACTCAATCTAGATCAAAATGCTGTTTTCCTCTATCTGAGGGATGAAAATTTATCTAATAGATACGGAAAAAAATCCACATAATTATCCTGGTTGGATGTGAAGTTTCCTTCCATCTTTGATCTATAATGTAGTAACATGTCAGCTAGACCAAAGTAGTTTTATGTGCAGGAAATAAGACAAGCTGAGTAGCTTCATGGTTAATTGATTAAAAGGTTCTAAAGAAGGTGCAAGATCAAAGAGCAACTTAATGGTTTTATGTTACTCTAGAGAACTGTTGGTCCACTTGTCTGACAAAGACTGACCTTGGGCAATGAAGTAACAGGCAATTAAAAAAAAATGCAAAACTAAAACACAGATCATATATATCTAGTTCAGTATCCTTATTTCCTTTAACAGCTTATAGGTGGCACACCCCAGTGCACTGAGACAAGTAGCATTTTGTTATCCTTTTATGCTGTACAGACTAAATATTGAGAACAGAAAACTGACTGTTGCCTATATCTGCCCTGAAGAGGAAAAAAAAGAAGCACAGCAACTTAGAATCACAGCATGCCATGCTACTGGTTAAAACCGCATGAAAGCAAGCAAATACATAAACTGTAGCTGAAGGGCAGTTCTTTCCTAAGTAGAGTCCTTGGTTTGCAGAATCACGGAGTTCCCTCAACAGTCCTCAATGACACTGGGAACGGATGTTCATGGTTTACAAGATTCACTCATTCTTCGAAGTGCATTAGAAAACAGGAACTGCTCTCAAGTTTGCAATAAGGGGCAGGGGGAGAAGGAAAAAATGTGTTAATGCATTGACTTTTAAAGAAGAATTTCATAATGCTATTCTCTAAATGACAGTTTAAAACAGCAATGCTTTCTGGTTAGGCTGTCATCACTAGGCTATTCAACAGTCTCATGAGCACAGTTTAGTTTATGTTTTCTGAATATGAGCATTATACAGAGGCAAAAGAGAAATACTGAGAATATTAGGCAAAGGAAGAAAAAAAATTCACACAATAACACCTCTGGAGCTGCACCAGGTCTTGAATACAAAAAGTAAAAGAGTTCTGGTCTACTGTGGATTTTGTACCCACAACGCATGGTATTTTGCTTTATTTGAACAATTTGATCAATTAAAGCATCAGGACTAAGATTGAAGCTAGACAGAGTATGACACTCATTTCTACCAATAACTCAGTATCCTGTGCTTGAGCTCCTGGAAAACATTTCAGGTGCTTACAGCACTCCTACCCTTTCCTTCAAATGGCTTCACAAGTCAAATGCAGAGTAAAATCAGAGGGGAAAAAACAGACATTTTTTCCTGCTTTGCATTAGTCCCATTCTTACCAAAACTAAGGTACTGCTATGTTTTTCCATGTGTTTTCTAATGCTGAAATAGATGCTCTCACCCCACACCGACCAAATCTCAGCCAATTATTGTGAAGTCTGCCCCCTTCCTCTCTCAGCTCTGCTGTGGTCTCTGCCTTTGCAGAGAGTCCTTCCTCTCCAGTTACGTCCACTCTGGTGTCTAGATCGTGGCCATGTGACAGAAGGAATCACAAGATTCCCATCACTAAGATCAAAAATATGAAAGCATCACTGCATCATTGACTCTCAGAGCTATTTCACTTCAGGGAAAACCATTCTACTAGAGTAATCTAGCAATGATGTACATGGTCACAGAAAATGTCACAATATCCAGCAGCTTGCAAAGACTCTGCTCATCTCTTGATTATAAATCAATTAGCACAGCTGACCACTGTGTTGTTGACATTGTAGTATGTTTTACCATTAATGTTCTCTTTTTACATGAACATGACTTTCAGGTCAAGGATGTAGAAGTTTCCTGTTGTTCTATTTACTTAAAACAAACAAACAAACCCTTACTACTGCTCCCCTGGCCTGCTCCACAAAGACAAAAACTCTTCTTGAGCTGACCAGCTGACAGCTCTGCTAAAAGTGCCCGATAAGCTGCCTTTCCCGGGTCACTGCAAGTGGGAACTTCTGAGCTGTGTAATGGGATTAGCGTTCCCACACGATTCCCATAGAGCCTATTGTTGAAAGAGGAATGGTTTTATTCATGGCAACAAGTCAAACACAAACTCTTGGCAATCAAATTAAGAAAAAAATAAACAAGCAAATGGAGTTTTGGCAGAATTGGGGATTTGCCCATTTGGAAATTTCTTTGTAAGTTGATGGAGAAGTTGACTGATCTGGAATGGACCACAACATTTACAAAAGATACAAAGAATAACTCTTTACAGACTCTTCTTTTGTTTTGATATAAGATCCTTCATGACTACAAAGCCTGTTCCTTCACAGAGATCCTAAAATTACAGTAGCATATCTTTGAGATGGGAGGAAGAATAGTATTAGGCATTCTGGGGAAGAGCATTGAATTAATTATTTTATAATTTTTAAAGTACCAACACCAGGGAATTGTTGTGATTTAAGGATAAAATAATTTTCAATGCACAAATTCCCTTTATTGGAATATAAATAGTGCCTTGAGGGCACATAAAAGCACTGAACTGGGCTTGGCAGAATCAGCTTTATTGTATTCTACCGTGCAGAAACAATTACTTCAGTTCAAATTGTCATATGCCATTTTTCAGGCTGATCAAGTTCAATCTTATGATTGTAAATTATTTTGTAGTTGAGAGGTAGATCCAAAGATTTGTGGTCAATATTGTCTTGAGCCTTTTCTTCTATAGCCTAAAGTTCTTCTCTTTTTGTTTTCCTCTAGCCAAGGAAGCTTTTGTTCTCATGCAAAATTTTGCCGTCAGACTTCCAGTCTGAGCACTTTTCACAATTCTTTTCTCAATTCCATTCTCCAAATCAGTATTCTCCAAATGGTTCTGCTTCAGTGCTTAACAATGCTTTGAAGAGACCCACTGGAATTGGTACTTCCTATTTTGTTTTACTACATCTTCAGTGGATCCTATATGTTTGTGGTGTGCTGTTATCAACAGATTGCCACTGAGGATTTGATTATCACCTCTGCTATATGGTGCTTCTATTTTTCATAAGAATTCTGTAGCCACCTACACAATTACAATGCACATGCACAGACATTTGAACTGTGGGCTTCTTCAGCTTGGTGAACCCTTCAGACTGCAGTTACTGATATGGTATCTTCACACAACATGTTTTTGCTTCTGCATCTACCAACCGCCTTGGGAAATAGTCACGGTATTGTACAGAGGCTCACAAACTAAGCCCAACTGAGAAATGGGCTCAATTGTGCTGAGGCAGAGCAATATAGTACAGATATACCCCTTTAGGGACAAGCACAAATCTCCCTGAAAGGAGTTAGATTATGCTGTGTAGTCCTATCAGCTCAGCTGGAACTAATTCGGGAAACCCTCATCACTAAATAATGTGATTTTAAGTCTGGAATAGCTCAGGGTTTTACAAAAACAAGAATTTTCTCTTACTAAAAAAACTATTGAGCTTTCAGATTGCAGAGAGGATTTCTACTACCTGCAGCCACCACAGCAGGAACCAGAGCACTGTGGAGTTAATAAGCCCAGTCAGAACTTGAGGAGAACTAATGAACTCTCATGGCCTTCTTAATACCTGCGAGGAGCCATGCAGTTTTCTTGACAGCCTTTTCCCCATCATTTGAGGTCCTGCAGTGCAATGCTGAGCAGCAGGCAGTCTATAGGCCTCATTAATACCAAGCCCTGCTCCATACAGGCTCGGCCCCGTGCTTCTGGATCACAATGGGCACTGGAAGTAGTACTGCAAGGCTACCTGCTCCATATTTCATTCTGCGGATTCTCATGGCACAGCTGATTCTCCAGACTCTGCTCCCAGGATTTGCTCTGCTTAGTGGCCCAGAAATTCTTCAGAAACTTTTATTTGCACCAGTAAAACTGACAGAAGTAATAACATACATACACACCAAAACTGGAATTCCAGGATATGTTTAGGATTTAGGTAAAGAGATCAGTCTCACCAATAAAATATTTTGAGCTTGTCAAAGCAGTAGACTCATCCTTTTTTTTCTTGGGAGGATACTGAAACCGAGAGTACTAAAAAACCCCAGAATATTCATGGCTGAGATGTGAAATGCTGTAAGACCAGTTAAACAATTGAAAACAAAGAGTATGTTTAAATGATCTTTCCTTTTTCCTTCCTGAACTTAAGAATAAAAATATACTATTAAACAAGTTCCCAATTACTACTGTGATGTTACTGCCACGACTTCTAAGCCATATCATAAAATCATTTGAATGAAAATTTGCACTTTAGTGGAAAAAGGTGTTGTAAATAGAATAATGGAATCATACAATCATCAAGGTTGGAAAAGACCTCCAAGATCATCCAGTCCAACCATTCACCTACCACCAATATTTCCCCACTAAACCATGTTCCTTTGTTCAACATTTAAATTTGCACAACTCTAAGGATGGTGACTCAAGCATCTCCCTGGGCATCCCATTCCAGTGCCTGTCCACTCTTTTGGAAAAGAAATTTTTCCTAATATCTAACCTGAATCTCCTCTGGCGCAACTTGAGGTCATTCCCTCTCATCCTATCTCTAGTTACATAGGAGAAAAGGCTGATCCCTACCTCGCCAGAACCTCCTTTCAGGCAGTTGTAGAGAGCTATGAGGTCTCCCCCAAGCCTCCTCATCTCCAGGCTAAACAATGACAGTTTCCTCAGCTGCTCCCCATAAGACCACACTCCAGACCCCTCACCAGCTTCTGGACAGAAGCCTCACCTAGAGCCTCAATGTCTTTCTTGTAGTGAGGGGCTCAAAACTGAACAGAGTACTCAAGGTGCAGCCTTCATGAGTGCTGAGTACAGGATAATCACTTCCCCGCTCCTGCTCGCAACACTACTTTGGATACAAGCCAGGATGCCATTGACCTTCTTGACTACCTGAGCACTTTACTGGCTCATGTTTACTTGAGCACTGATGAACACCCCTAGGTCCATTTCTTCTACTCAGTTTTCCAGCCACTCTGCCCTAAGCCTGTAGCATTGTTTAGGGTTGTTGTGGCCAAATACAGAACCCAGCACTTGGTCTTGTTGGCCCATTGGGCTGAGCTCAGTTGTACAGCCTGTCCAGATCCCTCTGGATTTAACTCCGTTCACCACCACTCTCTGGGCCTGGCTGTGCAGCCAGTTCTTTACCGAGCAAAGCGTGTATCTGTCCAAGTCATAGACTGCCAGCTTCTCTCAGAGAATACTGAGGAAGACGGTGTCAAAGGCTTTGCTGAAGTCCAGGTAGACTATGTCAACAGTCTTTCCCTCATCTGGCAGGTGGGTCACTTGATCATTTGATCATAGGAGGAGATCAGATTGGTCAAGCAGGACCTGCCTTTAATGAGCCCATGTTGGACAAGCCTTATCCCCCAGTTGACCCACACATGCCATGTGATCTCACTCAAGACAATCTGCTCCATAATCTTTCTAGGCACTGAGGTCAGGCTAACAGGCCTGCAGTTCCCCAGATCCTCCTTACAGCCTTTCATGTAGATGGGAGTCACACTGGCAAACCTTCAATCCTCTGAGATCTCTCTCTGGCTGACCAAGAACACTGATAGATGGTGGAAAGTGGCTTGACAATCACTTCTGCCAGCTTCCACAGCACCCTTGGGTGGATCCAATAAATATTATTGTTATTATTTATTTAGAATCAAAGAAATAATTAAAGTGATGAAAAAACACTCATACAGCACTCCTCACCCTTAACAGACAATTAGTACTCAGCAAAAGCCACAGAGCATTGAAATAATTATTCAAATAAGAATGCAGCTAGTAAGAATAAGTAAAAACACCCCCGCAAAAAAAAAAAAAAAAAAAAAAAGTGAAAAAAAAAGAAAGAACTGGCAAGCTAACCTTCCCCCTCATTTCTTGGTGAATGCACAAAACCTATCCCATTAGACACAGTCCTTTTGTGACTGTGTAAGGATAGCGGTGTACTTACTTTTATTCAACCCCCATTGATTTCTTCCCTTTTCACATGAATAATAGCACTAAGTAATCATTTGTGGAAGTCATCATTGCAACAGTGTGCAAGACTGATTTTGACATTATAACTTGCATGATCATTTTAGAAGTGCATTCAGGATGTATATGCTAAATAAAATGGACAGGCACACAGAATGTAATCATACTGTAGGACACGAGAACATATTTTACTAGCACTTTCAGTGGGACATGATGCTTTTGGTTTCATTTTCAATGTTCTGAACTGAAACTTTTTGTAAATGAAGAAAAGAAACAGGAAAGGAAGGAAGACAGAAAGAAAAAAAATCTCGGGGTCTTTTGTGTGTAGTGAAATTTCTATATATACTCTGAGCTACACAACAGTTATAAAGCACTACATACAGACTGAAGTGCTTTGCATTACTGGTTAAGAAAGCTGTAACTATTTAAACAAATCATAATTTTAAAGAACATTTAGACAAGTTAAAACACATAAAGTTTTTGATTTTAGGAATAGAGATGGTATTAGGATTCTGGGAAATGACACCATACTTTTCATAATCTGAAAAATAACTGTGAGATGACATAAACTTGCCATACTCTTGCTGCAATCTTTAAGGAGCCTGAGAAGAACTATCTGGTAAGAAACAAAGCTAGCAAGTAGAAAGTTCACAACCAATAAAGGAAAAACTAGGGACGAGCTGTAAGACTCCCTGCCACAATGAAATATAAAAGTCCCCTGGGGTTGAACAGGAGACCAAATGTCACAAAAGAGAAATCCTCTGAAGATTACTGAATATAGAGCATCACCCCTGGCTCAGAATGTCCCTGAGTGTCGAAAAGCTGAAAGGATGGGAGAATACTTATGGGAAACATTAAGAACAGTTGCTCTTGTTCAATTAGTAATCCCTACACACCCTTTCCGAATGCTCAAGATAGGACTCAATCACAAGACATCATGATATATTAATCTTTGATCTGGTCCGGCACTCATACCAACAAAATTCTTTCTGTTGGTCATAACTTGTCATTTCTCTTTTCAAGTCTCCTCTCAGATCAGTTGTTAGAAGTACAAATAATGATGTCTGAATTATGGGAACTATAATCCATGGAGAGGAAGTCTAAACATCTAAACTTGAAGCCTTTGCTGTGCTCTGCTGGTGGCTCCTGTTCAGTGCGCTCATTCATCCACTCATGCAGCCTTTCTCACTACTTTTATGTAGCTCTCCAGAGCAAAGACTCCCCAGAAAAGGTTTTAATTCTTCCTACTCCAACACCCAGTATAGCAAGTGGCAATGGGGCAGCACTGCTCCCCCAGTGTCATTCCTGTATGTGAAGGGACAGAGAGGCTGTGGTTGTTTCATTAACACTTTCTGGGGAGGAGGAGGAAAAAAAAAAAAAAAAGAAAAAAAGAAAAAGAGAGATGAAAACTATTACTGTCATCACCATTTTTGGTTCTCTATATCACTGCATCATTTAATCACGACTGTTACCACAACTCCCATCCTTGTCACCATCACAACACTCCTAGGCTGTCACTAGTTCTCAGCCACCAAATTGAACTGTGTGCTATCGACCATAAGTCTGCCTTTCAAACTGTCTCTACATCGTAAAAAAAAAAAAAGAACTCTTCCTACCATCCTTGGACTTGTTATCTCAAGTGCCAGCTGTGCCTGCTATGTGGGAGATGTTAAATGCTTTTGTGCAGCAGCACATCCAAGCTGTGTGTGCCTCAGAGCACAGCCTGATGTTCTCAGTGCAGCTCTCTCCTATGTCTGACAGAGAAATGAGAATTTTGTGGACTTAGACGAAAAGCTGAAACCTCTGCTAATGTTATGAATGATATTGCTGTGTCCAACTATATAGCTTCTGCAGACACATTTTTGGCTAGTCAGAGCAACAACTCTGCCCAGTATGTTTTCTTCAGACCAAGGAGTCCAGACTGCATGTACTTACTCCTGTAGCTGGAACACATACACGAAAGCAGAAGTAGAGATACTCTCATGATTATTTGTGAATTTGTGAAGGACATTTTCAATTGTTATTATTTATTATTTGCCTCATCCTGTGAAGGGCTGTAAGGTTCTGTAAAACTATTCTTGTTCAATACTTTATATATCACTACTGATCCTTGACCTACAGAGGGAAAGAACTGGTAAAACGTTTTCTAACAAAGAACACAATTTCTCTGACAACTGAACTATGAAAAACTTCCATTTCCACTTAACAAACTCTCCTATTTTTCAACCTTTGATATTTTGACTTTTGCCTTGTTTGTCTCTCCAAAGTGAGAGAGGCTACAGAACAATGCAGAGCAGCCGCTTTCTCAAAGGGCAGAAGCGGCAAGGAAAGGCAGGGAATGATTGCCACCAAGTGGAGAAATACAAAACTGCACGGAATGCCTGCATATCGCTTCTTTCCCTGCGCAATCCTGAGGGAAAACATGTCAAACAGCTCTCACTGCACCACTCTGAGAATCAGCTGCAACTTTTCACCATTTGCTTGACTATTTCCAAAGCATATTTTAAACTACATGTATCCTGCCTCAGAAAGTTAGTCGTTTTGACTTTCAAATAGTTCATATAGTTCATCATTTGGTGAGCACAGGTAAAGCCCGTATACGTCTGTCTTGCATTTAAAGAACACTGCCCCATGAATAATAATAACACAGTGATTTTTCCATAACACAGTGAGCCCTCTAATTCCTGGCTGCTACTGCCTCTGAATTTTTTCTTTAGCTTTGGACACTCTGGCACTGAGTTCCATAAAAGAAGATGCAGATATAAATTCATCTTTTTTTTTTTTTTTTTTTTTTTTCCCAAGTGTCCTACCCTCTAACTTTCTCTAAAACCATGGCTTTCTTCTTTACATTTTCCAGGACTTTGTGCAGACCGCTGCCTACTCAACTTTTGTACCTTCTGTGAATCTTGTTCTTAGCTGTTTAAGCATTCACACTTTGTGGTAAGGACTCCTGAAACTTAACTTAGGGAAGGAGATTCTGATGAAAAGCACAGAGGCAGAAAAGCAAGCATCATAAAACTATGACTTACATACAATTACTCAAAGAAATACAGCTTCCTAACTCTTTTGACTAAACTAATGGTAATGATTCTCCATGCATAATTAAGCAAAGTACTCTTACATAAGTAGCTGTAATTGCAAGAAACAGCAATAGAAATTATCTGAAAGATGGCAGAGGAATGTATTGTCCTTCCAGAGCAATTTGTACTGCCTGTAAATATAACTTTAATATCAATGGTCTCAATAGGAGTATTTAAAAGAATTGGTAAAAAACAAACAAACAAAAAACATACATCCTGGTATGTCTCTTTTTAATCCTAATTTCATTTCTCAGGACATATAATTTAGTGATTGGTCAGTGTAACTGGCCTTCTTTGGCTCCTGATAGTACTAGCTTACTATGGGAGAAAAAAACACTGGTGCCATGTTTGGGTGATGGCAAAGGCTGTATAACCAACCATTTTAGAGGTGCTTTAAGCATTTGAATAAATAATGAAAAGTGAACACACAACTTCTTAACCTTACTCAGCTTTGCACCTTAGCTCAAGAAAAACAGCAGGCTAGTGGTAGAGACCTGTGTATTCATGATATCCATAAAGAGTCTCATTCAGTCCCTAAATTTGTCTGTTATACACATATTTTTGTTACTCCACAACATCAAGAAATGCAATGTTCCAGTGGGACTATCTGCTTCTTGGGAGTTTGCTTCTGAGTTTTACATCTCCTACTCCAGCATCCTCCCAGCAATTTAGCACTTAATAATAGGCAATCTAGTCATTTCTGATGTATTAAAGCAGAATGTAAGCATCTACGGACAGTTATCTGAAATTCTTCAACTGAAATGTCTCTCTTTCACTCCAATTTTCACTGAGGATAAAAGGAATATTTACAGGTCCGTCAACTTTTGACAGGCACTGAACCAATCATCTAATACAGTATACTTAATATTTGTCTATGAAAGTGGCTTGAGCAAAGAATCATAGAATCATAGAATCACTCAGGGTGGAAAAGACCTAAAAGATTAATGAGTCCAACCACAACCTAACCATACTACCCTAACAACACTCCACTAAATCATGTTCCTGAGCACCACATCCAAATGGTTTTTAAACACATCCAGGGATGGTGACTCAACCACCTCCCTGGGGAGCCTATTCCAATGCTTGGAATCCAGCATCTAAACCTTTGTAGAAGAAACCCAAAATCTACAACAAGGTGTCTACAGTCTGCTCTGTAGCTCACATTTAGTTCCAAATGTTGTATAATAACTCCCCTTTTTATAGAGTACTCTTTATAAAGCAAATAGAGTGGTGAAGTAAGGAGAAAAATTCTGGAGAAGGTATTTGAACACTATCTAAGGAAAACACTTCTAGAGACTACAACATAAACTGTGGACTTTTTGAGGGGTCAATGAGAACCTCTAACTTTTAAGAATTATTGGAGAAATAACAAGAATTAGCAAATATATTGAGTCAAGAAAACAAGTTTTGTACTTTCATCATTCTTAGTAGGTTGTAAGAGTTACTAGTCCTCAACTGGGGCTAAAATGGCACTTGGCTTAGAAATTTCTAAAATATTTTTCAAATGAAAATATAAAAATTCATATATTACTAGATTAATACTTAGATAGAAAGATGAAATAATCTTAAAGGCTGTAAAGGTAAGCCCTTTCTTGTATTTAGCAAAATTTAGCAAACAAATCATTATTAAAAAAAAAAAAAAAACAAAAAAAACAGATTTTTATATGCTTTCCTGAACACTCACATGCATATAAGTGACTGCATTTCTTTTAGTGACTAAAAAAATCACAAATTACTTGGGTTTTTTCTTTTGCTTATTTTGATCAATATGAAAGATTTATGACAGTTAAATCAAACAAAATAAAAAATACATAATGGAGAAAATAATAGCAGTTAGAGCTAACGTTATGTACTTACACAACAGTAAGAGTAGATCATTACACCATATTTAACACTACAAAGTGATAACATTGTGATGGAGAAAAATGCTAAAATAATTTGCTATATTTTTTATTATGGTATCTTAATGTTTTGCTGTTAAAGTATATTTTTTTTCCTTCTAAATTGTCCATCCTCCAAATATGTTTAAAATTTTACAGACTGGTTTCTATAACAACTAACAAAAATGAGACACAGTATGAAAAGTATTTTCTCAAACAAAGACATTTTGACTCATATTTGGTGACCTTGTGCCTGAAGATTTGCATGAAGGCAACTTCTTTAGAGCCAGCTAAGATGATGCAAAGATTTTCCCCAGTTCAAGAGATGAACTGCCCACCATGTGACCTCCCTGAGGGACACCTCTATCAGGCATCCACACTGGTATCTCTCAGTCCTTGATTTGATGCATCATTTCCCTGAAGAGGAATGAAGACTGTATATTCTGTCTAAAGTATGGCAGCAATCCCTGTTATACTGTAAATACTGACGTACTGTAATGTTCCTCTATTTTTCATTTTCCAGGAAACTGACTGAATGCTGAGTAAATCTGCTCTTGAACAGAAACTGAGTCTTACTTGTTCTTCCATAACCCAGTAGTTTCTATGCTTCCAGGACTCAGGAACCAGCAACTCTCAGTGGGAGTTGCTGACTCCACAGAGCTGATCAGTGGTATTTTGCTTCAGACAACACAGCAGTTCATACCTCCTACTGACTTAGGAATTATAGTACTACTTTTTTCGATCACCGAGTGTAGCTGTATTTTATTCTGTACTTACAAAAGCTACTACAGCAGATACACGACGGAAATGATACTATAATAACTGAGCCAAAAATAAACCTCATGCAGAAAACCAGTTCTCTTTCATCATCATAGAGACGAGCACACTGATCTGCGTTTTTAAGGTCATTTTCAAAGAACTATAGGATAATGCTTTAAAAATACTGTATTGTTCTGAGATCCTCACCAGCTTATAACATTTATTAATAGAAGGACATCAATTCTTCTATTGCCTTTAGTACTGTGGAACAATAAAAAACTTCTGTGAAAGTACTAGTTAAAAGATTTATATATAAAGCAGAAACCTTCTCTTCCCTTTTCAGTTTCTCTAGCATTAATTTTAACATTTTTTCCTTTGCATTTCCACTTTACACTGATAAAAAGGCATTAAATTAGGCAGCCCCATCTGAACTCTGCAGATGTCCTCACAACTTCCAATTACTGGCAGATACAAACTATTTATGTTGGATAAAAGCAAGTATGAAATGCCAACATTGGCCAAAATCTAAGGTTGATGGTAGTTTTCAAAAAAGCAGCTGACAACTGTTTTCAACTCCGTCAGTGCATTTTCCTGTTTTTGTGGAAAACCAAGAGAACAGCCTATCTTATCCATTAGTGAAGTCACATTCAGTTCCTCGCTATAAATTACAAAAGTGAAAAAGAACATGTGATTCTGGAAAGATTGTATCCCACACAATTTAAGCAAACCAGAAAAACGTCTTGCTTGGAGATTTACTGCTGAGCGCATGACAGAATAAACATTTTTCTCAAGGAAGGCAAAAACGCATTCTGGTGATTTACTGGGTTCGCAGAAGACAGAAATGTATCCTGTTACTCAAAAGGTCATTTACTACACGCAGATGTGTTTTTATATGAATAAATATTGTATTTATGACACAAATTCAGTACAGTTTGAGTGGGCTAACTAAAAACAAACAAAAAAAAATGTATTTTCTTGTACTTATAATTGAAACAGAAATGACTGCAAGGAGAACGTGGCAAGTAACATCAGCATATTTTTGTGTTTTCACAGTCCACTTGACTCAGTGAGGCTGCTGATGGAGGCGAAGGGGAAGGCTTGGGCTGGGCACAATTGGGCTGTAACGGGGGGAAAGGCAGGCTGGTGGCAGATATTAGCACTGAGATGACCGAGGACGAGCAGACGACCTTCCCCCCTCGCGCAGCAGCCTCATGCAGCCGCACACCCCACCTTCCGTTCCAGCCGGAGGAGGGCCCCGCGCACGCCCTTCCACCGCGCATGCTCCGCCCGCCCCGGGCTCGGCCTGCCGAGGATTGTTGGGCTCCCGGCGGCCCGTAGTTTCCTCGGCAACCGGCAGGAAGCGTGGCCGCGCGTGGGGCTGCCCGCCGCCGGGTCACGGCCGGGCCACGGGGGGATCGCGGAAAACGAGGGATTGCTGCTGCTCCCTTTCTGTGCCCCAGCTGCGCTCCGGGAGAGGGCTCAGACAGCGGGGTAAGTGAGCAGCTTCGCCTTTACACCCTGCTTACTGCCAGTCTGCCTTTCGTACGTGGCTTCCAGAAACCGAACTCAGGCCTCCTTTTTTTCTCTTTTGAAAGACATCTTTCAGATTTGCTTTTTGCCTCGTTTCTATTTATGGGTTCCTGTCATTTGCGTGAAGTCTGTCCTCTGCCAGTAGGACGATTAGCCTCGGTCGTATCACACCTTTGGCGAAAGCTGTGCACTTGATTTGTACATTTCCTTCATTGCTTTCCTAACTCCCATCTCTACTTTTGTCCCAAAGGGCTGAGCTGCCGGTTGTCACTTATTTTTTTATTGCATTTTCCGTGATGGTGTGAGCAGTGACTTGAAATGCGTCTAGAATTGTTGTTACTTAAAACAGTGTTATAAGTAGTCAGAGTATTATAAGTGTACGGCACGTATCTTAATTGCTTCTTAGAAGCGGAGAGAGTCTGAGTGCTTCTGAACATGTGGTTCAACAAATCTGAGTGCAAGCCCTTGCACCTGGGTTGTGGCAACCCCCCACTACCAATACAAGGATTGAGCACAGCTCTGCCAAAAGGAACTTGGAGGTACTGGTGGATGTGAAGCTGGACAAGAGCCAGGAATGCGCCCTCGCTGCCCAGAAAGCCAACCATATCCTGAGCTGCATCAAAAGCAGCATGGCCAACAGGGCAAGGGAGGTGATCCTGCCTGTCTGCTCTGTGCTGGTGAGGACTCACCTGCAGTACTGTGTCCAAATGTGGAGTCCTCAGTACAGGAGAGACGTGGAACTGTTCAAGCACGTCCAGAGGAGGGCAATAAAAATGCTCCAAGGGATGGAACACCTCTCCTATGAGGACTGGCTGAGAGATCATTGGCTGTTCAGTCTGGAGAAGAGAAGGTTCCTTGGTGACCTGATAATGACCTTTCTGTATCTACAGAGGAGCTATAAGAAAGAAGGGGACAGACTCTTCAGTACTATCTGTTGTGATATGATATGGGAAATGATTACCAACTAGAAAGGGGTAGATTTAGAATGAATATAAGGAAAAATTTTTTTACAGTAAGGGTGATGAGGCACTGGAATAGGCTGCCCAGGGATGTGGTGGATACCCTGTCCCTGGAGGCATTCAAGATAAGGCTGGACCAGGTTCTGAGCATCTGATCTAGCTGTAGACGTGTCTTCCACTGTAGGGGAGTTGGACTATATAACCTTTAAAGATCCCGTGTATGTTTTTTGTGTGTTCTAAAGAGACTCCATTGCCTAATTGTGGCCGTTTTAAAAGATTTGTTGCCAAAAGCAGGCCATATTCTGAAAATGTTAGCAAAGTGAAGGAGAGCAGCACAGGATTAGGAGATAAAGAAGAATAAGGATTCCTTTTTTAATATGCTTATTCAGATTTTCTTCATTGCTAGTGTCAGTCTTTTGACCTGGAGATTGTAACCCTTGATATATCCTGTCACATAGGAATGGAATTCTATGTTTTCAATCTTTTTCTATTCTAGGTAGTAATGTTCTAAAAATGTCATCAGGCACCCAGATAAAAGCAAAGGCTGCAGCACAGAAAAGCAAGACCTCCTCTCCTTTGCCATCTTCTCCGGAACCTGCAGTTAAGCCACAGCCAAAGCCCAGTGACAAGCTGAATCCCAAAACTATTGATCCAGTATGTATGGGTGGTGGGTCTTTTGTTTTATTTAAAATCATTATTTTGTTGGAAAAAAATTTCCATACTTGAAGATATGCATGCGAATAATTCTTCTGGTCCAATACTGATAATTTAAACTAAACTTTTGTTACTAATCATACATTACCTAAATTACAACCTAAATCACATTCTGGAATATTTGAGTAATAACATGTTTATTACTTTATTTTAAAAAGTTTTGATACAACTATGGCTTTAGAGGCAACTTTTTTTTTCTTTCTATGTACCTAAACATGATTTAGGACCAAAAGTCAAAGAGGTTTTTTATTGGTTTCTTTCATATAGCTGTAAATTTTGGCACCTGGTCCTTTAGGGGAACAGATCAGAATTATGGCTTTGATAACCCATGCCATGTTGTGCAATGAAACAAAGACTCTGATAGTATCTTGAAGATCGTCTAGATCTCGTGAAATCTAACAAACTAATTGTTAGTGAAAAGTCAAATTGTGCGCAGGATTTTATTAGTGTTGGCGTAGTTTCAAACACTAGAAAGACAGAAATTAAGATTTCCTGGTATTTCATGCTATATAGTTTGTGACAAGTTGTTTAATCTTGAAAGTAGCATTGAGCAATCATGCTAATAAATTATGTCATATTTCAAACTGATAAGAAGCATGTATATGATAAGAAAAAAATAACTTTGTGTAGGCTTTATTCACACTAAGCACTTTTCAGTGCTTAGTTTAGCAGATTTTCAGTGCCCATATGCCATCTGACTCAATGTTTGATATTATTCTACATCTTGCCAACTTGTAAATTTCATGTATACTCAGATCAGGCTGGAGTTGGAGCAGAACAACCTCCTGCATGTTACGTGCTGTTGTTGAGTAACCCCACAGCTATGTGTGAGTTCAATAGCACACAGCTGCTCACTCCTCCCAAGTGAGGTGGGTGAAGGAATTGCAGAGGGTAAAAGTGCAAGAACTTGTGAGTTAAGGTAAAGACTGTTTACTAGGTAAAACAAAAGCTGTGTGTGCAATAAAAGAAAAACAAGGAATTCATTTGCTGCTTCTCATCAGCAGACAGATCTTCAGCCACTTTCAGGTAAGCAGAGCTCATCACACATAATGATTTCTTGAGAAGACAAACACCATCATTCCAAAGTCCCCTCCTTCTTTATCCCAACTTTTATTGCCAAGCATCACACCATATGGTATGGGATGTTCTTTTGAGCAATTTGAGGTCAACTATTATGGCCATATCCCCTTCATGTGCACGCCAGCAACTTGCTTAGCAGGGCAGTGTAAGAGGCTGAAGTCTATGGCTGTGTGTAAGCACTGCCATGCAACAAGTAAAGCATCAGTGTGCTATCATCAGTATTTTCATCAAAAATCCAAAGCACTTAATCGTACCATCCTCTACAGAGAAAATTATCCTAGCCATGACACCTGCATGTAATGACAATTAGGAAAGTGAGATGTCCTTAATCTGTTAAGAGAGAACTCATAAGATTTCAGTCTTAAGATTTTCATGACAAAATAGGAAAATGGGAGCACTGCATCAGGAAAGCATGAATTCTACATTATTAGTTCATTTTTACAACTTTCTCTGCAGACAATTCTGTAAAGCCCTTCTTTTGATAAATGTATCAAATGTGTGTTTTCCATCCTATATCTGCAAATTTTTTTCAAAGTATTTTTACAATCATACACCTTAGCTCCCGTCTCAATAATTTGCAGTTTTAACATATTCAAACTTATAAACAAATAACACTTTTTTTTTCTTCTTTTTTTGTGTCCTTGCAGTTTGCTGCTCCTTCTAGAACGCCTTCTGCTTTTGCTGCTACGTATGCTAAAGGTGGCATTCCATGCAGGTATTTTAGTTCTGTTTGCTTCCTTTTTATTGTATGTGTTCGGGTTAGGTGGAATTACACAGATTGATAAATATCTATTCACAGCATTATACTCTTTTATTTAGGCAGTTTAATCTCTTTTCAAAGAAAGAAGCAATTTTCCGTATGTTTGATAATGGCTTCTTTTTGTTCTTTTTTTTGCAATGTTAAAAGTCTTTCCTGAAAGATGCTGATTTCTTCATAAAAAGGTGCTTTCCCTAATAACACACATAATAAAATGAGTGCCATTTTATTAAGCAAACATCTTGCAGTCTTTTTGTCTGCAGTAAGTAATATGGGCACATCTTCTTGATTATTTCAACTTTGTAATTTTCAGCAATATTAGATATTAACAAAACTACATGTAAGTGTTTTATGGTATTTGAATTCCCTTTGTCTATTACATATTCACATACGTAATAAGCACTTTTCTCCAGTGTTTTGTCAAGTGGATGCAGAATTAGTTAGATTAATAATTACTTATTAATCATGAGCTATATATATATATATATACACATATTAAAGAAATCATTTATGCAGGATCAACTGAAGAATTACAGTATAATTTTCTTTCAGTTTCAGCTGTTTTTTCTTATCAGTTAGTATTTGAGGGAAGTGTTTATTGACAGCTATTAAAATGAGTAGCTTTACAAAGGGAGCATCTTCTGTGCCTGTATGAAATGTGTCTATAATTCCTATAACTTCTTCTGATTTCTTTGTGGTAGGGATTAGAATTCTGAAAACTGCCATCTTGAAAGCTGCAATAATTGCACTTCTACGTGCTCTTACAGAGGGCAGTATATGTTGAGGTTGTGTATACAATGGCGTAATAGTCTTAAAAAACTGATGGCAATATTTCAATATGAGTAGTGTTAGAAATAAATCGTCTATTATTATATTTTAATTTGTTCCAACTTTAATTCTTTACATAGGTTAATGCATGGATCAGTAAAGCACAGACTGCACTGGGAGTGCCCTCTTGAAACAGTTCCTTTTGATCCTCTTCTTGTAACTCTGGCAGAGGTAAACTGTCTTCTTGGGAAGATAAGCATACAGTATTTATTCCATGTAGTGCTGAAATGTTACGTGAATGTACTCAGCTACATTTTTAAGTCAGCTTCTGTTATTTAACTGCTATTGTAGTTGGACTTTGTGATTTATGATTTATTCTTTGAAACAAAGGAAGTATAAAAATGTCTCAGACCTACATGTTCCTAAAAGCTAAATAATGCCAGTCTACTTCTTCATGATTTAATTAAAATAATTCTGGGAGGAACTAAGGTACTGGCAGTCTCCAAACCTAATTTCAAACACAAAGTTAAATAAGAAACTAAAAGCAAGCCCATTCCTTTCTGACCTAAGCATTTATCTGGGATGTGGACACTCTGTGGAGAAAAAAAGTAGGATTTCAGTTCCCTCAAACACACGCAAAGTGTTCATCTTTTTTTGATCATTTGTTTTTCCAGTACATACTTTTCACATACATTACAGTCTGGAATCCAAAAAAGTCATCCAGGGACTGTGAAAACATAACTCTTCTGTAGATAAGACCAATCTTGTAGTCACCATATCTACATAGGACTAAATTCACTGACTGGATTTGCCTGGGACTAAGAAAGAGTAGATATGTTAGAGAGCTATTGATTCTTTGTCTTGCACCTTTTGGAAGCGCTGAAATTCATAGTTCAATAGTCAGTTTTGCTGAATTCCAATTCAGTTTCAGTCAAAATACATTCATTGTTGGCTTTTGTGTGCCTTTGTAGTGATCTGTATGAATAAAATGGCTGAGCTGTCATAGGCTGTTTCTACTTATTTGGAGGTCCTGACAATGTTCACTGTGTAAAAAGAAGTGCCCACCTCCAAACATCAACTGAAATCTATTGTGGGTACTATGGAGAGTAATTTAAAACCAGTGGAGCTGTGTTAGATTTTTCTCTTACTTGTTTTCTGGTTATTGAAAAGACAGCTGCTGGGTTTCTGTGCTCTTTTTTCACTGCAAATGTTTCACTAGTTTTCTGCCACTAAATACGAGGGGGGGTAAAAAAAAAAAAATCTTTGTGTGAAAGAGGTACAGGCCTACATACAGTAACTTTTGCATAAAAGTCCTTTTTACTTTGACAGAAGGGATAAAAAGCAGTTGTTCCTTTCTGACCAGTATAGTTCACAGACATTCCTCTGTACTATGTTGTACTCCAGAGAGTTTTGCTTGTTTGTGTAGGTCGCTGAAGGATGGTTTTTCTTCTTTTGACCACATGCTGCAATCTCTAATACAGATATGTGTGCTTTAGCAACAGATATATCCTTTTTCTTTGGAGTCACCAGAGTCAAGTGTTGTGGAACTAGATGCTAGTGATGGGACTAGAGGGAATGGCCTCAAGTTGTGCAAGGAAGATTCAGGCTGGACAAGGAAGTACCACTTTTCCTAAAGAGTGGTCAGACACTGGAATGAGCCTCCACCAGGGAGGTGGTGGAATCACTGGTGGTGGAGGTGTTAAAGGTATGTTTAGATGTTGTACTGAGGGACATGGTTTAGTGATAGGTGGATGATTGGACTGGGTGATCTTGTAGGTCTTTTCCAACCTTGGTGATTCTATGATTCTCATATGCATTTCAGTTACAACATTTTAAGAACTGTTAACATCTGAAGAGGAGGAATGCTTTGACATTTCCTTTTTTCATTATAATTATCCATAACCCTAGCTAATGTAACGATAAATGCGAAGAAAAGTAGTGTTTTAAATATTAAGAATGGATGACACTGTTGTGATTTCTTTCATCAGAAACCTATGAAGAAATGGAAATCAAAATTGTTTTTATGCTTGTGCTTTAGTATTACCTAAACTATCTCCCTCATCACATTCCAGCAGCTTTATGTAGATACTTTTCTGGCCCAGGCAGTGAGGTTGTCTCTTCCAAGATGCTTCTACCTCCTATTATCACACAATCACAGACTGTTTGAGGTGGGAGGGGAGCAATGGATCCATCTGTCCAACTCCTGCTCAAGCAGGGGCACTGAGAGCAGGTTGTTCCAGTGCTGCATCATCTATATCTATACAGTGAAGTGCTTCTACTGGTTTTCAAATAGAACCTCTTCTGTTCCAGTTTCTGCCTACTGCCTCTTATCCTGGCATTGGGTACCACTTAAGATAGCGTGGCTCTGTCGTCTTTTCTTCTGATGTTATACTTAATGTTAATATACAGTGAATCTTTGACCAATAATACATGCTATTAACTGTAGCTAAAGTCACTTTAGGTCTTCTAAGAATCACTTAAGACACACATGTCCAACTCTTGGGCCCCATGTGGCCCAGCACAGCTCGCACTGTGGCCAGCCTCTGTGCCGTGCTCTGCCCCATCTGTTGCCATCTGTCATGCGTCAAAAAAGTGTAAGGGAATATTAGTTTAGTGGGAAGGTCCAGTTTCTACTGCCTTACCACCAACATCCACCTCTGAAATTGTGGGCCAGCATAATGAGTTAGGAGACATTTCTTTCAGAGCAGGCCTTGTAATATATTTACTGAGAGATTTTGGACTTACCTTCCTTCAAGGCATTCTGAACTATTTGGATTGACTTTGTTTTGTCTATATATGGATTTGGGAAGAAATATAGGCACATTTAACATTATTGAAACTTTCTCAACATTATTAAAGGCTAGAAACATTAATATAGCATAGTATCTATTTGTAAAAGCTTAGCGGCTAATCGCAGGAGATTGCGTCTAAATCTGAAGTGTATTTAGTGTACCATAGATTATCATCAACAGTGTGATAGATAATCAGTTTTAAACCTTTTGTTGATCTTAGTTTTTATAGTTACCTATATTGTGCTTCTTAAATCATCAGCGTAGTTCGGCATAGGAACTGTCACAACTGTACACTCATGCTTGCTACTCAGGCTTCAAATTGCTCTTGGAGATGGCTCTTCACAGAAGTGAGAACTTGCTGGATAGCTTTCCGTATACTATAAATGCTGATTCTTTAGGACTTTATATTAATAGTATCAGGTGCTGCTATATTATTTTGTATATGTGTGTTGTGAGCACTAGTTTGTATTCAGCAATATAAAGCAGTGGATTTTTTTGAGCTCTGTGCTCATCAAAAAGCTAGATTTTTATCTCTTACATGAATTAACCTTTAAGTTGAGCTGGATGTGTTTGCACTTTTAGATCCATACTTGAGAGTCACTGAATTAGTCAGACTTCCTTACAGGTGGAAAGTTCAGCTAAGGAATTATTAGGGGTCTGATGATTTACTGACTTACAGTAACTTACAGTTACTTAGCTGCAGCAGTGATTTAATATTCATTACGTATTCCTTGTTAAGCTACAAATTGGCAC
Source organism: Chrysolophus pictus (assembly GCA_037305975.1). Taxonomy (NCBI): domain Eukaryota; kingdom Metazoa; phylum Chordata; class Aves; order Galliformes; family Phasianidae; genus Chrysolophus; species Chrysolophus pictus. The sequence continues at coordinate 16,336,613 of CM074579.1, forward strand.
TTAGGACAAGGAAGGGAAGTGTTCTAAAACGTCAGTTTACCAGTAAGTATATCTTGCTCAGATAAGAGTAAAAATGAATACTTGTTCTGAAGGTAATCCACCAACTTCAATCATCTGATTATTATTTTTAAGAAATCTTAATACTGTCCAGAAATCCATAGGGATTTCCTCTCCCTGAAGTACAGGGGTACAAAAAGTACAAGGCACTTTGTTGAGCTAGCCCTTAAGGAAGTGGAGCTAGACAATTACTTCACATACTTAGTGAAAGTTGCCTTTAGTGTGCTATGAAAAAAATGAACCCTTGCATTTTACAATGTAATCTGTTTAAGTTGCAAATAATATTTCAAAACCAGCTAAACTAGCCAAAATTTCCATATATGTGGAAGAGCAACGTGAAGATCTTGTGTGCGTTGATGATCCTTGAGGTCCCTTTCAGCCCAAGTCATTCTATGAAGACAGTCAAGAATACTGCCACTTCTAATTCTTTAGTCAAAGCATTTTGGAAGAGCTAGGTAGTTGTACCTTATCATTGAGCTATTGTCCACATACAAGACTGCATTGAACAAAATACTTCGATTCATTTGTGGGTTTGGAGGTTCTTTTATAAACAACTGATTATATTTTGGGTATATAAAACCCACCTGTTAAATTAAGAGTGCCCTTGCTAATAGATTGAATTAATACAGTGGAAATACGATTCTTTAAATAAGTTATAGAAAATAAACACTGTTTATAATGTTCACACTCCTATATTTCATCAGCATCGTTTGTAGCCAGATATGTTTCTGGAGTCTTAATAGAAGTTGAACATAGTGCATTCTGTAGAGCGGGCTTTTATTTTCATAGAATCGTAGAATGGCCTTTGTTAAAAAGAACCTCAAAGATCATCTAGTTTCAAACCCCCTGCCGTGGGTAGGATTGCCAATCACTAGACCAGGCTGCTCACTGCCACATCCAGCCTGGCCTTGAATGCCTCCAGAGCATTCAATTCCTTTGAAAGATTAAACAAGCTGTCAATACCTAAAGTAGCTTGCAGCTTCTGTTAAGGAAAGAAGAAAGACTTCCATCATACAACTTTAGTCTTTGAGTTCTGCTGCTTAGGTCATCATGCATATTTGTACCATTCACCAGTTTTTGCAGTTGCTGTGGGTGCTGTCCTTCCTTCCACTGTTCACTTTCTATTTAATTTTCCCTCATGGTATGGAAATTATTTACAGATATAACCTAACCTTCTGTTGATGGCCTTGTTGAAAAATTCCTCCTGGTAGGTAGATTAAAGATAATGAAGTACAAATAATGATTAAAATATCAATAGTCATAACATAAGTTTTAATATTCATTGTTTCAAAAGAAAAATGAATATTTTGTGATCGGAGTTGTACTCAGTGGATCCACATGGTGGAGTTAGTGTATTTTATGTTTTGAATTGATGTAAGAGAATCTAAACACTGTCTTTCCATTATGTGGAACTTTTTTAATGATGTTTTGTTTAAAAGAATAACTTTTAAGAGAGTATATTTTACGTTTGCACCAGGGTCTGAGAGAGACAAAGCATCCCTATACGTTTGTTTCAAAAGAGGGTTTTAAAGAATTACTTCTGGTTGAAGGTGCTACTGAAAAAGCCATTCCCCTGTTGCCTCGTCTAGTTCCTGTGTTAAAGGCTGCATTGGTATGTCTTACTCTTCTTGCAGAGATTTTCATAGATACTTTTTTATTTTTATTTATTTTTTTAGAATTAGAAGAATTATTTTTGTCTGTTCTTCCAGTCACTGTTATTAATCTGATAGTGGGAGCAGTAGAGATGACAAAGCACAGTGGAAGTAGGTAAAAGCGTGACGGTTGCTGACAGGTGACAAAGCTGTAGTTGGCAGGGCTAAATTCATTGAGCCAGAAAGTCATTGGTTCCTGTGTTTCTCTAACAAAGATTATTATTGCTATGAATTAATTAAGAATTACTCTGAGTTCATTACATTTTCAACTGTTGGTTCCCAATTTTGATATATCCACATTTTTAAAAAGTTCTTCCTAATAAGCTGTGCAGCACTGTACACAGATACATTTCAAAAGTGAAATATTAGATATAGTTTTGCTTGCTGAATGTATTTATTTGCATATCGAGCATAAATTAGCAGCTTCCTTTTTTGTTTTTTGTTTAATTATGTGCAGTAATTTCACAGACAAATTGTGGAGGCTTTTGTTTTCTACTTTCTATTAAAAAAATGCATTTAATTATTAAATCTAGACAATATTCAGTTGCATTATATTTCTGAACTGTTTATAACATTATAAAAATAAGTGGTTTTCCAGTAGTTTTAGTTTATTAAATGTACAATAATAAAAATGCAATCATAAAATAGAGACTGCATTTTTGAAGAGTTTGTGCGCTTGTCTGAATATTTGACAGGATTTGTTTTCCTTCCCTCAAAGGCCCATTCAGATGATGAAGTATTTGAAAGGGGATTAGATGCTTTAGTTCAACTGAGTGCTGTTGTTGGCCCATCTCTTAACGACCATCTTAAGCATCTGCTTACAAATGTAAGTTTTAATGCTTTAGTAAGAGATTATATGTATTTTTGTGGTACTTTTGTTGAGAGGTTTACTGTAATATCTGCACAGACAACATTGGAAGACTCAGCAGTTCCATGAAAAGCATTAGTTCATATATTTCTCTGTGCAAGTCCATCATTCCTGAAGAGCATAGCGACTTCAAAAGTTCGAACTGTGCAAAACCTGTTGTTAATGTAAATTTGAGAATAATTGAAGTGTTTTCTGTTTTAAAAAGAATCCAACTTTTTGAGCCTGAGGTGAAATAGATGTTATGTTTTGAAACAGTATTTATGTTTATTGCTAAATGAGTTTTGCACTTCAAATGTGAACGTTTTCAAAAATCTGTGAAAGTATCAATAATTATCACAGGAAAATATTTCTACTTCTTTCAGATGGGAATTCTGCACATGGAAGTTTTATTAAGTAAACTTCAAGTTGAATTGGGGAATGTATTTTTATACTGAATCCTTTTGTAGACTTCCTCTGTAGACTTCCCTCCTCTATCAGACAGACATGGTTTAATTTAGCTTTCTTCCAAATAGAATTTTTACAGCAAATTAAAAGGAAGAGAGACTCTGCAATAATTTTTTTAAAGTATTTTCACTATAGTAAATCCCTTTCGGTACACATGAAAAGCATGCTAACTTTTCATGTGGATAGCACTTCAAGAATGACTTTGTATTGATTGATTCCTCTTCCAAATCTGTTTGCTAGAAGAAAAAATTTTAAACTGTTTGGCTAACAGATGAGAAACGTAAGTAAAGTAAAGTTCACCAGTTAACATTTCACTCCTTCTGCCTTAACTGAGATCCATACTTTGACATCAGCTACAAGTTATAAAATGACGTTTCTTTTGGCTCACATTTGCCAGAGAAAAGAGAATGGGCTACAAACCTCCTTATTTTACTTTTCCAATAGCTTTCAAGGAGATTAATGGACAAGAAATTTAGAGAAAAAATCACTGTTGCTTTACAAATGTTGGAGCAATATGGTGGAAAGGTGAGTTGATCACACAGTACTATGTAAACTGCACACTTTAATGCATCTTTGCCAAGACAACTTCCATATCTGGCTATCAGATTAATAACCCTGTTCGGAGAAGTACTTATTTTAACATGTCACAGTTATTCGTATTGTATGAAACAGGATTTTTTTTAAATTAAACTGTGGCAATTCTAGTCCACTGTAAAAAAAAAAAAAAAAAAAAAAAAAAAATTGTTTTAGTCCTTTTGAGGTATTAAGCGATGATAGAAATGACCTTAAATCTACACTGTGTGAAGCATATTCTGCTGGTTAGCTTCTGTTGTTTCCCATTTTTTATTTCTCTCTTTTATTTGTCTTCACCATTATTTTAATATCAGAGCAGGAAACACAGGAGAGTGTTTCAGTAAAATATTCCAGGGTATTGATAGCAACATCAGAAACTGAGTGGCCATGCTCAAACAGTGCATCAATCCTTATTCGAAAAACTCTTTTGCAGAGCCAGCATCCATCCATGTGGATCCCTACCAAACTTATTTGCTTGGAAGATTTTATTCTTCTTGGTGGGAAGTTTATGCATCCTTTGTGGTTAAATAAGTCACTCTCTGTTCTTTCTTTTGAATTCTTCACTTTTCTGGAAAGTCTTTTTCCAGGGTTTAGAATAGGTGTGGAGTGGGTTAGTATCCAGGATGCTTTATATGAGTCCTTATCCAAGTTAGGCACCGCAGCATTGACGAAGTAGATTTTCATGATGAGTTAAGCACAAGGGCTTCTTGTACAGACCATAGAGTAGGGTAGATACCTGTGAAGAGTGATCCATGTATTCACCAAATGTTAAATGCAAATTGCTCCTGGCCCCTTTTGACACCTGACTCAGGCTGAATATTTGCCTTCCTTCAGTGCACCTGGGATGAAGGCTTTGTGTTCCTTTCCCTGAGCCTACGTGCTTTCCTCAGCACTCTTTTAGCTCTTGCTAAAAGAAACAATTTGCTGTTATTGATGATGCCTGCCCATTCCCTAATAGCTTAGTAGTTAGGTCACTTACTCAGAAAATCAGATGCTCACGTTTTAGCCCATCTTGATTAACTCAGAGGTTAAGATCCTCAGTTGCTACACATTAAAAAAAAAAAAAAAAATAGTAAAGTACAGAGGAGTATTATAGTGCTAAACATTCTGTTCACAACTTTTCGTGTGCTATTCATTGTTCATCTAGAAGGAGAGAAGAAAAAGTGAGAAAACATTGGCTCGGATGTTCATCTAGAATTGAAAGTATTTGTTCTAATGACCCCACGAGCAGTTGCATGTATGATACTGAATGACCGTTGATAAAGAACAGAAATAATGTGGAGGGTAGGAACCCTAAATGTAGGTCTTAGTGTTTCTGAGACTTTTTTTCTTAATAAGTAACCATATAATCAATAGGCAGCAGCTCATTTGTAGGGCTACTCATATTCATTTAAAGGCGATAGGAATGTTCATATTGCAGACTGTCCGATCATCACAAAGCAGCATGAAAGTTCCTGATTTGTGTTCAGTGAGATGAGAAGAGGAAAATTACACTTCATTTTGATGTTCTGAGAATTTAAGTCTAGATAATAGAGCTGATCCAGTAAATCATTAAGCCACTTCTAATTATTATTTCTGTCCAGTAATTTATTGTTGCCAGATTACTGTGTGGTCTTTCTGCATATTTTTTAAAAATTCTTTAAGCGGAAAAGACAAAAAACCTGGAAAGAAGCACCTAAGTTGTGATCACAGTCAATGACATTACATAGTACAACTAATGAATCTATCAGCTATTAGAAAATGAGTTACAATGTATATGATCAGTACTTCTACTGGAAATCTCTTCCAGAATATCATTCTCCTTCATTAGTTATCACAATGCTGCTATTTTTTCAGTCCACTATTTTCAACTCTTTTGAAAGTAAATTTCTTAGTAAATAATACATTTTAATTTTCTACTATTTTGTTTCATAGCAGTAAAGACAACTAAAAGTTTTGAATTATACAGTTTATAGACATGATGTGAATACTCTCAAATGTTGTGCTAGTGTGCCTTACTTTGTTTAAATGCATTCTATTTTCATCATCAGGCAACGGTGACTATCATCAAATCTAAAATTCCAACCTATTGTTCTGTATTCCCCTGAACAAAAAATCCATAGTGATTTGTGAGTTCAAGTCTGAAGATAAACTGCCTGTGAACATCACTTTGTGGTATGCTATATTCTCTTAAATTAATCACAATTCTTCTTCAGTATAATGGAGAGTGGGAAAAGTCCCATAAGTTTGTGAATATATGATTATGAAAGACTCTATTAATTCTCTGTTGGCTGCTATTTATGTATGCATTGTGCTTACAAAGACATTGGATATTATTTCAAAAGCAGAGTAGATATAAATTCATATTTTGTTATAAATTACAACTTCCATTAATATATCTGCATAATATGTTTTGTATATTTGTGGAACACAGAATAGTTCGGCTTCAATTACTTAAATGGCAATTAACTTTGTGTTAAATTACATACACTTTTGAAACATTTAACTTATTCTGTGCCATAGGCACACATGGACACAGTTCTGGTTCATCAGGACTTAGTGGATTAGACACAGAATTGTAAGAGCCCACCTAGACTTTTTCGTGAGTCAGCTTTTGAAGGTATGAAGCTGAACATACCATACACGTAGCAAACAGGGAACTTGCTCAGGGTCTGCCCAGCATATTGTTGTCAGAAGCCAGAGCAGCATTTGTCCATTACTGTAATTGAGTTTGATTGCGAAATGTTGTTCAGCAGGTCTTATTAAATAATAGTTGATCATGTGAAAACAATTTCAGAATATTAAGAATATTACTGCTGGCTGGCTAAATTAAATTTAATTCAGAACAGTTCTAAGTCAATATATATGTATTTAAGCTTTTTCAAATAAATAAATTTTGTTGGCAGAAATCTTATATCTTAAGAAATAGAACTATTTCTTTAACAATACAAAAAATGCTCATGCTGTTTGTTTTTCTTTGTTTACTTTATTTCTTATATTTTTTTTTTACAAAATGTGCACACTTAGTTTACACAAACACTCTACAGCAAATTTCAGGTGTACATGTATTGTACTACTCTTATCCTACACTGGTGATAGCAGAGCAGCCTTCAGCATGCCTCTAACATCCCATCTCTACACCAGAATAGATACCTGATTTTTTTCTTGCAAAAGAATGTTTACAACATTCTTTCTACATCATTAATCCCATTTCACATTTTCTGCAGCAATGTTACAATGAAGATCGGCCTATCTCTGAAAGCATTTCACCTATTGGGAGGTATTGGCATAAAACTCTGGACAATATATCTTAAAAATTACATGTATTGGAAGGGGCATTAGTATATTTTAGGTACATACATTTTTATCTAGGTTCATAATTAGGTTTCTCCAATCTTAATGAAGAAATTATTCTAAAAAATTTAATGCACTTATCACATGTATATAATATTATATAGTTGAAGCTTCATTTTTTCATCCTGAATCTTAAAGATACTACAAAAATGCTGACACAGATGTTAGCTCGTCTAGTAGTCATTAGATGTTACTGCCTAGTGATATTCATTCTGCACTGAAAAGGGATGAAAATTTTAAAATAACTTTTTTTTTTTTTTACTTTATTAAAGGCAACAAGACACATACTCATGGGAACAGTGGTAAGAACTAGCTAAGTTTTCTTTATAAAAAAATTCAAATTCAGAAGATTCTTAATTTTGAGCAAAGAACTTGGTTTATGTGTCCAAGAAGAATTAGAAGTACAGTATGTAAAACATCTTGATATTTCTGTCATGATAAATTAAATGCAGATTTATTAGATAAGCATGCTTGATAGAAGCTTACCAGTATTTGTTAGGGAACAGAACTACTGAAACAGTCATAATTTAAATGCGTTTGTTGTTTAACACTTCTTCCTCTCAAGTTACTTATTTTACTAGGTTTGGGAGGTGTTTCTGAAGAGGACAGAAGCAAGTCAAATGTGAAAGGCAGTTGCTGCAAGCTGTGCACTGGACATCAATGATTGCACTTTGAGTTAAAGTATTAATTAAAAATGTGAAGACTACACCATACAAACATGGAAGAAAAAAAACCATGGTAATGCATCTCCGTAAATTAGAAGCTGAGACTTAATAAGTATGCTCAAACATCCCGAGCTGAATCCAGTACAAATGTGTAACAAAACTAAGAGTATTTAATTTCCTTGTTTGATTAAATCTGTTTTATCTAAGGTTTGGAATGATAATAAAGATGCATGTCAGGTTCTGTTTTGAGGGGTTTGAAATAAAACACTGACTTCTCAGAACAATCTTGCGAAGTAGCCACTGCTGAAGTACTAAAATGTATAATTTTGAAAGATATAGGGAGAAAACTTCTTTAATTAAAAAAAGAAGACTTATTTGCATATTGCATGTCTCAGTATAAAGCTGAGTAACTTTATTTATGGTAAAGTGGGAAATCCATCTTTTAGATTATGTTGCAGAATTGCTTATATTTGTCCATTAGTTGTTGACCTAATGCCTTCATTAAATCACATTTTCAAAGAGCTGCATGGACCGCATTATATTTTCATCCTGTGAAAAACAAACACACAAAACAAACATGAAAATCATACACCATTACAAATATAGTTGGCAAATATCTGTAGTGAAATTAGGTGGGACAAACTGTACACATGTAATGAGAAGACCTGTTTTTCAGCTTGTTTGGAGAAATTGTTAGCAGAAAAAAAGTGTTTAATGGATATACTCCCAATTTTGGAATTGCAGAGATTGGAAGGGACCTCAGGAGATTGTTGAGTCCAACCCTGCTGCTAAATCAGGTACCCTACACTAGATCGCACAGGTAGAAGTCCAACTGGGACTTCAGTATCTTTATATAATCCACAGCCTCTCAGGGTAATCTGTTCTAATGCTCTATCACCCTTACCATAAGGAAGTTCTTCTGCCTGTTAGTAAGAAACTTCCTGTCATAGTTTTATGATTTTTGGTTGTCAGTATTCCACATCATAACATCATGTAGTGCACATTAAAGTGTTAATGCTCCAGTTCCAGGCACTTGTCCGGAAGAGAAGAACTACATACCCCAGAACAACTTGTGTTCAGAGAGGAGATACAACCCCTGGCAAGGTCACCTGATGTCCCTTTCTTTTTTCAGCTCTCCTGTCTCCTGCTCGACCTGAACTGCGCATCTCACCTCAGCATTATGGTGAGGCCTTTCCACCTTTCGGACACACTCTCTCATTATATTTATTAGTTTCAATTCTAGTTATATTGTATTGTAGTGTGTTATCTTGCATTCTGATACCATATTTAGTAAATCAGTTTGTTTTCTCCTCAGATTGTTGCTGCTGTTTTTAATTATTCAGGTTCCCCTGTTTCCCCTTTCCAGAGGTGCAGATCTGTGGGTTCCTCTGCCCCCGCTAGTCACGAAATTGGGTTGAACCAGCCTGTAAACCATTGACACTTCCTATGTTCAAGTTTTAGGCCATTAGTCCTTGTTGTATTGCTACACACCACTGAGAAGAGCTTGGCCTCATTCATTTGCCTCCCACCTCCCTTTTGATACTTATAAAAATTAATCAGATCCCTTCTTAGTCTTCTTTTCCCAAGGCCAAACAGACCCAGGTCAATCAGCCTTTCCTCATACGGGAGGTGCTCCAGGCCCTTTATCATCTTTGTGGCCCTCTACTGGACTCCTACTGTCTTTTTTGAACTGGGGAGTCCAGAACTGGACACAGTATTCAAAATGTGGTCTCATCAGGGCAGAGTAGAGGGGGAGGACAATTTATCAATTGCTGGTCTTCACTTTAATGATTTTTTTTTATTTTTTAATTTATTTATCTGAATATATATATATATACCACTTTGCTGCAGAGACTAGCACAGCAGTTAGTGGAGCTTATCAAAAGAGCTTTAAACTAGCTACAACAGGGGAAGGGGACAAAACAGGGCTCACAAGAGATGAGCCTAGGCATCACCCCTAGCTGGGGGTGAGGCAGATGATAGAGGTCTACACCAATGCACACAGCATGGGCAACAAGCAGGAAGAGTTGGAAGCAATTGTGCATCAACCCTAGTTGCTATTATGGAAACATGGTGGGACCACTCTTGTGACTGGAGTGCTATAATGGATGGCTACAAGCTCTTCAGAAGGGATAGACGAGGAAGAAATTGTGGCAGTGTGGCTCTTTATATTAAAGACCATTTTAATGTTGAAGAGCTTGGGGTTGGGATTGATAAAGTTGCGTGTCTATGGGTAAGGATCAGGGGGAAGGTCTGTAGGGGCAACATCTTGGCGGCAGTCTGTTATAGACCACCTAATCAGGATGAGGCAATGGAACAGGCATTCTGTGAGTAACTTGCAGAAGTCGTGTGATCGCCAGCACTCATTCTCGTGGAAGACTTCAACTTCCTCCTAGATGCTGGAATTATAATACAGCACAGAGAAGGCAGTCTAAGAGGTTTCTAGAGTGTGTGGAAGAAAGCTTCCTTACGCACCTGGTAAGGTGCAGGGTGGTGCCCTGCTAGACCTGCTCTTCACTAACAGAGAAGGACTGGTGGGAGATGTGAAGGTTGGGGACTGTCTTGGGCAGAGCAACCGTGAAATTGTAGAATTCTCTATTCTTGGTGATGTCAGAAGGGTGACTAGCAAAACTGCTATTTTGAACTTCAAGAAGGTGGACTTTGACCTGTTCAGGACGTTTGTAGCACGGGTCCCTTGGGAGTCGCTCCTTAAGGGTGAAGGGGTCCAGGAAGCCCGGATGCTCCTCAAGGTGGAAATCTTAAAGGCACAAGAACATACTGTTTCTGAATGCCATAGGCTCGTAAGGCGAGCCATAGGGGAAGAAGACTGGTGTAGATGAACCGGGAACTATTGTTGAGACTCCAGAAGAAAAAGAGAGTCTATGTCCTCTGGAAGAAGGGACAGGCTACTTGAGGAGATTACAAGGAAGTTGCTAAGGTATGCAGGGAGAAAGTTAGGAGGGCAAAAGCCCAACTTGAACTCAGATTTGCCACTGCAGTAAAGGAGAATTAAGAAATCTTTTTACAAATATATCACTGGTAAGAGAAGAACTATCCTTTACTTGATGCAGCAGGGACCACTTAGGATAAGGAGAAAGCTGAGGTCCTCAACGCCTTCTTTACATCTGCCCTTAATAGGCAGATCAGTTATCCTCAGGGCATTTTACGCCCTAATCTGGAAGTCTGAGATGCTACGCAGAATACACCCCCAGTGATTCAGGTGGAGACAGTTAGAAAACTCCTCTTCCATCTGGACTGTCACAAGCCCATGGGACCAGATGGGCTTCATCCTAGGGTGCTGAGGGAGCTGGCAGGGGTGATTGCCAAGCCTCTCTCGGCCATCTACCAGTGCTCCTGGTTATCTGGAGAGGTCCCAGAGGATTGGAGGCTTGCCCATGTGACTGCCATCTACATGAAGGGCCATAACAAGTATCCAGGCAACTACAGGCCTGTCAGTCTGACCTCAGTACCAGGAAAAGTTATGGAGCAAGTTGTCTTGGGTGAGATCACATGGCACGTGTGTAGCATCCAGAGGATCAGGCCCAGCCAACATGGGTTCATGAAACACAGGTCATGCTTGACCAACTTCATCTCCTTCTACGACTGGGTAACCAGACTGGTAGACAAGGGAAAGGCTGTTGATGTAGTCTACCTAGACTTCAGCAAAGCCTTTGACACAGTCTCTCACATTTTCTTCTGGGGAAACTGGCTGCCCATGGCATGGACAGGTATACCCTTCTTCGGGTTAGGAACTGGCTAGAGGGCCGTGCCAATGGGTAGTGGTCAATGGAGTTAAGTCCAGCTAGCAACCTGTTAGAAGTGGTGGCCCCTAGGGGTCTGTACTGGGGCTCATCTTGTTTAATATCTTTATTGATGACCTAGATGAAGGGATTGAGTGTACCCTCAGTGAGTTTGCAGATGACACCAAGCTGGGAGGTAGTGTCAATCTGCCTGAGGGTAGGGAGACCCTTCAGAGGAATCTAGATAAGCTGGATCACTGGGCTGAGGTGAACGGGATGAGGTTCAACAAGGCCAAGTACTGGGTCCCCCATGCAGCGCTGTAGGATTGGGGATCAACGGCTGAGTGACTGTGAAGAGTAAAGGGACCTGGGAGTGTTGGTTGATGCTTTGGAATGGCCTGCCCAGGAAGGTGGTGGAGTCACCATCCCTGGCAGTGTTCAAGAGACGGCTGGATGAGGAACTACGAGATATGGGTTAGTAGTTTGTGGTAGCAATGGAAGTGGCAGGATGGTTGGACTAGATGATCTTGTACATCGTTTACAACCTTGTGATTTTATGTTTCACTTAATACTTAGCTAGTAAATAATCTACCCACCTTTAATTGAAATGAGTAAGACTTGACTGTTTTAGGAAGTCTCACTAAAGCAGTGCAAGAAAAAAAAAATAAAACAACAAAACAACAGCTCTCAGATTATCATAGTGTTCTCTTCAGCTGATATTCAGGCATTCCAGTAACACGTGACTAGTTAGAAATTAAAGTTAAAATTATTCACAATTCAGTCCAGTGGCTGATGTGTTTTATGGAAAACAACAACTTTGAGTAATTTTCTCAAATTATGTTAGTAATTTATGTTATCTGTTCCTCAAAATGCTGCTATATGATGTAATGCCCAACTTAGGCCACTTCCCATTACACCAAGCAGCCAAAGGACAGAGGAAAAAGAACTGGATAGGATCGAGAGGAAACACTTCTGCTGTCCCTACTTTTTCCATGAGGAAAGATAGGTTCTTATACTTGGTGACCAGACAAGACCATACTCAGTGAAGACTAAATGCTCTGAAGTTCCTTCCATAACGCCTTAATATTTACTTAGTGAAGGTAGAGGCCATCCTTTGCACAGGGACTATGAATTCAGAGTCCTGAACTAGATATATTCCCTAGACTGTACAGCGTTACCACAATGATAGTTGTGCCAAACAAGTACTCAGCACAAAGACGGGATTTTAAAAGAGACAGTTATGTATGTGTTTAAGAACACAGAGGCTTGATCTATGAATAAATAAATAAATAAGTCACAGCAATTAAAAGTGGTGCTTCTGTGTTAGTTCTTGCTTTTTAAGCATGCCACACTGTAAGATACTCACTAGAAGTTATCTTAGCTTTAAAGTTTGGTTGAGTGTGTTTTGCAGAGCTTGTTTCCTTGCACTGTTTTGACTCTCATCTTGCAGTCTGGAATAGAATGTAGGGAATGGTGAATATTTCTTATACGCCTCTAGCATATTTTCATATGCACTAGATGCAGCTCTGGCTGCCATGTTCATCAATGGGCATTCCCATTCCAACGTTTGAGGTAGAATCATTTCTTATGCAAAATGAGCAGGGAATGTTTTAAGCAGACTTGCTCTAATATCAGCTTGTATACCAAAGATGGCTTGTAGATGAGGAAACAAAGATAGACATCAAAGTCTAGAGAACTGCAGGCATGCTATGACCCTGTCCTGACTCAGCAACAAAAGATTCTAGTAAGAAAAAGATAGTAGAACTAGCAGTACCCTATGCAGAATGCCAAGGATAGCTAAAAGTGTGGACTGGTTTTCTCAGCAGGAAAAATTGAACTAAAGTGAGTATTTTGCAGCTTGGAAAAGAGAGATGGAAAGAAGGGTGATAATGATATATGCTGTTTTTCCATAGCACAGAAGCATACAGAAGGACTATTAAAAAAAAAAAAAAAAAGACTATAAAAACACTGCATGTCAGGATCAAAACAGATGAGTTTCACTATAGAAAGCATTACAGAATTATTTAGTTTTGTTTTAGGCACTGTTATACACTCATGAAGGATGATACTTCTCACTCTGGAGTATGCAAATCACTGCATGCTAAGAAAGGAAGTTTAACATTATCTTTCTAGATCAGTTTCGTACCTACTAATTTATTAAACATTTTCTTACAGTGTATTTTAAAAGGAAGAGGCCACTACTGTCCTTTGGAAGAAGTGTAATCCTGAAAAAATTGAAGCCACATTAACAGGGCACAGCTCCTGAAGGAATTTTTTTGAAGGACTCAGGCTGAATTAAAAACCCAAATCTCATTTCTGAAACTAAATCCTGACACAAATATGAATTAAACACTTTGCAGCACAGAGCTGTTAAAGGAAAGGTCTTAGCAAGTCTAAAGACAGAAAATGTGGGCAGCAACATATATTTTGTATGTCATCATTTGGATTCCACATCAAGCAGAGCAACAAGATGACCTGCTCTCTAAGATGAGAGAATGGTGTCTGTCACGTTGTGAGAGAGATGCCCTAGAAATCACTTATTTTGAACACTCAGAAGAGCTAAATAAGAAATCTACTAACAGAAGTGAGAAACTGAATCCCTTTGGCAAAGGAGAACAGGCAACTCTTTACTGAAGGTACTAATTTTCTTTGTAAATGAAGCAATCCGCCTATTACTATAATCAGTATATTCCAGTAAGTCTTTCATGTAACTTCTAGAACTCTGTAGACCTCAGCTGGGAGATGAACCTCATCTGTTTCAGATGATCAGTGTTAGCAGAGCAAATACCTGTCATTCATATTGAGTAAGACTGACAAGCTAGAACCACCATCAGTGTGATACAACACTGCTGACAGATAGGACACTACCCAGTACCCATTGCTAAGGATACACAGGACAACCAAATTAGAACTGTTTTTTTTGTTTGTTTGTTTGATATGCTGAAGTCAAAAGACTCAATAATTGACCACTAAGTGGTTGTGACCTCTCTGTATTTTGCTACTTTTAAATCACAAGAGCAATCCCAAGGATATATAAAACAATACACAAATTCTCGCATGTATGTGCTATTTTCAGTTCTGCTTTCCATATTCCAAATCACTATAAATTTATCACTCACTAACTGCGCTGTTCTTTCCTGTCTCTCATCTACTGTTCACTTCATTGTGTCAGAATACAATGCACGCAAGAAGCAAAGCACACAGTCCATACTGCTGATCTCTTGACAGCTTCACACTAATCAGCCATCCTGGGAAGGCTGACATTGCATCCAAACACAACTACAATTCCTTATATTTTTCACTGCAACAAATAGCATTGGTTTTGATTTGCCTTATCAATTTGCATAGTGTAATAAAGCCCACTTTATCACAAGATGTAATGCAACATTTTGCAGTATGTAACAACATAACCTCTTACCACACCAATAGTTGGTACCATTATTTTGTATTTTCTTTTTCTTGCATTCTTCACCTCATGTACTAATGGTATCTCCTTAAAATTCTGAAAATGCATCTTTCCTCACATTGGCTCCTGGTGTGAAAGCAAGTCAGTTCCCAAGGGCAGAGGAGTGAAAACAGGCTGTAGTTCTTGCTGCATGTTTACTTTCAATCCTGGCTCAAAATGCAGGGAGCTGCTTTCAGCAGTTGAAGGAAATTAGCAGCCACCTAGACAATGTAAACACTTGTAACTGCTAATCACAATCTGTTCTTACTGGCTTGCCTTAAGAAAAAAAAAAAAAAAAAAAAAAAAAAAACTTGCCTGCTGTTAACTCCTGCCATTCAACGATTTGCAAGCTGCTTCCACTCTCCCTAAAACTTACTGCTCAGGGAACACTCTTATGTATGATAATTTTTCAAGTAATATATGGCTGTGACTGTATGCTGATTTTATCAGGAGTGTTACCCAGCACTGTCAGAAGACATAAATATTTAACTGAATGCAAAAAAAGAAACCTTTTCACTGTTAAGTATGAATGAAATGTTATTCTGCTGTCACTTCAAAAAATAAAATAAAATCAGTGTATAATAGCAGTAGCCAGCTGATATGGATTCAACATATCACTGGTTGCTTACCTTCTGGCAGCTCTCAATGAATTCATCTATGGTAACTACTCCATCTTTGTTTTTATCCATTTTCTGTTCAGAAAGAACAGAAATGTATGATTACACTCCTGAAATCTACTTTAAAAAGTCATTTTTAATATTCATTTCATTTACATGTTGGCCTAGGGAACAGCTAGGCCAAAATGCTATAACGATGTAGGAAATAATACACTAGCTTGAAGAGCTTGTTGAAAAGGCGACATGTGGTGAGTAGATCTGAGAGACAAGTGCCTTGGGATGAACCACAGAGGAGAACAACAAAATTGATCGGATATGCAAAACTATTTAAACAATGAAAATATCTTTCTACAGCTGCAAATGGAGCAGTCTTTTTAGTTCCCTTTGTTACCTGACCCACCTGAAAAAATGTTTCCACATGTTGTCTAGGTGTGTCCTCCTTGAGAACAGGATAAGTGCATTTCCCCATCATATCATATATTGCTTTCATGATATCAAGCATTTCCTGAAGAGAAAAAATGTGCAATTCAGGGTGCATTATATATTGTGCTTTGATTCAAAAAACATAATTAATTTCTATGATCAGCATTTTAGAGAAAAAAATTACATTGTTATTTAGTGATTGAACAGCTTCAAGAATGTACTGAATATCCCTAGGAATTCTAGCACATTGGCTTGGCTTTCATTCCTTGTTCAATATATACAGATGGATGTTTCTGATTTTAAATACTTTAAGTGATTCAGAATACGTGCACATTCACTGTGGGAAGAATCTCCTAAAATCTAATGTATAAATAAACAGAAAAAGAATTCCATAGCAGGAGGTTAACACACAAGACCTTCATACCACTGCGTTTTCAAGAGAAAGAAGAAATACCCACACACAAACTTGCACACTTGCAATGAGTTTTCCATTTTTATCAAAAGCTTTGGATTTTGTTAATAGCAGGAGTTACAAAAAACATAAGAATAACTATAGATGTAAGTCATCTGCTATACTCTGTACATACATGTTTCTGTACATAAGTTTGCGATATTTTTTTTCTTTTTCAATTTTGATATATGCCTTAAAATGAGAAAAAAATAGCACATTTAGTTTCATAATATGTTATACATTATTCCTTGACAGGTCTGATTTGACAGAGGTTCTTCTGACCCCATTCTTCTTTCAAAGCAAGACTTCTGTATACAATCTTCAGTTTCAGTATCAGTATAAAAAGTAGACCTTACCTCTTTAGTTATGTATCCATCCTTATTTATATCATACAAATTAAAAGCCCAGTTCAGTTTCTCCTGTACTGTCCCTCGGAGTAAAATTGAGAGACCCATAACAAAATCCTAAAGGGACAAATGGTCTTGGTAAGTTTGGAATGGAACAGTATTTCACAAACACTCAGAAATGCAGACAAATACATCAGAATCACAGAAATCTTGAGAAGTGTGTTATTTCTTTCACTTGACAGTAAGTGTTAAGGATTGCTGGTTATTCAAAAAATTAAAAGTCTAGGCAGTGTATACTACACTAGTAATTAACAAGTAAATTGAGCAATTTTCTATAAAATAAGCCACTGTTTTCTGTTAGTGTATTCATCCTCTGAAATGCCTCATGTAAGAAGTCTTTGTTGAACTAATTCCAAGTAAAAACAAACCCCATGGTGTAATGACTCAGAACAAAGCTTAAGCAGGAGTTAGATTAATCTGAGCACAGGAGACCAATTTTGGAATAGCTATCCACTGAGGAACATTACATTCTTGTTGTATGTATACCTCATTGGAAGTAGAATATATAGTTCTCAAAACTCTTAGCTGGATCTTGTGCAGTCAGCATTAAAAACTAAATGTGCGTTACCTCAATACATAAATCTTTCATTGGCAATCCAATAGGAAATGGCAGTTATTTTACATCCATGTGCCATCTCAGTGGTTCTGTTACCCACCAATACTCTATTGCTTTACATCTATTCCACAGAAGTAAAAAAGAAAACTGCTGAAACTATATGCATGTACTGTTTGGCTATGGATAACTGACAAATTAACATTAGTCAGGATTACTCAGACTATGCCCTTGATCAGCAGACAAGCAATTCTGAAAACTGATATACTTACGTAACACCAGGGCTAGAACGAGATTTTTACTTCACAGTTGTAATGCTGTAATGTGATAGAAAGTACAGCAATAATAGCAGAGTGGTACAATCTGAGGCTACAGTAAATGAGAACAAGCCCCATAGATGCAGAAACAAAGGAAGAAAAACTGCTTAACTTTGGAAGGACTCAGGTAAGCAGTGATCTCCAGAAAGATACCCTCACCTCCACTGCCAGCCCTTAAATGAGGTCTGGGAATGGATCCTGGCTGCACCCCTATCAGTCACTTATTTATGCACCTGAGCTCCCCTGGGTTGGGCCTGCATTCTCACCAGGTGCTCAATCACTGTTCAGGTGGTGACTGCATTTCCACTACAACAGTTAATATTCTTTCAATAACACAAACCTTATTTACATTGCATGAACATCATCCATACTAGAACAGATAGCAATCAGACTGCACTGTAATCTGTCTTCTGCATTTCTTAGCTAATTTACTGCATTTTTAAAAACTGGCTTTTTTTCCCTAAGCTTTTCCTCCACTTGTTTCTCTTTGATAAACTTGTATACCCATACATCTGTAAAATCATCCCTATAATGTGTCAAACACAATTATTCAATAGCTTATATTTAAATGTGCATTTTTACATTATTGTTAAAGACATACAGGAATTCTTTAGAGTAATACTAAAGCAGAAACTGCAAAAGCTGAATGATTCCGTATTATTTTTGGCAAAGTGTGCATTTCCTTAAGACAGGAACAATAGAAAAGAATGCGTACCCAGTGGAGTAAAGCAAACACAGACATCACAGCGTTAGATGCTCTGGTAAGAAGAGCTCTTTTGACAGTTTCAGTCATTAATAATTCCAGTAGTATGCTCTGTCATAAATTTCTGTGTTACTAGTACATGTGCCCTTTGGGGTAAATTAATATATGAGTCTTGAAAAGAGTTTTGGTCAACTTATCTTGTCTACATCTCAATGACTAATTGAGGGTCATAGAGTCAAATCTCCAAACAGCTCTTTAACAGCGTGCTATAAAGTATTAAAATGTCCAAGAAATTTAGAACAGATTTGATCACATTACAGCATTAGCAATTAACCTTTTTGATTCAGTACTATTCGTATTTTTCTGCACTATTTTACTTCCTTCCTGATGCCATGTTTCTTGAATTCTTCTGCAGAAGTCTCCAATAACTTTATTTTCTTAAAATAATATGTTTCACAACTCTTGACACCAGCAACATTTGCATTTCTTCTGATGCTTAGAGTTGTGAGGCACTGGAACCGGCTGCCTAGAGAAGTAATGGATGCCCCATTCCTGGAGGTTGGATGGGGCTCTGGGCAGCCTGATCTAGTGTGTGGAACCCCCGCCCACAGCAAGGAGGTTGAACTAGTTTGACTTTAAGCCAACCCAAGCCATTTGATGATTCTTAAATAATATCTATTTTCCTTTTCCTTATTATTTCTCTTCCTATCTTTGAGGCACCCACTCATTCACTAGTCCTGACAACTCATAACCTTCCAGGTATATGCTCTAAGCTTTGCAAGAGTGGCTCACATCCTTCCCTATTGCATCAGTGCATTTGGGAATTGTACCCACATCAATCCAGGCACACTGCCTTTGTATAAGACTTCTCTGGAGTTCTCCAGTTCAGGAACTATAAAAAGGACTCATCATGAAAGGAGGTTGTGATGAGCTGAATAAGGACCAGTTAGGACAGGATATCTTTTCTACATATTTAATTTCATACAATTTAAGAATTTAATAGTAAAACCATTTAGAAATGGACAATCAGATTCAGTGGTCATAGACTGAATCCACACAACGTTTTGGGCTACATCTTCAAACAGAGAAAGGCTCTAGATGGTGGAAGGAGTGGTGCATGCCAGGAGTGGTGCAGCTACAGTGTTAAGCTAGTGATGCAATAGAATGCTACAATGGAGCAATAGTATTTAGGGCGCAAATAAGCTCAGATGGAGTCTGCCATGGAAGCACACCAAGTGTGAGTTCTTTGATATTTGCCTTTATTCCTTTTCACAGCTCCTTATTTCCAATCGTCCAGCTTCCTACTGAGCCTCTCAGTACTTGTGAAGACTTTGATTAAAGGGGGTCTAACAGGGAATGTTAGTTACAGACATAATGGGGCACAGATGCAGTTAAGACAGCAAAGGTCACCAATGAACTGCAGGAACTGCTATTGAGAGGAACTGTATTTACGTGCAGCTGCTTTACACTGTCTGGTATCAGAACTCTTGTGAGATCCCCACTGCCATGTGAAAAATTGGCTGCTTACATATATGGCATCAGCAAGGCTTTTATGTCTTTAACAGAGAACCAGACTTGAAGACATTCAAGCTCAGTAAATCCCAAGTTGCTGTCTTGGAGACAATGCCAGTTCATTACTGTTGTTATTAATTAAATGCCAAAGTTGCATTTGGTCTTAAGACATAAAAGAACACATAAAAAGGCAGCATAATTCTGGACTCTCCACTAGAAATGAGTTAGCAAGCTAATTAATTAATTAATTAATGCAAAATTCTGAGGGAACAGTTGAGGAATGAAGTGATCAGGAACTCTCCAACAACTTTACGAAGGGATAATTAATCATTTTAGGAGCAACAGATACAGATTACAGATTAAACATTGTTTAACATCTCCATTGCATTTGGCACAGCTTTTGTACTTCATGGCTGAGAATTAGTGGGGTTACTGAGTGACTTTTCCTTTTATCAAGATCACATTTAGAGCTTTAATCTGCATCTACAATAAACTCAGGGCACTGAATTGAATGTTTGCTTGTTTATTGCTTATATTAAAACAAAACTACTTTGCATAACTAATGAAAAAACTACATTAATCTCTAAATTGACACAATTACAGTATAAAGAAGGATAGTTTCAAGCAGCTGGTTCCATGAGTTTCTTTTTATATTATGTAAAATGCTGCAGCATAAGAGTCTGACTCTTCAGAACTGTACAGATTTAAGGATGTGCAAAATTTCACATACATAGCAATCTCACTAAGGAGCCTTGTTCAATGAAGGTTTGTTTTTAATCAGTGTAAGTTCTGCTTAAGTCCAGTACTTTGTTAGTGATTAAAAATGTGATGAACAAAAATCGAAAAGCTAGAACAAATTCTCTTTCTTCTTTCCTGCAATTCTAGCTACCACAGTGTCATTAGAAAAAAGGAAAGTGCAACAGACAAAAAAAAAAAATCCTACATGTTATATCTGTAGTTCTTCCAATACCATTTCAAATTTTCCTGTCCTTTTCACACAGAAGAGAGTCAAAGAGCGTTTTTTCTTCACAGATCACAGACCATTATACTAAACTGCATTTAGTCCTACACTGTGATGTAAAAAGAAGTCTGGAATGAATCATTATTTGTTCACCAAATTTTTAAATCACACCACTGTTTCTTTACTTTTTGTGCCAATGGATTTTCTGCATCTTTTTTTTGTATGTGTTCTTTTGGGTGGGTTGTTTTTTTTTTTTGGCTAATGGAAATTAACTAGAGCGTGGATTGGTACAGAAAAGATATGGTTGCATCTGAGATAAAAAGGATCAGGAAAAAAAAATAATGTGATTTTTCCTATTTCATGAAACCCACAATTCACAGCTACTTTCACATGGTTAGAAAAAATCAAAACATTTTTAACATTAGAGGGATGCTTTTAGAGTGGTTATTGTACTGTTTGTAAGTATGAAGCTGCTACATGGCACAACAACACTGAAGCAGGGTCTTTTGACTGCACTAGAATTACAATGGACTTACAATTAGCGCAAATGAGATCAAAGTCTGGGTCACTTTATTCAAATTGATACTGAACCACAGTACACTGGAAAATGTCTGTTCTGGCAATGATAAAAAATGCCGCTTCTTTTATTTTCCTATTTTCCTCTAGTCCAAAGCCTCTTTTGTACATGGACCTGCACTTTGAGATATTCAAATCCACTTTAAAAAGGCTTTACATCTACCTCATTTCTTAAGGTTTTCTCTTTGAGAAACAAATGTGAACAAATTGTCCAGGAAGGTTACAAAAGCTTCTTTTGTTCTCATTTTCCCTAATGAAAACACCAGAAATGTTTCTTAAATATTGATGCTAAAAATACTTTCCAGCACTGCTGCTGCTGTTACTGATGTTATCAGGATTCCTTGTAGAATTAGCCTGCATACAGAAGACGTGAAAAAAAGCTCCATTTCTGCTTCCAGTGTTACATGGAGCCCATTGATTTCAGCTACCTGGAAGAAGGCAGATGGGGTTTGTGTTTTTTAAATAAATGCAAATAATCCCCCACAAAATGCTCCAGTTATGTTCCCAGCTGAGGTTTAGATTTGTGATCACAGTGCATCTGCTTGGCAAGGATTCCTCCATATTACATCAATAATAAAACCATAAAAACTTTTAAAAAAGATTTTCCTTCAAATAATAAAAACATATATAGAGCATTTAAACAAATTTCCAGCAGTTAAATTTAATTCCAAACCAATCTCAGGTTGTAAGGATACCATCTGTCCACTGAAAAACAAGCAAAACATTTAATTCTATAGCTTAAAGTAAGGGGTCCTTTTCAGCACAACCTGCTTTCATTTAACTGCTGCAGGGAGTTGTCTTTTTTGTCATGGTTTTGTGTCAGTGACGTCAGCCTTTGCAGGTGGTGACAGCAGGGAAAGACAGAATTTTTAAAAACAGATTGGGCAGGTAAACGGAGGAAGAATTAGTTTTAAACATCTGTGCTTTTAAATACTATATATATGTTTGTAGAACTCCTCCTGGAAATAATAGAGTGTATAAGGAATCCTATTTTGTCTGAATCATCCTCTCAGCTTTAGCTGGATCAGAGTATTTCTCATCTTGAAAGAACGGGAAAAGATAAGGATTCTGTTATGCAACTATTGAATAAGTTGACTTACCTTGTAATGGGCAAATTTACAAAAAATGTTACATACCATGGTTTGAGTTTCATTTCTAGGATACACGACCGTAAAATAATGATTTTGTTACCATGTCAGAAAAACTTGAGTCTTTTTATGTGATCCATATAATAAAACCAATCACATTCAGCTTCACTGCAAAGAATATTAAAGCATTAAAGAAAATGCAGAGAAAGATATAACAGTATCACTCACCTCAAAACTTACAGATCCATTGTGATCAGTGTCAAATGCATTAAACAGAAAATGTGCATAAGTTGTGGAATCTACAATTTAAAACAATAAAAACATGTCACAATAAGCACATCGTCTTCATAGTAAGCACATCTTATTCAGTGAAAATAATTACAGGAAGATATATTTTGACACCAACTAAAATTAAAATTTCAAATCACTTTAAACTTTTTAGGGGGGGCAGGATGAACGGGGTAAATTAGATTAAGTATATGTGCAACTAGACCTGAAAGGAAATTCTGAAAATATAGGCTAGAATATCTTTATTCATTTTCATTACCATTGCTGCGTGCAAATGATTAATCACTGAGATTTGAACAAGTGGTTAAGAAGTCATGTTATTGTACTCTGGAACAGTCTGCATCAATGAGAATGCTACTTTATCAGTTAAATGACCATGATGGGAGATCTTTCTCATGTGCTAAAGAAGAAAAATGTGTTCATTTGTCACTTTAAGTGAGGGAAGCAGGCACTGCCATCTGTGCACTTGGCGTATGGCTTTTACTCTGACAACAGGCAGATTGCTTCAGTTGAAGATGAGCGGGTCAGAAGCTGCTGCTGCTCTGGGTCTCTGCACAACAAACTGGCACAGGGAAATGCAGAAGATGAGATTTCAGAGTCGCTTCAGTGGCATCTGCCATCCATCTGGCTGTTCACTACTTGTCAAGAGCCACAGGTGAGAGACCCATAGCTGGAATGCTGCTCAATTTCCATTTTACAACAACTAGATGCTTAAAAACCATGAACATGAGTGGCTGTGACTAACTGAAGAGATCAATAATTTTCTGAAAGATGGCTGAACGAGTAATGCCTTCACTAATTGTTTACTTTTCAAGTCTTTTTCACTTCTTATCAAGTCATTTTGGAAACACTATACAGCATCCAACATATGGTTTTGTAAGGATGCATCTTTCCATTTCCACCAGATTCCTTCCAAGAGACACAAACTGGTCCAAGAGTAATATATTTTAAAACGAAACTCAAAACTATGCCTCACAGATTCAGACCAAGTAAGCAATGTCTCTAATCTTCAATATGTTGATTTAATAAAATATAACTGTAATAAGAACGAACCTTGCAGCTTTCAAACCTTGTGTCTGTTAACACATTTCAGAGAATTTCCTCCCAAAAATTTAGAAATTCTGTGGAGATATTTGATCGCTCATCCATGATGCCAGCCATCAGTGTAGTTGCTTAAACATGACTTAGCAGGTGAATTTCCACTTTAACTGAAAAATGTAAACTTCTTTACTAAAGTTTATGTTTAGAAATTTAATTCTCACATTTTCTAAAATCTACTGAGACATCTGTTGTACAACAATACAGTATACAAGTCATCTTCAGAAAAAAAAAAAAACCACATTATAGAGACATAATTACTGTAAAATGAATTTTAAATACCGTCCAATTCTCTTGGCACTCATTTCTTGAAAACGTGTGAAATATTCCTAATCATTTTCTGTGTATTTACATTTTGTTTGTGCATGTAATTTTAGTCTGAAATTTTGTCTTCAAAAGCACTGCAGGATGAGGTACTCTGGTGTTTTAATTACATCTACTTAATGTGATCCCCATACGCAATTTGAACATTAATCACTTTAGACAAAAGCTTTACTTCTTAAGTCAGATGCGTTTTCATTTCAAGGATCTGATATAACTAGTAGGTTAAATTGATATTTTGACAGGTTGAGGCAGGAACATATATTAAATCAGAATTCTTTTGAAATACATCGTTAAAACATTTTAAATATCAGACCAAAAAATGGTAATCATTATATATCGAAGAGTAAGCCTTAGAAAACCATGAACATAATCCATTCTTTTCTTAACTGACGAGCAGTTAACTGTAATTGCTCAGTGTGTGGATTCCTATTTGTGACCTGCATGTCTGAAGAATAAATGCCAGTGCTTTTTTCCCAGACAACCTGTTGTGTGAATGCAGGGAAGCTACTGGGGCCTAGTCATTCACCAGTATAGCACTGGCTTTCTCATTTTCTAGAAAGTTCATTTTCTACTTTTCAGGCATGGAAAACTTTTCAGAAAGTTATACTGCCTTTTGAAATACATTGATTTTACTACAATTCTGTATCATCTTCTTTGATATTCTTGTAGATCCTGTGTCCCTAGTCCTGGGTAGTTCTTGACATTACTTGATAAAGTTGCTGGATGACATTGGCAGATCATGATTTGATAATTGCTTGCTCTAAGGCTTAAAATGTTACTCAATCATTCCTTTTGCTCAGGTGATATGTACAAGTTTTAATTATAAATTCTGTTGTGTCAATTTTTTGATTATGTGAATATTTGTGGCACACATCTACATGTATAATGGTTTAACATGGAGACATATGAATACATTGCCTTTGCTGTTGTGATTTCAAACATTTTTCTTTTTAATATTCATATGCAAAAGCAGTATTTTGAGTTCAGCTGAAATTCAGAGGCCTTTCCTAAAATGCTGTTAGCATGCACAGCAACATCTACTGCAGATGAATTTCTGGATTTGATATTTTCCTACCATGCTAAAATTGTAATACACAGGGTTTCTTTAAAAATAATTTTGACTCAGTTTGCACAAAATTTGCTGTGCAGGTAACAGGAAAGGTAGTGTATTAGCACCTCTGAAGCTTTGAATTTGATTTTGGGGATAAGTTCACTTCATGGACTCAAAACTGAAAAGAAGCTAAAGATTTATAGTAGTCTATTGGATCCTGGTTTTCTTAGAGATTCTTTTTACTGTGTCTTCCCAAAGTTAAATAAAGAGAAAGAAAAAAGCATATTTTCATTCCAAAAAATACAGTACCATTGTAAGCTCTGAATATTGTTGGCACTGCTGCCGACAAGCCACAGGATTTGCAGAGCTCGCTGCAGGACCAAGGCCAGGCAGGCTCATGCTGCATGTGCTCCTCTTGACCTGCCTGCAGCTCTGTCTTTGTTTTCCCCAGCACAGCTGTGACAACTGCTTCTCTGATCAGCCAGGTTTCTGAGGCTGATTGGTATTGCTTTTGTGGTACAACTCTAGAAACACAGTTATTCTAGGCTGCAATGCTGGCTTAGGTAGGATGGGAGGGGACTAGGCACAGGCTGGAACTGGAGAACCTACAGCCATAATGGACTCACCTGGAGCCAGGTGAAGAAAAACAGATGTGGAGCTGGACAAGAGAGGTATTAGGGGTAGCAAGAAACAAGGAAATAGTAAAAGATGCCATATAATAAATTTAGAAGTAACATAGAGCTGAGAACCAGAAAGGCACACAAATGATCTGAAGTGAATCCTAGAACAAAGAATGAAAAAGCACCAACAAAAATATCATATTCCTTGTGGGAGAATTTCTGCATGCTGACTCCTCCCTTCCTCCCACAAATGATGTCACTCCATCATCCCACAGGAGCAGTGGACAGGTGAGCAGAAGACAAGGAAATGGGGTAGAAACTAAGAAGTGTCTATGTAGCAATTTTAATTTTAATTGCATTAATATTCTTACTGTTTCTTTGTAACAATTAGCTCTGGACTAACAAAGGTTATACTTTTGAGACTGCACTTATTCGAACAATAAATCAACTTGTGTAAAAGTTGTTCTTTCTTTTTGCTCATGAACTTTTTTGAGTGTAACAATAAGATTTTTTTATTCTTATAATTTTAAGTGCAGTAAAGATGTAGTAAACCACATACAGAGTAGTTGTTTTCACCAGCCAGAGTGGTTAGAAAATGCTATATCTGAAACTGTAATTATTAGCCTGGCTTAAAAGCTTAGATGCAGAAATAATCAGCAAGCAGGTCAACTCTTCTAGCCTCTTGTTCTTCTCTATTGATTGTGCCTACTTGCTGAGGATTCCAGTGATGGTAATCCTCACTGAATGCTGCTCTTTACCTTGTAGGTTTTTATTTAAAATGAAACTAATTGGGAAAGCTTTTGTTCCTACCAATTAAGTTGAGGGATTTTCTGATTTTTTTTTTTTACATGCATGAAAAAAAAGAGCTTTGAAGAGCTATGAACTGTTCTATGCTAGCATGCAAATCTCAAGAGCTGTGGGAAAAGATGAAGAGGCAGGACTGAAGAGCTGTAGGAAAATAGGAAGAGAGAGGACTGAATGGTAAAGGTAAGCAGAAGAGGGGAAAACTATTCAAACTAAAAAATAATCTGAGTTTTGAGGCAAAAGAAAAAGTGAAATGTTTTGTGTTGCCTTTATTGTACTGAAAGATAATGAAGAAATAGAAATTAATGAAGGCCCTGGAAACCATTGCACTGAAGTTAAGCATAGCAGAAACAGCCTTTGTTTATGTAAAGAAACTCCATGAAAGTCAAGGGAGTTCTCGCACTAATACTAGATTTTAATTTGACCCACAAGTCTAGTACCTCCTACAGATTTCAATCCTACTGTGAAAGGTTTTGTGGAGTAAAAGAGAATGGAAAAGAATGCATAGGAAGTTCGAAAGGACATAACCTACTTCAAAGATACCCAAATACAGGTGGTATCATCGTAACAGCAGACTGCCTTCATGTAGATGTTGCATTTCCTTCAGAAACTTACATTTTTAAATGTGTCCAATAAATACCCCAAAAGTTTAGACAGAGCCTGAGACAACAGTCTCTTAATTTGAATAGGGTTTTTTGTCACACTTATAAGTGAACAAACTTATGCACTGCTGTACCAATGAGGGCTGCCAAGTACTCACCTCCCTGTGGAAAGAACTGAGAGTAAATCTCTTTGAAGGTCTCTTCATTGACAACACCACTGGGACATTCCTGGAGAAAGTCAGAGACAATAAATAAATAATGTGGAATCTGTTTCAGGTGAGCCCTGTGTTAAAAGACCACGTAGAACATGTGTGAACCTGAGAGTTTAACAAGCTACAAGAGCTTGATTTCACTCTAACAATATTAATGCATTAAACGTGCATCACTTTGAAATGCCTTCCCAAAGAGTTCCCACTGGACATTTTTTTTTTTCGGTGCCATTTCTTCTCAACTTCAGCATATAGAACTGAGTGACAGCATGAGCAACAGCCACTGTGCTGCAGTGCAACATTACTGCTGGTCATGGGCAAGCAGTACCTGTGTGGCACAGAAACCAAGCAGGAAGCTAAACTGCATTTGCAGTTCAGTATCACAATCAAAATATGCAGTCTACATACAACTCTGACGAGTTATAGTTAATGTATTCAAAAAACTCCACCTCAGAAGGTCTTTCTCAAGCCTTGCAGATCCTTCTGCCTCTTTACATCTTGTTTATAAACTGAAATATGTAAGGAAGAACGAGCAGAATCTGTCACAGCAGGGTGTAATCAGAGAAAACAAAGCGAAACAAAGGGGAAGAAAAGAGGATTAGAGCAGTGACTTTATAAAAATGAGCTATGTAAAGAGGTAGGAAAAACAAGGAAAACAATATCAGTTAGTAAGTCATACAGTAAAAATCAAAGGCAAGACTGTGGAGTCAAGTCCCAAACTTTCCAGACTGAGCAGATGATTTCAGATAACACACATAATTCCCTTTTGCCTTAATTCCTTCTTCAATACAGTGGGTGAAAAAAAAGCCTGGCAAGCTCTATAAGACAAAAGTATGTCTGGAAACAAAATAAGGGAAGAAAAGTCAAACAGTTAAGGTTTGTATATATATATTTGTCAATTGCTGTGCTATTCACACTCATATGTGATCCTATTCTGGAGCACTGGGGAAAGGAAATAGCTTCATATGAAGATAAAGAACAGTGTAACATCGTTTGCCAGTGTAATAACAGCTTATCCTTTGACAAATGACATTTCTATTAGATCAAATAAAGAACAACAAGATATTCATAGCTTTGACAGCTTATGTGAAGAAACAAATAGTGTCATCTCACTAATTGAGAGATGATGCACTGCCTGAAAAACCCATGTCAGATCTGTAGATATTGGATTATTTTGACTGATGTCACACTCAACCAAAATTCTGATTTATGTCACTTGCCCTCAGCCAAAATTAGACCTTCAGTTCCTGATCAGTGGGAACATGAAATACATAGTAAGAAACAATTCTGTTTATCAGAACAGGTAGACAAAGAGCAGGCATGGAGACATAAGTACAAAACGATTTGTGTATGGCCATGGAGGCTGTCACTGATGCAAGCAGAATGAAAGTGCAGGCAATGAACAACATCTTGAATTTATCTAGGTAGGTTCTCTGTATTTAGCTCTTCTCTTTGTCACAGCATTGCCAGTAACAGCTTAAATTTTCCATCCACGTAATGTAAAACCTGAAATATTGGCCAATTACCCTTAGAAAAAACAGTTAGTTTCAAACTTTTCTTTTTTTAGCTTGGAGCTTTCTTCTGAGACTCTGCAAGACTGCAAACAGCTTTTCCTTGAGCAATTTGAATCTAAATACATATCTAGTGAACATCATTTACCTCCAATAACATTCTTTTGCTGTCTCATAAATCTGGCATTATTGAATTTATCAAGAGATTTCTCCATTTCTGTAAAAGGCATTTAATATTGTAATTGTTAAGTATTCCCCATGGCTTTATATCAAGTTTTTGCTGACTTCTTCCACTGTACCAACTGTAATTTTTAAAAAATGTTTCTAATTTTTCATTTAACTCTTACGAAGCAATATAATTGAATAGTTTGAAAGAAAAATGTTAGACATTTAAACCATTTCCTATATTCTTTTTTTTTCCCCCTCCAGATGTATATATAATTTATTTCGTTACAGAAAATTGGTTTGACAGTCCTTTAAAATTGCATTAAATTGCATTATGTGTTCCTTCTGGAAGAAAAGTAAAGGAGCATAAATTCATCTTGAACTGTTCTTCCTGAGTCCTGTCCTCTCTCCTTTAAAGAGAAAATAAGATAGACTGACAGAGAGAATAGAGATAGAGAATAATAAATATGATTCTGCTTTTTGATGGTCTCTCCTGCTTGCTGTTTTACTGCTGGGAAATTACACCTCCAGCACATGGTCTTATGAACTACTCCAAAACCTGTAAATTATTTACAAGCTTCATGCTGTCTAAGCTGTCTTTTTTTTTTAAAGTATTTCTAAGAATATTGCATTGGGCAGATTTATCTCTACCACTTAATCAACACCCGTTTTAGACAAGAGACAAAAAAGAAGAAACAGTGAAGGGAAAAGGGAACAAAGCAGAAAAAAACACCAGGCTCATAAATTTGTCTATACAATAAATATTTTTTAATGCTGGATTAAGCTGTATTACCAACTTTGGCAATTTTAAATATATTTTACTTATAGGCTCTCGCATGTCAACTTTCCCATCAAATTTTGTTCTGCTTAATTTCAGATATATGTTCATGTCTATCAATTTAATTGTCTGACTAACGATATTTTCTCTTTTTGCATAGACTTCTATTCTGACTGAAAACTTAAAAGTACCATGAATGCATAATGTAATGAAAATCATTAAAACATAATTCTGAAATATCCTTTGAAGTTAATTCTAACAAAACCCACACAGCTCAAGCCCACAGTGACTTTTCATAGCCTGGTCTAGTTCTTTATTTTTCATTTGAATATAACAGGAGTTTGACAAAATCAGCATGAGAACATTAAAAATTGTCTTCATTTAACAACATAATCTAGGCCAAATTAATAATGAAATCCAGGCCAACATTCACATCATGAAGTATGATCAGAATTGCAATGCTCTACATCTGGAAAGAAATTGTTCCTTGCACCAGAACAAATTGTGAAGAGATTGGCAGAATGGCAGCACTGCCAAAAAGGACGTGGGGTGACAGCAGATGTCAAGTTGAGTACGAGTCAACAAAGCATTCTTACTGCAAATAAATCACCTCCCAAGCCATGGCCAGCTATTGTCTCTCCCTGCTTGTCAGAGTACAGAGCAGAGGCTAAGGGTCATCCCAGGGATGTGGAGAGTATGAGGAGGGATGGAAGGCATGTGGACAGGTGGAGAGGTTGGGGCCTGTTTCACATAGGTAGGTCAATGCTAAGGGATGAGCCAGCAGCAGCCTACCTGAAGAGCAGTAATATCCAAGCCCTTCGCTGGGGCAGACACTTTAACAAAATTCAGTGGCCGCAGCCTGAGTTTTGTGAGCTAACACTGGACAGATGAGAAAAATTATTCTATGCTTCTTGGTACACTGAATTCTGATATGTTTGAGATAACCCCTAATTTTAGGGAGAATCTGTGCTATTGATCAGCTTTGGAAAGTTGTTCCATTGCATGTATGGGGCAGAACTTTCCTATGCACTCCTTGCTTCTAAAGCTGCATCTCTGCAAATTCATTATCTGGGGTTTTTAGTACTGTATAAATTATTGGGAACAAGCCCACTGACACTTAGTTCATAAACTGCTCTTGTCTTGTTCCTTCTGTGAAATAAAATGTGTTCCAAAAGTAGCACATATAAGGAACAAAGGTACAAACTGTGCCTCTAAGGACAAGATAGGGACTTTGGTGAGAGATGTCTAACATGGTCTCATTATGCCTTGGAAGGAGAAAAACAGATAACCTCTCTCTGGAAAGGGCCCGTCACATCCTGACATGCAGGCTGACACATTGCCATTAACAGTACAGGCATACTAAAGGCTTTTGCTAAAATGGATGTGTATGTCAGCTGTTGTTCTTCAGTAGCTGAGTCAAACAGGTATTTGTAGCACAGATATGAGCCTTATAAATCTTAGCAACTGCCACATTCAAAACCTAACTCTGAATCTCTGATGCTCAACAGCTTCCACGTTTTGCCAGTTCACGTCAGAGCATAGTGTTCTGCTGCTCAGGTAATGGCTCTGTAGCCATGGGTCCTTATGGAAAAAAAAGCTGAAGTCCCTGCAGCTAGGAGGGTGAGCAGTGACAAAAGCACTAAGGTGAATGTGGGTGAATGAAAATAATAGAAAAAGTTATCTCAAACAAGCAGTGACACGTTTAAAAAATGCTTTTAAGTTTGTTGAAAAACTAACATGATTCTAATTGTGGGTAATTGGCTGAGCAGTGGAGTTATAGTGCATGAAGTTATGGTTGTAGAATAAAAATAAAAACTACAAGTGACAAAAAGCAACAATGGCATCACGATGATAATTTCCATGTCAAGGTTCCCAAGTGTTTAATTTTCCTTCCTACAGCTGCAAATCCACAACAGCTTGTTTCAAATGGCTCCTTGGAGTGCCTGCTGATTATTCTAATATCATTGTTTACCTTCAACACAGGATGTCCAAAGGTGTTTGTTTTTCCCCCAATGCACCAGCTCCTCTGGAGCTGTCCCTGCTCACTTCTGTTTATATTTTATATACATTTTGCTCCCAGCTGTATGCTGAATTCTGATAGCTCAAGCAGATCCACGAAGGAGGGTATTACATTTAATAAATGTATATAATTCAATATAAAGTACATTAATTTATATTCCATATATCACTACTGATTTTACTTGGGAATATCTCTATATTAAAAATGAGTTTACCAGTAGCAATCAGGCTAAGTTCAAGTTTTGACCGCTGCTAGAACTGCATGCTGTGAATAACCTTGTAATTTATTGTATTCTAAACAAAACAAAACAGGTAATTTTGTAACTCATTTCTCTATACTAAAAAATAAAACTAACTCAACCTTGATGTATTCATCAGGAATACATTTCTGTGCCAGCTTATTTTGAAGTGAGTAATAGTATGATTAGCACTGTGTCCTGAAAACATTCTTAGAATATAGGGTAGTTTTATATATATATATATATATTATATATATTTTTCCCCCCCAGTAAAAAGGCAGAACACATATCAGAAGTGATCTTACTGACAGAGGGGCTGGGTGGCACTGCTGGCATTCAGATCACATCATTTGGCAACACAGGAGAAACACCGAGAAGAGAAAGAAAAACTACAGCAGCTAAAAAAGAGACATAAACTTAGGAGTTCAAAGGAGATGATATAAACAAAATGCAGTTTGGGGTGAAAGAAGGGATTGATTTCCCAGTCTGAAATGTAGCTCAATAGATACATGTAGAAGAGATGCTATGCACCAGCTTGTGAAGCAACCTTAAGAAACTAATCTGGATAAGACTCTTTTCTTAAAATATTTGAAATGTGGCTGAATACAGCACTGGAAATTAAGGCAGGGAAAACTAACATGGGAAATGTTAGATAGGACAAAAGATCTTCTTTTCTCATTAATACAGTTTTAAAATTTCCCACATTTATGTCCCTTTTTTTCTATTCCTTTGCTCTAAATACTTCTAGAAGAGGTACTAACAGAAAAAATGTGGAGATAGGGGAGCAGCTGTTTTCATGGCACACTTAGATATCACTAAGAGGGCAATGAATTCATGGAGACTGATCTATAAGTATTGTCCATTAGGTGTTAGTAAAATTTCAAGGGGTTATTTCTTCTATGGATTAAAAGGAAAAGAATCCTGTCCTTCTAAACTGTTACAGACGGTCATTTCTCTGAAACTGCCTCTTTGAACAGAATCTTCTGAACCACTGCATTGTATTTGGGCTCCTCTTTTTGAAATTGGATGAATGGCATTTAATTTCCTTTGTATTGATTTATCATTCAACACTTCCACATCAAATGGGCGCTTTGAGGAAGTTTTCAGGAAATCAACGCATGTATGAGATAATTGCAGTGACTGCAGAAGAGACACCTACTTTGGTTCTTTGATCAGGCAATTATATTTTTCCCCCGCTTCTGTGTTCCTCTTGAGCTTTGCTATCTCTTGCTATAAAAGCTAGTTTGTCAAAGGTCTGGGTGTGGTGGGCAGGACAGCATTTCTAACTCCTCACAAAGGATGAATGTTGGTTTTATTCTTTATTCTATCTTTACACCTATCATTTTGAGGTATGGCCTGGTCTATAATATGACGGAACGAGCCCAGACCGTAGTCACCTTTCTTCTGAAAAGTTACTTAGGGAGCTGCTTTTAATTACCAAGAAACAAATGCATTTTTCTGACATCTGACAACAATTACTCTAGGGAACATAAGACTCCAGCACTTGCTGCTAACCTACAATAAACTATTTAAGTACAGGCTACTAATGGCATTAAGTAAGAAAGGCTCTCTCCCTTTCACACCACTGCCATGGAAGTGGCAGCAAACACAGCTCCTTACTCAAAATAGGAAGATGAGCATAGATAGGCTTCAATAGTAAAGAATTCTTACTCTACCCGACACTGCCTTCTTCTTCATGCCAGTTACCCATAAAATGAGCACCAGTTAATTTTCTGAGAGAGAGGATAACTCCTCAAGCAACTCAGAATCATAAATTTTTTACTCTGATCAATTTTTGCATGCCATTATGTAATTAAAATATTTTGCTAACTTTCCTAACATTTTAAAATTACATTCCATATTTATTTTAATTACTGAATTATTAGCACTGTACTGATAAACAAAGAACTTTCAAGTTAGTATGTATCTGTGAATGCACAGGGAATGGACTCAATTAAGGATTTTCTTTCCTAGTTCAGCTCAATTCATACTCCCCAATTATACTACATCTATTTAAAGTAGAACACATACAAAGTGTAGGACAAAGTGTACTTAAAACATCATTATAGTTAAAGGAATTTCATGCAATTTTTGTTCTATAAATGCTTCCTGGAGTAAAATGAAGATTAATTAGTACATTATTGAAGACTTTCCTGCCTTGTATGAGTGCTGAAAGAGCCAGTACATTGATACACATGAATATATTTGGAAAGTAGACATTTTAGAAGTCTAAACCACAGGGTAATTTTTGTTTGCTTGTTTTTTGTTTTTTTTTTTTAATTACTTTTCTTAATAACACTTCTTGAAATTACTCTTATGAAAATTTAATTCTAAGAAAAATTCTATGGCCACTATTAATATTCTTTTCATTTATGAGATATTATCCCCAGCACAAAACGAATTTATGTTATATGTATGAATGAGTATGTTTCTAATGACCTATCTCTAGCTTGAAGGATGTAAACTCATTTTCTCTAATGAATAACCTGTGCTCAGTGCAGTGACACTGCAAACCATTGGTGTTTTTCATTTCAGTTATCGCTTCTACTTTTCATGTTATTGAAAAAGGGACAGCTATTAACCTCCTGCGTATTGAAATTGAGACTACTGTATTTATTTTTTTGTTTGTTTTTTATTAGATTTCTCATCATAGTTTTCTGACCTGTAAACTGTAAAAATAAAATAAAATAAAATAAAGCCTTCAAAGCACATTTTCTTTATTGAAATAGTTCTTGTTTTACATTTTGGAAAATAATTGTGATGCAACCATATAGAAAAATGCTATATCATAAACAGAAAGCAATGAATAAAAATCCCTCCTTTCGATCTTTCTTCACTGTTCTAAACTGCAGTAGAATTTAGCTAATGACTCACAGAGGAAACATCACAGGTTATTGAATTATCTTTTATTTCACATATGCTGCAGTGGCAACAGCCTGTATCTCTAGAAATATCGGGGAAACCAATGGATTTGATAGCATCAAATCTCATCTGACTGATCAAATCAAATCAGTCTCCACTGACATCCATTGGTGAGATACATGTAAGAACTGTTCAAGCCTCATCTCATCAGGTAAAACTCAATGCTTCTTGTTTGAATTTACTGTAATAAGAATTATAATACTGCTTCCCAGTGGCACAGCAGATTTGTTCAAGGTTTTGAACCTTCCACTGAAAGATACTCTAACAATGAGAGCCTTCTTACCACCCCCTACTAACTATGTCATTTCAGAGGAAAACAAGCAGAAACGGAGGAGCTGGCCCACATCCAGCATCTGTGACTTCACACAGTAAATAACAATCAACACTTTGGCTTCATCGCCCATGCAGTGGGCTGGGTGCCAGCAGCACTTTTAATCAGCGCCGCTCTTCATTTAGCGATGCCCACTAACCACTGTAATTTTTAGTCTCCTATTATTAGCACTGGCACTAAAGCAACAGTAAACAACATGACTAAAGACTTGAACTTAAAAACTCACCCCAAAGCCTGACAGATCAAAACTTTATGGATGAGTCCCTGGCACCTGAGAGGTGCTTACTGCTTCTGTCCTTGTTTGTCACTACAGGAGGGCATTTTACAATCCTGACTTCACAAATAGGAAGGCACTATAATTAAATTATATGTAGCAGAACCCATGCTGTAAACACTTGACAAAGACAAGGTACTTAGACTCTTGGGAAAAACTGTATGGAGGCAAGCACTGCCTTTCATATACTTCTATGTGAGTGTTTTCGATCACATCCCTTCAAACCAGTTATGTTCTCAGGTGAGCACAGGAAAAAACCTCTTGCCAGCAATGCTAATTTCTCATGTTGCTCGGCCTTAAACCCTCTCAAAAGATATCCTTGAAAAGGATGGAGAACCACCAGTTCCTACCAGCAGTATCAGCATATATATCAATACCCTACATTAAAACCATGGAAACCTTTATTTTATGTTTCTTACATGAGGGAGTGAAAATTTAGGAGCTAATTTGGTGCTTCAGTTGGTTATCCTAACATTCTTATAGACTGGAAAATTCTGAGGAGGGAATGATAGAAACAACCTTCTATTAAACAGTCTGATGCTCTCCTGTTAGCAGATTGGCACAATCTTCTACAATTACTAATATTGCATAACCATTATGGAAAGTGAGAAAGCCAGAATTTAGCACAAAATATTTATTAAGCAAACTCAGTGTGTCAGGGATAAGACAAAAGAGCTATATTTTGTTTAAAATTCCATGAGTTTTATTTTTTTAAGTTTGTCAGAGTCAACTGTTGGTATTAAGTGCTGACACTGTTTTAATCATTAAATAAGAATTGTGGGTTTTGTAATCCTGGGATGCATCTGAACGTAAGACAATCAGCTTGAAAATCTGTCCTAACTCATATTGTTTCAGTATTTTTCAAAGAGTGGCAGTTCTTTGTTTCTTCAAAGGCATGCCACGGTAAAGACAGACAGATCAATATTTGGTTAGTGCTAGCTATGATGAAGAACACTGAAGAATTTCAGCTCCCACAGAATCCTGTCAGCTTGCAGAAATGGCAAAGGGCATAAAATTCAATGCAGCATAGGTTGGAAACTGGAAATCAAACACTGTATTCATTATTTATATTTCATATAGTAATACATTTATCTTTTAACAAAGGTTTTTGCATTCTCTGTTTCTTATAACATTTTCGTTCAGGAGAAGGACCCAAGCATTGCAAACAAAAGAACAGAAGTAAGTGCTTACTTGCATAAATGTTTATAAAACTGAGCTTGAAGTTGGCATAAATAGGACCTGGCCAAGTATAGCAGTGAAAATCACACGTAATTGTAGGGCAGTAAAATATGTGAAGCTGGTCTCTGAGAGACATATGCGGTCCACAAGAAGAAATGCTTCTTCCACGCTCACAACGTAAAGGCATTTTGCCTTCTCATGGTGGCTCTTTGGCATTCAACATCTGACATGGGTTTTTCTCTCCATGTCACAAAACCTCACATCTGAGCTTGTCCAACCTGCCAGCACACTACATCTACATTTCTCTTAGTCTGTTACCTAAAGAGATCATCCCAGAGCGTAGGTCCATGACATGGAGAACACACCTGACTGGTAGAATTGTGCTGCTCAAGGTGATCATGGAAGGACCAGAGTAGGCTTTAAAGCAAGGCATGTCTTCGAGAAAGAGGAACAAATAGCTCCATAAAACGATGAAAGATATACCATAGCTACTTTACAAATAAGATATTGTTTCTATAATTCAGTAAAAGATATGAAAAAAACATCAAAAAGCAATTAGAAGTTTAGACAGGAGTATAAATTAGTAACATTTTTTAGCATAGTAAAAATCTAAGTAAGCTACATGAATCAATTTCCTTTAGACAGTTTTGAAGCCTTCACTGTCTTTGTTTTGAAGCCTTCACTGTCTTGTAAGTAGGTACTTGTTACACTGGGTTCTCATTTTTGGCATGATTTCTAAAATTTGTCAAGTAAGTCAAACCACTGGAATTGAATAGCAAGATAATTCTAAATAAGTGGTGACCAATAGTTGCTGAGATATTTTTTGTGAAAATGAACAGCTTAGAGAAACAAAAAAAGAAGCTGAAGAAATCTCCCAGCTAAAACAGATGAGCGAAAAAGATAACTAGAGAATCAGGCACATGTGGAAAAGAGTTATGCATCATAGAGTGTAGGCATAAGACAGAGATTTCATTTCTCATAGGGGTATCAGTCCCTAAGGAGATTCATTGAGGATGAAATTGCTTGGCATAAAAACTTCTTGCAAAACCTTCTAAGTTTATGGCACATAAAACTTTTCTCTGTTCCATAACAGCAGCTTCTGAGAACAAAATGAAAAAACAAGGCTGTTATAGCTTAAGCTGCATTACAGGGGGATGACACTACATCTCTTGTGCAGCGGAGCAGATGCTGTGTGACTTGATTTAATTTTTCCGATACTACTGGAAATGCAGTGGATTTTTTTAAATCAAATTCAGTGTTGCTATTTGATCAAGTCTGAGAGATTATTATGATATTCAAATCTGGAAAGCTATACTAATTAAAATAAGAAACAGAAAAATTAATTGATCCCTGAGCATAAGCTTCTAGCCGGTTCATGGTCTACTTGCTGTTGACAGTTACATTAATTGAAAAGGAATAGTCTTAATCTTAGGATCCTAGTTAGATCTTCACTGAGAGATAGAATGGAAAGCTACCTAGAGAGCCCTGAAGTTTCCCAAAAGTTGCTCCAAGGAAATCTAAATGCACAAGGCATCTTGTTTGCAGGGCAAAAACATGAAACCTTGTATTTCATGTCCTCTTTTTAATAACTGAGAACTCTGAAGAGGTCCAGCAAGCTCCCAGTTGAGCTGAGGCAATAACTTGATGTGTAGTCTTTCATTGCCTATTAATATAAGAGGCACGAAAAAACTGAAGAAACCAATAAAAGGACCAGATTTTTCCAGCAAAGAGCAACAAGTACATGTACTTGTTTATCTACTGGTAAAAAAAATAAAGAACTAGACTATGTGTTGGTTTTACCTCATGGGCATTTCTTCCTCTGGGACTGGCCTGGAGGACTTCAGAGCCAATTAGCAATAAATTATTGTTGTCTGACAAAGTGAATGAATGTGTGGTTCTTTTCATCACAGACAGCTAAAACACTGAAAGACAAATCATCTGAAGAAAATGGTAACTGTGACTTTTCTATCTATGGGTCTGGAATCTTTCAGAAGGCATTCTCATAGTGAAGAGCACGTGAAGAAATTCACAGAATATTCTTAACATCTGGATATGTTCCATCAAACTCAATGAAGTTTTACCACTAACTTCAACAGAGGCGGAATTTTCATCCCAGAAGGATAAAATGATAAATTCAGGAGCTCAATGTTACAAGTATCTAGAATTGGTGAGTTTATGGGTGTTGTTAAAACATGACAAACAACATTTTTAATACTGTCTGGTACCAAGATAACTCTGATTTTACATTTGCTTTCCTCTAAATATCTCTGTTGTTGGTGCCACTCTTCTATCTTGCTCTGGAGGAAAGTAACAAGCATTTCTAGTTCAAAATTCATTAACAGTAATCAATCACCTATTTCACTAATATTTTTACTGAGGAATCATTATTCTAAAGAAAGACTAAGAGCTTTTGCCCTAAAAACTTTGCAAATAAGTGAAAAAAAAGAACGTGAGTTAAACTGGATTCTTCAGTGGGATAATATGAAGTTATTGAACCTGGATTTCCTGCATATTGATACAAAACTCTGTTACCTGAACATTACATGTGCTCATCCTGTGCATTTAAGTTCAGTGTTTGCAGCTGATAAGTATGATCTCAAGCATGATCATGTACCTGTATCTACAATTGATGGTAGATACTGAGCCAGAGACAAACAGTGCTATAACCAACTGCTGGGGGCTCACTTATAAAAATCATTCTTGATACATTTCTTTTTGTGAGGCCTCAGTAATGTTGGCCCATGTCAGAGATTCACAAATGGAACAAATAAATCACCATTAGAAGTACCGGACAGACAGCTTCCTAGATCAGTGCTTCTTTTCAGACATGAAGTTAGTGCCATTTCCAGTTGATGGATATGGAGCTTTGCCATGAAGGGGTCCTGCTCAAATATACCATCCACAGAATACACGTTTCACTCAATGCAGAGGAATTCAGCCTTCATTTTTCTCTTCTGTGAGGATGAACTTTGTTGTCTCCAGCTCCTGGGAAAGTTCAGTTTCCCACAGTCACCAGCCTCCCTACTGCTACTCCCCACTTTATTCTCAGGGTATGTTCGAGGAGGCTCTGATCAAAGGCTGAGAAGCAATCTCTCAGATAGCCAGGGACACTCTAAAAGGTTTTGGCTGTTAGAGTAGAGATATTAAATTAAGCAGTTGTCAACAAGGAGCCCATGCAGGCAGTGAAGCCATGCTATAACATGCTCTTGCAACCCAGAAGGCTTTTTAGGATGATAGTTAGGCTTTTAAAAGTGTGTAACAGTTAATAAGTCAGCTGGAGAGCCAATGTTAAGAGTCTTCAGATTTCTAGCTACAGGCTGTGTTTACTGAATCATGCTGCCTTCTGCACTGTTGGTTCGTATTTCTTCTGTTACACTAACTGTATCCAAGGTTCTTTAAGTATATTTTATAATAGAATTAATTGGGTTGGATAAATTCTCTAACTTGAAAGTTAATGCGAGAATCATTCAAATAATCTGAGTGAAGAGCAACTCCACAAACATCCAGCTGATTTGAAGAATGCTGCTCTGCTAGATACTTGGACTCAATCAAAGGAAAATGCAGTTTGGGCCACAACTTGTAATATTCTTCCACAGCACTGAAAGGCTTCACCTTCATGCTTTGACACTTCTGATTTACTGTTTTATTTGAAGATCTATTGCTGTCTACTTTTAACATAGATGTAGAACAAAGTAATTTCTTTAAATTTCTTACATGAAATTACTTCTGTGGAAATAAATAAAAAAACTTCTGAAGCTTTCTAAGACTAGCTGTTGATTTGGTTCAAACTGATTGTGAATTTAAAGAAGAAAAAAAAAGATTCAAAATTACTTAGGAATTCCTGTCATCTAGAACAAATCCCTGAGTTCAGCACAAAAAAAAGATTTTCTCTGTAAAGTTTTGAAGCACTCAGGACCCAAATGGTTGAACTGCACCATCCAGAAGTATCGCTATAACAGCATGCCCACTTAGAATTATTTTTGTCCAATTGGAGTCCCTGAATTAC
The DNA here is from genome assembly GCA_037305975.1 of Chrysolophus pictus. Taxonomy (NCBI): domain Eukaryota; kingdom Metazoa; phylum Chordata; class Aves; order Galliformes; family Phasianidae; genus Chrysolophus; species Chrysolophus pictus. The sequence goes on from CM074579.1 coordinate 16,377,418, forward strand.
ATTGTAATAGAGAGATAATTTTTAAATGACAACATTCTAACTGATGCATTGCATCAATCACTAATGTTAGTGATGATGCAGAAATAATAATCTAACAATTCTGCTTAACTCAAGCACCACGCTTTGTGAGGCTCAGTCCAGATGCAGCAAAAAAATAGCTTCAGCGAGCTGTAGCCAAAAGATATTTTGCTGCTCATATTCTAGTACATAAACGTTTATATTTCTCAGATACTACATTAAAAGCTTTATTGGTGAAAACAGCCCTGCCAGTAGATGGGCTTTGTTAAACAGCTGGCTGGTAGAACAGAAGGTATATATTACACATAAAAAGTCAGCCTGGCATGACCGACATTATGTCTTACAGTGAGCTCAGCTGACAGCACACCAGTCACATGAAAGGGTATTGCCAGCTTCAGGTAGGAAGGGCAGACGAGCACTCATAGCAATTTAAACACACTAAAATATAACACTGACTTTTTTGAAGAAGAAAAACTTCAGAAGTATTCAGTGCTCTGAACTATTGATACTGAGTGCTTAAAATCATGCTCTTTTTATATTGTGCTTAATTAGTGACTTAGGACCTACATTTATCAGAAATAACTCAGAAGTAAGCAATCACTATTATGAAGACAATCTCTGATGTGCCAGATGACAGTTTTTCCCCAATGAACACAATGTGAACAGCAGTAAGCCATGAGATGAATAGAAGTGTAAGGACTGAGTTTGCTATTAACTTTCAGAAAGAAGATTTCAGTCTCTGCCAGCAACTGCGAGACTAATTGAAATGAGTATCTCCACTGAACACATTAAGGTCTGTAAATCTGTGACAAGTGACAACTGTACACCAGGTCTGTCAAACTCTAGCTCCAAATTATTTCTACTCGTATTTGAAAAGTTTTGAGTTTCTCAACTAACTCTTGAAAGAAATATAAAATGAATGTAAGCATTATTTATTTCTCAGTTTGTGAAAAAATTTCACAAAAGTTCCCTGTAAGCCATTGGTAACAAATGCCAGTGCTTTCAAAACATGCTCACAAACTTCTACCCTTTTTTAAAAAGTGTTTTCTCACTCATCTAAAACTAAGACGACACTCTATCTGAAGACACAAGTGGTAAATAACACTATTGAAAAAAAAAAAAAAAAAAAAAAAAGAGGAGGTTTGAGCTATGAGTAGTAGTATACACATTCTTGAGGAACCAACCACCCACAAGACAGATATCTCTCTTAAGCACATTGACTGTTGGTGAGATGAAATCTTTGTTCTTGTCCCAGGACTAAGTGGAGGAGATTGAAAAGAATATTTAAGCTCTAAGCCACTTCATCTCCAAGGACAAACTCTGGAGAACTGTTGTGAAGGGCAAAATACTTTTGTACTAACGTCCTCATCCTTCATGCTGAGTATTGTGTTTTGTTTTCTCTCCCTAATTTGACCTGCATTAATCTTGAATCTATACTAATTACAAACATGGATCCTGTGTAGAACTGAAAGGGATCACGGTGAACAGAATGCATTCTGTTGCCTTTGAAATGGAGGAAATTCATGATTTACAGATAGCTGATCTGAGCTAAACTGTTTTTTCTCCTTGTGTGAAACCTTTTGTTTCAGTGTTCAAGGCCATACGGGATGGGGCTTTGGGCAGTCTGATCTTCCAGAACATTGTGTGCCTATGGAACTAGTTGGTCTTTAAGATCCCTTCCAACCCAAACAATTCACTGATTCTAAGAAATGAGGATTCATGTTGGCTTATCTCCTTGTTATGGTTTCCAGTAGGGAACAAATGCTACATGAAGAAGCAAGAAAAGATAAGATGGACTTTCCAAATTTGTTTGGCTCATCATGAAGTTACTCCAAGTTTTCATATCATCGTATTTTTTTTTTTGCAGAAGATAATTCATATACTGCAAAATGCATGGCAGATATCCTCTAATATTTAGCAAAAAAAAAAAAAAAAAAAAAAGCAAGGAAAAAATTATTTTACAGCGAAATCTATTTTGATTCAGTACAACTAATTTTTATCTTCTAATCTCAACTAGTTTTTTTACAAAAATTGTATTTTTATTCATGACAGGATGCTCTGATTATCAGGCTGTTATAGCACATGTGGACAAAACTACCTTGTTCTTAAAGGAATCTATTATCAGATCACTTTTGCCCTTGAAAATGCCCAATCTAACTTACAAGCACTGGAGAGGGAAATAAATTCAGAAAAATATCTGTATCTCAAGCCTTTCAGCAGCCAGTCTATGTAGCTTCCTTGCTACCCTGAAGGCTGTCTTAACTGTAGTTCATGGGCTCTGTCTTTTAAGAAACCGACTATAATGAGATCTGCTGCTAAACAGCAGCAAAGTTTTCTGTATCGTATCACTATGATCTAGCACAAAATGACTTAGAGGGCTTTAAATACATAATACAAACATTTATCATATAAGATCCGGAACTGATATTTGAAGACAAGTTTGAATTTTGTTTCCTTGACAGCTAACATGATAATGTAAAATGTTGTGTCCCTATAATTTAAAAAACATTTTTAATGCCAGAATGCCAACACTACATATATACAGAAAGTTATATGAAACAACAACATATATTTCCACAGTAAGCACTTATGCACATTTTATTTATTTATGGAGGCATTTTCCCACAAAGAATGTGAGAATTCACACTGTACTTGCATTGAGAATGGGAATTGGGCTGCTGCCATATAGGACACAGAAGCAGCTGTTAGTTTCAAACTAATGCCAATCCTTTGCATTAAATTAGTCATATATCCTGAATGTGGGCAGGTCAGATCAGAAATGGATAGAATGTTCTATGTGAAGAGGCCTCTTTACGTCATCTAGTCCAACTTATTTAAAATATCCTATATGTATTCTTACAGTTGGGTATGTAGATATACCTTAGATTGTTACACCCAGAGGACAGAAACAGATCGGAAAAATACTTAATTAGACACACGTGCTTTTTCATTTAAAAAAAAAAAAAAGAAAAAAGAAAAGGGATTTTCCTGAAACGGTCAATGGGAATAGTTGTACCGTATCTTGCAAACTCTTGAATGCTCTAGACAATCAAAAAGTGTTACAATCTAAAAAATGAACTGTCATTAAACTTTCCCTGAGATTCACAAATGCAACAGACAGTTTTACAATGCTTCCATTAGACTGTAATTGAAATGGAAAAGCCTTTGAATAAATTAGCATATTTTGAGTCATGCACATAGGAATTTTTACATGGATCGTAGTATAATGGGAGGAGCATAACATTATTAGAGCTGTTCTCTTACTGTTGCTGTTTGCCTCACTTACTAACACTAGTAGGGAAGAAAGCTGTCTTAGAAATCTTGTTTTCTCAATAAATTTTACAAATATAGAGCTGCCTATTTAAAGCTACTGTATGTATCCAAGGACATCTTTATGCATGCATGATTTCAATTTACACTTTCTCTGATATACAGCTAGATGAGAAAAATGTTCATCACGAAATCTTTAAACATTTCCAGGAAAGTGTAGTAGGTTCCCTGAACAACATTCTGCAGATTTTTTGATGAGAACAATCAGCCAAAATTAAAAGATCATTAACATTTAAGTTTAGCACGGGAGCACCCTTTGTGCAACAAAGTATTCTTTAAGTATTTTTTAAATAGAAATGTGCCAAAGCTCAGGGACATTTTCAAATCTGTGAGAGATCTATCAATGGACAAAAGAGAAAGAAAGACCACATGCTGAGTGCATGCTTGATAGTCTGCAATTTATTGTGAAGTACCTCTTGTACTAGGCCTGCCACAGAGCCATTGGTTTGAAAGGTTAATGACTGCTGCAATCACAATTTCAATTTACAAGAAATGGGATGACAGGAAACCAAATACAAAATGGAGAGGACCCACTGTGATGGCAGCTGAGCAACAATTCATCAACAAGAGTGCAAGAGCATTGTAAAGCCAGAGTGCTAAGGACAATCTTTTGAGACTGGGAGGGCTTAGGACTTTCTTTAATCTCATTTTTCAAGGATAGCAAGGATTTTAAATGGTAAAATTGATGAATACACTCATAAGTTTTCCTTTCATGCTTTTCCTTATAACAGCTGTTAGGTCATCTGAAAGTGCTTATCTCACTTACTCACATTTTCTGTACTGTATCTCTTCTTGTATTTTAAATTTTGGCCTTGATTACTACCAAAACAGCCATCAAGACAAGCATTTCAATGCTCTTAGGGCCTTTTTTTGATGTTGTCCTGTACTTGCTTCCTGAAACATCAGGTGTTCTACAATGCAGACTCTCCAAAGCTTTCATATATGTACACATATACAAGGATGCTATCTGACACTTGGTGCTCCTCATATATAAACTATTTTTTGCTAGGTTTGGAATGCAACTTGTCTGTAAATCAAATTCATGAAAATATGTTGACAGGCTTACATTTTTATTTCTCTTTAAGTAAAAAACTTAATAAATCACAGAATCACAGAATCACAGAATTGCCAGGGTTGGAAGGGACCTCAAGGATCATGAATCTCCAACCCCCCTGCCACATGCAGGGCCACCAATCATCACACCTAATGCTAGACCAGGCTGCCCAGGGCCCCAGCCAATCTGGCCTTGAACACCTCCAGGGATGGGGCATCCAATGATGAAATTTTGTAGACATCACTTATACTAAAGTAATACAGTAATACTTGCTGCTTTCCCATCTGAAGTCAAGAAGTGTGTGTAATTAACATGAAGCAACAAATAATAAGTTAGTGGACATAAGCTGGATGAAATTCTGGTTGCTCTTATCTCAGAACACACAACCTAGAATTGGGCAGGAGTCAGGGAAGTCAAGAGGTTGGAATAAGTTATGTACAATGAAAGATTATACAGACAAAAAAAGTTTTAGCTAGGAAAAGAAGAGACTAGATAGGGTATGTGACAGAGATGTGTAAAGCAATATCTGAGAGAAGTAATGGTAACAGTTACTCATTTTCTTATAGCAGAAATACAGTAGCTATTAAAATAGAAGGAAGTTGGTTTGAAATAGACGTGAATTTTCTTTAAGATAAGGTATAATTAAGATACAAATGTGGTTAAAGTACATAAAACTGAAATATGCAGCTGTAACATTCAGTACAGTAAATATTTCAGTATCAGAATGCAAGGTGACAGAACAGTATGTTAGCCAAATGATAACTCTAAATTTCCTCTGTTCTTACATCCTTTCCTTTATATGGCTACTATTGAAAAGAGTATGCTGAGGCATACTAAATTCAACTAAATACAACATTCCAGCTCTGCCCTCATCACTGCTGATTTAAAGGCAAACATCACCTCCCTCAATCTGTCCACCAAGACCTCCAGGTCTTTTTCTGCAAAACTACTTTCCAGCTGGATGATCCCCAGCATATATTGATAAATGAAGTACAGAGATGAAGCACATGGGGTGAAGATATTGGCAGGATAGCATTAAGCTGGATTTAAAAAGAATGGTACTGAGAAGGGAGGTGGCCAATGGCAGACAGAATTCAAAAAGCATTGTAAAGGGAGATCATTTAAGTACAGCCATGGGAAGAGACTGTAACGCTGCCCATATCAGTGTTTACCAAACCACTCAAACTGTGTTTGATAAAACCTGAACAGGTGACAGGAAAATGAACTAACTCATATAGACAACCTTCTGACAGAGCTGAGACAGACCTGTCCTACCCACTCTCTGAAGAGATTAGGGAGCTGCAATCTAGCCCAGGTTTTGCAGTAGAACAGACAAAGATGTGAAACAAAACAAAGCATAGCTCAACCAAAAGTAACCCTTCATTTCTGAAGTTTGAAGCCTGGGTTAAGACTACTGCTTTAAACTGATTTATAACAGTCATCAGCACTGGGCATGTTTTACAGCATTTCTGAAAGTAATTGATAACTTTGCAATCATATTAAACACAAAAAAAATCTGAGTTCCATGTTCACTAGCATGTACTGATAAGGAAATGAAACACTTTAATAAAGATGCATTACCATCAAAACTCCTTTGATGCAATACATCTCAGAACAGAAAAGTAGATCAAGAGCTGGAATTCCTCTTGAAAATTACAGTAAAATAGTAACCAATTAAAATACTTCCTTATAACGTATTATCTTCTGCCATGCGCCATCTTACACAGAGAAGCATCAAGGTCTTTTGTTCTGAGGCTCTAAAAATAACTTTCTTAGAGAAACAGACAGAAGGCTTATTTTATCCACTATGCTTTTACCTTTCTGCCTTAGATAATGAGGAACATTAGCTCATGATTTGCAATAGCTTGGGAATAGTATCATTAACAGGGGAATGTTCTCTAGTACTATGAGGAAATGAAAAGCCTTTAAGAGCAATCACGGTTAATCACTCACACGCCAACATTATATACTGTCTGAAAACGGAGATGATATATAGCCAGGACACATTAAATGACTCTGTATTTTACTTCCATTGTGAGCTTTCAATAAAAATGTTGTTTTAAAATACCCTTTCACACAGTTTGCTTTCACTACATCAGTACTCCTATTCTTTCATTCATCCAGCCTCAACACAATTTTTAATCTCTCCCTGAACAGTCATACTTTACTAACTTAAATTATTCTCTGCTTCATACCTTGTCCGCATCTTTTAAACTGTTCACTTGTTGCAGATTGATTATTTCCACACTTTATGCGTGTTTCCACATGCAGCATTTAACCATGGAATCCCACAAGCTCCATTGAAAGCAATCTTGTACAGCTGAGATCGCAGTGGCATGTAATGTGGGAAGTGGATGATAAATTAAAAACTGAAGTACTTACATTCTTGAAACCTCTATATAAGATCTGAAGTTCCTTCTTTGTGAATTTACTCTGTGCTTCCAGAAGTTCAAGAGCTTCAGGTCTATGCCGTACTGTGGCCATTTCCATTTCATCTTCTACAGTATCTGCAAAATGCAAGAGACAGAAAGGAAAAGCTCAACAAGAAATGCAGGATATAGAAATATCTATCCTATGTAGGAAAAAAAGAAAATTAGATGACATTATTTTAAAAAATGGCTTTTGTGACCTAAAAGACATGTGACATGTTCATTCTGAACTTACAGGGAATCTGCTTTAATGGCTGCATAGAGCGTGGAACAGCAATGATGATCCAGAGGTCTGGATATTATTACAGTATTAATATAAATAACAGTAGACTGGAAAGCAGACATTCTACAAGGACATACATGACATATTCAGAAGGATTTTGCTGTTTCTACAACTCTCTGAACAAAGAAAAGACCTTATAAAACCTTACTGTGTCTCAGCAATACTGGTGATATACCCTCCGTTAGTTACCGGATCAGCCTGGGATTCCCAGTGTTCTCCTTTATGGATAACTTTGTAAAGTGTTTGGGAAGGATATTCCACATTCAACAGTGGGCCTTACTTTGAGTACAGCATAAGAAATCTTACAGAACAAACATGATTATTCATGGTGAGCAGCTTTAAGGAGGTAACATGAAGATTTTAGCAAATATGAATGCCAATATACACTTTTAAGTCTCTAATATAGCTCTAAAAGGATGAGATTTAAATGTGAGAGTCCAATAAAACAGCTAAGGCAATGTACAGTACAGATTTTCTTATAAAGGAGTACAAGGCATACATTTGATCCAAATTCTGACATACTGTATATTGTACTCCTGATAAGTTTAATCAAATCACTGCCTTCTGGTTGGATAGTTATACCATCTATAGAAATGTAACCTGAGCAAAACCTAACAAGCATTTTTTTTTTTTTTACTTCTTCAATGGCGAAAATATATATTTTATTTCATCAGTGGGGGCCTCTGCATTCTCAAAGAAAAGTGTTATTCACATCAATTTTTGGAAGATCCTAAACAAAACACTCCATTAAAATGGTACTATGCTTACATCTTCACATATTTTTTTTCTGGTACAGTGCAATAATAACTTCTAGTTGCTTGGGAGAAATCTGGCATCAGGAGATCCAGCTCAACTATCCCAAAAATGGACAACTTTAGAAAAGAATCAGAGAATCACTGAATGGCTTGGGTTGGAAGGGACCTTGAAGGTCATCCAGTTCCAACCTCTCCGCCATGAGAGGCACTCCACTAGAGCAGCTTGCTTGGAGCATGGAATCAGTATATATCAACAACTTGGATAAATGTTCAAAAAATTGTAGAACCTTGTCTTTTCTTCCTGGTAGAGAGAGGTTGTTGCTGGCACTCATCTCAGGAACCTAAGGATTAAAGAAATATTCAAGGTGTGGAAAGGAAGAAAACAGATGTTTAAAAAAAAAAAAAAAAAAGAAAGAAAAAAAAGTGAGTTCCACTGCTCGAGAGGCTTCCAGTAGAGAATGGATGGTCCAATAGCAGAGGCGATGTAATATCAAAAGTGTATGTAATTATTCCCATTTCACTGGTGGTTTAACTGAAAGAAGAGAAAGCAATGTTCTGCTGTAAACTCTGGGCAGGTATATTTCTCATACAGGCATGTCATCATAATGGTGGTGTCTAAGTGGTTTCCTAAACCATTAACAGTGTCTTGTGAAAGAACTAAGACTGCAAGTGAAATGGCAGATCATCACATCAAGGACTTAAAACTCAAATCGAGACTTTTTAACACAATTTCTTTCATGTAACAAAACAGGATAAATTAACAGATCATTGTGCTTTATGAATTGTTAATAAATGAACTGAATTTAGCTAACTACTGCTCCAAGCAAAGCCTCTGTGCAAGGCAGCATCCACAAGCCTAAATGTTACTGTTCTGAACGCAACACAGAAATATTTACATACTTTGAAATACACTAACACCTGTACAATGGGAATAAATGCAGATTCCAAAATCTGACAATGTGTTGAACAGAGCCATTAATACAGTGCAACCTACTGATTTATATACATGCGTAGGTTTTTTGATATATTTTTTTTACTATATAGAAAATAAATAAATTTGGTGAGGTTAAGGCAGTGCATATGGTTAGGCTGAAACAGATATCTTTGATAAGCAACATTGGTTCAGTATGTTTTTCAAAGGGTAAACTGAAGTATTTTAAGATTGGCATGTGATTTGTAATGTTAAATGATCACAGAGTCACAGAATGGCCAGGGTTGAAAGGGACCTCAAGGATCATGAATCTCCAACTCCCCTGCTACATGCAGGGCCACCAACCTCCACATTTAATACTAAACCAGGCTGCCCAGGGCCCCATCCAATCTGGCCTTGAACACTTCCAGGGACGGGGCATCCACAACCTCTCTGGGCAGCCTGTTCCAGTACCACACCACTCTCTCTGTAAAGAATTTCCCCCTGACGTCCAACCTAAATCTCCCCTCCCTCAACTTAAAACCATTTCCCCTCGTCCTGCTGTTATTGACACTTTCAAAGAGTTGATTCCCCTCCCCTCTGTAGGCTCCCTAGGTATTGTCTATGATCTAGGTATTAAAAGGGCATAAGTTCTACAGAATAACTCTTTATTTTACTTCTACTCTGGTGTTTTGTTTTTTTTTTTTTCAGTTTCCTCCTAATAGCACAGTTCTTCAGAATGGATACGCTTCAGTTTCTGCTGGTTCCTTCTTACCCTAAATCCCAAGACTAGATAGGTATTTACCTCAGGAGCAACTGTGAATTCTTTTCAGATAAGATGACCAAGGAATAAGTAAGGACTTGTAACTTTAGAAAATCAGCAAGTCATTTAATAGATGAAATTATAAGTGCAAGATAAAAGGCATGGTGTTAGATAAAAAAAAATGAACACCATTAATGCTTTATGGCTTTTCAAATCTGATTCTTCGAACATCATTTTCTCCTGACAGTGTTCCTTGAGTACATTTGTTTTATTAATTAAAGCTGCTTCTGTCAAAGTTTTTCAGCTTAGACTCAATGCAGAAAGATTTATTAGAATAAGAAATACAGTGCTAATCCATTTAAAATGACGTTTGCAGATGCCATAACAAAATGTTAAATTCAATCACTGAATCAGACTGCAAATTCACAGAACACTTTGCATTTCATAATTCTTCTGAGAGACATGTTAATTTTGTCTGGCTCTTTACTCTGGCTTTTTCCAAGTCATTATTTATCAGTGTAAGCATTACAGAGAATGTCTTTAGGAGGAACCAGACATGACATTTTTCATTTAATCTGACAGAAGATATTTTCCAAATCAGTGTCACCCATAGACTTATCTGAGAATATCCGCTGTGTATTGGCTTATGGGCAAGCTAAAACATATTCCTCTTCCATGCATTCACGGGATGTTTCCGATGACTCAGACACAATCAATATTTTTGTGAAAAATTCCAATGTAAACACTATTGACAAAAAATCCCAACTCTACATCATCGTTATGACGTTTGATGAGAGCTTTGAAAGATCAATATCTGAATTCACAGGATTCTAAGAACATTTCAGTTTTCACCTTAGTAAGAAAATTCCTCTCATGTGGCAGTGCAGTTCTATACACAGTTATCAAAGGATAATTAAGTTTTTCCAGAGTTAAGAATCTGTCTTCCCAATGTTTGGAAAGCCTAGAAAAATTCTTGAGCTACGTTTTAATTCTCCTTGAGAACATCCAGGGTTTATTTTGCAAGGTTACTGAAGCTTTGCCATTATATTTTTAAGGAATTTTGTCTTTTGTATTCATTACAAAGTAACTATAACAACATCATATAGATATGCGGCAGAAATTTTCTCCGCTGTAAAAAAAGAGTGAACTTGAGAATAAATTTTGTTGAAATACCACTTTTATATGTCATGAGTTACACGGACTTTAAATTTACTATCATTTAGAGAGATAGGGACTTACATGTAAAAGAGGTCTCTATTTGTGAATCAACCGATTACCTAGAGGGATATCTGCAAGCTCTTCTAGAAGTTAAATGAATAAATGTAATAAATGTAAGGCCAAATATATGTGTCAGAGAATGTGATGCCTGGTATGTCCTTATTGATGAATATTTCTACAGTGTTTAATGATTTGGTAAAAATGTAGAAGACTACAGTATGGTGGCAATATTAGTTTTCTGTTAATGAAAAGATTCCGTGTAACAGTCTTATCACACTCCATTTCTGTAGCACCTTACTGACACAAACAGTCCAAAAATAAGATCAGTGGGAGCTTTCTGATAATATGCCAACCACGCTGATTAAAATACTATAGCATTCATGAGTCACCTGCTCTCTCTCAAAAACAAAAACAAAAAAAAAACATGGCCACCATTACCCAGGCAAGAAAAAAACACACACTTTGACACGTGCAATTAAAATGTGTGAAAATATATCTATTTCTCAAAGAGAAGTTTTGTAATTTCTACAGCATTAATGGAAAATTCATCATTTCAGTTCTTTAGTTTCTTCAATCTAAGTTAAGAACTCTTTTTTCACATTTTTCACAAAGTGCTAATATATCTCAGCTGAAAAAGAGAAACAAGTTCATATTTACTTCTTAATATATTAAATAAATAATCATACGGATGTCATTAATGAGTATCTTTCCTCCAGCTAAACAGTAGAGACAATTTTTTAAGGCATTTGCGACAGGAGCTATGCTTTGAACCTTTCATCATATATTAAATAACAAAATGGTAAAATCAACACGAAAAACAGACATACTCCTTAAATAATGATAAGAATGAATCAAAATTTAGGGCATATCTGTAAAAATTGTGCATATGCATTTGCCTGTACAAATCCCAAATTCTATCTCTCTTATTTATTCAATAATTGCATGCATACACACTATTCCAAAACCAATCTTGAGTCTAGACTTACCAGGCTAAAATACACAAATAAGAAAAAGCACTCTGAGATGTACTGTTGAACGGGAAGGCTGAAATAAGTTTTTATCTTTATTATTTAAATAACCTTTTTCTGCACATACTCAATTGCGATACACAACTGGAAATTCAGGGTTGGCAGTTTTTCAACAAAATACTTGCTTTAAATATATTCCTAGTAAATTTTCTAAAGAATTTGTATTATGTGGTGGTCACTGTAGGTAGTGCTGACTTCACTCCTACTACATCAGGAATGTCGTTTCTTTCATGCCAGAAGAAATCAAATAGCACATTATGTCAAAATACAAAAACAACAACGTACATCTACAATTTAATATAATATTTTCATTTAATGGAATATTCTCATTTAAAACAACATCTCATTATATGTAAGAGCACAGAGGAAAATGTTGACTTCATCTTTTCTTTTTACTACTTGATTCTCAAATATGAAACAACTAATGCAAGTTCTACTTTGTCTTTTCTTTGGGCTTATAAAAATACTTTCAGCTCAAAAAAGCACATTTTGCATGGTCAGAGATTTTGAGAATATTTAAATATTTTCATGTTACCTGTACAGACAAAAATGTCGCATAGAGATGTGCAAGGAATAAGGACGTGTCACTCTCCAAACATCAGACAAAGGAATAAAACCTTCCATGTCTTTTTAGTCTAGGACTATTATTACTCAGGTCATGTAGGTGAAAGCAGCTTCTACTTAAAACTGTCACTACAGCGACTGCCTTTTTTAAGCTACTCTGTTTTCCAGTAAAACAACTGAAATCACAATGAAAATGTTACTGTGCAACCAAATCCTTAGTGCTTTTCATCTTTGAGATCTCAAATGCCTAGAAAGGAGGGAAAGTAATACAGTCTTCTCCATGGAGGCGCACATGAAAAAACTGGGTAGCAGAAAGAAATCCTATGTCCATACCACTGAAGTCTCAGCACTTAATCTGAGGCCTGTGTTCACAGCCTAGTGGTCTTGGATTTTTCCATGATCACTGGACATGGGGAACTGCTCTTGGAGGCACTTCTTATTTTATACTGATCAATATGCTTTGCTAAGAAGAGGATACAGGAAGCATAGGGACCACTCAGCATCTAATTTTAGCTGCTAAAATGAGTGCACAGAATAAAGTCAAATTAATCTAGATTGAATTGGATCCACAGGGATATTTAATATCAAGTTATATCAGCAAAAAAGATATAGGAAAGTATTAGTGTTATTGCTATAATTTGTCTCTTTCTAGGTATATGTGGATGGTGAATCTGTCCATCTGTTTCTTCCTGTTTGACAGTCTCTGAAAGGATTGTATTTTGTCAGAGCATGGGATCAAGACTCAAAGAAAAAGTCAGTGTACTTATCCTTAAACTGTACATTCATATAGTTTGTTTTCAAGCTTTTTTTTTTTTTTTTTTTTTTTTTTTTCTCTCCCGGACATGTACATCAGGTTTCATTTCCTACACAGTTTGATGTTACATAACGAAAACATGCAGGGCCAAGCCTTTCAGCTAAACCAGTACTGCTGATACTATCCTATGTGCTGGACAGCAAAAACACAAACATTTGCACTTGTGTACAAAAGAGCTACCAACTTACAAATACAGTAAGAACAAGCATTTAATTTCACCAGTGAACCACTTTCCAGCTAGCTTGCAGAGCATAAGTCCCAACCCAGAATCTCCTGCAGAGCAGACTCTGGCACTGGTATATTGCCGTTATGCTCCGCACAGACAAATCTGTTAGCAGGCTGTCCATCACTCCTTTTAAACATTAATAGATCATACATTCAGCAGATATCTTCTCTTTTGAACAAGCAGTTAATGTAAGTATAAATTTTGTTGCATGCAAACCTAAAAAAAATCAAAATCAAAATCAAATGAAAAATAAAACTTGCTTTGAGTAACAGGAGATGTCGTTTTGGCAGCCGAGCAGGGCAAGAGCTTCATAAGTCGCTCTTTAATACTGCGTTTGGCACTGTTCTGAGCGTAGAGGAAACCTAAAAAATATATTATCAGGATTGTTAACATAGGTTTGAGAACAATTTTTGTACATGCTGCAGTTTATCACTATAGCAGAATCCTGATGGGGAAAGGCCAAACAGACAACAGCCATCCTGAATTGCAAAGGGCAACCTGAATTTTTGATCAGGACAACAAAACCATTTCGTCATATTTTTCCAACAAAGGGGATATTTTGCATGTGTGCATCCCTGGAAAAGTTCTTATAACCTGCCAAAGTTCTTATAACCCACTTTAAAACATCCCACAAATGCATCAGGTTATGTATTTGAAACAACACAAAGTAGGTGTGTTTCTGAAGATTTTAATGCTAGAATACTTTAAAGATTTTTAACTGTATTTAATTATTTGAATTTAGGTTTAATGTGGAAAAACATACACAAAAGACCACCCCACAAATAAAAACTCAAATATATCTTTTGTTGTCCTTTCTGGCAATCTTCTTCTACTTCCAAGATTGAGTTTTTTTCATATTATACATTCAGCAACAAAGATAACCAACCTGGCACTTTTGCCTTTTCTGAATATTAAATTATTGACTACGATTAACAACCAGCCTACCTTTTCTTTAATATTTGAAGTTCAACCTATATATATATATATATTTAGTTATAAGTATTATTTATATTTTCATCAATACTGACATGGCTGAATAAACAAGGTTCACGTGCCATAAAGTAGGTAAACAGAACTATCCTTATTTACTGAAAAGGAAATTGTTAGTGTAAATGCCTGCAACATCTGATTGATTGACCATTTTATACAAAATGGATGATATAAGCAAACATCTACTAGATGGGTATTTGCTGCAAATGACTGATTTAACATCTGTACAACAGTTTACCAAATGATTAATGCTCCTAAGAAAAGCAAAGCTCAGTTTGGACTTCATGCAACTCTTGCACTTTTTCACATCACTATGTGGCTACACAGGTCCACAGGTCCACACAATCTATGTAATTACTGAAGATGTATACAGTGCCTTGAAGAATCCAAAGGATTGTGTATTTTTCAAGCTCACAGATTTGATTAAGCAAAAAATTCACCACCAAGAAAGTATGTTGCAGTCTGTGTTGTGTTTATATATTGAGAGATTATTGTCTTAACATTGATCTTCAAAATAGATATTTGTGAAGAGGTGGAAAGCCATGAGACAATAATGCCCTGATCGTGATGGGCTTTCTTCAAACTGCTAAAGAAGAGAATGACAGTAATTCATAGCCAGCAAAGTGATATTCAGAAACTGTTTTTTTCCGAACTGATCTTGATTTCATTTGTTAATAATTTGTCATCTAGAGATTTCACAGCTGTTCTCCCTTGCCCAGTCAGTCACAAACTCCCACATGCTGTGTTAGACTTATTCATATTTAGGTTAGTTAACTAGGGCTCCTTACTCTTTAGTTTGATAATTTGTTCTTCTGCAATCAAAGTTAAACCCCGAGACACACTTTACACCAGAATTCACAATGGGAATGTCCTAAAACTCATCTCCATACCACACCAGCTGGAATTGTGGTTTTTTGTCTGAAGAGGTGCTCACACTTCACACAAACTGCTGTAACTAGAGCATGGCCTACACACTTTCACATCTAGATACTGCTGTACCAAGATATGTGCTGTATATGGATAGATTTTAGGCAGACGAGACAAACTTTAAGAGTGGCTGCTATTTAGCATGATTTATATCTGCAGTTGCAACAAATAAAGAAAGCAATTGTTTAAACCTCTGATTTACACAGATTTAAACTAGAGAACTGTTAATCCACAACTGTATAAATAAAAGTATAATATGTGTAGTTTATAGTATAATATGTGTATACTAGGATATAAAAATTATGCATTGTAAGTTATGAAGGATTTATAAATTACCATAGATTCATAATCTACTCTATCTAAACCTAGACTAGACCCATCTTAACTCTTTACACATTTATTCAGACATATGTCTTTGCTTTCATACTGTGTATTGCCCTACTGTTACAGAATCAGGTCAAACCAACCTAGTGAAGAATATCAAGCGAAGAGACCTTTGCAGGAGTTTTTAGAGGCAAAACATCTCTCTTCCTAAATGCACTTGTTTTCATTGTAAATGTTCTGCAGCCAGCATGAACGCAAGGGCAGGTAGCCGCTTTTTGTTGGTAGACTTCTGCTCAGCAGAATAGCCTTCTGGCTTATATCCCCCCTAATAACACTATCCCCCTAATAAAAAATGGACTGTTGCTGCTGTAACTGTCCTTGTACTTAAATTCTTACACAACCTTCTCGCCTAAAGCAGATTCCTACTACTAAAAATAACTCTCTCCTGCCTTGCCTCCTACCTTATTGTTGGCCTTTTATAATGAGATTTGGGTGTTAAACTTCAACCTAGAAGGCACGCTCATCTGAGTACTTTTCTCTTTCCTTTATTTGGCAAAGCCAGAAGATAAGCTTCCAGTGTTTAAGTCTTGCTCTACCTTTTACTCAGCACTATTTACAGACCACTGGCCACGTCCAGTGTCTCAGCAGTACAGCTTGCTGGAATTTGCATTTTTTCACTTACAGTACTTAAGTCTTGCCAAGAAGGTGGGAAAAAATGCCTATATTGTATTTCAGTTCTTTAGTTTGGAAGAGGCCTAATATAAAGCCTGAAAGCCAAGCTTACATTTTCCTAATTTAAAATTTTGGTAGGAGTTGACAAAGATTCTGGAGGAAAAAAAAAAAAAAAAGCATAAGGCATCTTCTTGGCATACTGGTTTGCACTCAATTTCAGCTGTATGATCAAATTTCTCCCAGGACCTTAAGAGCTGTCAGCCCCACTAAACTGCTAATGTTTCAGCACAGATGGAAGAGCAATGGAGACAAAACGAGTGCAGTTTTTCATATTCATAGTTCAAGACTTGTGGAAGAGAGCCAAATCAGAATGTGTTCCTTTTATGTAGTGAGCCTGGGAATGAAACAAAATGATGTACAACAGAAATATTTACAAGTCTCAGTTTTTGGAAACACCTGCTGAGGAACTGTCTGAATTATCATTAAGCTACTCTATGGATCCTCAACATATTTAGCCAAACTCAGAAAGTTTTCTTGCCAATCCCATTCCTATGTACACATATAATTTTAGTGATTCATCCTGTTCTGCCCCATCTGTTTTTCATTCCAAAATACATCTGTCAGCTTCTTAGACACACAACCATATAAACTACAAGAGATCTACAGGGAGGAGCCATCAAGGTGTTGAGCAGAAAAAATGTACGGCAGCATTTTAGGAATTACTTTTAAACACTTTCAGGAGTAAGATTGCTGTCCTTCTATCTCAGTTCCCTTGTACGCACTGTTTTATATCATACTTCCAGGGGCAGACTCAGATTAAGAGCTGGCAGCCACACTTACACCTACCAACCAGTTAGAGGTCAGAATCAAAATGGAATTCCAGAGACCAACAGTGCTTAACATGGATTGTAAACAAAAAGTAGAGAAAAAGGGATTTTGCCTAAAACAATAATCACAGAATGGAATACAGTGGGCATTTGTAGGGTGGGAGATAGGAAAATGGATAAAAGAAGACATGAAATAGTTAATAACACTGGAGAGAAGGACACAGAGATGTGTGAAAGCACAAAGAACTTAAAACAGAGAAATGGCTGCTCTTTTTTCCTTTCAGTATTTGTTAAATTTCCCCAATACAGCTTTATTATTCAGATAACACCTCCACAATAAAACTATGCAGATTTTCAAAATAAAAAAAACTTCTGAAGTTATAAATAGTTTCTATGTTTAATGCAAACATTATTTAATACTGCTGTAATCATTTCCAGGAGCTCAAAAAAAAAAGCACCCTGTAGAGTTTCCCTAAAACAGAGCTTGAAAATATAGCAGATTTGCAAAATCATTTCATTTATTTAGTACCACTTAAAACATCAGCATGTGCACTTCCAGAGCATGTGTAAAACTAAGGAGCTCCCCTATGGCAAGAAACTTTGTCATAAGAGTTCACTTGCTTTCTTTAGAAAAATCTCATATGAAATGGCCCATGTGAGCATATGAGAAGATATGAGAAGATACACAATGAACCAGATTTGACTGCTATTCTGAGCTATGCAGTTTCCTTTTATTTTTTCCCTGTTTTTTTTGTTGTTGTTGTTGTTGTTTGTTTGTTTTTTCTTAATTCTTCCTTATGGGAAGAGCGCAGAAGTAGTTTTTAATTAACTGTACCATATACAAATTATCACACAGCAAATTATATCAACATAGAGAAGGTTATCATTTAGGGATCTAGGAAAGAACCAGATAAGAAAGAAGGGTTTTTTAAGTTAGAGGAGAAATAGATGAAAGGAAAAAAAATACTTGAAGGAGAGTTCAGAAAATGATACAGATAAATTTAAAAAATAAAAATGAAAAAAAGCCTGTTAAGCACAATATTTGTG
Source organism: Chrysolophus pictus (assembly GCA_037305975.1). Taxonomy (NCBI): domain Eukaryota; kingdom Metazoa; phylum Chordata; class Aves; order Galliformes; family Phasianidae; genus Chrysolophus; species Chrysolophus pictus. The sequence continues at coordinate 16,395,597 of CM074579.1, forward strand.
TAAGGCTCTTTTACTGCTGTGAGCAGGAAATAGTTGTACATTATTATTAATGAAATTTCTAATTTAGTATTGTTAAAGAACTGAAATAAAAATGCTGAACCACTGATCTTAACTGCCAACAGCTTTTGAATGCAGCATTTTCTAAAGGACTGTTAAAAACTGATGTATACATGAGAATCTAAAGAACTATTTTTTATTTTTCATTGGGCTTTGATTCAAACATATTTTTACAGCTTTTAAGGAATGACAACTTCTCTCAAAGAAACAAGCAATTAGTATAAACTCTGGGCCAAAGAAAATCTGCAAACAATTCAAGAATTTAAAATTCAGGAAGGACACTCCACTCTGGAAAAACCATACTGGCTACTATTCACAGTCAATACAGTGCAGCTGAAATAGATTGGCAGATGAAATCAGTGATGCTGAAGGAACCTTTAACTACAGAGGAAAGTTCACATCTAATTTGTGCTAGAGATCTTGCAGATGGCTTCTGGAGACAAAGACTGAAGAGAAAATAAATATTCTCACAGCTTAAGAAAGATGGATGCTACAGCAGGAGCAAAATAGGCCCTAATACTGAGTAGATTCACCTGAATATCTCAATGGCAGTGTAACTAACCATCAAGAATCTCCAGGGATGGCTTTGGGGAGAGGCAACATGGCTTTGTAACTGACAAGTAAAGGGAGACAAGAGGAACATGAAGATTTGAGAGTATTTGGGATATGAGAGGTTTGGGCACAGTGAACAGTCACACCAGGGTTGTAGGCACCCTGTCCTGTAGTGTCATCTACTGGAGTTGGGGATCTCCCTGCCACTCAGTGCAGTGAGTGGGGATCTCAGCCCCAACCATGGGATTGGGAATGGTGTATGTCCTCAGCACCAGGCTATGGCCAGAGAACAGCATGAGTGAGGGGTGCTGTCCCGACAGCTGGAGAATCCTTGGTCCCCCAGATGCTGGAGGCAGCAGCTACATATGACATCCCCGTACTTTACAGAGAATGGTGCTTTCATATCTTATAGAAAACTTGGGTAAGACTAGAAACAGACATTTTTAATCAATAACTTCTAGCATATGTCTTCATAGTGTTCACAATATTATTCAATTAGTCTGAGTGGAAACAATTAACAATTAGCCTGCAGTGCTAGAGTCTATCATTGTAATAATGTGTTGCGTTTTTTTTAATGCTTTATATGAATTTAGTTCTTATGAAAGATGTCTCGCCAAAAGCTCAGAGAACTTCCACAAAACAGTTAAATGAAACCAGTGCACACTTTTCAATTCTGCTGAACTAGCCTCAAGGGAGTCAGCTGTAACCTAGATCATTCAAATGGAGTTCACTTCCAAGACCACTGTCAAAGTCAACTTCAGGACAGAAGCATCTGGATCTGAGGTATATTCTCCACTTAGATTGCAAATTTTGGTACTTTGAGGTGGTAGTGACATTACACCATACCTTCTTACAGAAGTCACCAAATCCCTAGTAAACACTGATTTTAAGTTGCTGCTGCCTATACTGCCAGTCTTGAAGTAAAATGCTCTGTGTCACTGGTCTGAATCCTGCTACTGTAGAAATTCACTTTTGAACACAATAGAAAAGGGAAACTACAAAGTAATGAAGAATACACATTTTCTTTTGCAAAGAGATTTTAAGAAGTCAAAAATAATGCCATTCACTGTGTACTTCATTTTAAAAAGTTATAAAATAGAACTAGAAGAAAAGAATATCAATCCTTCCCATTTCTCAGCTATGAGCATTTTCCTTCTAATCTTAGCAAAAGAAATAAATTGAGCTATTCCATGCTACTTTTTGAGATCAGAAATTGCTTTTACTGTAAGCTTTGGCCATGAATTTGGAAGGCATCTAATCTATTTCAGCTGGGAACTATAAAGTATAGCAAAAACATCAGATTACTAATGAGCAACAGCCTGAAAAAATGTTAAATAATCATACACTGTCACAACAAATAAATTTACCTGATTCATGCAGTAAGTATGAAAAAATACACCAATAATTTATTTCTGTTAGCTTTTTCAATGAATTACAGTTCAAAAGGTTGTCAAATTCACAAAGCATTAGCAGGACAATTAGAGCAAAGTCATTTCCATTTCAGTGGGCAAAAGTACTAATAAAATTAGTTGCTTTGAACAAAGACATATAAAATTTGACTTATAAAGTAACTTTGACACCAGATTGCACAAAAACATTAGAAAAAAAAGTTCAGCTGATCACCAGCTTTCTATCCTGATGTTTTGCTAACCTTTGCAAAGGACCCAAGGGAGCAGTAACACTGAAATATAAATGAAAGGTCACTTGCTGTATAACTGTTTAAAACATTATTTTTGGACGGCTTTTTAAAAGTGCTTTTTACTATGAACTAATACTTGCACACACAGGCACACACAAATTCTGACCACAACATTCTGATACTGCTTACAAGTTTTCCCTGTGGCAATTCAGGCTGCAAGATAAGAGAAATAAACTTCTGCAGAAGGTGAAGGTATTTGATTACATCCTCCTGATTTTGCACCTCTTCTCCCCGCTTGAAGGAATTCTCAGCTGTTAGCGCTCACTTTCTCTTTTGCCTGTGGTTTCTATTCCACCTTATAACCTTTTTATTATAGTTCGCACTTGTGCATCTGATACATTCCTTTTTTTTAAATATTTCCTGCAGTCCATTCAAAATTTGCTACAGAGACAATTTTCCCACCTTGTTTTAAGTGTATTGCCCTGACATAAACGTAGCACTTGCTGCTTTGCAGCCTTTATAAACATCTCTCCTAAACCTCCCTTCCCACGTCAGTCCATCACCAATGTTTCCCTCCTGTCTTGGGAAAGTCTCTAGTTACCTTAACACAGCACTGATGTCTTCCTTTTTTCCCTTGGAGATCACCCATTTCTCTCAATTTTCAGGTAGGAGTTTCACTCTTTCTACTCATACCACTGCATGCAAATGTAAGGAGAACTGTCCACATGTTCTTTTTTATCCATACCCTAAAACTTTTCTACTCATAGCATGAGACTGCATTTGTACTTAGAAACATGTAGAGCTGTGACCATGACTAAAGACAGATAAGATGTGCTGCTTTGTATTATTTGTCCCTTATTTCTGCTTTTATTGCTGCTTTCTCATATAATTGGTTGCTTTGGAGAAAGACATTAATCTACATTCTCGCGAGAACTACTACAATAAATCCAAGCTAGACCTGATCCTTAGGTAATACTCTTAAGCAGAATTGTATAAATTTAAAAATAAAATAAAATGAATTACCTCAAAACTGGTACTAGATAAAATGATTAGTGCAACTACTGAACAGGAATAAGGGACTTTAACTTCATTCAGAGAGCCCTGTAGTGCTCTGTCATGGGCTAGGAGGCATAAACTTTCAGCCTGAAGGAGCTTTTAACTGTGATGGAAGACTATGTGCTGGGACTGCAGTTCTCACAGTCTAAATCTTTGTGCTTCAAGTCAGTTATTTCCAAATGAGTCATAAATGTGAGCTTTCTCTAGAAGAAAACAGGAGACCTGGTTATCTGAGAAGGCTTAGGTATTCAGTAACATCATTGACTCAGTCTTCACCAGAAAGTGCTTTATCCACACCACGCAAGTAATGGAAGGAAAGACATGGACTAGGAGAATGAAGAGCCACATACCGTATTAGAAGAACGGGTTCAAGATCATTTAAGGAACCTAAAGTTGCATGATTCCATGGAACCTCATAAGATGCACTGTAGAATCTTGAGGGAACTGGCAGATGCAATTGCTAAGCACTCTCCATCATATTTGAGAAACTGTGATAGACCAGTGAAATTCTCACTTACTGGAAAAGGGGAAACAATCCAATTTTTAAAAAGGGAGAAAAAGGGAAGATCTAGGGAAAAGCATGACACTCGGTCTCAATTCTGTGCCCAACAAGATCACAAAGCAGATCCTCCTGGAAAATATGCTACGGCAGATTTTCTGATATGAAACTGAGATGGCTGTTGACAACTAGCGTGGCTTCACTAATGACAAATCGTGTCTGACAAATTTAATTGCCTTCTACAATGAGATTATAGTATTAGGGGATAAGGGTATAGCAACTGACATCATTTACCTGTACTTGTGGTTTTCTGAAACAGTTTTGCAAACCAACAAACAGAAACTGTGCTATGAGTAGAGGAAGTAGTGTGTAAAAAGGTACAGAGTGTCTTAGAAGAGAAACACTACAGCTACTGTCAGTTGTTGAAGACTTTCTTAAGCAACAGACTGAAATATGAAAGAAAATACCTTTTTAGTCTTGGGCATGTATTGGAAAATTATATACATATCGGAATTCTTAGTAGGGTACCACCAGTACTTGAAGGAAGACCAACAATTCTAACTTATCTAACAGGAATAAAAGGAGGAAAAATATCAGTCTGGTGATATATTTTCTGTATGTGAGGAAAGAAGCCATAGTGAAGGAAGCCTCCAATTTTAATGTATTATTTAAAAAAAGGTCATTCACACCTAATTCATCTATTTTGGTAAATCCAGAATTCATCAGAATTTTTCATCAATAATAAAGAAGAATGATTCTGATTCAGATTTTGCCTTCCCAACTACAGCACTTCTGAAGAAGTTTCCATACTTTTTTTTTTAAACTGGCAGTAGAAGAGCCTTTCAATCTGGCTGGTTTTATTTACTTTTAAAGAAAAGAATCCTCCTGTGTATTTCTTTTGAAGTCAAAAAAAAAATAATTCATAATGGAACAAACATAAAAACACCAGCTGGTATTTTCTGAAGAATGCATAATTCAACAGTTCTGAAAGGTCTACAAGGAAACAGCAAACAAACTGTTGCTGGTGACCTATAGAACTGGGGCACTTGGGACACTGGTAGGAATCATATTTGTTTAAAAAAAAAAAAAAAAACGAAAAAAAGGACTTCTCATATTTAAGTGTAATTTTAAAATTGGTGCTGCTACTCTAAATGTGAGGTGTTACACCAGGAACATGTACATAAAAGTCTGATTGTGCAAATAGTACAGGAACCTCTCAGAACAATGTCTGTCCTGCTGCCTTGTGTTACAAAGCAGCTAATTAGCCAGCTCAGAGAAGAATAGTAGTTTGCTTTTTCTTTCATTTTTCTTCCAGATCACTTATTTTTACAGAAAACAAATCACAGGGCTCAAAGAAGTCAAACCAAATTGAGTGGCTACAGTCCACAACACAGTGATACTGTCAGGCTTGTATTGTTCTATCTGCAGTTTCCTCCTAAGGGAATTTGGGTCCTGAAGCTTCTGAAAATTAGTGAGGTTCAGAAAGTGGGCTGTCTTTAAGAATTTCCTCTTAGATACCTTCTCTTTGGACTGACTGTGAAAAGATTACACAATAAAACATCTTTTAGTGACTATTTATTCTGAAACTGCTAGGTATAAATAATCAGAGGTAACTGTATGTTATCTAATCAATCTTTGTTGTTGTTCTCTTTAAGAAATGTTTTAAGTATCTGGTATTAGTTTTGACTGAGAGATTAAAGTCTTTTTTTTTCAGCGTTGTACCTATTTATAATTACTGAGTTTAGAAGCTCTTTAAACTGCTGTTGAATTAACTTTACATATATGCTAATCATATTTTTTATAAAGAAGGAAATGAGATAAAGAGCACTGAGACAGAATCCCGATCACACATCAGTCACTGTTTCAGAATCAATAATCAATTCAACACAGGACTTCATTAGTGTAAAACTTAATGAATTATTGAGATCAAACCTAGTTCTTTTTCACAGTGCAATATTCCCTCAGTTAATGTCCCCCATCTTTTCTCTTTCCTCGGGTAACCAGTGACACAATCATTACGACAGTTAATTCAGAAATACAATCTCATTACTCAGCTCATATATTTCCTTAGACATGTTAACAAAATGCTATTGAGACTGTTTACACTAATGCTGAGATTGAGCTAATATTTCTGGGAGGACAATACAGATTGGCGGTGAGAAACCAGTAGATAATAATTTTTCCCGGGGGCAAAGCCGTAGCTGGAAGTAATTCAGCCTTTAGGGTTCTACTGATGTCAGAATCGTTACAGTGTCTCTTATCATATAGGATAAAATATCTGGTAAACTTCTTAAAAAACACCTATTATTAGCAGGTAGAAAACACATGCATTGAAATAAGCAAGTGTTTACATACAGAAAACTCATTTCTCTCCAATTCTGAGCCGTACTTTGTTTGAAACCACCGTGTTCAAAAGGAATTTGTCTTTTAATCATGCTTCCAAGGAAAATACATATAAAAAAAGGAAGCACAATTTCCAATGACACCTTTGTTCCTGCGTTTTTTTCCAACTTGGATTGTTATCTTTTCCATGTATGATTTTTATAAGATATTCTTCAATACACCATTAAGAATATTCACCTGGGAATTAATTATAACAGACTTTGTCAAAAATTTGTTTATTATCATTTTTAAACATTCATTTCAGAAGTCTGTGGGATTAACACACCACATCTGGCATTTTATACTTAATTTATACCCTCAGAGGAAGTACTGTGCTGCTTTTATCAAAATCTCTCCTTAATGATCCTAAGAATATAATTCTCACTAATCGCATTCATAGCAATAACAAATAAAACAAAAATCAAAACAAAATGTTGTTTTGTCCCCTTGGATAATTTGCTAATAGTTGTAGACTGCAATCTCTTTCAGATTTGCCAAAAACTTTAGCTTTGTGTGGTCTACATTGCAGAGTTGTTGACATCTGAAATGTGTATTTTAAAGGGCACCTTTTCATTCTTATGGTGCTTCCTTAAGAAATGTACTAAAGTGAACTAATTGTAACTAGAAGTAATGCCAGAAATCCTTTCAGAGTAATAATGTAAGGGAAAATTATCTCCAAGTTTAGCCCAGAGATCACAATTATGCCTTCTAGGTGATTCATTTGAGACTTGTTTTAGCAGATGCAGGATCCTTAAGATAATCTGAAACATTGTTAAATTGGTTAAAATCTCACTTAGGGTAAAGTTTTCAAGAAAGCACCATTTTGACCTTACTGACGTTGCACGTAAGAGTAAATCAAAGCCTAGAAGTAGGACACACAGATACTATCCACATGATGTCATCTCACATAAAAGCAATAAAACCACAACCATAAAGTCAATAGCAGCAGCAGGAAGAGAATGAAGAGAAAACTGGCATTTATCTATTTGACAAAGGGACAAACCAAAATATTCAGATTTTCTTTAGCATCATGATCTTGCAGCGTACATTCAAATTCTTCAGAGATACTGCACAGTGTTATTCTCTAGGTTGGCATGGTTCTACTCAATGAAAACAGCTAGAATTGCCTAGGACAATTCAGGGTTTGAAAAGTTCAGTTCAGAGTTAAAGGCACCTGAGGATGCTCATCGTTCTGCATAAGGGAATTATTTTATTGAGGGCTATTTCTGCACATTACATGAAATTAACAATCAAATGATAGTTTAAAAATCAAAGAAACAGTAGTTTTATAAGTTAAAAGCTATGCTGAAGTAATCAATTTTTCATTAGAAACTTATGGAAAAAAGATGTCAAGGATGAGAGAATGTGATCATTCTTTCTCATTTAAGAAGTAAACAAGTTCCTTGAATGATATAAATTCAAATGTATACTAGGCAGAAACTTCATCTAGTGTGACTCATTGCATAGAGCTGATCATTACATAGGTTGATCCAAAATTATTATGTGGGTTGACCCAAAAATAATGCCTCCTATTTATTTCCATGGAAACTAAAACAAATACAAAGGCAATATTTGACAAAGGAAAATCTCAGCTACAAAATTCTATTCTTCAACATAGTCATCACCATAAACTCTGCACATTTGGTTTCAATTAAATAAATAGAAATAAGAAAGTACATTGGATACAGATTCATTATTTCTTGCCAGATCTCAGCTACTGGGCCAGATATGTTGAGGTATCTGAAAGATTATTCTTTTCCTCCTCTCTTGCTGGCAATTTGGAATATACACTGTGTTGTGATGACAGGAAAATTTCCAATTAACCGCTTCCTTATGAAAGCTGCAGCCCAATATTCTAAACTACCTGCAGCTGTGTTTTGTTCATAACACCTTCTGTGCAAAAAGAAATACAGCAAGAATTTTTTTTTACCTGTGTTTCAATCCACTAAGTGCTAAGCTAAAAGAAAGCAAAGAAAAAAAATACTCAGAAAGGGGTTTAGGCACTTCTATAAGTGCATTTATTTCATTTGAAGGGCCCTCGCTCTTTTGGAAGACTTCCCTGACCACCTAAAATACAGCATTTTTCACAGACAGAATATCAAACTAGTCTAAACTACTTCATTAAATAATGTTAAAATGAGACTCTAATAATCTTTGAAACCCCTATAAAAATTCTTGCCTTTCAGATTGCTATTGGGTGTTTCCTATCACATCTTTTACTGAGTTCAAATAAGAATCACACTAATGATGTGAAGTGAAAACATGCCCCAGGGAAAATTTGATTAAACTATAATACTGAGGATCAGCGATTCACTGGTAATCATAAATTCATAATACTCATGGCAGATGAAATTGTATCATTTTCCAGCAAGCATATAACCTCTAAGAACAGGTGGATTTGAAATCATTAACAACATTCAATTTAATAGACAGAAACTATATGAAAGAGCACATAGATGTGACCTTTAGTCTAATTGACTATCACATTCTATTACACACACATGCTCATAGAGAAGTATCTTCAGTGACATAAAGGATTTACACTGCTTGGCTACTGCTGTTTCATACTGTCGCGTAACACAGATTAGTAGAACTATTCATGCAATACCACAAAAAAAATGGGAGTGGCAGACAGTGGGCAGATATAAAACTGTAGTTTCGTCGAAGTCACTAAGGTTATGTTGGTTTGGATTTTGTTTGCTTAGATGCAGTTATAACATAGGATTGGATCTGTATCCTTGACCGGGGGAAAAAAAGCACATTCCAAGATGTCTAAAATCACATTTTCTTAAGTTAATCTTTATCTTAACTGTTAATAATTAAAATATGTATATTTCTTATTAGTATCCATTATTTAATACACTTATAGTTTATTTGCATTTTTGTGTAAATAATAAATTTGCTTGCAGTACTTCAATTAAAAAACCAAGACCAAAAAAGGACAATATTCCCATGGAGTCATTTATATTGTAAATTACTTGTGCTTATCTTATTGTTAAAAGCAGGAGAAAATATGTAACTGTCATAAACAGCTCATCTTGCTATGATTAGAATACTTTTCTTCACAAAACCACATCTACTCTAGATAATCACATCCCAGATTCTGCAAGTTGCAAGGAATAACAGTTAGTACAGTTTAAATTACTGATCTAGCAGTCATTTGGAAACAACAGGGAGGAGGCAAGACTGAAAATCAGAGAGCTTTTGGCAACTCAGAAAAATAACCGTAAACCCTCGAGGATACAAGCCATTCAAGACAAGTGTGAAGTACTCCCTGAAGAAAGAATGGCTTGGCAAAATTAATAAAGTTTCAGATACTGGCTTATGTCTGTGCTAAGGTACTATCTATCAAGGTCACAGACAGCTTCAGTGAGTGCACAGATGAGTAAAAGGAATGAAAACAGGACACTAAAAGAAAAGAACTGAAAAAGCACATTTTTGATCTAGGAAGGAGAAGCCTGAAGGGAAACAATATAATGGTATACAATGTGCATAAGGTTGTCACAAAAAGAATATTCTGATGTTGGGTAACAAACAAAAAGTAATAAGCTTAGGTTTCAGAAAAGGGGTTATACATAGGTTGTTCTGAAAGCAACGTCGTGTATTTATTTTACAACAGATGCAAAGAGCATAGTAACAGTATCTGATAGAGCAAACTCTCAGCTAGAAAACCTATATTTCAACACAGTCACCACTATTAATTAACATTTTCACCAGCAGTGAACAAGAGCCTGCATGCTGCACTCGTAACAATCTCTACCAGTGGAGGTGACCACTGTCACTGTCACCACTGCTGAAATGCACCACCTCACTATACTCACATCCATGCCTCACTATACTCACATCCATGCCTCACTATACTCACATCCATAAATGTTCAGCAAGCATTGATAAATGTGAATGGACACAATTTTTTCCATGTAGAGGAATTCAATGACACATCTTTGCTTCATACGCACTTCCATGTCAGACGCCATTTTGTCAGACTGCTGCTCTGCTGCCATCTTTCGCACAGCCACACAGTGTAAGAAAACAGTGGCGGGAAGGTTCAATCTCTGCTGCCGTACCACCAACATCTGCCTCATCTCTGATGCTATGGACCAGAATAATAACAGGGGAGGCATTACTTTTGGATCAGCCTCTGTATTGTATTGTGCTTTTGGAAACCATCCTAATTTAATCAAGTAAATTCCTTGTAAATATGTTGTGGGCCTATCATTACTTTTGTTGCCTTAAAATTTGTCACAAATACTTAAGTGTTAAGGCAACAGATTAAATGAACATCTGACAGTCTCATCAGCTTTGTTTTTATGTTTCTATGAAACAAGATGAATCCTTAAGAAAGGCAAATGGCACTTCATTTGCTATAAATCTCTTTCTCTATATACAACTCATCAAGGACCTTCAGATTGGTCAAACGTGACTTTAGATTGTAAAGCCTGTCAGGCAGGAATCATGCATCTCTTTGAGCCATTAGCATAGCAGTTGATCAAAACAAACCAACAAATCATATTGGCAACCCTGGTTCTGAAGAAGCTAACAGATTGCTGCCAGTAAGCTCTCTGACCAGGAAAACACAAACATGAGTTCCTGACAATTGGTTCCTTCCACTTTCTTCCCCTCCTGATGCTTGGATTATAGGTAGTTCTGATTATTTAGTACTCCAATATGTTGGTCATTTGTAAACATTTATTGAGAATGTTTTTGATAAAACAGTTCAGAAATGCATGCAATGAGATATAACAGATATAAATAAGACCTGTTAACTCATGAATCAAATCAGCCTTTACCTTCATCAGATAATTTATTACCTGAAGCTAATCTCACTAATACTTGCTTAAAGATCTGGTCACTAACAAACAGCATCCCTTGAAATCAAACTCTTTCAGGTTTTATTTCTCATTTGTCTTCCTAATCAACACCAGAAAACATTTAATAATGACCCAAAAAGGACAAAATAAGATGTATTTTGGTAGATACATTTTAAAAGTCTGTATACTATTTTCTTCCATACACATTTCTGTGCTGCTCTGAAGAACAACCAAAACTGCCTTTATGTCTAATGAAACAAAAGATGTGTGTAAGATCAAGTGCACAGTTTTAATTATTAAAATTATATTCCTTGTGGCTTTTAGGAACATTAGTGCAGCCTCTTCCAGGGTAAAGGATGGAGACAGCAGTTATTTACCGGTGTTTGAGTTTTGTAATGTTTCTCTTCAGCACTTAGAAAATCTAATTTCCTGTGTTATCATCCATCACATCCCTTTTGTGCTGGCTCCTCACTAATTCTTCTCATAACAGCTTGGACTGATAAGACGACTGTGGTCTTATCCAAGAACAGATTATTGGAAGTAAATCAAAACAGAGAGTAGTCAAACAATATGTCTTATGGCAGTATCAGAAAGCTTTCTCTTCTCCATTCTCCCTCTCTGACTTTAATGAAAGATCTGCATTATCTAATTTTGGCGTTCCTGGAGTATAGCCCTACTGCTGTCACCAAACTGTATTATTAGTAATTTAACAGTACTGAAAGCTGAATGAAAGCAGCTGACAACTGAATTCTAAAATTGCCCAGTTATTTGATTTGGGTGCATGCAGTGAAAGGCATGTACCAGTACTTTTGTGTGTCAAGCAGGCAAGAATACTGGTATTTTACATGTCTTTCTATACATCTCTCGCAATTCAAAACCATGTATTTTGATACTGAGACCTGTGCCAGACTCCTATCAACAGATTAGAGATATGGCTTCATATAACATCTGCAGTGATTTCAGCAAAAGCCTGGACTTGATTGTTACATCTTTAAAACTTCTTTTTGTGAGGTCTCCTCTTAGCCTCCTCTAGGCAGATCAGCTTTGTAAATATTCATAACAGTTCTGAGTGACACTCGCTCCTTCCCAAAAATCAGAGGCCCTACTGACTTCTCCTTCAATGAAACTAAAGCTTTTGAAAAGGAGCTGGGGAGTAGTAAAGAGGTCACATCTGCAGAGGAACTTTTACTGTGATGTGAAGGCCAAGAATGAGCACATGAATGGCGTCAGAGAGGAAAGCTATAGTATATCTTATCTTATCACAGAAAAATGGTAGTTTTCTGCCTGTTTCCTTACGCACTTTTACAGCAAAGATCTCCAAAGCTGTTGTTTGATACTTATTATGTATAACTGAAATCAAAATATCCAGGTAAGCCACATTATTTCCTACTCCAGAATCATTATGTTAAAAAAGTGTCCCAACAAAGTCAAAAGCAAATACTGATTGTATTCATGCATCTCAAACTGACATGGAAACAGAAAATATTCTTTTCTCAGAATATATGTTACCATATAGCACAAATGCAATGCAATGGAAGTTGCCATTAGATGTATTTCCAATCAACACAGCTGTTTTCAAACTTTCTTTTTTTAAACTCTCAAAATCCAGATAACTCCTTCATGTGTGATACATAGGCTTACCCTGGTGGCTATTAACAGATAATGACATTTGTTCTAGTCTTCAGTGGCACTGTAAAAAGTGATGTGTACTATAAAAGATTATTGACTTTACAGAAGACTAAAGAAGATTCTTACCATTTAATTGTTATTTTCTAGACCTGAGTTCAAAATTGCAGATAGGATCCACACCTTGGTATATCTCATTTGCAGTTAGATCACATTAAGTATATTGTGAAATGGCACTCTACCAGTCCTTTTAATGCTGCAATGACCATTTAATCCAAAAGAGACAGTTGTAGGCTTTGTTAAGTATCAATACTTTGTTTTTATGCTGGTGGTATCTACTCTACATTAGGGCAAGGCTGATCCTTCACCTAGCGCTATCAGAACTCATGGGCCAAGACAACCATCATGGAGAAATAATTACTGTCTTTGTTAATAAGCGCTTTCTAGTCATTATATTTGTAAAGACAAAGCCTCAGGTTGATAAATTTCTTCAATCAATGTGTCTCTACAATTTCAGGCTTTTCAGAGCTCCGAGGAAGTTAAACTTCTGTTCCTTTACAAAGAATAATATGTATAGAGAAGAAAGACATTTTCACACACAATGTGGCCCTTGTGGTCTGAGAAATCATAAATCCTTACGGGTAATTGCAAGAGAGCCTTTCTGGGATCGTAACGTGCATTAAGACTCTACTGTAAAAAAATCGCTCCTTATGTTTTACACAGTATGGACACATAATCAAGGTGTCAGAATTGAATAGCATGAAGATACTGATCCCTAAGCCTCTGTGTTTCTGCATGCAAAGAAAATGTACAACACTTACTCAAAAGTGCACAGAATGTGAGTTATTTTCAGGCATGGGTTGTACAAATTATTGCTATCCTCATTTAATAGCAGTAATAATGGGCCAGAACATTTCTATAATCTGCAGAGGGAAGAGACCATCTCTTTCTTTTTCTTAAGTACCCTTCTTGTAAGGGGGGAAAGATAAATAGTTTGGTTTTACTGAAGCTCACAAGAGTTATTCAAGAAGAGACAAAATCAGTATGTGAGGAAGGGGGAATGCGGGCACTTTGCCTTTTGCTTTTGTTTGTATTATTAAGACAGTCAGAAAAAGATATTTTAAAAAGATATTTTAGCAGACTTGCACACTCATCTAACACACTCATCTAACACGTAGCTTACTCAACTGTTTGAGTTGCCACAAGTTTCTTCCTATTTTGAGATTATTTCAATTTAACAGACATTGTGTTTACCAGGGACATCTATTTTATAACAAGTATCAAAATCATTCTGGATAGTACTAATCATTTCCAACTACATATCATTATTCAAAGAAATCACAGAAATAATCACAGAAATCACAGAATGGCCTGGGTTGGAAGGAAAGGGACCTCAAGTGAGATTTGGTACTGGCTTGAGAATTCATTAGAATAGTTTGAAGGCACTTTTTTTTCTCCTAGCCTGCCAAGAGACTGCACTTCAAACTTTTCCTTTAGAAATTGTTAATGTTGCAAATATATATTCTGAAATACTCATTGTTTTAAAATAATATTGCCTGTTCATATTTTGTTTGGTTGGTCTTGATCTTGATAGTACGCAATCTTCAAAGCTTCGGTAAATTGATCCTTTGCTGAGCACTCCTAGTCTGGAGAATGGAGATTACTTTCAATGCTTTTTTGAGCTTTCAAAGTTTCAGTATGCTAAACTGTGTATCTGCTTTTCACTTTCCAGATGCTCTCAGAATATAAAATTCCTGCATCACAATGGAGAGGTAAATCTAGCTTACAGAGCCCATGAATAATGCAAGCTCTACCCTAATGCTATTTAAAAACATCCTTTAGCAGAGAACAATTTTGACCAACACTCTGATTTAGAGTATAACACCTGAGGATCAAGCATCAGTTACAGTATATAATAAACCTCCAATACACTTCCTCTTTACCTTAGATAGCTCATCAAATATTTAAAAAACAACAATAACCAAAACATGTGACAAATAATCCTATTTCTATTTCACCTGTGGCAACGCTACTCAAAATTGATCAAAAATATTTTCATGCAATTGAAGATAACCAAAGCATGACGATCTTTTGTTAGCTGTTTCTCTAAATTGGATATAGAAATATAACAGAGAATTTTGAGAGGATCCAGAGAGAAAATGAAGTTTTCAGCCTGACACAGTTTCAAGTACAGAGTTCATATTCTCAAAATGAATTAGAAAATTATACATAGGCATATTCCCTAAATCACTACAGTAATTATTGTGACCTAGAACAACTACCTCCATTTTAAAGTATTTTTAGTTGTGAACACTGATCAATTGCAGTGGCTTGGGAGAGAAACTGGGGCAATGCTTCTCCACATTTCTGATGCAATGCAGGTGCTCTTCCAAAGTTCTGGAAGGAAATCTCTGTGTGAGAATGTGTCAGGACTGAAGTCCTAGTTCAGTCTTTGTCCCTAGGGCTTATTATCCTTCTAGCACCTTACAAATCTTTTAGCACTAGCCAGTGAACCTCACTCAGTTGTAGGACTGAATTATGGTTAGGCTGTAATCCAGTTTTATAAGTCAAAACACAAAAAGTGATACATCTCTGTGGGTATTTAAACCTCTAATGAAGTACCAAAAATAAACAATTAATGATGATTATGATAACATATAGCAAACAGTAAAGGTTTTGCATTTTTTGGTGACTATTTTTATCTATATTTAATAATTTTGCATACATTTTCTCACTGTCTGTTTGATAGTTTGTTTAAGGGTTTAAGAGGAACTCTTATAAGAGGCTATCTCTTTAAACATAAACTATTTCTTGAAACTATTGGTTACGTGGTATAATTGAAATGTGTTCTTCTAAATTCTTTTTCCTTTTAGCTAGAGAAAAGAAACCAAAAACTTCATTTTCCTATTTGGAAAAAGCGGGTGACATCAACCAGTCAAAGAGATAAAGACTATGAGCCTCATGCACTTTAACTGACACTGAGTTTACTTTTCTACAATTAATGTGAACTTTAGCCTAGTGATTTTCTAAGACATGAATGAGCTCTTTAGTAAAAGCCTTCAAGAGTTACAGTTTTTGTTGTTGTTGTTGTTTGCAGTTCAACATCCCATTCTATTTTGTTGTTGTTGTTGTTGTTGATACACGATACATTTGTCTACCAAAGGCAGATGTGTTCCTGTCTGTCCTCATGAGGAAGGGCTTCTGTTTAAATCCATACACAATGAAAAAGTGATAAACATCTAAAACATGTACAAGGACAGTTACCAAAGAACTAGTAACCCATAGCAATATCTCACACGTAACTCATGCCCATAATCTTATCTTTGTACTGCATACATAAATAACACTTTGTTATACAGATCAACTTCCTACTCTCGTGGCTTTCTATTCCAGCCTGAAATAGGTTTGCTCCTTCTTTTTACTGTACTACCTTTAATGTTGCAGATATTTTATGTGCTTCATGGGTGTCACTGAAAAGCTCTCACTAAACCACGTATTCAGAGCAAACCCGTTCTTTAACAGTCAGATATAAAGCACGATACAAACTACAGGGAATCTAGACTCTGCATATAAGCCATAAAAACCCATAAGACAGACAAAGAAAAAAATTTTTTTTTTTTTTTTTAAGGAGATAAGTGTAATGGATGTAACAGAAATGACACTAATACAGAATGTTACTGATTGCTTCTTTGATGAGTAGGAATCAGTATGTCAAACATTGGGAAGTAAAGGTTAAGTTCCCTGTACTTCGAAAGGGATCTTCATGAATCATAACTTCTTGTGTCTTATATATACACAAGAACATTACATCACACTTCAATTGTCTGCTGTGCCCAACTTTTCATAGCAGGGATTGCAGAAATATGTACACTGGAAAATCAGGTTAGTAGGAACCTGTCACTCAACAGAAATATTAATAAAGGCAGTGATGATCTCAAAAGGAAACACAGAAGAAGACAAAATAAAAGCAAATAAATGCAGCTAAGTTGAAAAAGTCCAAAATGGTGCAAATAATTGCACACAAAGCTTCATAAAAAACACAAGACACACATTATTAGCAATTTTCTTCTGAGACGAAGGTATAGAATGGCAATCTGCCTTTTCTTGTTGTTTCTACAATGCTCTGGAACCCATCCTCAGCAGTGTATTAACATTTATGCAAGTCCTATTCATTTTTATTTCTGTACTAACATAAACCAAATCCATAATCAAAAGCCACTGAAAAAATATACTGCTGTTGGTCCTAAAGTAAACAACAATGTTGGCATGAGATACGAAGCAGGGAAATTGGAAATCAAGTTTTTTGTTAATAAAGATAGAACAACAATGAAATTGCTCATAAACAAAGAAAGAAATGACTGAGATAATTTAAAGGAAGAGGTCATATATTTGTGAAGAAATTAAAATGCACATTCTGAAGTGGCCGGATAAAGTCATGGCTGTGAATCTACAAAAATCTCCTCCACAAGTGCCAGAGATCAAAGGATAGATCAATAAGGTGAACTATAGATTCCAGTGGACTGGGAGAGTTATGGGGACATCTGATATCTTCAGATTTAAAAGAGGGGATCTGAATCAAGAGCCTGAAGAAAATAGTTTTAGATAGAAATGGAAAGCTGAAATGTGTGATAGTAGGCTGAAGGAAATTGCCAGAAGTGGAGAGAGAGAGACAAGGTTTTACCAAAGACGTTATGTCAGATTTTTATTCCTAGAGTTACACTGAAGAATCAGATTAACTAATGCTCAAAGAGATTTAACAAGTCTGAAAAGTAGATGTGACCTGCAAATCTTCACAGAGAACAGTCTGAAATTTTCTAAGAGTATATTTCTGATAGGCATCTGAACAGAGAGTTTTCAAAAGGAAAAAAAAAAACACAAAACCAATGCTGCTAAATAAATACTGACATCAAAGTGCAATTTTTATCTTCTTAAAACTTCATATTTCTGTATAAAAGGGGACTTGTGTAAAGGATAGGATACATACAATAAGATCTGTCACAATTTTGGTAATGTATTTTGAAATATGTTATCAATTTTCCAGAGTACTGGGATGTTCTTTTAGCAAGGCATGCTGAAAACTTCTAAACATTATAATACTCAGAAATGAACACAGCTATAAATTGTCTATAATAAAGTAAGAGTGGAATCTAAGTAAGTAACAATTATTCAGCAGCAAAGGGATTTCCTTTAAAAATGTTAAGTGTAGCAAAAAGAGAACCAGTCTGGCATTTACAGCACTGCTTTTTGTTCTGCTTCCATTGCAGAAGTGTTCTTTGTCTAACCAGAACAGAAAGCTGAAATGAAAAAGAGAACTCCTTTCTCTTCAGAATTTGTAAGTCTGAGAAAGGATCTCATAGATTTTCCATCTTCATATTTTCATCTATTATTCATTTATTTATTCTTTTAACAAGTAAATACCAGTATTTACTGACTGGAGCTAACTGTGATACAGAATTAGATGGCCAAAAGATATGACTGTAGTATGTTTATGCTTTCTTCAGGCATTTTTGCCTTTTATCTACAACTCAGAAAAAAGAAACGTTTCACTCGTATATTCCTATCTCATGAATTTCCAAGTAAATGTGGATCATCACATATTATTAAGGAAAGGAAGGTTTTCTTAATGCTTTCTAAGCTTAAAAGATGATATTCAAATGATGAGTTAAAAAATTAAATAATAATAGGTGATTTACAGTCTTCAAGCTGCCTATAGCAATTTCGATGCAATTAAATGGGAAAAAAAAAGAAAAAAGCTATAAGATATTCACCTCTTTGAAGAATCTGCAGTGGAAGATGCCAGAATTGCTTCAGGCATTGCCAAATATGAGATTAGCAGCATCTGACACCAAAAATGGTCCTCAGCTGTTGAGAACTAAAAAATGGTGTGCACGTGACCTTTCCCATTCCCACCAGATGGAATCATGCTTAACCAAATTTGTTTATTTGTTTAAATATTTTTAGTATGCAAATACGTTGAATGGAGAAAAACTGTTAGTACAGACATGACATCCAGTATACAGTTCTGAGGTTGTGACAGTATCACAAATATTAGTGACGTTTTCAAAGAGTAGAATAAAAAATGTCTATTATATTTAGTTCTAGTTAAACTTCAATATTTACATTTCTACCCATTCTTTTATTTATTTCTGTATTTACAAAATTATGATCATTGTCATTAAGCCTTTTAATGTAACCAAATGTTGCAAGTAATTTTTATGATTGGGAATTTCTTCTAACCCTCCCCAAGTAATGGTTCATGGCACTAAAACAAAAAGTTTTGAAGTAAGAAGAGGTAAAGTAGAAAAAAAAAAATCTTCAGAGCTCATGACATAATAGAATTCTTGCTTCAGAAAGACCTATTAAACTCACATATATTTTTCACAGGTGATATTACTTATTTCTACACCCTTCTGAGGCTGCAGAAGTGATTCACAAGACACTCACCAGTCATTCTGTATTCTTTTTCCTTGCTCCTTAGTCCAATAGAACACAGCTGAGTCAGAGACCATTTCTGTACCAGCAGCAGCACGATACCATCCCAAAATAATACTATCACATAATTTGATTTTCACTGTGGCAGAGTGACTCTGACCCTACATATTAATATAGCACAATTTTAACGTGGTTTGTTGGAGGCCCATAAATTTCTACAGCAATCCAGCCACTACCTCATTTCTAACAGTGCCAAGCGTTCAGAGGTCTGCAGGATTTATTAATGCTTTTCAACTCAGAAACAGAATGTACGGTTTGCAGTGCAAAGGCTTTCAGCTTCCACGAAACAACAGCAGTATCCATGTATCACTCTGTTGTAATTGTTGGAAAAGGCTGATGTTATAATGATGACTAATGTTTGTTTCTGGGTACACTGAAAGCAGCATTAGACCTAGTTTAAACAAGAGGCTTTAATTATCAATGTGTCCTGCAAACTCCTCCAGTTTCTTGTACAATGCAGCAACGCCACATATTAGGGACAAGAAGTCTTTAGGAGTTATTTATTTTCACGGCATTCAGTTAATACTTGTCATCATATCATTGATCACTGTCAAGATAAACCCAAGACAACACCATAAATTAGGTCTAAAGGCTAGCCATAGATTTGACACTGCCAAGCTCTAATTGCTCCAACACTACTCTATATTTAAACATACTAAGTTAAGAATAGTTCGTTCATCTGATTCTTAAGTGACCTTAATGGAAATAAGTGCCTTTTAACTTAGGCATTTATGTAATTATTTTCCTTGGGAGAAGAAATATGTCTAGCACCTGAAACACAAATTTCTTTAGAATGCTAAGGGTCAGCTGAAGAGTTTCAAGCCCGTAACAAGGATCAGTCATATTTGAGGCATGTTATTGCTCACATTTACTCTACAAAAAGCATATTTTATGAGTTTTGAGAACAGGCAATGCTACGGACTTATTTTGCAGTAAAAATTTAAGCACAATATTTTTATGATAACCACACGTACTTTCTTGTTTGGCTTATTCTGGTCTCAACTTAAAATGCCATTTTAAGACTTCCAATCTTTCACTCTTATCAGTGTTTTTGATGTAGGTATAAAGAATGAAACTGGAAAATAAGACATTAAACTCTCAACATCACTCTTTAACTAACACTTTCTCCATTTTTAACTCCAGTTGCAACCACAACAGACATTTATAGAACGGACCAAGGCTCAGAGCTTAGCATAAACCCTGTCTGAGGTGGTAATCTTTACTGACTGATCCCTGTAACATATACAAATATATTGGAAATACTAAAGTACCACTTTTTCTTTATAATCAGGAAATTCATGAGCAGAAAAGACAGAAAAGCCATTAAAAATATGCATGGCGGTGATCATGTATGTGTTTACAAAAAGATATCTAAATGCAAGATTTACAAGTTATTATGATCTTATACTCTAAATCTCGATATATAAAAAAAGCCTTCAGTAAGTAAGTTGGAGTTTTGGCTGCAAATTGCAAAAAAATTGATCCCAATTGAGGTAACCGATTTCTCTCTCAAATAGATGACTTTTTCCCAGGGTCACTGCCAAATATGACTGATAAAATCTTCTTTTTGAAAAAGAATTGAAAGGCTGACAATCAAGGTAAGTCCTACCTTGGCAACTTTAGCTAGAGTAACCTCCAACCTTGGAAAATGTATTTGCAGACTGCTTCAGAGGAAGAGTTAATATCCTTCTCTCTCTCAGCTCTCTGTGCAGCATTTTCACCATCTATCATAAAAATAAACAAAAAACTAAAAAAATACTATTGATTCAAAAGGAAAACTTAGCCTCTTGCTGAATTAATCAATATTGTTTGGCTCTCCTTATTTCTGTAACTTGTGCAATATATTACTTCCCAATTTTCTGCTCTCTGTGTTACAAGTGTTGATACAAAACAGTTTAGCTAATATATTCCATTATCACTGTTATTTACGTAAATGGATTATTTTTGCACTATTATTTTGCATATGACCATGTAACCTTATGAACATACTGTGAATTTTCTTAAATAGGTTACTTTTTTAATGGGGAATGCTTGTAAATCAGAAATAAAGTTCCACCCGCCCCACCACTGGTATATCTATCAGTACTAAAAGCTGGATGCTTGTCCTTTTTACAGTAACTTTCCTAGTTCATTTTTGAAATGAGCAAAAGGTCCAACATAACCTTAGGTTAGGGCTGTGTTTGTACGCAAAGGTAATATGAATTGAGAGCAGAGAATGAAATGTACACAGCAAGAAGGAGAGGCTGCCCAGATTAAATGTTCCACAGGCAAGAACTGGATAGGATGAAGCACTGGTTTGAAAATCTCCAGTTAGAAGACAGTGGGAAAGTACTGAAAATACTAATAATGATCAGTAGGAAACAGAATCTGGATTAGAAAATGTAAAAAAATAAAATAAAATCCTGCAGGGGAGCACTACTGGAGAGAAAGCAGCTTGGCAAGAACCTTCTGAAATATAGCTTATGCTGTTATGTAAAACATAAAACATGTAAAATCTCATTCTTGACAAGTCTTTAACCAATGTTCCTAGCAACTTTTTTGCCTTCCGATATTTCAGATTCTGATACAGCTGAAACCTCCACTACTCTGAAATGGGAACTGTTTCATACTGTTTTGTAACACCCTATCCAGTGGGATTTCACAGAATGGTTGAGGCTGGTGGGGACATCTGGGTCCCTCTGGTCCCACCCCTGCTCCAGCTGTGATAACAGGGCACGTTACCCAGGCCCACACCCAGACAGCTTCTGTAGATCTCCAGGGAGGAGACTCCACTGTCTCTAGGCAACCTGTGCCAGTGCTCCATCAGCTGCATGGCACAGAACTGCTATCTTGTGTTCAGCGACATTTGAAACTCCCATTCCATCTTTAAGTCTGATTTCTAAAAATATCAAGACAAGTGTGAAAATACTAATGTTAATTCAGCTGCACTTTAGGAGGATAATGCCAAAGGAATTGTAAAAGTCGAAATTATGCTTGCTTTATTGAAAATAATTGACAGGAGAATGGGAAATGATTAAAAGAGCTTAATGGGACAATGGCAGTCAAATCAGTTGAAACAGCTCAAATTTGTAACAGAGTCTGATGGAAAAATGAATAATGCTTTCCACAGAGAGGCAGGGAGTAAGATTCAATTATATATCAGACTGGCTGCTCTCAGGAGATGTACAGGGTGACTTTTACTGTGACAAAATGAGGATCTCCATGGCCCAACTCTGACAGACTCTGACCAGCTCATGAGAAATGAAACCAACACACAACGGATAGAGTCTGTTTGCTCATGCTTCTCTCTGAAAACTCTTCCACTGCTGTAATACAGGGTCAGGATGTCATCCAGTTTGTCCAAATCATGGAGAACGACAACTGACAGAGGTGATTCACCCATGGTGCTCTTGGCAGGGGGTGCTTGGCCACCCATAGGCTGAATGTCTGGGAGGCAGCCTCCATGTTCCATCTGTGGGAGCTCTGCAAAACCAATTACCTTTGCTAAGCTGTTTTTCTTTGCTAGACTGTGACCAAGGAAAGATTAAAGGTTGCAGAAGAAGCCAAGAGGTGATTTTCCTAGGAATTAATTGCCTAGCAAGGTAGATTTCTTCATAGCTATTAAAGTGGTCAGCCACTGTGACACAGCAGTCTGCCTAAGGAATAGGCTTAAGCCAAAGATGTCTTTCAATTACTATACATGTGCTAAAAACAACAAACACAGACCAACAAAAACACTCCACTCCTCTCTTAAAAGAAAACAACAAATAAAACAAACAAAGCTTCCAAAAGGCACTTAAAAGGATTCATTTTCAGAATGCAATTTTGTAAATAGCAAAATTTGTGCATCATCTGAAAAGGAGTCTGAAAATCCTTTGACATTCAATTTATTTTTCTCCTCTCAAAAAGGTGCTTCATTATTAATAGGAACTATTAAGCTAACAATAGCAATCGGAAACTTTCCTCTGTAAAAAACAGGCAGGTGGAAGCTGACCTTTACATATCTTTGAAAAATAGTAATTTATTCATATTATTTGAAGATTATTATTTTGCAGATAGCAATAAGGACTTAGTCTGCATTTCTTGTTTGTTCTGAACTTCCAGTGACTTCAACAAAGAATATTATCATCAAGGGTTCTTCACAAAAAAATGAGAATTGGCAAAATACAAGACAGATATCAAGTTTGAATACATACTGAAAAACTTTACAACTATACTTCTTTTAAAAATATCTTCTGCACGCAATACCTATTCAGAAAACAAACAAAAATTCCGCTTATGGTTTACTGCATTAATTTGAACATAAGAGCTAAAATGCCTCAGTATGTATTAGCCTAATTTAAAATAATACTGCAGAAGGAATAACGGCAGCTAGGTTTTTTAACTCAAAGTTCATTTGAATTACACTGTAAATATTATTCCTAAAAGTCTGGGCTGTCTGAAATTTGCTTTGGTACAAAAATCCTTAGAATCCTTTGAGTTGGAAGGAACTAGTCCAACTCCCCTGCAATGAACAGGGACATCACAGCTAGATCAGGTTGCCCATGGCCTGATCCAGCATCGCCTTCAAAGTCTCCAGGGACAGGGCATCCACCACATTACTCGGTAACATGCTCTAGTTCACTCACTAGAAAAGACATTTTCCTTTTATCCAATCTCAATCTCAACTTTTTTAGTTTGAAACCATTTCCCCTTGTTGTATCACACCAGACCATGCTCAAGAATCTGTCCTCTTCTTTCTTATAGCCCCTCTGTAGATACAAAAAGGCCACTATCAGGTCACCATGGAACCTTCTCTTGCCCGGGATGAACTGTCCCAGCTATCTCAGCTTGTCCTCATAGGAGAGGTATTCCATCCCTTGCAACATTTTTGTGGCCATCCTCTGGATGCACTCAAACAGGTCCATGTCTCTCCTGAACTGAGGACTCCATATCTGGAAGCAGTGCTCCAGGGAAGGCCTCATCAGCTCAGACTAGAGGGGCAGGATCACCTCCCTCACCTAGCTGGCCACATTTCTTTTGATGCAGTCCAGGGTATAGCTGACTTTCTGTGTCACGAGAGCACATCACTGGCTCTTGTCCAGCTTGCCATCCACCAGTACCCCGAAGTCTTTTTTGGCAGGACTATGCTCAATCCTTTCATTTCCAGCTTGTATTGGTAGTGGATGTTGCCTTGACCCAGGTGCAAGATATTGCACTTGGATTTGCTGAATCTCATGAAGTTCACCTAGGCCAACTTCTCAGACCTGTCTAGGTCCCTCTGGATGGCATACTGTCCCTCAAGTTTGCTGACCACACCTCACAGCTTGGTGTCATCAGCAAACTTGCTGAGGGTACACTTGACTCCATTGCCAATGTCAATGATGAAGATACTAAAGAGTATCAGTCCCAGCATTGTTCCCTGGGGGACACTATTCATCACTGATCCATGCTGTTGCACATAAATAGGTTGCTGTGAAAGTAATGCTTTCTGTTTATTTTCATAACTACTCCTATTTATTTCCATAAAGTACAACATTGACAATGAGCGTAATAACACCAGTTGACAGAGCAAATTCTCAGCTACAAAACACTATATTTCAATGCAGTCACCACTATCAGCGATGCATTTTTATCGGCAATGACCAAGAGCCTGCATGCCATGCTCATAAAAACCTGCACCAGTAGAGGGGACCCACTGTTTCACAACTACTATGACAGCATTGTTACTAGTACAGTATTGCCCCTACAGCCATCCTTCATCAGCCCAAACAAATTGAACTCAGAAGGCTTCAAATCTGAACTAAGTGGGAGGTGCTGTAGGACAGGCTAGCAAGGATTGGCAGTGTGCTCCATTGTCTTCAAACTGGTATGGGGCCTGGCATTATCATGGTTCAAGAGAGAAGTTGTTTTCTTCTTTGGTCTAACTCTAGAAGTTCAAGCCTTCAGCTTAGCCAGCATTGCAATACAGCAGTCAGATGTTTTGATGATTTGTCTGGATACCAGGAAATCCAGAAGGATCACCCCTTTCCTATCCCAAAAGACAGTGCACATCCATTTACCTGTGTCTTGAACTTTTTCTTCATTGGGAATTCACGTGGTGCCACTTCATAAACTGCCATTTTGATTCTGGCTCATAGCAGTCATACATTTCACCACTGCTGAAATGTACCACCCACTGCTTCACTCATATCCATATGTGCTCATATCCACTGTTTGGTCTCCGTAAAAGGACACCATTGATGAATGCCACTAGGTGCTACTTTTTCCACATGGAGGAATTCAATGACACACCTCTGCTTCATATACACTTCCATGTCAGACTGTCCCTCTATCATATGACAACAAAATTTAACAGAATATTGGCAGAAAGATTCAGCTACTAATGCCATACCACCAACATCTGCCTCTGACATTATGGGCCAACATAGTAAAATAGGAGGCATTACTTTCAGAGCAGCCCTTGTATTTTAAATGTAGGTAATATATAGGGATGTGAGAGTAAAGAGTATTCTTGTCTCAAAACCACCAAAACCTATGTACATCATGGGCACTATCTTATTCCAGCTAACTGGTGGGTGGTCTGGCTAGCTGCTTATCCTTTGGAATCACTATTATGGGATAACATACAACTTTAAATAGGTACTGTGATGCCTTGCATGTTGAGACAGTGTATAGCTATAGGAAAGTAAGGCGGTACTTTGCACTATATAATGCTTAAAAAAAAAAAACAGAAAAGCCTAATATTGGGACAAATTGTACATTTTCAGTTAACTTTGATAGTAACCTCTATTCTTCAAATAATTGAACTAGTTTAATTCTAGAAGGTTATTAAGTTGTTTTTTTTTCCTCCTTTTTATATGATACTTTCCCATTAGAGTCCCCAGTGATGTTTGTGGGCTAATATTTTGTTGGTGATGTTATCTCCTTTCTAGATAAAATTTACAATACTTAGATAATTCATACTCAAGGATGCTTTTCTGATTCTTTATTACAACTTACAACAACACTATAAAGCACTAATGAAGGCTTCTGCAAGCAATACTGAGATTGTTTTGACTTAACTCCATTTGTCTTTAGCCTCCAGCTTTTAAAATAGATTGATATTGTGCATATGTATGGGACTGTTATGTGATGTCTTTGGCACACATGTTCTTACTGTCTTGCTTTTCTCATTTAAGGCCAGTACACTTTCATTTTGTCCCACACCTTATCCAATACCTTATCATACAGATTTTATCATCTTGAACAATCACTTCAATTAATTTCAGTCCAACCTTCTCATGAATATCACCCTTCTAGGCCAGAGACATGTGAGTTCATTTTTTTCTGTTTATTAATATCCTACTGTTTTTAAGAAGATAAGGAAACAAATTAAATACATATTTGCATTGAAAAATGTGGCTATTTATTGATTAAATTAAAACACTACTATCATGACATCGTGAAATGTAGGGTTTTTTTATAGCCCCAGTAAAATAACTGTTAACGGTACATAGCTGTACATTGAAGACAAGAAAAGCAAGACAAGAAAAAAGGTGTCACTAAGAAGCTCAGAGGCTGGCTCTGTCCTCCTCAATTGACAAAGATGGCTTTTCTGAGAACTGCTGGGTGACAGCTGTGGTGATCAAAGAAAAAAGTACCTAAGCTTTCAATTCTAATTTTACAATAGCCCATTCAGAGTTACTGACTATCTTCTATGCTGCTGCTGAATGAGCAATATCTGACTGGTGTAAAATACACGAAGAAATAACAGACATTAAATGGAATATAATTATTGAAGATTTATCATCAGTTGGCCTTCCACAAAACAAGCTACAGCAGTTGATATCTAGCTGAAATTGTGATCACATTCTGATATTTTTAGGGAGTTAAATTTGCAACTAAAATAAGAAGTTATCTCCAGAGATCAATAGTTTCTTAGAAAATCCCAACATCTATAGAAAGAACAGAACCATAGTGGCACAGAAAGTAAATATGCAGTACATTTCCATTCTTCATTAGTCATATTCCATGCCACCCTAAGTCTAATAAGATATTTACATTATTCAGGCAGGTGATGGACATGAAATTTAAAGATGTGGTAATTCAAGGAGGATAAGTGATTTTCCTAAAGCATACTAGCCAGGAGCTCGTATTAATAGTCATGAAGCTACTATAAATTACTGAGGTGAGTTTTCCATTGTTATCATAAAGCTGTGCTTGAAATGGAACGTTTAACTGAAAAAAAGCCACATGAGAGGAATCACACACAGCTGTAAGAAAAATTAGAGTGTGATTCAAGTCTACGTAGACATGAAACAGAAGCACTGTAGAAATGCAACTAATGTTTTAGTCTTAAGTCTTAAACAACTCTCCTGTGAACTATTTATCATGTCTAGAGGACAAATCTACATTACAGAAATACACTTAGGTCAGGAATATAAACATTTCAAGTGCATGCTCTTAATTTCTTCCTCTATTTCCTACTATTTTTGCAAGTTTGTGGAACATAAAGAATTAAAGTTAAAATATTAATCAAATCTTAAGCAAATATTAAATAAGTGAAACAGAAAACAAATCTGATGAAACAACTATATTCTATCAATAGTCATTCTGGATTTCTGAATTTTAGTTGTGTGAAGAGTTGCCATTTTAACTCCACAACCACTAGAGAAAAATAAGGAACACCCAATTTCTCATGAACTTATTCTTCCTACCTCCTTTTTCACAATGAGCCAGAAAGACCTGCAGAAAAAATCCTCTCTCTCTCTATATACAGAGAAATATTTCACAAGAAGACTACAACCGAAAAGAAACAGTAGAGAACGTGAATGATATTGCTTACAATATCCAAGTTGAGACAGTGCTTATTTTTCATTCATATTTAGAATTACATTATCTTAGGTATTCTGAAATACAGTTTAAAGCTCAAAAAATGCTCTAATTTAGGAATTCAAATATAATTCAAATAATCGGATTAAAGTACTAAAACTATAGTTAGGTATGGTTTTCACTCAGAAACATGCAACTGCAGTACAGAAATACTGCACTGTGAATCACTTGGTGTTAAATAACACTTCTTACTGCCTGCAGGGTAAGACTTGTATTTACTGAAGTAAGAATGAGAGAGATTATTCAAAAAATAAAGCTATAAATACTCTTTTCTCAGTCTTCAATAGTTTTATGCAGTTTCCAGGCAGCTTCCTGACCATCTAAGTCCACTATGTCCTGCTTTAGTCCAGCAGAACCCCGATCAATTAAGTACCTGGACATGCTTTAGTTCTGCTGGGATTCATGACACTGAAGAGACTGATCATGTTCACAACTATTTAGAAGTTATAAAACCATCAAGAAATGAAAAGACTTTATGCTGAGGATAAATAGCATGCAAACAAGCACTAACACCTAAACCACATTTTCAAAGGTTGGCAAGTAAACTAGGTCACACAGACCAAAACCCAGTCATGAATAAAGGTGGCTTGATTTTCAGAGAAGTTTCTTCTGAAATCTGCCACAATTCTTCTAGTTCAACACTGCATCGAAAATGATTCCATTACAGTGCCTTTCGGCCTGATTATGACCCAGATAAGAGGCAGAAAATCTCCACTTGTCTTTGCATCTGGTGGCATGCAAAGGTTAGTTCATTTACCTCTTCCTATACTCAGGTGAGTAGAACCTGAGTCTCCAAGGAGCAGTTGTCCTGCTATTGTCTATTCAGGCAAGCATGGCATTGAATCTCTCCCTCCCCTCAGATGCTGCTGATTAGGAATATTCTGAAGAGTAAAGAAAAGGCGAGCTGCCATAAATATTGACCTGCTGCTACTTCTAAGCAGCAGAGAATTATAAATGAGACTGCAGCCCCCAGACCTACCTGCATTCTCACCATCTGCTTCCCAATCTGTACAAACAGAAGCAAACCCTGAACTGTATGGCCTTTAGGCAGACACTCTCTAGCTTTTTTAAATAATAACTAATGGAATAGATGTGACTACAGCCTCCATTTACACAAATAATGTGTAGTTGCACAAATCAGTAAATTTCATAAAAGCAAAAAACTGGTACTAAGAATTGTATTTAATTATTTCTATTCAAGCATTCCTGAGATACTTGTTTAACCTAGCACAGATGAAAGAGATCTGAATAAAACCTTGGAATAACAATATTTTCAGAAATTTCATCTCCATTTGGAAAAAAAGCTAGAACCACAAATTCATGGTAATATATGGGCACACAGTGAAGCATCCATTTATTGGTAGTATTTTTATGACAACAACCTCCACTTTTGTGTTGACTGTTATATTTGAAATGTGCAATTTTTGCATAATATTCAGAGAGAGGATAAAATGGTGGACATGTTCCACCTCTGAAGAAATCAGCTGGAATTTTATGTAGTCCAGTGCATTAGATTTGTTCATCTGAGAAAAAAAAGCGTGCAGAAAAGTTTGTCTGATGTATCTGATGATCAGGGGCTGAATACAATCCCAAAACAATTATTCTGAGCTAATTGATTGGGCTCAGTTTAGTGATTCCAGTAATGAGAATGAAAAATTGCCCAGAGGAGGGAGAAATAACTGAAAATAAGATCTTCTTTTTTTCCCCCCAGCAATATAAATTATATTATTAATTACTGAAATATAAGAGAAACAAGTATTTACATTGTGTTATTATTGAAATAAAACAAGGAAGATCCCATCCTTGTCGATTTTATGACTCCAAAAGTCTATCTGCAACATCAAATTATATAATATTCTCCATTAACTTACTGTTTATTATTTATACTGCAAGATTAAATTAGAATGGAATATATTTTCTATATTTCTTTGGGAAAAGAGAATCCTATAGAAATTCTCCACAATTTAATATCAGAATAATAATATATTGTGCTGAAATTAAAAATCCATGTACCTTACAGATGTGTTGTATTAAAAGTCCATGATGAGTGAGAGATGAAGAAATAGGGCCTGTAGTTTGAAATATTTAAAAGGAAATAAAAGGCAAAAAATATTTATTGCTGTTATTCGCAATTTATGAAATTCTGCAAACCTGTCTACTTTCATTTATTATACCATAAAACGAAAACATTCTAAAGTTATTTGCCATATGTATTTCACTACGTATGTGATATGTATGTGTGACATGTACTATATATCTCACAAAGGAATCCATTACTCTATATAAACATGTAAGTATAAATAAATACATATTATTTGTAATAAATAAGTTTTTTGTTTCTTTTTTTAATGCTTAGAAAGAATAGGCAACATGAAACTCAGCTGAAGAAAAGATAAAGGCGTTCAACAGGAGATGCTTACCGTACTAAAGTAAAAGTCTTACAGTAACTTATATTGGATCTACTTTTTATTAGAATCTGAGATATGACTACCTGTTTTCTCAACAACAAAATAGAAGTCATTAGGGGGCTATTGGTTAATGTCAGCACTTTTCTGGTTGGATTCAGAAGTCTTATGTATAAAAGATCTCAAACAATTGAAGCTATTTGTAGCTATCACCACAATCAAATTTCAAATTTGGGCTCCAAGTTTTTAGAGTGTGATTACAAGAGATCTGCAGACATACGTCTCATATGGCCTCACTACTTCAGCATCTGAAGCATCTTCTAATCTACTTATCTTCGAAACAGTTTGTGAGGTAACTAGTATAGTTTCCACCATTTTCTAGACCCTAAGGTCACAAAGGAAGGGAATCATAATGAGAGTTCTCAAATGCCAAGCCAGTTTTCTAACAATTCAGTGTCAATTCTTCTAATTATGTAACTGAAGTTGCTGATAAGTGGTACCCATGTGACAGAAAAATAATGAAGCATGTTATAAACAAGCCAAACTATTTAAGAAATACAGGGAAAAACTGAATGTAGGTTATCTAAGGATAATGATCACTCCTGCTCTTGTGAAAAACAACAAAAAACAATGGAACACAACTGTAGATGTTTCAGTGTAAACAGTACCCCTGCCCGGTCACTTGCTGAAAGATTCAATGACATTTCTCTTCAAGTGCAATGTATTCTTCTGTTGCTATCTGAAGGAAGGATTCTTGTTACTGCTTCAAAAAAATAACCTTGCAATACATATGCCAACCTACTAAATTTGTAGATGATGATGTGCTGACTCTAGAACTTCATCTTCTACTGAGAAACAAAGATATCTAAAAAATTTGCAATACAGAGAAAAGGAAAGAATTCAAAACACTAGTACATAGGTTAAATATTATAGCTTTATTTTGCAGATACAGACAGGATGAACCAGCACTTCTGACAGCGTGGATGTCTGTAGTCACTACTTAGTGATGAGCCCCCCCATTAGATCACAGGGAAATACTATTTTTTTAAGCACAAAATGCTGCATTTCCTCTTCTTACACAGAAGTACATGCTTTAATGTAATATGTATGACTATTTACTTTGCTAATTATTCTTTTCTGCAAGCGGGGCAGAGAGTTGCCCTCTCCTTACCTTGCAACTTATTTGCTTGGCAATAGATCACTGAGTAAACTAGACCTTATTATTCCCTTCTCAACCACTGCTTCTCTCCTCTAATTCCTCTCTCCCACTCCAAACCCAGCAGCTTTATCGGCAAGGAACAAACTATCTTTGGGAGCAACACAAAAGTCAACCGCTGCACTTCATCTTGACTTGACTCATTTCAGCAAACTTTGATCGATATCCCTCCTTCATACTTTGAAGATCCCTGCTGTCTGAACAATGCCTTGTTTAATTTGGTATCATTCTCTGCTTATATGCTTAGTGGGAGGCTGAAAATAAAATGCACCAGGACATGGACAGATGTCTCTCAGAAATATTCAAGGTCAGTTCATTTAAATAAACATCTGAAAATCAGATACTGCACATATGGAATCCATCCATCCATTTAAAAGCAAGTATAAAACATTCAATCTGTCCAACAGCCTGCTATTTTAACATGGAAATATAAACTATTTAGTAATAAAATATTTTATAGGAAAATAATAATTTGATCAATAAAGATACACACACAGATATATATATATATTAAATAAAAAAAAAATACTATCTAAGAACTTGTCTGACTTTTCATTATATAGTTGATTCTTTGGGATACCATAGCTCTTTAAAGTTACTTAATGCCAAAATTTGATACATGAAGTCTTAATTTTATCTTATTTCTCTCTTCAACTAATGTACACAGATATATATAAATATACAATCAATCTACTGCTACGGTAGTTCAAAACATTCATAGACTACAGCCTTTAGAAGGGCCTATTACCTTTCTATAACTCAAAGAGCCTGGTATGTGCTTGTTCATGCTGCTACAGTAGCACGAACAAGTTATACAGCATGAGAGTCCAGATGATACGGCAAATTCAGCTTTATAACTGCTTTTACAATTCTTCTCAAAGACAATTCCATGAGAATATTTATTATGAGCTAAAATGCATAATGAACAGTAAAATTATAGCATAATTGCTTGAAATTATGTTATCATTTTCTCATTATGTGGAACAGATTCAACTGCCTTGTAGACCTTGATGCTTCATTGAGATCTGCACATAACCCAGAGATATAAATACCTAAAAATTTAATTGAGTATCAATGTTTTCACTGATATCAAAGATGAAAAAATTCTGGTTGAAAATTGTGTCAAAGATGGAGCAGATAATTTAAGATTTCAAGAGACCAAAGGCAAGTATATTATTCCTACATTAAAGCACAATTATGGATATATATTTTTTTTATTGAGTCATTCTATCATTGCACATATTTAATCTGGTTCTTTAACGCCACATTAGACGATCATTATTTATGCCTGCAAACATCACATTCTAAAGTAAAGCCTTCCAGATTCTCAGCCCCAAAGTACGTTAGCAATGCTTTTCTCTCCTCACCTTGACTCAGCTGACTGTGTGTAGTTACGTTTCAGACGCATACACTGTCACAGCAAATCTCTGTCATCATAAAATGAATGACTTTATGTGGAGCTATGTTTTAAAACCAGCCCGAAGCAATGGCAGCATGCAGAGAGAAAATGAGTAACAGGGTATTCTGTAGGAAGTTCCTGGCATCCACTATTAGATGCAGTCTTTGCTACACATACTAAATATATTTTATATTAGTATGCTACACATACTAAATATATTTTTATATAAACGCCTCTCTTTGAGGCGTTTGTCTCTATGTTCTGGCAGAAAACACCTTCTTCCCTTTCCAGTGATGTACGTTTTTTAGCCAGCAGTGGTTCTTAAAGCTATTATGATCGAATAGTGAGTGTTTTCTGGGTATTCTTTTCTTCATCTTCTGATTTCCTTTGTTGGTAAAGAATCTATTTGTTTTAGTAACTTGTAACAGTGAGATGAAGGGCAGGTGACAATTCATGCATATAGTACACTCTGATAAGCCCTAGTCCTTTGCTTTTCTTCTCCAGGCATTAATTATATTCCAATTGTTTCTCAAATGTGTTTGCATTCAACACAGGTATTCAGAATCTATGTGAACAATGATAGTAAAATGGTCCTGAGAAAAAGGCCTGATCAAGTCTGGAGGAAAAGGTGGTAAAAACCCAGACATCTCCTGAATGATCTTAAGATGAATACCCAGCATTCCTTGAAAGAAAATTCAGAAGATGCTCCAAAGTAACAAGGTCTTTGCAGAGAGGAATACAAAGAGAAACTGCCCTAATTGCTTGAAAATAGTCAGTCCCTCAGGCTAAAGTGAGTGTCACTAAGAAAATCTTCTTGCAGAAAAATCAAGGCTGGGAACTCAAAAGAAGGACCCAGTAACTGAGAGGAATGGCCCTCCCAAAGTAGGGTGGCCAACAGGTGTCTTCCCTAAGACAGAATGAAGATGTACTGTGTGATCCTGAGCCAGAAAGTATTTCTAGAACAGTGTGTGAGTGCACACTAAACAGATATACTTTATCTACAGTCAAAAGAAATTGTAATACCTGATTCTTCCAGAAACACACACATGAAGGTTACGTAAGTTGTATTTACAGAGGACTGTTTACACCATGTATTTTTTGACTCTCTTAAAGCAAACCTTCCCACTTTTTATATGCTCAGTATCCAAACTTTGAACTGATCAGAATTTTGGCTATTAATTTCACTGGAGAAGCTCATGCTCCGATTGTTATCCTCACTCAGATTTAGTAAAGAAGTCCTTGGGAAGTAGCTGATGAAAAAATCTCTAAAAGAAAAGGTCCCCCTTAAAACTTCTATATCAGTTGTCCCATTTCACTCGTAGTTTGGTAAAAACAAATCTATAGGCTGGTGCATGACTTCCCTGTTTTTTCACAGGAAAAGGATGATTTTGCTCCTCTTCATTTATCAAATGAATTATATTTGTACATCTTACTATTGGTCTACGTAGGAAAGTTAGTAAAACAAACAAACAAAGCAAAACAAAACCCTCAGTTTCAATACAATTATGTTAAGATTATTCTTTTACAATATAAGAACATGATATAAGAACATGACAGCCTCGGTTAAGATACTTCCCAAATGCAATCATGTTTCCCAGTCTAGGAAAGCCTAGTTTTTGAAGCAAACTGAAGAGAAAATAGAACATCTTCAACTACCCTGAGTAAGACGTAACAGTTTGCTACAAGGTTCAGTAAGTTTCAGCCTGCCCTGCATAGCCACCAGTTCATGGAAGATTTAAATTCAGATAATTTTTATCAGTCACATCTAAACAAAATTATTTCACATGGAAACTCACTTTCTTTTTTGAGCCCTTTTTCATAGAAAAGCACAAAGGAATGGAGAATCATATGTCAGCAGTATATCTTTCCCCATATCGTTCATTTACTACAAGGGGAGAGTAATGCTGAACTTGAGGCAATATTTTAAACCTTCCTATTTTGGCTAAACTGTAAGGGTAGCTTACAACATGTTAACACAGATGGTTGCAGACAGACCTAAGCTTATCCTCCCTGTGCTTTTAGGTATTTGAGTCCAGAACAGATAGAAAAGAGGACACATTTCAGCATGTTAGTGTGACAGAACAAATCAGCTCAAATGCACTGACACGACTTCTGGACTTCTGCCTATCCGACACAGAAAGAAAAATTGGTCTTTCTGTACCTTTCCATATAAAAGATAGACAACTAACCTTACTTAAAGAATGTAACTCCCTCTCCTATTTCCAGATTCTACTCACAGCAACAATCCTCAGTTTACTCTCAAAACTGACTTTAAGCCAAATAAGTTCCCTGATAACTGTAAGTGAATTGCTCTTCTTATTGCATCACCAAAACTGAGTCTCAAGTAGTTCTACCAAGTCTTCATTCACTTGAAAGATGTATAAAAGCTGTTGGCCATTCACACATCAAACATATACCTGAATAAGCACTCAAAAGATAACAGCAAGCTCTGAAAACAGAACTCAGTGGAAACAAAAGAGTGGGAATAGTAGGGTGTGGAATAGATTACAACGTTGGTTGGTTATGTTCACAAAACATTTCTATATGATGTGTTATACTTAAAAATATAATGAATGTATAGTGAAGGAGGAAGCACAAAGTTTGTCTCATTAACGGCTTTGTTTACACAGCCCTTTGACACATATAACATTGCTAATAGTATTTATACAGTTTCCCAAATTGCTACCACATGACAAATATTCTCTGCACGCAAATATAAATAAAATGAATTCTTCTTTTTTCCAGTCTCTCCCCTCCAAGCTTCTGGAAGATTCATTCCCTCTGTATCTGGTGCACTGATCCTCTGTTCCACTTACGAACTCCTTCCTGTGTGCCCCTTACTGCTGAATAACAAAGCAAAAATTCACCCAGCAGCAAAAGCTTCAGGCAAGGAAGATGGAGAGAAGATATTGATCAGCATCAAACCTCTTTCAAAGTAACAGAAGGAAAGGAAAAGGAGATTTTCACTCTCACAGTAAAAGTGGTATTAATTCAATTCAGTGCTTATAACTGAAGGAGATTGCTGGCACCAGTGAAATCAGCTTCCCTCTCAGACCCTCTCTGGTCTACCTTTTCTGATTATTGGAAAGTAGAAGAGGGATGAAGTAGCAGAACATGGTCCCTAGATAAGAATATAGGATCAAGTCAGATTCCCTGCCCTGTGAAACACTGAACACTGTAATAAAACTGTGCAGATTGCACAGTTAGATTCATCTAACACTCCCATGAAGGAGTTTGGGCAGTCAAGCTCTTGTTCACCATAACCCCTTTCACTGTGTAAAGCAAAGAGAGTGGCTATCTGCTTCAGCACACTGAGTGACAGCTGAAAACACTTTTGCAGGAGAGATATCTGAGGAAGAATCATAGTAGGTAAAATATTTCCCATTGTTGAATTGAAGAAGAGTTTTTTTCCATGAGCATAGTACTATTTTATCTTTTTTTTTTTAATATAAATCTGAAAGTGCTTACATAGAAAAAAACAGTAGTTTGTACCACGCTGTAAATAACTATAAAAATAAACAATAAACAAGCTGCTGCAGTTTCCTACTCTGCTGGCAGAAACTTGCATAAAACATCATCACAGCCTCAGTAAAATCTGTGGAGCATTAACATATTAGCAACTAAAGATTTGTCATTTATCTGTATTCTGTGCCCTTTATTGGCAAACACTGGGACTCTCTATCAGTGATATCTTTGACATAAGTCAATATATCTGAGTTATTAAGACAAGTACATTAAGATATCGGAAAGCCTACCTACAGAAGATTTGTTTCAGCCTCTATGGAGTAGATGGGGAGTGCTCAATGCCCATTCTGGTTTCAAGATCAACCTTGACCATTCAGTCATCTTTGTACATCAACAGCAAGCCTGGCCTTTCAGTGTGGAAACAACAAGCCACTTGTTCTGACCACCTTATAGACAATCCTTTGTCATCTGGGGCAGAATTCTTGTTTAATGGTAATGGCAGCACCCCAGCATGGAAGAGTTAAATAAACTATGTCAGCCTTAGGGGTACTAGAAATCCTCTGAGACAATGGAGCTATTCACACTGAAGATGTTTTTAATATACCAACAATACTTTGTAGGTTTATTTTTACATTTAGAAGTTTGTTTTATGATACTAGGTCCATTTGAATGAAATTACTATATTATCATGTAAGGAAAAATGTAGATAATGGCCATACTAGCAGACAAAGTTAGACTTCTGTTGATATTCAGTTCAACTTCCACTTATGTTAAAATCACTATAATATTTAATGGTTTTCTCGTGGTGGTTTTGTTTTTTGTTTTTTGTTTTTTTTGAAAGGTGATATAGTTGAAATTACATGAAGCATTTTCCAGACTTAATATAATTCTGTGAAAAGTTAAGAAGAGGATATCTGCTAAAAAAAGTGCATTATAAATATCTGTCTATAAATTATGTTACCACACACAATGAAGTAGAAGTTAACAGATAAGAGGAATTTTTAGGTGCTAAAAACGCTACACACCAAGAGCATGAAGAAATAAAAAGTGTGCATCATGAAAAAAAATCAAAAAGAATTCAAAAAATACCTTAATTCCATAACAAATGCATTATATAGAAACATAGCAACTGTTATATATTCTCTCCACATATGCTTCTAAGGATGATTTATTTCAATAGTTCAGTAACTATAAAAGTGCTGTGTTAAAGATTTCATGTTTTATCAGCACACCGAACAATTTTATGAGGTGATGATGTGAATCTGCATCCATCAAAGATCCTATTCCATGATGAAAAGTTAATGTTTCAGAAAACTGGAGTGCTCTCCTTGGCTACCTTTTTCTGACTGGAAAGCAATTGCACAGCAAAAAGGATTGGTTTTTGTTCACATGTACTAACAAACTGAGAAAAGCAAGTATTTTCCAAGCAAATGTTTTAGTGAATGAATGGTTTCTGTTTACTACAGCAGTACCCATTAAGAAATTTTGTTCAGAAGTTCACAAAATCTCATTAACAATTAAGCTGAAACAGCCTATTTCAATAAAACAGTTATCAAAAACCACACAATTTGTATAGAGATAAAATTCCTATTAAAATTATTGTGAAGTCCTCTTTGAGAGTAGATGAAATGATATGATCCATACAGTAGGGAGCAGACAGGAATCTGAGCAAACAGGAATTTAAAAACATATCTTAATTATATGTATATACATACACAATTGGCATATATGCTTTACATTTTTTGGGAAGGTATAAGGCAGATTTGTTCCTAAAGCTGTACCTCTATTACTATTATTGTAGTGTTTTGCATTTTAATGGTTTAATGGTGTTTTGCATTTATCTATGAAACTGATCTAAAACACACAGTCAGATCAAACCTCTAAATGCATAAATCAGAAAAACAGTGTTATAAACATGAACATGAACTAAGCTAAGATTCACTTAATGCACCAAGTTGTCTAGCAGTGAACAGCTTTCAAAGCAACTGACAGATAAATGCTACGTTCTCTGCTTTCATCCTTTTTAATTCTGTGTAAAATTCCAACCTGATGCTAGCACCTAACTAGTATCTACTCCTGTTTTACAATAACAAAGTAAAAGCAGCAGGAACAATATTAGATTTTCAGTCTGACTGCTATTTTCTCTTTCCAAGCATTTTCATTTCACAGCTTTTATACCTGATGCTCTCTAAGTCTATTTTAGCTGATCAGACACCACACCTAGAAACAGCACAAACTGCGAGTGACCACTTTACCTTCGGAAAAATCAATCAGTCCCAGCAAATGAAGCAGCTTCAGAGATGCAAATATAATCACAACAATACCCACTGTTTGCAGTCCCTCCGACTCCCACTCTAGAGTCAACATTCTTCCAACAGGCAAATCATTCCAGTTGTCACACCAGCTTGCGATCAGAGGGAAACAAGAGGATTTTACCAATAGTTTGCTTTGAAGAAAGTTGCAGCAGTGCCAAGCGACGCTGCGCTGGGCTGTGGCAGTTCAACAGCCACCCTAGCTGAGACGGAATTATCAGCTAAAGCCCCACATCTCTTGTTTCTTTAAGTACTGGATTTCATCAGAGGTGAGTCAATTTGAGAGGCTGAGGTGGACCACTAACCCCCGGGCATGGCATGGTATTCAGCAAGCAGCCTTACTTCAGAGCTGCTGGAGGAACATCTGTGCCAGAAGTGCAGACTTTGCTGTGCCGGTGCCAAGAAGAAACGTTCCCTGAGAACTTGCACGAGGGAGCATGCTGCTGTCAGCTCTCTGTGCTCCACTGCTTCCGGACCCAGGCTTTGCAATTCTCTCTGAGCTTTGCAGTCCTTCCCCAGCTTATTTTAGCACAAGTTTGGTTAAATGTGACAGATGACAGTTTACTAGAGACAGACATCTCACACATGCTGAATGCTGCATGTCAGAAAATCCCTGCCCTCTGCATCAAAAGATGTAATGTGCAGGGAAGCACTGTCCCCACTGTCTTATGCATTGCCAGTATTTAATTAGAATCTTTAGTGGAAATAAGATTGAAAATTAAAGAAATGCACGTCAGCACAATCAGTGCCCAGAGCTAGCAAAATAGTGATGTCAAGGAGACATGCACTGCCCAAATCCCCATTC
Source organism: Chrysolophus pictus (assembly GCA_037305975.1). Lineage (NCBI taxonomy): Eukaryota > Metazoa > Chordata > Aves > Galliformes > Phasianidae > Chrysolophus > Chrysolophus pictus. The sequence continues at coordinate 16,435,145 of CM074579.1, forward strand.
TGCAGCCAGGGAGAATGTTTTATTTACTGATTGAGGAACAAAACAGCGTTTTTCTGTCTAAGAACAAGAACCTAGAAGTGCCGAACCACAAACTGATTCATAGACAGGGGAATTAGGCATTTTCAACAGCTACTGGGAAGATCTTGCCCAGGCAATGCATCAGGGGGAAGAGAAAAGAGGCTTATGATGCCAGCTGATTTACTGTACAGTCTGTATAAAATTAATTGCCCTGTGTTTATTAACATGACTACCAAGAGAGTACCCAGTGTAAATAATAAGCTCTGAAGCATTTATGCAGCACATGTGTAAACAGTGTAAAGTTAGCCCTAAATGCTAATGTGGTTCCTGTCGTAACCATTAACTAAATTGTGCCCACCAGTTTACAAGGCACTAGCACGAAGTGAAAGAAACTCTCAGAAAAATGTAACCTTACTAAAGGTTCTAACATTGAAAGTAATCTCTTAAAGTAGGGGTGATAGTGACCGCTAATCTTAGATGACTTAACACTTTCCATTCAAAACAATTCTTAATAATTACTTGAGAAGCTTAGAAACTTTTACTTTTGGTCAGGAAACTATTACATTTTAATTCTGGATAATAAATTGAAACATGAATGATCTTTATATGTTCTACCACAAAAAGAAAGAAAAATACAACTTCCAATTGACAACCAACTTTTTTGTTTTTCCTTGAAGGCTATCTCTATTGAATTACAATAACAAGTCACATATTTTTACCTATAGATAGGACTCTAGAAGCTGAATACTTTTAGTTACTGGGAAATCACATTTTTACTACAGTTCTTTTTAGGTTATATCTTATATCTATGCAATACATAGCCAACAATATCCTCTGATTTCACTGTTCTAGATATTTAATACTAAAATGTCATGAGTTCTATATTATTTACATATGCTCTGAAACTGAAAATCAGTTTCTTTTCCTATTCATCAGCAAAGCTAATGATTTTTAGTAGGAAAGCACACAGTTAAAAGATATCAAGCCAAATTCAGTGTCCCCATCTCCATTTTCCTAGTATTATCAGTATTTAATATATTTTCTTTTAAAGTTTTGTTCCATTTCAAAAAAAGTACTATTTTCTTACCTCTTTTAAATTTCTAATTACTCTCAAAAATCTTTCCATTTTAAGGCTCTAATCTCTTTACCTTAATCTCATCTATGTTTTCTCTGTCTTTTTATTCTTTTACTCTTCTTTTACTCTTATCTTTCTCTCAAAATTTCTTCGTTTTCTCAAATGTTGTAGCATGGCCAACCACTCAGAGTATTTCAGGGCTCAAAACGATCCCCGGTTGGGATCTTTGAAACATGTTGTTTTACAGACTCTAAAGAAACAACAATCCTAATATAATGAAAGCAATCACAATATAGTAGTGAGAGACGCCTTAGTGACTAATAAATTGCATCAGGAAAATGATTAAAATTGAGAAATTTGTTGGTCTACATCCTAGCAGTAGTCCACTTCTGGGAGAACAAATGGGAGCAGAGGCTCTTCTAATCACTGAAAGCGTCAGCGCATGTACAGAAAGCCACCCAGCAGGAAGTGTTGGACATGACCAGTCTTTTGTTTTTTGCTTTACGCAAGGAAAGAGACCTAGATGTCTTCCAAAAAATAAAAGGGCCAGAGATTACAATTTTTCAGAGTTTTGGAGGTCAATTCTGTCTGTTCTGCAAATGAGACAGAGAAACATTTTAAAATAAATAAATTAACTTGTTTACTAATTTAATTGATTAATTACTTCCAAAATTACATCCTTAAAAAAAAATAAAAATGAGAGCTAGAAGAAACACACAGAGACTTTGTGATTCTCCAATACTTAGCTCTGAAAAGTAAAGCAGTAAAGACAATCAACAATGTGGAAAAGGGGAGGGGAGGGGAGGGGAGGGGAGGGGAGGGGAGGGGAGGGGAGGGGAGGGGAGGGGAGGGGAGGGGAGGGGAGGGGAGGGGAGGGGAGGGGAGGGGAGGGGAGGGGAGGGGAGGGGAGGGGAGGGGAGGGGAGGGAAGGGAAGGGAAGGGAAGGGAAGGGAAGGGAAGGGAAGGGAAGGGAAGGGAAGGGAAGGGAAGGGAAGGGAAGGGAAGGGAAGGGAAGGGAAGGGAAGGGAAGGGAAGGGAAGGGAAGGGAAGGGAAGGGAAGGGAAGGGAAGGGAAGGGAAGGGAAGGGAAGGGAAGGGAAGGGAAGGGAAGGGAAGGGAAGGGAAGGGAAGGGAAGGGAAGGGAAGGGAAGGGAAGGGAAGGGAAGGAAGCAATGTACAAAATGTGTCTTTCAATACTCCATGCAACACATCCAAATAACAGAGTAATTTACAGAGGTGAATTCTTCTAGAGTCATTCAATCAAAAAAAAAAAAAAAAAAAAAAAAAAAAAAAGCCATGCCTCAAAGTATTTGAAAATGAAATCAGTTCTTGAACAAAGAGATCATAAAATGAGTTACCTCTTCGTATTCTGATTACTTGCCTATATTGACACTATGAGAAAATTTTAAAAGCTGTTCAAAGTAAAGGAATTTTTTCATCAACGCCTTCTCCAGGATATGAAGGAAAAAAACCATCCTTTACATAAAGCAAAGAAACATCAGCACACAGCTTATAATATTCAAGCACTGCTCTGGCTCATTGTCATTCCTTAACTTCCTCTTCCATTTTGGACATTGTGATGTATTCTGGCACTGACTTAGCAATATATAACTTTGCATAAACTTCCTAGTGATTTTTCAATAAGAAAAAACCCACCCGTGTCAACACTGCAGAATTGATAGAAAGCTTTCACTAAATAGTGCAAATTCCACTGGCTATAAATTCTTCTCCATGAAGATTTGAAGCAGAACCTTAATGTTTGCCTGAAACTCAGCCACTACCCCACCCTGAGGGTTTATTGAACAATTATCAGAAAGCATAAGCATGTCGATACCCAAACCGCAATACAGAACACTCCAAATTATTAATGGATCCGCATAGAAAAATAGACCATTAGGTTGATCTGCTGCTTTACAGCAACAGAAGAGTCCACCTTGCAATGTGATGCATGACAAAGAATGGTGCTTCTCAAAGGCTGGGGTAGAGAACCTGACCAGAGAATCTGACTATGGATCTGCCACTTCCTCTTTCTATCCATTGGTGATTATCTGTGCAAGGTTGAGGACACGTTTTTCTCCCTAAGTAAGCAGAGAAGAGAAACGCGCACTGAAGCACTGTAGAGGGCATCTTCTCTCTAGAAGCAAAAATCCTCAGGGAGTTCTGAAATGGAATGCTGGCAACCCAGTTTTGGAGTTCTTGCATAATATTTCTATAAACTATCCTGATTAATTGTTGACTACGCTACTTTAAATAGAATAGTCTCCATATAGGAAGAAGCAAACATAAAAAAAGATACTTTGAAATATAACTGTATTAGAGACAAAGATCTGATTGCTGTGTATTTCTGAATGCTTGGAAATGTTATTTATAAAGCTTATGTGTGGGAAACTAAATTTTAATAATTTCAAAGCAGGTAAGATCTGCCATTTAAAAAAAGAAAAACCAATAATCTACCCAATTTGACACATCGCTAAAGGTGGTAAATGCTTCAGAATAACATTAGGGCACTATGAATAGAACACAAAAGGAATAAACTTTTGAAATACTAAGAATTACTAGATATTAGTAATTCTTTCATTTGTGTCTTAGGGTATAAACTTTCCCTATAATTGTATATGACTGAACAGTTCTTTCAAAATTATCAGGTCTTACCCTAGAACTCTTAAATACATTGGTGATCTAGTTTAATTCCAGTAAATTCTTATCTTTTAACTACAAACTGACAGTGTAATTAACACAGTAAAAATATGAAATTTTATTTTACAACTTTAATTTTACAAGGAGTTTTGATTATCATTTGTAAATTCTTCTATTCAATTTCTGACTTTTATACATGATAGTAGAAAAATGAGAATGCATATCTGATCTAAAATACATTGAATATAATTTATGTTTTTCCACTGTACTTTCTTTTCAACATCTGCTTGTCAACAGTATCTCAAAAAGAAGGGCTCTCTTTATACTTCGATTTCCCTTTCTTTTCTATGTGGACATTCTATATCTGCTATTGTCTAATTTAGATCAGAGCTGACTAAAAGTGAAAATAATTTTAATGATGAGGATATATCATTATTTGTTAATTGACTTGAATTATACTGTTTTCCTCAAATGAATGCATTTGCCCAGTATTGGAAGCTATTTACGGGGGGGGGGGGAAAGCTTTAATTGGCTAGCAGTAATAGTTCATTAGAAACTATTTGTTTTTTTTTCCTAAAACTGGCTGAAAAGGAAAACAGTTGACAAGTTAAGAGAAGAAAGGAAAAAAAAAGTATTAATTAGTTGTCCTTCTTTCTCTACTCTTTTTCCAGAGGGAAATGCCAGTCAGTCAGAAGAGAAAGAAACTATGAAATAAACACAGGAAGGACGCCTATGTGCAGGTCAGCTGAATTCATAATCTTCAAATTCTTGTTAAGTTCAGATGTGAGTTTATTAGGCAAGTTATCTGGCTGACAATGAATTTAATCCTCCTATTAGCTAGTAAGATATCTGTTCATAGGCAATAATCTTCAGTTTTCAACACAAAAAAACATAGATCTAAAGAAAGAACTGTGACCAGAAGAAATATTCTGGGAATTAGAAGTGATTAATTTACACAGATCCTTTCAAGAATTATATTCAGGGTAAAAGAATTCGTACTTCTGAATGTAACAACTTCTGCATAGGCTGCCAGAGATAAACACACAATACTATGTAATTTCATAAAATGCTTAGAAAAATGAGGCTAATATACAAAATTACTTTGTTTACCTCTCCAATGCTGCAGCTACTGAAAAGCACAAAACTGCAGTAGCAGATTACTTATCCTACCAAAATTGCAGAAAAACTTTCTCTAGACAGAAGACCTATGCAGAATGTAATTACCTAAAATGAAATTTGTCCGATTTCATGAATCATCTTTAATATTTACACTAAGTGACCTAGATCTCTAATGACTGTAAGTGGATATAGTCTGAGAAAGTTAAAAAGAAAATAATAGATCAACACATGTACAGAAAAGATATCTTTGGTTTATAATCAAGGGAGAAAATTTGATATCCAAGATGCTGATTACTTGGTTCCATACTTTGAAGTAAATTACACTAAAATAATGTTATGGCTATAAATATCTAGAGTTGATTTCCTCATTTTAGTAGTCTTATTCGAGGCTATGGAATGGGGTTTTGTTATTTTTTATTATTATTATCATTTTCTTTGTTTTCACCTGACTCTCACTTGCTCCTGGAAGCTTGTGCTCATGCTTTGATCTAAATCAAAGGACTGCGGCTATTACTGATCTGAAAGCAAGAACTGAAAAGAATCCCAGAAGAAAAACATTACCAAACTCTCTCCTGTGACATAACAGCTACAGGTGGTTTCATTTTCCTATAAAATTAATTGATATAACTTGTTATATAATTATTCTTCAAGTAGCTACTGCACAAGTGAATTGTACATTAAACGGATTGGCCATGGGAGTAACAGCAGCATTTTAATTTATAAAGCTTGAGCAAAGCATTAGAGAGAAACCATTTCTTTTCTAAACAAGGTTAAATTACATTTAATAATAGTAAGTAATCCAATTCTGCTTTGTTTTACTGCAAGGCCCACTGGCTCACTTGGCAAACTAAATTATCTCTAAATTATATGACTACATCCTCAGCCCATAGATCTGTTCTACTTTTTATATTTAATCACCCTTGATATTGCAGTAGTAGGAATTGTCACTACCAAGTTTGTAAATATAAATGTACGTTTACATTGTAGAACTACAGTATAATGTAACTATTAGAAGGCAGTTGGACATATGTAAGGCAGTGCAAGCAGGGAAAGGTACTCTGAAAGGAGTACAGGAATGCTGCCAGGATGTGTAGGGACTGGGTCAGGAAGGCCAAGGCCCAGCTTGAACTGGACTTTGCAAGGGGTTCAAATAAGAGTAAGAAAGGCTTCTACAGGTACATCAATCAGAAAAGAAAAGTCCAAGAAGGTGTACCAACCCCTAGTGAGCAATAGAGGCAGGCTGATAACAACACACAAGAAGAAGGCTAAGGTGCTCAACACATTTTTTGTCTCAGCCTTCACTGGCAACTACTCCTCACACACCCCTCAAGTGGATGAGTTGAAAGGTGAGAACTGGGGGGGGGGGGGGAGGGGAGATTGCCCCTCCTGCTGTGAGCAAAGATCAGGTTCGTGATCACCTGAGGAACCTGAACATCCATAACTGAGTCTCTATGAGATGCATCCCAGAGACCTGAAGTAACTGGCTGACATAGCTTCCAAGCCACAATCAGTGATATTTCAAAAGTCATGGCAGTCAGGTAAAGCTCCTGGTGACTGAGAAAAAGGCATGTTATGTCTATTTTTCAGAAAGGTACAAAGGATGACCCAGCCTCACCTCAGTGTCAGGGAAGATCATGGAACAGATCCTCCTGAAAGCTATATTAAGGCACATGGAAGGCAGGGAGGTGATATGAGACAACCAGCATCGTTTCACTAAGGGCAAGTTCTGCCTCACCAATGTACTGGCCTTCTATGATGGTCTAAATGCATTAATTAACATGGGAAGAGCCACTGATGTCATCTACCTAGACTTCAGGCCCTTGACACAGTCCCCCATAACATTCTTCTTTCCAAATTGGAACGATATGGACTTGATGGGTGGATTGTTCGATGGACAAAGAACTGGTTACAGGATTGTACCCAGACAGTGGTGGTCAATGGCTCAATGTCTGAAAGGAGATCAACGATGAGTAGTGCCCCTCAGGGACCAGTTCCAGGACCATACTCTTCAATATCTTCATCAATGACATCAACAGTGAGATGGAGTGCACCCTCAGCAAGTTTGCAGATGACACCAAGCTACACGGTGTGGTTGATGTGCCCAAGGTACAGGATACTGTCCAGAGAGATCTAGACAGTTGAAGCCATGGGTCCAGCAGAACCTCATGAGGTTCAACAAATCCAAATGCAATGCCTTGCACATGGGTCATAGCAACCCCTACTACCAGTACAAGATGGTGAAAGGATAAATCATGATTTTGCCAAAAAGGATTTCAGGGTACTGATGGATGACAAGCTGGACATGAGCCAACAGTGTGCCCTCACAGCCCAGAAAGTCAGCCATATCTTGGGCTGCATCAAAAGAAGGGCAGCCAGTAGGTCAAGGGAAGTGAACTTGCCCATCTACTCTGAGCAGGTGAGACCTCCCCTGGAGCACTGCATCCTTATGTGGAACCCTCAATACAGGAGAGACATGAACTTGTTGGATTGTGTCCAGAAGAGAGCCATGAAAATGATCCGAGGAATGGAACACCTCTCCTCTGAGAAGAGGCTGAGAAAGCTGAAACTATTCAGACTAAAGAAGAAAAGGCTCAGAGGCTCATCTCATCAAATATCTGATGGGAGGTGCAAAGACGGAGCCAGGCTCTTTTCTCTGCTGCCCAGTGCCAGGACAAGAGGCAACAAGCACAAACTGGAACACAAGAGCAGGGGTGACGCTTAGAGGTCCCTTCCAGCTTTAACCATTCTGTGAAAACAAACCTGAGAATAAACCTTTTAGGGCCAGTTCTCTTATTGCTCCTAGACACTGAAGGCCATTTTCAGTGTGTGGGTCTCAATGAAAAGTGACTGGGTTTACTTCAGAGAAATTTTAGTAGTGAATCTCATCAGAGGATGATATCAGGGATATATACAGGATATATAACACACTGAAAGGAGCAAGGGCACTGCTTTTATTTGTTCCCTTGTTTTTCAGATTTTTCTCAGTTAGGAATCTTGTGGGCTTTTAAAATCCCCCACCAAAAGTATGAGTTTGGCAGAGTACTAATGATTCAGAAAATTTACTTCAGAAAATGTAAAGATTTTATGTGCTAGACTCTCATTAGTTCTCAAAAGAAAGAAGTAGCAAATCATTACTGGGCAGGGACTGGAAGAAGGAGTATAAAATGATGACGTTTTGAAGTTCCTAATGCAGCTTTTTCCTGGCTAACAATTTGTTCTTACAGTGATATTTGAGGGTCCATGCAGCACAATGAAAAATGATCTGCTCCAGCAGATTTGCTGTTTTAGCACTCTGGAAAACAGCAACAGTATAAAACAAGCCCTTGAAGAAAGCAGTAAGTTTACAATGCCTTGTTATCACTTAAGTAAAAGGAAGGTTTCAGCTGTTCCCTGAGGAAGCATTACAATTTACAACAGACTGCACCATCATGAGGTTCTTCCAAACGCTGAAATAAGGGAAGCCAAAAAATACAGAAACACACTATTTTGTACCTCCAACAAAGCCTTAGACACCACAATATTCTATGCCAACTCTGCAGGGTTTATTACAGCTTCTGCATTCCTTACATCTAGGATAAGCAGACACTCCATTATGTACATTAGATTTATAGGTCATGAGCTCATTTTCACATGCTTGACATATAAATGGCTATATCAAAATTAAAAAAAAAGACACCTCCATGCATTCGTCCCTCTTAAATGGACAGTTTTAAAACATGGTTCAGAGATTGCTCAATTTTTAAGCCATTTTCAACCATTTCTAAGATCAAGAGTATTAAGAATAATTTCCCTCCCATATTCATGTGCGGACCAGGCTACGAGTTTTAATTTCTCTGATCTCTTCAGAAGCACTTCTCCAACTTCCCCACCATTCTGCTCTTTGCTGGACCTGCTCTAATTAAACAAAACAGCTATATGGAAAAACTAGTTACTAAAAGTTTTTAGGTGGAGTCCCATTAGACATGAGCAGGTTTATCAAGTTGGACTGCCAATCATAGTCTTAGTATTTCATTAATGTCCCTCTCACACCAAAATAATATTAAATAGTTTATTACATTTTGTCTTATTACTCAAAAGTAAATGAATCTTAATATCCATAAGGATCAATAGATTCCAAGTATGCCCTTAGTTTTAAGGCACTTTCTTCCAATAGAGGTACCCTAAGAGTGTGACAGGAATTCAGTTCATTCTCTCACTGCAACTGAAGTTTGTTTTGGTAATATTTATTTTTAAACTTATTCTTAGCTAGCAATGACAGTAACACACAGTCTCTCACTGAAACAACTCTGTGACACACAGAAGAATAACTAGGCCCTTCCAAGGCAGAAGATTGTTAAAATAGAAGAAAAATAATTTGATTAAAAAAAAAAAAAAAGGATGCATCCACACTTTGCAGACAGTACCCATCTCCCTTTGAGTACTCATCTCATAGTTGCAGTCTTTTTTTTTTTTTTTTTTTTTTACACTTTTAATGTATATAGGACATGTCTATTTCATTAGTACTTTTAAAGTTTGTCATCTGTAAGACAAGGTTCCGTAGGAAGAAATTAAGTCTATAACAAAAGGTGCTCAGGAAGCAGGCAAATTCTCTTGGTGAGTCTGGTATATTTTTTCTTCCTAATTAATTACACTGTCTAGCATACCAAAGAAGATGCATTTGATATCTGCTCTGGGTCGCAAGCTAAGAGAATGCAGTGGCTGTCTCACTTTGCTATTTCTTTTTGTTTCATTTTTAATTGTTTTGGGGGAAAGGGAATGCAACTGCTGTAAAGGTTAAACAATACTTGCTGCATTATTTGTTGAACAGAAGCTCCCATCCAGCAGAGCAAGGAGATTTCTGATCCCTAAAGAAGCTTCTCAGTAGTATTAATGTGTTAAGAATTAGCAAACATTTTAGTACAGGTGGAGAAAAATGCAAAAATAATTAAATGGCTTGAACAAATGCAATAATTTCTCCTCCATCCCAAACAATAGCACCTATTGGAGTTTTTGGAAAGGCATGCTATACTGATTGTGAAGTTTAACCAAAAAAAGAAAGAAAAAAACATATCTATATAGATTTTTCTTTAAAAATAAATAACTCAAGATGTTTTTTTATGATAGAAATAAAAAGATGTGCTGACAGAACTAAGGCAGAACACAGATAAGCAAAATGCACATTATAAAAAAATATAAAAAGACAAAAGTTAAGGAATAATTCCAACCATCTCTGCCTCTTTGGAGTCTCCAGTGGAGAGCATCCAAAGGAAGGCTATAAGGATGGTGAAGGGTCTGGAGGAAAAGATGGATGAGGAACAGATGAGTCCCCTAGGGTTTGTTCAGCCCAGAGCAGAGCAGGCTGAGGGATGGCCTCATGGCAGCAGCAGCTCCTTACAGGGAGTAGACAGGTAGCGCTGAGCTCTGCTCTCTGTGACAGTGACAAGACCTGAGGGAACAGCATGGAGCTGCAACAGGGCAGGGTCAGGTTGGGTGCTAGGAAAAGGTTCTTCACCAGAGGGTGGTGGGTGTGGAACAGGCTCTCCAGAGCAGTGCTCATGGCATCACGCTGCCAGAATTCAAGCAGCATTTGGACAATGCTCTCATAGTTATAGGGTGGTCCGGCATGGAGCCAGAAGGTGGACTCAATGAACCTTGTGGGTCCCTTACAACTCAGGATATTCAGTAACTCTACAATATTCCAGGCATGCAGGAGCAACATTCAGCTTATTTTTGCATTTTCAAGCTGTCTGGTGGTAAATTAGCATTTTACAGAGTTATGTCCTGTGCTGAGAAGCAGTAGGGGTGCTGATAAGTTCTGAAACCAAATTTTACTGGAAGGACAGTTTCAACCTCCTTGTTGAAACAGGAAAGGGTTCCTGGACACCTTCAGAGTACCAGATCCAGCTGCCAGACTTCAGCTGCAGCCCTGTCCATCATGTGAATGACTGGTTCAACGCCCTGTGCAATACAGCTTTTCTGAAGAAGGAAAAGCAGGTACCAGCACTGACTATATATGACAAATGTCTAATGTTTTGGGGGTAGCTGCTGCATTGTAAAGAACTATTTTCCAAAGAATAAAGAGACAGAAGCTTCATGCGTGGTCCTGGGCATAGCTGCATACTGCTCTTTGAAGCAACTGGTAACCAGTGACCCTTCTGACTTGCTACAGTGCAGCCTTTTTAGTTCAAAAGTGGTTTGAACCAATTTTCTGTGAGAGATTATCATTAGTTTCCTTTTTTTCCTTGAGAAATAAACTGTTCAGCAGTAAAATAAATATTGAGAATCATTTTTCATCCAGAATCATGGCCTTATGTAAAATAGCAATAGCAAAAATGTAAAAACAATATGAAGAGAGCTATTATGCAATGATAAACTTTTTTTATTTTATTTATTTATTTTCCCACCCCCCCTAAAAAGAGAAACTTTGTCTTAGGAATATCTTGGTTCAAATTTGGAATTTTTTTTTTTTTTTTTTTTAATTTATCCTTTCCTCACCCTGTAAAAAGCAAATAGCATTTCTGTGCAATTGTATGAATTTTATCACATGGAAATGTTAACTTTAAAACCAGACAGTTCTGCTTTGTATATCATTACACATACTCGAGGAAATTCATATATATAAATGTCATAGAAATACGTCTAGTGAAGAACTTAGCAACTTTTTTTCCAAAAGAGATTTTCATGAAGTAGGTGTGTATGATGAATTGAGAAATATCCCATAAGGTATATGAATTCTGATTGATGCTATTTATTTGTTTGCACCTATGAAAATGGATATGTTTTTAAAGTTTTTGTCAATGATTTTCTCCTTTTTTCTCACCTAAGTGGTTTTTGACACACATTTAACAAATGCATTTTTTGTTGCTCCTGAACTCTTGAAACTGCACAGTGGTGGAAAGAGTAGTGATGACTATAAAGAGTGGTGGGAAGAATGGAAATTTCCAACAGGATGTCAAAAAGACATTGACTAAAATATACTAACATGTGGCAGAGTAAAATGTTCAGGAAGCTTACAAAGAAAGGAAAAGATCAGTGGCTAAACGCACTTTTAATACATGATATTTTTCATGGAACAACACAACATCCTTGTGGTTTACTGGCAAATCATTTGCACACACAGTAACAGACAGAAGTTAATATATTTTTCATTTCTGAAATGCTACCAAATTGCAGAATAAATAACAAAGAAGAATTATAGTGCTGTTGCACTGAAATATCTTGAGAACTTAGGTCCATAACATATTATGCTACTTTCATCTGTCTGCCATCTTTTATCTGCTGTTTACACTATCCTTTAGAACTAATAGCAGTCTTTATCATAATTGTTCTAGCTGTGCCTCCAGTCTAAAGGAGGGACGTCTATAAACTCTCCTTAAATTCCTTTTTAAGCAGCAAACCAATTTATAATATATAGAAAGTACCAATCTTCTGAAGTCAACAGAAGAGATTGTTTTTAACTACAGATAATCATTTGCTTCTTCCTTTCATTTCCTTCCACCACCACAGTATATTCATCTGTTAACAGATCACAATCCATTTAGTTGAAGTGTAAACCACATAACTTTATTACACTTGGTGATGTCATTTTTACATTATGAAGGGTTAAAAGTGCTCACTCTTCTAGATTTATTCCATAAGTGCTAGAAAATATACTCCTCACTATAGATAGTCACTGCTTATTTGTCACTAGCATTAAAATATGACATAAAATAAATGAATAAACAAGTAAAAGCCCTTTTTCTTGTTTGCTCCAGACAACTAGCTCACCAAGCCTCACAATACATCCAGTTCAACGAAACTCCAGATGTATATATGTAACCATACATATAGCTAGTGAGTCAGCAACAATTATTGGCAGTGCAGGCATAGAAATGAATACCTTCGTGAAATTCAGGATCCACTGTTATATATCCTTACCCTTCCCAACCTCCCCAAATAATGCGCTAACCTTTTTCTTCTGAATGAACTCTGACCTCAGAATGTATGATTTCCCAACGAGGACAGGTACTGACCCCCCCAGAATGTTAAGCGTATTTTTCCTAAGGTGTCTTTCAGCAAAGAAAAACTAATCTGCCTAAAGAGATAGACAAGGAACAGTTAGCTTTTCAGCTACATCTTATCTGCTGCTGCGATTTCCATCCATAGGTCTGTGAAAAGGAGAAACCAGAAACCTGAAAATCATATTTCAAATAGAAATATCCCTGAACCAAGTAGAACAAAGTGAAGTTTTTCTTTGCTTGGAAGCTAGAATATTTTCAACAAAGTTAAAGAATTCTAAGCAGCTTTGTTGTGATCTAGCAAATTTCAAATTAACAAGGCAAAGTAAATGAAACCAAAGTGTGCTTTGACACCGTATTCTGCACACCTTAATCTCCATGAAGGTAACTGCAGTACAACTGTGTCATAATATTATGCCAGATCCATTTCACATATTGTGCTAGGTAAGTACTGCAACTGCAAATTAGTTTTGATCAGTACTGCCACCTGCTAATAGCAAAAGCTACTTTTGTACACAGCAAGCTGCTGTGTAGAATACTAGCGCACAGAATTTCTGCTCATAATCACCAAGATCAATGATAGGAAAAAAGGAATCTTTATTGTTTTCTCTTTTATTCTTGCCTACAGAATATCATGGTGAAGTTATATCCAATTTATTGTTTGGGGCTTGAAAACATAAATCTAAAAGAAGGAAATACTACCTTCATGTTTGCAAATGTATTGCTAAAATATGAGGGGCAGTGAATCAGGCAGTCAGAAATAGATGGCTGAAGACATGCAGTTAAAGAATGCAGAAAGAAAAGAAACGAGCTCCTAAAAAGGACTAGACAAGATGCAGCAGCAGTAGGAGCAGTCCTCTGACTTTTGATATAAACTTGGGCACTGCAAACTTTTGTTTAAGTACTGTAAATAGAATATTACAAATTCATTATTTCTTAATCAGTATAATAGTTCAGGTATTTTCACTCTAAGGCAACACAAAATGTTGTATGAATGAACCACAAGCAGATCGCAGTTGAGGAAGATAGCATGGAGGGACAGAACATTCAGAGAAAATATGTTTGTAGCATTCATGAACATAAATGCACCGGATCATGTCTTGGGTCAATATCACCCATATTGGAATAAATTAAAACCTGTCTCCCTATCCAAGCATGACTCATAAAAATGACCAAGACAAATATTCATAAATATTCATAAAAATTTATAACACAGGACTATGATTTCTCCTAACCTATTCAGCTTACATTCTTATAAGCCAAATGAGTATGAAGTATAAACCAAAATATCAAACACGCAGAATTATCAAGAAAAAAATTTCTTTTGGTGATGCAGTCTGTTTTCTACCTTAATTATACTTTTTTAATCTCTCTACACTTAGAATACATAAGTGACAGATTTCTACTGGCAACAGAATGGTCATTATCCAAATGAGTTTAACATTATTGTTAAGGTTTTTAAAAGTAGCACAAATTAAACAGTTACGCTGGATTAAGAACACTAGCAGTTATGTGACTGACTCATGCACATCTCAGTCTTGCTGTAAACACTTAAGGACATCTTATTAGAAAGCACTGACAGTAAATGAGGTGGAGCATAATTTGCACTGTACAAATCATATTCGTTAGTGTAAGTGACTGGACATATAGCTAGGAACAGGACCTGGGACTGAGCTACAACCATTAGGAGATACAGTTCATGAAAAGACCAACGTTGCACAGATTTACAGGAGTTCCACTGCTTACAGATTGGACTTGTTCATTTAAATACAAAAGAGTAGTTGATGAATGCTGCTACACTGACAGGTGGTAATGGCTGTGAATGAGGTACCAAGATAAAAATGACACAGTCTCCTTGTACACAGGATAATTCTTTTATCTTATGAATCTTACGCTGCTATCAGCATTCTAAGACAAAGCATGTTAAGAAAAATAAATGCTGTTGTAAAATGAGTTTCAAATGCTACACCTTCTGTCCTTACTTTGCAGCTTCTCAAACTTGGACATAAGGGATCACAGAAGTATGGAAATTTGTATGCAGTTCAGATAAAACTTTCTATTTACATAGAGTCCATGTACAACAGAAACCTACATTAAGTACTTATTCAAATTCTGCATAGTGAGGAGCGACAGCAGGAGCTCCATGCTACTTTCACAAAACTAAAACTTGCTTTTGCCAAAATATAATCATGCTGAGGTGTTTGTGTTTTGTTTGCTTGTTGTTAAGGTATCTCTTTTACTCTCAGGAAAACAATAACATTCAATTGTAAGACTTACTTTGTTGATACTTGAAAAAATGTTTTCAGGTCTTTCTATGAGAGCTATTAACATATAATTTGCTGCCATGTTGTCATCTACATCATTACCTGCTATTGTTTGCAGTTGCATCACTAACATTCTTTTACAGAATTCTGCTTGGTGAGCTTTTATATTTTGTCTCAGTTTACACTTTTGCCCTCTTCATCGTCTCAAGCCATTGCTGTGTATAGAACTTAAACAAAAGCATGCAAGGTGCTTTAAACTTTAAATATTTGGCTCGGTATGTTTAATCATATTAAACAGATTGTCAAACTGATGATTAAAGCTAGTGGAGAAAACTAGGTAAGACTTTTGGTCTCTGTGGCCATATACACATTTTCACTGTGCAATTAAACATTCAAAACCTATTAATGCAGTTGTGCCAATACAGACAGATATCTACTGATATTGTGTGTCAGATTTTCTCATATGTATATGCATACAGATTTTATGCTGTCTGTACAACACTGTGCTTAAAACTAGTTGGGCGAAAAGAACTCAGGTATTTTTAAGCAGATATTTGTTAGCTATGTTGTACATTATATTGTTACTGTCACAGAATTATATTTTGGCATTAAAAACCATGTCCTTACATTTCTCTTACACACAATAATTGGATGCAATGTCACCAGTAAATTTTCTTATTTACCTTCTCCAAAGCAACCAAACTGTGACAAACTAAGGAAATACTCATAAGCTGGCTCTTTTTCAGAATATACAGTACTTTCTCTTTGACCGAGCCTCAAAGGGAAACCACTCAACATGCTTGGATGTACTTGCTTCCCTCCTCTTTACTTCTATTAGTTTTGCACTGAAAGAAGTCACTGGAGAATATTTTCCTTTGAGAAAACTGTATATGAATACACAGACGTGCAAATACATCCACATTTCATCTAGAGGTGGAAGTGCTTCCTGACTTCCACAGCTGTAACCAGTGTTTCTACAGAGTACTGGCCCTTCTATCTCAGAGCGCACAAGGGTGCAACACTCAATGCAGATAAACCGGCATTTTGATTTGGAAACGAAGAGTAGTTTTGAAACAAAACACATAATTATTCCTGGATACAGAATGATGGGTACAAGCATACATCAATTTTGTCTTGTATGAACTCACTTCCTTCTGCAGTCCACCTGGAAGACCTCTGCAGGTATCAATCAAATGACATCCAACCCATAAAACGTCCATAAACTCTGAACGTCTGGTCATTGGAACAGCTTCAGCCTACATATGGTTTGGTTGTTAAAGCCAAGAACTCAGGCTAACTTTACTTGGAAGTCAAAAATCACTGAACAGCACCGGAGCATAAAGACAGACTGCATAACCAAACACTTAAATCTACTGAGCCATTCCTGATTGCATTACTTACATTACTTACTAATGCTGATACAGCTTCTCTGTGTTTTACTCTGATTCAAGTAAAGCTGGATCCAACTTTGTACTACTGAAAGACCTCTGACTTGCAACCAACAGCATTTCACAGAGGTCTGTGCACAGCTGCTGACATACACAATTGCACATTCAGGAGACAACTGCCTAATCAGCTGGAATTTTGAGTCATTACAATTCAATCTACAAGTACATTTCGTGTGCAACCTGGCACGTTTTATTAAGCCGTAGTTTATTTTCTTTAGTACAGTTATTTAAGCACAAAATCCAGTATGATCAACAAGGTGGGATAAAATACTCACTTAATGTGTTTTTGTGTTTGTTTTTCTTTCCCCCCATCACTTTCAAGCAAGCATATTGCCAAACTGCCTTGAATTTCATGAGGCGTTTAACTGAACAAATGCAAAACAGAGCAGAAATTTCATCATAGTATTGTGGAGAAAAATCCTGCTCTGACCATCCGCTGTAGAAATAATAAACTGATTGAGATCTGAGGAAAGTCTCATATATTCTTTTAAATTTTGGAATATTCTTATTACTATGATAATTAAAATGCACATTCAAAGGTTATTGGTTCACAGACATAAGAACACAGTAATCCTAGCTGTTTTAGCAGCAGCATCTCTTCACATATGGCTTTCATGCCATCTCTTTACAGCAGGTTTTTATGCTGCTGTAATATAGGCGATTCTTACAAATAATAATACATAAGTAGTTTTCAATGTCTTAGCACAGCAGAAAAAGCAGTTTAAGATTAATAAATATCTATGCGTATTGTATTTTCTATATCGAAACTAAGTAGCAATGAACAAAACATTACTAGGTAATACATTTTACTAACAGAAAAATCATAGAGTTTAGTAAATTATGATTGAAAAAACCTTTTGTAGCTGTTTAGTTGCACTGTGTCATTAAATTCCCTTATTCCAAAAAAACTGATTAGTATCTCACAGTAGGGTGTCTTTTTTTTTTTTAATTCTTGTCTCTGACGCATCCTGCCTGTGTGGATGATTCTTGTTGTGCCCAACTTCGTGCTGGGCCACAGAGGCAGAGAACAATCAATGTTAGCTGCGCTGTTCTGAAAGCAGGCGCTGCATTTTCAACATGCTGATCTTTAGAACAATCAGAGTTTTCAAACATGGCTTTTTGCTCAAAGGCTTTTCCAGTGTTCTCATCATGATCACCTCATTTACAGCTTCACAATTCATCTACTCAATTTACTCAAAATGGAAGAGAGCGCTAAGATAAAAATTTCATTAAATGAGACAAGATAAAGCGCAAAAGTTATCTTAAATTAAAATACAAAGTGTGATTTATCCATCTCTGGGAGCATTTGTTTCCTTATTTCACTGCACTGACTATCTCAAATAAAATCTTTGAAGTAGATGATTTCCTGGCAAAAGAACCATCAGCAATAACTTTGCTATTGTTTCAATTGTTCTCACCTGTTCAGCAACATATCGCTTTTTAAATACATACCTAAATAAGGTAAGTTTTCTTGCGTAATCAAATTACGGGAATTAGATTTTGATTATCAATGGAAGTTTGATGTTTAGTTCACCTAAGTACAACAAAACTATAAGCTGCACTCTCAAATTTGATATCTCTCTCCAAACATGGGCAAATCTGAAATAAACAATAATCTTAATACTATCTACTTAAATACCTTCCAACATGGTATTAATGACTTAAATAGCAATGCAGAGGTGAATCTGCTGTCTCTTGATTAATGTTTCAATTGTTCCAATGTAGATTACACCAATACTACATTTAAAGAACTGAAACTGCACTATTATTAATTAATTAAACTATTTATTAGTCCTATTTTCTAACTAAACCTTGTTTTTGCCATAAAGTTTAGCCTACATGCTGTGGTATGCATCTCAAATTCAGATTTTCATGTTTGATGAAAGTAGTCTCCTTCTGGCATAATGCATAATTTATACACTTTAGAAGAATAACTGTAAACAAATTATTGTACCGACAAAAGAATATCTACAACAGATATATCTGCAAAAAACACAGTAATTACAAAACAGACAAGATTTGCAGAGTAGACTGGCAGCTTTTTTAAGGGGTTGAAAATATCCTTTTCCTCACAGGAACAACAAAATGTGTGTGTGTGTGTATATATATATATATACACATAGATCTATTCTAGGCTTTTATTTGTTCAGTAATCAATTCAATTACAATGTTTTCTGAGGGTGCATCTTTGGTTAATATCACATAGGAGTTATAATCTACATATAGTCAACTGAAAGAGTTATCCTTGTTTAAACACAAAAGGGGAAATTAGAAATCACACCAAAACAAACAAAAAACCAAACCACCCACATTTCTAAAATGCTGACATCAGTCACTTACACTCCAGTAGCTCTATCAGCACTCTCCATTTGAGAGGGCTGCAGTAGAGCATGGTATCTTGCAAAAAAACAATGGTTTGTTGCACAGATTGATGTAGTGCAAACTCTCTCCAGAAAAGAGGAATAAGCGGTATTCAAAAGGACTGTGTGTTTAACTCCAACACTGATAAGTCAAAAAAAAAAAAAAAAAAAAAGTTATGGTCAGTGATAATGATATTTGCAGATAAATCTGAATGGATTACTGCACTTAATTTTTATTATCTATACAGACTAAGGATTGGAGGCTTGCCAACATGACTCTCATCTACAAGAAAGGCTGTAAGGATGATCCAGGGAACTAAAAGTCCATCAGTCTGAAAAGGTTATGAAGCAGACCATCTTGAGATCACGTGGCATATGAAAGACAACTGGGGGATTGGGCCTAGTCAGCACGAGTTCACTAAAAGGCAGATCCTATATGATGAACTTGATCTCCTCTGATCGAGTGACATGTCTGGTGGATGAGGGAAAAGCTGCTGACCCAGACTTCTGCAAAGCCTTTAATCCTGCCTCCTGCGGTATTCTCCATAGATAAGTACAATCTGCTAGGTAAAGAACTGGCTGGCTGTCCTGGCCCAGAAAGCGGTGGTAAATGGGGTTAAATTCAGCTGGCGATTGGTCACAAGTAGTTCCGCAGGGGTCAGTATTGGGGTCTGTTCAATTTGGTACCTTTATTGATGACCTGGACGAGGGCATTGAGTGTACCCTCAGTAAGTAAATTTGCAGACGACACCAAGCTGGCAGGAAGCATCAATCTGCCTGGGGGTAGGAAGGCCCTTCTGAGGGATCTGGATAGATTGGATTGCAAGGCAGAGGCCAACAGGATGAAATTCAACAAGACCACATGCAGGGGCCTGCGTGTTGGCCACAATAACACCAGGCAATACCACTGGGTTGGGGCAGAGTGGATGGAAGACTGCGTGGAAGAAATGGACCTGGGGATGTTGGTCAACACTCAGCTAAACATGAGCCAGCTGTGTGGCCAAAAAAGCCAATGGCATCCTGACTTGGATCACACATAATGCTACCAACAGAAGCAGGGAAGCAATTGTCCCTCTGTACTCAGCACTGGTGAGGCCACACTTTGAGTACTGTGTTTAGTTTTGGGCCCCTCACTACAAGAAAGACACTAAGGCCCTGGAGCATGCCCGACAAAGGGCAACAAAGCTGGTGAGAGGTCTGGAGCACAGGTCTTACAGGGAGCAAGTCTGGAGAAGAGGAGGCTTAGGGGAGACCTTACCACTCTCTACAACTTATCTGAAAGGAGGTTCTGGTGGGGTGGGAGTTGCCCTCTTCTCGCATGTAACTAGAGATAGGATGAGAGGGAATGGCTTCAAGTTGCACCAGGAGAGATTCAGATGGGACATTAGGAAAAATCTGTAGTCCAAAGGAGTAATTAGACACTGGAATGGGCTGCCTTGGGAAGTGGTAGTTACCATCCCAGGAGGTGTTCAAAAAACATTCAGATATTGTGCTGAGGTTTAGTGGGGGATATCGGTGGTAGGTGGGTGGTTGGACTGGATGATCTTGGAGATCTTTTCCAACCTTGATGATTTTATGATGTAAACACAAACTCAGCAACTGAGATCACAAAACGTAACAGAAAAGACATAAAAAGAGGCCAGATGAGCTTTCCTTTCACAGTCTTTAATCACAAAACTATTTTTATATTCCTTGTGATTTACTGGATTTTCAGAATAAGGAAGTATCTGCAGGATCCACTTCACTGGAAGAAAGCAAGGAGTATTTAACTGACTACTGAAGACTTCCATCTTTGGTGAGAAGAAAATACTCATACTGCTAATCTGTTTGACACTAAAACCTCTCACATGTAGTTACCGTCCAAATGGGAACCATTTGAATGATAAGTTTTTTTTCTTATGGATTCACTTATCAACTTATCACAAAATACCAGGAGATTTTTATTTTTACTTTTTTTTTTTTTTAATCAAACTTTTCAAGTAGAGGGAAACAGATATTTCCCTCCGTTTTCCATACAAGCAAGAAATAACTAACCCAAAAGAATGTACCTTTCTATAAAGTATTCTGTCCAGCTGACTTTGAGTAAGGCTTTTAATTGACAATACAAACTATACAAAAAGGAAATTAATTGGAGAATCAACCTAGATTTTTTTTCATTTCTTCTATTGTTCAAGCATTTGTGATGCATAAGCCTGAAAAACAAAACTCAACCAATATTTGCTACAATTTTATTTGTTCATTAAGTTAATAAAGGAACAAATATAGCAAAATATAACATTCACATGTTTAAATAACATTTTTAAACCTTACATACATCAAAGCTAGGAAAAAGTTGGCTCAAGTAACCATCCAATCTAACATGTAGCTATATAACATACAAAATACTCCATAATTGGCCACTTTGTCATAGATTATGCATATCCACAGAGCAGTACTCGGCACAGAGTATCTAAAAGGTCATAAATCTTCTCCCTAGTTTGTCTGTGTTAACTTGTAAGTGCAGCATAAGTATTACTTGCTGCTCACAAAGGGCCAGATAAAAGCACTAGTAAGTGTCACAAGTGTTATCGTCAAATAACACCACGACTGAGACTGAGCAGGATATCCCAGTTCCTCTTAAATACTCCTTCATTCACTTTAATGCAACTTCTATTAATACATTTCATGCAAACCAGGATGGATGTAGTATTTATATAGCACATGCTGGCAAGAAACTGGACAAGGAGGAACTGATGAGAAATATCTGTTAGCTAATGTATTCAGTTATAGTAGCTAAATCAAATCTGGACTTCATTCTTAACATTCTTAGAAGCATTGCATTCTTCTGCTCCCTTTTCCTTCAGAAAAGAAAGTAGGTATGACATTTTAAATGAACTTAAGGAATGCCACATTCTTTCCATCTTGGACTCCATTTATGGACCACGTGTACAACATTTATGGAAATAAAGTGGTTTTGACTAAACTTTACAAAAGAGAAAGTGTTCAGTTCAGTTTTGAGGATATATTTGAGAAAAGATTTAAGACGACAAATATTTTCATGTTACCCTAAGCTGTCAGAAATAATCACTGCTGCTTTATATTATATCATGTCACTTATCACAAACGTATTCATTTTGTGTTTGTGGGTAAAAAAATATTTTCAAAAAAAATCTTGAAAAATAGGTGTTAATAGATATTTAAAATGTTGATAAGATTCATTTACAGACTATCATAAACTACCTATAGAGCATGCCAGGAAAAAAAAAAAAAACTGTACCTCTCATGTTTGCACTCCTATGTGCCTTACAAAATAATAAAGATAAAGATAAATAATAAGAAGAACCCACAGGTGAGGGAACAGTCAAATATGCATTGTGTAACAGATTTTTTTTAATACTAAAAACAGAGCTAAGTAAGCTTATTACAAGCAAAAAAACTGAAGAGAATTAATGTTGATTTCTCCTACATTATACAACCTTGAGAAAAAAAATCTCTTGAGAAGCTTAGGAAAATAAGCAAATTGCATTCTATAAATATTTTTCAGAAGAGTACTATCCATCTCAATAGAACAGACTGCAAATTTGGCAATGAAAAGCTTTACTGACGTTGTTTCACCAGTATGCCCACTAGAACAGAATTTGAAAAATGTCCTTGAGCATCTACCATTTCAAAAAGGTTTTAACAAAGGAGAACACTGTAAGCCCACTGACATAAAAGGACAATTTACAAACTAGAAATCAATGACAGTAATATTTTATGTAGAAATTGGATTATCCCAAAAGCTCACTTAACATATTAATTAATTTCTCTTTTATCTTCTGAATACGCTACATCTAACTCCTCACATACTTATCTGATGCATTCTTCACGTACTGGATCAAAACTATGACAATATTCCTGTTCACACATTATTTTAATATAGAAGGAAGAAGATAAATTCACTCAAATTAGTGTCTTCAGAATATCCCCAAATATTTCTGTCTGTTAGTCAGGCAGGCAGTTCTGTAGCTAAATGAAACATTACACTTCAGAATCTCTTCTGAACCTGTTCATTTGGGATTCAAGAGCCCATTCCAAAGCCTGAAATGTATCCTGATTTACCTCTGGGACACAGACACTATATGAAAAAAATAACATTAATGCTCTCTCATTAAGTCTAAACAGAGCGCAGTATATTGGTTTTAGCAGAGAACAGACTCCTTCACAGCTGAAAGCTGGTCTGCTCTGATGGTCTAACATACGTAAAAACCTTGCAAAATCCTTTTCATCTGCTAACATGACTGAATATTCTTTTGAATCTCTCTACTCTGAGGTTGCTCAGATTCCTTCTGCTTCAATGCTTTCTGTAGCTATTTCTATGTTTACTAGTTCAGATAATGAGGGGTTACATGCCACCAAATCACATCGCTAATGGGCTAATGGAGAACTCAAATCATATGGCCTACTATGCCTCTCAGGGGAAAAAAAAAAAAAAAAATATATATATATATATATATAAAAAACAAACCACAACGCAGGAAACATGCTGAGGAAAAGAAAGGTCCTTGACAATTCAAATGCAAATTGAAGTGTTTCACTTGAGAGAAAAAAAACAGGGAGATTTTTTCTTGAAAGCAGCACGAGAGAAAGAAACAGGCTATCAGACATTATTAAAGTCCAAAAGTAGAGTACATGCAATTCCTCCTCTTCTGTGCACCTTGCTGAGAGAATGAATGTGAGGTTGCTGTGGTTCCTAATTCAAGTCACAAATCTCCATGGAAAATGCTGGAGTTATTCAATGAAAAAACATTAGATATGGCCAAGCAGCCTACCAAGAGTATGCACCAGAAGAACAACTCAGCTAATTTATGTTTAAATTCAACCAAATCTACACTACAAGAACTAAGACGCATTCAGAGACATCAGTGGTTACTGAAACAATCTACCTACGCATTTTCTGGATAGATAAAAAAAGAAGAAATCTATCACATAACATGAACTGACCCAGCAAATTAGAGGGATAGCTATTAGTGATGTAAAAATACATCTATCTCATGATCACTTGTTATTAATAATATCTGAAAGCTATCTACAAATTTCTTGTGATCTTCTATTTTTTCCCAATATAATAAAACAGTACAATATCCATCTCAAAGAGAAATATTAAAATTCTAACTTCATTGAGGTTTATATCGCCTATGTCAGTTAATTGCAGAATATATACATATGCACATTTCTAAACAGTGATGCAAAGACCCTTAGTTTTGCTATTTTTAAGCAAAACAGTAAGAGCACAGTACGTCCTTTAAATTTGGTTCCTCCAAAAACACATACTTTCACAAATTAATAGTTTTTAAACTGTAAGACTTTCTGTCAGGATCTGCAGACAGGGTAGGGGGAATACTCTGAATACCTGTGTTGTTCTTTAAATCTAGTATCACGTGACTATGAAAAAATGACATAGATTCTACAAAAGTGATTGATCCAATAAGTGAAATCAAATCCTTTATTGATGTAGGCAAATTCACTGATTTTCATGTCTTACCCAGGAGAAGACTGGGGTTCAGAGTCTTTTCCTCACACTTACTAAGGAATACACAAAACAACACATAAGCACGGGATTCAGACTAACTCAAAGGTATTACTTGCCTTTTGAAGTAGCTCAATAGGTGATAGGAGCTATAAATAAAACCACAAAAGGATTGTATCTATAGAACCCAAAAGGACATTTACTTGTTAGTACTTCTTACATAATGGGACATTTGCACTATTTGAGTGCCCCTTTTTTTTTTTCCTAAGTCTACAAGATAAATGATGCAAGACTGCAATAAATACATAAATACATACACACACAAGCAAACATTAAAACATCTCAATAAAAATGATCCAAATTTTGAGGTGAGAATAAAATCACAGAATATAAACACTCATATGAGTGTTTAGGAGTGATGAGCTTTTCAATAACAGTATCTAATAATTGCTTTCTTATTTTACTTTTCATACATTTCCTACAGATTTTTCTTATTCAGCATATCGTCTGAAGGATGTAAGAATAATGATGCTTTCCAATTAATTACTATTTCCAGATGTATTCCATCACGCTCACTGCAACAATAAAATATTACCTATGGCATCTGTTTAATATTTGTAAAACTCTGTTCCTCGCTCTAATTAAAAAAAAAAAAAGTCAATTTTCTTTTAATGTCAGAAAACTCTTCTTTTACAAGTTTACCTCAAGTGCTGTCCCATAAGTAAAGAATGTATCATTCTTGAAAAAGTGGCCTCAAGTAAGTCAAACCCCACAGTGTACTGAAAAAAATGAATACAATCTACTTTTCAGTAAGATCATACAAAACACTCCAATTCTTTACCGTTTTACCGTAGTTATAGCTAATTTTCCACACAAGTGTTTTCTTGGATTAGAAACAAATTATTTAGAAGGCTGCAGAATTAGACTCCAAACAACTTCATAGTATTTACAAGCCCATGCATCTCTCTAAAATTGCATCTTTCAATTCAAATCTAACACCGGAAGGAGGCCATGTCCAAATATTGTAAAGTACAGTTTGTTTTTATTTTAAATTAGGTATTGCATAAAAAAAAAAAAAGATTATGAAGGAAAAGAAACAGCAGTAAATAAATAAATAAAAGGTTATGCCCTTAAAGCTGATTTCAAAATTCTGTCCAAATTGAAAACTGGTTAAAACAACAAGTTTTATTGACTACTGACAAATTCATCCACTTAAATGACACTGCAAGACACCGCAGTTGCAAGTGTTATAATATTGTAACTAAATAAATGATTGTCATAAAATGATTGGTTCTTATAATAAGTAAAAAAAAAAATTAAAAAACAATTAAAAAAAAGCACTCTTTTCTCCTGTAGGATCCAGGTTCTTAGAAACAAGGCCAAGATCTGAAGATAGCCTCAGATGCCAAGTTTTGAGTTTCTTGATGC
The DNA here is from genome assembly GCA_037305975.1 of Chrysolophus pictus. Classification (NCBI taxonomy): domain Eukaryota; kingdom Metazoa; phylum Chordata; class Aves; order Galliformes; family Phasianidae; genus Chrysolophus; species Chrysolophus pictus. The sequence goes on from CM074579.1 coordinate 16,460,957, forward strand.
TGGAGCAGCCACAACAGTTCACTTCAAGAAAGCGTTGAAAATGATCATGGGGAAAGGAGATTATTATTTTATATATAAGTTCACTGCATAACATTCCTCACATTTCCTTCATTTCTAGAACTAAAACAACACTAAAAAGGAATAGGAAACACAATTAACTACATCATATATGATAAAAATATGTTAAAATGAGATCTCATCTTCAGGTACTCAGATAGTAATCACAGTTGACACGCCTACAAGCAGAAAAGTTCCTAGCTCATCTTTTACATGAAATTGAACCTAGGGCCTGCAAAGCATGAGACTTTTTTTTTTTTTTTTAATTATTTATTTATTGCAAAGATTTGCATCTTGAACTTCACCATAATAAAGCTTGGGGATGGGGGGGGAGGGGGGTGGGCTGGAAGGGGGGTGGAAGAGTCAAAATTAATTAAATGGTCTTACTGAATGTGACATCTTATTAATATTAAAAACTTCACTAAATCTCAGTCTTCAAGTATTACTGCTTTATTGTATCAGCTTTCACAGCAAAAACCAAGTTTCCATAGCCATGTTAACAACCTGGCTGGCACCACCTTACAGCATGTGGGCTGCTAGGGCACCAATGAAGGTACTGAATACAGTCTGGCTACAGATTTTATCCCACCATTGTCCTCATCATCACACTGTTTAAACTCCCTCCCACAGCCTCAAGAAAGTAGCATGTGGCACCATTAGAATTATGGTTGTAAAATTTTCCTGTGGTGCAATCCTTTCTTTTCATCACTGCTAGATTAGCTTTTTTCTGCTAACTTAACAACATGATACTTGCAAAGAAATAATTGAGTTGTTGGAGCCCGGAGGCATTTTTTTTCAATTATTAATCAATTTATACTTGGGTCAGCAACCATTAAAAAACAACTTAATCTAAAATAAAAACAAAAATATTTTTGTACTTCTGCTTCACTTTGGAAAACAAGGGAACATAGAAGGGCTTGACCAAGGTAAAATTAAATAAGCCATTTCAGGAGATTTGGCATAAGGGATTTCTTCAGGAGATTTCTTCTGAGAGAAGCTCAAAAGGAAATGAAAGGATTATCAGGAGTCACACGTTCTCCATCAGCAGGACTGCTCAGGGACCTCAGTGTCACTTTTATACTGTTATACTCTCCAGAAACAAAAGATTCAAAGCTAGTTAGAAAGAGACCAGCTAACTTTCAAAGAAATACATCTCTAAAAGCAAGCATTTAAGCAAGCGTTGAACATGATCATGGGGAAAGGAAATTATTATTTTATATATAAGTTCAGTGCATAACATTCCTCACATTTCCATTCTACGTTCCTGCAATAATCCTGTTAATGAATTCACAAAACTCCTTAAGACTTTGGGATACTTTTTTCCTCTTCTTACTCCTATCAGAAAATTGTCTCAGAGCTTTACTAAGTCAATTTAACTTAGCATTTGTCTCACCTTTAACACTTACTTTAGATACTTTTTCCTACCACTTGATTGCATCCCTCTCCTGCTTTCTGTTTCACTATGCCAAATGAACCATCTTCTTTCAGTCTCCTCCTATACCAGAGGTTCTCTGCCTTTCATTCATTACACCTGCATCACTTTTAATTCAGCAGCTGTGCTCAAAGCTGCTTGGTCACCTGTCACACCAGCTGTGCCAGTGCATGCTCCAAATTCACCTCTAATTTGAGGTGTGAGATACGTGTAAAAACAGCAACCTCATAAGTAAATATCATACCAATAACTAAAAAGCTTAAATGTAAGCTTTTCAACTTTTGAAAAGTAATGTTTTCATAGCAATTGTGGTGCTACATTTTTTTAGAGTGGATCCTATCTCCCCAGCATTACTGTAGTTTAGAATTTACCTAAGAGAGACCTGCATTCAAACCCCTCCTGCACTCAAAGATCACCCAATACAGTAAAAATTAAAAAAAAAGAAAAAAAGAAAAAAGAAGAATTTTAATTTTGCCTGGATGGTGTTTTTTTTTTCTACACTTAAGAAATAATAGTAATCATGCAAGATACACAAAATCCCTCAAGATTTATTAGGGCAGAAAAAAAGAAAGTATAAGCATAACTTCATTGGTATTAGCTAAGAAATCACATATGCTGGGTAGGATGTGAAATTCAGACTTCTGTCTTGGGCTGTGAATGCTAATTCCAGGAAAAAAAATTCAGACAACTAAAGAAGTAAAATCATTTTCAGATGCCTAATCAGACATACACAGAGTCTGGCAAATACAGGAGAAAGCTGTGTAAAACTAAAATTGTTTTTGCCTTTTCAATCCAGTATTTCAGTGTTCTTGAGCATAACAAAATAGTTGGGATACATCTGCTCACTATCATCTGTAGTATTTCCTATTCATGGTGAGAACAGATGGAGTCTCAGTAATCCTCAGCAGATCTTACTGAACCATGTTTTGGAACAACATCAAAATTGGAATACACAATATTTCATTGATGAAAGAAACAAAACAACAAAAAAAACCAAACAACCTCGTTTACTGGCTGAAACACAAGGACAAGCTGCAAAAGAAGCCAGCTTTAAAAGAATCCCTCATTTTTCTGTAGCAATATAACAACTGAGGTTTAAAATTTCATTGAAATAACTTTTTCTGTTACGAACACAGATGTTTGAATTGGAGGTTTTGTTCTTGGATGTTTTATGTTAAAGCAATAAAGCAACAGGTAAAGCAACTAACCATATTTAAAGTATATTACTGTTTAAAAACTGCTAGTTAACTAAAGCAGAGGATAATCATTTTGTTTAGCATTTGTACATGTAAGCATTTCACTTTCCGTCATTTAATAGTGAAAACAAAGATTTTTTTCAAGCAGTTCAAATGTAAGGTACATCACAGTTAGTCCTGCAAAGAATATACAAGGAATGAAATGCACTTCAGCACTCTGAACTCTTCTGACTCCCTTCTTCTTCTTAGCACAAGAAAGCTTTTTATAAGGCATGACTATTCACATCTGTCTTTTTTTGTAGAAATCACCTACTCCCAGCAGTTTCATATCCTGCATTAAATAACAATTTAATTAACTATGCAAAGCAGAAAGCACTTCTGTGTTCAAGTACTCCATGCAGGTGCATCAGGTTGCCAAAATACCATCTGGCCCGACGTAAGGCCTATGTTTTCCACACAAGACAAACACCTCACCACATGAGGCATTCAGAGCTTAGCTAAATAAATTAGCACTCTGCCAACGTGCAATGGCAAACCTTCAAGCAGAGTTTATTGGCTGTCTGATTACATGTTCCAAAGAGCCTTGTTGCAGTCAATAAAAGGCACATGAAGAATGATGACAGCATTACAAGAACACATCTAAACACAGGGAGTTTTTACAGTTATTTAAATCACAAAAATTTAAATATCGCATTTATGGTAGTCCATAAACTAGGATCTCATTTTCCTCTATTGTCACAAGCATGATGGGAAGCACCTACACTAGATTAAGTATTTAGAGGATCTTTGATCCTCTGCAGGTTTTCTATTTTGTGAAGCTGCAGACATCAATTTTTTTTTTAAAAGGATAGCTTAAAGAAGAGTGCTGTTTCTGGCCGTTCTGTAACTGCTCTTGGTGTGGCAGATTAAATGACAGATTAGCTTGCCTACAGAAAACAGGTTGCTGAAGTTGCATGATCTTCACAAAAGAAAAAGCTACGCAGCCTTGAATAAAAACACCTCTAGAGAGAGAAACATCAACAATAAACTTTTTCCTCAACTAGTGGAATGTATTTGAAGATTCTGCCTTCAAAGGTAGTTAATGTAGGTTTTCATCTAGAGTATAAACCTGGATGTCACTTCACACAAGTCCAGCACTGCAGCACAAAACTTCATTCCTCAGAACTGAAAATTTGGTGATGCAAAGCAAAAGCAGCTGTAATGGCTGCCCATGTCTTTTTTACTCTTTACTGAAAGTACTGGAAAGGCATATATTGACAGGATGTCATGTGTTGAAGTTTTCCTGCCATCCTTTATTTCTATTCCAACACTAAAAGTTCTAAAGCTTTTAACACCTCTTCCCCTATCAAACTATGCCAGACGACTTAAAACTCTTTCTGTACAGATGAGCAGGTTTTGTACCCAGTGTGGCATTCCATTTATGGAAACACCTCGCTTTTCTTCACTAGCAATCACGCCTGCAGAGGTACTGTAGGTCTCCATCTAAAACACTTCTCATGCCCTCCTCCACTGTTCTGTTTTGCTCAGATCACGTCTGTGTTTTTGAGGAAACTGATAGCAAGTTTAATAGTAAAAAAGTATTATGAGCATTGAAATTGGTAGGTTATAATTCAGTTAATAACTTCCATTTTTATATCACCATAGTTAAAATTCATTTTAACTTTCAGAGTTCCCTGCCTGTCTGAATATATAGAATATATAGAAATCTTTTCAATGCTAGCTGCAGAGTGTGTGACAAAGATTTCATTAACAGGTAAATAATAGTTCCTTGAAAAGCTTGAGTACTAACAAACTTTTCCTTCCAAGTCTTAAAGCAACTTCAAGATATGGGAAGGAGCATATAGAAAAAAGTATTAGCTTAGCAACCTATTTAAGAAAACATTATGTTCTGAAATTTACATGCAAATTCTGTTTCTAAATGCTTACAAGTTGCCACTCTATCTCAATTTGTCTTAGAGGATGTGACTAAACACTGCTAACGTTGAGAGCTTCCATGATATTCAGCCTTACAGCCATTTCTAGACAAGACTGCTAACTACAATGAGAAGCCAGAAGCTTTTTTAGTACTGCAGTAAGCAGTAGTAGATCATACAATGCCTCCTAGGACATAGCATTTAAGGGGAATAACAGCATCCGGAATTCACACAGTTGTTGGTGTAACAACAGCTCTCACAAGCATGAGAGATGTAGTCTCATATACTTTTTACTTCATGAATAAATTTCAGTTGCCTCTGCCTTCATAATTATATAGCAGTGGAGCTTCATTATGGTTTATCATTTAATGGCTTCAATGTTTTTTTGCAACGATCCTTGCAAAGCTAGTGGATCCAAGTCTACTAATTAATTGATAACTATCCAGGAGAGGAAAAAGAGAAATAACCACTAATCAAACCCAGATGACTGTGTCTGGAGAAATAATTGTCATCTCATTCCAAACCCAGTACAGGGTTCATTAAATGGAAGTGCGTCTCTCTTTTGTCCTGTCAAACAGATTATGATTGCTTTTTAGCATCAGAAATGGAATTGTGCTCCCATGAATAAACTTCTCAGAAAACGCGCAGGTTTTGGTTTAATCTTTGATTCATTATAAGCAGATGACTTCAAAAATGTAGCTAAGATACAAACAAATTAACCTAGCCTCTGCCAACATTCAGTATTTGTTTAAAATCAGTGACTGCTGGGTTGTAACAGCACAATCTGGAGTTTACTGAACTATTCATAAGCACCTCCAGCAATCCTGTGAATAGGGTCTGAGATAACACAGAAATTACAATAGTATCACTTAAATGGTGAGCCCATGATATTCCGCCACAAAGTATGGATTTGTAGACTACTTTGATTTGAAATCAAACTTCATTTCTAGAAATTGTTTCTTCTCCAAATACAGACAGGATTAAACTACTGGTTTTCAGAAGTATTGAGCATTCAAGACTGAACAATCTGACTTCTTCAAAAGATAATGTCCTAAAAATTGCTTCTAGACCTTTGTTTGTATGTCAAATATCTAGGAGAGTTCAATAATATCAGTTACAAGGCATGTGATTGTACAACTCATGAATACTCAAAAAAAACCCACTCTAGGTATCCAGAGAATTAAGTATGAAATTAAACATTAAAGTTGTCAATGCCACTTAAATGCAGTTAAAAAGAGGAAATTAGTTTCCTTATTTTCAGAGCCATTAAACAAAACAACATTGGCTCTGTAGCTATATATTTACGACAGAGCTGAGCAAGCAAAGAAAAAAAAGAGCAAAGAAAGAAGAATAAACAAAAAGATAGAATCCCAATGAGAAGATCTTAAATGAAAAAGAAATCATTGGGAATTCATCCTGATTTTAAAAAATGTCCTCAAATAGTTAACATTTTAGAAACTATACCTACAGCATCCAATAAGATACTGGTTCTCAGCTTAGGAAGGCACCATGAAGGCAGTTCTTTTTTGCCCCCAGGGCACACACTTGAGATGTTTTTTTGGTTTGTTTTTTTGGTTTGGTTTCTATTCATACCAAACAACAACAGAATTTAGGAAGGAACCCGCAGCTGTTTTTCCCCCATCCTCCTTCCTGTTTTGCAACCAGAAAACTTGTATTTTCCCACATTTCTTCATTACAACCCTCAACTGGTTGCTAGAGCCCTGCTGCCTCTCATTGCCATTTAAAATGGTCTTCTTCCAATTGGCCACAGCTTTATCTGCAGCAGCCTACATCTTCTGTTGACAACTGTAAAACTCAACTGGAAATATTCCCTTTGAAACAAACTCATGAAATGGATTTTGCATAATTAGACTTCCTAAGGCATCCACCCAAACAACAACAACAACAACAAATGGAAATAAGGCAAAACAGTGTTCCCCAAACTGAAACAGAACCAACTTTTTAATGAACTGAGATTATTACACATTCTTGGATCTTATTGCAATAATCTCAGATTTAATTTCAGTCATCTGCAATTGTTGTTACCTCTTTACTACCTTTGAATGAATGAGATCCATTTAATCTTCACTGTTATAATTGTCATTAACCTAACCTAAGAAAGGTGTGAAATTAATGTTCCATAAGTCACAAATTTTAGTGTCTGCTGAGGAATAAAGATTTTTCATCTGTATTTTTAAAACAGCAGAGCACAGGTTAGTAGTTTCAAGAGATGTGAAGAATACATTTTTTTCCAGATTACTCAGCAATCTTTAAACAAGAGTGTTGTTTAATCCAGTTATTCAAATTTTGCCAGCAGTGTCACAGCTTAGCATAACATTTTCAACTTAATGAAATGCTAACACAACACATCACTCATATCAGCTGCAGACCAGGATATGGTTGGCTCAATTACTTCAGCATTTACAGCTCACTGAGTTGTGAAGGGCAAATAGAAACTTATTCACACTATTAAGAAGGAGCTGTTTGTGAGCTAACACTGGAGAAAGATATGGGTGTTTTGCCTCAGATTCCAAAAATTGAATGGATATATCAGTCTTCCCTAATGGTAAAGTGGGAGAGAGGGAAAGATGAACAACCCCGTGGATTAATTAGCACATCATTTAAACAAAGAAGTAGCACTACAAATAAAAAAAAGGGGGGGATCTGACTTTTCTTCTGTTATTAATCAGTCCATATCTGTGCAGATTTTAGTTTCATGTTTGCTGAATTTTAAATATTTTTTACCACAACTTTTAGGTGTTTTGCTAGAATGTATATTTTTACCTTACTACATCAATTACTGCCTTTTTTTGACTTCTTAAAACATACAGTAGCTCAAAGTGATGAGCTGGTGATGTTCACAGGTATCCTTTGCATTTTCCTTCAAGTTCTGAGCATATAAGAGAGAAAACTATCCCAAATGAATTTAAGGTCCACTAAGCTAAGGAAAAAAAAAAATGCAGGCAGACCCCAGTGCAAAGCTCAAACTTCCCCACCTAATGTTGTGTCAGGCTGATGCTAGTATACTTAATGTACCTACAGATACCAGTGGTATGTAACTGCTCTTTGGAAAGCTGTGCTACAATCTTTAACATACTTTTACTCCATAATGAGGGAAAATGGTCTTAAATTAGGGTGAAAAAACCACAATATTTATAGATTTTTTTATTTTTATTTTTTTTAAGTCTGCTATTAAAATGACAGTAAATAACTGAAAAAACAACAATTTGCAAAACCTACTGCTCCCACAGCTGATCTGGGTGCCACTGGTACTCTTTAGATCAATGGCAATGCAGTAAGAATTTCAATATGTCACATAAGAGTCACAAATTAAACCTTTCTCAAGAAGAAAGAAAAAAGTCCTGAAAATGAACTTCCTACTGTCTGATCAATGAAAGTAAATGGCCCCTGGGAAGCTTGTAAGAAAGACAAGAAAAATGTTTTATGCATGATCACAGCTAATAATACACATATTAAAAAAGGAATTAGTAATTTAATTCGTAAATTGAACATTCAGAAATGGGAAGCGGTGTATCAAGAGAATGAAGATTAGAATAGGGCATTTTAGTGAAAACATGAAAAGCAAAAGAAACAGGAAGACAGGAGAAATCCACAAAAGAGAATAAAACAAGATAGTACACAAGAATAGGAAGAAAATATAGGAAGCACTTGCTCTGTAAATCCTACAGCACCAACAATGATTTCATGTTTGTTTTTTTAGTCTAATCATTCACATTTAGCTATTTTTGAAAAAAAAATTCTCCCCCTTCTTTGGTGGTCAGACAAACGCATGAATAAAATTTGATGTGGTTGCATACTTCTAATTGTGGAACAGGAAAAGCTTCCTAAGAGATTCTCATATTCCTTGGCAATACTGAGAAAGAAGCATGGAGTGGCAGAACCAGCCTTAACTCTTAAACAAAGAAAAATCAGAAAAAGAAAGCACATTAGTGAAACATAAATGCTCCTACTCCCTTATAACTGCCCTCCATCACCCCCTTTCTCTAACTGCATTTTTCAGCTTACAGGTCAAATTGTATTTAAAGACACCACATTTGGTATTTGTCATGCTGCACGAATCTTGTCTCCCTACACACACAGCATTCCAAAATACAGATGCTCATCATAGCAGTGCACATTAAAATGAATGCCAAAGAATACATAACAATGGAGAAGAATCAAACACATCTGAGGGGGATGCTTCCCACTCAGTTGCTAGTTCCAGGAAATAGACACATCAACCTGCTACAACTCAAACATTATGGAAAATGGATTATGATATGGTAAAAACCTCAATTTTATTCCCTACGTCATCATTCATTTACACCATGATTCAGACAGCTGAACAGTTGTAAAATAAGTTATTCCTAAGGAATTATTCTGCTTTCATCATTCTAAAAAGCTTAGAAAAATAGTCAACATTAGATAAGCTTGACAGTGACTGAAAATGCTCATTAATATTTCATTAGCTAATTGATCAGTAGGGAGAAAATATTAAAATATGATAGAAACTTCAGTCTAGGAAAGTCAAAGGAGAGTAAAAATTGTTATAGCTAATTATCCAGACAGTTTTCAGAAAGACTTGTTACTTACCTGCAAAATGAAAAAAAAAAATAAAGGAATCAGTAAGGATCAAAATTAAGATAACTTGAAATCCTTTTGAATTCAGGAAATGTTACTGTAGATGAGTCAATAAGCCAGAAGGTAAAGCATCCAGAACCTACAAGGGAAATGCTGTGGACTGTGTGGAGGTTGGAGGGAGGTCAGACATAATCATCTCTGGATAAGGTCAAACTAGGATATTTCTGTGATGTAAAAAAATTATACCCTGCTAATCTCTTGAATACTTTGAATGAGTCAGTAAAACTCATTTGCACAGGGACAGCAAAGAGGCAATTAAACTCAAATAACAGCCTTAGATAGACTAAGGTTTCAGATGAATCGGATAGCTGAGAGAATTAGTTATCATCAGGTCCAAGATATTTGCATACAGCACTACAGAACTTGAGCTCAAAGAACAAAATACATAGCCTTAATTTATAATCAGAAAGCTGAAGGATTATTTTATTTCCATTAATCTAAAAATCTCAGAATGATACTTCAGCCAGAACAATAATCTTGGCCTAAGTGCTGAAGGACCCAAATAGAATCACAGAATGGTTTGGGTTGGACGAGACCTCTAAGATCATCTAGTTCCAACTTCCTTGCTACAGGTAGGGACACCTCCCTCTAGACTAGGTAGCTCAAAAAAGCACCATCCAGCCTGGCCTTGAATGCCTCCACAGTGGAGTCATCAACAACCTCTCTGGGCAACCTGTTCCAGTGTCTCACCATCCTCACAGTACAGAATTTCTTCCTAATATCTGGTCTAAACTTACCCTCTCCCAGTTTAAAGCCATTTCCCCTCATCCTGTCACTACATGCCCTTCTAGAAAGTCTTTCTCCAGTTTTCCTGTATGCCCCCTTTAGGTACTGGAAGGCCGCTATAAGGTCTCCCATAGAGCCCTCTGTGGGGCTGAATAGCCCCAGCTCTCACGGCCTGTCCTAACAGTGAGGGTGCTCCAGCACTCTGATCATCTTCGTGGCCCTCCTCTAAACCTGTTCCAACAGCTTGATATCGTTCTTGTGCTGAAGGCTCCAGAATTGCATGCAGTTACTCCAGGAACAGTCTCCTAAGAACAGAGTTGAGGGTCAGAATCACCTTCCTCAACCTGCTGGTCATGCTTCTGTTGATGCAGCCCAGGATACTGTTGGCCTTCTAGGCTACTTCTGCTGCTGGTTCAATTGAGTCTTTCATCAACTGATACCCTCAAATCCTTCTCCTCAGGGCTGCTCTCAAGCCATTCTCCACCAAGCCTCTATTTGTTCTTGGGATTGCACTGACCCAAGGGGCAATGTACCCTTTCTACTTCTGTTATTCAAATGAGTTTTCCCAGGTCAAAAAGTGAAATCAATTTAGCAGGTCTTAAAGGACCAACATTACTATTTCACCTTAGTACTTCAGCACCTCCTCCTTGAATTTCTGCTCAGCAGTGATCATTCTCTTCTGGCTTCCTCTTGTATGTATCTTTTGTTAAAGTGTACAAGAATCTTGCTTGGGGCAGCAGAACTACTCTTGCAGTTCTATATATCCAAATCCAATAATTTTCCCTTAACCTTCATGACAGTTAATGATTTTCAGATGCCTGCCAATGAGATTTCAGAGAGGTATCCAAGGTGCAACATAAATTACATGGCTGCATTTTCAGTTTGCTGTAAAAGTCTGCTCTACCCATAAGAAAATACTAAACGAACTACGCAGTGCCTTCATGAAGTCCTATCCTGACACATGCTTGTGTGACAGGAGTTCTGAATAACCTCAAGGTTAACCAGGTAGAAGCACTATTTTTTTCTTCTCAGCAGCTTCCTGAAAGCCTGCCCCACTTTTGTACTGATAGAAACAGAAAGTAGCCACACGAATTCATTTAAATTTCATTTTGTGGCGACATAAAATGTGTTACTCTGGCTAAGAATCCCATTTTCATGAGAATCATGCCTTCTCCCATCCATCATATATGTAAGTAGTATTTGAAAAAAGAGTGTATTAAAAAAGTGTATAAAAAATGCAATTTCCTACTCAGCTTTTGCAGTATGGACCTCCTGGTCTCTGTTACATTAGCAGCAGTGATAGGTAAATTTACAGTTTGCATGGACTACTGAGAGGAAAAAAAAATTATCTGTTTATACAAGAAAGGGGAAGGAAGGAGGTACGCATGATTTTTGGTTCAAAGATCTTACAATTGAGGTTTTACTTCTAAACTTCTAAACAGTTATACTTGCACCTAACTGAGCTGCAGGCAGGCAGCTGCAAGGCTTCTGTTCTACCAGAGCAAACAAGTGCAGCCACACATTTCCCAAGTGAAGCAATGTAATAATATATAACATGTATTATGCATACTGTACGTCCACAGTAAAAGATTTCAGGCAGTAAAGCTATGGAGGTCAAAGTCATCTACCTCTAACTTTGCTAGACATAACCCTGTAAAACTCAGTAATGGTGAGAAGCACATGCAAATAAAAAGTCTTGTAGAAAACAGAATGAAACAGTGAAAGGATTATAAAAGGAGAATAGCGCAGCAGATATCAGAACACACTTGCTATTCAAATATGATACAAAAGATGAGCCTTCCTAAAGGGCTGTAGAGCACCTTCAAAGCAGGAATTAGAATATCCAGTAAATAGGAAATACATAGGAAATAATTTTTCCAGAATTTCATTTTTCAAGAAAAGTTGCATTATAAACAGCTGTTTTAGTGCAAACATGCATTAGCTATCTCAATGCCTTTGTGTTTGTTTTAAGATAACGCAAAGACGCATTCTAGACATTTTCTCAGAACATGAAATGGATTACTTCATTCTCATCTAGAAAATTTATAACTAAGAGGAGCACTTGGAACTCAAAAGACAGCTAACTTTCCCTTAAAATCTTCTCTGCTCATTAAAAATAGCTGTCAGAATGAAGACTTCCAGCAGAACTTTCAAGCAATAGACTCAGCAGTTTATATGCCCATAGCAAGCCAGCTTAGATTCCAATACTGGCAACAGGTTGTGCATAGATCCATTTAAGGAATAATATATGCATTAAAATTTACATTTCATTACAATAGCTATCTGCAACACAAACTGTTTATAGTACAGAGCTTAAACCATGGCAGTTACGGAAGGAAGGCTTTGTGAAAACAAGTGTCTTTTAACAACTTCATAGTGTAATTGCTACTTATAGATATTTTGCAGATGTCCATCTTTTTATCTGGAAAATACTTTGAGTTGAGATAGAAATTTGTGTTATTTGTTTAGTGTTTTAAACAAATGGAAAAAGTGACAAAGCATTGAAAACTGAAGTGCCAAGAAGTTTCAGATGGAACTTTGTCAAGTAAAACCTCTCAAATTTCGATTTCAAATGTTTCCACACACTTTTGAAATGAAGCACTCATTTTCAGTATGCATGACAAGAGCGCTGAAGCCTGTGAACTGCTGATAGACAACTGAGAAAGGTTATATTTTTCTAAGGTTTATTTGCTAAAACTTGTTCTCTTCGCAATTTTCTTTCTCTCTACAAATTTATTACCTGCACTAGATCTGATGAACTGAAGTCTTATTTGCCAGTATATGGGAACTGCACAATATGAGCGCTTTTCTAACACCCCATTATGTATCATTTACTAGGAATCAACAATGATATTTTTATAAAAAAAGAAAAAAGAAGAAACATTTATTGTGTAATCCCTATAATGCACGGCTTTTTCCTGTTATCTCGGTAGTATTGAGTAGTTCAAAACTTTGAAGCAAAAAAAGATACACTTATTACTTGAGAAAACTAGCATCCACCTCTGGAAAGAGACAGATAATGCTAGTGGTTAGGTCATATTTGTAGTCTTCATTTGCCCTTTTTTTATCTAACTGCTTCTTTGTGCTTCTTACGTTCCCACCAAATTTGCATATTGATGGTTCTCTTGATCAACTCTAAATTCTTTATGAAACAGAATAGTGAGAAGACGGACAGCTCCCACTTTTGTTTATCTTTCTAATCTTATCTCCTCCCATGGAGCTATCTTTTTCAAAAGTTTTTTAAAGGCTAAGCAATTTTCAAGACAAAACCCTCTCTCCCTATGCTCAGGAAGAGATGTCATGCCAAAAATAGTACTGAATGAAAACACTCCAGTGATCAATGGAATAGTATTAAGTCTGCCTAGCTTCGTTGTCGTGACAAATTTGACATCTAAATTCAAGACAGTAATTAGAGTCTCCACATGGCAAAAGAGCTGATTAAGTGGTTCACTGCTGCAAAAAGAATAACTTCATTCCTCCTCATCTTCTCACCTTGTGACCTAGTCTGCTCCCTGTTATAAGCTCTGGTACTTGCCTGATTGAATGGTAAACTCATTTAACTAACAATACACAGGGTAAAAAAAAGTGCTTTCTACACTGAGGTGGATTTCTGTAGGTGACTGAGCAGAACTGGTTTAGCATGTTGTCAAATGAGGAACAGAACTAATGCAGAACGAGTGATGGGATTACACAGCCAGGATCAGAGGCAGACAGATGACCCCTATCCAAAGCATTCTGTCCCTAGCTTCTCATAGAACAGACAGAAAAAAAAAACCAAAAAACCAACAACTGTGAAACTCAAGTTTAGCACTGATTCTGACAGTCAGAAGATGTTCACTCTATGCATTTTAGATCATGTAGGCAATTAGATAGTACAGGCAAATGAAGCCTTATCTGATATAAATTATCTAACATACATTAAAAAAAAAAAAACTTCTAAAATTCTTACTTAAGTTGTTTTCAAATACTTATAAGAGAATGACTATTAAAATAAATGAAAGTAAATGTTAATTATTACCCTACTAACTTTGCGGGTGTATTGTTATTATTTGTGATGAATTTTTCCTCAGATGATTTTAGCTTTGACAATTTGATGTTTAATATTAGTTTTCTAACCTGTTTTGGTTTTATGTCTATAAACATACACAGTAACATGTTTAACATTGCCTTATTTTACAAAAAAGGATGTTCTTAAAATCTGTCACTTCCCAGCCATTAGTGTATTAGTGTTTCCCCTGAAGATCTCTTATAAGACATCGATATACTTGCAGTTTGAATGTAGAATTGCATCAACAAAAGTCGTGCAAAAGCAAATCACAGATAAAAAAAAAAAAGGAAATAAACATTTAAGTTGCAATGCAGCTTAGAAAACTAATAAGCTCAGAAACTCTGATCTGTGAAAACAGAACGGGGAAGATACGTGGGAATTGTATTCAAGTGTTTGAAATCTTGTAAAAAGAGCAATTACTAGTTTTCATGTCAAAGGCGGTATAAGTAGTAAGTGGTCTACCTTTTAATAAGGGAGATTTTAAGGTACAGGAAACCCATTCACACCAGCATAAGCTATTAGGTTAATCTAACGTAAGGCAAGGATTCTCTTGGTCCCATGTGGGAATCTAGGAACTGTATGGAGAGAAACTGTATTTGTACTGTGCTTGCCAATATATATTACATCCTTGCCCTTACAAAAAGAAAATCAGTGAACTGCAACCATTTTTAGTTATTCTTTGTTGTGCAGTTCTTCACCAGGTTGCTAATCTTTTCATTTTCATTGGCAGAGCAGACTTCAAGTTAAACCCGGCCAAGAAAAAAATAAACCAAACTAATCCCTGTAACTTCACATATATTTGTCCACAATCATAGAATATATTCTGTGGGCATGCAGAGAGTAATTTTCAGCTAATAACTCTAGTTTAAAATAGACTAAGACTTTTTAATAGCAGACAATTAGATATCTATTTTCTCCAGAGCTATACCAACTTTTCACTCCAGAAGATTGAGTCAAAAAACAAAGCTATCAGACCTTGAACTTTTGAGTGATGAATGTATGGAACAAAAGTAATAGGACAACAATAAATGCAATTACAAATGTACTATAGACTATCTAACCAAAGTTTGCAAGAGATTTATCCAAAAGACATTTCCATATAAAAACTCTTCCACCTTTAACCATGATTGCTTGGAGGAAGTACAAAGTTTCATTGTTATGTTTTGATTTCAAATGATTAAAACACACCAATAATCAAGGAAGTCTGAAAGTATACAATGCTGTAGGAGTCAAAGCATAAGCAAATTCAGAGGAGAACTTTGAAAGTATACAGAGAGAGGTTAATTTTTATACAGAATATATTAACAAAACATGGAAGTAAGGTAATACTTAAAACCAAATACTTTTTCCAACTACTCTTTCAGTTACTTCCAAATTCATAAAACTTAACACACCATATTACTTCCATAGGCATTAATTTGATGACTGATGCATACATGTGCATTTGACACACAAAAAAAGTCAGATCTAAAAAGCAAGATTAATTTTTTGCCCTCTGTGGATACCCAAGATTAAGTAGGCTTATTCAGCAACAAGGCACAGCTGATACCAGCTGAGCCAGGGGAGACCAGAAGGATGCACACCATCGCTCCTCCCCGCCCACGTGCAGCACCCCTTTTATATACGACTCTATCAGTCGGTATGCGTCCTTCCAACTTCTGAACCTAACATCTGTAATTTTTCTAAGCATTATGCAGCAGGATTACTGTCTATTTTTTCTAAGGGCACTGTGTAGCTCCAAAACTGACTTGAGATAATAAGCAATATTCCCCTCATTGATAATTTGTGGATTTTGTCACACAAAGTGATTAAACCAAACCATTAACTAAGAAAGAGAATGAGAAGAGTTGTACATCTGAGCACAAGATTATGGAAACACAGCACCCTTCACTGAGATCACATGATGTGTTATTCTGAAAGATTGTCAGTTTTAGCACAGTTTTAATGTTTTTCTAGGGTGATCCAAACTCTTAGTAATTAGTTAAAGCAAAAGAATAACTAAGAAAAAGCTCCACATTATCAGTTTATATTACTAAATTATGTAATCCGTTAAATTACTAAAATGACTGGAAAATGAACTGTACTGAATCTGATGCCATTTGAAGTTGAATGCAACCCATTCTTGGATGCTTGTTTCACAATCTTATTTTCTTTCTGGCTGGAATGTCAAAAAAAGAAGCATGTTTAATCTTAAAATAAGTTAAAGGGGAAACCACGCACTTCTCAGGCTTTTATCATGTGAAAGAAGAGTTCAACTTGCTTAAAATAAAAAACAAGCTACTATGAATTAATAGTGCAGCCTGACTTGTCCCATAAACTTCAGCATGTTCCTTCCACTTTTTGTCATGAACATGCAGCATCTCTGGAGATTTTCCAACAACTACATTCACTTCGACCTTATAGCCAGGCTTTTTTTTTTTTATGGGGTACAAACACTATGCAGAAAAAATAGCACGTGACATAATAGTAACATCTTCAACGCTCATCACAGATAGAGTTTATTTTTATATTTCACCCAAGTCTCAGTTTATTTTTATATTTCACCCAAGTCTCTTCTTTTTTCTTCACAAAGCATTCTTTATCCTGTAGCAAAACCTTCACATATAATTAAAGAATCAAAATTAGGAATTTTGTGTTTCTTTCAGTCAGATGGTCTCAGATCCACTACCAAAAATCCATTAAGTCCTTCATAATGCTGATCATTTTCAATTTGAGAATAAGGAAAAACTTTGATTTAATAGTGCTTCTGCTAAAATTATTAGACAAGGTGTAACATCTCTAAGAATTTGCTTGTTTTGCATACACCATTGAAATAATTTTACCTTAAGTTACGTGAACAGTAACAAAAAAATTTTCACATCCACTATATAGTGCCTTTTCCCAACAGATCAGTCACGTGTAATACATTTCATGGCATTACCAACAATACGGGAATTTCAAATGCTTCTGAAGCAATGTTCTTACTTACTGTATTTTGCTTGGCAATTATTAAGAAATATATATATAAACACTTCAGATAAGGTCTCAAATATCTGCAGAAGGCTTGTTCTACTCAAATCTCTTTTAAACAGATTTCAGTTTAACTGGAACAGTTTGAGTATATAAGCAACTTTTTTTTGACACTTCACCACATTGAAACAGCATGTATAAGTCTGCGTATGCCATTAAACACACTGAATTTCTACCTCCAGAGCGAATAAACAGTTAAATGACTTCTCTACAAACATCAGGTAGAGACACAAGTTCTCAGTGTTTCTAGCACCCCCATACACACAACTGCAGCACCTGAATTATTTCTCCACTCTCCTACACCTCCACCATGGATACACCATACAGCCTTCTTTCTCAGCTGCAAACTTTGCTTCTTCCTCACCAAACATTCTCTCTGCCACAAGATAACTTATTTTTGGATCATAATTTTGTGAATGTTTTTTTCAAAGCCTAGAGTTCTGAATTTCTTATTTTCTTTCATCACCCAATTCACTTTGACATCAGGGAAGGTTTCTGAGATAAATTCACTTGCCTTAGTATCCACCAGGCCACCTTGGAGCTTTGCATACAACTAGAGCATTGCACTAAGCATTTAGATAAGGTATACAAAGCTAAGTCTATATTTACCTCAAAATACAACATTAAGCACTAAAGAAAAAAAATATTTCTAATCCTGTTCACTCAGGTCTTAAGGCACTAGAGGAATCCCATACTGAGGGGATCTACAGCATAAATAACTAAGCAAAACACAACAGACTTTTTCTTTGGAAGGTGAAGAAGTCCCCTACCCTCCTCCTTAAGTGCATCTTTCTCTCATCCAGTGTACATCAGCCCAGCAACTACATTACAGAGACCTAGAGTCTCATCCTTTCCTCAGGCAGTGAAAATTCAATCCTCTTTCCATTCACCAGACCATCACCAAACATGTGGCTCAGCCTCCTCACCAGGTACAGACAGACAAACCCACAAGTTTCACTCACCTCTATTTCTGAAGGACTCTTTCCTTCCTTTCTTAATAACATTTTCCAGTTTTCAGCCTCGAGATGCCACATTGTAGCACTGGAGCTAAATTTTCTACTACAGAGAAGGCCTGAGTCAGTGAAGACCCAAAACCAAAATGTTGCAAGTAACAACACATCACCCAGGTGCAGCTGAGAAGAAATTTTAACTAATTAGGAAGCAGGTGCACATGACCTGCCCAATATAACACCTGTTATATGCGACAACACCTCCAGCTTGTTTGCTTCACATAGCATAGAGGGAAATATTTTCAGGATAACAGTTGGATTTGTTGCAAATCATCATTGATAAATAAGAATTGTTAAGATTAGAAATGCAAAATCAGATTAATAGGAAAACAGAATCCTCTCCTTCTTTCATTTTATCACAGATACTTGTAACACAGTTACTCCTAAATTTCTTTAAAATTGTTTTCATCATTTTTTCCATAAATACTCAACATTGGCATTACAGATTGTCACTCATGCTTGAAAAAATGAAGCGTTAGGCTAAGAAAGTTTTTTCTGCTTAGTTTATGCACGCTAAAGCTTAATTTGTTTCCTCTTTCTTTCTTGAAAAACATATTCCTAATTAATTATATTGGAAATGTTTAAAAGCTTTTCAAATCCTCTGGGCTTTCCTGCACTCTTTCTTCCTGTATCCTATCTGTAAGATAAAAGTTGTTTTAAAAAGCAGTATTGTTTTAATGTCTATTTTTATCACAATTTTCTTATCAGAACTATCAAATAGATTTCTGCTGTGTGCTTTAACGCTCAATTCAGACTACTAATATCCAATCAAAATTTCCATTCAACTTTTCTAGAAAGGAGTAAAAGCTTGATCTAAAAATTAAATGATACTCTTTGAAATTTAACTAGAGCAAACTATGTTTCTTCTCCTCTTGCTTTAAACTAAAAACCTTATTGCTTACATGTCCCCTCTTGCTAATAAATTCTGTTACTCTTTACTGACTTTTTTTCTTGCTATAAGATCATAGTTTTATTATTTTTACCTGTTATCTTCTTGTAACATTCTAACAAAGCCATGTGAAAACGATGCCTGTACCCAGGGGAACAAGTAACTTCAGATTCTCATTATCTTCTCTACAACCAATATTTACCAAATGAAGAAGAAAGAAATTCCAAAATGAAAATCTGTTACAATTGATTTTCAATCACTTTTTATTTGTAGAATTAATGTTTATTAAAGGAGAATAGATTTGCCTCTGCTTAGATTTGACCTTCAAGTGTAAGATTTAATAGGCCAGAGATTAACGTAAATCACTGTGGTTTGCTCATTCTTTTTTGTTAGGGAAAGCTGTGAAGAGGAAATAAAACATGAAATAAAAACAGAAGGCAGATTATGAAAAAGTATGAGTATTAGAAAGAGTAGGGTAGAAACTATTTAAAAATAAACTAATTGCAATATTTTATTATTTTTATGTACTCCTCATCTGGTAGATGTGAAATGTAATCTCAAAAGAACATTATTTGTGGGGCAATTCCTTAAAGATCACAAAACTTCCAAGCAGTTTATTTACAATATTGTAATTATATTTATTAATAAATGTATAGTTAATAAGAAGCATAAAATCTACTATTAATTATATCTGATATAATCATGTATTGTTTGCTAATATAATAAAAAGTATAATATAACACCTTTGAAAAAGAATATTAAAAGAAATCTTTCCTGTAATGCTTTGTCACTATGTGGACAAAGCAGATACTGATACTTCTTCATTTAAAATAAAACAAACAAAACAAAAATGTTTTTAAATTAAAAAAAACACTCCAGATTTGCATATTGATCTTTGACCCAAAATAATAGAATTTCTGACTTTTTGGCAATCTGTATCTCATAACATGAACTTCATTTATCAGAACTTAGCTTTGGACGCAGCATATTCTTTTAAACTAAGCTCAAATATATACTTAAACCACAAAGACCTCTCAGGTTGAGGGGAGAAAAAAAGGAAAAAAAAAATTCTCATTAGAAACCTGTGTGAGATGTTTCAGTTTGCAGAGAGCACATAGCTCCTCTTACTGCAGCTTGACACTTCAATCTCTGCCTAGACCAAGTGTAAATCTGGGTTAAAAAGCAAACAAACAAGTAAAAATGAGAGTGCTGGGCTCAATCAGGGCCTCAGTACAGGGAGGAGAAAAGGCTCTTTTTAGGTCCTGTACAGTTTCTTATTTCATCCATCCAGGCTCAACACGCAAAGCGCTGCAGCAAGCTCTGCTTGTGCCCACTGATTGCTCTCTGCCTTTCATCCCCTCACCAGGCTCATCTGACAAAATAATCAACAAAATTACTCTGTTTGAAAGGCAGGGAGGTGGATTTTCAAAGCGTTGTGAAGCAAACACCACAAGACAATTGTGAGTGGGGGATGTATGAGGTAGCTGGATCTCTGCCCGTGGAACCAGGCACAAATAGGAGCATCCCGCCCTGGTGCTTGGAAAAACTGGCAAAACTGCAATGATGCTGGCAAAAAAATGAGTTTAAATAATGTCAAAGAAACAAGAAAATTGGAAAATAAGGTGAAAATATGGGCTTTTGTGTTCCATCATCTTCTCTTCTCTTTGAGGCTTGTATCACACAGTGTGAACATATACACATTTACATGCAGAATCTTGCACAAGTGGATGACCATAGCAAATGTGGGCATTTCAATTTAAACTCTCCTCCTAAGTTAATTTATTCTTATACTCTGTATTAATTAACTTGAAGTCAAATGAAAGATGAAGAAAGTAATTTCAAAACCATACAGAAAGTTATTTACAGAAAGTGCTGAAGAAAAACCTTTTCCCTGTAATGCTGATTCTCTTTATGTTTGCGGCCATCTGCTCTTCTTCCATCATTCATTCTCCATCTAGCAGCCTACCTTCTCCCTGTATCCAACTTAATTTTCACACTCTTGTCCAATCTTTTTCTTCTTAAAATTCTACACAGTGACGTCTATTTGCACAAATTTTCAACTAGACAAATATTTTAATGAAATGAAAACCACTGTCAAA
Source organism: Chrysolophus pictus (assembly GCA_037305975.1). Taxonomy (NCBI): domain Eukaryota; kingdom Metazoa; phylum Chordata; class Aves; order Galliformes; family Phasianidae; genus Chrysolophus; species Chrysolophus pictus. Next base: position 16,481,977 of record CM074579.1, read on the forward strand.
ATTAACATGACATCTTCATGCACTCCACATTTTCATTTAGCCTCCATATTGACCATCTCCTTTTCTACTACTTTCCTTTGCTACTTGTAAACACAGTAGTCTCTCCCTGTTTCTCCCTACTCTGTCAATCTACTATGCTAGCAAAATAAGAATCTAATATTGTTTCAATACAGAGACAGTAATGGAAATGACAGTTACTAATATCTTTTAAATATTAAATAAAATGCTAAGATCAATGAACAAATGCTAAGATCAATGAACAAATGATTCATGAAATGGATCTTGTATGTTTTTTTAATAATCATCCAAATAATTGAAGCAAATTAAATAACTAAAGGGTGAGAATTATAATTTAATCAAAATCAAATCTGTTCCATTCCTAATTTGAGTGCACTGCAGTAAAACAATTTGTTAAAGGAATATTAGTCAGATTGTACTATCAATCATTCATGTGATGAAATGTCAGAACAAAATTTCTCACAGAGCTCTAAGCCAGGTGCTTTGGTACATGTATAGTGATAAAATCTTTAATTACACAATCTCATTATTTTCCTTCAAGACATCATTTTATTACATTGACAAAAAGGATGGAGCTCACTCAGCAAAGATCTATTTAATGTTTTCATTCCTCCTGTTTATCAAGTCTGTGGTCTCATGGCTGATCTGTTGACCACTATTCAAGAATGCACTGAAGGAAAAAACAGTATTTTCCTCATTAACTTTTTTACAAAGCCAACACAAGGGCCTTAGTGCTTCATAAACATATGCTTGTTTACTTCTATAAATTATCTGTGACATGACTGCTCCTATTTTACAGTAGGATGAATCAAAGGAAACTAAAGACATGTTACAATAACACCCCTAAAAAAGGAGACCTTATGTAACTCACGTAGGATTTATAATATGAGAAATTCATAACTCTTACTTTCCAGCTTTGCTAAAACCTAGTTTAATCTAAAATCAGATCTGTAAACATGAAACAGCTTGAACTCCTTTCCCCAGAGAGGCATGAGTGGGTCTGAATAAGGGCAGATCTGAATGGCAGAATATTTGGTGCCAAGGACACAATGCATACAGTAATATATTTCTCAGGACTTTTATGCAGAACAGCATGAAGTATTTCTCATGATCGAATATGCATTAGTAGGTAGAACATATATTCAGGTTATATATCATTTGGAAGTAATTCAGTTTTCAAATTAAGACTGTTCAAATGGAACAGAAGATTCACTCCAGAACCTGTCCTGATTTGAAATACAATGCTCATACATCCACATCATATATATTTTCATTTAACACAATACATGTGCTCATGATAAATGGACTCAGTATTACCCACCTCATGGCAGTGTAGAACTGCAGTAAGATTTTGCACAGGCAGACTCATAGTTAGGTCATTATAAACTATATCTTTGCTGCTCTCTGCTGGACAGAGAGATTATTCGATTATTCCTTTATTTTAAAACTTGCAGAGGGAACTCGGAATCAGTTGTGATAAACATAGTAAATATCAATTGAATAGGAGGTTTACGGCATTTAAAGCACCATCTCAGTTACCACAATGATTTTTTTTTTTTTCCTGTAGAAAGTCTGTGTTCCTCAAACCATCAAAATTAACAGTAAATCCTAGAAGTGAAATCAAACAAAACTCCATCTTTGCAGGCCATGGCATTCTGATTCACAAAGGTACAGGACTAAAGCTACTTTTGCTTATAATACTCACATTTTTGAAAGAACAAAGCAGAGCCTAAAATACCTCATTAATCAATAGCTACAAAAAAATGTCGCTGTGTGTTTCATCATTCATGATAGGACAGTGCAATACTAGAACTGAAGACCACTTCACAGATCAAGGAAAATAATTATAATTCTTTGCATGTTTAGCATCTTTCCAAACATGTATGTACAATAAATAAATAAATAAATAAATAAATAAAATACAAATATAAGAAAAAAAAACATTCAGCACCTCCGCTTCCACCAAAAAATAGAATCTTTACCTCACACAGATAAACTGTTCAATCTGGATGAGGAAAACGAGGCACATCATGCAGATGTGCAAAAGCATGACTGAGATACAAGAAATTTGTGCTTCATGTAAGGGAAAGCAAAAGAGTATTAGAGCGAAATGTAAAGAAAGTGAAGAAAAAATTAAGTAGTTAAAAAGTTTTTGGCTTTGTTTTTAAACATAGCAACATGGTTTCTATTGTGCCATGGGTAATCTTAGACAAATCTTCATGACAAAGGCACTGTGTCCAGATTGGATCAGCTATACCATTATCAAAGAGAGAGACAAAGGAAGTAACAGCAATAACTCAGAGCCGAAACAATTCTCTAGTCGTATGAACTGTCTGTGAAAGAGGTTGCTTTAAATATATCCATTAAAGAGCAAAAGCAAATTCATGTTTTTGAACAGCATCTCAAAGTATCTCATTTGTATATTAATTAGCACAATCACAGCCAGTACAAATTTCAATGGATCTCCTTCATACTATTCTTACTGTTAGCGTTCAGACCTTCGTAAGTATGAATTGCCTGGCAAAAGAATATTCTGAGCTAGGAGGGTGGTTTCTGTGTGAAACAATGTGCCTTTCTTGTTACTCTTGAAGTTTATGTTCATTCAGTAATACATATTACCTGTCAGGTACGCGACAAACAAGCATCTAATCAGCACTGTCTTGTCAAAATCTGTTTTGAATTTTTGCCTCAACTTAATTCTGTCATAAAGAACAAATAAATATCTGTACATTTCCTACCACTCCCAGTTTCAAGAATCTTTAAGCTATGCTTAATTTCTATTTGAATTCTAATGTAAATAGAAGTGTCATTTTTGGAGCTCTGAGCTAGTAAGTCTTTAATTAAGTGGTCCCACTGGGTAAGTGTTGCTCAGTACAATTGACTCCAAAATAAAAAATACTAAATTACCGTAGCATAAGAATAAAGAAGAATTTCATGGCAAACTAAACTAATTTTAAATTTTGTTAAAACCATGAAATGAAAATTACACCCAATCAGCATACAAAAAAGTAACAATCTTTTCACAAATCATCCTAAATAATGCACTACCTGGATGTAGCTGAAAACATAACTCAGGGGTTTTGCTGCTGTTGTTCTTGTTTTTTTCAGTTAAACAATTTATTTAGCAAAGTACCGAAACATGAATAATCTATTTGTTTTGATTTCAAACTCATATTTTCCTCAAAGAAATATCTCAGCACCTATATATGCAGACATTTAGCCACAGTGTGGGATTACAAAAATTGAACTGGCTTTGAGCATGGAACATTAAAAGAAATTGCAAGCTAAAGAACATGTTCCCAGATGGCTTGCAGAGCTTTACTTGAGGTCAATGGTCTCCACTTTATGACAACATAAATAAGATAGAGAAAAACATGTTGTGATTTCTGTGACTGCTTTCTAAAACTCTACACTGGATTAAGTAGTTTAAAAACATACCAAAGCAACTGTCCAATATATTCCTATAGAAATAATTTTTGGGGATTTTAAAATATAAATGTGTGCAGACATAAATTTATTTATTCCACAGATGTTACTAATGGCTTTAAATATGAAGAATGGAAAGAAAAAAAAGATTTTCCTTCATGTTTTTCTTTTGTTTTCATTTTAATGTTGTCAAAGTTCTTAAGACATTGAGTTCAATTTTTTTCCTTTAAATTTTAAATAATAAAATTTAATCAAATCTGTAACGACAACTGTGAGATTTCAAAATCTAGGCCTCATATGGAAACACGTGTTTGCATATGACTTAGATTTTTGAAACTGTAAACTGCCAATCTCATTTCTTTCTTCCATTTCTTTCTTTCAAACAAGAAAATGCATTACATAATTCACAGCTTTATAAAAAAAAATCCAAGGTTTATATTCAGCTATCCATCTGTATTAAACATGAATGTCTTTTCAACTGGTTCCCATAACATTTCAGATAATTTTCACTTGGCACATGTAGTGTAACCAAAAAACCTTTTCATGTCAACTATACAAAAAAAGCTAATTCTAAACCAAGTCAACATCTAAAGCTTATTTATCACTCTATCATTCAAGCTTTTCACCTCTCTTCCTTAAGCATAGCATCTTACAAGTCATTTTCTACATTTTAGGCAGTTGAAAACAAGTAAGAATAGCAAATTGTATCATACAAAGAAATCTGTATTTCAAAGCATTCCCAGAAAGTCTAGCAATGTCATGATGTCCAAATCTTAGATGATGGAACAAAGGAAGAAATTGTGATCATTGTTTTTAATATTGCTTAATATTAGTTTGAAATAATTTGGTCATGCATTTAAGCACTACAAACAACATCATGTATCATCTTGCCATTTTCCAGGCTATAATTGAAAAAAGTGGGCTCATATTTCGAAAATGTGGTTCAGCTGGATACACCTGTATCGCTGGAAGTAGAGTTTTGTTAAATCATAGGAAGAGAGCATCAGGTACTTAAAACTCAGATTCAGCTTCTGTGGGTGGTTTAGTGATGGTCTATTAATTGAAGTATTGTGACTCACAATCATTTGCTTTATCTCTCTCCCATTGTCTGAATAAAGTATGGATTTAGATAGGGAACTCAGGTTCAGGCTAGGAGAAATTCTGAGCAACTAATTTAGTCTGTTATATGAAATTCAAAGAATTTCTTTCTTCTACTGCATTTTTTCCAAATGCATCTCTTTACTGGATTCCCAAACACAGCAGAGGCAAGTCAGCCTTTTGTCTGCTTCACAACCTCTTCACCTCTGTGATCAAAGAGATTTCATCTCCACTCCACAGCATTTTTACTTTCGATGTCTTTAACACAATGTGCTCAATCACAGCAACAGCAAAAGGGCAGACATCTAGATATGGCATAACTGGTGGACTATGGTACACTACAAAAGTACAGTGTGAATTTAAAGTGTACCTCTTACCTTTTCACTGGAGGACACTGAAGAAATAAAGATCTCCTAAAGATATGTATAGAGATATGATAATCTGAGACCTATGTCCAAGTGATGGTGTCCCTCTCTAAAACCTTACTGCTGAAAGGAACAGGTAAATTCATCTCTCTCTCACTGTCTTCCTATTTCTTATTAACTTGACATCCAACACATGATAGCATTGCCTTACCAACTGTTACTCCTCATGACATTTGCCATCCTACCTCTCACTGTAGCTTGACAAACCATTCTGTCTTACTGATGTCAGAGCTCAGCATGAAACAAGAGAAGGCATGAATTGTGCTTTGCTCTGTCACACATAAAGGTTTTAAATGAATACCCCAGGAGACATAATGGGGAAAAAAATGCAAATAATTGCTTTTCCCATTATCATTTTCCATAATGACTTTTGTTGTGACTGATTAGCTCCATCTTATTAAGAGACTCTGCAACAATACTAAACTTCTATCTAGAGACAACAAGAGCATGCTCAAAGTAGAAAAACGTGACTAAAGGAAATTGAAAAAAAAAAAAAAAAAGAAAGCTTGCTGCTGCGATGCTAAGTGTTATTTATCATATGTGCTCATGGTATCTTTGTGATAAAAGCACAACCTTTACAGCAAAAATCCAATTCCTACAAGCATAAAAACTTAAAACTTACTAGATACATGCAAAGAAACAGGGAGGAGCTGAGGCAGGGATCAAAGGCCCCTAGATGCTTTCATGAACCAGCTTGTTCCTCCACACTTCAGTCACTGTTCAAGGGGAACACAAAGGGACACAAACCAATGACCAGCTTGCCCTCAGGCTTTTTTCTAGGAGCCAAGAACTCCAAGGTAATGCATCCACTTTAATTCTGGGTAAAACGTACCTTGGAACTTCCTATCTCCGAGTACCCACTGCTGAGGTAAGTCTGAAAGCAAGTTTTGAAGGCCTCAGTAGACCACAGTGAGTCTGTGAACTTGTCAGCTCATCAAATATATACTCAACATCTGTCATGAAAAAATCCACAGCCGTGAACTGAGAGCTGTCTGGACCCTGAGTGCCTCCTGACCAACCAGCAAAGTCCACTATGCCTACAAGCCTACTCATGTCACCAGCACTTATGACACTTGGATAGGAAGGCAGGTTCCCTGGAGGAAAGCAGGAAAGAATTCAAGAAGTAATCAAACTGCTGTTGTATGTGGTAGTCCTGTGACTACAACAGACATTTCAGATGAAAATGGTCTCTTACAAGCTGTAAAAGTATGAACATGAGCCATTATTTAACACCTGACCTCACTGTTGAGTGCATCAGGATGGTCTACACATAGCCTGAAAGTGCTGAGCTGTTTTATCTTATCCTGTCCTTAATAGCAGGATATCCGACCTTGCCTAACTTTACAACTGTAAACCATTCATTAAGTTAAACGTCAAGTGTTCTTCTTAGAGAAACCAAAGCGCAGAAAGTGGAAAAACTCCCAATGTATGAGCCTTACAAATGGGCGGCAGATGAAAAGTGTCTTATGACTCAAGTTCCAGAAGTATAAAGCTTACCTTATTTCACGCACCGGCATTAAAAACAAACAAACAAAAACTAAATGCTATTTTATTCTTGTTTGTATTTGCTTCTGACTTCTTCTCTGAAAGCTAACAAATAAAACTGCACAGCTCCTGCAGGCCTAGGCTGAAAAGCCTGGAAGTGCTATAACACTCTATAATTCTAGTTCAAATCATCTATGATGGGTATTATCTAGAGTGAAGAAATGACATGCTGCAAATGTGCTTTCCACCTCTGCCCTCACTATAGTGTAGGCATTAAGTTCTCTCTGACATTTCCTATCTTTCAACAGTAGCTAGGTTCATGTTCAAAAACTTTGACTGTGAACACCTTGAGCTAAAATTGGAAGCTTTTCTCTAGTTTATCTTTGAAGACAAATCACCGGGCTTCTAGGCTTAACATGGACTTCCAGGATTGCAGTAAGAAAAACCCTTTGGAAACAGTGAAAAAAAAGCCTTTGGCAGCAGTTTATTACAGCTGTTTTTCATTCTAGTAGTGAATGAACAACCAGTGAGACCCTGAAGATGGAAGGGGAGGAAAGTGATTATCTGCTCCATAGAGGTGTACAGAAAACTGTTTTCCCTGTAACAGAAAATGACCAAGAAACAGAGAGGTGACTGAGAAATGTAAGAGCTATTGGATAAGCATACGGCAGTTGGTGCGTTACCTTAATGTATTAAAAGCTCAGTGGAGGTGAGCTGAGTTTCACTAGCAAAAATAGTATTGGAACCAGTACTCAGAAGCTGAAGTCAATGAGAAAATTTTAAACAGCTGCATGTATAAAAACTGAAAAGCTACCAAACACTAGTGTAAAAGTCACATAGAGATAGATTATATGAAGGTGAGTAACCACAGTGATTTTGAATTATGTGTACTTATTCCAATATACAAAAGGATAATTAACCAAATTTGCCATTCAGCTGGCTATTTTTTCAATTATTTATGACTGATGTTTTTTCATATTGGGCTTTATATGATTTAGAGAAGGAAATGAAGCATTTTTCCCTTATTTTTCCTTCGAGAGTCCTTAGCATATCACAAATAACAAGGAGATTATTTGTATTGTTCCTATGATTACATGCCTCTCAGTTTGCCTCCTTGATTTTAGCCTTTGTGTAAAATTAAAAAAAAATGCCACTGAGTAGAGAAACGAACAGAAAATAGAATTAAGGAGACATATGGCATAAATAACGTCTAGAAAGTTATGGTACTATTGGCAAAGACTAGAGGTTGTTACAGCTTCTATGTAATGGGATGAAGCTGTGCATTCACACAACATTATGTGATGCAGGCCCCAGCTGGTGTTAATGGAAGAACTAAAGCTGCCTTATCCTTCTCTTGCTCAATAAATCAGTGTCTGAGTTAGACTAATGAAAAAGGAAAAGCTATTTTCCAGGCAACAGGCACGGTTACACAGCAGGTTTGCCAAGTCTTCAAGTCTAAAAGGCGTAAACAATGAGAAAGACTTCCCCAAGAGCATTTTTTAACTACTTTTATCTGATTGTATAGCAACACAGGACCTAACACAACTAATCTACTCATTTACTTCCTTTGCATTCATGTTAGAGTACGAATCTGTAAACTGAGAAAGCTGTGTTTTACAGAGTACTCACTTCTGCATGCAGTATCTCAAGTTCTCGATATTCTGCTTGAGAAATAAAAGTGCATTAAAACATGGATTATCACTTCCACACTACTCTCTAGTGCTTCACATGATTTGATATCATATCAAAACCCACTGTCACATCCATCTTTAAGGTCTGCCTTTACACAACTTAGTGTGATTGTCATTTTGGTTTGAGCATGTGCTTTCACAATTTGAGTTGTAAAGAGCTTTTCCTTCTCCTTTACAAATAAAATGTGCAAAAGCACTAAAAATGTCTTTGGATTCTTATTACCCCATATTGTTTAGGAAAATAAGGGGCTGCCAAGCATACAGCTAGTCCAGGAGAGTGGTGCTGTGGGATTGCAGCCTTGAAAAAGAAGTGGACCAACCCCAACTGAAGGACATGTTCAGCAAAGACTAATGGGCTGTCATCTTTACACAAGTGTAAGAGACTTCATGTCCTTACCCTGTGAAAAAAAAATCTATTTTCTTACACATTGTTCCAACAGGAAGACATTGCCCTTTATTCGCACCCCATAATCTAGACGCTTTGCTCATTAGGAAACAAAAGATCACAGATAAGCCTCTAATGAAATGTTTACATCTACTAATGTCAAGTTTCATTAAAGTCAGAGTCAAAATGCTTTCTGGTGATCCATCAGGCTTTCCATAATTTAGTAGGCATTAATGTCTTGGATTTTAAATCTGCTACAGCTATAGAGAGGGAGTTTGGAGCAGTTTTAGATTGCCTCTTAATAGAAGTCTAAAAGTGCACCACACCGTAGTATTGTTTACACGACAGCCACTAAATAAACCAAAGCCAAGTACTACAATTTGGTATTTGTGCCTGCTGAGAGAGCAATTTCTACCACGCAGACTCATGAAGATCATGGGAGCACAGAGGTATAAAATACAGTTTATACATCACCAGACTTAAAGAAATCCAAGGTGATAGTACATTGTAGCGACAGAATCGCATTTGGTTTGAGAAGATTAGATTGGATTTCAATATTAATTTTGAAATAGAAATCATATCACTGAATACATACAATTTTTAAATCACTGACAAGTCACTGTGTTTCTTCAAAATCAGTTCTAAAGATGACAAGACATGACAACTTATTCCATTCCTCTGAGATAAATGAACTCTACATATTATCTCTTGGAATGTCAGGACTTTTTTCTAGGCATCTATATTGACGTGTGGATTCATAAATTTGAACTGACATCATTTTAGACTTCTGACTTCAAAGAATACACCTAGAGCTTCTGAGACAACTTTCTTCTCATTTTTCAAGCAATAATTTTAAGAGTTTTCCCAAGTTTGACAGCTGTAAAAATGGACTCATGAAACAAACATGATTCATGAGAAATACTAAAATTATTACCTTGGAAACAGAATCCTGAGTATATTTCACAGAACTGACAAAACCTTAGCTATTTCATCATGTGGTGGTATATGCAGAAGACTTAAGAGTATTCATTTCCATTGAGTTTGTGGCTTCTCTATTGAAGATGACAAGATTGCCAGTTAGAAACAGCTGCCCATTTAAATCTGGACTAATGACACCAACTACTTTCATATGGTACTTAATGTGTTTTTATTTAAAGGCCTCACCCTTTAAATGGAAAAATTGATAACGGTTTTCACTTGAGGGAAGCAAGTAACAGGATCAGATCCATTCATTCTGCTATAAAACAATTACAGAGAGTACTGGTACTCTCCTTCAAACTTAGGGATAAATTTCATTCAGATCCCTATGGTAGTTGTAATTGTGCTTAAACTAACTGTGAAGGACAGAGGAAAGGTATGCTATCGTCATCAACCACAAAATCTTTTTAAGAAAAGCAGCAACCAAAAAGTATATTGTAAGGTATTTCCTTTCTGTATTCTGTAGGGTGATGAGGACATTTTCTTTTATTTCAGCTTCCTCCCTCCAAGATGGCAAACAGGAACTCATTTATTTTGTTAAGCTCCAAGGGACAGCTCTACCAGGACCGATAAAAAGCAGACTTACAGTTCATGTTTATTCCTATGTTTTTTATAAATGTTTTCTATATTAAGGCATTTACCGTGTCATAAATTAATGATTCTTTATTAAAATTACATTCTGATGGATGTTGAAAATTTCATTTTAATTAGAAGAAAGACAAGACTAAGAAAATCCTGAAAGATTACACTCTAAATATGTGACTATATGGACTAAATGTCTTCGGGGAAAAAAAAAAGACTTTTTTGCCTGAATACTGAGAATTAAAGACATGTAATAAAATTGCCAAAATTCTCCCTAGTGAGGAGTGATATGAATTAATTTATAATCTAAAGAACTAAACACTGCTCCAATTGCACAGAAAGATTCACTTAAAAATATATCTTGAGGTTCCTGCAACTCATGATTTCACAGAAGTAACCTTAATTGCAAAACACGAAATTTTGGTCTCCATCAAAAGTCTGAAGTTATGTTTTTGAATTCAAGTCTACATCAGGAAGGAAATACACAACAGAAAAGCTAAGCTACTTAATCATTAGAGGTTTAAAGGTACATGAAGAGTCATGTTTGAGGGATATTACTCTGCAAGACTTTTAATTGGTACGGAAAATATACATCTGTCCACGGCCTCTGACTTTAAGTTCAGCTTTAACCAAATTTCATCTTTCTCTTGTAGAAGGGATGAATTGTATACTATGTTATTACCATGAACTTTTTCTTACAACTGTTACAAATGTGGTACCTCTCTCAGATGATCTGTATGAATAATTAATATATTTATTATTCTGCTGCTCAGTAGTAGGGCTGGCTGAATATCAGAACATTCTTCAGGGAGAATGGGTGCAATCTGGAAATGCACATAGTCTTCCTATACAATAGGAAAACATGTTGCTTGCAATTCGAAAAAAAATTATTGCTTTACAATCTTTATTAAGGATGAAATTAGTATTTACCTGTACGATAAACTGTTATCATTCAAAATTTTTTTTCTTATTATTTTGGTTGTTAACATTAAGCAGCTCCACATTGTGAAACCTAAAAATCAAACATGGGAAGTAGAATTTCTTTAGATATACATTTTAAAAGCTCAATGGCTTTTAGCAAGGAAGACACTCATTTATATTCTTTTCCACCCAGTGTAAACCCATGCAAATTAAAAATGTAATTATATGGCTGTTTTTTCTACTAAATTCAGCTTTGTTTGAAATGCTTTATATGAGATCTGTTAATGAAAAAGAAAAATATTCGGAAAAGAATTATTGGGGTTTTGTCACCAGAAATCCTTCCCTAAACAGAAAATAAAGTTAGATATTGGCATAAAAGTGAATCATGACTTATGAATATAACAAAATATACAGTTGTTCAGTCTTCAAAGATTGCCAGTGTAAATCATTCTTTGTCACTTAGCATACACAGATGTAAAACTCCTTAAAGGGGAATATTATAAAACAAGCAGAAAGTTATAATATACAGATAAATATACACTAGCATGCTGCTGTGGGAGTGTGAACATCGACAAGTTATTTGTTGATAAATTTAATTATAGGGACTTATGTAGCTGTGATTTCAGATCAATTCTACCTAGTTTGTAAGGCAAAGAAATCAACTGCTTTTCTAAATTTGAAATTTATTTTAAACATGCCAAATTGACAAACTTTCTCACTGAAATCCCCTCCATTCCTCAGCTTCAATAGCAAGCACGGTCAAATATAAGGCAGGAAAAGTGGTTCGTATTGAAACTGGAGACAGGCTTACATCTCACGTCCGTGTAAAATGCAGTGCAATCAGACCCATGGACTGAGTGGACTTGGTTCAATGCTAAATATCTTATTTTTATTGTCAGATGTCATCCAAGGAATGGCAGGTCACTGATGATGTATTTGGCATTTGATTTCAAGCATAAAAGCAGGTGAACATCAGAGAGACAGTTCTTGATATTGAAAAGATTTAATCTAATTCTCACAGGCTTCTTGTGCTTGACAAGTACGAAACTGGTTCACAGAATCATATATAGCTGAAAATAATTTGATGGGTCAGAGTGCTCTTCCCTTTAATAAAAATAAAAATCAACTGCAACTTTGGCAACTTCTGAGAAATACATTATTTTTCCTTCAAAGTCCCATTTAAGCAATGGAATGAATTGTCTATGTGCAAGATGCATTCAGCAGTCCTAATAAGCATTAATAAGGCCTTAGCTGAAGTACTAATTACAAGAAAGTTGTAGACAACTTGGAAAAAGATTGGAAGACAGCAGGAAATATAAGATTAGAAGATGTGAAGACTAGAAAGCTTGGCCTTCAAGACAAACTGAAAGAACAGAGGTTATTTATACTAGATAATAGCCTGGAGGGACTGAAGGGATGAGCATGATATCAGGGCTTGAATCAAGAACACTCTCTAACTCTGTAGCACCTGGAAAAGAAAATGCCTGCAATAAAACTGGAGGTGTAAATACTCAGTTGTCATATGAAGAAAATCTTTCTCAATTCAAATACTGTGAGTCAAAAGAACTGTTGAATTTCTACCAAAACATTTCCTAGGAAAAAAGAGAAGTAGACTCTCTTATGGCAAACAAGGTGAACTAAAAGAGCACTGATGTTTCATCAAGTTCTGATTTCCTAAATCTTTGTCCTTTTGCTAGGAAGATTTTTTCTAACACCTAACAAATCTTTTTTTGTTACATTTTCTACTCCATCTATCCCTGGTAGCAGTACTCTTATTTTCAGTTTTTCCACTTTCCAGCAATATTTCCCCTGTTTGAAATTCTTACTGTGTTTCTCCTCAGCCTCCTTTTCTATGAATCACTTTTAATTTTCCTAATAGTCTCTAAACCTAGAGCAAATATTATGCCTACTTACCAGCCACTGCCTTTATTCTCTCACCCTTCCCTTTATTCTCAATGGATAATGTTACTTGTAACTGGTACATGCCATTAAATAGTACAATTACAGCTAGAGCCACTGTTGTATTAAACAAGATATTAAGGAAATTGATATTTTGCAAATAAAGGTGAATATGTGATCAGAATGAACAAGGTATCTAACTTTCACCAGAAGTCTACAAAACAGAGTGCTAGTGAAAAACTTACATGTTTGTATTTGCCTTTAAAAAAATTGCTGCTCTTTTCACTGCCAGAGAACTTTAAAATAACAAACAGCATAATTGAATATTTGTTGTTTGTTTGTTTGTTTGCTTGTTTCTGGACTGTTACATGACAAGGCACAGTCTTCAGCCTCAGCAGGGACCACAAGCAGATAGACATGATCCCATCTAAACAGACTAAGACTATACATAAATTAACACATAATACACAATTTGTAGTAATTCAGTTAGGCATTGCAGCTTGTTCACAGCATGTGTTCTTTAACATCAGCAGAAACTACAGCATAACTACAACAACAACAACAACAACTTCTGGTAGGGTTGTGACCCTAAGGGCAATACAATGAAGTAAGGAGCCACACTTAATGCTATTAATTGGTCACATGCACTAGTTACTGTATTGCCAGAGTGTGATGTAATCTAGAACGTTATAGAATGCTATTTTGTACTGCAGGAGATATGCATACAAATTGGAGTATAAAGTCTTCTACCATAACAGGCAGAAACTTCATCTGTAACAAGCAAATCTAGTTACTGGAAAGTAATAAAGATCTATTTCAGTAATCCAGGTCTCACATATATTTATAAATATGAGAAGAACAAATTCATACTTCCTGACATCAAAATAGTTTCAGTTTTTTTTATTGGCACTAGTGCAATTTAATTATTTTAGAGATCCATTTGCTAACTGCTTGTTATTAGATAGTTTAAATAGTTTTAATGGTCTCCTGCCCGTCCTCACTTTTTTGGATGTAGAACAGCTGGAATTACAAGCCAAAAAATTGTCTTGAATTTCAGAATAATGTAATGTGAAATATCTAATGACTTTGTCAGTGGCATGCTTTGAATAGCATTTTCTCTACGTAGTATTTCTGTGCATCTCAGCAGAGGCTACTGAAGAAATGACAGAAGCTGTCACAGTTCCTGTAGATCATTTTGACAAGTGTAATCATTCACTGTTGGTTGTTCTCTTTTTAGGCTATGCTAATTACCACTGCACAGTTTTCCTACAACCAGATCATGTGCAAGTATCCATGCACAATGCTGTCCTGTGCACTGCCAGTATTTGCTTGTTCCAAACTACACTGACTATGTTTAATAATATGAAAAGCTTTCTGATGCTAAGTAGCATTTTATGAAATTCAAACAGGAGCTTAACTATGAGACTGTAAATTTGTTACTAGCAGATTTTGGCAATGAATGGGACTGAAACAGAATTAGTCAAAGAAATTTCTAAGTGGTGGTTAGATTTGGAAATTGTCATTTTGCTGTGGTTTAACCTTGCAAGCAGGTAAATAACACAACAGATTTTTGCTCACTTCTCCCCTCTCCTCCCAGTTAGACAGGGGAGAGAATCAGAAAAAAAAGCAGAACTCATGGATTTAGATAATTTACTAAAACAGCAAAGGAAGAGAGAAATAACAGTAATTATAGTCATATATACTTGTTTTGTAAAAATGCATATAAGTATAAATATTTATACACACACACACATACATATATATGTATGTAAATATTTACAAAACTAGTGATGCACAGAGCAATTGCTCACCACCCGACAACCAATGCTCAGCCAGTTCCCAAGCAGTGTCAGCCCCCTCAGCCAACTCCTCTCAGCTTTATAGCTTTTTTGCATGATGTCATATGGTATGGAAGATCCTTCGGACAGTTTAGGTCAGCTGTCTTGTTTCTGCCCCCTCTCAGCTCCTTATGCCCAGCCCCCACCTCCCTCACTGGAAGGACAGTACAACAAGCTGAGAAAACTAAAATGTCCTTGGTTCTGTGCAACACTGCTAAGTAGCATCTAAAACACTTGTGTGTTATCAACATTGTTTTTCTCTTAAAGCAAAAAATTAGCATTATATCAGACACTACAAAGAAAATCAACTCTGTCCCAACTGAAACCAGGACAGTTAGACAGCCACAAGGCAAACTAAGAAAACAGGCAAGAAAAAGGACACTGTTAACAGTCCTGCAGATTCTTTAGAACATTTATATCAGTTTGATTATTCCATGAGTGCACACGGAATAATGTATCAAGCTACAATTTCACCTCAAACAGTTGTTTTCTTATGTGTTTCTCTGATTATTTTTCTTGAGAAATATATTATTCTCAAGCAACAGGAGCCTGAAAGATTTAAGAGAGACCTATATTGCTGCAGACGGAACGTTTTGGAATCCTACCAACTTGTGACTACTTTTAATTTGTCCTGCTGAGCATTTAGGCAAAGCACCAATTCTGAAAATGCCAATTCTCAGCAACTGCATCCCTGAGACCAGTAGCTGAAGCACATTAAGAACATTTCAAATGCATAATGACAATAGGTGGCTGGTAATAGCAGAGTGGGGATCAAATGCTATAGAATTAGTATTACTGCATAGAAGCAAAATATTTAAACATCCACAGTGACAATACCTGCTGCAATTTCAGTGTTTATATGAATTACAATATCTCTAGAAAGAATGGAGTGCAAGTGAGATTAATATAATTTTGCTGAAGAGAATTAGTTGCTAAAGCAATCCTTTTGAAATCAAAATCCTCTTAAGTTTCATGAGAGACAGGCACGTGGGTAGCAGAAATCAGTGCAGCTGTACTTTACTAAAGACGCACTGGGACAACTAACTCAGGACCTTTTGACTTAAACGGTTCCCAGAAATACAAGTATTTTTGAAGTATGACATTTCAGGCCAATGTTTTAAAGAGGAAATGATTATGCAGTGCAGGTTCACCCTTTCAATATTGCCTTTAACAAACCACTTGCAACACTCTTGTACTTGTGCATACTTCCCTCTTTTGGCAGGACATGTCTCATTTTCCTTCTCTGCGCTACCTATATTCAAATCTAAATTAATACTTCAACTGCCACTTCACAGGGGTGTTGTAACAAATAATTAATGTCTAAAAAGTAAACTGACAATATCATTATTGATTTTAAGCATAAAATTGATCTTTATGGCAATTCTGAAACCTTGTGAGATGATGCATGTAACTGAAAACCTGTAAGCCATTCCTTCTCAGGCAGCCAGGAAGGCCAACCATACCCTGGGGCACATCAGACACAGCACTGCTAGCCGGGTGACGGAAAGGATTATTCTGCTGTACACAGCACTGGTACAGCCTCTTCTTGAGTACCATATGCAGTTTGGGGTACCACAATGCAAATAGGACCTTTGCCACTTTAGAGCTATCAGCCTCCAATAGGGAGCATCCAAAGGAAGGCTGTAAGGATAGTGAAGGATCTGGAGGGAAAGAAGAGAAGCGGCTGAGGTCCCTTTGTTCCTTCAGCCCAGAGCAGAGGAGCTGAGGGGAGGCTTCATGGCAGCTTACAGCTCCTCTCAGGGAGCAAAGAGGCAGCACTGAGCTCTGTTCTCTGGTAGCTGCAACAGGACCAGAGGGAATGGCATGAAGCTGCAACAGGCGAAGGTCAGTTTCAGTATAATGAAAAGGTTCTTCACAGAAGGTGATCAGGAACTGGAACAGGCTCCAAAGGGCAGTGGTCATGGCACTGAGCTGCCAGAGTTCAAGAAGCAATTGGACAATGCTCTCAGACATAGAGACTGATTTCTGGGTGATCCTGTGTGGAGCCAGGAGTTGGACTTGATGATCCTTGTGAGTCCATTCCAACTCAGGATATTCTATGACTCTGTGACTCTCGTGTATTAACTTAGATGCCAGCAAGGAGTGGTATTACATACCTTAATATTTCTAGCAACTTGGAAGGCAATAACTTCAGATTCTCTGAATCAGCCTCCTGAAACACACAAGCGTAAGCACAGTCCTTGTCCTTTGAAGCTTTTTGGTTGTGTTCATAACTTGGGGAAAAAAAAAGTCTCAACTAGTTACTGGACCTTAAATTCCTTTTTCAAACCCTACTTTAAAAATATTTTCACTTTCCAGAAACAGTAATTTGTCCTACAGGCTTTGTCCCTCTCTTCTTTCAAATCAGCTTCTCAATTTTTAATATTTATTTTTTTATTTATTTATTTACATCAAGAGAAGCTTCCCCTGTGCTTTTTCACTATTTGGAAGCTTATAAAAGTACGTAAGTATTCTCCAGGTAAGTTTACTATTAAAACAAACAAACAAACAAACAAACACAATTCAGGGGCCTTACAAATACATGCATTTGTTTTGGATCAGTTCTGAGCTTCTTTAAGGCTGCAAGATCTGTCACACAGAAAAAAACAGCAGATCATGGTGGCTCACTTCACTGAAAGACAGAAGTGTATCTCTGTTGTTGTGGGTCTTTTTAACTTTCTTCTTCCCTCCAGTGCTGTAAGAGATAATAGCACCTCATTTTGGTCTAACAGGAGGCCAGGGTCATCATCTGAACCCATTGTTCTTCTTCACCTACTCTATAGCTTTTTGTTCTTCATTAAAACAGCCATTCTCAAATTGAAAACCTGCTATTTTATAGCAGAGAAGAAAGCCTGGGCATGAAATGGGGTGGAGAAATTAACAACAGAGAAGTTGGAAAGTCTGAGGTACTCACATATTTTGGTTGTGACCTTTCCTGACCATGTCTGTTAAATGCCATCTCTGGTGCCCGGTACCAGTGACAAAGAAAACTATAAGATATGGTAGAGATAAGCAGTCCCAAGGGAACTAAGGGTCTACTGAACTCAAGCTAGGTATAACAGTCTACAGAAATGGGTAGGATGTTTCCAAAGCTGAGCTAAGGAGTACTGCTTTTTCACAGACTGAAGAATGAAGGGAAATGTAATTGATGACTTCCGTTACTTTGTGGGTTGCTGGAGAGAAGGTGGAGACTAACTTCTTGGAGGCATATAGATGAGGACAAGGGACAAGAGGCACAGCGCGGCAAGGAAATTCAAGGAAATTTCTGATCACGTGTAAGGAGATGATTTTCAGCTGTGAGGCTGTTTAGACATGGAGACAGGCTGCCAAGAGGTGCTCAGACCCTGCTTAGGAACATGGCTCAGTTTTGAGTAGCAGGTTAGACTAGGTGGTCTCCAGAGGCTCCTTCCAACCACAATTATCCTATGGTTTTCTGATTTTATGAAATATCAGCCTAGCAACAGCCCCATTTCTCTACAACAAAAAGTTATATAAAAAGTTGATTTTTGCTTCTTTTTTTTTTAACTTAATATACTGGATTCAGTTGAATGGCAGTTGCGCCTTCTCTGTTAAAGTTCATGTGCAAATTTTCATTTTGCAAAGCTTTTAGTTCATCTGGGAGAAGACCTCTATTCTACGTCTTTAGTTCTTGAAGCACTGCACATGTGGTCAGCTGTCTCAATATTCAAAGGAATGCAATCACTTTCTGTGCTTGTTTTTATTATTCATACCAGCCGTCACCCAGAGTGTACATATCTGAATAAACAGAAGAAGACAAGGGCTAGTAAGGGCACACAGAAGATGTGATGAAAAAAAAACAACAGTCAATAAATAAAAAAATCTGAAAGAATAAGCTGTCTCAAAGCTCTCATTCATAATGAGAAGAGGAGAATACCATCTGGCAAATATAGAGACTATCTAATTAAAGACTTGGATGTTCAATTGCCATCTGAAGTGGACCCTGACATCTGAAGGACCAAGAGAACATTTGGAGGTGTAAATGGATCATGAATGTGATAATCTCAGGTGGCTAAAATAGTACTGTATTCCGATACTTCCAAGAAGATCAAAAATACACTCATTTTTATCTTCTATTGAAGCAACCATGGAAGCTTAGCATCTTCATGCTTCTGTAAAGAACAATCCTATTCTATAAAAAAATCTGTAATCATTCAATCAATCAAAAAAAATACGTCTGAATTTTTATTCTGAGTAATGCCTTAAAAGAAGGCATGAGGGTGTGGATCATATTCCAATGTAAGAACCAACTTGCCAAACCAAAGCATAAAAGGAAAAGCCTTTAGTGAGCAGTAACAAAAGGATTATAAAGTCGCCTTAACAGCTTCTTATTGGAAAACATGTCTAGATGTTTTTCACATTACCCAAAACATGAAACTTCTTGAACCTATTCTATTTGCAAAACTTTTTCTTTGAATTTCTGCTGAGAAGATTCTGCTAAGAAACATTCTGTATTTAGAGCAGAAAAAGTGAATGGGCATTTTTGTGTCTTGATTCCTCAGAATATTACTTGTTTGCTATGTCCAGAAATTTTATATATCTACAATATTTCTTATGTTTTGGAAAGTCTAGTAAGCCAGCTAGAATATAAAGAATGGCTCTAACTTGCCTTTTGGATATGTTACAGATGAGCATGTAGTCACTGTATTCACTGGTGTCTACATTTACTTCAGCTGAATACATTATAAGGGGATGTCTGTGGTTTTTATTTTTGAGTAGATGAATAGGGACAATTTATCTAAACTCCCTAAGAATTAAGTGAATTCTTTAACATTATAAAGAAGGACAAAAGAATGTTAACTTGTAATTAAAGTTCAAGAAACAAAAAATAAGACAGCACAGGTCAATGTCAGAACAAATGGAGCAATATCCTTGACTCAGATTCTTAATTGAAAAAAAACCCACTCACAACCAATTTCAATTGATTAACAACTTCTCATCTAATGGAGGACAGCCACCTAGCTAGCTAATTCTATTTATCTGCTTTTGCTGCTAAGATAAGAAGTTTCTACACCTAAAGCATCTAGTATGCTTTAAGCAAGAGTTTATGTACGTCAATTTTATGGCTGTCTGGAATATTGAAAGTCCAAGTGATCTAAGGTCCGAGGTCACTTGGTCCATGGACAGGTCCATAAGACCTGTCATTCTAAATGTTAAAGGTGGATATACATTAAAATGAATGCAATAAAGAAAGCTAATATGATAGTAGACATATATATAACAGTAAGGAATTAAATTTAAACATTTACTTCATTAAATCAAAGAGAATGCTTGATCTGAAAACATTCAATGTTGCAAACACATGGGCAATTTTAAAGTCTGGCAAATGAAATAAAAGAAGTTCAAAGTATTAAGAGCAATATGGAATGGAATGCATATAGGAAGACATGAAATGAGTAAAGCAGATAGCTTATAAAACTGGAAAAAATACTAAGGGATAAGAAAGCAGAAAATTTTTATGTCTAATAAAGAGCAAATCAAATGCACTTCTTCAACAAAAAGGCAGTTATCCATAGAGATATCACAGGTAAAATTACAAGAATGAAATGAGACTATGGAATAGTCCACATTATTGTGTTGCCAACTGTGTCTCAAAATAAAGACACACTGAGGGATGTACTCCCATATTGATGCCTTTTGGGAAAGCAACCTATGCAGATAATACAGATGAAGTGGTAGGAACTCAAAGTTTCAATGTGTAATTTCTTGCTTCAAAACACACATAAGAGATGACATTTGATGTGGCACAACAGAACAAAACCTGGCTCCATTCAGTCTATCAATCCTGTCAGAAGCCTTATTCATTTACAGAATATAATCAACTGATCTATCATCCTGTGATTTTCTTTCCTCTGGCTGACTCATCAGAAGGGCACATCACACACGTGTCAAGTGTGTGATTTTTCACCAGCCCTGGTGGAGGCAGGTAAGCTTCCTGTGAGCGCTGGTGTATCTGCTTCTTCAGTTTGAAGATCAGTGTGCCTACAAGTATTTTGAGAACGATGAACAATGATGACACAACTACTTAGCTCTACATTCCTTACATGGACCAAGAGAAATGCAGGTAATTCAAATGCTAAATAATGTCCAGGGATGGTCAAGAAAGAAGACTACAGTCTTAAGAAAAACACTTCTGGAAGATCTACAATTTATGCTTAAACATAATCTTTGATTCAGTCAAATGCTAATATTGATCCTAAGGGATTAAAAAAAAGACAACTTAAAAAAAAAAAAAGAAAATACTAGCAACTTTTAAGAAGCATACACTTTACAAATAAAAATATGAGACTGCAGGATGGGAGAGGCTTTCTGGGCTGCAATTTCTGTTTTCAAATAGAATAATAATGTTGTCATTATTTATCACAGCTTGCTGATAATATGATCAGACACAGGAAAAAAAAAAGATAAATAAATTATTAATGCTTAAATGAGCCAAACGCCTACAAAGAAGCAGTAAAATATCAAACAATAACTAAAAGTTATGGGTCCTAACACTACATGATGTCTCCTTCCCATAAAATCTTGAAATAATCAGTTTGTAATTTCTTTTTACTGCAAAGAAATCAATGCATTTCTTATTTTGTTTTTTATTCAATCAGAGATTACTGCTATGACCTCAAAATCACCTGTAAATTTTAATACTCTTGTAACAAATCCATAAAATGTGAACCTGCTTTATTAATAAATCTCCAGATTACTTGGAATTACTTGTAATTTGCTTTTATATGTGAGGTATGTTTGTCAAGCATTTTGATATTTGACTGCAGCTTTATTTCTTGAACAATAGAATCATAGAATCACACAATGGTTTGGGTTGGAAGAGACCTTTCAGACCATCTAGTTCCAATTTCCCTCTAGACCAGCTTGCTCAAAGCCCCATCCAGCCTGACCTTGAATGCTTCCAGGGAGGGGGCATCCACAACGTCCATGGGCAACCTGTTCCAGTGTCTCACCATCCTCACAGTACAGAATTTCTTCCTAATATCTAGTCTAAACCTATCCTCTCTCAGTTTAAAGCCATTTTAACCTCATCCTGTTGCTACATACCCTTAAAAAAAGTCCCTCCCCAGCTTTTCTACAGGCCCTTTCAGGTACTGGAAAGCTGCAATAAGGTCTCCTTGGAGCTTTCTCATCTCCAGTCTGAAAAGCCCCAGCACTCTCAGCCTGTCACAGCAGAGATGCTCCAGCCCTCCAATCACCTTCATGGCTCTCCTCTGGACCCACTCCAACAGCTCACTGTCCTTGCATTAGGGGCTCCAGAACTGGACACAGTACTCCAGGCAGGGTTTCACAAGAGCAGAGCAGAGGGGCAGAATCACCTTCCTTGACCTGCTGGTCACACTTCTCTTGATGCAACCCAGGATACAGTTGGCCTTCTGGGCTCTAAGTGCACATTGCCAGCTCATGATGAATCTTTCATTAACCAACACTCTCAAATCCTTCTCCTCAGGCTGCTCTACATAACAGACACACTGTAGAAATGTAATTGCTATGACTGCTTTTAAAAATAATAAAATTGCTACCATGCTATACTGAAACCAAGAGCCAAAAATCTTGTATTTAAAAATCAATGTAAAAGGTTAAATGCAATTCATGAATATGTGTATTTTTCCTCTTCTTCTTGACAGTAAATAAGCATACTTCAAATATCTGCTTTAAGGCAGTGGTGTTGCACTTGTCTTTTCTTATTCATATGAGCTTCTTCAGCCGTTGCCCATGGAAACACTGCGGCAAAGCTGACCACTAGTCTTAGAGCATGCATCAAATGAATCTCTGAGAAGGCAATATTATGTATTAATGCATTTTCCAAAATTGTTTTAAAATTAAAATGACTTATGTGAAGATATGTTTGCTTAAAATTAAGGCGTGGAGACAAACACAACTCCGAAGGGAGCTCAAATCTCTGAACATCCTCATTACACCAACTAGGTAGGCAGTTCCAACAGAGTTTTAAGAAAAGTTTGGCTCACAGAAAAGCCGAATGACATGAAACCTTAGAAGGCTGTTGAAGATAAAGCCCAGATTTTTCTTGAGGCCCAGATACACTATAAAGTTATGTACAGTGCTGTAGACACAATAATTATTTCAGTTTTATGAATTTTCTTTAAAGATACTCTGAGTAGTAGCTCTGCCTAATTATTCAATGCTAAATATACTGTGGGTCAGAGACACAGTTGTAAATAGTTTCTAGGCTAGAACCACACGGCTTCATCCATTCATTTATTCTAATGCATGTTAGGTCAGTAACATTTTGCTAACATATTTTAGAATTATCTCTGAATCAACTATATCCACAGGATGTGAAAGAACCTTTAACAGATGGTTAGCAATGAATTGCTGCTCAACAAATGCAATAGCTTGACAGATGACAGATTGCTTATGTCCTGCCAATTTGGCAATATCACCTGGACCAGTGCTGACACTGTTCATGGCCCAGGATTTTTTATTTGTTTCGTTTTGCTTTGTCATTTCTTTTCACTTGGAAACTAAACAAAATTCCTGATGTAGAACAAACACAAGCACAAATAAAATACATGTGCAGCATAACCTTATGCAAAATCATTATATTATCAAAAGTACTCAAACACTTACACAGTTCATTTGGAAAGAAATACACTGTGAGGAAAAGTTTTGTAGTCATATCAAATCTATAGCCTTCACTTGAGAGTGCAGATGGGAGGAGGGGGTTACTATTGAGTTAGGGTAATAATTTCTGAAAATCAAAAGGATTTCCTTTTGTTTTTTTCTAATGAATATTTTTCAATTTATTTATTGATGTTAAAGAGCAGCAGGAAATGTTATTTCAGACCAATCTTCTAGAGATTTTTTTTTTTTTTTTTGCATAGCTTTTAATTTCCTGTTTAACCTAGAAAAGTTTATCCCGTGTTTCAGATACATGAATACAAAAGACGGCTTTTGCAACTGCAGAGTTTGAATTTCAAATAAAAACCATTGTAGAGCATAGCAATAATTATGACTTTCACAGTTATCCCAAGAGTGTGAGAAAAGTATAAAAGTATATCAACCTGTCAGTTTTGAGAGAAACTGGGGGAGATCCAGCTTCAATTTACAAAAGAGCAAAAGCAAATCCTGTTCATCCATCCAATTTGTGTCAGATTTATAACGTAATCTCAGTTAGTTCATCACGGTACGGCATATTTGACTACATTTTCTCAAGCACTCTGTCTCACATTAGACACTTCATGATTTCTGTAATGAGGTAAGGTAAGATAAATTAAAAATTAAAACCTTGCTGTTTGTTACTGACTGCAAAATGATGCTCTCTATAAACAGAAAATTCAATCCTGTTCAGGTAGAAACGTATTTAGAGTTCAGCTGTCTAGCAGCTGGGCTTGGGAATTTTAATTCTACCTTCGTGTTGACTGTCTGAATCTAAAAATAGCCCTTTTCATGTGTCAGTTCCAGGTTTATCGGCACTGATTAACAGATAATCAACCTTCACCACAAATGCTTGATTAAAACTCACTTCCAAAGCTGGATCTGGAGAGCTGAATTTTCATTCATGTCATTAGTTTCTAGTCGTTACAAACCAAATGCAGGAGCTGATAAATAATGCATACATGTGCATCTGATACTGCTTCAGTAAAGTGAGTTGAACATTCAAATGGTTGTGACTACTGTAAAAACCCTTAATGGAAAATAGTGCTTCAGAAGCTGGTACACAAAGGAAAGCCACAGCAAAATAAACATAAATCAGACATTTGGTATGTTCCTAATCTGTTGCTAGCCTTAAGAAGAGACAGAAACTGATACTTTTCCAGTTCTCCCAAGAATTTCTATCTTTCCTTTGTGCATGCACAATTTTCAATAAAATGGAAGAAAAGATAATTGAAAATCCATTTTTGAATAAATTGAATTCTCAACCATTTATTGTTAGGATGCAATTCTAAAGCTTCATTTTGAAAACTTTTCTTTCAATACCTCACTGCATTTTCTTTGTTTTATATTACCCCACTACACCAAATTACATAAAATCTACTTCCTCCCAAGTTAAAATCTTGAATTCCATACCTAATTGCATAAAAAATATATGATTAAAAGTTACCAACAAATAGTTGCACATTCTGTTACCCTACTGTACATACCATAGTTTGGTAACTGGATCCAGATTTTATTAAAAAAAGAATGATCATGTATTGACTTTTGGCCAGATGGCATCTCTCTTTTCTGCAAAAACTACTCAAAGTTAGAAACCAATTAGGAAAACATAATAAACCACCTTACTTTGTGTAGTAATATTTGATGTTCTGTAGCAACATTTTTAACTCTTGTTCACTTCTGCCTAAATTTGTAACTTTTGAACTGAAAATGTGAGGGAAAGGCACAAAGCTGTGACAGGGGAGGTTCAGACATTAGGAAAAATGTCTTTACAGTGAGGGTGATCAAACACTGGAATGAGTTTCCTGAGGAGGTGTTGATTGCCCCATGCCTGACAGTGTTCAAGAGGCATTTCAAAAATGCCAACATCAGTATGATTTCAGTTTTCATTAGCCCTGAAGGATCAAACAGTTAGACTTGATGGTCTTTGAAGGTCCCTTCCAACTATACTGTTGCACTCTGTTTTGTTCTATTCTAAAATGACACAATGAGCATTGTAGTCCTGTGGTCACCTTTCTCTTTCCCCTTGTCCCTCCTTGTGAGAGTACTGATACTTCCTTTTCAAAACAGCAAAGAAGCAAAGAAGCATCTTTCTTTTTCTTTTCCTTCTTCTTCTTCTTTTTTTTTTTTTTTGGTACATTTCCAATCAGTTTTAACAATTTCTTTCTGCTTATTCCAAACCTATATGAAAGATACACTGAGTTAAGACTTAAGCTATGCTTTCTGATTGATTTCCACAATACATGTTGCATTCAATGTCCTGCATATAAAGCCCATGGAGAATTGTATCACAAACTAGTGATAGATACCAGATATCAGATTTTCTTGATATAAGACTCAGCAGCCCCTGAGACTCAGTATTTTTACTTGATTCGGTACAGCATCTTCAGCTTCAGAATATAGCTCATAAATAGCAACTTGCATAACCACTTTGTTAAGAAATCACAAAATGTCAAACTGACATGAACTATAATCATTTTTACCCTGTCTTTCAAAGAAATAGATTTCATTTAGCAAATACTGACACAGTGAATATACATTTTAAACGTATCATTAGACAATGATGTATGAAGATCTCAATTTGACAAGTAATTTGTTCAACAGCTTTAACAATAATGTGCACCTTCTACAAATAGCTGTTAAATGTCTATAATGTTTAGAACACTATTTTTTTTCCTCATGCAAATATTGAGGAGTTTGATAGATCAAGCTTTATCAGAAGAAAATCTATAGGGTCATACATACAGATTGTTCTTTTTTCTTTTTTTTTTTTTCATGGAAATCTGTGTTATTCTCTAGTTCACCACTGAATGAAAAAGATTAAGAATCTTAAGAATCAAAGGAAAATATCTATGACACTTGAGCTTACAAAGCTATGACTTCGGTATGCATTTTGCCATCCAGTATATCATGCCATCATGTGAAATTACCGTATTCTCCATTCACATTAAATCTCAAACTGTATATATACCTCTTTGTTTCAAACTTGGAGCCACTATTAAAGCACAATGGGGAAATAGGATGTACTGACTTTCAGACTAAAGACTTACTATAAGATTTTTCCAGATTTTTCTTTTTTACTTTAGAAAAATGCATTAAGTCATAGAAAATTCAAGATAGTGAACAGTCTGCTTTTCTCGGTTTGATACTTCCACCTCTCCATCCTGTTCTCTTGAACTATGCAATGTAACTCCAGGTTGACATGAACTAATGCTGAAGAATACTGTTTTTACTGCTACAAAGAACACTGTGACTTTTCCTGCAGCATAAAACTGAAACACTTGTGAAAGATGAAAATATGCTGTAACTGTTTTAGTGATATATAACAAAGCCAAAATACTTTCTGGTTTCTTTGTGTGTTTTTTTTTGTTTTGTTTTGTTTTGTTTTGTTTTTTTACTGATGATATTCACTAATGTACAGTTTAGAACCAAAGTTGTGCTCCATTTTAGAAATCACTTTTGGGAGGATCTTATCTGCTTGACACATGCAACAGAAGAGACTTCCAAGAAAGCCAGAGATGTATTTTCATTATTGTATTGACAAATATGAGATATGTTGCATCCTGGTTTGCTCTGCAAGCTTGCTAAATCTTCATAAAGCTGCACAAAAGAATAAAAAACTAATTACAGGCACAGTAAAATGTATTTAAAAATTACATATACTTTAGGGTGGAAAACCCAAAAGGAGACAATAGAAGAAAGAAATACAATGGTTGCGCTAAAAGAAAACAGGAAAAAAATTAAAAACCATATGTGATTGTTGTGTAACAGAGGAGGATTGAAACATGCAGTCCAGCAATTACATTTAAATTTCTGTAATGGATAATTATAGGTGAGGCCCTAATTTGATAGACATTTCTTATAAAGCAATCTTTTACTATACATAATGCATCACTTGCACACTAGGTACAGCAGGAAAAAAAAATTTCTTTTCTTGTAAACACTGAACAGTTACTTCTAGATAGATAGATGGATAGAAAATACAGTACTGTTGCACACAAGGGAGCCCTTATATGGTTTTATTGCAAAAAAAAAAAAAAAAAAAAAAGGTTTATGATAAAATATTATGAAATCTGCATGATATTTATATAACAATTGCAGCCCTGACATTTTACCGGAATGCTGTATTTTGGAGTCAAACTAGTAAATCCAGAGTTACATTATAACTTGCTACTGCTTAATTTTTTAGTAGCCTTTTCATATTTTCAGTACACATTTTTTTCTGAAATAGAACTGCCAGCAACAGACCATCAGTGGAGACCTTTTTGTTTCTCAGATAGGCTGCTTAGGTGTGAAATTATAGGGCAAGTCCTAAGTTTTTTGTTTGTTTACTTGTTTTACCGATTATAGTACGTATGGTTTTTGTATAAGTGCTTTACTAAGACCACCTCACTCCACAGACATTCTTAGGATCTCTGGTTGTGTTCTGTTCATTTACTTAATGTAAAGCCCTGTCTTTGAATACCTTAGAAGAAACTGCCTAGTTAGCTAAGGTGTTCTAATGAGCTTGAAGCATAAAAAGAGAAGTTTTCTGATGAGAATCCCTTGTCATACACAAAAGCACCAGATTCTGTTTCAGTGGGCAACAATTTGTTGGGATATCACAATGTCTGAATTTGTTCATAGGTGACAAAACCTCCCTTTATTTGCTTCTTTCACAAAGAAAATGTGTCTTATCAGAAAAAAAAAATACTGGTTTCATTCTCCCAGGTGACCTACCAAATGCAATTGCTGGGAAGTTTCTAGCTGCGCACAGCTGGGCTGTCATGGCATAGCAGCACTGCTGCTGGACAGCAGAGGGCATTGAGAAAAATGGAGAACACAGACTCCATGGCATGGATTGACTCACCTAAGTATTTGCTTTAATTTCTGCTTTGACATGTCAATGCCCTTGCTTTCCTGGCATTACATCTACTGCTCTTGTGTACAGATGCAACAAATATTTCACACATGATAATGTTGAAAAGACATTATTAGTAAGTAATTAAATTAGTAAGTAATTAAAATATTTTCACAATAGAAGAGGTTAAAATAGCCTATACTTAAATTTTTACTTGTAAAGGATGAATCTGCAATACTAAATGGTCAACATAATAGGTAGAGTTATCAAGACCAGCATACAGTGTTTTTCTAAACTTGTATATCACTGTTAGAGACAAGTGTCCAGCTGAGACAGTCCTTTGGAGTGACCCAAATATCTATTAATTTTGATTATAATTGTTTTGCCCGTTAAAAGTCCAGTTGAATCGGCAATCTCCCTTTCTTAATACTTGCTTTGGGTACCCTTGTGTTATGTTTCATCATATCAACCCTAAGAAACTGTGTGTGGAAGGGAAACCTTTTCTGCCTATGCACTCCATCAATTGTTTGTGTTCCATATACACTGCTCCCAGATACTGAATTCTGGGCTATATTTCTGTCATTATGTAATTACTGCCAAATTGCCAACTGCCATATTAGGGAGCCACTACCTCTCTAAGAAATTCAGTGGTCATATTCTGTTAGCTATGTCTGTACAGCTGAAAAATCTAAGGTTATTTCAAGACTAGTGAAACAAAATGAGAAAACTGTTGAATCAAATCTTATGTTGCAAAAGGCTGCAACCATTGTGAGTTTGACTGGACCAGAAATAAGATAAGCAAATTGTTTAACAAGACTGTGGAAGTGTTGTACTGGGCAGCCAGTACAGATGTGATGTAAGTTATGATACATCCTTATACCACAGCAAATATAGAACTGGGATCTCAGAGGTAAGCACAGAAAAGCATAAAGTGCCCAGAAATCTAAACAAAATAACTGTATAAATTGCAGTAGATAAGCCACAAAAGAAGCTCAGTATGGAGGAAATTGGATTTTTGCTATGGCACAGATCGACTTGAAGTTACTAAACTAAGCTGTGAGAATACAGAGCCACTATACCAAATGTAGCTATTTAGGATGTAGATAAAAGCAGTCCCAAATACATTATGGATGAAATCACATATATTGTTAAGATCTTTTCCATATTAAGAAGACAGCCATAGGCTAATGAATTAATTTTGAACATTTGACTTACGTGTTCCTTTGAAATTTGTTTGCTTGTTATACTTTGGAAGAGTTCTGGCTACTGAAATCAAATAATCTCTAGATGTTTGACAAGAAAAATTTTATTAGTGGTTACTTGAAAAAAATACGACTTCTGATGTGACTCTGATGAAGTCCATATTGTCACTGCAAGCAATGCCATGTTTGGCAGATATACTTTTCACTACATTAAACAAGTAGATAATGATATTGAATTTTAAACAGTAAAATGATACATTGACAATAATTTCAAAAGAAAAAAAGCACTGATGCCTGCATGGTGAGCAACTGCAGAAGCACATGTGAAAATTTCCTACTAGATAAACTTTCTGTTAGAAGGAAATGTCAGGATACAAATTCACTCCTGGGCTTCTCCTCATTATTCTACTACATCTTGCAGACCTCAACAAGCTAAGAGGGTACATGGTGTGAATTCCTTAAGAACATACTGTTTAACTGCCTTGATAAGAGTTACTTGCTCAAGAAAACAATCTACAAATCCATAGTGTTTACAGAAGGCTTAGCTGGAAATTCAGATGGTTCATAAGGGAAGTCGGGAATCTCTGAGGTTGTCTGAAGTGCTCTAGGTGCACTGCTTGTAGCTCTTCCCCACCACTCTTATAACATCCCAACATAGTTGCCTTATCAAGGTGAAAATCTTTTTAAATATGTCAGGGGGCTGGAGCACCTCCCCTGCAAAGGCAGGCTGAGGGAGCTGGGCTTGTTCAGCCTGGAGAAGAGAAGGTTGCAGGGTGACCTCATTGCAGCCTTCCAGTACCTAAAGGGAGCCTATAAACAGGAGGGGAGTCTACTCTCTACAAGAGTAGATAATGGCAGGACAAGGGGAAATGGTTTTAAATTGAGGGAGGGAAGATTCAGGTTGGATATCAGGAGGAATTTCTTTACAAAGAGTGGTAAGGTGCTGGAACAGGCTGCCGAGAGAGGTTGTGAATGCCCTATCCCTGGAGGTGTTCAAGGCCAGAACGGATGGGGCCCTGGGCAGCCTGGTGTAGTATTAGATAGGGAGGTTGGTGGCCCTGCCTACAGCAGGGGAGTTGGAGCTTGGTTATCCTTGAGGTCCCTTCCAACCCAAGCCATTCTATGATTCTATGATTCTGTGATTCTGTGATTCTATGATGTTATCTAAAATAGTCAGGCTCTTTATGGTGAAGACTGCAAGCAAGACTTTCTGAAGGGAGTGCCAGATTAAGCTTCTCAGACTAAAAGAAACAGCGTGGCACTGGAAGTAGATGACAGAAGCTGCAATAGAATTTCCCTTCAAATTATTCCAAAAGCTGACATTCTGCAAGCTTATAAATTAAATACCTGACAAAAGGAACAGCTATACACATACTTCCAAAAATTTTGTGACAAATTAAAGCTGGAGTCACAATTACATGCAGTATCCATAAAATACTGTATCGAGCATAACATTAGAATAGGCTACAACACAACCCCATAAAGTTAGTTAAGTCATTACAACCCTGATATTCATAAATATTTTAGAATCTTTAAGCATGCAGAAATTTTCTCAAAACAGTTGGGTTCCAGCTGTAGGAAAGTTCATGAAGCAATTTTACTAACTTTTCAGTATGAATAAAGCATAGGAAATTATAGCCTGACTCCCAGGAAGCTGACCTCATACAGCAGTATGGAAAGTTTCTGTTACCTTCGGATCTTTTCACCTTTCACCAAACAACTGTTAAATGTTTCCATCTGAATCTAACTTCTAGGATAATGGTGAAGGCTGGAGATATGGAAGACCCAAATGATAAGATCGAGTTGATAACGGATCGGACGTCAAAAATATTTTCCAAGCTTTAACAAATTCTAACATGTAATTTGTGAGAAAAGAAGTTTAGAGATTAAAATATCTGGTTTTGGTAGCAATGGGTCTGCCTCTGTGAACAGAGACCTCCACTGCCCCATGTCAGATCTAAGCCAGCTCTATATGGCTCCAGAATTGCCCGGCTGCTGATAGAGCTGAGCTGTGAGCAATGCTGAGTGTGCCTCTGGGAGAGCAGATTGAAGAAAGTGCAAAACTGCTGTGCAACAACAGCTGGGAGAGAGGTGTGAGAAAGTGGGAAAAAAACAGCCTTGCAGTCGTCAAGGTCATTGCAGAAGAGCTCACGATGTAGCAGTGGATGTGGCCTGAAGGAGGCACAGCCCATTGAGCCCCTGCAGGAACAGACCCCAGGCTGAAGCTGCAGTCCATGGGGAGGAGCCCACAGTGCGGCAGGAGGGCTGGGCAGCTGCCGCCTGTGGGGACCCGTGTTGGAGCAGTGCACTCCTGAAGGATGGACCCTGTGGTATGTACCCATGCTCAAAGAGCTGCAGTCTGTGGAAAGCCCAAGTGAAATGAGTTTAGGAAGGACAGCATTCCGTGGGAGAGAACCCGTGCAGGAACAAGGGCAGAGTGACCATGGAGGAGCAGCAGAGATGAAGCATGATGGACTGACCACAGCCATCATTCCCGACTACCTGGCACCGCTTGGAGGAGACAGAAGATTCAAGATTGAGCGTGTGCCTCTGAAGAAGGGGGTCTGGAAGGAAGGTGATTTTAGTTGTTGTTTTTTTTTTCCTTTTAGTTTTCACTTGTCCTACTCTGTTATCAGTTAGTTATATTAAATTAATCTTCTTCAAGCTGAGCGTGTTTTGACCTTGACAGTTCTATTTTGGGAATACATTCAATTTCCCAAAAGGAAATTGAGATTTAATAGGGGAAAAAAAAAAAAGAAAAGAAAAAAAAGAGACAAGGACAGTTTGTTTACGGGAGGATATCAACATACCCCTTTACTGCTGTTCCTGACACCAGCAAGTATTTGTACAGAGGTAGCAGAAGTGAAGTTCGGAGGACTTGACTCCTGAGTACGTCTGCATTTACATTTTAGTTCTGAAATTCAAATGAATATTCTAAGTAGATGCAGAGTGCCTCAGAATTCATTCCATGTGCTCAAAACATCACAAAGATGTATGAGAGAAAAAAAAAGATTTAATTCTTGAGAGCTAGGTGTGAGGTAGGACTGAATGGACCTTTATACTGCCAACGTTAAGTGGTGCCTCACAGTACAATCTTTATGAAGATCTTCTCTAATTAGAAATTTACAAAGTCTCTTGAGAAAGAGAAGTCCCAGTATTTTTCTAGCTACTAAGAAAGTCTGTTGATTAGGTTGGATTTAACTCGCACTATGAGTCACAATATGAAGGAATGCCAAGGCCTATACCTTTATGTCTGTGACACTGTTGCATTATTGCACATATTGCCCCTGCCAGGACCTTGAAGCAAACTCTCACATGGCTAGAAAATAAACATGCTTCTTCCATGAGAACAAGGACCGATTTATAGTGATCAATCCTTAGGATTTAGGCATTAGAAAACACAGCTGCAAAAGATTAATTCACCATGAGTTACCACTCCCGTGCTACCAGTTACCATACCATGTGGATAACTATCCACAGCTATGTCTGCTGCTAAAAAACATCTGAGTCCAAACCAGGTCAAGCTGAACTTGTGGTTGACTCAGTGAGAAGCAATTGTTCCCTTGAGTGATTATTTGAGAAAAGACCTTACACTGACAATCTACCTGATGGATGAGTGAGGATGTTTTTCACCTTGTATCCGACTGACAAGGGCACTGCAAGAGGTCTCAAATTGCTTGCCCATTACAGTTCACTTCCAAGAAACAGGTTGAGGTCAAGACTGAAATCATTTTTAATTAGATCCAAGTAACCACATATTTGCTAACTGAGACCATCATATTTTAAATAATGGAAAGCATTTAATACTATGATAACAGAAAGTTATAGTTTCATTACTGTTCTTCAATTACAATTTTAAAAAGCTTCCCCTTTCTGGGAAAGTAGAGATACTGGCAGCAGAAGTTGTTTAGCACAGTACTTGGAACTGTCTATCTTGATTCTGTATGTCTACATGACACCGAGATTAAAATGTTAATGAATGTGGAAAATATACCAATATTGAAATTTTTACTTCTTCAGTGAAACAGATCATCAAGTTTGATCCCCTTGCTAAAGCAGATTCCCTACAGCAGGTTGCACAGGTTTCCAGACAGCTCTTGAACATCTCCAAAAAAGGAGACTCCACAACTTCTCCAGGCAACCTGTTCCACGCTCTGTTACCCACACTGTAAAGAAGTTCTTCCATATGCTTGTATGGAACTTCCTAAGTTCCAATTTTTGGCCACTTGTTCTTTGTCCTATCATTACCCATCACTGAGAAGAGTCTGGCCTCAGCCAATGCACCCCAAGATACCACTGGCCTTCTTGGTTACAAAGGCACGCTGCTGGCTCATGATCAACGCGTTGTCCACCAGGACACTCAGGTCCTTTTCTGCAGAGCTCCCCTCCAGCAGGTCATCCCCTAACCTGTACTGATGCATGCATGCAGTTATTTCTCCCCAGGTTCAGGACTGCATTTGTTTTGGTTCAATCTCATCAAAATTACCAAAGATTTTCACATGAGCTCTTCTAATGAATAACACAGGAATTCATGCTTCTCTTTAGTTCTCTGTAGAATCACTAATGTGAATATCTCTGTTTTACATGAAAATATAAAATGAGCTATGTATCACTGGTAATTACCAACCACATGCAAGACAGGGATATTACCTTTGCTTCTCACGCACTTCCGTGTAAGACTGCCCTCTGCTGCCATTTGTTACATTGTGACAAAATGTTACGGAATCTTGGCGGGAAAGTTCAACCTCTACCATCAACATATGCCTCTGACGTCATGGGGCAACATAATAAAATAGGAAATTTAGAAAACAAAACTTTTACTGCAAGCTGTCAGTCACAAAGCAGGTCAGACCTCCAATTCATCTATTATCGTGAGATAAAATTTAAATCTTAGATTTCAAAGGAAGCAGCTCTGATGATGGATTAATATACTGAAAATATTTAACATGTATAACTTACAGCTAAATAAAATTCGACACGGTATGAGAAAAAGTTACTTCTAATGAAAATATAGACAAAGATTAGCTCAGATGAGAGATTATTTTCAAGGTGGACAAACTACACGCCCTCCTGCATGTGGCAGAATACGGTCTCATCCTCCAAATTACTGCACACAAGCATTATCAATTATCTGCTCAAATCTGGGCTTTCCAGAAATATCAGACTACCTATACATGCACTGTAAGATTGGTCTCTGCCAGCCTTTTAAGGATAACAGATAAGCATGGTTAGCCACCATTAGAGAAATGTAGACAGGCTGCTTCTTAGTTTTGTTGGTCCCAGAGTTGCTGAGATACAGATAAGAAATGCCTGCACATAAATGCTTTGTTCTGCCAGCGGCAATTGTCTTTCCTGGTGCCCATCACAGCCACCCCATCACTTGGCAGAAGCACAGTCAAAAAAATGCTGATCATGGAGGAACTTTTGATGCCAAAAGTGTAGATGGCTTGTTCTCTGCACTTGAAATCTCAACACAGGTATTTGCCAAGGAAATTGGCCTGGTAAGCAACAAACAAGTCTGAGCTGTAAGATGAATGTCTGATCTTCTTAAAAGACTTTGAAGAGAGGCTGAAAGGATAGAAGAGTTCTCTTCTGGGCCACAGTGAAGTTACATCAGTCAAAGTGCTAAAGAACGTTCTGGAAAAACAAAAAGTGCTTCACTACTGCTAATGCATATAGCAGATACACACACATTTTGTATAATAAGTAATCTGCAGTACAAGTGAGGGCATAGCATCTTCTAAATGGAGATAATAATAGCAATTAGCCTTGAAATGTATTACATCAGCTTTGAGATATTCGTAAACTAGGTAATAAGAATTTTTTAATATAAAATGTTCTTACAACACATTTGCAGAATTAGATCATGTTTTCCAAGAAAATGCTAACCTCAACAATGACAGCATTTTGACCATGCTGTAATGTGAGCACAACTTTTGAGATGGAGTATTCAAAAGTGTAGTAGTTTTTACAACTGCATATGTAAATTAGATAGTTTAAGTAGAAAAAAAAAAAAAGTATTCTTGAAGGCTTGGGAAGAAGAGGAGTAGTTTCTACAAGACGTTTCTTCACCTACTAATTATTCACTTTGGCTAAGTCAGAGAGATAGCGCGTATGGACAATGTAAACAGTCCAAAAGGCATTTCTTTTTGGAAATGTTCAAGCAAGTGTTGCACCTAGAGGTGCAACTGTAAGGTATGACAGTACTTACATATTGCAAATAACTCTTTTTTTTTCTTGAAAATGGTGTGTTATAGATTTGACTTCTGGGTCATTAGGACATTCTCTGGACTATTTTCTCCCCTTCTCACTGTACACATGTACAGAAACTCTTATCTTTACATTTCATCAACTCCACAAATGATTTTAACAATTTTAAGAAAAGATCTAGCTTTTTCTTAGCTGCGTATGTCATGGCATGACTGCCACTGCAACAGAAAGCTGAGCACAAAAGGTTGTCAGCCTGCCTGAAAAGAGTAACTGGGGACCAAAGAACCAGACAAATAAATAACTGGGTAATAAACAAGCATTCACTTTTGACCTGGCTTAATATCTTTTTTTCCCATTATTTCACATAATCTAAAATGAGCAGAGTGATGTGGACTGCTTTAAACAAAACAAGTTTTATCTGTCTGCTTGAGGAAGAATATTTTTGGGTTGTTTACCCAAAAAAGAAAATCCGTCTGAAGAAATGTATTTTTAGTGCTTCTGCAGCGTTATCAGAATGTAACAATAAGGGCTACATGAAATAAAGATTGGACAACAACTTAAAGTGACGTGTAGAAATACCATGAGGGGAAAGTGACCTCAGAAAGCAAAAGTCAGAACTGTTTTATCTGATTACATCATCTGCTTCATTAGGTTTAGGCAGCACTTTTGTTTATCTGGACTAAATTTCCTACCAGGTGCTGAACAATTCATCAATAGCTACCACTGAAATAGGTCAGATAACTAAAGGAAGTACTCTCCTCCTCCTCCTTTTCCTCCTCCTCCTACTACCACTACAAAAAAAAAAAAAAAAAAAAAAAAAAAGCTAAACGACACAATCTTCCTTTCAATCTTAAGAAAATACACAATCATTTGTAACTTTCTATGAAGAAATTTAGGCAGATAATTCAGGAAGGAGACACAGGGCAATGTGATAATACAATCTATACTATTCTAGATGTTAGGGCTGTCTAGCACTTGAAGTAATTGCTGAATCTTTCACCTTTGATATGACACAGAGGACTGAAAATTCAACAGACCAAATAAATCAACTGATTAAAAAAAAAAAAAAAAAGAAAGAAAGAAAGGAAAGGAAAACTTGGAAAATTCAAGTAATCTTTCTTACCCCAAAAGTGAGAGCATGGCAAAGTAAAACAACCAGAAATAAGCCATTTACATTGTGATTATTGTGAGGTTAATCCACATGGATCTACCTGAGTCTGACAACAGAGTTTTATAGAGGAGTGCAGAAGACAGTGTATTGATCAGAACTGCCAAAGCAACTGGCAGAATGTTTGAGTTAACCGTAATGCAAAAATCATAATCACAATAATGCAAGATCTAGTCAGCTTATTTCAGGGGAAATTCTATTAACCCATTGAATCAAGCTACAGAATACAATGATGTATGTAATCTGTCATGTTAGGAGATACATGCTTGAAATAACATGAAACAAACTTCCAAATATTTGGAGTTAATATTTTCTACTAAAGCAGAAATTGAACTAAATATTATACAAGTGATATATTAAATGTTCTTAAACTAGAAAGACAAGAGGTCAAAACTGAATCAGAGTTGAGCATCTAATTGGATTGCATGTGAACAAACTGAATTCAGTCTGAATTCTAGGCGTAGAAACTAACTTAATATATTGGTGTGTCAAAAAGCCTGATTTTCTGAAGCTAAGAAATATTTGAAGTGAACATAGCTGGGTCCCAGGCTGGATGTGGCTCTGGGCAGCCTGGTCTAGTGGTTGGAGACCCTCTCCATGGCAGGGGGGCTGAAACGAGATGATCATTATGGACCTTTTCAACCCAGGCCATACTATGATTCTATGAACTGATGGAAAAATAATAGTAATTCTATGGGAAGATGCATTAGATGGCAAAAGTGTTGCAATTCAATAATAAAGAGATGCATAGGTTAAAAACTCATTTTCCTTCTGTGTCATAGTAGCTACAGTGGTCATAAATATGGCAAAAATAGGGAACATATGGAAGAAAGAGGCATAATCTGAATGAATTAGGATGCATAGAAAACTTAAACAGGAAACTAAGACAAAGAAGAAAATCCATTATTAAAAAGCCTAAAGCTCTGGGAATAAACTTTCAGAGTTTTTGTTTGCATTGGTCATTATTAAATGTATTACGAACAGAAGAAAGCATATTAACAGAGATAGCATCATAGATATAATACAGGTTTAGTTGTTCTTCCTCTGATTGACACAGAGCTAGAAAAACAACTACTGCCTACTTCAAAAAAAGCATAACTCTGGGAATGATTCAGAGAAACAAACAACATGAATTACGAAGTAGTGATGGGAGAAAAATTGGAATTGAACATTATTTTTTAACAATATTAAAAAGAAAAAAGTTGTGAAATTAAGTGATTATTCCTTCATTCCTTGTCATCTTCAGAACATATCTGAAGTTCTGGATTTACCAAACCTACCTTCAGAAAACCCTGAAAAGCCCTCTTAATTTGAGAGTATCACTGACCCAGATAGATGGATCCCAAACGAAAAAAACATCACTTGTGCT
Organism: Chrysolophus pictus; assembly: GCA_037305975.1. Taxonomy (NCBI): domain Eukaryota; kingdom Metazoa; phylum Chordata; class Aves; order Galliformes; family Phasianidae; genus Chrysolophus; species Chrysolophus pictus. The sequence goes on from CM074579.1 coordinate 16,520,149, forward strand.
CACTTGCTCACTCCTTTCATCAAGTGTATCTCTTGAATGAGCCAAACATGCTATAGAGGCTCATCATAAAAGTAAATCTGTGGAAGTTATTGCCTTGTAGCATACAGGCATTTAGAGCACATGATCTGATAAATCCTTCAATTCATGAATCAACCTGTGAAATTCTCTAGTCTCTGCATTCATATTCCTCATGTATTTCTATGTATCAGGAGATAATTCTCTGTACTGTTTTATTAGTACTAATATATTTATTAACAGAATGGTATCACCTGATTTCACGACTCAGATTTTCTTCTACCTATGAATTTATATGCCATTTTTTTCTGCTACTCACTGACAAAACCTTCTTATAAAACTCTTCCACTCAGTAGACAATGAAACTCATTAGTTCTAAACAGCCAGGAAAAAAATCCATAACATCAATTTAACTTCTATTGTTTTTAAAACTAAAAAGAAAAGAAAGAAGATTTCTTTTTTGCTATTTCAGTCTTAAGTACTGAAGAGTAATAAATGTTCTCAAAACTTGGTAGAGATTGTGCATATGTCAATTTGTAGCACCCACATTTGCTCTCAGCTAATGTACAGGCCAGAATTGGAAAAAGAAAAAAGAGTCAATAAGTATTTCTGGAGGGCATCTAGAGATTTTCATTAAAAGGGAATTGAACCTTGTGGAGAATAAGTAAAAATTAAGGCAATTTATAGTGATAGGCAAACACTGTGCTGTGTATAATTTTCTTTTGATTATGGTGGCTCTTTGACAGTAAGAATGTCAAATTTACTTATTTAAATTAAATAAATTACACAGATACTTTCAAAATATAAATCCTATAGTGAGTAGCCAGTAGGAGTAGGTAAATATCAAAAGTTGTCTTCTTGGTGTTTTACAGTTTTCATGTATCTTTCTCCTACCCACATAATTCTCATAATTTTTTTGAGATTGTGATCTAAAATTGCAAAATAGTAAAACTGAGCCATATGTTTAGCTTTCTTCCATTTTGGAGGGAGATAATTTCTATTTATTCAAAGTCCAGTTCTATACAAGATAACTAATAACCAAACTTCAACAGGAATGAGGCCCTTGTCTTCATGAAATTTATCAGAAATACTCATCACATAGGAAATTTGAGAGATTTCTGATCAAAGCCTGTTTAGCTCTATTACTGTCCTTCTACTTCCTAAAAAAGTTTATTATGTACTAGCAAGTTTGTAAGGGATACTGTAATGTAGAGCACAGTGGTCTTTATTCACTTATTTCTTTGACATCTCTTCTTCCTTTGCAGTTACAGTATACAAGTTATAAGCATATTGTCATCAGTGTGACAATTAGCCTTGAGAAAGCAGCTCTTCAGTAGACAATGACCTGGGGACACTGGAAAGCTTTTTCAGTAACAATACACCAGCCTTCAGAAGGTATTCTGAGACATCAAACTGTTTTAAAGCAGGCAGCTAAGGACTGAGGGCACCTATCACAAAGTCCCTTGGCTAAGAAACTTGCTTATCTACCTCTGTTTTTTGATGCTGCAATCAGATTGAAGATTCTAGTGTGGAAGACAGCCTGCCTGCTGTCTAGAATGACTTAGTAGTGCTGTTTGAAGATAAATACTTAACCAAGTAAAACTTCACTGCAGTGCTGTGTTTAAGATATCTATCTACTGCTCACTCACTTGCATCAGAGTAATCATTTTAACAGCGGTTTTAATTCAATTTATCTTGTTATATATGGAGATTTAATTGAACAAATTACTTCAAAGGAATGCCTGAAATTGCTAATATTAACACTTCTATCATCTTTTTTTTCTTTTGAACACTGTCAGCTCTGTCTAGTCATTTCACATATTGGTCCATGATTGCTTTCACACTTCATAATTCTGCACATAACTCTCTTTGACATCAAGGACAAAGAGTGTACCAGGTTGATCTTAAGAAAGGCAAAATGGAAGAAAAGCCCGTATGTTTACTACAAACATCACTGGTATGAAATATTAGTCATTATGAAGATTTTGAAACTAATATTCCTCCATTTCTAATCATGAACATCACAATGAAGGGTGATATCGTGGAAGCATTGCAATTTCCAGCAGATCAAGAAATATTTGCAGAGACTGCGAGCTTCAGAACAACCACATGTAACTTCAGTGTCATTTCCAGTCATACACAGTCCTTTTCAAAAACAGCTGTAAATATCACAAACAACTCCATGGTCTTTCTCTGTTTTTCCAGACAATGAACTGGAAGTTGCCATTAGCCAGCATTATTAAAATGGGCTTTGACATTTTGGAGGAATAATGTTCTTCAGTAATATATCTCAACTATTATAATGTTATCTCTAAAGTTCTACTACTGCCACTCTTTGGGCTCCTAAGTAAGGTTTTCAGACACTAACCTCGAAATTATCATAGAAACTCAGAGCCCACATTCAGCAGTAACATATATACTACTGGTATGCTTTTTTTTTTCCCTTCAGTTGGAGCTACTAATTGCTATGAAAGCATTTCTTCATGAATAACATATTTTTATGTGAATATTTTGAATAACCCATATCCTCTACATTTCTTCTCTGAATCTTATCCCCGGTGGTACTGGTTTCAATGCTTACACCGAGGAAGAGTTGCTTATTTTACTGCTTATTAATGAGGGATTGATTTAGCTTTTGAAAAACAATTTGCATTTTTCAAGAAACATAATAAAAAAAAACATTCTAACTTAGGAAAAAGGCTGACCTCTCGATGTTTCAACCACACTGCCTCCAACAACTTACCCAGAATAACTGCAGTCAGTGGAGGATATTGAAATGCAAAGTTTCTTCCATGTCTTCATTAAGTTCATACGATGTTTGTCTATGAAGATCACAGTCTTTTTGGAAAAGCACTTAAGATGAAAGCATACTGTATGCTTGATTTGCTCAGTCCTTGTATCTAATTTTATTTGTGAATGACTTTTGAAAAAGCTTTCCATACAAGAAGAAATATAATTGATTTTAAATTTGTTTCCACTAACTTTCTTTGCTATGTATTTTCCATAAATCTAATAACTTCATTTTTTTAAAGAGTCAGTAAACTTTCTTAAGGAGAATATAACCTACCTACTGTTACATATTTGACCTAGAGACAAACACTGCACAACTCATGAGAGTGAATGCATCTATTCTACTACTTATCAATTTAGGAGCTGTCATACAATATCAAAAGCATATTTTTGAAAGCAGCTTTATGACAACAGTAAAACCATTCTGCAGTTACAGGGAACTGAGCAAAACCACAGAAAGCACAGTTACCCATGTGAGTGCAATGCATCATCATCTATAGATAAAGTCTCTGCAACCCACAACCTACAGAAGTGTACAAATCTATTCTGCTACTTATCACTGAAGCAGCTGTCATACAATATTAAAAGTACTAGTACTGAAAATACTTTAATAATAACAATAGAACCGCTCAGCAGTTGAAGGCAATGGCAAAACTGCAGAAGCATACTGTTACTTAAGTGAGCGCAGTGCATCAGGAAATAAATGTAAGCCCATACTTTATTATATTTTACTCTCAAAACATTATTTTCAGAAATAATGTCTTTCTGTACTATCATTAAAGATATAGTTTGTATTAAAATTATGAAGAAAGCAGAGTATTACTCATGACAGTTATTAAAAGACTACAATGAAAAAAATGAGATTTTGCTATTGATTTACATAAATTGCACTTGAAGTTTTCAAATTAAATATGGATGTGGTTCACAACATTCAGAAACATGATAAACCAGTTCAAGAAAGAAGTCGGGTTAGCTTCAAGCTTTTGGTAGGGAGTTAGGTAGGGACCAACTCTGATGCTCAGATCTCTACCAAAGCTGCAGTGAACTTCAGAGGGTTCAGCATCCTGCGTGTACTACAGCACACTGTTGCTGTTGCTGAATCTGGGATGATTTATAGATAGATGTAGGACGTGTTTCACATGCCACAAGTATGTAAAACAACTCATTTGTATGAAACATGCAAAAAGATTTAAATGGGACCTCTTAGAGGGGGTGGGGAGAAGCTATCCCAAATCAGACAAAAACATGTTCTTTTAACAAATGTTTTCATGAAGCTGCCACTAACTTTCTCACTAACTTCCCAGAAAGCATACAGGTTATCATGAGTACACTTATAAAATTCCCTTTTCCCTAACATTTTACTTAAAAGCATCTATGACAGTTTTATGATGCATATACCTTTCACTATGCATGAAATTTTCACTATATAAAATTTTGTTCAACTGCCCAGTAAAAAGTTATAAGTCTACTATTTTCTGTTGTGAACAAGTCTTCAATTCCTGAGTTTAAGAAATACTTTGGGAATAAACCTGCACTGTTCCTGAACTACAAGCAAATGAATTCTTAAGTCTGTGCTATTTACCTAAAGCTCACTTTCATACATTATTGTTTATATCTATTACTTTATATCTATTGCTTGATTTTCATGTAACATGTCTTTTTTTCTCACTTACACCATTTGTACATCAGAGAGAAATGGGACATACACATCTTCCTGCGATTTCATTTAGCTGGGGTGCTGGAAAGCAGTACTGCGCTAGGGAAGAAGAAACTTAAAGATTGCATGCACATGCAGACAGACAGGCTTCTGACTATCGAGGCAGACAAAATAGGCAGCTGCATGATCAACCTCTTTCTTACAGAAATCTTGCAACCACTAACAGGCAGCTTCACTATATTCCTAATTGGCTTCCCATTACCACTTCCCCAGACATAAAAACAAATATAGATAATAATCAAGTGCTGAATATTACCAAGGAACTAAACCACGTGTGACAATCAGACTCGAGAACACAGGGAGACTTGGCAGCCTACCTAGACAGAAAATACTGCCTGTTTTGTGGAATCTCTGCCACCTTTAATGCTGTAGATAACTCTTATCACAGCATTTCTCAGGTTGATTGACATTTCTACTTACAGTGGAACAAAATAAAAGCTTAAGTTAATGCATTAAAAAGGAATCTGATGTCATTTCAACTCAATGTAATGCACTCCAGTAGATATACCACTTCTCTATAAAAATGCACTTGATAACACATTTTTGTGAGTACCTTCAGGGTTTCTAGATTCTGTAATTAAAACTTGGTAGTTTTAATTACACAGCAATATAGAGAAACATTTACATAGACTTCCTTACTAAGAGTCACTTGAAGAAAAGAGTGCACTTCTCAAAAGTATAATATGAACAGTATTACTTTAGATCATTTCATGGGAGCAAGTTTTGCTTGTATTCTCACTCCTTAACACAAGAAACTGTAATGTCTTAGTCAACAGAGCTCTCGTTTTCACAGGCACAAGTATATACATCATACTTAAATTCTAGCTTACAGGAAGATTTGAAAATATGTATTTTTTTCAATAATTGAGGCAGAACATTTCAGTCTGAAACCTGATAAAACACTGGGATGTAATGAATAACAGTACATTATCAACTTTGCTGCAATTATATAAAGTACACTAAAGATAATGTAAATTTTTTTTTTCTTACTGCTTTATACACAAACTATACTTCTAAGAAGGGAGGAGGTGACCTGAGATAAAGCATCAAGCAATAAAACTTGCACCCAGTTGCCCCGAGTGAATCTTAAAGATGCTTATTCTGAATCTGAGCATCACAGTTCTTCCTCCTGAAGACCATTATCACATTTTAACAGTAGATTCAAAATGCAACAGGTTTTGAACACTACAAAATAGCTGTCCTGAATTTACAACAATCCCAGTTCAGATGCTTGCATGAATAGATTACAAAAAAAATTTAAGGCAACACTGCTAGCATTCTGAAACATCCTTTGACACCAAGTGATTTAAAATCGCAGAGTTACAGCAGGAACCAGACACTGATTTTACTGCATTTATCCCTGCTGGACACCTTAGCAGTGCGCAGGATGTCGGGTTATTTTTCCTGCAAGAGAAAATTCCCACAGCCGTAAGATGGACAGTGCGGCCCCAGAGTGCCCGTGGGGCTGGGGGTGACCCAGGTAGCACCGCACGCCCCACTCACAGGTACCCACGAGAGCAGAACTAGAACAGAAAAACGACAAGCCACCAAAAAGCGCTCCCTTACCTTCTAAACCTGCTTCAATCAGCCCAAACTGTTCCAACACTTTCACAAAAAGCACAATCACGATCAAAACTGCTATCATTTCAAGCCCTTCCAAGTTCATCGTGAGTTAGGTCATGGTCTGAGCACAGCCACTGAGGAAAGTGCTCTCCCGCCCGGCTTTCCCGGCGAAGCCATCGCTCTAGGCGGGGGCAGGGGGGAGCGGGGCGGACATCCTGGCCGCGGCCCGCCGGGCGCAGCCCCGCTCCCGGGCTGAGCGGAGGGGAGCGGAGGACCCGGCCGCCCCGAGGGCCCCCGGGCAAGGAAGAACAAGGCAAAGGACCACCTGGGGCCGGCGAGCCGCCGGCGTGGCCGCGCGGCTGCTGGCAGCGTCGGTGTGGGTAGCACGTCGCCTAGGAGACGCGGGGACCGGGCCTCGCATTGGACGGAGAGGGACAGAAAAGAGCTGGCAGCAAAAAGAGGGAAGAAGCCGGGGGGGACGCGGGGATGGGGCACGGCCCCCTGAGCGTGCCGGGGTGCGACGTGCCAACTTTCTGCGAGTTTCTCCGAGGGAAGGGAAAAAAAGGAGAGGTGCAGCATGTGGCAGGCAACGCACGAGATGTTATGCAGCACAGTGCGTTACGAATCGCTTCTCATAATTAACAACAGCAAACAACAACTTCTTTCGTTTTCCTGCCTCATTAAGCGCTATTTAGTGCTGAGGCTGACCTTGGAAAACAAACATTTGAAAGAACAGATTGAGGGGAAGAGGGAAAAGTAGACACGTTAGTTGTTACGGTCTCTCACTTCAGTAGTATGTGCTAAATGGAGTGTTTTCCCAGAGAATCAGCACAAATACAGGCAGTGGACTACCAGGTATCTCCCACCTGCTGCCCTCCTGCAGAGCTCTGCAGCTCTGCCTCATGCAGCATTAAGTGCCAAGCATGGCTAAGGCAACACTATTTAAATCCTTAGTAATTTAGCATCTAAGGAGGAATTTGCATTACAAAAACAGCAACTCTATTACAACAAAAATGAGCAAGGAACAACTGCAATAAATTTAATCCTCTTTGGTAGGATATTGTCCCTCACATGGCTGGAAGCCATTATTGTCCATTTCTTTCTTTGGATTATGTTCAGAAAACATCTTTGTGTCACGTAAGAACTGGCAGCAGCTTCTAAATCCCCCAGGTACACTAGCATTGTGATGTGGGTTATCATTACTGAAAACAGTGAAAAGAAGCGAGAATAAGAGGAGTGATAAAATGAATAATAAAATAGAATAATAAATAGAAAGAAAAATAACAGCAACAAAAATTTTTCTACTGTGAATAGGTAAACCCATCCGGATCAATGTTTGCATGTCACTATCACATGCTTTTTTTCCCCTCAAGATTGAACTCCTTGAAACTGTTTAATATTTCTGTTAGAAAACCTAGGGTTTAAATGCTCCATCCTAACCATACTGAAATACATCATTGCTGGCTCTGCATAAGACGTAGTGCAAATCTTTAAGATTGCATTCACTTTTCTTCTGCAGGCCATTGTTCCTTGGCGAGCTGCTTTTAAGTGCTGCAAACTTTTTCCTCACATTCTTCTTTTCTCTCATTTAATCTTTCTTTCAAACAAGCTGAAAATCTGCTAAGATGCATTATCAACGGCATTAATGACTGTAGCTCCTGCTCTGGTGTCCCTGCTGGAGCAGGGATGGGACCACATGGGCCCAGAACTCCTGCCAGCCTCAACTATTCTGTGATTCTGTGATTCTCTTTCTCATGTGCTGTGAACTTTTCTCTTTTTGACAGATATAGAGATAATATAATACACAAATAAAGATTCTTTCCTTTATTAGCTCATTACTTTTTAATAAAATCTTTTGAAACCTTACAAAAGGTATTTCTCTTGCTGTCTCCTATTCAAAAAAACATTTAATATGCAATCTTAACTTTGTCATGAGAGTAAATATATGGAATTGAAATCAATGGTCATATTTCAAGCTAGGGGCATATCTAAATGATCACTTCTTATCTTGTGATGCAGCTTTACACTACAATACAGTGAATTTTTTTTTTTTTACATTATTATGACTAAGATCTTAGGTACCATGAATCATATTGCTATTGCTTAATATTGTATATAATGAAATCTTAATGTTAAAAAAAAAACAGTCAGTTTGGATTGAAAATTGATGAGTGGGTCTACAAAGAGAGTTCCCAAGAATGCTTATCTTTCTTCCTTACATTTCCTCTTCTTGTGTACTCACATTCTCTGGGTTGTCATTAAGCCACTGTCCATTTTTTGTCATGGCTCCAAGTGAGGATGATTACTATCCTCTGTCATTCCTTACCACCTAATGAAACAGTTTATGGGAGCCTGCTCTACATTGCTTAAAATCACTTGGATTTCCTTAAGAAGTTCAGATAAATGAACTGAGCTAACCTTCATGACTTGGCCTAAAGCAAACCTGGATGTATTTACAAACTATTATGCTAACAGATTTGGGGGAAGGCTATCATTGGTAGGACAGCAGATAGCAGGAGATGCTAATGTCTCTTCCACTGGTAGAACTAGATGAAGAAGTTGTCTGTGCAAAGCAAGAGAAAACTCAAATGGGAGTCCAGTCCAGAAGGCTCAGAGCGCCAGTGGAAGTCCAATGCAATATGGAAAACTGAAAACAGAATTTCTAACAGAAGCTAGAGTTTCTTGATTTTGACTGAGAAAAATCTAAATAGTAGTTTTAAGCATGCATATGACGAAGATACAAATAATGATCTAAATCCATAGGATCATTTCAAAAGCAATGTCCCTGCAACTTATTACAAAGAAAAAATAATATTTTTTTCTATCTTTAATAAGAACAGCTTTGAACAAGTACTTATAACTTATTGTTAATATACTTTGAATATGTATATCTACAAGAGTAGCTATTCAAAAATAATATATATTTATCTTTAAAATGGGTAAAATTCTTCCTAAATAAGGAAATGGGCCAGAAAATCTCAATGGATCATAATTTACACAAATAAATTATTATGTCTGCTGCTAGTCTTTTGTCCCTGTAACTCATTTGTTTACTTTTTTCACTCTCTGGAATTTACTACTAGCATAAGAAAAAGAGAATAAAACAAAACATAAATGTAAAGAACATATATATATATATAACAAGTATATATTTTAGTTCATCACATCATTGAACAAAACAAACAAAGTGATTAGTTTGAATCTTTTGAATGTAACCTTCTTTCTTGATAAATATTTAATGAATCAAAAAAAAACAAAACAAAACAAAACAAAACAAAATGCAGTGATGTATTCGGCTATTATAAACATTAAATCTTGTAATGGCCCACACCTTGCAGCTTTCCTCTGGGCAGTACACCAGTATGGCTTGCCTTCAAAAGACAGAATAATGATATGTATTGTGATGCCCCGAACAAGAATTTTAGTCCCATATTAGCAGGCAGCAATAACTTTATGGGCTGGCACAGATCATATATCTCACCCAAAGAGTCTCCAGTCTTGGACAGGGGGCAAGACGTAGTCATGAAGCAGAAGTTTTGGCTCTTCCCACTCTGCTTTGCATTTAAATAGCAACACATACAGCTCATGTTTTTACAGAAGTGACTAAACAGAAGAAGTTATGTACTGCAATATTCATAAATAGGCTTTTCAAAAATTCATTGACATAAGACATCCTTACCAACCAGTTGTGTTCTGGACCTAATTCAAAAGTATACCTGAGTTCTGAATACTATCCTAACACCACTGCTCAGAAGTTTCGATTTGCTGTAGAAAGTCAGAAGCCGCATACAAACTGACAAGATGTTACTAATTCTAAACAGTCTTCTGAATATTCTTTGAGTATTTGTTAGTCCTTAAAATTGAATTACATTTCTAGTCCATCCCTTGAAAATTTGGCTTCCTGAATCTGTTAGTGTGCATTTCTGGAAGCTGATGCAGACATCATTACTGTGGCCATGAATTACATGTCATTAGAAGACAGAAATTTTTTCATAACGTGAAAAAATGTCATTCAGATAACTCCATTTTGACTGTAAATCCTTAAACCTCATTAAAAAGTAAAAGCCATGAAAAAGTTCAATGTCATAAAAATGTCAGACAACAATATTTTCAAAACTCTTTCTGGAAACTGAAGCTGAAAACTGTTTGACTGTTTGAAATTCACAGATGAAGCTCAACTGCTCTCATGATCTGTTTGTGCTACTTATTTATTAGCAAGAATTTTTCTTGAGAGAATATAGAGATCATTTTCAAAACTACAGAGGAAATCTTTTCAAAAAGAATTTCCAGAGTCATTTGTAAATCTCCTGTGCATCATCAGTAATGAAGCAGCAATTCTTTTATTTCAAATTTTGAGACAGTCAGTGTATCAAGGGATGATGTTTCATATTTGCTTTAATTTTCTCCAAGTGACAGACGGCCTCAATACATTCATGTCCAATGCTTCGCAACTGTAAGATGCCAAAGGTGCTACCAGGTGCCCAGCAGCTTTTTTTCACCGTGCTTCTTTAGGCCTCCTAGCAGAGTATGACCCACCTCTCCATTATAACCAGCATCAATCAAGAGGCTGTATTAATTCACCAAAGTGTTAAGTGTCTGAGTTTGTGAGACATTTCATTAATTTTTTTTTTCTAGCTATGTCAGTCCTGTAGACACTCAACCTGGCTGTTTCTTATTTATTTCTCCCCTTATGTTCTCCAATCAGGGATATATATAATGCCAGCAGTGCAATAGCTCTAAGAATCAGATGCTTTCTTTGTAACCTACTGCAGGAAACCTGCCTTAACTACTGCTACAAATGCTATCATTCTGGCTTGTCACTCCAACCAACTCAGCTGTCCCTTTACATTCATCTAGTGGATCCATTTCATAAGATATACAGTATTTGCCATCACCTTCAACACCAGTCTTACCATACTACTGCCATACTTCTGAATTTCAGAAAATATTGAGCTTTTAACTCCCTCAGTCAAGGCATCTTACTTAACCATAAAGTAAGCTTTATTCATAAGAAATGTTACTGGCTCTAATACAGCCTTTTAATATTCTGAAATACCATTACATCTGTTCTCCCTCAAATTCTTCCTTAAACTAGAGTAATGGAAGTCCACAATGTCCTGCCAAAACCTCACAAGGCAGAGTGATGTGACCATCACAAAACATCCTATTCATAATTGTGTTTGTTTGTTCTTCTATCTCTGCCACTTCTGAGGTCCTACTTTATTCTTAAATGTTTGGTCCCTTAGGAATAACAGATTTAAATGAAAACTGCACAAATTGCACAAGAACATTTCCCTAGCATATCTGGACCTCACTGTAGATCACCATTTTTTGTCTTCCAGAACAGCTTTCTCAATACAACTCTGGGATATCTTTTTTTTCATTCATTCATAGTGTGCAGTGACCTTAGAAAGAATTTTTACAATGATAGCAGAGAAACAACAAAACCATAGAAACTGTTACCTACTCACATTTTCCGTGGAATTATTTAGCTCTGCAAAATAGAGAGCCTCACATTATACTGGAAAAGCATTTACACACTACATTCAGTTGTTGTGTTTGTAAAACCACGCACCATAAACTAAGGAAATATCCTGGTAATAAGATAGTCTTGCTAACAAAACTTACTGAAATTATACTAAGTCTTCCTAAAAACACAACTATGCCAAGTACAGCTGTTCAAACTCTTGTCCAAAATTATAATCCGTTAAGAAACTATACTTGAAGACTACAATAAAAAAAAAAAAAAAAAAAAAAACAGCTGTAAGTCTGTCTATTTAATCACTTTCTATAATTTCTAGCACGAGAGGCAGATGTATAGTTCCAATGGTATACAGCATATGGATGGATTTTTAAATCCATAACCTGGATCGAAGGTAGAAATTTTTTTATGATATACTAAAATTTTCATGCAGATAACAAAGGGAGAAAATACATCGCTAATAATTAGAAATATAGTCGGGTTTTTTGCTATATTATTTTTCTGCATGTTATTGGAAATCTATCAAGCTTCCCGTGGGCTTTAGCTGTGATCACTGTGTTAAGTGAACTTTATCATAAATATGTTTAGAAAACTTCTTTACAGTCTCAAAATGAAAGACTGACAGAAGGGTTCCTTCAGTTCAGCTGATGTAGCATGTGGATGTTCGCCAGACTTTTCCTCCTAATCCCTTGTTGGTTCATTAGTAGCTTGCTGCAGACAACAAAGGACTTTTGTGCCAATCAACAGTAAAAAGTCACAGGAAAGCCTAGCTCATACACTTATAGAAAACAACTTGAGAGACTGCAACAAGGAAGAACCTTTCAAACTTTTTCCTAAAATAATAAAATAAAATAAAATAAAAACAAACAACAACAACACAAAACAAAGCAGAACCAAGAAGCCAGAGAAATAGGAACATCTACTGAATCTTACAGCCTGACCTAAGCATCAGTAACCTGTTAGAGTATACTCCTAGTTCAAATGGTGAGCTCCTACTTTTCCCAGAAGTTATTATTAAGGCAAATAAAAGCAAAAAAAGTGACAAGTTGAATGTCTTGTTTTTCAGGCTGGTTATATAAAGCTAACCAACATTCGTATAAAAATAAGTAAGCTGACATTGTTTCCAAGTCTGCCCAATTAACCTACTTGGAGCAATGTGAAGGAGCCCAACAAGTTTCTTCATGTCTTGACAATGCCTTTTTTTTCCTTTGTTCCTACAGACCTTTACCACATAAGGTCCCAATGCATACAAATCCATGTGCCTAAGCAAAGCTCCTACATTCACCTAAAGGAGTTTTGTGTGATGCTATCATCTTACTAGAGAAACTCACTGATGTGTGGGCTGGGCTTTCTAAAGAATCAAGGATTGTACCATTTTTCACGAGCTGAAGAAACACAGATAACTGGTCACGTATTCAGTCGTAAGTCTTCTCTCTCCTATGTGGATACACAGTGTATACACATAAAATACACAAGAAACTGAGACTTGTTTATATATATATTTTTAAAACATGTCTAAGGAGTGTTGCTCTTTCATTTTAATAACTTATAAAAGTTCTAAGAGAGGCCAGATATTTACTTTGTTTTTTTATTCACTGGCAATATATGATAAAGAGAGTTCAAAATATTCCAAGGAGTTCAGAAATATGAAATATGACATTTAATGTACCTCAGTTGTCAAAATAAAAAACAAATGTGATTCCTGAAAACCTTTGCTACTGTTCAGTATTTGTTTATTTGTGTTTCTTATTGCTTGCTCTGAATATCTGATCAGTTGTTTGATTGCTGTTCAATCCCTATATTCTCTTCCGTCATGAAAATTACAGCAGTATCCATGCAAATTCTTTATTTCATTATGGATAAACTAGATGAATAGGCAGCCATAGCAATGGTTTGTGCTTATCTTACACCTCCCAGCCTCCCAGAAACAGAAGCAGTTTTAGGAATTTTCCCATGATTATACTTTAAAAACCCTACAAGCTATAAAGCAGTGATTTTGTGACACCTGTAGTTTTGTTATCTGCCTGTCGTGGCCTGTGGGCTTGACTATTTCCATGCTTGCTGTCTTTACTGCAATTTTATTTCTGAAGAAATATTTCATTGGTTGCAGCATTTTTCACTTCAGTATAATTTTTCATCTTCTCAGGTTGTTTTATGGCTTTACTATATCTCCTGTTCACACTGTCAATCATAAATGGCATCAGTCAGTCTGCAGCTTCTGCTTTTTGATGCTGTTCACAGTGTTCTCCTTTGTCCTCCTTTGTCCTAGGTGCTAATCATTTCAAATATGTACATTAAAGTAAAAGGTGAAAGTTTGCCTTTGCTTTTTCAGGTTCTGTTCTAAACTGTTACTGCAGATTATTCTTTTGAGTACACTGCATAACTCAGAATCGTTATTTTTCTGTTAAATTATCCAGATTACCTGTAAATCTTTCTGCAACCAAATACATCTCTGATGATGCATTGAATACTGTGACATTGAGAGTTTTGCTTTTTTACTTTACACATTTATAGTATCATTCTAGATCTTACAGGTACTAGCCCACTTTACGTACAAATTAGGCTAATGCTTTCAACATTTGAATAATCCTACTAACGAACAACTTAGTTAATGGTGATAAAGCTTTCCTTCCATTACTTCCTGTGAAAGGCACGATCTTATCACTCCCACATTCAGAGCTCAGATCAGAAATCACTGTTCTGGATCATTTAAGTTTCTCACTTACAACTGTTCGCTATCAAAAAATCACTGGCCAGATTTCTATAGCTTCATACCTGCACTCTCTAAACTGGCCAGGGATTGTTTTCAAATTGCAAGCTCAAATCTGCTCCTGTTGCAGATGAGCAACATTTTGACAGTGTAGTTGTATGCCAAATTATATTGATCTCAGACCAATTCAGACACGTTAACAGTCTCTTCATTCTGGAATCTCACCATCAAAGTGCCAAAGAATAGATGGATCAGACATACCAGTACGTTAAGACAAAGTATCCTCTTGGCAGTTATTGATTGCAGAAACACATCTGCAATTCTCAGTAAATAATATATCAGTATGAACTGCATGTGATCTTCTATCCGTTCAATATTATCACTGTTTTCTACTATCTCCACTCTATTGCTGCATATACCATCTTCAATATCCTGCAATGATACCTTCTTTGCTTTAGTGGCTTTTCACCACTATCTTTTTTATAATTCTGTTATTTCAGTATAGGGTGGTTCTTCCTCTTTTCAAAAAGATATAATATGCTGGCTTGGACTACATGGAGAACTGAACTTCTAAAGCATGCTTTTTTTTACAGATGCATTTACTTCATGTCCTTGCTACTTGGTCTTACAACATGTTAATTAACTAAGTCACACAGGAAGTGAACATAGGATCAAGTGCTACAAAAGAAAGTCTGGAACATAGCTTGCTTATTAAAAAACTTAACTAAACTGCTAGTCTCTGTAAAAATATTGAACTGCTTTTCTTTAATAAATGCAGAGGGGAATACCAAAAAATGATTTGATATAATATTCAGGGAATATCTAGAATGTTTTACAGCTTGGTTAGAGTGCCTGTAACTGGTAATTTGTAAATAGATGTTATAAAAGTCTGTGCATTTCAGGACTATGATGATATGATCCTAAGCTTAAATATTTATGTGCCAGCTCTGAAAATATTACATTAGTGACATCAGAATAAAGCTGATCCATTAATTAGTGAGTTTAGCAGTTGCTCAGGAGCAGCTCTGAAATGTCATCAATATTAGATATTTCATAGCTTCACATGTAAAATAAGAAAAAATAAAATAAATATCAAATGGATTGTAAGAGAACCAAACATGGTATATTACTACCTGGTATTAAGTAAGTGTGAGAGCTGGGATATTCCTGTAATCAAAAAAGTGCTACACACAGGGCAACTCAGCAGACTGCATTGGGTTTTTTTCCCTCTCACATGGGCACAATTTTCAGAGATACAGAATAAATTCAGAAGACATTTTGAAAAACTGCACAATTTAGAGGGAGTCATTCCTCATTCTGATGACTTACATCATTGGAACTGGTTCTGTTCATGAAGCTTTGAAATCTTTCCTATTCCCAATTCACTACTTCATAGTGTTGCAAAAGCAATAGAAGTGTCAGGGTAAAAATTTAATGTAATAATTATCTGAAACCAGAGCAATATTTTAGTGATCATCAGAAATGATGCACATACCTCTGCTGAGAGTTACACAAACATAGACTTTACATTTCAGGTTTCAAATAGGATCACTGAAATGAATGAATCCTTGTAAAACACCACCTATACAAGATAACTATTAACAAATCAAAAACATTCCTACTAGAAAGAAGACTTAAAATAAAGCTTGCAAAAAACAGCTACTTAATAAAGATATTTTATAGGTAATTCTGCAGACTCAGAATTTTAAAGATCCACAACTTTAAACAATTTCATGAATCCACCTCATCCAGTCTCCTGCATTATACTCATATGACTCCTGAAAGATATTTTAAAAGAATTACAGCCCCTTCAAGGTACTCCAGCACTTTTTTACTCTCTAGCAGTTCCCGTCCCAGTAGTTGCCCTAAATTCGCCATTCTCTCCTACTGCTGTATGAACTCATTTCTTCTCATATAATCGTGCAGCTCTGTAAATCAGACAAGCAGATTTCCCTCTAGAAAAAAAAATATTTGAAGCAATAATATAATATCTGTAAGTCCTTTCATATACATCTCATATAAATTTCTTACTTATGACCATAGTAACATAGAATCGTTAGAGCTGGAAGGGACCTTTAAAGGTCATCTAGTGCAACTCTCCTGCAATGAACAGGGACATGTACAGCTACATCAGGTTGCCCAAGGCTTGATCCAGCCTCACCTTGAAAGTCTCCAGGGATGGAGTATCAACCACATCTCTGGGCAACCTAAAACTAGATATTAGGAAAAAGTGATCCTCTGGGGGATTTTTTTTAATAAGAAAATTGAACATCTGAAATGTTTGAGTTTTTTCTTAAAAACAGTTTTTCAAAAAAGGAAAAAAGAAAAAAAATTGGAAAACACATTTTTCCATACTCATTGATGTAGAAATTTTAGAGCAATCCAGAACAAATCCTAAATTATTTCACATACTGTGGAAAACATAATTCATATTAAAACTGACTAATTTTAAGTTGTACTTTTTCCTCTATTTTTCTGCTTTTAGGCCAAAAGCTTCTCTAGGCATTGACTGTGTTGTTGTATACATTCAGAAAATCATTTCAGCTATATCGTAATCTAAATAGAAAGACAGTAAAATAAAGGAAGTTACCCAGGCTTTCTTTTTAAGTGGGACACAAGTGAATTGAGAAGTCTGATGGGAACATGCTTTCTATTTCACTTGGAAACTTCTGAGTACCACTGCTTCCACAGGCTCATTTGAATTCTCAGACTGAGATCAGCAAAATTACACTAGGTGTATGGTGCTCAGCAGAGTTCAGAGTGCGTCCCTGACTCTTACGAGTATGTACTGTGACCATGTGCACTGAAAAGAAGAAAAAGCACATACAAAAAGCATTTATTTTTTGCCCATTGCACTGGAAAAGAAAGTCCTACCAGAAATCTTGCAAATACAAAGAGTTTGCATTTTGAGCTCTGTATTAGCAGAAAGATAAATGAAGTTAAGGGTCATCATGGAGTTCCTGACTTGCAAAAACAATTCCATACCACATACACATTATTCACTCAAGAAATCTAATATCTGCTATATGAAATCAATTTAGTATTGATATGGCACTTCTGGGTAGACAAACCACTTAATCTGTTATGTATCAGATATCTGTTATGCATCTAAACCAGGACCTAAATAAGGAAATTTTTATCAGAAATAAATATTTCTGACCTGATGAAATCTTTTCAGCACTGTACTATCCAGTATTCGAGCAGAGAAACTGCTTTGTGTTGAGGGAGCTTCTGCCAAATTCTCAACATATAAATTATTTTGCTCCTGAACATGTTGCTCTCTGGGCAGAGATGGGCTTTAAATAACTATCTCACGGCATGTTAACAGTTGATGTGGCTGGATTTCAATTCCATGTAATTTACTGAACACCAGAGAGTTTTATTACAAGGTTCAGGATAAATTAAATGAAAATTAAGTACAGATGAAGCACGGATCATAGAAAAGCAGAATTCAAAGAAATACAGGAAAGAAAAAGTAGCATCTGTTACAGCATCCAAAAAGACGGCATCTGTTTTCAGGAAATAAAATGCTTTCACTGAGGTTGAAACTTGTCATGTTAGTCAGGGAAAAGGATGCCCCAAGTAAGTGGACTAAGAATCATCTAGAAACACTGTAACCTCTGGTATGTAAACCCAATCCCATTTTGGGTGCTGAGAAAGCACTACAAGAGATTGTCAGGGGAATAGTATGTGTGAGATAATGTCTCTCATTCATTTCACAGTGGAAAGTGCCAAACAAACAAACAAAAACAAATTAAAATCCTATGCACTGTGTGACACAACCTGCAAGCAAGAAGACTGTTTTGATAAACTGCAGGGCTCAAAGGTACTGGACATAATTACAAATACGAACTATCCATTTATAATATATGGTCATTTTCAAAAGTACAGCAAAGGTGCAAAATTTAGGAGTTTGAAATGATAAATGTTTTCTTTAGCACTGGAGTAAAGAGTAGCGTGCCCCATGTGGGGCACAGAATAAGAAAGATCATGGAATCACAGAACTGCAGGAGTTGGAAGGGACCTCTAGAGATCATCTAGTCCAAGCTCCCTGCTAAAACAGGTACCCTACACTAGGTCACACATGCAGGCATTCAGATGGGTCTTGAATATCTCCAGAGAAGCAGACTCCACAACCTCACTGGGAAACCTCTGGGTGCTCTGTCCTCACCATAAGCCTCACTATTAAGAAATTATTCTGCATGTTTATATGGAACCTCCTATGTTCAAGTTTTAGGCCACTGCTCCTGGTCCTATTGCTACACACCACTGAAAAGAGCCTGGCCTCATCCATTTGCCTCCTACCTCCCTTTAGATATCTATAAATATCAATGAGATCCTCCCTCAGTCTTCTTTTCCCCAGGCTGAGCAGACCCACGTTACTCAGCCTTTCCTCACACAGGAGAAGCTCCAGGCCCTTCATCATCTTTGTGGCCATTCACTGGACTCCTTCTAGGAGATCCCTGTCTTTTTTGAGCTGGGAAACCCGGAGCTGGACACAAAAGATGGCGATTGGGGAAGCAAAAGCCTGCAGAGCAAGGCTCCACTCTTTGAAATTAAGGGGGAACTCCTTGAAAGGAGATATTAACAATTGCTGTTCTATGCTTTTTATCTTCAGAACTATCTGGCTTTGTCGCATGCTGGTTCTGCTTTTGGGGCCCATATGGTCATATTAAACTTTTTTCTGTGGAGCATCCCTGCATTGGTGGGGCTTTAAGGGGGACTGCTCAGTTGTGTTACAGCTACTACTTGTAGTTATTAACTCATGCAGGGAATGGATCTTTGTCCTCTACTCCTATGGGCAGAACTGCTGACTATCATGGCTGTGGGTCATGGATCTATATGAAAGTCTCTTATCTGGAATTACCAGAAAAAAACAAAAGCAAAAAAAACCTTTGACTGACTAAAAGACAGTGCCTTGTTTACACTGGGCTATTTTAATGGGACAGAAAATGTCAAACAAACAGAACACATCACAAACAGAATTCAAGCTCGCTGCTTGCTTTAACACAGTGCTGAAGTGCCTTTCAATGCCTTTACATTTTCAAAAATAAAGGTACATGAATAGACATGTACCTCATCTTTTTAAGAGAAATGAGTCACAGCTCTCCAATCATATTTCTTTGCTCTCGTATTTTACATTTAGGATAAGACATTATTTGTACATGTTATTGCATCCTTATTAAAGTCCTGTGAACACAGTTAATCTCATTTCATATGATCAGATAGCAGCAATATTAACACGGTGAGAAATAACAGATTTCATTACTAATGTGTTGATTTTTTTTTTTGAAACAGATATTGTTTCATCTCAAGAGGAATACTGGCAAATAATACTTTTCTGAGTTGGATTCTCTGTAGCAAAAAATTCAATTTTTTGTACGTATTTACTTCACTAATCCATTCTTAGCATATTCTGGAAATTGGTTCATTCATCTCTCTATATATACTTACTTCAATACTGTAAGCAATATAGACCTTGATACCTTGATACCCATCCCAAAATCTGAGTATTCAGTCTGTCTGCTACACTATAAGATATCTTTAAAGTATCTATGACAGCACTCTAATTTTCTTGCTGTAATGTCTGTAATTGCTTTGAGTGTATTAGTCTGCTGTGAAAGGTTGAAAAAGGGAAGGTAGAGTACAGTTCTTGCTGTGCAGAAATGCAATTTGGAAAAGACAAACGGTGACTCTGTAAATAATAACTATGGAGTTAAGATTAAAGAGATTCCAAAACTCTTTGAAATTTATCATCTTAAAAGTGTATTCATAAGGAGTCTGAATCGTTATGGCTTAATCAACTGCTGAAGCTCACAAACTTCCTAAAATCAAACATACGAAAAATTGACTACATAGATTGATGATTGCGCATTTATTTCTACCTGCTATATTCTCTAGCACAATCTTAATTAATAATTTAACTTTTCTTTTTAATTCTTCCATTAATTCTTTTCACTCTGAAAGTGGTATCTGTTTACTCACTTTAACTCCTTTATGTCAAATAGAGGACAGGAAAAAAATAACAGGTTCTTAAGTTCCCAGTTCTCCATTGGACATTAAAAGTAATATTCTGGCTAAAATGGTACAAGATGCTATATAACATAGTGACTTCTGCAGCCATAAATAAACAAATGCACTGCTTAGCACTTCCTTAATTCCAACCTCTTCCTAATGTGATTTCAAACCTGATCCAAGCTTCCCAAGGAAAAACTTGAAGGAGCTGAATCCACTATCTGACTTATTACCCACCTCTTTCCTTATTTTGTACTGCATTAATGGGGCTACATAAAGAACTGGAGTTGACAAACTTCAGTTTTTTATATTCTGGGAAGGATAAACAGGCAATTTAATAACACAATCTCTTAGAAACTGCCAAATCCAAATCTTTTAAGTTTCTAGCTCTCTACTGATATTGAATGTTAAAAAGGAAAGATTAGGAGCATTTAGAAATAACAAAAAAAAGCTGATAAGCTTTTAAATTCATGCATGCAATCTACTGGTATGGTGAGTTTTAATTTGAATTGTACTAGCTGTTGAAATGCTTTATAGCAAAAACATAATACAAATCCCTAAAGTTTATATAATTAATTTAAAACAATGGATTTTGCCATATCCTAGAAGTGACCCATTGTTACACATACAGACAGTGAGACCAGTGAGCTAGGAAATGTCCCGCCAGCCATGTCTGCGATGCTACTGATCTACACAGATGCAGTAATTTCCATGACAGGAAGTAATTTCCATGACAAGACACTGAACTGCCATGTGATAATCACAGTGAGAACTTGCTGTCCAGAAGCTGACCTGAGCATGTATGGTCGTCGTTTATCCAGATGTTAGTGTGATTGGAGCAACAGTTAAATGGGCTACTAGGTGTATAGAAGGTTAGAACTAATTGCTGTATCCTTTTTTCCCCGCCCTCGCTAAAATTCCCAGATAATTAATGCCTTTCTACAAGACTGAGAGCTCCAAACAAGTCCCAGAGTTGTGAAACTCTGTTCAGACAAAGACATATCTCTTGTGCCATGTAAGAAACAGATTGTTTCAGATCTGAACAATCATTCCACTCAGAGAAAGATAGGACCATTCCAGCTTTATCTGGTAGTTATACACCAATTAAAATTACGGCATAGTTTGGCAAGACAAGCAGTAATAACCAGGTGTAAAACATTCAATTCAAAAGTGTATTTCCTGAAGGTCTAAATTATTAAAGTAGAGGAGACGTTTCTAGACTGAAAACTGAAAAGTTTTCAGACATTTCTGAAACTACTGAAAAGTTATGTGGATTTACTTCCCCAACACCTCCACAGGCATTTCTTTGAAAATCTCTAAAGATTTTGAGTTAGGGAGCAAGAGACTGCAGTATGGCAGAAGTTACTCCATTGCAGACAGACAGATCATGATGAATTCTTCTGTGTACTATCAGAGAGGTCTAAGGGAACGTGATTGAAAGTTTCACCTCTGCTATTTAGGTTATGGCCAACAGATGTCATGAGAAAAGGAAAATTCCTTTGGGACTTGGGCACTGAGAAAAGAAAAAAAAAATTTATTTGCTCCAGAAATGAGAGACTTTGAGTACTGTCATTTACTTACATGCTGTTTTTATCTGCAGTCTGAAGCTTATGGAATAAAAAAAATTGAAAGCAGAAAGCACTACTGAGAGCTGTGAGCCTACAGCCCTTACCAGGCTTCTCTGCTACTTGGTTGAGAAAATGGGAGGATACAAAGGAATAAGTCCCTGTTAATGTATCCACTCTTGGTATTAACGAGCAGGAAAGTGCATGGGATCAGTAGAAGCCATTATTCCCCAACATCCTCATCCCCTGCTATCTCCAAAGAAGAAAACAGCGTTGAGGTGTGGAAGAAATTAAGGAGCAGTTTGTGGAAGAAGCTAGGAGATGGTCACATTAAACAAGAAGGTATTTAAATTAAATATTGAATGTAGCTGAGGGAGAAAATCATACTGAAATGACAGAAGTGGAAATATTTCAGAAATAAAAAGATACCTGAACTGAAGGGTAGGTGAGAAATGGAGTTCTTTAAGACAAATAGAAACCAGCGGAGGAAATCTGAATAAGAGATTTCACTTCTCCTTATTATTTTCTTTAGTTTTTCTTTCCTTTTTCTTCACACTTAGAAGACCTTTCCCCTAAATTCTCATTGTATGTAAAAATATTAAAATTTAGCACTTATTTACATTTCAAGTTTGCATATATACTGGGTGTTTTTTTTTTGGTCTTGAAATCCTTAGCAGAGGTAACTGCATTCTCCTATTAGATTTTATGGAATATACATACCTACCTAAATCATGTCTGACAGCTTCAGTTAACGTGGGCAGGTGGATTTTACACTATGAAGTACACTTCATCCATAACAATTAAAGTGTATTGCATAAGTTATGTGACCAAGAGAGACAAAGGGAGTGTAAAGAGTTAAAGCTTCCATGGTAACCTGGGCAGTAGGATGCAATTGGCTCGCGCGGTCCCTGCTGTCATGTCTTGATTCCATGCCAACAAATCATGAACTGTCCATCATTTCACACATCTATTTTTAGAGCATCCTTAGCTGCTACCAATAAAATGATAAATGATACGTGCTGGTCAAAGAAAAGGCTGTTTCCATCTGAAAAGTAAGCTGGAGCTTCGGAGTACAACACCATGACAAAGGTGCTGATCTTCAGGAAAGACAGACCTGAGGCTTTGTTCAAATTGCTCTTTGCTCTTCTCTTGTTCCTAACTAAAGGCAAACAAAAATCTGTTCCAAATGTGACCAAATATGTTGTAACTATTTTGTGAATTGTTCCAAAGGGAAAGCACCTCTAAGTGCTCTCAAGTGAGAGGCATTTATATATTGCCTTATCTAAATTCAAGTACCTGCCCCTTTATGCATTAAATAGCAATGTGTGCAGGTACTTAAACACAAGGAATGGAAACATGGAGCCTTTAATAAAGTATTTCTCTGGGAAACATCTCTGTTCATATGGGACACCTAACACTCAAATTATGAACAAAAATTGCTTATGAGGTAGCATTCATTGCTATGTCTGCAGTCCTGCAACAGCAACAAAATAGAGTAGATATATAGAGACAAATAGGGCCATTTAGCGGGAGGAGAAACATGAAAATAATGTCTTGACTTATGTGGCCAAAACTAAACCAGCAGAAGTCACATCATATCGTGACAGGGAAACTCAGCTAGACTCACAGACCTACTTTTACATACAAACCCAACCAAGTAAATCTTTCAGTGATATATCCAAAGCTTTATCATTTTTAAGGATGGATTAGTTCAGGATACTATCAGCAAATAATTTTAAGCTTATTCTCATTAACATTATATTATTCAAAATAAGGAGAGAAAGACCTGTGGAGAGGGGACTGTAGATTATTAAAAATATAATCGGTCTCTAAACTACTGGAATTTCACTTTTACTTGGTAAGTTTTGTGATTTGGTTGTTTTTAATTAATTAATTAATTAATTAATTTAATAGAGCCAATTTCCTTTCAGTGTTTAAACATCTTTGTGTGTATATATCAATGCATTTATTGTAGCCAGGATAGCAAACTGCAGTTTTCAGACAGTTTTCCTGATAGGCAGAATACATTCTAAAAGATGAGAACAGTAACATCATTAGAATCCTTCTATTTCATTTGCTAATCTGTCTGTTTATGTGACAGCAGAGAGCTGTTTCTACCGGCCAGTACATTTCCCTTTCAATGTATTGTTCTTGCTTCAGAAGCAGAATAAACTTTTTTTTTAATAATGCTTTCTTTATAAATACCTGCTCAGAATAACCAAACAAACAAATAAATATTGTTATTATTTAGCTTTTACTTTACTCATTTTTATTTTTTTAAAGGATAGATGAAACTGCTGAACTGACTATATCTGAAGTATCAAGGAAAACTTCATTAAATTTACCCTGCTGTTTTTCTTCTACAAAAGAAGTGTTCCTCAACTACAAACAAGGTTAATTTTAGCATTAAGAACATTTTTTTTGTTTCCGTGCTACTGTGGATCACAGAAATTGGAGTTATACTAAAGATACTGTATAAGAATGGTTCTTTTTTTAAACTGAGGGATGGTGCATATATGTAATTACTAATAAAAATGATAATTACAAGCTAATTGTAAGTGTATTAATTCCTCCAAATCCAATGTTCTTTTAGTTTACGAGTAAAATTATGTCAAATTACTTTTCCCTCAGCCATCCCACATATTATTTTGGCACCAGCATGTATTAACTTTCAAAGCATTTTAAAAGGTTTAGATTTTTCTTTTCAGTCTTGGAACATCACCTGGTCCCTGAACTGACATAATGGTGTAGCAGCATAAGCATGCTGTTCATCAGTAGGATCAATAACTACAGAGGCACTTTCATCATACTTATAAGGCATCAGGTTTACACGTCACAGTCATCTCCTATGTCAACCCAGAGACATTTAAAGTGGTCATCTCCTAGGAAACACTGTTTCATGAAGAAAAAGAAATACAATATCGCTGTAACCCCTTGTTAGAGGATGTTGAATTGCACAGAATGAATGCTTTGATTGCACATCTCTCTTTGCAAATTGTTGGCTAGCTGTTCTCACGGTCAGTGTCAAAGCCATAAATAGAAAAAAGTGAAAGAAAGGAGGAAAGTGGAGAACAGAGAGCTGTCCAGCTACTCACAGGTATGGGAAGAGGGAACAGTCATCCTAATCTGCTCACCTCTATGCTCCCTCCTGCCATCAAGTCAGGTGACTCATAGAATCACAGCATGACTGAGGCTTGAAAGGGCTTCTGGATGTCACCTGGTCCCAACCCTGCTCCAGTAATGACACCGGAGCAGGGTGCCCAGGCCTACGTTCAGGCAGCTTCTGAAGATCTCCAAGGAGATCTCACAGCCTCTGGGCAGGCAGCCTGTGCCAGTGCTGTCACCCACACAGCACAGAAGTACTTCCTGCTGTGCTCCAGTTTGTGTCCAGAGGCACTACTGACAAGAACCTGACTCTGTACCCTCCCTTTCAGACACTGCTGAGATCTTCCTGAGCCTTTCTTCTCCAGGCTGAACAGTCCTAGCTCTCTCAGCCTCTCTCCACAGGAAGGTGCTCCAGTCTCACCATCGTATTGGTGGCCCTACACCAGACTGTCTGTTGCGTATCCATGTCTCTCTGGTACATGTATTTATAATTTTTGTTTTTTAATTATAAATGATCAGCTGCATGCTGGCCATTTCTGTCAGCACAGTATATTATGTGCCTCTCCATAGTATGCTGTGAAAATACAGTTATGAACTGATGGAAGAATTCATTTATGAATTCTTGATGCAGTACATATTTACAATCTAAATTCCCTAACACATCTACCTGCAACTCACAGGTAGTAATTCTTTGCCCATCTGAATGGCTAGATTTATTAACAGAATAAGTTTCTGTACTCTGAACAAGAGTAGTAACAAGTGACTCTTAGAATAATATTTTCTTGATAAAAATGAATAAACATGACCCAGTTGATGCTATCGTTAATAATTAGGAATATTTGCATAAATGTGAGCAAAGATGGATGACTTTAAACAATGGTCACTAATTAAGAGACTGAAAGAAACAAAGGACTAATAACACCTCACAAACCAAGATAGGCACATTAGCATAGTGTATCTCATATCATTGCAGTAATGTCAGAAAGACAAATAGTCCTGATTACACCCAAAACAATGCTATAACTAATGCCATCCGTCACAGCAAGGGACTTTTGCTTGCTGTTCATTTCTTATATAAACTCTGTTTTTTAAATTAGGTCTGTTGCTGAAATATATGTGTGTGTGAAAATGAATAAAATCTGTTGTAATAATATGCTAACTGAAGGATCTCCTTGCAAGTGAATTATTAGTCACCACTTCCTAAAACTAGCTAATCATTATGCAGACTTCAGTCTGAGGCGTATTGTTAGAAGTGAATGGCAGATCATTAGAACAGTCTATTTTCCAGAATTCTTGACAGAAAAGCTGATTTTCTTTTTACACGACAAGAAAATGTTCTCAGAATATTTTCAAATTGCTCCGTGCTAATTAAAGTGTTGCAACTATTTTGAGTTACATGCTTTGCAACATGCATTGTGTTAATTCCTGAAAACTAGCAGGAAAGCACAGGTGATATGTAAATAATTTGATAATTTTTCTTTGGCTAAGTTTCTGAAAAGCAGTGGTCCCACTTTCTAATGACTTCTCAAAAATAAGGCTTTGCATTCTTGTATATGATACGGGCCACTCAATAAGGTTATTGATGATTAGCAAATTAGTACTAGATTTTCTACAGGAAATGAGACCTATGAAGGGATGGACCTTCTCTTCCTCATAGGTTTATTGTGAATTTAGTGAACAGCACTGTCACCACGTTTCCCATATGCAAATGATTCAGTGAATAATTGTAGCTACCCTTCTTTAATAATAACCTATTATGTTTAATAATAACCATTCTGACCACTGCTCTTGTAGCACTTCAAGGCGCTTCATTTTGTCTCTAAGTAAGATAGAAGCTTTAATGCTATGTCTCATATGCATAAATGGGGAAAAAGAGGACAAAAATACTGAAGAGTAACTAATGGGAGTGGCACTCAGAAATATTTTTTCTGGATTTCTTAGTTTTTTCTTTCCACGTCCCTTGGCATTTTCTTCCTACATTTCATCTCTCTAATCACACAGACATTATGACATATTCTTGTACTACAAATTTGGCAGAGCATTGGAGATGACTGCGGCTTCAGTTTTATTCTTCATCTGGTAAAAACGAACAAATATACTCACGCTAATAGCTGTCTTTTCCTTTGTACGATTGAAGGTGGTGACATCACTTTCTCAGGCTTTTTAGATTTTACTTTGCCTGGACTCGTTGACCTGTCTACTGACATTACTCCCATTTTCTGTGTTGACAAGAGAAAATGATGGCATTTTTTTTTCAGCAACATAATGTTGAGAAATTTGCTTTTAAGGATGCTGTTCATTTATTCTTGGACAAACTCAGTACCAAGACTTAAAGCCACTTAGATTTTCTCCTACCTCTTCAAAGCTTTCTCTATAAAACAAATCTGACCTGTGAGCATATTTAAGTAGGGAATTAAATAACAGTAACACAGGAGAAACACCATTCTTGAATTCTCTGTACAATTATCTGTGGTTTCAATGATAAACTCTTGTAGTGTAACACAGAGTAATTCATCTTTTTAGGAGGTAAGTGAAATAACTGTATTTTGCAGGGCCACAGTGAGGAACACCTTCCCAGCAGGCTGACAAGCTTTATGTCAGTGGAGTTCCACATTGAAAGTCCTATATGGAATGGCCAGAAATAAAAACTGCTACCATTTCATTTCATAGTTTACCTATCCAGAGATATGAAAAATATTTTTTTTAAATTAAACAACGTAGAATACAGAATACAGAGAGATCATAAACAGCTTCTGCATGGAAGCCTCAGAATGCTGTCTTGCTTCTGAAAGCTGGACATTACACAGCTGTTATGCTGCTGAGCAAAGAACTGGAGAAAGGGGTTTAAGTCAATACATCACTACAGTTGCCTACTGTTTTGGTAAGAAAAAATGTAACAGCTCTATTATATATTTGACAACAGCGACTAGTAGTGGCTTACTGGCACATTTGCAGCAGTTCTATATTACACCAGATTTCACTGAGTATGATTATAGAAAGCAGCAACCAATCTGACTTTAATCAAACGAATTTTGAGCTGGCTGATAGACTCAGGAAACTGAGTCATCTCTGGATCAGCTGAAATACCAGAACTCATACAAGGGGTTATCATAACACTATGCCAAAGAAATCACCTCCATCTCAAGTATTTCAGTTCACTGTCAGCACTTCAGAACAGAAGCACGTAATTACTGTGCTGCAGGAGCTCTTGGGGCTGTCCACATGCTTGTCAGCGCAACACATGCAGAAACGCAGGGACCTGACTGAAAAGCTGATACCTTCCACACTCATAGATCAAAGAGATGAACAAAATTAGGAGTTAAATGCCTCCTTTCCTCTCCTTTCTCCACAGACTCAGTTACACAAAAATTGATGTCAGGCCGCATCTCCTGCTGCCTTTCTATTTCTGTCTGAAGAAAGTAGTGAGCCCTTCAGCTCAACAACCTGTTTCTTCACATCTCTGTGACTTGTGCTGTGCTGGGTAGAAAAGGAATGATAGTCCTTTCCATTACTTATTCAACGAGCCCTATCAAAACAAATGCAACAGGGACAAAGCATCCTGCTCCTAATATGGTCTTGCTTCTCAAAAATGTAATTATAAAACTTTCTTCATTACAGAGTGAATGATGTTCACAAGACACTGGAGCTTCAGCCCATCTCCAAACACTGAAGTAGTTTAAACTAAAAAAAAAAAATCCATTCCCGTTGTTTTGGGAGCAGAAAGGAAAACTTTTTGAAACAAATTGTGATAATGAACCCATCTCTGCTTCAAATCAGTTTTGTTCTTCAGCTGTCAGTCAGTTCTGCCTCTATTTCATCTTTACTGTTTCTCTGGTTAATAGCACTCTCTGCTTCCCCCCTCCCAGGGCACACCAAATGACAAGGAAGCTCTAGGAAGTTAAAAGGCCTATTGGATTAATAAGCATTAATCAACTAACACTGGTAAGGGCAATTGTTTTACGAGAAGATGGATGAGTTTATTCAGGAAAACACGTTGAGTTTTTTTTTTCTTTTTTTTTTCCTCTATCAACAATGATCTGGTGCTTCAGTTTGGACTCAGCTAGAGACATAATTTTGTTTTATTATTTTAAACCGAGCAATACTACAGAATAAAGAATAAAAAAGTTATCTATAGTGAGAAAGACTGCTTCAAACCAGGAAATTCAGACTGTAAGAGTGAATACAGTACTGAATACTGTAAGAAACCCTGCAATTATACATCAAGAACTGAAGGAAAACCAAGATGGGAAAAATAATGCCACATTGCTCTTCCCATTTTACATGTAATAGTAGAAATAAATTTATTACCAAGATTGCTACATTTCACACATTTAACAAGCAGCCCCTTATTCTACTTCTGCAAGAGACACTTTCCACTAGAATGGAGGAAAAGTGCCCAAGCGACATATAAGGGAGTTAAACTACTGCCATACTATTGCAGACCTAACAGTGTATTTCTACTAACATTGCATAATCATTCCTGATTATTTAGCACCACTTCTTTAGGTTCTGACTGAAGTCTGGAAAATTTATTAATGAATTAACAATTCAGTGAGATGCAATCAGGTATTTTCAGCTAGTTGCATTTTCAGGTTGATACTCACATAAAATTAACATGTGCACACGTATTTCTGACCTATATTAAGCATGCATTCAGAAACAATACAAAACCAAGCATTTTTATTAATCACTAAAATCAAAATATATAGAATAAAATGATGGTAAGCTTCACAGTAAGAAAACTATGAATTGCATGACATTTCCTTTGGGAAAAATATCTTTTTTACCATTTTACTTGCGTAGGATTTTTATCTGAAGATGGTAAAGTTGTCAGAGCTATATGGTCTTTTCAATGTTTAAGTATGATCAGTTAATTAATACTACGCAAAGATTCTCAGAAAATTCTCAACTGAGATTTCTGAGGATTAAAGTTCAAGAGCTATGACAATTTATTTGCTATCAGAGTAAATCTGTAAAAGTAACACTTCTGAAAAAGAACACAGGAAAAGAAGTATTATCAGAAAAATATGTTGGCAGGATGTGCAAGCACAATAACTCACAGCCAAGAAGGATACTGGAATACCACAGAATGAGAAGTGAGCAGGTTATCATATAAAAAACAGCACACATCTCTATGAATTCAAATCCAAGAAAAAATAACTTTGGTCAGATTAGCTGAAAAGCAGAGGATTTTCACTGTTCTTTAAAATCCTGTTCTCTTCATCTTCCAGATGTTGCAGACTTCCTCTTTGTGAGAGGTCAGAAAAGGTTTGATTACTTGTTATAACAAAATGATATGTAATTACACTATTTCTGGCCATAGTTGAATAAGAAGGGATAAAAACAAGCTTGTACAGACACGCTACTTAAGATGAAGAAAGAAACAGTGATTACACTACCCGTGAATAAATTCTGACTGGAAATCAGAAGAAGATTCCAGATTTCCAGAAAGGAATGGTCTTGCAACTGGAGCTGCCAGAAAAAAAACCGACATAATTGTTTTTAAGAAAGAGCTAGGTGTGCTTATGAAAGGATATCTGTGCGTTAGCACCCAGAAAAGGGAAAGCCTCAGTGACTCTGATTGTTCCTTCCAGTCTTGTGTTCCTAAGGATTCATGGTCTTAGTCATACTACTTTTTTTACCCCCTTCACTAAATTTGAGTCCACCCTGCAGCCTTTCCTGGAGGCTTCCTACCTTTGACTGATAGCTATTAAATTAGATTTTAGTCCTTTGGTTCTGTCCAGATTAAATACATTTATAGCACAGTGTGACACAATGAGACAAAGGAAAAAGTGTCAATTACTTTGTCTATTTTTGTCTCCTTCACAGTTAACCATCATTTAAACACTGAAAACGGGGGCAAAGAGATCTGTGTAAATTTGAAAAAGAAAAAAAAAAAAAAAAAGCAAACTGAAAGAATAGGATTGAGCAAACTAACTTGCAAACAAATTTCTTAGAAAATATCTTTCTTCTAAATCCCAGGAATGGCTTTTCAATGAAGAACTAGGAAAGAGGTGGTAAAAAAGAACCTGCCAAACTAAAACTTATCAATACCAAAAGAATAATACAGAGATGAAAAGAGTATGTTACAGATGACTAGCAAGGTGTTTTTTATTTACAGCATGTTTGTTTAATACTGATAGGAGTTCACAGTTCCTTTATGCAGTAACAGAATGGAGAGTAAACATTAATGATTTAAATAAAATTCCCACTGTCGTGCAAAGTACAGAAATCTCTTTTCTCCTTGTTAGTAACCCTATCTTTGTTGGCATGTACCCTGCAGGATGCATATGAAAGTTTCTAGATATAAAAACTAAACCTTTGACCAGAGACCTCTTGTTTACACCCATCCTGTCAGAATCAGGGCACTCATGCAGACAAAACATCCCCAAAGAAGATACAGACTTTGAAATCAGGGCAGTACACATCTCTGCTACTTCATGGTACTGTGTTATAAAAATGATGAGTTGAATGGAAAACCTAACTTCTCCTTGCTTGAACAGGAGAAGGCTGAGTTTACATACGGTAAGAAATTATTATTTGAGGTGATGAATTTTTAGAGGCACAACAGACCCATACTTACATTCCATTGCTTGCTTTTCTATTGAGATCTTCTCTAGTGACAAGATTCCAAATCTCACTTGTTTGGTTCAAAAGTTTAAATCAGAAGTTCTTATTAGTATGATTGGTGGCATTGATGGTAGACACTATGAGGCTAACTCCAGCTTGTTTCTACCTACTGCATCACATGCACACACAAAAGCTTCAAATAACATTAACAGTACTCTCCTGATAATTGTCCCATGTAAATTGTTAAACATGGATTTATTTTTCACAGCAGTGTTTTTATGGATGCAGGCCTTACAGTTAGTTAACTTTTTGACATAAGCAACAGGAGAACATAAACTGTGCAATAAACTGTGGTGATTTTAGGTGTTTGCAGCTCACATGCTGGAATTGTTTTATTTTCAATCCACAGGACATTGTGGATTGGGTTCACTTGAGATAAAAATCACAGAAGCAAATCAAATTTTGATAGGGAGCATGGTACGAGTTGCTGTTGACAGTGTGTCACCACTACATCTATACTCTGTAATTTATACGTTATTCTCCCACTTGCTCCACTCACTTTCATAGTACAGCTCTTAACAACAAAGGTTGATGCTGAATATCTGGAAATGTAAAGAGGTGTGCACTGAATTACAGTGGCATGTTCAAGAAATTGTATACAGTGGGAATCATGCCTTTAAAAATTTAGGCGTGATGTCCATTATTTTGGGTGGGATTAACACAAGAATGCACAATTACTACTTGGCAAGCAGAGGGAATGGTTTAATCAAAAGACACATTGGTTGTTTGTTATTATTTTGGCAGTCTCCTTCCTGTCAGCTAAATTGGTAGGCTGCTCGAGACGGAAAGAAAGGAGAAACATTTAACCTTACTCCACATTGGGGAGCAGCACTGCCACCTGTGCTCGTGCCCTCCACTCCACTGCCCCAGCTGCAGGTGTGCTGAGTGGCACAAAAACCAGCCCTGCCCTCATTTACCTCTGTTTTGTAGTTGAAGTGTTTTGAGGTTGAAAACCTTTGGTAAGCTGCACACATACATCTTCTGCATGAGCTTTTAATGCTTCCTGTTGTGTCCCAGCACTGAATCTCAACATGTGCTACAGAAGACGGAGAAAAAAACTAAGGTTTACCTAATTAAATGTGAAAGCTCTATTTCTGGTATGCCAGTCACATGTATTGACAGACCCCTTCAACATGAGCACAGAACTGAATGGCTACAGATATTTGGTACCAAGTGCATTTGATGTAAACAAAGCCTCCCTGACCCTTTTTAAAATGTTATTTTTGAACTCAAAATCTGACTTTTAACAGCAACAACAATAAAAAGAGGTATTTGCTATATTGCTTCCTTTTTTTCAATTCCTAAGTTATTGCTTTGAATGACGATATTTCTGTAGAAAAAAAACACCTGCCAATAAGCGAGATTTTTAGGCAATCTAAAAAAGGAACCTGGTGGGTCATTTATTAAACAAAAATGAAATTCTATAGCAACATTCTCAAAATGCAGTATTTCAGAACTTGTACTTCTTCCTATTTTTCCTCAGGCATGTTTCGACAGATACATGAATCAATGCACTAATGCTGAAACAATTTCAAAGTATCAGAAGCTGCTAATTAATAGTTAAATATGAGCTTATTTTTTATGTGAAACCACTGTACTGTATTCATTGTTGAAATAATGGTAATCATTTTCTTTGTGACATTCTCTTGAGGAACTTTAAACAAAGCCGTCAGTAATTGCTTAGTTATTTCAGACTTGCCTAGTAATTTTCCACTGTATTAAAAGGCGTTTGTTTCTGAGGGTGATGGAAAAAATCATGTCTGCTGGATGGAGCTTTTACTTTATTTCAGTCAACATAATTACCTTTTATTAACACACCTGGTATCTGAACAATAGCCTATTTTTCATTTCTTTGACAAATACCTCCATAGGTTCAAAACTGCAGGATGCCTATCAATTCTTCAAATTGTAATGAAGGGACATGACTGGTTATGTGGACAAGACTATGCTTTTAGGACTGGACATTTTTGGGAAAAAAAAATGCTTCACCATTCATAAAGGCTGGAAAAGATTTCTAAGATCATACAGTCCATCCATCAACCCATCACCATCTCAGTGCCACTTCTACCTTTTCTTGAAAACCTCCAGGGATGTTGACTCCACCACCAGCCTAGGCAGTCTATGCCATTGCCTCCTGACTCTGAGAAGAAATTTTTCCTAATATCTAACCTGAACCTTTACTCCCACAACCTGAAGCCACTACCTCTCATCCTATCACTGTTACCTGGGAGCAGAGGCCAATCCCCACCTCACTACAATCTCTTGACATGCAGCTGTAGAGAGCAATGAGGTCTCCCCTCAGCCTCCATTTCTCCAGAATAAACAATCCCAGATCCCCCAGCAACTCCTCATAAGATTTGTATTCCAGATTCTTCACCGATTTTGCTATCCTTCTCTGGACACATTCCAGGGCCTCAATGTCTTTCTTGTATGAAGGGCCCAAATCTGAACACAGCACTCAAGGTGAGGCCTCACCAGAGCTGATTACAGAAGGACCATCACCTCCCTGGTCCTGCTGGGTACACTATCTTTGATACAAGCCAGGATGCCATTGGCCTTCTTGGTCACCTATACACACTGTTGGCTCATTGTCAGCTGACTGTCAACCAACATTCTTAGGTCCTTCTCCTCCATGCAGCTTGCCAGACACTGTGCCCCAAGTTTAATAAAATAAAACAACCCATAGCCACAATAAAATAATGTTGGCTACATGCAGCCTCAGAGAAAAACCTAATCCAACTGACTGAACTTTTATGCAACATGTACAAAAAAAAGCAACAAAAACACCACTATTGGCCCTAGGGAAGTAATCACAGAATCACCAATATTGGAAGAGACCTTCAAGATCATCCAGTCCAACCATCCACATATCACCAGTATTCCCCACTAAACCATATGTACAGCATATAAATGTTTCTTGAACACTTCCAGAGACAGTGACTCCACCACCTCCCTGGGCAGTCCATTCTAGTGCCTGACCACTCTCTCAGAGAAGAAGTATTTCCTAATGTCCAACCTGAATCTCCCCTGACACAACTGAAGGCCATTTTTAGTATATTAATTAAAATCCAGTAAGGCAAATATTAAGGTATTAAGGTATGTACTGCAGTATAAAACAACAGGCATTATCTAACTAGAGGTCACGTAAGTCACTAAATATTATGCAATGTATTTTATTATACTCATCAAACTGTATTCTTCCAGTGCTGCAATGGAAAATAATAACCCTTCAAAATAATACCTTCAGCAGTCTGCCTCCATGCAAGAGTCGCAGTGAGGGGCTACACCAGTCCTCCAGTATGGGGTAGCTGCCAGGCTGCCTTCTTGCATGTGTGTGTAATAGGTGCTAGGTATATAAACATCTCCTTCATTTAGGAGATTTAGGCACTGTAAGTATAAACGCTCCTCTCATACAGGTTTAGGCAAGCTCTAGCAGCCTCTCTCCAATTGCTTCAACTTTATCATCTCCCTTGCGTGTTTCTTCAGCATCTATCTTTTCATGGTCAGGCCAAAGCTAAGGAACAACCAGATCTTCCTCCATCAGCAGATATGCTGCAGTTG
The DNA here is from genome assembly GCA_037305975.1 of Chrysolophus pictus. NCBI lineage: Eukaryota > Metazoa > Chordata > Aves > Galliformes > Phasianidae > Chrysolophus > Chrysolophus pictus. The sequence continues at coordinate 16,555,302 of CM074579.1, forward strand.
GAACAGTGTATGGAGTAGAACGCCATTTAATCACTTACTGAATGCTCAGACTTTACTCCCCTAATGCATTACTTACTTAGGAATATTACAGCACATTTTCAAATGAAGAATAGTATTAGTACAGCAGAAACACACACAAAAGGATTCAAATTAATGCCAGACAATTTTTTCTGCTTAGAAATTTAACTAAAAAAACATATAATCGTTTCATTCCTGAATTTTAATGTAACCTATATGGGCTCATTTATAATTTTTCTCATAACTTTGAGGTCAGATAACTTTAAGATTTGATATTTAGAACAAAAAACAAGTAACTACCAAAGTTTAAAAAAAAAAAAAAAGAAGAAGAAGAAGAAAAAAGACCTAACCAACAAGCAACAAACAGAACTTTTAAAGCCACTGGACAAGAAGCAATTGTCTACCACCAGGTGCATTTGTATAATAGATCTGTGACTTTTCTCATATTCAAGATCTCCTTTATGATACATGTATTTTTTGAGGAGAGAGAAAACATACACCAGAAAGGTGATTCTCTCAGACTTTCTCAACAAATACTTTTGTTTCTCCACCTTTAAGTTCAAAATTTGGAATTTCTGTGTTGTTTTTTTTTCTTTGTTTGTTTGTTTGTTTTTTTAGTTTTTGAAAGAAAAACTTAGATTTATGATTGAAAAAGAGCAACTAGTGAATCAAGCTTTTCCAACAACTATTTTTCATCAGTGTCTCTTCCTCTATAATCCTTTTTTTTTCATTATTACTGTTATTTCGTATGAACAAATGTTTCCAGAAATGCAGCATTGAAAGGCAAGATCCTTTTTACTGCACAGCCCTTCTAAGGATACAGCATCAGATAGTTTCAAACTGGTGGTACATGACCAGCATCAGAAAGAAAAGCAGAGATGAACAGCAATCACATAAAGTGTTGCCTAAAGTATATATATATATATACATTTATTTGTGTATATATATATATATACAATTATTATATATATTATTATATATATTATTATTATATACATTTATTTGTGTATATATATATATATATATTTTTTTTTTTTTTAAGTGCTAATTCTCCACTGCTGTCATTCAGTCTGATCAATGATGATATGTAGAATCTATGTAGTAAGTTTAAGAATACATTCAATGGCTTAAGAAAGACATTGCAAGATATTGTGAGCTACTCCAATAATGGCTGTACTGGTGAGGTTAGCACAGATAGATTTCAGAACCAGATGTACATATCACAGAGCAAACTCAGTCCTGACAGGGTGTTCTCCTGCACTGCAGAACTTTATACAGATAAAATCTGAATCTCTACAGGCTCTTAGTAGTAAAACAGCATTTTAGAATACTTTATCTTTTTTTAAATATATTATCATGCCAATCTTGATAATCATAGGCTTCATTAGTTTACATTTTGAGCAAGGCAAAGATACCTGAAAAAGCTTACCAACTGATAAATTTTACAGTGGAAAACTTAAACTCCTCAGCGGGAAATTTATATTCCTATCCTACTTCAGCACAAATACTGATTCAGGGTAGGCCACTAAAGGCTGAAATTGTAGTCCCAATTTAGATCTGAGGTTTCCAAAAAACAAATGAATTGCCTCAGCCAGGATGCACTTTAACCTGCCAGATCCCTCAGTTTGGACTGTGAGAAGCGCAGAGGACTCAGTGGGGCTCACTGTGACACAGACGCGGACAGGCAGACCTGACCCACTTGCAGGTCACATCAGCATCTGGCAAAGGACTTTCACCCCTCATTCACTCGACCACATTCTTTGTATGTGACTTCAGCAAGTCTTCAGTGACTCTACAAGCCACAGTATTTTTCCCTGGGCATGGCAGTGATGAAAACAGCATTATTTGACTATATTCCAATACTCCTATTAGTGGTAAAGTAAATACAAGTAGCAGGAAGATGACTGAAAGTAGAAAAACACATTTCCAAGAACATTCTATTAGCTTCACAATCGTTATTTTTCAGTCACCTTATAAGTTAAATCCTTCCACTGAAAATGGATATTAGTTTATATTCTTTTCCCTAGTATATAAGTGTTTTTACTTCTAGGAGCTTCTTTGCTGCCCTCTTAAGCACATTGCTAGAACAGCAGAAATCAATAAAAAAAACCGTATCACATTCAGCAAAATGATGTTAGAAATAGTTTCTGCTTTTTTTTTCTTTATAGCAGAAACATTTTTATGATTATATAAAAATTCCCAAGCAGAAGTATCTCAAACTGTGTGATAAACAAAATCTTTCTAGTACTAGCTTCTATAAGGCATGGTATGCCTATGGTAACAAGGAAGTGCTTACAATAACAAAATGAGAAAAGAAACAACTGTGACTAGGGCTATTTTTGTTATTTTTGTAATATTCTATTCACATATATACCAAGATTATGAGTTAATTTTAATTTTTGTTCTCTAATTTGTTTCTTCAACAAATTTATTTCACAGCACATCTTCCTGCAGTAAAACAGACTCAAATCACATTTCCAGTCTTTCTCAGGAAAGGTAAAAATGGCTGATTAATTGATTGGCCATTTTTAAATCCCATGAAAACCTAAACTCATTAATGACACAGAAGCAAAGAACATTGTAAATACTTGCAAATAGCATAAAAGCTGTTTTTATCCTCAAAGTGAGAGTTTTTGCTGACTGACTAATTCATATCCATTATTTTCTTTGCTATTAACAAAACACCTCTTTGTGAGGCATAGATTGAGAAAGCAGCAGTTGAAGGACCAGCATGGAACCCACAACTTCCTGAACTAAAAGCTAAATCATGGTTAAGACCAGCCTGATCCATGTTCCACCCAAAAACATAAAGCAAAAGAATTCCAGCACAAAGTGAATTTAGCTTTCTTACTCCATTTTTACAACTAAAAAATTCCCAACAACAACAGAGTTTGATCACTTAAAAGTACATTTTTGCTTTGGAAATATGATTTAAGCAAAAACATTAGTAGTTTAAAAATAAGACCTAAAAAATGTTACACAGGAAAGCTTACTAAAGAAATGGCATATTTATAATTAAGTGCAAATATGTGAAATATCAGATCTTTCAGAATATTAGGTATTTTTGAAGGAAGCATTTTATTCATTTCATCATAATTATGCATCCAGAAGGCTGATAAAATGATATGTGAGATGATTTCAAACTTCAATTTCAAAAATGTATTCTATGGATCACCTTAAAACTTCATTAGCAGTGCTTTTTTATTGACACTAGCTTTCTGTTTAGAGATTCAGGTAGTGTAAGATGATAAGTGAGTATGTTATGAGTCTATAGGATTATTTTGAAATTCCCTCAAGAGTTCTGTTTGAATGATTCTGCATCAAGTAAAAATGTGCATCAGCCAAAAGAAATCCACTTTGCACTATAAAAATTAAACACTGACACACTCAAAGGTTATAGAATCAGAGGGAAGAACTGCATTTGTACTATCAAAGTGATGACAGAAGATGGGCTTTACAGACACGTATCAGTACATTCTATTACCACCAGGTAAACAGACTCTAATCTGGACCAAGATAGAGAAGCCCTAACAATCTTGTCTGGGACGAAAAGCTAAATACAAATACTAGAAGCATGAGCTGTAGAGAAAAGCCTTTTTCTAGAAGAATACATACAAATGAAGAAATTCACAGGTGAGTTGTTTTAGATACCTACCACTGTCCATCGTAACTTGAATGAATAATGGATGATTCTTATCACCTCTCTTTGTAGACAGAATCTATCACTAGAACCTGAAAGATATCTCTTGGACCAACAGAAAAAAAAAAAAAACCAAAAACAAATGAAGTCATTCAAGAAGAAGATACGTAGAATAAAAGTTTTTAATAGGGAAACAGAAGAGAATGAAGAGGATGTGGCCAACTTAATGGACCTCCACCAAAATTTCTGGAGATCCCAGTTAGAGATTTTCTGGACAAAAATAATGAAATTGGGGACTTAACAGCTTTAGATCAAGGCCATCCAGAGAAAACATACATTAGTTTTATATTTAAGTCTAAACAACAGTTGACTGTCTTCGTCTGTAATTCTATTGAACACAGATTCTAAAAGATTCAGAAAATCATACATACAAGGACAGCTCCAAAAATAATGCCTCCTGTTTTACTATGTGGACTCTTGACATCAGAGGTGGATGTTAGTAGAACTGCAGCAGAGGCTGAACATTCCCACCAATATTCCATTACATGTTACTGCTGTGTGACAGATGGCAGCAGAGGGCAGTCTGACAGAAATGCATCTGACATGGATGTGTGTATGAGGAAAAGGTGTGTCACTGAATTCCTCCATATGGATAAAAGGTACCCAGTGACATGCACTGACACTTGCCGAACATTTATGGGGGCCAAACAGTGGATGTGAGCACAGTGAGGTGGTGGTGTGTTTCAGCAGTAGGGACAGCGCTGTGAAAGAAAAGCCATGTTCCAGATGGCCATGCAGATGTTTACAAAAGCAGCATGCAGGCTCTTGTTGATTGCACAGCTAACAGTAGTGTCTATGTTGAAAAACAGTGTTTTGTAGCTGAGAATTTGCTCCATCAATAAGTGTTATTGTGCCCTTTTATCTGTTGTAGTTTCCATGGAAATAAATAGTGGGCGTTACTTTCAGAGCAACCCACACACATTTTACAGAGTGTAGTAGCTATTCTACAGCACTGTAGTTTAAGTGATATTCTTTTATAGCAAATATATTTACATTTAATGTTCTTAATTAAAATAGAACAACTACTGAATAAGTTGGAATATAATAAACATAAATTGATTCTACCAATAATGCCATTCAATAGATTTAATCCAGTACTTAAAACTGCATTTGAGAGAATATGAAAATTATGTTTTCTGTTTCAGGTTTTAATATCTGTCATTTGTACCCTTTAATTAAAATGCAAATTCATCTATAGAGCAGATGTAAAGACAAAAGCTTTGGTGAATATGGAATATTTGAGAAATCATTAGCCAGTGTCACAGCACATTTAATTCTACTACTGAATCGGAAATACCATGTTCACTACTTCAGTGCAATGAAGAGATTATAAATTAAATCAGATAGCAGTACCACCTAGTGTTTTAATTTCCACAAGTCACTTTGAAACACTATCTTCTCTGAATAATAACTTTCATCATCAAAGAGCTATTAGATCCTTATCTTAAAACACTGACTCCTTTTTGCAAGATTTTTCATCAAAGTCTTTCTAATATTGTCACCTGGTATAGCATAATGCAGCTGATTTGGCATTTGATTTATGCTTATATGTATAAATAAATGACAACAGTACTGCCTGGCAGTGTGAGAGTTCAGCAAGGGGACAAAGTGGTGGATTTAGGATCCATCTGCTTTCATTAAATTTCAATAACTAGATAGTTATGGTCATGAATGAATAAGGAAGCTACAAACCAAACTTGTGTATGATTTTTTGTGTGTGTGAGTATCAGAAATAGCGTTGCTAGCAGAAGCAGGAAGGTGATTTCCTTGTACTCAGCACTGGTGAGACCACTCCTCGAGTACTGTGTTCAGTTTTGGACCTCTCACTACAGGAAAGGCACTGGGGCCCTGGAGCGTGTCTATAGACAGGCAGTGAAGCTGGTGAAGGTCATGGAGCATAGGTCTTATGGGGAGCAGCTGAGAGAACTGGGATTGTTTAGTCTGGGGAAGAGGGGGCTCAAGAGAGACCTTACGGTCTATGATTTCTGTGCAGACAGTTTGGCACCCCTTGCTATGCTCTGTAACCATGAGGACAAAGTGACTGGGTGATGTGGCTGCTTTAGACAACCCAATTTCCCAGCTCATTCCACTGAAGGCACTCAATTATGTTCAGCTGGGATATAAGTAAATGTATGCTAACCAAGGCAAACACAGCTGTAATTACATAGCAAAACATTACAAATACAAGTCACCTGCATGAGTTGTAGTTCACAGCTGCCTGGACACTCCTACATGGTATGTCACTGATCCTGGCTTTTACCTCTTTTGGTTATTAGACAAGCCTTTTTCCCCTCTCACAATCACGTATCTTCATGAAGCAGGTGGGAATGTAATACCTTTGAGGAATCTACCTTTCTTCAAATCTGAAATAAATCGGATTTTTTCAAACATTATCGAGGCACAGACAGGCGCCACACAATGTTTGCATGCATCCAATTTAAACACTGAGTAATAATACTATATTATTGCCATAGGAAACAAAGCTAATTCAATTTCACTTAAACTCTTGACCAGAACTGGTATAGTCACACAGAGCATGATCAGAAAGCCTTCAGAAGACAACAGCTACAAATTTCAAAATAATCTAGCACTTATTTCATTTTTCAAGTTAAAGCACAAAGCCTCTGTAGATGTACAAAGGATTCCAAGATATCACTCTTTGTTTGCACACAGCCCCTGCAGTATTTGCTGAATTACTATGTCTTACAAATTTACTACTTCTCTTTAAACTGACAGCCAGATGACAGAAAACATGTTGATGCTCCATGTGGCTTAAAGGCTCATAAGAAATCTTGTTCCTAAAATTGGCACATTTCAATGCTTTTAGAGCTGAGAAAAGCTTTTATATCTGTCAGTTTTGTACAGTCCTGAAGCACTGTTTATCACTGGAGGATGCCACCTGACTCTAGGATGATACTTGCTACTGCTTCACATTTCCCTCAATGGTTTACCTGCCAATGAATCACCAAGGAAACTCGTTAACAAAAGACTGAACAGTACAGCTCACTGCCAGCAGATAGCCCTATTTGCTGGACCACGCAATCCCTTGATTTCTCCAAATGCTGCATTTGTGTCATGTTGAACTGCTGTGCTACTCTTTTTCTCATTCACTATTTAATTTTCATCTCATCTGACTCACTGCTGTGCCTATGATATTTGAGCTGTTGCCAGAAACTTTGTGCGAGTCTATTTTAACACTTATGAAAAGACAATGTAGTTCTCATTCTTTCCATTTGCCCTTTTTTATTATTAGTATTGATTTGTTTTTTCATTATCTCAGCTTAGACATGTCAGGTCCTGGGTGATTTAAGGGGAAGCTGAATGCTCCTCTCCCACTATTTAATGTTTACCTCCATCTCGCATCAGGCTGTGAATTTACTACACCCACACTGCAAGTCTCAGAAAAGCTCATGGACTACTACACAAGAAAATACAAAGATGATTCATTTAAGACCCCATCCTAAGGTCTGGGCTGCAAACTGCATGCTTCATATACTTTTCAAGACCAAGAATCCAACTCTCACATGCTCACACCAACTGCAGTCTTTCCTACTTATTCCCTATAAATGTATAAATGCCTCTCAAGTACTGAACCAAAGGAGGAAGCTTGGATAATGTTTTCCTGTGAAAGTGTTTTTCCATGTCTGCATCACAGATAATAGGTAATGCTTCTTGTCTATTTCCATCTTAAAGAAAACAGATAAAAGAAATAATAGAAAACAAACAAACAAAAAAATAACACTGTTGGATAGAACAAATTCTCAGCCAGAAAACACTATTTCTAAACACAGTCACCACCATTAGCTACGTATTTTCACCAGCAATGAACAACAGCCTACATGCCATGCTCATAACAAACTGCATCAGTGGAGGTGCCCCACTGCTGCTGTCGCCACTGCTAAAACAGGGAAGGTTCAACGTCTGCTGCCATTCCACCAACATCCATCTCTGATGCTGTGGGCCAACATAATAAAACAGGAGGCATTACTTTATGCTTTCATTTACCTAGATATTTCATCCCCAAATATGTAGTCAGGAAGCACCCTCCACACCTCTGTGTGGACTTTTCCAGGGAAGCTCCTCTGCTGGGACTGCAGCTGTCAGCTAAGTGTCCTGGTCCAGTCTCTGCACTGTCTCACTGTGCCTCATTTCTTCTTACAGAATTGGTGGAATGAGGAATATATCATTTACTCATGGACACCCAATCACAGACTTACAACAGAGACTTCTCATTAAAATTCCTGTACTTATTAGCAAGCAGTCTGCTTCTCACAACATTTCACAGTTCACTGGTTGAAAGTTGATCCTCGCACATATTTTAAACCACTGAACATCACCACTCCCCAACTTCATTGAGTACAGAGTCCTCCACAGACAACAATTCATCCTGACGAAGCTCCGAACTGCTTCATAACACTTCTCATACTCGTATGAATCCATCCTATAAGTGCAATAATTTAATAGTGCTTACAATTTTAGGATTTGAAAATCTAAACTAAAAAGATTCATTTTATTTCATAGCTCTCTGTTAGAGCTCAGACTGAGATATTTATGGTTCTTGTTATTTTTCAGATTTTGCATTTCTACACACCTACACTTATGTAGGGCATTTACTACATCAGTCCTTAGTGATGACACTTTTTTATCTTTCTTTCAAAAAATTCAGCAGTCACAGACAGTGATAGAAACAGACAAAATGAGGATAAAATTGGAGTTAGAAATAGAGGCTAAAATGGCCTAGATATTCTTTGACTAATCTGAGATGTTCAGTGGATTAACATGAAAACATGGTAGTTACGGAGATAGAAACTTCTTGACAGATTAAGTATTTACCCAACAGTTATCTAACCAAACACCACAGATTTTTAATAATTGTTAAAAAATTGAAGAGTACTTTGGATTACAATGACATCAAAAACAACAATGTAAGGCTTAAGGTAGATACTTTCACAGCAGAAGAACTGCTGGTAAATATATTGCTTTTAGTTTAATAATAATAATAATAATTTTTAAAAAAAAAACACTCATTTTCTTCCTTTTTTAGGCTGGGAACAATAGTTCTTCACTTCTCCAGATATTCTGGCTGCTGAAGAGTAGAACAGAACGTTATTAAAGTAAGTGGCAATACTTCTACATACTTCTGCCTAGCCACAGTGTTCAGTCATAAAACAATTCCTTTCCACTCATGTAGACCCATTCATTTCTGTAGGTCCATTCAGGTGTATAAATTTTGACTCAGCCATCTGGTTGCCAGAAATAATGACAAATGTGTAGTGCAGCAGTGTCCCTGCTGAAGGCCAGATCACAGCACTTAGCTCCATCAGAATGTCTGCACATGAATCAAAGCTTTACAATGCAATTAAGAGGAAGAAGAACTGGCACATACAAGAAAGAGACTGAAGGCCTGGTGCAAAGTACTTGTTTGGAAGAATGAAGCAAATTCTGATTATAAGACGGTAACCATGGCACAACATCCTTTAAGGTGGAGAAGTTGAGGAAAAAATTCTAATGGTTTCATTTTTCTTCTTACTTTTTTGTATTTTTAAAGAAAAGAATCCTTATGCTTTTTTGCCTCAATGGTCTATTTGTTTTTGCTTATAGATACCTCAATAGGTTTTCATTAAGTATTTCATGACAGTAAGAGCGATGCAAAAAATGGCATAGCACTGACAATCTCTTGACAATTGTCAAGACTGTCTCTCTTGACAATCAAGTTTTTGAAAAAATAAAATGCTATCAGGCTGAGTTCATTCTAGGAGCTGTTGGTTGGATCTCCAACACTATGTTTTTACAACCAAGACTATTCATCTTCCCACAAGTAACATGAAGGTGACCAAAAAAATAGTACTGGACTAAATCCAGATTGTCCCTGTGGCTTCACTGACATAACATGACAATGAACTGAAACCTGCTCAAAATAATCGTGTTCTGCTGAGTAATGCCAGGGGCTGATTCTGTCATTACAGAACCATGCTTGTCAGCTGCTGAGCTAAGATGACATTAAAGACTTAAAAGTATAACTTCAAAATTCTTTGGAAGGTATATTTAACGCTGTAGTTATGTGTAAAGTTTAGTTTTCAATATAAAGTTTATATTGTTATATATTACTAAACTGGTAAAATGTTGCTTTCTTGGTCTTTCTCTCCTTCCTTTGGTTTCTGCCATGCACGTACAGGGTGTGGAATTTGCAGAGAATTTAACGTCAGCTATTTTATGTCAGCTCACATCACACTATTTAATGAAAATGGTTTTCTGTACTTCAATTATTTAAGCCAAAGCTGTCTATATATAATTAGTATTAAGAAACCTAATTTGAATTCCTATTCACATTTTGATGTGATTTATGTCACTGTAATGGCTTCCTGCTAACAAGACATTAGCAGTTATTTCTGAAATACCAAGGCATAAATGGCAGCAGTGTTGTTTAGACAAGAAAAGGGAATGTTCTGACTGTTTGACTTTCATTTAACCTATTTTTTCCAGGAGTGAATGATACTGCAATCTAATTCATCATGTCATATCCTTTTCATCCCTTAAGAAATTCCCAAAATGCTTTAATAGTTCCTGACCCATTCAACAGTACCAAAGATTTAAAACATGAATAACTGTTGCAAGAAATTATACTGCAATAAAAGTGCAAGAAAGGACAGAAATTCTTACAGTCCTTCTGTTTTTCTAGACTCTGAGAGCTGTGGGAATGCAATGCCTCTTCTCTGCATTGATAGCACTACAGACTCCTCTACTGAGAGGACACAACCAAAGGGGGCCTTAATGCAGCTGTGGTTGAGCAGCTTTTGAAAACTCAGGTTTTATAGATTGTTTACTCTTTAAAAAATAAATATCTTTAGGAAGGCTATATATTTTGGGGAAACATCCTAAAGCACAACAATCTTTTTACGTGACATCCAGACATTTTGTGGTAACTGTCAAGCTGCCTGAAAAATAACAAACGTTCTACAGCTAAATAACAAATGTCCTACATATTTTTCTCACACTCTCTAGCACTGTTTATCCTAAAACACCCTTTCTTTGGCTGCATGCACATATGCAAATATACAGACACATTTCTACATATTTACATATATGTGATTTGCTATTGGAAACATTTCAGTGTGTTTGGTTTGTAAAAATCTCACTTGAATTACTTCATTTTAAAGCTTCTTTCTTCTTTGCTTTACTTCGTGCTTTTCTTTTTTTTTTTTTTTTTTTTTTTTAATGAAAGCTTTGCCATTTTTCTGTGAGATTGGAGTGTTTACTGTTGCTGGTGTAATAAATAGTCCTACCCAAACCTCTGGTTATCAAGCCCAGAAAGTGACAAGGACATCTGACTGCCTGCAGCCCTGACTGTGTCTGTAGCACCCCACTAGAGTGTCCTTGCTGAAGTCAGTTTTTCCATTCTTCCCTATTAGTTATGTCTTTATAAATGGTGAAGTCAAAACTGCAGAAATCTTGCTGCTCAGTTGGAAATTCCAGACCAACAGTCCCACCTTCCTAAAGCAAAAATGATATACTGAACAGAATTACACACTTACCTTTCACTATGCTAGAGCTTTACTGATGGGAAAAGAATATTGTGAACAATTTAATTATACCAGTGGTGTATTTTTCTCTTTTAGTCTAAGCAGTTAGCATTTAAATTTCCTACATAGATATTTTTTCCTATCATAAAAAAATAATTAAAAAAAACATATTTCAGCTCAGTAACTTCATTAGAAATGGTTAATCCAGTTCAGTGTATGCCATAGACACTGGCAATTTCTTGACTTAGAAACAGAGTATGTTTAATGTGTTTGCTCCACAGTGTTGACGTACAACTTGTTTTTGCATACATAACCACCCTTCTGCTAAAGAAACGTCAGTGTGCTTCTCCATGCATTGCAATCATATGAAATGCAAACAGAGACATGGAGAAGCAGCTGTTTTCCCAATATAGTAAATTCTTTAGGGAAATTTGTGCAGGAAAAAGCAATGAATGCATCAGCAACCACTGACGTACTAATAATTACTGCAAAGCAAATGAACATCTGCATGCAAGGACAAAAATCAGCACTACAGCTAGTGGAAGGAAAGATGAAAGAAGAAACCTATACAATGGGGAGTGAAACTGAATCATCCTCTTATTGATGAGGGGATTGCTAGCTATTACTCACAAATTTCATTTCAAATTGTGTCTTTATTGGCTGGTAGCAAGTGCTTTTCTTAAATGAATCACAGAATCATAAAGGTTGGAAATGACCTCTAAAATCATCTGCTCCAACCATCAACCCATCATCAACATAAGCACATCTCAAACTGAGCACTCTAGATTCATCCTAAGACAGGGTATGAAAATGCTTTGCAAAACAGCAAGTACATTGCTGTGACTTATTATCTGCTTGAGCAAATGCAAAAGTTCCCAGAAGAACATATGTCGCCATACTGAAGTCCACATAGGAAGGTTGTAATAAAGCAGACAACTGGAAATTTTGCAAGATTTTTTGTGTGAGAATACAATGTTTTCCAGCTGTGGATTGCTTAGTGGAAAAAACACCAACTTAACTGGCATATTTATATTATGTCTTTCCCTAAGAAAACAGAGTCATGGGACATAAAATAGGTCATTCTGGAGGTGAGCTGCTGTTGCAGCAACTCTCTCACAGAAACAAAATCTTTCAAGGGCTCATTCATCATTTCTGACTGCTCTTAGCCTCATCTCACTATCCACAAATGTTCTCATCACACTCCTCAGTAGAAATGCACATGAACTCAAGAAAAGATGAAGCCATAGTACTGCTGAGGAAAGTAGGAGAAGGAAATGTGTTTTTTAAAATATGCAAATATATGTTATAAAATTAATCACCAGGTGCATAAGTAGGAAAGCTAATGACTAATCATAAATGACCTCATGTCTGCTTTTTTTTTTTTTTTTCCAATGATGTTCTGTTTATTTCAAAGTCCGTGGTATTTTTTATTGACTGTTGAAATAACAGCAATAGCATCAATTTTTTCATGTCACTGTAGCAGAGCCCAGTTCTGCTGCTTGGATATTGACCTCCTGTCCTTCTAGCCCTCTGCTGCTGCCCAGAAATTGCACCAATGTTCCACTACTGAACAGAGAATTAACATGCAGCAAGGCACTTTTGGTATAGCATGCATTTAACCATACAGACAGCAATCCAAAAGAAGTTAATTAATCATGTTTCTCAGGAACAAATTCTGGAGACAATGTTGTTTAAAATATTCATTAACTATCTGGGAGATGGGATGGCAAAAATCCCCACCAAGTTCATCGAGGACACCAAATGGTGGAGTGCAGTAGACTGGCTGCTGAGCAGAGCTCCCACTGAGATGGATGGACTAGTTTTCTGAGATTTGAGAAGGTTCAAAAGTTCATCCTTTACAAAGCTGCTTATACATTTATTTGGTAAAGAGAAAATATGTTGATTCAGTGCAGATATCATCCTTCTCTGCAGTTCGGAAACATTCCTTACAGAAAGAGTAGACTGCAGACTACTGCAGACACTAGACATTGTCATTCTTCTCAAATTGGAGATTAATCTCAGAAAAATTGCCCAAATATTTAGAAACCTTAGATTCTTACAGTATGGATGTAGCTTTCTGGAAGGAATTACTGAAGAATTAAGACAACAAGTTAATACAGTATAATATAACTAAAGGTTACTATTTCTCCACTTATATTTTTATTATTATGATTTACTGCAGTAATGTTAGCTAATAATTGAACAATGAATATTCTTTTCCTTCCATGGTATTAGAAAGAAGATTTAAAAACATGGAAGCAGATAATCTTTTCCTAGAAAATCCCACTGCTTTCCATGTGTCTTTTATCCATGTAAAATACGTCTCATTTCTAGAACTAACATCAACCATGTCCTTGCAGGCAGAAGAATCTGCTTTTCTGTATCTTACAACTATAATCACCACAGGAAACATTCATGAGATAAAGAATGAGAAAATTTCATCAAAGTACCTACTGATTAACTGACAAATACCCGCAGTTCCAAACCTCTTTCCAAAAAAAATCCTAACCTTAAGGGAAGCATGTGAAAAGTGCACTTATTGAATTCTATTGTCTTACACATACTGACACTAAACTAAGATGAATGCTATATTTATCTTTACTTAACTAATGAGAAGTTAATTTAATCCCTTTGGTAGTTAAAGTAATAAAACTTTTTTTTTTTTTTTTTAATTGAGGTTGCATCCTAACATATCTAAATTACCACTCCAAATGTTTCCCTTCGTTTTTACCTTTATTTTCTCTTAAAAAAAACTTGTTTTTGAGGTTTGCCTGTAACTTTAAGACTTAATAATGCACTAGATAGCACGTAGATTTTAAGTTTAGTGATAAAATGAATAATTTTTCAGTAGAACAAATTTTTACTATGTTCTTTTCTATAAAGAGATCATTAAGCATACTTTATTTTCAGACCTGAATGCTTAGGAACTCTGTGAAAGCTAAGGTTAGGGGGAACACTCCCAGTTGTTTAAATTTTATATTTAGCTATTTTAATACAATGCACCTAGATTTACCAGTTTAAGGAATCTAAGAATTCATTTAATTTTTTATGATCCAAAGCCATATGATTTATTCCTTCTATATTTTCGTATGTTCAACTTTAATACTAAGAACTTGGTGCAGACATCAGTATCCTGAAAGTGTTACTAATGAATACAATTCAGGTGTGTCATCTTCAGCTTAACTTGCACCTGTATATTGTGGGTCACTTTATGATTGGTGGAACCAGTCCTTGCTTGAAGCTTGAAAGCAACTCGTTATCAATTTCAACTTTGATTGCCACACACTGATGAACATCAGATGGCCTGGAGTGCCCTCCTTTGTTCTCCTACTTAGTGAGAAAGTTCAGTTTAAAAGATAACTATAAACTGAACTAAGAGGAGAGAAAATAAAGTGATATCTATAGAAATTAAAGAAATAACATCGTTTGAAATTAAAGATGTGATTGGGGTAACAAATGAAGTGTATTGCTGATTATATTTTTCCCAAATACTTTTCCATGGCAGGAGGTGCTGCACTGCCTGAGCCCTACCATAGAAAAGAGGACAGATTCCACTGGTTAGTCACACCTAAGGACTCAGCAGGCAGCCCACACACATTTACATCAATTGTGTGTCCCTATCTTTATCTTAATGTGATGCATAATGTTCTCATGTGAGCATCTGCTTGACTGCAGAAATAATTAACAGAGTTGCTCACATCTAGAAAAATCCTTTAGGGGTGCTCAAAGGTGGGATCTGCACAATGTGATGCCCACCAGCCCACCTGATAGTGGGGGTTCCCAGCTTCTGAAGGGATATAAACCTACCTACAACATGCCCCCTTCCTTTGTAGTGGAAAAACTACAAATAAATGCTATTTTAATCAATATTTTATGGAGTCTGTATGCCTTTTGTACTGAAGTTCATAGCAAGCACTAGCACTGGTGCCTTAATCAATCTGCTAGAATGAATGAAAAAAAATCTTTTTTTTTTTTTAATAATGATTTCCCATTTACTCTTAATATCTGCATTGGCAATGCCTTTAGATGTCTCCTATTTAGTTGTTTTTCTGGACCTGCCATTTACCATTAGGATGAATCCTGCAAGTGATTTCCAGCAGCCTTCTGTTAAAATCCTGTTCTTTGTGTTATTACCATTGTTTTCCCACCCTGGGGTATATGACTAAGGTCAAAGCTGAATCTGAAAGTACATGCTTAGCTTATGCAACACTGTTATTTTTAGTTTACAGTTATTCAGCTGGGGCTTTTGAAAGGTGGGGTGGATGCTGGAGATGAGAAAACTGAGCTGGTGTGTTATTTTTAACAATGTTTTACATGGAATAAATAATTCTTCCACAGAGTGGCAGCAAAGCCTTTTCAGAGGAAGAACTGTATCTCTCCAGAACTTTGTGCTAAGTCAGTTGAAAGTTACCAGCTGAAGTTCAAGTGCACAGATTCTTTATGCACACTGAACTGTAATCTGTTTGAAAGATTCAGTCTCTGCTTTAGAATTCTAAATCACTGCAGAGCCTTCTTACTTTACTATAATTATTTATTTTCTAATAGTTCAGTTTTTTTCTCCCCGTAATAAAGATCTTGAAATATAAAACAGTTCACAAAAAATGTAGAATGATGTTTTGTTGTACAACCATACTGCAAACCCATAGTTTTTGACCTTCTCAAGAACTCTATTTATTCTGTCATGTTTGAAGAACAGGGTAAATTCTTTCTTAAATGCAGTGACCTCACTTTCTTAAAGGCTTAAAAGAAAAAACTATTTTTTCCAGGAAAAAAAAAAAATTAGTTTTTCCAATTCAGAATGATTCAATCTAGGGAAAGTCTTTGTATAGTCATGAAAATTAATCAAATAATTAATTATGGTTATATCAAATAAGAAAACTAAGCAGTATTGCTGACTTATTTTCTGAAAGAGACAATAGAAAATTATTAAATTTTAGGAAATAATCTAGTGTGAATGTAAGTTAAAAGTGTGGAGTCTGCATTACAATCAGCTAAATGAAAGCAATATTTTAGATAAAGATCTGATATCTGACATCTAGGATATGGATTTTTTTTAGGCAACTAACTGTACTTTTATCTACAGTGTAAGTGTAAATAACAAAATCTTTCTGGATGGATAATGAAGTATGCTGAACCATTATCCTGAAACTACTGAGGGATATCTTAAGGTAATCTGCTCAGTAGGAATACGTATCTACTTTCATATGCACCAGTTGGTCATTCTAAGTATGAATCTAAATGTTATTATGCAAAATTTGGATATTTAGAAATTCAGACAAACTACAACTGATACGATGTGTGGCACGAGAAAAGCTCATTTCTCAACTGAGACTTATGACTCATGGCTTAAATATAGTAATAAATTACTTTTAGGGAGGAGTCTAATGGTATGTATCAAACAGAAGAGACACTTAAATTTTAATATTTACATCTGTGGGAGGAAATAAACAGTTTGTCTACACTCAAATCCTGAAAAGATGGGGAAGATTTTGTTTGAAACAACAACAAAACCCAATTCCCTTAAGCTTTAAGTTCAGCATTACATGTCAAAACTGAATGACCCACAAGAATAAATGTTTCTAAAATTATTCTATTACTAGTGTCGTATTGTGGTAAATCAATACTGACTTTTTGTCTTGTCACTCTCCTTTATCTTCAGTAATGGAACAGGGTTCTTTTAATGATGTAAATCAGATTTATCCATGCTATGGATGACTTTCAGTCCATTTACTACAAAACTACTATTACAAGGTCATCCATAATCAGCTCTTAACTTCAATATATTATAAAACATTTCAAATTAACTTCAGAAAATTTAATGAAATAAGTAAAAGGAATGGAGTATGTGCAATGCTTGTGTGTTGCTTACAGCTATAACGTGACCTATTGATTTTAGATCAAGTTATTGCTTGTGTTAAAAAGCCGATTATTGAATGTTAGAAGTTCAAATTCATTTGACATAACTTGAAATAGGCATTTTTAGCCAGCATGTTTTAGATTTAGGCAACATAAGTGCTTTACTCTATGAAAATGCTGAATTTAACAGGAATGCTGAATAATTCATATAGTCAATGTTGTACAAGGATACCACTGATACTTCCTGCTGTTTACTGAAGAGAGCTGTTAACAATGAACCTATGGAATCTCACACTTAGGCTGTCCAACATCCATGCATACATACAAATGTACTTGCTGGTTAGCAACGTGTTTTCTACAAACAGATTCAGAAGTATCTGATTATTTTCAGGTCTACCAAATACTGCTTCATGTAAATATATTGTAGTAATTTATGAACTCGTGGAGGTACAACATATACTATTAAAAGTATGCAAAAAGAAATTTATAATAGCAAATTTAGCATCACAGTGCCAAAGTTCTCTATGTAATAGTCTATTCTACTACAAAAGATAACCACGGAAAGAAAAAAACAAACAAAAAAAAACAGCTGAAAGTACAGTTTTAGGAGGATTAACTAGCTCAGCCACTTGGCTGATTATCAAGTAGGCGCTGTACATTATCACTGCATGAGTTTAATGAGGAGCTGGAACAGGCCTGAGTCAAAATTAGACTTCAGTCTACAAAACCTTGTAATAACTCTTCTTGCTACTGCTTTCAATGTCCATTCTCCACTAAGAGAAACTCAAATTGATATTCAAATAAACACAAATTTGTAGGTAGCCAAAGCAGCTCAGGCACCTCAGGAATGCAAACTCATTTACCTCACTGCATGCTGTAGCTGGCTTGATTAAAGTTGGGTCAGTTACTTCTAAACAACAATGCAGTCATCATGACAAGCACCCATGAAATATCCACGTGCTGTTTCTAGTCATGCTATCCCTACTGTGCTTCAGGTGCACCTCAGTGAAACTGTCTGCCAAAACCAACCACGAGCCGTGCTGAGTCCATCCTTGCTACTTCGGGAAATGTCTCCACAGAATGCTCCCTGGCTACCTTACAGATTATTTTCATTGCGAAGTCACTAACAAGCAATTTAACAACACACAGACAGCAGGTTTTGAGTTGGAGGCAAGGCCCAAATTAGGCAAGGTCTAAATTTCTATTTTCATTCCCATCCTCTCAATGTTTGGTGATCAAATAGTTTCAGGATAGGGAAGCTCACTGATTTAATAAAAAAAATAAAATTAAAAAAAAAAAAAGGATTTCAGAGTTTGAAATGTATAAATCAACGTCTTCTCATGAAAAATTTGTTTAGCTTGCATAAGGAAGAACTAATGTCTCTCAAAACCTTTGGAAAGACTATAATTCTTTGAGAGAGGAGCAATGTTTTGTAAGGGGGATCTGTTGATTTAATGAATTAGGGAAATAGTTTTAAATATATGTATATATACATATGTATATGAGATTTTGCGTGTGTTTGTTGGTACTCAAACACAAAATACAATTTGCTTTTATGGGCTGATGCTGCCTCCACTAATAGATATGCAATACAGCTATAAAGCTATAGTTTATAGAGTTCTTATAACTGTGTAGCAACTTTTGCAACACACAAAATAAACTAGAAAAAGATACAGATAAAACATAAATTAAAATGTTCAACATAGACCTAGAATTCGTTAGGTAATATTTCCCCAATAGTCCAGAAATTTACTTTATTATACATACAAAAATATAATTAAACTATATAGTTTAATACTGCAATAATATTTTTATGTTACATGACTTTAGAAAATACTGTAAAGCCATAACTTGTTCTCTTGTTCTTATTGTTCATAACTTGTTCATACATACTGTCTCTACATGCTGTCTCTCAGTGTATAGTAGTAGCATTTTCAAAAAAGGAATGAGACTGCTGCTCCCTTAACCTTATTAAGCTAATTCTCCCTGCCTTATTTTCCACACCCTCTCAATAGATATAAAAACACGTAGGTTTCCCCAAGGTCATCAGCACCACTGTTTCACAGAAACTGCTGGATGTCTTTTGTACATTTACAGCAAGGAAACTGTGCCTTGTCTTCTCAATATAATGGATCAGAGTTAAAAACAGACAAACATTGGGATCTCTATATTAGAGCACACAAGCCAAACAATTAGCCCTATTTAATCACAAATAAGGGAATAGTGAGTAACAGAACTTTTGAAAAAGATAAAAAAAATTTCTACTCCTCCATAACTGAAAGAAGGGACAGATAGATCTTAAAAACCATTAGTGGAGGTTTATCCTTGATCTCTTCAGTTTGTTCACTATGAAGCTGCCCTCTTCAATCAGACCTGCTTTAGCATATTTTACATTTCATGATTTCAAATGGACTATTTCAAATTCATGTTTAAATACTATGAAAAACACTCATCATCTAAACAGTTGTCCAGAGTCAATGTTTTCTTTTCTGGAGTCTAATCTTCCCCCTTCCCAGCTATGAGCTATTGTCATAATATGTTCTGAAGAAGCAGCTGTACAATTAAAAAGAAATGTAGAGTTCTGAAAAAAATAAAGAATTCAAGACTGAGCTGACAGTGGCACTGGTAAGACTCAGTATTTTTAGCTCTAGCTCATTGATCTGGGTGATTATGCTACCTACCACATTAGAAAAGTAGGTCTGACAGGGCCAATCTGAGCATTACTTGACATGAAAATATAAGATTTTCTTGTACTTTTTATCACATTCTATTAACTGAAAAGTTTCAAAGCTCTGGCTAAGTAATGATCCAGAAAAAAAGTTTTTAAAAATTATGGGGTAGCTTTAGAAAGGTAGGCCCAAAAATGTACTTCAACTTATCCAGAAAAATTCATGTCATTATCCTTGAATAACAAAATATTCATGTTCATCTGTAGTTACGGAGATGCCACTGTGTAAGAAACTAGAAAATTAACTTTGAATGCATCAGTTTATTCACAGTAGCATTTGTTTTCCTACATGGTTAAAAACCTTCCGCTTTCTTGTGCACTTCACATTTATCAATAGTATAAGAGCACATAAATGGGAAATTACTACATTTACTAATTTCATGGTATCCTACCTCTTGGTAATACTTAATGAGCCCCGTCCTTGTTTCTG
The DNA here is from genome assembly GCA_037305975.1 of Chrysolophus pictus. Taxonomy (NCBI): domain Eukaryota; kingdom Metazoa; phylum Chordata; class Aves; order Galliformes; family Phasianidae; genus Chrysolophus; species Chrysolophus pictus. Next base: position 16,575,554 of record CM074579.1, read on the forward strand.
TAACAGCAAATGAACAGTAAGCAGGTCAAAACATAAAGGCACATGTTCATCTTTAATAGAACAATTGAGTTAATGGGAGTCAGGAATATTCATGTATTTGCAGAATTGGAAGAAAAAAAATGTAACCTGGAGGAAAAAAAAAAAAAAAAAAAAAGCATGAGTGTGCCAAGCATAATTACCTTTACACTTAAAGAGTAAATAAACTATACAATAAATCAACACTGCTATAGCAAGATACTTTATCCTGTGTTAAGAAAGGACACCAAAAGTACATGTAGTTCCAACACTAAACATTTCACAAAGTGGCATATTTATTTATCCCACTTTTATTATAATTAAAGAGTTTCACTGTTTCACTCCCAGATACTTGTATGTCTTTTTGAATGTTACTGTATATTTATAAAAACAACCGATTCACTAAGTGGGGAATGTCCATAAAATTTCCCTCTCAGAAAACCATGTTTTTCTGCAGAAATTCACAGCTAACCCACATTTACTTTCTTTTTCCCAACTTGTTCCTACACTCAGGGCAGAAGACAAGCTGACAAGTACTCTTGAAAGTGCTCCACCAGTCATGCTGAATCCTTTTGAGGCAAGCAGTGCACAGCACTCAACTGTTTTACAGCATTGTTGTCTAGCACTGATCACAGTGCTGTCACAAAAGTGCTTTATTTATAGCCCGCTGCTGAGTCTGGCTAAAATTATTTGTATCTCACAAATTACGCTCCATAAAAATGACTGGCTTTGTTATGGGAAAACATGTCTGCATAATTGATAGCAAAAGACAGGAAGGTGCTAACAACTATCAATTTCTGTTGTCAAAAAGCAGCTGAGGCTGAAATGCGCTGCTTAATGTACCAGCAAGATTATCTGATATGTACATAAAATTTTCTAAAAACCTATCATTTAATAGATTATTTTTCTAATATGGAACAAAAAGATACATTGTATATTGGACTCTCTCACAAAGTTTCAGAAATTGATACTAATTCTTTGCTTAGAAAGAAGGTAAGACTTTTCCAGTGTAAAGTAACAAAAGATATAGAAATATAATTCTATATTATGAGCAGTAGAAGAACTTAAAAATATTTGGTATTTTCACTTCGGTGACTGTTTAAATACTGAATACCTCAAACTCAATCTTTCACATCTTGAGTTCTTTGTTAATAGTAGGGTCTAACCAGTAACTCCATCTTTTACTGTGAAGATACAAGGAACCTTCCTTTTTGAATTATTAAACACCCTTCAAATGTGGCTAGGTTTCACAGATCTGACAGTCTGATAAATCTCAGGACTATGCTGCATTACCAAAAGACTGAAGATCCTTAGCAGCTTCCTCTGCTCTATCAAGCAGAAGAATAAAATCTGGTAAAAAATTAGATAAATGCATATTTGCTAATGCTCTTTCTTTCTTTCTTTTTTTTAATGGACTTTTATTATTATTCTATGATTATCAACCTCTATAATCTCTGCTATAGATTAGATTATGAATTAAGTTCCTAATTTAAATTTAATTACTCTTTTTCTAAAATTACACACAAGGAGAGTATATGTTTAAAGAGCCTTAATTTCATACTTTCAACAACTTAAAAAAATGCTGATATCTAAAAATAAATTAATATTCTGACAATTTTTACTGAAAAAATTTGCTGAAAATTATTGTTCTTTCAAAAATAGCAATGACTTATTTTAGTTGAAGTACTGCAAGTATAGTTTCTACACTGCAGATATAGGTCAGGATGACCACAAAGTTCTCAAAACATAGTGATATGGAATCTGGGAATGCCTTGTCATTAGACACGTGCTTGCTTTCTTTTGAAATTAAATTCTGTCTAATGGGCTCAAAAAACTTTTGTGATGTGTGTCTCTGACTGAAATCCCCAAACAACACACAGGTCCATCCATGATTGAAGACGCACTTACTATTTAATCTTGTATCCTGCAATAGAAAGGGCTCTTTGACAGAAGCCTGTGTTCTCAGTATTCCAGTCCCTTTGGATTTTTTCTGCTATGAGATGGAGATCTTCAGATTCCTATCCCTCTATGCTGGATTGCAACTACTTTACTTCACTTCTCACTTGCAGGGTAGCTTTTTATTTAACTAGAACCTTTTTTTTTTTTTTTTTTTTTTTTTTTTTGGTGCATTTAGCTAACCCTACCAGAGAAAATAGTCTGACTTATCAAAACTTATGGTTCTTCCAAGGGCAAAAACAATGTTGTAGTGGATAATGAGTGCACTGGCATCCCATAAATAAAAGAGGACTTGCAAATTTTTAATTGCCCAACAGAGCACAGATTAGTGTAGTGTAGGAATTAGTTATATATATGTGTGTATATATATCTATATATATATAAAGAAAGGTAATAAAGATAGTGCTGGGAATGCAGCGCTTAGCGTCCAAGTTTTATCTGCACTGAGATTTGGATATATTTTTAACTGTCTGTGGTAGAAATTCATAGAATTATTACCATTACAGGTTCTTACTCTAAATTATGTATTTAGTACAAACAGACAAAACAGTTGAGGAAACAGTTGTAGATGCCTTAGAGCTTTGGATAAAATCTATAAATACTATGCAGAGCAAAGGTGAAGACAACCAACTATTCTGAAATTGCCACTCCTAGAAACACTGTGGCCACCTTAGGGGAATACCAAAATAGCTCTGAGGAGGTCGGAGTGTTTACATGTGCAAGACATGGAGAAGAAGAAAAAAGAACAGAAAAAAACAACAAATCAATCAGTCAGGTGGTAATTTGGCCATGTTTGGAACCAAAAGACTTAAGTAAACACATCAGAAATGAGAAACCTTTTACTCTACATGGGGAAACCACGTTGGCAGGACATCTAAAGAACACTTCCAGATCTACTAAGAATATTCTGGCAACTTCCTTTACCAGAACAAGTTTCTGTACATCTGACATTGCCTTTGGTGGAATGTTTCTTCAGTTCTATACAGTTTTCAAAGTTTCAAATTTACAGAAAACTCCAACTTTTTGGTGGATAAGAGATTTATAAAGATATCACTTCTTGATCAGGAAAAGTTGAATGGCACAACTGTAGGCTGTGGTCAGGAGAGACTCAGAGTTCTTGAGCTAAAGTTAAATGTGCATCAAAATTATACTGTGTAACAGAAAAAGCTACACTGAAAAAAGTAAATCTGTCAATGTATGGCCAACTAATAGCTAAGCTGGTACTGTCACCAGCAGGACTAGCAGAACAAAGATCCTTAAATATGCTGGATGCCTACATCAATGCAGCACTACAGAGACTTAAAGCTGGTTACAAAACTTAGCAAAGACTCTGAAAGTATTTAACTGAATGGGTCATAGTCCTAAAGCATAACGAAAAGATTCCTTGGGCACACAGAAAGAACAGTACAGCAACTCAGTGAGTACAAGAGGGACCTAAACATCAAGCAGAAAAACAGAAAAATAAGGAGATGTTAATTCTCAAGTTAAGATATAACTGGCATCAAAGAGCTTTGTGTCATAAATGTAGGGGACAAATTACTTATTAAGCAATCTCCGACAATGAAATAAAAGTGAGAATATGCTTAGATTTTAGATATTTCAGAACATGTATGCATGCATGTATATATATGCATGTATGTATTAAGCAGAGAAACAGATGAAAAATGATTAAATAATAAATCTCAGTGAGTGGGATAAGAAAGGAAAAGACCAGATATGATGCTTTAAAAGGTTCTGCTCTCTAAGCCAAGAAACAAGGAAAACCATGTATTTTTGTGTGTGGTCAGAGAAGCGTTTGGTTTTTGTTAAAGAGAAACTTTAAGTACATCTAAAGGAGATATGACAGGTATTTTGCATAGTTATGTACCACATGAGAAAACTAAGACAGTTATTTTATGAGCACACTGCATTGGAAGCAACTTTTCATTTCAGAGTGAATAAGCTACCATGGGAGTGGTTATTTTAGGTTTGGTGCTATCAAACAGGAAAGAATGGCTTAACAATACGAAGGAGGTCTTCTGGGGAAAACAGTGAACACTAGGAAAAATGAGACACGACAGCTACGGAAATAAAACAAACAATCTCTCATTGCATCACCACAATCAAAACCCAACCATTTCAGCAACCCCTGGAAATTGGTTAAACATCATTTTGAAAGAAGACTTGAAGATAAACATGCACAAATACGCTAGCAGTTACTGAAGAATAAATGCACAAATTGTCCAAAAGAAAGGAAACAAGTGTTGCATTATACTTGCATTTGGAAATCTTCCAATGACTGGCTATCAAAAAGTGATCACAGAGAAAGAAAGGAGCATTAGATAAAACTGAATAATATAGAAAGAAAAAATATACAAGAAAAAAAGCTGAAGATAAAATGACTTTCAAATTATACAGGACAAAATGAACAAAATGCACAATTATAAAATACTTGATAAATTTAAAAAAAAAAAAACAGGTCAGCAGCAAGAAAAAAGGAATAGGAAAAAAATGAAAATTAATCATCTAATCCCCTTATCTAAAATGTCCTTCATCCATCCCTCCCCAAAAGATGAATCTTGCCCAGACATTAAAAAAAAAAGAAGAAAAAAAAAAGGATCTCAAACTGAAGTATGTGAATAATACATTAAAGAATATTTAGGTAAGATAGACATGTTAAAATTGTCTGGGCCTTATTATATTCACCTTAGAGAAAATAGAGCAATTTCTGAATCATTAACAATTTTCTCTACAAGCTTCTGGAGGACAGAGAATATCCTGGAGGACTATACAAGGGCAAACGTAGCACTTGTCTCTCAAGGACAATAAAAAGAAAGACTGATGGATTGACAGACCAAACAGCTGAAATTTTATTCCTGAAATGATCCTGGAAAAAACTATGAAAAATATTTTTTCAGCGTCCGGATAATTTTCAGAAGAAACTTCTGAAAAATGTTACACTGACTAAAAAGAAAATCCACACAAAAATCCACAAATATTTGTTTGTCAAACCAGTGCAAAAGTTGTTTGTTTGTCTTTTATAGGGTGGAATAGAAGATGCTGCCATTCAAAAAATACACCAGGAAAATGTTTATTCCTGGCATTTATGTGTCAAGAGTGTCAGTTTTCTTCAATGGAGAATACATCCGTGGGAATACAGTACTTATTTACAGGAGCTCACTTTAAAACTCACCCAGAATTACTTTAATTGACAAAGAGAGGCAGCACTTACAGAATAATGTATTTTCACCCCAGTAAAAAGAAAAAATTTGCAAACTGATTTCAAGTCCAAGAGCAACGTGCCAGTTCTGTATTTTCTGTAAGCTATAAAGAGATACGCTACATAAGCTCACAGACACAATTATTAATTTGGACATAAACCTACTGAAGTGATCCTGTCCAATCTGTTGCTGAGAGCAGGGCCAACTTCAAAGTTAAATGCAGCTTAAAAGTTATGTCAGGATGCTCAAAGCTCATCCAGCCAAACTCTGAAAACAGAGATTTTTCAGTCTTTTTGAGCAAGTTCCTCCAGCATGTATGATCACTCTCAAAACTGAGTTTTCCTTCTGTCCAGTTTTCCCTTGCTGCAGCTTGCTGTACAAGCACAGCTCCATCCAGCTACAGTTAGCCCTTAATCAATGTACATTCACCTTTAGCATTTTCCTGCTCAGACTGAAAAAGGCCAGTTATCTTGGACACTGCTGAGAATCAATCATAGAATTCAGCTCCAAAAATCTCTTCTTGGCCTCAGCTGGACTTGTTCCAGTTTGCCAGAAGCTGTGTCCAAAGCTGGACACAGTTGTATCATCCTCTGCCCTCACAGAGAACTCCCATGGAACAAAGAACTTGAAACACAAATAGCTAAATCATTTTTCCATCTTACTAAACCTGTCTGCAACTGCTCTGGAGATTCTTACTTGTTTCCTACTTTAGTACTGGGGTAGGAAAGATGGGCCACAAGAATTGGCTCTGTCACTCTTGCTAAAAGTTCCCCCGAATTAGCTGGAGAAATGATAGCTAAAAGACCAACAACACAAATGTTCTCCTGTTCAACTAAAGCTTTCTTTAGCTGGTGAAAGACAACAATATGACTTTGTTTCTGGCTCTGCTTCTTCACAGTACTATAAAAAAAAGTCATGTCAGATAATGTGATAATTCTATTTTTTCCTCTTTTCCATGTTCAGAGAAATAAAAAAATAAAAACAACACATTATAAAAATAGCCTACCTCTTGTACTGCCTCAAACAACCCTCAGATAAAACAGTGCAGAAAACATCCTGCAAATTCCCAGGTTAGCGCGAAGAAGTCAAGCAAGACATGTTCCACTTGCTAATTTTCTTCCATGCCAAGTCTGCTCAGAGGCAATGAGCCTTCAATTGCTAGAGGACTGAATTTACTGTAACCTTTGTAGATATATGACTGAAGTATTAAAGCCCACAGTGCATGATTAAAGGAAAGCATGCTAGGTTCTGTTTTTAGACTGTCTCAAAGGTTTCGTCTGTTTTCTTCCAACTATATTTTCAACTCTTGTGATTCTAAAATGCATGAATTTTGGAGGGAAACAAGTCAAGATTTTTTTCTTCATGTCAATCATACATGTCCCTATATCATGATCCTTAATGCTGCACAAACCCCAGACAGAAAGTATTTGCAGTCCATTTGTAAAAACCAAGCATAGTTCTAGAAAAGCTGTAAGGATCTTGAACCTGCATTGTTTGAAAAGCAATCAAAGGCATTATCAATGACCAGTTTGCTTTCCCTTTCCTCTGAAATAGTTCCAAGCTCGAGCATAAGGCACAGTGGTATTTTATGGTGGAGCACAGAAATAAATTCTCTTTGTTCACCTGCTAGCACAGACTGTAGGAGTTATATTCTGGATTATGCCCAAACTTGCATAACTTCCAAGACAACAAACAACTCTGTATTTGATTTTTGTAAAGAGGCAAGGAAAATACACCTTCAGCTTACTATTCTGTCTCCAGTAGTAGCCAGAGGTGGAAGACTGGAAAGGCTATAAAAGATGACCAAACACAGTGATAGTTCCCTCATTATATCCTTGATATTTTCTGCCAGGACCTTCTGAACAGAAGTAAATTTTTTTGCAGAGTTGCTTTGTAGGATTTCTTTCCCACAGATTTATAAAATTGATTTTTTTGAATCCTTCTAAGCATTGGCCAAAATCAATATCTTTTAGCAAAGAGCTTTATAAGTTACTACGTGCAGTGAAATAGGTACATCCTCAGTACGCTCTGAATCTGTCACCTGATAATTTCACTCCTCATACTTTAATAATGAGAAACAATGAACTTCCCTTTATGGCATTCACTTTTAAAACCTCCTCTCCCACCTCCCCTCTTATTAGTCATTTTTTCCAAGGCTGAAGTCCTGATGTACTTAGACGTGCTCTCATACTAAAAACCTTCAATATCTTTGATCACTCATGCTGCCTTTTTCTATACCCTTTCTAACTTTGTCCTTTATAAAACACCAGAAGAGCATACAGAATTCAAGATGAAGGCAATAGATTTATACAAGGGTATAATGATCTCTGCTTTCATTCTTTATTCCTTTCCTAATAATTTTTAATGTCATATTTGCTTTCTTGATAGCTACTCAGCGCTGAGGTGACATTTTCAGAGCATAACCTATCATAATTCACAGATCTCATTCTTGAGTGATAAAACCACAAACACAGCACACCCCTGCGGATGTCACCGGAGGACTGTTTTTTACATATACATTACTTCACATTTACAAATACTGACAGTTTATTGTGTATTCTTTCAACATTTTTCTGCCATTCTGTACTGCTGACCTTTTGCCATTCCGTAAGAGGAACTTATCCCGGCCCAGCTGTCCAGGATTGTGATAGCAGCATTGAGAATGAGACTTATATTTAATGATATCACTGCAAATAATAAATAGGTAAATAAATAAAACACAGTGGCTATAATCCGTACTGATAAAACCTGGAAAATACCTACGCTTTTCTGGTAACATAAGCTGTTTTTCTACCACTTGCAATTATGAACCAAATTTTTAGAAATGCTATTTTTTAATAAAGGCAAAAAGAAGTCTCTGAAAAAAGTAGATAAAGGGGCTAACATAGACCTCCTCGAGCATAAGTACAGTAATAATTTCACAGTCCATCTCTTTGGAGTCAATTGTTACCTGAACTATTTTCTTGTAGAATGCTCCAGTTGATGTTAAAGATTAAGTCATGCTGGGTAGCAAAGTCCTTTAAAGATTACTGATCATTGATTTAACTTTGTGATAGCTAGTCCTCCCTGCCAGCCCCACCTTATACTTCTCTCTCCTCTGTCATATTTTGAGCTGTCATATGCTTTGATAATCTCCTCTGTTTATTTTATTCCAGCAATACATTTCAGTTCTTTGAATACTGAGTGTAATGGAAAGAACTTCTTGTTCACAGGAGGTATCAGGACGGTTTGACTGTAGCTTTGTACAGTCACCCTGCAGGTCATATCATCTGGTGTATTCCCACGCTAGAGGGCACTGCCCAGGTTTAAGGAAACCACTGACCTAAGAAATATTGATGCAAACTTTTGTATCCTAACTCTCAGAATTTCCACTGTTTTAGAAATAATAGCTGTGTGGGTTGAGGCCAAATACACAAGACATTTCAGGCCTGTCACTAAGAATATCCATCTATTTCCTCTCAACTCAAAAAAAAAAAAAAAAAAAATCAATTAGATTTCCAAGGCATTATTTCTCCTTAGTAAAGCTCCGTAAACCTCGCTTAGCCATACCCTTCCAGACCTAAAAGTCTAACACCGTTTTTCCTCTTTCCCTGCAACCTGAAACATACCTTCTCACACACAGCCTGTAGTACTGAGCATCTTCACATGGAGAGAGAGCTCGAACTCTTCCCTCATGCTGCATAAAACATGAACATAAAAGCATGCATTCACTTGGCTTTTCTTCTGTAGGGCTTCCTCTTACTTATGCATTGCAAACAAATATTTTGATAATTTTATGCTGTTAGCAAGTTACTTTTCAAGATCTCCTTGTAATGCCATAATACTTTTCCATGTAAGCATAGCATATAGATTTTTCTCGTCTATTTTTGTGGACCTTCTCCTTAGTATTCATTAGTATTTTCTTTGTCATTTCTATTAATGACACTTCTTTCTTCTCTAAAACCTATTTTGACACAGCGATGTTGACTTACTGAGCCTCAAATATGATATTTTTAAAATATCACCATCACATCTGAACATACTTTACCCTTGCAGATGGTCCTTTCAATTTACTTTCAATGAACTCTTCATTTTTATAGCAATCTTACTTTTAAAGGTAAGCAGTAGTATAAGGATTCTGCTTTTTCTTTCAGGATACTGAAACTAATTACATATGGCAACTTAAAGAGTTGGTGAGTGGCACTTCAATAGTAATGTTCTGAACTGGATCCTCCACTGCTTCAGATGAACTTAAAAATTTCAGCTGTGACAGGGGACAGGCATTTGAAGCTTTTAAAAATTTACATTTGGAATTATATTTAACCTACATTAAAAGGAAATCATGTAATTCTTCCACTATAATTGCATTTTTTAAATATTGTGTCCTAGGACACGCTTCAATAAATGCCTGTCTTAACTTCAGATACTGAGTTCTTATGTTATGCCTAAATACCATGAATAAAAACTGACCCTGAATTACTACTTAACATAGCTCTTCAGTATGGAACTTATTGCTTAAAAGTAGTTGGAATGGGAAAAAAAAAAAAAAAAAACACAATGAAACAGCAGCAATACTTCTCTTTTTTGAAGCTAAAAATGTCTTTTGACTTTCATAGTACGTCTGTATGGTTTTACTCCATTTTTTCCTTCCTTTATCCCATTCTGTCCCTGCCTTTTTCAGCTGTCATTCTACTTTAAAATGCGTATTACTTTTTAAGATTGATTTTCATATTCTACTCATTAAATCAGGACTCCAAAGAAACAAACATTGTAAAACTGTTGCAGAAAAGTTTTTGCTTAAAATTCAGTTTTCAGATTTCCAGAACACAAAATCTCAAAAATTGTTACAGAATGGTAAAATGACCAACTCCTAGCTGTAATGTTCTCACAATCTCCTCCAAATTTTTCTTCAAACAATTTCATACGAGGTAGAAACTGAAGTGTTTCTTTTACACATTGGTGGGACTAAGTACTACCTTCAGTGATGGGCAATAGGTTCAGATCCTCGTTCTTCATGCTTTGACTTCAGCCCACAAGGATGAGAAACTGATCTGAGTGATTTGCAGTTCAATCAATTTTGCAGATAAAAGGAGAGAATACACACCACTCATTCCAGGATATGGTTCGGTCACTTCCTTTTATATGTTTTTACAGAATATATAAAAAAGAAATCCTGCTATCTGAGGATACGTGTTCACAGAATCACAGAATTGCCAGGGTTGGAAGGGACCTCAAGGATCATGAATCTCCAACCCCCCTGCCACATGCAGGGCCACCAATCATCCCACCTAATGCTAGACCAGGCTGCCCAGGGCCCCATCCAATCTGGCCTTGAACACCTCCAGGGATGGGGCATCCACAACCTCTCTGGGCAGTCTGTTCCTTCTTTGTAAAGCCTAAAATACTTTTAAATTTGCTTTGATTCAATTGCTGACCAAGCTAAAAATACAGGGTTTTTTTGTTTTTTTTTTAAGACCATTTTTATCACGAAACCCTTCTATCACAGCAGTGAAGACTGTACTTATGGTTGTAAATGAAATGATGGGCTTATTTAACCTTAGAAGTCTATTGCATCTATATGTATCTGATATATCCTGATTGTCACCTTAAAAGAACAAAGCATAGTACTTCATTAATTTGAAAAGTCAAAAAAACTCAGTGTTTGCATTAACTGCATTATAACCATTTCAGGAAACATACATAGGTCATGGGCATTGTAGTTTTTTTTAAAGTAAAGCAAACTCCTCAAGTTTATACAAACAGTCCAGCATTAGCAATAAGAAAGATCACAAACAGAATGTCCATCTCGTCTGTAACCACGTATCAGGTACTTAGAGATCAGTGAAAGGACCCAGGGAATGGCACAGAGATGCATCAGGAGAGGGTAAGATTGGGTGTTAGCAAAAGGTTCTTCACCATAGGGTGATGGGCATGAAACAGTCTCCCGGTTATATTTTCTCCTCATTGGGCTCTTCCCAAGGATGATCAGATCTGATTTTCTGCCTTCCCACTCCCATTTTCTTATTCTGCATCACATTAAACAATAATTCCTAATTTTAACTCAGAAATTTTAAGATTTTAGATAAGCACAGGAATGAAGAAGGTAAAAATCAACAAATACCATCGCAGTATAAGAAAAATGTGGTTACCGTATATCTGAAAGATTTTCATGTTGTACCTATAGCCATATCCTCAGGAAAAAATATAAATAATCTCTATTGCAGACAAAAGCTAAATAAAACATTAGAGTGTAGCCCACAAAGGATAATAAATCTCAATTTGTTTGTGTCAGAGAACTCACAAATGTAATGCAAATGTATACATCTGTGCCATCTCTCAATATGTCTCTAGACTGAAAAGGTGAAACAGCCTAAGCTCATTCAAATAAATAAATCATAGGGCTTAAATGCTCTCAAAGGATAAAACATTCAATAACATATTGAAGAGTGAACTATTCACTGTAAAACAGATCAAGTTACAACCTAGATTTATTCTTTACCATTACTAATGACTGAACAAAGAGGAAATCTATCTGAAGATATCTGCTTTTCAGCCCAAATTCTTCTTGCAAAAGATATTTGTTTTACACACAAAAATGTGAATATTTTACAATAATTTTACAATATTTATTTTACAGAGTGATCGTTTCAAAGTTTAAAAAATCACTGCTCTTTTAATAGGGAAATGAGTTGGAGAAGTGCAAAAGCAGCTACATAAATTTTCAGAAGTTATCTTAAATGGAAAATAATCCTGAAATGAAGAATAAAAAAAAGGAACTGACTGCTGTCTGAAGTGAGAAAGACCAGTTGCTTAGTAGCTCTTACAGCTGAAAAATGGACATCCAGTGGACATCCAGTGAAACTAGAAGGTGAACAAAGAAGCATCTTCACACACTGCCCAGTTAGGATGCAAAATCCTTTCTCAGAGAATGCTGCAGATCCTAAATAAAGAGATATACTTAAAAGAAAAAAAAGCTTAAAAATTCATGAGTGAATTATATCAAGAACTATCAAATACAAGAACATAATCTGTTTGGGAAGTCCTTGAACTGTAAATTCCTGGGAAACAGAGAGTATTCTGATGAGCAGTGGTTATCTCAAAATACACTTTTCTTATTTTTTCCTTCTCTAAATATCTTGTCTGAGATAAGATGTAGAACTAATGAATTTCAGTCTGACCTACAAGAGATTTTTATGTTCTGTATTGTTACTTAAATATCAAACTGGAATCTCATTTATATGCCTATAGGCCCTCATGACCTCTTCAAAAAGAGTATAATTCACTGCAGACAAAAGAGCCTAATAAAATAATACTTGACAGGGAAATTTGGGAACTGAATACAATCCATTTCAGAGTGATGATACACATATTGACAATATGTTATTATTTACATTATGTCAATACCATGCAAGACTGTAAACACATGTATGCTACAACTTAAAATAACTATATGATGTATTTATACATTACGAACAGTTCACAAAATTATGCACAATGTTGATAACTCTGCTAATCTCACATGATGTTGGCATGAAATCGAAAATAAATGGGGAGAGGGCCTTACTATGTCTGGAGGCATTTTCTATCAGCGACCAAGCAGACAGGAGATATAAAGAATCCTCTCACCTTCTCAGAGCTGCTGAAATAAAATGTTTGACTAGTAAGTCACAGTGTAGGCTGTGAAGCCCAACAAGCAAATAAATTTAACACAGCCTACCAGAGAACTAGGTCACCTCATTTTCAAAGAAAGGATGTAAATAAAAAGAAGAAAACACCTAAGGTATAAATAAAAACTCTTGAGACCTTGCAGTAAGATTAGAGGCTGAAAGACTTTGGAAAACAATCTATATCCATTAGATATTGAAAATATCTTTTATATTGCTCTTGCTTATAAAGATAGTTCATGCATTATACAGTGTTGAACAATACACTGTTGTGTGATTATCCTTATTTCTTTACTGCTAGTGAAGAATGCCTTTGTCTAAAACTTCTGAATTTACAACACCACCAGACTGTACCAACGTAGCCAAAGTTAGGTTTTTTTCTTTTTCACTGTTCAGAAAAATTATTCTCAAAATATGCATTTCCCAGTGTTTGCTGGATGTGATACAAGATCACAAAACAAAAAAGAACAACGGCCATTACAATCTCCCAATTTCGTCACTGCATATTGCTTACAAAATACCACTGAAAAAAATTTCAAATTATTCCATTACAGTATTTACTTTATTTAATCTTTACCAAAGTTCAAGATCGCGTGTACTGTAAGCTAACATTTCTTGCTTTTAAGCTGCCACCTGTACTTACTATATGCATGCTCTGCCTGGTCGTAGTTGAATCCTTAAATGATTTGTTGTGAAAGTTTCCCTCCTTGGTGAGAAGCAGACTAAGCCTTTTGTCAGTTTTCATCTCAAAAAATATACCACCTTTCTGGGCCTCTCCATTCAAAAAAGGCAGGGATCACCTAGAAGGAATGCAACAGAGGGCCAAAAAGATGATAAAGGATTACAAAAGGCTGAGTAACCTGGGTCTGGTTCACCTGTGGAAAAGAAGACTGAGATGGAATCTGATTAACGTTTATAAATACCTAAAGGGAGGTGGGAGGCAAATGGATAAGACCAGGCTTTTCTCAGTGGTGTGTAGTGAAAGGTCAAAGAGTAATGGCCTAAAACTTGTATATGGGAAGTTGCACAATAAGATGCAACTTATGTAACTTCCTTATGGTAAAGGTGATAGAGCACTGGAACAGCCTGCCCAAGAAGGATGTGCAGTCTCTTTCTATGGAGATATTCAAGACCTATCTGGATGCCTACCTGTGTGACTCAGCGTAGGGAACCGCCTTCTAGCAGGGGAATTGGACTCAATCTCTTGAGGTCCCTTCCAACCACTGTGATTCTGTGATCACCTTCTTGTTACTCATAAATCTACCGTGAGTTATGAAGAGTTACCACCACTAAGACATTTGCACAAATAAGAGTCTGAATTACAAAATGATGAAATAATATTGCAAAAGAATACTAGAGGAACCACAATTTGAGGCAAGAAATCCTATAACCCCAGATCAGCTGCTCTTAGTCCAGAAGTTCACACATAACTTTGCAGGATAAATAATAGAAGTACTAGAGTGAAGTAGTTAAATCCAACACAACAAGGCCAAAAAAAAAAAAAAAAAAAAAAAAAAAAAAAAAAAAAAAAAAAGGATGGTAATTCCCTCTACTTTACTCACATTCAGGAGAGATTCAGGGGTCACTATAAGAAAATAGCATCACAATGATTGACAGTGATAAAAAGTAAGTATAGCATGTATAACATTAGAAATTGGTAGAGAAATACAAGAAAACAAAGATAACCTTACAGAGGAAAAGGACAGTGAGGATGGTCGGATGAACAGAATAGTTTCTGTGTAACAACAGTTCCTCTAGAACATACAAAGCCATTATCAAAGTATCAAGTTAAATCCATACTCAATTTCTCCTACAATTTCCATTATTGGTTATAGGAACAGATTTGGGCGAACACTTAGTCTGACACATTACCACATTGCTACGTTCTCATTTCATCATTTTATCACCATTTCAATTTTTATTAGTTTTCATATCATCTTCATGGTAACACAATGATATTTATTTTCTAAGTTTGTCTGATGTCCTTTATATATTTACTTCTTGGCTAAACTGATTTTCACTGATTAAAAAAGCAAAACCCTCTCAAAAATCTATGATACGACTCAGTTTTCCTGAAACCCTGTTCTGACCTTCACCCCACTCACTGCAAATCCTCCTTTTCTGCTTAACTTTTCTCTGACACCTTCATCTTTGCTTGAAAATCAATGATTTAAGTGACAGCTATCTCCCATTAGAAAGTTCCATTAGAAGCACCATTTTGCAGAACAATATGTTTGGATTAACACTGCAAACTTCAGAAACATCATTATTGTATTATTATCATTTAATGATTTTCATTTTACATCTAGCTTTTTTTTTTTTTTTTTTTTTTTTTTAAACAATAAAGCCATTTCTCCATTTTCCACTAACACTATTCGTACTAAGTACTACATCTAACTATTGTGGAACAAAAATAGCATTAGAGACTCTTGGAAAGATAAATTAACATATTTATGACTTTCTAGATAAACTTTTTAGAAGGCAGTAAATGAATTTGAGTTATTTTCAAATTTCTTGATTAAAGTCAGCTCCTTAAAATAGTAGAATTTAGCAGCAAAAAAAGGAACATTTTTTCAGAAGCAAAGAAAACAAGTCATAGATCCAATCAAAAATCCACATAAAACAATGTTAAATAGTAGGCAGATGTTTTTTATGTGCAAATGCAATTCATTACATCCTTTAAGAATAAAAGATACATATGTATGTTAGAAAAGCAAAGAAGCAAAGTAGATAATGAAAAGCAATCTTCGACAGACACAGAAGTAATAATTAAAGAGATTATTTGAACACAAGTAGAAGCAATATAGAGCATGCAATTGATGAATACAGACTACTTGACTTTCTGAAGCACAACCTTACTGCCCTCCTTTATGTTGCTCTTTGAAAATCTTTCTATCATGAGAGCTAACAATAAAAGTATCCAAGAACTATGCCACAAGATGCTGAGAAATTAAAATTTATTTTACGGTTTTAACATCTATTTCAATTCTGAGCTGCTAAGTTCCTATACAATGAGAAAATTGCAAGAATATCTGTGTATTCAGATGAAATTTCTAAAATCACTTATTCAATCAGATAATAATTAGTGAGAAAGCTAGTCCTTATTCAGTCTGAATTCTTTTTCATAATGAAAATAACTCAGGGAGCGAAGTCCAAAAATAATCCTCTAACAACTGCAGCAGAGACTTTAAAACCCATTATCAAAATTACTTTTATTTTAGCAGCCCAGGTTTCACCGTGTAAATTTCCAGATTAGTTTAGCTAATCACAGGTGAGAAACTGGCTGAAGAGAAAATCCGGTCTTCTTTGGCTACAAGCCAAAGAAATTACCCATGGGAAACAAAACGGCTTTTGTCGTTAGACGACAAAAGAAGCTGCACTCATGAGAGCGCTGTTAGTGTCGCAGGCTTAACTGTGGCTGCAGCAAGAGCCTCACTCCTTCAACACAAACATCTGGCCTTTGAGTACATTTACTTCTGACAGATTGCTGGCTCATTAGTATTTCCTGATATCTTAGATTCTTTTTCTTGAGTTAGTTAAGTTTCCTGAACTCTCTTGAGTCCCAGCTTACTTCTGCAGTTCACCAATTTAAGATGAAACAGCACTTTCGAATGAAGAGCTTTTGATTTCTCAGTATTTAAGGAACCATGACTTGATTTACAGGAAAAGAAAAAAGAACATGGTCAGCCTTACACTCTAAGATCAGTTGAAACAGGGCAAGGTAGACAGACAACTATGCAATCAGCTCCATATCTGGAGCAACTGCACCATTGAATTCTTAGGCAGCCCTTCAATACATATCAGCAGCAGAACCTCATGGTTCCCATACAAAAGCATCACTGACAATCACTTATTCATTCTGCTTTAGACTCATCCTGTTTTGCTGTTGAGTTATATCAGCAGAGAATGAACAGAAAAGGGGACTGCAGCAGATCAGTGTCTCAATTTTCTTATTTTACAAAAACTGAAACTGATAAACTACCTTTTAAGAAAGTGCCAGTCATCTTAGAGAATGACTCAATCCACTGAACAAGGTTATTAGTTTAACAGCTAAAGCTGACATTTTCTCAAGTTGAATTTATGTTGTATGTCTACAATACATTTTCAATTTACTTTTTATCTAATGCATTACACTCTGTCGCTGTACTTGCAGATATATAATATAAACCTATGGAGAGAATCAAGTCTTATGAGTATATTTTTCCAAGCCAAGATTTTAAGTGGAGAATGAAGCCTTTAAATAAAGTGGAAACATTTATTTTTGCAGAAGCTTCACATCAAAATCTGTTTCCTAAACCAATGCAGATCCCTCCAATTTTCAGAATATAGGTATATAATATATAAGTATTTCCTTGCGATGATGCTCTGTCAGACTTGGTCTCTCAAGATTGACAAGAGCTGAACACAACTATAGCTACTGTCCTCCCATTATCATAGCTGAATGTAAGAACTGATAAATACCATCACATAGGAGGGCTCCAAGGGATGGAACAGCCCCTTATGAGGACAGGCTGAGAGAGCTGGAGCTGTTCAGCTTGGAGAAGGGAAGGCTCCAGAGATATCTGAGAGCGGTCTTTCTGTATCTACAGAATCTTTTTCACTAATCTTCTGTATCTAGTCTTGAGCAGAGTCTGTTTGATAGGAAAAGGGGAAATAGTTTCAAACTAACAGAGGGGAGACTTAGACTGGATATAATAATTTTTTTTTATTTTTTTTTTATAATAAGAGGGTGAGGCACTGGCTCAGGTTCCCCACAAAGGTGGTGGCTGCCCCATCTCTAGAAACGGGGCTCTGAGCAATCTCATCCAGCTGTAGGTGTCCCTGTTCATTGCAGGGGAGCTGGACCAGAATTTTTAAAGGTCCCTTCCCACTCAAAACATTCTATGACCTTCCTGCTATTTATTTTGCTCAGCCAACCCAGTAACTAGTAAAGCACACTTTAAAGTAAATAAATGTTGTAATGCTAAAAAAACAGAATAACCAAAGTGATTTTAGCAACAGAACTGAAATGCCAATGAGCTGTTGACACAACCTAAATATCTCTCCTCCAGGAATTTGCAGCTATCTGCCTTCAATGCATAATTCCTTCCTACGGAGCCACTTGTGCAACATTCTGGTGCCTTAAGGTCCAAAAGTACTCAGAACTTCCAATGCACACAAGGAATGGAGACATCACCTGTCAAATCAAAAGCTCATTAGCATGATTTGACTACTGAAGGAGGTTTGCCAGGCTTGGGTAGAAAGACCCCCGTAGCTATCCTATGGGAAACTGTGATACAGAAGCATAAGTATGACACACCTAATGAAGTACATGTGTGTATCTGTATGAAGTATTGCAGTGTGTGCTTGCAGACTGGAAGGCCAACTGTGTTCTGGGTTGCATTGAAAAAGAGGTGGCCAGCAGGGAGAGAGAGGTGATTGTCCCCCTCACTTGGCTCTTCTGAGGCCCCATCTGGAGTACTGCGTTCAGGCCTGGGGCCCCCAGTACAGTAAGAACATGGAGCTCTTGGAAGGGGTCTAGAGGAGGGCCACTAAGATGATCAGAGGGCTGAAGCACCTCTACTATGAAGAAAGGTTGAGAGAACTGGGTTTGTTTAACTTGGAGAAGAGAAGGTTCAAGGGAGACCTCATTGCAGCCTTCAAGTACTGGAAAGATACGTATAAACAGGAGGGGGAACAGTTGTTTATGGGGGAGGATAGTGATTGGACAAGGTGGTATGGTCTTAAACTGAGACAGGGAAGGCTTAGGTTAGATATTAGGAGGAAGTTTTTCACACAGAGGGTGGTGACAGACTGGAACAGGTTGCCAAGGAGGTTGTGGATGCCCCATCCCTGGAGGCATTCGATTTACTCTGAATCAATACTGCATCCAAGAAATCTTAGGCATGCTCAAGCTGTATTTATTGCTTTATGAGTAGAAAGAGGTTAGAGCAGAAAGTATCCACATTAATTAATTCAGGTCACCTCTGAAATAATACTTTTGGCACTCACATTTCCCAGACAAAGCCTAGAGAGGAAAGCACAGGAAATGGCTCCTAAAGAAAATATGATTTTTGCATTCTTTTGGATGTGAAAGCCTTCCAGTTAAGAAAGACCCAGCTGCCTCCCATTATAGATCAGGTAAAGGAATTTCAGAGAACCAAGACTTGCGTCAATAGCTTTTCTCCATTTATATTACACTTCACTGCACTCTCCTCTCTCACTGGGAAGAGGACGGAAGAACAAACAGTTGACAGATGTTAGTTCCATCACCCAGTGCAAAAGCAGCAGGCAGATAACAGCACAGACATTGGCACAATACAATTCCCTCTGTATAATGAAACACGATGTTAAATCACTTTGTTCAAAATACAGAGTGGGATCACTGTATATTTGTAACTATAAACAGAAACAATGTCATTGATGATCTACATTAATTCTTTTCCCATTTTACCATACCACAGGAGACAGAAAAAGAACATTTCTGCTAATTTACTGTGCTTGAGAATGTCCCTAAGTGGGATATTCCAGGTGGGGAATGACCTATGTTCTCTCACCTTCCAAGATGGTCCATCTGGATGTGAACTGTTCTTTGAGAATACTTTCTGAAAAGCTTTATCTCCTGAAATATGTCCAGGAATTGCTGGTGAGACAAGGAGTTAGTGCATGCCAGAAGACTTTCACAGAACATGATACCAGAGCGTGAGGCATACATGAGTAATGTTCAAAACGGTAAAACAGCAGCAGGGAAGTAATGCTTTCCTCTAAAAAGTAAAGAATTTTAAGTAGTCTCTTTATTTCTTTGTATTATACTGCCTACACACACTGCTCGGACTGTATCCGTGCACCAAACCACAGCCTCTAGGACAGACCATCCTTTATCCAGCAGAAACCCCAGAGTGCTGAGAGCTGCCTGTCAGTCCTTCCAGTAACAACATTACAAAAGTGTGAAAGATACAATGAAAACCTTTTAAAATATCATAATATAACCACCTTGGAACAAAAAAAGCCACAAGAATATCAGAGGCTACTGACACTAATGGCTAAAGTTGCTGGCAACAGTGACTGAGGTTGTATTTACATCAATGTTTATTGCCTACAGTGGTGGAATAAGTAACATTTCTATGTCCACCTATATAAATATTCATAGTGAGAGGGGAAAAAGTCCTTTAGCTAGAATAATGTGAGAGAAACACATGAAAGACAGATAGTTTATTATGTCAAATAGATTCAAGGGTCTTACTACTAAAAGTAACAGTCTCAGGGGGATAGACACTTCACAGCTGCAATTTATTGGGAAAAGATGCAATAAAAGGAAAAGCACTGCATTTTTACTGGTATTCCACTAACGTAAGATTCAAAAGGATTAATTTAATTTAAGCAACAGGTCATACAAACTTTTTTTTTTATTTAAACCTAGTCACCAGCTTGGCAAGTTACTTAGTTAGCATACAAGGACACTTCTTTGGTGTCACTCTTCTCAGCATCATTTTTAATAGTCAAAGTTCTTTATCTTTTAATCTGAAAGTTAAAGTTTCTCAGAGGTCTTTAGGAAACCAAAGCAATTTCAATCCACTGAATCTCTCTTCTCTGTTCTGTCAGTGATATCTTCAAAATATTATAGAAGCTTATTTAAATACGACCTCTTCTGACCAAATTCATGTTTTCCTTGAACAAATCTTCTATTTTTGTATAAAATAACTCCACTGAGCACAGCACAACAATTTTCAGTAACTGTTACTAACTCAAAACCAGCTCAATAGTAATATAAAATTGTTGTTATATTAGATAGCTGAAGAACCATCTTCATTTTGTCTGGCATCATTAGTCCAAATCCTAATAACAAATCAGCACCATCCTCCTCCCTTTGGCACAGTGTCCATCAGGCAACTAAGAATAAAAAAAATGTGGTATGATTAATCCAGGCCATTAATCCATAGTACATTGAATTACTGGCATTATTTGTTTTCATATGCATGGCCTCAAATCTGTGGCAGATTGTAAATTTGTATCGAGTTTTATGTATTGATTTTCTTGCCCAGGGAATTTCATGTTTCCATTTCAAAATGTAAATGTTAGTTATGAAGTTATTTCAATTATTTCTATTACTCTTCTTCAGTACCAATGAATAAAGTCAATTAAACAAGATCTTCCAGTTGCAATTAAGAGCAACTCTGAAGACTTGGTGTTACCAAGAGGCTCTTAACCACCTTTTTTAACCTTTTTTTTTTTTTTTTTTTTTTTTTTTGCATTCAGATAAATGAGTCTACTCTGTCTCTTTCACTCCATTTTACAGCCTGCAACATCTTTCTGGTCATTCTAGGATCATCCTAGGGCAACCCAGATGCTAAGCTTTCATACAGAGTTATAGGGCCTGACCTAATTTCACTGTATTCACTAGATCTGCATAAAATGTTAGCTTGCTTGCAAAAATCAAAGACAGATCAAGACTATAAATACTCACTTGTCGAGAAATGGTGTAAGCACATGGTCATACTGCAGTTGCTATCACTCATTCTTTTTTTTTTTTTTTTTTTTTTTGCACTGCAGGTGAGATTCAGCATTAACTTGTGTCTTGCAACAAATGTGTTTTGGTCTAATACATTTCAAAGTGCAAATAAAACAGTGTTATCTTAAAACCACACTTAGTTTCCTTCTTAAAAAAAGGAAAGAGCTGAAGGTCACTGTGTCACACAGTACTTTGCAATGTGTAGGAAGCATAAAGAACTTAGTTCATTTTGAAAGACTAGTTAGAGACAGTTTTTAATAAATTTGCTTCAATGTGGTTATCTTCCTTTGCTTCTTTGCATGCTTCCTTTAAAACTTTTTGAAGGATACTTCAAAAATTAAATCTGCTTACAAAATAAATCAAAACACTTTCTGAGGTGAAAAAGATTGACTAAGAATTTTAAATGATTTTACGAAGGAAAACTAATGGTTACAGAGATTGACAACAGAAATTCCTAAGCAGCTACCTAGAAGATGCAAGAGGGGTGACACCAGTTATGTTATTATACACATTGCTACACAAATCTAAAATTCCTGGAAGGAAAAGAAAAAATAGAACTAAGGTCCTTCAGATCTGAAAATGGAATAGGAAAAGAGATATACTGTAAAGCATTAGAAAAGAAAATTACATGGAGGTATTATTATTTTCTGTCTATACACATAAAAAGTGGTGGAGCTCCTAGAGGGAAAAAAAAAAAAAAGTGGATTGTGTTTTGATAACTACTGCTTTCCTCCCTGACTGCCCAACATTCACACCACATTTCTCTCTCTGCAGAAAGGAAGAATCATAGAATCGTTTGATTTAGAATCTAGTTGAACTTGCTTGTAACAAACAGGGACACCTACAGCTGGATCAGGTTGCTCAGAGTCGCATCTAGCCTGACCTTGAGTATCCCCAGGGACAGGGCAGCCACTACCTCTCTGGGCAACCTGTGCCAGTGCCTCCCCAAACTTAATGTAAAAAATTTCTTCCTTATATCCAATCTTAATCTCACCTCTTTTAGTTGGAAACCATTTCCCCTTGTCGTATCACAACAGACCATGCTGAAGAATCTGTCCCCTTCTTTCTTACAGCCCCTCTATAGATACAGAAAGGCCACTCTCAGGTCTCTCCAGAGCCTTCTGTTCTCCAGGCTGAACAGCTCCAGCTCTCTCAGCCCATCCTCATAGGAGAGATGCTCTATTCTGTGGATCATATTTGCAGCCCTCCTCTGGATGCACTCCAACAGGTCTATGTCTCTCCTGTACTGAGGACTTCACACCTGGACACAGTACTCCAGGTGAGCCCTCACCAGCACAGAGTAGATGGGCAGGATCATCCCCCTTCCCTGCTGGTCATGCATCTTTTGATGCAGCCCAGAATATGGTTGGCATTCTGGGCAGCAAGGGCACGTTGCTGGCTCATGTCCAGCTTCCCATCCACCAGTACCACCAACTCCTTTATAGAAGGGCTGTGCTAAATCTTTTCATCTCCCAGCCTGTTCTGATATACATACAAGGTCGGAACTCAGTCCATGGCAGGTTTTGTAGGTAGGTTCTTGACTTTACAATTGATTTAAATTTCAAACTTTAATTTTCATTCCTTCTCTTCTGTAAGTGAAATAATCTGTTTTTATGAATTGATTTATTTTTTTTTTTAATGTTGGAAATGTCAGTCTGAATCACTGAACATTTAGCATGTTGGAATATAAATGTCATAAAAAGTGAAATATTTGAAATCTGAGAAGCTGGCTGGTAGGCAAATACAAACAAAGTAGGATTATGCTCATTACACTGAATTTTGTTCTTCAGAGGATGGTTCTCCTATGAATGCAAGGCATCTGATGCCCCTGAAGGATAATATCCTCTGGTTTACTGCTGCCAGATTTCTTAGAATAAGCACATCCCTGGAGGAACTGCTCACTTGCACTTGGGGTGGTATGCTATTATGAGAGCAGCCGACTTGGAAAAGGTAATAAAAGCTGCTGTGGCATGTGAAAATATGTTCTGGAGCATATAAAACCTCCAAAAAAGAAGTCATAACCTGGTCTGACTTCAAGATCAAATCCAAATTTTTGTAATTCATAATTTCCTGCAACACACAATCAGCAGAAGGTGAACAACTTCAAAACACTTAGCTCTTTTTTCCTTTCTCTTCAATAAAATTAAGACCTTTCCATTTTCTTGGTATGACAACTCCAAAGAGTTAAGATACTGGTCTGAGTTCAAACTCAAAAAACCTGGGAAAAGGATTGACTGCACAAGGAAGGGGGGGAGGAGGGGGGCTGGAAACAAGATGAAATTACTCTAGAGGCAGCTAAAACCCAATGCCTCTATCACCTGCAAAGTAGGCAAGCTTCTAACTCCCCCCCATCCACATTTAATGTGATGCCAGGATTGTAAAATACCATCACTACTATGAATAATACTGAGTTTAGTGAAGCACACTCCAACAGAACCAAAGTTACACCACGAGGAAGACAGCATACAGACTGCATCACTGTGAATGGAAAGTTTGAACAATTAAAACAGTTTCCCTTCCTTTGTGGCTAAATACTGAAGCCCTCCATATCTCCTACCTCCTGTGAGTGACCCGTGACTCCAGTCTCTCAAAAAGCCATTTAGAACCTGTCCTTCTTTCAGTCCCGCCTTCTCTTTGAAGGAATTAAGCCAACTCTGCTAAGGCACCCAAACTTGCACCCTTCCCTAGTTAGAACAGCCATTAGCGTTAATTCCAGAACAGTGGCAGACTCGTATTTAGACCTCACTAACGAACTTCATGAGACAAGGTTACAGCGTAGTTTCTATTTAGTACTACAGGCCTTGAAAACTAACTACCAATCTCATCTTAAAGTGACAGATATTAATATTTCCTTGATACTATTTTCTAGGTTAAGAATCACATTGAAGTCATGGCTCACGTGCATCAATATTTTCAGAAAACAGATGATTTAAGCTGCTCTGTTTTCTTTCAGATATTTCTTACATCAGGAAAACAGTGATAAGCAAGTAATTTAATAAAACAGAGCTGTCTGATTAAATGCAGATAAGGAAATCCATAACCATTTTCATGCAACTGGTAATTCAGTCAAAACAGGCTTTCACATACACAGTCTCACATGCAGCAACAGTACAGCACTGCATTAAGTTTAAATATACTTGAAAAGTTACAGATAAAAGCCTAATTTTTCCCTCCATAACTAAGATATAGTGATTGTATTATTCTAAGAGCTAAATCCAACAAGGAAAAGCATTCCAATGTTTCAACAAAGAAGGAATTCTGATGAACATAAACTAGTAATTCTACTAGTACAAATCTCAATAAAATGAAAAAAATACATCAGAATCATCCAATAAAATGTACTGTTTCCATTACTCTTCTCAATGATGGGAAATATCCTAAATCCAGATATTTGATCTAACTGATCTAACTGATCATTTTATTTAAAATGTCATCCGATTAAAGTTACTAACATCTAAACCATAATTACCTTGACAATTCTGGAGATACCGGGAGCACTGACAGGACTGCAGACACTGAAAGTATTGACTTCCAAGCAGTTATGCCCAGCATTTTGATAACATACCCTCAAGAGTAATACTTTTCTGTCTTAGATGCATCTCAGACACTGGCATAGCTTTTTTTTTTTCCACCACAAGTAAGAGATGCAGTGTCTCCTGCATGATTCCTATTGACAGAAAGCATCACTTGCTGGAAAGTAGGGCAACATGGATACTGAAATCTCTTCCACAGAAAGAGCTTGTTCTACCATAATGAAAGAGATGTGTCAAATAAGTTCAAAATGAAAGACAATTATTCAAAAATGTAATAGAAAAACAGGGTCTCGTGAATTGTTTCAAAATCATGGTTGCAGTTGATTTTGCTAGTGTAGTTCTGAACGTGATCAAGACTTTTTCATGAAGAGAAAAAGAAACAAGAAGCTTTTGCTTGCTGTTGTTCTAAATACACTATTTCCTATGTATCAAAATTCGGCAGGTACATTTCAGGAAGGAAATGTAATCTTCAGGGATTTCTGAATTTATGATAGCTTGCAAATGTGTACTAGCAGACGCTGTTGCGTGATGAAACAGTTTCTCTGTAGGAGAATATTTTTAGAGATATTTTTATCTCTAATCAAGCAGGTATAAAATCAGTATACGCAATCTAGTTTTTCAACTCTTAAAAAAAAACACCCATCCAGAGCATATTATCATAATGTCAAATGTATTTTCCCTTTGTAGGAGTGAAAAATGCAAGAGCTGTTACAATGTGTTCTATATAGGATAGATATCTACATCTAAGGCTTAAAAGAGAGAGAGTCATATTTTTATGCTAGGAAAAAAAAAATTAGTCTCAATAGGCAGTTGTCTCCCATGGATTATTAGGTCTCTCAAGATAGCTTATGTAACACACATTGGTCTTATGACTAGCTTGAAAACCCAAGGAGACATAATATAATCCTCCTAAAAGTTAAGGGCCATACTGCAACAGGGGTTTGAAGATAAAACTTGGTCCAAGTTTTTCTGATTTTAGCATTGCTTTTAACTTCAAATATTCTTTTGAGCCTTAACTCCAGCATGTGTAGGAAGTTATTAGTGAGGGTGCAGAAAGCACACCCTGTAGTACCAGATAGAGGAAACCACTGCTGCTGCAACCATCTAGGAACTTTTGCTATGATAAGCCCTTACATAAATGAGAAAGGGAGGTGAAAATTCTAATTCATGAGACACAGTGAATGATCAAATGACAAATAAACCATCCAACCACACTATTTAATAAAACAGACGCTTCAGTTAAAATATAGAAGGGCATTCTTTAACATGAAGGGCCAGACTTATTTTTAAAAGTTTGAATTTCTGTGCACAGTCACTAAACAGTTGAAAAGTCCCACAGGATTCCTTTTTCTACATTGTTTGCTCAATCTGCTTTTCTTTCTAATTTTTTTTTTTTTTTTTTGCATAATTTTCTCATTACTAGCTTCAATATTCACTCTTTTCTCTTGCTGTTGTTGCTTGCTGTCTCTTTTTCCACCTACTTTCTTTGTATTTATACTTGGAATGAAATGGTCTAAAGCAACAAAGGAGCCTTTTTTGCTGAATATTTTCAAGTGTTAACAGGACATACGCATATATCATAACAATTTTTAAATATTTTCAGCCTCTTTGATAGTAGGCATGATTTTTTCTATTTGCTTAAGGCCTTATGAGATCAGTGGAGTGATTTAAACGTGACAGTTCTGAAATCTTGAGGGAAATCCTTTGTCTATAAAGAAGAAACATGCTGCAGGACCTATTTCTGGAAATCAGCTCTTTCATCATAGGGGAAAACCTGATCACAGTGAAAACAGTGCAGCTTCAACATTCTTGTAGTTACAGACTCATAAGCATGCATTGCAAGGTCTAAGAAATGTTAAATGTTTTAAGAAGTGACTGACATTTTCAGAGGAATTAAAAATGTAATCATTAATGCTATTATCTTAGCCTTGCTAGATTTGGATAATCCTCAGTGACACTCAGCAACTTCCCTAAACAAAAAACCATCCTTCTAGTTTGAAAAATAAGTCCATTCATGCAAAGCAAATCTACATTTCCCAATCAACTATGGCTCAAGGGGGTTCTGCAGTTTTCTTCTTTTGCAAGCATCCATGTAGCATATGCTGTCATCTTAATTCCTGTGAAGCAATCCTAAGTTGGGCACTCCACACTGTTTCTGTGTCTCTTAACAGATTTTTCTGGGAGCTGTACCAAGGAGAAACCCGGCATTGCTGCCAAACCAGCTGTTAAATGTGAGAAAAGAATTCAAGAAGTCATTTCACAGAGTATTTTCTATTATAGCATCTGTGCTTGATTGTCGTACTAGCAATTGTCACAGATACAAAATGTTCAACATATGGTATGACATGTCTGTACAGCTACAGACTTGCACACATAGATACACACACACACCTTAGTGCAGCATGACTGAAATTTAGAAATACTTCTAAAGGATACATACAAGAATAATGCGCTATTTGAAAACTGTATGCTGAGTAATAGAACAAACAGACCATGGATTTACCATGGACAAAGCAGCTGCCATAACAGGATTCAGAAAAAGTCATGTTAAAAGTCACTGATATTAAAACCATTCTCGGTTCATAGAATTTTGAGTAGGTGTGAATTTCTGCTCCAAGGAACACAGTAATGTTTCCTCAAAAAGTCCAAGGAATAGAGAAGTTCTGTAGGTCTTGTCTGCTAAGCAACTAAGTAACAGAAAGGCCAAAACATTGCCTTGGTTGATCCTCAGGTTACTTTTTCCTAATCTATCAAACTAAAAGTCCTAGAGGAGAAAGGTAGAGTCTCGTGTTTTCTTGGAAAGAGTCTAGAAAGTACGAAGTGCTTCAGTGCTTGAAAAACAAAAACCTGTCCAGATATTTCTTATGCTGATGAAAATTACTTTTGGTTTTGTCAAGTGTGCTCTTCTGGAACTCTACCTCCAACCTCAATGGTAAAAAAGTAAATGGTAAAAGTATAAAAAATTATACTGACAACACTTAGCCATTCAAATCATAACTGGCTCATGAAAACATAGAAACAATTAAAGCATGGGGCAATATTTTCAGTTCTTCTCAAACTGAGCTCAAGAAAAATCTGCTGAAATTCTTTGGGCCAGGCTCCATTCAGCAGTGCCCAGCAGCAGAACCTGCTTTAGCAAGGGTTAGACCAGACAATCTCCACGGGTCCTTCCTAACCTCTTCAATTCTGTGATTCTGTGAAGACAGACAGTGTATCATATGCAGTATCACATATTTCAGGGAGGTGACAAGGTCCAAGAAAATGCAAAGCCCAGTTGCTACTTTCTGACATTACTCCATTTTTCCAGCTGAAAGAGTGAAACTGGAATTTTTAAATGAAAAAAAAAAAAAAAAAGTTAAACAAAAACTAAAATCAAACTTCATTGCAAAAATAGCCTACATAAAAGCCTTAGTCTAAATACAGACAAACTAGGCCTGACTCGAATTACAGCCATTTCTCTAAAACTACTTTACAGGGCTTTGCATATCTATTACTTTAATAGCAGGGTTTTGTTTTTTTTTTTCTTAAAAGAATATCTTCCTCTGACAATTTATCTTCATGATATATAGCCCCCCTGCCCTATTTTGGATTGTACAAAAGAGACTATAGAGGAAAATTTAAATAACCAAAACCAGTATTATCCCATATCACTGAGCCGCTTGTTTGCCATGTTTTATGGCATGTATTTTAAAATAAGGGCTCTGCAGATAAGAGAGTAGTGTAGGCACTACTTAAGAAGTAAACTTAATTTACCATTAAAAGATTAATTAAAAGAAAAAATTGGATGAGGCTGGAAAATAATCATAGCCTATATTTATATAGCTGCAGCTAGAAATAGTTAACCACCTTCAGTGTGTTAAAGAAGTAAAGTTCAGCAATTAAGGGAAGCAGAACTTCGCATTTGGGTAGCGATTTGCTATGGGCAACCTTCCCAAGAATCCGTGGAGTAGAGGCTTTTCATCCTGTTGGGCTCAGCACTCAGGATCAACATCCAGCAGTAAGCACCTCACAGAGGCTGGGTCTCTGCAAACATCCCCTTCCCTGCAGCCTCCAGAGAACACACCTAGACACCCAGCTAGCAGCCAGTGCCAACGCCAGTTTGCCTTATGATCCTCTCTTGAAAGCTACTGAACAGGTGCACATCCATCACATCTGCACACTACCAGTTGAAGAAAATAAACACCTGCATTTGGAGAGTTCCCTAGCACCTTCAAATATTATGAAGACTAGAAAAGCAGATTTTCAGAAGTTCTTGATTTTTAAACCACACTTTATTCTTCAACACCTCAATTAGCACACGGAGGCAAAATGATCTTTTAGCCCTTACAGGCTTAAGACCTACTAAAGGAAATCTGACTATGGCTTGCAATTACCTCTAGTCTTTCAAAAAGTTTTCCTGTTTGCATAGTCATGGCATTAACTTCAACCAGAATCTATTACAAAGCTTAACTTTGTAAAAAGCTTATCAGAAAAGCGCATCCATCATTAATATACAATGCGTATTATAGGAATGATATGGAAAAATTTTTGCTTTTGCAAATTCATGAAAATGCAAGTTAACATATCAACTGAGGAGACAATTTATTTTACTCATTAATTAATAACATGTGACTTCTACTGAGCAGGACAACAATCTGAAAACACAAAAGTGAAAACAGCAATAACACACCAATATGCCTAAGAGTCTATTCTTATTCTCTTCTAAAATTCTCAAAGATCGGCTCACAAAGTGATCACTAAAAATTATCAGCTGTGGCTGACCAACACAATTTATAAGAAATTTTTTAAAAATTGCAATGCATAAGTTTGAGAATCCTTCACTCCAAAGCTCAACTTACTTACTCTTGCCTGCAAAATAACCCATCAATCATGGGGTTATATTTTGTTTCACAAATGTGCTAGCATTTAGTGCTTGCTTCCCCATTCAGCCCATCAAGCTTTCCCATTCTGACTTCATTCTCATATGGCACTTTTCTTCAGATAAAAGCTGTTCATGTAACTTCAGGGCAGGTGCACAGTTGTCTGTTTTCCTTACTCTTATTAAATCCTTGATCTCCTGGATGCCCCTTCAGTGCAGTCTAATGAAAATTCATAGGACATCTGTTCACTCATAACTAGAACAATTGCTACCTTTTAACTTGCTGTTTAAAAGAAGTGCAGCAAGCCCTTCAACATTTAGAAATTATACTTAACCATCCACTATCTTCTGCTTTTTTCTGAAGACCTTTTAGGCTCCTTGTTTCCCATGCTTCTAAAAATGTGTAGTCATTTACAGTCTCTCCAAAACAAGCCACAGATTCTTCTTCCAGTTTCCTGACGTTTTTCAGATCAACATGAAGAGCCATCTGGTCTTCTTGGCATATGATTCCCATTCTTTTTCCTTAGAAGTACTACTATTCAGTTACATATCTTGAACATCACTATGCATTTCATTTATTTATTTCAGACATTTTGTGATGTTACATCTATCAGCTTTACAAGACTTACTAGTTTTAGTTTACAGCATACTATAACTTACTTGTATTAAACTTGTATTGGCAAGTGGTGCCTTAAATAAGTTCTGATGCATTTTGTAACTTAAGCTCAAACTAAAAATGATCGCTTAGTATACTTCAAAGCATATTTCTAAAGAAAGTATTTTTTTTCCTTAAATTTGTTATATTCTCTAACTAGCAATTAAAGGATTCCAGACACTTTTTTGCAACCCTTACTCTCTCTTTCTCTAGATGCCAAGTGAAAAATGAAGTAGTATCAGTGGAAGGATCTTGTGGAAATAAAGAGCCGCAGAAGTAGATAGGTAGTTTACCATCAAAAATAATGGAAACTATTTCAGTTCCTTCTTAATTAAAGACACTGTAATATTTATCCCTTACCAAGGCCTTGAACACTCCTGAGCACATAGGAAGAATGACTGTTACAGAACTAGAAAATACAGTAACACAGGAGAACTGTGTTGTTTTTCTGCATTGGCTACAAAATCAATTTGCACTTTTAGTACTAGCTGTTTTGAATCTTTATCCTATTTATGTTTTTACATACAATCACGTTCTGAATCATGTGCCAGTCACTTCCAAAGTGCACTGTGTGGTGGGATCAAGCACAGGTTTATTGTAGTGATGGTCAAAGTTCAAGTTGTCCGTAAACTCTGTGGTACAACCAGAACAACGACATCATCCAGATGCAAAAAGAAGCTTCCCTGCAGAACAGTTGATTAATATAGATTTTAGTTAGGAAGGATAAGCGAGCAAATGGCATAGATCCTAAGAGAAAGCAAAGATTTACAGGGGGGAAGTATGCAAAAGCGAACAAAAAATAATTAAATAAATAAACAAAAAATCAACAGTAATCTCAAAGTGGAAGGAGACACTAATTGGGTTATTCTTATTATGATGGACTGTTAGCATTTTGGGAACAGCTGTACAGTTCACCACTGAGAAATGACCACAGCATCTACTCAATTAATTGAATGCCTCAAATGATGCCCTCATTAACCATAATATTCTCAGTGGACGTCATGTAAAGTAGAAGACAGCTTGACAAATTAAGGTGTCTGTTTTCTAAAAAAAAAAAAAAAAAGTAAATTTGTGTCAAAGCAGCATTAGAGCCATTTAAATTTTGAGTTCAGCGGAAACTGTGAAACATTACAGCATACATTGCAAAACACTTTGAGAACTACTCTGGAGTTTCCCAGGACTTTCCCTCAGCCAGGAAACTCCATTTAAACAGCAAGTAACAATTTTATGATTTAAAGCAGTCTTCTCATTTTAATTGTTCTTTCATTTGGATTTCAGAGCAGTTGAAGTACACTGAAGAATTCAAGAGTTAAATCCTATAACAGTAATATAGAAACACCATTAGACAGGAATAACTGTAAGTAGGTTGCAGAAACATATATGTGGTGATGTGCTACTCTGCTTCATTATGCAAAATAACTTGGAAATGCTTTAGTTTTTCCCCTAAAGTCTTACTTAAAATGGGATCTCACAGTAGCAAGGACACCAACAGTCCTGGAGACAGCAGAATTTTCTTGTTGCTGAACTGAGCTACAGACAACAACCTCTTGACACAGGCAGGCATAAATCTCTTATATTTCATCATATTCAAAAGACAATCTGACATCTTCCCTGAGATGTTGTTATTTTCAGTAGGATTTCCTTATTCCCAAAGGTCTGTAGAAACATGTAGCCAGAAGTATGCTTCTCTCCTAGAACAAAGGGTCAACGGCATTTATTCTATGAAAGTTTCAAACAAGCAGAAATACAATGCTAAAAGAAACTCCTGTTTCAGGTGGCACTAGGAATGAGACTTGTTATTTGATTTTCTGAGTAATTAAGTTCTTCAAAGCTGCTTCCCATCCAATATATTTTATTTTCTGCTTTAACACCTTTCATGTAGATATCCATCCACACTTTGCATGACAGGAGAGCCACTGCCAAAGCACTTTTATCGACCTTTCTGCTTTGAAAGCTGCTAGAAGAACTAATACATCCTATCTTGCTTTTTATCAACAGCAAAACAAGTTCCTTCACCCAAAACTCAGAGGAGTAATTGGCCTCAATTAAAACTGGCACAAACCAGACCTCTTGACTTTCAAAGCATTCACAGAAAGACAGTTGTTTACATCAGGTTTTTGAGAAAGGTAATGAGGATGGTTTGTAAATTAAGGAATAAGAAAAAGCAGGACAAGCCGATAAAACCAGCTGGAAACACCTTCTAGAGAGTTTCCAATTACCAAACACTGACTACCCTAAAGACTGTATGGAGAAGGCTATTGTTAGGCTGCTTGGCTGTGAGAAATTTCTACATAGCATTTAGTATCAAGAATTAAGCTTTTGAAGCTTAAGCTTTTGAAACAGAAAACTTCTTGTAAATGAATGTGCAATTTCTGTAGAGACAGTGAATAGAGCTGCAAAGTGCTCAAAAACTTCTTCCTAAAAATGCAAGGTGGGAACAAAGTCATATAGTGACAATTGCTGATCCCAAAACTAGACAGGTCCTATACTTTTCTCGTATTGTTTTAAGTTAGCCCAGCACAAGATGATTATTGAGATTTTATTAAAGAAATGAAAACATATTTAGCTGGGAGAACTAAAGAAGAACATAACTAACATGCCTATTTTAAGTCCACAGTTAATTTCACGCATCTGAGGAGTTAAATTCTACATGACAGATCACACTGGGAGTTAAAATAAAACAAAGAGCAGTGGAATACTGTTGATAAATTTTCATCAAGGAAAAAGAATGCCTCAGTTTAAGATGTCAGAATGAAAACACGTTCTGAAGCAGAAATACATGCTTACCATCAAGACAAAAAGCAAACACTGGAATGTTACTGCATATACTTTGAGCAAGGGAATGTTTCATACTGCATTTTTGATCCAGCTTTCATCCCTGTAATGTCTAAACTGCTTCCTTAGCTGAGGATGATGATTTTGCAAGATGATAACAGGGCCTCTGTATGATTATCATTCCATGTGGGACTACTGACAATGCTGCTCGGGTCACCAACCTGAAAGCAGTTATCTGAAATGGCCAGAGTTCTACAAGCCTGTAGAAACACAAAGAAAGTTAAAATCACTACAGAGCCAGATGAAACTCATGATTTGTAGGAGCTAACTAAGGAGAAGGTGAACTTAAGCTATGAGTTATAAACTGGATATGACAATAAACTGGAAAAGATTCACATACAGAAGGACCATTACTCTGCTAAAAAGCAAAGAAAACCTTTTATTTTATCAAGGAAATGCTTGCACCTTGTAGGGACAGGGGACCAAAAGGGTAAGAAATATGAAGAGCATTTCAGGTAACAGATTGCTCTCAAATGAATATGGAAGACAGCTGCTGAAGCTAAATCACCTAGAAGCACAGGGTAGAAGAGTCAAGGACTGAATCCTTCATTTCTATTTCAACCTCTAAAGACAAGCAAAGAAACTATGTGGAAAATGAATAGCATCTATACAAAAGTGTTTGAATATTTGGGAGATAAAAGAAAATCTGTATCTTTCTACTGTACTCAATACCTCAGTTCTTCAAGCCCATTATGAAAACAAGTACTTTGGATATATTCAGAAACCTCTTTTGAGATTTTTTTGTTTGTTTGTTCAATTATTTTTCTTAACTGATTTATAAACATGGGCTGGAAGTACAGGTTAAATAAAGTAGTTTTTGAGGTTACAGACAACACTGCACAAGGCTTATAGAAATAAAGTACATATTTCTATTTGAGATATTTATTAAGAATCTCAGAAAACATATATATCCAAAGAGCCTTATCCAGACAAAATTTTTGGAATCTGCTTTGAATGTGGAGCAGGGAGATCTTTAGAGTTTGCAGCTAATTTTTTTCCCTACTGACTCAGATCAGTATTTAGACAAGGTAATCCAATATATACTGGAATACAACCTTCATATAGATTGTGAGAAATCCCAGACTTGAGGCATCCCATCAGTAAATATACATAAATTCCGTAGCCTACAACATTTCAGAGAACATTTCTAATGCAACATTCTGAGTAAGCCTTAAGACACATTAACAGCATTTTTCCTACTCCCAACTTTATTAAACTCCTTGCTTTATTTATTTATTTATTTTTAAACAAATATATCTAGTGATGGCAGGATAAAATAGCACACAAGAAAAAAAAATCCTAAGTAAATGGAGGGAAAAAGAATCAAAACCAAGTTATACCATTTTCCTACCACTGAACTACTTTTTTCTGTTCCATAAGGAAGCCAAGTTTCTGGTTGTAAACTCCTGTGCACCATAGGAGTAATCACACAGAAGACAGATCACTAGTGTTGACAGCTTACACGCCTGGTTTATCAGTAATTGACGTTCATTTGGGGCCTATTCTTTGCTTTTCAGAAATATTTCTCTTACTCGATGCTTGCTAATTAGATGCTTGAGAGCAAAAGAAACCTGTCATCATAGTGCCATTTTGTAGCTTGATGTGGGAAAAAAATACAACAAATCAAGGCTGAAATCATATGTTTGTAAGAATGCAGAGAAAAAACAATCAAACAACAACAACAAAAGAAACATATGGCCCTTATGGGTAAAAATACTCTGACTTAAATGTTTTTTCATACTGAGTTTCATACTGAATATTTATAGGGAGGAACACATCAAAATGCTTGTCGTGAGCTAGGGTCCATGTTTTTAATCTTTTTTTGCTGTTCCTATCACGCCAAATCATCTTTCCTTTCAGGAATTCCAGCCTGCATTACAGAATTTAGTGCAACATGAAGGACATGTGTAACATAGCAGAAACCAAAGGAACACTGACAGGCATCAGTGTGAGAGGTAGAAAACCCTTCTCAGCAGCACTCCAAAATAAAATAAAAATATGCATTAACCTGCCATCCATTAGAATACATAGTTTCTGTTCGTGTGTGTGTGTGTGTGTGTGTGTGTGAGTGAGAGAGAGCGAGTGAGCGCACGTGCTTTTGGTGGTTCTTTTATTTGAGGTGTGGGTCGTTTATGCAGTATTTGGTTCATATACTTACAATATAGTTGAGACTGAAACAAATTAAACTTAATAAATGCTGATCTTGGATTCAGAACATTCGATTGCATTTTTACAAACTGCAATGGAAATGAGTAGTTTACTTCAGAAGCCATGCCTGGAAATTTATCATAGTTTGCCACATAATTTAAGCAATCAATTTCCAACAGCTACTGCTCTCAGCCCGGGGAGGAAGTTAGGAGAAAAAAAAAAAAAATCTACAACAAATTACACATAATGCATTTTTAGTAGCCTCAATATGTTTTCTGTGTCAGTAGGAGACAGGGTACTGTGCATCAGTCTGCCTGAGAGAACAAACGGCCAGAACCAGAGAGCAAAGACACTGCTCTGGAAGGTGACCTTGTGAGAAGAGGTACCCAGCCCCTGGCTGGGATGAGGAAATGATCTAACTGCTACAGAATTACATTAAAGGAAGCTTGTCATTCACTACCGAATGAAATGAGAGTTGACCCAGCAGCTTTACTTTGTACTGAGTAACATGTTAGCACAGTGGCACATTTGTATGCCTTTGAGATATCTTCTGAACTGGAGTCCAATGGCAACTGGACTCTACGTTTTAAGACCCTACATTTTAAGATAGATACCAAGCTACGCATTTCTACCAGCATGATCTCTTCTCCAGGACTGCAAAAAAGACAGAAGCATGGGCAGTTTTATCAAAGTGTTCTTGGATTGGAGCAGAATATAGGCACTGGAGTTTCAGTTTCTTTACCATGAGCCAAAATAACTTGTTCTACTCAGGATGTGAAGAAGAATCTCACTCGTCAGACAATCCTTGTTTTATGACAGATATTCATGATTGCCTGTAGCATCTTCGCAAGACATTATTGTGTACTATAGAGCATTGGACCAGGATTCATATTTTCTGCACATTGCATTTGGAAGAAACTTACAGTGGCTTTCACAGGCCTAGCTGCTTTACTAATATCTTAATGTTTTGTTATTGTTGTAGAAATCAAATAAAAATACTTTTAAAAGGAGGAAAGAGAAAACCTCTCTTTTTTTTTTTTTTTTTTTTTTTTTTTTAAATGAAGAACTTTAAATTCATTTAACCAAGGGGCATGCAGCAGCTTCCTTGCATGTAAGGAGAGCACTGATCTCTTGAGGCAGCTCTAATGGGATCAGCTCACTTCAGGATGTATGCAAACCCTGATTTGGGTGCAACACTTTAGTGACAGACAGTCCTTAACATGTTAGTTTCACTGTTTTCTCATAGCTTCAGCTGTTGATAAGGTAGCAGCAAAACAAAAAGATGACCTACCAAGTAGAATTCACAAACAAGTAAAAAAAACAAAAATGACAAAGACAGAAAATAGAGAAGGAGTAACTGGTCAGACACACAGCAAAGAAAGGAAGGTGACAATAGAGGAGTGCGGTCAGTGCTGAAGCTCCTGATGTGCAACATATTCACAAGCACTCAGAAAGAGAGGATGAATAATTAAGCTAGCTCAATTTGTACATGATATTCAGTATGCCACTGAAGTGAAGACTAAGCACAAGAACTGCAGAAGCATGACACAAAACTGAGTGACTGGGCACCAAAGAGATAAAAGAGAGCACGCAGATGGACCAGTGTAGACAACCTTAGCAATAGGCAGTTAGGAAAGACGACTTTAGATTACATTCCAGAGTGCTGAACTCTCTGCTGAATATAAACTTAGCAACTTAGTCTTGATTATTAAAACAATATTAGCTTAGCAGTATTAAAAAAAAAAAAAAAAAAAAAAAAAAAAAGCAAAACATTACATATCTTTGTAACATTATTAAAGCTTCAAAGAGCAAGCTTCAAAAACTGTTAGGACACAAGGAAGTTATACATTTAAAGCGCAAGACATTGTGTTGTCTCTAGACTAAAAAGCACAGAAAGCATAATCAGACAAAGCACAAAGCACTTCACTGCACATAAACTGCCTTGTCCTACCTGTAAAAAAACAGCATGAACAGCGTGAAGAAAATTAATTTTAAATCTTAATGTATCAGTTTTATCAGCTAACAGGAAAAAGCCAAGAAGAAGCCTAAATGGATACCAACAACTCAGCTAATTCAAGAAATCTAAGTTGAACGCTAGTTTCCTAGCTGTTGGTCTTCAGCAGTGCTTCCTATGCCATGTTCAATCTGCTGGGAGCTGTAAGCACTGCACATATTCAACACTTAGTGTGGACTGAAACACAAAGCCTGGTATATTAATGAGATGTTATGAAGCACTGGCACAGCTTGCCTAGAGAGGTGGCAGCTCCTCTGTCCCTGGAGACATTCAAAGTCAGAACAGACAGAGTTCTGAGTAACTTGATCCAGCCTGTAGGTGTCCCTGTTCAGTGCAGGGCAGTTGAACTAGATGACCTTTAAAAGTACCTTCCAACTCAAATGACTCTATGATAATTGATATATTCCAGGATGTACTATAATAAATTGTTAACGACAATGATAAATGTCCTTTTCCATGCCTTCCGGACACTGTGTATCCGAAGGCTTTTTCCTTAAAATCCAGTTTCTTTCACCTAGCTTTAGAACTTGCTAAAGCCTCAGCATTGCAAACCTCCTCTACAGTCTGCATTTCATGTTGCTGATGCATTGTGGTGCAACAATTTCTGCCTCTTCTCCTTTGCTCTGTCAGGCTTTAGATAAACATACTCCTTATATTCAAGCATATAGACAACATTCAAGCACTGAAAACTATAGATACTCCTCTGTTTTCTGTTATTATATGGTATTTTCCTTCTCATCAGTAAACCCTACTTACAATTAAAAAAAAATAAACTGCTATTCACACTCTTAAAAAAAAAAAAAAAAGCACAGAAAAACTGCCCATTCACAGTGCCTAGAAAAATATTTAGGAGAATTTCATCTCTTTTTTGGATGCCAGTTTACTTCTTCATGAAAATGAACATATTTTTTGTAGACGGTATGACCACATTGATAAAAACATTTCAGCAGACTAGTCACAACAGAAGTGGCATTACTCTATTCCTATGTTGCCTCAAACAGATTTCAATTACTGACACAGTATGATCCTACACAGACAACAGGTAAGTAATTTAATAGATCAGTCCAGAACTTCCTGTAAGCAATACATACAATTCAATTAGTTTCTCACAATAGATTACAGTGGTTATTTGAGGAGCTTCAAGCACTTCATCTGGTGGTTCTTCACAGGGGCAGGAATGCCCTGCTGCTTCCATTCACATCTGTCACTCAGCATTAAACTTTCAGAGCAACTTGGACACATGAAGCACTCAGATGCACCTGTGTGCAGCAAGAAGGGAGGGCTTTAACTGTGATGACACTTCCAAAACCAGAAGTCAGCCAGATATACCAAACACAGCTGGAGGAGTGAATGTCAGCCACAGCCAGCATTTCAGTCTTCCCTGTCTGAAACCGTAGTTACTGCTGTCTCCCCATGAACTCAAAAGAGAGAGTCTGGTTTTGAAGAAATAACTACTTACATGTTATATTTTAAACAAATTATCAGTTTGATAATTTTGATGCACTCACACAAAGTTGCATGACTGAAGACATGATGCCACACTGTGTCCTAAGTATTCCTCTTAGTCTAAACGCTCATCTGGGTACCAATGTGTTGCTGTCTTTATGTCAAGGATGAATCTGGTACACAATCACATAGTTATCTCAGCATATGTGCACACATGTACATTTTTATGTACTACTACCACTCGTACAGTCTCTTCTTCCCTCTCCATCTCCTCCTCTCCTCCGTCTCCTTGACCTTAAGGTCATTTTTACATAAAGCCTTATTTTACATTTCCCCTCTTTTCTTTTGGCATTAAGTTTGCATGTAATCTTCTCTGCTTGCATTTTTAAGTTATTAGCTGATAAAAAAAAGTCAAAAAGACTTCTCATTCTCACTAAGATGTAATGACCAAGAAGCTTTGCACACAGACTCACCGTAAAGTTAAATAGTAATTAACCAGTAAAGTGAAGGAGTTAAAATGAATTCAATCTCTTTTTGAGAACTTCTTCAGAATTAATATAAACTTCCACGGAATTACGGGAATAGAAAGGGTCCTCTGGAGATGACCTCGTTCAATTCCCTGCTAACACAGGTTTCCTACAGTAGGTACACAGGAAAGCACCCAAAGCAGCCTCCATGACCTCTCAGGGCAGTTTGTTCCAGCACTCTGGACTTTATTTATAGTTTTCTTGAAAAGAGAATTATGCTAAATTACAGCAAGGTCACTATGGTTCTGATCCCTCTTAAGTGCAGCAGATTAAGTTTGAATGAAATCTCCACATGCATACTACTTCTTAGATTTCTCATACATTGCTATTCCTTTCCTGAATTGATACTGGAAGAAGTCTACAAAAGTTGTGTGAGACTGCAGTACAGGAATTCATGAGCAATATTTATAATTGTTTGTTCAGACACAAACACATGATATTTTGGGATATCTGACTACATGAATAAAATCATTAAACTCACATTTACAGTAATTAACTAATTTCAGAAGTTCCAATTCATTTCTGTTGGTAGTTAGACCACAGAAGGGCCAAGATGCTCAGTCAAGTTGGATGAGAGCACGCTGATGCCATACGACAAAACTGAGCACCCACCTTGTACTAAATTCTGATCCAAGAAACTCAGCTGAGGAGAAAACCTGATTTTAAGGAATTCCTCTCTCAATAACATAGTGAAATGCACCTACTAGGCTAAAAAAAAAGTCTCACGAAAAAACTCCTGAAGCATAAATAATGTAAAAGTTTAAATTCCTATTCCAAGAA
Organism: Chrysolophus pictus; assembly: GCA_037305975.1. Taxonomy (NCBI): domain Eukaryota; kingdom Metazoa; phylum Chordata; class Aves; order Galliformes; family Phasianidae; genus Chrysolophus; species Chrysolophus pictus. The sequence goes on from CM074579.1 coordinate 16,615,652, forward strand.
TTGAATAAGGAATCTACATTCCGCTGATTTTTACAAGTATTGCCACAAATCAAATAGGAGTAATCAGTTACCATTTATTTTTCCTGAAATAAACTGAAGATTACCATGGGTGCATGCAAAGGGATCCGCATATAATAAATGCTAAATGCATTTTGATTTTGATCATGTGCCTCATAAAAGTGATTTAAAGAATAACAAAACTGCCAATAGAAAACAGACTAATAGAGACACAAAATTTAGTAGCTCATATCAGCTTTATTCAATTTCCTAAATTAATGAAGTATACTTGCTGGTGAAAACAGACTTTTCCCTATCCCAGACCCTTTAAATTTGTATTTAAATTTAGTTACGTTGCCTGAGATGGGCATTCTATAAAGAGTTCAAGAGGAAAAACCAAATTATTGCCCGTTTTAAAAGTGATAGAGCCTGGCACCCTTTCCCAGTAATACTTCATAAGCTTATTTTCAAATAATGTATTCCAAGGACACAGTACTTACAAAACTCAATTTTTATAATTAGGGTATCAACATTATTTGGAATAGAATTTCAAATAAAGAATTACTGACATGTCCTAGTGAAATACTGAAGGGTAGTATCTGGAAAACAGAGTCTGTAAGAACAGCAGCTGTAGCCATAAGAAAACATTTCGAGAAGTAAAATCTTTAGTTTCTTGTCATTGTTTGTGGGAGGGGTCCCCACATAAAGATCAGAGCTTACACATAATTGCACAGTATTACAGTTTTATTAAAAACATGAAAACTGCAATTTGTACTCAGGAACCAAACTCTGAACGTGTTGAGAAGCAATGGTTAGACGTTCAGCTGACCTAATTCATACAACTTTTGCAGTGGAGTCCAACTCCAAGTAGTTTGTTTGTTTTCAAAATTACATCAAAATAGATATTTTAAATTCAGAACTGAAAGAGATATTAAAGAGAATTGTGCTCTTTTTTCCTGACTGAAGCTGTCATTGTGAAAAGACAAGAAGCAAATTAAGAGCTCAGTGCCCCACAAAGCATCTCATTGTATTTAGCCATTACCTCAACAACTTCAGAAACATATAACAATGTACAAGTAGAATTTAGATAAATGGAGTTACACACTGAAGCAATAAATATTCTAAAAAAAAAATCGATATACACTTAAAATATTTAGAGTACACACTGCTCATCACATCATACTGAGAAGCAAAATAGCCGAGCTACGTTCCTGCACAGAAACAGGTAACCACAAGCGTAACACAGCATAAGGCTGGCTTTCTCCATAACCACAAAGCGACATTATTCCTCAGTTCTGTTGTTTCTACTTGACTTTACAGAATCATAGAATCACCAAGGTTGGAAAAGACTGTAAGATCTATCATCCAGCCCAACCACCCACCTACTACTGAATTTCCCCACTGAATTTCCCCACTGAACCATGTCCCTTAGTACAACATCTAAATGTTTCTTGAACATCTCCAGAGATGGTGACTCCACCACTTCCCTGGGCAGCCCGTTCCAGTGCCTAACCACTCTTTCAAAGAATAAATTTTTCCTAACATCCAACCTGAATCTGTGCCAATAACTCAGAAAATCATTAAAGACTGAAGTGCTCATAGCACTTAGTTCAGTGCTCATGCAGTTCCAAGTTCACTTATTGTTGCCCTTTTCCAGATTATTTAACTTATATCCAGACAGAGTATTGAACTGCCAATAACCTGCCTCTATTGTTCTAACAGAATTGACAAATTAAAATAAGCTACTGAATGGGGGAAATGTGTTTTGTGAATGCAAGTTCACATTCAAAACAGCCCATGCACACTGTTACGTATAAATGTGTGGTTAACTCCATTTTTAAGGAACTGCCACTCATTCAACTAAAAAAAATATGCTTACTGTAATCACCTAAAAGCATATATTAGCATATCAATGAGATTACCATGGTTTCTCATTTCTCTTCCTAGTTTTCATCTTTCACATAACAGCCACATATAAAACTATGAGGTAGATCCAAAAATACAGTAGCTTTTATTTTGTTTAATTACCACATTCTATTGACATTACTACTGATTCCCATCTTCGCTTCCATTAATAAGCTTCCAACCCATTCTGAGAATGTCAAAAAAAGTACAATTGCCTGAGGGAGTAGGAAAGTATTTAGGCTCATCTTGTGTATTTCTGTTAGGTCTTCAAACATTATCACCAGTATTCTCAATCACAGGCAACATCATGACATCAAAGCAAAAGCATTATTTTCCCTTCAGGGAAAAAAAAGAAGTCTGTTAAAGCCAGGTAACACTTTGGTCAAAGAACTGTTATTTAAATGTGAATCGAACATTACTTGCATTTAACATTAATTGCAGTTTGCTATTCTAACTACCTTACATAGACTAGAAGATCAGGCTATGGAGGATGCTTCCTTTCTGTAACCCAGAAGAGCAATACATTTTCTCAAATTCATGACTAAGAATGAGAAGTAATGGAAGCAGCAGGGGTTATGATTGTTAAACTGCCCTACCATCCTTCAAAAAAGTGTTATTATCCTCTATAAAAAAAGTTTCTTTTAACACATTAGCATGAGAATGGCTGTATTGACTCAGACTATGGTCTCATCTAGCACAGCATCCCGTATCTGGCAGCAGCTGCTAAACTGATGCCCAGAAGAGCACATGAAAAGTATACAGATATACCCCCAGTACTTTCCCAACTACCAGCTATTCTCAATTTAGAGAATTTATTAAGTAAACTACATTCAGTTAGGTATTCCTAAATAATTTGTCTTCCACATACTTTGCCAGTCTGTTCCTTTGAATGCAAGCAGACCTTTTTGCACTTATAATGCTCTTTAATAAGGACTTTTACAGGATTTCATTCCTGACTGGTAATGTGCAGCTTATCAAAATCCCTGAAATGTCTTTCTACCTGGAATATACTCTACCCCTCACTGCCTCTATATTCTGAGTTACAGTGGTTCAAGGAAAAGTGCACCCACAATACAATAAAGAACTGCATTATATCAAATATAACTGAGGAAATCTTAGTATTGCCATTTCCTAACATTTTGTGTGCATAATTTGGAAACTTTCTGAGAGTTCTTCTAAGAATATTTTTAAATGTAATGACAAGTACTGTGTCCTACATACAGCTGAAGTTTTAGTATTATCTTTATGAATTACGTCAGTAGCTTGGACTTTTAGATGTAAGAGAACACAGGAATCATTAAGGATGGCTACAGATGCTTTCAACATGTCATTTGCAAAAGAAGTTGAACTCTATCTTTCATTATAATGAACATTCAGATTTGGAATGGAAAGATAAAAACTCAAACAACTTTTCAATAGAAATGGTATGCAGCATGGCTACTTCAATTTTGTCTGTGCTTTTCCTGTTAACATACCACAAGAAATCTTAAGACTTCAAACAAGACTCATTGGAAGGATGTGTGGGAAAATAACTTGCTGAAATTATGTGATGGAGTCAATGCGTTAAAAATATGAGACGGATTATTTCAGAGGAATACTTTTAAAGATCAGGGTATTGCCTGTACTTCAAGATATCCTCTACCCACACTAGGTCTTCACTTCAGTATTCTGTGACATCCAACCCATATGCCATATTCAGTACAATAAAATGTGAAGTTCTGCACATTTTGCACAACACTGAGTTCGCAGATGCTGCTTAAAGGAAGAGGGATATATGAAAACTAAAGGAAGAGGAGGTAGTCAGTTTAGATTTTTCTTGAGAGGGAAAACTTAGAACTACCAAAAGGAGTAAGTAGCAGTGGTTTATTATACACATTCTAATTAATTGCATTGTTTAAAATCTGAACGACCTCCTACAGAAATGCTTGCAGTTCACAGCAGATCTGCAGCTGCAGCATGTGAGGTATACAGATAGACTGATTTTTTGTGAACAAGAAAAACATTTATAATCTGCTCCAGCATGAAGCACAGCGTAGCAGAAATGCACTAAGCTATAGCTTTCTCAGCATTTTCCAGCACTTTTTTAAAGTTAACTGCTAATATGTTCCATACATCTTCCTCTTTTCCCTCAGAATGCTTTATACAGTACAGTCTGCTTCTAAACCAAGTGCCTGTAGGAGAGCTTACTTCTCCAGGATAATATTAAAAAGGTGTTCACAGAAGCCAGAGAACAATCAAGCAAAAACCCTAGTAAAATTATGATGAGAACTCATGCAAAATTTAACTAATGTATTTGCCAAGAGGACTTTTAAAAAACAAAAAAAGTATTTTTAATAAGGTTTTTTTTTCCTCTCAATCTCACATTGTACAAGTAGGTGTCTCAGCCAATTAAAAACATGAAACTTACTTAAACACCAACCTCATAACATCACTGCATCCACCATACTCTCCCACAAAAATGATTTCTCTTTAATGACAAGACTGAATTACCAAAGTTATCAAAGAAATCAGGAAACTCAGAAAGCATAAAGTACCAATAGCAAAAGGCTGAGTAACCTGGGTCCGTTTACCCTGGGGAAAAGGAGACTGAGAGGGGATCTGATCAACATTTAGAAATACCTAAAGGGAGGTGGGAGGCAAATGGATGAGGCCAGGCTCTTCTCAGTGGTGCACAGCAATAGGACAAGGAGCAATGGCCTAAAATTTGAACAAAGGAAGTTTCATACAAACATACGGAAGAACTTCTTTGTGGTAAGGGTGATGGAGCACTAGAACAGGTTGCCCAGTGAGGTTGTGAAGTCACATTCTATGGAGATATTCAAGACCTGTCTGGATGCCTACCTGTGTGACCTAGTGCAGAGTACTTGCTTTATCAGGGAGGTTAGACTTTGATCTCTCGAGGTCCTTTCCAACCACTGCAATTCTGTGATTCTGGGAACTTCAGATGAAATTTTGATTGATTCTCTGAGGAGAGTTCTGTCACTGTATGCTGTGCATCCTGTGACAAAGATTTCACTCTTGCAAATCAGAATTTTCTAAGTGATAATATATACAGTGCCATATATACAGTGTATAAAAAAAGTAACAGAGACCCTAGAGGTTCAGACTGCCTCTGCACCTACGAGGAGCACAGATGCAGACCTTAAACCCAGAATTATTTTTCAGAAAAAAAGAAAACCCTGATCTTCTGAATGAACGGTACTGATTTTGTATCAGAAGAAAAACTTTCAGCAACATCAAAAAAATAGCATTTAGAAATATGTGAAGCCCTTTATTTCCCCATGAATGTTGATGTTTTAACCTTCTTGTGGCATCTTCATGTTACAAGCTCCCTCGACAATAACTTTATTTAGATTCTATTCACACAAAAGGAGGAACATCTTTTTCATGTCAGCTCTTTCACATAATTTATGATTACTTCAATATTCTAAATATTTTTAATTTAATATACTACGTTTCTTACTTTATGCATATTTTCAACAGAAGTTAAGGAAACATTATTAACCTGCATTCAAAACAGTAATTCATTTTCTCTGCTTGCTAAAGCTCCCTATAAGCTCCTATAATAACAAAGGAGCCTCCAATAAAGCTTTCCAAGCATTGTTCATTCCCTCTTCACAGATTTGCCCAAAAGTTGCCCACAACTGCTACTCCATCTCTGGCTGGGTTCATTGATCCATTTATCAATGCTGGATTTTAACACAGAGAAAGTCCCTTTATTATAGTTCAGCAATATGATTCAGAACGTCACCCTATGAACTCGGAGAAATTAAGATGGCAGAAATTCTGTACTTACATTAGAATTGCTGAAGAAAAGGTTAAATGTCACTAGAGAAATGATGCTAAGAACTCACAGCAAAGTTTCCTAACTGTTTCCTTCATTACACACTGCAGGAACTAAGTAGCACTGTTTGTTTGTTTTTTTAATGAATTTACACATAACAGAGCTGTAAATTACCTGCTCAAGAGTCTACCCTGTACTATTTATTAAAAGAAATAATAAAATTTTCTTTCAGAGTTACAAGAGAGAAACAAAACTTTACTACAGTGGCTGTACACTGATGCATCGCTATTAGAAAATTTTTCCTTAGAAGATAATCACTTATTTCAGTGAACAACAGAAGTGAAAAGATACACAGAACTATTTCTTAGGAGGCATATATAACATAGACTTAAGATATATTCTTCTTAAATAGGACCAAGTAAAACATATTTTTCCTATTCAAAACTGTTTGAAGTGCTAGGGAAAAAAAATCCACAGAAAACACTGCTGTCTTTTCTGTCCATTGCTGCTTTTTAGCAAGAATCTGTAAATAAATGAAGATAAGAGGGTTCTCCTGGTGTTATTCATTCAGTAGCCTACTTCTGAGTGCTAGAGCCATTCTTCAGCAAAAGCCCTCTAATGTGCCACGCTGGGCTCCAAACTCAGCACAACATGTCCCTACGGGGAACAGCCCAGTGACCACTCTGCTGCAAGAGCAATAGGAGAGCTCAATTAAAACCCTGGTGTGATAAGCCTCTTTCATCCACTTAATCAAATTCACCCTGAAGCAGAGACAGCTTTGCAGTTGCAGCACTAAAAATCACCTCCTGAAATCACGTGACTGGGGAACTGGGATGAGAATAGTATATCTCATGCCTGGAAAAGGGCAGAAAATGCTCAGCATAGGTCAGTTTGGAAAGGATTTTGGAAAGGTCTGAAAAAGAACACCCACAACTCCTGGTGTTTTTGCAAAAAAAGCAGGCTGCTATTGCTGTGGCCAACAAGTAGCCCTTAGTCACTGTCTTGTTGCATGCATCTTCATTGCAAGGTTTGAGAAACAAAGAGGTCCAAGAATAGTGCACAGCTCTTCCTGAGCACTGTCCAGAGGGATGAAAGACAGATGTTCATCTACTCTGATTGCACATGTGTTGAATTACCTTGATCCACCATGATAAGTCCAGTATCTGAGCTTAAAACTCAGAAATAAAAAACAAAAAATTAACCAAGTATCTACAAGCATAACACATCTAACACAATAGCAACAGAACTAACTCCAGATGCAAGTTGACAACAGATGCAACACTGCTTCATTCTAGTTTTTTTTGCCATCTTCTGTGCTCAGGAGGTGCAGGTTTAAGAAGATTAATAAGAGCACCTCTTAGCTAATTCCAGGAATGCCTTAGAGATGGTTGCACAGACACCCAGAGAAAGTGCTAGGAAGTGCAAAGTTCATAGAATCATAGAGCCATTAAGGTCGGAAAGACCATCAGGAACATCTACTACAATCATCAACCCATGCCTGTGACCGTTCAAGACCATGTCACTCAATGCCACATCTACCATTTTCTGAAACACCTCCAGCAATGGTGACTCCACTACCTCTCTGGGCAGCCTGTTCCAACACCTCACCACTCTTTCTGAGAAGAAATTTTTCCTAACACCCAATCTGAATCTGACACAACCTGAAGCACTACCTCTCATACTGTCACTGTTACCTGAGAGAAGAGGCCAGCCCCTATCTCACCATCACCTTCTTTCAGGGAGCTGTAGAGAATGATTAGGTCTCCCTTGAGACCCCTTTCTCTAAACAATCCCAGTTCCCTCAGCTGCTCCTCCTAAGACTTGTACTCCAGACCCTTCACCAGCTTCCTGTCCTTCTTTGGACATGTTCCAGCACCTCAGTGTCTTTCATGTAGTGAGGGGCTCACTACAAAATGTCCTTCTTGCATGGGAAATAGGGCCATAATCAAAATAACAGGTCTTAGCTCTTCCGATTTGTGAGAATCCACTACTGGTGCCTCAGAAGGCAAATGGCTTACCAAAAAGGCAGAGATTTTAATAAAGAGATGAAAAGCTTGCCTTTTAAAAACTCTTTTAATTGCCTAATTGTATTGCCTTGTAGATTATTACACCACAGACAGCCACTTGCAGGCCTTTCTCCAACCAAAGCATTTCAACATACGTACCATAGCACAGCTGAGCAAGATGCAGTTCAATTCTTTTTAAGGATCACTGTGCTTGTGGAAAGATGATGACTTATTTCCACTTCTTTACTCTGTACATTCACATGCAGTACAGTAGCAATTTTTCACGGCTATTGCCTTTGTAAAGGCTACTAGAAATTGTGTTCCCTTCTATGCTTTCTCATGAGTAGCCGCACTTCATCCATAATTTCTTTTAAATTTTCACTTCCAGAAAATTATTCCTGTAATGCAGAGGTGGCCATAACAAGCAAGCGTAGTTCCTCATTCATTTACTTTGCTGTGCACTAAACTAATAAATCTCAGTGAGTGTGCAAAGTCAGGAAGGGTCTTTCAGAAAGTTACATGATCCATGCAATTAAGCATGAAATCAGAACTGAACCAGAATATTAATAACTTCTATTTGTATTTTTTTCCTTTTTATTGAACCTTTATTCCATTACAAAATCCATTCACTAAACGCTTCCCATTTTCTCCTCTGTTTTCTTAGCTTGGTTTTTTTTTTTTTTATTTCACTTCTCAGCCTTGTAAGTTTACCTGAAATTTTCAAAGGCCAAAGCCATCAATCCAGGGATGGTGGTAGAAACAGGGAAAATAAAAAACAAACAAACAAACCCATGCTTCATTTGGTAATTCTTTTCAGTTCATCAAATAACTTTCAGTAGAAATGTGTTAAATGTGTCAGTCATGAAGCATTAAAATATATATAAATCCTTTCTTTAGAATCACAATTCCTAATGTTTTTAAAGGAAATAGATCTGAGGGATAGATGCTAAAGGGCCACACTATCACACCAAGCACCTCAGCAAAACCACTGCTCTACTTGCTCAAGACACAAAGCACCTTCTCATTTTCAAGCTCAGATGCACAGAGGTCTTCTAATGCTCCGAGCTCAGCCAACCTCTCTGCCAGACTCTGCTGCCCAAACGGTGCTTTCTCAGCTCATTAATCATGCTTGGCAGCTCGCAGCCAGCCTGCAGCACAGCACAGAAGCTGCAGTCATGTACCTGCACAGGCCTGGCTAGAACCCAGAGCAGAGCAAAGTTTGGTGAATGAGCAGCTCAGCTTTAGCTGGAGTCAGGCAGATGCCCATGGACTGTAATCATCTAAGCCCTCTGAGTTTTATCCTCCACCACTTCTTTGCCAGAATCTTCAAGTTCCTGTGAACTTGAGCAGCATGTATTAGAAGTGAAGAGTACATGCTCTGCTGTTTAGGATGTTTTTACATTGCTGTTGGTGGTTTGTTTATTTGTTTTAAATAGTTGGCAATAGCTAAAATCAAATCATCACCACAAATATTATTTTATTAACTCATATTTCTCCCAGTTAAGAAACAAGGTGCAATGTGTCTCACCAGTGGTCATATTAGATCATTAATTAACTGTAACTCCACACTTTTGGCTAAACTGTGTATTTTTGTTTTTATTTTACCAAAAACAAAAATTAACCAACCAAAACCACATGGAGGAAAAACACTACTATTAAAGTTAAGGGAATTAACTTCAATTGCAGGAATATTTCCCTCACTGTAATTCTACATCAAGGTCTGCAGAGACCATCTTAGCGGCAATCTGACAGCCGTTTTCTACATCCTTTTAAACACCTGGATTTTCAGCATCACTCATTCATGAAGCTATGCAAGAGAATCTACTCCACAGAGAAAGGTAAACTGAATTTGTTTAGGGATCAGTTTTATTAAAAGGAGAAACTCCTCTACATAAAAAGTACAATACTTTTTCCATCTCTAATTTTTACCAAGAATTGGAAAGTAATTTTATCTATTGCTGGAATAATTTCATTTGTCATATTTAAGATGATCATTCATAGATTGAAGTTTTTAAGTTTTGTACTTTTATAAAAAAAAAAAAAAAGAAGGGAAAGACAATATAATTAAATAGAAGAACTAAGAGATAAATATTCTCCTCATTCTCATTTTACATAACCTCCTAGCTGTAAAGGGAAAGTTGTTCCGGAGCATCCAGCTACTGTCACTAACAAATCTATTACACTCCTATAAGGTACTTCAATTAACCTTTAGATTTTTAAAGCATTCATTTTTAACTTACAGCTCAATTTATAAAAAGTTGATAATGGGATAACCCTGATATATTCTGCAAGTTTTATATTCAGAACACAGAACTCAAATCCCATCTTCTGCTAAAATTTATTCTAAGAGTTAAAATCCTAGTGCATTACCTCAACTCTTGAGAATAATTCCATTAACACATCTGCAACACATATACCTAAAACTGAAGGCTAAGCAGAAACTTGACATTATAAAATCATGAAATTGACATCACACTGGAATCTAGAATGAAATGTAAAGATTGCCTTATTAATTTGTTGTTGCACAGTGGGGTAGGAAGGGAACATTAAAGAAACTTGTCCAGTGGAGCACTCAGTCTCAGTACTCCCACAGAATTTACTTGAAAATATCACAGAATCATAAAGTCACCAATGTTGAAAAAGGCCTCCAAGATCATCTAATCCAACCGTCCACCTATCACTAATATCTCCCACTAAACCATGTTCCTCTGTACAACACCTTGTGTTTCTTGAACACCTCCAGGGACAGTCACTCTACTATCTCTCTCAGAATCCTTTCCAGTACCTGATTACTCTTTCAGAGAAGAACTTTTTCCTAATATCCAACCCAAACCTCCCTTGGTGCAACTCGAGGCCATTCCCTCTAGTCTTATTGCTAGTTATGCAGGAGAAAAGGTCAAATTTGACCCATCTGTAACACAAAGATGGTACAAAGCAAACTGCGGTTCTGGCTGGGACAGCTCCGAAGTAGATAACCCAGTGACCAACAGATCGCTGACTGAGACAGGGGAGGTTTAGGTTAGATATTAGGAGGAAGTTTTTCACGCAGAGGGTAGTGACGCACTGGAACAGGTTGCCCAAGGAGGTTGTGGATGCCCCATCCCTGCAGGCATTCAAGGCCAGGCTGGATGTGGCTCTGGGCAGCCTGGTCTGGTGCTTGGTGACCCTGCACATAGCAGGGGGGTTGAAACTAGATAATCATTGTGGTCCTTTTCAACCCAGGCCATTCTATGAAAGCATTCAGGATCTCTGTGACTGGTACTTATTCTTACATGTTCTTTGTTGAAGATGAATGTCAAAAAGTAATGTGATGATGACACGGATGATACAGATCTCCTTATTGAATGATTTAATGGAGTGGAGTTGAAACCCACTTCAGATCTACTCTCCCCTCAATGATTTCCCTAATTAGTAGCAAAGACAAACTCCTCGTCACCATCTATACTGGTCCTGTGATGTTTACATGCCATGGCTGTATCATTAAGAAGTGGAGAGAACCAACATCAATCTATAGGTTATATTGATTAAAAATAAAAAGCAATCCATAGATTCACCTTTATAAGCCTGTAAGAATGAGATTTTCTCAGACTGTTGGAGAGGGAGCACAATACCACAGTCAGAATTTTTCTTTCTTTGTAAACTCATAACAGCTGGGAGTTTGAATCCATCCTGGAAATTCTAGCCTCTAGGCATTTAATATGAACATGGGTGAAAGTTTAATATGAGCATACTTTCAAAAATTTACCAATGACAGTTTTGCTTCAACATCTCTATTTTCCATACTTTACTGTTTATAACAGTTAAGAAAAGCTTTGTAGCCATTGTTTTGAAATTGCTTTTTCCACTTCAAAGTAATTGACAGTCCATTTCTTTCTCTCTCAATGGTAAATCTCAGTATTTGTAATATACAAACTCCTGTTGCAAACTCCTGTTGCATCTGAACACTGAAAAATCCTCAACTGAAGTGATAACATTTTGAAGAGTAAGCACTTCCAACACACCTCTAAAGGCAGCAGGCCTACATACCAAGAGCAGAGCTTGGTATGACATCTGAGAAATGTTATGCTCTTTTCAAGTACATGGGGAAGTCTGCTTTAAGCTTTAAGTAAAATCACATCAGCTTAATATATAGCAGAAATTACAGAAAATGAAAAACTTTGATTAAAAGACTTCTCATTACATTTTTCCTTCAACCACAGTAATGATTTTTTATTTTTATAAAAAAAAGAAGGATCTGGACTTACTTGAGAAGGGATTATAATTTAATGTTTAATGTCTATTTAATATCATAAGTGGTTACAAAATGTGAACAGTAAAGCCAATCATCAATAGCGACTGCTTATCTTGGCAATAAACCAAATCCCTGCACTAGCCCTCTCTACCCTTATTAGAAAACAAAAGAATTACAACAGCTCTTATATTGATTAATATTGATGATATTATAATCATTATGCCAACCCATACAGGAAAAAAAAGTATGGATCAGATATAGAGCATGAACTTTCAACAGTGTGTCGATTCAACTTAATATTAAGAATAAAGTTGAATGAATACCCGAAAGAGAAAGCAGGGGACAGACCTCATCAACAGGAAAGGTAAACTGGATTCCCTGCTGTACTTCTTACTAAATATCTACAATTCAAAAATGAGATGGCAACTTGAGTCACATAAGCAGAGCAGAGTGCCTGCATGCGAAAGCCTCAGTAAGCATACACTTCAGTTTCTGAAAGCAATCCTGTATTTTGGAACGAACACTCAGAGAGCACTACCTTCAACACACAAGTAAGTTTTCTAACACTTTCGACTAAACTTCCTCATCCATCTTTATTAATATCTCATTATCAACACAATGAATTATACATTAGATTTTGCAGGGGGATAGGTTAACTGCTATTACATCCGTTGTGGTTGACGAGTAGATGGCAATTCAAGAACTGAATGGGGGGAGCTCTATACTTCCACAGGTCAGCTACTATCACACCATATTGGACTTATTTGGTACATCTGAACATACTAGGCCTATTATCCTCATAAGACTAGTAAGATACAACTGTAATCTGTAATAAAATTGAGAAGAAATTCTTTACTTTCTCAGTTCCTAAAAATTCTGTGAAAGAGACAAAAAAAGTACATACAAGTGTTGACAAAGGTTTACTTATTTCCTTTGGGGTCCTTTAGATTGCTGCTTAACTATAAATGAAACAACATTTTAGTAGTAACATAACCAGTATCCACAGCAATTCTTAAAATGGCTTTGAACTGTGACTTCAGAAAGCTCACAATACAAACATCACTCTGAAAAACAGCACCTATCATTTGGTAGACAGGAAAAGAAAAATTTGAGTGACTTTGACAAATAGGAGTTTTGGCTTTTATTTCTAATACAGATTTCTTCTTGCATCGTATATTACTTAATTTCCATAGCAACTCACAGGAGCAAGAAGCCACTGTTTCAAAGAAATCTGAATTGATACAGTACACTAGAGAAGAACCACAAGAGACTCAGAATAGCACAGAAGTAGTCAGAGAAATTCCACATTATCTAACGTTCAGTGTTACTGAATTCCTGAAAAGCTAAACTAGATTATACTAGTTTCACATCAGTTACAAGTACCCTAGTACTGAGTGCCAATGATTTCTATTGCACTGTAACCAAAAATACTGATAATTGCCATTTATCAATGAAGCACTGGTGAAGAGTCAACTTTGCTTTCAAGTCTTTCCATTAGTGATTAATAAGACATAAGAAAAACACCAGCAGCAACAGCAGAAACTTTCAAGATGCTTTCAGTGAAGTGAATGGCATTTAGCTCTCACTAATCACGTTAGCATCATTATCATTATAGTTATTATCTACTAAGGCTGGATCTGAAGTTCTGCGTGATGAGTTTCCCAAAGAAAAGGACATCTGAAGTCTAGAAGGAAGCAAAGCAGTGCTTTACCAATGCAGAATGACACGATATAAGCTGTCACATTTGACAGTCAGTAGGAAAAGCCATATTAAATGCTCGCTTGCAAGAAAAGTGTATTTTCTAAAGCGCTAGAAAGAAAACCATACTTCTTGCTCAACTTAGCTTACAAACCTCATCCTGAAAAATGTATCCGGTTACAAAGAAAAAATAATAACAATTTAAACACACACCTAGGCCCCAAAATTCTTTAAGGGCAAAAAGCACGCAGGAGCATTATTTAAACTTTACAGCGACACACGACAGCACCGTATTGCAGTTGTTACGGTAAGCAAGAACAAGTGCCCGAGAAAGACAACGCAGCGAGTGACGGTCAACCGGCGCCGGGCAGCGAGGACGAGCAGCCCGCGCGGCGCCCACCTCAGCTCAGCTCCGCTCAGCCCAGCCGCGGACGCAGCCGCCCCGCTGCGCGCACGTGAGCGGGTGAAGCACCGGCACCTGCGCTGCTCCGGGTGCAGCGTCTCGGTGCGCTGCGCGTCTAAACGCTGCACTGTTCGTAACACCGCGTGATACCTGTTTTTGTTGTCCTCAGCCACAATTCAGTTTTTATTCTTAATTACGAGACGAAGAGAGTTACAACAAAGCAATACCGTCGCTATTTTTAAACTGAGGCGATTCTCATGCTGCACAGCTACAAAGAAAAACGGTCGTTACCTGTGTGAAGAGAACCTGTGATTAGCCTGAGGAGGTACTGGGCAAACCTCATGATTTCACGCTTACACCGCTTCCTACAGCCACTCATCTTAGGCAACAACGTATTCCTCTGAGGAGAGCCAGGAGACTTTTGCCGATAGAGGGACCGGTTTCCGCCAGCAAACTTCTGAGGCACTTAGCAGCCTCCCCGCTCTCCGCCTCGCAGTCCCCGCTGCCGCCGGGGAGCGCCTCGCGGAGCGGCCGGGCCGGGCCGAGCCCCGCAGGGCTCCGGGTGCTCTGCGCTGCCCCGCGGGGCCGCCCCCGCCGCTGCCCGCGGCCGCTCGGTGGAGCCGCAGCCCCGGGGCGGCCGGGGCGGGGCCGCCTCCCTACCCCGGCACCGCGCGCACACGCACGGAGCGGCTGCGTCCTCGGGGAATCGGCAGGCAGGTGGGGAGGGCGCGGCGGGGAAAAGCTAAAATAATCCAATGTCACGCCGTGGATTGATGAGGAAACATCCCAGCGCTACAGCTATCGCGCTGCTCAAGGTCAGAGCGGAGGACCGCCTCGCCTCCACCTGCGGGCACGGAAGCAGGCGGTGAACTGAGCGGGTTCGAGCGGCGTTAACCTGATGCCCGCCGCCGGGTGCGGGATGCCCCGTGCGGAGGAGCAGAACCCCGTGCGGGTCCCCCGCTCCCAGCCCGCTAGCTGCGAGAATGCCTATGGGAAGCCACACGCGTTCTTTTGTAGTCCCTTATAATCCCATTGTTTTCTGCCTTGCGTGAGAGAAGTGCTTCCTATTAATAAGCATGTTCTGCTGAAGGCTTTATCCACGGTCAGAGAATCTGAAAAGCACATTTCCCTCGGACTACCACACGAACACGGAACAACTCTGGCTATCACATTAGCTGGTGATGCAATATGCAATGCCTAATACAGTTAAAAGAAGACAAAGAACCCATTAGGGAAAAGCTGAACAGAAGAAAATCACTGTCTGATCTAATTTTAAAAACAGCATTGACCATGTAAACACTTTGGTGAATGCCTTTAAAAATAATAGTGTAACATACAAGTGCGCTTCTCCATGCTATTTTTTTTTTTTTTATTACACACTGAGCAAGGATAAATGCATTATAAAATGAGCACATCAAAGCACTATCAAACTTGCCGCTAGATGACATAATTTCTGTGTATGCTATTTATAATAAGCCTGCTTTCTTTTACTTGCAGTGAGGCTGCACCACTAACAGAGAGCCAGAATGAAGCAGAGCTCCAAGTCCCCACACTGGCCCAGTGCATGACAACCTGAGAAAGAAGAATAGGGCAACTTTTAGCATTCCATCAACTTTAAAAGGCATAAGAAAGAAAGAAAGAGAGAAAGAAAGAAAAAAATGGAAGCAAAACTTTGATGTGAAGAGTTTAACAGAACACCTTCCATCCCAAATAGCTGGTAGAAGTGAAGATAAATACTGAAAACAGAAGCAGGAACATCTCTTCTTTAGCTGAGGACAAGAGGCAATGTAAATGGTGCTCAGCCAGAGTCCTTGACCTGCTTAATCCTTTGACATCTTTAATTGCTGTATATAAATTTCAACTGCAGTCTTACTTCAAAATGAAGAACTGAAATATCAGTTTTGTAAATACTTTAAATACACACTGTCAGCAAGTCCATGGGTTTTGTTCTTTGCTTTTCCCCCTCCCCTAAAACAAAGCTGCATCACTTCTGACTCATTTTGCTGAACCTTTCACATTTCAGTTCAGCATTAACAGTAATTACCGCCTAAGAAAGGGTTCATGAAAGGTTTCTGACCAGTTTCATTAAGAGGATTTTAACTAACAGCACAGTGTTCTGATAAAGCGGGATCCACATCTAGCTCCCCTATTTCTCTGCTCAGCACAAATGGCCAGCTAATCTTTGGACTGAAGCTGCTTATCCAAGTCAAAAAGCTGATAAGGGAAGAGTAGTCAGGAAAGTCACAATGGAAAAGTGTAATAACGTGACTGCTGTTTTGTCAGTGAACACCTTCCAGTGCAGTAAAGAGGAAAAGTTGGAAAATACCAGCTCCTATGTATTGGTACCTTTTGAAACATTTTATAAGACTCACTAAAGTCTTCAGAAATAGTCTTTTCACACTGGAATAAGTACTTTTATTTTTATAGGCACAATTTCCCCTAATGGTTCACAATCTATAGGTCTAAACTGTATAGTATATATATAAAGAAGAAGATTCCTAATAACATCAGAAGGATCTGGATCAATCCCTAGAACTTTTAGTTTTGGAATCAAGTACTTAGAAAATAAGATTTAAAAGCTATTACTTAAATACAACAGAGAATGAATAAAATATACAAAGAATTTTTCCCCCATCCAGATCTTAGGAAAAGCAAAATAGAAGGACAAAGTAAGTGTTCATTGTAAACTCTTGGATTTTCAAATTAATTAACCTAGGCTAGTTGATTGGCATCCCAGATGCCACATGGCACAGTGAAATCACCAGGGAGGAAATGTGTTTTTATTTATTTGTTTTAAAGGAGACAAACAATAGCAGCAGTCCATTTTAAATGCAAAATACAAAAGATACCCTGAACGTATGAAGTGTAGTGTATCATATTGTATGACTCTTAATCAAATATTTCTATGAAGATTTCTAAACAAAGCTAGAAGAATCATCACAAGAAAAACAGCAGTAAAACATTGCTTCTATGAAAATCAGCTCTGTTCAACTTATAGATTCAGCATTCGCTGAAGCAATACATACAGAATACACAAAATGACCAGCTTCTCAGAGACTGCTTGCACTGTACATTCCATTTGCACATATTTTAACACTCATCCATCTTCAAAGCATTGAATTCCCTCCTGAACTGGCTGGCCTGTGCTATTTCCCAAAAAGACAGAGTCTGAAACTTCTAAAAGTGACAACAAATCATTTAAGAATGCCTAAACCTCAGAGAGGGTCAACCAGGAACATTGAAAACCTGCATGGGGTTTTCACACTGTTGACAAAAACCTTGCTAGAATTTATGTTAGTAAGGTAAAGACTGAATTCCATAAGTGAACGTTTCTATCAGGCCTCTTATTTCAAAGAACAGAGGTAATATTTACAGTTACATGGCAAGAAGTAACAGATGGGCAAAAACAAGCAGACGAATGAGCTCAAGGTAACAGTGAGATGTTTACAAGCAGCACAGCAAACAGCTGCCACACGTAGATGACCATCATCAGATCTCCTTTCTGTAGCTTCTCGCCTATCATAAATGCAAGACTCCTCCTAAATCAGTCCCTAATGTGTTTAATTGCTCTTCTCTGCTTTTACTTCTTGACTCAACAGTATCTTACACCAAGATGCCCAAAGTTGGCCAACATCTAAAACAGATGCAGCATTATCAGAAAAATCACCAGAAACTACAGAATTCCACAGTATTTACCATTTGTATGAGTGTCAGCCTCCTCCTTAGATGAAGTAGTAGAAAAAAATTCTCCTGCTCCTTATTTGCCCAAATTTAGTCTGTAGTCTTAGATAGTAATGAAAACCAGTGACTGCTACATGGTAGAATGTAGCATGGGAATATAGAGATGGGAAATGAGAGATGCAAGTAGATATTCCTTTCCCCTCTGCTCAATACCAGCATGGTGGGTGATAAAGCTAAATTTACTTAGTTTTAAATGGCTGCTGTCTATCCTGAACATTATAGTAACAACAGATAAGAATCCTTCTGCTTCATCTATTTCATATTCAAATTGATGTCCACATGAAATGTGGACTAGAACTCACTCTGTGTGGGGATAGTATCTACCTCAGACCCCAGGACAGATGGCAATGGGACTTGCCAGCATCCCTAGTTAAAATAGCAAATTTATTTTTTTAGTACTTTATTTTCACCCTTCATAAGGAAAAAAAATTTGTATCCTTTAATTACTCATCCTGCATGTAATGTTTCTTAATATGCAACATAAAAGACAGATCTTTACTCTGGCCTATGCCACTAAAAATTAATGCACAATCTTCCTGCATTTGTCTATAGCTTTTAGCTTCTCCTGAAAGTTTGCTAAGAATAACATCCTCAAACAGCTTTATTACCAGGCTTAAAACAGTGCTACAGAGGAATGGCTGCTATTCCACACAGTTTGTATAATATCAACAAATCATCCACTTGCTCCATGCTAACAGCTGATACCTGTAAACAAGAAATTACTTCCACCAGTGTTGTATTTCTTGATTTTATAGTTTCAAACTTAATTTTCTATTATGATTATGGAGCTCAATAAAACCCGATGGCTTCGCCTGCATAAAACCTTTGACCAGTGTAACAAAAACCCTTCTTAACACATTAGTCATTTACCTCTTTTATTTCTGACTTTCCTGTAAGTAGCTACCCGTTCAGAATGCCTATTTCTTTTCACACTATTCTTTGTCCTTGAAGCTTACCCAAGAGCTCCTTTACACAGGACACTCTTAAGATGATGCTTCAGACAATCAACCAGGAGCTACAGCTGCTTCAACCTCCCACACAGTCCTCTCTTGCCTGATTAAATATTCATCACTCTGGCATGTTGCAGTGTCAAACAGGAGCAGCTTCTCAGCCTGACCTTCCCCAGCCAGCCAGAAATTTCTGCTGAAGAATAAACAAGATTGGGACTTAACCTGCTGAAACATAAAATAGCATAATGTAGTTTTCGTGTTGCACATTGAGTTCTGTGTATGCACTGTAAAATTCTTACAGCAGAACCTAAAGTACTGTCTTTAATGTTCAATATAAATTGAATTTCAGTATACAAAGCTAACTATAAAAAAAAAATTGCCTGGGCAACATTATGAATAATCTTTTTGCAGAACACTGAAGTCTTTTCATCCTTACTATACAGATCACGTTGTGTATGCATGTATGGTCATATCTTCCAACATAAAAACAATACTGATAATAATACTCAAATAAAAATATTAAGAAATGTTTCTATCAAAAAGTATATGGTTGTGGTGGGTTTGGTTTTGTTTTTTTTTTTAATGGCTCTGGACTGCTATCATGAGTTCACATACACAGTTCATAATAAGTTTAAATTTTGCCTCCAAAGAACTGATTAATTCCCAATTTCAACCCTTATGGAAAAAAATATTTAGAGTTGTTGCAATTCCTTTTACTTGCGCTAGTTTTATGCATCTCTATTTAGTGGAAGATAACTGCAAAATCATAACAGATTAACTTCACTGTCATAGGAATTATATCCTTTATAGGATCCACAGTTATTTAAAGATTTGTATATTCACATGTAAAACATCTATATCCAAAACAAAGTTGAAAATTTTGCTTTTTGACTCACAACATTGATCTGTTAAAAAAATAAGTCCATCAGGAACATCTTTTATTTATGCATAGTAGGTATGCAGTGTTCCGAGGAAGACTGAGGAGTCACTGCACTGATTCAACTATGAGAATTCTGTCATCATAATAAATGTATATGTACATATTGGGCCAGTCAGTAAAAATATTCATGAGTTCACTGTTCAAATTCACATCCACATATATATATGTATATAAAATATACATATGGTTGGAAGTTTGAATAAATTACCCAAGTCATCTATGACAAACTTTTTGCCTCTAGGATTTCCTGAAAATGGTCCAAACTTACATTTCATCTTCTCGGGTAAGGGCTTTTCTAACATTTTCAAGAATTACTACCAGCATGACCCCTCCCCCATTACTTTTGCTAGCCCAAAACAATCATGGATGTTGTAAATTTGCAAATTTGGTTTGATTCTCCAATTAAACTGAAAATTAAGATTTAGAGGTCTAACTGCTCAAGTCTTCACATCCTTAATTTTGAAAGAATTGTGGTGCATTTGGATGAATAACATTGCAGCTACTACCTCAGAGAGAAGAAAGAAAAGACAAAGGCAACACCCCAAGTAGCCCCTTAGAGCTTACAGTCTACATCCTTCTTGGTGGGAGTAATGTTAAAATAGCTGCCTTGCACTTTAAAATTGTTTCTGTTAAGTAAAGTTAAGCTACCACGCTGCAAGGCCTGTGGTGTCTGCTTTCCCCTCCAAGCAGGTCCTGCAAGTACTGAGAGCAGTCTGCATTTCTGCAGTACCCTTTAGTAAAAGCTCTTTGGATAATGTAGCACATAAGAAATCAAGTATATAAAGCAGAGAAGATTGCATCCATTTAATTTAGAGGTTTCTTTTACAGGGGCAGCAGAGTCCACATTATAGCCACACTATACAAGATGTATAAGGCCATCAAAATCTACAACATCCTGCAGTACCTCATTCTCTTCCTGACTCCTAACGCACATTCTTTTGTGGCCATATATGCTGCCATCTCTCCAGGAAAGATGGCCACAACTACCTGCAGCTTCAGACCAGCTTCCCTTATCTGTTTGTGCAATGCTTCTTTATATCAGTCCCCAAGGACCAGAGATACAAAGAGAAAGAATCAAAGTTAATCTTAAAGATGGAAGAAAGGAAGAAAGAAAGGAAGGTAACAAAGCAACCAGGGTATTTTATTTCATGTGTTACCCACAGGAATTAATGAAAGGCTGAATTTTTGATTCCCAGCTGGGAACACCCCATGGCACAGCAGGTGCTTGGGCCCATGTGCTCAGGGAGCCATAGAGGTTTAGCATGAGATCACTGTGGTCTCTTAGCAATAATACAGTCTAAGAGATCTAATCAAATAAGGGCCTCAGCATAAATTCAACTCCCAACCCTAAGGAAATGAAGTTGTTTTTATTATCACTCAACTATTATGAGGTTACAAGTCAGTAGTAACTGTAACAGTCTATATATGGTCCAGGCAAGGAAGAGAAAAATTCTTTAGTTGGCCATAAATAAATTTACGACTCAGAAGCCTGGAATGGGAAGTTAACTGCAAGGCTGATAATGGCAACAAAGCACTTCTCTCATCTCCATAGATCAGCATGAAGAATAGTAGTTTTTCTATCACATACATATACAGTCTTGAGTAGTGGCAATGAAAGAAACAGAATACCACTGCTTGTTTATCTCACCGTGAGGAGACAAAATATTAGTAGAAGAAAACAGCTCTTAAATACTAGAAAAGTGATGGTGAATATTTAAGGTCTTTTACAGTGCAGGGATGAATGAGTATTCATTTTATTTAAGCCCTGCAGAAGTTCCTTAGTTTACTGGAGCTGCTCTGTGTGTCTGGATATAGAATGTTAGTTACCAAGTGAAAATCACATTTCATGTTACAGAAATTATGACTTCAAACTTTCCCCAATCAGAATAGGACAGCTACCTCTACTTCAGAAACTGTATTAAAAATGGAAGAGATAAGCTTTTCAGTTAAAAATTCCATTAGAGTTATCTCACATCCAAGGAACTAGACTAGAAATTTCAGAGAATTTTTTTCCCCAATACACAGGTAACTTGTCAGGTATAAGCATCTTAATTGCAAAGATGTCCTTATCAGTTTTGGTCAATAAAAACCATATGGTATTTTGTAAAGTTTTAGTTCTTGCCTCTCGATTAAAGAGTCTCATTAAATTAAATATACTTTCAATGAGGAATCACATTTCATCCTACACAATTTCATAATATCATTAGCTAGACTCCTCCATACTGATTATTCAGAGAATTAAGATTGGTCACATATTACTAGCTTAACTCATTGCTTTCTATCTGATGAAAGAGGAGAAAAACAGAAAACAAAGTAAACTGATAGCAAATGTTTTAAGCAGTTGATTTTCTCTGAAGGTAAAAGCATTTGAAAACACTTATGATGTTAAATAGTGAGGAAATCCTATATCTAAATAATTTGCTTTGGGGGGAAGGAGCATCACGAGGGTGTTTTATACAAAACTGAAAATAATTTATAACAGTTAAAAGAGCACCAACCAATAGTACAAAGCATTATTTCAAAACAACCTACAGACTGAGGAAGGATTATGATACTATCTGGAGAAGGAGGAAGAACAATAAAGTGAAATTACTCCTGAAGGTCATGCACTACAAGATTGCAGGTCATGAAGAATAGTTAATATGATTATAATTATACTAATAACTTTATTTTTCTTTTTTTTTGTGTGTGTGTTCTGATTATATCATTTCTTTTAAATAAGGTCTTGGCTCTGTAGATGTATACAGCAGACAGACAAAAGGATGTGCTTCTTCTTTCGCCTATAGCAAGATTCTGTGCTAAGCACTTTCTATTCCATGAAAATCTGCTTTCCTTTCAATGCCTTTCACTGAAAAGGCATCCTCTAACTGCTTTCATCATTTTGAGGCAGTGCTGATTTCTGGACTCACTCAGCAGCAGAACTTCATTTCCCCGTTAGGATTTTGTGTCCTCTGAATGTGCAGTTCTGACAGATCATGAGAACACACAGACTGCAAAAAGTAAAGCCAATTTTTGTTTTATTTCATGACACCTTAACACCTTCAGTTGTCTGTCTGAGTTAGGGAAAAACAGTTTCTATATAATTTCTTAGTTCTTTCACCGTAAATTAGACTTTTCTCATGAAGCTTTTTGCACCAGCTATCCCGGTTTCTCTTCTGGAAATGGACTTTCAAAATCATTTCCTCTTCTTGTCCAGTCTTCATTTACTTCCATAAATCCACTCTCTTTTATAACTCCTCTTTGTCTGGTTCCTTTACCAGATAATCTCTTACATGGTTATTACCACCTGGTATTTAAAGTAAAAAATTTGGTTTGCCCAGAGCAATAGCTTTTCCTTTTTCAGCAGTGCTTTATTTAAGTGGTGATCAAATTTTAATGATCCTCTTTTGTTATCTTAAACCAACTGCAAAAACTCCTCCTGGCATTCCCCTTGGGTTGGAAGGATATCAGCAGTGTTATGCATTGTAATCAGCACGAGGCTTTTGATGGCTAAAACACAGATTTTTCTTTTAAAAAGATGACAAAAGTTGTAACAGAACTCAAGAGTTTAAGCAATTGAATAAGGCCAGGTCATTCTTCCAATAGAGTTCAATTCTTCGGAAATCTATGTTCAGAATGAAGGCAAAAGCATTTTCAAGCCTATAATTATCCCCCCCCCCCCCCCCCCCCAATCACTAACCTATAAAACGTCTAGACTAAGAAACAGCTATTGCAGATCTGCCAATTATGAGATACCCTGAAAGACACATTTTGTTGTTCTAGCAACTTTGAAGCTGAGAGATATTCTGCTTTCTGGAGAAAGTATTTTGTATTTTGCTTAGGTACTTATATGTGAAAAAATTACTCTGATTTGCATTTAAGGCTGGAGAAGACTGTTAAAGCCTAGTCATTATTATTACTTCTTGTAAACACATGAAGGGTCTATGAACTTTAATTCTATCAGTAAATACATGAATTGCAGCATTACATGAATAACCTGCAAAATATGAAATATCTTTGAAGTGGTTGGTACTGTATGTCTGGTAAAGGATGCTTCCCTGTTAAAAAAAAAAAAAAAAAAAGAAAGAAAGAAATACTCTGCCTAGAAATATATGCATACAGTCTAAGCTAACCAGAAAGTTCACATTGGGATAATATAGCCGCTCTCATTTATATAAAGGAAACAACTTTTTGCTGAATGTTAAAGATTAGAAAGTCACCTAAACTGCTTTACAAAGTTTGTATTTTCCAAAAATCCCTTGACTCGGATTTCTTGGCTTTTACTGTCACTCAAGTCATTTGAAAGGCTCCACAAATCCACAATACTAAAATGCATGCTTCCAGATTTTCCTCCCATTCAGGAAGGTAGCTGTGAAGCAACTACTCATCTTTCAAAACTATAACAACCTCAAAAAGATGCTGTATAAGTACAGCTGGTAGTGACTCTTCAATTAACTGCCCTTCTCTAACCCTTTAAAGACCATGAGTTAACTTCCTCTCTATATATGCAGGCTAACCCAGGAAGCAGAGTTCAATGGTAGAATGACACACAAAGGGAAAAAATAATTTTATTCTGGATCTGTGTAGCTGCATTAAAAAAGTGAATTACAGAATAAAAAGCACTTGACATTCTTTTCATTTATTTTTTCCTTTGCCTGTATGAATACATGCAGCGATACTGACATTCCACTTAACAGAAAATATGATGTAATAGGTTTCTAAATTGGAGGGCAAAGTGGCAGAATTTCAGGATGACACTGAAAACAAAAGTGCATAAAGGATCTTTTCAGTCAACCATGAAAGCATGGATGGAACAGTCGCCTGATAGATCTTCACAAGTGTCTGTTTTCTCTAAGATTCTCACTGCAATCATCATGCACCAGTGGCTGAAAAACATTACTCTTTATTATGATATCTGCCATTAAAAAAAACCAAAAACTTATCAGTCATCAGTCTGAAGTTCTGGAGGTGTCAAGCCTCATTTATTTGCTGGGAATCTTGTCTTGAGATTATTTGGATCTGTTCAGCCAAACCATTTGTTGCAACTTGCTCCAAAACAATTTGCTGTTACTGGCTTAGTTGATTCTAGCTCAGCCCATGAAAGTTAAAAAGCACAGATCAGCTGCCAGACTACTTTATCCATGATACAGATCTGTATCTCACTATTTTAAATAATCACAAGCTTTTCTCCCTTCTCCCATTCTTTTCTCTTTAGTAGGGATTCTACAGAGAAAAATAACATGGTAAGAGCACGCATGGCCCCTTAACAGAGAAGGTACTGTTTCCAATGAATAGTTGTAAGATCTCTTCCTAGAGAGGTGGTTGATGCCCCATGCCTGTCAATGTTCAAGAGATACATGGATAATGCCCTCAATACCATGCTTTAACATTTGGTCCAGCAGTTGGACTTCAGGATATTTGGGGGTCCCTTCCAACTGAGCTATTCTAATTTCTTATTATTCAATATATCCTATAGATTTGGAATAATCAATATATGCTATTTAAAGCATATTTTCTCTTTTTTTTTTTTTTTCTCTAGACAGCAATAAACACGAGCTTGCATTGTTATTGATCAAGTTTTATATGCATTTCCAAAACTGAGGACACAATAACTAAGAACATCAACGTGTAAATTCTGAAATTTAATTCCATCCTGTTACAAACACAAGGAGTAGGCAGAAGATCACAAGTGAAGACATATTGCCCGCAGTCTCCTAAGCCAAGTTTCTGAACACAATGTTACAAGAAACAGCTGATGTAAAAAATAAATATCATACAATAAACAATTTAATATTACAGGTCAAAGATATTTTTTCCCATAGCACTAAGTTTGAATCCTATTTCAGGTCTCTTCTACATGAATATGTCATAGTTTCCAATTTTTATTAGCTCATTTAGATAACCCTATTCCCTCAGGATCCTATTCCTACTGAGAACAACAGATGCCTTCAATATTCAGCCTTGTTCTTTCATGTTTTTATGTCTCATGGTACAAATATTCCCATGTTTTAGGGAAAGTATATGAAGCCAGAAAACAAAATTATGTCTCAAAGGATTCTGAATATTCAACAACACAGTTAATTCCAAACTGAAGTGAAAGAATATTCCAGTTCTGTAAAGCCTCTGGGATGTTTCTGCCTGCTCTTGATTTTACTGTTCCACAGAGCTGCTATGAGATGTGGGAAAAAAAAGAAAAATCTTTACACTGAGAAGTCTCTTTTTGGTCACTATAAGTAAGGTCTGTGTCAACAAGTTATTTAGAAGGTACCATATTCTGACGAAAAACACTTCCATAGTTTTCACGTTAATGACAGCTGAGTTTCATATACACCTTTCTACCTTTGTAATACAATAAAAGACTCATTCTAAGGGACATCTGACAGTCATTGATTCACCCAATCTATGCACCCAGCTTCAAGCTTACCATCAGTTTAATCTAGCACTGCAGTCTTTCTTCAGTACTGCAAACTTTCTCCAGATTCTCTGGACCTCTCTTCAGCCCCATTACTTTTCAGTTCTCAGCAGTTCATCACCTTTCTTTAAATAATGTTCAAAGCTGTTTCAGAATACTTTATCTACAGATAACAAGTATCTTGACATAGTCTCTTACTTTTTGATGCTCATGCACAGGTGTTGGATTTTGGGTTGTTTTTTTTCTTTGGAAGTGATCAAAAATGCACTGGTCATTTGAGTCTCCTTTGACAAATCTGTATACAGCAAATAAGGAAACAATTTTTGTTCAGAGCAACTAGGACGATGTCCAAAACCAAAGGTCATGAGCACAATAAACAGATTATTCTCCTTGTGTGGACTTGCACGTACACTAAGTGTAAGGATGGAGTAAGCAGAGGGGTATGGCTATAGACTTCATGGGGACAGCATGGGGACAGACAAGAATTATGTTTGTGGAAAACAGTTTGGACATGAAACAAAGCTGGAAAAGAAAGTTGTGTAAAATGGGATTTTAATTCCTTCATAGCCACAGAGGAATTCATTAGTACAAGGAATAAGCAAGCAACTTAAATCAGATTTAGCTTTCCACAAATCAGAACACGCATCAGATCTGAAAGATCACACCTTGAAACAGCACCAGGTATCTTTACATTAAACAGTGTCCTCTGCAAGCTTCTTTCCCCTCTTGGGACTTTTATTCTAGTACTTTCTGTAAAAATGAGGAACTCAGAGATAATGTTTACTTCCATCCTTCCTTTGACATTTACAACACTTCATGAATGCACTTCCTCTTCAAGGATATTTTCATCTATTAAAGAATATTTATGAGTGTTGCTTCAAAGAAAACCACTGGAATAAGAAGTCAAGCAGAAACAGAGAGAGGGGGCAGGTTTACATTTGCAACTATTTATAGATTAACTCTAGCAATACAAAAGGCAACACTTAAAATCCATTTGAAACCGGGGTTAAGAAGGATGTCATTGCATCAATTATATTATATTAATTTATATTTATATAAATAATATTTAATAATATAAATAATATATATAATAATATTTATATAATATATATAATATATTATATATAAATAATATTTAATTAATAATATTTATATTATTTATATTAATTATATTATCACTTCAGTGTTTTCAAGGCTTGATATCAGGGTACACCTGGAGAATGCATAAAAAGCTTAAGGCATTGATACAATTTATGTGGAAATTAATTCACAAATCAATTAAAATGAAGGCAACTAAAAAAAGATTTAAACAACATTAAAAAGAATAAAAACTTGTTTTTGTTCTGCTTAATTTAATGCTCTCCTATGTAAATCTGTGACTAATGGTTTTCCAAAGCAGGGATATTGCGTGATTTCACAAAAGTCTCAGAACTGATTGACAAGGTGTATAAATGGTTCCATACATGCAAATTGCTAGCCTCCAGAGTAAAAGAAGCCCTTTAAAATGCTGAATTCAAACAAGCGTTCACACCCGTGAAGTCAGAGAAGCATCCAAAATTTGGATTTAGAGGAGACTGCACAGTTGCATGTAGACTCCTGAGCCTCAGGACCCAGATGGATGATAGCATCCAAAAATTCTACTTTGTTCAGACCGATTTCTGCTACCAAAGCTTACTGATATCTGCTCCCTGTTACTGGACTAGCAGCTGCAGCAGATACCTCATAGCTGCGATACCAGTATTAATCAAGTGAATATTAGGTACTAAAGAGATTAAGTCTTAAAGAAAGAAGGTGGATATTATTTTTTTAAAAAACATCAGAGCCCAATTCTGCCATTGCTAACAGTACCATACGGTACTTATTATTTTTCCAAAACGTAATTGCAGAAACAGAGTGACTTTCTGTGCAAGACTGCACTCAGTAGAAGTTTGGGCAGAAAATCCAAGCTCCTAAAAACACCATCTGTGCATATATGCACACATTTCCTTGGGAAAAAAAAAAAAAAAATATAGGAAATTTCAACTATTCAGCTTTTTTTTGTTGTTGCTTTGTTTTTTTAAGAGAGAAATAAAAAAAAACAGTTCTGTACATTAGTAGATATTTATGTAAAAATATAAGAAATAAATACAAAGCATTCATTTTGAAGGCAACAAATGAGGATTCACATAAAACAGGATTCACATTTATCTATCCATTCCTGGTGAAATTTAAAAGCCAAGAGGGACAAAAAGAGCATATTTGGCTTATTAAATTGACTTGGAAGATGGCAATATTTGTATATTGAAGCTCACCAGATTTTTGAACAGTTGGAGCTCTGACATTTTAATGCCAATCCTAAGAACATTGTTTCCGGCAATAACATTTCTAGGGACATCGTTACAAGTTTACATATTAAGAGGCAGATACAATCAGTTGCTCCCTAAGTACATAATTTCTTCATTAAAATACCTCAACATTGAAAAACTGAGATATTATAAAAGCCTTGTCAAAAATGTCTAGTGAATAATTATTCATTTCAGCTATGAAAGCAACGCTATCTTCAGCCTACCCTTTAAAAATCATTGAATTAAAATAACGCATTAAATGCCACGAGTCTATTCTATTTAGATAATTGCTTCGTTAAGATCTGAATTAAGAAATTGCTGAAGTGTCCTTAGTTTCATAAGATACAACGTGCTGTTATTTCACTAGAGTACTTTCAGTTTTGCAAGCAAATTTCTGGAAATAGGAAACAGTTTCATAAAATAGGAAGGCTTTGATTTCTCTTTTCTAGCACAATTCTTTTCTTCATAGCAATCTGAAGTCTACTAGGTATTTTCCAATTACAGTGGCTCCTAGTAAGTCATACAGAAATGAAAAAACTTACAGAACTCAGGTACAGGAGACAAAGATACATGAGGAAATTATATATATGTAATTTATTTGTACTCAAAATGGAGCAGCTTACTCATATTTGAATCAATTTTCCAATATAGTGAAATTGATGTGAGAAGACCAGCTAATACAGCTACTATCAAGATTTGAACTAATTTATTACTGGCGGAAATGAAACAGTTCATTTCAGGCTATGTATGGCCAAGACTTGGAACAACTTTTGGCAGCTTGGAGCAAACATCTATCATCTTTCTTGATAACAGTTTCTGGAGATATTCCAGACCACTACATATTTTCCAAACAAAACCTACTACCAAGTACGAAGAATTTATATTTTTGGAGAGTAATAAATGACATGCAGGACTACAAAAGCTTCTTTCACTTTTGTTAGTAAAAACACCAAGTAAATTTACATTTGTGCATGATAAAATGAGATTATATGCACAGATATTGATAAAAACATAAGAACTTTGCTATGTTAGGCAATCAAATAGCCAATGTTCCCAAATCACCATCATGCCATTAACTATATGAATAGTAGGTATTTGAGCTATGTATCATTTTTAACAAGTGTTATTCTACCTGGAGCATCGCTACATATTTTGACAAAAAGCCAAACAAAATCAGGACAGAAAATGTTTATTAAAACCACAGAAACACTCCTGAGTTCCACAAAGAGGGATTATACACATACAACCCAATTTAAAATAATAGAAGATAGATGAAGAATACAAATAACAAACAAGTCTTGATATTACTTCTGTCTCAAGCTCTGAAAAAGAAAGCTAAGTGTTAACATAAGTATTTGAGATAGTTTAAGCAAATTCACATTTTATGCCTCTAGAAATTTGCATGTATGAAAGACTACTCAAATTGAAGTCATCTCTTCTTTTACAGAAATAAATAAAAGAAAATTCAACAATATGAAGGACATACTTGAAGATCTGGACTCATTGGGTAATTGTATTGTTATATTAAACAACACTGTATTTAAATATCTTACATGTTCCTCAGCAAGACAAAATGGTAGATTCAGTTCTTCCAGCTATATCAGTCTGAAAGTGAATTGGTGAAAGTGACTTTATTTAAAAACACCTCACCCTTAATAATCTATAAACAACTATTTACTCTCCATGTGAATATTTATGTATTACACAATACTTGTAGTTTGTAGGCCAAATCCCAAGTTCTTCAGTCAGCAAAAACCAGTTTTTCCAGAGGTGAGGAGGAAGAAATGACTGCATGGATCAGTACAGGTTAGGAGCTGACCTGCTTTAGCAGGAGGCTTGGAATAGATCTCCATAGGTCCCTTCCACTCCCATTCAGGTTGTCATTCCATATCCCTCTGTAGGGCCTTTCTATCCTCAAACAGATCAGTGCTTCCTCCCAACTTGGTGTCACCTGCAATTACTGAGGGGGCACTCAGTCCCTTTGTGCAGATCAAGTTGTACAGTAGTAAGATAATGGAAGCAGAACACACTATTCTAAGTGACCTTACAGTATCTGCCAGAACATTCCCCATTTTAAATACTATCACACACACTTAGAGGGGTGAATGCTACTATTTGCACAAATGCTATGTACTACTTGAAGTAGTCCCACTCTCTTCCATGCTTCACCTCTTTGTTGTCAATTCTTTTCAAAATAGATGACATCTGTTGCCACACAAATCATCCCAGCAGTGAGATGCTTAGCTCAGCCACAAGCCCATGTCAGGAG
Organism: Chrysolophus pictus; assembly: GCA_037305975.1. NCBI lineage: Eukaryota > Metazoa > Chordata > Aves > Galliformes > Phasianidae > Chrysolophus > Chrysolophus pictus. The sequence continues at coordinate 16,646,291 of CM074579.1, forward strand.
GAGAGCAGAGAAGACCTGGCAGCAGTTTTGAACAGGGAGTTGGAGGTAATGACCAAACACCTCATCCAGACTTAATCGTGTGTTGGCCTCTAAATGCTGACAATAACAGGATAACAGCCGAGAGATAGTAGATAACAGACACCAACATATGCTAATGGTTGAGGATGCACATGGAAAAACTAAGTGCTGCACAGCATGGAATCTCTAGTCATGTTTTCTGTCAATTTGTTTTGTCAAAAATACAAATGAAGTAATTAAGAGATCAGTTTTCTGTGACCTTTATCTCCATGGATAGACTTCGCATGTTCACAGGCATACACCTCCTCAAGTCAATTAAGGCAAGAGAAATAGACCCAGTCCTAAAGCTCAGGAACTCACCATATTCACAAAGAAGGTTTAATGGTGAAAACAAGTTTGCTGAGAATGAAATTAGTTGACTTCTTAAGGAAGAGATTTAATTTTCAAGAAGATCTGAAGCCATTTCTACAAGAAAAGTAGGAGCATAAAACAGTTTCCCTTTTCTAAAAACTGACATTTTAAATCACCAAAACTTAAGTTTGAAGCACAAAGTTTTAACTCAGTTATGAAAACTCAAAGGTGTTCTAGGCATGCCACTCCTTTTCAGAGGAAAACATAGGAGGAAAAAAAAGCATATACAAGCATCTAAATTTTAACAAAGCCTAATCTTGACTCACAACAAGGATGTTTATTCATGCAATGTATTTCTGGCATCTCTCAACACTGAAACACGAAGAAGAAATTACCAATAGTCCACAGGAGCCAGGAGAAACCGTAGCACAGTGATAATCAGTTTTATAGAGAACTATATTTACTATTAAATTCTGAAGAGTAAATTTACTGAGTTATATGCAAATTCAGATACTTTATGTCACTGCTACTGTTCTAATTTTGAAATAGTCTTCTTAAGATGAAATATCGTAATATCAAAAAGGTACTTGCAACATTAGACAAAAACGACTACTTTCAGAAATAGGAATTTATTCAGAAATGTGCAATGCTGAATATTTCTGCATATGTTACTCAAACTGATACCTAAAGAAAAAGTTTCTAATAAGATTAGAAGTAATCCTGTGAGTTCGTGATCAAACATTGGTTTGTTTTTATAAAAAAAATGCATGCATACAGGGAGAACTGCAGATATCTTCACACAGTGTAATTTGAAAAAAAGATCAGTTTTAAGAAAGTTAGTTCCCAGGTGCTCCCTAGATTATTTCCTTTGCTGTACATGTGCAGTCATCAGTCCCTAACGGGATCAGAGAATGTTTCTTTAATGCAAGGAATAGGGAAGATATTATAAATATTGAATATGTCAAAAGAATTAAGTCCAGTCCTACAAACTGTGGAGTACCTGCACTGACTTGCCATAACTTGTCCCTAAAATATATCTGAATTATCACCACAAGTGTTTTTCTAGCCTAACAGTCCTCCAGGCAATGCATGTTCTAAGCTGAAAGAGACACAAATTTCAGGTCGACAGGAGCTGTCTGCACACCTGGGTCGAAACACTGGATTGGTTCAGTCAATGAAAGCATAAGGGATGAAGGACTGAGGAGCTGTGCCTTACTGTGGCATTTGAAAAAAAAGGCTAGACAAGTCTCAGAAGTGACAATATGTCACATTTTTCAGTGAGTTAAGGTAGTTATGCCAATTTACCTGGGATGGACACAACAAAAGTATCAACAGAGAAAAAGCTTAACATGCACAGCCACGGCACTGCTTTGGGATCTAATGTCACTCTGAAAGTAATGCTTCCTATTTATTTCCACAGAAACTACAACAGAGAGTGCAATAACACTGTTCAATAGAGCAAATTCACCACTGCTGAAATGCACCACCACTGCCTCACTGTACTTGCATCCACTGTTTGGTCTCCATAAACACTCAGCAAGCATTGATGAATGTCAGTGGGTGCTGTTTTTTCCACATGGAATTGGAGGGAATTCAGTGATACCTTTACTTCATCTGCACTTCCATGTCAGACACCATCTTGTCAGACTGTCCCTCTGCTACCATCTATCACACGGCAACAACCTGTAACAGAATATTGGTGGGGAAGTTCAATCTCTACTGCCATACCACCAACATCTGCCTTTGACATTGTGGGCCAACATAATAAAGTAGGAGACATTACTGTTGGAGCTGCACTACTAGATTTTGTCTCTAATGCAGACATTAATTCAATCTCATCTCACTGGGATGTCACAGAGACTAATTATATTTTAACATGTTTTAGATCCTCCCAAAATAATCACTAGTTTTGACTTTTACAGATTAGTAATCTGAAACATCAGTAAAATGAAGAAAGGCAGTGAAGAGTCAGAGCTATTTAAAGCCACTCCTTTATAATAAAGGAATTAGTCTTTTTCAAAAGAAAATAAGATTCTCCAGTTCAGTGTGCCAAGAACTTATCCTTCCATTATAACAAACTATACATTTAATAGCTTCTTTTTCAGTCTAAAAGTAGAAAGATCACTGCATCATGTTTGAATAAATTAACAAGACTAAACTCATGGTAATCTCTGCTTTAGCAGCATAATTCATTCTGATCACAAATATATTTAGTGGTTGAACTTCATAGAATTCTAGAGATAAATATGACAATTTTTTTCCTTTTGCCTTCTCTAAATAGTCTAAACCCCCGTATTTTTCTTTCTTTCCTAAAGATAACAATGTTAGTGTACATGTTGATTTCATTTAGAACTTTAATCTCACTCTTCCTTCCTCCTGTTTTCCCTCTGCTTAGTAACACCTCACTTTAAATTGAGCCCAAACTCACAGATGATACAGGAGCATCCCTTATGGAGATTTTACTGTCTTACAGATCAGTAGTACAAAAATCATCTCTCCCAGACCACAAAATCTATGGCAGCTGAGGCAGTAAGTAGTGACATGGTCTAGGGTATGACAAGTGGTGACAGTATCGGACAGCACTTTATGAATCTCATCTTCTAAAGCCACCGTCATTCTTTTTAGTGGCTTGGTTTCACCTGACATCAGCACACACAACCTGCTCTAGGGAAGATCCAACATAATAATGTTCAATAATGGTCAAACAGCTGCTATCTTGTCTGTGTTCCTGGGGATAACAAAATAGAGGCATGTCTCTGCCATGGGAAACAGGGACCATCACCGTCTTAGAAATATCCGCTTGAAAATGGTGATGCTTTCATACCCTAGAAATGCATTTCATTTTATTTTGGGGAAGGACTAAGTTACATATCAGTAGGCAAAAAAAAAAAACAAAAAAACCCACCAACCCACAAATCAAAAAACAAGGACTATGGAAGCCTTCTTATGAGCACCAGACATTATGACCCAACAGAACAACAAAGCTGTACAAATGGCAGTAGACATCTCAGACACACTGGACAAAGTCTCTTAAGACAAGTTCTGTAGTAAATGAGCTATATTTTCCTGCTATACCAGGGGTACATTAGCAGTACACTGAACAAACAACCAGACTTCAGAGATAATAACATCCTAAGAGCAGTCATTTCCTTATATGTTTAAAAGGAATTGAATATTGACCTTTACATACCCATGTTTGCCATCCTCACTCACTGCCTTATAAAATGAGGAGACTGACACAGGAAAGGAACTGAAATGATTTTGAAGCTATCCATGAGTGATATTGATTTGCTCTTTTATTCCAGTGCACATTCAATGAGAAAATTAGGTTACGTCAGCCAGCTAAATATATTCTTTGAACTGAGCTGATGTTTTGCTTTCCTTCCTATTACTTTAATAGCTAAAACCAAGCTGCATTTCAAAACATCAGCTGTAATTCAGAGTGTGCACCTGATACAATTTTTTACTTAGAAGTAGCAAAGATTCACTACTTTTGTCGTAAAGTTGTGGTGGATTCAGCTAACGTTACTACAAAACCAAAGAAAGGCACCAATAGGATGCATCAAGAAATACAATCAACAGTTTTGCCAACTTCTAATTAACCCTAACACACACACACACACACACACACACACAAAAAAAATCAAAAGGAAAACTGTTTTGGTAATGTAACTAATGATATTATTTCTGGAAAACTTCAGAGGGTGTTCCTTAATCAGTTACAACTTTCTCTGAAATTTTCCATGTCTGGAATGATACACAAGTATCTATCAGAAAAAAAAAAAACCTGGAAGATGAAAAGCAGCCTATCATTACACTGGGTATTATCCTATCCATAATCTCTCTTTTAAATGAAAGAGACCAACAATCAAGGCAGTAAACAAAACTCAAATACTCCCAAATCTGTATAGATCCACAGACCCTAGCACACCTTCAAATCAGATTCTGGAAACTCATCTCAGTTGCCTGTCTAAAATGTAATGGATTGCTTTTTAGGTAAAACTGAATACTTCCAAATAGCATTAATATTCCAACTAATACTCATAAGTTATCTTTACTCTCTGGTTAGAAAGATAAAAACTCTTCTCTATGCAAGACAATTGTAGAACTTCATACAAGGTGAAAGCCTTCTGATTATCAAGGATGTTCATTAAATCAAAGCTTTGTGCATATATTTTAGACATTTATCTTCCAAACTCATTCAAGTGCCAAAGGATTCAATTGAAATATAGTTTCAGTAGGCCAATGAAAACACTGCCTATTCCACCAGCTCTCAAGAAGCTGGCACCACAACATTCTGAGCATTGTAGGACCACGCTGCCACGTAGGACTTCCCACAAGCAGCTCCCTGGACTGTGGTGAATTCCGGTATCCTACCACTTCTCACTGATCCCACCATGTTCCAGCCACCCAAATCTGCTAGCCTGCAGAACTCCAGCTTTCACTGATGCTCCACAGATGAGCAAAGCAAGCACATTACGCGGTAACAGTATGAACTCCCTCACAGAATCCACACTCTCAGTTCTGGATACTGCCAGGAGGCTAGGAGAGCCTCTCTAGCAGCTAACATATGACTGAATTCTGCATTGCCACATGGCTAATTGGATGCCTATAAATCTGGGTTCACAGAACTCTGCCACAGAGGGAGAGGCACTGGAAAGCAGAATCTGGCACACTTTCACCTCCCTGCAAATGCAACATTATTTCTCTGCACCCTGCCAAGGGTTTTGTGAAGTCTAATTTTAAGCCTTGCAAATAACCTGGCATCTACTGCTTCCTCCAGGAAATGAGTCAACAGCCCACTACATTTCACTGACAGCCACCCAGCACAAGGGTCAGGCTCCAGCATCACAACCTAGGAAACAGCTCATGGAAGGTGAGACCTAAGGACTCCAGATTTCAGCCATTTATTTACCCTACACCTATAGCCCATTTGTGCACAACCATTCCCCAAGCCTCCAATGTTAGCATCTGTACTGTAGCTCAAACATATCTGCTTCCAGACACGCTTGGGCAATTTAAAAGTATACTACAGCATTTAAGATGACATACCACAAGCTTTGTATGTGTATGAAATACAGATTTTTATGAATGAAAAGGACACACTGCATAGAAAGAGGCTTGTACTTCGCTATCATGCATTTGGGTGCAAGTAGGAATCCAAATGAGCTGCGGTACCCAAATCCACATGAACAGTTTCTCTCAGCTACATCCCACTAATCAGAGATGCACTGAAAAGGCATCGGCAGAGTTTACAGAAAGGTCATCTCTTCTTCCATGTGCAGAGCCATAAAACATGCCATATAACTGCACCACTTAATTAGTGCTTGGCACAGATTTCCTAACTGTGGCACTGTGGACTTACACGCTATGTTGTTAAGAGCAAATTCAGAAACAACAGATGGACATTAAATGTCTAATATATAATACTATATAGAATTTATACCACAAAACAAAGCTGGAGGAACTGTTGTACTGTATTGCCACTGGCATATCTGGCAGGACATGTGTGCATTTTATGGATACAATTATATTTTCCTGTTCCTAATATCACAACTTTTTATTTTAAGCTTAGTCCACACATCATAATTATTTAGAATAATGAAGGAAGTTGTAGATGCCAATGTAATGCAAAAGTTTCAGCGATATACTGAATAGAAATGAAATCAAACTTTGTGCAAATTTTAGTAGAATTTTAAACTCCATAATAATATTAGAAATTAACTTCAGATTTCCAATACTATAAGATAACAGTAATGAGGCTACCGTTGTTTCATGATTGGATTACTGCACTACATTGAATTTTTGCCATATTTTTTTAGAATTTTACTTGAAGCTGCAAGCAAATACTTAATGGCTTCAAAAGACAAAATACGAATAAGACACTGAAAGATATTGCTTTTTGAGACAATAGAACAGTCTCAGAGGACAGCCATGTTTTATGATGATTTTTTCCATTTATTATAAGCTTTGGACACTATATTACTAAATTTAAGTATTAATTATTTCCAAAAATAAATGAAGAATGATTTAGCATAGCAGACTTTAAGACACTATGCTTCTCCTTAGAGAAATGTAAACAAGAGGTTTTAACCAAGATGGTGAGAAAGTCTCAAAAAAAAAAAAAAAAAAAAAGGCCTGTATACATTTTTGATGTGTGTGGCTTTTAAGAAAGCATTTAAATTTTGGCTGATATAAACCATTAAAATATTGGTATGGAATCATATGATGAATGTTTTTAAGAATGTATTTACAAGGGCTTGCTTTCAGAGGATCCTAATTACTGGTTGTGTGTGAAGCAACTTCCAGTACACTGTGCCAATCTGCCACTGTGGCCACTTAAAAATTCACTAAATTGTATTAGCATTTCTGAATGATCTCTGGGAGAAGAGCCAAGGCCTTTCAGAAAATAAAGGAGTCCAACTACTGGATCTGGTCAGCAAAAGCTGGTGATGCATTTCAAACAGCAAACAAAAAACTGCTTAATTGAATGATATTTATTTAGCTGGAAACATTCAATGGGCAATGCCACTTTTTCTTAGAGGACAATGGAATGCAAATGGAATGCTTCCGAAATCCAGCTCTGTGCACTCTCTTCCCTTTTGGAGAATACAACAACAACCACCTCAAAACACCATCACCTCTGTTCAGAGGCATCTTCTCTTTGGTCCCAAAGCAGAAAAGTCTCACCTGTGGGGTACGCTCCGCAATGCCTCCACTGCCCTGAGTATGTAAACCTGGGTACAGAAAAAACTGCTGTACTCCAGACACTTATCTACTGTGTTGAGCAACAGCTGTTGTTTGTGCTACAGAAGCTGACAGACCGGGAAGGACAGCATTATTCTAGTACCTGAATAATGTCATTTCTCCCCCCCACTAAACTCTGTCTTTTGACACTGAGGCAACTATGCACAGTAATGATGCCATTATGACACAAATCTTCACTGTATGACCTATGCTATGGCAATTTTATTTTTTTTATGAAAGAACTTAGAATGCATCATTTATACCCAATTGAGCACATTTGCACTATAATGCAAAATCTTAAAAAACAGCAACAAAGTTAGCCACTGAATGCATAAGTAGGGAAGAATGAAGCACAGTTATACTGCAGAGTTGTTTCAACAGTCTTCATTGCAGCTGTTTACAGAGCAGTGCTACGCCAGCAAAACTGAAAAAAAGTCCAAGTAAGAAATACAGTGTATGAGGCACAGCTTGAATTTAACTCAGCTATGTCAACCTATTAGCCCGTTAAAAACTCTGAAGTTTTGGTTAAATGAAGTAAGACAAAAAGTAAAGCAAGATAAGCTTCAGTTTTCCTCATTCTTCCCATCTGAAAAAACAGAGCTCCAGTCTAGCTCTTCTTCTCAGTCCATTTGTTCTCAAGTTTTTCTACTTCTATCATCCTTGAAAACATTCTTTGAAAACAGTGAAGAAAAAACAGTATATATGAAAAGGGAAGAGTCAACAATGAAGTTTAAGACAGGAGAGAGAGAGCAGAAAGATTATCCCTACATAGCGGTTCTAGTTCTGAATATCTCCTTTTTGTCAGTTCTGGAGTTCAGCCACATATGAGCAGCATGAGTTAGACCCTTAAAAAAAAGATTAAAAGAAGTCTCTATATCACTCTGAATACTTAAGAATTAAAAATCTGTTTTTAATTTAGAAAACTGTTAGCAAACAAAAACAGCAGCAACAAAACCAGACAATCCTAGACTTACCAGGACTCATTTGTCCATTCTAATACCATGAACTGTCTTATTTTACCAGGATATTCTTCTGTTTTGACTAATTCAGGTCAAGCAACAGAAGCTGAGAAAAGATTCGATCTACAAAGCAAGCTTCTAATTCACAAAGTCTGGAATTAAAATTCTGCACAAGGGACAAAAGGAAGACAAGGTGATGTGGAAATATGTTTTCCCTGCCCCTCCCTTTTCCTTCAAGCATTTGTGTCCTATTTTCAGTATTATAACAGACAGCAGCTAGAGAACATTTAATAGATAAGTTCTAAGTGGTTTGAATACTAATCCACACAAAAGCCTATGGAAATCAATAAAATCTGACAGTTTCTCGTGTGCTGTGTTTCTCAAGGAACGAGTAGAGAGAGGGATTTGTACCAGTTTTCTTTTGAAACGCCCTTTCCAGCACCATTCCATTTAACAGAAAGAGAACAATTTGGACAGTTAACTGTACTGTGTCAATATAAAAACCCATTAATTATATTTTTCCAATTTGTTAACTTCATGGTTTTCAAAGAAATGTTTTGTTGAGTGCATTCAGAACATTTAATGACATATTCTAATTACATTACAATTAGATGCACAATTAATAAGTAAACATCCTTTCTTTCTGTAGCTTTTGAACACATCCAAGCACTTAACTATCAAAAACGAATATCATTCCCATGGATTTGGTTCCTACTTCTTTTCCTCCGACCCATCTTACACTGAATTGTGACAAGTGACACCAGGAAACTTTCACATTCTTTGTTGTGAAAAGCACAAAGAATTTCAGCCTAACAGGTACGTCCATAAAGAAGATCATAAATTGGAGGACAGCCTTCTATTGTCCCTCACTGGAAGGAATGGAAGAAGGAAAGTGAGGAGCAGGCAGAACAACACAAGAGAACACTGTTAGGATCTGCTTCCCTAGTTCTGTTTGTTACTGCCACAGAAGATTTAGGGATTAATTTCACTGCATTTCAGAAATACAGAGAGGAGAAGGAAAACAAACAGAAGTTTCACAAGGTACGAGCTACTTCCTTCAAGGCTAGGAAGCTTGGGAAGATTGAGGATCTTATGACCTCTGAAGGGTGATATACTGGTCATGAAGCAACTTAAATACACAAGTTGACTCCAAGTTGCACTTAAATGGCATAAATTTTGAAAAAAACAACTTGTCTCAATATCTACTAATTAATCCCATATTCTTTAAATAAGCACTGCATTTTAATATCCAGATGTCCTGGATTTTAAAACTAGTTACTTTATGAATACTGACCTGTCCTTTGAAATACCTTTTTCTTGTACTCTAGAAGAGTACAATTTTCCAAAAGCTGCTTTAAGAGAACTGTTATCACCTAAACAAACCTAAGATAGCTTTTTATGTAGTGTTGGCTCTAGCTGCTATAAAAGTAATCAAAGCCCCAAAAGTAGTTAACAGAGAAAGCTTTTCACTGCAATGTGTGAAATCTCTGCAAACTGAATACATGGATGGCTTTGAACAACACATCTAGAAACCTGACTGAAAGCTAAATGAAGCAAATCCACTGTTTAAAAGCCAGTTCTTTGTAAAACAGGTAATGCAATTAGCCTGCTGAAGAATACCAACACTTGTGAAAGACAGAACGATTACACACAAATACAGGCAAGAGCATTAAAGAAAATAAGCATATCCTTCAACACTGAAGACCAAGCAGTCAAGGCAGAGCTTTTCCAAAGTTTTTTAGTGATCAAAAATTATTTCTGTGTGCAGTGAGGAATAGAAGCCAAAAAAGCTGGCTTTAGCAGTCATGGCTCTCCCAGAACATGTGATGGTACTCCAAAAAGCTTGCTATTCTGAGTAGTTGAAATTAAGCAAGATCTCATCATACACAAGGCTTCCAAACAGTAAAATACTACACTTTGCAAGTTCATTTTTTGTATTAATTATGTTTTATACGGCCTTAATAAAGATGTTGTCTACTAGACTATTTTATTAAAATCTGAATAATTTCATGTCATATGTTTAAATAGATTTACATCATACATTTAGATGAGCGTGAATCATAGAAACCTTGAGGCTTTCACATTATAGGCCTAATAAACACTTCTGAAGAAACCCCTTTGTGTGTTCAGGCTGCTTACTTTCTTCCTTTTAGATAGATAATGTGGGCATCCTTTACCTAGATTTTCTCTTCACATTGCTGCAGAACTAGCTACCTATAATTAAAACAGCCAGGCATCATGGTATGCCATTATTAGCATTCCTCTCTAGAAATAGCATGCTGTGAAGCATGCTGTCTGGCAGTCACTGAGAGACACAAAACATAAGAAAAGGAGTGTACTGTACCAGCTCCACCCTTACAGTAGCTATTTCGTCCCACTCACACTCCCTCCTCTCCCCCTTTCCTTCCTCCCCGCCCCCCCCCCCCAATGCTTTAGTTACTAATGGCTCTTTCCTTATAATGCCATAAAAATTCTGGAGAAAAAAAAATATCACTGAGATGTACAGGGCCCATTTGGAACTATGTACAAATGAGCCAGTATTCACTGCTCATTTTATGTACAAGCTGAAGCTAGGCTTGGGGATTAATTTGACTTTCTAAATAGATTTCAAGGGAACTAAAATCACAAACCAGCTAAGGTTTTTGTCGAGGTCAGTAAAAAGCTAGCTAGTATATATGCATCTATTAAAAAAAATGCATATTCTCTTAACAGTCTAGAAAATCAAGGAATAATATTGATTTCAATGTTTATGCAATAAAATATCATTATGAGGATCAGTCAGCAATGAGTTCTGTTTACGAGGGTGGATAGTGATAGGACAAGGGGGAATGGTCTTAAACTGAGACAGGGGAGGTTTAGGTTAGATATTAGGAGGAAGTTTTTCACGCAGAGGGTGGTGACGCACTGGAACAGGCTGCCCAAGGAGGTTGTGGATGCCCCATCCCTGGAGGCATTCAAGGCCAGGCTGGATGTGGCTCTGGGCAGCCTGGTCTGCTGGTTGGCGACCCTGCACATAGCAGGGGGGTTAAAACTATGTGATCACTGTGGTCCTTTTCAACCCACGCCATTCTGTGATTCAATGAGTTAGCCCAGTTATTTTTAAGAAGTGAAATGAAGACTTCACTTTTCACATTGCATTTTATATTTCCTTTTTTGGCTGCAGTAAAGCTTGCAAAGTGAGGTAAGAAGAAAAAAAAATCATGCTGCTTTCTGATTATCGCTTGTAAACATAAGGCGTCTGCATTCCTTGTAACTTAAACCACTGAAGTCTTATGATAAATATAAATTAATATTTTCCGAATAATGCATTTACTTTGGATGCAACTCGTAGGGTGCTACCAAGTTGCACGGGGAAGGAACTGCCGCTGCGCTGCCACCTGCCGGCCACCAGTTGGGATAGAACATTGATTAAAGTCGAGTGTTGTGACTGCTATCCTTCTCAGGAAGATAGGGGCAGAAATTTAAAACACACGGATTGAAGTCCCACGGTTGCCAACTACATAGTACAATGAGCTTTTGAGGACTTGATGACTATGAGCATCCACCTGTAAGACGGCAACGTTATGCAGAGCCACAGAGTGCTTCATTATTACACCCCAGTTCTCCCCACAAAGAGAGCACAGCCCTTCCCTATGAATGCAGATGAGCCACATGAGACTAGACACAAGAGACTAGACACAAGAGACTACAAGTTAGTCAAATACACTGCTTGGGATCTCCAAACCGGGATCCTTTTCCTGAACTCGGATGAATTGGTAACTAGAGTGAACAAACAAAAGCTCACAGTCAAGAAAGAGCAATCAGTGATGAAACAATGTACTTTATCAAAGATTTCCATAAAAATAACAAAAGAATTAATCAGAGCAAATACATACCATCATTTCTTGCATACCTTTCCATCGGTCATCTTGCGGCATCAGAGCTGCAGAGCACAGAGACTTTACGTAAAGTCTCTGTAAAGAAAACTGCTGTTTTGAAAAAGCACTCAAGGCATTTCTTTATTTGTAATTGCCTGGTGGCTTATAAAGCTATTAATAAGTGCTTAGCAGAAGAGAACTCCCTGGTTAATTATATATTTTCTTAAAAACCCTATTTGTTTCAAGTTTCCTGCCAAATACTTTCAGCCACTCCCGGACACGTGTGTTGAGAGGAAGACGAGAAAATCTTCCCTATTTGCTTTCATCAGCCCATTTATATTTCAGCATCCATTACCTCCACATTTGTTCTCCAAGCAGAAGCATTCTAAACTCCACTTCTTTTCGCACAGGCACAGTCCCAATCCAAAAAGTAAAGAAAAGAGATCAACCTGATCTTTCTCTTACCTCTTCTGACTTTACCATGTCCCTCCTAAAGCAAGTGCACACACAGTTTAGGAGGAGAAACAGTGATACTTTGTTAGACAATTCCTTTCCCCTCACATGCCCACTAACGTGCCTGTTTTCAGAACGAAGAGTTGCTAATTCTGAATCCACATGTTCCCCTTCTGAATAATTTACATTAATACAGATTTCCTGTCCCAGCAACTGACCAGTCATTAAGATTTATAATCTTCTGCCACTACATCAACTTCTAGATTTAAATATGCTATTAACTTCGGGAACATCGAAATTTGTCATTTTACCATTCACCTTCTTTCCTAGATATAATATATTAATGCATAAAAAGCATAAATCCCTTACTATTAGTTCTTATACCTTTGCTTCTTATATTTAATTTCTTACTAATCTAAAAGAGCATCTCCCCTATTATCACATAGGAAGTATTTGGTGAGAAAGAACATGTAGAAGTTTTTCAAGTCCTTCACATGCTGAACCAATTATAGCAGTTTCATGCAAAAGCCTACCCTGCATTCTGCCTTAATTGATGTCCTAGTGTGCAATTTTTCAGTTAGAGGTAACACTTCTTTACAACACATTTCTGCTAGCTCAATCATTTCAGCTTTTATTTCATAAATCCAATTTATCAGTCTTTACTTTTTGAAATGTTGTTAAAGATGATTTTCACTCCCTTCCATCCCTCTGGTTCTGGACTCGATTTAAGTGAGAAGTTATGCACCATACTGAGCAGTTTGGCAACTTCACACTTGAAATTAAAAAGTCACTGCATGACTTTGGCATTTTGCTGCTATTCATCTTATCAACTTTTTCTAAATCTTATAATGGTATTTCATTTTGATGCAGGCAAGCCGTGGAAGAATTAAAGATGTACAGGAATACCAAGAAGCTCTCCTGTAATAGGTAAGTATACCAATTACTGGACAGAAAAAAGTCCCTTAAAGTTGTTGTTATTATAAATACTTGTGATAGAATTTCATTCCATGCAGTAAGCCAGCCATAAACTTACTAGGTTGTTTGGGAGAGTCATTCATCCTGCTCCATTCAAATAATCCCATTTTTTCCAGTTTAATATTAGATTGGATTGAACATGAGAGAGATCAGTACTGATCTCAGAGCTGATGTATTATTGACCTCCAAAAGAGTAAACAAGTCTCTGATATCCTGCATTCAGAAAGGGAAATCTGCTGGTAATTGAAATACTGCTTAAGAATACCCTGGATTTTTAGTATTTCATATTTAAATATTTTAAATGCAAAATAAGAAAATTGATGCTATTAATTCCATTTTCTATTTTTCCCCATTTTTCTTAGGAAAAAAACTGCCCAGCTTTTATTCACATGCATCATTTCATTACAAATTCTAGAACAGAAAAAAGAATAAAAATGAACTGAACTCCACAAGCTTTCCATAACCACTCTCTGCAGGGTTAGGTTGTAGTCTTTCAAAAGCTTTTATTTTCTAACAAGGCACCTAAGAAATTCCTGCATGGATATTAATTCCGACTTTCAACTTCAGGTTTCACATGTTTCATTTTAAATTTTTGTGCAATTTTAGATAAGGACTTCAGGATAAAGGGACATCCATTTTTCTCTGCTGAGATCACTGTGATACCTGTCAGTGACTACAGAGGGACTATGCTATACATGGGTCATTAACACATTAAGGTACTTATGACTCCTTTGAAACTATTCCTATGTGACACACTGATTTCTACTGAAGAAACCCACCATGCATGTTAACAAGATTACCCAAATAAATATATTTATAGAGATAGCATTACTCAGACTACAATAAGACCATTTTTTAAATAAAAATTATCTCCAGTAATTACAAAATTACTCCAGTTATTACTCTGCTGTAAGGGAGAAGTAGCGGAGAGTGAAACTTCAATCCACAAATGCCCACAGGACATATTCCTCAAGATCTCCTACAGTGTTCTCACTGAGATCAAAAGAAAGATAATTATACATGAATCAAAGAGGCTGCGGTTAAACATCACAGATCTCATGGGTCAAAAAAGCAGCAAGGACACATTATTACTGTTTGCAACTAGCCTGGCCATATAATTATTTTTCCCTGCCCCCATCTAATCAGTCATCAAGCTCTAACAAATCATATGTCCTGTTAGTGCTCAACTTGTCCAGACATTTCACAGTTCTGCTCAGAAGAAACTGATTTGCAATCCCAGGGTCAGTTAGTATGGCGGGAAGGAGCCAAGGAGAAAGAAAAGGAAAATTGGGGCTCGCTTTGCGTGAATAATACTCTGGAGTAGGATGCAGTAAGAGGGATAAAATGCTTTAGGGGTTTTTCGAATTCTGTTTGGATCAACTCTAAAATGAAAGGCTACAGAATCGTTTATCAAAAGCACATGCAGTAAATTAATGATAGGCTAGCTTCATTCGTCTGCACTGCCTGTTCTAAGTCTCCAATCAGTGAATATACTTAGTCTATAGAGAGGTGTGAGGCTGGATTGAGTACACACTTTAGAATTGTGAAAGTATGCAGCTGGAAGGCTTTTTTCCATCATTTCCAAATGATGGATTTGTCCATTCTGGAGAAGTGATGGCTACTTAATCAAACACATGAAAGCTCACAGGACACAGAACACTTTGTTCATATTTGAATGCCTCCTTGCAAGCCACTGCTTGCTTATCCCACTGTTTGGATTGTGCTGTGCCATAAAAAAAAAAACTACATAAAGAAAAGTGAGCTTTTGTTTGGAAGGGGAACAGAGAACTTACCAGAGAGTAGGGAACCTTTTCAGTAAGAAAAAAAAGCACAAAAAAAAAACCCTAAATGACAATAAAAACATGCCAGATTAAAAGCTAACTGTCAAATCATCCCAGAACCATGGAATAGAAATAACTTTGAGCCAAATAGCCGATGAGGCATACGATCTCCAGTCTTGAGGCTATTATCTAGAAATATCTACTGCTGTGCATAATTTATTACATGTTAGCTTAAACAACTCATAGCAGAAAAAGTCCAATTTTGGTTAGTACCTCACTGTCTCCAAGACGGCAAGAAATATCATGGAAATATAAAGCCCTTTGTATAACGTACCTGGATCTGACCATGATCCACTCTTGATGCTGCTGAATCGCAGCAAAAGGTTAATGATAACAATTACTCAAAGCTCAGCCAAATAAGAATAAATTCAGTACTGGATACATAAGTCAACTTTATTGGACAACCTCATAAAAAGCAATTAATAAAAAAATTAATGTAATTTTAGATGCAAGGAGTTACTGTAATACAATCTTTCGTACCTGCTTAGGATAATAGCATAGGATAGCTTCACAAATTAAGTCACTGTTATATTTTTAATATCAACCTGTAATCTGATTAAAGACTTTGCTAACACAAACTGGCTGGGAAAGCTATCATGCTGAATATACAAACTACCTTTACTCTCTTGGTGTGGCAAAGCTTATAGCCATGCAGAAGCACATATGGTAGGATGGAAAATTGCAATTGTAGTATTATTTGGCAGTACATTAAAATCATCAACTGTAAAACTATCCAGTCCTCCTTCCGTTTCTAGTAAAAGAGCATGCTGCTTGATTTCACTCACAACTTTCTTCTGCAAAAAGAAATCACAAGAATTTCTGTGTCAAGCTCAGACATGTTATCAGTTACACTGATGCATGATGGCAGGTAGCAACAGGATGAGTGGAAAAGGTTTTAAACTGTACGAGGTTTAGACTAGATATTTGGAAGAAATCCTTTAACGTGAGGGTGGTGAGACACTGGAACAGGTTGCCCAGTGATGTTGTGGATGCCCCCTCCCTGGAAGCATTCAAGGTCAGACTGGATGGGGCTCTGAGCAATCTGGTCTATAGCAGCAGGAGGAGAACTACATAATCTTAAAGGTCCCTTCCATCTCAAGCTACAAGTTTCACGCCCAAAGTTGTAAAAGGTGATCAAGAAAGCAGCTCCGGATTTACTTCACTCTTGGTTACAGCAGAGTCACTAAGGCAATCAGAAAAGGGCAGGGGAAACCTTCCTTGAAAACAGAGCCACAAAGCACTCAGTCTAACAAAACAGCAAAACACTGAGCATACAGAGCCATTTCTGGTCAAAAAAACTGCTTCTATGAACAAAAAATAAAATAAAGTTACATTCCCATCTGTCAAAAAGATAACTTACTATTTCTAGCTCAAGAAATAAAGTTGTCATTTAATCTGAAGTACAGCACATAATCTTCATGTTTTCCATCTGTGCAGTAGGACAGAATCTGTTCTTCCAGCTTCTCTTATTTGGCAATCTTACATTTACGTAACAAATCCCAGCAAAGCCAAAGCAAAGCTAACAGATTCAAAGTTTTGAAAAGCAGTTAAGTCAAAAACAAACGCAACTCACAATTTTTAACACTGCTACAATTTTTCTAAGAGAACCCATAAAACAGATTAAAAAAAAAAAAAAATCACATTCCTTTCTGGCTTGCACCAGTAATCCAAGCAATTAAACTAGTAAGAGCAAGCACAACTCTTTTTTCAGAAACAGTGACAGCTTACTGAAACTGAAGTAAAATACAGTGAAGACAACTGAAATGCAGTGCATTGCACGGGCAGACAAATCATATGGACACAAGTATGAAAAATCCTACATCAGTGTTACACTTCTGGTTGTGTCAAGATGGTACAGGAGAAGGACAGCTCCTGGCTGTGAAGTGGAAGGGCTGGTTGCCTTGTTCATGTTTTAGCTGTGTTTGGCTTGGTTCAGTGCAGTAGCTTCTGAGACCTACCTACTGTAGATATCTCTGTATGGCACAGTATAACATCTCATACCTGAATTGGCTGCTATGACACAGCAGTGCAACTCTGAAGCACGTTACTTTAGTCTGCCTCTCTGCAGGCTAGAGTAAAGCATACATTAAAGCTATCAGTGATTTACCTCTCCGTAAAGAAGGGGTAAAGAAAATAATGGGTGAGCACATGTTCAAGAAGTTTCCAAAACTTAAACACTGTGCCTTTGTTACAGCACATACATTCAGAAGAGCATTCATAAGCTCACTGAGTCTAGCATCACTTTACCGCTGTGGAAAAATCACATTCTATTTCTTTCTTGAACATACCAACCTACCATCCTGAAGCAGTCGCTCCTCTTGGCCTGTCAGTAACCAGGTGCCTGCCTCAGACACTCATTTATTTAATGGCCAGAAGCCACTATTTAAAGACAGCCAAATTATTCTTATTCATTCTTGTGTAACTTTGGCCTTCAGTCAGAGAGCTTCCTCTGATTTCTCCATATTACATCCATAAGCTATTCAGAGGCAGCATCACACTGTCCCATTCTCATAACTCAGCTTCTCTAGCTTCTCTAGTTGAAACAGTCACATTTATTTTAGGCAGTTTTTTTCTTTTCCTCCTTGGAAAGAATAATGAAAGTGACAACTTTATATAGTATTGATGAGGATAAATATTCATATTAGATGACTGAAAAACAACCCAATAGTTGGTTTATTTAAGGAGAGCATAAGCCACAGCCACTACCTGAACAGCTTACAGAGCTAGAGAATATACACCTGATTGCTCAAGCAGGTAAAGAAGTTAAAATATAAGTATGCAGACAAGAAGATAATCAAATAGGTGTAAAATTCAAAGACCACATACCACCAGAACTCTACCATAAGCTACTACAGTGCCTACTACCCGTGTTGTTACTGCTCAGGGTGAAAAAAATATTGTCTACAACAACATTTCTATAGATATTTACCAGGGGAACATATGATTGAAACTATTTAGTAAAACCTAATTAAATAACTTGATTTCATAATCAATTTAAGCTGTAATATTTAAAGTAAAGCTTATAAAACATACACTTTAAAAGAAGGTCACATATTTGTCAGAGCAGATTAATCTATGTTTGTATACCACCTGCTCCTTATAACAGAAGAACTAGAGAACTCAACAAATCAGTAGAAAATAAATGTAAGATGTAGTTTACCACATTTAAAACTTCCATTATCTAACACAAAAATCTTCACCCTCTTGAATGTCACAGCTACTCTTATAATCAATCACATGCAAGCTAGAATAGAAAAACAGTCTACTAGCTAATCACATCTACAAGCATGGAAGAGTTAAGCTATTAAGTTACCACATATTAGAAAGAAAAGCCATTGGAAGACAAAGCTAGTAATAGATAACTACTGCACATATTTCCTTTTCTAACAAAGTTCATTACGGCTATTGCTCCTACCTTTTACACAGCACTACAAAAGCACAACAGCTGACAAGAAATACTTTAGAAGTCTCATGTTCTGTCATTTCCTGTTATTTCTGTTTTACCACTAGGTGGTGATAGATCAACACAGATCAGCTTCTAGCCTGCTTAAAGAAAAGTGTAAACTGCAACTGGAAAGTAAAGTTTAACATAAAATTTAACATCTCTTCTGTGTACTAAAAAGACAAACGATTCAACATTTTGAGAATATAAGTTGCGTATCGTGGATTGTATCGTGGACTTACCCACTCCAGTCACACCCTTCTAACAACTCTGGCCTTCATTGAAAGAGATGCCATCTTAAGGGAAGAGAAATTCTTTCTTCCTGGATCATCCACTAAAAAACAGCCTTCCACCTTTTTCCAAGCTGAGTCACAAAGCTATTGCATGCCCTATAGCCTTATCTTAACAGATGCTTCTAAAAAATCACAGCTGCTTCACCTTTAAAAAATCCTTCCTCAGCACAATTTGCAAGCCACATTTTACAAGGGTTGTTCCACAGCTCCGTTAAAGAACTCCTCAAAGATGAGACTTCTACTTATACCTCAAACTCTTTTCTCATCTCCTTCAAATTCAACTTGAAATACAATGCATTTAAAGAATATCTACACCGCTATACTTTTCATTAAAAAAAAAAAAAAAAAAAAAACCTTCATTGCAGTTTTCCTCACTCTTATTACTCAGACACAAAAGCAAATCCCACCCCTTCACTGCCCAGAAGTAGCTGAATCAAATTCAGCTGATTCTGTTTAAGGCTTGCCCTCCAGCAGTTACACTGGGCACACCTATATCTTATTACTGCAATGCTTGCTTTGTGTGTGCTTGGAGCATACAATCTAACTCTAAGCACAAAGGCTAATCTACCTCCAAATCTTTTCCATTCAGGTTTTGAAAAACACCTTTTACACATTAGCTATAACGAACACTTTGCATTTGTATGACATTGCTTTTGCTGTTAATGTTTCTGCCTGATAAATCGCCAATGAAGTTTGTTCCTGACTCTTACAACTCCTTCTCTGCATGGTGACACTGCATCCCATCTTGCAGCATGCTCCCTGTCGCTCCAAAAAAGAATTATTTTCTTCAGTACCAACACCCTTGTCAGTGAGCCACACTTACCCAGCTCTAGGCATTTTAGGAGCTGAATCGAGATGCAGATCAGCTACCAAAATCACAAAAAGTAGAATATGTGGAAAAAATGAATGGTGTCTCTGTTTACATAGTGCTTATGACTGTATCCATATTATGTGACACCTCTGAAATAGGATTTTTCTGTGAGGACATACAGGTTAAATGTATTTGTTTATTTCCAGGTTCATATCCAAATAGCTGAAAGCAGTTGGTTTTAATAACGTTCACAAATATCATACCATAAAAATTGAAGAAAAGTTAGTAATACAACAAAACTGTACATAAATATAAATAAATACTTCTACCTCCAGCACAATCACGCTTTACTCCACCAGTAAAGACACTCAAAGATTTGTGACTTAGAATTGTTTGCTAGAATTTCATATGGAATTTTATTAGTGGGGTAAAGTTGCATGGCAAAGATAAAGAGAAAATAAATGACAGAATATAACTAGGCTACAGGGCTACAAGATGTCAGTTAGCATAGGGAAGATAATTATTTAAAAAAAAAAGGACCAAGTTTGTACAACCTTTTACTACACCCACTCTTGCTTAAATGTTTGCATTTAAGTTATATATTAACAAAGAGATAAGTTTTATAGAAATTATTTGCCCCCATTTGCTGTCTGTAGTTTATATCTCAGTGCACATGAACATTTAGCTTCAAATACACAGATATTAATTAACAGTGTGGCCTAAATAGGTTTTAAATTGAAGCTGAAAAATTTCTACTTAAACCACGAGTAATCCAACATGAAAAAAAATCAATAGAAAGACAGATTTGCAAAGCAGAAAAATGCACAGGCCATTCCCCAGAAGTGATAGGCTTTCTCACTAGACTGTGAAAGATCACATGCTGTTCTGAAGTCTGCATCAAACTGTCACGCTCAGAAGACAATATAAGAATGACAAACTCATGGGGAAAAAAAAAAAGAGAGAAAAACTCAAATCCTTTATTAAATAACCTTACCATTTCCTTGGCCTGCTCTTTCTCAGTTGTCCCACAGTCCAAGGTGGGTGATTCTTCCATGACGCAAGAGCATGGACTGTGCAGTACTGGGGTGTCACAACACCTACAGCCTCTCAGACCTGCCTGGCTTCAAAGGTGCAAGGAACTGCTCTAACCTTGTAGCAACCCAAGACCTCTGCCCTAATTCTGTTCTGCAATGAAATACATATAGCTTGTGTTTAAAAAACAAACAAACAAAAAAGCATCCCAAATTCTTTCTTTTTCCACTTCTTAATGATTCCTTTCACTTCACAGATTTCCTTACACAGATTTTCCATACACAGATTTTCCTTCCTTGCATTTATCTAAAAAATGCTGAAGTGAATTAAATAAACTCAAAAGGAGAGCTGATTAGAAATATTCAACATACATCTGAAAAATTCATCATCTAGTCCAGTCTCTACTGTTTCTTAGGAACAGCTACTCAGTTTTTTTCAGGATTCCCAGTCAAGCGTTCTGCAGTGAAGCATTTTCACTGGCCATGTTTCTATTGCATTTTTACAGGGTCAAGTTGCAGTGAAGAAGGTGGTATTGCTATTGTTTTTGTTACCCTTGCCATGCTCCTTCCCTTTATCTCCAGAAGAGAAGCAGAGGCTGTCTCATTCCTTCAGGCTGCAAGAAATATCACCTGTTTTAGGGGTTCCTATGATATGGATTTTCTTTCACTGAATTAACCTCATAGAACTGTCATTTAATGTGAATGAGAAAATAATGAGGGCATTTTAAACATCCTGAGCACAAAATAAAATAGATGTTACCAAAAAGAAACAAAACATAAGGAAAAATAATAATATCCTAGGGCACTGTCCTCAGTGAACTACAAAGTATAAATAGCTCAGCTGAAAGCAGAACAAAAGTTGTTTTGTGCTATCATGCAGCTGAGCCAAAAATAAAGCTTCTTTGGAACTGCTTTAGAGAATCTCGTAATTCTTACAAATCTTAATGGCTTAATCTTTAACCTTTCTCTAGCTAGATAAAAGAAATTAAAATAAAGCTCCTGATTCTGAGGGACAGAATGTTTGGTATGGATTGCTGATATACAGATACTAAGCCTTTAAACATTTCTTGACCCTTCACATTGTGTCAATCCAGACATAGCATTTTTGTAGGTATTACGTAATTTCAGATTTGAAATAGGAAATTTCTCTAATATACATTTTCCTCAGACCATCTTTACAGAATAGTTCATGTAAAAACCAAGAATACAACATAAAATATATACTTAAATATTTTAATGTTTACATAGAATTTCAGTTGCTAAACAAGCCAAATTTAGATCATTCAAGTCTTAAAACAGGCCAAACTAAAAAATACTCAAAGAAAAAGGAAATTATTTTCATTTTATTATGGCCAGAATCCATTCTAGATGTCAAATCTTTCTCATGATAATGAGACTGCAAAGTTGCATAGAAGAAATCAACTAAGAGCAGTCATTCCTGTCTATTACATAGGCTTTTTCTCAGTCCCCTCAAATGAAAAAAATTGTCGCATAATCATTAACTATAATATGAGCACTTCTTCATCACAACCAGTATAGCTTGTTCTGAATACTTCACAATGCTTCTAGAAGCAGCATGAATCATAGAATCACAGGAATCAGTGGAATCACTGGGTTCTTTGCATTAGAAGGGCCCATAGAGATCTCCTAGTTCCAACCCCCTGCCATGGGCATGGTTGTCACCCACCAGATCAGGCTGTCCAGAGCCCATTCAACCTGGCCTTGAACACCTCCAGGAATGGAGCATCTACAGCCTCTCTGGGCAGCTTGTGCCAGTGCCTAACCACCCTCAGTGAAGAATTGATTCAAGAATGTAATCTAAGCCTACCCACTTTCAGCTTAAAATCATTCTCTCTTATCCTATCTTTATACTCCCTGATAAAGAGTCCCTCTCCATCTTCCCTGTAAGCCTGTTTATGTAATGGAGGTCTCAATAAGGTTTTGCCAGAACCTTCCTATCTCCAGCCTAAATAACCCCAACTCTCAGCCTGTTGTCATAGGAGAGGTACTCCAGCACTCTGATTATCCTAATGGCTCCTCTGGACTCACTCTAACAGCTTCGCATCTTTCTTGAGCTGAACTCAGAACTCCAGCTGGGGTCTCACCAGAGAAGAGTAGATCAGGACAATCACTTCTCTCACCCTACTAGCTACAATTTTGGTGCAGCACAAGATATTGTTTGCTTTCTGGGCTGCAAGTGCACACTGCTGGCTCATGCTGAACTTTTCATCCACCAGAACTCCCAAGTTCTCCTCAAGTCTACATTCAACTCCCTCGTTACTCAGCCTCTCTTTTTCATTGAGATTGCCCCAGGCCAGGTGCAGGACTCTGTACCTGGTCGTGTTGAACTTCATGAGATTCACACAGGCCCAATTCTCAGTCCTGTCAAAGGTCTCCCCGGATGGCATCCCTTCCCTCCAGCATGTTGGATGCACCACTCAGATTGGCGTTGTCCACAAAATTGCTGAAGGTGCACTGAATCCCACTGTCTGCGTTGTCCACAAAGATGTTAAATAGTGTCCACCCATGAGGGACAGTACTCATCACTGATCTCCATCTGGACACTGAGCTGCTGACTGCAACTCTTTAAATACAACACCCAGTCTATTTCATTATCCAGCAGTCCGTCCATCCATCAAACCTATGTCTCTTCATTTTAGAGGCAAGGATGTCTAGTGGGACAGTATCAGATGCTTTGCACAAGTAAAGTAGATGAAGTCAGTTGTTTTTCCCTTATCCGCCAATGAATGATCCTGTAAGCAAAAGCCTCACTGTAACTCTTAAGTAAAAAATTATTTTAATTCTCCTCTTTCATATGATAAATCTAAAATTATATGGGATATTTAGACTATCTTTTCTTTTCATAGCAAAAATGGTATTTCTTTTGCCTGAAAGAATATAATGGATCTTTTCTTTCATTAGCCATGCATACTTTTGTCTTTATCATTTCTGAAACCACACAGAAGATTCTTACTTATATGATGCCAAAACATATATGATGTTCATAAAAAGGAATCTACTGTCTCAGAGTAAGATTAAGTCAGTCTGTGAAGCACACTGAAAAGGCACAATCTGAAAGGATGGTTAAACAAGACTGTCACCTAAAAAGTCTATGTACTCATTCCTCATCCAGAAAATGCACGATTTATAGGATTTATAGTTTACCACCCCTGACTCAGCTTCAAACAACGGAAAAGTTTGATATTCATGACTGGAATGTTTCACTGGGGATAATTCATCCTTTCAGAGCTGAATAGATTCTCCTTACCAAAGATGCAACTAGTCTACTTTGTTCAGAATTAGCTTGTTAAAGTTTTCCATAAAAATTCGATTAATTATCCTACAGCTGTTGGTAACGGAACAACAGATGGTTTTCCATAGGAGAATTACTGACATCACCCAAGACAGACAGGGAGCCTGGCACAAATGATTTGGAGAGCCTTGGAGATGGTAAGACTTCCTGCCATGATTTGAGAGTTGTTGTAGGCCTAAAGATACCAGCAGAATGTATTTTGTTTCATTTTCAGTTTGTAGAATGACTACTTTCCCACATGAATAACCTTCTCCTTATAATGTATAAATTACTACCTGCTGATTTCATGGTGCTGTCAATGTATGTGTTGTGGTGCTGCTACTATTTAAAAAAAAAAAAAAAAAAAGTGTAAATAAGGTATTAATCATAATTTCCGGTATTAATCATAATTTCCAGTATTAATTTTTTCCAAAAATCTTTGACCAGCTGAAAACCATGTTAGGCTTTTCTAAAGATGAAAAATGAATAACAACTCAAAAAAGCAGCAACTAATTCAATAGTGGAGGCATTAACATGATAAACTTCAATAAGAAGGAAAAGTATTTTTAATGGCATGATTTCTAAAGATTTTAAAAATATCTCAGTAATGCTAGTTACTTGCAGAAACAAAGACTACGAAATGGAGACGGCCATTGTGGCATCTTCATTCCAAAGCTGCACTGATCTAAAATGCTTTCCTGCTTTTACAGATTGGGCAGTGGGATGAAAAAAAAAGACATGTTCACACTCACTGAGCAAGTGGCAAAGTTAGGCATGTAGCCTGACGTATGGACATGATATATAGAACAGGCATGTGGCTCAGAGGAAAGCAGTGATGGGATCGAGAATGTACACATGCAGAATTCCCAGCCCACAGGCAGAAGAAGCTGAACATCATTTTTCTCTTTTCCTGTTGCTTGAAGCAGCCTTCTTCCCTCCCTGCTCCATGGGGAAAATAGATGCATGCAGCTAGCTCTGAAGAAGTTGTGAAGAGTTCACATTACCAAAAATAGCACTGTGTATAGACAGAAGCTGTATCTCAGAAGTAGCACAGCTTTGCTTACATGGCATAATGCGTGCTAAAGTTAGCACTGCTTACTCGGCTAATTAGCCTAGTGAATGTCCTGCACTAGCACTTGCATATTATTTCCCACTGCAGTGTTAGCTCAGCTGTTGTATCTCTGCATAGTACATCACTGTCCAGAAAAACAGCTGGATTCCTGGTATGTCTGAATGGTGATGATCAAGCAGATATACAAGCAATGTATATGCATATATATATATATATTTACACACACACATACGTATTCATTTGGTTTGACCCACATTTCTCCTAAGCTGACTGAGTGAAAGAAGAAATTCTGTTCTTAGATTACATCTCAGGATAATATATTCAGTGAATATTTTAAATACATCAGAATGTATGCTTGTACATAGAAAAACAAAAACAAAAAACCTCAGTTTTCAGACACTTAAATTGTTACTTTTTGACATATTTTCATAGGATAAAACTATTGCATTGTAAATCACTCCGCACATCAGAAATATAGAGTATTAGAAAGAATATTTATATAATATGATAGAATAAAAAATGAAGTGGAATCATCCAACCTTTCTAAAATAATAATCTGGTACTTTTATATTAGGTAATTAATTTAAATATGACTGTGTTATTACATGCTTTTGGCACTTCATTACTGAAATAGTAAGGGATGATCATCCTAAAATATTACCTGGGGAAATTCTCATTATCTAATCCATGTAATTAGACTTTTTCCTTCTGTAGCAATGGCTACTTTATACAGAATAATTACTAATAAAGTAATTGAACTTTTTTTACTAATAAAGTAATTGAAACTTGTGAACCTGTGGAGTATTTTGATTACAATCTTTTCACTTTAGAATAGGACTAAAAAATATCTAAAATTACACTATTTACAAATTAATGAAAAATAAAGATAGCCGATCTCCCCTGAAACTTGTGAACAGAGATGATGAAATTATGGTACTTAAAATATTATAAAAATATCCACCCAGAGGACCCAAAAGAACATTACTAGATGTTCAGAAAAGCTTATTGATTAAATGCCTATATATTACAGAAGGCCCATTTCCCTACTTCCTCATCCATACTGAAGTCATTTATTTCTGGCATAAAATGGGGTGTTAAGTGTTACTTCTCATTTGGTAGATTTTTTAATTCTTAGAAGTGCATTTTACTAGACACAAAAAACTAAGCTCAGGCTCTGCTCTATAGCAATGACACATTCCTCCATAAAAGGTTATGGGCATTTATATTATTGACATAGAACAAAAAAAAAAAAAAAAAAAAAAGAAATAATTTCCTGTACAGCCCTCCAAGAGCATAATGCAGTGAAAGACAGTAATGATCAGATCTTCTGCTCTGGCTGCAAATGCTGCATTCTGTAGTTCACTGATAAATTATATGAACTTGTTATCTGAAAATTCAGGAAATTTTCAATTTCATTTCTAATTTAGTTCTAGTTCAGGAAGACGATAAAAGTTTAAGTAGGCAGGATGCAAATAATAAGTTTGGAATGTAGCCTGGACATTGCTCTAAAAAATACCACATATACCTTGCACTTCGGAACAGGACTATGGTACCCTCCCAGTTCCTGAAAACAAACAGCTTAACATCTCATGCAGAAGACTAGTTCATCAATTGGGTGTAAGTCTATTATGGGTCTATTACAGGCCTTAGAGAACAAAGCATTGCTTCAACTTTACCACCAATTTCCAAATCTTCAGAATCTGCAGTCCTGGTGTAAATTAAACTCTGTGTTATGCAATGATCGGACAGACAGAATAAGTAAAACTGTATGACAGTTAATATACCATCTATATCTTTAGTGCAGAGAAAAAGCAAGACATACAGTTTTTGGGGGTGAAAAAAAAACCTAGAAATCAATTATATAATTGCTGTTTGAGAATCAAGCTCTCACTGAATTGTAGTATCAACCCTAATTGTGAAAGAGGTTCATAAAGTTGAAATTATTTATAACATCAGCTTCTCAAAAAACACAACCAGAAAGTTGATGGTGATTTACCATGAGGCATTTAGTAAGTTAAAGAATAATGTTACCAGTAAAAAATATATATAGGTCTGGAATATAAAACGGCTGGCATCTAAAAGCTCAGATCAAAAATCTTTTCAAAGGTAAGAACATAGCTTTTAGTTTCTGAGCAGAGAGAAAATAGATGATAAAAGACAAGAAGACAGTAAACAAACTCCAGCCACATTTTTGTGTGATCTGGAAACGGCTCTAAAAACTGCAGTAATGAGCTTTCAGGTATAATATTCCATAAAATAAATTTCAGCAATCTTGATGCATAAAATAAAAGCTTAAATAATTTAGGAGGAGGTTTTACCTAAACTGGAAAGATACAACAACCAAGTCCTTATGAATTGAGCACTTCTAAATACTAAAGAAAATGGAATCTGGATTCAAATTATTAAATATTACACAGTGGCAACTTTCATCGGTGGCAGATTTATTTCAGTCATCAGAAAATTTGCTTATTCAGCAATTCATTTTAGTCATTATGAATGAAAACATCACGGTGGATACAGAACATACTGCAGATAGCTCTTTTATCTTGTGCAATGTACACAAAGCAGCTAAGGGAGAAAAGAAAATTCTGCATGGGGTGCAAGAAAAAATCTTCTGAAGTCAACACTACTATATAGGACACCATACATACAAGAAAAAATTAAGTCCAGAAAAACCAATACTAACCAATGAAACCCCTATATTATTGTCAAGAAGTGTGTAATCCACTTGATCTTCATACTTTTTTGCCATACACATACCAATATGAGATTATGAGTTAATAAACTTTTCTCAGGAACTTCTTGTTGCTTCCAAACATTTAATATCAATTCTCTTTAAAAATGTAATATCAAATTTGCACAGAATTCTTTATTTTAAATTAGGAAGGTTAATGAGTTATTCCTTATTATAGTATGTGATGTTTTCCAGAAAAGAGTATGGTTTTGTACTAATATCGCTGTCTGGAAAGTATCAATCTTAATATTTATTTATTCAGCTATGTGGAATACAAATGTAAGAATTGTGTATGAATTGAAATTACACTGATTAGACAGTTCACAATGGAAAAGAAAAATCACATGTTCATATATTCAGTTTTCTTTGCGCCAACACATTAGCTTTATCCCATTAAAGAGCCTTATGCCATCTGTACCATCTGTGATACCAGCTGGTACATTGGTCCAAAAATATCTCTTCAATTATGGTATACTGATTATTTTCCAGTATATAATCAATTGCAGCTTAACTGAATTATAAAAATAAATCTGTATTTTTTTCATCTCTCTGATTTGATTCTGGTAATGAAAAAATTCAAAAATTTCAAATTCTTTTCCCGAGACTTGTAGACTTCAGAATTTATTTCAAATAACACCAAGTAAACAAAGAGTTAAAGTGGGGCTATCAGTTAAATAAGTTGCATATTGGGACCTTCTTCAAAATGAAACACTGATCATTTCTAGCAAAAATTACCAAAGGAGCTCTTCTTCCTCCAAATTCACCTTGCTGGCAAACATAGCAGACACATCCAACCCACAGCCTGCAGACACCATGAAGCCCAGCAAAACTCCCACTGTGGCCGCCTGGCCCCTCAGCAGCATCCGAACAGTGTGCACCATGAACCCCATTTGGGCTGGAACCAGGGCACAAGGAGGGTGCAGTGCTAACTCATGTGGTAGCAAATGATCCAAATCATGCATTTGGATATGTTGGCTAAACACAGCCCTGAAAAGGGAAAGTATGCAGCCACACTTTCTGCTTTGATAAAGGAATTTGAGAATTGGTTTCAAAGTAGATGAAAACAATCATCTTTTTTTTTTCTTTTGTATATTTGCATCTCTATTGTTAGTTTACATATTTAAATTACCTGTGAATTTTCCAATAGAATGCAGTCTATAGAATGAATGCAGAGTTGCAATCATATATTCAACCCAAAGAAAAATTTGATGATGTCTCTTTACCAGACTTTTATAAGGGGTAGCCAGCAGGGACAGGGAGGTGATAGTTCCCCTCTACTCTGCTCTTGTGAGGCCCCATCTGGAGTACTGCGTCCAAGTCTGGAGCCCGCAGTACAAGAAAGACAGGGAGCTGTTGGAGAGGGTCCAGAGGAGGGCCACAAAGATGATCAGGGGACTGGAGCACCTCCCCTATGAGGACAGGCTGAAGGAGCTGGGCTTGTTCAGCCTGGAGAAAAGAAGGCTGCGGGGTGACCTCATTGCAGCCTTCCAGTACCTAAAGGGAGCCTACAAACAGGAGGGGAATCAACTCTTTGAAAGGGTGAGTGACAGCAGGACAAGGGGAAATGGTTTTAAGTTGAGGGAAGGGAGATTTAGGTTGAACGTCAGGGGGAAATTCTTTACAGAGAGAGTGGTGAGGCACTGGAACAGACTGCCCAGAGAGGTTGTGGATGCCCCATCCCTGGAGGTGTTCAAGGCCAGATTGGATGGGGCCCTGGGCAGCCTGGTCTAGCATTAGGTGGGATGATTGGTGGCCCTGCATGTGGCAGGGGGGCTGGAGATTCATGATCCTTGAGGTCCCTTCCAACCCTGGCAATTCTGTGATTCTGTGATTCTGTGATAAGCCCTCTCTTACAAAAGACAAATATCTCTTACAGTCTTACAGTCACACCTCATTCACGCCATTGCTTTCTCTCAGTAAGTACATTTGTGAACAACTATCTTAGAGGATGAAGCACTGGAAGAATAAAATTTCATCAAAAATCTCTGACAAATTCCTTGAGACCTCACTAAGAATTGCAGCTACTGGCATCAAACCAGCCTGATACGTAAGTTTCACAAAAACAGCATCAAATATCCCACTAGTTTTAAGGTTTTGTTGCTCTCTCTCTTTTTTTTCTTTAGTATTTTAATAAAAATATTAACAGTTAAAATAAGTTTTGTTACTTACATATATAAATTATGTATTTTACAAAGGCTGCTCTGAAAGTAATACCCATTTTATGATGTCAGCCCGCATGTGGAATGGCAGCAGAGGATGAACCTTCCCAAAAATATTCATTATATTTTGTTGCTGTGTGACAGATGGCAACAGAGGGCAGCCTGAAAAAATGGCCTCTGACATGGAAGTGTGTATGCAACAAAGGTGTGGGACTGAATTACTCCATGCAGAAAAAGTTGCACCCACTGATATTTATTGATGCTTGCTGAACATTTATGGAAAGCAAGGAGTAGATGAGAGCACAGAGAGGCACTGGGTGGTGTGTTTCAGCAGTGGCAACAATGGTTCACCTCAGCTGGTACAGATTTTCACAGGTGTGCTGTGAAGGCTCTTGTTCATCACTGGTGACAGTGCAAAGCTAGTGGTGATGACTATGTTGAAAAATAATGTTTTGTAACTGAGAATTTGCTCTATCAAATAGAGTTACTGTTCTCACTGTATCTATTGTATTTTCCATGAAAATAAATAGGAGGCGTTACTTTCAGAGCAGCCTACATATATGCAGCAATTCCTCTTTATTCAGTGCAGCCTAGGCAAGCCAAAAAGGTGAACACCCATGAAATACAGCATATATTAAAACTTAACATTACAAAGCCCATGGAAGGACGATATATATATATATATTTTTACAATGATTTATCTTAATCGAGGCATTTTTCTTACAGATGCATTATTATAAAGCAAACTGGGTGATTCTTACTATGATGAAACGTATGGCAAAGTTCTCATTGATTTTAGCAAGGCAAGATGTAACGTTATATATAAAGTTGTACATCCTTCCACGCTTGCTGCATCTTCACAGAATCACAGAATGGCCAGGGCTGGAAAGGATCTCAAGGATCATGAATCTCCACCCCCCCCCCCCCCCCGCCACAGGCAGGGCCACCAACCTCCTCATTTAATGCTAGACCAGTCTTTCATGCTTTGTATCTCAAAGCCCAATCCCTTGATCAATTACTTTGGTTTACTCCTGCTTTTAACGTAAACTACAAGCCAAGTTCTGAGTTTTATGTTATAAATCCTTCAAACTAGGAAATGTTTCTATACATACTGCTTTTATAGGAATGTCACAGCAAAGGTGTGTTCATAAATCTTAAGCATTACTTAAGCCCCTTTCCACTTATAGTGCAATCTTTAAATGACACAATCACATTCTACTATTTGAATAGAAGCTTGTTTTGATAATTTAATTCACAGGTAGTACTTATTCACCAAATTCAAAACTTCACTCTTTCCACAACTTGTACCCAGGCATTTACTTCTAAAAAATTATTAAAGTCTGAACTCAAAATGTTTTCTACAATGTTCATCGCTACAGTGTCTGAATGCTCCACAAATACTGCTACATTTATATTCACAACATCCCTTTGAGATGAGAGAGTATTATTATTATGCTTACTTTATGCAGAACAGAGGCACAGTGAAATTAAGATCAAAGGTATTGACTAATTTGGGCACTTGGTAGGAAATTCATGGAAGCTCATTCTCACATTGCTTAATATGCAGCTTTTCATGTATGTCCAAAGCCAAGCACTCAATATCCTGCAAATTGCTCAATGCTTGCAGGATTCTGCAAACCAAATCACTTGAATTCACTCAGAAAACAAGAAATATACAGGACCAATCCCTAAAGTTTGCTTTAAATGAATCTTCTAACATCACTAGCAGGAATAATGGCAGAAGAAATCTCATTCTGCAGTATAAATTAACTATGAAGGTCTCCTTTCTTTTCTGTACCTTGTTTTGTTCAGTGCTTTCTAACTTGTTCAATTGACAGCTAAGGAATTGCACTGTTCTCTTGTTTGCATGCATGTCTACAAATCAGCTCCTCGCTTGATAATTTACACTCTGTCTACTAAAAAGTAGAGTAGCTTTGGTTTCAGGAAAAATCAACAGCTGAGAAACTGATAGTTACAATAGCTGATTGTGATCCATATAGTTCAAAACTGGAGAGAAATGGGTAATTTCTGAGGTTAGAGCTATTTTCTCAGAGTGGATAATATTGAAATTCAGGAAAAAAAAAACTTCATTTTGAGGTTACTGTAGACACATTGTGATTTTTTTCCCTCCTCCAATCTTGATCTTTCTCACTGGTCATTTTTTGTCTTGGTGACATTAGAAATGGCATGAACTTAAGTGTCAGAAAAGGGACAGCATTAAAAGCAGCTGAACTATCCTATCTTCTGACGGTAGCTCTTGTCAGCCAAACATCCTTAAGTTAATACGTTTTACCTCTCCACCAGCAAAGATAAGCGTGTACAAAGTTAAAAACAGAAATATCTATAAGCTCAGATAGAAGTCACTACCTTCAAAAGATGCATTATTTTTATGACTTCAGTAACACACATATTACCCTGAAGTACAACAAGGAAGATGCTAGTTAAATTCTGAGAATTAGCTGATTTGAATAGACAGAGGTTTAACTACTATGCATTTCTCTTGTTAATCACTCTTGACGTTATATTCAAGATAGCTTTAACTTAAGTCTTTGCTTAGCCAAGTAGGTAATGATACCAGCTTCCATTTCTATTGTCCTAGACTTTCAGATATTATAATGTCAGATATAGATTTCATCTACTGTAGGGAAAGACAATGATCTCAACGTATCACAAGATACGCCCCCACCACATATCTTGCTTTTGTAAGAGAACAGTACAAAAAGTGCTAAAAAGGTAGCTAAATATTCCCAGCATCATTTTCACTGACATATGTGAAATCAAGTATGCCTACTGCTTTACCACATAGTACATCTTTATTGGCACTTGGTTGAGGTGATCTGCAAAGTTCAGTTGCGATGTTGCCACATATGACTAATATAGCTTTTTCACCCACAAAACATTTAGAATCCTCTGTGAAGAATTCCAGTGCCTTGCAGACTTTTCCTGAGTCTCTTGAACAAAGAATGGATGAAGAAGAAAATTAAAAAACAACTGAGAACAAATCTTCTTGCCAAGAAGATAATGTTGCTGGAAAGAACAGCAGGGAGGTCCCAGCAGGATGGCATTACTGCAGCAGCGAAGAGCACCAAGTCCTTCCACTTACCCCTTCTGAGATGAAAGGAGGGCAAATCTGTCATGTCAGAAATACCATTTGCCAGAACTGTCACGAACACACCGCAGATTCCAATGGAAACAAGCACTCAAGAAGAAAGGCAACAGCGGTAATTAAATTAAATGGGGTTGAAAAACAACAAGACAGCATGTAATTTTATTGTTTCAATCATTCTTGCTGATTTGTTTCTTTCTATTTTTCCTTCTCTTCTTCTGCCCTAACTTTCCACTTGTAAGATATGTTGTTTTTCCTTTTAAATTGACCTTCTATAAGAAGTTATGTAGACCTAATGCTTCACTACGAAAAAAAAGTTGGTGTACTTGAAAGAAGCTGCTTTTTGCAGCTTACAAGATCTGGAATAGAAGTGCTCCTTCTAGTCTCGGGATTTTTTTCAGGGTCAGATGCTCAAAAACACAATTGTGTTATACTGCTCTAATATTTGGTAACTACCAGTAAACAAAATTCACATATCTTTAACCACCAGAAAAAAAATCAGTTCTTTATGAGACATACCATTTATAAAAAGACATTCAGAACTATCATTTAATCTGGAACGCTCTCAATATATTTAGCCACTTAAATTGCTGGAATAATGCCCAGATGGAAAGTGGCAAGATATTTAAAGATTGATTCCATTCTCTAAGTATGCAATGAATATAAAAGTCCTTCCATTTAATCTAATACACTTTCTCAGCTTATTAGTTTTTGATTGATAGAATGCTTTAAATATAAAAGCAGTTGTGGGCAGACAAAAAAAAAAATCAAAGAATGTGAGTACAGAGACTACTTAGAAGTATGTACTGGTTTTATAAAAAATGTAGTTTAGTTTCCCGAATTGAGTGATTCTCTACATTTATTATATCCCAAACCTTTAATCCTTAGAAAAAAACTTTAATTTTAAGTAAATGACTTTTAATAAATTAACTACTTTTTTTTTTTTTTTTTTTTTTTAATGGCACACACTATGTAACAGTGAAGAAAAATCTGGGGAGACAAAATCAGAAATCAGATTTACAAACGGGGAGGTCAAAACATCATAGTTTGTTCCCTTGTTCGGAGCATATAATTCCTCTATGACATTGCAATGAATCATTTCTAAATATCTGCATGATATTGAAGCAGCAAGTCCAGTTCTAGTAGAAACAATTAGGATTAAAGAAACAATTATTTTTCTGATATAACTTGCTCATTAACAAGTAATTAATCACATATTCTTTTTTATCTTAGGATTAATGATTTCAACTGAAAAATAAAATTTTGTTATGCACAGTTCAGAGAAAAGCCATTCAGCTCAATGGTCATTCATGTTTTTTATATGAAAACACACTTTTGAGACGATTAATCAACCTAATAAAAAAAGATCAATTTAGCTCTTACTTAGAGCTTATTTATAACTGTCCACTGCTTTTTAGGAAGTTTTACGTAATATTTAGCACTATTACTGGTCAGTAGAAAGAGAGGCAAGGGACAGAAAAGCTTGCAAGTTCAACATGCTCTTCTGCCAATGTAGCATTTTTAGGCAGGAATCTTCCATGCTTCACTTTTTAGTATCATGTCTCTCCCAATAACTATAACTTTTTTCAGAGGAATGCAGGGATTGCAAAGTTGGCAGTGCAGGAGATCATAAATATCCATTCTAATATGAAGGAAAGAAGCATTCAAGAGAAAAGGAAAAACACACCTTATTGTGCAATATCAATACTACCAGGAAAGCATAAAACAGAAACTCCAGAATGACACATCCACGTTTTGCATGGAGGTTAACTCTTGTCTAGCACCTATCTTTGTTAAGCATCTTTAAAAAAATAATACAGATTATACTTTTATTGGCATAAATAACAGTAGTTCCAAATTTATCACTGGATAAGTATGTACAAATTCTCCCCAAACTGTAAACCAGCAGTCGTTGCAAGATTTGTGCAATTTAATTTTTATGTTTGGAAATGTTACAAAAACATTCATCTGTAAACAAAAAAGTAAATCATCAAGGGCTTTTCCCACTATTGTGCCCTCTAAGTGTTACTTTTTAAGACCCAAAGAGGAATTTAAAACCTCATAACATATACATACTGCTTTTATTTTATTAAGACACATTTCAGAGACTGATCATTAACTTCCCTGAGCCAAAAAGGATGCTACATTAAATTTATATATTCATACCAGAGTCTCATAATTTCATTAACTACATACATTGCTCAATTTACTAAGTCTGTACACAAATGCATAGTAAAAAGCCCCTTTCAAAACATTAATCACTTTGGAATAATCACTTCAGAATGATTCTGACTTGTGAGAAACAACGTTTTTCCAATTTTGCTCTTAACAACCTGAAAGATAACAAACATTCCCACATAATGCACTTTGCTGTTAATTTGTACCATTAACTATTACTGCTGCCCTGAAGAGAGTTTTAGAGGTCTTATTGAGATTAGAACACTCCACATGGCACATTTAAAAGAATGACATTCACCAGGGAGAGCTTCTAATTTTATTGCCATGATTTGTTATTCAGAGTTAGCATTTGTAAAGAAAGGAACAAACTACAAGGCTCCCCTTTTTGCCAAGTCTCTTCATACAAACTCCCTTAACTGAGATCATAAGGCAAAAATACTTTGGTGGAAAAGAAGAAGAAAAATAGGTTATTTCCTCTTATCTTCTTCCTTTACTTTCCAACAATTTTTATTAACATTTTTAAAACAATCTTTTCATACTTATTCAATAGGAAAAACTACAACTCTATTTTATACTGGAAATCATTTATCTAACAATAGTCCTCCATTGGTTCCAAGAAAAAATTTAATAGAAGCATATTGCTTGCAACTTTAACAAATAAACAGAATACATCCACGTTTTATATCCCGTTCAGTGACTTGAACATAAATATGTAAACAAAGCATGCAGTATTTATTCAGAATTATTTGGTAACATAAATTGCAATGTTTGAAAACATAAAACATTTGCATTTTATGCCCAAAGGTATAAGACACTACAAAAACTTTTGCCTTATTAGACTTGAGTGAGAAAACATTGCTAATTCATAGTTCATTGTGATTGAAGAAATGCTTAATGATAATCATTTTCCCTGAAAATGTTATCAAAAGACTCAAAATAAGTAAGGTTTTAATACTGCAACTTTTCCTGGGTTTAGTCGTTAACTTACTTAAGATTAAAGTGTACAGCAACAGCATCATCATCAAAATGTAAAACATTTTCATAAAATTTTCAAATAGACAAAATTCATTTTGAATTCCCATGCTGGTTTCTCTTCTTGTAATATTTAC
This sequence comes from Chrysolophus pictus, assembly GCA_037305975.1. Classification (NCBI taxonomy): domain Eukaryota; kingdom Metazoa; phylum Chordata; class Aves; order Galliformes; family Phasianidae; genus Chrysolophus; species Chrysolophus pictus. The sequence goes on from CM074579.1 coordinate 16,682,719, forward strand.
AAAACAAATAAGGATTTCTATATTGGCTAAAACTATGAAAGATTCAATATTTAAATAGATTTCTGTTTGTTTTCAGAGTACAAAATCTCAGTTGTATTAATCTCTTCAGTGGCTATTATGTGTAGTAATAGGCTACAAAATCTCCTTTTTCTGGAAAGATTTTGTGGGGAAATATTTTAGCCTTACTTACACACGCTGATTATCTACAATAGAAAGCACAAGGGACATACTGCTCACTCTTTTTTTCTTCTCTTATAGGCTTTCAGGCTCAGCAAAGTGATATAAACTTCAGCTGTATGGATACATACACAAATTCCCCTTTGTGACTACATGAAGTTCTTTGAAGTCTCCTCCTGATTATATGATATTGATCAAATCATCTGGGAGGAAAAAAAATTCCCAGGAGAAATACTGAACTGACATGACGTGAAAAATGGCACAGTTGATGAATACAAATTCAATTACTGAACAATATCTGATCTGCATTTCAGCAACCCTTTCAGAAAAGACTGTCTGTGAAGAGCAGTTTCTGAGGAAAGGAAATGAACTCAGGAGAACCAACTATCCCTGACCTTGGGTATTTATTATTTGGTGTTGTTTTCTCTCATTTTTATCTTCATTTATTTCAAACTGTTATTGCTGAGAAGGATTACTTCAGTAAACGTGAAAGTAGGTAGACTTCAGTAATTACTATGACAACTCTTTACGGAAAAAAAAAAAAAAAAAAAAAAAAAAGCTTTTTCTTTGGTAATAAAGGTAGGAAACTCCTATTCCTAGCTCTGTGAGCTTTGACAGAGTAGAAGACATACATTTTAAATCTTGAATGTAATCCTGTTGTCTACCCTTCAGTTTGTCTTTGCTCCACTTCTCAATAAAGAAGTAGTCAAAAGATACACAAGAATTAGAGAGACACTGGAAGAGTGCTTCTGTCAAAAGGCCCCCTTCAATATTAAAAAGTATTCTTGTTTAATTTGAACAACGTATTTTCAAAGAAGTTAAATGTCCAATTCAGGACAGACTATCATCCCGTTCACAGGAAGTCCATATTTAATAAATCAGTAATTTCCTCTAAATTTTTATTTGAGAAAGACAACTTATTCTCATCTTGGCGTCTCTCATTTGCATTTTAAAAATCTGCAGCAGGGTGAATATTCACGGCATAGAATAATGGGGAAAGACTCATAACCACCCTAAGTTAACTGAGTATGTTGCCAAATTAGTACGGAATTACTTAAGGACAACTCACTTTTGAAAGAGAAACCTTCTAGTTTTTCTTGGGCCCAGAGCTAACTGCAGTATCAAGATGTAACTGGCAATAGCCAGAAAATGTTCCTTGAGCCTTACTTACATGACACCTACTCTCTGAAACTGCTGTGTGAGGAATTAGTCTAATGAGCCTTGAACACTGGCTACAATAGTGTCCTTACTATTGAATTGTTTCCCATTAACAGCATTATTTCAGTTACTTTTCCTTGAAATCTCATACGCCATTTTTAATTCTCTCGTTCTTCCTTCGGAGCAGTCATTGCTGCATTAAACTCATGCTATTTTAATACTTAATAGAGAAGGGCTGAGCGTAATCATCTTTTCAGTATTACTGTTACAATGTTCTCCTCTCTTATTCACACAACAGATATTGAAGAAAAAAGAACAGAACAACAACCTGCTGGGATATTCTAAGATTTTACCAAAACAGTTATGATTATTTATTCCAAAAGTAGAGTTAAATCATATGAACGTAACATATTTATTTGCCTGCTCTACATTCATAAATGGAAATTGTCTCTGAAAGTATAATTAGTTCCATAAAAACATATTGACAAAGTCAGTTTCAAGATCAAACAAATAACAAAACCAAATTGTAGAGAAGAAATCACCTCTGCTTTAACAGAAAGATCAGATAGATATTACTACACAATATTTCCAACTACAAATCGCTACAGTGGCAGTCAGTTACCCTATTCAGGAATCACAGTTTTCATTATTTTTTAAAAATATAAACAAGCATATTGAGGTGTTTTTAAGTTTCACTAGTGTAAGATAGCCTAAGACAATCAATAGAGAATCTGGTTTGTGTCATGGAATGCCTAAATGGGAATGAGCCACCACTGTATCATTTGCAAACTCATCCTCATTCTGTCAACAGCAAACAGTAGAGTTAACACTGAGATTAGTATCTCAGTAGCCACATACTTGGTAGATGCTATAGCAGTGTCACGGGCACTAGGAGAAAGGTAAAATTACAGCAGACCTCTTGCTGTCTTAAATTATTCCAGAGAATGGGTGGGCATGTTTATGCACAGCCAACTCGGGAGTTTACGGAAGTGTTCCATTTGTTTATGTTTATGAAATCCTACCTAGCTGTGGATCAGGAACTCAGTGGGATATACTATATATAACATGTTACAGGTGTTGGTACACGCTGGTACTCCAATTCAAGAAAACCTATTTGGCCAGTGGGGTCACCTTGGAAAAATGAAGTGTGCTGAAGACAGTACCTCAGGACATCAGTTTTGGTGATCCTATTAAATATCCAAAGGTTCTTGTAAAGGTATTGGTATGGGAATATATTTTCTATCATTTGGTAATAGACAAAGCAAAATTAAAGGCTTAATTTTGAGTTAAGTATGTGTTAAATTCTCATACTTGTCTCTTTTGGAGTAACCCAAAGTAACTGCATTTACAGAATCTCCTGTTTCACAAAAACAAGACAAAATAAATACTTAATTCCATCATTTCTTATCATCTGTTTTTAGACCCTTTCCAGAGGTGCAAATGATTAGGCAGCTTAAAGAACCTGAAGAATCAAACATACTGAGTTCACTGCAAGCCACATTTGATTCACAAACTATGATAAGAGTGCTGACTCTTTCAGCCTACTAATGATTGTTGATAAATGCCATACTATGAATGATCCAATCAAAAAAAAAAAAATCTAAATTCCTATGAACAGAAGGTGGAGGTTTTTGAAAGGGTTACATCAAATTCATTTCTGTTTCTTTAGCCCCAATAACAATACAAAAAATAAATAAAAGCACAGAGAATTACAAGTGCAAACTGATACACAAATCAAAGTTGCATTTAGCAAACCATAATATGCATGATGATTAAAGCAGTCATTCACTGTAAGCATTATCCTAAAGCTTTAAAAATGAGTGCCCAAGAATAAGATTATGCTTAAGTTAAAAAGCATATCAAACGTGTCTACACGGATAACACAGGGAGAGGGGCAGTTTGCAGCCAGATGTAGGTTGTATTTAACTAGCTTGCTTCTTCTAAATGTTGAAACAAATACCCTTTAAAGCAAATGTATAAATTAAAAAAACATATCATTCAGGGTATGATGATTTAGATCTCCATGACAAATCAATGTCATCTATTTTTTCATTCTGTTTGACACAAATTCAATTTACAGAGCGCTTGTTTTTTTATTGTCATAAACAGTGTGCCAAGGGGATGAAAAATACTGCCAAATCACAAAAGGGGCATTTGGGGCAGGATTTTTTGTTTTATTTTTACATAATGGCACAAAATACAAATATGATGGTAAAAAGAAGCATTAGTGCTGATTAAAATATTTAAATGTGGATATATTCCAGATGAAAATGATGTGAAGAAGATTAACCATCATTTCTTTGCTGTTTAATTTATTATTCATAAAAGAGTTAGGCTTTCAATAGGTGAGATATTTCACAGCCAAGTTCCAATTTGAATAGAAGCACTTCTTTTAATATTTATTAATAAGTACAGTAAACAGCATCATTATGTATAAAAATCACCTTTCTCTATTTCCTCTAAGACAAAGGAATTGATCATATAATTTCCATGTAAATATACTCTGACAATGATCAAAGCAGTTTTCAAACATCAAAACAGCTTTTTGGGCTGAGCCCTAATAAATTGATGAATTTAATTACTGTGATTTTACATTTACTCATTTAGCTTATGATTGAAGGATTTCTTTTTTTCAGCAGGTCTTTGCTGGAGATGATGTATTTTGATGTGCTGCAAAATGAATGCTCATGCAGTACAATTAATTATGTCACATTATGATAAAGCACCTTCAATCAAAACTGTACCATTTCTAATCTCTGTGCACAATAGATTGAAGACAGCAGAGAGTTTTTGTACCTGTAATGTGCTAATGATGCTAAATTCAGTAGCACCTCTATCAAAAATAAAGAATTCTTGGGAAGACAACAATTTCTCCTACACTAAAAATTTCAATAGGAAAGGTACCTTTAGAGCTCAAACTTTTCCAGGCAAAAAATCGTTTTACCAAGCAGCAATTCCTAAGCAGTTTCTTGCAGTTTGCAGGTTTCTGATGATACTGTTGAAAATCTTCTTTCTCTTCATGTGTTTTCTTCTCAGGTGCTAACATATCCATCCTAAACAAAAACTTGACCTTTATTTTCCCTGAAAGGTATATATGCACAACTTAAATTCATAGACTGGGGGTGAGGGAGATGGGGGGAAAAATGGAGGAGGTGGAAGGAGGATAGAGGGGAGAGCTTTAGGATCTCACTAACAATTATTCTTAGCTGATACAATTACAGTATTAATTGAATTACTGTATTCATATTCTTATTATATGAATTATTTATCTGAAATATTAATGTATTTGCACAAAATACATATAGGGATAAAAACATTAGATTTCTGTTATTTAGAAAAAAAACACCTCTGATTTTACTTAAAATATATGAATTATATAATATCTTTAGATGGTAAGTAAATATTTACCTCTTACCTGAGGCAGTTGTCTAGGTAAAGGAAATAATGTAATCCTCTATGCATGAACCTATTATCCCTCCTATCTTTGCTTGCCTTACATCGGTATCATAAAGCAGAGCTGCATTCCTCTAGCTGCTATTGAAGGGCAGCTGCTCTACCCAGAAAAGATGAATAGTTGAGTTTCTGAGCTGCCTTAATGCCACTGTCACTCAAATGCAGAAAAGCAGCTGAGCCACTTAAAGCCAGTTGTACTCTTGGGGACCATTTCTCTATGCTACTTTCTGATTCACACAGATAGACCAATAAATTTCTATATGACAATATTTTTCTTGATGAACTGCTACTTTGAAGGAGCCAGGGGTCACTGACAGCTACCACCTCAGACTACAACCTAAACAAAGCTCTACTAAAGGCCTCAAATCAGAAGAAAAAGAAAAGACGCCTGCCCAGGGCTCCTGCATTTTTATGCTACCCCAAGGTCAGAAAGGAGTCCAAAGCAGCATTCTCCTGTTTGCTCTTCATTTGGCTCCAATGTGAGTTGCCAAGAGCACACTGCTGCTGAGCACAGAACTGAGCTGCGCAGCTGCAGCCATTTGACAGCGGGCTCTGCACTGCTCCAGGTGAGCTCCTCTAATTACATCCTGTAACTACACCCAATCAGAACAAGGACAACAAAGCAGCCACTACTTCCCTCTCATTCCTTCACAGCGATTTCTGCCCCATGATCTGATTCCATAAAGGGTAAAGACAATTAAGTTCTAAAGACAAAAATTGGGAGAGAGAAAAAAAAAAAAAAAGAAAAGTTGGCATTTTTCATAGTATTTATGAGTTGCAGAAATAAAGCTGACTTTTCAATTGTAAACTTATTACTTTCTAAACAAAGTATGATATAACTCATCACTTCATTGCGTGCATTTTCTACTGATTACGCAAAAGATTCAAGGAAGATGCTTTCATTTACTGAAACATATTTTTGAGCAGGTACTAGAATTCTGAGATAGTTTTTGATCAGATTTCCTTCTAACTGAATTAGTTTCAGTGATGATTACACAAATGTGAAAGTTTGAACCATATAAGCCCAATGCATGATATGAAAGTTCCTGCATACATTTGAATTTTGACTTAACTTTGGACAAAGCATAACACACAAAATCACACAAAACCATGTACCTACTTACAACAACTGCAGACATCTCAGATTTACCAGTATGGATTAGGTTGGACTTGTTAAAATATAATACATCCGCCTGTGCATCGGCAGCCAATGCTGTTCATAAAAGTGTGGGCCTAAACAACAGATTTTTAGGCAGCTAACGTATAGGGGAGCACTTCAATTCAAACTCTTACCTAGGGATATATTTCAGACCCTTCATTATCCAGAACTGACGAGGACTAGAATTTGCACTGTTTGAACAACATCTGCTGCTATCCGATCTGCTGAGTCGTACTGCATGACACAGCACTACAGTTATGGCTCTGTTCCCACCACAAGCTGCTATCAAGGTGAGCTCAATTTCAATCTAGTAAGAGTTTCTGGAACTTCTACAAATGCTGTAAATAATGTTTCTCCAGTTCAAGCACATTTCACAGCTCTCATCTAGTAACTTTAAAATGTGTTATTCTGAGAATGAATATTACATTGATATTTTACTGTGCTAAGAAATATGTTTTCACCACAAAAGATCCAGCATGGATTTCAAGATAACTCCTGAAAGAGAATTTTAAGTTGGAAGAAGAAATCACAGAAGTTATCACATAGAAATAATATCTAGTTTGAAAATATTTGCTCCCAACCATTTCTGTATCTGTCTTAGAATACAATTAATGTACTCCAGAAATTAATCCCACTGGAAACTGAAAGTTTACTTTCGATGACACTGTCTGTGCAGGACATCCACAGAACGTCACCCATTTTTTTCTGGTGGAATGTATCTATATTGCTCCTGTCAAGCTCAAGGAGTAAACCATTATGCCCAGCAGTTTGGGGTTCATAAAGTATACAGCATCGTATACTACAGCTCCTAACAGCTAAAACTAGTGTTATTGAAATTACTTGGTTTTAAGTTTTCCTTAAATCTGCATAGAAACTGCCTGTCTATTTAAACATCGAAATCCTTGGTCTTCAAATTAAAACACCATATCTCATGCTTAATTCTGTCCTCATTGGTGCCAGTGCAGAGGAGCTTCATTTCAAAGATTCATAAATACAAAGGAATGCATGGGAAAGCAGACATGGGAGCTGAGAAAGGCGTCTGGAAACATTAAACCATGATGGGACAGTAAACAGGAATGCATTCTGTCTAGACATAGAGAGACTGTTACAATGGGAGAGTGTTACTTGGGGAGTCCCCATTATTAGCAGCTGAATGTGGTCCTCAGGAGAGGCAAGAATACAGAGGACCTCTGCCGGAGATGGGATGCATGAAAGAAGAAATGGGATGACACTGTTCAAGGTTATATGGAGGGGTAGAACTCACACTGAAATCTTCAGGATTTGCTTATGTGCAGCTGAGAACTGTTTTATTTACCATGCCGTGGAAAACTTTACTTAAGATACCACGTTTACAAACCTAATCTCTGTAAAAAGTAAAGCTGGAGATAAACTGGCCACATAAGCAATGTCCAGAAAACCATGTGTGGAAAGTATGTCAGTTCCAAATGCACAAAATCCATCTTTTACCTAAATACTTAGAATCATTAAGTAATTTAGACAAAACACAAAAAGGAACCAAGGAGTACACAGAGGTGATCCATGGCTGAACCATTCAACAAGTCCAAATGAGCAGTTTTACTGAAATCAGGTACCCACAGGGGACTGGTACCTGAATATACTGAGACTGAGCAACCCCAGGATTTGGAAATGGGCAGATCTTCCAACAGAAAATTAGTGAAATGGGTAAGTAAGAAACTAAACACAACTATGTACTATTGAAAGCATCAAAAAGAATGTGGAGAACTTATCTACAAAAACCCTGAAATACCTCTGGTTTGAACCTTTCCTTAGATGTTACTGCAGAAGTAACTGGGAATGTGCACTCACCCTGTCCAAATGCCTCAAGTCAGAAGAGGCAGACCTTTTATTTGCAGCATTACAGTGCCTGGAAATGGGATTGCAGAAAGCAAACAGGTTGTTTACAATTACCTGTGATCAGATTTAATCTGTAATCAGTTACATCCAAATTTATAAAATTTGTTAACTTTATATTGATAGTTAAATAACTGCTTTTATAAGTGATCTCAACAGTGTTGCTTAAAGACTTCAGTCACAAGCTGAGTGCTATATGATATCACAGAGTTGCAGGCATTTTGAGGAATCTGAGCTGGAGGGAATGTCTCACTTGGGTGCACGTGAATGGGTGCACATGAATTAGGTGCAAGTCATCTCTTACTATTATCTGGCATGAACTGAAGTTTGGGAATATAGAACTGAATTTCATGTTGACTTACTGAAAACTACATAATTTTTTGCTTGATAATAAAATAGCAGTTGGAAAGACTAGAGGCATTGTTATAGGGTGAGAAATAGCTTGGGACTACTTCAGAGGAAACAGTCCAAACCAATATAGCATATGTGTTTTTCCAGGGGCTCTGTACAAAACCATCAGTTCCATTGGTTGATTGTTCTAGTGCAACTTCAAGAATCTTCACTGACGACTGCAAATTGTGAGAACTCTGATCTCATAAGGGTCTTGTTGAAAGTAATTTAGTGTCAAAGATGAACTTAGGTTAAACCAGTGACAATTAGGCTCCTGGAGATTGCAGTTATAAGCTAAGAAGTGAACACTGAAAAATAGGACAAGGTTACAGAATGGATAGGTTATAGGAGACTGCTGGCATATTAAGGAATATTACAGTGAGATGCTTCAGAGAAAAAGCAGGGTGCGTTTTTGTTTTCACTTTGTTTTTCTTAGGAGAAGCACTATTTTATGATATCTAACTTTGGAAGATGAAATAAAGGTTTTGTTAATGGAAAGATAAATTCCTCTCTGCAATATGAAAGATGGAATACAAAAAGATAAAAAATAAAAATTTACCAGCTATTTATTTGCTCTCAATATAAAGTGCTCTTGAAGATTTTACTTTGGCACTAACTTGAGCTCCATTCACATCTTTTTATGAAGATGTTTTCATCACTTTTGTTCATCTTCTTAAAGACAAAAAAAAAAAAAAAAAAAAAAAGCTTTTGGATAAATACCAGGAATCAAAAGCTTCCTGTGCTCTTTTAATATCAATTAAAATGTTGGGTTCTGCTTTTGCCAGGAGGTAAGGAAAACAAACAGGCAAATCATAATCTGTCTGAAATGTAGTAAGAGTTGAGCAGTGACAGCCACTCTGGAAAGCCTGTGGGAACCATCTCAAAATTTTCCACAATTACAGACGGAACTGCTATTTTCTCTAGTTGTTCTGACCTCAGAAAGGTCATCCTCCTTGATGTATGAGATGTCTGAAAGTTCTGCCTGTTCATGTATGAAGAATCTCTATATTGTAAAGATGCAAGGAAAAAATATGAATATTCTGTGGCGCAGGACTGCTCCTGGCTCCTTTTCGCATAGAAGAAGAACATTTGAATTCACTTGCATTATGTCATAGTACTTGTGGGCAGTACAGGTGACAGGAACACATTTTGACACCATCAACAATTATTTGACTGCAGCAAGAACAATGAATAACATAAGAGAGAGCAAGTATTTGGGGGTGGGCATTTCAGAAAGCTTCTTCACTGTGCCAGAGGAATTTCATATCATAATGAGCCCTCGTGGGACTATGGATATATTGGGGGTGAGCTCTCACTGGATGATTCAGTAGCTGAACCTCACTGAGAGAACAAGCTTACCTTCTCAAATTAAAGTGATTACAGAGATTTGGGCAGAATGGATTTTTATGTTAATTAGAAGTGAATGTTAACTAAAACCTTCTTGCTTGTTTATCACTTCTATGGGGTCTACATATTCTACATGAATTGGTTTTGGCTTTGTGCATAATCACTTAGAAATATTGATAGATCAAGATGTTACTTCAGAATTATCAGAATGTGAGATGGGATTTAAAAAGTGTGAAATCACGTCATCTATCCACATCAGCAGGATACTCCCAGCTAACTCAGATCTATCAGAGCACCATTTCAGGTGACAATCACCACTTTGGAAAGCACTACATTTTGAGATGAATCCTTCTAATCCTTTTGCTCAGGCTTCCAATTAGGCTAACACTTGTCAAAAAACCCTTAGAAGTTGCCTGAAATTTTACTTCTTTGTGGATCTTTATCATTTACATGTAATTTATAGCTAAAAGAGTCTGGAAAAAAATTGCCCATCCTTATTCTGTCTGCCTGGAGTTTCCAAAATGCAACATACTTAAATTTGGCCAAGATATTTAAGCTTTCCTTTTTTCTCCATGCTTCTATATCAGTCAGTATCTGATAGACAAAAGGAGTTCAGTGTTCACATCTCCATTTCAGAACTAAATTTTTAGAATGCAGCTGAATTAAGATGGTAGTTTGTAAACCTCCTAGGGGCAGTGATTTATTTATGAACATATAATTAATCACATGCATATTAAGCTAGCTTGAAAAGCTTTCACAGACCAATTAAATAAAAGAAACATAAACTTTTCAGCACAATTGATAGCTCCTTTCCTATCCTATAGATGTCACATCTTTTAGCTATCTCTTGGCAGCACTGAATAATGCTGAGTGGTAGCATAACACAGGTAACAGGAAAGGGCAGAAACCTGCAGCTCCTATGCAAAACAAGCTGCTGATCAGACAATATGCTGTAGATAGGTCTGCAGTATTAAGTGAAGTTAATTCAATAACAAAAAAAAAAAAATCCCATAACTCACAGCCCTCTTATTTTACTTGCTTGCTTTTATAAGCAATTTATTGCTACTACCTGAAATTATCATTTTCCTGGTCCCCTTCCTCCAAGATATTGTCAGAAATAAATGGCTTAGAGTAGGAAAATACTATGGTAAATCACCAACAAAATGAGATACTATCTGCTATAAAGCAATCATCATCATTGCTTTCATTTAAGAAATTCATTTTCATTTAAGAACAAAATCCAAATTATACCATATACAGTAATATCTTAAGTGTTGATAAATACAGTCCTTTAAATTGTTAAGAAAAGGAGAAATAAAAAAAAAAAAAGAAAAGAAAAAAAAGGGAAGGGAAGGGGAAGGAAGGAAAGAAAGGGGAAGGAGAAGGGAAGGAAATGGAGGTGAGCCTGAAAAATGAACTGAACAGCCAAAATCAGAAGCTTTTAAAAATTGATTGACCCATGAGAATTGTTTTATTTGTAATTTGGTCACTGAAGTAGAGCTTAAGGATATATAGTAATGCCATTGCACAACACATTTGGGAAAGGAAGCAAAACAGGTTTCATATTTCATTTCAGTTTCAAATAAAATTGACTATGAACCATTAGACGAGAAGTTTGATGATTTCATATTTCATCAGAACATAACTCATATATTTCCTCAAAAAGACACAGAAGCCTCATTTTCAAGAGATATACATACTGCCTGGAGACAGAACACACGAATCGCTATGAACACATTTGTCACCTGGATTCCCGATGAAGTATCAGCTGAAGAACTCCCAAACAACTTCCAAGTTTTGGAGAGAAACATACAATGGATACAACTTACATTTTTAGGGTGCCATATGCTGTTGCACCCAAAAAAATTATCCTGAAAATTTTCATCTCATTAAGTATCATGTCTATTGCCTTATGCTCAGCAAAATAATGATAAACAATCTCAAGGAAAATGGAATAGGGAATAAAAACAATAAAGATTCTCAGACAGACATTAATGTTCTGCATTTATTTGGATACACATGTAGAGCGTACAGTTTTGAAGTAGATGAAAAAGCAGCAGATATTTCTAGATTTTAATACAAGCTTTCATATGGTGTCATAAAATTTTACTCTAATGAAATCTATCTCAAATAATTTATTTTTTTCCTGGATATGAACAGCCTCAAAGCTGAACAGAGGTGTAGAGAACATAAATTTGGAATACAATCAGCTGCACAGTACTGCAGTTACATATGCATCAAGGCTTGATTCTATGATTTCCTGAATGCTTGCAACTCTTACTGTTGATAACAGAAGGACGTAGTGCTCAGCATTTTGCAAGATCAGGCTCAGGTGATTATTATACACTGACAAATTATCATTTGAATATCCTTGAACTTTTTCATGTATTATTTCTTCCTTAATGTCCCTGAAGTGAAACAAAAATATAGCAAGTGGAAATTCACATTGTGGAAAGTTGGGAGGTGCTAAGAAGGCAGACACAATGCTGCCAAGAAAAAAGAAGTGCATTTAATATTTAATAAGGTAATAGGATGCCTCTTTGTAAAGCTCTGGAGTAATTGCATTTTGCATGTGGTATTTAATCACATTTACTACTTAGTAAGTATAATTAATAAGTGCCATTTTTTGCTGCTTGATGCAAATAAATTTATGAGACTTACTGGATCTGTTAACAGATAGCAAGTTAAAATTGTTGCTTCAGAGACATGTAGTATTCTTACCCAGGAATGTTCTTTGTTTCTATGGCTGCCAGGGAATATTTAGTCTTCACTAAATTATACAACATAAACAGCAGTGAAAAACTAGTTACATGTGCCGCGGATACTAAGATTTCAATTTGTTTATAAATATTTAGAAGCCAAGATGATCAATACCTGTAATTTAGGTTCAAGCTGAATCAGCATCTGATAGGCTGAATGCCCTAAACACTTATCACTTGGGCCACCCATACAATTTAAGGTGCTTATTTTACAGTGATTTAGTGTGTGTTGTGAATGTGCCCAACAGCAATGGAAACAGAAATCTACTCTTTCATCAAAGAACAGAGAAAACTCAAGCACTACAAGAGAGCAATACCCTTAGTCTTCCACTGCAACAGATACACACAGTGACAATGTTTTATTTCCCCCTTCCAAATTCTTGGCTTAATTGGTTATCAGTTAGCAAAACTGATAGGTGCAGTGATTTTTGTGGCCAAATGACCTGACATCATACAAAATGGTTATCAAATAACTAACAGCTACAGGTTTACCATTATAAAAGACAACTTTCCTCAGTAATGAGCACACAAAATATACACAACTAAGGAAATACCTTTCTCTATGTTCTATCTATTGATTTGCTATAATGATCCTCATGCAACACAGACAGCATGAACAAAATAATGCTACAGAACTTGAGAGCTTCTAATCAAGTTATTAATCTCTATCTCAAATTCAAGTCCACTGAAAAATAAATATTAACTGAAGTATTAAAACACAGTCTAGGATAAGGCTTCTGTCCACCTAAAACTCCTTTTATAGCACAATATAACCAATGTGTACAGTGTAGCCTGTCTACAGTTTCCAAGACCTCCCACAATTCTTCTAAATAGAACATCAGGAAGGCTTTTCCTGAAAACAATGGATGTTTGAATTCAAGGTGTTTATATCTGATTACATGCTGTTACATTATTTAACATAAGTTAAATACCTGTGCTTGTATAATGATGCCAAGTTAGTTACAGTAAAATTCCAAAATGGATACAGGATACTAGGAAACTGGGAATTCAAATTCCATCAGCAGCATTCTAACACTCTGCAGGGATGGAAAACACCCTGCAAGCTTATAATAATTCCATTGCCACCTTCCAGGCAATCAGTTGTCACTTCTTCACTGGTAAGCTCTCAGAAATCTCCACATTGCACTGTTCTTGCACAGTGGCAGTGTAGGCATTATAGACCAAGAAAGAACAGAAAAAATGCAATTTAGTAGCTCACACACTATTGCAATCCAGTCTGTCATAACGTTGTATCATTTGAAAGACATATTTGAGAGACAAAAAGAAGTCTCATCTTTATCTATCCTTATTAAGTAAAGCTTCTGTTATTTCTCAGTGCTAATGAATAAGAGTAATTATTTCTCATTTTCCTCTTTAATCAGATGCATACAAAGAATCTTAGACTGTACAAGTAAAAGATGAAAAATTAGATTAAATCATATGTATTTCTACAATGCTTACAAAAAGAGCATTGAGTGAGTGCTCATCTGATGCATTATAAAAACTTTAGATTTAGAAACTACACATTTTGATAGCTGAACAAAGAATTAGTTTGTTATGAATCAAGGACCCTGAAAATGCATCAGCAGATTAGAATCCTGTAACCTGTACTAGATCTGAATATTTCTATGTTCCTTCTAAATAAAGATGTTCCTTCTAATAAATAAAGAGGTCTAATATTGCACCTTAGCTGGGTGCTGTGTTATCCCCAACATGATCAACACATCAGCTTTCATGCCAGAGTTTCCAGCTACTCCTCTGTTCATTAGGTTTTATTGTTTCACAGGTAACAATTTATTAAATGTGAATGGGGAAGATAAGGTATTAATAAACATACATTTATGAATGGAGAAGGGACTGGCTCTTTGTCCAATTTGTTAATAATTTGATCAGCAATTTATAGGATACCACAAATTCCCTATGTGGACAAATGTAAAGGTAGATGGAGAAAGTAAATGAGGCAACATTTTACTGTTTAAGGGTAAATTCAGCATGTTTTCTCAGCTCAGCAGAATGCAGAACAACACTTCTAGGAAAAAAGAATAGATCTAGGTTTAAAAGAAAAAAAACTTTATCAGAGCACCATTCTAGTTTTAGAGTTCAAACTTACAGAGATAAGAAAATGGAGAAATTACTTCAAGGGATGACTACAAACTGAAGAAAATAAAGAGATGGCTGCATCTCTGAAGATACTTATAAATGGGAGAGATATCGAATGATGGAAAATTTTTGAGGCTGACATGGACTAAGTACGATGCTGTCGATGAAAATGGAAGCTAGGCAAATATGATAAATAAAATTGTGGTCACAGTAGTTTCATATTAGTGTGATGACTGTTTCTTGCTCAGTGTTGTTAGAAATAATAATCATCATTGAAACATAAATTAATATCCTGTCTCTGTGGATTAAAAAAAAAAAAAGCAACTTCTGACTGATCAGTTTAGAAAGTTACTGTGGTCTCTTCTGGACTTGAAGTATCATTTGCAGATGGATGAAAACAGCACTACCTTGGTATCTTCCATTTCATAGATTGTTTGTAAGGTTATCTTCATGGTCATCAAAAGCTGGATGTGTAACTTTAAAAAGCTGAATAGAGAACACATTTTGTAGCAATCCTGACATGTTTTCCAGCAAATTCCAAAGCTTCTTATAAAACAAAATCAAAATACTAACAAGTGAATTCAAGATTAATTAATTTTCCAGAATTACATCATTTGTATATGTTGTCTTTAAGCAAAGAAGACAGTGTCAAAGCTCCATACAAATTTGTACTTTATCAGATGATCATCATTTAGTCCTATGCTAAATGCTCAAGTGATTAAAACACCTGGATAATCGGAGGGATTTCTAATGGAATAATTTAAATATTGTTCTTTTGTGTATCTGTATTTCCATATCGGTAGGCAATAAAGATATGTTCAAATTAATAAACTACCTCACAGATAAGATGGCATGCAGCATCTACAGTTCAGTTCTTGAAACTATTGTTATGAAGGCAGTCATAAACTTTGCAATAATAATGACATTTTTGACCTTCCCATGTCATATAAATTGATGTGCGCCTGACATGGGCAGACTTTGATGCTAAATTCAAAAGCTTTCAACTTTGTCACTGTTCCCATCTTGTAATTGGATGTGTCTCTAAAGGAGACTGAAATAGAATAGCAAAACCAGGAACCAGAGTGCAGGAATATATTAATATTACTTTTCAAAAATATACGTATTTCTAGCTCTTTTGAAATAGATACAATTGTGATTTCACAGTTAAATACTTCCTATAAAATGAGACTATATACTAAATGATTACAATGTATAATTATATATAATGAAGTGGTTGCATTGTCTGTAAGCTCATCCTCTATTGCTTGGCATTGTTGATTGTAAAAATGAGATCCAATTAATCAGAAATAGGTGTTCATATTTCTTTGCCTTTTTTCACATGTTGTGTTTTGTCTGTCATATAACATTTAATGATCAAGCAAAACAATTGTATTTAATCATTTGCAATGACAACTGAACAGCCTTTAACTGCAGAATTCAGTGAGCTGAATATAGTTTATTAAAAACTATTATCACGTATTACAGATGAGAAAACTGAGAGGTAAATAAAGTGACAAGCTTAGAAATATTAACAAACTGAAGGCACAAATGCTACATACATTGATATAGGTACACATAAATAACAATTATGTAAGTATGTATAATTTAAAACCAGGTACCTTAAGATAGGATGCTCCTTTGGAACATCACAGCAGTACCCCAACGCTCAGTATGTATGTCCATGACAGGTATTACCAGCAGAATGATCCAGCACACTCACATCAATAGCCTGTGTTTTTTATGGCTAAATATTGCACTATGACAAAGTGATGTATCAGTAACTGTGTATATTAAACAACAAGAAAAATAATTTCAATAAAGAAATTCCCAAATTATTTTATAATGGTGGATGGAGACAGAAAGAAGGACAAGAGAAAGGAGACGGAGAATGTGAGGGAAAGGAGAGGAAATGTTGCTATAATTAGGACTCTTATTTTACTTGTCTTTTTGGATTGAAAAAAAAAATCAGTTTGTGATGCAAAATAAATACTAAGGCTGAGAGTTAAAGATTCAATAAATGTGGTGTTAACAGATTCCTGTGTTAACTTTCCATATTAAAACATGTATAAGAGAAAACTCTGCCAGCTCATGTAATTAATATAATACAGATCCCAAAACTCTAGTTATGTTATTGTTGTACATCTAAGAAGATAAATAATAAATAAAGATAAATAAGTTCCTATTTTGAGAAACTTTGTACACTTTGTACACTTTGTAAAAAGCTGAGAAAGTGATTTAGTATTTCTCCCAGATCTAATTTCACACCACGTTAGTAGAGCTAAGAAACCTGTAGGGCTCTGATAACTTAAGATATTTCTTATAAGAACTGGGTCACCATCATGAAGAAATTCTAATTTAGGTATCTGTATCTTGCTTTCCTACATTCTCTGACAAGTAGTAGAAACTATATTGGAGCACTGCAAAACGTTCTCTTCATGTAAGCCACACATATCTAGAGGGATAATTTGTTATTTCTATCTATATAATAATCCCAGAAAGCAAAATTCCATGGTGTACATGGATAAAAAAAAAGGTAAATCAGTTCATCTTTAGGAAACACCATGTTAACTTATACTTTATCATACTAGCACCATACTATTCTCTAGTGATTCAAAACAGCCAAATTAATCTAAAAAGAGAATACTCTTGCCATTACTGAATAATCTCCAACCTTGCTAAATACCTGTCAAAATACTACAAAGATCTTTACATAGTGACAAATTACTTCTTTCCAGGTATTGATTTCACATACACACACACACCAAAAAAAACCAAAAAAACCAAAAAACACACCTCATGACATTAACCAACTCTGCGTTAATGAATCAGGTCAGAATATCTTCAGAGGGAGTTTCCAAACAAAAAACATTTAATTAAAAGCACCTCTACATTCCCTAACACATCTGAAGGCATTTATAAATTGCACATTTTTTCATAGTGGTAGTGATTAAAGATTTTTCATGGGAAAGAACCTGTATAAGATCAAAAATAGTCAAACTGCTTAGTTAAAAGGGGATAAAAGGCAGAGAAGCCATCTGACTTTTGGTGTCCTGCTTCCCTTGTTAAATCAAGTGGGTAAATTCCTTCAATTCAGTCGTGCAGAAAGAAGCCCAGAGAGTGATGAAGAATTCCTGCTTGTTCTGCCCTGAGCTGCCCTCTTCTGGCTGCATTTACAACCCAATCTGGAGTCTAAAGCTGAGGCGGTGTGAACACTTTCTGCTGTGTCCTTTCAATTTCCATCAAGTCCTGCTACCCATAGGCACTGTGGGATCATGAAATGCAAAAAAAAGTCATAAAAGTGAAGGTAATATCACTAGCAATGCCATGAAAGCCACTAAAAAGCCATTTTCTATTGACAGTTGATGTACACTAGTTACAGATAATGACCATTATAAGGGTGCTTGTGAGTAGTGCATGTATGCAGAATGGAGAAACTAAAACAATAATACCTCAGGGTGGTACATGGTGTACTGCTGATTCTTTATGGCAACTACAACATAGTAACCAAACAGTAACATTCATAATCTGCCAAAAAGACTGTGAGAAAGTTCTTCACTACTTCAAGACCGATTTGCAGTGGATTGCAAATGCATTTCACAGAACACATGTTAAGAATGCTTCTGCCTAGGGGCCGTTATCCTTTATTGTATTATGGAAATACCTAATGGCTTCAGTATACTAGGTACTACAGAAACACATTTTAAAAACGTTTCTTTTTCCTACAGGCCACAACAGCAACAGGCAAGGTAAAGGCCAGGTAGAGAAATGCATCCATTGTCTTCATTTGGCAGATGGGGAATGGGAGCCCACAAATTGAGTGATTTGCTTGAGGCAGCGTGTAGCAGGGCCAAGAATTTGACCTAGACAGCTTGAGTTCCAGACCAGTGCCTTCTCTCATTAAAATCTGCTTCTTTCTGCATTTTTTTCCCCACGATCTAGCAAGTAAAGGAACACTGCTTTGTATCAAGTTTAATAGGATCATAGTCTTAAAATGATATACAGGAGTTGGTAAATTTGAAAATCAGACGATAAATTTTAAGCTGTATTGATTTTAGTTTCTTTCTTCAGCTATTATGTTCTTCAAACCATCTCCTGTAATTTGATTCAAGCATTGGAAGTCCCTTGAGAGCACATGAAACAGTATTTCAGTTAAACCACTAATCTGATTTTTCATCAATCAAATATTAAAGACTTGGAGAGAAAATAAACATGAACTATGAGAAATGTTTCTGAAAGCAGTTCAAAAGATGCACATCTGTGCAGCACATCAAATAGACAAGGGATTCAGTCTTGCACCGTTAAGCTGACTGATTACATTTTGTGCATCATACATCCACATACTGTAGTGTGAGAAATGAAAGTGACTGTAAATATGGATAAAAGTACAATCCTAGATAGGATAGCTGCAGACAGTACTTGTATGAGAGATTTTCTTACCATTTGCTGCAAAGCAAAAATCACATGCATAAACATAATGCATGAATTTCAAGGACTTCGGAGAATTATTACTTTCCTAAATGCTAAGGTTATACAATGTAATGAATTACATATCTCTGAGTTTTGTTTGGTAAACTGAGTGAGATTAAATAAATAAATAAATAAAGAATTCTGCAAACCAAATTCTCAGTTGATAGAAATTTGTATTACTGGAAGAATGGGGGGGTAGGAAAGACTCCCAAAATAAAAATAAACCAGTTCAGTGATTTATTATTATACGAAAGAAATTGCTGAACAGTAATTAGGAGATTTATTAACACTTTAGGTTTTTTAAAGAATATTGTTTCTGCATGTCTTGGGAAATACGCAGTTCACTCTAAAGTCTTACTCCTGGGATAACTGCAAGATAATATTCTCATCTGAAAAAAGTAATGATGGAAGAATGTGTCTGCAAGAATAGAGAGGTTGCATCATACCTAGGCATCGATTGATTTTCATAAGCAAGATCTCAAAATTTGATCCTATTTACTGCAAGTTAATTATCCACACCACTCAATATACAGAAAGGCAAATCATTACCCATGAAAAATGAAGCAAAGCCATTTGAAAAGAATAAAATAAATGCTGTTTCTGCACAAATACTGCAATTCCATACTGGAAATAAGAAATATGTGAGGAAAAAAACCTGATAGGACTCCAATAGAATAAGGAAAAAGATAATAATTTTCTACCTTCTAATTTTATTACAGCAAAAAGAAGCCTTGTGTCAAGCAAAATATCAATTCCAAAACTGTAGCTTTGTCACTTTGACATTTTGTATAAAATCTTACAGTGAATTTTGCAGCTTGTTCATACAACAGACTAGGGCACTGGTGCAAGAGCCTGGATGAAGAGAAATACTGGCACAGTTATAGGTTTTAAGCAATATTTATCGAAACTTTTGGAAAATTTGCAGAAAATAATTATCTGTGAATAAAAGTACCTACTGCTTAGGCAGCTCAAGAACAGGAAAATAATTGCCATCAGAATATTACTCACTGATTTGCTTGGACTTTTTTCAGCTAACAGTGAATGCATGCAACCTTCCAGGCAAAAGGTGAGGAACTATCAGTCCTAGAATTGTAGGAAATTAACATATGTTCTTATCTCCTATCTTTGCTGTTATATTTTTGTCTTTTGTACGTGTACTTTAGCACTCAGAATGTAGGCAGACAAATCAGTTTCAATTCTAGGCTGCCTGTGTGGATGCAAGGAGACTCTACATGAGTATTGTTGGATAAATAACTGACGTATCCAGTCTTTCACCAATAAACATTCTTTGTTCATTTCTTGTAGGCTTATGGCTTGGGCTTACGGCTGAAGAGTATAAAGCAGAGCACCAGCTGGTTCTCAGCTAAACATCTGGGAGTCTGAGAGACTACACTGATATCAAGTAGACACCAATATCATCTCGTTGTGCAGAATCTAATCCTTTTTGTGTATCTAAAAAGCACAGTTTAACCAAACATAGGCCTGTGCTCATGGTGAAGGTCAAATATTTTAAATTATAGTGACTTCCATGCCTTTTTCTAGATAAATCCCAACCATCTATCTTAATATATTGCAAAATTTTCATTTTAATAATAAGAAAAACTATTTCCCATGAGAAAGGTTGAACATTTCTTCCCTCCATTACAAACTGTAAAGATTCATTCTAAAAGAGTCATGATTTAAGAACGTTCTAAGGAGAAATGAAACATCTGATGATAAGCAGCAGATAGAGCTGCAGCAGCAGCAGATAGTGTTGATTACTGGAATTTGAAAATAGAACAAGCAATGGCAAAGTTTTAGATTAAAGTAATTATAGTGAAATAATTACATGGGCTGAGTTAATTACATTACAAGGTACTTTGAACATCTGAGCATATATAAAAATATACATGCTGACTAGTACTTAAGTTGAAGTCTTCCTTAGGAACAATATGAAAAGCACATTACACTAACATTCTGAAAGTATCTCTGTGAAAATGTGTTCTGTTTTGTAATCTGGCCAGGCACAAAGTTATTTAATGCATGAGAAAAAAAGAACCCTTTATTCAATTGCACTAGTAAGGTCACAAGGAAATTTAAAATGCTATCTACTAAACAAGTTAAAACATATTATTGAAACTATCTAATCACATTTTGGACTAAAAAGGAAATTTTTGCTGAGATTCTGGGAAAAAAAGAAAAAAAAAAGAGTTTAAACCTTAGGAAAAAGCAGCAGGCAACTCAAAAAGCATACAAAGATGTTGCTAGGATGTGCAGAGAGAAAATACGAAAGGCAAAAGCCCAGCTAGAACTTAATCTGGCCACCATTAAAAGATAACAAAAAGAGATTTTTACAAATACATTAACAAAAGGAGAGCGAAGGAGAATCTCCATTCTTTATTGGATGAGGCACGGAGTGGTAATGCTTTGAAACAGGTCGCTCAAGGAGGTGGTAGAGTCACCATCCCTGCGGGTATTCAAGTAACCTACAGATGTGGCACTGAGGGACATGGTTAGTGGCAGGTTGATGGTTGGACAAGATGATCTTAGAGGTCTTTTCCAGCCTTAATGATCCTATGATTAAAGAATTATTACTTCAATTAATGGAAAAAATATTAGTCTTTTTCCATGTTACCAATTCTGACAATGCTTAAGATTTATAATAATTATTCTAGAAAGACAAAACTATTAGCACAAATACTCTTGTGGGATACTGAATTCAAGTATTACAGTCTTATTAAGACTTTTAATTTTTTGCTTATTTAACTAATAACTCAGGCCTAAAAAAAGTGCACTTTGAAGTTACTGCTTAAATCTCAATGACTTTTGAGATGTCACTTCTTACAACAGTGTGTAAAAAACATTTATTCTCGTTCTGGTAAGTGTAATATCATCGCATTATCAGATGCAAATGAATCCTCTCCATCAATGGGACGTCACAGCTGTTCCTCTCTTTTCCTACAGTTGTTCCTCTCTTTCATGTTTTCATGGGAAGTCCTTCCACATCTTCTCTGTTCAAAGATTAACAGCTTTGATTCAATAAAATATCTGTATGTTGAAAGCAGCCTTGATTCCACGATCTAACAAATACTTAATTGCATGGAAAACAGTCCAGCAGATGCATTTTCCTAATTGCAACCCTAGGTAAAGTAAAATGGAGGGTGAACAAGTGACTCTTCAACACATATTAATACACTGAATGCTTTGAAAATGGGTTAATTTATGGATGTCTTAAATGCCTAGAAAATCTATAGAGATGGCAATCAAGCAGGAAAACACTTTTTGGCTTTGTACCTAATGAGTTCTGAGCATGGAAAAAATTTAAAACGTAATTAGCACGCAGTTAACTTTGTGCCAACAGCCTGAAGTCGGCATAGAAAAAAAATTCTCCTCTTAAGAAATTGGTAAATGGAGAGAGATGAATTTAATGCTGCAGAGCATTAGAAAACTTATACGAAAGAAGAAAGCAAAGTTCAAAGAAGAATCATTTGTATGATCTCCTGCAGTGTATATTATTAAAAGCTATTCATATACAGTGCATAGGACAGCTATTGAATTCTCTCACTTAATTTGCACTCAAATTACCACATATTATTGAGCTCTTCATAACTACTGTAGTTTCCATGGAAATAGTAGGATGCATTATTTTTGGAGCAACCTACATATTTAAAAATATTAGAGGTTAAAATCTACTTTGTTCTCTCTTTTTGATCAACTTTACTTAGAAAGAACATTTGTGCAGTAACTTCTTCAATACTGGCTTGTTAATTCACTGGAATTTCAGAACATTTTGAAGGGTTTTTAAAAAAACATTTAAATAGCAAAACTACTAAAATCTTTGTATAACAGTTCTAATTTCTGAGTTAAGCAAAAAAAAAAAAGGTTGGAAACAAATACTGACACCATTGCATCTGCTGATGTCAGCAGTTCTGTTAAATTTAATAGCCATAAAATATGCAAACACCAGAATTTTCACATGTACAAGCTATCTATTATCAATTTTAACCAATCTTGACCTTTATTCACACATTCAATGGATATTTTAAATAAATAAACTTTCAAGTCCCAAAACTCCAATAAAATTAATTGATTTCAGATAAGGTGTTGAAAACAAACTCCTTAGCCACTGAAAGGCAGGTAAGTCAGTAAACGCCGGTGCCCTTCAAAAGTCGTTGCTAGAGTTAGCTTGTACTAAAACACAGTACCAGGATTACCACACCTTTCTAATACTAGACATGCTTCAGAAGTTGCCAAAGCCACATCAAATGCAGAAACGGTTAAGAAATCCAACAAAAGGGTTTTTTAGATTTGCAATATGGCCAGCTGGAAAAAGTTCGGAAATAAACTTTCGAATTCAACATTTTTACTTCCTTGAGGCACTGACCTGATGGAAGCCAGAACACTCAAGCACTAATGATAACAATGTAATCACCTTTTTAAAAAATTGGAAGATTAAGATCATTACCAGTGCTCTCAGTGATATGAAACAGAGCAGGATAAAATTTTCATGGTCATTTCAGAAGGATCCGAACTGCTTTGCAATAATCCTCTCCCAAACCCTGGCATAAGACTGGGGAATGAGAAAGAGGTGCAAGCACCAGGCAGCTGCAAGCAGCAGCACTATTGCATGGAAGGGCATCACTGTGCAAATTGTCAGGTTCTGAGGAGCCCAAAGCAGCTGGAATTAAAAGGCTGTGAGTATAGATGGATACCCAGCAATGCTGTCAACTCCCAACTTTTAGCTGCTCCCCCCAGGCTCACAGCCCTAAATTTTGTGTGGAATTTAAAGTATCTCTGCTTAACTGAAAAAGACTATTTCTCCTATGAACGGGAAATCTCTTATTAGTATATTTTGCATCATTTCAAAGAAGTCAGCATTGTCAAGGCTCAGTTAATATTTACAGTTCTCTTAAAGTGATTCCTACTTGCACTAAATGAATTGCGAAGAGTATTTTCTCCTTGTTGTGTCCAAAAAACATCAGATTATTTTAGTATTTGAGCCGAAGTAGCATTTTATTCACCAAATTATGGTAATTAAACTCTTTTCTTACTTCCGTGAAATTTCAATGTGGTCCTTTCTCATTGTAAAGTATGTATTTAATATCCACCTCTTGAGTCTTCAAAAGAATCAGGCCATGCAGTGACAGCAGTTGAGGCATAGATTGACATTACCTCTAATCTCTTTCTAAAAAAATCCAGCTCCTTTACACAGAAGGCTAAACTTGCTATGTCTAAAAAGATAAAACTGGGTCCAATCCAGGTAAGTACAATGTGCTGTGAATGACTGGTTTTCAAATGGCAAGAGTACTTTCCTAAGATGAAAAGTAAGGCACATAAAAGATTTTTTATTCACTTAACCTAGTCCCATATATCTATTTTTAAGTAAACTTGTCAGAAAGCAATGATTTGACTCATAAAAAATTGGTAATTGCTTTCTTACTTGCATTAAGTCTTCAGTCAGACTGAAAACATATAATATAATATGGCAAGGAAGAGATATTTCTCTGTTTGCCACATTTTCCAAAGTCATGTACGCTTCTATGCAGCACTGTTCATCTCAATCTTAAAATAAAACTCACAGATTCTTCTGTTGCTCTTGATAGGATGATCCTGACTTTTTTGAAATTCATCTTATAAAATAGTTTAAAATTTCAAAATTTATTCTCAATCCTTTTGATTTTATTTTTTTTATTATTTATAGAGAGAAATCTCACTGGAGACTTTAGGACCTTGTGACACATTTTGAAAAGTACAATTTTATTTTAGAACACACTGCTACTCCCTGTAGGAATCTTGAAAAATGATGTCAGCAAAAAAAAAAAAAAAAAGTCATTATACTTGAAGATTTCTACAGGGAAAAGCAAAGCATTCCAAAAATGCCTTCCACACAGCCTAGAGATATTTTCTTTCTACTGTTTGGGTAAACAGTTAAGAACAGAAAGAAAAACTTTTCTAAAAATGAAAACAATAAAGGGGAGTTAAGTGCCAAAATACTGTTGAAATGGAGTCAACCATATCTAAGTTGTCCCATTAACTGTTGTTGAATTGTGTTCAGTTTAAGTCTAACTGTGCAAGCCCTCAAGGGAGAAGAAGCCACACGAATCCTGAAGAGCTCTATGAATAAAGAATTTCAAGGGGAGGACCTACCATCAATATTTAATTCATTTTGTTGAAGGTTGAATTATAATTTGAATTACAGAGCAATATGACTGGATTTTTCCATCTAACATCATGTTGCACAGTTGTCTTTGCTACTTACATGGTACCTAAACTTTGCTAATTTATAAAAAGAGAGATCTTAAAGAGAAGAACAATAAACCAAGGAAGCCAGGTAATTGGCAACTTGATTTAAATACCCCTTTACGAGTAGACTATGTGATGTCAAACCCATTCTCTTCCTACTTAGTTTTTCCTTTCCTGTTAAAAGAAGTTACATGTACAACCCAAATAAACTGCTGGATAAATGCTTTAAAGACTAAGTCACACTAATATCCATGTAAGAAAGTCCTTAAGATCAAGAAGCAGCACAAAAAACAGGAAGCTAGACAGACTTTTTTTTTCTTCTCCACCTTTCAATTTTTTATTTTTTGTTTCTGTTGTCCCTTTCAATATAGCTCTGTTAAGGCCTGATGCACTTTGTCTCAATATCAAATATATTTAGATGATTTCCTGAAAGGGAAAGCGGAGAAATGAAACAGATCCCTTGTATTGAAAGTTTTAAATATCAGATATGCTTTAAACGAGAATGTAAAGCACTCATTTCAGCATTCTTTAGGTATGTACATCAAGAGATAAAAGATATTAGGAAATAATCACATAAAACAAGAAATCATTCTTCTGTAAAAACAGTTTAAATAAGTACTTCTACTATTACTAGTTATCATAATCCTTTTCTAGCTGAACTGCAAACTAATCAAAATATCCAAACCTACTACCATCCATATTAAATTAATTGCTGGATGACTAGCAAAAAAAAATCCATTTTAATAAGACATTAAAAAAAAGAAAAAGACTATTGCCTCACAAATTGTGTTCCCACCTGAAAAGCTAAAGTTGGCTGCAAGATGGAAAAAGCAATATAAAAAGAATTACTTCAAGAGCTCTTTTCTAAATCACTGTCAGTTCACTACCGTGAGAGCTTTATAACAGCACTGAAATGTTTTTAGTTCCATAAGGTGACATCCACATGCGACACTTAGAACTAGCTTTAATTAAGGTCTAATATATCCCCAGATTGCCCCTCGTTAGTATTAACAAAGTCATTTGCTTTAATGAATACAGAAACCATGATCCTGAACAGGCTCTACATTAATTTGGTAAAAAGTAACAAACTAATGTAACCAGGCTATTCTCTTTTTCTCAGTCTAAATAAAGAGTTTCTATCCTTAATCCTGATGATAGTGTCTTAGAGCTTGAGGGAGAAGAGCAAGAGTGCAGGCTCTTTTTTAGACAAAATACCTTTAATTCCTGAATATTTTTGAGCATAAATTCAGTCAGATTTTGTAACTTATCAAGAGAAATTAATGGATACTTACAATGGTCAATTTAGTTAACCTTTTTCAGTAGGATTTTTTTTTAAAAAAAAAAGTAGTATAAGTAAGTAGCATTTACTAAGAAGATTACCCCACAAGTAATTGCAATAGTTTCTGAATCTCCTTTTTGTTGTTTTAACTCTTATGACAGGCATTTATTTGAAACAGAACTATAGCTATGTTTTATTATATGAAATTTTTAGTTCTCATTTTTGAACATTTAGCATTTTGTTGTTACTTGTGTTTTGAAAAACTTTGGAAAAGAAGTTTCAAAGTGAGCACATAGCTAGTAAATAAACTGCAGCAACTGAATATATATCTGCTCTCTACTAAAATTACTGGTATGGCATTGACAAGTACTAACACAGCATTTTTTTCGGTTTTGAACACCTGTGTCCCATTGAAGTCTTCAGTGGAGGCCCTGAAAGTTTGAAAATATAGCCAAAAGGAGTCTTGCCTTCAAACCCACTTGAGAGCTCATGCACCCAGTGTACCACCTCAGTATTATAATCTGCTTTTAAAACTCTCATGAGTTTGCAAAATCTAATGACCAATTTTCTTACATGTGATTTTGACACAAAATGTAATCTGATAATCAAAATGTGAAATTTAAAATGTTTGGAAAAGTGTCAGATTTTCTCATTATTACTTAGATTTTTCTAATTATTAGATGTAACAAAAGCTTGCAGACAAGTTTACATTGATATTTTACTATTTTCTTACAAGAAAAGAGATTTCAGAAAAAATACAAATATTTCAGCTGTTCCCTTAAACATTTTTAAAGTGCTTCTCATTAACACTGTAGCTCTCCGTAAGACAACTTTAAAACTAATGGTTTACTTTTTATCAATATTAAAAAAGAAAGAGTAAACTCATAATAGCAGGATCGGTATCCAACCTAGCATAAAATGAGGCTCTAGACAGAAATTTAGTTCAGGTGAAAATTTCCCATTTTCAAATAAAGGTAAGAGAAAAATTTAATGGTACAGTTCTAAAGAAAAGGCTCTGGCTTATATACTGATACAACCATTTAATATTATTCTTTAAAATAGGCTAATATTTACTTGAGTTCAGCTCCCTGTGTTCAACTAACAACAGCAAAATTCTTCACTTGACCGAAGGCATTTTCTCTATACACGTTAATATGCAATTCTTATAGCATCTGTTCTGACTGCATTTCTTAAATGGGTCATTATACAATATCTACATGGTACTGCCATGGGCTACAACACAGGAAACTTCCAACATAATTTAATCAATCAAAGTGAAAACATGAGCAAGCTCCAGCCCCACTAATCTGGTTTACATCTTCACTGGGAAATGAGAACAGCTTTGTACACATCCCAGACTTAGGCTTTGAAAACTTCTGTAAAAGCCAGTATGAACAGACTTAGACAGGTTATCCAGCTGACCTATTCACTTCATTTAGAAACACCATGCGTATACAACAAAATCAAATACCATACATGCAGACAGTAAAGAAATGAAGCTAATAAAGTTTTCTTGCATTCAGCTAATTGAGAAGTAAATTACTTAACACTGAATGCATAAAACCATTCTTTTCTAATCCTTAGTCTATTAGTTACACAGTGCATCAAACTGCAGAACCACTCTTTCGATTTCATAGGTAACTACTGCTTTCCTTGCCATTTGCTTAAATATATTAATTCCAATTTTCAGTTCTCCTCAGCGAGGATTATTCCTGGTATGATTTTTAAATACAAAAGTTTGTATAGAAATCTAAAAAGATGAAAAATGTCATATTTTGGTGGCCACAAAAACAAAAGCATCCCTACAAATTCAATTACAATTAATGCACCTATAGCATATAATGGCAGTTCTTAAAGTCATCTGTTTCAAACACAGTATCACTGAATGGCTGAGGTTGGAAAGGTCCTTACCTGGTCCCACCCCAACCCCAGAAGGGACAGCAGAGCAGGGTGCCTGGGCCCACTTCCAGATGGCTTCTGAAGATCTCCAAGGTGGAGATTTCACAGTACCCCGGCAGCCTGTGCCAGTGCTCCATCACCAACACAGCACTACCTTATGTACAGAAGGGATCTCCTGCGCTCCAGTTTGAGTCCATTCCCTCTGGTCCTGGCACTGGGCACTACTGAAAAGAGCCTGGCTACGTGCCCTCTGCATCCTCTCTTCAGATGTTTCTACTTATTGATGTTTTCCCTAAGCCTCCTCTTTGCTCAGATGAACAGTCCCAGCTCTCTCAGCCTCTCCTCATAGGAGACATGCTCCATTCCCTCTATCTTCTGCATGGCTCTTTGCACAACTTTCTCCATTATGTCCATGTCTCCCTGGGCAGCCCAGAAAGGGCACAGTATTCCAAGTGTGGTCTCCTCAGTGCTAAGTAGAAATTTTCAGTCACTTTCAGCTCTCAAAAAATTGCCCTTAATTCCTTCTTGGCTTCCAACACAGTATAGCTCTGCTTTCACAGAACTCTGGGAAAAAGAAATCCGTATGGCGTTTAAGCAAAGTGAACATGAAGGACAAGGAATGAAGTCTTCATCTTCAAGATTTTAAAATGTTTTTCATAGTAGGCTGAGATGTTACTTACAAGAGCTAAGAATAAATCTGTTAGCTACGTCATTCCTGAGATAATTGGATTTGGAAGCAATTTAACAATGTTTAAAAGAAGCATAATCACTCTGAGCAATACATATGAATCCTTAGGACAGGAAGGCATTGCAAGGTGTAGTTTCTGAGCTTAAAAATATGACGAAGACCAAATGAAGTTCCTTTGGCTTTGTGGCCATTTCTAAAGTGAGCAAGAGAAGTCTTCGATCATATAGTCATGGTGTGCAAGGAAAATTCTACTCAATCACTACAAACTACAAATGTACTTATAACCAGTCAGGGAGCAGCACAGCTTGTGCACTGTAGTTTAAAATTTCAGATTTTATTGCAATCACAAGCAGACACTGCCTGGAATTGCGGATGCTCCAACCCTGGAAATGTTCAAGGTAAGGTTCCATGGGGCTTTGAGGCAGCCTGATCTAGTGACTGATTGGAACATGTCCTTGTCTATGCCAGAACTGTTTGAACTAGATGATCATTAAGGTCCCTTCCAACTCAAAACATTCTATGACTTTATAATGCAATTATTGTCTTATTTTTTCTCTGTTTTTGTATTGATTTTATATAATTTTCTGTTAATAATTAATTGCAGTCTGAAACACAGAAGTTACAAGTTACCAGTGCACGTCTATATAATGTTGCAGAATGCAGCCTGCTATACTACCAATCTAATACACATACCAAGTCCAAAACTAAAATTCTAGCACACAGTATACTACTTTTAAAGCCTGCAATGCTTATTTTTGACACAGCTGTTTTCCTGTTCAATAATGCATTTTGCTAATGGAAATTCTGTACAAACTTCTGCACATTACCATTCTATAGGCACAACGACATGAGTAGCCCGAATACACGTAATGACTATTATGTCAATCAGTGCAAGTGATTGTAGTTATCAAGTACTGAGGACTGTTTCTCCTCAGTGATGCCGTTGCTTGGTGATAGCGATTAAATTTTGAAACACCTCTAACAAGGGATTTGGCTTTAATAACCTACAATCTGCAATTCTGGTGAAATTAATATCGACTCCGAATATTTTACTGTATTTTAGTAAACCCTAATATATATAGGCGCAAAGCATGTCTGCATAAATTCCCTGAACTAGAAAGAATGACATTTGAATTCTGCAAAGTAGATGAAACTAATTCAACAAACACCCAATTTCTGGTCCTCTGGAGAACTGGAAGTCTCCCACAGTGCTGTCTGGCGTGTGAATGTTAACATTTTCATTCAGATCAGGAGCATGCTTTTAGAAATCGTCACCTAACAGCCCCTAGATACCACATTCTGGTTTAAATTATGAATGGATGGACAGTGCACAAATTGGATACTTTGAGATGGAGCTAAGTAAGAAGATGTGCACCAGAAGATCAGTTACTGAATTCTAACTATTATCGGGTATTCAGTTAATCAAACTTGCCAGCGTGATGCCCATCTACAAGAAACATACGAAGAAAGATCCAGGGAACTACAGGCCCATCATCTTGACCTCGGTGCTAGGAAAGGCTATAGAGCAGATCATCTTGAGGGAGATCACATAGCATGTGTGGGACAATCATAGGATCAGGCCCATCCAGCATGGGCTCATGAAAATCGGGTCCTGCTTGACTAACCTGATCTCCTTCTGCACTCAGGTGACCCATATAGTGGATGAGGAAAAGGCTGTTTTGTAGTCTGCTTAGACTTTAGCAAAGTCTTTGACATTGTCTCCTGCGGTATTCTCCAGGAGAAGCTTGCAGCTCATGAACTGACAGATACATTCTTTGTTGGTTAAAAACTGACTGGATGGCTGGACCCAGTGAGTAGTAGCGAATGGAGTTAAACCCAGCTGGTGACCAGACACAAGTGGTGCTCCCTAGAGGTCGATATTGGGGCCAACTCTGTTTAAGGTTTTTATTGATGATCTGGATGAGGTGATTGAGAGCACCTTCAGTAAGTTTGTAGGCAATACCAAGCTGGTAGGAAGTACTGATCTGCCTGGTGGTAGAAAGGCCTTACAGAAACATCTGGACAGGCTGGATTTCTGGGCTGAGGTCAACTGTATGAGCTTCAACAAGATCAAGTGTCGAGTCCTGCACTTTTGTCACAGCATCCCTGTGCAACACCACAGACTTGGGACAGAGTGGCTGGAAAGCTGAATCTTATTTTAAGATGGTGAGAATTTTAATTAAAAAGTATTGTTCATCAGGGGATAGGTTCACAATGTGGATCTCCTTACAGGACTATCAAAGGGTAAATGATTGCTGGCTTAATAGCTCAATAAAAAAAAACTAATGACTAGCCTGATAAAAAGTTATATAGGTATAGGCACAACAAATAGATTTAATTGCATGCTTTATTTCTAGGTAAGGTCAAGTGTCCAACACAGTTGTTCTGAAGGAAAAAGGCAATCCTAGACAGATTTATAGCACGTACAAATTAAATTCACAGGGAGAATGGATACTGCGAAGGCAAAGCCACACAATTTAAAAAACACATTAGTTATAATAAATGTTAACACCATGAAGTTGCCAAAGTATACAC
Source organism: Chrysolophus pictus (assembly GCA_037305975.1). NCBI lineage: Eukaryota > Metazoa > Chordata > Aves > Galliformes > Phasianidae > Chrysolophus > Chrysolophus pictus. The sequence continues at coordinate 16,714,224 of CM074579.1, forward strand.
AGAAGAAGAATTTGTTACGTGTGTAAAAATCAGTGTTTTCTAAGCAAGCTGAACACAAGAAATGTTGAATGGTATAAAGTCAGAGAGTCAGCTTAGTGCCTCTGGAGAACTGCCTGATAAAAGGCTCCGCCTGGGCTAGTTAACACAGCTTTATCACATCTCACCACTAAATTCAAACACACAGTTTAATTTATTAACATCCACAGATGAGCTATCACAGAACTTTCCTGAAGAGAGTTCTAAAGTGCCATACCCCTAAACTATCAAGTGATAAAAATGAAATTGGAAAAGATAGATAATAAATCCTTTGTGGCCATTTGCATTGTAATGTAATGCAAGATGGTGATTTTAATCCGGCACTGGACAGAAGTGAATGTCTTTCGGTGTATTTACACCAAAAATTAAAACTAGGAAGGATTAAAATGGCATAAAATACGACATCCTTCATAATTAAAGCCTTATATACATCAGCCTTGAAAAATGAGAGCAAAATGAGCACACACTATTTTATCATTATAACAACATTTGGCAAAAACACTCAAAAAGCAGAGGCACATTTTCAAGTGTGAGCACTGATAAAAAATCTGAATAACAAGTGTTTGAAACTTCAAAAGCTTCACTATTGCCTACGACACTGACTTTTCATGTTAAAAAAAATGTTTAAAGCAACTGTCTTCAGTTTTTATTTATGAAAGAGAGAAAGATGTTCATGTTATGTATCACATGTTCAAGAGCTGAAATATCCTTAGAAAACAAGCAGTTCATAAAAAGTTCACTCACAAAGTTTTCCTCTCATTTCCGTAACTCCTTTCTGAAGGTCTAAACCCCATAGCTAGAAAGCTATGCAAGTTGAAGCTGTCTTTATCTCCATTTATTTGGAATTCATATCGCAAAAGAGACAAGTTCTGGAGGCCCATATAGATCCATGCAGTATTCCATCAAACTTCCCACAGAAAAAGGAAGAGTCAATGGTTGTTATTTCTTGTAAGACAGCAGCTCTTACCATCCCAAATTCCTGAGAGCTATGAAAGATTTGCTGCACTGCAAGGATGCTTACTCCACGGTGATTACTCATCAAAAAGGTGCTGGGAGATTACGTTCTCACCTCTGTTGAGGATGTAACTCCCACCATCAACAGGGGGAAGCTGTAAATCTCCTATGTGCAAGGCATAACTTTTGGAGCTAAGATTAAAATTGCACCAAACCTTTTTTCCTTTATCCCCACCCCCATTTCAAGCGTTGTGGTCAGTAAACAACTTTGAATTTATTAAACAAAAAAAAAAAAAAAAAAAAAAACCTCTCAAAGATTCATTTGTAATATAAAAGACATAAGGTAGAGTTACACATAAATAACTTATCCTATAGAAACAGAAAGAAAAACTATTTAGGTAACACATGTCCATGTGGGAGATCTGACACTACTGAATATATGGGGTACAGTTGTAAAAGGGGCAGTCATTCTTACCTGAAAGTATAAATAACACAACAGTCTAATTTTCATGCCATAATGTTTTTGCTCTATTCAGCTGTAAAACCTGGGGTATGTATTTCATCAGTTATGTGTTCTAGGACTTAAAAGTACGATTTACTTTAGAACTTAGAAAAACTTTGTACCGGCAAACACAAATTCTGAGGTAAATTATTTATCAATGTTGTGAATCACTTAGTAATAGTGGATTTTAAGTACATATAAGACAAAAAGCTGCCTGGACTATCATAAATATTTGATCCTCTCCTTGGCCATCAGGATAGATAATAAGAGTTCTCAACTTCTCTCCTGAACTATTCTGTAATTCTACATCTTTATTGCTTTTATCTGAAAATTACAAATGCGTGTAATAAAAATGCTGAGCTGCATTTTGCATTTCTGCCCTGAGTAGACAACTGTATGTACTCAGCATCCACAGAAGAACATATACCTAGAAACTTGACTGAGTGTACATCTTTTTATTTTATTGTAAGACAGAAAATCCTCAGGTTTGGTGGTGTTTGTGTACTTTTACAGTTCTTAAAATATGTGTTTCTCAAATAACGATATCCAGATACATGAGCATTCCTTGAAGTTTTGTTTCCCAGAAAGCAAATAATTAGCTGACTTTTAAAAAGAGTAAGTTATAATTATGTTGGTCTCCACTGGAAATATTCTCCAAAATCCTGAGCAGGGAAACAGCCTCTATTTTGATGTGTCATTTTCTCTCATATATTTTCATTAGTATTAAATGCTTCCATTAGGGTTAGCACTACAAGGTCTACTGTCAGCATAGCTCCTATAAAGCCAGTCTATCTTCTTTGGTTTCATAAATTTAATAAATTATAGACTATACAGGAAGAGATAAAAGCTTTCTTTCTTTCCTTCTCTGTAAGAGATTTCAGAATCTAAAGGACTAAAAGTCGACTGTTCAAATATTTTTGACAATGCATATTCCTTAAGTACAACAGGATAATTCTCAGTTGTAAACACTACACTGTATTGCAATGGTCTGATTCTAATCAAACTTCTAATTGACCTTCTAATCAAACTGAAACAGGCACTAAGGCATCAAGAAATTTACATTAATTGCTTCAGTTCAATATATATTTAATCAGTATGCCCTCTCTTTCAAAATGAAGTGTTGTTTTAGCATTATTCCAACAAGTAGATAAACTGACACTGATTTCTTAACTATATGCCTACTACTGAATTCAGACTTCTTCTAAAGCTACATCTGCAAAATGGATAACCCACCATCCATATGAGCAGCATTGTAAGTTACCATTTGCCAAATAACAGTTTAATAATGTCATCAGCTTCTTGTTGTTGTTTTCAGTGAGGAATTAGTCTCTCAACTGACAGCTGTTTATTCATGTATTCTTTGTGATGCAGCATATTGGAAAACACACCATTAGTGTTATGGGTTCTTGAAAGGAAAATAGACAAAAAAGCCTACTTTCTTCTTTAATTGAAAAAGCCTTAATAGACTGTCAATCTAGCAATTTAATATATTGTTAGAAATTTACTGACACCTTTCAGATAGTTTGACATTCCATTGTGACCATGCCAAAATGCTTTTGATTGTATTTTTAAATATTATCTTTGGAAAGAAAAAAAATCTCAAGAAGTCTGTTATAACTCAAACTGTTTTATTCTATTTTAGGATCAGAAAATTAGTTGAGTAGAAAAAAAAAAAGGTGCAAATGAAGCAAATATTTTTGCAAGTCTACATAATACCTAAATGGTGTAGGACCTTGCAAGCTAATTAAACAAGGTATTCTATTACACTGCAGCCCCACTATCTTACATATTAACAAACATTTAAAGTGCTAGGAGGGAGAATGTGATAGCCAGTGTGCCACGTAAAGAACTCTGTCACCTACACCCTTATTTAGATGTGTTCCTTCCTTCCTTTAACCTCATCATATTTTTCCTGCTGGCTACTGGAACTCAGCTTTATAAAACTTGCATAGTGTCCCACCAGTTCACTGGAAGCATCAGATATTCTCCTTTTCTGTGACAATCAACCAATTTTGAAAAAAATTAACTGTGTAACATCTAGACATCATCAGAACAAGGAATAAGATCATATCAAGAATGAGAGACAGGGCTCTTTTGGGCGAGGGGTTCATATGGCCCTTCCAAGTGGCAACCAAATAGAGCCAAAACAGGGCTATTGCTTGAACAACTCAGAGGCTCAGACTTTTCCTGCAAAGAGGGCATTCACCACCATGCAAGCCCTTTACTAAAACCATCTTGCTGTTTGGCCTCTTCTCTCCCTAATGCCCTGACAGGGACACAAGTGTGGAAACCTACAGGAACGGACTGAAAGCAATGGCTTTAAAATAAACAAAGCTAATGGAGAACTTCATAATATATGTTTCAGTTACCAGCAGGTGGATGCTGCCAGCACACAATACTACAGAGGAACATATGGATTTATTTTTCTTTATTTCCTACAGTATTACTACATGTGATACTTTTTATAATGTTGCATCTCAGAATGCAACCAAATAACCTCAGATGCACATAAGTCAACATGGAAAAGGAAAAAGAGAAAGAATAGAAAGAGTGAATCATTAAAGATGTAGAGTTCACATACTGAGCGTTGGAATATAAGTCAATAGTCAGGATGATAAATGACATCTGGGTATCATTTCGTTAAAAATAGGCATGCTGTCAAAACTCAAGACCTATGGTGATCTGAGGAAACACCTACCATACTGCAACCAGCATTCAATAAAGTAAAACACAATTCTATCACTGGATCTACTTGAAATACATCATTTCTATTGCTTCAGAAAAGCATTCATTAGAGATTTTTCCCCTATGCATGGTAGATGAACACAGTTTATTTATTTCCAGGTAAAGATAATAGAACAGCAGATCCCACAGTCAGCTTGCTCAGATACCACCAAAGCCACATGCATGAGAAGGCATTTCTTGACATTTTTTCCTCACATTTCTTCTACCTGTTTGTGTGAGGACTCAAGATGCACAGTTCAGCTTGTCGTTACCCCAGCACCCATCTGTCCTGCACACAAACGCTTGTCCTGCATCCTTCCCAGTGCTGGTGCAAATAGTATGTGTGCAGGGGACACTTTCTGCTGAAAAAGTCTGGCATGCTCTAAAACAGCTTCAAGAAAGTCATACCTTCATAGGATAATCTTTGAGACCACTAGCAGTAACATTCACATAAAAGCATTAAAACAGTACTCGTTCTTTTAAAAGATATAAAGTAAAAAATAATAATAATAATAATAATCTTGTTTAGTTGCAGTGACACCTGTATCTGACAGATACTATACATGGTGAAACTTGAAACTGTCAGAAGATCATCATTTCAAATTGCATGAGACAAGATATTAAAAATAAATGAAAAAAATAAAAAAGCCAGCAACTGTACTTGTCCTCCACTATGATTTACTGCATGCATATAGGACGTTGTCCACTTAGTGTAATTGTTTTTGTTGCGCTGTGTCTATCTTGTGTTTGGCACAATGTTGTCTTTCAACATGTTTTTATTAAAATTTGTAACAGCATTACAACATATGTTCTAAGTCAAATAGATTTCATAAATTTTTCTGGGGTTTGTCAGCACTGATCAAACCAAACTGTATTCACAAATGCATGTGAGATGGAGTAGAGTATAATTTCTTTCTTATAAAATGTTATTTTGAATTAAAATTTGAAACAAAAATTATAGAGGCAGTATAAGCAAAGAACAGGACATATTGTAGTATGGCAACTCTTAAGTAATTAAAAACCATGCTTTGGAGTGCAACCAACAAAATGAAAAAGATAATATTACTGCATTTGATACACAAACAGAGATATTTGTTAATATTGCAGCTCCACGTATGCAGTGACTCAGTGATATCATCTGAATCATTGTTTCAGCTCTATTTCATAAAACTGTTCAAGGATTTGGAAATCAATTGGTACAGATTACTAGCCATATTTCTGTGAGAGCATACAAGAAACAGGCTGAGGATCTAACTCAAGAAGTCCTCTACTAGAGCAGTATAAGCACCACTACCTTCATTGTTTTTTTTCCCTACTGTACCCTTGTATAGCAGGGGAAATAGCTAGAGTACAACACACTGTATATGCCCAGACAGCAAGTACACTTCTGGCAGCAGCAACAGCCAGGCAGTACAAATTAGGGAACCCCTAAGGTACTATTTCATATAGATATTAAGAGACTGGAGATACATTCTGATCTTTTTACTGTTAACTGTGTAGATGAGCAATTCAGTAAGAGGTTTGGGTCATTTGACTTTATATCAAGATATACCAGAGATATAAAGCCTTTAATTACTGCTAAGTATTTCCAGTACAGCTGTTTCCTTTCTTTCCATGCAATCACAAAATCTCAAACTGTGTTTCAGTTCCAGGTTTAGCATTCTCCTGATCTGCACAAATATTAGGATCCTTATTCACTGCAATTATTCCAAGTGGTATCAAAGGGTTTATAGAAACAGTGAGAAGAGTAAATGAGTTAACAAGATGATGTGCTCTTCTGGTTGTTCCCACTTTGGGCAAGGATAAATGAGTTTATGGAAGGAAAAAAAAAAAAAAAAAGCACATCACACTGTGACAAATCAGACCCATCATAAATGTTTATGGTTACACCTTTAAAATTCTAATAAATCCTAACTGTTACTTCTGGCTTACAAGTACAAGCAAAAATTATTCAAAAATAGGAAAAAAACTAAAGCAATATTCATAAAAATTCTCTCTGCTGGAAAGGTAACTGAAAATTGAGAGACCAAGACAATGTATCAGTAAAATTGGTCTTTCTTCATGTCCTTGAAATAGCAAACCCTTTCTTATCAACAGTATGGAACAAAGAAATCACCTTGCAATCTATGTCTTAGGACATTTAAAGCCTTTAATTTTGTATAACAATTTCTATGTGTCACCACTTAGTCATTTTGTGGCACAACACTATAATGTGCATTAGAGGGCTATACACCTCAGGGTGCTCCACAAAGCTTCTGGACTTACATTTAATTTGGTGAAAATATCTAGCCTACAAATATATTTTCTCTTACAATAAAGTCCAAACATTAAATTGTGAAGTGTTCTTAAGAGAGTAAGACATTTATAGCTAAAAATTCCCTTTTACCATGCCCTCCACCTGTAGTTTCTCCAGAGCACACATAAGCTTCTGCACCACTGTCTGTCTCACTGCAGCATAACTTACACAACAGATGATCATGACTATAAACTGTATCTCTAAAAAAATTTTTTAAAAAGGGTTTTATAGGTGAAAAAGAATACAAAAAAGAAAAGCAACACTACATTTATTTCAGACCTTTGACAGAAAGCTAGATCCTTTTAATACCACGTTAAGTCTCCACTAGGCTGCCAGAAATACAATACAGTATGAGTTCAGATATACAGTTTTCTTCTGTTTGAGTTTATTCTTAAGGGTGAATAAATTCAATATATTTTTCCACCCAACAACATATTTTAAACTGCTGCCAATTTATAGTTGTCTATAGACCTCTCACATTCATAGCAGCAAGATCAGAGCCCAATCTTCACTGCTGTCACACGCATGAAGGCAATAACGCAGAATCGATTTCCCCCTCAGTGTGAGAGTGGAAAATGAAAATAAAATAAATCCGTGATCTACATGATGCTACAATACAAGTCTCCTGTAATACAATTGCAAAATAATAATGAAGAACATCACAAAATAAGTGGATTCCAGGCTTTTCACAGCCCTACAGACAAAAATATATATACACATTGTGTACATTTTCACTTCTCTTCCAGATTGCATCTGATGTACTCAGTGAGAAACCTGGGCCAAATACTGACTAGCCAGCAAAGCAATAGGAAGCAAAGACCTCACCACAGAAAACATGATTTTGAAATGACAAATGCTATCAAAAAATTAACACCTGTTGTCAACCTTTTGTCTGTTTACTTCTGACACAGACATAAATTATAGCTCAAGCCAAAACATTATGGAGATATAATGTCCAAACTTGTTCATTAACCATCCCTAGCTGTGCCACCATGCTATGCTCTCAGCAAAGAAAGTTTTTATGTCTGGAACCCTCACTGCCCAGAATAGGCCGAAGGCTTTTAATTAAATTGTGTGCCAATAAATAAGAGAATCCTTCTTGGTTCAGATTGTATTGACTACCACTACCCGAAAAAAAAAAAAAAAAAGACAGAAAGAAAGAAAAAAAAAAGAAAAAAAGATTTGGCTCCTGTCCCAGCACACAACCTTGTGCCAATATTTTCTCTCTCATCTCAAATAGGAGTAATGGCCTCTGTTAATAGCAGACAATATATGACCAGCATTCATTTGACAAGCAAGGTTCTGAATACAATCTATTCTGGTGGTCTGTACGCTTGCAAGAAAGAGAGGACAACCAGAATTTGGGGGGAAAGATAGCAGAGCAGGCTAGCAAGAATGCACTTATCTGTGAAACAGTGAAGCAATCAGGCATTGTGGTATTTTTAGATACTTTCTTTTTCAAGTGCCAAAAGATTCTGAATAAATCACAATGGCAAACAGGATGGCCGAGATGGGATAGATTACAGCTGAACACTGCACAGATCAAATATTCAGTTCCAACCCAAAGCATGAGTCCTAAGTGCATATCTGATACACTGTAAAAGCTTTCCGTGACACAAGCTATCTACTTCTCTTACGGCTACATTAACTGCTAGATCCCATCTGCTTCTCTATATTTCATAAAGTCTAAAACCACCTGGAGTCAGTTCTCTGAACACAGTATACCTGAAAATCATTCACACGTTTGGTTATCTATATTAATTCTCCTAGCATGATTAAAAGCTTCAAAGATTAATGAAAACAATATTTTGCGCAAAACCTATAAAGTTGACGCAGGTGGAAAGCCAAGGCATTTTCAGCATTCACACCAAACGTAGCTCTCAATATTAGAATTTTGCATCTAATCATTGCTTCATTTGCTCAGTGAATAGAGAAACTAGACAGGAAGGCAAAGACTAAAATTTTAAAAAGAGGCTTACACTGCATACAGTACTTCAGTTCTTTCCTCCATCCTGCATGCATGAGAAGTATGTTTTTACATACAAAATATTTGCATTTACCTGCTTTTGTGGTATAAAGAAATCTCCTTTCTTAGATCAGTAGTCCATTTAATTTATTCCTTTCCTTGCATATTTCTAACTTACACAGAAATGCACGGCATTTCAAAGCAACCTTTCTGACTGTGGCTCCTACAAGCAGAATGCATCTGTGTTACGAAGGAATCAGGCAGAGACACAGGAATACATGTGCATAAGATAAAATGACAAGAAGGTGCCTCAAGTCTAAGATGAAGAGTGTTTAGGGACAACAGGTCATTAGTAGAAAAAGTGACATTGACTGCTGATAGCTTGCCCTATGGATGGAGCTCCTAGGCAAACCAGAGTTCTGATAAGAGCACTGATGTAAGGCACTTGCAAAGTCACTGCTTCTCATTGCATCAGATGAATCCAAACTGGGATATGAAGGACTTCGTCCAACATACACCTCCCTTTTCCAGTATCCCTCAATAGGGCACACTCTCACTAATATCAATCTCAAGTGGAATCAGAAGCTGTTTCTTCATTCCTCATTTTTTCTGTCACTGTTTTCCAGTGCATATTTTGAAAACTTTCATCATTTTTCTTGACATTTGTTTTCCTATGTTCTTATATTTAGCTCTTTTCTTATGTAGCTTTTTGTCCTCTTTAACTGCTCCCACTGTCTCATAAGAATACCTCAAGCAACAAGAGCAAGCTGTTGGTTAAAACCAAAAGTCATCTCTACTGCATAAGGATCTCCTTAAGGTATGACAGAGAATATTGAACTCCAGGATTACTTAAAGTTGTACAAACACTTTTCAGTGGTACTAGTTGTTCTATCTGTTGTCATTTCTCCATTATGCACAATCTCTTTCCTACATGCAGCATTTGAGGCTGCTCTGTCTCACCATACAGAAAACTTTGAGACTTGTCATAAAAAAATTCACAACTTTTGTAAAGATTTCTGTTGTCTGAATAAGGAAATGGTTACTGGTCAGCCCAATCCCCATTTTGAATTTGTGATACCCTACAGTAAAGCAAGGAGTAACCCTGATAGTGCCTTACAAATATTATCATTTGCAGCAGCTTAAATTTATCCTAGATATTCAACATACAAGACATCTCATGGTTAAACTTACTAGAAACAATTCAGTGGGTAAGAATAATTTCCCTCTGATCTATTGGTTTTGCCAAGACACTTCATTGCCTTTACCTGATAACAGATGAGTTTTGGCTGCCACTAGCACAAACACAAGTGCCTCACAGATAAGACATGGATAAAGACTTTCATAGGGCCAATGGATGAAACAGTTCACCCTTACAATGGTTGAATATTTCAGACAGGAAACATTTTCTTACTCAACAACTCCCAGTGGTGCTTCAGCCAACAGTAGCTTGAATACAAAAGATGTCCTCCAAGCTGCAATATGGTAAATGTAAGGGGAAGAGCAGCCAAAGGGCATCATTACTCATTTAAAGGTACAAAATGTTTCCTGCTTTTGTTAATAATTTTCATAGTTCAAGCTGCCTGTGTATTATTTCGGCTTCACTTTGCATGGAAAAATGAAGCAGATAAACAATTACACTTCCATTGGTTACATTTTCTGATTCCCATGCAGCAAACCCCTCTGCTGCAGACACAATACTTAAAATATTACTTTTTAAATGGTTGTTTATATTTGAAGAGAAATAGTGAGAGCAAATCTATTGAAAACTAAGTAACCAACAAACACATTCTGAAATGCTGATGGCCCTGGAAAAGGACTGTAAGCCTGGAGGTAGACAACCGGAGAAAAGAAAGGCAGACTGGGAAGTTTAGACCAAAAAGAATCAAAATTTTGAGAAGATGAACACAAAGGTGTGCTCTCTCATATAAGAAAGAAGCCCAGAGAGTAAAGCTTCCTTAAAAATCAAGCCAGCGGTGAGACGTATATGTTGAGTGGTGATCTCCTAAAAGAGAATTTGCTTTTAGCACTGTCATTTTTATCTTTACCTTTTCCATTTCTGGCATAAGAACAAATTTCTGAGAGATGCTTTTCCTACAGTAACTCATGTTCCAATCACATTTTGCTTTTTACTTTTGAACAGTGCAAAAGTGTATGTTGGCTCCGACCATCACAAGTTTAAAATGAATCAAATCCATTGTTCAGTTCTAAAACTGACAAGGCGTGCATATCAAGAGAACCAACACAGAACACAAACAATATATAGCTCAACTGAAAACGTTTTATTTAAAAATACCATCTTGATATATCATGTTATTTGTATGGCACTGATTCAGATTATATTTCCCCAGTTTACATAAGACACTTTCCTGTTACTACTATCTAAACCCATAAGATGAAACATTAAGCTGCGAGCACTTTATGCTTCAACATCTACAGCAACGACCCATAAAACAAATTATGCCTCAATAGCAGCTGTGCAAATTCCACTGTGTCTGAGTTATGACCTGAGTTGTGTTTAGCCAATCAGTCCTGTTGGTGTAGCACAGGTGCCAGCACTTGTCAGTGATGAAGAACACTGGGATGGAAAAACAGTGACTTTCTGATACGTAACAGAGAAGAGCTGTAAGGCTGGCAGGGGTATATGTAGAGGAAAATGCCTTAATTCCAATTTTGGGACTGTGACTGGAAAAGCAGTAAGAAGAATCACACTAGTGGCTGAATTCTTTGCTGGATTCCTGTAGTGTATGTTTTTTTTTTGAAGATTTAACTTCTGCACAGATAGTTTATCAATTGAGCTGGTAGCCTAAAACTAATTGCACACTCAGAACAAAAGTTCTCTATCCCCAAGGCAAATGATCCTGTGCCCTATATGAAGGGCTATGAACCCCAACATGCAAGTGCATCTAGGGCAGTAAGGAGAGTGAAAAGCTGAGCACAATCCAACAGAGGACATGAGGCTGAGCCTCTTCTAACAAGCAGACTACTTTAAAACACGAGAAAACAGGCAAAGGGTGGAACACTGCTGTCACTCAAGCAACTTCACAACAAGGCTGTTATTGTGCACTGGCATCACACAGTTTACAAGAAATCTAGCAACACAAAAGGAAACATGAAACAGTTTTCTATCCTGTCTTAGAGAACAACTTTTCTTATTTCTGACTGGCTATTTTGCAAATTATTCATTAATCCTCCAATCTTCCTCTGCTTAACCACTTTATATGAAACATGGCAGCAGAATGTTACGCACACTGAATCCATGCAGCTTTATTTCTAAACAAATGTTTCCTTCGTATGTTGAGAGTACAGCTCTTAACACCCTGGTAAGGATGGAAGACAGCAAAGTTTGCTTTTCTCCTCCCCAAAACACAAGTTATTTTGCAACCTTTCTCAGGTGTATTCCACATCGCAACGCTGAGGAGAGAAAGGCAGCAGATAGCCTCTAGCTTACCAGAGCACGCTGCTCTCCATCAGGTAGTTGTTATTTAAGCATCGAGAAGATACAAAGGAGACTAAAGCAGAAACGTGAACATGGGACTGACCAAATTACCTCCCGGGAGTTCGGTGCGTGGTGCCCCCGGAGGTCCATTCTCAGCCCTGGCTCTTTTCAGTGAAGGCAAAAGTACCAGGTCGGCCACAGCGGGCACCTTACGGCCGGTTTTTGCAAAGCGTTCAGCTCGTCTCAGCCCGAGACCCCTGGCATTAAGCGTTTGCTTACCGTCCCCACAGGCGCACACATTTTTCCAAAACAGCACAGATGCATTTACCCCATGCAAGCAGGCAGCTCCCCCTGCAAGCCCCACGCCAAGTTGCGAGACTTGCTGCTTAAAGGGAAAGGGAAAAACCCCAAAATAACTACCAAAAAAAAAAAAAAAGAAAGAAAAAAAAAATCGCCCCCACGCCGCTCCCGTCCTACCGCCTGTAGAGCTGGCCTCCTCCAGTTGAGCCGAGATGCTCTCCACCCTCCTCACATTCATGCTGGGAGGCGGGAGGCACCCGGAACCGCGGCGGGGGAGCGCGGCAGCACCGCCGCGCCGGAGCCGCGGAGCCGGAACGGGGCCGCGGACGGAGCGGAACGGTGCGGGCCGGGCGCGGCGCGGTGGAGCGGAGCGGGGCCCCGCCTCGGCGGCAGCGGCACCTCCCCCGCCACCCGCGGCGGCGCGGGGCGGGCCGCAGGGCTCGGGGCCGCCACTTCAGCTTATGCCCCGTGAGACCGGGCTCCCTGCCCACCCCGTATACCGAGGAGGAAGCCGAGGAGCGGAGCCCCCCGGGGAGCCGGGTCTACCGTGGGGGGTGCCCTGAGAGAGCCCAGCGGCTTCACACAGGTGGTTGTGCATCACCTGTTAACGCCCTGTCTCTGTTGTCGGGTCTCGCGTGGTACCGAGCCCTCGCGCTGGGGACGTTACATACCACGAGGAGTGTGGGCACGGGCTGGGGGCATCGCCACAGCCCACGGGGACTTTGGGAACAGCTCCTGGCATCACGGCGCCAGCACAGCCAGTGCCAGCAACGCCACGGCTATCAGTGCAGAGCTGAGTGCATATCGTGCATCAAACCCAGTCTTTGCTTACAAAATATGCTATTTGACCAAATTATGGTAAATGGTACTGTAGGATATGAAATCTAGGTAGGCACACATGGAGCAGAGAAACAACACCTGATGGAAATGATTTGCCTGGGCCCTTGGAAGGAAATTCAGATAATCCCACTAAAACCAATGAGATCTTACCCTGTGATATCAGGAAAGGTTCAGCTGTTGCACTTAAAGCAAATAGGAAATGGAGTTTTAGGAGACAGTCATAGCACCTCTAATTTTTAAAGACTTTCCATGACAGATCATTAGAAAATGCTTTCACTATGGCAGCTCTCCCAGTTCATTTCTATGTAGAGAGCCCCTTGGTCTTTACTGTTGTTTTCTTCTATGTGAATAATAACTTATTTCAGAAATTCCAGGTTATTTTTTTTTTTTTTTTTTTTTGGCATTCATTCCCTGACTATCACAGTCGATTTTTCAAGGCAAATAAAGGTTATAGGTTTCACTACCTAAAATCTTAAATATTGTTCTTGGTGACAGAACAAGGAGAAATTGACTCAAGTTGCACCAGGGAAGGTTTAGGTTGGATATCAGGAAAAATTTCTTTACAGAAAGGGTTGTTAAGCACTGGAATAGGCTCCCTAGGGAGATGGTTGAGTCACCATCCCTGAATGTGTTTAAAAACCATTTGGACATGATGCTCAGGGACACGATTTAGCGGAGGGTTGTTAGAGTTAGGGCAGTATGGTTAGGTCGCAGTTGAACTTGATGATCTTGAAGGTGTTTTCCAACCATGCAATTCTATGATTCTATTTTTTTTTTTTAATATATACTTTGAAGATTCTTATAAACTGAAAGATAAAGGAATAACTTCTACATTGTACCGCCAACAAGTGAGCTAGGGAAAATAATCCTATTCTCTATTGTTCCCTGGGACAAACTTATGTCTGCTTTCACTACAAAATGATGGAATGACTGAGAACTGGAATGGGCCAACAGAACTACAGTGTAGTTTAACTAGCCAATAACCACTCAGAGTTGTGTAGCTTCTGCCAAGTGATTTTTTATTTTTAATTTTTTTAATGCCAACTCTTCACAGGCTTAGGAAAGACTGTGAAGAGTTGGCATTCAGAGTACTATATCTGCTACACAACATCAAAAGACTTCCCTTCTATTAGGAGAATCCGCAGGTATTCAGAATACGGCTCTTCTTCATGAGAGAAATTTGGAGTAGTCAGGAGAGACACCAGGATATGCTTTCATCATCAGGACTCAATCTAGCTAATTATCAAGAAGGTAAACTACATAACTCGAATTCATCGCAATTTTGCAAGTGCCCTTGTTGTCACTTATGTATAGTGTTTAGGAGTGAGGCAGTTCTGATTTAAGGCTGTCACTTCCTTTTGCTCACTTTGCTGTACCTCAACATTTTATCAAAACTCTGTTTTTATAACTCACAATCTAAATATACAGGAGCAGCTGGTCGTATCAGAGCAAGCTTGGGAAAGAATGGTGATAACGCATCAAAAATATCTTTGCAGTTGCCATTTAAGATAGATATTTGTCTTGTGTCTTAGAAAGAATTACAAGTATGCAGCACAGAGCAGAATGTAATCTCTATAGTATCTATTGAGTTTGTACAGAGAAGGTAGGGTGAGTAACCTTTATGATCAATTGTGTCTGAAGCAAGGGAGTGCGACCCAAATAAACTGAACTGTGTCCATAAATCTACATGCTTCTCTCAAGCTTATCTCCTTCATTTTTCTACTCTTTTTGTTGCCACCCACTTGTTCTTCATCTCCTGTTCTTCTTGATGGGTCTTGCTTAAAATAATTTGATCATTTTCCTCTGCCTGCGTTTTTCTTTTTCCTCTCTTAGGATTTAAAGAATTTTGATGGAAAATGTCACTGACTTTCCTGAGCTTTCTTTTGAACTTCTCCAGTTCTTGGCTGTTTAATTGTCTCTCACATTCTAAATATCCATTTTCTTGTTTCACCACTACTACCATTGAAAGCTAAATGTTTGCATAATATATACTAATTACTTACAAATTAGGGGTGCAATACTTAAAAATGAAAGCTTATTTGAAACTAATAGGGCAAAATATAATTTCATATAAATGAATATAATTTTCTGACTTCATAAACTATAGCAGCAATAGAACTGCGCAGACTTTTAAGCACTGAACATTTATGTTATGATAAGGATTGGAAATATTTGCCATATATAAAGATTAAAGATGTAAAAAAATTGATGCTATGTGTAAAACACAACATAGTTTAGAATGTGCTGTTGGTTCTTTCGCTGTTTTGTTTGTTATCTCTTGTTGGTTTTTTTTTCCCCACATTTGCTTTAAAGGGCAAATTTTTTATTATTTACCAAACTTGATTCAGTTTCCTCCAATTAGCATGTCAAGTCCATGTATCTGCTCTATATAACATTCAGTAAAAACTGACATCAACTCTGATTTCATCCTTTCTATATAATTACATTTCAACGTATAATTACATTTCTGTGAATATAAAGTTTCATTCTACTTTCTATTTTTCAAAATAATTTTTTCCTTTCTTACTCATTTATTTCAGATACTACTTTTGAGCTAAATGCTGGTAAAATATTGCTCATAGATTTAATGGTACATATACATTAAGATTTCTTCTAGTCATCTATGATAACATTAATTTTTTTCTTTTTGACATAGTGGATGTAGTTTCCATCTTATTTCTTTAATTAGAAGCTGAATCAGCACATTTCTATTACACTCAAATGTAAACTAATTGAAAAGACTTAACAAGATTATGATTCAGTATGTCCAAATGAAGCTCTGATTTCCACAACTGTTTGAAATACATAATACATAAATTTAATTACTAAATTAGGAAGTTAGCCTAGGGATAAGGAGGCATTTTCATCCAAAGGAAAAAAAATAATAAAACAACCTTACACAAGTAAAAATTATCCATCATTATTTCTGGTGCTAATATGTTCCTATCAGAGATTTTTTTCCTACTTATTTGTGTGGATGCAGAAAGACTCAGGCTCAGAAGGTGCATACAATTATCCAAAAATTGTCCTTTCAGCTTCTTCTACTGCCTTACTGGTCCTGGGACATCTGCAAAGGGCTAACACAGTAGTTCAGTAACCCAAATTGTATTTGCAGTAAGTAAATGAATAATTTATAATTAAGCAATTGAATAGAACCAGTATAAACCCCCAAAAATTCAGTGCATCAATCTTCTGAAGGCCTCCTGAAAAGCCATTTATTCTTGCAGTGCTTCCTCTGCTGGAGAATGGCCCTCCAGGTGGGAGCTTTCTCCTTCTTCAGAAGTTTGCAGTTTGTCATTCAGCTTATACTGCATGCTATTTATGATATTTTGCAAAAAGGTTAAGCAGACAAAGAAACAGAAAAAAACTAAAAACAACTAAATCAGAATAGTCTTCCTCCTCCAAAAAGTACTAAAATCTATTTCTGGCATGAGAAAGAAAGACTGCTCTTTGTGCAACAACAGAATTCTAAGAGTATTTCTACTCTCAGAAGTATATTTTGTTTATTTTTAAGTTATATTGTGTAAGGATGCATCCAAGAAAAAAGAAAAGCATGTGTACTCTAAATCAGAAAACACTGTGTTGAGCCCATGCCAATCTCATGAAATTCAGCAAGGCCAAGTGCAAGGTCCTGCACCTAGATCACAGCAATCCCACGCACAAGTACAGGTTGGGCAGAGGATGGCTTGAGAACAGCCCTGAGGAGAAGCATTTGGGGGTGTTGCTTGATGAAAGATTCAACACGAGCTGGCAGTGCGCGCTTGCAGCCCGGAAGTCCAAAATTGTATCAAGAGAAGCATGACCTGGTCAAGGGAGGTGGATCCTGCCCTTCTACTCTGCTCTTGTGAGACCCCATTTGGAGTACTGTGCCCAGTTCTGGGGCTCCCAACACAAGAAGGACATTGAGCTGTTGGAGCAGGTCCAGAGGAGGGCCATGAAGATTATCAGAGGGCTGGAACACCTCCTCTATGAAGACAGGCTGAGAGAGCTGGGACTCTTCCACCTAGAGAAGAGAAGGCCCCAGGGATACGTTATAGTGGCCCTCCAGTAGCTGAAGGGGGCTTACAGGAAAGCTGGGGAAAGCTACCCTCTTTTTAGAAGGGTATGTAGCAACAGAAAAATCAGAAATGGTTTTAAACTTGGAGAAGGTAGATTTAGACTAAATATTAGGAAGAAATTATTTACTGTGGGGGTGGCAGAACAGGTTGCCCAGTGAGGTTGTGGATACCCTCTCTCTGGAAGCATTCAAGGCCAGACTGGATGGGGCTTTGAGCAAGCTGGTCTAGTGGGAGGTGTCCCTGTCTATTCCAGGGAGGTTGAAACTAGATGATCTTAAAGGTCCCTTCTAACCTAAACCATTCTATGATGCTATGAACTGCAATTTGTCCATACTCAAATATTACAAGTGTCTATGCTCTAAATGAGAAATCTCCTACACAATTCTCTGACATTGATGAGCATTGTGCGTTGCTGGCAAGATGTTGGTAGTGGGGGCAATGTAATAGTGGCCTCTGGGGAAGGTCAGAGGCTGTCTGCTTTCCATTCATTGATAAAGGAACTGAGGCCCAACGAGGATTCATGCCAAGGCAAAGTACATCACAAAGGTCTGCAAGCCCATGGATAAAATCTGTGACCAAGCAAAGGATATGAGTAAGAACGAAGCAGCAGCTATGGAAAAGTAGAAAGAAGGAGCAGCAGAGAGAGACCACTGTACACTGACCCCAACCTCCTACGACATACTCCATGGAGTACAACCTGTAGCAAAAACAAGGATAGGATAAGTGTCTGGAGTGTATCTGAGCATAGTAAGTAGGGAAGAAGTGTGCCTTCCTTTACTTTTTAAACATTTCTCTTTTTTTGTTTCCCAGCACCCAAATCAAGTAATTAATTATTTATGCTGCTTGTCAGTAAATTAGCATAACCTCCCTGAGTCTGTTTTGCCCCTGAGAATAATTGCTCAGTGACTTTAGTGCCTTTATTTTCACCTTCTTATTCTTCCCATTTTTACCTCCCTTCCCGCCATTGCACTATGGGAGCGGGGTAGGCAAGCATATATGGGGTTTCTGGTCAGTCAGCTGGGTCCAACCCACTGCAAGGTGGATATGAGGAAACCCAAAGTGCAAAATGAGATGGTAAGACAGGAAAGGTATTACTGCTAACAAGTTACATGTCCCTGAAACAGAGAAGCTTCTATATTTAATATTTCTTTTTAGTATCCAAAATTTTAGGGAATATCAATGCTTTCAGAAAAAGTAATCTTGCATATTGTGAGTTTCGTGCCTATTAATCTCAGCCATAGCATTTCTTCAAAAGAAGTGCAGTGTGTATCCCTACTTTTGCATGGAAGAAGACAATGAGAGACAATGAAGGCCAGCCCTGGAACTTGGCAAAAATTGCCTGTTACTGTTATTATACCTTGTTACTGAAAAGGTGAGAGGAAAGGGCAAGAACCTACTTTCCTTGAAACTCAATTTATTTTTTTAAATTAACAGTATGTAATAAGTTCTCTAGGGGTCAAAAGCAATTCAACTTACCAGAAAGAAGTAAACAAGTCAGAATTTGTATGTGCTAACAAAAAGAGAAAACAACCATTAAAGAGCCCTCCAATTTACACTTTGTCTACAGGTATAAATCTGCCAAGATATGGTTTCTGTTAGGGCTTTTAAAACAAAACTCAGGGAAGCAGGGCCCACTCTTGATTCACTGTCAGTGGAAAATAAGAACTTGCTTCCTTCAGATCTTAAACTTCAGTGTTGTGTTTTTTTCTTTGCTGCTGTTGTTTCTGTTTGTTGGCTTCACTACAGTTCGCTGCAGGTGACTGGAGGTGCCTGGTTGTTGAGTGGCAGTATTTAGATATTTCACTTTTGATTTGTGAGACTTTTCTATTTTTGTATCTCATGTTTTAGCTCTGATTCATCATTTGTAATAGTCACACTGCAGATATTTTAGAAGGAAGCCATTGCAAACTAATGCAAGGTTATATTTTAAAAAACAATGTAATATTCAACACAACTTTGATTTGCTGCTCAGAGACTTCCTTGGCTTAATCTGTATCACTTAATCTAAATTGCTATTGAATTGTTTGTTGTCATTATTAGACTGTCACTGAAGTTATTTCATTAGCAAACTGAGTCAATATATTATTTCATATTTACACAAAGATCATGTAAAATAACAGCAGTGCAGTTTTTAAGCACTTCATTCTTAGCCTGGAAGATAGCAAAATATTTTATAAGTAAAATCGTACTGGGAGCAGCTTCACCTGCTGCTGAAATGTAGCCAACTTCAGAGGAAACACAGCTGAGAAACAGTGCATTAGACAGGTGTCTGTTGAAGAAAAATACTGGCACATTATAATGCAGCAAACCTATTTTCTTTGCGTGGAGGCATCTATAATTTTGTTGTTTTTTTTTTTGTATATGTTAAATTGATGATAGGTTTAAGATCTCACGTGAAATAACATGCTCATAGTGATCTGCTCTAAGCTCAGAAGAAATAGAAAAAAAGAACTGCACAAAGAACAGCAACAAAAGCCCACATCTGACCCTGGTGTAGAACAATGCCCAGACTGAGACAGTTTGTGGGAGCATGATTTCTCAACATTTTTTTCTGACATTTTTACATCCAGCTGTATACTTGCTTCACACTGCTTTTTGCCTTTCATTCTCATCAGTAAACTCTTCTCCCATTCTATTCCTCTCTCCATTTTCTTTCCCTTTCCTGTTTATCTCACACATGATTTCTTACAAAACTAACAGCAGAAAGGATAATGACTTTTATGTTCAGCTAGTGGAAATCAGAGCAGTAATGCTGTACAGTCAGCTACAGAATATAACTGAATGCAATGCTTCATATTTTCCATTTTTAAATCTAGATCCACAGAGATGCCAGATTATAATGTTTTAAGAACAAAAGTTGAGGGTGTGCTAGCTAATTCAAAAGCCAATTTGTAGAATGTCAAACAATCATTATAATACAAGCATAGAAAATTTCAGACTGAGTTAAAGCATTTTGGTTCCTACAGTATTTCCTCTAGGGAACAAAGTTACTAAAATCGTGGTTCTAATGATACATTCATAGAAATATGGAAAGACACCAATCTCATATTATGTTACTGCATCTAAAGGCAGAGTTGAGGCAAAGTTCTCTTTACAATGGCAATAATATTCTTTTTTAAATGAGCCTAATGTATATGTGAAGACTAAAAAAGCCTGTTTGTACTCATATAAAAAAGTCCAAGAGGAGATATCGATGCTGTAAAAGTACATCAGGGAGGTAAGAGTCCAAGTGAGGAAAAAAAACCACAACACCTACTTCAGCTAAAGGTCATTGTTGGCACAAGAACAAACAGTATATAATCTGTAAGTCTAAGTTACGTATTAAACAAAAGCTGCTAAGCATTAAAGAATTCAAGTGCTGAAACAACATTCCAAATGAATATGTGGAAAGGCAAAACAAATGTTTCAAGACAGAGCTTGATTAGTCTGCATTATATGATATGATGGCTATGAAGCAGAGAGCTGTATGACCATATATAACATAAATCATATATGCTTTCCTTTCCTTAACAAGAAAAGCCCTTGAGCATAATACCAAATTTATAATACAGCATGGGTCATGGAAGAAGGGCTACAATATTACAATCCACAATAACATGAGCCTCTGTCATAAAAGTTAATCCCTTTATATAATATTCTGAAAATCTACAGGACATAACATGATAACAATCTTTCACATTTACATAGTTATTATGAGGAAACTGTTCTCTGTGGCCAATGGTAGAGGGTCATAAGAGAAAAGAACTTAGTTTGCAACAAAAATAGGTGTTAATATTTGAGATAGCCAAGTTGGATGAGCTTGAAAGAAGTTGGTGGAATCCTTATCATTAAAAAGCTTCTTTTAGCTGCTGTATAGATGACCTACTGAAGGAAGTCTAGAGCTTTTGATCCTGTCACAGCACAGCATTATTACAGACCAAGAGAGGAACAAAATCCTCTGTCTATATGTACCTCTACGGTTCTATAATTTAAAAAATAGTGCTGATTTAAGTGAGAAGATAATTTGGCCTGCAATAACACACTATCTTCTCAGCTCATCATCCCCTTTTCTCCTACATAAATTGTATTCCTCGATTGTTCAGATTTTATTCTAGGAAATAGAGGTGTATTTACTGATTTAAGATGCTTTGTTTCTTTATTTGCATACCTAAGTATTCCGTTGTCATGGAAATATCTTCTCTGAAGTCCTTGAAGACCAGTTCTCTTGCTTCAATTCTGTTTCAAATTTTCTGTATCAACTAATTTTTATTCCTACTTCAAGTTTTCCATATATAAACTTGTTATGCCTGAATGATTTAGTCTCATTTGTCAGGCCAAAACATCAGACTGTCTGTCCACAGCAATAGAAGTTTCACTTCAGACAAGTGTATTAAGTCTAGTACAGTGCCATTGGCTGACTACAATGAAACCATTTTTTTAAATTATTTCAGGGAAGAAGCAAACATGCTGATAAATGACTGTCAGCTCAGCAAACAAGAAAGAAATCCCAGTAAGTATGAAATGATAGAAAGAATATAGCTATAAAGAAATTCAAATAAAATCACTAGAGTAATCACAGTACAAATACCTTGTCTATACTTGTCTTTCTACATTGGTTGGAGGAAGTCTCACAGTCTGTTCTGAGAGCTGATACTTGATTAAGGCAAAAAAAATCATATAATCTTTCTTTCTGCATAAATGCCAACCTGACAGTCTCTTACTTTTCATCAGTTGCAGTCCAAATATGTTCAGATGTCTTCAGTGATCACAGAATGGCCAGTGTTGGAAGGGACCTTAAGGATCATGAATCTCCAACCCCCCTGCCACATGCAGGGCCACCACATTTAATGCTAGACCAAATAAAATCAATGAAGAGATTCTGGAAGGTCAAGCTGGGACTTAATAACAAGATAATTCCATTGGCGATGACTGGAAGCTTGGAAACAAATAGTGTCTTTAATAGAAAAAAAAAAACAAATGCTTAATATGCCTTGAAGGAGAAACTGTTTAAAGAAGCAGTCCAACAAACTAACAAGCTTTGATCACAAACAAACTGGAAGGATTTCAGAATTCAGTTCACACTGTGCTAACCTTCAATGAAAAGTTCTACACCAAAAAGTAATAATCTTAGTCTCCGAGAATCTGAAAAAATGGGGCACTTGAAACTTAATGGTCAAGAAGAGGCAAAGATCAACCTTACAGTTATTGACTTAAGTCCTCTAAGGGCAAATATATACTCTCAACGGAAAGTGAAGGAATATATTTGCCTTACTATTCAGTTGTTTCACCAGCTAGCAGACTCAATGTCATCTTGATGTTCAGCTAAATTGCACTAGTGCCACAGCTCCCTCAGAAAGAGAATAATAAAATCTTATTTCATCAGGAGTTGGAAATGCATATATAAAGCATGCTGTATCTGCATGCAGAGCAGAACTCAACTCTTTTTTTTTTTTTCCCAACAGCCTCCCATATGTGCATATAACTTGATTAATTAATGACTAAAGCAGAGCATAAAGCAATGTCACTGATCATATTTTTATTTATTATTAAATCTATAAGGCAGGCTTCTATCTCTTAGCTGCTGTCATCAGCTTTCTTATCCTCTCAGTTTGATCCACTAGACTAGGCTAAAAGCCAGATTGTTGAATACTTTGTTCTTTTACTGTATAACTCTAACTGCTACAGATCAAGTCACTTAATGGAATTTTGTTTCTATAATAATGAAAAAATACCATCACAGTTAACTTTGACTTACAATTGTGGGTCTGTGTTCTTTCTAATTTAATTTATTACTATGAAAGGATATTGTAGTGAATAAATATAAACTTTTATAATTACAAAGCTGTCTTTCTTAGTCTTCCATTTTTAAACAATATATATATATAAAACAGGTTACCATCACTTCGCCTTTTCTCTTGCAATAAGTTCTTATTCAAATGACGCTTCCTAGCTTTGAAAGTGTATATATGAATTTTTTTATTTTTATTTTTATTTTTTTTTACATCTTTTAGCAGAGTATTGAGATCTTAAGAATAAAAAGGTAAATTCTCAAGTATGTCATTTCTGCCTCAGTGTGTTCACTTTTAAAGTAATGTTCAATGTCAAATGACTAGTACTATCTATTAAGAGCTTGGTAGTAACACTGTTGATCATTTAGAGACATGAAATTAATTCCTGCCTCTGAACAACAAATCACATTGTTTGAAATACTGTAAGCATGAAATTAATTTTTGTTTCTACTTTCACATTTGTGTGTAAAAAAAATCACGTTATCACTCTTACATGCTCTCCTCAGCAAGTGTAACATTTTTAAATATTACATTTTAAACATTACATTGACCAAAATCTCAGAGATCTGTCTGTTGGAAGAAAGACTATCATGACCTCTATGATACAGTTTACAAGTACTGTCAATATTAGATGACACAGTTGCTTTTGAGACTTGAGAGATGTGACTTGTTAGTAGCTATGAAAGTTTATACTTCCACAAGAGCTGAGAAGAGAAGGAATTACCAGATCACAGACTAGACTGATTTGCAATTGCCTCTGTATAATCAATGAATATTAAGATGTTATAATTACTCTCTTGAAATAAACAAGAGAGTTAGGCAAAGCAGACTATAATAACAAAAAGAGAATAGATAGGACACTTACCTGTATCCTGGGCTCACTTATGAAACTCCAGCAGAGTGGATCTCCAGAAGAGATCCTTCCCTCGGTTGTCAGCTCTTAAATGGGTCTAGGAGAGGTGCAGCCAGGCTCCACCCCTTCCGGCAGCACAGGTGAATTGCCTTCACCTGTGCTCCCGTGGCTGACTCATTGCTCACTTCATGTGATCAATAAGAGGTTCAGGCTGTGACTCAGTAGTTCCCATACAGCCTCCTACTTTGTTCTCACACAACGTTGAGCTCACCAAAATGCCTGTATGAGTCACAGATAAAAGCAGTGCAGAAAAAGAATTTATTGCCTAGTTTGGAAGAGCCACCGTTCTCAGTCAGTTAGATGATTTAGATTGGCTTCTACCATTCTTTTGTCATAAGAATCAAACTTAATCCTAAATTGACAGTTTTAACTCATAGATCTACTGTGCTCTTGGGAACATCAGAACTTGAGCTTTCTGAAATTCATGCCACCTCATATGAGTCCTGTCTTTGCAGTAATCATACAAAGTAAGTATTTACACATTTTCCTACATGAAGTTATTAGGATTGAAAAAGAATTTGCACTTGCACTGCATTCAAAGATTGCTTTCATGTATCTTGTTTACCTCCCTTCTATTTTCCCCCCTTCCTTCAATAAAATTCTTATTTAATTATCATAGAGGCATAATTGTACAGTAAATGATTCACTGAGTCTGTTTAGTGACCAAATACTATCACCCAAAACTAGCTTGACAAGATGAGGGCAAATATAAACTCAAGAATTGTGAAGGATCCAAGATAATAATTCCCAGAAGTGATATGTACTATGATAGAAGCAAGGGGTAGGAAGTCAGGAAATCATATGAAAATTCAAGAGTTAGAAAGAGACTACAGCAAATTTCCAATTCCTGCATGTTTGAAAGACAAAATAGACTACTCAATTAACCAATAATTATTTAAGAAGTATTAATTTTTAACCACTAAGAATGGATAGCACAAATGCAGATAGCCCTAGCCTTTGACCACTTTCCAGCTTTTGTACACAACGCTTTTCCCAGCTTTTAAGAGAACATAACTCTATGAGTGGTGGGTGAGGTACTGAAAAAGTTTATCCAAAAAAGTTGCAGGTGCCCCATCCTTAGAAACATTCATGCCAGGTTGGAGGGGGCCCTGGGCATCCTGATCTACTAGGTGACAACTAGGAGGGTCAGAACTGGATGATCTTTAAGGCTCCTCCCAACCTTAGCCATCCCATGATTCTATAACACAGAAAAGGAATCCTTACTCTCAGCTTCAGTCTAACTTTTACATATGCCAGCAACAAAGGCAGACCGCTAGGATTGTCAGCGTCTGTTGCATTTCTTTCTCACTAAGGTTTAAACACTTTGGAGACCCTTTCAGGGTCTTCACATCCTTCACATCCTTTGGCTTCAGGGAAAGCTGTAAATAAACATGAGAATAATGATCAAGAGAGAATATGCATAACATTTTTTCCCAGCCTATACCAAGTAGTCCTTAGCAGGACTTGATCCATGGAGCTTCAGGGTATAGTGAAAAAAATAACTGGCTTATTGTCATAAAAGATAGCATTGTTAACTTGCATGTTATTCCTATTTCATATGAGCCTGAAGGCACACAATTAGTCACAACAATGCCTTGGCACATCAGGGTTTTTCAGTTCTGTCACAAAACTAAAAACCAGACACTGGCAAAAGCAATTTTTTTCTCCATAAGGTACATTTTGAGGCTTCTTCTGAATCCTACCCAGTAAAGACTGTTTTATGAATGACAACTATGTATAGAAAAGATTGTCACTCTCATTAGGGATGATCTGCCCTAAACCACCTACCGTACATGAGTTCTTTTCTTGATGGGTAGAGGTTTTGACTGCACTGTTGAATCAGAAATGAAATTACAGGCTTGTATTCTTTAAAATCTGTTAGATCATTTCATCTTCTCAATCCTATTTTAACAAGAGAAAGATGGTCTACAGAATAAATTATCTTTTAAACGGCATACGTGCACATTTAATACTATTAGGGCACAAAGTGTCAGACTAAATGGAATCGGAAATGGAAATGGGAAGTTGCTGCCATGGCCAGAGCAAGTAAGGTCAGGAAATAGGGAGGAAATTCATTCTGCTAAGTCAAAGGTCTATGCAGCAAATATTGTGCCAGGAACTGTGCCCAAGTCAGAAACTGTGATAGCAAAGATTAGGTGGGGAGATCAGGACAAGGCTGACAGAATTGAGCAATTTAGCTAGGAAACAAGTTTAATAAAGACAAAATTAAAAATAAAATAAAATAAAATAAAAACACCTTTACAATAGTCTTTAAAATCTGGCAAGTTTTGGTAAACTAGCAGTCAGGCTCATAAACACTAGTTTCAGCTGCCAGAGTTTATCAAGCCCTCATTGTCCTGTGGCACTGACTGGCAAAGGTAAAAAGACTGCTTTGACATGTGTATCATGATGTATTGACAAAGATGAAAAGCAAATCAAACAGAGGAGACCGCAAGCTTGTGGTGGCTATATAGCACTACACCTTTTCAAATTAAAAAATACTTAAAAGCATAACTAGCTGGAAATAACTGTATAACCAGTGTAACTGCTGGAAATTCAGTTTTGCTTGTTTGACTATTTGTTTATTTAATCACATACATGGAGAATTGTTATCAGTAGATTTTCATGTCATTATAGCAACAACGTAAGAGATATGGAGCATCACCTGCCACACAGTATACTAACGTTGCCAAACCTGAAAATCACAGGGAGAATAGTCTAGGCTAGACAATGCCAAAAATGAACTGGTTGAAAAGAAGTGTTTGCTCATGTCCTTCCCAGATCACCAAACACAGAAGTACTATTTTCTAAGTAGAAAATAATGCATTTTCTTTCTCAGGAAATGTCCTAGTCCTTTATCTGCTTCCCAACAGTTGATGACTCTGATCTACCTATTAGCCTTCATCCGATGGCCTGTTTTATCCAAATATTATACAATTCAGCTATCTCCCAGGTGGCAGATGTTGGACATTTTCACTATTAACTAAGAAATATAGTGGTGATATATTTCTTGACCAATACTGTTGACAAATTAGGAATCACACAGAAATAATGTTCTGACACAACCTTTCCAACATCGGGTATCCAATATTCATGACCTTGAAAAACAGTATAAAAAAATCAGAAGGAACTTTAGCTCAAAGCAATTCCATCTCCAAAACACTGCCAACATTTCAAAAATCCCTCACAACTAACAGTATATGAGACAGACAGCAGATCTTAAGATATAACATGAAATACTATTGTTTGTAGTTTCACAAAATTGTAAAACATAAATGCATAGGCATCAGAATATTGCTTAAGGGATAAGTACTGATGTATCTTCCTGAAGGGAAGACCTAATAGTGTCCATCAATTACTGACCTATGGGTCTACATGGCAATCCCTAGTCATTTCAGAGTAGGCAAAATGAATTATTTGAAAACTTATTTGATACTAAAAGGAGATTCAGCATTTGTTTCTCTAAGTATGCCTATGTGTCTTAGAAACATGCAGCATAAGCTGTATCACTACCCAGCAAGAAAAAAATCTTCATTACCTCTGTATCTGACTACTTTCTGTGAATTAAAAAAAAAAAAAAAAAAAAAAAAAAAAAAAAAAAAAAAAAAAGTATCTGTAAACTTAACATTGAAAGAATTTCCTTTGTAACTACATCTTGCTATGGGAATAAATTCACTAACATTTTATACAGCTAATAAAAATATAGGCATGTATTGTAGTGTTTAGTATTTGTAGGATGAAAGATATTCAGTGAAAGAGTTTTTTCATAGTTACTAATGATACAGGCCCTGAGATTAACTACATCTGTTTTGGGTTTGTTGTTTTGTTTTTAAGACAGACATGCAGGGTTTTAGTTTTAACTTGCATTGAACTGTCTGGACCAAAAACCACCCTTTGATTTTAGGACTCAAAAGCTTTTTGAGCTATTCCAGATAGCAATAAGAAAAAGAAGCATAGATATTAATCATAACTCAACTTCGGTGACAGACAACACGTTGCAAGACAACTTGTTGCCATAACTGCCTGCAACATGCTGATTCAAAATGAGAACGTTGTTATAATTGTGCATTACCATATATTTTTGAAGAGATTGAATTCTGAAATAAGTGTAAAAATTTAACAATCTACAGAGTTACATATACAGCAAAACATAACGGAGGATGCAGTAAAATCTCCATTTATGTCAGATGAACCAGTAATAGGTATTGGAATGACTAGTAATTTTCAGGTCTAAATGCATAAGAAAATTACATCTCTGGAACAGTAATATCCAAATCCCTAAAATTAATGCTTTTTTTCCCCTCTGAATATTACTTTTCACCTGGATTACTCACTATAAGAAGATATTTTAATGTATCAGAAGCAAACAGATACCTTACTAATTATTCACATGCTTTATAAATTAAGTCAGTCTTACTCAGAGGATCAACTAAAAGGATTATAGCTTGAACCTGGATTCATTTTCCAATCCTGACAGATCTTATTTTCTCTTTTCCTTATCTGTAAAATGAAGCTAGTTTTGAATGAAAGCATACACACACACAAAAAAACAACCTCTATATTTTTCATGGAACAGTCCTGCTGGGTATTTTTGAATATAAGACAAAATGGTTGTTAGGCTTCTAAGGTACAGCACAGAGGGCATTGTAACATAATGCCAGCAGGACAATGACAAATATACCACTCAAAAAAAAATTTCTTTTAGCACTCTTTCATTATTCAAATCATGGAATAAAGAATAAATTGTTTGTTTGTTTGTTTGTTATGAAAACAGAACTTCTTCTGATTTGAGTAGATAAATGGGCTTTCATAAAAAGTCTCTACTTTTAGATAGTAGTAGATAAAAATTAAGTCAAAATGAAGCCATCATTTTCACCCTTAGTACTCTTGCTCATTCTAAATGGAAAAAAAAAAAAAGAAATAAAATAGAATAGAAGAAACCAACCTATCATACTGAAGCCACATCTTCAATGGAAAACACCATCCTTTATTACTATACAGAAAAATCTAGACATCACTGATGAACTTGAATTTTTTTCAAGCTACCTGTAAGATAATATGAAAACCATTAGCTATGTACTCATTTATTCTGTATTTGGAGAAAGACTAATTTTTTACCATATCTCAAGCTATAGAAGGGGAGAAAAATAATTTCACAGAAAGATCCTAAGGTTTCTCCAGTTGCAAGGAACTTTGTAAGAGGGATGAGGTAGAGTGAAATTCTGAATTCTGTGGTAGGATTTGCTGTGTTTCTGCATATCAGTACACAGGAATGAAACCACAGATGAGCAGCATAGATGGATGGCTGTCATGACAAGGGTTATTACCCAGTAAAGGACAAATAGAATAAACACAGAGACTTCTTTACACACAAGGCAGCAACAACCAAGTTCCTTCTCCATGAATGAGCTAACCTAGCCTTAGGCATGACTATCTACCAAGATATACACAATTTTAAGATGCAACTGTAGATACATCAGTTTGATTTGCTGCTGTCCTCATAGAATAGGGAATTTGTTATTATGCCATTGCTCAAAGCAAAGCTTGATATTAGTTTCACTAAGACAGACTAAACAAAGAGATTCTGTGGTTTTATTTTCAGCAACACAACTTAGTGCTTAATTCTACTTCAGACTTCCCTGGATAGCTACAAACTGATGTACTTGTTATGAAAATGCTTCCTTTTTTTTTTTTCATGTCAATTATTTTGAGGTTATATATTTCAGTCATTCACATCTGAAAAACAGTTTTCATGTCTAGAGTCTCTTAAAAGCAGAAAAAAGTTGTTCCAAGTCTTCAGTCCCTGTAATCCTTATTCACATTCTGTCTCACTGCTGTCTGTGTAATAAATGGTTTAAGTCTAACAGCCAATGTAGCAGAATTAACAAAAACTGAATGGAGATGTAATGGTGGTACTGCTTAACACCTCTAAGTTATAATCTTGTCAGTCTTCTTCCAGACAATACACGTCTGGAATGCACATATCTGAAAGCTATGCAACACTTAAGAACACTTAAGAGAAGCATTTTGGTGCTACCTACTTACGGAAGAAAAAAAAACCCCACCATCACTAACAAAAAAACAACTAAGAAAACCCGGATCTGAGATGTTCTTCTTATACATGAACTTCATCTTTGACTGAGTCACAGAAGGTGTATATGGCACTGCTGAAAAGCCCAGCATGAACACGCTGCTTCTGTTGCCAGGCTGGTAGAGACAGGGTGGCATATTTGGATGACTCTGTCAGGCAGCTGCAAACATGGAGCCCACAGGTGTACTTCACCAGGAGGAAAAATAAATACATCCAAGGTTTTTAATGAGAAATTTGTGAGGGATTTGTGTATTAAAGCAAAAGTAGAACTCTTATTCGACAGTGAAAGCTGAACCATTGTGGGAGACAGGTCAGTAGCTCTCTGAATAGATAAAATACTGTAATAAACAAATGAAACTCATTAATACAGAGAAAAAAATCAAATTATGATGTTTAAAGTTCCATTTCACCCTGCTTATATGTTTGGTCATAGTTAATTTCATTGGAAGAACAAAGGCCTTACAGTCAAAACAAATTGTTCTTTACCATAAACATCAGAATTACTATAATGTTTTCAAAGAAAGAGAATTGTGATATCAGAATTCAATCAAACAGTGGTGTCACTAACAGCTTCTGTCTCTATCAACTCTAAGCTCAAAATAGAAAAATAGAAGATTGGATTAGGCTTTATTTCACCAATATGTTTTAATTCCATTTCTGCTGGTACATAAGGATTTCTCTCCTTAAAAGTTATGAACTAGTAAAAATAAGGAAGCATCAATCAATCTTTTTACAACCATAATTTAAGTTCTGTATTTGTTTAGTTGTCATAGGGGTAACAATGTACAACTAAGTTGTAATTCATTGATTTTCAGTTGACTGGAGTTGGAGGAAAGACTTCTTGGCCAATACTAAGAGTTTCTTTCCTCATATGTCATATAAAAGAAAACATGACTTTCTAAAGTATAAATGTAAAAGATGAAGGCGTTTCGTATAATATTATTTAACAACTCTCTTTCACTAATATTTTAGTCCAGCTGTCAAAGTCAAGTTGCTCTGGTGCTTTTCCTGAAACTTTGATGAACAAGTATGAGATAATGCTTACTCTCTAATGATTGCTATTATTAGAAATACATCAACATTTCCTCTAGAAAGTGTAATAAAAACCTTCTCTTTATCATAAGCTCTTATCATAAGTATGTAGTAACACCATACGCTTCCAATGTCTTTTTCCCTTTCCTCATGTAGCCTAAAGTCTGTATATTTTTTCTTCATGCTCATGCTTTACATGCAGTATAGTATGATCTTTGCTTTATTAAAATGAGAGTTGTTTTCCATTGAAGCTAAAATAATAATAACATTGTTGGAAAATACTACCAGTGAGTACTATCCCACACATCTCTGAGATTAAGATTTCTTAAGATAGCTGACCATTTCTAAATACTTTGGAGAAATAAAAAATGTTCTCAAATGGAATAAAACTGTGAACCATAAGTGACACAATCTGCACGTATTTAGAAAAAAAAAAAAATTAGAAATATTAGCAGTGTAACTGAGTGAAAAGAATTTGTTCTCTTTATGTTGATAAACATAACCATGGAGTTAATGATAAAAGCAAAAAATCTAATATGATAAAATTGGTAAATAATTAAATAAATCCAAATAAATGCATGTGCATTTAAGTGCTTAAAGTTGCAGTGGTAAGAGACAATTTTGAATAATGGTTTTACTAGTAACAGAATAAAACTGTTCATAAGTTAGCTAATGAGCTAACAAACAATCAGTAGTGGATTGCAGAAGTACAGTATTGCTGCTCCCTCTGTTAATCAACATACAAATTGACTTAATCAAGCTGCTAACGAAGACCTATAGATATTATAGCACAGAGCATTTAGTTCATGTTAGCTTTTAAGACATCATACAAAGCTTTCTTCCAGGCACACCCTATTGAGATTGAATCCACAGTGTTCCAAAACATTGAGAAGAACCTGAAAATCATACTGGCAGCATTCCCTATGTATTACACTCTGATACATGATTATGGCTTCCCTCTCTCCCCCACAATTCAACATAGAAGTGTGTCAGACCTTCAACTGTCTTTTTTTTCCTATAGTGTTTTTTTTTTTTTTTAGACTATAAATTGTTACTAGAAAAACCCTTAAAATCTGCCAACAAATAATATATATTTGAACAGACACTTGTGGCCTTTTCTGCACTAGAACAGAGGAAAAAAAGCAATTATTACTAATTCTTAATACTGTTTTCAAATGCTCCTATTGCAATGGAAGTCTTAGTTTTCTAACACTTCATGATTCTTCAAGTGATCCCTACATTATTCAAATTATTTTGGATTTTTTATTTTTTAATATCTAAGTGCTAAGCCATAAGATTAAGTTTCACCCCTTCCTAAATTCAGGTTAGGGGATCAACTCACTGAACATAGAAAGAACCCAAGAAAACAATGTAAGCAGTAACTGAATTAGAGTAGCTGACATAGTATTGCTGTCAGTAAATGTAAGTATAGAGCAGCCAAGATAGTTTGTTTGATAAACAAAAATTCCATTTGTCAAAGTAAAAGTAACAAGAAGAGACAAATTCATCAATTCCGCAAAAATTAAATATTCCTGAACAAAAATATCTTCATTAATTTGCAAATGTTACGCAGAAAGAATACAGACCTAAGAGCCTCAGTATACCAAACAAATCCTCAGCAAAAAAACAAACAAACAAAAAAAACCCAACAACCCCTGGCTTAGTATCATCAAAGCGCAGCTTGCAGCAGCTGCTACCAAAGTACTTCAATCACCCTTTAACAAAGAGCATCTCCTAAGCCAGCAGGGCTCAGTTTTTATCCACACAAGAGACAGAAAGTGATTCCACAGTCCTGGCAGATGCAGTACTCTTCTCTTGCAAAAGGGGGCAAATTATTATTACCTGCCAATTTTCTTCCCTATATTCATGCACTTTCATTATTGTACATAATACTGACTGAAAACATGCAATATTTGTTTTGACTTGTATTATTTGATTTGGCATATAACTGAGAGAGAATAGATGGAATTATTCACTAACTTTCTGAATTTAGATATCACTAATGAAATCAATGCATAGTTAACAAAGTGGCAAAAGTTACCATTTTCTTCATGGATAGCTTAGGAGTGTCATCACAGAACTTAACTGGATATATATATATATCTCTAATGAAGCTCCAGCTTCATTAGTAACATTTTCTAGTAACGTTTTGTAGGTGCCTTATGTTATTTTTTTAGCAGTTGTGATATGAAGTATATTTGAGAACTGCAGCTTTAATGATGAGGCCAGAAGTGTTCTGTATGCATTAAAACACTGCATTGATAAACTATTGGCAGCATCTGTGATAAAAGCTAACTTTAGAACAGTCTCATTTTGTTTATGTTATAGTATTTCCTATATATAATACCCACTAAACTCAAACCCTTGAATATACAGCATTTTGTAGTAATTTAACTGTGGTGCACATGTGGAGAAAACAGAGTGGAGAAGAGAAGAGAAAATATACTAGTAGAAGGTCTCTTCTATATGCATCTGCCCACCAGGATAGAAAACTGTACTAACTTCCTAACGAAAATTCAAACTAGTACTTTCAGAGATTGTTAGATCTGTGTAATATTCTTCCCAAAGGATATACATTGCAGGCATGGAACATTATCAAACGAATAGGTAATAATTCCAGCCAACTTTAACTTAGGAGAAAAAAACAAAATGTGGATGCAAATAAATTTCTTTATACTTTTTCAAATGGATATCTCATAAGCTCTGTTTCTGGAAGCCATAATACTTCTTAAAGTGTGACAAAATGTATATCTAGTGGCTTCTATTAAGCCACATTGAATCAGTGCAAGTTAACCGTGTTTTAATGAAAGAAGATGGAGATAAGCCTTTATAAAAGCAAGTTTTTTTAATCAAAAAATGCAGTTCTATCAAACATTTTAACTGACTTACCTGAGAAGGCATTTCATATGACACAGCCACAGGCATGAAAATGTTTTGTAGCTGGAAGTGATGGTACCTATCACAGTTCATTTATCAATTTTGTCCAGAGTCCGCAGACTGTAGTTTGAAGGCTTTGCTATAACAATCAATTTGAACAGCTTACTACACACGAGTCCTTCCTGTTAAAATAAACTTGCTTATGCTGAAGCAACAGAACGGCTCTGTGAAAATTCAAGATGAGCATTGCCTCTTTTCAAAGTTCACGTTTTCATTGACAGAAATTAATATCCAAAAACATTTTCTTTGAGTATTTAAAAGCAAAACAGAAATTTAAAAGAAGACCTCAGCTTTAAAAATGTTATTAAAGAGAATTACTGCACTAGTGTCATTAAGCATGTGTTCTTTCTGCTATCTAATAGCTTTGTTAATACAGAAGAAATAGATTAAAGTGAAATTGCCCATCTTAACCATTTTCATTTCCAAGGGAATTTGAACTCCTAATGCAGAAAGTAATAAATTACACTTTTGGACACTTCTCATGAGCAAAATCTATACTCAGTGTGTTGAAACAGTATCTGGCAATACCTAATTAGAGTTAGGATCACAGTAATTTTGGTGCCTATTTTTCATTCTCCTTTTACACAACCTGTGCAGTTTGGATTTTTTTTAAAGGCATTTTCCCCTAGATAAAAAAAAAAGTATTTTTAATGTCTTTTAATGTCATTTTTTAAATAGAAAATTGCCTATTATATTTAATAATGAATTGTATTCTGAAAGCTAAATTTCTTATATGAAAATCACTTGTTTAGATATTGATTAATAGACAAAATTTGAAGTTGGTTACAAAAAATGCAACATTAAAATTATGTTAGAAAATGTTGTGAACAGATTTTTTTCTTGTTAGCTCACTAGCCAGTCTAAAAAGGGTGAAATTATCTTACCTACATTAAAAGCATCAGTTTCTCCTCTCTGTTTGTTCTGCTATTATCCATTAATTAATGTTCTGTTTAGTACTGTTTCTTGATTTAAATTGATCTCCTAAATGCAACCAAAATGATTAAGATGAATGACAAAGTAAAAGTTAATAGTTGTATGAAATGTTTGGACTGAAATGCAGGTATCTACTACCTCTGTTTTTCAGGAGATGTTAACTGGCTCTAGACTTGTGTAATTATGATAATCATAGCTTACAAGTATTTCCACTTTTTAATTTCCTGATTGCTAATGTAAATGAACACACAGTTCTGAGTATGGAGCAACATCCCAATTTGTCCTTTTGTAGACAGAAGTCTCACAGAGCCATACAGAGACACCTACTACTCTGAACTTCATGCCTTTTGCCTTCTTGCTGTAGCGTGTCTTGTCTTCAGAGGAAAGTTTCACTTCATACAAGTTGCTTTTACAGCTGACAGGATTTTATGATTACCTGCAAACCCCCCTAAGCTGTCTGTGATCTGAGTTAATAATGACCAAAACATTCACATTGGATTGAATACCACCTGGGTAATGCTATGCAATTATTTGAAAAGTTCACATTCTCCTCCAAAGTCTTAAAATAATGAGTTAACTCGGCTTAGGTCTCACAAGAATAACTGTAGATACATATCCTCACAAAAGATACTGTGCTTGCTTATCTGGATCTATATTTACAAGCAATGTAGAAATTCCAGATTTGAATTTTTTACAGTGGATACATTTATACATAGTTACTGTAACTTACCTTTCAGAATCCAAAACCTTGTATTAGTTACAGCCTTTCCATAAAGCATTAATTTATAATTATGTATTTGTAAGATTCAAGATGCATAATTTCAGATGGGGTCAACTCATTGAATCAACAGCAAAACAGACAGCCATATCTATGTGTTGATGCATTGCACTTTCTGAACTAGCTAGAGGTGTTTTTTTTGTGAGTCTAAAGCTTTCAAATAAATAGAAAAATTAAGTAAATGCAGCTTAGCATGTATATTATTAGTCTAATGTAGGCATATTTTCTTACTTTTACCTTCATAGTCCTTCTTTTCAGCTCATTACAGCCTATTTCCAGCTTGCCATCACTTCAGCTCTGATCCTGATGCTGTTTCTGCAAAGACAGCATTTCTATATTAAGTTCTGTTGATATGAACAGAATTCTCATTGCAATCAAACTGTTCACTTGTAGAATAAGGACTCTAGATTTTCAAGTCTTCTTTCTTACACAATTACTAAATTAAAGTAAGAACAATTTCTTACTCTCACTTGTGGTTTCTTGATAATAATGAAATGAATATAAACAAAACCACCAATTACAGATCAGTAACCTGAAAACACAAAAGTTCAATTGACATGATAGTTATGAAATACTAGATGAAAATGCATTTGGCCCTCAAACTTGCTGCAGCTACAATCCTTCAGTATATTTTCTGAACTTCTTTCATTTCTTATTTCTAAAGCAATACCTGGTGCTGCAGTGCAACACCTCAGGTATATTTATAGAACACTGTACTAATGCTTCATTTTCTATTTCATTTTCTTCCCATTTGTTACTGTTTACAGACTCTCACCACCTAAAACAAGGTTATGTGAAGGTAGCTAAGTCTGAAAGTTCTAGTTTTAGTTAGAATGTAAAAGAACTAGAGAACACGGAGAAACTGACATAATTTTGGTTGGCATACTCGAAGGTAGTATATCTTTACTGCTAGTGCAGTCTATAATAAACACTCTGATAAACATTTGCAAACAAACATCACACCTCAGAAATATTTTATAGAAGAATTTCTTTTACAGCTTTCTTTCAATAAGAAAAAATAGTTTCATAGTTTTTCAATGAGAAAAAATAGTTTTTGGTTTTTTTTTCCCCAAGTGCTACATGAATGGATGAGCCTATACCTCCATAGTACTACTCATATAAACTTAAATATGCACATAGAACTACACAGGAAATGTAAAGTTATTCTATGACAGAGGGATTTACTGCTATTCCATATCTTACTCAGAATTCCCAAAGACTACACAGGTAGACTATTTTCTCTCTCTTTTTTTGTTTTTTTTTTAATCTTAGAAGGCCTACAGCTTTTGCTGTGCTCCATTTCTTCCTACTATAATTGCTTATTAAAACTGGCTCAGAACTCACTCTGCAGCCTTTCAGAATGCTCTCTTTCTTAGTCATGTTAGCCAAATTTATTTTACCAATAATGACTATTTTACATGTTCTGATCCTGTAAAGCCTCTAAATTTATGATTCAATTTGACTTTATTTGGCTTCTGTTCTTAAAAGGATCATAAATTTGCCATTAATCTTTGATTGTGTTCCATCTGCTCTCAAGGTGACTTCTATTGCTTCAGTACTTTCTACAGAACTACAAGCCAGTCATTCTGCCACGAGGCTACATGCCGTTCCAGGAAGAGTTGTATTAGGGTACTTCATTCTTGTTTCATAAGCAGATTATCAAAAGCATCAGATGATAACATTCATTTCATTTGAAGTATTATAGTTCTGCTTTTGAAAGCACCTTTTACTTCTCATCTTCTTTCAGGTTGATTTGGCCTACTATCAAATATTACCATCACTGAAGAAACTGTAAGTATTCCCCAGTGTAGTAGTTGAACGTATATAAGGAATAGTACCTTCAAACTCAAAGGCAATGCTTTTGGCAGGGGTAACCTCTGAATCACAGAGTTCTGAAGCTGAAAAAGTATTGTGGAAAACATCACTATAAACCTGTCCTATTTTTATTATCTTTCTTATACACTATTGCATCAGCCAGTACTATTAGCAGGAAACTATGTTATATGGACTGTGGGTTTAATCCGGAACAGATGTTTTCCAGTTTTTTCTGTTAGCTGCTCCACATTAACTACAAACGTCTCTGCTCTCATCTGATGGCACATATGAAAAGACTTTACTCTGACTGAGAGAGGCTAATTATCTCAGGTGATATTCTCAGTAGCATTCTAGGGTGTGCAAATGAGAAGGTAGTTCATAGATGACAGCTATGATGAGTCTTTAATAGCAGAACAGATAGATTAACAAATACTGGGGGTAATACTTAAACTGAAAGTTTAGCCACATATTTTTACACTAACTTTCAGACAGATGAGGCTAAGAGGTCCATGGAGAAATCTCTCAGAGTTATGTAAAGAACATGCTCTAGTTTTTCAAAGCCCTTCCTCCGCACACTTCAAGGGTTCCACTGCTGCTTCTTGCAAGCATAATGACTCCAGTAAGCATTTGGGGTTTTCAGGCCTCTCTTACTGTATGCCATACCTAAAGAAATAAGCAGAAAGCTATTACCTTTTAAATGAATCATAGAATCATCTTGGTTGGAAAAGACTTTCAAGATCAAGTTAAACCATTAACTTGACCTACTGATTCCCATCACTAACCCATGTGGCTTAGTGCGAAGTCCAAACATTTATTAAATACCATCAGGGTTGGGGATACTATCACATACTAGCCCATTTCAATGCTTGACCATCCTCTCCATGAAGAAATTCTTCCCAATGTTCAATTGGAATGTTCCCTAGTACAACTTGAGACCATTTCCTTAGACCCTTGTCACCTGAGAAAACAGACCAACACTGACCATGCTACAACCCCCTTACAAGTAAACGTAGAGGACAATGAGGTCTTCCCTCAGGCTCCTCTTCTCCAGACCAAAACAGCTCCAATTACCTAAGTCATTTCTTTAAAGCCTTCTTTTCTAGACCCTTCACCAGCTTCATTGCACTTCTCTAGGTGCATTTCTGCAATTCAATATCTTTCTTGTAGTGGGGGGCCCAATACTGAACACAATATTTGATGTGTAGTTTCAGCAGTGCAGAGTAAAGATGGATAATCATTTCTCTACTCCTGCTAGCCTCACTATGTCTGATACCATTGACCTTCTTGACCACCTTGGCACATTGCTAGCTCATGTTCTGCTGTTGACCAGCACCCCTGGACTCTTTTTTGCTCAGCAACTTTCTGGTCACTCTTCCTCAAGCCTATATTGTTGTGTGGTGTTGTTATAATCTAGGCGCAGGGCTCAGCACTCAGCCTCATTGAATGTTGTGTTAGACTGAGCTCATCAATCTAGCCTATCCAGATCCCTCTGCAAAGTCTTTCTACCCTCAAGCAGATCAACAAAGCCACCTAGCCTAGTACCATTTGTGAAATTGAGGATGTGATCCATCCTCTCATCCAGATCACTGAAAAAATGATCAAACAAAACTGGACCTAGCACCAAGCCCTGAGGAATGCCACTGGTGACCAGCTGCCAATTGGATTGGACTTCATTTGCTAGGAGCCCAACTAGATTTCTTTATCCAGTGAACTATACATCATCTAAGTCTTGAGCAGCTGATCTCTCCAGGAAAATACTGTGGGAGACACTGTCAAGCACATTTCTAAATCTGAGTGAACAACATCCACAGTCTTTCCCTCATATAATAAATAGATTGTCTTGTCATAGGAGGAGTTCAGGTTAGTTAGACAGAATCTGCCCTTCATAAGCCCATGCTAGTTTCTTCTAATCATTTGATTGTCCCATATGTGCCATATGATAGCACTCAAGATGATATGCTCCATAACCTTCCCTGGTACCAAAGTCAGAGAGACCTGTAATTCCCTAGATTCTCCTGCCTGTCTTTCTTGTAGACTAAGTTTAATCATGGGATTAGATGACTGGCTTACATTCACATTTTTGCTAAGGAAGCAGTGAATGGTTAGTCTCTTGTGAAGTCCAGGATGAAGAGATAAGATTCAGTAAAGAGCTGTTAGAGTTGCTATCACATTACAATTAAGAGGTTCACACCATGATCTGAAAGAGCAAGCTCTACAAGCATCCCACAGTCTTTTGGCTCTCTGAAGTAGCATGAGACTTCACTGCACCGGTAGCCTGGAAGTATCTATTCCTTAAGAAGTGTAGGGTCATGGTCAACACTGGATTTGGATAAAGATTGTAAAGAGTCAAGTATCAGATGTGAAAAGTTGCTAAATTCCCAGAAATTAAATGCTTATTAGTTTGTGTTGATCTTTAAACTTATTGATGTGAAAAATCTATCTTGAAACAGCTCATTATCACAAAGAAAGTGTCAGAGATTCCTCCTCCAGGAAATCAATGAGCTGCAGCTATTGTTTTATTTCAGCACATAGCAACATTGAATTCAGATCTAGTTGAAGTCCTTGACGTTGTACACACAAACTTGTCAGCAGCAGTCAACCTCAATCCTCCCTCAAGCACTTCTTCAGCTCAAGTTTGATTTAAAATTTAGAATGTCACTTGAACCCATACGTACTATTCCTTGTCCTGCCACAGTGAGACTGCACAAATCAAGGAAAAAAGCCACATCATTGTTTAAAAAAATAAGAAAGTGCATCTTCAAAAATTGTTTCTCTATATTGACAGGTTACTCAGAGTTGCTAGAAAATTCATTATCTTGATAGCAGCTGCAAGTTCATTTTTCTAAGTGTTGCAAACTAGCCTAACCTTTATTTTTTCCACAAATGAAAGCTAATCAGTATTGCTTGAAGACTGAAAGTAAGTGATTTGAATAAAATGCAAGTAGTGCAAGGCTTGAATCTATAGCCTTTCCTCTGCAAGCACATCAAGGTGTAGCTGTAACCCAAACTCTAGCCTGACACATAAAGTAGGTAACAAATACTGTTCTCAAACCCAGGAGAAGAAAAAGAACAACAACAATAACAAAAAAGAAAACAGAACTCTATATAGTTCTTAAAACTCACTAAATTTAAAAGTTGAAAAAACTTTGAAAGACCTTCTTCCTAAAGCTGGCAAACAGATTTTAACCCTACCAATAGTATTTCTCTCAGGCAAGCAGCACAATTACAAAAATTGAGGAAAAAGCAGTCACTGAATGATAACTGTTTCTAATTTGCTTATACAGAATGAACTGAAATTCAGCAGCTGGTTAAGAGGCTCTAGAGACTTTTCTTACCAAAGACATAAATCTTCCATATTGTTTTCAAGAACTTTATCTTGAAAAAAACTTTGGTATCAGCCACAACTTTCTAGATAGGCAAGATTCACAGGCCTTCTGTGTAAGGACAGAAATTATTCATATGAACCAGTTCATCATTTACCTTTTTAAGATTTGCAATTTTATAATAGAATTGCTATAAAAGCAACATTCTCTGAAAATAAAACACTTTATAATCTACCACTGTTTTTAACTCTGCAAGAATTTCTCTAACCATTGAAGAACCAAGAACAACACTTTCTTGTTAACCTCTAACTACTCACTGTTCATGTGGCTGGTCTAGCTAAACTCTTATCAAAATAACAGCTTCTAGTTGGACTTAAAGCCCAACTATAATCCTATATAACAATATCCAGATGGATCAAAAACCCAAGACTCCTAGAAAATTAATGGGAAGTGAGTCACAGCTGCAGGTGGCATTTCCCAGATCATATCTTCCAGCCCATCAGAATTAATTAAATTCACTTTAACAGCTACTTTAGTTTTACAGAAGCTATTTTCCATAATTGTAACCCAGCCATAACTTTATTCTTCAAAGGAGCAAGCTGCCTCCAACTCTCTGAAACATCCAAGTAAGCTGCTCACAATAACTGATCATAACTTTCCTTTTAACTCTTCATTCCTGCATATGGCTTTGCATAGTCTCATTTTTTGAAACATCACAGAAGTTGGGAAAGTAGTCTCAGGTGAACTACTGTTTGCTTCTGTTCTTATAATTGTTTAATAACTGAGGTGATTCTGTAGTCTGTGCTACCTTTAACTTTTTGGTGTATATAGCCTTTCCTATAAGCATGATAACCAAATATTGTAAAAAACCATAAATTTGCAGTGACTGATAGGAGCGACAGGTATTCCTGTACCGGTTTCATAATTTTTGGTATCAGTATTTAACATCATAACGCAATTAAAGAGTTAATGCTCCAGTTCAGTATATCATGGATAGTTCTAAGTACCTGGAGAATTAACTCTTTAATTCCCAGTGCACTACATGGCGTTATGATGTGGAATACCGATAACAAAGAGGCTCATCTCCCTACCCTTTCCTCTTTTCCCCTCTTTCCCTTTCCCGGGGCATGGGTCCACGGGTCCCCCCAACCCTGCCAGTCATAGAACTGGGCTGAACCAGCCCATAAACTGTTGACAATTACCTGTATTTTCCTGATTAATTCTTGATTAAGAATTAAACGGGGTCAGAAACGACCAAAATGGATCAGGATCAAAATCCTGCCTACAACTTTTGGGCAGTATGTTGGCTGGGCTCACTAATGCAGCAGGCTGCTACCAGTTCCTTTTGTCCCTCTCACAATTCTCAGTTTCAGGGCGGATGAGGAAACCAGCCACCAGATCACTGCTGTGTGCTCCAGCTGATTTCTTCAAACAGAGCTTTAGGCTCCACGGTCCTTCCGAAGCTGCCAGGCTGAAGCTGCTTTGCAACAATGAACTTCTTCACTCAGTCTTTCTTTTCAGTGCTATTTGTATTCCCCTTTGTAGATAAACTACACAGTGATACCTCACAGAGAAGCAAGGCAAGATTTCCACTAAGAACAGCAAGCACTGACCTACTAGTTCACTTTATAGGCTTCATCATCCTGGAACCATCCTGCAAAAGTTTGCACCAGAGAGTAGATCCATTTTCTGACTGTGATCATGGGAAACCTTCCTTTTGCTCCCACTTGAAGAGTTTTCAGCTGGAAGAGTGCATATCAAGTGAAGTTACTCAGATGTGCACGCTATATTGGAATAGCAAGGGCCTACAGCGGAGTGCAGGAACAGCTCCCAGAAAAGTTGGGCCTGAGAAAGGAAGCAGAGCAGGTCTGGAGAACATGGCCAGATCCAAATGAGTCCACGTATTCAGGTGAGTCCAAGGGGACAACAGTGCCAAGGCCAGGCCAGCCTGTGGTTGAAGGTATTTTTGTTGTATTCAGATACATAAAATAAGATATACAAAGATCATTCAGTATTAAAATGTATGATTCTTTCTGAATAGAAGTAAGGTAGTTGTAAACATGTTTGCCTATTTTCTTCTTACATCTAAGGGCTATGCCATACTCACCAATAAAATGCAAGTGGTTTCCTTAGCAACCATCAGATTCTGAAAAAAAAGATAAATTCAATATTTCTACGTAACAATAATAAAGAAAATCAATTAATTCCAGAATACTAATTCAATTCTATCCTAAAAATATTAGCAACTAGAAATTATATATTATTATCCTTCAGAGAGTAAATCTCTTCAAATTAGTACAATAAATTTCCTAATTATTTTGGAATTTGCATTTGCACATAGGTGACAGTAAACAACTTCCCACATTCTACCTCGCTTTTGCAGCATTTTAAAATTCAGTTAATATTTTAAATATCATTAACACCTAGTATTCATAGCCAAATCATCTGTGTTTTACTAAAACAGCATTTAACGCTCATTTGCTCTTAAACGCACGTGAGCAAACAACAAATTGGTCTACAATCTCAGGTTGCTGGATCCATGAACTTCTGTTACTTCATTACAAACGTTCAAAAAAACACTGCTGATTCCCATGTATGTGAAGATAAGCTTTCATAGGAGAACTGAATGTGTCCTTTGTAATGAGATTTCCACAGATATGCAATCAAACAAGTGGAAAGAATAACTGCTCTAAATTTCTAAGTCCACCTTAAACCACTTCTGACTTTGAAGCCAGGAAAAGATAATGTTAACTACTTAATTAATGAAGAGTTTAGTAATCTTATAGTTTAAACATTTATTCAATTTCTTATGAGGTAAAGCAAATTATAGAGATTTACTTGCAGAAGAACTCTTAGAGGTTTTAGAAAAGCAGAATGCAGACATTGATAGTCAATTTTTCAGCTTTTCAACTTGACTGATTTAGAAGTGGCCATGAAACGTGTTGCACAG
The DNA here is from genome assembly GCA_037305975.1 of Chrysolophus pictus. Taxonomy (NCBI): domain Eukaryota; kingdom Metazoa; phylum Chordata; class Aves; order Galliformes; family Phasianidae; genus Chrysolophus; species Chrysolophus pictus. The sequence continues at coordinate 16,757,876 of CM074579.1, forward strand.
CCCCCCAATTCAATTTTAATGAATTTCATACTAAACATAATGCCTTAGGTCCTCCAGTATCATAATGCTCTTCAGGAAATTCATACCAATCTAAGATAAAACAAAAGATTTAGTGTCCCATACCTATTTTGTTCAAGAAAAAAAATTATTCTACCTTTACACTGGACTGGATATGGCCCATAAATCTAACTTCCATCAGAAAGTTCATTTGTGTAAAAATCAAGAGGAATTCACATGCTTGTTATGCTTACAAAACAAGAATTTTATAGTGACCTTCTACAAATGTTTTAAGAGCCATTTTATTACTAATATGGTATGATACTTCACATATACATGTAAAGATCAATGACTTAGAAAGATAATGTTTCTCAAACAAGATCAGTTGTTGGAAATCTTCCATTCACTCCCCTGTATAGTATGTATATTAGTCATGGAAATAACAAAAACACTAAAAATTAAATAAATCATATTATTTGCATGAATAGAATTGAATGGTATTTTTTTCATGGTGAATTCTGAAAAGCTTACAGAACAAGACAAGAATGTTATTACCATTTTTTTTCAAACATTATATAAAGTTCATTCTGATGATCACAGAGCACAGAGTGTTTAGTTTATATTATTACAAAAAAAAAAAAAAAAAACCCAAACCCAACATTTCTAATCTTCTACCACAGAAGATACAGGAAAAAAAAGACAGAACTAGGTCATTTTTTGCAATGGTGCAGTGAAATGTGACAATGTGGTATAAGCAACAAGTTTAGAATAAAGAAAAAAAGGTTAGTGGCTATTTTTACTGCACCTGGTTACATATGTTGTTTAATTCATGTATAGCTCACAAAAAGTGATCGTATTTCTCATTTTAATAAATGCCCATAATATTTTGAAATATCTTCTGTAAAATAATGGAGCTCTTCACAGTCATAAACAAGATGTTTCAGTAGATCTGTACCCACGCTACCAGATCTCTATGAAAGAATTAATGCAAGATGTGTAATTAATCTTCCTTTGTTCAAATCAAATTAAAAAGTATTTAATCAGTGGATGCCAGAATATAGATTGTCTAAGAGCTTTAAAATGATATGAATAGTTAAAAACTACATGGAAGCAGGCAAAACCCTTTCTTTGTAGAATCACATTAACTCAAATGGATTATAGGAGGATTGAAATGAAATTGATCCAATTATTAATTCTCACCCCCACACATTTGCAAATAGATACCAAATCAAATCTTTTTTTCATCCATTCAATCAGATAAAAGATATTTTTGTAATCTGTGTTTTCTTGTGCTTTGTTATTACTGACTAATTTGTCAGAAAACATTTTGTCCAAAAATTGTTTCAGGTGACACATTTTCTGCAAAAATTATCAACACTTTGCCTATTTCTTTTTTTGGAAAAAAAAAAGAAAAAAGAAAAAAGAAAAAGAAAAAGAAGCAAGTTTTCAGTTCTTAGCAAAACCTTGCTATTTTCCATGGAACAATGCATTTTCTAAATGAAGGACCTTTCTTTAAAACCAATGGCTCTGTTGTTCTACAGTGTTGATTGATGGCACAGTTTTCAGAACTACCAAAAGACCCAAACACTCTGCTAAGTATTTTTGGACTTTCTGTAGGTTCAGTAGTTAGAACATTACAACTCTGAGGAACCTGTTGCACTCCAAGCTGTGCACCCACAGCATTAATTAGTCTTTTACTTGTCATTAGAACCAGCTGTATGTATCTACTAGAACTGAATATGAGAAACATACATCCGTGTTTTGAGCATAACCTAATTACCAGAAACATCTAATGAAGTATTAAAAGGTACATGGGAACAAACGTGATATTAACAGAAGAGACACTTGGCAGCAACAGCACTATCCTTTCACAACCACAAAAGCTAAATCTTCTCTTACATTTCTCAGAAAAGAAGAAGGGAATAATGATTTCATACAATTAAAATTTAAGAGTTGGAAGTTACAGTTGGAAGTAAAAGAACCAGTAAAGTCCTCAATGTATATTACTCATAACCCAGGAGAAAAAATAAAAATTTTATATGAACTATAACCTTCAGATGTTTGTGATTCTTAACGGGTGCACTAAAGCAGTTTCCTGAGCAGCAAATAACTAATGGAATTTGTTTTGCCACAGATCATGTCCCATGTCTGAGTGCAACATCTACCTGAAATTTTTCTCATGATAAGGTATGCATAACAACAGTATCCTATGGAGATTCAGTTGTGGCTGACAAGATTAAGTGGCAACTGTAGCTTTTCCCTCACTCCATTTCGTGTCCCATTTATAGACCTGGTGACTCTTTTTGATGATATTTGCATATGCACTTTAAAAAGCATTTAAAGCTTATATTAGCTTCCAGATCTACCCAATATGTAAGAAAAGATGAAAATTTGAATAAAAACCCTAAACAACTGTTCAGCAAGAAACGGCCCTGAACATTGCTGATGATTCAAAGCAGTAAATCTTCTTAAGCTTATCAGGTCCAGTTATAGTGTGAGTAGATCTGTAAGCAACCAGTTATTTTCAAAGCTTTTGCTTTTTTGATCTTCATCTTGGAATGAAGAAATGGGGAATTAATAAAATGAGAAACATAAGTAAGGAAGAAATTAGGATACGTCTATGAAAGAGAATTGTCATTAGGTGTGCTTTTCAATACCTGCAACAGTAGCTACAGTACTGGAGTCTTTCAGGTAGTTACTCTAATGCTGAAAAGACTGACTGAATCTATGTCTCATTTATGTAATATTTAATAGCTGAAAGACATAACATTCTCACAAGCTCACTAACACTTCATTCTGCTTAATGAATTACAATATTTCACTCTTTACTCCCTATTTTGCCCTAATACAGAAATGACTTCAGAAGAAGAGATTCTCCTGTCCTGGAACAGGCATAGCCCAAGAGAGGCTAGTATGTAGAAATATAGCATCTTTTTTCCCCATATTTTGATCATGAATAAGTTGGCCCCATTAGGCTGCAATGTTAAAATTGCATCCTGCAGTGCAGAGCAGAAAATAATAATTTGCCTTAAGATGACTCATTTACAAAGTAAAAATGAAAGGGAATTGGAAATAGCAATGCCAAAAATGACCAGAAATGTCTCGTTTTTATTTTTATTTTTTAAATTTGCTTGCTGCAAACCAATAATGCTATTTAGTGTACAGGCCATAAATTAAGGATTGTTTTCCTACAATACATGATAACTCTTTCAGAAAAATTAATTAAAATTAATTATACATAAAACAGCAGCAGATTGAAAAGAAGTTGCCCAGAAAAGTTGTGGTTGTTCCATCTGTGGAAGTGTTCAAGAACAGATTTGTCTGGACTCTGGGCAATCTAGTGGAAGGTGTCCCTGCCCACAGCAGGAAGGTTGGAACTAAAATCTTTGAAGTCCCTTCCAACCCAACCCAACCCAACCCAACCCAACCCAACCCAACCCATGCTATTCTATTCTATTCTATTCTATTCTATTCTATTCTATTCTATTCTATTCTATTCTATTCTATTCTATTCTATTCTATGATTGTGTGAATATTTCATGTTTCTGTGATTCTATGCCTCAAGTACAGGCACAACTCTTCTGTCCATCTGATAACCCTGTCCAGATCCAAGGCCTCCTAACTGCTCCATAGATCTCCTACTTGACTACGGGTCTGTCTTAGTGCTCATTTGTTTCATAGGCATTTCACACTTGTGGATTTCCCAAATATCAGCAGAGACCCTCTGTTTGCCTGCCACTCCAACCTGGACCCAGTAGGTTTAGCTAATGAATGAGATATGTGCAAAGCAGGTTTCGGGAAACTGTAGACAGGCATGAAAAGGAGGTAATCCCAACATTTAGAGTTCAGTAAAACATGGTGACTGAAGTTCATTGGAAGTTATTGAGATGAATAATATGAATATTGATGCAAAATTATAAAAGAATTAATGAACTGGTATTTTAACAGATTGTACCAATAGAGTTGTACTAACACAAAGATGCATGATATTATTAAGTCATCATCTGAAACAAGTGTCAATTTTCTACAAGATGAACAGAAAGGCTATCTTTCTAGCTGTAACCTGCAAACTGCGTGGGGGATAAAAATATTAAAGAAGATGTTGAACTTAGCAAATTTGCTGAAGAAGAAACTTAGCTATATATAAACAAAGATCATAAGCTATTTTAAGATTATCAGAATTATGGATTGAAGTTGGATGTGACAGTAAGTTGATGTGCAGAGAAAATTCCTTTGTTTGTTTTCTGTGATTTTAGGTGCAGAATGTAAGCAATCTTGGTGTAATAATATCCATATACAAAAAAAACATTGAATATTTCTGATCCATACTCCATTTCCAAATTGATTCAGTTTATCAACTTGTGTTCATAAATATTTATCAGACATATAACATGACTGGCTTGACAGGAACAAACCAGATGGAGCATATTGACTAGTAAATATAAATAGACACTGAAGTCACTAAACTCCACAACAATTTGCCATGGAATTCAGGCTGAAGTGAGTACAGAGATCAGACTTCAGAGCATGGCAACAGTTCTCGACTATTTTATAAAGACTTTCAATTGCAGCAAAACAGAGCAGTACTGCAATGTTTTCAGAGGTCTGGGGTGCTTCTGGGTGTTGGCTTGATGCTGCCTTCTCTAATACACAGTATTTCCTATCTGTAAGCTCCCCCTCTTCTCCACTCAAGTCTAGTTTCTTACCACAATTTTCTGAGAGGAATCTCTTCTGTCTTTTCATTTGCGTAACATACTGGGTCTAGCTGGGTTGGAGTTAATTTTCTTCTTAGCAGCTGTGTGGTCCTATGTTTTGCACTGGTAAATAAAACAGTATTGGTAACATACTGGTGTTCTGACTATTGCTATGTAGATCTTACGTGGACTGGAGGTTTTCTCTTTTTCACCTTGTGCATGTGCCCACAGCTAGTGGTGGGTAAGAAGCTGGGAGGGGATATATCTGGTGCAGCTGACCAAGATAAACTTAAGCAATATTTCATACTGTAGGACACTGCGCTCTGCAGTAAAAGCTCAGGGAAAGAACAAAGGTGGATGTTTGTGGTTATGGGATTTGTTTTCCCAAATAACTGTTATTTGTGCTTAGACTTTGCTTTCCAAGTAGCTAGGAAATAGCAATTAAATTCCTCATTTAGCTTTGCTTGAACATGTGGCTTTGGTTCACTTACTAAACTGTAAACTGTCATTATTTCAATCTATACGTTTTCTCAGCTTCCTTCTACTTTGTTTCCAAGCCACAGGAGAAGAGAATGAACAAGAGGCTGTGTGGGTGCTTGGATGTTGGCCAGGCTCAGCCTGCCACAGCGCACTCAGCTTATGTAACTTTTCGAGCTAGAACAAAAGCAGTTGACATTCGTGTCAGGGAATCCTCTATAAGGTTCAATTACTTTGCTAAATAATCTTATAAATGCCTTACTATACAGTACTAACTGCTTCCTTATAAACTATTTTAAGGCCAAATTATGTGATTGTTCTTTTCAGCTCTATTATCTAGTTCCATAATTAAATCTTTTCTTTTTGAAGCTGCTTTATAATTATAATGTATGAAACAGAGGGCACCATTCAAAAGATTGCAAACAAGGGGTGCGTGCTGACTCATGCTCCACGTCTGTGCAGGAAATAATACAAAGTAATTCCATATACTCTTGGCTGTCTTTTTTCAAATAGGCCTTTCGAACACCTTTGAGGTCCACAAACCACACACAGCTTCTCATATTCTTCATTTTATTATTAGATGATATGAAGGTGGCCACAAGTCACAACAACTGAAGTTGTAGGTCACCTCAGCTTCTCTCAGACCATGTTCCCCATCCCTGCACTCAACAGTCTACCCAGATACATACCACAGTTTTCCAGAGCCATCTGAATAATGGATAGGCCAGACTCTAATGTCCCATTTTGTTGCCATGGAGGAATATTGAACATTCTGGTGAATGCCTTCTCTTTGATGTAAGTGGAAGGCACAGATATGGTTATCTAAATCTGCGTATACTCTGCCAGTTTCTTCCTGAGCTTGATACCCTATTGTATCTCAGATTTGCCCAGGACATACATACAAGTATTTAACTGTGTATGCATGTCTGCACTGTCATTTTATAGTACCATCTGACAGCCACAGATATGTAGCTGTGAACTATTGGATTAATTGCAGAGGTATTAGGATAAAACTCTGTGGTAACTGTGCAATATTGGCTGCTACTGTCTGGCCTAAAAATGTGTGTGTTTGTGGCTACATGTGGAAAATCAGCATATGTGTACACTTACTTTATAATGTAAGGTAAATATCTGTTTAAGAGAAATTTTCTAAAATATCCTGCAAGTATACGCCTTATTCACAATGATCTTTATAGCCTTTGGATTTTAATGTTCTTATTGCCTACACTATCTGTACTAACCTTACCAAACATATTTTTAATACTGTCAAAATCCTTAGCTTCAAGTTTTGCATAAAATATCAATATTGTTGATTCATCCCTTTTTCTCCTCAGGACACGGTTTAATTTCACATCAATTTGTATAATGAAAAAAAGAGTGACTCTGCCAGAAATGAATGCTAAAAATCAATTAGAATGCTTTATCAGCTGCAGTGATAGTCATATCCTTTTACTAATGAATGGACACAGAAAATCAGAGGTAATCCAATACCTATTACTACTACTAGACTTTGTACTTAAGTTAACTACGGGGGTTTTATGCTGGCATATTAGGATTTAATTTGCCCACTATCAGTATGAAGTTTGTGGAAGATTAAATAGACAGTTAATTAAGTCCAATGGAGTGAAAATGGAATTATCAATTTAAATAATCAAAAATAACTTTGGTATCTTATCCTTTTATATTTAGTTAGGTATTTATTTTTGTTTCATGAGCATAAACAATTCATATAGCATAACTTCAATTCAAAGCCAGGACAACCAAATATAAAAACAAATACATTTATTTTAGATATTTGGGAAGTCTAGCATAACAGTAGTAGATCATTATTTTTTTTCTAAGAATGAAATATTGTTCTTGTTAATCATGGAAATAATTCCCATTTAATTCAGTGGTGACAAGAGTTTACCCTGTGAATTCTGCATAAAAATATACTAACCTCATAGAACACTGGGGATGTTAGCCAGAAGAAGCCTCTAACCCAGTTTTCAGTCTGAAGTAGGACCATCACCCATTCTTGTTCAGGTCAACAATAGCTTTGTCTAGTCAAGTCCTGAAAACTTCAAGATTGAAGTTTTAACAGTCTCTCAGGGTAGATGATAAGCTGCTGCTGTATCAAAGTAATGCAATTTAAAGTCTGAACTTCAAACCTTTAACATTGAGAATTTACATGCAGCTCAGAGCATTAGGTGTTTACTTCTCAAAATCAGATCCATCTTGCCTTCAGTGAGTTTAGGTCTAAATTTTTCAGTTGTAATCTCTCTGTTTCTTTCGTATGTGGTTTATTGTTAAGAACGGCACCTATTTCTTGAACATGAAGACAACGTGAACACTCTGGGTAACATGGCCCAATCCCAGGACCTGCTATGTTGCCAAATACCAACATAATTCGTGTTATGTAGTATTTATCTTAAAATCCAAAGAAAATACACAAAGTTTTGGGTAAAATGTTTTCACTAGCCTCTGTTGCACAAAATTTCAGAATGGCTGTGGCAAGAAAGGACTTCTAGAGGTCATCTGGTTCAAGGTCCCACTCTAGAGAGCATCTAGAAAGGTTGCCCAGAATCATGTTGAGGCAGCTTCTGAAGATCTCTAAGGAGGGAGACTCCACAACCAATGTGGGCAACTTATTCTGTTGGTGAGTCAACCTCAAAGTGACTGACATCTTTAACCAGATCCATCTTTGTTTTTTTTTCTTTTTTACCTAAATGGCATAGCTGAAGTCTGAAACAATATTCTTTTAAATATAGGCCAACTAGTGTATTAAAGTGGAGTCCAAAGTGCACAAAGAGATATGCTATTATAGTGGCAAGTCCTGAAATCAATAAAGTTAAATTATTAAGGATTTTAAAATTAATCAGCAATTTATCTTAGGCTTGAAGTATTGTACTAATTTTCTTAAGCAAGAATTTTACTTGCTAGTGCATCCTCATAAGTGCCATAACATGCCGCATTTTCCAAAGTTTTTTAAAAATCTTTGAAGATGCAGATAATTTGGCTGTGAAATTTTCGAAACTTCAGTAGCATATTTAACGTATGGTGTTTTTGATAATCCTAGCAGAAACTGCCTGCAACTGTTGAATATCTATTCCCAGCAAGATGACTATCTAACATACTATGGTTGTGAACTATCACTGACTAACAAAAGCATATGCACACCTTTTGTGCCATCTTTGTACCTTCCATCCATTTCCCATGTACGAGACAAACAAAGACATACTTCTCAAGTTTAGCAGTAAATGGTGAATCTAATTGCATTATAATGTAAGAAAGACAAAAATGGAATTTAAAGGTAAATCTCCTTCCCTCTCTTTCTTTCCCTTCCTCCCTTTCTCTACCTCTTTCAAAATGATATAGTTTGTTAGAGTTTAAATTCAGTAGAAACATTTTCGTGCCCTCTGTAGAACACAATCCATAGGACTTTCCTGTTTCATCTAAATGTATCTCAAGGGAAGAAAGGAGTTTTCTGTCAAATGTTTGTGGTTTGATTTTCCTCATGGTTAAAGAGCAAATAATTCATCCAAATCTGTCCTGAGGGTAATATTTAGAAATATAGCCACAATAAAATACAGACAGTAGTAAATTGGATTTACAGCCCAAAAAATTTGGCTGCGAAGACACGCAAGTTAGAGGTAAAAGATAGCATAGAATAGAAAGAAAAGGTAGAACTGCTGCTTTTTGTAGTGAGAGTATCTTCCCACACCTTATACTGTGGACAGTATGTGATCCTCTTTCTCTTGGATATTTATAATTAGATTGTGAAATTATCATTCATAACCGTATTCAGGACATTTGAACTAATCATCAGGACTGAAAAATCTATTTTGATCTTTGCATCTCTAACATATAACAGTCAGAAATAGTATGTGATCATATCTTCTGTCAGATTTGTGCATAAAATTGAAATTTTCATGATAATCGGAATAAAGTTGACATATACTTCACAGAACAGTTCAGATGTGTTTACCAAGATGTGAGTTTCATTTCTTTTGTTTTATTTTGTGACAGTCCATGTCAATCCTTGTAAGACCTTAATTTTTAAATTGGCTTGCTGAACTATATCTCATTCTTTTATTTTTCTTTAAGCTTAACATTATACAAACAAGCTATCCTAAGAGAAGGAACAATGTACTTGCAAAATACTATAAGGAACACATTCCTCTTTTTTAATGCCCTTGACATAAAGCCAAAATCTGAAGCTGTTTATTTCTGCAGCTTTTTTCTAGTTTTGATTTCAAAGATTCCACTGGTGACAGGACAGACCTGAATTCTGAATTACGAACTTTGTTTGCCAGTGTTACAGGTTGGAACTTCTGAAAAAGCAAAATCATTGGGTTTGTACTAACGTATAGAGGAGACTTTATTAAATAATTTTTTAAAACATCCAGAAAATATATGTAGGGAAGACAAGAATGAAACCATAATAGAATTTTTTATAGAAGGAGCATATGTTTCCAAACAATTAGATAGAGCAAATTAATGTAGGGATGACTAAGTACAGGGCTGATTTAGTAGTAAATTTACATGATTAGAAACTGCAACAAACAAGACTGACTTTTCTTCCAGAAGCTGTGGATTCAGCAAATACTAAATGTCATGGAGAAATAGTCTGAATTTACCAAAAGACACCAATTTTCTGGTAGAGTTCTTATCTCTTTTGGTAGCATCTCAGAAGACTATGGACACTACCAGAGCCAGAATGCCTCTTTCTGAGCATTTTAACATTTAGATACAGTAAAATAAGTTTTCCCTATTCTGTATTTGGAGAGAAGTAAAGGTCAGGGATTTGAGTAGCAAAATCCTCCTATGTATACTAAACGTAAATCCTCCTATGTACACTAAATCCAAGCTGATGTGAAAATTGTCTATTACCTAAATAAAGATCAAAAACAGATATTGACAGGAAAGTGTAGGCAGTGAATATAATTTTATTAACATTTATACAATATTAGAGTCATAATTAAGTCAAACTGTTGAATGTGAACACCATTTTAAGATTAAATTGAGAATATTAAATTTTAGGAATATGTTTGTTTGGCTTCATATGAAAACTGCTATCTAAGCCTAAAAGAATGCTGAAATTAAAATTGTCCTGTATTGGCTTGGTTTTATTTTTCATCAGAATGCTGAAAAAGCATAATACTAGTTTTAATGACAGATTAACAAGAGTTATTTGTGTGATTTAAGTAACCTTGACTTATGCCATTTGGTGATTTACAAGTATTTTGTCAAGTGATACTATCACACTTTTTTGTGAAAAACAATATAACTACATGTATTTATATTGTAATGAAACTAAAATATCATAAATGTTTTTGTTCTCAAGTAGTACAGAATGCCACCCTTAGATATCCACAAATACTCACATGGTTAAAATGCAGAGCTATGATCATAAATTCAACAAGCAGGCAGTTGCTTATAGACGGCCAGATTGTTCTAAAAGCCATTCTGTTGCGTGGCACAAAGTGGCAGAGAGGTACATCTACCCGGCCGAGATCTAGATGCTACAACCTACAAGCTTATTAGAACAAATTTTTTAAATGCAGAGTGAGTTACTTTTAAACTGTAGACTTGAAGAGTCGGCTAATACTGGAAGCACAAAATCAGAAAGTAGGAAGCTCACATTTCCATCCAGCCTGAAGAGATTTAAAACCGTGTATCCTCTGTCCTGGAAGAACACCCAAACTCTGAGACTACGGGATTTTTCTGAGCTTTCTACTGAAACTGTGCCAAAGGCAGGAAATCAAAAGATTCATTAAGCATAGATGAGAATCTTGTGTCGTTAAGCTGCAGCATTTTTCACCTTGAGGAACAGACCTTCCAGTTGTGGTTTCTGAATGCAGAACAGCTTGTGAAAGTTAAATGGAGCAGCTGTAACTACTGAATTATTATATAAAGGGCATTTTGAGGGCTAGGTGGTAAGTGGGATTTTTTTAGGACGTTAGGACTAAATTAAGTCCAAAGTCTCACTGTTTATGTCTTCTGCCAGGCGTGGCTATTAACAGATACCTTTTAGGGTCAGTCAAAATACAAATCAGCAAAGTGACTAGCAATTTAGTGGTGGTCCTTTGTATTTCCTGATGCCACAACTGCTTTAATAAAATATGGCATGTTTTTAGCTCTTCATTTTAATTTTAATTGTCCAATGCTTAGGAACTGCTATTCTGAAAGTGGTGGAGGCTGCTAAATGAATTAAACTAGAGTAGTTCCATGTTCTTTCAGCATCTAGATTTCAATCCAAAGTTGACTGGTTTGCAATAACATAACTTGCAGAACTGTACTTTATGCATCTGTACAGGGTTTCTTTGTTTTGTCTTTCAGTTCTAGAAAGTAAAATGTCAAATGTCTTTCAACAATTTTGTATTATTTTTCTGAATGATACAAAGGCATTTCAACCTTCATATTCCTCCATTTAATGTTTATTCATTGTTGCATATTTGTAATCATTTCTCTTTTAATACTCTGTGCTCCAAATTAATGATCAGGGCACAGCAAATTTTCTTGCCTCTTAAGTAACTATTATTAATAAACAATTTATTATCAATTTAAAACAAAGCATTTGTTTGATGCCTTAAAAACAAAAATTATATATATCCCAAGGACACAAAACAACTGACACTTCCTCATCAATCAAATAAACAAACAAACAAGCAGAGAAATCATAACTGCTAAAACCTTAGTTGTATCAACAGCTTGGTTTTGAGTGACTGACAGAGTTCAAGTTATGAGTTACATATCTATAGATAGTGCACATTTGCTTTAGTTTCTTCTAAATTTCTAAAACAAGGGTGTTCCAAAAGTAATGCCTCCTATTTTATTATGTTGGCCTATGATGTCAGAGACGGATGTTGGCAGTATGGCAGTAGAACCAGTATTCCGTTATATGTTCTTCTTACATGATAGATGGCAGCAGAGGAGCAGTCTGACAAATTAGCATCTGACATGGAAGTGCAAATGAAGCAAATATGTGTCACTGAATTCCTCCATGAAGAAGAAATTGCACCCACTAATATTTATCAACAGTTGCGGAACACTTATGGAGACCAAGCAGTGGATGTGAGCACAGCGAGGTTGTGCAGTTCAGCAGTAGCAACAGCAGGTCACCTCTGCTGGTGCAGATTTTTTAGTGTAATAATCAGACTTGCGAAAGAGGGTGTTTTGTAACTGGGGATTTTGTGTATCAAGAGAAAAAGAGTGATTGCGCTCCTTGTATCTGCTGTTGTTTCCTTGGAAATAAACAAGACGCATTGCTTTTGGAGCAAACTACATAAAATCTCACCTTACATTGAACATTTAATTTAGATAGTTAAGTGGTTTTCTTCTGGAATTTTCCTGCTCAGAGCAGTGGCTGACCCTCTTCTCTCTCTAACCCTTCCTTAAGCGCCTCTGTATTGTATAAGAAATTTGTATGCACTGAGGTCTATGAATTTTATCGATCTCCCTCCAAAACACAAGAGAAATTTGGTATGCAGAAAGCACAATTCATGATAGATGTTGAGCTGTACAAGATGTTCCTAAGCTAGCTGATTGGAAAAGCTGGACATTAAGATATCCACTGGAGTATTCACTAAAACCAGAATCCCCTAATACTAGATGGGTGTGCTAAAAGGTATATTTTCTCCCCTCCTTCTTGTCTATTATTAATTTTACTAATTATTTAGTTTAATTGTTGTAGCATTCTTCTGAAACTTACATTGCTGCTCCCAGAGAAGAAGAAATTTGAGTTCTAATATTAACATATTTTCTCCCTACACTTTTGGTTGAAGGCTAAGAGCCAGGGCTGAAAGACTGGGGAGGAGATATACTCTTCTCCTAGCTCTCTGTTGTCTGAGGGTAGATGTACTTTGAATATATAACAAATGATCCTCTGTAAGCAGAAATATGGAGAATGAAAGGCAATCCTGGCAAAGTTAGGTGCAAGCAATATATTTGATTTGAGGCAAAATTTACACGCTGATGAAAAATCTCTTTATCAGTCAGTTAAATACTCTGGGAATTTATTTAGTGGAAGTGTAAGAGTTAACATACTAGACATTAAAATATAACCATTACACAGTCTGTATGTTTATATGCTTCTATTTGACTGTGTCTTTAGATCATTTCCCAGTGAACAGTTGAAATGCTGTGTTAGTAACAGACAAGATAGGTCAAAAATACATCAAAAATATATATGCGAACACAAAGATGCAGTGATTAAAAACTATAAGTATGTCCAAAATGTTTGCAGGGTTTAAAAGATCTATGTTTGAAATTTAAGCATATCCTCTTCCTTAGGGAATACTTATAATATGTGTACAGTTCAGTGCAGGTTTGAGGTTCCAGAAAACTCATGGAATGTATAATAAATAACTAAATTTAATTCCTTAGCATTTACATTCTGTTTATGTAGTCTCAGCTATGGAAATAAATGGTTACAGTTTGCAACAGGAGAGAGTCACATTTTACTTTGAGAAACTGTAGAAATGTAAAACACACTAAAATTTTCATTCAGTTTATAGGAGAAACAATTATATAACACCAAGCATAGAATTTAATAGCCACATACTCTAAAAGAGAAAAAATAGTTAATATTTTATTCTAACTAGAAGAAATAAATAAGATTACAGTAACTTTAATGACATGAATTATTCTTATTAAAGGTAAAAAATATGTCAGCATAATTTGTTTATCTTTTAATGTGGCAAGCACAAAATATTCTGCAAGAGCCTAGCTTTTGGTTTAACTGGTATAAAACAGCCATACATAAAACACCAAATTAATTAATTCAGCCATACGGTTATAGATATCTGTCGAGGTCCTATTTCCCTAACTGCCATTTTCTCATATTCAAGGTTCCCAGTTTTGCAGAAATTCACTTCCACTAGGATGGATCCTAAGTGCGGCGCAAATAAACACCTCACTCTATCCTCCAGTTTGAGCTCTCAAATAAATTTTTCCATTCTCAGATCACTAATAAAACAGCAATGATATATGAGTCAGCTGGTATCTGTTGAGCATTGCCAATCTATTACAACCTAGTAGAAATAAAATTTTGCTAAATTGGTTGTAAATCTTAGATTGGTAAATTAAGATCTCAGAAAGAGCCAGTTCCATCATAAAATGAAAGTCCTTATTCCCATTAATATAAAACAACGTTCAGGTCCCCGCAGATGATCCAAGAGTACATTTAGTTTGCTATATGGCAGATTCCCAGTATATACTCTCTATGCATTAACAAGAGCAGATATTTGCAGTCCTTCTTACAGCTCAAGGCAGATGAGATCTTTGAATGCCCCATCAAAACATGCAACTCCCCACTTTTCTCTGCTAATAGAGCCTTTTCTACTTTCTCTGTGATTGAAGTTATTATTTACCGTAACCAAGCCAAAACACATCAGTATCATCAGCCCTCTCATGCTATGTGTCAGTGGGAGACTTGAACATTTTCCTCCCCCACCTCTTCCCACAGTTCCAGCCATACAGCACAGTCACAGTGGAGTGAAGTGGCTTCCCATTTCAAGCTGTAGCTGGTGTGGGGAGTTTGTGAGCAGGGAGGGTGGGTGATATTACACTACTGACAGTGCTGGCCTCCCCTTGGCTCCACATGCTCTGAAGGACCTATGGTGAACACATGCTTAGAGTCACTGCAGCCCTGCTGCTATATGTTGGCAAGGACACTTGTCACATAACCTCAGTAAGTCAGACTACCTTATATGACCTAGCTTGCTATCTGGATGCATTAAAATGCCTGTTGGCAGTTGCTTGTGCTGGAGATACGATGGCTTAGGGAGTGGCTTAAGGACAAATGTGCTCTGGGAGGAACGTTGTAGCCTCCTCTCCGCATATATTTTGGCTTTCCCTTTAGCAAATAAAAGCCCAGTAAGCCTGTTATTCCTCAGATAATTTCCAAGGACTGAGATAGACACAAGAATATATAATCTTAACTCATCAGGGTTTGTGAGACATGGTCCTACTACAAAACATAACAGTCTCTTTAACAAGGCAACTAAGCTAGCTAAGGAAATAAAATTCTTAATGTGTTAGCTACAAGAGAAACTGCTTGATCACTCAGCTACTTGAATTTTCCATTTTCAGAAGTGTCTGTAAATCAGTAAGCTACTTTTATTTTTTCCACTTGTTGGTAAACTGGTGAAATTTTAAATATATTTATAAATGCTCATATTTTCTGTATTAACAGCAAGTTATTATATATAATATATATTAGCAGCAAGTTCAGTACACAACACACCTGAGTCCACTGAATTTTTTCTGATGTTTTTTGTCATCTCATTTCTCTTCTGACTACTTCACCTCAGCTTCAGTTTCTTAATGAAAAACAATCATTTCTCATGCTGATTTGATTAAATATCTTACTGAACTTCATACTTGTTTTAAGTATGAGATAAACATCCAGCTCTCTCTTTTATTTACACTTTATAATGTTATCAAAAAGCATGCCACTAATACTGTCTATGCATATGAGTATTTTGACAAGTAGCAATAAACCTGAACTATGACATTAATGTGGTAATTTTCTATATTTTAAGTACGTGGAGAGACAGTGCAAGTTCAAATCAAAGCCATGCAAATATCTGTGTAATTATTACTTAATTTCATGTTATTTTTTCACTTAGATTTGTGTGTAAGCAGAGTCAAAATTATGCAAAATTATGCATAGTCAGAAAAGTTATTACTTAATTAGTAAGTTAAATTTCAAAAGCTTAATTGGGTTATATGGAGAAGTTTATCCAAGAAACAGCCTCTTCACCATGAAGTTCAATGTGGGTAATATATGAGCCTGGGAGAATTACCTGAACCAGACAATAGCTTTCCCATGGCATAATCTAAACTATTTAAAGTGTTCAGTAGTTCAGATGGTAGTTGCTGTTAGAGAATCACTTGGATACAGGACAGGGTAGGTAGTTACACATATCCTTGGTACAAAGGTTCAATGACAGTTTGGACTGAAATCCCTTTCTCATGCATTCTCTGGGGAAAGTTCAGTATAGGGTGAAGACAGTTTGAAAGCAAGGTGAGCCCACTCATTTTAAAGGTTTGTTTTTCAGCATCAGTTTCTATTTTGTCTTGGTTGATAGCACATGTTCTCCCTAAACATGTATATACATACACCCAGGTTATGGTGGCAGAACTTCCTATAAGAAAATGTTCAAACTTCAGCAGATCTAAACATAAAGGTCTGTAAGGTAGCAATTTCACGTCTTGATCTAGGTTAAATTGCTGCCCAAAGCATTATTTTTGTTATTTCTTTCAAAAGCCTGGGGAAACTCCAAGCCCTGTTTCCCACAAGCTTTGAAGTTTTTCTCTACCTTACCTCAACTTCCTTCTACAAAAAACGAATCTATCAGAATCTAGCTGATTCTACTGCATCTGCTGACCTATTAGCAGTTGACAATTCATTTTGCAGGGTTCTCGCAGCTCACAGCTTCTCTACATCCTGCTCTGAACTCTACTGCAGCCAGCCTGAGCAGCACTCAGCCTCCTGTTGCAGCAGTTGTGCTGTTTCTATACTATAAAACTTCAGCTCTTTTGCTTTGTGACAGTCTGTCCTTGTTCTGATTTCTGCCTTCTCAGATAATGTGTCATCTTCATCACCCAAAGATGGAGTGCCAAGAAAGGGAATGCATCTGCTTGTGCACCTTGACTAGATCAACAGCAAGAGGGCAGAAACACTGTCAGACTTAGACTTATCTTTGGAGATTCTACCTAGTATTCAGTATCATCCAATAAACCAGTGAAATAGTTCATAGATGAGCTATGTTGTCTCCTGTCCTCAGACCCATGAAATTCTTTCAGTTCCTCCTGATAGGTGTTAAAATGACACTAGCAAAGCCTAAGGCATCTTGGAATGGGTAACAAACTGAAATTGGATTTTCAAGAGCCAAAGTTTGACCTTAGGTTAGGAAATAAGACTTTAAAAAATCTATAGTCAGAACCAAGACTCAGTGTTTGGAATGGAAGACTTTACATCAACAGAGTTTAATGTCCTCTAACAGAGATAGGTCGGGTCCCTTTACTCTGGAAAATACCACCCTTTGCCTTAGCAAAGTGTTAAAGGCTCAGCAGGAGTCCATTATTATGGAGAGCATATATCAGCTGAATGAGAGGCAGCTGGGGGTTTGTATGGCAATAAGCATTAGAATTCATTGCCAGGGATTGCAAAATACACCATAAAGCCAACTAAAATTGTCAGGGTGCATTTTTGAAAACTTGATAATATTTCAAAAAGATTTTCTCTACCTTTCACAATGATTAGATGTGACTAAGCAACCTGAAGAAAATGAAAGTGCTAATTCTGAGTGTCTGGGCAGCTACATTAATGAACAATAAATCTATATTCACTGAAGAGGGAAGAGATGAAAAACTATCTTGATGAGAGAACTGAGTCTCACTCAGTGGTACAGAACTACAGGATAAGGAGCACGTTCCTAGTGTGATAGGAAAAACCTTGCTTAAATGGCAGTGGAGCAGAATCTTGGAAAACCACTTATATACTTTATGCACGTACCTTGTAACTTAGCAAGTTTCTATTTTGATCACTGCTTTCTAAAAGTGATCACTGTGTAAACGAAACTATAGATCCTGTCGCATCCAGTTTTGATTTCAGTGATCCCATATACTCTGTATCTGAGTTGCTCCTGCTGAAATGCATGGCAGAATTTCGCATGGAGTAGGGTTACAGGCTTTAACTTGAACTTAGTGCTCACCATTATATATCATGGAAATTAATCTGATTCAGTATGAAGATTTTCATTTACAGTTTTGTAAAGTGACTACTATGCTTTCATTTACCTAATACTCAGTATTGAGTACTGATAGGAACAAGGTGAATGGTACCTCCTGGAATATGGCTCAAAGGTAGTAAAGAAAGAAGTAAAATCTGTTATTTATTTTCCACTAAGCTATAACAGATGGAAAATAACCCAAATTCTAATTATTGAGGAATTTTACACAGTTTTTCCTCCAGCAGTCCTAACTGCTTAACAAACTTCATTATTCCAATATCTGAAGCAGTTACCAATTCCTGAATATATAATATCAGTCCTGTGACCTTGATATATCTATTCCCATTGACATGTGACAGATCCCTTGCCAAAAAAACTTCAGGGGCAGAAACAAATTGACAATGGAACTACTTATATGAGATAACTGATTGGGTACATTTTTGTGGATAAATTTTGGGGTGTATATGCTCCTTTGGATAAAACATTTCTGCCAACATTTTCAGATGGTTTTAACGGGGCCTTCAAGAAAGAAAGCATGAAGATAGCAGAAATTGCTAGAATATACTCTGTATGGAAGTGCAGCATGAAAAAAAGAAAGATCTGTGTTGGCTATTCTAGAGCCCACAGAGAGATGCTCTTGTAGCTTATGGACATTTCCTTGTTGATTACTACCCATAACTGAGAATTATTAAAATAGCTGCTTATGAGCAAGAGAGGGACAAGAATTATGATAAAATTCAAGGACAGATGCAGAGTCCTACACCTGGGGAGGGATAACTGCATGCATCAGTACAGGTTAGGGGCTGGCCTGATGGAAAGGAGCTTTTAGGAGAAGGACCTAGGTGTCCTGGTGGCCCATGAACCATCAGCATGCCCTGGTAGCCAAGAAGGACAAAGACACCTTGATGTGCATTAAAAATAGTATAGCCAGCCATCGAGGGAGGTTCTCCTACCCCTCTACTCTGTCCTTGTCAGGCCACATCTAGAGTACACTGTCCAGTTTTGGGCTCCTCAGTTCAAGAAAGTAAAGGAACTACTGAAGAAAGCACACCGGAGGGCTGTAAAGCAACAGAACAAGGGGCAATGGGCACAAACTGAAACACTGGGCATTCTAAACAAACAGGAGGAAAAACTTTACTTTGAAGGATATGGAACACAGGGACAAGAGCCAAGAGATATTATGGAGTCTCTTTCCCTGAAGATATTCAGAACTCACCTAGACACTTTCCTGTGTAACCTACAGTAGGGAACCTTCTTTAGCAGGGAGCTGGATTAAATGCTCTCCAGAGGTCCCTTCCAACCTCTCTGATTCTGGGAGTCTGTGATGCTGCGTAAATTTATATAACACAAACCAAATTTATCCTAGTTATTTCTAGCAACTTGAATAGATTTCCTTATTTCAGACCCTGGTTGCCATCAACACCTTTTCTAGTTGATAGAGATCACCGGAGAAACATTTGGTCCACAGAAGGGCAAATCATGTTCCTGGAGATGCATGATTTGCTTTTTACCAAAGGCGTCTCCTTCTTGCAGAAGTACAGTGCAGCAGGGCTCCCAGGAAGCTGTTATACATCTCAACAAATGTTGGGTATAACAGAGTAAAATAGCCTAAGGAAAATGAATCCAAAAACTTCAAATACATAGTCTCAGTTGTAATTCAGTTAACAGACTTTCAAATTAGTCAGAAAAATGTGATCAAAGCATCACATTAAGGAACTATTAAGAGGAATACACTTTGATCATGACTAATGAGGTGAAAGATGAGGTGAAAGCAGAGAAAAAAAAAACCTCAGTGGAATTAAAAGGTAATTAAGTGTAAGAATTAATCTGCATCTATAACATTTTATTGACAGGGCAAAGATTGGTATAGTACATATTTAGACATATTATCTTACTTTTTAGCAAGTTCTATGCATAAAAACTGGTTTACTTCTCCCATGAATAAAAAGTAGACATCTAACATAAAAGCTGTAGGTTTAAAATCGATGGTTTAGATATATATTTTTTTTCTGAACCATTTCAGGTCACAAATATCAAGCCTAAATTCTAGGTTTTTGAAAAAACTGTTGAAGCTTTAGTGATCCAAACAAGAACTAACACCAGTTGAATCCGTACGTATCGATTAAAGCTTTGTATCAGTCTGTGAGATATTAAATAAGTGTTCCTTCTGTTGACAGGAAAACAGAAACACATGGATTAAATGGATTTTCTAGTAAGAGTAGTAATAGTATAAATTTTTAGGTCTATGATTCATTTGCCAGATAGCACTATGCCTCTGTGATAATCCCCTTAATAAGAAATCTGATATAGGTGTGTTTGGAGTGCAAAGAACTATAGCCATGCTACTAGACATAAAGCACGAGGTATCTTCTTCGTTCTCTGAAGAACAAACACAATAAACAAGTATGATAATAAGGCTAGATTTATGAAAGTATTCATTATAAAAGTATTCATTTATCACCATTTATCTTCATATTTTATTGATCTGAAACAGGTTGTGCTACAAAAAGAACATATACCTTATAAACGGTACTGAATCAACAGCTTCAAAGTACCATTACAGCTGTTGGTAGAATGAAAAACTGCAAATATGAGACAAAAATAATCAATGTCTTAAGTTAAACTTCAACCCAGTAGAACTTAACTGTCAGCAGCTGGTGTGATGTGCATTTCTATAAGCAGTATAAAATGCTGAACTTTTAGAGATTACAGTGATGCTTCTTTATTACCTTTCTATAACCACTAATGGTCACATCAGCATTAGTTGACTTAAGTCAGCATGTCACTGTCAGCTCCATGCCTTATCAGCTGAGTGAACACATTTTGCACCATCTGAGAATTTGGTCCTTTTTACAATTTTTCCTCACAGAGCCTTTGATTTTAAGTTATAGGAAACAACAACAAAAAAGTGTCATACGCTTTGCTATTCACATGTGGACAGAACACTTACGATTATCAAGCCATATAACTACCCAGCGTCCGTCTCTTCCAAAATAAATGCACAGCCACTATTTGTCAAATCACAAACTCTGTGACCAAAGATCAATTTATGAACTAAGAAATGTTGAAGAATGCAATTTCTCATGACAATGCCAACAAAAGGCTGATATTATAAACATTTTTCCATTGGCTTTTTTTTGATGTTTTATTTTTTGCAGGAAGTCCAGCATTTCAATGAATAATCTTTTTTTATTCCTATTTGATAATTAAAATCTTAAAACTGATACAGTTGCTGGATTAAAGGCCTACATTTTAGAATCATAAAAGCTGCTGGGGCTCATAGTGGGGAAAAGAATAGATCATTACCCATGAGTAACTAAGGAGAACACTGGGTAATAAAAAGAAGCTAATATCACATCTATAGTATAAAAGGAATTAAAAAGGTAAATCAAAAGTAGATTGACTTCTTAGTCTGACAGACTTCAGAGAATGTCCAGACTCTGCTTAGAAGTAAGCATAGTAGTATATGCAGGTACAGACTCTTTGAAGAGTGTGAATACAAACTATAAGGATAGCATCAGCCTCCAACCTGAAGAATATCTATGTCAACAATAGTCATAAAACATCACAAACTCAGGTAATAACAACCCTTTCCTTTAGAGATGCAAGAGAACAGGGAAGCAGAAGATGTGATGGGCCTATTCTCATAATATAAGAAAAGTATGAACCACTCCATAGTTAATTACCATAGCAGTCCAGCTATGGAATTTTCCATTATCATCTTCACATCATTGGATTACTGTTGCTTTCTTTTCTGCTCAAAATATGACTTAAAGTGTCACCCAGCCAAACCCTTTCTTAACTTGAAAACTGTCATTCACCTGGATAAAGAATAACACTCAGTTCTCCAGTATACTCATAAAAGCCATGCATATGAAAACATCAATATTTAATTTCAGTATAGAGTAGCTTACAATGAAACACTATTACATTTTCCAGGTATTAATTTTTAAGTGTTTACATCAGACTAACACATTGCTCAGGTTCACAGAACAGTCAGTGATCTGGTATTTCACCCATCAGCATCATTTGTGCTTTCCCAGTTTCTGCTGCCTTTGAAATAAACTTCCTTTTTTTTCCATACTCAGAGAAGAATTTATGCTAAAGGCACAAAGATATAGACAAAAACATACCTACCACTAACTGAACTGTGTTTTTGTACATCATAACTAAAATGTATTGATTCCAGTCTTTATAATCTAATACTTGTATCTTCTTAAGTGTAATAAAACAGTCACACTTAGATGTTCTCCTCTCTTTCCAGAATCAAGAGAAAAAAAAACCTTGGACTTCTTTCCTTTTTCTTTCTGATATATTGGCATATATTAAGACTTCACAGGTATGTTTATAAACACATTCCCATCATTAGAAAGCAAAACTTTGGATAGCTGAGATCTGACCCAATGCCCTTTTTTTTTTTTTCTGATGTTCCACTTTATGCTCAGTATTTCTGTGATGGGCAAATGCACACTCGTGTAGTAAAGAAAAACTCTGTCTTTCAGTTACCTGGAGCCTGTATCATAATTACAATTCACCTGTTTTTGCATTTTGAAGTACCCACTGTACAAGTTCTGGAATTTTATGTTATCACTTTGGATCTCATTTTATACTTGATGTACTATAGTTTGACAGTGAAGCATTTTTGATAACATTCAAGTACAGTGAATGAATATATAGCATAAATCTGAAGTTTTTAATTTATTAAAATCAGATTTCTGAAACAAAAATCCATAAGCGAATTCTCCTCTAGGTCCATGTCCTGCAAATTCCTATCAAAACTGCATGTTATCTTAACAACTTTTAGCATACGTGCTAAAGTTCAGACTGAGAGCTCTTTCAACAGTGATTTAAAATGCAAGCTTAAAAAAAATACTTCCATGGGAAATACATCTTTCTACCCTTTGTAGAAAAACAAACATAATATGCAGGTGAGTTTTCCTACTCCAATATAGTTAAAAAAAACAAGAAACCACAGAACAAATTCCTATGACTTTATTACTATATTGTGCCCCCCCCCCCCCCCCCCCCCCCACTTAGGCTGTTAGTTTTAATCACAGAGTTAAAGAGCAGTTGCAGTTCAGGTCAGAAGGGATTACTGGAGGTTGTCTTGCCTAAGCTCCAATACTTGATAAAATCTGGTAAAAAATTCCAATGTGTTTTACAGATTCAGACTTAAAAACATTTCCATTAATCAAGTTCAAGAACATTTGTGTTTTTTTTTTTCCTTTTATTTCAGTGTAGTTTGTCATTCACAAATGAGAAAAGGTAGAAAAACAAAAGGCTATTAAAGTCTCAGAAGATATGAATGAATTATTAACTATGCAAAAAACATAGTTTTCCCATAACTTTAATGCTTAGAAGTTGAAAGTGGCAGGTTCGTTTCCCTTAGATCTTTGATATAAGTGTAGCATGAGGGCTATTCTGAAAGTAATGCCCCCTATTCTGTGATGTTGGCACATAACATCAGAGGTGGTTGTTGGTGATACAGCAGTAGAGGTTGAACCTTCTCATGTTGTTGCTGCGTGACAGACAGCAGCAGAGAGGCAGTCTGACAGAATGGTGTCTGACATGGAAGAGTGTATGAAGCAAAGGTGTGTCACTGAATTCCTCCATGTGGAAGAAATGCATCCACTGACATTCATTGATGCTTGCTGAACATTGAAGAAGACCAAGAAGTGGATGTGAGTACAGTGAGGTGGTGGTGGTGGTGTGCTTCAGCAGCGGTGACAGTGGGTCACCCTCACTGATATAGATTGTTACGAGAACAGCATGCAGGCTTTTGTTCATCCTTGGTGAAAGCGCATAGCTGATGGTGGTGACTGTGTTGAAAGAGTGTTTTGTAGCTGAGAATTTGCTCTATCAAGTAGTGTCATAATGCTCTTTGTATCTGTTGTAGTTTCCTCAGAAATAAATGAGAGGCATTACTTTCAGAGTGACCTATGTAGATGTGAAAAGACTAGTGAATGAATGTTAAGACTACTGTTTAAATCTTAAAGTTAGGTAAACTTTGCTGAATTAAATCCTTAAAATGGAGTGATTGTAAGCACTATTTGTCAGAAACTACACCTAGTAGTGCATCTACTACACCTAGTAGATAGGACTATTTAAGGAAGTCATGGGCCAAAAAATTTTTCCTCAACAAATCAGAGGTGAAATGGATCTGATGGCTCTGGCAATTCTCAAGGGCTGCCCTTGAATTAAATCATATTTTGGAACTTTTCCAAGTTTGACCTGTAGAAGGTGAAACAAATTATGTAATATTTTAAAAGCTCTGTGCTACATTTAATTCCAGGGTGATGACATCATCCCTCATTATGGGAATTGTTTTTTAAAAAAAAAGTTATATTCCTGGAATACACAGCTTTCAAATTTTTAACCTATTTTCTTCTGCTTGTGCTTCTTTTTACTAATAAAAAAAGCCAAGGAAATGCTTCTAGATCACTGTGAAGAATACTGTGTTGTTTCTAGCACTCCAAATAATCAGTATGAAGTGGTTTTCTGTCTACCTGCACAGAGCTCAAACTTTTTATATATTGATACTGTTGCTAGGAGAAACATGAACTCAACAATTTGAACCACAGATATTCAAACTAATTAACTATTTGAGAGTAGGAACTGCAAAGTTAGGTTTGTTACAAAACACTGTTTTACAATCACAGTATATTTTACCTAATTAATGCTTAATTAGGAGCTAAGGGTCAGTTTGGTTTATAATTATATATGATAAATCTATATTATTATATATGATAAAAAAAAGTTCTGCAGGTATTGTTCTAATACAAAATTTCTTCAGGCATACCAAGTTGGGTTAAGGGTATTGAAGCTAGCTAAGGCATTTTCTATGAAGAAAGGTGCCCTGTTATTTCTTTTCTGCTACACAGATTAGGATAGTAAGCTCAACTGTGAAGATAGCTGAGCCCTTCTATATCAGCACATACAAAAAAAATAGCAAAGGTTGAAAAGAAGGATAACAAATATTCCCTTCATTTAAGAAGTTATTTTTGAAAGCCTGTAAGACAGAAAATTCTTAACAGCAAAGGAAAAAGCGTAAAAAAAAGGCATATAAATTAGGAATTGGCAGGAGAAATGGGCTCTGAATTCACAGTTACCTTTAATGGATGCAACTCATTTAACTAGAGAAAGATCTTGAAAGATGTGGTTTGTAATTATCATTAAGCTGCAATGCAAATCATTGTAAGTAGTGCAAATCTACCACTTTTTATCCAAGTAAATACAAGCAATTGTTGCTTGTCACTTACTGTGATTAAATGAATATGACCCATGCTTATCAAACATTAACTGGAATTTGTAGAAAGATTTCATTAAATTTATGAGGTTTGGAACCAGCCCTGAGCTTATCTATTCAGTCCTTTTAGATTTTCCTGACTTCAAATGAATAAGGCATTTGAACTGCAGGCACCAACGTATCATGAATGGGCATATCTGAAATAAAGGCCTCTGTCATCATACAACTAAACATTTAATGATCAGCTTCCCTCTGCTTTTCTTGCAGCTCAGCTGCCTTTTTCAGGTGTCTTGAAAACCTGAAAGGTACCTGTTCTTTGTTGTACTTCAGTGTTTAAGACTATACCCTCTGGGCACACTGATCAAGTGTCCAAGATCTATGTTTTACTCCTCCCTGTTCATGAAAGTCCTTTCTTTAGATGTGCAGGCTGCATATTGATTATGAAATCTTAGCTCTAAACTTGACACTAATGCATGACCCTATGCACTGCAAAGCCTAATTACTTCTGAGAATTATCCCAAATGCATTCTACAGTGATCAAATGAGTACTCTCTCAGTACCGTAATTGAGCAAAGGTCTCTTGAGTCTGAGTCTCAACTGCAGAAATTTTTTCTGTTGGTGCATGGAACTTTCTGCCCTTGGACATATAACTGATGTCTTCATAAAGTTTTTCACTTAATCAAAACATGTCATTGGAGTTTTTAAATCATAAAGGTCAAAAGCTTTTCATATGCCTTATATAATTACTGCAAGCTCTAACAGTGAATGAATTATTGAGTATGCGTAGCTTACAGAATGAAATGTGCACCAGAAATAATATTTGACTTAATCTCTTGCATAATTCTGAATAAAACAACAAATTGTAGATCCATTAGAGGAGGAATACGGAGGAACCCTTAACATAAAAGCCCCTAGAGAGAGACAAATGAGACAGAGGGAGCGAGAAATATCCTGAAAATATGCTCTGGTTCCACTATTAAAATGTTTGCATGTAATTACAGGATGTACTGTAAGTATATTTTTAGACTTCATCAGCCAAAGTAATGGCAGATACTAAAAATATTTCAAATTATTATTAGACACTGTTCTCCCCCTTCTTGTGATGCTTGAATGTGTTGACATGAGGTCTAAATTACAGTCTATGTGTAGTGAGGACAATATCTCACGTACTTCTGCTGAGGTCCTGGGAGCAGCAGTTCCTCTAGAGCTTTGCTCCAGGCTTCACTAGGGGGGAAAACAGTAGCAGGTGCTTCCTATAACTTCCTAAATAGACTAATTCTTTAACAAATGATTCCTATTATCTATTAATAGATGATTATTGCTGATGTTAGCCTCAGATAAGAACCAATTCCTTAGGTCTTGTGTTTCTTTCTTTTAGTAAATTTAATCTTTTCTCTTTGTTTCACTGAATGTTTATTTTATATGTAGTATTCAACTTATTATTAAATCATTGTTATTTGTACCTAGATATATGTATATAACAGCACTGTAAGTCTTCTCTTGTCTTGAAGTTTTAGAAGAATAATGGTTTCATGTCAGTTTATAATGACATACTCTTATCTTCTGAAGAGAAAAAGTTTAGAATTGAATTACTGGGGTTAAAGTAAATTTCAGCGTCATAAGTGAAATCACCTTTTTTGTTGTTGTTTGTTTTCTACTACTTAATGAAAACAGAGAATTACTGTCTTTATAAGATTGACAAACCAAGTTGCAAAACTTGCTTAAATAATTTTTACACCATGCATCCTTTTATCTAACTCATTTTCTGCTGCAAATATCAAATTGCAAAACAGTAGGAAAAAGCTAGTGTCAAAACTAGCTAAAATTGTTCCTCTAGATTCTAAAACTTATGTCTCTGCCATTACCAGCTCATATAAATTACTTTTCCCACCTGATAGTCTCTGTATACATATGCTGAGACAATTGCTTTATAACAATGGGGAAATCCTTCTGTATTTCTTAATAGAAAATGTCTGTGATTGTGATCCCAGGTGCAGGGAGAGCTTACTGAAAACTTAAGTGAGAAGGGTAAAGGGGACACTCTTCAAGAATAGTGGCCTTCACATGTAAAAGTCCTTGGTGGTGACAAATATTAGAGGCAATCAAATAAAAAGGACTTGATAAAGCCATGATTTCAATTTCTGTGTGAGGAAATAAAGTCTAGGGGGAATCTGAGCTTTTGTCTGTTCAGAAAGCTCCACATGGAGAATCTGGCATTGATCTGGGGTTGGAGATATTAGACTGTTAGCTGACAGAAATGACCTGGTGAAGATTCCTCTGTTAGCTCTTAGGGGCTGAAAGTAACAAAGTCCGTCTTCATCTAGATGGCAAAAGCAAAAGACTTACTAATATAGATCAAAACTATATTATGAGGCAGAAATAACTTTAAGCAGAGTTAATGTATGCAATCTCAAACATTTAGTGTAGGACCAACCAACCAAATAAAACCAAAACAAAACAAAAAGCCCCCCTCAAAACTAAGAAAAAACAAAATGGGAAAAAAAAAGAATAAAAGGAAAGAAACCAGATGCATATTTAAAAGAACTCCCATTAATCTAACAAGCCAGTAAACTAAAAATGTATGTATGTTTTTCCTTTCTATGGACCTGAGGGATTGGAAGACTTTTGTTATGTTCTGAGTACTTTGTACTAACTTATATGAACTGTGTAAAAAGATTCATTTGTGACCTAGGTCATCTTTTGAAGGGAAGGAAGACAGACTTGTGGATTTTATTCTGGTTTGGTTGATTCGCATATGGAGAATCCTGCAGGATGTGATAGTGGGAAAAAGCCTTAACTATATGGACCCTAACAAGGCACACAAATATCAATACTAAGAAAGGTTTTGTGCTACATGCAGTACTACATCAATTGCAGAAATTGAAGCTGCATTGTCCGCAGATTCATTGGCAGAAATATTAAGAGTTTCTTAAGTCATCATCCAGAACCTAAGCTAATTTTTGGAACTATGGAATCAGATGTTGCCTCTCTAGAAATGTTGAGAGATATATTCAACAACAAGCAGGATTAGTACTTACTTCTGTAGGGGCTTTCTCCATTTATAGGAGAAATTGTATTCTGGCAGTGCAGCCACTATAAGTTGCAAATAGAGGAGGAGTAATGCAGTTTATGGCATCTTTAATAAACTTTAATGGCTAACAAAAGATAACGACATAAAACAATCTTATTACTTTCCAACTGAATCTGCTCTTCTCATCTGTGATCTCTAAATAGTGTTTGGAATCCATAAAAATGACATAATATTTAATCAAGTTCTAGTATAGAAATCTCTTAACTCTCCTCTGAGTCTTTTTAAAATTACACTGTATGCTCTGTTAATCAAGGTCCTGATGCTGAGAACAGAAATCATTGTCTACCTGGTAATGGAGATATGTGCCCATTTAATGCAGAAAGTGACAATGTACACTAATCTTACTACATTGGTAGAGAGCATGCAACTTAATGCTTTCTGTGTCTAGAGGTTCAAATTTTCTAAAACAAATCAGTTGTGTTTTTCAGTCTCATGGAATTCTTATGTGAAGAAATGCAATTAAACACACAAATCAATTCAGTTGGACTTCAGCTGTTCTAAAAACTATCTCTAAGCTATTCTGTCTTTCAGCCAAGGTAAGACTTTCTTCTTTCATGATGAACACTCTATATCCAATTTAGAGCATCTCTGAAACTACAGTAACAGTAAATGGCCTCTGAAGAGTATCAACATTTTCATTTTGATATTCCAGAAAATACATTGGGAAAGTGTATAATCAATGAAAATTATATAAAGGAATATTATATAATCAAATAATATTAAGATGTTGTAATAAGCAAAAGAGTTAGGCACAGCGAGACAAAGAAAATAAATAGGATGCTTACCCATATCCTGGACTCACTCAGGAAACTCCAGTGGAGTGGATCTTCCAAAGAGAGAGAGGTCCTTCCCCCTAGTAGTCAGCTCTTAAATGGGTCTAGGAGAGGTGGAGCCAGGCTCCACCCCTTCCTGCAGCACAGGTGAATTGCTTTCACCTGTGCTCCCAGGGCTGACTCATTGTTCCCCTCAGGAGATTAATCAGAGGTTCAGGCCGTGACTCAGCAGTTCCCATACAGAAAGGAAAGTCCTTTGCTAGATAGGTTAGGATTGACTGAAAATCAAATAGATCATAAAGCTATCATAATTTAATTAGTCTTACTTTTAGTGGTTCTTTTTTCTGTCTTAAATGTAGTAAAGTGAAATATCATTATCCACAATAAACTGGGGTAGATCTGTGTAGACATAGGAAATGTTGTTGCATCTCCTGGGAAGAGGAATTGATACAGTGAACATACACTGGATTACCGGTTGCTGAAAGAATGCATCAGCAATTGCATGACAAGCTTTTGTGTTTCTAGTGGCAGCTTTTGGATGATCTGAGTGTAAGAAGTTTCCAGCACTGTCATTACATCAGAATGGTGTGAATTATAAACAAATGTTACTCTGGCGGATGCTTGTAGTGAGCTGCAACGTATTTAGGAACTGCTTCCTTGTATCCTATTTCTTTTCCCCATCTCCGCAGAACCCTATGTCTGGACACCGTTTCGTCAGATTTGTGTGCTAATTATTTATCCAGCTAATTACATCCAGCTGGATGTAATAAAGAATAATGGGGAAAATACTTTCTTCAATCTTTAGATAGAACTGAAACTAGAATAGGAGAAACAGTTACTGAAAAATACTTTCCTATTTTTTCTTTTATTAAACTACATCATAGCAAAATAGTGTGTTTCTCTCTAGTACAATCCATTCTAAATTTAAGAATTAAACTTATGCTCCATCCTTACCATGTTAGTATTAACATCTGGCTATGAACATTGCACACAAATTCTGGATATGTATCATAGATGAACAGGACCACCAAATTTCTAAAGCTGGTCTTAAGTAGTGTGGTGTGTTTAGAGCTTGGATGAAAACATGTCTCAGCCAGCAGAAAACTTTAATAAGTTCTGAAATTAAAACTGAAGCATGCAATATAAATGCAACATTCTGTTCGTACGTCTTTGGTCTCGTTCTCCATTTTCTCAGTTTAGGCTCCAGGCAGTTCAGGGAGTTTAATTTACACCAATTACATGTGATTGTTATGTGTATTTTGTAAGGCTTGGGACAATCAAGTATGTAATCATCTCTGTATCTGAATCATTGATGGGTTTCATTTCAAATGCATTCATTATGCAGTGTGTACTTCAAAGGCTGGTATATTTGATGACTTTTTTCTTTACTTCTAGCTTAAGAACTAGGATATACCTTGTTTATTAACACTATAGCTTTAGATTCTTGGTAAGGCAAAAACCAAAGAAAAATAAAGCTCTGACAGATTGCCCTTTTAAAATTAACAGAAATATAATCCAGTCAATAAAATACACCATTTATCTGGGATTGAATTCTGTTCATCTAACGAAAACCCAACAATTCTGTAATAATGGGCTACACACCAGGCTCAAGTGGCTTCAATGCCTTTTATTCATTCACTATGTTCCTGTAGTAACCAACAAAGAGGCAAATATACTTTAGGTAAGACCTGTCTTTACTACTAATCTCCTTACTATAAATTATGGCTGTGTTTTTGGTGTTTTTTTCTAACAACAAATCTGCTCCTTATTAGAGTTTCCTAAACCTGCATTTTTCTGCTTTGTGATAGGAAAAGGAATTTTTGAGTTGAATTAGGGAGATCAGACTGCTAGTCTTGTTCCCAGCCAGATCTAATAATGCTCGTAATCACAAATAAAACCCTGCATGGCTTGAATGTGAGCATCTGGCCCTTGTGAAGACTTCAGTGGAAGTGAAAGGCACCTTGAAATAAAAAACACGCAGCTTCTAGAGCTTTCAAAATACAAAGCACTAACATAGTGGTAGTGGAAATGCCTCAGTACACAGGTGCTGGATACAGGTTTTCCAGGGGGAGCCTCTGTCCTTGGAAATAATTGCTCTTAGGAATGAGTGTATGCTTGCTTTTCTCAGAGAAATGCTTGCTGGCTTGGAAAGGGGCAAGGAAAGGACAGCAGAAGGGAGCTCTCCTTTTTATTACCTACTAATGACATTTCTCAGGTGCTTCATTTGTGTAAGATATACAGGTTAAATTTCCAGATATGTCCTGGAAGTTCAAGAGATTGAAAATCTTGTTCATCTCCTCTAACAGTGCTGTAAGTGCCAGGCTTTGAGCATGAGCCATCCTCCTCCTCTTTGAAGACTTGCTTTTTTACATGGCTTACCAATCAAAAGGAAACAAATGAAAAAAATAAACAAAACAAAACAGCTTTTATGATACTGGGAAGGGCTCATACACTTTGTTTTCTTCATAAAATATCTGAAATATATATATATATTTTATTTCCTTCTTTTTTCAGTGCTGAACACCACGAATCACAAATTAAAACCATTTTATTTTATTATGCGTCAGAGGAATAGGGCCTGTGGGACATATTCTCTTGTATGTGACTCCCAAGTTTACTGTCTGCAGGAACAAAGATGTTCTGAACAGAATTAATTCTAGTGATTATTAATAGTGACACTTTCACACACTTTCACATATTCTCATAGAAAATTGATTCACAAATACTTGGTGTAAGAGTTTATAAGAGCAGGGCCCAGGACAGCAGATCATCTCCTTTCAGAGAGTTAACTGGCAATAAGGTACATTGAGAGTCCTGCTTGTTTCTCAGAGATTAAGTTAAATGCTTCTTTGCAATTCATGAGGACGAATTATCAAAGGTCAGCTGGCAGGTTGGAAAAAAAGAATCTTTTTTTCTAAGCAGAAAAATATGCCTATCTAGCTAATCCATTAGTGACTTAAATTAGGCATTTTGTATTTCACAGCAATAATTGGACCATAAGTCCAATTTTATTCAGGCTGTATTGCTCTTTTGACACTTAAAATCTCTGTAAATATAAAACCAAATGACATGGTTAAATAAAGAATGAGCAAGTTAGTAACACAGTCACTCAAATCTACAAAAGTTTGTAAGTTCATGGCTTATGATATTCTCCTTTCATCTCACTACCTTCCCACACAGCTATTCAACTTTACTTGACTTAAAATATTCCCTGTAGCTTAATCTTTGTAATAAACAGGATTACTAAAGACTAAATTATCTTTGTTTGAAATATTGCATGTAGGTAAAATTAATATCAAAATTTAGGACGCTGTTAAAATGTTGGTGAGTAAACACCACTAGCTTTCTCACAGTGCATGCTGAAGGTGCTTGCTACATTCTCTCTGCCTCTCCTTGCTATCAGCTTTACGTTTGCTTTTTTTAAATTGATTTTCATTGGCAATACTCTGTATTGACCACACTTTAGGAACTGGCAGTGAAAAGATACAATGGGTTTAGTTGGAAGAGACTTTAAACATCACTTAGTTCCAAGCCTGCAGCAGTCTTAAACATCACTTAGTTCCAAGCCTGCAGCTGTCTTCATGCCTCCTTCAGCAGTGTGTGCTGAGATGAGAAGCTATCACTGTCCCTCACGTGCAGTTGTGGCTAGTGGGGCTTGTCTAGTCCTCTATGGTTCCCCTGGACATGGCAGTTTCTGTCACTCCTATTACAAGTGAAGCTGTTAGACAGTTACTGTGCTAAAATAGATGGAATTATCTTTTAA
The DNA here is from genome assembly GCA_037305975.1 of Chrysolophus pictus. Taxonomy (NCBI): domain Eukaryota; kingdom Metazoa; phylum Chordata; class Aves; order Galliformes; family Phasianidae; genus Chrysolophus; species Chrysolophus pictus. Next base: position 16,790,639 of record CM074579.1, read on the forward strand.
TATCACTCACAGTTAATGATTATGAGTCAGTTTTTAGAGGCTATTGAACAACATATGCTGAAGATGACTTCTTCACATATACCAAGAATTTGTTGTGTAGGAGTCTCATGAAAGTAATGAACAGAACAAGCATTCATTCCAGATCCTTGTCTGTATTTTTGACATTATAAATTGTTTTTTTTTCTGAAATTAACATCTGCAAACTACAGATTTGACCATTAGTCAGTGGTTCATCATCATGACAAGCATCTGAATTCAACAAAATAGACTTAACAAGTGTTGAAGAGAGTTGCTGAACAGAACTTGATTTAGAATCTTGTCTATCTAGAGCTTGAATTGTGAGAAAGAGATCTTAATATTGAAACTTTTCTTCCCCCCTAAAAGTGTATCCTGAACATTTAAGCCTGGAGAATTCTGCATACTGAAATAGAGATTAGGAAAAAAACGGTGCAAAAGAAATGCATGGAGTAGGGGAAGAGGATATATTTTTACTATAACCATGAACATTGAAATCATTGCAGAGAATGATTTAAAGTCACCTTCCAGTAAAACAAACCAGAAGGCTTGTGATCTGTTTCAGAAGCTCAGTGGAGGAGAAAGAGCACTCACCCTGTGCTCTAACTGTTCTCCCAGCTCTGCAGTTTCACATCTGTCAGCTCACTTCTTTGATTCCAGTGCAGCATATGCTTTAGCAAGCCAGCCCAGCTGATTTGCCCCAAATGGCACGCTTATGACTTCTTTCCCCCTCTTTCAACTTCCTTCCAAAATGTTAGACCTGGTTGTCTGTTCTTCTTTCTTGTGATTTCATACACATTTTAACTAAACAAAGGTGGGTAGTTCAAGTTTCATTGGATTGTGCAGAAACATTTGTTGGCACAGCTGATAACCTTTGGGATGTTTTACATGTATATAGAGGGAGCAGGGGAGGTGTTGTTTTGTTTATCTTTGACTTGGGACAGGATTCTGTTACTCAGCTGATGCTCCTTGTCATACTTACAATGTCTTGAATGATAATGACCCCTATATTTACCTGCTGATCGCAATGATTCATAAGAGCTAAATGTATGTCATAGGTTTGGTTTTTTGATTTTTAATGTTCCACATCAAAACATCATGTACTGGAATTAAGGTGTTAATGCTCTCATTTCTACGCACCTATCCCTATACATTACGGAAGTCATAGGATCTGACCCTTCTGGGGGGGCGGTCTCTTACTGCCTGGCAGTGGGTGCTGGAGGGTGCTTTCCTGGCCGTCCCAAGCTTTTTTCAGGTTTGACTCGGTCTCGGGAACTCTCTCTCATATCTTATTTGATTTATTAGTCTCAATTTTAATTAGGTTGTATTATATTGTATTATTTTGCATTCCGATATCATAGTTAGTAAAATAAGTTTACCTCCATAGATTGTTGCCGCTGTTTCTCTTCTTTTTCCCCCTTCCTCCCTCCGTGGGGCCAGGCGGGGGGTGGGGAGGGTAGGGGCCTACTGCCCCCCTGTCACGGGCATAAACTGATCTAGTTAATTCCGTGACAGTTTTTGGTGGAGAATGCGGGCAACGATCCCGCTACCTCTCGCAGTATGATACTGCAATTTTTGCTGTAACCTTGAAAAAACAAGTGGTTGTCCAGGCAGCAAAGCTTAAACACACTTTGTGTCTCATTGGACTTGTATGAGTCCCACTATAGAATAGAACAGGTTTTTGAGCAGTTGAGATACTTCTAGGTTTTGCTGGAATGTTAGTTTCTCCTTAGTATCAGCATTATGTTGGCAGATTCTGTCTATAGCTATAAAAGACAAAAACTTACTGAGATGTGTACCCTTTTTTTAAGTGGAGATGAAACAGCTAAGAGACTCAAAAAGTTTTCGTAAAGGTGAAAATTGTGTAAGACGCAAACCAGAGTGAAGGCACTTCTTTTTGTTGTTGTTCTCTGTTGCTTGATCCCCATCAACCCAACTTCATTCCAAATCAAGGTCAGGCATATCTGAAAAGCTCACAGACATTTTCAGCAAACTTAGGTTGAAATTTTTCAAAAGCTTTTGCTGAGATTCTGTTTTTCTTCTGAGTATTTTACACAGCTCTATTTTCTCTCTTGATAATACATGCTGTTGTTCTGAATATGATTTTAATGTGGTATGAAATTGTTTGAGTGCCACAGGGCCTGCTGTTACTGACCTGTGGAGTAAATGTTTCAAAGAGCTCCAACGAGCGCTTCAGAAATTCATATGGCTTATGGAAACCCTGGCATCAGCTACTTCATTCATGTGGGACAGTTTACTCTTTTTCTTCTTATTCGCTTACTCTTTTTCCATGTGCTTTCAGTTTGTCATAAACATTTTCCAATAAATATAATTCTACAGATCACCTACCTTGCAGAATACAAAAATTTAAACCTCTTATTTTATAAAGTTACTTCAAGTTCCATTATTTCTAGAAAGTGGGTGAGATTAAATTGATATAAGGAATACAGTTTAACTGTATTTATAAGCCTGAACAAATTAAACCTGAGAAGACTGTTTCTCTCTGATGGATTTGAGCACTACGAATTAATTTCCTCTGTGCCTCCTCTCACCCATGCAAATGCCTACCACAAATAACAACACCATTTATTTTGCTTCTCTCTTATTCCAGGAGGATAAAAACATTCCCCAAACCTCACCAAAGCCAGTATCAACATTGGTTAGACCTTTCCTGTCTTACATCTACAGTTGTATGTTGGTTGTAATCATTCCTTTTTTAATTACCCTGGGAAACAGCTGGTTTCTAATTCATTCAGCTGGATATTTATACATACATAAACATCAAAGTTACATTTATGATCATTTGTTTATCTACTCATGTAAATGTGTGCGAAAAAACAAGCAAGCAAATGTTAGTGTCATTACATTTAATGCATTGACCATTTATTTTTCTATGTAAGCGTGATGCAAAAGGAAGAGTTGCTCACTTAGCTGATAGAATGGTGCAGACTGCAAAGAGGAGGTAATTAGTGCAACCTTAGGGAATTATTGCCTGGTAAAATTGTGTGGGTGTTTTGAATACAAACCTGTCTATCAAATGCTTCAATGCAAAAACCTGAAAGTGTCTGTGTAGGTCAAGTAGAGTGTCTCATACAAAGTGATATAAGCGAAGGCAGGTATTGCTATAAAAGTAATGTGCCCCAAATGTCTGGATTTTTATTCTGCTTTTCTAAAAATAGGAGAGCTTTATGATAAAGAAAATTATAAGAGGAGTTTAACAGGCAGAAAGGGATGAGACAGACTTTTTTTTTTTTCACCCCTCTCAAATGAAAAATTGTTTCAGATATTTGCATGCAATTTCCCTCATACAAAAAGGTTACAGAACACACACACGTCATCTCCCTCAAATACCTTTGGCAAAGGAGATTGCTTTCCCTGATGCTACCTGCTTACTGCATGTATCCTGCTTAGTTAGAAACATTAGAGCTCTTTTCTGGGCTTCTCAGGCACATTTAGCAGGAATGGGAGAAAGACAGGGACATATGCCATATCCCCAGCAGCCATGGATTTGTACTGAAGTTTGATGGATTCAGTGCTTGAAAAGAGACTTTTTGTGCCTCTGACCTCTCTGGATTTGTTGCAGATGATCCTTCATCATTGAATATTTCAAAACGTTTTTCATACTTTGAGATCAGAAAATTATCTATAAAGCTTAGTTTGAAAAGTAATCAACCCTCTCTTCTGGGAGACACTACTACTTTTAAATGCTACTCCTTGAAACACATCCTAAATGTTAATGTGTCTACTAATCATTTTAGAGCACCTGAGGAGATTCAGGCATTTTACTTAGTTCAGGAATGAAATTGCTTACATTCTTGCACATGCACACTGCTTGCTTCTCCCTTCACTGAGCGGACACTGAGTCCTCAGCAATACAGCCCATGTTATTCTTGGAAATAAGTACTATTTATATTAAAAACTCCTGAAATTTCAACATAGCTGTCATGGAAACACTATTCTTTTTAAATCTGTTTTAAATGTGTAATAAAAACCTAAATTCTCAGTCAAATTCTAGTCAATGGTACACATTTTAAAGATCTACTGGGAACAAAGGTTCTACTCTTCTTTTTCACATCTCATCACTTGCAATCTGCAACTTTCATTAAATTATGTTTGCAATTTGCAACATTAAAAAAAAGTCTATAAAACTACTCAGTATTACCATTTTTATTACCTTTTCCAGTTTTATGAGAGCTATGCAATTTGAATTTTTTTTTCCTGGACTTCCTCATGTTTGAGTAATTAAATTATGAGATTTTGTAGCTTTACAAGAAAAAGCCAAGATTTTTTATACCAATACATTTAAATCATGTTTAGGTATAAGATCAACCCCAAAATATTCTGCTTGCAGTGTCAATAAATGTTAGTTCTGTGCACTTATTCTTTTGATTCATCATCAGCTTTACACAGTTTTCAAGCAATCTTTAAGATATCTTCCAGCAATGTCAACCACATGCCAGATTTTACCTTAATATGTTAATTAGCATACATCAAAATTCACCATTATTTTAAGGACAATTTTGTTAATATTTCAGCTACTTGATTTGAAATGTAGATCTGGCTCACTTCCTTCCAAGTTTTGAAAAAAGCAAAGACTAAAACTGCCCATAATGCAATTCTTTTCTTTAATGATCCTTAGAAATAAGGAAGATGAGACCTTGATACAGACTGGCACATTTCAAAGACTGAAATCAGCTTTGTTTCTGGCAGCCATGAAAGTTTTCTGAAGAAGCTCCTTCTGCTTTGAAACAAACTTTGCATGAAATTCCAGGAATGTAATGGACAGAGCTGATTCTTTCCTTTTTGATTATTTTTTAAAATTATTATTATATTTGCTGATAAGGAAAATTTCTGGAGCTAGATCTGATTCTACGTCAATCTGATAAACCTTTCTAAGATATTGCCATGACTTACCGAAAACAAAGAGGGGCCAAGGACCAAAGGTTCCTGGGGCACTCAAAGGGCTCCTTTCTCAAACAGAAGGAACATAACATTAATTTGCTTGGGGAATATTCCAATCATTAACCTAGATGCAAAATGCTCATTAATTTTCTTTTTTACTTGCAGTGATGTATAAATTCATGTTCAAGGAATTTTATGCTACTATGCACATTTGCAATGCAAACCATTAGCACCGTGACTTCCACAACAAAATGTAAAGCTGCAGCAGTTTTAATGAATGAATCCATCACACAGTGTCTTTCAAAACAATTTTTATAATGGTCATAAATTCTAGAATTGCCATTGCTGTTATCAGGAAAACTAAAATGAACAGGAAATTAAAATGTAAATCCGCAGTCCAATCAGTAAACTAACAAACCTGAGGCAAATTTTTGGAAATAGTATGTTAAGGTTTTTTTTTTTTTTTTTTTTTTTTTTTTTTTTTTACTTCAGTTCATGGACTTTCTAACCCAGTATTACAGTACAGTTCCCTCAGTGCCAGCTCTTTCCTTGGAGCAATACAATTCAAGACAATCACAGCATGAGATCATATTTTTGTTGTCTTGTGTATAGATTGGAGGTGAGAGAAAATTCAGTTTTGCCAAGGTAAATTAAATTTCTTTCCCTACCGCCACGTTTGCATAGGCAGTATTTGCATTTTGTTAATTGTTTACAGATGAGAGGAATACAAAGACTTTAATAAATAATCTAATTCTGTATAGAACTTACCCCTTCTGTCATCAAGAATACTCTGAAGCTCGACAATATTTTTAAGCATTAGCTCCGACTTGGGAGAGAGAAGTCCTCTTTAAACAGCATCCCTTGTAGCAAAAGGACAAAGCTAAACAACGCTGCTATAAATGAGCCACAGCTCCCCTTGCCACTGAGGTTACCCACGAGTCAGGGAAAGATTTCCTGACTGGGTTTAAGCAATAAGGGCAAAATAAAGAGCTGTACTCTAGGAATTATTTGCATACTGGCTGCAAATTCCTCTGGCTCAATTGCCTGTAATATATCACACATGAAAAGGTTTTACACTGCCGCATGGAAAAATGTGTACCTTGCAATACGACCTTCTAGAGGGGAAAAAAATGGATATGTGCCAATATAGGAAATTATATTAAAAAAAAAAAAAAAGGAGAGAGAAAAGAAAAAGAAGGGAGCAGGAGCAAATAAATCATGCTTACTTCTTAAAAGTGTTCTGAATACAAAAAAAAAATAGCATGGAATTTTAAAATATGCACACACACCCCTCTACCTTGTTGTCATTTGCAGCATATCCTAATAAATCAGCAAAAGTTTTAGAATGACCAGAACAGACGAAAGAAATTTTTCTGCCTTCTGCTGCTCTTCAGCATGGCTGATAAAGCTTTCACCACTACTATTGGGCCTGGGAAACCACTGGAGTCCACAGCGTGTATAAATTCATCACAATTCACCTAAGATTGGTGTGGTGAACACACATGTAGCTTTTGCAGTCATGAGATTATGTTGCAAAGCTGTTATCTGAAATAATTCCTGCAACCTCTAAGGGTCCCTTCCAACTGAAATTCTGATTCTACATACATTTTACACAACAAATCTTAAAGAATGCTATATTTATATAAAAATGACCATGAAAAATCCAGAAAAAAATTTGTTATGGTATTTATACTATGATAAAGCTTTTCTTACTGCATCCACATATTCTTATTCTGAATTTGAAAGGTGAATATTTCAGCAATGCACTCTCTTTCAGGAGTGCTAGGTTGCATTATGATGAGCATATTCTCATCCCTAGCTTTGAAACTATTTCAGAATCATTAAGTGTTATTATGTTATAGTTAATAAGGGAAAAGAATGTCTTTCATCTCCAGAAGCAATTTACAGCTTACAATAAACTGGCACATAAACTGCTCAGAAGGATCACTTTGTGCATTAACTTCCCCTGTGCCTTACAAATATATTTAGCCATGACGTAGAGTCTAAATGTTGTGCTGAGTGGACCATAGAGCCTGATATCCTTTGATTAACTTCTCATGCAATGCAGAATCAAATGTAATACATTAAATGTTAGAATGGGTCCTTAATACAGGGGCAGCATATTAGAAATACAAAATGATTTTGAGTAATATTTAGTGAAAGCTTTGTATTTTCTTCCTATCTAAGAAAACAAGAATAGCATGTGAGGGGCATTTCTGTATTTTGTTGGCTTTGTACCACAGAATTAATGTTGGAAGCAAACTTAAGCTTTAATTCCAAGGCCAGCTGTTATCTGTGTCTTTACAGCTTTAAATTCAGTGTTTTCAAACATGCTTAGGGAATGCTGATTTTTACTGACTGTGAATCACCTTAATTTATTTAATACTCCATCTCAATTCTTAAGACGTAAAATGCACACGCAGGTGCCAGATGTCACCTACCATCAATCAGTTTGCTTAATGCAATGAGTATACTGGCCAGGGTGGGCAAGCAAGCTTGTATTTTCTGTGCCCGGGTTTCGTAATGGGAGCTTTTAAGTACCTGGAGTTTGTTATTTTTTCACTTCACAGATCAATGACAGCATCAGAGTAATGCAATAGGTAAGTCACTCTGAAAATAAGCCTTCTATTTATTTCCATGGGAACTATAACAGCTGCAAAGAGCACAATAACACTATTTGACAGAGCAAATTCACAACTACTGTTTTTTCCAACACAGTCACCACCAGTAGCTATGCATTTTCACCAGCATAAGAGTCTCCATGCCACATTTGTAAGCATCTGCACCAGTGGAGGTAATCCACTGTCACCTCTGCTGAAATGCATCACCCAGCACCTCACTGTGCTCACATCCACTATTTGGTCTCCATAAACGTTCAGTAAGTGTCAATGAATGTCAATGAGTCCCATTTTTTCTGCATAGAGGAATTCAATGACACACACCTTTGTTTCATCCACACTTTTATGTCAGATGCCATTCTGTCAGACTGCTCCTCTGCTGCCATCTGTCACATGGCATTTAATAGAACATTGGTGAGAAGGTTCAACCCCTGCTGCCTTTCTAGCATCCACCTCTGACATTGCAGGCTATCAGCATAATATAGGAGGTAAAATACTTTTGGAGCAGCCCTCATAGATTATCCACAAAATATTGCAAATATTCTATTAGGAATATGTGTACATTGTTGTTCTAAAGGGATTTCTATAGAAGTCCAAAAGCAAAGATTTTGGGGATTGAAGGTTTCTTTTTTGAAGCCTTTTTTTCTGTTGCATCACGTTCAGAATAGCATCCAATGGGAGTTGGCAGTGCAGGATACTAACGAATAGAAAACAATATAATAACTAGAAAATAAGCATAGTTTTCTAATGCAGATTAGAAGAAATAATAAAGGTTTTCTTTTATTAATGAATGTAATGCAGTATTACCTGTTTCCTGCTTTTTCTGTTTCTCACTAGAGCTGTGCACTGCTTTTGGCTCTCACTGCCACCAATAGAGCTGAAGTAGGCTTTTATTTCTGGAGATGATCTCGAGTATGCTCTCATTTTGGAACTTCTTCCATTTTAATTTGGCTGCAGGCAACTTTGTCGGTCTGAGCTCTATTGAAATCCATGGCAACACTCTCAATGACAGAACCTGCCTATTGTGACAGCTGTCCACCAGCTCCTTACCATTCTGCTATTAGTCATATTGCTACTTCAGATCATTTCTTAATTATTATGCTCTTTCCATACATTTGTGATGACAGGGTTGCCATTCATTTATTTTCGTCTGTGATGGGTATAGGTGGCTTATCACCAGCAGCATTATAACATATTTATACTGTTTTCTCCTCCATCTCTCCTCCTCATATCCTCCCAGCTCCTTTCAGGCCCACAGTGTTGCTTCTGTAGTTCCACATTTACAGCCTCTTTGGAGGCCTGAGGCACAGGGCAGCATCCATCAGCAGTGCCGATCTCTGTTGGCACCCACCAGCTCCTGGGCTAGAACTCAGCAAGCTGGCATAGACACACAGTCTTTGTAAAAACTGCATTTTCTCTCATGTTTTCTTCCTCCATTACCATTCTCATCTCATCTCTCTTTATGCTCCTTTATGTCCTGTTTTCCTTTGCATTTTTGTCTCCCCATTCCCAAACAGATTTAGTTGTAACACTGCTGAAAAACGTAAGCTTTCTTTAAAGCCAAACATGGGAGACATGGAAAACGTTGTAGCTTGAAGCACACCATTAATTTTATCCTTGTGAAGAAAACAATATTTGCATAATTGTTGGTCAGATATTTTTTTCCACAAGTAAGCTTCTGCAAAATAAAGGCTGTACATTAAGGAACAAACATTTGCCAGTACTTTTGGTTGGATTATTTCCTCTTCGAAAACAGTGTATCTACCATAACAGCTCCTGTGTTTTTCAGTTGCCCTCCTAGTCCAGAGACCAGCTGCTGTCACTGAAAGCCCACAGAAATGTGTGAAATAAAGCAGTGAATGTTGCCAGCATTTTCCTCACTGGGCTGCAGGCAGAGGTATTGCTTTGCACATAGCTCCTGAAGCTCCTCCTAATGGATGAAAGCAGAGAAGCTCAAAAAGCTTCCTCTGCATCTGATGCTCATTGTATGAAAAAAAAAAAAAAAAAAGAAAAGAAAGAAAGAAAGAAGGAAAGAAAGGAGAGCCATGGTTTTACTGCTATTGGATTTGAGGCTACTCTTGTAGAAAGAGATGCCCTGCACTGAAGAAGGTGTATTAAACTTTTGCTACTATCAGCAATTAACTGCAAGTTTTCAAGAACCTCCAGCTGATAGAGACTACAAAATTTCTTCACAATTTGATATTGTTAATCTTAAGGCTTGCCCCATCTATTGCACTCAGAGAATGCAATATTTAGAAGAACGCTCTACTGCATTCAAATAAAACACTTCGTTCAGTCACTTCACTTGTACATAAAAATTGTATGTGAGGTTTAATTTTGGATAATTTTCAATTTTCATCTTCACTGCAGGTTGCTGAAATGACAGAAATTTTCATTTTTAAACTGAAGCCACAACAGTTGTGTGCTCAACAGCCAATAAAGCACACTTTCAGAAGTGGGAAGAAGATGGAAAAGCCCCAACTCAGCCCTGACCTTATAGCTGCTCTTTTGACACACAGACATTCTCCATTCACTCAGGGTTTTGTCTGTAACACTGGTAAGGCACAGCAGCAGTCAGTAGAGAAGCCTGGCCAGCAGTGCCAGTTCTGCAGGGGCTTTAGTAAGTTGCCAGGTTAGTAAACACCAGATATGGCAGTGTTAGGCTGATTTCCTCACCTACGGGCTTCAGGACTGCAGCTACAGTCATTTGGGGTCTGCCTGTATAGAGGGGTTTTGGTGGCTTTGTATTCCAGCAACAAAAGTTTGTCATACTTCTGGATCTAGCTAACCTCATCACTTTCAAAAGCTAATTCTTCCACAGAAAACATTTTATATTCATAGTCATCACCCCTTCACATCCTCCTCCATCTCCCCAGATGTCCCTACACAACCATCCACCAATCCTGGAACCAGAGGAGGTATAAACCAAAAGCAAACAACTAAAAAAACCAAACTTCCCACACTACAACAGATCCTTCAGTTTTGGAAAGAGGGGATTAAACATTCACAGTGTGTTGTTTGCACTGCAAACTTCCTTCATGATCTGTATGTGAATTTTGAAGTATAAAGGACAATTTCTCACAGGTAGCCATTGATTAAGATTTAGAAACAGACGAACAAAGTTCTGAGTTCTATAAACTGTAAGCAAAAAAAAAAAAAACCAAAAACATCCAACAACAAAAATCCACTGAATCTTCAGTTTGCTTAAGGGATGTGAAAGAGCAGCAATACAACATACAAGTCAGAACTACAGTGAGCAGCGCTGTGTTAACATGGAACTACTCAATTACTTAACATAAAAATGAAAGAACTCCATGTTTTCCTTTCAAAAGCTGACATATTTTCTAACCTACAGAAATTTAAAGCCAGTAATTAGCATTTAACGCATTCTGCTAACCCATCTTTCCTCATCACCCATGAGCAAAACAGTAATACAGAAAGTTCTTTTTTCAATAAAAGGGAAAATATTTGTACCTTCATATCTTAATCATACATTGATGCAACACTTGCTTGCATGGAAAACAAGGAAGAAGTTCCCTTACAAAAACCTATTTTTTTGCTTATAAATGTTTTCTTCAAAAGATGTCTATGTAATTAAGCAAATTTTATTGTCTAAGTACTTTTTAATATGCTTCCCTGGTAATACAGTTAACAGCACTCTGACCAGGGGTGGATGTACTGTCCTACATATGCTGGTGTCATTTCTCTTACAAGCCATAAAGCTGATTTAGCTCTCAGAACCAGAGAGCTGTCAATTTGACCATGAAACAGATGATTTATCACATACATCCCTTATTAAAATCAATTCCTCATTCTTATTAACATAACTTTTTTCTGCCTGAGTCCCCACCCTTGGTATCACTACTGAACCTCTATTAGAGCCAAAAGCTGTGACATGCTCATTGCCCTCTGCCTCCAAAGCCATGCCACCCGCTTTACAAAGCAAGCTTTTGTCTATCATTTGAGGACAAACTTACTCTTTTATTACAATTCTTATCACCAACTACTGCAGCCTCCACCTTTTCTGCAGCAAGCAAAGCTGATGGTTCTCACTTCAGTCTGTATTATCTACTCCCCTTTATATATCTGATAATTGAATGAATGTTCAACTACTTTCTTCTCGTCTAGCTTCAACAAGCAACATACATTTATATGGTCCTTTTCTTCCTCCATTGGAGCGATCCAGGGGGTTTTACACAAGGTTTAATTAAAAACCTCTGAAAATAAGCTTGTTTTACAAGCTATTAGAAAAGAACATGAGGAACCTTGAATATTTTGTTTCCAATTTCCTTACACTTAATAACTGCACTTTTTCACAGCTTAAAAACCTGTCTTCCTCTTCTTTTAGTTAAATAAATTCCTTTATTTAGCATTCTTCATGTGAAACACAACAGAAGCGTGTAGTCTTGAAGTACCAAGGCTATGCATCTGCTTCCACTATTGCTTACTTAGCACAGAGTTTATTTCTCAGTCTCATCAACATTTAAGCCAAGCTTTGAAGCTATGAAGGATACATACAGGATTAAAACTGAAGGCAGTTTCAAGACAGACTAAGTAGATATTTCCACCCAAACTTATGCAAGAGATGCTAAGAGCCAAGGACAAGCTGCTTCTGAAAGGCATTTGTTCTTACCCTAACCCATTCATACCTTGTTCAGACAGGAGGGAATAATCTATATACACACAAACAGAATTTTCAATAAAACACAAAGTAGCTTGACTTATTTGCCTTAGTATAGATATTTGTAGCTATAGAAAACAGCGCGTATGCTCATCCTACAGAGATGCAAGGTTTGGGCTATAACCTAAGTGAGGAACCCCAATGATTACACTGGCACTAATTGCAACACTCAGCATGGAATTATGATCGAGCCACCTGAATTTTTACTTCATAGTTGAAAATGTATTTTTGGCACCAAGGGGAACCATCAGCTAATACAAACTTCAACAGCAACCCAAATGGCTGTCATTGCTCCCCTTCCTCCCCAGTAAAGCAGTGAGTTGTCTAAAGTAGTTTAAACAAGCTTGTCCAATAGCTTAAAATGTACATTTTTAAAATGTATTTGGACATTCAGTTCAAATTCAGTTTTTCTGGAAATACTTATAAATGCACATCTACACATGTGGCAGTTCTGAGGTTGGTTACAAGCTAAAAGCTAACTAACTTTCTTGCAGCCCAAGTGAAACAGCCCAACAATTAAACTCAGTTATACACTCTTCAAAGCATCACTTTTGACAATTCATAGATGGGAACTACTCAGAAGAAGCAAGAATTCCACCCAAATCCTAGTAAAACTGTCCTTCCAGTGTTGTTTGTATACAAGATCAGTTCAGGCTACCAAACCAAGTGTTAGGGAGGTGCAGTAGATCTGGCAAGCAATAACTAAGTGTACCTAGATGAGTCCTTGCATTATAAAACACCACCTCTGAACAGGGAGAATGTCAGAGCCAGTCCTATATTCAGAGAGTATGCTGAACAGTAAAATGCACAAGAGAGAAGTTTGAACTGGGGAACCAAGCAGACAAATGCAGGCAGCCCAACAGAGAAATGTATAAGCATTTTTTGCTATTAAATACAAAGGGTTTCAGAAAAATGGGTAACAGTTAAAGGAACAAGTAAAACCCCCAACCATGACCTACAACCTCACATTTGTCGCAGCATTAAGATGACACAAATTATGACCCTGCTTATGTTGCTGAGTCAGCAATTTAAGTAGAGAAAACTATAATCATAACTGAAAAAATCTTTCATAATATTGCATTTCAAATAAAATAGTTTGACTAATGTTGTAGATAAATTCTAATTTAAATGGAACTGCAGTGTAACTACAATGATTTTAATTTTCAAGATACACTTTACTGTGAAAGACTGTACAAATTGTTTTTAAAAACCAACAAACCTCTATAGAATATAACTTCGTTTTAAACAAACTCTAGAACTGATGCAATTAACTGAACTATCTGTATTGTCTATTTCAAACACCAAATATTTTCTTCTGACTGAAACTGTCAAAGTTTTCAGACATGAAGTAAAATCAAGATGACATTAAATGCAATAACATTTCATTAAAAACCAACAAATGAGGACAAAATTGGGCTGCTGGGGAAAATACCATTTATTATACTTTTAAATACAAATTTGAAATGCATTGTGGACACATCTTCAGAGTTACATGTGAAAAATAAAAATGTACAAAGTTGTATTTTGCATTGCTCAGCAAGATGCAGCCGGCTGCTCCCCCAGTGCACATCAGCAGCCTCACCAGCCCCTCCTTTGCTCCCTTTCACTACACTCAGCCACCAGATAGAAAGGGGGGTGACCGGGGAAGTGAAGCCACCCAGCTGGAGAGAGACCCTCCTTGAAGCCCTTGGTTGGCCAACCAGGATACCCCTGATAGTGTCAACTTCAAGGTCTGGGCTCCAATCCAGACGGGATGAACTGTGAACATGTTTAGCTCTGAGGGGAATTTCAAAAGAAGGCCCAAGGTATCTCTTGGAGAAGGGAGAAGGAATGAAGAAAAAGCTTCTCTCCTGCATCACAGCAGAGCCAAAAGCAAGAGGAAGAAAGGCAAAGGCTGAAAAATGCAGTAATAATCGAGTCACTGGTAAGATACAGAGACAGAAGACATCAGCACTCTATCCAAATCAGTGATTGCTGTGCTAATTTGGCCCAGTTGGGAGGAACCTTTTCTACTGCTAATTTGACCCTTTTCGTTCATCAGCTACTCTTTTACTACAGACAGAATGAGGATTATAAGCGTTTGATATGGATGTGTCAGAATTTAATTAAAAAGAGTTAGTTTGTTAAGCAAACTTGCAAAAAAAACCCTTGAAGTTTTATCCATTCTGTTTCTGTCTTTTGTGCCTGTACTGATTTTTTTTTTAATGCAGACTCCTACTGCATACAAAGTACATGCAAAAGTCATCACTTTGGAAAAATACATATGTAACAACTATTAAAGTTATCTGAACCTAAATTAACAGGCTTTATCTTTTATATTTGAAGCCTGTGGTGTTTACATTCCTTTTCCCTGTCACTCCTTTCCATCCTAAATACTCTATCTGTGCTGGAGGCACTAGTCAAATTCAATATTTTTTTTGTTAGACATCTTTCACATCCATCTGCTGAGAGAAGTGGAAATATACTGCTTCCCTAGATACGTGGGAATAACTTAAGTTTCACACGGAAGGAACTGTTTCTCTAACCTACCTGTAACCTACTGTAGGGAACCTGCTATAGCAGTGGGGCTAGATTTGCTGATCTCCAGAGGTCCCTACCAACCTTGACAGTTTTGTGATTCTACAGTTCTGTGGAGATTGATGCTTCAAAAGAAAAAAATTAAAAAAAAATCCCAAAACACAAATCACAAAATATCAAAAGTTCATCCTTGTAGGAAGAATAAAGATAATAATGCATACAATCTTTTGCTTGGCAGATTATCTCTGTTCCATCCCTGCATAAAGTACCTACAATTTGTAAACAGTCTTTAAAAGTGTTTAATAGCTTTAAGGAATGTGTAATCACAGTTCACATGGATTTGTCCCACACTGAACGATAACGCTACACAGTAGTCTCATGTTTCCATAACCCAGTTCTAATATTACCAGTACTGTCTGCAGTGAGCAAGGGTCCATCCTGTCCACTGCTTTTAAGTGGTCCGTTCTGAATGGCTAAATTTAGGCCATAAGATTTTTGCTGGTTTTCAAGTTCAACCACTATTGGTTTCCTCAGTATATCTTTTTTGTTGTTGGCAGCTATTGCTTTTTCAGTATTTCTGCTGCTTTTTGGAAGCGTACTGCAAGCATCACTGCTATCTTGTTGGGACTGGTTATACTGACGTTCCCGGTACGCCAAATAGGCTCTCCTGCTCCTGGAATGCCCTTCACTGTTGCTTGGTCGGCTTTTAGGTACGCCATTTTGCACACTTCCTTCAACACTTGTAGGAACATCGTATGCATATTCCCTCAATACTGCAAGCCTGCTAGCACGGTGCCCCTTGCTTCTGTTCTTGTGATGCCGACTCGGGTGCCCATTTGTCCGAAACTGCACCTCTAATGGAGCTACGTGCATTTTGATGTCGTTATCCACCGAATGTTCAGTGAGACTGTTATCAAGCTGAGGCCCTGTGTTTAATGGTAGGGAAGTAGAGTGGCACTGAGCTGCCGCAGCTTGTAAGTTAGTTAGTTTACAACCTTGAGAAGAATTTTTTAGGCTTGATGCACTTTTATTTGTGCATGAAGATTCTGCACTGCTGTTGGTGCACTTCGGGGTCTCTCCGTTGGTTCCACTGGAACTGGATGGCTGAACATTCACTTGCACGGAATATGTACTTCTTCCAGGGCAGCAAGTTGTTATCCATGCATGCCTGACATCTTCCCTGTTAACACAGTGATGCACCACAAGAAAGGCGCTGAGGCTTAAACACGTTGCCCCAAAAAAACAGCTAAAAATCAAGTCCATAGGATAATACAGGGAAACGGACAGAGCTCCAAAAATCCACAAAGCAATGTACAAAAGCAAAGTAAGGCTCACTCCCATTAGCTGTGCTTGAAAGCTGTGCTCATTCTCTAATGCAGATGTAGACACTAATGACACTGACAAGGAATCTTGATGAGCGAGTTCCCCGTGTTCATTGGTAGCCAGACGCTGCTGTTCCTCAGCTGGTTCCTTAAGCTCATATTTACGTTCAGGGTGCCGTTTTAGTTGTATGAATATGCTGAGAAAATACATGCAGTTTATGAAAATTATAAAGCTAGCTGGTCCATAAAATGCTCCTAAGCTAGGTTCCCAAGCCATCCAGCAACTGAAAAAAAAAAACAACACAAAAAGTCAAGACAAACATGTTTTCATAAGTCTTATACTTCCATTGGTTCAAAATGGTACTTGAAATG
The DNA here is from genome assembly GCA_037305975.1 of Chrysolophus pictus. Classification (NCBI taxonomy): domain Eukaryota; kingdom Metazoa; phylum Chordata; class Aves; order Galliformes; family Phasianidae; genus Chrysolophus; species Chrysolophus pictus. The sequence continues at coordinate 16,807,066 of CM074579.1, forward strand.
AAATTCTGAAGCATTCAGACTTGTAGGGAGTATTTAGAAAAGCAAGACTGAGAGCTTATAACAGAACTCTCAGTTATACGGTACTTACTAAGGTGCATTAGGTCTGCTGCCGTAATTTCGGATGTTTGCTGCTGCTGTTATTCCACAAACTATGACAGGGATTCCTCCACCAATAAGGTAGAACCTAAGAAGTAAAACTAACATATCAGTGATTGCTTAATGGCAATATTTTATTCTGTAACCCTAGAGGAAAGGAGAAAGAGCTTTCCAGGATTCTAGAAATATATCATTTTGTTAAGAAAAAAAGCAGATGAATTGTGTTTGTGCTCCAGCAAAACTTTTTTTTTTTTTTAAAGTCTTCTTCACAATTTTTTTCTCCCAATATAAATCCACCCCTCCTTCAACTTCCAACTTCCCTCTGAGGCACTAAACATACAAGGTACATAAAGTCAGAAGGGAGATGCAATAGCTGGCAGTCAGAAGTTGTAAATTACTACAAAAGAATATGGACACTTAGAAGGAAACAGTTCCTGAAGATGAATTAGGTGAATTTGCTTAATATGGATACTTTTCTGTAGCATACATCTCCTGCTTCCCTGTGGCAGTGTTAATGAAAAATGCATGCTTTCGTAAGGATGAAGGCATATAATGTTGGAGGATCTAGCTTTAACTTTTAATTCCAATTTTCATGAATTCATGTTGAATTTGTTAGTGGCAGATCATTAACAGGTAACAATCATTCCAATCAATGCGACTGTGAAACGCACTTTCTGTTAATCCTGTCAAAACTCAGATCAAATTCAGATCAACATGCTCTGAAAGCTATTTTTGTGGTATATACGTGGGTAGTTTGTTTTGTCAACAACAAATATTCATTTCTGCAGTCTTGAATTTGCCCATTCCATTTCAAACTATTTGCCAGAACTTACTTTCACCTCAACTCAAAACAAAACATTCTAAAATAAATTATGTCTTCTTTGGAGGTCCAGGTAGACTAAATATATTACTCAATTGCCCAGGCCAAGAAGGATCATGTTTTGTCACTTGTTTATTCAGTCACGATATAGTTAACAGGAGGAAGAAAGACAAAACAGATCTTTGTGGCAGACCTTACCCCACTCATCTATCATTACAAATTACTAAATCACTGCCTCAAACATCTACCACTATTCAAACAAACAGTTTAACTTGGTTCTACACAAGACAAGCTGTTATTAGTGGGGCAGTGAAGTAACATGGATTGTTTGCAGATTGTAGTTCAGTCTGCTGTACTGAAGGACCATGTTTATTTACAATCAGCCTTGAACTCCTCTCTACCCTCTACCCCCCAAAAAAACACTGAATCAATTTCAGAAGTCTTTTTTTATATTGTTTATGACCTGTGACAAAGCTGCAGTAACACAAAGAACAGAGCTCATTATCAACAACAACATCTTAAATGCAATGAACAAAACACAAAACAAAGCTTATTTATGCTAGTGGGAAGGATGATTAATAGATACGAAGTTCATTCTCAAAAGGCACCCCCAGGAACTGAAGATCATTGTGTATGCATACTGTCTACCTACCAACTGCAAAGTGAACTTTTTGGAAACACAAAGAGTGCAAAACAGAATAATTTGTATATGGATATACTGTTTTCTTCTCATTTATCATATACATCTACTGGGGTTTTAATTTGTCCATTTTAAAATACTCTTTGTTAACCTGAAAAGGCATGTGAGAAGAAGAATCTAAGTAGCACAAAGACGAATTCTGAATCGGTTGTTTTGCCTCTTTCCATTCAAGAAACAGGAGGAATGAAAATAACAGGTGACTGGTTCCATACAAACAAGAAACTCCTGCTCAGAAGTCCTTGCCCTCTGCTACAACTGGGGAGGTTTGTTTTGAGCACAAATATAATAGGCAACTGAGTGAAAAAAAAAATTCTTTCACAGCTGCTCAGCAAAAATATCACACATTGACTCAGGAAATCCTGATCTGCAGAGAAGAATCTGAGAATACATCAAGTATGTTCACCCTGTTCTTGTACTTCTCTTCAGAGCTACTGATGAGGCATTCAAATCTGAAGAGGTGTATGTTTATGTTTACACAGATCTAAGCCTGTGAGGCTGGTAATTTTACTAGAAAATTTTCCAGAGAAAGAATAGCATATAGTAATAGCGGATGGGGAAAAAAATTGCAACAGATGTTAAAATGCCCATTCAGTACCGTGCTGGAAGGCACACCCTACAATAAATGGAACAGACTCTTTTTCTTAATATAATAGACAAAATTAAATAACGCAATGGGAATGCTCAGTGGTACAAATACTAACCTTCTGGCTCACATACACTGTATTTCTATATGTTTGTACATTGTACTGCACATTTTAACTGATACTTAACTGCACATTTTAACTGATACAGAAAAATGGTTCTAATTTCCTCCTGCTTCTGTATTTCAAAATTAAGCTTTCTAAACATTTGCCTGTGTAACTAATCAAAGTTAATCAATGTCTGCCACCTTGTGGAGAATTCGAGCTTAGCAGTTTTTAATTAATATCTGGAGGCTCAGTGAGCTATGTGTATAAATTACATCAATCTTTACTATTAGAAGTACTTCATGGGGGAAATTTTACAGATAAAAAGTTTGCCCCATTTCAGTGATTTCAGAAACAAAAGTTCTAAACAGGAACACTTCACAAAGAACACTACTTTTATTTGGTAATGGCATTTTCAGAAAAATGTATTAAACTAAACTTAAATGCTAGTGTTTGTTAATTTTCTGATAACACAGTTCTCCCCAGTCATTTCCCTATGACGATTTAAGGAAAAGTGTTCCAACCTAAAGCCATAACCAAAGCCTCAGATGCACTGCTGAAACAATAACATGATAAGACCAAGCATCCTTCACCTCATCCTCACTCTTGGAAACAGAGAAGTCTGGAAGAGACTTGAATGGCACTTGGAAAAAAAACAGTATTGACTTAACAATTTCCAGTCAGAACATGAGCATGGTGATCTGGCAGATGGCATTGCACAAACAACAGGCTCACCTCAGCATTGGTCTGGGTGGAGGTGGTGGCTCATCAGTATCTTGACATCTTTTTGCTTTTTTTGTTACTTGCTTGTAAATATTACGAGATGTCACTCCCAGCCACAGTACTGTTGCAAGAGTGGAATAATGGAGAATTATCCCAACCTTAAAAAATAAAAATAAACCCCTAAGCATTTATAGCTTACCAAGCTACAAAATTACCATTTACTGTATGACTGGCATAAAACTTGAATTTCTAAAATTTCAGTTCAAGAAAAGACAATTTGCTACAATGTTTTCAACTCTCAATCTAATAATTGCAAATTCGAACAAAAGCACTACAGAACATTATAGTAAAGAATAATAAACTTTTAGGAGTCATTGGAGGAAAAGAAAACACTTCAAAAATTTCCACTGACATTGTTCCAAAGAAGCAACCATGTAACACTGAAACATGGCAATGATAGATGGCTCAATCTCAGAAGAACAAATCATCACAAAAGAGAAGTCCTGATAAAAGCTGTTTGTTTAGAGAAAGCACAGGTCTTTGACTTCAAACACTTCTCATTTCCTCCTTTTAAGTTACCCTGAGGCAGTAAAAATAATTATGTTTCTATTTGCAGAAAGCAGTTTTTATATGGTCTGTAAATGTCACATACTTATTACAGAACTGTTATTGAGAGCTGTAAGTCTCAAAAATAAAAGATAAGGTAAAACAATCACTGTGATAGCATTTTTGGCTAAAAAAATCTGCTGCTCTTATGAAGTATTTCTCCAGTTTTCAAGTAACAGATTCTTTAAGGTAGAAAAAGGTGATTCTTCATATAAATTTAGCATTCTGATGAAAATGCCTTTACAGTACTGCTTTTCTGTAGGAAGCAAAGGGGTGTATATGAATATAGAGGTATGAAATGTACCTGATTTTTTCAAATGATATTAAGCACAATTCCAAAATATTCACTAATATTCAATAAACAAACCTCAAAATATCAAGTTTTCATATTTAAAGTTTCACTTTCCCTAGCAAAATGATGGGAGAGTTAAAATCTTAACATTATTTTCTGAAAATAATTTCAACTTATTTTCTTTCGCTGCTGTGTTTACTTACTGCTTGGCAAATACTGGCATTCCTGGTCTGAGTTACGCCTCCAATGAACATCACACACGTCAGGAAAATGTGAAAACTCAGGTTAACTAGCATATGCCAGCTTTTCACACTGATCCTGATCAGACTGTTAAAGAAAATGAAATTAGACAACATAAAAACATAGAGCACAGCTGCATTATCATCTAGAAACTAGAAAGATACAGTCATGTTAAATGAGATGTAATTACTCTTAATGACTGTTTGACTACCATGCATTTTGCAATCAAACTCTGGATTTCATTACAAGAAATTAACATGCCTCTTATTAACCAGCTTAATACAACTATTTTGGCTTTGATTCAAAAAAAAAAAAGTCAGGATCCAAGCTTTCATGTCAACACAAAAGTAAAAAGTAGAACAGTTTAATTTCACTGTCATTTTTGAGAGTGGTCATTTCCATCACCACAAAAGAGAAGAGAAGGATTAAAGAAATACATGGTTACAAGACCTAAATTATCACTCCAAAAAGAAAAAATGAAATAGCCACTTCCTTAACAGTTTGTTTGCATCAACAAATTTTATAGGAAAATATGGATACAGATCACTATGTCATGCTCAAAACAGAAGGAAAAGGTTGTTGTAAGTGCTAAGAAAGCAGTTTAGTCTCTAATTTTATTCATACCTGTGATGGTATATATAGCTGACTATGATCATCAAGAGGCACATTAGCAAAACCATGGCAGTGGCATAAATTACTGGATGCAAAAGATCAGCTGGCTGTGTATATAATTCAGCTTCTGTCAAGTCCTGACAACAAAACCAAAAGCAACATTAGCCCACCTCCTTTTTCTGTAGGAATGACAGAGAAAAACAAATATACGCATATATAGAATTAACAGGAACCCTACAGATAAAATGCTAAGTCCCCACTGTCTCCCCCAGTTAGTTAAGGTAGCTCACAAATACCTGCTGTTCTGGCTGAATGTTATAAATGCAGTCATATTTTAAAGCATGCTTAAATGTCACGTATGTAGGAATACAGAGACAAGTTAGCAGTTCTGATGAAACCAATTTTATTATTTTTAAAATGCATATAAGTTTGCATAGTGTGTAGAATAAAACTGCGCTCCAGTGAAGAGTAGCATCTACAATAACTTGGACAACTTAAGAGAAACCACGCTCAGCAAGTTTGCAGATGATGCTGAAGCGGGGGAGTAGATCAGCAGGCTGGAAGATATTCAGAAGGGCAGAGAAGTGGGCTGGGAAATGTCATGAACTTCAAAGGAATAGCTGAATGTTTTGCATCTGGGATGAAACAATTCCCATGAATGCAACAGTATGGGCTAGGTGCAGGACTGAATAGAAAGCAAGAAAAGAAGAATCTGAGGGTGCTGGTTGACAGAACTTGAACACAAGTCAGCAGCATAGACTACAGTCCAAGGCCACATTTCACTGTACCAGTGAAAATGACATACAGATGAATTATTCCCCTCTGCAACCACCTGTACAGAACTGTACTCAGCTGGAGGCCTCCTAGTACAGGAAAAACACTGACACAGGATGGTGCAACAGGTGAAGCATACAATGGAGGCTGAAAAGGCTGGATCTCTGAGAAGAAAGATGGGTCAAAAATCAATATTATTACATTGGACTAGTTATTTTAACAAGAAATCTCATTATATTGAGCTATCGACCGGTATAGTACGAAGATGACAAAGTCAAACTTTCTGGAGCTGAACAGAGAAGACTGAGAGGCAATGGATTTCTTATTATGAAATCTAAAAAATAGGAATTCTACGTAGTAGGTATGTTTCAGCTCAAGTTGAAACAATTTACTAGGATTGTTTCCCTAATGGTAACAAATTTGAAAAATGCTTCAGTATCTTCTGACACAGAATGAACTGTTTTTTCACTGATATTAGGCAAACATATCTATTTTTTCCTTTTTGGAATAGACTGTATACAGAAACGTATCTTCTAGCCACATATGGTGAGTCACTCAACCTTCAAGAGATGCCTGCTGAGGGAAAGGAGAACAAATTCAGCCCTCACAGAAAACAGGGAACATTAGGAAGAAGCTTCAGCTTGCTTTGGAGAAAGATCACAGTGATATACATTCTATTTTTAAGGTTAAGATGAGTAATCTGATTTCATGGACAGGAGGAGAGTTCTTGAATCAACAATTACCATTAAATTAGAGTTGGCAGTGTATTTACTACTCCTTCAATTGTTCTTTTATCAGAATATAAATTTGTTATTGCTAAGTAACTCACCAACCTCACTCCAAACAAATTTGATCAAATTGCTGTTTGATTTTTTTGTTATTTGTTTTTTTTTCAGCACTTGGAAGAAAACGCTCTGGAAAAGATCATAAGACATTACACTTCAGGCAGCCAGTGTTATCAGAACTTAACGCTGCCCATTGTCCAGTCAATATTCACCTGGAGATCGTTAGGACCACACTGCAGTGACAGATATGAGTGAAGGTAATATCACAGAACTGAGAAAAACCATAGGAGAACTCCAGTCACTGCTTCCAAGTTGCTGACAGGTAGCATGATGTCATGTATCATTTGTTGTAAGTTTAGAGAGCAAAAGCTACAAAATCACAAAATTTAAAATGAACTAAAATGTTTGAGAAAATTCAGCTTGACCCAATACCCACTAGATCACTGGAAGTCTGACTGCACTGTCAATTTTTCATCATATCTACTAAAAGGAGTGAGGAAGCAAATAATGTTATTTTTGAGCTAAACTGATCATAAATAATAATTTGTTTATAAACATGTCAATAAAACAACAGAAGAGATGACATTAAGAACACTAGGGTGTTTACAGCCTACAACGCTGGGTTTCTTCTCCAGAAGCATTGCTTTTACTTTCCTCTCCACTGCAGAACGAGAAGTATATGAGTATAATGAGATTTCCAATGAGTCTCCTAGTTATCTGTTCTATTATTAAGCAGTAGTTCAAATAATTTCAAAACACGTAGAGATTTTTATAGCTCTATCTTTCTAAATCACTAGATTAAAAAACCAGACACTCAAATACAGCTCCCTTATCAGAAAGGACTTTACATTATGTTCTGAAACGTATACAGATATACAAGTCTATTTCATCTGCTTTTATTTTAAATAGGTATAGAAGAATAATTAAATAACTCAGATTATTAGCCAGAAGTCATGCAGCCAGGATGATGAATACTGCTTTTAGACTCTATTTCTGTATTTGATGTTAATGATAGTTCTAGAATTAAAAGCCAAACTTCTAAAACAAAAATCCAAAAACTTCCTATAAGCCAGTTATCTGAATCCAGACTTATGTACCACTATGAGAGTCTATTAAGAAAAGGCTATTGTGGTCTTATGTAATTTTCAGTTAAATAATACACAGGCATTATGAAAACCATCTTCAGAAGCTACTTAGAGAGCCAGAAGTTCTGCAGTGTTTTAAACTATGTGCAAGGAAGAACAGCTTAACAAATAAGAGTTAGTCTTCCTTCTTTCACCCATCCACTCCTCTCGTCTCTACTATCTAACGCTTTGAACATTAGATAATATTTAAGGAGTACCAGTTCTGAGCGCACACAACGACAGACCAGCAGAGAAGGATGAAAGCTGCCTCATCCTCTTTTTTGACTTCTGATTGTCAGCAGTTTTCTATACGTCTCACAATATACGTAGATACTGATGCAATTGTGCCATATGTAAATTTAGAAAGTCATTTACAGCTGCAGATTAAGTATGCCCTTCATTTTTCTTCCTCCAGATGGCAGAAACGTGACCAACTTTAAGCAGAACTTGTCTTTGAATGTATACTATACCTACAGATGAAGTTTAATTCAGTTCTAAAGACAACAAATTTAGCAAGTTAGCAAAATGCTTTCTTAAAGCGTTTACAATTTCACTCTGTTTCTTACTTTTATGGCATCACATTTTATACACGCTGATGACTGAGCAGGTCAACAGCCGCTGACCATAAACTGGAAGCTTCCCAGGCCAAATTCCAAACTGAAGAGCTCTGGGAACAGAGAAGAAATCCTACTTCCTAACTGAAGAGCAGGAAATGAAGGCACCTCTCTCCCTTTTTATTCAGCTACCATTATATTTTAGAACTTGTTACTTATTTTATTGAAATCACAAGTTAAAGTTGAGGTAATGCTGTTTTAAACAACATTTAAAATGTTTTATTTTAGATAATAATTATTTATTTGTTCACCTTTTCAACTGATTTCATTTGGTAACGGACCTACATATTAGTAAGCAAGTAGCTTATTTGTAACTTAAAAATACAAATTATGGACTATAACAACAACAAAAAAACACAAAAAACCCACAACCCAACAAACTGGGAAGCATTAATAATGTTAATAAATTTTATCCAGCAGACAATAACAACTTCTCCAATATTAATTGTTCTTTATTTTGAACTGTCATTATTAGACTAAAGTTCATAAAAGCACATATCATTAAATAGTTCATTAGAATGACCTCTTTTCTATAGTATAGTACTTTCTGCATAAAAGTTACTTTTATTTCAAATACTCAGCAGTTAATTCCACTTTGACAGTTTTCCACTTAAACCTCATTTTGAATGAAAACTTGTATTCACAGAAGCAGCAACTGAAGATTCCTATGCCTTGTTTTCTTAATAAAGGAACAAGGGAATGCTTACTTTAATGCAAGAACAAAGAACAATTGTGGTTCCAATACTCTTAAGTTCCAGAGAGAATATGTAATGTTAAGTATCATACCATTAAAACTGCATAGTTGCTGAGGGAGTAGCACTGAATGGTAGTAATGTTTTCATCAGACAGAAGAATGCGACAGCCATCAGACTTCCATCCCCCTTGTCCGTTCAGTAGATCAAAGTCCCACTGAGCTGCAACAGCATCTGCTCCATGTGCAATACGCCTCAGTGTCACATTTATAGGAACATGGTGACTGGCTGGGTTCAAACCATCTATTACAAAATAAATGTAGTTCCACATAAATTTCTCAGCTGGCCAAATGCTAAAAAAAATCTCTCATTTTTTAGACATGCACAAACTTGATGCAAATAAGTCAAAAAAAATGTCTCAAAGATCATAAAAATGTAATAATATAAAAAACAAACCTATCTTGGTAAGAATGACTGGTGTCACAACTGTACGACGTTTCCCATCATCAGCAAGGTTTGTTGAATTTCCTGTTGCTGGAAAAAGCTTTCCATTGCGAAATGCAATAAGCTGAAGCTTGTAGACAGACTCATCTGCTAGTCTGATTTCTCTTTTTTGCTTTTGGGTGAAAAGAGAAGCTGGCAGCTGGATAGAAGCCTCTATGATTGTATTCTAGAAATAAAGAGATTGTAAAAGTTTTAAAGAGAAAGTGAAATTTTCTTTACAAACAACTCCTCCACCTAAACACTGTCAGAAATGAAAGCACTGTAACAAATTTATTGGACAGCACTTCCAAATAATCCACAGTAGAAGGCTATTAAAAGTCTATTAATCTATTAAAAGTCTTATCCCTTTCTTAAAAAGGAAAGAGAAGTGCTAAGATTCTGTAATTGCCTTAATTGTTACAGCTAGTAAAGTTGAAATGGAAATCAGCAACTTGTTACAACAATTTCCATACTTCCGGCAACCAGAAGCAGTAACCAAGGCCAGGTGAGAACAAATATATACAGCAAAGCACAATTTCTTGTAACTGCACATCACTGTCATAGAAAATGAAGCACTCTACTCAATAAGGTTTTGCTACATTGTACATAAATTATGGTAAGGGAGCATGTCTGATCTTACACACGCATCCTGCAGTGATGCATGTTCAAGCACAGTAAGTGATAAAAACAAATTGGTGTGCAAGCCACTCTGTCATTCTGATACACAGATGTGTATTTGTGTGGGCACGTACACACCTAAAATGAATACACATGCCTGAAATATACATACTAATAAAACAAGCCTTTCAAATCCATGCACATGTACCATTTTCTAGTTGGATTAACACTGTATGCTGATTGATATGTAATTTAATAAGTAATGAAGGAGAAAATACAGCAAAATAAAAGGCAATAACTACTAGGACCTAGGGAGAATTTCAATTTCCCTACATTTGAAACACAGAATCTTTCCACTTAACATGTTTCAAAAAGGAAAACCACACCTATTCCTTAAGAAGTGCGTCCATTAAGAAATTATTCCAAAATCAAACTACAATTACTCCCTGTCATTTTAATTATCCTTTGTCACAGTCATTCTGGATTATATAAGAATGCTACTTCAATATTAGAACTTGCTTTCCAAGTGATTCATATTTATTATATCATTACAAAGACAACAATGGGGTAAACAACAAATATCCAACCTTTAAAGCCAGACTTGATAGCGTATTTGAAACATTGCACTTAAAACTTAGTTGCTTATCAAGATTTCCATCTGGATCTCTTCTCCCATAATCACTGAGTCCTGTACGGTCTGATGTAGCCACTTTCTGAAATACGGTGCACGTCATTCCAGTGAACCCAGCAGCCTTTATTACGTAAGCCTCAAGAGCAATATTTGGAGAATACTGTAACAACAACAGCAACAAAGATTTAACAATAAAAACATATTCGTTACAGGAAGAATAACAAATAATGTTTAAAGAGATTCTCAACTATAACAGTATGCAAAAAAAAACAACTCTATTCCTATGTATCTGGTAGGAAACTTGAATATTTCTCCTCTCTTTTCCACGTAAAAACAGCAGACATTTTAGATAATGTCAAGTTCTATTAAGCAAGGGAAAATAATCAGTAAAACATTTTCTAAATAAATCCATACTTACAGTAGAATAAACTTGAGCTCCATTTGCAAGCCGATACATAGCAATTTTCTGTAGACACTGTACAATTCTAGTGCAAGCCTTGGATTCCCTTTGTGCCATCCACAGAACACGTTCATCAGCTAACATAATGTTACTTGCTATATCCACCATCACATCGCCAAGCTAACAGGGAAAAGAAATACGGTTATTTTGCATCATCAATAACATACATCAAGGAGAATAATCACCAGAAAATGCAATGCTACTTTTCAACATCAACACTCAAATATCACACCAATGCAATTTGCATATTTACACTGCACTTATAGAATAAAAACATAAAAAAAATGCAGGTATTTCATTAAGATTCAAAGGTATAATACTCCACGTTCTACTCTGGTAATTGTTTAAAAAAACAATTTACAATCAAATTCAAACCTAAAATAAATATAAATAACCATAAATCGGCTATGGTATAGTTTACACATTGGGTAGAAAAAAAAAGGAACAGAGTAATACAAGAAGAACTTGCACACAATCCTTCCACTCCTCTTCCTTTGGCTATGCCTGTCCTTTCTTTGATTCCTTCCTTGCTTGTCATTAATTTTACAATGTCAGTTTTAGGTCACAAGCTATCCACGAATGATGGCAAGTAAGCACAGGTAACAGAGTGATTTCAAAGCCACTAGTTACACTGTTATGAAGTTGTTGCTTACACATCTTACCTGGTCTTCTGTATGATGAAATACAAACCAACAAACTGAATTCCTTCATGTACACAACTATCAAATATCTACATTGGCCTACATTCGATTTTTCACAGCATTTTAGGAAGCGGCAAATGCTACACCAGAAGTGAAAATGCATGTACTCTGAACTGAATGAAAAGCCATTCTCAGAGACTAAACTTTGCGACTAATTTTCTACATGAAGAATACAAGGTTGGAAAAGATCTCCCTTACATCTGGATTTTTTTTTTTTTAATTACTATTTATACTTTTAAGAACATTGCTAGCAAGGTTAGAAAATAGCAGATTGTTCTCCTTTTTAAAAATCTTGAAAAATAAAGGCAAAAATATTAATATAAAAATATTCACTGTTTTAGGAACTGAGTTTTTAGGAACAGAAGCTATAGACATTAAAAACCTCAAAAACTATCAAACAGCATTGTGCAAAATCTGCAGGCTGAAGCCCTTTTTGTTGAATTTTCAAGAATAGATTAAACAAATTAATTGAAGATGCTTGTTATTACTTTAAAGTAGGTACCATGCCCTATACATCTACAGATGATGTTTTTACAATACATTATCAGTGTTAAGATCCTGAAACCATAGGACTCATGTTTTAAATACTGCGTATTATTCTTTCACTTTAAGGTATGCATAAGTTTTTCAAGCTGCAATCTAATTTATGACAATCTACTGAAAACATTCTGAGTGTCTTCAGCTTCTTTTCATATGAAAAAAATATTAAATGAAACATTTTACCATTTACAGTATTTATATTTCAGAATAGCCACTGTAATGCAAACTGAAGTGACCACAATATCATATCCACAGTTAAAAAGAATTCTGCAGACTGAGATACTAACAAGAAACGTGTCAGTCTTCCTAACTAGTAGAGAGTATTAAACGAAATTGCACTCACATCCTTTCAACAGATTAAAACAAGGTTGATTTAAAAATCAAACCAATTAAGATAAAAGAACATCAAAGTTATGCCTGAAATTACAAAAAAATTTTAACTTTTTCTTCTCCATATGATTTATTACCTTCAAACATGGCAAATCAATGCCAGATTGTGAGGCTCTACAGACAATAAATCACAGCTGAGAAAAGAGTATCCTTATAATGTAACTAATCGCACAGCATTTAAAATGCTTTCAGCTGGATACAAATATCAGCCATTTAATGAACTGCTTGTATAATTGCAAGATGTACCAAAAAAATTGCAAGCTACGATTGTAAAAATGAATTGTAGATTGAAAATTCTCCAAGGAGTTCTATGAAGAATTTATAGCAGGCATTTATGGTTTTCTGAGGGGTAAAGAGGAAAATTTGGCTGCTTTTTTTGTGCAAGGCATTGTAATTGACAACTGCCCAACATGCACTGCAGAGTGAGATCAATTTAAACCTCTGTTCAGCAGTGAAACAGAGAGTTCCTGCCCACTGGTGGGACTATTCCATCACTCACACTTTTCTCCCCAACAATGAGCATTCTCTAAGATTTTATTTTAATGTCTTATCTTATCCTTCAAAACGTAGGAATTCTGAAAACCTTAGAGATATAGCTCAATACTGAATAAAGACATCCTACCATGGTGGGAGGGGAGACTATAAGTCTTGTTTTATTCATTATTGAGAGGATCTCTGAGGCTTTCATTATTCATCTTTTTAGATAAGAACAGACCAATGAAAACCTGTGTGACCCACTCCATATTAAATAAAAACAGACTTACTGTACCTATCTCCCTGCTCCAGTGCTGACCAGAGGTGTTACTCACATTACAGGTCCAGTGAATGCTGGATGATCGCAGCGCGAATGCAAGGTCTGTGACCATGGGTCAGCAACTTCAGAGACCTACTAAACAAACAAAAAAATGGATAGAATCTGATAAACCACTAACTCAGTGCCTGCATCTACTGTTGAGAAAGCTTCACTGCTCAGGATACTTCAGGACACTTTGGTTATTTTTAAAGCAATGGCAAGTTATCCAGTTACCTCTTTATACTTTTCTGCAAATCTTCCGAATTTTTCTATCATTTCAGCCACAAAAATAACATCCATTTTATCAGAAAAATTTGCTGCTTCAACAGTGTAAGCTAAGAGTTGTCTTGCTGTTGCCAATGCGTTAGTGAGGTTGAGAGGCATCTACACAAAGAAGAAACAAGGTTCACTTTTTAAAAATGCTTAAGTACAAGACAAAGGAAACACTTCAGCAATTCACAAACCAGCATTTTCCGAAAAAGGATAACAAACCCCACAAGGATCACAGGAGAGTTCAGTTTAAGTAGCTAGGAGCTACCACCCTATCAGCTAACAACACGTTCTCTAACATGCTGAAGAAGCAAAACTTGCAGCCTTAGATTTTATTTTGTCTTATTGTCTTAGAAAGGAGAGAGATGTTGTACCACAAAGAGCAAAAAAGACAGTGCTGTTAAAAGCTTATTTTGTTTTGCATGACAGCTTGAGTAATGTGAAACTCCTAAAACATGGTGTTTCATAGCAAGAGAAGCCAAAAGAAATTCTAACACACCACTGCTGTTGCATTCTCTTGATTCTATAATTACTAGAAGTGTTTATAATGGAACTTGCATAAAAATCAAACCCAAGACAGATTATTTCCATGACAAAGCTCATGGCTTCATTTCTGAAACAAGTACCAGGTTGAAAAACTCTTTACCACTAAACAGTACCTAACTCCAAAATGCCTGAGCTAGCAGGGACCAAAACCAGCAAATTTCATATAGTACAGTAGAATGCTGTGCAAATGTTATCTGCTCGTGTTCAGTTGCTGTTTATCCATTATAATCCAAACTAGAAGTGTCTTGCCTCTCCATTTTTTGGTGTACAAACATTCAGTCTGTCCCACTGTATTTGCAATCTGCCACGTAAGCATAGCTGTACATCAGTCCCTGCAGGTCTTAGCCCATATACATAGATTTGAATGCAATTAATGGAAGATTATTTTTTTCCAAAACACTATTTACAATTTAAATATGTGACTCACAGTTTGAAGTCATAACATACATTGAATAATGTAAACTTTCAAGTTCAGGTATTTTTTTATAATTTCTTTGAACTTAAAACATCAATTTCTCTTCACCTAGAACTATATCTGAATGAAATAAAAACAACAGTGAAATATAAACTCATGTTACAAAGATTTTCTTCCATTTTAAATGTAGGCCCCTATTTGATTTAAATTACTTGGCAGAGTTCTAACATTCAAAAGAGCTCATCAACTATCTTTGTGTTCAAAAACTCTAATGATGTTTATAATATCATTAAAACATTCGTCTCAATGAAGTGATAAACTTTTGTGCTAAAAAGACTGCCAAACCTACACATAAAATGAGGAAGGCTCTAATGAGTAAAAATCAACCTCCAAAATCAAAACATGCCACTCTTCTTGCTTTGAGGAAAAAATGGAAATCTCTATTTCACTGTAGTATACACCTGTCCCTGTACTTTTTAAGCAACTAATAGAAACAGCTACCAATTCCACACGTGGAAATTATACTTCTGCTTTTCTGAAGCCAGAATACCATTCTGATACCCATATTTTAAATTGGCAAATTCTTCTATAACCTGAAAAAAATTGCAGCTCCAAATTTGGGTGGTAGTACACAGTCTGTAGTGCTGTCCTGTTACAGATGCTGCTGGATAAACTTCCAGGGTTAAAAAAAAACGCAACCCAGTTTCATTAAAGCTCTCAGTAGGCACATACTCAATCTTGCTGTGTCCCCCAATGGGGCAACACTTCCCACCTGCTAACCAGACACAGAGCACCACCATGACTTCGCATTTCAATCCTGATATTTTCATGTGACAGCCAAAGGCTGCACCTCCAAGTGCCAGGAACGCAAAGTTGCACTGCACAAATAGTTCATAGAATCACCAAATCACCAAGGCTGGAAAAGACCTCCAAGATCATCCAAATCCAATTGTCACTTACCACCAATATTTCTTCACTAAACCATGCCTGTTAGTACAACATCTAATTGCTTCTTGAACACTTTCAGGGATGGTGACTCAACCACCTCCCTGGGCATCCTACTCCAGCACTTGACCTCTCTTTCAGAGAAGAAATTTTTCATAATATTGAACTTAAGACCACTCTCTCTAGTTCTATTGCTCATTCGGTGGTGAAGAGGCTGACCCTTATTTCATCACAATCTCCCTGGACCACAACATGCAACTTTCTCCCTTTCTCCTCCTCCTACATATCCCACATCACTGTTCCCTGATCCTCTGGATCAGAGTGGGAAAGTAAAAGCTACTAAGTCTGCAGTGGTAAGTAGAGAGGGAGCAAGTTAGCAACAATCCTCTACAGTGTAGATCATAACAAAACATTCTCAGATCTTTCCTCATACATTTTATCTGAGGGCAGCCAAAATAGATCACTCTTAACATAAATCTACAAGGTCCATCGTACTCAGGAGATACCCATTTATCACAATTCAGCTAGACTACCAGTGCTACATACTTAAAAGAAGAAGACAGACTTCAGAGTTTTTATTTTCATCAAAAATTTGATTTGATAGAAATGCACAAATTACCTGATTGAACATGTAAAGAACTCGGGTCACATCATTAGCATATTGGCACCTAGAGTAGTCCTCTTCTGCCCAGTATCCTCCCCTGTCACATCTGCGCCAAGCTCTTCTCTCATCTTGCGAGTTGCCAGGATATATCCCACTGCCAGCAGAGTAACGTGTACACAGCAGGTATGCTGTGATGCCTGCCAACGTTCTAGGCCACCTGCGGAGTCAAAAGCAAAAAAAAAAAGATAAAAAATAAAAAGAGAAAGAAATTTACATGACAAGTAAATAAAAGGATTATGCACTACAACATGAAATAAAGAGACACTCAAAATTAAGCATTGCTAAACTATTTAAAGGGCCACCTTGGCCCACCTTCAGGATTTTCAAGCTGTTTATATTTGAGCACTATTAACAAAATGAGTACTAATGCTAGCATATTTTTTCATACTTTCATGAGGTTGCAGGTGATGTGAAAAACGTGCTTATAAAACCAAACAATCATTTGAGTTGGAGGGGACCTTTACAGGTCACCTTGTCCTGCAATGAACAGGGACATCTACAGCTAGATCACATTGCTCAGAGCCCCATCCAGCCTGACTCTGAACGTTTCCAAGGACAGGGCATCCACCACATCTCCGGGCAACCTGTGTCTCAGCGCTCTTATTGTAATAAATCTTTTTTCTTATACTCAACTCAAACCTACCCTATTTTTGTTTGAAACCATTTCCCCCTGTCCTACCACAAGGGATGAAGTGTCTGTCCACTTCTTTCTTACAGTCCCCCTTTAGATACTGAAAGGCTGCTATCAGGTCTCCCCAAAGCCTTCTCTTCTCCATGCTGAACAGCCCCAGTTGTCTTAGCCCATACTCCCACGGAAGATGATCCACGGGTGAAATATTTCTGTGGCCCTCCTCAAACAGGCCTATCTTGTACTGAGGACTCCACATCCAGATGTAGAACTCTAGGCAGGCTTCACCAGCACAGAGCAGACGAGTAGGATTACCTCCCTCACCCTGTTGGCCATGCTGCTTTTGTTGCAGCCTAGGGCACATTGCTGGCTCATATCCAGCTTGCTACCCACCAGTATCCCCAAGTTGTTTTTGGTAGGGCTACGCTCTGTCCTATAGTCCCAGAGCTGGTAGAATAGAAAGGGTAAATTACCAATTACTAACAACAGTTTACAAGTGGTTTTTGTTGTTGTGTGTGGGTTGTTTTTTTTTTTTTAATAAAACTAGCCTACTTCATGAAAAAATGTATTAATGCTATCTAAATACTTGCTATATACAGTAGCAAGTCCTGCAAGTATTCTATTTGTCCTGTTCACATATACTGCATTCATACTAATGCTAAACTACAGACAGACAGCAGAGGACTGCATTTAAAGTGATTAAGAAACAGTGGTAGTAGTACAACCACTGACTGATACTGCAGCCAAACATCTAGCAGCTAAAAATTCAAGTGAGAATTAAGCACTCACAATGTTAAGAAATTTGGAAAGCACTCCTTTCACTAACATGACATAGAACTAAGTATTTTAAGGAAACTTTAATATTCTCCATGTTTCTTCTGTAATTTTATTGTATATTTTATCTGTAGATGCTTATTTTTATTAATGTAAGTGTAAGAATAAATACAGGAAATTAAACTGGAATACAATCTTAGTGTACTGATCACTCAAGAAGTATTGTTTCAAAAGGAAACAGTAAGAATACAAAAAAACCAGGCCTGAATTATGCTGCAATGCTGAGAACAAGGAATGCCAGTCACGGCCTGCCCATGCTTCCTGCTCTCTCCCTGGAAAGATGCAAATAAGCAGTATTTCATAATTCAGAATACTAATACTTGAAATTCAAAGCAAAAATGACACGTACCCACAATAAAGAAGGCTAAATATATCAACTCTTAGAACCTAAAAAACTAGGCTAACTAAAACCTAGCAAAAGATTCACTTCATCAACCCAGGCCTTCTGTACCATAATCAAGACAAACTAAAGCAAGCTCTCTTTCAACAGCCTGAAGAACTTCTTTCCCAGTCTTAAGAATTTCTATTGGTTGGCTTACATTTGTGATTTAAATTTTTTTTTATTTTTTATTTTTTAAACATCCAAACTGTATTTCAATAAACGGCCATTTAATCAATTCTATCATCTGGAACACACCCAAGTTTGTAGTACATATTTCTGTGTTTGGAGGAGTCTGAAGTGAACACATTGATGAATGTTCCAGGAAAGTAAAATTTAAGTAAAAATTTAAGTAAAAGACCCACAGAAACAGAACAACTGTCTGATCAGCTCCATTTTCCTTTCTTATTCAGTTAACGAAGTTCTCATACCGAAGACATTGGAGTTATCCCAGTTTTCTCTAAAAGAAAAAACCTTCTGGGATATCCTAAAAGTCCTCTCTAGATCAATTTCCCATCAATTTCCGATAAACTCCGACCGGTCATTTCAGATATCTTCAGTAGTGAAAGAAAAGTATTCGAGGCATTTTGGAAAGAAAAAACAACCAACCAGCAACTCATAAAAAGAAAGCCGCGGGCAACCTTAAAATGCATGAGTCATGGCATCACCAAAAAATTCAAGACAGTAAGGAATCTAGTGGAAGAAACTAGACAATTATTACAATAAGCCAAAAGAGAAAAAGAATTAAATTTTTGCATCTTTTCTAGCAGCTTCGGCATAAGAAGTCAATTCTCTGTACTGCAATGACATGACTGAGTCAAGATGTGGAGAGATATGGATATATCCATATACAAGATATGGGTTATTATGACCTTCACCTGAATTTCTGAGTATCTGGAAGGTAATGATCAAGTCTTGAAGCACAGCTCCATTAAGCCTAACAAATATGCACTACACTTAAATTCAGTGCCTCAGGAGTCACTCCAAGAAATTAAAGTGTCACTATTCAACCTCTATGCGGAAGAAAAAGCCAACACAAGAATTAGATGCTATAGAGAATGTTAAAAGGAAAAAGAAAACAATAACCACAGTTTTAAAATAACAGCTATAAACGACACGTTAACAACTGTTTACATAGGTGGATAGTGACAGAAAAAGGGGGAATGGTTTTAAATTGAGACAGGAGAGGATTAGGTTAGATATCAGGGTGGAAGTTTTTCCACAAAGAGGGTGGTGACGCACTGGAACAGGCTGCCTGGAAAGGTTGTGGATGCCCCATCCCTGGAGGTATTCAAGACCAGGCTGACGTGGCTCTGGGCAGCCTGGTCCAGTGGTTGGCGACCCTGTCAGGAGTTGAAGCTAGATGATCTTTGAGCTCCTTCTCAACTCAGGCCATTCTATAATTCTATGATGTACAGACATTGTAGAGAATGTAAACCAATTCAAATAATGTGTGTGTAATCTATATATATAGACAGATAAAAATATAAAATACACTCATTATATATTGGTAGTTTCTACTCTTGTAATTACGTACTATTTTATCTCCTGTAGAAAAGGAAAGGACAATATCTTCCTTAGAAAAATCATTTTGAAGTGCTGCAATCTCTTAGCACAGCATTATGTGCACACTCGCAAGCTAATAAAAATAACACTGTTAGATCATGTCTGGCCAACTGATTACAGGCTGAACAAATTATGGATCTGACGGCGTATGGGAACTGCTGAGTCATGGTCTGAACCTCTGATTTCCTGAGGCAAGCAATGAGTCAGCCACAGGAGCATAAGTGAAGGCAATTCACCTGTGCTGCAGGAAGGGGTGAAGCCTGGCTCCATCTCTCCTAGACCCATTTAAGAGCTGACTACAAGTGGGGAAGGATCTCTTCTGAAGATCCACTCTGCTGGAGTTTTGTAAGCGAGCCCAGGATATGGGCAACCATCCTATCTATTCTCCTTTTGTTATTATAATCTGCTTTGCCTAACTCTCTTGTTTATTTCATAATTATAATATCTTAATATTCATTGATTATACAGGTGGGAAGCGACGAATGGGAAACAGAATATAATGCAAGTTAGCCAGAACACGTAAACATGTCTCAAGTCTCTGAAACTGCTGTATGGACAAACCAAAGCATAGTCCAATAGTACATCTGGGAGAAAATACAAGTTAAAGGATAAATTATCTCTTATGGATATAAAAAGCTCTCAGGAAATGAAGAAAAAAAAACAACCAAAAACCAAGTATATAAAGACTGATTACTCAGCTGAAACAGCTACTAGACAACACGTAGGCCCACCAATACATCAAATACAGCCAAAACTCAACTTCCAGCATGCCAAGAAGTTCTCCAGAAACACTGACGTGAAGATTCTAAAAGACCATTTCTTTACAAAAATAATTTTATCAACAGTATTTTTTTTTTAAATAAGTTTCCACATCAGTGATGACACAAGCAGATATCAAGAGGACAAGGGGGAATGGCTTTAAACAAAGTAGGGTAGATTTAGGTTAGATGATAGGAACAAGTTCTTTTTTCAGAGATCATGAGCCAATGGAACAGCTTGCCCAGAGAAGCTGCGGATACTCCATCCCTGGAGGCATTTGAGTTAAGGCTGGATAGGGCCCTGGACAGCCTGATCTAGCGGGTGGCAACTCTGTCGATAAGAAGAGGGCTGGAAGCAATAGATTCTAAAGGTCTCAGAATTGTAGGTGCTGAAAGGGACCTCTAGAGATCAACTCCAGCCCCCCTGCAAAGCATGCCCCCTACAGCAGGTCCCTTCCAACATAAGCCATTTTATGTTTCTGTGATAAACTGGACACGAACAGTACGACAACTAAAGCTTCCAAGCTTTCAGCCATTACTTCACATATACAAATTAACACAACTAAGTATAGCCACTAGGAGCACATGATGGGGAACCAAGCCCCTTACTATTTCCTCTCATTCCACCACCCTATGTACAGGCACAGCCCAGCAGCGGGAACTGATTCCAGCTCCGATTATGCTTCCCTACTTCCCTATTTTTCCACAGTGAGTGTTAACCTGAACCACTCTCAGACACGAACTGCTCAATCCAGTGCATCCAAAAGGTGAGGCATTGTGCACTTCCCTGAAGCAGGGTTCAAATTGTAACATGAAGTTTTTGTCATTAAAAAAAAAAAAGACTAAGCAAGCCTGACAGCATTCTTCATTTCTTGTGAGTCACCAACATATTTCATACTTCAACCAACTGCTAGCAGAAGTACAGATTCGGATTGTATTAACTCTTATTGTGTCACTGTATATAATTAGGTGCTCAAAGTTTATCATACACACGTGAAAGTAGACATCTGTGGGAGAAAATATGATTCATTAACGCTTAAGTACTGTAATTTCATTTCAGGAAGAAAAAGTCAGACAGTGAGGTTACAGAAGCATTCTCTCTTTCATGCATGTTAATTCTGTTTTGAAACATTTATTTCTTTAAGCAATAACTTTTAGTAACAATGTGTTTTGTTGTCATAATTGCATTAGCTTACAGGTACTCTAATGTTTTTTTATTATTGTATCTTGGTAATTCTCTAACTTCATTTTTAACATTAAGCCCACCAACAGTTTTCCAAAGGGTAATAATTACATTTATGACAGAATTCTATCAACTACCAGAATAAGCTTACACTACACACCACAGTTGAAGAATTTACTGAAGCAGAAGCAATAGGTTATATTTTGTTACGTAAATTCTAGTGTCTATTCATTCATAGACTGTAACATATTTCAGGATACTAGCTAAAGCCTAAAAGGATGAATATATTAAAAGAAAAAAAAAAAAAAAACAGAAGAAAACATTCCCATGATGAATATTGTTTTTCCCTAATCTTTATGAATTCATACTGAACTATTATTACAGCACCACAGACACTGAAGACAAACATTTCTCCATCGCTACTCTTTGCTGTCCCATTTCTAAAGGATAAAAATCTAGCCAGTTTTGAAGCTGCTTCGAAGCTAAAGTGACTAGCCAGTTCCAACTAAAAACTATAAAATCACATTCACCTAGGATCATTTACAACCATTTGCTCAGAACCATTTTCTCGCTAGTCAAAGTCTTATTTCCATATGGTCTCAAAAGTAAAAAATTACCCTTTATTATTACTCTACCTAAACTACAAATAGAAGACCGTTATAATAAACCCAGACACAGTGAAGCTTTCGATAAGCTGAACATTTCCTGAAATCTTATTTCTTTCCATTGAATTCTAGAGGGGGTAAAACCTATTACACTGAACAGTCGCTGAACAGCACAGGTTAATTTAATGGAACACACTTTGAAATAGGCCCTTACCATCTGTTTTCACCTCTAATGGCAAATCAAAGAAGAACAATTCACACTTGTATCATAAAAAAAATGCATAAGTGATTTAAATAGATGCGTATGTTCTTTGATGAATACAGCATCCATCTCTGACTTTCTTCACCTTTTATCTTAAGCAGGAAGTTCTCATTTGCTAATGTAGTGCTCATCCCTGCAGTACGAGGCAACACAGTGTAAAGAGAGGATGTTCAGTGTTTCCTATATAAATAATTCA
Source organism: Chrysolophus pictus (assembly GCA_037305975.1). Classification (NCBI taxonomy): domain Eukaryota; kingdom Metazoa; phylum Chordata; class Aves; order Galliformes; family Phasianidae; genus Chrysolophus; species Chrysolophus pictus. The sequence goes on from CM074579.1 coordinate 16,829,697, forward strand.
TTACAATGTGAAAATGAAACTCTTCAGTAATTCCAAATTGCTTTTGTGCGGCAAGTATGCTTAAAGTTTCTTCCCTTACTAACAGTTCCTTAATACCCAGAAATCCACTACTCTCAAAATCATCCATGTGATGAACAAGGGGAACTCAGCAAAAAATATTCTCAGCCAGCTCTTTACCTGAATTTTTGTTACAACTGGAGAAGGCCTTCTGTGCTTGAAAGCTTGTCATTTTTCCCCCCATAAACTATGTCCCAGCAATATGCTTTAACTTATTTTTCATTCCTTAAAATGTCTTATTTCTATAGAAAGAAGATGACTTTGAAGAACTCTAATGTACACAGAGAAAGGAACAAAAAAGTTTATAAATACACATGGAAGATCAGACAGAAGATTAGCATAGCCAAAAAGCATAAATGAACACAAATAAAAAGCAGTTGCTATAATGTTACGAAACCCTACAAATAGTAGTAATAATTTATGTTGTGACAAACTAATTATTTGTAGAAACTACTGCAGGGAGGTACAACACAGAGTATTATAAAGGGAATTACCTTACATACAGAGAATCTATACAGAAGCTACCTGGCACCTCCAGGAGTAACGTGTTGTTAAGAGTGACCAGCAGCAGAAAGATCAGAAAAGGGAAAACAGGTGAAGAGGTAAGAACAAAAGACAAGATACTCTGCAACATCCAGCACAATGGAATATCAGAGCTAGCTTTACAGTTCCAAAAGTCATAAAAAGGAAGCAGCATTCATATTTTCTAATATTACATGTTTCTTGCACAGTTATTCTGTTATATGGGAGCAGCAAAGTTTTCAAAATATAAAGACAACTTGGTGGAAAACCCACCCCCATCAGTACATACTCTAATTAACAGCTCTTCTAAAGAGTTTTATTCCAATAGTTTATATATCACATCATATATCACAGTTTACTTTCCATCTATTCCAAAGATACAAATTAACAAGATAAAAATTTACTAACTCAGTTGTGTGCATTTCAACACATTAATCCAGAATAGATAAAAATCTATTACATATAATTTACAAATGAACATCCAATTACATGTGTTTAAAGCAAAAAAACTTCAGTTAAAAACCAACCTGAAATCTCCTTTGTTGTTCACAACTCTCTCTGGAGGGCAGTATTGTGCAGAACTTTCTAATACCACAATGTCTACTGTCCTCGTATTATTTCCACGTCTGGTTTGTACGTGGCAGCCCCAGTTTCCTGTGGAGCCAGCCTGAATGTTTGAGATTGTCAGTGCGCTGGGAAGATAGAATAAACAAACAAACCTCAACAATCTTACAACAATTTATTAAGTTTTCAGCAAAACAAATAAAGCACAGATATACAATAGAAAAAGCAACTAGTTACATAAAACTGGGATCTTATAAGTTACCAATGAATAAATGCACTGTAATAAACAGAAATATTTGCTATTCTTCTAGCTCTCATTTATGCTAAGGCAGGAGAGATAAAGAAAAGCTATGAGAAAAAGCTTCTCACTTCCTGAAAGAAGAGACAGGAAGTCCAAATTACCACTGCTCTTAACAGTTGTTGCAGAAATGTCAAACTAAGATAATTATCACAAATTATGCACTTCGGTAAATCTCTAATTTACTCATACAATTACTAGACACATCATCACTCTGTAGATGCTGAAAGAGTAAAAAATCTACTGTAAGTGGAATAAATAACACTTATATGTAAGTGTCTGCTGGAGAACTTCAGTATTACCAAATGTGGTGTAATCATAAACAAGAGGGAAGAATTCCATGTGCTTACCTAAAAGTCTTTTTGTGATTTTAACATTCTAAGATGACAAACGTATCATACCACAAACTAATATTTAATGTTAACTGCATTAGGAAATCTTTATAGTTTCTCAAAATACAACTGTAATGGCCCTGGATAATCTGCTCTGCTTTGAATGGGAGTGGGTGGGGGCTGGGGGGTTCAACTAAACGATCTCTAGAGTTCCCTCCTTAATAGTTAGTAACAATGACCAAAACCAGTTACTGTAAGATATGAAGTCACAGACTATGTCCCTGATAGGAAAGTTTCTGCCTACACACATTCACTCTACGTGGGCTTTATTGGTCCTTGAAATAGACACCAAATCAGAGCAAGGAACAAGAGTGAAGAAATATAGTTTCTCTGCAAACATTTACCTTGCAATCAGTGAGCAGTTATGAATCATGTTTTTTTCAACAAAAATACCCTGGGACTCATCTGTTTCCACAATTTTCCCATCTTGATACCACAAGACTTGCATGTCTTGATCAATATATGAAGCCATACATTGGAAGGGTAGACTGTCTCCTTCAAAAACAACCTGGCGGTGAGATGGAGTCATATAGAAAGACGGTAATTCAAGAGGAGGTTCTAAAATTCAAGAAATAAAAGCACAATTAATAGCCAGAAGTCTCATATAAGTATTTTTCAGAAAAGGAAAAACAACTCTGTACTATTGATATAACCACATCAGAAATTCAAACTCAAAGTGTATATTCCATTAAATTCAGAAATAATTTGATAGTCCACATTTAAAAGAATGAATACAAAACAGTGAAAAATATGCCTGCGCATTTTATTTCTTCATAATTTCATAGAATTATAATTTAGCATTACAGGTATTCATACATACAAAACAGAATCACAGACTTATTTCTGAAAGAAAGCAAAACTGGAAGAGGAATAAAGATGAGTCTTTAGGATCACTTATGAAGTCACCAAACTTCATAATCTGAATTTCATATCTGAATTTCAGATAAACAAAAAGTTTGCTCAACAATATTAACAGAATAGGGAATGAATTAGCAAATAAGGACTAGTTGTCAGAAGTGCTTACCACAGGTTAGAAGCTCTTGCTTAACACCAGTCACTGTCTGCGACTGAAGTGACTTGGGATAGGCACACTTTGTCTCACGTACGGTTATATTTCTTTCTCTTAGCCATTGATGCATCCAGAGTATGTTACAATCACAAAGAAGATAATCAGTCTGAAATTCTCTGCAATGCAAAATGAGTATTCACAGTGACGAAATGGAATGCTCAGATGTCTGAAAGCCTTACAGGAACAGCTGCAGATGGCCTCGCACAGTCGTAGACATGCAGGCTGCAGATAACCAAACCCCAGAGCACAGCTGCGTGGCCTGCTACTACATAATAGAAGCTGCTCTAACACTTCACAAGCTGTGCCCAAAAGCACACACCCCCCAGGAAAGTAATCCTCCCCATACACATAATATGCCATACCTGTGTATGAAATAATTTCTAGTAATTTATTTAACTGAGGGAGTTTACATTACTTAAGCAAACATAACGGTGAACTCCTTGAACATGCATCACCACAACATAAGAACACACTTCACTGGCAAAAGGTTATTATAGCAATCAGATGCTTTAACATTAAAAAACAACAGAAATACAAAGTTATCCTCTCACTTACTTCTCTTATGAGACACTACTCACACAACCTTACAGCTTATTCTGCTCTATATGCAAATCATATAAGGTTTTTCAGTGATTAATAAAATCTCCTACATATAGTTTAATATTTCCTATTAAAAAGATAAACCAGGCCCTCCATTAGTGCCTGTTGAAGTCAGCTATATTCAAAGAGAGCATTAACAGTCTACCGATTTAGAAACAGTTAAAATGCATCAAAATGGTTCATTCTGTCTACACTGTTTTTTACCTCTATTAAAAGCCTAATTTTCATTTTTGCAAATGTCTGGAAGATAGAACATCATCACAGGCAGAGCACTTCAAATATTAAATCAACATCCTTGTGAAACTCCATTTAGTCTTTGTTCACAGGAATTCCTCCAGCCATGTATTTTTAACAGCCCAGTTATTTTCAGATTGTCTTACCAAACCCATGATGTTCTTGGACAGCAATCTTTTTGTATACAATTAAAAAAAGAATCAGTAGTAACAACTTATTAAGAATTAAAAGAAGCCAGAGGAGAAAAGAAAACATTTACTTTTATATGCAATCAATTTTCTCAATACCAAAGCCAGGAAACCCAGTACAGTGAACAAGTAAATAATTATCAGGGAAAATGCAAGCTAATCATTAGCACTGACAAAGTTTTTAACTTCCTTTCTTACACAGAGTTCATAAAATTAAAGAAGAGAAAAACGAGGCTGAGATGTAGCCACCGGTATGCGTAACGAAACTATCATGCTTCAAGGTAAGACTAAAATTTTCCTTTAAAATATTTGTTCCCTTGATTACAAAAGGGTGTATGATACTATTTGTTTAAGATAGAAATAATAAATTACACAAAGTAAAACTTTCTCAAGCTCTGAAATTGGTATAGCTCTGTTCTCTTACACCTATATAATAAATATCGAGCATTTTGTGAAGGTAGTTAAATCATCAAACATCTGTATGTATATTTTCCATGGCACTTACAAAGAAATTATTTATTTATTTTGCTAGTGAGTGTACTCAGATCAGTGTGAAAATCTCTCATTCAAAATCTGGAATATTACGGTAATTTGTTTCAGCTATTTTTGGTTCAAACATAGGGCAATTCCAAAAAAAAATGCAAGCATGCTTTATGAATACAACAAGGACTTTTTGTGAAGAACAAATGATCGCGCATTTTAAAATCAGATGCAGTAAGTACTTACAGAGACTTTAGTGAACCAAGATGATCAAACGTTCCCTGCGTAAGCGTAGAAAACAGATTTCCAGAAAGATTTCTAAGAAATAAAAGTAAAATTATTTCAAATCATGCTCAAGAGATTGACATTTGAAATTTATCTGTATAAAAATTCCCTCTAAGACAGCATTATTTTTAAAACCTACACGATACTATTATGGCACAGTGCTGTAGTTCACATGACTGAGAATCACATCAAATTTTACAGTCTAGCAAAAAATCACTAAAAAGATTGTTTCCTAATAGTTTTTTAGCTCAAGAATTTTAAGACTGGAAGCAAGCAAGATTTGATAGCAAATACTTTACTAAAAGCAACAACCAGCCATGTTCATCTCTGGAGGCATTCAAAGCCAGGCTGAACATGGCTGTGGGCAGCCTGGTCTAGTGGTTGGCAACCCTGCACTTAACAGGGGGGTTGAAACTAGATGATCATCGTGGTCCTCTTCAACCCAGGCCATTCTATGCATGGTTCATTGTGCATTTCAAGAAGTTTAAAAACAATTTCATTGTTCACAGTGAATTAATACATTATTACTAACATGTTGTAATAAAATGTTTGTTATAGCAAAACTTCAGCAAAAACTATAATATGCATCTCAGACTCCATGTCTTTCAGGCACTCGCTTACAACAAACGAGTCCCACTGAAACAAAAGATTAACTTACAGGGGAAAAATTCTTAGATGAAATAAGATACAACAACATTATACTTACAGTCTAATAAGATTCACAAGTCCTTTAAATACGTCTGCATTCAGGCAGCCTATTCTGTTATTAGTTAAGTCTCTACAAATGAGAAGAATGTAAAACATGAGAATAAACTCGTTTCAAGATGCCATACAGTCTAGAAACCAAATTCTTTTACCTAAAATTCATGAATACTGGAATGCACCATATACAGCAAAAAATCAAAGGTCACAGGTGTACAGATGTACAAACATAGATGCATGCAGACTCCTTACCCATTTCTAAAGCAGTAACGGTTTGCTCAAATGGAGCTAGGAGAGCTTTCAAGTCACTTCTTACTTAATAATCTTTGCTTGTTTCACAACAAAGCATATTTTTGCATTTGTATAGTATATTCATGTGCTACTTCAGTTAATTTTTTTGACCTGCCAAAATATTTATATCAGATCTTTTATGACACACAGATGTGATGTCTATATTTATATTAATATATATTACATTATTTATAATGTAAATCTTACAATTCCTAGTAACTCTTGAAGGGATAAAACTTAAGCTTCAAGAAGTCCATAGTTGATCCTTCAGCTTTATTTTTCAGGTTATTAGAAGAACAATTACAAATCTCCTACTAAGAGAGCCAGATCACCTAAACAATGACAAACATACGTGATGAAAATATAAGAGGGAAAATGGCAAAATTAAAAAATAAAAATAAAAATCACAAAGGTCCATGCTGCAAAAGCTGTTCTAGATATTTTGAAAATTGGAAGTCTTTAAGAAAAGCTGTCATACTGACATCCTGTTTTTCAAGTGTCATCTGAGACAGTTTTGAGTCAAGATATAAATCCTCCAGAAATGTGTTAATGGGAATATTGGCACAACCTTCAATAATGCAGCATTAGCAGCACTGTTGCTACAGTGATAAGTGATAATAGTGATTAATAGCATGGGAGTCTGTGCTTCACTATGACCTTTTGAAGAAAAAAACAAAACCATGAGATGTTTAACATTCATCAAAGCAGCACTTGATGGCATCAAAGCCCTGACTGAACATCCACCCAGTGATGTCGGAAGTCATAGAAATAGAAAAAGAGAGGAATAATACAAGAGAGACTACCAATAAAATCAAGTGAGGCTATTAAGCCACAAGCAGTAGATGATCTTCAGTCAGATCAACTGAAGAACTTGGTTCTTCTATTTACATATAGATGTAAACGTGTATATATTTAGACAGCAAAACTCTCAATACATACGCACTCCTATATATAAAAGCATACATATATAAAGATATTAAAAGATATATCTTTTAATAGAGAGGTATTTAGTTAAGACTTTACTCTGAGTTTTTTTGTTTGTTTGTTGTTGTTTTTTTTTTTCCCCTTAAACTGATGGGCTAGATATACTACTTACAGTCTTTTCAGAGATGAAAGCCCCAGAAAAGCTCCTGGATCTATAGTACTTATAAGGTTGTTCTTAAGGTCCCTGCAGAGAAAAATTAAGACATTACTTCAGTTACAAACTACGCAATACATTTCTCATTTTTCTGACATAATCACATCTTTCAAAATTTGCAAATCCATATTTTAACCAGAAAGAGGAACGTGAACAGCATGTGTTACTTTAAATGTCCTATCAGTTTTCAGTACAGTAAGGGTACAATTGAAGACATTTTTACCATAGTATCCAAATAGATTACAGCTGCTCAGGATGTACTATATTTGCTCATTATACAGCATAATGCATTTTAACTTGGTGTCATAATGTTCAGTCACATTTTAATACTTGTCCAAACGTCTACCAAAAGCAGCAAAACAAGATCCTAAAAATACAGCAGACAACTGAAAGTTTCCATCAATATTACTGGAAGAAAAAGAAAGCCCTAACTGAAAATCCCAAATAAAGATGGTGAAAACGCAGAGCATAAATGTTTAGATCTTCCATTTTCAGAACAGAAGACCGTAGTTATCAATCTGCTTTATTAACTGTACAAGTGACATAGGAGTTTTAATGCCTAACTTCAGATGTTTTGCAGATACAGTGTAGCTTCAAAGATCACAGAAAGCATCTGTCAGCATTTACTGTTTTGAACAAACTTCATCACTGCTAAAAATATTTCTGCCTCCTTACTCATCCAATATTTGTACTGTATTATGATTTAAAACTTCTCAGACACTATGACAAGAAAAAGTTTTAATTCCTTTGGTAATATAAGAAAGCTTCACAGTTGAAAACAAGTTAGTAAGTCCAATTAAAAGCACTGTTTTAGAGAGTTGGAATAGAAAAAAATATTTAAATCTACTGCAACATTAATAATTCTGCCAAAAACAAACCAATACACGAGGATTATATCTACCATTACACAGATACACATGAATGGAAACAAGTTCGCCACAAGATTTCACAACAGCATTTCCTGCAGCCAGATGAGTCAGACAGGGTACAACAGACAATGGCACATGCTTCATGCCTCAATGCCATGCTTAATACATATTTTCAATAGTCGAAATACTTTACATTTACCTTGCGGCATTGCAAATTTAAATTAAACAAAGCAAAGGTATATACACCAATCTCTTAACTCAATTTCATTTTCTTGCTCCATATAGAGCAGGGATTGCTGCACAGGGATCTGAAAAGTGAACATTTTTAAAGCTCTTTCAAGAAGGCTGAAAAATCCAGTCCTGACACTGACAAATCTGAGAATATGAAATGTTGGTCATCACTTATTTACCATCAGTCTTTGGGACAAGGAAGAAAAATGATACCGTTCATACTTAAAGTTTTAATTTAAAAGCCATGCAACTCTCACTTGGGGAGAAAAAAATCTTGGCAGCATGCCTTGGAAATCTAGTAGTTCAGATTATCAATGATCTTTAATTTCATTAATTCAAACCGCAAATCCCTGATGCATCTCTTACTTACATTTAACACTTCAGTGGAAAAACAAAAACAAACAACACACTTTCAAAACTAAAGGTGAGAGTTTTACTGTGACAGAAATCTTCTTTGGATTAGTTCACAGTAAGTGACTAGTCCAGATTTACATGATATTTTGCCTTTTCCCTCCCTTAAAAGGTCTTAAAATCAGTTCCAGAAGGGATCATGAAACCAGAACTTTTTTTTTTAAAAAAAAGAAATGCCAACACAACTGTCACCTTTTCACAGTAGTTGCACGACATACTTCAATGCTTTGTATTAAGATAGCAAAGCAATAAAGAAACAATAAAACAAACAAGCAGCCCAGAACCTTGAATATGACAACTGTTGGCTTTTTCTCAACTTGCAACACCAACAGTCAGGAAAGTCTGTTGGGATTCATCCCCCTCCCCGCTGCAGTCATTTGGAAGACAACTCCTGTGTTCATCTCTCAAAAGGCATTAAAACATGAAAACTGTGAAATGTAAAAGACATCGAAAAAGCACAAAATTATGGCAGTGCTGACATGTCTGGCAGCTCTTCAGAAATAGTATGAGATGTTGATGCACGAGCGTGTGCAACTGCCAGGATGCCAGGAACTGGGAGTGTTTCTAGAAGAAATTGCAGCTGCAGTTGAATTAGTGGGAGTCTCATGAAAGGGGTGGGGAAGACAATCTTATTAGAAAGTTATGTTTGGCTTGGAGATCTCTGTTCTATTTTTACTGCTTCTAACTATGTGCCAACAGAACTACTGGTTTTTAGCAATTGGAATTCAGTCATCTTACTCACTGATTTTAATCATTTTCTCTGGCAAAACTTAACCAACAGAATCACCACAGGATGTGTTATCTATTTGTCCAAATAGAAGTTTATTTAAACACACAGAAATCCATTAGAAGGGCTTCAGTTGAGGATTTGTTGAGGTCATACGGTCCAACTTCATCTCAAAGCACAACTAAATCAGATCAGCTGCTCTGCTCTTACTTCCAGTCAAGTTCTGACAACCTCAAAGGATGGAGATTTTGCTGTGGAACCATACAATCTCTTCCACTACTTAACCATTCTCATTATGAAGGATTTTCTTACGTCCAGTTGAAAAAAACTCTCTCCTCAAATATGTGATTAATTCGGCAAATTGCAAATCCTCACAAGAATAAAGAACATTGAATGCCTGGCAACCAACCCTAATGTTATTTGGTTCAAATAAAAAAAAAAAAAAAACTTATATTTACCTATGGTTTGTCATGTAAAAAAAAATCATTTTATTATAATTCAAAGCTGAATGTTTCTGCGTCCAGTTGTCTGCAATTAAAAGTGCATGCATACATTACTTACCTAAGCATACACATTATTTACAATTTATCTTTTTCTGTCTCAAGACAATAAAGATTGTTTAAGTAATTCCTAAAGCATTCTGGAGGCATGAATGACACAAACTACTGAAACATAAAAATTCTTTAGCTCTCAAGTACCACTGAACAAGCCCTTCGTTCTGAATGAAGGGTACATTGGCTACCAGGGACTCTTAACATATAAAATATGCCTTTTCAGAATGGACAAAGAAAGTAAGAAATTATAAAAATTCACTAATCATTATAAAAAGCCAACATCTCCCTCCTACAGCTCTATGGGGCATACACAAAAAGAAGCCCTACTTTTCCCCATCAGTGAGTTTCTACTGTATTTCCAACAGTCCAGAATAGTTTGAACGACAATTTCACAGCAGACACTGAAAAATTTTCCTGTCTAACTTCGCTTTCATAAACAGAGCTTCCAGAACGAAAGTTGAAGCAGAAAACAAGCTCCAGAATATCCATAAAACCATTTTCTCTGTTCAGAAACATTCAAACAAGAAATACTGACACTCTCCAAACACTCATAAAGACTTGAAAAAAGAAGTTTCAGCATTAGCAGAATGCAAAGTCCACACTCTGCAGCCCCATAACAGCAGAAACTATAATCAGAAACTGGCACTGCCTGAAAAACTATTCAGTTCTTTAATTATTTTTTTTAAATTTATTTCAGGCATCCATGTATATATATAAATCAGGACTGATGAACACATGTGAAAAAGGACTGTCCACAAATAACACTCCCTTTACACTGCATATTTTCCAAGGTATACTATTAAATTCTAAAAAATAATTGATAAACCTCTGTTATTAGAGTTTAATAAATATCCAATTTTTCTGGTACCTAAATATTTAACTGAAATCCACATCTGTCTCTTCCTCCTCTCTCCCTCATGTGCAAGGACAAATGGCACTTCAGAAAAAGATTAACTAATCTTCCTTATCCATGCAAAGGTTCAACAGACTGCATCAGTTAAGCTGTCAGACTTTGGATAATGCTATATGAGATGAAGCACCTACATGATGAAAAATTCTGTTATAGACTTGTGCAAGAAGTTACTTCTACAATGAAATGGCAGGAAAATCATAACAATACACAGCATTAGCAAAGCCACTGAAGATTACAGCATTTAATATCTTTTGGAACAGACACTGGTTACTTGTAAAATCTTGGATTTTACTTTTCACTATTACTCAGCCATTAATTTCTCCCTAACAGAGTAGAAGTATACACAGTATAATCATTTTCTACTGTACTAAACACACATTCCATCCTCCAGTTAAACAGAAATTCTTATTTTGGTTGTTACATCCTGTTTACAAAATAAGGGATTACTGAATTGTACATTTTCATAAATTAACAGACAAGCACAAAACAGGTTCAGAATTCCTATTTGTGGAAAGAAAGTTTCAGCAGCAAGAGGTAAGCATTCTTTGCTTTTAAAGGCACCACTCTGAATTAAAAAGATGAGCATGCAATTCCACAAACCTGGAATTTTGATAAACCTGATATTTCCTTAAGCTATACATAAAATTAAAATAAATCAAAACTATTTCTATAGCCTGCCCTCCCTACTCAAAAATCATTTTGAAAAAAAAAAAAGTTTACTCAGTCTTCTATCAAGCTATTCACAAAATTGTATCTTTTCCACACAGCAGTCTTCATAAAATGGTAATTCCCTCATTGGGAGGTGAAAAGAAATGATTTAAAATGCTTAAAATTATAAATGATAGTTAATTGGTTAATGAGGAGTTGCATCAATAGGTAACATGCTAATGCCTATGAGCACAGACACAGACTGACACAAACAGGAAAATCAAAATAAACACATCTGGAAATTTTCTCAGTACTTAGTGCATCCTGGATTACTTTAGCAAATACTGGCATATATGTAATTATATTCTCCTTTCAAAACAATATAGACTTCACTACTAAATGCAAGTATTTCTTCTTTTTTCTACCCTTCCTGGGTCACTGGATGAAGTTTCCTTCATTATCTAATTTTTCGTATTAAGAAAAAAAGAATCCAGTGGGAAAAAAAATCCATGATTTCCTCAGACAGAACAACAGCTCTGAGAACAGCTCTGAAGTTTGAATAGAGATGCAGTGTTAGAGAACTGGGAGGGTGTTTCTATTATGTCTGAAAGAGGCAGCACTCTACTTCTGCCAGCAGTGCTGAAGGCCAGAGAGGAACACCATTCTGTACACGTACTCCCTGTTTTTAAGGCAATAAGCACATAGGCAGAAAAAGTCAAACTGCATCACCTTCTTCCGTAATCATTTAACAGGATATATTTGAAGGAAACAGTACATATTTCACAATTCTACCATGGATTAAATATTCTCTTTCATAGAAGCATCCACAATTCTTTTCTAGCTATTCTCAGCTACAATTCCCACAGTTTAGAAAGTTTTCAGTATTAAGGTAATGCAAGAATATTATCATATTGTGTATATTTCTTATTAAACCATGTTACCTTCTCATTTTCTTGAAAGGGAAAACAAAACAGCCTGCTTTTGAGGGAGAGTTGGCCAATGCCAATGTAAAAACTGAAGGTTTTGAAGAGAAGGCTTGTTTTCATCAGTAGGAAAGTGACATGGCTAAGTATAGAACCTCTATAATAGCAAAAATAACACAAAATATCACATACACAAAAGAGAGTCCTCCCATGAAGGAAGTTTGATATATGAGTGAAATTCAGCCAACACACTTTTCCAAGCACATGATTAATAGAGGTAAGTGTTTCACATTTCAAACACATCAGCTAGAAAGAAAAGCAAAAAATTATTTTAGCTTCTGCTATATCTTTCATTTTGCATACTCAAAAGGCCCAGTGAGACTTGTAAGAGAAACAGTCAAACTACCACTCTAAATCTATGCATGCATATATGGAGCTGCAGAATAAATTCAAACAAACAGTCATCTTTCCTCAAGCTGTTTGCAATAACTTTTCAAAGTGGAGCTTTCAAGTAAATAATTATTTTGTCTACTTTTCAGAAAAGACAAAAATCAAGGCAGAATTAACGGATTAATAACTAAGGTTACTTAATGAAGTCTCGATACACTTTCACAGTGAGGCAAGTGCTAAACTTTCAAGTTGAAAGAGATAAGGTGTAATTTCAAATATCAGCTGCAGTACTCTTGTCTGGACTATTGAAAATCACAATGAAATATTTTTCCCAATGAACAGCAGTGTATTTAACATAACAAAGCTCAGTAAAGGCTCAGGGTTTCTCTGGGCAAGGGTACCCTATCAGATTCAGTTCCCCCAGAAAACAAATTAAGAGAATGACTATTCAACTCTGTTTCATAAAATATTTTTATTACAAGATTATCCTCTGTCCTAAAGTTACATGCACAGGTCTTAAGAACATTTAAGGCAAAAAACTAAAAAAGAAAAGATGGTCATTAATGATTGATATGTCATACCAGTTATCCCTTCCTTCATGAAGACACCTAACTCTCAATAATAATTTGTTAACGTTTTCACCAGCACACACAAAGTATGTTATCTCATTCAAATTAAAGCACCACATCATCTGAAAAGCTGCCTAGTCCAGATCTCTTCAAAGATGGAATGCATGATGGATTACTTACTGCTCTATTTTCCTTTCCTGAACAGGAGATATAAAAATAACCTAAAACCCCTTACAAGTGACCGGTATCAAATGGAAGACTTCTGGATTCTAATTGTATTAAGCATAATTAAAACTTAGATTCATGAAACAAATGCAAATGATCACCTCAAACTAATTAGAGTTTCAAGTATTTCCTGTCTGAAAATTGTAATGAGTTGCAAAAACTAACAATTGTCAGCAGATGCTTTTATTACTCTGAGCAATGATGCCAAAATAACATGTAAAGATCTAGAATACTGTCCCTGCTGATAACCTTGCCTTTCTGGCACAAAAGCTTATTTCTACAATAAAGCACATCTGTCAGTGTAGGAGACACATCTTTTTCTCCTAGCGCATGGGGGGTGGAACGATAGAAGCATTTGAATTTATTTAGGCCAGGTGACTGGGATTGCAGCCTTCAAGTTTCAGAGGATGAATAAAATACTTTTAATCCCCTGAAGCCAAAAGACTTTGGAACTCTTCCTAGATGTTGCAAGATGATTATGAAACTGGCTGCTTTCCCAGTCAAATGGCCTAGAAAAATCCCTATCTCTAAAGTTTCTGCTTGCTCCCAGGTAGATCAACCTGCCAATCCTGACCTTCTACCAGCCGGAAAAAAAGCTGACTATAACAGAAGCTACAATACTTCTTATCTCACAGGCACTATATCATCTGAAAGGGAAAGTGAAAACAGGAAGCAGGAGAAGTTACAGAGGTTACTCCCATTGGGCTCACTCCCATTTTTCCCCATATACATGATATATACAAGAATTGTAAAATAACAAGAAAAACTGTTAACTTATATGCCAATAACAAACTGACATTGCATATGCCCTCTAATAGAGGTTATAATACATTTGCTTCCTCTGAAAAAGTCACAGAATCATCAGGATTGGGAGAGACCTTTAAAGGTCATAGAATGGTTTGAGTTGGAAGGGACATTTAAGACCTCCCACTAGACCAGATTGCCCAAAGCGCCATCCAGCCTGGCCTTGAATGCTGCCAGGGAGGGGACATCCACAACCTCTCTGGATAACCTGTTCCAGAGCCTCACCACCCTCACAGAAAAGAACTTCTTCCTAGTATCTTGTCTAAATCTATCCTCTTTTCCTGTTGCTACATGCCCTTATAAAAAGCCTCTGGCCAGCTTCCCCGTAGGCCCCCTTTAGGTACTGGAAGGTCATCTAGTTCAACTCCCCTGCATTGAACAGGGACACCTACATCTAGATCAGGTTTCTCAGAGTCCCATCCAGCCTGACCTTGAATGTCTCCAAGGGCAGGGCATCCACTACATCTCTGGGCAATCCATTCCAGTGCCTCACTACAGTTATTTAAAAAACAACCTTTTATCTTATTTTCAATAAAAATCTCCCTTCTTTTAATTTGAAACCATTTCTCCACATCCTATCACAACGGACCCTGATAAAGATTCCATCCCCTTCCTTCCTATAGCCCCCCTTTAGATATTGAAAGGACACTATCAGGCCTCCTCACAACCTTCTCTTCTCCAGGCTGAACCACCCAAGCTCTCTCAGCCTGTCCTCGTAGGGAGGTGTTCTATCACTTTAATTATTTTTGTGGCCCTCCTCCGGACATACTCCTACAGTAAATCTCTCCTGAGGACTCCATATCTGGACGCAGTACTCTAGGTGAGCTCCCACCAGAACAGAGTAGAGGGACAGGATCACCTTTCTCAATCAAAAAGATGGCTGCATTGAAAGAAGCATGGCCCAGGATACGGTTGGGTTTCTGGGCTGTGAAGGCACACTGCTGGCTCACATCAAGCTTGCCATCCACCAGTAGGTTCATTTAGGCAGGGTTGTGCTCTATCCTCTAGTTCCCCGGGTTGCATTAATAGCAAGGGCTGCCATGACCCAGGTGCAAGATCTTGTATTTTTCAAACCTCATGAGGTTCACTGCTCAAGCCTGTCTAGTCCTCTGTGGGTGGCATCCCATCTCTCAGGCATGCTGACAGTTTGCTGTCACCTACAATCTTGCTGAGGTAGCGTGCAATCCCACTGTCAATGTCATTGATGAATTTTCAGGGTTGGCTGGTCATTCTTGTTCTTCTTGTTTGTTTTGATTTATGTGGGTGGGGTTTCTTTGGTTGGTCAACTGGGTTTCAATTTTTTTTCATTTACACCTAATTTCATTGGTTGCAACTTTTGCTAAGTTCCTTTTTTTGCTGTTATATAAAACTCATTTTCATGAATTCTTAACTATATTAACTCTGCAATCACAAAAAGCTACATTCAAATAAAACAAACATCTTGATACCAGAGTTATTAATTAAATAAACAGAATATAACTCTTATTTTGAAGTGAAATATATTTTAAAGTGCTTACAATCTTTCAAGAAGATTTAATCCAGAGAAGGAACAATTCTTCAGCTCTGTTATCTTATTATTGCTCAGAATCCTGTAAATAAGAACAGAAAAGGACATTATATTACAAATTGAATAACAAAATTATTTGCTATATTATTTGCTAAATAAGCTGAGCAGTCCTTCTATCCATTACTTCTTGCTCTTTGAAGGACCACATGTAACTTCTTTCTTCTTTCATACATTGCCGTGTTTCAAACAGCAGTCATCTGCAAATGCAAATATCCTCAAGATATAAAATCTCAAGGATGCTTCCTTACTTCAAAGGTTGCACTTTCTATCACATTTTTTTCCTATTTTCCTTCTGAAACTTTTCTTGAATACCATTCTGGCATCCAAAACATTCCTTAGCAAAGGGTTTCACACTACAAAACTTTGACAAAGAACACCTCATTTCCTTTGCTTTCATCGTGGCTCCTATCAGCTTCCTGCAATGCTATCAGGGGGAAGCACTAAAGCAAGCAGTGATCAATCCATATCTATACTCTCTTTAGCACACACAATTGCGTATAGTCCCAGACTGCCTTTGCCAGATGGGAAGATTATTTTCCTTAATTACTTCTCACACAAAAGTCATTTAGTACTTTCTTACTAGTTTCTGAGCTTTCTCCAGTTTTATTAACTCAAAATTTTAGACAAGACTACAAAAACCGAAATAGCACTCAAGGCTTGGAAAAGTTACAAACCTACACAGTGATGTAACAATGTTTTATTTTGTTCCCTATTGTTTTCCCAGCAGTTCTTAACATCTGGTCTGCCTTTACCACTTGTACTGAAAACTTAAGTATGCTGGTCAGCCCACTGCCTGCCATCTCACAAATTTAGACAGAACCGTTATTGTTACCAATAAAATTTTTTACTTCCCCAGTGTGCTGCTTCTGCCATTTTGCTGCCCAGTTATTGGTTTCATAAACTTCTGAAATCCATTGATTTATCCTCATCCTTATTCGGTAACTCAAAATTGTCACCCCAGAAACCCTCTTCCACAGGTCACTAACAAATACATTATACATTTCAGGTCTGGAACACTCCATTCCATTGAGAACACTGACCATTTACTTCCACGTTTGCTCTTATCTTTTAGCAATTTAGCTACTGATACAATGTTTTCTCATTTTGTGCTGACATTTTTCTTCAAAAGCCTTTGGCAAGGGACTGCAAAATGCCTTTTAGAAAATGTCCTATGTCTTACTCCATCAACTGGATCTTTGTCAATACTTTGCTGATTGTAAAGAACTTCCCACAACAGGATATGTAAGTTCATTCTAAGTGCGACTTCAGTCATCCATCATTTGACTGTCCATCCCTCAGTTCTTCTAAAAGCTCTCCAGTGAACACCGTCTCATCCTGTAAAATTTATTCACTCTGTCAATCTCTTCCATAACTTCAGCTACAGTCACTTCAGTTTCTGACAGATCCTCTATCAAATGCGTCCAGCAGATCCAGCAAGTCCATTCTCTTCCTCACTAGCACCAATTACACCCTCAGGCTGGATCACACTGTTTCAGCACTAACAACTGCCAGTAGAAGATTTTTTCCACCCTGCTACATCTTTCAGATCTCCTTCACTGTAACAATAAAAACAAACACACCTTTCCTCCAACGCATGAAATTCATTATCTGACGACAAGGTTTAGTACTTCTAAACACATCAAGAATAAGATGAAACTAAAATACAGGGATACCTTCTATGAAAACAGCATCATTTTGACATAGCCATATATTACACTGAGAAATCTGGAGAAGAAAAACTACTTGAAGACTGCCACAGGCATCTACGGTTTCAACAAACAGTGCAGGCAGCTTTTTTGTCTCAAAGCTCTGGCTTTGAGTCAGTACCTCTTAATCACACATGTACACAGGATCTAGACAGCTGAACAATTTTTGTGAAATTCTGTAAGAATCTCTCATTCTGACAGGCAGGAGGTTTGAAAATTCTTGAAGTTAAAACTGAATCAGCCAACCAAGGTAACAGTTCTGATGCTTAAAGGAGATCCTATCTTTTCTCCTCTCCAGTTACACCATGTATTTCTTCAGCTGATCTCAAGTCATCTCTGGTGCCCAATGCTCCATAAGCAGTGTTAAGCTGCAGAAACACCCAAGCATCTTTCAAGACACTACTTTACACATCTACTTCATAAGCATGATCATCACAGTATTCCAAACAGGCAGTCAAGTCCTGGGTGAAAACTGATCACAGCAATGGATGGAAATGTAAAAGAGTAAGAAAAAGTGCTTATTTTTAAAAGTATACAAAAATAAATTTGCTATTATACAACATAATTTGCCTATATTGCCTGTAGCTTGACGCTCTCAGGGATGTTAAGAAGAAACATTAGCTAAAATTGCCCCTCATCTGCTTCTGTGATAACCTAAATGACTCAACAAATAACATATATACACACACACTCTGCAAGTTTCAAAGACAGACGTACAAATTAAAAACTCATGGGTGATCTCACTGCATCAAGGAAGATCCAAAAGCAGAGCAGAATCAAAATATATATTTCCGAGACTGAAGTTTGGCAAGGCAGAATGCTGATTTATTAATAGTAGAAGCAAGAGGAAAATAAATAAGTAAACAAAATCTTTGGCATGGAATACCTGAAATAGTATTAATACTTAACTGAAGTGTTAAAATTAGTAGACCTTGAAGTCTTGAAGTTATTTTTATTTTACTCTGAGAAAGGTCTCAACCTAGGCAGAAAGAAGAAATAGTAGAAGGTACAGGATTCGTTTTGCAGTCTAAACCAATCTGAGTCAAGTACACATTTATTTCCACATCTCTCCTGGTTCCAGAAACATACACAGAAAGGAATAAATGAAATGAATGAAGAAGTTAAAAAAATTTCATTACTACTAAATGCAAACAGGATATAGGGCATAACAGCAGAAGCAAAAAAAAACAAAACAAAACAAAAAAACAAACCAAAGCCACAAATCCAATTTAGATCTACGGTTAAAAAGAAAAAAAAAAACATGAGAGTTAGAAAATACCCAAGTCAACACAAGCAAGCACACTACAGTCTTTGGTGGCACAAAAATCCTTTGTATTTTAGTTGTAATTGACTTTGTTTCATAATTTAATGAATTTATTTGTACTTCTTCCAGAAAAATAAACAAGTAGTTATTTAAGATGGAACAGAAACCACTTCAAAAGTAGAAGCAACTGAGTGAACTAAATTTGTACTAAATAAAAAGTACAATTCTGTTAAAAAAAATCAGTTTTCTGACATTGCCTATAAATAACAGACCTAAAGTAGAAGCCTTTGAATATCTGAGCGCTAGGTATATTTGTCTCTAGAGTGTGATGTACAAATTGTAGTCAGCCTGATTTAGTATTTTCTGTGGAAGCTGTTAGTTGCTCAACCATAAAGGTTTAGTACAATAAATGATAGATTTTACAACACTCCATATAACCTAAGACATTTCATCATACTTAATGCTGTAAGTGTAATCTTTAAAAAGTGCAGTTTAAAACTTGCTATTAATATACTTAGTCTATACATTATCAGAAGTGTTTAGGGATGTGGCATAACACGACAAAACACCATAAAACACTCACTTCAAAGTAGACATTTTATATCCACTTTTACAATTCCTGTGCATTAATATACAGTAAAATGATGGACTATTATGTACCACTTAGATACAGACAATTATTTGTGATCAATAATAACTTTCAGTTAGCAGTTTAAGAACATAATTCTTCCTATGCCTGAACTCTTCCATCATTAAGAAGTTTAAAAGGAAAAATCATAGAGAAAGAAATCTCACTCATTCTTATCTTATCTTGTTCAACTCTTCTGTAACAAGTGACCCAACAGAAATACATCTAGAGGATTCGTGAAGAGGTTCCCATAGCCAAGCATCACCAATGCCCTGTATTTCTCAAAAGCTACAGATCAGATATTGGCTGTTCTTGTGTTTTTTTAGTTTAGTTTTTTGTTTGTTTGCTTGCTTGTTTTTTTTTTTGTTGTTGTTGTTTTTGTTTTTTTTATATTGAATCAAACACGTTTTGCTTGTTCACTATGCCAGTGTAAGAATACAAACTGGGATGTGGAACTACCACATACAAATATACCACAGCATCAACGGGAAAAGGCAGCTGAAAAGCAGGTTCTGGACAATGTCTCAAAGCAATCTTCAAATATTTCCCTTTTCCTTGGAATGGAACGGTTGTAAAGAGGTAACCTGAAACAACTCAGTAACAATCCTCTTCCCATAGGAAATAAAACAGAAAGGCTACCCCAAATTCTCACTCATCCAATAAACAGTGCTGAAGTTTTCCTTCATCAATTATAGCTTGGTTTGGAAAGCCTTGCTTTCACTTTACTCCAGAGCTTAGTAAAACTCTGCAAAGAAACTCACCTCTGACTCATTAATTGGCAAGATCTTTGGCAACAGATGCCCAACTGCTACTATGCAAAACATTTAGATCACTTACGAGCAGATTAAGTTGCTGCCATCAGCCATTTCTTTATGATAGCGCAGTAAAAGAGATTGGGGTAAATAAATAAAAATCAAGGCTTGTTTTGTCTTTACCTTTAGAATGTGGCAATAAACCACTGTGCACAAAAAGTTCTGTCCTAATAAAACTACCACTACTGCTAAGCCAGGAATCAGCTAGTCAGGAATACAATCTCCAAATTTCACAAATGAATTCTTTCATAGTATGCTACTGAAATACACAAATCCATTAACACGACAAGATAGTCAAAATGGGCTCCAAGAAGTACAAAGAATGGGAGATGGCGTAACTTTAAACTGAATGCTGAAGTAGCTTTTGGAACACAATTTAAGAGACTCAAACAGAGAGCCAGAAAGCAGAAAATAGATCATTTCATGGTGATAGTTGGATACTCTAAGGACTGGGAAAGTGGCCACCAGCAAAAATTAGGCTAAAATAACCATCTGTACCATCCTTGCTGTTGAAAGCAGCGAACATGCAAAAACAAATATTTTGCAAAGTTTATCTTGTAGAAGCTGTGGTTTAGCAAGGACATAAAAACAATATTTTTCAAGAGTTAGTAGAGTTACTTGTGTCAAAAGCAAAGCAGCATCAAGTAATGTACTGTGCACATCATGAACAGTACTTGCTTAAAAGTAAACCCTGGAATGAAAACAATCTACAAGCTATTACACAGAAAAATCTTTCCATAGCCCCCTATTAAAGGAGAACAAAAACAATACAATTAGGGAAGCTTAGTAATGAAGCATTTCCAAAACAGAAGTTCACAACAGATAAAGAATCTTCTGTGCTATGTTATCATTATGCACATTAGGTAATATTAAAGATTGTGAACTAAAACACAAAGAAACAATGAAGTTACCAAATTAAATCTGTGTTTATTTATATATTTCCATTTTTTAACTGGAAATGTATTAACTTCATATGAAGTAATGACTAACCTTTATTTTTCCTGCATAATCCCAGTGTCTTTAATTTATAAAGATAACGATGCACATTCTCTATGCTGCTATTCAACACGTGCCTACATGCTTTATTCATTACATTTAAGGACAGAAATCTTGATTTCTAGTGAAATACAGTGCACATCACTGGAATAGGTAACAAAAAAAATACTGCTACGTGAAAAACATCTTGGAAAAAAGAGACAAAGTAGAAGGCAACAATGAATAGCAATGCTGCTGAAAAAGACAGTACCATGGCAAGAAATTATAAGCTTCACAAACAAACCTCTCTTTCTAGTACTTAGCCTAGGCTGGAAAGCCTACCTAGGATTAAAAAAACAGGAGTAAAAAGCAGCATCCAGCCTTTTCCCACACTGGGTTGCTGATCCTAAAATTAACCAAAAGCACTGGCAATCTAACCCCTGTGCCCACGACATCCTCAGAGACTTCCTCCAAGTTCTCTTCCAACCCCTCTGCACCTGTAGCATCCGCACCAGTTTGATGAGTGAGTTCTGCTGCAAACCTCCTGCCTTGCTCCCCTTCCTTCCGTTCCTTCCTGGCCTTCTCTCGTCCAACAGATGCATATTTTTTAGGACACTCCTTCACATTTCAGTGCAAGCTTACCCTACTCCTCCAACACCCAAATACACATGAAGCATAGTAGCTCACCTTACAGGGGACCTGGCACACACAAGTCTAGCCAGACCCTTCTAACTTAAGCTGCTACAGCCAGTACATTGTCTAAGTCTAAGTCTTATCACAGAAGTATTAATTATAGCATACGCTGTCAAACCCAGTCTCATATATTTATATTTCCAGTGAGTACATTACCTGATAAGAAAGTACTTTGTCTAGACATGATTTGTCTAGACATGTTTGCAGGTACTTCCTGTCAACTGCTAACACACAGATACATTTGCAGAAGAATTTATATCCTAGTCCTACAGAACTTAACAGGTTTGGAATAGTTTAGCTCCTCAGACACTGATTGCACGTGGAGCCATACAGAGAAGGAAGAGCAAGCCACCCACAGAGCCAGAGTCTGTAGGTAAAGGTGCATGCCCAGCACACCTGCTTGGGCAGCAGCATTTCAGTCAGCTAACATGGATATTACTTTCTGCTATATATAACAGTGAAGGTAAAGACTAACTACTGAAGCAGTAATAATAAATCCATGAACCTATGTGGCCTGTGTGAAGTACATATGGGACCCATCACATTCTAAAAAAACAAAAATCTGATCTTGCTTCTCCCAACTCATTTTAAATCACAAAAATAAGATCTAAAAAGTGAACAAACTGCAAGCAAAAACAAATGAGACATACAGTTGTCCATTCCTCATTCATCAATGCACAAAAATCTACTCGTATTTCTTCAACTCTTAATTTAGCTTTACATTTAAAAGTTCTACAATTCTGGAGATTTGCAGAACAAAACCAGGCATACTGGTCGTGAATAAAAAAATAATTAAAAAAAAAGTGTTAGCCCTGAAGTTGAAAATACCAATTTTTGAGGCTAAATAGTGAATGACACGTTGAAATGTATGTGTAAAGGGCACTGCATATATGGCTATCTTCTTGGGAAATAAAAGGTTTTGGACAATTCTACATAAATATCTTAGCTACAAAAATTAAGAAATTGAATTTTGCCTCATTTCAAAATTTTAAATTTGTTCTCGAGAATTTTGCAGAATTTACCTCTATCCTCCTCTCTATTTAGCAGTAATCAACATGTAGCTCCCATTCAAAATCTAAAAGCCTATCACACGCAACAATTGCCTACAGTTGTACCCATTATAAAAAGCCACATTTAACTTTGTCATGTATTGATTAGAAGTATAATAACCTTCTTGAAATGGACTTAAAACAATTCAAACATTCGTATGGAAGAATCTCAAGAAATATTAGTGTATATTGATGTCACCATTATTGCATGGAGGTTATTACCAATGACAATCACCATGTATATGGTCAACAAATATGAACATATGTACATAATAATCACCATATATTCACTATATAGGTTAAAGACTTTACTACAACACTAAAGAAATAGCAGAACACTTTACAAATTTGAGTGCCCCAGTGCACACTTAATAAATAACAAAATGATCGTAGTTATTTAGGCAGAAATTAGAAGAAAACACTGTTCAAGTTGTGAGCTAAGTTTTCTTGCAATGCTCGAATATACATGGGAGCATACATATTTATAAAAGAACACTGTACGTACTCAATATCATGTAATAACAACCCCACCCACAATGATGTATCAGTTCTGAAATAGAATATAAAACGTTATGTGATTTTCAATGTGGATTGCGATCTTCTCAACAAGGTAAAAGGAAAAACGTTCACAAATGATAGGCATATACTGAATGGATCTTCAAGAATAAAAGCCTAACAGAAAATGAAACACCACCACCAATTCTTGCAGGTTGGATGCCACTGGTAAATTGCAGCTGTGACAGTTCTCAAGTAGTGCCATGTATTCTTGAGAATCACATATTTTGCACAGTTCACGTATCCAATGACTGAAGAAAATTTTAAGATAAGTTTTAATGGGAGTTATTAGCCTTTTGTGTCTTCAAAAAAATGTTATCACTGTTGAAGTTATTAGTACAGAGCACTTACAACAGTCTCAGATAGACTACGTTAACAAAAAAGGGATTAGCTGTCAAGAGTACCATTCAAGTTAATAATGAAAATGTACTTTAAAAGAAAGAAGAGGGAAACTTCCACTGAATACATTTACTATGCCAGTTTTTCCTGTTTGACAATTTTTTTTGTAAAGGACGCTTTTTCTAGCACGTAATAAAGGCTCTACAAAGAAAAACAAATTAATCAAAATAGTTTAGCAAAGCAACAAATGCCTTAAAAAAAGGAAGAATATTAATAACCACAAATATAAGTCACTGTAAAATAATAATATGCTTTATTTTTAAAACTTGAAGATCCATTTACTGCAAGTAGGAAAAAATTACTCATGTAACTACACACAGTTACTGTAATTACAGTGCAATCACATGCTGTGATAGGAGTGATTCCTTGTGATGTGAGTGATCTTTGAAAAGATCACTATGAGAAGCTAGGAATTTAGGAATTCAAGTTAAAAAAAAAAAAAAAGGAAAAGCTTTGAAGGTACCTGGAAGGCCAAATAAATATGCCCTCGAGTTGTTTAACAGATGTAGTTTGAAATTCTTATATTTGGGAAGTGGGCAAAAAGTGTGACATTTATATGTTTCTCAACAGCAATCCAGTTCTGAACACAAATCCAGGCTAATGTAATGGCTTGTAAATGCTAACTCACAAGTGCAAACACTGATATTCATATGTTCCTTTCAGAGCATGAGGCTAAGCAAAACTGTTTGCAGGTCACAGAATCACAGAATCACAGAATTGTAGGGGTTGGAAGGGACCTCCAGAGATCATCGAGTCCAACCCCCCTGCCAAACCAGGTCAGTAAAGCTCCTGTTTCAAAAACATTGTTCTTCACTGACTATACATGCATTTCCTCCATTCATTTACATTCCTATAGGATAACTTTTATGTAAATCAGTGACTAAAAGTCTCAAGAAGGATTTTAACTTCATTGGCTCGTCTTCAGCGGGACAGCATTTTGTTCAACAGAAAAAGTTGTGAAATCATCAGTTGAGCTTGAAACAACAACAGCAATGGTTATCTTATCTCAAACTTCTACTGCGCGAGGTATAGCATGCTCCTGCTCCTTAAACGTGAATCATGGCAGTGACTTCAGTATCTACTGAAATATAGTAGACAAAGAATGAAGTTACATTCACCCAGTTATATTATCTTCACATCAAAAGCATCTCATCTGGCCGGTTAAACTACAAAGGTCAAAGCAATGTGGGATGTTCATGTAGGTACACCCTTCATTTGCATCCCAATCACTTTTTATTGTATAAAGCTCCAAGTCCCTTCCTTGGCCATAACTAAAGGTCAAATTTCAAGGTGAATGTGAGTAACTGCTTAGCAAAGCACTAGCTAATTCTAATTGGACTCTAAAGGAATCTCAATTTGCAGTCCTAAATCCTAAACATTACTTATTCTCCTGTACACATCTCTCTATACTTTAAAGCACTTATTTCGGTGTTTTCTTCTTCAACCACAAAGCAACCTTACTTTAACCTTTATTAATTGAAATAGGGTTTTATTTTTTTCCTGAATTGTAACTACAGATTCTAAGTAATTGTAACCAGTAGTGACCTAAATTACTAGAGCAGCGAAAGGTTTTGTGGCAAACAAAAGCCAGCCATTTCCTAAGTTGTGACCTTGCCTAACCTACCAAAGCCGTTATTAACCACCAACTACAACAATATGCAAGAACTCAGATGCAAACCTGTCTATCCTCATTTCCATTGATTTTCTTTTCCTCACTTTTTAGACTGTTTTATCCTCAAAAACACATCAGAAGGAAAAATACAGAGGTGTAAATGCTAAATGCACAGCAGTTCATCTACTGGAAGTGCAAGAGTTTGAACAGTGATGAGGATGGAATCAAGATTCTCAAGAATAAACACTTGAGTCCTTCCCAGCTCACTCCCAGAAAAACAATACATTGTCTATATAAAACTACACAAATATCCTCATATTTAAAATTGCTTTGTGCAAAATAAGAACCAACACAAAAGAAAATTAACTGAATTAAAATATAGCTGATTTACATAACAGTGATCTATTTTCAGCTACTTATCTCCGCAGTGATCCACTAATCCAAAAAGCTATAATAGAAGTAGGACTTATCTTAATAGAAGAATCCCACAAGAATCAAGATTCAAGATAATTCAGGGCAGATTGACTCTAATCAGAAAACTTTCCACTACCCACCAAGCACTGCAGTTCCAAGTATCAGCTTGGAGGAAAAAAAAAAAAAAAAAAGTAATTTTGGAAAAAGATTAGATAACAATTAACTCAGCCACTATTAAACAACATGCTAGTGAAATTGCACATAATGGCACATGGCAACCCAACTCATAAATCACCAACGTTTACTAACCAGGTTAACATTGACTCAGTACAATGATCTCAGAGACATGGAAAGTTACACCTCAGAAATGAAGAAACCTGAAAGATTCCAAAATACAACAACCACTGTGTCCACTTACTTAGAAAAATCAGAAGCATCAGTTTAATAATCTTTGTCTAACATTTAAGTAAAATTTCAAAGCGTGCATTCACATTGATTCTATCAACACTGTTATGATACTTACTAGAGAAAACAGCAAGAAACAATGTGTTTTCCAGTTAAGTCATTTAAAAAGTTAGGAGTACTGAAGGGAAAATCTGTTTCAGAAGTAGTCATGCACTTCAAAGGCTGGTTAGAAATGAAAGCAACTAATTACTGTATGAAGATATGCTCTAGATAACGAAGGAGTATGAAGAATCAAAATGAAATGAATTCTTCCAAATTCTTCTGTCACTGCAATTATGAACAAAGGTCCATTCACAGCAAGGATGCTATATTTGATATTTGCTTGTCTTTCACAGTAATCACAGCTGTGACTCCAAGCTTTTTGAATCAAAAGACCCCCACTGTCAACTTCAGCGTATCACCCAGACTAACACATACTTTTATCTTTTTTTTTGTGGATAATACTGTATTTTTAACAGCTAATCAGCTGCACAGCACTTACAGCTAACAAAGACCGAAATCAATTTGTTGATGAAAGAGCTGTCACCTTTCACTTTTTTGCTTTCCTTCCTACTTCAGAAACTTCACACATGAATATTTCTGGTCACTTCTCACAGGTCATTTAGAAATATTCTGACCCCCTGCACATTGACAAGCTGAGGGAAACTACCTAGGCCCCTCTTTTTTGGTCTCTCCCTTTCCCACTGACTGGCCTTTATGACTAGGGTGCACATTTCACTCTAACTTCCCAAATAAGCCCCTCCATCAGGTTTAAGTGCTGTCAAAGTTTACAAAGGCAGCAGTCAAACTGTTGTTCTCAGGACAAAAGTACATACGTTTAGAAACATGGATCTGTTAGAGCATGTCCAGAGGAGGGCCACAAAAATGATCCAAGGGATGGAACACCTCTCCTACGAGGACAGGCTGAGAGCTGGGGCTGTTCTGCCTGGAGAAGGCTCTGAAGTGACTGTCAGGTCACAGCAGCTTTTCAGTATCTAAAGGGAACCTTCAAGAAAGAAGGGTACAGACTCTTTAGCAGGGTCTGTGATGACAGCACAAGGGGAAATGGTTTCAAATGAAAACAGAAGAGATTGAGATTGGGTATAAAGAAAATGTTGTTTACAATAAGGGCGGTGAGGCAGTGTAACAGGCTGCCCAGAGATGTGGTGGATGTCCCATTCCTGGAGACATTCATTCCAGCAAAATAAGCAAGCATATTAAGCCAGACCCTATGCTACAGTCACTTTTCATCAACTTTCTTGCACGCCACTCAATCACACTTGAGTCCTCCCACAGAAGCACAGGCTCCCTAAATAAAGAACACAGGTTTTTGGGCCATCACTGATGAAATTCAGTGTTACTACACAGCTTCGGATAGCGTCTCAGGAAGAAAAGAAAAGCAACTTGCAAACCCTTCCCGTGAAGAGTACCACATTAGTTTGGAATAAGCCGCACATCCTGCTTGAAACTTGTTATTCAAACGGATGAGCTCGAATCAAGTCCACGTAGGAACAGCACGGCCGAACGCAACCCGAAGTTAGGACGGAGCCGGGAGCACGGGGACGCTGCGCGGCGGGGCGGGACCACATCGCGCAGCCCCCACCCGCACAGCGCTTCGCGGACCTCTTCCCCCCAACAAAATCACCACCCCCGGGACCGTACTCACAGCGTGACCGTCCGGTTGGGCAGCGCCTCGGGAGGCAGGACGTGAGCGAGCTCCAGGTTGCTGCACACCACCTTCACCTCCAGCGGGCCGCCAGCCGCCGCTTTGCCGGAGCTTTTGGGGCGCCCGTCGTACTTACAGCCCGGGGGCAGCGCGGTGCCGCCGCCCCTCAGCGCCGCCACGAGAAGGAGCGCGGCCAGGAGGCGCGCGGGGCGGCGGGCACGGGGGCGAAGCGGGCGGCACGCAGCGCGGCGGAGCGGGGGCAGCATGGCGCTCGGGGCCGGGCCCCGCTCCTCCTGGAGGCGCCGGACGGGAGAGGAGCGAGCGCGGCTCGCGGGCCCTCACTTAGCTCCGCGGGGGCGGCGCTAGGCGCGGCCGCAGCTCCGCCGCCATGCGGTGCCGGGGGGTGGCGGGCCGGAGCTGCCGCCGCCGCACCCGCCCTCGTCTTTGTGTCGGGGCCGGGAGGACCCCGCGCGGCGGCAGCAGCAGCGCCGCCTTCCGCCGGTGTGAGAACCCCGCGGTTTGTGCGCCCGCCGGGCCCCGGCCACGCCGCGCAAGCGCCGCCGCCGTGGCGGGCCTCACCGCGCCTGCGCGTCGCCGGCTGAGGGGGCGCGGCGGAGAGGAGCCGCTCTCCGGAGGAGAGGGGTGGGGGTGCGGCCTGGTGAACCGCGCGCTGCCCAGCGGTGCCTCCTTTGCCGGCGCGATGTATTTTGCTGCCCGGGCGACGGCTCCGTTTCTGTTCGCCTTTGGGTCCCCATCTCTCTGGGGGACGCTGGTGCTTCGTGGCCCACGTTCCCCTCGTAGAGCAGTGCAGTTTGTCTCCCTGCCGCGCAGCTCGTCCCACGCTCTGGATCCGCGCTCTTCCAGGAGTCCTACTTGCCATCGTGCTTCCTGGAAAAAGGATAACCTGGTGCCTGGCAACTACATAGCCTTCAGTGCCATAAAGTCGGGCATCTTGCAAAGTTAGACATTATCCTCCTATTATCTCTGTAGAAATGAGGTAACGCTGTTATTCCCACTTCATATCCAAAGAGCCGAAGGAGGGGAAAACTCATTTCAGTAACATCAGACTCAAGTATTGAACAACAAAAAAAACCAACCTTGTCTTCGTGGTGTTTTCTAATTGCACATTCGGGAGTGCTTTTCTGGGGGTATTTAAGTCATGTTTTCACTTTTCTCTGCAGCCTGGTCAGCCTGTGCCAATGGAAGACAAAACTCTCAGTACATTGCTGCCGCTATGTTTGCAGCTAACAAAATAACTTATCTTACCTGCAGTTAAGTTATAAAATCTGTGCCTAATTAAAAAAGTTGAATGGAGACTTCCCAGAGCCCATCGGAAGCTGTTGGTCACTAACCATGAACTCAAAAAGCTGCAGCCTTACAGCAGAGAAAAGCTGCATCCTTCAAAATACCCACTATGACACAGAAATACAATACTCTGTATTGGCAATAACAGTTTCCAAAATGAGGCTAACAAAATCTTTAATGTACGGTTTCCTTGATTAATGTGGAACACCTCTGGTTGCAGCCCAGTTTTAGATGCAGCCTAATAAAAGATATGGGCAAGGAATTGAAATTGTGGATGGGACAGGTGGAAGAAGGCTACAGTAACAGCATGACAATTACTTGGGCATGTTGTAGATACTCTGTAGCTACCATGCACTTTACCTACCTTTGTGTTTTCTCTTCTCATTTGTCTGGCCTCTCACAAATCAAAATGGAGCCTGTCCCACTTAATGAAGTTGTTGACCAGTATACACTATGGCTTCTTGAGCATTTGCATTAGTCACTGAGTCACTCAGCAGGACCGACCTGATCTGAATTGAAATGCCATGCCAAAATTACACTTGAACTAAATTAGGTCAGGGCACAAAATACAAAACTGACAATATTCATGCTCTTATATTGCTATTGTGCCAACTATAAACAAGTAGATATCTGTTAGCTCAGCAGTATAAAGTTAATTCTTCAGCTCAGGCCTTTGTTTTAAACAAATTCAAACTGCAGAGTGAAATTCTATTGGATCAGTACTTTGCATCATAGAACCCCATCACTTTTGGACTGGCACCAGGAGTTTTAAAACGGGATGTACTCTATCAAAACAAGGTCATCACATGGGAACATCAGCATGGAGACAGGTTCTCACCACTACTTTTCATATTAATTAAGAACATTTCCATTCTTTTTTAATTTATAAATTAGCATGTTACTTGCCCTTGATTTTCTCAAGTATCTGCTCTGTTCTTAGTGCTCCACTGAGATCACCCCTACTAAGATCTGTAATTGGATTGCAGTTGCAAAGCTCCTACCATTTAAAATGATATTTCTGTTTAAAATGGTACTGTTAAAACCTTGCCGTGTTTTCTGTTGATTTTTATTTTGTTTTCTTCTCTTTGTTACATCTTCATTTGAACCTGAAGTTCCTCACCTGTTTTAAAAAGGCTTGAAGGTTTTAAGCAGAAGATTGTTCTTGCAGGGTTGTGCTTTTACCCTCTTTTTTCCTTAGTGCAAATACTACAGTTCCATTCTGTGCTAAAGATTTGAGAAACCATTATTTTCACAGTAACTTAGAAAAGCTTTTAATCCAAAACAAATGTCCCACAGGAGTCCCTTAACATATTTCAAGTGGGTTTTTTTTTCTGTTATTTTTTATTTTTTTGGAACCATAATATACTCTTGTCAAGTTTATTAGATCACTACCTGTACTGTAGTGGTCTAAGGATATAAGGATGATATTATGTTTTGCAGATGCTTCAAAAACCAGGAAGTCTGATTCCTCTTGGATTTCCCTCTAGCTTTAGCTTATATATTCTGTCTCTTGCTCTACCTGTGGTAGTCATCTGATTGTACAGTAAACAGATTCAACTCAACAACTAACCTTTTTCTTTAAAGAAAAAAGAAATCCTGATTTTCTGTCAAGTTAAGTCAGCTCAGGACAGGATTAAAGTAGTAGCTGGAGCAAGGTGAGAATGCTAGCAAAGGGGGTATAACCTTCTGCCTTAGCAGCAAAGCTAGCTGGAGTATGGAATTTCAGGAAAGACAAGATTGGTAGGGGGCAGCAATATCTTTTATTATAGAAGCTGATATATCTGAAAAAAAAAAAAAAAAAGAAGGCAAATTGTACCCCAAGCTCACAGAATATAGCCAAAATAGCAACTACTCAGAAAATACTGTATATTTCTGCAATTTTTGATTATTTTTCTTAAAGAGATGTATGGGAACTGTTGATCACAGCCTGAACCTCTGACTGACCATCTGAGGCAAGCAATGAGTCAGCCACAGACTGAGACAGCTTGAAGACTGTGTAGAGGAAATGGACCTGGGGGTGTTGGTTGACGCTCGGCTAAACATGAGCCAGCAGTGTGCCTGGGTGGCCAAGAAGGCCAATGGCATCCTGGCTTGTATCAGAAGTAGTGTGACCAGCAGGAGTAGGGAAGTAATTGTCCCCCTGTACTCAGCTCTGGTGAGGCCGCACCTTGAGTACTGTGTCCAGTTCTGGGCCCCTCACTGCAAGAAAGACATTGAGGCCCTGGAGCGTGTTCAAAGAAGGGCAACAAAACTGGTGAGGGGTCTGGAGCACAGGCCTTATGAGGAGCGGCTGAGGGAGCTGGGATTGTTCAGTCTGGAGAAGAGGAGGCTCAGGGGAGACCTTATTGCTCTCTATAACTACCTGAAGGGAGGTTGTAGCGAGCTGGGGGTTGGCCTCTTCTCTCGTGTAACTGGTGATAGGACTAGGGGGAATGGTTTCCAGCTGCGCCAGGGAAGATTCAGGCTGGATATTAGGAAATACTACTTCTTAGAAAGAGTGGTCAGGCACTGGAATGGGCTGCCCAGGGAGGTGGTGGAGTCACCGACCCTGGAGGTGTTCAAGGAACGTTTGGATTTTGTGCTGAGGGATATAGTTTAGCGAGAACCATGGGTGATAGGAGGATGGTTGGACTGGATGATCTTATAGGTCTTTTCCAACCTTAGTGATTCTGTGTGATTCTGTGATTCACAGGAGCACAGGTGAAGGCAATTCACCTATGTTACCTGGAAGGGGTGGAGCCTGAATGCACCTCTCCTAGACCCCATTTAAGGGCTGACTGCCACTGAAGAAGGATTTCTCTCTGGAGATTGCTCCTTGTGGAGTTTACTGTGAACGTACAATGCTGGTGGGCATTTTCATTTATTTTGATTATCTTTCCACTGTGATAATCTTACTAAGCCTAACGTCTGTATACTTATTGATCTTATATCTGTGTACTTATTGACTGTACAACTGAATTGAAGTAAACACTCAACTTTCTTTCCCTTAATCTCATGATTTCCTGTCAGTGTTGGTAATCTTGTTATTGCTGGCGATGCTTTACTTAAGGTGACACTTAAACTTTTTGGAATGTGTTTTGCTTCCAGATTGCGAACAAGTACTCTCTGTGCTTGCTTGTTGTTTTCCTTTCCTTCATTAAATTACCCCTAATATATTTTGTTTTGAAAATTAATTTTTTCTCTGTTCATTATGTAGTGACTGCTGGAGAAAAAAAAAAATAAACAACCTACCACATTTAATCTCTTCCCTTAATGGCCTGGGATATCATCAGTTATGTTTTGTTTGCTACAGCAATCACCAAGGAAAAGGAAGCATTTGGTTGCCCTTAGCTATGTCTGCAATACTGTGGTTATTTATTATTCCAAGTAGACAGAGGTGATGATAACTGTTGGCAAATGCTGGCTTGCCATTAACCGCTAAATCCAGCAAGCATGGAGTCACCTTTATACAGCAAGTACTTCTTACATACATGCAGGTTGTACTATTACATTCCTGCCTCTGTTGGTTCTAACTTGGTCAAACCAAACTCTGCTTGTGACAAATACAGACATTCCCAGACATGTGCCTTGTTTGATGTGTTGAATACAACAAACTGACACAACTGACTGTTGTGATCAGTGGTTAGAGACCTTCAGCATCAGTAATTCTACAGGATGAAGTATAGTTTTTAGATTTGGTTGAGAAGTTCAGAGGAAAACTCTGTTTTCCTTTTACTTTACCTAGTTCTTCTCTTAAGTAGTCATGAGTATTTCAAGAATGCTTTGTCAGAACCCCAAACATTAGTTGGCTTGTTTGCAAACTTCTTATGGAAAACGTTTTGGAAATACTTAAAAGGAGACTGCTCTTAAAGTTGTTTTTCAAAACAGTATATGCTGCACAGAAACATGTAAACTATATTGTGCCACTTTCCTTTGTTCTGTTACCACAGACCCTATGAGTTTGTCCCCTTCTTTCTTGTAGGTTCCTTTTAGATACTGAAAAGTTGCTATCAGGTCACTTCAGAGCCTTCTCCATAATGAACAGCCCTAGCTCTCTCTGCCCATCCTCATAGGGAAGGTTTTCCATCCTGTGAATGATTTTTGTGGTCCTACTTTGGATGCACAGGTCCATGTCTTTCCTGTACTGAGGACTCCACATCTGGACACAGTACTCCAGGTAAGGTCTCACCAGCACAGAGTAGAGTGGCAGGATCACCTCCCTCACTCTGCTGGCCACACTTCTTTTGATGCAGCTCCGGATAGGGTTGGCTTTCTGAACTGCAAGGGCACATTACTCTGCACTGATAAGCTTAGAGGCTTCCAAGCAGTAAGCTACTAATAAAAACAGAAATAAAACAGTTTTCCTTCTATTCCTTGTTATACTTCAATAAATATTCTAATAGTAATTATAATGGACGAAGAATCTAAACACACAGATCTGGGGGGAAAAACTAGTAGGGAAAACAGTAGCTGAACTACTTTGTTACTAACACATCAGTGCTTATGGCTGAAAACTAGAAAATGGTATTCCAAGATGAAGGTGATTATGTCTAGCCAGATAGATGGGGATTTGCACTGTTGTGTGAACAACACATGAAAGAGAAGCTGTCTGATGCTTAAGCATTTGAATGGTTCAGGAGTTAAATTTCCTTAACATTAATACTTTGAAGAATTTCCTTCTCTCCCAATTCTTATCACCTTAGATTTTACAGCACATTAACTCTAGAAAAGTCTGAATTTTATTGGCTGCATAATGGCGCCTGAAACAAGAGATTCTATTTCTTTTCCCTTGCAAATACCTAAAATTGAGTCAGGAAACTGAAGGGGAAGAAAGTAAAAAGGGGAAAGGCTAATATGTTTGTTAAAATAAGAAAGTGACGCTGGCCAGAGGTAAGCAGCCTTGAGCAGCACACTGACAAGAGATTGTAGCTCAGTGTCCTACAGCACCATGCCAGCCTGTGGGCAATAGTTAGAAAAAGAGAAAGGAAAAAAGAAAAATGGGAGGATGATGAGAAACACATCTATGCTCGGAGGTATACCTACACCCAGATGGTGGAGCAGGAGTTACAGGCTTGTTGTTGGCAACTAGTACCATGTTGCCCTTGAGACAGAAGCTTGATTCTTCTTGTTACCAAGTAACCAAGATGCACGTACACCCCGTATAATATAAAGACGTGATGCAGCCAGTACCACACGGAGTTGTGAAGAAAGCAGCAAGGAGATAGAAGCTGTAATGTGTCTTAACCATGGCACTCCTTCTGAACTCAAACCTATACCTTTCAGCAGGTGGAGCCACAGCAGAGGTTATAGCATGCCTGTCTGATCTCAGAGCTACTGCTCTAGTCATCAGAGAAGTGATCTTTGTGCCACCCTCAGTTACAATAAAAACAGTCTGAGACATCTGCAGTAAGGCTCAGAGGGGTCTTTTGTCCTACTACATTTTATCAGCAGTATTACTTCTGGTAAGCAACCACAAGTCATAAAACATTAAGCAGTAGGAAGCATAATAAATAGCAATTAATACATCATCATAGGTTTTCTAAGGAGGACGGAAATGAGGAAAAATGCATTTTGATGTCAACAGCAAAATTTCTGGATCCTGCTTTTTGGATACTTCATCATCCTGACACCTGCTTACTTTCATAGGCGTTTTAGCAGCAAAATTATACAGTGAAAACTTTTTACTCGAGCAGACCTCACAGACTTTTCACATTTTTGGTTTTTTTTGAAACTGCTGGATTTTATCTTGACAAAGAGAGCAAAATAAACACATCCCATGTTCTGCTTTGCATTTCCCTGAAACATTTTCAATTGAGATTTAAGTATTTAGACTTCATAAAACTGATAAGATATATAAAATAAATAGCAACTACCCACTCAAACATATTTGCAGAGTACTGTGGCTATGCAATAGGTTCATACCAAATTCACAATTATAAATCTATTACATAACTTTTAATCCTTTGTGAATTAATAATCAGTATTCAAATAACATACGTTAACTGTCCTATTAAATCTAAATTAATTGTGGTTCAGGGAGCATCAGTTTAAAAGGTTACCTATTTTCCCAGCAGATCTGATCTTTGTTTCATATTTTTTCATTAAAATTAGCGTAAAAGACTGAGTAAATGTATTTCATTTAGAATAGTTACTTACTGCTGCGAATCATGGTCTGCCAGTCTCCTCTGCTATCAGCAATATTTAAGATTCTCTCATATTTTCTTCCATCATCACTAACAGTATCTAGAGATAACAAAATTTCACATATTTGTTTAGGAAAGTTAGTCCCTTTTGACTGAAGGAACTGACATTCATCAGATTGTCACAGTACTTGAGTCAAAATTTTACTGTGAGATGTGCATATTGTGGATTTAAGAAATGACCATCTCTCAGAATGAAGTGTAAGACTGAAAATTTACAGAATCATCTTCCCCTCTAAATGAATCAGGATCACCACAGAATTGATCTAATAGTAACTTTATCCCTTGCAGTATTCTGAATAACAATTTGAGTAGATTTTGCTTTTGCTAAAAGACTGCTTAGCAATGAGCAATAACTGGCGTCAGAGTTTTGATCTGTGGACCAAGATGTTTCATTGGAGAAAAGAACAAGATTCATTGCAAATAATATTAGTTGTTGCATCATGTGATATAACATATACTACAAGAAACTATTAAAAGCCTGTATTGACCTCAACAAATTGTATCCAATGGAAACTCTCTAAAAAAAAAATGCTTGTCAGAATACCCAGAGCAAGAGAATTCATTGCTTCTCTTGGTAGAGTATTCCTTTCTGGTTGCTCAGGTCATTATTACTGTGCTGTACAAGTTCTTATCCAAGTTCCATGCAAGCAGATGTGCTGCAATCCTAAGGGATCCAAATTGTTACCCTGAACTTCTTAGCCATCGCATCATGCCTCATCATTGATTTTCCAACTTAGAATGAAAATATTGCAGAATTTTCCAGAACAAAGTCTCTCATAAGAGACACTAGAAACATCTGAGCATAAGGAAATGTTAGGTGTATTATTTATTGAAGACTTAACCCAAATAACATGTATCCTAATGTTAATATGTAGCTCAGATTACTTTTAAACCAGAATTATGTTTGGTAAGGCGTTACAGCACTCTGAGAGAAATTATATCTATGAAGTTAACTCAATCATTCAAACTTTGTGTCAAGAAAGAATGAGCTCAAATGCACTTAGGAGGTGTACTTAGAAAATGGCAGATGTTAATTTAGAATTTTTTTCCTGTTGAACAATTAAATTTCATGTTGACTTTTGCTATGCTTTTCCAGATTAAAAGTTTGCACAGGTCATAATGCTTTGAATACTTTCACAACAGTAATACTGCATCTGTTCTCTGAAATTTATTCAGCTTCAAAAGACATACTAAAGTGAACTTCTCTGAGTAAAAACTATGCTTAGCAATCTCTGCTTGGAATCTCAGCTGCAAGATAATTGAACATTGCAAAAAAAAAAAAAAAAAGAAAGATATGCTTTATAGATGTTTGACATTCTTCATGGTCACAGTGATGAGTTAAAAACAAGTGTGTTCTTTTCACAAGACATGAGTCTTCCAAATACAAAATATGTATAAGTTTTGAACTGCATTTTCTCCATGCCTGTGCAGGCCTGTTATGTTTCTCCATTAGTTCCTGTTTTTCAGCATTTTACAGCTGGGCTGTATTCATTTAAGTTTGCAATGCTGTGTTGTAGGTTTTGCTCTCACTGCATGCCAGATGTGTCAACTGACTACCTGTTCCTGGCAGATAAAGTCACAAAGCAGGATGGAAGCTGGCATGAGATGAACAGGAAAGGTTGCTGTAAAAAAAAGCCATTCCTGAAATGCTGGTTGGCATTGAGCTTGTGTGGCTAGCTTCAGGTTTGATGCATAGATCTTAATATTTGCCGCAGAAGTAAAACAGTGTTAGTGAGAGATCTTTCACAGTTCCCTCTGGGTCATGATCAGCCTGTGTGCTCCTTCTCATGAAAGCTGGATATTGAGGGAGCTAATGATACTGACTTGAAAGAGTATGAGCTTCATAATCTTGTCCAGTCTGTGAAAAGAGGGAGTGTTTAAAAAGAGTTAAATTGTGTTAGCTAAAGGAGTAATATAGACAGATATACCACCCTGTAAATTGTTTAGCTGTTTGCAGCTGAGCATTGAGTTTAAAGCCAATATCCCAAGAGCTGATGAGATTTAAGTAATAAATGTCTTTGTGGATCAGTCCTCAGCTACTTAAGAACCAAATATTTTATATTACTCTGCCCTTTTAAAACAGTGCCCATTTTCTTTGTCTTGATAGGGCTTAATTTTTTTCTCACATGAAGCCAAAGATTACATCACTTCTGGCTCTTGGCATGCTATTTCTTACTGTTGTGCTGTAACACTGATGTTGTAGCTCCAGCTCCAGTTTGGCTAGAGCAGTGATCTTTAATTTCAGTTGATTCATGATCCAAAAATAATAAGCAAACAGCAGTGTCAACATTTTACTTTGCTGAACTGAACACGTGCTTGCAGAAAACAAAAAGTACAGGCAGCAAGAGAAGGTATGGCCTTGTGAGCCAGATTCTACTTCTCTTGTACAGTTTGAGTACAACTTGGTCCTTTGCTCACTGAAGTCATTTATTACTCAAACTAGATTTTATAAGTCAAATGTTAGTGTTTATTGCTTAGTTCAAAATCTGCCTTCATTTATTTGTATGCCTCTGGAAACCAATAAGGATTGGGGTTTAAGTTATATTAAAATTTTAAAGAAGAGAATAAGTGAGGGGTGAGGAAAGATTAAGAATTATAGGCCACTAAATTTAACTTCAATACCTGACAAATAACTAGAAGAATTAGCAAAGCAAGAGTAATCAGTATATAAACAGCTTGAGGAAAATGCAGTGATAAATTGGTAGCACATTTGTAAAAAGCACAAATGAAGTGAAACCAAACTAATTGGATTCTTTGAAAGAATAATGAATGCGTACACGTAAAGTAGTAGACGCAGAACTTCTTAATAACACTGATAGTGGTTGCACTTCTCAGAAAGAAGCCAAATAAAATCAGATTAGATTGAAGCAGCAAAAAATGAATACACAGGTAAATAAATCAAACACTGAGAAACTTTATGAACTGTTGAGCTGGTAGCCAGGAAGAGATCAAAAATATTTTTAGATTATCTGACAACCTACATAGATCAATTTAGATGTGAAAGGCGTTTTGTTTGCATTTTTTAAAAGGACAAAAAAAAAAAAAAAAAAAAAAAAAAGCAGCCCACAGCCATCCTACAATACCTACAATAGAGCAGCAGAAACACCTAAATAAAGAAACCAAGCAGAACAGCAAAAATGTCATCCATTTTGGTTCCATGCCAGCACCAGAATAGTTTACATCAGCATCATTTTTCTGCTACACAGCTGAGTTTCTTTCTTTAGACATATTAAATACTCCAAAGCATGTCTAAATAGAGCTTTGATTGCTGCAGGATTATCTCAAATTTATTTATTGACACTGCTTCTGTTGACTGATATTTCTGTCCATTCATCTAAAAATTTCTTGATTCATGAAATGTTTATGCCTTTTTGTTGTGACTGAGTGAGAAAGGATGTCTAGTGGCATCGTGTCTCCAAGAACTTTTGCTCTGCTTTCTTTATGAAAGATAATAAAGATTCTTACGTTTGTTCATTTGTTTTACTATAATAGATAAGTAGATAATTGGCAGTCATGGTCACCTACCCATTTTGACAACTCAGAGAATATTTTGGAAAACAGAACAAAAACTTGTAGGCCCAAAAGCTAAGATCTGACAAGAGACAAAGAGACAAAAACTGATAGAGAAGGGAGATATCAATGAGATTTTTTTTGTAAGCATTATAGATAGCAATTGTAGAAAGCACATTAGCTTCCTCACCATTGTCAAGATTTTTCATAGCTATTGGAGGAAAATATTTTTTTTAGAAGTTTAAAGTAAAGATTATCAGGTAGTTTTCCAGATTTTCCCATATGAAAGGGGTAGCACAAACCTGAGAAGTGTGCACTGATTAAATCTGATAATAAAAGACAACAAATGTTTTTTAGTGGCAGCAGTTGTAGAAAAGATAGAAATCCAGAGCACAGACAATATGGAGATGCAATGAACAAAATCTTTTACACAAGAAAAAGCAAATACCATTAAGTGATGAAGAGTTGATTTTATGTCTGTCCATACAGACTGCAGTAGTGCTTATTTTAATACATAATGGGTAGAATCAGTAAGATACAGGCAACAAATAAAATTCTAGTCTGTGAAGACTTTGTCACAGTAATTTCTGCACCCTTAATATAGCCCATGTTGCATTAAAGTAAATGCAAAATTGCTTCTGACTTCATCAGGAATGGCTTTGCACTCATAAGTGCTGTGCCTTCTAATTTCGGCAAAGTACCAGATGACTTGAATAATTAATTTTTTTAAAGGGCAAGGATAAAATATCATTAAATAGATTGGGGTTACAAGATCGGGTGCTTATATTTAAAATTATAGAGGAATACTGCATTGGGTTTCTTCAGTAGAAGTATGTCATGGAAAAATACAAAAAATAAGGTAACTGTTCCCTTCCATAGTTAATGAGCATAGTAGCACAATCACAGTTATCTTAAAATTAATTTAAGAGTAAAAAACTTATAATAAAAATGAATTGATTTAGTTGTGATTTTTTTTTCTTGATAACTCAATTTCTCATAACTCATAGACATATTCATTTCATAGAAAAGAATGAAAGCAAAGCTTAATAGCCTACAGATACATATGTACATTAATTAGGTTGCAAATACTGCTTGCTGAGAACAAATGGGAAATTACAGAGAAATTTTGTTTACAATGAGTATACTAGACAATAAGTAAGAATGACAGTGGAATTGCTGTTACTGGAAACACATATGGCTGGAGTTGATGCTGCAATGTGGAAATAGAAGACGTGAGATACATTAAATGTGGCGCACCAAGCAGCAGACTTTCTAAGGCTTCAGATTCCAAGTCAGAGGCTACCAAGACATTTGAATACTCAGCCACTTAAGAATCCCACATGCACTTCTGAGAAAGTGATGTGTCAGGAACCTTTTACAAAAGCTTCTGGAAAGATTGCACCCTATCAAATGTCTCCATTCTTTGATGACAGCTAATTACCAGCTGGTTTTAAACACTGGTGTTCTGAAGTAACAAATGCAGCGAAGACTGCAAAGGTTTACAAAGTATCTAAGTTTTAATGTTCTTCCTTGTAAGTTATAATGGGTGCAAATACTTGACTCTCCTCTAGAAGAAAGATCATTTGTTGTAGCATACCTAGACAGATTTATTCATAAGAAACAGTATTTTCACTTATAAGAACTGTACAGTATCTCATTTAAGGTATATCATTTAGGGAGGTCTGGCCAGAGCTTATTGCTTGAAATACAGTTTAAGGAATGTTTCCAAGATTTGGAAGGGTAGATTTTTCTTGTTTACATGTACTTTAGTACATGTATGCAAACACACATAAAGAGTTCTCTAAGAATTTTAAATTGTTTTTCAGATCTACCCCATAGAAATGCATTTGGCACATGTACATATGTGAGTATATAAAACAAGATAACAAATGTTAAGATAATTATAGATATATCTTTTACAAATGCTCCCCCCTCCCAAAATAAAAAAGAAAAAAAAATTACAACAGTATAAGTAATTTCAAGTTCAAATTCTCATTACTCATAATTACTATTTTCTAAAAGCCAATCTACAGTGAGAAGCAGAAACTCCAAAACCTGAGGATTTTTAAGTGAATTATTAGCATAATTTATATTCAAAGACATATCTCTCACAAATCTCCTCTAACAGCCTTATCCATCAAAGAAATACAGATTCTTCTGGGCTGTTGTAATAAAGACTACCATACAATGATCCATTAAACAGTGTTCTAAACCAAAAATCGATGACTATAACTAAGACTAGGTGACAGAAACAAAAAGATTTTAAACAGGCAGAATGTTATTACTGAATGGTATTTTCCAAAGTGAAATAGTACGATACATATTACCTCAGCTTCACTGAATATAATCAATCTAATTTCTATTTGCGATCTGGAAGAAGGTCTTTCTAATATAGATATATTTTAATCCTCTTGTGAGGCTTGGCTTGCGTACCTACATGTTATCTAAGTAATGCAAGACTCTCAAAACTGCACTGAAAAAAAAAAAAACAAAACAACAAATCAAAAACTCATGGCTGAACAGCCAACACCATGACTAGTGCAGGCTTGCCATCTTAGTATTTATACAAATTCCTAGTAGATTGCTAAGCTTAATTGCTAGCACAGTATCACAACTAACAGTGCTTAAACTAGTTAGCTGAAACCCTAACCTCTGTAAATACATAGAACTACTCACAGCCTTCATAACAGAATAAATTTAGTTGAAGAAGGAAAAGTATTACTCCTGACTTGCTCTTGAGATTCTCTGTTTCCTTCAAGTGACTTCTGGTTCAGTTATTGACTTTTCCTAATTTCACTAAGCATGAAGAAATTCCACAGGGCCTCAGCCTTCTTGAACCATGTGTACAGTCCAAGAGAAAGTTCATCAGTTCTAGTGTGAGTTCATGTCTTCTTCTGAGGCATCTCCTGAAGCACTTTCCACACACACAACAGTTGCATACCCACAACACTGCACTGACTCCAGTCTAGTATGTCACCCTTCATGCTCCTAGCCTTTAAACAAATTTCAGTGGAAAAAGTAATAGTGAAAACCCTAAGAAACACGGAATGTTGGGATGACCTTCTCAGGGCTTGACATCAGACATAGGGAAGCAAAACTGCATATACAATTAATTTATTCATATCACAGGGAAAAAAAAGTTGTACTGATGATGCCTAAAAGAACTTACACTTGTGATAAATTATCCTATGCTGGTACGCTAGGATTTAAACATGCATAGTATTCCTTTGTATAAATATTAGCAATGAGCTAACGAAGGTATGCATCCAAATCTCACTGAGGCCTCCAATTGGAATAATATCACTGTAAATCAATAGTCTTATTTTGCCAACCTGGCCTTGCTTTTATCACTAGAAAAATCATTCATAATCCACTGTGGAATGGTAACTATTGTCCTTAATTTTTCTTGTGTGGAAGTAGATTATCCCTCAAGATTTTCATAGTTTTA
The DNA here is from genome assembly GCA_037305975.1 of Chrysolophus pictus. Taxonomy (NCBI): domain Eukaryota; kingdom Metazoa; phylum Chordata; class Aves; order Galliformes; family Phasianidae; genus Chrysolophus; species Chrysolophus pictus. The sequence continues at coordinate 16,872,010 of CM074579.1, forward strand.
AGAAAGCTGAATTCACCAAACACCTGACCCTTGCTTTCCCCACATCTTGCCCTACCAATTTGAGATGCAGCCAGATTTTATCCGACTCTTGCTGGTCATCATTTTATTTTGACTTAGAGCATAACTGTGTCTTTTTCACTTCACATGGAATGATCTAATCCTTTGTGATTTTGGAGCTGGGTTGGAGAGCTGTAAGTCTTAGCAAGTTTATATTTCTGGCTTAAAATGCCTGGGGTGCTTGAGCTGACACTCTGTACATCTGCCTTGCTTAGGCAGCATTTGCTGGTGAAACACCCTTATTCTCAGCATTTGTGCTCCAGATAGTCTGGCAAGTCATTGTATTCATACCTTCAGAGTGTGCTCCAATTTTCCTAGTCTCTTTTGTAAATAGGATATGTAATATCAGGGGAACAATTCTGTCTTCATAATCAATGCCCATGTTGATGACTGTATTGTTTATGAACCCCGCCTAATGTACAGTCAAGCAGTATATTACACAAATGTGAAAATAAAATGCTTATTTTAGGATCTTACAGATGCACAGCTGAAGACCTCCTTCCTTTCCTACATGCAAATGGTATTAAAATCATCTTTTCAGCAACTAAAGAGCATTAGGTAGAGTCTCAGTTAAGATAAATTTACCTCAAAAACACATTCATCACTCTCTTCAAAAGTAAAGCCCCAAAGCAAAATGCACGTAGTTGCCAGAAGCTTTACTTTAAGCTAAAATTAGCCATGCTGATTAAGTGGATTTTGCATAACCTTAACTATTAATCCCTCATATTGGTCTTCTTTTCTTTGAAAAAATCTTGGAAGTACCAATAACATAAAGGTTTATAGAATCACTTTTTAATACTACTTATTTAAGATTTAATCCTTTATATAATAGTTAACATTGACAACATCTTTTAATAGCCCAAGATTTCTAACATCCATTTGCCAAACCAAACAGGCATTTTAAATTCCAAAGAAATAATGGCGATAGCCACAGAGCAGAAGAAAGTTGATTTACAGAATTTTAAAAAGTACTTATGAGAGAGAAAAGTAGAGTAACAGTAAGCTAATCCCTCATATTTTACCCTTCCTTTAAACAGCATTCTTTTCATTGTAATTTCTCTCCCTCTCCATAAGGACTTTTTTTCTAAGGTCTTTATTTTCTAACAGCTAGACTGTTACTTTAACTGACCAAGCAAGACATACATTCACTTTTCCAGTGAAATCAGTATGGAATTTGATTTGAATTTTCTTTTTTAAAGTAGCCATTGTTTTATGGCATCTTCCTCTCAAAAGGTGTGGTAGAACTTAGTCTTGGATTATTCTATTTATGTAGAAGATAAAATAAATTCCTGAATTAAAAGTTGGAATTGTTCTTATTCTCAAATCAGTACAGAGGGAAGTCAGATTGTTCTTTGTGATGTGCCATTGCAAACATGACACTTGTTTAGGGCTGGTCCTGCTAACAGGGTGGATGCTCTCCCTTAAGATCAATCTAACGTGTTTTACTTTAGATCCTCTTCAGGCTAGCAGTACAAATGTAGTTAGTTACCCAAGCTCAGCTGACACCTGGAAGCTCATTAGTTTACAGTAATTCCTTTTTTGTGTCCAAGCCTTACCTTCACATACCATGGCATTTTCTCCTGTGCCTTTTTGTACAAAAACTAATCAACTATCACATTTTGTAATAACTGGCACTGTCTGAGATTTATTTATATTGCTAATAAATGGAAGAGAGCTTGGCAGGCACAAAGATTCTGCTTTCTTCACTTCAGAAATACTTAAAAGAAGTAAAAAATTGAGTGAATGTAGGAAGCTTGTAATTATTGTTCACACCTTTCTTTTGCCAGTCAAATGATTCAAAAATCAATTATAAAACAAATGATTAATTAAGTGAGCAATAAACATCTTTACTCTTTTATATCACTTAGGCTTCTTTCTTCCATGTTCAACCAATTATTCATTAATTATTTTAAACATCGCTTCATCAGTTATGAACTGAGAGCAGCTGACAGTTGTGTTCTGTGTTTCTATTTGATCAATATGAGCAACTGAAAACTTTCAGATCATTGATCATGTCAGGTTCTGCTGAGTAATTGTCTAGTAAATCTGGATATTTGGAAACTGATGACTTAGTAGTTCAAGGGTCAGTTCAGCAAAGCACTGAAGTTAGCTAAACAGAATTTTATTTTTCTCTTCTTTTTTTTTCAGTGGGTGTTCTTCTGAATGATCCATGATCTCATCTGCAGTCTTTCTAGTGTTTTTCCTCTTTGTTAGTAACAGACTGTTGCTTCATATATCACCTTGCTCTGCTGTTTGTACTATATTGCAACTGGTATTTCAGAAGGAGAGCACAATTACATCTATAATTTTCTTAATGTTTTCTTTCTGTCTTTTTCAGTTATAACTGTCAAGTTTTCACCTTCATAGCTGAAAGCTCTCAGATGTGATCACTGGCCAAAGTTCACTTACTGTTTTACATTTCAGCAAAACACAGTCATATAAGTTTGCCTTTCTTTCTTGCATGATGCATTGTGATCTTTTTTTCTTGTAGAGGTTTATGTAACACCTATAGTTGAAGACTTAGAAATTTAGCGTGGAAAGCATTTAGTATAGACATCCTTTACAGTGCTGTATTAACAGTCTATTCCTATTTGGTACAGTTATACAGGTTACTCAAACTATTTATATTTTTCAATGATGTTGACTATGGAAAGGAGTAGAACTTCAAAAAAAAAAAAAAAAAGAAAGAAAGAAATTTATGAGATTGCCAATATTTGGAAACCTGAATTATTTCTTCTCCTCTTGCAGAGATTCATGTTTCAGAATAAGTACATGCAAGCATTTATCTCACTAAACGATGTAGTGACTTCACTTAGGAAACTAGAGCCTAGGAGAGACAGCAGTTGTCAAAGTAAGTCAAAGTATCACAGAGAGACATTGTGTCTAAAAAAGTGAGATGCACAAGTGAACTTGTGGGAGGTTGCAAGTGTCAGATGCTGTGAACTTTACTCCGTATGTTTCCCCTAATAAGGCTCAAGTAGCTAACAGAATTTCAGGGTATTTCTAGCCTTCAACAGAAACTTCCCTTCATTTATCATAGTGATGAATATTTACTCTATATGTACACAAACACAGTTTGGGAAGAGTTTGTTTTCAAGTTTTAATGATTGCTAAGAGGATAAATATTAAAGTGGTACGTGGACAACAGCAAAGATAAACCACAACAGAAAAGCATGGCAGTTTTATAATGCTGTCCAATGAAAAAGCTATTCTTTGCAGATAGATTTGCCACTTCTTTTAAAGTTCCAATTCTTCCATCAAATACTTATCCACCCTCTTATGAGACTGTGATCATAATTTGCTTAAACAGCGATTCTAATTATTTATTTTACAAAACCACCTCTTTCTCTGACAGATTCACAGGAGAAATTTGAATGATAAAAAGGTAATCTATAACATCATTTACGCCATTCATATTTGAATTGGTTTTATGGTGAACACAAACATTTAAGTTTTACTTCTCCACAGGGGCTGAGGTATTGCAGTATTTACTTTAATAGGCAATCATTCAACTTTTTAACTTAAAGTGCAAAGAAAATCTAGTACAGGAAACTTGCCATTGCAAAGTTATGAATGAAATGATACATTTTTAGCATCCACTCAGCAGGACATAGAAGTTACTGCATACAAAATGTTCAGAAGGGCAGAGCTGAGATGCATGATTTTGAGTTTAAAGTCTTTTTTCTGACACTTTAACATCTGAGTTTATAAAGCTCTGTTAACGTCAGTTTTTGAAGGACTATTTGAGTCCATTATTCCATTGAGCATTTTTTCCACATGTGCTTTCCAGGACAAATCAGCACAGTAACTTACTTTAATTAAATCTAACAAAAATCTTCTCCTAGATTTTTGTTTTTCTAATCACATATTATAGCAAAAAATATCCATCTGCATGTTTTTCAAACTCTTCAGAAATGTGCTCAATGACAGATGATAATTTTACAGTAGTTGCAGAAGGTACAGATAGATATTATCCTGAAAAGGACATTAGCCTGATGAAAGATCTAAATGTCTTCCTAATCCTGATATTGACCTTTCTTATGGCTTTTAAGAAATCATTTATCTTTCCTCCAGGGACTCTCTTCTCCTTCATAGTATCTTTTCAGGGACAGAGAAAGAAGATCTAAGCATAACAGCACTGGAATCTTTTTGTGCTGGAATCTGTATTGTAGACATTTGATATCAATTGTGTTTTTTTTTTGTTGGTGGTGGTGTTTTTTTTTTTAAGGATTCTTTGTCTTGAACACTTGACACTGTTATTCCCTACTTGTTTTGCTCTCTTTCTGCTGTTCCATCTGGGAACTCTTCTCAGTACAGAGAAGAAAAAGAATTGCAAAAAAAAGTTCAGGAATGAATATCACCCTTTTTTTTTTTTTTTTTAAATCAAAAGACAAATTAAGGAGTGAGAATAAACCAATGCCTAGATAAATGAATGGCTGCTGTAAAGTATTCAGTGGAAATAGCTAGATATTACCATAAATAAAATTTATAGTTATCACAATAACTTCTCTTAAGAAAATATTCCCAGCTTGCTTTGCCATGCTGACATTCTCACCAAACTTTTCTGGGAGTGCAAAAGTTTTGTTGTGTTTGAACCTTCTCCTTGAAGGGCAAAGGTACTGCTTAAGGTACTACTCTAGCTGTATAACAACTGCAAGCTTTATAACCAACTGCACATGACAGAGCATGCTGAAATACACATCTTGGGTCTGTTCTAGGCATCAGCCCAAGATTCTATGCTCTAACTGCAAGAGAAATATAGATATTTTGAGTATATGTAACCTACAGTCTTTAGAAAACCCTTAGAAATCTTATCTACAGCCAGTGTTAGATAGGAGTTGGTTACTCTTGACTGGGATAGAGGAGTGAAAATTCCAATCCATTTTTGCAATAACCATTTAACATCCTGTTGCAATAGTGGCAGTGCAGCTGTATTAAAAGAAGTCTGAGAAAGTAGCTTTTGAAACATCAGATACAATTATGAAAAAAAAGATGTTTTGCTGGAGGAAAAAAAATGGTACCATTCATGTGTCATGTTTTCTTCTCCTTTCATTCAGATTGACTAAATATACATATGTGTATTTATGAAATATTTGTGAAAACTAAGACCTGATCTAAACTCCAATGACATTAATGGAAAGCTTGAGGTGATTTTGATCATAGAAGCTGTTTCTATCCATAAGGAGTCTGAAGTGGGATTTTTTTCTAATGTATTTGTTAGAAACAAGATTGAATATACATTTGACTGCACTCTAAGGAATTCCACAATAGTATGTTTAAAAGGAAGAAAATTATGAAGATAGACAGATTTTTAAAAGTAGTGATAATTCTAACATCTTATTTATTTATTTTCATTGTTGGAACTGCTAGAACTGAGGTATTTTGTGAGAATTTAGTACTGTAATGCAGTTTTTGTTGATAAGATATTCAGAGTGGAAAAAAAAAACGGGGGGGCAGGAATAATTTCAGTGTATGGTTAGGCACACATGCTGCTTAGGGTATGCATATAGTTAATGTTCTAACCTGACTGGTGCAAAGTAAGAACTTGATTCTTTTCTTGCACATATTTCAGCTAACTCCTCTATCTTGCATCTACTCCTTATTGCTCTGAAGCACAATTGTTTCTCTTTTCTCTTTTCTTTCTCTTTCTGGTCTCAGATTTGCCCTGGTTGAATCAGAGATGTTTGAAACATAAGATTTTTGCGGGGAAAAGCAAGCATCTTCAGACACTGAAAGAACAAATTGAAATTTGGACAGAAATGCCAAATGTGTGTTGGCATTTGAATTAGTTTCTTGCCATATCTGGCATGATTAATTAGACTTTGGACCCAATATAAGCCATGGAAGAAAAACCCTTTGCATAAGCCCAGTGGAGAACTTGTTAGAGTTTGGCTGTTCAATTTTCCGAAGATTCAGACTCCTTTGAGAATGTTTCAGTCCTTTGCAGCTTCTTTGAATTACCTGTACTGGGCTGTTCCTGCAGAGACTGAACAGGCCCCATTCTGGAGTTCAGAGGCCAAGCAAAACATTCCCTTCCATTTTCCTACTGCTGCCAAAGGTTGTTTAAAAAAAACCAACAGGCACTAAGATTAGGAATTCAGGCCAGAAGCAGAGTATAAAAATAATTTATAATCAGTAGAGCACACTCTACTGCAGAACTTGGAACCCAACATAAAGTTCCTTAGTCTTTGGCAAGAAAACAAATAACTGGAACTAGTGACAAGCTGTAGAAATAGTCCACATAAAGGGTAACAGTCTTCTGTTGCTACAGGTTTTTGCTTTGACTTAGACAAAGAGAGGAAAGTGACGTGGGTACCAGCACAAGTGGCTGTATTTTAAATACAGTTAATAAAGTGCTCTATGCATTCTTCTAACAGAATGGTAATTTACAACATCTGCTTTTCAAAGGCTAGAAAATAATAGATTGCCTTTCCCCCCTCCCAGTCTGTATCAATCTGATCACGACATAGTCCTTTAATTATGCAAACACCCACTACTTTTCCACAGGCCTCCATGGGAATGTAAAGAGCCAGACTGTAAAGAGCTCGGTATGTGCATTCAGCCAGCCTTCCCATCTGCACATCGTTACTTATTGCCTCCTACTGGAAACTGATCACTTCACAGCCAAAAGCTTTAAAACAGCAACCACTACTAGATCTGTTCACCAGTTTTATTTGGAAAAGGTAATTAAGAGGTACTGAGGAGGTGGATAGAAAAACAGACTTGCTTACTCATAAACTCCACTTTTTTTTTCTTGTGTGATGTTTATAAAATGATTTAGTATTTAATCAGAAGAGGAAAAATGTACATGATTCTGTCTGTGCTGTGTGAATGTTTAGCTTTCTCTGAGCAAAACTAAAATATGGGGAAGTTAAATTGAATGAGATACTGTATTCATCCGTGTGACTTCTTTGCTAAGTAGACAACCTCTGTGATGACAAAAAAGGTCATTGCTGCACCATTAAACCTGCCATATTCTTTAATCTTTTTGTTGTTGTTCTTATTATTATTTTTATGTTTAAATCAAACAGAAGGCATCTATGTTAAACGGTTATATTGAATTTTGATTTTCTTTTGATTCTATTAGTTTAGATTCAGGGTCAGGTACATGTTTTGTGATATTTCCAGAATAACATCATCCTCAGACATCACTGAACATCTGTAACACTGTTTGGAAGACCAAAAAATATGTGTTTGAAAAATAACCTGTATTTACTGAACTCCAAATAGGTACTTGGATTACTTTGTCAAATTAAAGTACTGCTCTGCTACTTATCTCATTTTCCAGGTGCAAGCAGTAGTATTCACTAATATTTTTCAGGATAAAAATGAAGAGTACAATGGATGGTATATCTTGCAAAAGGAAAAAAATATTTACAGCATAATGGCATAGCACAAATCTTTTGAAAAGTAATATCAGCTACTGTCTCTCATACTGTGCTGCTGCTTAATAGTAGATAGTTCCATATTGCTGATATAGAGAAGTGGATTTTATGTAAATGCAGTAGTATAATGGGATTTCTTAATCCTGACTGGTGGAAGAAGCTTTTCAAGCATATTTGCTAAAGTCATAGTCAATGTCATTAGTCATAGTCAGTGACATTAGAAACAGCATTTCTGTAAGAAAAGAAAATGAAAGATGCAGTTTCACTGCCATAAAGCCTAGTCTCGCTATTTCTGGCTAATTCTGAAAACAAAATGTGGGACTTTACAGGACTTAATATACATCATAAATGATGAAATGACTGGGTTTACTCAGTATATCCCCAGTACAAAATCAATCTGAACAGAATCCTTTCTACCTTATTCTAGGTGTGTGTTAAAATAAATAAACACATAAATATCTAAAAGGTTTAAAAAAATACAAAATAATAATTTTTCTGGGTTACTAGTGTTTCAGCAAAACAATCTTCTAAGAACTTAAAAAAAAAAGTAATGTGACATTCAAATTTTTAGAACCAAGCGTATATGAGAATTTTGATTTTTGCTTTTTTGTGTAGTTTCATACATCTTGCTTGAAGCGTTTGCAAGTATTAGCACTCATAATATCTCTCCTATGAGTCTCTGATGTCTAATGTAATAGGACATTTTTTTATATGTGTGTGTGTGTCTGTGTATATATATAGTCCAATATAATTGGACTTACATTTCAGGCTATCCATCAGTTGTAACACCACTATAAACCACTTATTCAGCTGTGTATTCTTAAAAAAACTTATTTTTTTTCCATCAAATTCAGTTGAATCTGGTAGGTGATTTCCATGGAGATCAGTTGTTAGACTATTAAGGACAATGCTGCATCATTCATGTAGGACCTCAGATATCTCAGCTTTTTGATGCTGTGTGCTGCGGCTGGAGCTTGCATTTCTCCCTCTCAGGGCACAGTGGCAGCATCATGGAGGAAGCATCAAAACAGCCAGGTTCTAAGCCAACATTTTCAAGAGAGTCACATTCAGCCTCCACATTTGCATTCCTATGGACACCTACATAATGTTCCAAAGTCAGGCAAATCTTGAATAAAGTGCTGGGCTTTCAAAGTGTACAGAATGGGAAAAAATGGTTCATACTGGTTTTAAAACAGAACAACATAACTTGGTGTGTGCAGTGAAGACGATATGTGCATGATTTTGCGTATTCAGCTCTGTGAAGAATTAGCCAATGAATCTGTGACTTGAACAGAGAAATTGCACTGCTTTCACATGTATCTAAGACTTCTGGGTCTTTTGTTTTAAAAGTGTTAAAAGTTCAGTTGAAAATCATCCCAACATCACCCAACATGCACCCAATTGCAACCAATCTGATTAGCCATAGCAGGTATTTTCCTGGCAAAATCACATCAGAAAACTTTGCCAGGTGACAGTTTCTATAAATGTTTTGAGACTGGATTTCTGGAAAACTTAAGACAGCTCTCCCTGGAACAAAAATGAACAAAAAAGCTTCATTCTCAAGAGATCTTTCTCATGTTCATAGATACATACTGTATTTTTTGTTGGTTTTGTAAATGAAGGCCACTCCAAAAGTAATGCCTCCTATTTGTTTCCATGGAAAATACATCAGATGCAAAGAGCACAATAACAGTATTTGCTAGAACAAATTCTCAGCTATAAAACACTACTTTTCAAAATAGCCACCACTATTAACAATGTATTTTTGCTAGTGAACAAGAGCTTGCTTGCTGCACTCATACAAATCTGTGTGGCTATCCAGAATGACTCATCTTTCATGCTGCTGCCGTTGCTGAGATGTATCCCACTGCTTCACTGTGCTCACGTGTGCTCTTTGGTCTCCATAAATGTTCATCAAGCATTAATGAATGTCAGTGGGTGCTATTTTTTCAGTGACACACCTTTGCTTCATCCACACTTCCATGTCAGATGCCATTCTGTGAGACTGCCCCTCTGCTGCCATCTGTCACACAGGAGGAATAGAGTATTGATGGAAAGGTTCAACCTCTACTGTCATACCACCAACATCTGCCCTCGTCATTGTGGGTAAACATAATAAAATAGGAGGCATTATTTTTGGAACACCCCGTCATGTAAATCCTTCTCCTTTTTAAAATTCCTACATTTTTACATGATGGCTCATTGGTTTTCAGCCTATTTCCTAGGAAGGTACATAATCCAGGAATGTGGAATGGCAGGACATGCAGAGATGCAGATGAATAGAGCATGATTTTACATGAGAAGGCTTCTGCCAATTTTTCTACTGAAGTGTGCAAATTTAGAGCTGTGGATCAACGCCTTGCTCCTTGCACAGGTAGTGCTGGGTTGTAATGTTGTGACAGTGACAAACTCCTGAGTGGCCCAGCCCACTTAAAAATTCTGTATGGAGGCACTCAGCAATAAAGGACGAATCTGTCAGCAGCCAAGAACTACCAAGGACTTTTGATGACTGATGGCCAATATGGAATATCACTTCACATACACAATCTACATCCTAATGCTGTGCCATACTGAATTGCCGAAACTCTCTCTGGTACAGGCAGTGACATAACATTAACTTGGTACTCCACTGTAACTTGCATACTGTGATTCTCAGCAGGAATAATTTCTGGGAGCTCTTCAAGTGAAATTAACTTGCTCACTATTAGCTTTAGCTTTCCAAGATATTGTGCACATATTTCTGGTATTGGAAAGTTCATAGCAGATAGCATTGCACTGGCAGTTTCCTAAGCAATATATATATATATATATAAAAATCAAGCTGCATGATAAAATTACCAGAAGCAGTGGGATAATATTTTATTTCTTCAGTCTCATGCTTCTACTATTTTTTAGCCGGTTGTTTGCTTTTATGTCATTCACTCCATGAAGGACAATGCTCTGTTTGTTAAATGGATGGCTTGCTTCTAAGTTTTCTTCATGGAAAAAAAAAAAATCTGTAGCTGCAAAATCTCTGAATATCTGACTGATAGTCTGTTTTGTCAGTGCTCAGATTCAATGCAGAGGGGAGCTAATGGTAGAACTATTTACCCTGAAGAGCTACTTAAAGTTTACTCATCGCTGCTCAGTCCTTATCAGTTCTGCCCAAATGTCAGGTTTATACCTGTAATTGTCTGCTGATCTTTTTTACCCAAATATTACTCCTCTATTTTCTAAAGTGAACCTCATTACAACATTCTGCCTGTGTTTCTAATCTTGCCATGACCCCTTGTATTATTTCTCCATTTTCAGCAGTATGCTCAGCTCCTCCTAGTTTAATAGATCTGCAGATTTCATTAATGTACCATTTACTCCCCCTTCTAGCTCATTATTAAAGCTATTAAATGAGATCAGAAGTAATACTAATCTCTGTGTACTGCACTAAATGCCTCCCTTCAAAGTTATTGTTTATCATTATCCTTCATTGTTTGTCATCACCCTTCATTTCAGTCAACATGAGAGTTCATTTCCAATTTGATTGAAGCTTGGGAACAGTATTTTGACACATAGGAGACAGGAGAAGAAAGGCTAATCAACAGTCCAGTAGAGGGTTTTAATTAAGGCTCAATTTAGATGATCAAAGTTAGAAGTCCTCTGCTGCAGCAACAGTGCAAGGTGGAAACAGTCTCTGTAACGTAACTGAGAACAGCCAAGCTTGTTGCTAAAATGTCCTGAAGAAAACTGTGTACTGCTACTATTCAGACACGTGACAGTATAACTTTTGCTGCCCATTCATTAGTTCTGTATTACTATTTAAAAAATCCACTTCAAAGTGTTTTAGTAAATGTTTTTCCTCAATAGCTGTTCCATTATGTTGCCAGGGATGGAAGCTAAATTTATGAGTAGAAGTTTCAAAGACAACTTGCAAAATATGTGAACTTCTATCTTCAACTGTTTTGGAGAAGTGCACTTCCAAAGTAACTATATTCTTCTTCTGTTCCTGTGCAGTGTACTGTTTCAGGAGAGAGACTTTAATTTTCACAACCTCTTCAAAGATTAATTTCTAAATTGCACGGTAAATATTATTAAACATATTTGTAATATGTAGATAGGAAACAGAGATCCAGTCAGGAAGAACCCATCTTGAAACATACTCTGATAATAATTAATCCCGTGTGTTTTAAGGAGCCAGGACCAAAACCTGTTTACCTTTCACCTTGATACAACGCCTAGCATTTTGTGAAGATGGGCTGCCAACTCTTAGCATCAGACCCAATTACTCTTGATTTTTATTGACTTGCCAAAACTATATTTATCCAAGTGTATTTCAATGTCCAAGAACTACTCAGTTTTTCCTAGGAATACCTTAATTGAGCTTTTTTAATTGCATATAGTCTGTGTCAGAGCAAATGTTTAAAAAACCAGCCAACCAAACAGACAAAAAAACCCCAAACACTAAACTAAACTAACTCTTGTATTGAAAAAAATGATGTCTAGGAATTACTGACTTCTCTTATAGTTTTGTGATTGTAGGTGTTAGAAAAAAACAATGGAGCAGTGAACCACTGAATTTTAGGGTGAAGTGAGACTGCTTACTGTATGTGGGGAAAATTGCCAGAGAAATAAGGCTTTGTGAGGAGCCAGGCATGCATCCTAAGGGCCATGACATGAAGTGGATCTAATGGAGATATGACTGCAAGTCCCACATCTGCAACAGGAAATGGGTTCATGAATCCAGAAATACAACTCAAAATGAGGTCACAAATATAGGAATTGGGCTGCCAGAAGAGATGGAGATTAGCTGCTATAAACTCAGTTTCTCTGAATTTTGAAGCTCTGCATCTGTCAGTATCTGCCTACTTATCTGACATAGTCTGCTATCTCATTACTCTGAACGTGCCTTAACCTCTGAGGCAAATTTTGTTCATTCTTCCCCAGACCAGACTGCTTATGGAATATCTTTCACCCACTCAATCTCTCCTAAAACCCATCTCTGCCTCTGTTGATTCCTGCCTGGGAATCATCAGTGACACTTTTTAGCCTTGTTTTTATGGTTAAACATTTTTATAAAACTTTTTATTGGGTTTTTATTGCTACGATCTCCTGCCTGCCCCTTCTCCCATGTTACTGAGCTACATATTTATTATATCTCTTGTGAAATTGAATTGCATGATTTTCTGGGAAAATAATTAATGTCACTTAGGTTTTAAAAAGTACCTACCAATAACATTAGTGATGTAAAAAACATGCATAATTACTCTGGTTCATTAATACCTATTAATCATGGTTTAAGATGTCCCCAGTGTGTTTTACTGTTAGCTGTCCAATAGCTTGCATGTGAAAGCCTGAGGAGGCTGATTCCAACAGAGAACATTAACCCATTAATTGCATTAGTTTTCAGTCATCTCTATGAAATGTGTAAGGGGCATGTCTGCCTACCATATGTGTCATTGTGTGTTTTGGGAACAAGTTAGTACGCTGTGCTTCATTTCCCTCCTTGTTCTTTTGTATTCATAATGCTTTTACCTCTCCTTTGAAAGACACTTGAGGAAACACATGCCTGCTGTGAAAGTCTGATTCATTTTGCACTGCATCTGCACTGTTTGGTTCTGTAATGTGCACCATGGATTTAAATCAGCTTCTCTGCATTTTTCCAAAGGTTTTCATTTTCCTAATGAGTTGACTTTTAAGTTGTGTGTATTTTTTGGAAATGTATGCATTATCATCTGACAGTCCAATTAGTGCAAATATTGACCTTGGTAAAAGCAGTGCGGCTTTAGTAACATAATAAATGGGAAGAAAACTCCTCTAACTCAAAATAATAATAATGAAGATAAATAATAATAAAAAAAATTGCAGTAGTGCCATCTAGTGTGCCAGGTGTTGCAGTTTGCTGGAAAGGGACAGTCAGCTCCTTTCAGTCCATCCCACTTGTTACTGTTTAGCCAGCTCTCCTGTGGCTACTTCCTGCTCAGCCTGACAGGACGGCAGGTACAGCACTGACAGGAGGCAGAGGAGAGGACCCAGGGGCTGCCCTGCAGATGTTCGTCCTGGCACACATGCCATAAAGTTGTCGTTGCTTCTCAATGAAAAAAAAAATGAGTATCCACAAGACTTTAAGGAAAGAGAAAGATCGCTCTTCTGCCTCTACTCCCACATAAATCTTTCTCTTCTACTCAGTGATTTCCATTGCTAAACACGTAGTGGCTAAAACAGCCTTTCTTATTCACTGCAGCATGGACAGGCCAATAGTTTGGTGTGGGCAGAGAAAAAAGATATACATTTGATGTGAGAAGGGCAGAGAAGCTGCTGCTTTTTAAAGCTAGGAAGGGATGGAAATGAGCCTTTGCCTGTTATCTGAAGGATATGTGTTGTGTTAAGGGTCCACAAAGCCCTCTGGCAGTGGGGGAAGAGAGGGAGGAGAAGAGGCAGCTGCTCTGTGTGCTGATGCTGTGTGCTAGTGAAGCTCTTTCACCGTGACCACTGTAGGCTTTTCCACTGCTGTCTTCTTCACTTCCACTGTTAGTGACTGAACCTTTCTGCTCTAATCCTGAGATATGCAGAATGCATAGCTTACTCTTCAGCCTGTGAAGCTGCACAGAGTTTATTTTTGTCTTCAGTATAGAATCTGCTTGTAAAAGTGGATGAGTGATCGAGTCAGAAGCTGTTGTCTGCAAATGAAGCCCGCATCTCCATAGCATCACATAATGCTGTGTATTCGCCTGTCCTCTGCAGCTGCTGCCGGAGGATATTGCTTTTCCAGCTGGATTTGCTTGGGGTGCAGCTACAGCAGCATTTCAAATTGAAGGTGTCAATTTTTAAATGCCTAATTATTATGGAAGTTTCCAGTGAACAAGAAGTCAGGATCAAGGAAGGAGAGATCTTTCCTTCATTGCGTAGATGCTATATCTAATGCAAATACATGTAGCACTTCCATTTAAATGCTTCTGGCCTGAGCAGAAGCTCAGATTCTGAGATTTTACAGATCTCAGAACCGTATGGCTAGGAATTGGAAATGGGGAGGAGCCTTCCACTATCTACTGAGAGTGAAGGGAAAAAAGAAAAGGGAAAAAAAAAAAAAAAAGAGGAAAAAAAAAAGAAATGAGTAATGTTCCCATTAGCTTTTGTTTCTTTTTCTAGAATTAATTTAGGATGGTTACTATTGGCTATTCCAAAACAGAGCATGAGAACTACCTAGTCAGATATTAGTACGCATGGGGGTCCTTAGTGAGGAATCTAAAAGGAATGTGAAAAACAGAGAGCTGGGGGGTTAACAGCTGGACTTACTGAGGCCCCTGACATGTGTTATGTTCCAAACTGAATGGTGGCACCGACAGAGCAGTTTGCCCAGCATGGAAAAAGCTATGTGGCAGAGTAGGGAATGCAAACCCACGAGGTACAGGGACACTGACAGCTCTAAGCCCCCAACCTTTCTCTCTTCATAAATGTGTGTTTAGAGACCACTAAAATACATATAGATCTGAATTTCTCATATTATACCCTGCAGCATACTGGCACTCTGCTCCCATTGATTTCAGTGCCTAAATGGGAGCTGTAGATCTAAAACTGTCTTTGAGGATGTAGCCTTTAGTTCTTGCTTATTGCTGAAAGTGAGAATACTTACCCGTGCCTGGAACCTTTTAACGAGCTCTGCTCATTTCACCTAATGTCCTGAACAGCCTGCTCTTCCCTGGGAATCAATATTCTGGGCCAGATTCTAACTCAAGTCCAGCAACGCACAGAGCTTTGCTAACTAATTCTTAAAATGTGAATTGTGTGTGCATACAGAAGGACATTATAATTTCCTGCTTTTTGAGTGGCTGGAAGTGCAACTATAATGTTCTCTTAATGTATTTTTAATGAGCTTTCCTAAGGCTTCTGAGTGGGAGAGATGTTAAAAAAAAATCTATAATGTGGTCTAGACACTACTCAAATGACCCCTTTCCCACTGAAGTAAGAAACTCAACAGGGAATTCCTCCTCCTGAAAGCTGTGGAAGCTGTGCAGCTTTTGACTTAAAGGCAGTGTGATTGAAGCAATAGTTCTTGTAGAGTCAAAACTCGGTTGCTGCATGTATCACAAGATCCACAGTGGATGAGGCAAAGGCTGCTAGGCTACTTTCTTTTTTACTGTCAGCTATGTATTTATGCACAGCACAACCTTATTCGCTCTGTATATTTCAAAGTGTTAAAAAATCATACCAATTGTACTCTGCATGCTCAAAGTGCAGATTTCAGAGGTTCATGACTCAGTCAAATCAAAATCAATTTGCACCAGAACACTCAAAGGCACTTCTTCTTACTGAGGGCCATTTCTATGCTAAATTTCAACTCCCTGCTTGAGTTTTTTTTTTTTTTTTTTTTTTTTGGAAGAGAGGAAAAAGTTTCAAAAAATTCTTGTAATGGCAAAAGTGGTTTTCTTCACTTCTTCTTATGCCAAATAGTTGAGCTACATTAATTCAAACAAAATTTTACCTTTTGGGCAAAGAAGAAGCCAAGAAAATTTCACACCAAAGGATGAAAACATAGTTGAGTTAGAGGAAAAACGAACTTGCAAAGTATATGAAAACTCAAATAATCTGATCAGTAATAGCCCTGCTTCAATAGCTCCACTTAAAAGGAAAATAATTTTCTCTTATTCCATTGTGATAATTGCAGAGAATGGGGAACATGCATCACATTTCATCATGTTCATCATTGTATTCATCATTTGTTGACATATTATACTAACATGTAAGGATCTGGTAGCTAAGCCTCCCCTATGTATTTGAAATGTAAAATCAGTTCTCCCATCAGTGTTTTTCCTGGCCCCAAAGCTTACTAAAACTCGGGGTATGTCTACAGTAAGAGCTGCAGCACAGCGTTAAGGTTTCTGAGCAAGCGTAGAGGAGCAGGCTCAGTTCATTGAAGCTAGCTGAAGCAGAGCAGAGCTCTGTGCAAGCTAATTGTGGCTCAGCAGGATACCTTAGTGTGTGTCGAGCTCTCTGTTGCCTGGGCTAGATTGCTTCCTGCACTTTATTTAGCTAGCTTGGGTACTCAGCGCTGTACAGAGAGGCTCACTGAACAAGACAAGGGATTCTTAAAAGTGGGTTGGTTTACACAGCCCCAGTCAGGGCTTTATAGCCACTAATGACCACCAGAGAAGTACTGGCAGGCTGCTAGAAATCAAGTACTTTCCCCCTCCCACCCATCTCCATTCCTGCAGGAAGGCAGGCAAGAAAGCAATGGCGCAGCATTTGCACTAGCTGCTTATTCTTAAATAAAAGTGTCTTAGGTGCCCAGTCTGGGTGCTTTTGGCTTCCCTTCACCCCACCGTGGTGAAAAGAAGCTATAGCTCATTGATGTGGAAGCTTGCTTTTAAAAGCTTCCAAATTCTAAGTACCACAAAAGAACTACTATTAACTGTTATTACATGCACTCCTCTGAAATTTATTTTTGCAGGCATATTTAAAATCAAAAGCAGGATAGGAAAACTCATAATATGGCATTTTTCTGAGGAGCACAGAGCACAAGATCTATGATAAAGTCTGAGATTAAGAGAAACTCAAGCTGCCTGGATCTAAAATTTGACCTACTTTGAAGGTTGTCCCACATAAGAGTTTAATTGACTGACCAACCAAATGTGGATGTATCAGTGTTCATGTGCTGCAATAAAATTCTGTAAAGAACATGAAATGTGACAATGATCTTTGAAAAGCTAGGTTACAGAAGGGATATTACAAATTTTAGTAATGCTTTAAATTAAGTGTCTTCAATATGCTTAACCTTGCATTAAACTTAGATTTAATAAGACAGATGTGTATTAAGTACTGAATATACTTAAGGGAGCAATCTTGCGTTGGCAGGGGATGGACTCAATGACCTCCTAATAGTTCTCCTCCATCTCTAATTTCTATGATACTAATTGATTATTAAAACACTTTTATTGAGGATTGATATGTAGCTATTATATAGTTATTAATCTTACAACCCAACTGATATTTAATTTATACGTGATTTTAACACACAATGTCATTTTAGTTTTTAGAGAGTAACACTGTAACAGCGCATTTACTGGAGCTCTGAAAAATCTTGCTGGTAGATGTGCTTGGCCATTATGGGGTCATTTGGAATCTCATGATAAAATCACACTTTGCAGGAGTTTAAATTTACAGAGCTCTCCACATTAAAAATGGAATGTTTACCTCTGCTACAGCATTGCTCTGGAAAGACAAAGAAACTCATCAGGAAGGAAGGTACATCTGTTTGGCTTCAATAGTATGTAATGTTAAGAATGTGTGATCTCAGACAACAGTGAGATTTCAAATATTTTAAAGATAATCTCACTGTTTTGGAATTGCAAAGAAATTTCTCCAGTCTATGAGAGTGAAGAAAATGGTGCAGGGATTTTGAACATTTAAAATTCATTTCTGTGAACGTTTGGCTAGGCAAAAAGCAGAAGTTTTGCAGAGCTGTGTTATTAATTCAGCTTGTATATGCCTAGGGCCATAGCTCATAATGGCATTCCTTTCTTTTTAACAGACTGTCAGGATTTTCAAAGGACATCTAGAAAGCCATAAGTGCCTATTTGTTGGATGTATTTCTCATACCCTAAAGGCTTTCTTTGATATGGACTGATCTTTTACATTTATGGATGGAAGCTATGTTAGAAAATGCTCTTTGTGAAAACCTGTAATATCTCCAGAGTTGCAAACATCAGATTTTTGGCTAAGGAAATATGAAGTGTGTCAGAACTCCGAGTGCTTTTAGAAACAGGATTTTCAAATAATTAACAGCTAGCAAAAATATGAATAAATGCAAAACCTAATGCAAATATATACTAATGCTTGAAAGTTCCTAGCTACTTTAAATGATATGAGGAGGGGGAAGGGAATACCACTTGCTTTTCTCTTAGGATGCTGAGGTTCTTGCGCCTACTTTGTGATAAATATTTACATTCAACATATGCTTTTTGATGTCAAAAGTGTAACAACCAAGTTCTGTTTTTCAAGCAGAAGGCTGGAATACAGATGGAAAGGGCCTTAATGTCTGGGGCACATTCACCCATCAGGGAGGAGATCGAGTTTTCACGAACCAGACTGGTGATGTAGCTTGTGGCAGCTACACTCTGTGGGAGGAAGATTTGAAATGTATCAAACAGCTTGGATTGACTCATTATCGCTTTTCTCTTTCCTGGTCACGTCTGTTACCTGATGGGACGACAGGTTTCATCAACCAGAAAGGCAATTGTTTCTTAAAAATAGAAGGTTGCAGCTTTAATTCAAGGTTATTGCTGCAGTCTGGCATAATTAATCCAGTAAGCTATTCTGCAGTGTAGCTTTGAAATTGCAACTTTTTTCAGAGTAATTATGGGATGATTTTTTATAGGTTTGCAACAACTTACTAATTGATATTCTAGATCCCTTTGGATAGCACAATCTTTTGGGATAGGATTAATATTATGTTTCCTATGTATTTTTGCTTACATCAGTTTAATTGTTACTCTAAATCATTTTGCTACATCAGAATGTTTTTAGTTACAAGAATCCTAGCCATGAGGATAGTTTTGGATGGCTTACAATGGAGAATTCTCTTACTTGACAAATACATTTAGATAGGTTATTGGCATACTCTGATGTAATGAACTTCTTGTTGACAGTTTTAAAATAAGAGGGACATAATTTTTCCAGATATTTTCTTTAGAACATTACAGGGGATTCTTTAGGCTCAGCTAGTAGCCATGTCTATGAAAAACACAAGCCAGCCCTCACTCTGAAGAGAATTTTCACAATTTCAACAGATGATGCAGAAGTCTAAGTATAAAGTGATATAACATATAAACAAGCCAGCTAGGTTGTTGGGTTGTCAGGTATAGAATCTGTTGCACATCTGATTTAATTTTAATTCCTTTGGCATAGACTGGGGAAAAGATGAAGATGACTTACTGGGAAAAGAGAGGAAATGGTAGTTTTCCCTGCAAAAAATAAGGAATGGAAGAAAGAAGAAATAAAGAGAATTGTGAGTTATAAAAGCTGAACCAGAAAGGATGGGAGAATCAAAGCAGTTGTCTGAGGTCTCCTTTATTCTGGGAGGATGATGTTCCAGGAAAAACAAAAGCAAAGTACGTTTGGATGAACCTCTGAATCTCAGCTCTGTCTCCTACTCTTCTGAATCTCAGTTCTATCAAGAAAATATGTAGCTTTGCATTTCTGAGGCAATGTTTACCTTGATAACTCCTTTCTTTCACTGTTTTGAAACTTGCAAAGATGGAAGGCTACAAAGGGAAAAAAATTTTTAGAAAATGTCAGTCAGGTTATCCTGATCTGTGCTAGGAAGTAGAAGCAATATTCTTCTGCAGATTTTGGTTATGGAGAGCTCGTCTGTTCAAGAGGCAGCAGTCTGTCCTCTGCATCCTGCTGATTACGTTTCTCACCAGAGAGTAAAGGAGCTTTTGTTTCAGGAATTCAAATGAGGGGGCTGGGGGATCTGCTGTAAACAGACCAACCAGCCATTTTCCCTGCAGAGCATGACTGCAAAAACTGTGCCAGCACCCCGTAGAGGCTTGAATGGAAGCCTTCCCTTTGCTACCAAAGTTTACAATACGTGGCCCACTTTTACTAGCACAGCTTGTACTTCCCTTGGAATGTTTTTTGTGGCACATTGAATTTAAATTTGGCTGAGTCCTTGTGGCTTCTTCCCTGTCCTGATATTCCTTCAGCTAGTGCTGCAGGCACTGTGCAACACCACTGAGCAGCCCACTGAACAGGCTTTTGTTTCTTGGATATCAGACTGGGAGAAAGCAAGTAGACACTTGGTAAGGGAAGCTAACATTTTGACAAAACTCAGCTGTAATTTCAGAAAATGTTCGCTTGATCTGTAGTATAAGCAGTTGCCTGATTAATATTATGAACTTTACATTTAGTGAAAGGGCACTGGAGAAACTCCAAGTAGGCTAGCTTTCATTAGGCAGGAGTTCACTTCTCTTGTGCAGTGATCTGTTGAAGCAATTGTAGCTGCCTAGCATGGAAAGGCCATCATCTTCTATATAAACATTTTTATAAAGAGCATGTGAAGAATTAGAAAGCTTAGAGCATTGTCCTTTCAAATAAAATCGTTCACACCAAGAGATTCCCTACCAATTTCACACCTAAAACAGAGGACATTTGAAAACCTTTAAAACCATTCTGTTTCCAACTCAGTGGGTGTGGGGGCTCTTAAAGCAGCAATGCTGTAGGGCGTGTCTGATTTTAGGTTAAAACTTACACAGAGTTTGTTTTAGAAGTATTTTAGCAGTGCTATTTGTGCCCTAAAAGCTGTTCTGAGCAGAATGTTATCTGCTAAACAGTGGGTGCAGATGTGGAGGAGGACAGAAGTAGTTGCCATGGCGCTGTTAGGTCTTGGATAGTTGGATGTTTTGCCTCACTTCAGTATTAAGACAGGTAATCAAGATGGGGAGAGACAAACAATAGCAAGGAGAGAAGAATAATCCTTCATTTTCCAGCGTTAAAGTGCTCCTTAATATCCGTAATCCCATAATTTTGATGTGTCTCCAAAAATCCCTTATCTATACACTTTCCTGGAAGAAAGTTTTCTTCTGTATTTCTGCTTTTAGATAACCCACAAACATAGCCATAAAAACTAAATCACACTACTCTGAAAATTAGAATAGAAAACCCTATTACCTATTATTAGAATAGAAAACCCCCACAGCAGCATGACTCCCAAGGTGGTAGAATGGGATCCTGTACCAGTGAAGGGGTTTTTTTGTTGTTGTTTTTGTTGTCTTTTTTTTCCTCAAATCAATTTATGTAGTAAACCTTGCAGTTCTTTCAGCAACAGTTAAAACACAACCAGATCAAATGAGTCCCTGTTAAAATATAACAGAAATAAACTGGTTTTACACTAAATGGGTTACAAATGGCAAGAATTATCAAAAATTGCAGTTCCAATAAATTCCTTCTCTTTTTATGTGGGTGCCTTCTGAGACTCATATACATATCTCCTAAGAATTTCAGTTCTTCTGGTGACATATTCCGATGGAAAAGCAAACTACCTGTGAGATTTATTGTGAATTACTTGGTAAACACACTTATTGAATCTTTCTGTGTTAAAGGATGTGTATGCACATGTTTGTTTACAAGAAGTCACTGTCTAGATATTGGGTTCTTAATTGATTGCTGCAGTATATGCTGTGTTTAAAAAAAAGCCGTTTGACACAAGTCCTTAAGTTTTAACTTGAAGATACGATAATCTGAAATTTATTATTGTCTTTTTAAGAAGAAGTTAATGCAGGGTTCTCTGCTGACATTTTTAAATATCAATACACACTGAGATGAAGCTACAAACCCCTGGAAATAGTACAATGTAATACAGACATATCTGTTAATGAACCGGTTTCCTGTTTGGATTTAAAAAATCTTTTGTTCACACATTGGTAATAATAATACAAACCATCCACAATCTCATAGGCCTATATTTTGTTGATCTGTGCAATTAAGTTATTCTCTCTTAATTTCTCCTCCTACTTTCTACTGCATTCTCAACTTTAGAAAGCATTTTTTAGTTTGGAGTTTTGTTTCATCCTCAAGATAGATATTTCCTAAGCAGCTATGTCTTTTTATTTGGGAGTCCAAAACCCTAAAGAACTAAGGTTCTTCAACACTTTGGTATATTTAGCCCAAGTCTCTGAAGCAAAAGCTGTCTGAGTTTTCCATTCCCCAGCATGATGGAGAACTACTCCTGGCTGGAGCCTCGTAGCTTAACAAATAATAATTCAAGGCCACTGTTGGCCTTTTCCAATTACCTCACTAAACCAGATAGTTCTAGTAAAAGAGCATGCTAATTGATACTCTTTGAACCAGAGCTTATGATATGTTTTGCAATATCTAATATTTTCAGAAGGCTTAAAAAGCAATGTAGCTGTGTTTGGATTTAGGTAAAATTAAAAATGCTTATGTGAGAGCTTAAGGTATTTTGATATTTAAACTTGCAGTGAACTCTGAGCAGCATAAAAATAGTCCTTTAGGAAACATATTCATGTCAACCACTTCTAAATCTGAACAGAAGGTGAATTCCCTTTAAGCCTCTAGAAATGCATCCCCAGTGCTGGCCACTTTTAACAGTGCATCCAAGAGATTATAGCTGAACTCTGTCTTATCAAGGGGGACAAGTGAGGTTGGAAGTCATGAGATTTTAGAGAGGTGAGCTAAATCCTTAGGACCAGAAGGATTGAGCAGTCTGTGTAATGGTGGTGTAAAAGGAAGAGAGTTGGTTTCTTGGATAAACTATTGCCAAGACATTTGTGCTAGTAGTTAAATAGACCAGCACCCCAAACTCTAAAATATACCAGAGCCCCATGAAAAGTTGTAAATCTCACATAGATCTGGTAAGTTGTCCTATCTAATGAGGAAATGATTGAATTTTCTGTAGTAGGCGCAGCGAGGAAACGGGATGTGACGGGGTCAGGCTCTCCCTATGCTCTGGCCTGTGCTTGCCAAGTATTGTCCACTGATAGGTAGATGCGCTGTACACGTATGTAGGGGCTGTGTATTTAAACGCCCACCACGTAGCAATTAACGCCATTTTGCCAGGTTTCCTGCTGAGGTTATTTGGCACTCGGCCCCGGCTGGTTTAGGTCGGCTTCGCTGAGTTGCGACTCCTGGGCAGACAGAGATCGAACGTTATTCGCTTGTGGCGTACGGCAACAAGTGGTGACCCCGACGTGATCTGTCTGCCGGAGTGAATCGCCCGGCGTGCCCGTGCAGCGGATAAGAGCCTGTGAGGTGGTGGCAGGTCGCTCACGGAAGATACATCGCGGATAAGAGCCTGTGAGGTGGCGGCAGGTCGCGTGTGTAACTATGGACTATATCATTAAGGTACTTTTGCAGTTCTGTAAAGACTATTGTGGGAAAAATACTCCTTCACGTAAGGAGATTGCAGCGGCTTTATCGCTTTTAGAGCAGCTGGGGGAGCTGGACTCTCCCCGCCAAGTTTTGGACTCTAGCAGGTGGGACTCCCTCACCTCGGCATTATGCCAGCATGCTATGAGCAGCCAGAAAGCTGCGGAACTTAAAGCTTGGGGCCTGATATTGGGAGCCCTTAAGGCGGCCAAGGAGGAGGGCAAGATCGGAGCCGCTGGGGGTGGAGAACGGCCTTCGGGGAGCGGGTCTATGGAGTCTTGCAGGTCGGATGGACAGACGGAGGGGGACAAGATGGCAGCGAGGACCGAGGAAGACGCAACGAAGAACAGAGAAGAAATCATGGACCCCCTGAGTGACTCAGCGGTCGCGGCGACTCCTCCTGGACCCTCTGCACCACCCCTGCCTTATCTTAATCGGCCGTTATATCCTTCTTTGGTAAAATGCAGCAGCAGGGGGCGGGGTCGTCCTCGAAAAGAAAAGAGGGGAGAGGGGTAAAGTTACGGATTGGGCAAAGATAAGAGAGGAGGCGGAGGATCAGGTTTCGGCACCAGTCCAGATATAGTCTGAAACTTTCTTTGTGTGTACCTCCTGGAGTTGCATGGAGCGATAT
Organism: Chrysolophus pictus; assembly: GCA_037305975.1. Classification (NCBI taxonomy): domain Eukaryota; kingdom Metazoa; phylum Chordata; class Aves; order Galliformes; family Phasianidae; genus Chrysolophus; species Chrysolophus pictus. The sequence goes on from CM074579.1 coordinate 16,895,938, forward strand.
TTTTAAAAATGTAAACGTGAATCCTTCTCCAGGAAGACCGCTCCGTTTTCTGAAACTTTGCTTTTTATGTGTATACCTCTCGGGGACGTTTGAATTAACTTTGATTACGTGTGTGCCTCCTCGGGAAGACCCTTTCTGCATTTTGTGATTTAAGTATCTTGTAACTTAAGTGTGAAATTTGAACCCTTTGTGTGATTCCCTCAGAGAAAGGGAAGAGTGATTGGAGCATTTGCATTTCTTTAGTGTTGTGTGCCTCCCTGGGGGGAGGTAAGGAGTTACCTGAGCCTTTGAATACGGTAGCGGCCCCCCGGCGCGCCGGGTCCGAGGCTTCTCGGAGTCGGGTTGCTTGGGAATGCAGCGGGGTGCGGTGGCGCACGCCTGTAGTCCCAGCTACTCAGTCCCAGCTACTCGGGAGGCTGAGCCCGCCGGATCGCTTGAGCCCAGGAGTTCTGGGCTGCAGTGCGCTATGCCGAGCGAGCGTCCGCGCTAAGGCCGGCATCAATATGGTGAGCCCCATTCTGTTGGTGCTGCGGCCCCGGCTGGCGGGACTCGCCTCCGCACTGCCTGCGTGTCTGTGGCCGTGGCGAGGGCCCGCCCCGCGCTCACCCGCTCGGCCCGGGAGCGTCTCAGCAGCGTAGCCTGGGCAGATAAGACTGGTCAGAAAGACTTTTGCCTTAGCTTGCAATCAGCAACCTCACCCTTTCGCACTTGCTTAGTAGGCATTCCACAATATAAGTTAGAGGCTTTTGCGGGATACACTACAAACCATTCTGTCTGCCGTAACGATGCTGATTTAGCCAGCCAGACGGCATGTCTGATAAGATCTTTGAATGTGTCCCTTCCATGGGATCCACAAGAGTTAGATATCTTGGGGTCGCAAAAGGTACGCAATGGGTCACATAATGGCACGCGTACTTGCGTTACTTTTGGATCAATATGCTGGCAAGAAGGTATCTTCATTGTATGTGATTTGTTTGACAGGGTGTTCGATAGATCAGAGGGGGTAGAGAAACAGTTGCAGGCCTTAATCACCCGATGGGCGGGAACGGATCCTCGATTGAAACCATATAATGAGACCTCATGGACAGTGGTCAGTCCTGCAAACACAGAGGCCTTTTCCATCCGGTCAGGTTACTGTGGGTACACTAAAAATGAAACGCGGACCTTTAGAGGATCCAATATAACTTGCATTTCAAAAGGTGGGGTCCCTCTCACTAGCAAATTTGGATATAGCTGTGCAGCAATTTGGGAGTTTTATGGGTATGGGTTTTCTTTCAAAAGAGGTGCCAAGGAGGCACTATGGAATAACAAAACAGCCAAGGCATTGCCCCCTGGGATCTTTTTAATTTGTGGAGACAGGGCTTGGCAAGGCGTCCCGCGAAACGCATTAGGAGGGCCTTGCTACTTAGGACAGTTGACAATGCTTTCCCCTAATTTTACCACATGGATGCAATTCGGTTCAGATATAACAGGTCATCGCGTCAAACGGTCGAATCCCGTTCCGGAGGACTGCAACGACGAGGTAGAATTATGGAGCACTACTGCTAGAATATTTGCCTCAGTTCTCGCTCCTGGCGTTGCAGCAGCTCAAGCTTTGAAGCAGATTGAACGCCTGGCGTGCTGGTCAGCTAAGCAGGCCAATTTGACGACATTAATCCTGAACGCCATGTTGGAGGATTCGAACAGCGTCAGGCACGCAGTTCTACAGAACAGAGCAGCCATCGACTTCTTGCTCCTAGCTCAAGGACATGGGTGTGAAGATCTGGAGGGAATGTGTTGCTTCAATCTCAGCGACCACAGCGTATCGATTCACAAGGCGCTCAAGGCCTTGCGAGACCACACAGAGAAGATCCGAGTGGATAACGACCCCTTTGGACACTGGCTAAGAGGCTTGTTCGGCGAGTTCGGCACATGGATCGCGAAAGTTGTTAGAGTGATAGCTTTAGTGTTATTCGTGTTAATCTGCATTGTAGTAGTAGCGCCGTGTGTACTCATGTGCTTTCAGAATTGCTTATCGAGAGTGATGTATCAGCTTATGGATCAGCGCATACAGTATCATCGGGTTAAGGACCAACTATAGGGTTTGCGTTCGCGTTGTGACGGGAAATGTGAGCATAGGGAGGGGGAGATGTAGTAGGCGCAGCGAGGAAACGGGATGTGACGGGGTCAGGCTCTCCCTATGCTCTGGCCTGTGCTTGCCAAGTATTGTCCACTGATAGGTAGATGCGCTGTACACGTATGTAGGGGCTGTGTATTTAAACGCCCACCACGTAGCAATTAACGCCATTTTGCCAGGTTTCCTGCTGAGGTTATTTGGCACTCGGCCCCGGCTGGTTTAGGTCGGCTTCGCTGAGTTGCGACTCCTGGGCAGACAGAGATCGAACGTTATTCGCTTGTGGCGTACGGCAACAATTTTCATCATTGCAAGATATTAAACACATTGGTAGCGTCTTCTTTGTCTTGATATTGGCATGGAGAGTGACGGAGAAAAGAACAGCCTAGAGGAAGCAGCTTACCAGCAAACAAAGTTTAAATCATAAAAGGTCATCTTAGATACCTTCTTGAATATGGAACTAAACTTTATAAAATATACACTTCTCAAGGAGAGAAATTCTTTCATTAGAACAAATCCACCTGTCCAACTCTTGTGCCAGGATTTTTCCAATGCATTTTGATCTTTCATATGCAGCTAGGCTGCCATTTGGGAATTAAAATGAAAGGATTATATTTTTATGTGACCAGCACCAATCAGAATTATTTTTCTCCTGGGGAGTTGTTGTCCACTGATCTATTCTGAAAATTTGCATCCTCATTTCATTTTATGTGCCTGAATGAAATGTGTTGTGTGCTGAGCATTTTTGCCAACTCTGGGGTCTTGTCACAGTAGTCAGCATACACTTGAGAGAGAATTTTTGCATCTCATAACAGAGCAAAATGTGCAGTATGGTTTCTTTATGTGTTAAAATGTAATAAACTTAACAAGTTAACCCCTTTATTCTTTTCGATATTTCCAGGAGTCAATTATTACAGCAAATAATTAGTAACGTGGCAAATTACATCCTGTTCACAGTATTGCTTTGACTTACTCCAGTTTTTTAGAAGGTGAAGGTGGTTGGAGATCTAAAATGATCATTCAGACCTTTGATAATTTGTGCAAAATATTGCTGCAAAGCATTTGAAGACTGAGTGAAGCTATGGATCATTATTAGTGAGCCTTATGTTGTTGCTATGACTGTGGAAAAGCTATAGCCCCTGCTACAACAGAATCTTGTACCAGAGCTTACAAGGCAGTTCATAATTTGATAAAAGCTCATGCTAAAGCCTGGCACAGTTACGTCAAGATAATTAGAGAAAACAATGTGGACCTGTGCCTATAGCTCTGAACTCAGATTGGCAGCATTTCTACAAATTCTGTAGCGAGACAACTGAAGGGTACCTGTCCTTTACCTTAAAAAGCTTTGTCAAAACAGTATTTATTTGTGGTGAATATCAACCCATTGTAAAGTCCTGCTACATGTTTAGTTCAGGGTTACTAATCGTAAAGGCTTCTAGAATTTAGTAAGGAGTTAAAAATGATGGCCTACGTACTGCTGACTTCTTTGCTCTGAATTGTTTCACCTAAGATCAAGAAAACGCAGACAAGAAGCTAAGTGTCTCAATGGCATGTGGGGCTGAGTAAATAATGGATCCCTCTTGGTCTGTTGCAACTGGGAGTCTATGGCTTGCTGAACCCATGGGATTTATACTGACTTCTGTATTATATCAAAGTATGACATAAAGCTCACAGGACAATTTAACCACTACTAGCTGGCCAGTAAGGGGATCTGAGAATCCATTGAATAATAGTGGTGATTTGTTTTCTTTTGAGGAGCCCATCTGGATGGCATAAGACATTGTATAAGATATAAATAAACAAGTCACCTTGAGATTCTTAATTTAATGCTGGTGTGCCAGCTATAAAAAGTAAAGCCTTATTGTTTTCCTATTGCCTTTATACTTGATAGCTATTTTACAGTTTGAAAAGAAATACCAGTGTTTTATCATCTTTTCAGCTCCAAAAATTATCTTTTTCATGCCAGCAGTAAGGCTTTCTTGGCATGGATCTACTCCTGGCAATGGGACTTCTGGTGACTGCCAGTACCAAGGGGTTAAGGAGCAGTCACAATAAGCAGATGCTAATGCAGGAAAGATATTTTAGACTTCTCATTAAAATAAGTCATTTCACTGTCTTCATGGATATTTGCACAGTTTTGCTTTTCCATTGTTAGTCATAAAAGGTCAGCTCATGGAAAATTAAGTTAATAGGGTCAGTGCAAGTTGATGAAAACTAGTTTTAGTTTTAGCTTAGAAAAGATAGAGGGTAATGCATCTGATTTTATGGGCTTTCTTACATCTGTTCTGAATAAAACTTCTGCTCTCTTGTTCTGGGATATATATAATAACCCTCTAATTTACATCACCGAGAATGGGTTTTCCCAAAGTGACCCTGCTCTACTTGATGACAGCCAACAATGGGAGTATTTCAGGCTGAATTTACTGGAAGTTTTATAAGGTACCATTTGATATGCTGAAAGATCAATTGTTCTAACTTTATATAATTTTCCTTTGTGCTTATTTGCATTCAGCAATGACCAGTGATTCTTGAAGCTAAAACTCATGTAAATCAGAGTAAAGCGATGTCATTAGAAAAAAAAAATGTTTAGCAGAAAGGAAAGCAAGTAGTTTTAATCTTTTTTCCACATCTTTGGATGGAAATAGATAAAGAGATTCTCCATACATTATTTCACATACTCAGTGTTGTAGGACCATTAATTGAAGAAAGCCGCCACACTGATCTTCAGAAATGCTCATCACACGCTTATTGTGAAGGATGTGAAGTTGAGTGCACCATTATATCTGACAATATACCATTTCAGAATATGACCTCCTGTGCAGAATGAGGTCCCTGTAATAATTCATTCCTGCACTGGGCTATTAAGCCTTTATAACTCAGCTTTTGCAATTATGTCATGGTGGGTAACAGTATTAAATACTGGTATTCTTTTGTTGTCTTTTTTTTTTTTTTTTAGAAGCTTCTTTAGTATTGACTTTGATAGAAACATAGTTGGTCCAATATTGAGATCTTCTGGAAATTTCTTTCCCACCTTCCATCTGCTGAGAGCATTCTCTGATGTAATTTACAGGGAGGAGGTCATCTCTCTATGTATCAAGTAGAATGTATTTTAAAATACTGGTTCAGCCAGTTTTCCTGCCATATTTGTCCAAAGTGATCACAATAATGAATGTCATGTATTTCTTTAATATTTTTGGTAGTCATTCTTCCATCTTCATTTTGCTTCTATTTTATTTCTGCTATGCTTTTATTTTTTATTTCATTACCTTAATCCAAACAGTCATTTAAAAACTACCTGTCTTCATCCTTTCTATTCCAAGTCACAACCTAGACATGTCAGCCGTGCCAATTAACTGTTTCTTCAGCTGAGTGGAAGATATAAAAACCATTCTCTGTCTCTGAAGCCAATTGGTAGGGTCTGCTTCTATCTAAAGCTGGTATACCACATTCTAGCTGCCTTGCCTCTTCCCATGCTGTGACATATCTGGAAAGTGGTTTTGTAATGGAGTAAAAATTAATCTCCATGGATTATCAAGGGTATGTGTTTGAGTCATGCTATTGACCCTGTTTTGTTTACTTACTTTGCAGACAGGATGTCTGGATTTGATTTACTCTGAAGAAGATATCAAGAATTTAATAAGCATTTAAATGAGTTTAATTTCAAATCTAGTTGTTCTGCAATGTACAATGTCTTATCCTGAAATAAACATTTAAAGTCAGTCAGATAAATCACCACTTAGTGCATATCTACTCATGTACAGTAAGACAGTGAGGTTGACTAGCTTTGAGATTGGTGCATATATGGGAGACATCAACATTCAGGTAAAATGAGACTTACTTTGTCATTAATTCAGTCCAAGAGAGTTTTTAAACATGTGTGGTCTGACTGTAACCAATGCAACTCTACACAGGCTTAGTTAGGTTTTTGCTTTAATATTATGTTTTATTTATGTCTATTTGTTTATGCAGCAATAAACACGGTGGGCCACTGATTGAAACAGGTCTCTGTATACAAAGATAATATAAATATTAAATCCATCAGCTGTAAAGCATTCTATGAAGAAATGCTTGTAACTTTATCCCCATATAACTTCTCCCCTGATGCTTGGAGTAAACATTTTCTTATATCCACTCCCTACAAAGTGACCCATGAATGAGCAACCCATTCCAAGTTTTCAGTTCAGGTACCCTGAAAAACAGGATTTTCAAAGATGTTCACTTTATTCAATGCTTTAATTCTTAACCATTTATTAAGTGTTATGTGAAGCAGAACAGTTCAATTGCTCTGCAGTCGGTGTCAACAATAGTTCCTTATCTTTGAGCTAACTTTTGAAATGTACAGGCTCACTCATGCAATGAGCTCCGGGTCATGATAGGGGCTTGTGTGAATTTTGCTGTGGGATTTGGGCATACTTACTTTTTTGTCTAACTGAGAAATAAGTATGCCTTACTACAAAGAAAAGTATATCAACAGCCACTAATTGCACTTGTAAATATAAAATTTTAATGTGTATTCTGATATTAGATTTTGCATTAAAAATCCTCCTGCCTTTTAGAATACATGCTTGCATTGCTTATGTTAATATTGTCAGCCAATATTTTCAAAAAATATTTTCTCCCTCTTTGAGACCTTAAATGTCAGAAAGAGCTATATTCTTGTACTCTGAAAATCAGATACTTCAATGCCTCTCAAGATAGGTAGCAGGACTGCAGGTGTGCAAAATGCCTAAAATTTTGGATATCAAGACTATTTGGAATGAAAGGTTTTGGAGCTCTGAAGCAGACTTTTTATTCCATGAGTTTACTTAACATCCTTCACCCACTAAGACTGATTACACAGTGTGAATAACTAAAAAAACCACTGTATGTTATTCCTATGCTTTATTTTTAAAAAACGATTTTGATGCTGTCAGATAAAACCAAAATTTTTATTTTAGGAGCAGCATTAGTTAATAAGAATGGAAATAGCAATGTAAATATGAACTAGGAAACAGAGAGTGAGCAGCATGGAGCCACTACAAATATATCACATTATAGCTGTTATAAGATGGAAAATAGTTTTTAAACACTGCCATGTTGCTTCTGCACTATATGGATAGATAAAAGCATCAATATTTTAATAAATGTGGATATACATATTTAACATCTCTACAGAGCCATAAGCATGCATGGTACTTTACAGATAAATGAAAATGATGTCTTCTTACCCCAAGGAGCTTAAAATCTAATTTAGATACAATGCATGAAGAGAAGACGAACAGAAGCTGGATGAGATGTATAAAGAGAAAATGGATCAGAGTTGTGAATCGCCTTTTACTACAGTTGCTCTTCCTTAATTTTATGTAATATATGTTAAGGATGACATCTAGACCAAAGATCAAGGCTGCCAATAAAAAGGTAATTGAAACTACTTAGTTTTGGAAACTGGAACCTTTTAAAAGAGATAATAGAGTTTCATAAAATCCATGAAGGAGAGCAATGTAAATAGTGGATAGACTGTTGCCACAGGCAGATGATGGAGAAGAGCAAAGAAGTAATTCCATAATCTGGCCAGTAGGAGATTAATAATAATGCTGATGGGGAGGAAAAAATGAATTAAATGAAAGTTAGAGTGCAGAGGGCTGCAAGAAGTGGAAGGAGAGGTGAACTTAGTATGAATAGAAGGTAAAGAAGTTGAGGATGATGTGACGTGATATGGGCAGAGGCAAATAAGAGGGAGATGAGAAGCAAGAATATATGAGAATAAGCAGGACTAGAGCTGGCAGTAAATAGAAAGCATATGAACATTCAATTTGGAGTTAGCTAGAAGGTCAACAGTGAAAAATGCAGGGCAAATGAGAGAAATTATTGCTAGAAGAAAGGGATAAGTAAAGCTTAAGATTCAGATGGTGTTGATTTTCTCCTTAAATATACTTGAATGGAGCAGAAAAGGAAATGAGATACAGAGAATGCTGACTGCCATGGGAAGTGCAGAGCAGAACTAAAACTGACAGTAAGCAAGGTGATACAGTTAAGAGGATTTTTAAAATGCACCTTATGTTAAATGCAGTTTCTTCTGGACTGCTTTTGGGTCTTTTTTTTCTAAGATTTGTTATAAAACCTTTTATGTCTTGTTGTCACTGTATACTTCGATTTTGCTCTCATGAACTAACTGCTTAGTCTACATTGTAGACATACACTAGCCTGCTCTTGATGCATTCGCATGCACGTAAAACAGTGAGGTTATAATGCAATACTGTAGTCCCTGAAAATATGATTTATTGTTAAATTAAATATGGATGTCATAATGTGATTCCCTCGGGTCAGCTATAAGCTTGAATGATATTGAAAGAGCTGCAGCTGCAGTTCTGTTTCTTCACTGCCACTGACAAAAATGCCTCTACAAATAGAATACAACAATGCAGACATCTTAAGGAGTCTCTGAGATGTGCTGTCCCTGGCATAACATTGCCATGTGATGTTTTCAAGAACTATAAATACATTGACTACATTATAGTGTAAAAGTTAAGAAGCTTTGAGGAAGTCACCGCAGAACTGCTCAAATCAAGCAGAATTTGTTATCAATAACATGAGGGATTTGAAGATTAAAACAAAACAATGCAAAACCAAAAACTTATAAAGATGATAGTCAGCACAGAATGATGCATTTATCAGATTTTTAATATAGTTTAGGGTTCAGTATATATGGATGTGGTTCTGTACAATTTCACTTAGATGCCAGTTTCATAATTTCACTTTATCACAAGCATGGCTACACATAATTTATTAGGATAGATGTTTGAAGCTACCTCTAGACAATGACAAGATTCTCTTGTTACTGAATGCCTGAGCTTCTTTTTATTTCTTTTTCAAACTAATCCCATAATCTGAATTTTCTAATCTTCAAAAGTGAACACTTTCATTTTTCAACTCTTAACCAGCAGTTTTGCAATGGAAAATTATGAAGAAACATTTTATTTCTCCAAAATGTTCTGTAACGTGCCTTCAAAAGTATCTTAAGTGAAAATAATGCAACATATTTATGAGCTTCTGTTAGGAATCTCTCCCTTCTATTGGAAACAGAATAATAGGAGTCTGGCTACTACAGCAAGAGAAAACAACTGTCTCTGTATGGTAGTAAATTGCCAGTGTCTTGATTTCAGATAGAAAAAAACAAATGGAAAGTAAGAAAAAACAAGGATGGCTATGGACCCTGGAGAAAGGAACTGCCTGATTCCACCATAGGAGTTTTGTGTGCAGTGTTAAAGACTAGCCAGGCTGCGTAATGCATCTGTGCTTGAGCTGTAGGGAATCTAGGTATAACTGGTATTTCACATCCTCATGCCGTGTCTGCTATGTACTTTGGTTCCAAGTAACCAGCCCTCAGTGAACCATAAATTTTCAAAAGCATTAGCAACTGCAGCTCAAGAATAGTTCCTACTCTGTAGGGGAGAGAGGTCACAGGTGGTTTTGTGACTACTTGTTGCCTCAGAGAGTATAACCTAAATATTTAGGCCCTGTGGATGTAGTACTGCTACTGGTCTTCCTCATCAAGTCCTTTTGGGCTATTATTAGGGGCAAAGGATTTGCTTTGCCTACATACAAATATGACTGGACTACACTGTTAAAGTAAATTCAGGATTCCTCAGCATTGCTACCAGTTGTGCAAGCTAAAATTTGAGATCTCAGTGGCTAACCATCAGATCCTATCTATGTGGTCAGAAAGTTAGAGACAATTATTCCTTACCTGCAACTTAGAGATTTCCCTTAGGAAATGATTTGTACATACAAAACATAATCCTCACATCAGAAGCACCTACTGTAGTTTCTTTTTTTTTTTTTTTTATTCTGTCTATTTGTTGTACAAGTTGAAAGATAATTGCAATACCACTGGGGAAAAAAAAAAAAAAAAACAAAACCCTTCATAAATAAAAAGAAGGGATTTGGGCCTTTTACATGAATGAGCTGTCTTTTATGAAAATTGTGAGTTTCAGTTCATCAGATATGGATTGCACATAACATTACTGGTTTTGAAATCAGTTCTAAGCTTCATACTTTGAGTTACCTTTCTGCAACTTACAGAATCCACAGAGGCGCATCATAAAAAGTACTGTGCTGGTGGTGTGTCTTTGAGATAGTTTTAAATTTTAATCCTTTCTTTTTCAAGATAATTCAGTTTCAAATAACTCAAGCTCATTATATGCATTCTAAGTGTTTTTCCTAGGATCATATACAGGATCACATATACTGGAAATGAAGTTAATAAATAAAATACACTGTCACAAGCTATTCTATATAGGCACATATATTTCCTGTAATTGAGTGGTAGGTACAGTTTATTGGAATAAACATCTCTATTTAGATACCTATCACTTCATAAAGTCACAGATATCTGTTCCAGAAAATGAGATTTTGCATTTTGATATAGAACAGGAAATCTATTTTGTCTCAGTGCAGAACTCATTACCACAAAATATTATGAAAATTGTTTCCAAAAGATATTAGAGAATTAGTGAGAAAGCTGTTAAATTTAGTGGTGATGGTACAAATTTTTTCTCAAAGTGTTCCTAAATGATGAATTCCATGAGAGGTATTCATGCACTGTTTCTCTTCTTTTTCTCTAAATATCTGCTATTGACCGTTTAAGTAGACAGATCTGCAATTTGGCAGTCTTTATGTTGTTTGATAATCACTAAATAATTGTTTTGTTTTGTTTTCTTTTTCCTGAACTCAACTCATGTATAAAAGCGTAAATAGGAGAATGAATGAAAATAGAACCTTAGGTAGGGTCTACAGAAAAAAAAATAAATATATATCTGTTTTTAGGATAGCCTGGACAGCTAATATATTGCTGGCCAGCTTTCACTACTTATTTTTTCATGGTGTTTCTGTGATAGTAACAGCTCATCATTTAATTTCATGGGAGTTATTGTAATTCTAAAGGGCTGAAAATGAAGTAAATGCAACTGTATGGGGAATATTACAATGTCAAATGAAACAGGGTCATTGCAGTTCTACATGTATGTTGCTATCGTGTCAAGATAAATGGAAGGAAACCATATTGATCAACAGAGCAGAGTATCAGAAGTGACTGAATAAAATGCAAACATGGCATTATCTGTTATAAAGTCTTATTAAATGAAAATAAAAATTTTAGTCTATACCACTGCATTATAATTTGATCTCATAGATGTCAGGTGATTTAAAGCCATGATATCCACTGCAGTTTTGACTGAGCAGGTGTATGTTCCTTCAATGCATTAACACATACATTCACTATGACCTACTTTATAATTGCTGTGGGAGTTTGCCTTTGCATTTTTTGATAGCTCTCTGTTCAGATTCTCAACCATAACATTGCATTAGTTTATTTGCATTAAATCAATTTGACTAAAGGATCTCTCTTTTTTGTATGAAGAAATACTTAGCCTCATCATACAGGGAGTGAAGTACTTCCATCTCAATTTTAAACTAGGGAAATTGAGGTAGCACAAGTTCAGTGTAATTTAGCAAAGGTCAAAAAGAAGATGGCACTAATACTAGATGTAGTGTCTGGATTTTCTGTTCTCCCTCTCTGACTCTGTGTGCTCAATGTCACATTCTTGCAGCGAACACATTTTGAAGTAAACATTCATATCAGAGAATATGAAGATCTACATGAATGCATGGCACGTGCTTCTATCAAAAACTTTAACGGGAAAATCATCTACTGAATCCATATGGAACCTGGAAAATAAATGCAAAATGTTACTATTTAAAATATACTAAATACGCTTATCTTGAGTGAGGGAAATCTGATGCTTGAACAGAATTTTTTTGAGGAGTTAATAATTCTGTGATACTGTGGAATCATTTCTCCAGAAAAGTAGGTGGGCAGTTATATTTCTGGCAAATGAAAAAATCAAACTATCAAATAGTAAAATATCTGCAAGCCATAATACCTATATGAAAATGTTGAATATGTTTGGATGCAACACAATTTAGAATATAGAGGTTTCTTAAGAAAAAATATGACATTTATTTATTCATGTTGAGGTAACAAAAAAACTAGCTACATGAAGTCTTCTGGACTTCCCTAACAGCTCTCCTTCAGCAAGAAGTCAATGTAAGAAAATGTAATATCTAGAGGAGAATTTAATTGTTAATGTTCATGTGTGCTTAAAAATCATTTACTTTTTAATTTTACATTTAATTTTCTTACAGCAATGTAACAATCAAATGTATTTTTCTTGCTGTTTCCTGAGAGGAGAAATCCTCTCTTGCTGGCACAATTTTGTTTTGGAAAAGTAAGACCTAAAAATATTTCCTGATATTTACTTACAGAAATTTGGTGTTCTAATCTTAAGTTGTGCATTCTGTCACATTTGCCCAGTGTGAATATGACTGAAAGCATCAGAATATGGAGAGATGGTTTTTAAACCATCTTGTGCGGGAGATAAAATCTGGAGTGAGTTGGACTTGCATGAAAAGTATTTGCTAGTGTTGGTGTCCCATGGGATTAATTGGCATTAACTGAAAAGGGAATGAAGACCCCCGTGAAGTCTGTGTGTAAGGGAAGGATGTCTGGAAAGTTTCTAATCCTGCAACCCACACTGTATCTCACCTGTGTTTCAGTTTTTAAGAAACCTTTTAGATACTTCCATGTTAGCCTTCCCTTCTTTGCATTCGCCTAGTAATACCAATGAGCCAGATATAGCAAAGGCTGGTGAATTTCTGGAAACACTATTTCCTCAGCAAAAAATGTTGTTTATGCTGTTGCTATTCTTTGCATTGCCTAATTTATTGGAATTCAGGCAATGTTAAATGAATGATAAAGTTTATATGGATATTAGTAGGGGCTACGGGAGCTTTAGTGAAGGGCTTAAGCAACAAAGAAACACTTTGATTTTTCAGAAGGGATCAACTGAAGCCTGTATGTGCCTTAGGTATTTGAATGCTTCTAAAAAAAGTTAGATGGTCAAAAGCCAACAGTTGTATTGTGTGTTATCTTTTCTTAGAAGTTTCTGAAAGTATGAGTCATTTTTACAAAAAAAATGTCAAGAATTACACATTTTTCATTACTACGTGTCCTTGTTAAAGAATACTTTGTGATTATTTGGATGATTTTAAAAAAAGGCGAAACAATACTTTTCCTCCTGTGAATGCAGGGTCGGGGCTTACAGTGCCGAGCTGATGCAGTATAATTTCTGCTTGCACTAATATGTTCCCAGCAGTAAGTACACACCTGCTGTAACAACTGAAGCTGCCGTGCACTTTTCAAGTTTATTCCTCAGCCATCCTGCATTGTAGAAATCCAATCTAAAGATCATAAAGGAATGAATAAGCATAGCTGAATGCAGTGCCAGAGACAAATGCTTTAGCTCTTGCAGAAGAAGGAAAGAGTACTTTTGCTTCCACAGCTTCTGAAATGGTGATTTGAAAGCTCTCTTGGACTTGCATGCCTTTTATATCTGAAACTCTGAATGTCACCTCTGATCTCAGCATCCAGCTTTTTGGCTGTCTGGCAGTCTTTTTCTCATGAGCTACCCCAGCAGTTATGATCAGCTGGGTGCACAAGTAAACAGTTCACAGGTTCTGCATCCTGCCCTTTACTCAACATCTTTATAAGCTTCTGAAAGGGATCTTTCACTAAGATGTACAATTCTCAGTGCTGGAATGCAGCTAATCAGTCTCCTCTCTCAGGTATTGGCTCTGCAGGGTGAGCATTGGCTGGAATACAGGACGTGCATCCTGAAACTTCAGTAATTCAATACTCTTTATATATGTTACTACTTAAATTAGGGTCATGAAATCCCATTTTCCATTTGTAATCTTTTGACTATTGTGATTTTTTCTGTTCTTATTTGACGATCATGGTATTTCTCTTCTTCTCTATTCCCTGCTTGCCTTACCCCTGTCAATCCTGTGTTTTCCAGCAGGCAGATGCTGATTCTCCTCATCCATGCGTAATCCCAATGAAATTTTCATTTTCCATATTTTATAGTCTGCTGCTATTCACCTTTTTAAACACAGGCAATAGGAGTCCAAGGGAGAAAAATTCACTAACCTCCTGGGGATACTAAAAATGATCATAGTCTAGCAAGTCACTCTTTAAAGATCCTTTTTTCATTCCACCCTCCCCTCTGCTACTCTTTAAGTATTTAAATCTGCCCCCCACCAGCCAGACTTCCTCACCAGATGGTGCCTTCTGACTAGCTCTGCCTTTCTTCAGAGGATGAATAAGTACAGCGAAGAGCATAAGGAACTGGTGAGACAGCTACTGGAATATTTCATCAGTGCTAGTGTCCACTTCTTTAAAAAGACAGTGAAAAATGGGAGAGAGTTCAGGAAGAAGCTACAAAAATGATTTGAGGGCTGGAGAAAATGCCTTATGGTGGGACTCAAAAAGAGCTCAATCTGTCTAGCTTACCAAAAAAGAAGATTGAGAGGGGACTTGATTACAGTGTGCAGGAACCTTCATGGGGAAAATATACAGGATACTAAAGGGCTCTTTAATCTAGTGGAGAAAAGCATAAAAAGAGCCAATGGCTGAATGCCAGACAAAATCAGATGAGAAATCAGACACATTTTCTAACAGGGAAAGTGATTAAACATTGGCACAAATTACAGTAAGTCCTGGATTCTGCACCTCTTGCCTTCATATCAGTGCTGAGTGTAGTTTGGAAGATATGCCTTAGCCAAACCCAGATGTTAGATACATTACAGGGAATCTACTGAAATTTAAGATCCTGTGATACACAGAAGGTCAAACTGGACAATCTTATGATCTCTCTGTCTTTGATTCTATGAATTCAAAGGTGCTGACAATGACTATCCACACATCATGAAAATCAAGCTAGACTGAAGTATAGTCTTGCAAAAGCTAGACTGTGGTTTTGTTGAAGTAGATGTATTTAAATAATGATTGGGAAAAAAAAAACACTTTTTTTTAAAATAAAAAAATTAATGGAATGGATTGATGCAGAGCATTTAACATATTAATGTTTAAATTATTTTAAATTAGTATCATTTTTTCAAGTCAGAACAAGTTGAAAATGTATATTTTGTAAATAAATATCAAGCTGTTTCTTCCAGGAGATTTTAAACCTGAATATTTATATTTTCTCCAGATTGTTTTGCATTGTTTTTTTCTGGCTGAAGGAGTTCTTCCCATCTCACTATAATTGAATTTACAGCGTGTTTATTTTCATGAGAACATCACCAAAGATTTGTCCAGAATAACAGGGAAACTTGTTCCACCCTAATGCTCATTGGTTGTTCTCACTTATTCTCCTCTCTGAGAATCATTACCACTTATGCAGGCAGTGATAGTTTTTTAAATGATGTAATCATATATAGGTGTGAAATGGTAATGGCTTTATCCTTAAAGATAAAGATTTTTTAAAAGGTTAATTATATTCCACAAATTGTTTTAAAAGTACAG
The DNA here is from genome assembly GCA_037305975.1 of Chrysolophus pictus. Lineage (NCBI taxonomy): Eukaryota > Metazoa > Chordata > Aves > Galliformes > Phasianidae > Chrysolophus > Chrysolophus pictus. The sequence goes on from CM074579.1 coordinate 16,911,453, forward strand.
TGTTAACATTATTCTAAGACCCAGAGCTGGAAAGCAATTCCCCAGTCTAATATATGTCATTTAATTCTAATAAACTTCCTTATTTTTCTCTCGTTATTTCTACACTTTCCAAGTCCTAATGCTAAATCTAATGCTAAATAATTTCTCTCTTTCTTTTGTGTTCTTTCTTCCAATTGTTTGTAACCGTGTTTCTTCTACAGCCACAGACATCACATAGCCAGGTGAAACATATTTATCTTTTCTTCTTTGTCTGAGCAGATAATTCATTTTTTCTTTCAATCTTTTTTTGTTTGTTTGTTCTGTTTTTTTCAGCTTCATTCAATTTCTCACAACCTCTCCAAAAAAGTCATACATGGGATCACACTAATGTCATTTATTGCATAGTCATGATTGCTGCTGTGTTTCAAGCAAACTCCAATGCAATTTCACCCTGGGAAAAGAGAAGCTGCATTCTTATGTCTAAAGTTAGGGAAGAGATAGAGGAAAAAATATCAACTCAATATAGAAAGCCAAGTTGTATATAGCAAAAGCTCAGTGGCAGATGCAGGAAGAAAAAGGTGTCATGACTGTGGTTGAGGCAGATTAGAAAGAAATGACAGGTAAGGAGAAGGAGAATGTGGCAGTAACTGACCTTAGCTGCATAAAAGTTGGAAATTCTGTGAAAGAAGTACACAGGAATTTCACAAGATTTTATCCACCTGGACCTCAGGAGATGAATTCTCATGCTTTTCTATGTGTTTTACTGGAATCTTCTTATTTCTTCAGCACTATTAGCAGCAGCCATAGTCATCCTCTTTATCTCATCAGCTTCAACTTTGCCCTCTTTGTCTTACACAGAATTGGATAACAATTCTTCTTTCACATTGACTAATAATAATAATAATAATAATAATAATAGCAATAGTAATAATTTTTAAAAATCAATACAATCTTTCAGTTCTGATCTACCACCACCTGTATTTTCTCCATGGGGCACAGGCCCTCATGGCTAGGGCCCAGACATATCCTCCCTCTATAGATTTTCTTTCACTACGATCCAGAGAATTCTGTTACCATTCAATCTGTAGCTAATCCAAGACAATTAAACAAGCAAGAATATGTGGAAAATGGAAAAGCAAATTCTTAAGACTAAATGTGGCTGGGTTGGGAAAGTATTGAAGTTAGAGATTAGAGACTCCGGTTGAATAGTCTCTAGTCAGAAGAATTTCATTAACATGGCCATACACTGTTACTAGTATGTGGCCTGATAGCTTATTTGTTTCTGTAGTACCAGTTTTCATTACTATTTTCTTAAAAGTCAACCACGATCAAAGGCTCAAATGTACATGTGGCTCTTTGCTGGCAGTCAGTGTGAGCCCAGTGCCAGAATTCACGCCTGCTTTTCATTTACTCTGAGTGTCTGAATAATGCAGACAGTGTGTTCTGTACATGGTCTGTAACTGGAGGTGGCAGTGTTCTGCTGCGTCCTTTCCGTAGTCGGTTTTAGCCATGGAAAGTCCATTTCAATTCTCTCAGTCTTAATCTATCTCTTTTAAATAAGCAAAGCGTGTGCACCAGTTTGAAAGATGTAATAGAGGAGATTAATATAATAAGAAAAATGTCTTCACTTAAACAAAAAGGTTTTCCAGGGCTTTAGTTTTATTAATATATAAGTAGCGTTTATAAACTGCATACAAAACATACCGTAAAGGTAACATCTGTTCTGTGTGCAACAAAGGCAAAACACAGTTCTAACGCAGGAGACGTTCCTCTTTGTCATAGATAGCCAGAAGTATGAATATAATGCATGGCTGCTATAATTATGCAAAAGATTTCAGTAAAAAAAAGAAGCAAGCTAGACACTGAAAACAAACCTTTGATTTAGCCCATTACTAGTAATTACTACAACTCTGCCCTGCTCCAGAGGTAGCTTTTTTTTTTTTTTTTTTAAATTTCTGGGAGTGAGAAGTTGTTCACTTTGTGAAACGTTGAACGGCTTGTTAGAATTTGACTAATTGAGGGAGACTTTACAGAAACAGAGGAGAAGAGCTAAAGGAGTAAGTCGGCTACAGAATCCAGCTGCCCTGCAAAGATCCCAGCTGCAAAATATCACACTATATGTGGATATTGATTTTTTTACCAGCCAAACCACTGAGTGTACCTGAACCTGTAAAACAATACAATATTGATCTATTAAAGAAAGTGATCTATTTTGAATATCTATTCTCTTTACTATTGCAGGGTGCAGAAAGATACCTATTTGCTAGCATAACCTGGCATATCTGTTCAGCAGACACCAATTCACACCATCTGGGTGTAACGTTAGCTGACATCTCATCTTTAAAAACTACAAAATACTGTTAAATCTTCCACTGTCAGTTTCTAGATATGCTAGGTGGTTTGCATGGAGCTGTTTGAAATAGAAGACCTGCTAACAAGCAGAGTTAGATTTTTTTTCCAAGTAGCAATTTGTTTAACAGGTTTCCACTGCAACTCTTAAATGATTTCACTTAAAAGGACACTGTGAATGTTAATTAAAACATTCATTAGGGTTTTAATAATTCCTTAGAGGCTTTAAACTCAAATCTTTTTCTGTACCAAAAATGTTTTTTTTTCTTGTCTTTGTCCATCTATTTTTGGGAAACGAGTGAATGTTGTTGGACTGCTAATACTGCTTCTCCTCCTCCAACCCCAGTTAATTTTGAGAAAAGAAGTACATGTTTGGTTAGTGATGGAGAAAAGACAAACTCGCTTTTTAATTGTTTCCTTACAATGAACAGTTGTAAGTGAGAACTGAAATCGAGCCTTCTGTTTTCTCAGTTCAAGCATGCTTTTCTGGAGTGTCTTTTGTGTAGTGCTGTTTAGGTACATAAGCATGATATGGTAAATCTGTCCCTGCGTTACAACACTCTGAAATCTCCATTCGGTGGGCATCAGCCTAGCTGGACATTTTCTCTCTTACCAAAGTGCGTATTGATAATTTTTGTGAGTGATATTGTCAGGCATGAATGGCTGAATATGTCACACAGATAAAATTCAGAATTCCAGATTTAGTGGCAGTTTCACCATTAACTTCAATGTGACCAAGAAGTAATTATACTTGAATGTAGATTACATTTAGTAGGAAGTCCTACATTCATTCATCAGTCACAAAAGGGAATGGATATGTTTGAATCTTTTGAAATTTTCTTTAGGTGCACTTTTGCAGTATTTCCTGATTATTTTTGTGCATTTCTGTGCAGTGGAAAATAATACAAATATTTAGACTCATATAAATTGTGAATATTGTGATGCAGCATTACTGTTTTTGTATGTTATATTTCTATGTTAGAAAGTCAAATTATCATTACTGTATTACTGGAATTTTGATTAGCTTTTTTGATCTTTCTCTTGTACTTTCTTAGTTTGTGCAGTTGAAATCTATTCTCTGTCTAATCTCATTCCACAGATCAATTTTTCCCCTTTGTATATAAGCCAAATATGCTAACTCTACGTAGGTATGATGCACAGTAATGTATGTGGCATTAAATTAATGTTCTTTTCTATTCTCTTGATTATTAAACATCTATTTAAATCCATATATATCATTTGCGTCTACCTTTCATTTGCATGATTGAAAGCTTTTTGATAGTGAGGCATATGCATGTATATGCAAGCTCCAGAAATTTTCAAGGAGAGGTGTATTTCACAGTTTTCACTTTGTGGTCTGTGAGGAATCTTATTTTTTGAGCAAGTATTGATTGCATAGTACAAATGTACAACCCTTGCTTTTATTCAGAAGGAAAGAGCTTGGGTGATGATGAACATTTGTGGCAGTCCAATAGGATAGAAATACCCTGACTCCCGTGATGTACTCACTGTAAAATTTCTTAAGTGCCTATGTTGATATACAATGACTTCTGCAAAAGCAGTAAGAAATTCAAGATTTGGCATTTTCATTTTGAATATTGGACACTATTTGTGTATTTCCAGTATACACAGATTTTGATGAAATTATCCAGTATTGCCAGTTGAACTGGTAAGAAATGGCCAGTTTTTCCTGAAATGAACCCCAACGTAACAAGAAGAGGTTCACAGTGAACAAGTATTCTCATAGCAAATACTATAGCCTACCATTTTTCCATATGTATAGGAGCCAGCAAGGTAGATATAACTGTAGATATAACTATCACTCACATTAAATACTTATTGCAGAACAGCTCAGGTTGGGCTCAGTCCAATGTTTGTTAATAACAGCATCCTAAAAGCTGGGTGCCTTACCCTAAGATAAAGAGAGCAAAAAGGTGCTCTCTATACAAGGGAATAGCAGTTAGAACATGGTGGGACACAGTTCAACTCGTATCTATCCCTTCCCCTACAGATTAAACTCTCCAAGTCGGTATTCAGTGACAGAAATTTCAAGGGTTTTTTTCTAGGCCTGGAATCTCTCTTACAGACACCTGCATGGTATGAGTGTGAGGTCAAAGTCTCAACCATCCATGCCTAGATGCTGTTCCCTGTTCTGAATCTTCATGATCCTTGTTGTCAGTGGTTGTACCTGGAACACTTTTCACTTAACACCCTAAGCAGGTAAAACCTGGATATTTGTAATAAACAGATTTACTGCATTATATCCAGGGTTTCCCCCTATTCTTTGCCTTATTAATATGCCAAGTGATTCATTGATAATGTTTGCTCACAAATCTGCTTGTTCTGCAGACATTAGGTGCTATAAAGATGTCACTTTCAGAACAACACTTTTGGAAATGCTGTTCTCAGGAAATTTTCGCTATTTCTCATTACTTTTCTTGGCTGATCTTCACTGCTTAAGTTTGCAATGCAGCTTGTAAAATGAAACTGAAAATTGAGAAAAGTGGAAAATACTCTTCAGTAGCACTGTTTGTAATCTCTGAGTAGTCACTATATCCTTTCAATATTTCATCCTACAAAGCAGAGCAGTTGGTTGTTGAATTAACTGCTAAGATTTGGTGCACTCAGGATGACCAAACATTTAGTCATCATCACCAGTTACAAAACTATGTTACATGCCTAGGTGCCCTTGTTGTCTGCCAGATGAGTCAAAAGTTTCTTTTCCTGTGCAGCCATTTAACTGCATGAAAGTGGATTAAAAAGTGTTTTTCTGCCCTGCAGAGAAACCCTGCTCATGGCAAAGGATCAGAATTGGGTGGCCTTTAAGGTTCCTTCCACCCAACCACTCCATGATTCTGTGATGAAAATTAATCTCTGCTCTCAGTGACATTAACTCTCACTTCCCATCTTTCAGAAGAATGTTTACAAGAAGTAATGTTTTCCACTGTGTAAGAAATTTCTTTTCCTCTGGCTAAAGATGTTCCATCCCTTTTAAAGCCCAAAGATAAACTGAATATAATGTTTCAGTGAGGAAAAAGACAGGAATCCACTCCCTGTGTTTTAATAACACTAGCAGAGTTTTCCAAATCAGTTTTGTAGGACTAGCTTTGCTGAAACTGCAGGCTGGAAAATGAGGTGCCCAAATTACTGGTTGCTAAACTGTAAGTTCAAGATGAAAAGAATTAGAAAATACTGTAAAACAGATTGCTATAGAAAATCCTTTGTGAAGAAATGAACAGTACTATTGCAGAGCCAGGGAGTTACTTTGCCAATTTGTTATAAATTAAACATTTCTGTTAGTATTGCAAATATTCATCGTGTCAAATATTTTGACCATATTGGTTTGAAGAAATAATATATTGTGAACAAATAAGCTCCTTTACATTTTTCAGATCCTGTGTCAAAGGACTCTAGCATATACACATGCTAAATTTGCTCATTTTGAAAGTAGGTAGGGAATAGTCTTGATGAACAAGTTTTATAACAAAATGGAACAGGAGGTAAATAGCAAAGAAGAGAGTGAAGGTGCAAGAATGTTCACATCATTCCAGTTAGAAGAAAATAGAAGAAAATAAAATTTAGGCAGAGAATTTGGAAAAATAGTGATAGGTGGTACAATATTTTAGATAGAAGAAGTTTTGCTGATTGTAAGCACATAGAACTGATGGAGCACACAAAATAACCATGAGATGCCTGCACAAGCTGCTGAATGTCTGCCACAGATAGGACTGCACATTCATCCTAAGGAAGCTATGGGCATCCAGTATCAGATACCACAGAGGCAAACCTGGACATGCAGAAAAGTACATTTAAAAGTCATTAATGCTGGGGAATAAGTGAGCCCAGGACAGTTACAGAGACACCCAGGAGGTGTCTGGGAAGAGTGGAAAGGGAACGATGACAGAGACGTAAGAGATGCTAACAGAGACAGAGGGGAGATAAAGGATCTATCAGCAGTAACTCTCTAATGCTGTCAGCCACATGAAGAAACAATAAGTTGGTGTCACAGAAACCTAAGGGTGCGAGTTACTTATGGAGAAGTATGTGGCCTATAGAGTCAAAGGTAACACAGCTATCAAGGAGGAATGAGCACAGGGAGATGAACCTACAAGAAATAGGAGCTTAATGTGAAGGATGACAAGACAAATTAGATACTTGGCAGTACACCTAAAGTAACTCCTTCAGCTTCTGCGACCACCTACATTGGCAGAGTAATTAGAAGATCTTCCAAACACAGTGATAAATGGCATGATAGGGGCAAGGAGATCTATGCCTATTTATAAAGTGCCTGTGATCTCAGTATCTAGTATCTCAGTAGTCAGTTAAAGAGAGAAAGTCACTATCCAGTAGCAGAATATTTTCTTTAATTTTGGTTAGATGAGTTGGTATAAAAACATATTCCAAATCAGCAAAATTTTGTCAGGCATGACAAAAGCAGAGGAGGCCTCTCTACACTGAAGTGCAGTGTACTTCTTTAGGAATTGGAAGTACTTATGCTTTGAAGCTGAAATAAAAAAGCATATTTTATAAAATTATTTAATGGTTACTCTTTCTGAAGGAAAAAAACCCCTTCAACTAACCTATGCAAAAAATAAAAAAATAAAAAAATAAAAAAAAAGCTGGCATGCAATTTCACTAGCAGTGTTAGAAAATCGTGCTTAGGGCTTAAAAATAATGAGCTCCTAATGTGTTTTTCTAATCAAAGTATCAGCATGAAATTCACTGTATTTGGAGACCATCTTATTATTAAGGCAGCAGTGTATCAAAAGTTCACTGAAGATATTATTTTTGTCTCATCTTTGAATTAGATTTGCTTTCACCCCTCCCTTTTAATAGTTTTAAGTCAAAAGCAATAGAAACAAGACAAGAGCAGTGCTTATCACATCTGTTCCAGCTTCATTGGACTAACAGACATCATTCTAGTCTCAGTTATCTTTGCATGCAACACTGTTTTGAGAAGGTTTGTTATGCAAAAGCTTTTTTCTCCCCAAGATTTAGGCACTTCATAAATCAAATAGACAAGCCACAGGATGTTACTTCTTTCCCTATTTAGTCTATTGGATGCAGATAGGCATGTATTGTAGGCTCTTCAATAGCTTATTTTCTAACTTCTCAATGTTGTGGTTTTAACCCAGGCAGTGTTTTCCTATCACAAAATCAAAGCCATATTTCTACTATCAAAACCATGCAATTTTACCAGCTGTGAACCGAGTTTATTTCTAAAGATCATTTTATTTTGCCTTACAGCAGCAATGCCATCTATTCTTGAGAGATCGACTTTCTGTATTTCATTTTGTTTAAATATTATGCTTATGTAGAAAAAGTGACATGTATGTTTCTAGGAATATGAAAGAAAGAAAGAAACAGATTAGACTTGCTTTATTTTCTTTGTTAAAACAGTCGAAGGAATTCAGGTTCTCTTCCCTTAATTTTTGTCTGATTTCAATTATTGAAGTTATGTGAACATTGCAAATTTTCATGCGATTACTCACGATTCTTTTTTTCAAAGAAAATCTCCTAACAGCTGGCTAGGCAATTGGTATTCAACCTTTTTTGCAAGCCTTGTCTCATGGCCACTCATATTTACTTGAACAAACGATGGTGATTTCACTCTGACAGACAGCTGAACTCCACCGCGACCACTTTCTCACTCCCCTTCCTCAAAGTGAGGGGAGCAGATGATTCAGATGAAACTAAAGTGCTCAAGGGTTTAGACAAGGACAGGGAGATGTCTCACCAATTACTATCACATAGTCTGATATTAATGAAAGAACAAAGAGGTAAAGGGTGGCTGGAAGCTCTTTAAACCCTGCCTTCGTTATCTGCACCAAGACATGTGTAAGCATAGAGAAGAGAATTCAAGCAGTAACTTGGTTATATGATTTGCTTCATGGAATACATGCATTACCTAAACAGGCATTTCATAGTCAGGGGTTGAATAAAGGCTAAATCATGTCTACCACTTCTCTACTATGCTGCAGAGTGTAACTAGGAACTGGTGCGCAGCCTTGTTTCTAACATACATACGGTGCACTGCAGGCAGGATCACGTAAAAGCTGCTGTGTTGAGAGGAATTTGCAAAAGGTAGAATTATAAAAAAAAGACAAAAAACAAACAATTAAAAAAAAAAAAAGTGAAATTATTTTTTTACTCAACCTGAATTTCACAACATTAAAGCATCTCCCACAGTGGGCTCCCAAACCAATCCTTAAAAATCTTTGTAGATGGAAAGAGGTGTCTTGTATTCACTAGTTTGCATTAGAAGTAGAAGGATGCTCTATATACCGGTTTTGGTAGCTTCCCAAACCAATCCTTCCTTTTGTAAAGGAAAGGAGTGGAAGTTTGCTGCCCTAGTATAGTCCTTCAACCCACTATAAACTTGAGCATGTGTAAATGTAGGGACAGGGAGTTAAACAACCTCCATTAGTAAAACAATGTTATGTTCGGGTCTGCCAACCCTGCTTCCAAGCTCTCTTTATGAACAGCAGGAAAAGATTAATACTTTGGATTGCATTCACAAAAGGACAAGTTATTCATAGAAGAGACGCATCTGGGACATTGACTCATTTAAAAGTGGAGTTTAAAAACCTGGACCTATAGACACTCCACATTTGCAGTTGTGTTTTATTTTAGTTCCAGACATTTCTGTTGATATTGTCCAGCTTACCGTAGGTTTTCTGTGATCCTTCTGATTACTTTGAATGCGTGTGCCAATGAAAGAGTTGATTTGGACTATTCCACATCAACCCTGAAGACTCAAACATTCCTTGTACTCCTTATATGTCAGCAAAATATTATGCAAAAGACATAGAAACAAACTGACTAACAATAACAAGATCAGCTAAACAACAGAAATAGGAATATTTTCTGGTACCAATAACTGTTTCCTTCTCATGAAATTTTATATAATAAAGCAAGGACTAGCATTTGAAATTGGAAAGCAACCTACTGACCCAGTGATTTTGTATAGTAAATAAATTGAAACAGGAATATCTGATGTTGTAAACAGAGGAGATTACTTACAGAATTGACAACTGCAGTTTAAACTGCATGTTAGAGGGATGTTGCCAACCTGAAATTGAGACGGTCTTAAGCAATAACTTAGCTGCCACTTTCACAGCCTGTGAATTTTCTTGCTTGTTTTTGTCATTTTAGGGTCACAATCTTCTATTTTCAAATGCTCTTCTTTACCTTGTTGTGAAGGCTACAGTCATGCAAAGTGAAATGACTGCAAAAGAAAAAGCAATTACACAGAAAATGTTGACAAGTGAACAATGTAAGTTAACAAAAAGAAGGTGAAATATTGATGTTCTTTTTTTGCTCCTTTCTTTCAGCTACAAGCAAGGCTCAAGGTGAATCAGTATGTCATGATACTAGCTACCAGTGCCACTGGAGTTTATTTCTTCTTAAATGAGCACATCACCTCTTCATTATGGCTTGTTAGGCAATGCAGAAAATGTTGCTGTTCCATCCCTGAAAATTATATTAACTCTGTTTTAAATGTTTCATGAGTGTCCCCTTGCTTCAGCATACTCTCAGAGTAAGAGGTTCATTGCACCAGCTAAGCAGCTGTCTTCTTCTGGCAAGAGAGAAAAAAAAGTTTTTTAGTGTAAATGATTTACAACAGAAAAAATAATGTGAAAAAACTATAAATTCCTAGGGAAAAAAAAAAAAAAACAACCAACAAAAAACACATAGCTCTGATGCTTAGATTAAAAACAAGTTGTTTTACCCTTAAACACAATGCTTACAATCTGCAGCTGTTCACGAAAGACCAGAAGACTTAATGCATAAGCAAGTACAGTTGTTGGCTTTGTTCCCTCCTTTTCTTATAAAGGACACTTTACAGTGTTACATCAAGGTACTCTCCTTGAATCGACTTTATTTTTCTCCTTTTGGCATTTAGAAGGAAAAGGTAGTAATATTTTGTTTTTTCTTTCAGAAGAATCTTTCATGCTTCAACATTAAAGTATCTTTCTAAAACTTAGATTGCTAACTGTCTCACATTTTGCAGTTGAAGAAGGAGCTAGATGAAAAATAAGTGCTTTACTTTCAGATCTTACACTGATAGTTAATTGTACAATTGCTCCTTCTTTTCTTGTAGCTGGCCCGTGTTACCTCTATGCAGTTTGGAATCTCAGAATCCAGGAATGAAATGAGCTACAAGCTGCAATAATATTTCAATATTTGGCCAGCCTCTTGTCATAATATTAGCCTCTGACCGTTGATACAACTGATGGCAGAAATGATTTCACCACGTACAGATCGAGGTTTCTTCATAATAATTACTTCAAAGTGGTGCTAAGATCAAGATTAGACTCCAAAACTGTGTTTTCTTCATCTCATTGTAAAATTTGCTCTTTTTTCCCTTACTTTTCTTCTTTTCTTCTCCTTTTCTTACCCCCACACTTCCTAGCGCATCATTTCCAAGGAGACCTGCAGAGGGCTATGCAGTCCATGCTGGCAATGGCATTGCTGCTGCATAGTGGGGGCTGTGAGTGTGTGGTAAAAGCACGATCCCTGTTAATGTGGATATACCTGGTATCACTAATGTGTGGCTATATTGATCCCTTAAGGCCACCCTCATCCTGCACTTCAGAGAAACTCCAATAAATTATTCTCTGGGTATTTCAGCTTCAGCCAAAGAACCAGGTCATAAACTTGCAGCCAGCATCAGATTATCACTGTGGTTATTTACACACAAGTTTCTCTGAAATAAAGCTGTGGTAGGAGAGAATCCTAAGAAATATTCTTCTTTCAGGAATAGGACAGAAACATTTTAAATAAAAGTTATCTGTATCAGCGTTTAGTAGTAACTAATCATTACCTTATCGGTTTTGAGTATCCTACTTTCACTGCCTAAAGAGTGAAATTATAGTAAATGCCTATTTTCATATCCTTATTCAAAAGCAACCTGTTAGTAGTTTCATATCCAGAGCCTTAAATGTTTAAATTAGGGTCTCCCCATATGTGTGTTTTTCTATATGTGAGGGATGACATCACTAGTAGAAAGCATACTTCTGGTGGCAATTTAGTACCAGATGTGGTATTCCATTTTAAGGGAATATTTGCATTTCTGGCAGGTTAGAGCTTCAGCAACGACCTCTGTACATCATACACAAGTCCCTCAGGATGTGTATGTGTACTAAGTTGATGACACCTTACTGTACTCATTTACCTTCATTTCACCTCTCATCTAGTGATGACTTCCCTAAAAAATGCAATGTGATATATTTCCACTTCCCTGTTATTTAAAATCTACAAATTCATGTCAGATTTCCAAAAGCCCACAATGGTAATACAGCAAAAAAATTAGCCTTCAAGACTATAGAAGGAGCTAAGTATAATTTCATGTTTACATATAGGATAGTGCTATAATGTTACATCAAAGATAAATCAGAATTTATTTTGTGCAGATTTCATTGTGATCACAAAAGATTCCCAGCTTTACTTTTAAATCAAAGTCACCTTTAGACTGTGATAACCTTCTGCCAATAAACTGCACTTAAAGTCTTGCCATTGAGAGCAAAGATGGCATACTGCTACGTTAAACTGGATTTTATGATTTTGTGGAAAAAAAAGTGGTTAAACAGTTATACTGTTTTAAACTGCTTTTTAGCTGTTTGTTTTACTTTTTTATTATTTTTTATTTCACAGCAAACAATTTTCAAATATATTTGTATATTTGTTTATGTATTTGGTATTTTTATCTGTTCCTCAGGTTGTCTTGTCCAGGTTTATAACATATTGTCAGTTTGCTTTTCCCTCCTGTGTTTCACATAAGGCAGTTATATTCTTCTAATTAGGACAACTGGGCAGAATATCATCTATCCTATAAAGGATATTTGCATATTTTACAACAGGACAAATGGGCAATGCATTTTTCTATACAGAAATTAATATTCTTCATTGTAAACAATATAATCCATCATATTCAGTGTGCACGGTGAACTGAATATCCTGATAGTTAGCATGAAAGCTTACTGAAGTGACCATCTGCATCACTCTGTTGGGCTTTAAAGGCCAGTTCTCCCTTCTAAAGATTTATAATACAAAGGGCAATTCACTAATTAGTACTGTAAATTAGTGTTGCCATGAGGTTAAAAAAAAAAAACTAACAGTCCCTGCAGTATTTCAATTAATGTTATTTTTAATTGCTTGTATTAGCATTTGAGAACAAGATTGATTAGCTTTTGACTGTCAAAGAAACAGAACTTGAAGCTCTTAAATACTGAAATGGAAGTTGTTAATTATATTTAAAAATCCATAGATATTGTACATAGAAGTCTGGAAGGTCATCTGAGTATTAAAGAGGGTATGTTTCATTTCTGTTCTGTTTAAATAAAAATTTTAAATGTTTGCATAGAGCCACATGTATTCCTCATGCTCTCTACTAATTGATCACACAAATTAACATCTCCAAAATCACTTTAAAAACAAAACAGCTTTAACAGTGCATCTGTTTATAGAAAGTAATTTTAGAATTTGTTTGACTTTAAAGTGATTAGTTAATTCTCAATTTGTGATTAAAGCACCAAGAGCAGAAATTTTCTCCTAAAACTGTAATTGATGTTCCTCTCTAGACCACAATTCAAGAAATAGTGCCCATTTTCAAGGACTAGCTCTAAGACAGGGCTTTTGTTCCTTCATTCCTAAGTTCAAGACCATAACTGAAGCAGGTTTACAGAACACAAAAAAGGCCAGCAAGCATAGAGGAAATCTACCTGTAGGAAGCTGATAGGGATCCTAAGGCTAGCTATTCTGTATACGACCTCACACAGCTGCTTGAGTTAACAAGGTAGCCACAGGCTGATAAGCTTCCCAGAATACACCTGTAGTCTGCTTAGAAGAAACAAACACCCTCAGGACTTCCTCAGTTATTTAATTGGCCCATATTAGAGCAATAATCTGGGAGGCAGGACACTTGGATTTATGTTCTTCCTCAACTTGAACGAGCTTAAAAACACTACCTATTGCATAGAATTATATGTTTATATGCAGACTATTAAGGTTTTGAGGTTGGTTGTTTTGTTTTGTTTTCTTCCAACCAGTTTGCTGATGCTGCGCTGTTTTACAACAAAACGTGAGTGGTCTATTAAAACTAATTGTTTAGCCTTGTTTAGGTCAGTGCCTCCTGAATTTGGTCTGGAGTTGTGAAGAAAGAGTCTGCTCAGACAAGGTTAGTTTTGGTTGTAGTCTTTAAACTGAAGTCCCCTGAAATTAAGCTCAGCTGATGCACGATGTTAGGCCTCCATTTCCACTTGTTGAAGATAACTCTTGGATCCATACTTGAGTATTTCACTGAACTGAAGCCTTCATTTTAGACTTTGAATGGAATGGAAAACATTCTTGCACACGTGGATGATTTTGCTCCTATTACTACAGAATACTACCTTGGTTGCAAATATCACAGTATTTGCTAGCTGACAACATTGCCCTGGCTTCCATGTTTTCCTTTTTGTCATTTGTTTCAAGTCCTCTTATTAACCTCACTCTTTCTTGTATCCAAGAAAATTACTTAGATTATTATTAAAATTAGATTATAAGTAACTATAATTCATGATAATTTGAATTTGAGAGTTCTGTTGTCAGGTTTCTTACTAGCTTACATCTTTTAACTGGATAATAGTAAAAAGTGAAGGATGCAAAAGACAGGAATATTAAGTAGAAATGAAAAATGAGATAGAAATGAGATCACTACTTTCAGTTAGGAAAAGGAAAATCATATTTAAAGTGAAAAACAAAAAACATGAAAAATCAACCTTTCTCAGAAAATCTCATTTTGGAAAAGCTTTCTCAGATGAAAAAGCTTTCATACAAAAAATTCAGCTACGTGTGTCAAAACAATATATCAACTCATCAGAGGACCAGGATTTTTTTAGAGGCAATTAGAAGGTATATTTTAGAGCTAATTTGACTATCTAATGAGAATATCGCAAATGAAGTGATTCAAGATAGCTCAAGTACTAGTGATCAGCATTCGTCAAGGTCAAAAGTTTCAATTATTAATATTTATATATATAAATGGGCCAGTAGTTTATGCACAGTTAATACTTTTTAAAAAATAAAAATCTCCAATGTAGTGGCCAACAAGGAATTATCACAGCAATATCTCCTAACCTGCTGTCGAATCCCTAACTGCGGTACACATGTCAAATAAATGCCGTATTTAATTCCTGGAGAAACAGATTATAAATCACACTAAATAGAATTAATAGTACCTAATTACTAGTTATATATTTCACCTGGAGTACCATATTCAGTAGTGATCACCGTTCTTTAGGATATAATCATCCTCAGTGGTTTATAATACAGAGCCTGAAGTACAATAAACTTCAGAGAAAAACATTAAAAAGAGAGAGAATAAAAATAACACTTTAAACTTCAGGATTTTTGTTCAAATACAGAAAACAAAGAAATCATTGTACACGGCATTTTTAGTAGATCCTATAAGACAATGAATTTAATATCCGGTAAAAACACAACCTGCTGGTCCCTGAAGAGGGGATGTAGCCTTAAAATGTTTCGATTTCCTTTCCTCTATTGGGATGTGACTTTCTGTGAATGTGATACAAAATCTCCTGAAAAGTTGGTTGCTTGTTTTTCTTTGTTTTTTTAAATAATTAATGCCATGGTATTTTAACTTGACTTACTTGCACTATTGCAGTGTTATAATACCCTTTTTGGCCAAAAAGAAGGGGGAGTTGGGGAAGGCTTTCCTGTCATGTAATATTGCTTTAGGTGTACACAATTTGGTTTTTGACCCTGTCAAATAGTCAGATTAGTACAACTGAATGTTGATGAACTATACAGGTTTGTAAATAGACACTGTATATTGCTGGGTAATTGCATATGAAGTCTAAAAACAGAGTTGAAAACAGCAGACTCCCAAAGACTATACAAAATGTGTGTGTTACTTATGATATGTACTAGTTTCACTGTGCAGCTCTTCAGCTAAAAATTAAGAGCTATCCTAAAGGTTATCATTTGCTTATTACTCCCTCAAGTTCTAGAATAATGCGAACATGGAAACAAGAAAGTCTGTATTCTCCTCTATTAGTTGATCATAATACTCTGCCACTATTATTTAATTACAAAGCGTAGAAATTGAATTTGAGGTACAGTGGCATTTTGAATTGGAGTAATCATGGCAAAGTTTTAATATTTTTTCTTAGAGTGCTTGTTAAGAATTTGATAAATTATTTCTAATTCACTGTGTTTGTGAAGAGAGTTAGTTAAAATCTGTGTTTTATTTTCCCACTATACAGATAGATAAAATGTTTACCTATTTATAGGTGTAATCAAGACCCATCTCTGTTTCTTATCTCTGCATCTTCACCTAATGCAAAAGTACCAACTTTTTGTTTTTCAAGTGGATAAAATGGGAGAGAGGTGATAACTTATGATGCTGAACCTCTTTTTGCTTTTTCTTCTTTAAAAATAATGTCATAGAAATACTCCCCCATGTTAGGCTTACAGACTAATTTCTGAGGGGCTCTCAAGGAGCGCTGCAACATTAGGGAAAGATTGTGTGGCTGTGAAAGATGTGATTAGTTTCTGATCACTGACATTTTGATATGCACTCAGTTTTAATTTTTGCAGACATCTACTACTTCTGGGCCAGTATGTGGGAGTTCTCATTATTGTAGACTGTGCCACTGAAAACAATGATCACAAAATGGCTACGTGCTTTTTTTGGTTCTGAAAGTATGGCAGCCACTCAAAGTAGCTGGGTAGAGATTTACTCATCATCTGCAGAAGGAAGCTGATAGAGAAAGAGAGCATTCTTTTTTTTGCAAATGAAAGTCCAGCCTTTACAGTAGGAGAATTTTGCAGAAGCCTAGGATCTAGTATTAAATGAGAAGGTTGGTGGCCCTGCATGTGGTAGGGTGTTGGAGATTCATGGTCCTTGAAGGCTCTTCCAATCCTGGCCATTCTGTGATTAAGCTAGTGTCAAACATAACTGAAAACTTTTTTTTTTTTAACCTCACACCAGTAATAAATGGGTCTGTGGTGGGAACACTACATTATATTTTCAGTTTTCTTGTAGGTGTCTTATTACAACATATATTTCTTTTTACCTTAATGCACTGTGAATTGGTTTGCTTGCACTATACAGTGAGACTGAAGCTCTGAGAATGACATCTTTCTTGCAATTTTCTTTAAGTACAACAGGCTGCTGAAGCGCTCCCCAGTTGCATAAGTTTTGATACACCATTCTCCAATCATAATTCCCAGTGTTGACTTTACCTAAAAGTCCATAAATTTCATTTAACCCTGTTAGGACTGTCTTTCCTGAAAGACAGAGCCACTTACCTGAAGATTCTGAAAGCCTTCCTGCACAAAGTAGCTTATTCAACAAAATATGTATCCATTTAAAAAATTTTTCACACAAATCTGCTGTGTGTATGGGAACTGTACCATGCAGAATAGGTTTTTGTATGTCCAACAAGAACTAAACCATGAGCCATTCTTTCATGAACGATGTGAGTCTATCAAAAAGCTACTATCAGATGCTATGCACAAATTAAAAGGGAATAGCCACAAGAAAAGATATCTCTATAGAAAATCACATCAAGAATGCATGATAAAAGCCTTGTTTGGCAATTAAAAATACACTAGTCTTTTACTGAGTTATCTTTAGTGAATTTCAGCATTAGTAGTGAATTCTGTTTTGGATACTAATTTGATGCATTAGGAAACTATACCAAAGCTCACTTTGTTCTTGTCATGAAAATATGGAGAATGAGGTCTACATATTGATTCTATGGCAAGCTGACATCCAACAAATTTATGCTATTTGAAAGCCCTATTCTTGCTAAATGCATTGCATATGTAAGTTCAGTGTAATTTACTTGGAACTTTGCTGCTCCAAATAATGTTAATGTCTCTGTTTTAATATGACATGAAATTTATTTAATCTGATACCTCATTTTGAAATATATTCATTAAAAGTCTTGAGTAGAGGAAGAATCTGTCAGTGCAAATGGTGTTCATTTTCATTGTGACAGTATTCTCAAGTTCCAAGGAATAGAACAGTTGAATAGATAATGTCACATATCATAGTTTTATTCGGGTGGTGTGATCTTCTCCTTGATTGGATAGCAGTTGGAAATTTAAAGCTTATGCTACATTTCACTAATACCATGACAATGAGGAACATGAGCAATGGTCTGTCAAATGTGTGAAAATTGTGCCATGCAAGTAAATAAAGACACAGTTTATAATTCTCTGAAAGGCTGAGGATAACATTTGTTCTGGAATTAAGCAATAATGAAACAGAGACTCTGCTTTGTGCCTTAAACATAAAATGGGGTTATAATGGAAGAGCAATTCTTTCAGTACTGATATTAAGAAATTGTTAGCTTCTCCATAGTGTAAAAAGGCCACTTTGCAAGCAGGCAAACAGAGGCTACTCTATTGAAACTGTAGTTTGTAATCCCTGTAACGTTACCAGCCTTTAGAACAGCAGTCATTTTATCTTGTTTTTATTGTTGTAAATAATAGTGTAAGCTTTTTTAAATCAGAACTCTTTCACACGCAGACACACAAAAAAAATCAAATTGATTCATATGCAACTCTTATTGCACCTAGAATCCAAAAGCCACTTTTTCAACTGTCTTTCACCAGATTATCTGGGAAATCCCGAGAACTGAAACAAGTGAGTGAGTAATAATTTATACCATAGCAACATTTGGATATTGTTAACAGTGATTTGTCAAGCAACACGACCAGAATTTGTTGCATGTTGACTTACACTGTGCCCAATTTCACGTATATGAAAAACTGTATGTCCCAAGTGAGACAGGTCCTTGGACACTTGCATTCAGGGCTTACACAGTTCAGCAGAGTCGGTGCTTCAGCGGTGCATTACGTTTGAAAGGATAAATCTGGAATTGGAGACAGAGTTGAAGGTGTCTACATTGCTTGGGTTCCCAGAAGCACAGTGAGAGGTATGTACTTGCTCACATCAAGGCTGCGTTTTAAGAGCAATTTCGCAGCCTCTGTTTATCCTCTAGAGGGGGCATTCTGGAACAAAATGAGAGCAACCAACCAGTAAACCAGGGGATAGTTACCTTTTAAGTATGCCTTCAGTTTGGGTTGTGGAACCATAAGCTTCCTGCACACTGTGCCATAGTTGACTGTCTCCTTGTGTTTCTTTGTCTCTGCAGAGTTATCACCTGACCAGCATAGAGAAGAGCTAGTTGGAATGAAGAGTCTTAGAAGTGTTTCAATGTTGATTTTCACAAAAGGCAATATTTACAGCATGTAGGCTGGCTATGAAGATCATGTAAGTAGTGAAATCTCTGAAGGACCTGCAAGGTCAGGTACCGATAGGCTTAATTATTCTTCTAGTCTAATGTCCTAGCCATTATCCTGGATTTGCATTGTTTGGAAGGGAGATTTTTGTTTGTTTTCACTTGTTGAATTACTTGCTGAAATTAATTTTTGATGGCAAACAGATAGAAACATCCTTTTGCATCTCCTCCAAAAAGGACTGTGCCTGAGATGCTTGCTGTTTTGCCAAGTACTGCAAGTGTGACTGCCATCACTGACACAGCACCCTCATTGGATCTGACAGGGAAAAGGAAAAATTTCAGGAATGTTTATATTGGGATTTTTTTGTCCCACTTTCATTTGTCATTTGTGCTGAAAATTGCCACCAAGCAAAATCAGCCAGACTTAAAGTTCATTTTGGCATATTCCTAGTCTCTTGCCCATATTTTTCCTTATTGCTATGCAGTTTGGAGAGGTGGGAGGGAGTTGCCAAAATGAGCTGCTTTGTTTCAGAGGTCAGCTCAGGGATGAGATAGGCCTACAGCCCTGATCCCAGCCACTGAGAAGTGTTAGGTACAGCTCTGGACTTTTCAGCCTGGCAGGCTGTATAACCTTGCTTCAGCCCTAGGAGAAGCATGTCTTTGAACGGTCCCCATTGTTTACTGTTCCATTTGCAAAACAGTGTGTCCAATGAATGCTTTATCTGCATCAGAGTACTGTGCAAGTAAAGCCAGACACTCCTGGCCTTACTTGCAATGAATCTTTAGTTCATAGGAAGCATTGAATTCACATAAATGATGAATTTGCTGTCTGCGTATTCAGTGTGTGAAGAAATGCAAGAGACACGGAGTGAGATGCTCCTGAACAGACTGCTTCTAATGCCAGACAGTCTGTCCAACCACAACATACTTCTGAGTTACATGCAAAAGAGATGGCTAGTGGGGGTGACTTTGACCTAAGTTGCCTTGGGAGAACAAATGTTGTCTACAAACCCCACCTGCTATGATTAACGGTATGAAGTGAATGAATAGGCAGGATCAAGCATTATCAGAAACAGTCCTTTATCCTTCCTAAATCTTTAAAACTCTATCTCAGTCATTCCAGCAAGAGAAATAAGTCTGGAAAAAGTTTTGTATAAGTAATTTCAGGGACTGCACATCTTTCTATTATGACAAACTGCTGCATAAGGAAAGCAGATGAAATTATATGGCATAAATTTGTGGTTTACAGAAAAACAAAATAAGCAATTTGAGTCAATTAGGTATGTGCTACAAGTCATTCCACTGTGTGTTTTACAAGTGAAATTTTCACTGTCCTGACACAGTCTATATATTCTGCTACGACTGTTCAAATGGGTTATGGCTTCCTTTTCTAAATCTGTAAAATAAGCATCCCTCTACCCCTGGCAGCAGCAAATGAGGCCCAGTATTTCTGCTGCTGTTTATCACCCCACATGATCTATCCTTCATGCAAGCAGGGCACTGGTGATGCCGAGGAGTAGCTTCACAGGAAAAAGAAGACTCCTAACCTCAGCAAAACCATTCAGCTGAGTGTGCCTTGGAGTTACAGCTGCGGAACAAATCAGGAGAGTAGCAAAGCATTTCAGTTCCTCTATGGGATATCAAAGGATCCTTTATCTTGCTACAACCATTCACAGGCCCCTATCACTTTAAGATGATGGCAGAAAATCATTGGCTCTACTGTCTCTACTGTCCAGCAGTGACAAAGAAAATGTTGTTGTGTATCAATTGTCTTGTGGCAATTGTCACTGAGCACTGACAGCATGCAAAGTGCACTGCCATTCCAATTATTAAAAGGTCTTTTAGTCCAACCTGGTTTTCCCAAAGGTAACTGATATCAATTTATTTATCTAGTTTTTTGTAATTACAAGAAGAAAAAGAAATGGCTTAGTGAGGTACAGTGGCCTTTCATAGTGCTTTCGGGAGGAAAAATCCCCAGAAAATTAGACAAAATACATTTATTTAGGAGAATGTGATAAGTCATTCTCTATTGATTTAAAAACTTCACACAAGGAAAGTTTTGCACTGTTTAAAATGAGATTGAAAAGTGAAAGCAGTGGATTTTTTTATCTGTATTATCAAAGTATAGGATTGGTTTTGATTCAGTCTTTTTTTTTCCTGATGAAACGTTTCATGTTGTAATGTAATAGAATTAATAAGATCAGATACACTGACTTTTAATGAAATTTCATTTTTCAAAAATAGGCACATAAAAATGTCTCCATAATAAACTTAATTAGAGAAAATAGAAGATTGTATTATTTCATCATTAATACAAAGAGATGGATAATTAGGAGGATGCGATATGCATATTGAGTGAAACCAACCCTTCTGCAGGAGGCTGGAGTATACAGACCTTCTGTGGGACAATATTTAAGCCAATGGAGCCTTAGAAGTTTTGCCATGGATAAAGTACTCAACATTCTTCAAAAGTACTTTCAAACTCTCTGCTCTGCTCTCCCTTTGGAGAGAAACGCTGCTGGTGTGTACTCTGGCCTATCCAGAGGGAAAATCTTTTGCCTCATGGGGTCTCATGGACTTCTTGCAAAACAGATTGTCTCCCGTGGGGAGCAGTGTAAGCTAAGAGAGGACCCTGGCACCTCCCACGGCTGATCTTCACTGCTTATGGTTTTTCAACAGTGCCTATCTTTAGTCCTTGCTTGTGACAACTAGGCCATTAATTGTTACAACTCCATAACAAAAGACAAATAACAATTTACAGCAGATAAGGAGAGGAACAGGAACTTTTTTTTTAAATTATCTTGTATTAGCCATTTTGGTTCAGTTCCTACCCAAAAGAGCCCAGAACATGCTACATTTTCCATAATTCTTCAGTATCCTTTCCAGTTCCTTAGTCTTTTACTAAAGCTCTACTTTTTTGGTTTCAGTAATTTTCCCGACATTTTTCTTCATTTTCTTTTGTACTAGTATACGTTTATGTGCCTCAACAATGTTATTGTCAAGGTCTTATTTCATTATATAACTCTTACTTATATCAGCTGATACACTGCACATGTCAGTATTTTTATTAAACAGATTTTACTGTGGAATAGTAAAAAGTCTCTAGGTTAGCCTGATACCAGATTATTTGTAAATGTAGTATAAAGTATTATTCAAAATATTGTGTTGGTGACTGAACCAGTTGCTGTTTTGCTGGAGCATGGAACAAATTAATTTTCTGATGCAATCAGAATAAAAGGTAGTTTTTCAACTATTCAGGGTAGAATTCACTCCTGTTCACAGGGTCTGTACAAGGACCTCATTTAAGTTTAGCTAATGCGTGAGACCTTGTATGGGTACTCTGCACTGACAGAAAATGTATTGACCTGATTCATTCATTTTATTATATTTGTACTGTTCTGAATAGGCTAAATCTCTCATTGGTGGATTTTCTCTTGTAATCCCATTCTTTTTACCTTGTTACCAATTTTACGATTGGTATTCTTAGTCCTGTTAAGGGTGGTATTTTTTCCACCTGTTCTAAAATATCACTAACTTGTTTTAAAAAGTGCAGCCAGTGTATTTTAAAATAAATATTTTAAATGGTGCTCATATTGAAAATTAAGATTTTCAATGAATAATATTTATAAGAAACAATGTAATAATAAAGTAGTATAACAGGGTTTGGAGAAAAAGTTGCTAGGAAAGCATTTGCTTTTTCAGCCCACAGACAACGTTTTGAGAAGTACCACTCATTGTTCTTCCAAATCAAAGAGCCCAAGGTGACTTCTAAAATCACATGAAATAGTTTTTCTGATGAATGCCGCATGGTTCACAAAAAAGTCTGCTATGTAGAGTGTTTTTGTTTCTTTTTCTCAGGTGTTTTTTTGGGGGTGTTTGTTGGCTTTTTTGGTTTTAAACAGTAATTTTCATTTCTTGCAGTTGCAACAAGGCAACATGCTACATGCTATTTTCACAAGGCCTGAACTGAAAGCTTTTGTTCAGGGAAGAAGTAGGAACTGAAGCTAGCTTTAAATGTCAGTGAAGTATATTCCTGACTGTACATTCCCAGTGACAGGATTTTACAAATGAGCCTCTCTGTACCATCCTACCGCCCACGTTTTCAGCAGACGAGGCCATGTCCTTGTCCCCAAACTGCCCTTAACAATGCACCTCTGCCAGCTGTCATCTATAGGACACAGCCACTTTGCAGTGTCATAAGGCATATCATTTCTTTGAGGTCAGATTAGTATTTCTTCATTTAAAATTTTCACATTGTTAAAAGGGTACTTTTCCAACTGAAGATTGCTCCTGTGAATTGTTCCTAATCACTTCTAATAAATCAATATCTCCTCAGCAGGTACCTCATGACAGTGGGTCTAAAGTCATTCTGTTGAGTTCTTAACAGATTTTGAACTCCTGGGGAAAGACTAGGGAAATGGAGGCTACCAGTGCAGGCCAAGATGCCTGAGGTTTCCTTTGGCATTTAGAAACATTGGTCTATTCTCTCTGGCTACAATACATAATTCAATTAGTATTATCCCTTAAATGCCTGTCTGCTGAGTTATCCAAACTCATTCTCTGTTTACTCCTATGCTACCTCTATAGATGCATTTCCTATTGCCATCCATCTCTATCTTTTTATGTCATTTTACTTCTCTGCTAGTACCCATATAATTTTTATCAGCATCCGTAGTACATCATCCAATCCTCTTTTATATTGTATGGTGCTATCAGTATTCCATTCTTATATATTTTTAATCTCAGACAAGAATATTGTATCATCTTTGCTCTGATAAAAGAAATGTAATATTTTTGTATGAAAACTATTCTGTAATCCACATAAATATACAAGAGATTTGTTTTCTGTATTGAAAAGATGTCTTTTTTTTTTTTTTACAGTATCTTTAGATCAGAAAAGGCATTACATTTTTAACATATTTTTCTCCTTAAAGGATGAATTTAGTGCTCATGAAAGCTGCTACATTGACAGTTCTGAGAAAAGAAGCCTATTTAATTGGCCATGGAAAAGATAAGTAACAGCAGTGTAAGCTTCCTAGGCTGCTTATGCATTCACCTGGAAAAATCTGTGATCCTCCTCCCACTAAAGTCTGTGGTAAAATTCCCTCAAACCTGGTACTTCATTTGGCTTCTGAGTTTGCCCACAAAAATAATCCTTATGGCAATGGTAGATGTGATATGTTCTTAAAAATCTTCTTCAACTGGAGATACCACGAATTTGCTCTAAGAACTGAATGCCTTTAATATGTCCACATCTCTGGCAGCTATTTTTCTATACCAGATCTGATTCAGTGACATGGAGAAGAGAGGGGGTATAGCTCTTCACCACTTTTTCAAGCCCTCCTGATGATGTTACAACTTTGGTAGTATTAACTGTGCGTGATAAAATACAAATCTCATTTAAAGTCACTTTTTATCTCTAATATGAGCAAGGGATTTTATCAACAAATAGGTGATACTATGTCTACCACTGCGGTTTGTAAATGCTATGCCCAGAAGAAATCTTATTTTATAAACAGATGGATCCTTTTTACTTAATTCAGTAATGCTTTACAATTAACTAATTAACAGGTTTATTGCCAAAATTAGCAATAAAATGTGTTCAGGAATTTTGACCAAAGCAGTTTTGGCAATTACATAGATGCAAAACAATCTGCATGATAGTTTGAGGCTAAATGTTCTTCAGATCAGAATTTAACCTGCTGTTATCAAACAAAAGTTGACAAATAGGAAACCAAAGCCTGCAGATTTCCTTAACAGTTTTATATTTGAGTACCTCAGTCTTAATTAGTATTAATTACAGGTAATGCAACAACAGTGGGAAGAGCTGATTATGCTTTTTTTAGACAAACAAACCAGTTTAATATTCTTCACTTTGATGGACTAGCTTTTTCATTAGGCTTCTGTAATGAAAGAGTTCTGGGTGAAGAATCATTGTGCTTTTCATGCTATAAATAACATTTTGCTTTAAAGGGAACCATATCTTAGAGAACTGTATAGCACAAGAGACTTTTAAAATCTCATTATTTAATATTACTGCGAATAAGTAAAAGAAGGAGGAATTCTCATTAAAATAGACTTCTTGTTTTTGAGTAATTAACCACACAGTCTCCCCGTAAAAATCTTACCTTTTCAATCTTGCACACTCAAAATGAAAATGAGTAAAAAGCGTACAATCAGATTTTCAAAAAAGCTTTCTCATTTTGTAGATTTGTCTCCAGAACTCATTAATAAATGTGGACTAGTGATTAAGTCACTCCTAAGCATTTATTTCAAAATCAAGTGTGCACCAAATGACAAGATATATTCAAGGCAAGTCAAAGCCAAGTCAAGAAGTGAGTAGTTTGCAAGTCTTGGTATCAGTGACTGTGTTCATCCACAGATAGCAATTCATTAATTATTTATTATTTATATATATTTTTGTATTTAAAATCCAGTGTGACCCGTTATATCTTTCTGTTTGACGTTGCATCTTGTAAACTCTTATATCTTTATTTTTGAACAAGACCTTCTTATACAGTTTGAAGGTAACACTTAAACTGACATTGGGAGCACTCAATTCCTACTACAATGGGTGGAGAATTAAGTGCATAACTCTGTTACTACGAATGGAAGTTGTTGGATTCCATTTTCTAAAAACTAGAAAAGCCATGAAGTGTTACTTCCTTCCAGTTTCTAACCAAAATTTGCAGGACTATTTATATAACTGGTAAACAAAACCATCCTATAAGTAACCAAAAGAATGAAATGCAACTTTTTTTTTTTTAATTAGGAATTATTGTCTGCATAATGTGAATTTAATAAGACATGACTGGCTTGTTACTCAAGAAAGACATCAATAGGGCATTTTAATCATTTAACAACAACAAAAAAGTTGAAGTTATGTTTGGATTTGAAATATTGTTAAATTAAGTACTGTCTTACACGTGAAAGAAGGATGCTGCTTTTGATTTCACTGTTATTCTAACTTGTATTTCTTTCAAAAGGACTGTTTGGTTTTTGACTCTTATTTCTATGAATGGAGTGTAGGCATACATTCAGACTGGTTGTGAAAATAATCCTTGATTTTATATATAACAGTGTTATGCTGGGTTTCCTTAGTTTGGAGGAGACTGAGGGTGACCTCATTAATGTTTATAAATATGTAAAGGGTGTCATGAAGATGGAGCCAGGCTGTTCTCAGTAATATCCAGTGATAGGACAAGGGACAACATGTGTGAACTGGAACATGGGAGGTTCCTAATAAATATGAGAAAAAACATCTTTGTGGTGAGGGTGACAGAACGCTGAACAGGCTGCCCAGAGAGGATCTGGACTCTCCTTCTCTGGAGTCATTCAAAATCCACCTGGACACATTCCTGTGTGGTCTGATCTAGGTGATCCTGCTCCAGCAGGGGGATTGAACTAGATGATCTTTCAGGGTCCCTTCCAATCCCCAATATTCTGTGATCCTGTGATATTTGTTTATCTCACTGTGTATGATATATTGCGCCTTTGTAGAAGTACTTTGTATTGTAGTCTCATTTAATGAATTGAAGCATACATGCAGTAATATATTCACAGTGGGTCTCTTGTTTGTGTGTTTTAGATTCTGCATGAGGAGTTCATTGGGGAAGTTCAGAATGCGTGGATTGCTGGAAGTTTGCTTCTTTAACGTTCTTGGCTTGTACACCAACCAGAATATTTTGTGAGAAGTACACATACTTCTAGTATGTAAAATTTCAGTTTATATCAGTTTTCTTTAACTGGTGGATATGATCATTCTGTTAGAAAAGAGTGCTGCAATTACAGAAACACAGAAAGATTTGAACGTAGCAGAGCTACTGGACAGTGCTGTAATATACAATTTATCCTATTTGATACTTGTTAACAGGGGCAGTGATCCATGAAGAAGATTCTTCTTTGAGTTTTTGTGTCTAAGTTAGAATTAATAGTTTGGGAGTAGAGTCTATTACCGTGTGCTATATAGCTAGCAATCGTTTAAATTCAACACAAATTACACGTGGACTGGGGATCTCAAGGTGCCTAGCAATAGTTGTGATTGGCAACCAATCATTACTTTCTCATTTTCATTATAATATGTCATCAGAAACATACGTTTGTAAGATGCTTCTTCTGTTTACCGTATGTTTGATATTCATAAACCCAAGTGCAGCAAAAATAAAATTAGCTTAGCAATATTACTGTTTCCTACCCATCTGACTTTTAAGGATTAATAAAAGAGAAATAGACATCAACAAGCAGCATTTGAACCTTTGGGGACTGTTGATGTAATCCCATGCCAGTGTAGCTCCACAGTAGTATAGTGATTCCCAAGAATAATAGAGATATTATGTCAGAGAAACAGAAATCATAGAATGATGATCTGAGGATCAGCAAGAAGTAAGGTTTTGACCTTGAAGAGATTTAAGAATGCCTTCTGAACAGCTATCTGGGACATAATTAAAGGCATTTTAACATGATAAGCCCTGAAGAACGCAAACCATCATCTGTGCACATTGAAGAAATAAAAGATACTGCTTTTATAGCTGCAGAGCTTATGGTCAGAAGTGATATGAAATATTGGAAATGTGACAGTTTTATAATAATTTTATACTCATTGTAATAATTTTCATTTGCAGTTTTTTGCTGGAGAATCTCTGCTCTGGACTGGCTTTAAATGTTTCTCAATCCAACTCACCCTGTAATATTAGAGTGTCTCTTTGGTCCTTTTTTTTCACATAACTCTGTCTGTAGAAGTTGCAAGCAAACAGGCATTCAGCTATTGTCTGTTATTTAAGCTAACAAAAGAATAAGGGGTGAGAATTCCCAAACACTTTCTTAAGTTTCTACATGAAGAATACACTGCCTGATCTCCTGAGGTCTATTTTAAAAATGCAACTGTGGTATTTCAAGCGAGAAAATAAATAAGCCCTGCTGACTTCTGCAAGCTAATTATTGCCAGAAAATGGGAAGATGAAAAGAAAATATGTAGATGAGGAAATTCATAGTACATTTTCTTTTTTTCTTCTTCAAACTCTGAAGCAGTCTAATCAATATCTCCTGGAACACATGGAGGGCATAATGTAATTTAGCTCTTCTGTAAAACACAGGATGGACTATGTTATCCACCTGGTGGGCTCATCACAATGAAATTGAAAACCAGTGATACATTACATATGAATTTATCTTCTCCTGAGAAGTATGCATCGGTCCAGGGCAAAGAGAAGTCCAAGTAGTTGAAATAGAGGTAAGTGCTTTTATTATTACCATGGAAGTACCATAGTTTGCCTGCCTGTTCATGACTGATAGCTTTGGATCTTAAAGTGACTCCCTCTGTGCCTTTATTCCTTTAGTTGTGGAATTATTTCTCACAAGCCATAGCAGTATATATTTTCTGTATTAAAATTTCTGTAATTGTTCTTATATTTGTCTGTAGGGCTAAACCTTAGGCAAAACACTTTGCAACTCAACCGTTTCTGTTGTCTGTTTAGTTAGTTGCTTCTTTCTCTAAATACCTTGACAGAAAATTCAGTCTCTACGTGCTCAAACTAACTCTCAAACTCATAATTATTCTGATTATCTACCTTAATAATCATTACAACACACTTGGACTACATCTCTAATTCATTTAGGTTTGTCTGCTGGGAGAGATTACATTTATAAATGTTGCATATCTTTCATGTTGGAGGATATATGGCAAAGATGTCCTAATGTCTTACTACAGCACAATAAATCACCATCACTGATCTCACACCTGATTAATGGATTTTATTTAAATTTTAGGAAAGACAAATTTTGAGTGAAGACAAATATTTCTAAGTTAATTTCAGAAAATCTTAGAGAGGTGTAAGCATTTACATGTTTCAGCCAAACTGTAGCATTTGATACTGAACCCAGAACAGTAAATGATGTATGAAGAGGACTTAATTTGGATCACAGGTGTGTGCCACCTGCAAGACGAAATCAGTTGTGTTCAGAAGTTTGATGCAAAGGAGCCTAATTCTGCAGTGAGCAGGAAAGCCTTGTACTTGTGGGTGAAGCCTCTTAGGAACTGCTGCTTTGCCCTTAGCTGATACAACCAGAGCAATGTGAAGTGATGAGACTGAAACCATCTCTGAGGAGAGAAGTAGGCTCCATGAGCCTTAGTCAGTGGTGAAACAGACAAATGGTTGTGGCAGGTTGATGGCTGGACTAGATAATCTTAGTGGCCTCTTTCAATCCTTATGGTTCTGTGATTCTATAAATGTTCTCAATCCTTCACTTTCCCAAACATGAAATTCAAGTTTTTAATTTTTTTTGTCGCTTTGATGATTTATATAACTGCTGTCATCAGATATTTGCAAAAGCCTCGCAACTGCATCAAATCATTCCAACTTGTACTGCAACTGCTTCTGAAATGAATGCTGCTGCCTTCGTTCACATCCACTAGGAATCTCCAAATTGAGTCACTTCCCCCAAAGGTATGACAGATTCCTAAGATACTAAATTAATCTGAAAGATACTGTAGAGTCTTGCATATAGATAAACGGCAACAAGTGTAATGTAACAACTATAGTCACCCCTCTGAGATGAGAGAGATTATTTCCCTCCATCAGTTTTCTATTATTCTCTGCTGATAAGGCCCTTTAGTACCCTGAGGGTACTTCTCTTCTGTCTAACCAAGAATGAGGAAAGCTATTTTTATCACTGAACAATGTTTAGTTCTGTATAAAAATCTTTCATTTTTTGACACATTTCTAATGCTTTGAGCTTAATGCCTCAGAGAAAGACTTGATGTTCTCAGTGTATCTGTTTGTGGCACTCAACAGAAACTTTTTTGATTTCCTTTGTTTATTAATCTTTATGCTCTGTTTTATACTAAGTGCACAGCAGCATTCATAGCTTTTATTTATGTCTGCATTGGCCTCAGCATTGATACAGATTGCTAATTAAAGATGTAGAGCATTTATTTGATGCCATGAAAAATGCTGTGGCAGTTTTCTGCCTTGTAAAACTGGAAAGCTAGGAAATGTTTAATCACATTAAGGGTACAGTAAGAGTTACCTTTCTGCACACACATTTCCAATAGCCATAAGGATAGAAGGGAAAAGTGCATGAATGTTTTTTCAGAATTTAAACTCTGTTCTAAGTGAGAAATTTACGGAGAAAAAGGGTCTGCGATAGTGCTTTATTTTTTTTTTTGTGGGTGCGTTCAGTCACCTCCTTCAGAAAAAAAGCTAACAGTTTCATGCTGCCTACTGACATTATTAAACGAAATTAAATAAATATTGGTTCAAACATTGTACAATTAAAGAACAGTAGATTTTGTGCCTGTGTAGTGCTGCTTACATAAGCACAATGCTAACTACCTCACAGGCATTGATTTGCATGGTATCTGTAAAACGCTCCAGACACAGACAGATTAATGAGCTCCTCTGCATTTAACCACCTTCGCCATTAATTCTGAGACTCAGAGGAAAGGAGAGAAAAGGTATCCCCTGACAAAAATCTACATATTCTCTCAACTCAAAGCTGTTCTGTCTTTTATATTCAGTTCATTATGTATCAGTGGCAAGCAAACAACGACTACCTCATCTTACTGAATTTCATTCTGCATTCCATTTATTTCTACTCTACTACATTTCTATTAAGGCTTATAGTAAAATGGAGTATGAAGCTTGTTAGATCCTGGCTACATCAGTAAAAAGATGGCAGACAGTATTATAGGCTACAAAAAAAATAATGTTTGTAATATTTTTCCTCCCTTCTACCAATCTTCAGTCTTGTGGATTTGTGGTTTTGTTTTATTCTTGCTCTGGTAAGAAATCAGTGCTAAAGCTCAAAAATATTCTTTTATAATTTACTTTTCTTAACTCCCCTAGGTCTCAAAAAAAAAAAAAAAAAAAAAAAAGCATATTCCATCTGTTTTCCTAGAAAAAAATGAAGAGAAATTGCTAAGAGTTTCCTTGGTCAGAAGCATGTGGCTTCACAGCACTTTGTACTCAACAAGCTGCAAATCTTTTCTTCCATCTCACAACTTCTTTTTTTTTTTTTTTCCCCCTAACTTGCAATAGGACCAATATTCCTGGTCTCATCCTTTGCTTCTAGGATAGAACTTTGTAGCTTTGCTTTGAGCTACTTAGTCCAACAACTGGAGCAAACTACGCATTTGTAGAGCAGATTGATTGCTCCCTCGCTGGGGAGGAAGGCAAACATTGCTGAAATCACGATTAAAAATAGTGAAGATAAACAATGTGGAGAAAAAGTGTTTTGACTTATTGTGGCTTTAGTGTTAAAGTAGTACTCTTTTCAGTTCCCTTTGTAGGTGAAAATTCACCAAAAATGAATTAAGAATTCCAGATAACTTCTCTCCAGGAAAAGATTGTAAGCTTAGCAGGGCAAAGAGAAATCTTGTGTAACCCATCAGTGGTGTTCAGTAGATAATTTCGTCTGATCTGGCATCTCCATGTCCTTCACATGGGAAGAATATTGCAGTAGATCTGAATATTTGGAACAGCACAGCTCTTATGCTCCCTGTAACACTTTATATAAAGCTAGACACTTGACAGAACACAGTGTCTAAGAAGACTATGCAATCTGATGGAAGGCAATTGACTTTCCCTTTGTTAACTAAGACTGTTCAATGTTATATGTGATGAGTAGCTTCTTCATCATTTAATTATTTGCAAATTTTTAAAAACATAGGCAATTCAAAACTGAAGAAAGCAGTATATCATCTTCTTGATAATGAATTTAAAATATTGAGAGGTTATTTATATTTTTAAAAATCTTTATTTGCAACCATTTTCAGTAGTATTAGCACCACACCACAAATCTTCCAAGACCAGAATCCATGAAAGGATTCGGTACAAACAGAAAGATAATAATATAAAACTAGCTTGAAAACATCATTGCTCAAACTCGCAATCAAGAATTTAAGAAGAATCTTAAAGTAAGAGGGGAAGAACTTCCTTCTTCTGAAAAGAAATGGTTAATGAATTGGTGTGCTATTCTACAAAAAATATGGAAGGTAAAATAAGATATTCTTCATTCTTGGAATGTGGTACAAGGCTGAGATA
Organism: Chrysolophus pictus; assembly: GCA_037305975.1. Lineage (NCBI taxonomy): Eukaryota > Metazoa > Chordata > Aves > Galliformes > Phasianidae > Chrysolophus > Chrysolophus pictus. The sequence continues at coordinate 16,943,080 of CM074579.1, forward strand.
CTGCTAACTTGATTTTAATAAATGCTCAGCTCTTCTCTATGAACCTTCTGGGCAACATTTGTTATGCTTAATAATGTCAAGGAACAAGGTAATTCTAGCTGTAGTAACCATAATAATGTCTATGTTCCTTCAAGAATAGTCTTTTTGACTTGAGGCTTGTAGTCCTCCTGCTGTCTGTACCTGTCTGATCTGAACTTTTTGAGGCAAATTATCCAAAACGTGGCTTGTTGTAAGTGGAATGAACCTGATACTTCCGCTCTCCCACATAAATGAGGAAAGTGGTAAGGTTGCACAGCTGCAGCCATCACACTGTGTCTCAAAGGAAAAAAAACAACAGGGACTGAGGCAAACAAATGCATTTGGATGTGAGTAAATTACCCAAAATACAGATCAGTGCAGAAATGATCTGGCATTATTCAATTGTCTTTTAACTTCTCCATTTGATTATTTGCTTCTAAACCATCTGGTGGCCTGGAAGGTGTGGAAGTCTCTAAACACTTCAAATATTCTAAATGTGTAACTGCATAATACTGATGGCAGCTACTTAGTTCAAGTGCAACAAATTTAGTCGTAAGGTTCAGTAGCAGAGAGCAACCCCTTCTCTTCCCCCTTATACATCGTGCTTTTATTTGAGATCTGACAAAATAAAATAACTGCACCAGTCCTACCCAAAACAGCTCTTAAGTCTGTTTTAAGAGCAAACAGAAGATTTATTTATTTATTTATTTATTTATTTTTATTAAGGGGAGTGTGAGGGGCAAAGGAGGAAGAGAGTTATAACAGCTATTTGGGGACAGATCAGAGACACTATAACTGCAACCCTGCCAAATTTATAGAAAAGGGAGAGGTTTCCTCCCTCCTCTCCACTAGAAGTTGCAACAAGTAAATTTGCACCTTCTGTGTGACTGAGCCTGAGCTTTGGCCCTGTGAGCCTCCTGCTGTATTCAAATTAGGACAAAGGCATTCACACAACACAGCTTGGTGGGACACTGGTGCTCCCTGATCAAGGGCTGTGCAGGCTATGTGAGTCTTCTGGTTTTTCCAACACACAGGCAGATGGGACAACTCACGCCATGGACAGCTTTATCCTTATTTGCTGCCTCTGCACAAGCAGTGCGGAGAAGAATCACCATTTTGTAGTTGAAATTGGCTTGAGATACGGGGTAGTCTCCCTGGCTCCTTCCCAGTGGAGAGGCCAGCAGTCATGCCAACAGTGAGTGTTTCAGTGGGATGCACTCTGCTCACGTACAAAGTCCTGCAAGTTGGCTAAAGGATCGAAGTGTTGGATGCTCATGTGCTTTATTTCTCAGTAAAGCACTGAGAAATACTTATCCATCCAACACTATCTCAGCTGGGATGTGGTGACTTGTAGCACTGTATTCCAGTGCAAAGGTGCTCACCAAGTCCTGATCTTTACTTTCTCTAAAAATCTGCAGTTCCTTTGAAGCTTTGGAAGCCTAGGCAGTACTGTGATGAGACAGAACTTCAACTTGTGACTTGTGAAGATGTGATAAATTTAAGTCACATTTCCTCTCAGCCAGGTCACCTACTTTTGTTGTCCAAAGCTGATCAGGTAGGAATACAAAAACAAACTTGTACTCTCCTTACTCCAGAGGAGGTCATTCCAGTATTAAGGTATCCTCATGTTGTACTGATCAAATTTCCACCTTCTGTTGCCACTGCCAGCTTGGATGCAACCCATCTGCTAGTATTCCTTGCAGGAGCTGCTTGCTGCGATGGATGCAGTCCTCAAGACTCCATTTCAGGCACTTCTCAGATTCCTACTTCTCTTCCAGGATAAAAATACTTCCCTTGTTACTCTTGCTGTGCCCAAGCTCCACTGCCATAATACTCCAGTGCCACAACACTCACCTTCCTTCAGAGGTCCCTTCACCTGCAATAAAAGCAGTGCTTGTGTAATGCCTATTTTCCAATAAAGGCACAATATTTTTTTATTACCACACTGCACTGAAAATGTGAATAAATAAAGAAAAAAACAAACAAGTAAGTATAATTGGTACTGACTGAGCTGGTTTTGTCCCAGAACTCTGGACCTAACTCTCAATAAGAAAGTGAGCAATAGAATCAGCCCTTGCGAGTCCTCTGATCCTCTGGCAATGGGAAAACTAATGCAGTAATGTGGAGACATCAAAATGCAGAGATCTAGAATGCTACAGGAAAGAGAGTACGAAAACAGTGGGAACTAAATGAAAGCTGACAAATTAGATTGTGAGGCCTCTTGGGCTTGCTATGTGCCGGGCACTCAGGATATGAACGATAATAATGAGAGATTAGTTGATGAGTTGCACAATGGTTAGCTGAAGTAGTACGTTTATTGATTCTTTAAACTATTTAATTCTTTCTTTCTAGCTTACTCAGATATCTATTTAGTTGGCATCTGTCTTAACTTCATATATCATTGTAACTGTTTTCTTCCCAGACTGACTGCTACTTAAGGGATAATAGGAGGGATGCTCTGTTTTACTAGACAATAATATGGTTCCTGCTTGAATCAATTACAAGGCTGAAGGGAACCTGATTATTGCCAGAGAAAATGGGGCATCCCTCCTATTGAGCTTAATATACTAGAAGCGAACCAATAAAGTTGATTTTTGGATACAAAGTTAATTACACTGAAAAATCAGCTGTAATCCAGCTGATGAATACTGCTTTTAAACACCCAGAAGTATACTCATTTAGACCTATTATTTCCTACTTGTAGGAATTAGGGTCTCTATAAAGTTAGCTGATCGATTTCATTTTAATTGTTCCCTTATTATGAAAGAAGTATGGAATGAAGGTAATACTCATACACCCACTTCCCAAGAGTGTCCTGAGAATTAACCAGTTAATGCTTTTACAGCACTTTTAACATGTACAAGGAAATACAAATGCTATGCATTATTAAGTAATAATTAGTATTAAGCAGTAATACCTAGAGTATCCAGATTGCTTTCTCGTGCCTTCCCCATCCCTTATTAGGAGGAATCCCACCTAGGGTGCAGAGAATGTACTGCCTTAGGACTGCAATTTACATCTGCCTCCATTTGTTTCGGTAAATCAAGCCTTCTGGTTCTCCCTTTTTCCACTCATAATTGAGTAGGACATGTTTACAGGCAATGTAAAATCGCACCTTTAAGCAAGGCACTGTGTAGGCAAAACATATGCCTATAAGCCACCAGAGAAGACAGAATATGTTGGAAAATAAACCAGATGGCTATTCATTTTATTTTTATGGACTCTCTGTCTTGTGAAACTGGGTCTTCTATAACGCTAAGGGTTTTTTGATACCCCAGATCAAGAATAGAAGAAAGAATGATGTTTGTGATGAAAGTCTACCTAGATGAGATGAGAAGGACACACTGCAATACCTGACTTATTCTGCTTTCAGGTCCATTGTGTTAAGTGGAAGAAAAATATGAAAAAAAGAAGGGACTAACACCTTCATAAGCTTGCACCTCCAAAATATGGTGAATTTCCTGAACGCTACTCATGGAACAACTGGTATCAGTTGCAGATGGAGATGTGTGTCAGTTCTACTTAATAAACACACATGGAGGTTTGTCTGTAAGGATAGATTTGAATTTCATTGTTAACACTCAGATTTCTGAATGGTGCATGTGTAAAATAGAAAGGTTATGGGGGTAGGGATTAACAGTAATGATGATGCTGTCATATCTTTCTACTTACAGAAGACATGACTTTGAGAGAATAATATGGTCATAGAATCATTAAGGTTGGAAAAGACCACAAAGGTCATCTGGTTCTACTGTCAATGCATCACAACCACATCCACTAAAACCATATCCATCAGGGAGAACTGGAACGACTCTGTTGTTTTCTCTGGTTGAAAGTCTGCATTTTTTCTCATAACTTTATTTAATCTCCCCAGAAAATCAAAGAAAAATACTGTAGATTCTTATGTACTCCTGACATTTATTTATACCACAGGAACCAGTCACCTAAGCTTTCAATCTGAAGTTAAATTCAACACAACACTAGAATTGGCAGATAAAGTCATCCAGCCCACAGAAGGTACTCACTGTCCCCTTCCAGGGAAGAGTGGTCCTGTTTCAAGACCTTGTGCAAGCTAACATTAGCCTTATACTACTCAATATGATAAAGGCCAAATTCTGTTGCTGATGAACAGAGTGCAGAGCCCCTGCTGCAGCTGGGCAGGAAGGATGGTCCTTTCCAGGCTCGAAGGACCCATGATTTGCTCATTGGTGAGACCTTCCTGTCAACAGGACAGAGCTTATCAGACTTCTATGCAGAGGTGAAAAGGTTCAGCTTATCATGCTGAATAGCCAAAACCTATCTGGTTGTTAGACTGGAAGAGGAGTGAGAGGATACTCATATGCAGGTTGTTTTAGTGTCATCTGTTTTCCTCCAAAAAATGGAAATACTCTTTTCTAGCTATGAGTTAATTATATCTTCATTTTTAACCAGCATTTATTCTATCTGCATTATATTTCTGTAACATATTTTATACGAGTTTTCAATCCTGCCACATCAAATGCTTCTTTAATGCAATTTTTCTGCTAGTCGGAAATATTAGTAATTAAATTCTCTGAAATACGCCAGTGTAAAGCAGAGGGAGAACATCCCAATTCTATCAGCACTGGTGTTAATTATTTTAGGCAAGCTGTCATTTATGTTTTCTAAAGTGGATTTTGTTCTTGCAGTCAAGAACATTGCTTAGTGCAGAATTAATTAATCATTATAAATATAAAACCTGCAGTATCAGCTTCTGCGTTCAGTAAGGTTTCAAGAGGCAAGGTTGAAGGAGTCAATAGGCTGCTGTGGGGAATCGTGGTTTTTGCATCTGATACAAGGACAATTAAATAATATACTTAATCTTTACAGGGCTATGTGTTTAAGTATTTTTGCAAAATAATAATAATAAAAAAGAATATTTGATAATTTATCATAACTGGCAGCTTTTACTAACGCAGTGTTGTTTCAAAAATGCTGTATAAGATAAAAAAAACTGAGGAGGAAACTGAAAAGCTGAGTATACTATAAATCTGAAAACTTGATTTTAAAGGTGTCTTTCTCATTTTACCTCCTTGGAAAATGGATGGGTCATTAATTTACTCATCGTAGTACAAACATTGTCATAAAGCACCACAAGCCCACGAGAATAAACACATAATAATCCAACCTTGCCTAGAGCATGGTGTGTAAGAACTGAGTGCCAGCACTTGGAACCATGGAGGTGGCTTTACTAGAAAAGGCCAAGCAAGACTGACAGCTTAGGAAAATGGGAATTAATGATGAAATAAACTCAAAATTTAATCTTGCTATTTGGTATAAATGGTATTGGCATTTTCTTACCTGTACCCTCATTTCCCCATCAAAAAGCAATTAAATCACATTCATTGTCAGGATAAAGGGAGAAAATTTCATAGCTTAAGACCTGCGCTGACTTTACACAGTGGAAAAATTTTACACTTCACACAGCAGAAAATTGACCGATTATTTTCTCATGCAAGGATCAAAAAATGTGATGGATGGCCACAAGCTGCTTTACTGAATTGACTGCCACCATCGTGTGGCACGTGTCATTGTTTTACAATCTAGATTGGCTGGTGTTTAATTTCCAAAAGCAACATATGATCTGGCGCTTTGAAGAGGGGAGGGAAATCAAAGTTATTTGATGTAACACTCTGAATCCTACGCCATGCATGTTGACCTCCTATTGAAATTATGCTCTGTATTTCAAAGACATCCCATTGACATGTTGGTTGTACGTGATTGAAAGGTATGGGTCTGTGCAATACATAGTAGTATTAATTATGTAAGCTTCCTCAGTTTTATAGTTTATTGTAAAAGATATTATTTTATGATTTGTATCTACAATTTGTAACTACAATTATGTTTCTAATGGGATTTTAATTGATTTTGAATCCAATTTAAAAAAATCCCTACTTTTAAAGCACACCTCAGCTGCTGCCACTTTGAATCTGTGCCAAGCTGGCAGACTGTAACTCATTGTGTCATCGTTTAAATGTCTTGCTGCAGTGCTGGCTTTAGGGATTCAGAAGTGAACTGCATTTAATATAGTCTCTTAACTGGCACCAGTTTCAGAACCAGGGATGCAGAAATCTTGAGTAAGTATGCTACTGGCAGTTAATAGGCATCTAGTAGGCTTATGTTGTTTAGTTATTCTTGACTTGAGATGACAATTTCTGAAAGATGTTTTTCCTGAGTGGGGTGGAAGTACTTTCCCAGAACATACTTGGAGATTGATCCTACCCCAAGCTCCTGTTTACCTGGACATACCTAGGATGTAGTAGGGATATAATTAATTGGATGCAATTCACAAGCATCTTTTTTTTTATGAACTGTAATTTCTCCATTTGGACTCCTTGTTGTTACTCTGTCTCTCCCATATGGCAATTCCCCAGTCCTTGTATATCCATATAATTTCAAAGCACATAGAATTGAACTAAGTTAGATAAACAATTTAGATAATTTTCAGTCATGAGATAAACAGTAGTTATTTTATACATACAGAAACTTTTCTTGGTAGTTGAGATAACTTCACATAAACTCATTTGGCTCCAAACAGCATATTGCTGGCCTCAGGCTGAAGCAACTGCCTAACAACCGTTGAAAACAGTGTTCCATCTACCAGAATCATGTATATTCTGCTACTGCTGCTGATGGTCTCAGTTCATGTCTCAGTCTTCGGAGCTTTCCAGGGCAAACTTTCCATTAACCCAGAAGATTCTAAACAGTTAATTAATCTCTGACTGGGTCTGAGAAAAACTGCAGAAAGCTATTGCCCAGAGGTATTAAAGCGCTGCTTGCAATTGGCTTCAGGCAGTATTACCTAATCCAAGGAATGGCTTTAACCTGCAGGCAGCAGTTCATTGTGGTTGGCCTCAAGTTCAGTCAATAATATGTATTTGCTATTAGAGGTCTGCTGGTAATTGAATTTGGGGTTGGTGGAAGAATCAAGAATTTTAAAGAAAATAAAACATAGTGAAGAATATGGTGGAGTTTGTTTGTTTGTTTGTTTGTTTAGGTTCTATAAGACATATATTTTGAGAGTGTTCTTGAGAAGTGTGAAAAATGAACTTAGAAAGGAATGTTACCTACGTCTGTTTCTGAAAATAAGAGCTTGACCTCTTTCTAGACAATGGCTCTAACCACTGAGATCTGGGAAACTGATCTTTTTCCTGTTGAAATTCTTCCACATTTTATAAAATGTTCAGATACTAATTAGTGCAGGAGCTAGTACCTAACTACTAGGACATACTTTTCTTCTGAGCTCTGCAAGTATCCACATTAGTGAATGAAGAGAATATCAAGCCAGCTAATGAGTCAACTCCAGGACCAGTATGGCTGTGTCAGTGCAGGGCTGTGCTCAGGCTAATTAGCTCATTTGAAGAAAAGGGCTAATTAACTCTGGAAGAGCACTGAGTGGATGCTTCTCATATGTAGCCACCATTCCTGCTGTACAGCTCTGCGGCTTCTGTCTGACTCAGGCTCAGCTGTGTGGACCTCTGGATACAACATTCCTCAGTGCAGACTTTCACTACACTCTGAAAACAAAATATGTGGATGTGCTTAACTCAAGTAATCTTGTGGTTAATCTTTATTGGTTCATCCCCTTCATCTTTGTTTTATCTCTGCCTTTATCCATCATTCATAGTAGACTACTGTTTAGCAGCACAGTTTCTTCCCATAATAGAAATAACAAAAAATATTTGAGGTGTCAAAAAGAAGTTATAAAAGCTGTGTAACTGCACAGACAAGCAAAATTTCCAGTGGCCCTTCTGGCTTAAATCTACTATGCAAGGAAAAGCCTAGCTAACACACCCCTCCTGTGTGGGTAGGCAGATAGCCATGTGGACCAGTGTAGATGTGATTTTCTCCCAGATACTGCTTCAAATTTTCCATTCAAAACTTGTCATTACATTTTCAAATAGCAATACTGGTATAAAAGATGCAATTCTATTACCCTACAGTTTCATTTTCTATACGAACTCTGAATACAGCCTAATACATCTCCTCTCCCCATGATATACCAGAGTGTAACCCACTGAATAAAGAATAGCTCCCTATGCAGCAGAGCACTCTATTATAATGAAGAGATTCAGTTATCAGTTTATTAATATTTTTAAATGAAATAATTGTTCTGAAACAGGAAAATAAATAATTTTTTCTTTCTATTGTGTATTTGAATTAGGGTGTTTTCAGTACCATTATTGTAAATTAGTTCAATAGAACTGCCACAAAGTAGTTCTGGACAATAAAAAACAATGTTGAATTATTACGTATGTTAACTTCCTGAGTACAACTGTTTGCCACAATTCAACTAAACAGGCAAGTGAGACATTTAGACACCTGATGGCAATCTTTCATTAAATTTGATTTCATTAAATATGATTTGTGCTTCTTTCTGTATGGATAGGATAATGGCTTAGGCGTAATAATACAATTTAGTTTTGTATAGTGTTTTTTTTTAAAAAAAAATCTAGAAATTGTCTTAGGATGAGAAGCAGAATGGACAGATAATACTTTTTGGAAGTGGATTAAACAGTACCAAGAGAGGCAGCATAGGAAAAAATTGAGTTGAGTTAGAGGCGAAAAAAGCAGGAATTTTAAAGCAGAAAAGGCACTTAAGCATTTTTGCAGCCAGATAGAATGAGACAAAACTGGAAGAAAGTGGCAATAGGAGGGAGGAAAAGGTGAATTAGGTTTATGTTGTGTTAAATGATGCAACATAACCTAATGCCATGCATGGATTGTGTTACTTCAGAGACTTAAACAGATGCTGCTCACTTTTTCTTAGGGCTGACTGGTCAGCTAGCCAAGCTTTCTTATTGCTATGCCAAGTACGATAAAGTTATTTTCACAAAATGAATGTGATCATCTGTGACAAATTCTACCCTTCTCTATCTACAGTCATCTCAAATGTTCTGAACTTTGGAGCAGCTCCATACTTGAGGCTGAGAGGAAGGCATGCTGATGGAAATGTGCATTCAAACCTATTTAGTAGCTGATGAAATAAATAGAAGTCCTGGTGTCTGTCAGTCTGCCTGTTCCAAAGATTCTGAAATGCTATTTCACAGAGCTTGACCTAAGTGTGAAAAACGAAGTTGTAGCTGTCAGCATTTTTGTCTCCTGATACAGTTTTGTGGGAGCCAAGGAAGGGTGCATGGGAAGGACTCATCTTTTTTCATCTGGATCCAAGAGCCAATTCAGTTCTCCCCATGCACAAAACGGTGCATCTGTCTTCCTTCTCTGCCTCTCATAGTCCCACCAACAAAATTATTTGCACTGGAAACACTGAGGAGAGATTTTGTGTGCAGTCAGCTCTGCTGTCCCTGCCTGAAGGGCTCATACAGAACTGATGAGTAGAGACAGATGGAAAAAGACAGGTAAACCCTGAGACAGCCCCAGCTCCCTCTCACCAGACAGTGGTTTTGTCTTGCAGACTACCCAACTGTGGAAGCATATTGTGAGTGCCAGGGGCTGTGGTCACTCAGAAAGAGACTTTGATTAGTTTTCAGGAGGTAGAACAAGAACCTGGCACTCCTTTCTTTCTGAAAATATCCTGCCTGAAGTATTTACAGAGACTGCTCCAAAAATAATGCGTCTAATTTTATTATGTTGGCCCATGACATCAAAGGCAGGTGATATGGCAGTAGATAGAGACTGGACTTTCCCATCAGCATTTTGGTACATTACTTTGCCATGTGACAGATAGCAGCAGAGGGGTAGTCTGATAGAATGTCATCTGACCTGGAAGCACTGATGAAGCAAATGTGCATCACTGAATCCCTCCACGTGGAAAAAATGGTACCCATTGACACTTGCTGCATATTTCTGGAGAACAAACAGTGGGTGTGAGCAGAGTGAGGCGATGGGTGGTGTGTTTCAGCAGAGGTGACCATCATGGCTAGTGCAAATTTTTATGAGAATGGCGTGTAGGCCACTGGTGATAAAACATCACTAGTAGCAGTGTGCAGCTGAATTGCCAGGTCATAGCCTGAACCAACAGTTGAGCACCAGGCTCAGAAGGCATGCTAACCCAGGGAGCTCAGGTGCAAGCAGCCTGGATCCACCCCTTCTCACCCTCATTTAAGGGTTAGCAGCTGAGGGAGTAATGTCCCTTAAGATAGAGACTGCACTCCTTCTAAGCTGTTGCTGGTTGTTGGTAGGGGGTGAGTTAATTTCCCTTCTTTGTTGCCGTTATTGCTCTATAGTGCCTGTATCCTATTAGAAGGTACTGTCATTGTATTCTTTTGCTATACATGGTGACTATGTTGAAAAATAATTTTTGTAGCTGAGAATTTGCTTTAATGGTGTTAGAGTGCTGTTTGCATCTGTTGTATTTTCTGTGAAAATAAATAGGAGGCATTATTTCCACTGAGGCCTAGGTGAGTGTAAGCACAAATGTGTGCTTGGTCCTGGATGATGCTGAGAGTAACCCATGTGTGCTAGAGGAGTAGTTCTAATGTGTTAGTTGGTGGGAGAGAATTTCAGTCAAAAGTATTACTCCTGAAACGTCTCTTATTCCTATTTTTTAGTTTCTAAAACAACTCTTGGCTTTATGAAATAATGTGCTGCTTTGATTCAGCTAAGACTTTTAATTTAGATAACGTTAAAAAGACAAAATAAATAGAAGATGTGTACATGACACTTTCTTCACAGTATGCAAACCCACGTTAAAATAATCTCTTACTACTTTCATGCACATCCCAAAGTGGAAGTGAAGGCAATCTATTTAAACCCGAAGAACTGAATTTTACTCTTGGTTCCCCAAGTTCACCCAGCTACAGAGCCTTATGTAGCCATTCAGCTAGAAGGTCACTTGGGAGGTGGGGGTGGGGTGCTAGATGCTATGTTCTCTTCAGTGGGGAAGATGATACTTCAGCCCCGGCAAGCAATAGGCAGGCAAGACTCAGAAATACCACCTTATGTTCGAATCCACTTCGAGTATTTTTCTCTCAGATGTAGCTCAAATATCAATTTCACCTTTCCAAGATCTCTTTTATATTAGCAAACTTTTTGATGGAATAGTCTTTTTGTGTAATAGAAGATGAACTGTGTTGAAGAGATAAGCAAACAAATAGTAATATTTTGCTTTGCTTGTTTGCCTCAGTGAGAATAAGATTCCTACAGTCACTGTATAAAAATGTGCTAACGCTGCATTAATGGTTCTACATTCAAATTTTATTTAGCCCCAGAAAGATCAAAAGAAGGGCATGAAACTCCTACAAGTGGGTTAAAAATTGAAATAAGACATTCAGCTTCTGTTGCTAGAAGGGATACTTGAGCTGTGGATCTACTGTGACCTGAGGGCAAGAGTTGAAATATATACTTGTAACCCTTCATCTGAAATAACAGAATGCAAAAGCCTAGGGATTATCTAATGTTTCACAGAACTATCTTGAGTTCCCATTTAGAACCCCAAAGAGATGAAATACGGCTATGGGATCCTAGGAATGTCCTATTTCCCATTACAGGGAACATTGCTTGTAAATGCCTTGCCCTCCAAAGAAAGTTGCAGTCAGACCTTACTTCAAATAAACTTGAAAAATCAGGATGGATATCAAAGGAGATGTTACAGCTTTTACCTGTAATAATAAGTGAGTAATGACCTCGTGTATATTTTAATCTCCCAACTCAATATGTTTTGGAACTAAATCTCTAAACTTTAAATGCATAGTCTGCTTTCCCACTCACTTGACATTTACTGGCTCCCAGCATAGCCACTTTTCTTGTAAGCATGTCAGTTGCTTTACTATTTCATCTGGCAATTGAGATGTTGCTTAACCACCAGCCTGACTTTCAATGGAAAGCCTAAAATTTCAGCTGTTAAAAATGCAAGCAAGACTTGTCTTATTCAGTCTTTTCTATTGATCACTGTGAACATGATCCCACATTTCATATTGACGCTATCGGAAGTGACTTTGGCTTTGTTTACCTGGAGTTTTAAAGCAGCTCTGGACCAGTCTTGTCCGTGTTCAATGCCAGGTGTCAATAGGTGTCACCTTTTCACCACTGCAAGCTACAGGAATTAGATAAGCAACAAACAGTCATTAGAAGCTTTATGTAACTGCATATACCAGTTAAGATTCTATGAATGAATGGCTATTATATTAAAATAGTCTTGGCAGACTGCCTGAGAGGACATATGCAGAGGAGACTGTAGAGATCTAATTTAATTTGCTTTTTTAAACAATCCTTTGGTTTTTTTTTTGTTTTTTTTTTGGTTGTTGCTGTTTCCATCCTGACAGATTTTCTTTTTATGAAACTGAAAAGCTGTTATAATGATTTGGAAACCAACACTGCCTTCTTCCAGGGAAATTCCTTGCAGAATTTGAAAAGATAAGATGATAGAGCTGCCATATCTGGGTGTTTTTGGTTTTTTTTTGATGAAGGGATCTGAAACCTTGTCTAAAGTAACCCATATAAAAAAGAAAGAAAACAGGGACACTGCATCTCTGTTAGGAAAACTGGGACATCTGGTCTCCTCATTTGTTACTAGAGGAGTATCTTCAGTGTATGATATCTCTAAATACAGATTTTATTATTTCCAGTGATTTCTTTCCAGTGAGAGAAAAATGGTCTTTTAGTTAAATGCAGCTAAGGAATTAGCTCTACTTTTATGTTTTTTGAACTCTTAAAACAGATACAGTGATATTTTTTGTATTTTTAATAATTACATATCCATATGCCTAAGGCTGTATGCATATTAACGTAACGAGCGTCTTAATAAATACTCAGTTATACCAAGTCTCTTCATCATTAGCTCTGTGCACTTTCCAGCTAACTACATACCATATTCAAACCTGTTCAAAAATCCACATGAGAGGTTTATTTAGTAGTGTGTAGGAACAGATTGTTTCACAGGCAAAGAGGAGATCCTTCGGATAGGCCATACATAGTAAAGCACAGATATGTTTCATGTTCTCATCATTAACATAACCGTATAAACTCTGAAGGAGAATGCCGTTACGATCAGATATATAAGATTCACAAGTACTGCAGGTGCTTGAAAGATAAAGCTGGAATCCAGAAGCTGACTGAATTTTGGTGTACAAGAAGAGATTATTCTTTTACATTTGAACTTCTGGAAATGTTTAAAATGTGTTTGGAGAAAGCCATTTATCATTGAAATCATGTTTTGAGCTGGCTTTATTACTGCTGTGGAAGATTCCAAATTTAAGCATACTTGCTGTTACATTAGACATCACCAAACACTTGATTGTTAGGGGCATGGTACATATGACATTGTTTTCCAGCTTCATCAAGTACCTAATGAGCTCCATAATGTTGCATCTGAGGACCAACCTTTATTACTTTTCAAGTTCTGTTTTACTGAGGTCGTCTGAGATCTGGTCAACTATAAATGTTACTGATTTCTTGAATGATGAGCCTTGCAGTTCTTTGATCAGGCTTGTTGCTATAAAGAGATTGCCACCATTTTGCAACTTGCCTGTGAAATAGCATTAGTTTCTGTGGTATCTTGCCTCCTTTGCCAATTTTGACTTCCTTTGATGTGTTGCAGCAAATACACCTAGATATCCAGAGGTCATTTCTCTGCTGTCTTAGCAGTTCATAACATCATTCTCCCCTTTTCTTGGGATCTTTTCTTGGTACTCAAACCCACATGCAGCTCATTCTTCACAATCTCTAGCAGTTTTTGTACTTCCTTTAGAGTCTAAGCTAAGTGCTAAGTAAGAATTTGAATTTTTGTTAATGTGTAATTAGGCATTCTTGTATAATCAAGACAACAGTGGTTTCAGGTGATACTCTAAACTTTGATTCACTTTGGTAGATGAGCCGTACAGGTTTGCTAACTGGCTTACTGAACTACTATATTTTTTTTGTTGTTTTCAAAAGTTTCTTTGGAGCTCTGCTAGTACATGACATAGCAGTCAAATCTGGGACAGCCTGTCTTCAACCTCTAGTACTTATTTAGCCTGTGATCAGGTAGTTGGATGTACTGTTTTTCTGTTTATACTGACTGTGATAGTAAAGCTTCAAACAATTATGAAAGTCAATGACCAAAGTTAGCGAAGTAGTATTTAGAATGAAAACTTGATTTTATTAGCTTGAGAGCAGTATGGGATTTGAGCCACACTGAGATAACATCGCACGGTAGGTCACACCTAAGGGCTGACATTATCTCTCAGGAACACACACTCCTGGGGTGATTTATTAATTATGTTTAATTGCATGAAAATTAATGATCTCTTTCAGTGGCTACTGGACTACTCCACAGCTGCACTTTAGCTTTTCTTGGTATTTGAGCAGTTGAATGCTTTCACTTTATCTTCATTGACTCTCTACTCTCCTAGTATATAGCTAATTTAATATTGTTTATCAGCACCATTGCTTTATGCTTTCAGTAAGATTTTTTTCTGCTATTTTTATTGCATTTACAATCTGTGGACAAAATGGCAAATAGACCTCATTTACCTTAAAATTTCCCTTTATTTGAGAAAGGTTTAGAAATCATTCTCCTTATAAATATCCAAGGGGCACCAACTATAACTGTTAGTATTCTGCTTAGTCTCTTGTAATTAAATAATATCAAGACAACCAAGAAGTCTATAATCAGAAAGTGAAACAGACTAAAAATGTTGCGGAAAATGAACTTCAAAACTGGTATAAAATAGCTGTACTGAAAACCTACTACTTCCTAAACACTAAAGCACTAATATTAGGGAAGATAAGCTACTGAAAGGCCAGAAGTGAAACCCTCAAATAAGAATCTATATTTCTGTAAGTGTTTCCTAGCCTGGGGTCATAGATTTTTGTGTTGTTTTTTTTTTGTTTGTTTGTTTGACTTGACAGATCTTAGTTCCTCTTGGATATTTCTGTACTATATATGATAAATTCATGTATCCATATTCATAGACCTGTGATACTTACTAAACAAATTTAACATTCAAGACATTTCTGTTTTTGATAACCTTTTTGTTGAATATAGTGTGTGGCTGATTTTATGGAGTAACTGTAAAAAGCTGGAAGACGTGATGAATGAATCAAGGAAAACGTGCTCTGAAGGAAAAGGGATGATGCTGTGCTTACTGCTGAGTGTTATTCATTATACTCTATAAGAATGGCTGCAGAATATTTAGTGATGAACAATTCTCAAGCCCAGTATATCTAGAGAGAAGAATGAGTTTGGGCCTTAAATATCTTTTCTGTTAATTTTTTTTAGCACAAATTGCACATTTTTCCAAATAGAAAATCAAGCTTCTTCAGAAATACTCTTTTCTCAAGAATTCAAAATATTTCTGTCATGAATCCCACTTTTAAAATCACTATTTCTTCATGGTAAACACAATACTGAACACCTGAATGATGCAGTGCAGCCTACGTACCTATAACATTTATTCTTTGTAATAGCATGGTGTTAAAACTGTGACTCATAAGATAATTCAATTGAAAATATAAAAATTTTATATGAGTGAGTGTAGAAAAAATGAATTTAAGACTTCAACTGCTTTTTTGGTGTGGTTGTATAACATTTTGCATTCTTTTTAAAAACTGCTGGAAGCTTGATGCAGAAGTAAAAGTGGAAAGAAAATATAACAATTTTCAGGTCACTTGAATTAATGAGTATGTGCATATCTGTACTTAATGATAAACTTTTTTTTTGGTTTAAAACAACATAAAAATATGAGGAGCAAAAATTCTTGTAAAACTTTCAGCTTATTACTCCTTCATTTCAAAATGGCTATTTAAAGCTTATCTCTTCAGCTATTTAAGAGGTGACTTAATCGGGTACCTACATGAAGCAGTCTTGTTTGATAGCAGACAGCTCTTTAACCTACCAAAGACATTAGGAAGTCAAATGGCTAGAAGCTGAATTTTGTCCAAAATGTCTTATGCTTTCTTTGTCATGGGAATAACCACCACAACAACTTACTGAGTGCTGTGGTAGAGTCTCCATTTGTAGAAATCTTTACATCAATATAGAATATTTTCTTTTAAGAACTTGCGTACTCAAAACAGTTGCTGACTAAATGCATGAATTTTGATGCTCCTTAGCCTATGTCAGCTCTGAAGTCAAACTAATATATTTTATGAGCATCTCATGGGGTTAGAATCTATTAATTTATACATTTTGGTCTACTGCAAAGGAAAGTTTTATTAAATACAGCTTTTCTCTGGTAATTTTTAATACTTTATTATAGCTCCATCATTCTAGACTACTGGATGCTAGTGAACTGCCCAATGATAAATTACTTCCTGCTTACTAAATTAGCTGTGGCACGCTCTTCAGAAAGTCAATAAATTTACCATGGATCTCAAATATCTTCTTGGAGTCTCCTTTCACAATACAGTAGCATGTCTAACTTCTTATGTGCAGATCTAGAAAATATGGACTTGAATTTCTTTATCTAAGCAGCACCTAAATTACATGTAAGGCTCTTTTTTTTTCTAGTCAGTGATGGAAGATAAGATTTGAATTACTTTCCATTGATAACTATCTTTTTTTGGATTGGAGCGATTTTATTTCTGCATCTTATTGGATACATAAATTAGGATTAAATTAAGACTTTAAGACAAACTACATCACTAGCTGTGAAACGGAAATCAAGAAAGGAATAGATAATGTTTCATCAAACATGCTTCTCTGCTATCCTATCCAATTTTGCTTTTCTCTGTTAGCTATCTGAACTGCTATTATTTGCATCTATAGAGAAGATGAGTTCTTAATCTCAAAGAATGTCTGTTTCTATATCCTAAATCTGAATTCATTATTTTCTGTCAGATTTCACAAAATCTCTGTCACCTTAACTGTTTTCCAGAAATTTGTTTCACTCTGAATCTCAGCTTTTTGAATGAAAGGCTTTAATTCTCCCTCCACACCCTCAGGGACAAATGCACTGTGTTTACAGAATCAGACTCACCAAAGTTGGAAAAGACCTCTAAGATCATCCGGTCCAACTATCCACATATCACCAATATTTCCCACTAAACAACGTCCCTCAGTACAGCATTTAAATGTTTCTTGAACGCCTCAGGGATAGTGGCTCCACTGTCTTCTTGGGAAGCCCATTCCAGTGCCTGACCACTCTCTTGGAAAAGTATATCCAGCCTGAATCTCCCCTAGTGCAACTTCAGGCCGTTCCCTCTAGTTCTGTCACTAGTTACATAGGAGAAGAGGCTGACCCTCACCTCGCTCACCACAACCTCCCTTCAGGCAGTTGTAGAGAGCAGTATGATCACCACTGAGCATCTTCTTCTCCAGACTGAACAATTCCTGCTCACTCAGCTGCTCCTCGTAAGACTTGTGCTTCAGACCCCCCCGCTGGTACTATTGCCCTTCTCTTAACATTTATATTTATTTCTCATTTGCATTTATATTATCCGTTCCCTTTTATCAGTGTGAATCCTATGTTTCAGAGTTATCAAAGTGTAAAGTGGCATGTTGGTCCATAAGGATTGTATTTTACATATCACATGACTTAATGTGACCTATAATAGATGTATGAATCTTTTTCAATACAGACAACAACAAAAGGCATTCCTTTACTCATTATCTTTGGAAAAATTAATGATTTTAAAATGATTTTGACCAGACACTGTGTATGATGTTCTGGGGAATGATAATACTCAGATTTCATCCATAACAAAAGGCTGCACTTTTCAACTATGTGATCTTCACAAGGCCAAGTTTTGTGATGTCACTGATATGTCCTGGCTGCCAGGGCATGCTGAAGTTAGTGAAATCTTTTCCATCAGGCAAAACCAACTGGTTCTTCGGTGAGTATCGTAGAATTTTCTGACTGCTAAAACCTGCAATCAAATGATTTCCCTACTCCCTGTTGCGCAATAGAGCATTGTTCTGAATGCTCTTATACCAAGCTAGACAGAAAACCTGGTTAGAAGTGTTTTATTTTCTCCCGTATCCTGCATACTCTCATTAAATATGGACAAATTCTAAATATTATATTTCTGTTCTGCAGTGAACACAATTTCTCAGATAATATGCTAGAGAGGCATCCTTAATAGAAAGTGCAAGATGCATTTTGAATTAGTGCTGAAAAAAGTACCCAGAATTTCATTTTAAGATATTAATTAGGTTGGATATTTCTTTGGACAAAATTCATCTGTTGAGAGAGAATGTACACTGACGTGAAAAGAACCTTTAGGAGCAGGTCTGCCTCATTACAGAACTTTTTGATTAAAAGATATAATTGAAGAAATGTTTAGGTTATACGAAAGTTAAATCCTAAAACTATTCTTCACAAATCATTTTCATGTATTAGTGACCCCATTGCTACCTGGTAGAAGGACCACTTCATGGAGATGCAGCTCTTCTTGGTGACGCTATTTATAACCACGTATGGTATTCTATGACAGTGCTGGAATTGCCTTTTACTTCCTTAAACTGTCATTGTATTGAACCACATAACCAGAAAATCATAGTGTAGTGATCTTTCTGTATGCTAATCCGTCTATGAGAGCTTAATGACTTGTCTGTTCATCTTGGAGATAATAAACTTCACAATGGAAGGAATAGCTGTCTCAATGACTTTGCATAAATCATTATTTGTAAAAGTGAAGGAAAACCTATACACAGGAGCGAAGCAATGAGATTGCTCACCTTTTTGATATCAGCTCTGATAATTGGCTTTAAAGCATCTGTAATGTAGGGAATAAATAGATACAGAACAAAAAAATAAATATTATCCAAAGGTGTAATCAATAAGATCTCCTACATAGTCAGTAAAATCATTGAGTATCTCAGAATGATTGACCTTTCCTAAGCAAAACCATACTATGTGCTTATAAATAACAGTATTTTGTTCAAAGACTAGACATTATTTCTTTCTACCATGTATTGCACGGAGTTCAACAATTCAGTAACTGAAAACTGAGGTAATTGTTAAACTTTATTGTTACAGGAAAACATGAGGGATCTGAGCCTTTTTAAGTTGGAGAGTTGCACACTGTGGTGTGATTTACAGTGTCTGCAGAAAATAGTGCTTAGGATATCTCCCAGAGAAAACACATCTGTAATTAATTGAACAAATGCAGCAGAATGTGCACTAACTATGACTGTTACTAAGAAAGCAGAGGCTTTAGAGGAAATTACTCTGACATGTATGAGTTGTGATATTTGAACACCCATTCAACCTGAATTTGAACAGCAAATAAATAAAATCAGTAATTTTATACCCAAATGAGAATTAGAAAGGCTCCATTCTTTTTCTTTATATACTGACTGATTTACTTTCGCATTCTTCCCATTAATCAAGTAGATTCCAGTTTTGTTCTTGTGTACTTTTATTTTTTTTAAAGTGAGAGAGTGATATTCCCCAAACTGTGAACACAGTTAGCAATGCATGTGTGTGTTTCAAATGGGTCTTGCCTTAGCCATACCTTCTTTCACATTGTCTGTGAAACTCATTGGAGTTTGTCTTGGGGAGTTTATGTTCAGCACCAGGGCTTTGTCTTTACTAGTGATTACACAGAGCCAAGGCTTTAACCAGAAGATGAAGAAAGAGAAAAGCAAATTGGAATGAAAAGAGCCAGGCCTGAAAGAACAGAAAATGAGCCTTTTATAACTGGTTAGTATTTTAGATAATTAAACCACAAATTTAATCTGTACTGGCATATTCTCAACACTGTGTCTTCTGTCAAAGGTATCAAAATGTCAAAGAATATAGGTGGAGGAAATATTAATATAAATCTTAAAATATGCAATGAATTTACTTTGAATTCCTTTCTGAAGTGACCTCTCTTCCTACACATCTACACATGTTCTTTCCTTGCTTAAAAACAATTAGAAAATCATTTTTCCCAAGTGATGTAGGTGATTGGCTTCACTTCATATAAATGTATGACTTGCAGTTAATAGCTTGGTTTAAATTACTTTTTATTAGAAACGGTCACTTGATTGATGATGTAAAAATGATGTCAGGGATAGAAAGTTCAGCATCTGAAGTCAAAGCAGTTTCTGGATGTCTGACTGCATTTGGTCCATTAGCAGAGACTCAACTCAGATGAAGTGCTTCAGACAGGAAGATCATTTTTGCCATATCTTTAAACTGCCTTGAGCCATATTGGACTATAAGTGATCTTCCCTTTAATGCCAAAGATTCCATGAGTTATTTGGGTTTTGGTATGCTCCGCACAAGACATTCTGAAAAAGTTTAAACATGCTCCAGGGAACAAAACACCCCAAAGTGCATAGCGTGTTTCCTGACAGGAAGATCTGAAATAACCTTTCTTTTGTAACTGCTTTGCACAAAAATCTGTATGTTCAGAGGTAGAACAGAAGAGCATTATTTTTAGTTATTACTAGAAGAGAGAGGATCACATCTGACTTTTGAATAATAATTTTGAGCAGTGAATATACAGTCTTTATTTTCCCCTCAATATATCTGTATAGTTCCACTTTATGTTAATGTAGTTTACATATAGATTGAATGAACTCTTTAGTGTAAATAAAAAGCACTGGGCCTTCTTGTCAGTAGCAAGTGGTAATGAATTCTAGGAGTGCTTTTGTATAATATGCCTAAACAGTACCCTGGTTATCTCATATTTTTTTAGAGTTTGTAAAAGGTTATTTTACGCTGATGGTAATGGTTAAAAAACATTTTTTAATTAGCTAATTGCTTTGAGCAATTAATAGTTTAAAAGTCAAATACATCCTGTGGATACTCAGACTCTGATTCTGAAACCCATCTTAGTTTCATGAGGGTATAGTATTCAAAGGCAAAATTTATGTCCAAACAATTTAGTTATCCAAAATGCCTTTGTTTTCCTCATTTATATTGTCATGTGTTTGAAGTGTGCCACGCTGTCATGAAAAAGCTATGGAGGAAATATCCTCTCCATAAAATCTGCAATCAAAAGCATTTATCCTGCAGGCTGCTCTTCATGGGAGGACCTTTATTCCCCAGTGGAGGTCTTTTTAAACACATCCCTGGAATAAGGAATAATTTTTTTTTAATAAAAAAATGAAGAAGGCTGAAGGAGCAGGAAGCATAAATAAGAAAGACTTTCTTGTTCAGTGATCCTCTAGAATTCATCACCACACTCTGAGATACAAGACAGATTATAAATATCTTGAAATACGTAATAAAATGCATCAAAATGTAACCACCTATCTCTAATTATTATAATTACCACAACAAGCACATATTTAAGAAGTTATCTGTGGTGCCAAACTAAGCAGCTCAGAAATGCCAGATGTAATCATCTATGTGGTGTTAATTATGCCCTACCTCTGTGCTTTCATGGACCTGAAAGAGGAAGGAGTTCTCTGCATAGGGTTTTGCTCTCAAAGCATGTGAATAAGACCTTCATCAGAGATGCCTGGCAAACATAAATTGGATGTTCCTAATCCTCCTAGGGATTCACCATTATAAACAAATAGTGGTCTTTTAGCATCAATCTGGCAAAAGTTTTGTTTTAAATTCACAATGTGTCCAAGTACAATATATTTCTTGTACATCATTAACTGTTGCAACACAGTGAAGTATGGAAACTGGCATACTGGTGTTAAGTCAATCAGCTGCCAATGAAAAGTAACTCCTACTACAGTGGTAGAGGGAATGATCAGAAAAAAAGGCCAGCCAAATTTCATCTGCATGTCTGTCGTTCCTAAGCAAGTGCCTAAGTACTTAAGTAAGTACTATGTTTGATATTTTACCTAATGTTGTGTTGGTTACAGCCTCGGTCCAGACCTTCAAAATGTCCACTGTCAACACTTCTCCAGAAAGCTAAATATTCCTTTAAAAAACAGATGATGAAAAATGAGAAATTGATACTTCAGTTAAACTCAAATGGAATTTTAAGAGACAAAAAAAAGGTAATTCCATAGTTCAAGACCTTGTTTATTGCTGTTTTTTAAGTATTTGCTACAAAGAACACAAGTGATAGCATTCTTAGGAAAGCTTATTTTTCTTAGCAAAAATCTTTTATAATAAAAATATTGAGAAATATAAAAATGAGTTACTGCTCTCTTTCAAAGCTACCAGACTTTGCAACCCAAGTAACACTTTTCTCAATGTAGAGTTTTTCTGGTAACTTTAATAAGCAGTCACATAAGGATTTGGAAAAATGTCGGCAATTCACCTTTCTTATCTATTTGAAGATACTTAACCTTTAGTTTTGTGTTTTACAACATATTCACAGCATCCGTCTATTAACACATGACTTCTAGAAGCTTACCAGTTTTTACAATAATAGAAAAACTGTTGGTTTTATTTCCAGCTGCATCATAATTCTGAGCTTAGTCTGGCTGCTTCTTTCTTCTAAGCCTCATTTTTTTCCAAAATGCAAAGTGTCATACTAACACTCCTTTACAGTCCCCAGTAACAGCTGTAGGTGAGAATGCTGTACAAAAAACTGTATTTTCCTGGTGCAGTTTTCAGTTTCCTACTTTCTAATGGGCATCATCATCTCCTTATACATAGCTGCAGAGAGTAGTCTTCACCACACTGCTGACAGGAGCCTGGTTTCTGCTTCCATTTTTGTTTTAGGTGTAAAATAAGATAGTAAATATTTCTTTAGGAAAGTGCCATGGCCTTTAATGCAGCATTTTGTGTTTCTCTGGTAACTTTCAGTTATTATTTTATATTATAAGACCTCAAGTGAGAACCATTCAAGATTTAAAAGTAAACATTCAAAGAGAAAAAGGTGTATTCAGACTGACCCTTGGTCACAAAGTGCTGCTTACCACAGCACTGCAAATTTTTCAGGGATGCCTTATAGTCAACAGTGCACAAAGGAACTGATATATAATAAGTTCATTATAGATACATTTTCAACAGCCATCTCTAGGACTACATCATCAATTGTATTTGTCTGCATTTGTTTTTATCCCAACAATTCTTGAAAACATTGACAAACTGGGAAAATACATGCAAGTAAAAAGACTTATTTTTCTGGGTCATATGAGATCAATTTCAAAAGAAAATATTGTGGAGTATTAAGTACCTAAATTTACCGAGGCTTGTTTTTTCCAAGCTATAATCAAGTGACTCTTCACAAGCTTCTGAGAGAGGCAAAATGCATTGCTGAGTCCACACCAAATTGGTCTGGGATGGAGATGTTTTATGACATTGTTCAGGGTCCCTCAAGCAGGAAGGGAAAATGATGAAAGCAGCTGGACATATTCAGTCCCCTGCAAGTAGTTACATTTTCAAGGATTTTAGGTTGCATTGGCTAGCAATTATTCTCTAAATCTTTAAAAATTACAGTAAAGAATGCATATGTCCTATGCCTGCCAAAAATAAGCTGAAAAGAGGTCTTAAAATGTAAAGTGGATGTCCTTTTCCACTCATTCCACTAGAAAGGTTTGCATTTAACTTTCAGACATTTAATTCCATATTCTAAAATGCCAATACATTACTCTGGAAACTTCAGCTCGAAGCAATTATTTTTGGTGTTTTGATCACTGAATTTAATTTTTTTTTTTCCTAATGATAAAGAATATCCACATATGACTGTTCAGAAATCTGAAAGAAACCATAAGTTACAGGAAGTCTGAATTAGGTCCACATTTTCCAAGATGAGCTTAAAACATAAGATTAATGATTGTACAAACTTGTTAAATTGTCCTTTGCATTTTTGTATGGATCCCATTATTCCTTGAAAAAATTTAAGGACATTTTAGTTTTTGTCGAAACTAATGCAACCTCTCTTATCAATGAGGCTGGGGTTCCCAGCTGTTGGATAGAGGATGTGCTTTTCTTATTACTCTCATCTGGTACTAAATGATAAGAGGAACAACAACACTCCATTTTAAAACTAGCCATTGCAATGAAAATTTCCTATTGTTACATGGGGCAATGTTAGTTGTTAATATTAATCTTTATGAATCTAATAACCCAATGAAATCATTTGCATCATGGCTTATTCCATATGTGGTTGCTTGCATTACATTGCCAGTAACATGAAGAAAGGGCTTATTTTTCACAATTTAAGCATCTTGCAGCTTAAGAGTATTCACCAGATGCAAATGAATTGCTTTAAACAGTGAGAAATACCGTGCCTCCTGCAAATGAATTGATTTAGACAATGAGAAATACAACACTTCTTGAATGAGTCAATTTGAAAAGCACTGCAAAATTCTCAAGTGCTAATATTTTTAATGAGTCTCATGTTGTTTGTATAGGAATGTCTAGAAGATGAAGCAAACCAATTCTCACAGCAGTTTTTTCTTTTCTACTCAACCTTTTATAAATACCAAATACCCATTGTCAAGCTAGTTATCAGATGATGAAAATCCAGTCCATTATCTTGGAGGCTGTGTTACAACTGTGGTGGTTTGGATTAACCCAGACATGCACAAAAAATTTGTTGACTCTAATGCTAACTTGCTAATTGTAGTCTTGCCTTCAGTCCTCCCTTAAATAATCCACAGTTCCTCTATTCCTGAATTTCCACTGAAGGCAAGCTCAGAACTGGACTGTGCACTCCTGCTATATCTCACCAGGGTTGGGTAGAGGGGAAGGATCATCTCCCCCAACCTATTCTCCCTGAATCAGCCCAGAAGGCTGTTGGCCACCATTGTTAGAAGGGCACTTTGCTGGCTCATGTCTACAGAGATGTTTTATTTTTTCTACATCCATGATAATGCTTGCAAAAACTGGAGCATAAATGTTGTAGCAAAAAGTTTATCTATAAAAACTATTCACTAACACCAAAATACTATCAGAAGGGAACTCTAGTTTTTCAGGGCATATGATCTTCACTAGGTAATGAGAAGCTGTCCTGTTCATCGAACTGACCCAGCTGCACATTTGTGCTTACTAGTTGTACTGACTAGTAAGCTTACTAGTGAGTGTTCCTATCCATGGGGAGATGGTTGGGTGACAGCGCACAGGTACAGGTACTAGATTTTGAGGACCGTCCTCTGAGGCCCTGATTTGTAGGTTACGACACTGGCTTAGCTCTTGGGTGAGAACTCAGGTCTGCTCTCCTTGACGTAAGGTGCTATACTTCTGTTGATGTTGATAGATAATTTGTAAATTGCGTTGTCAACACAACAGTTAATCTGCTCCAGACAGCTCATAAACAGTTCCATGATTAATTCTTCCAGTCTGTATCTTCTGGGTAGGATTTACAGTGTTCTACTTGTTTGGATGAAAAATAGAGAGAGACAAGCTGTCACCACTGAGAAAAAGAGTATTTTTTTCCTTTGCTTTGTAGCTTAAGAGTCATTTTATCATGACTTTACTGTATGAAAATGGCAGAAGATTTAAATTTGTGACTGATGATGCAGAAGCTGTAAAACTTGATGGACTCAAGAGTGTTCATACCATATTACCACAAGCTACACATATTTTAGGCTGGGAACATTCAGTTCACAATGCAATAGCAATTTGGAAGTGTTAGTCCATGATCAATGCATAGGATGATGTTAGCCAATGACATTTGAAAGAGCTGTTTATTTATAGCCTCAGCTGAATATTGCAACACAGCTGGAGGAAAAATGAGTAATTTCTAAGACAATTCAGGAGATCTGTTGTGGGTGAGGGGCCGGGGGGCAGTGAATTTACTGTGTCCAGATACTGAATAGCATTAAAACAAAAAATCCGAAGGAGTAAGGCTTGCTTTACTGACCTTGTCTTTGGTTATCATATTAAATTTAACTTACAGCTTGGAGGATCATGTTACTTTGGCACTGGAATATTTTTCATTTATATGTACCTTTGAATCAGCACACTACTACTGTTCATTCAGTTCAGCCAAGACATAAGTATAATTCTGGAGCACTTTTGACATAAGGTTCTTATATCACCCCCAGGCACAATTACCAACCGATAACTAGAGTTTGAAAATTAGAAACTCAATGCCACTAAAGTAAAATTCAATTCCTATCAGAATGATTGCGATAAAACATATACAAGCAGTTTGTGGCTGATATGGGAAGATTAAAGCAAATAGCTATCTATTAATTTCAGGAGTATCAGAAATGTAAATAAGAACCTTACACACCAATTCCTTTTTGAATGCTAGCTAATTTCTGCAATCCAGCTCTCTTGGATAAAATATGTTTTTGAAATCTGCATTTCTGAGTTTGCGTATCTACAGCTTTACCGTCAACTTTGTTCTACTTTTTCCTTTCTCTTTATTTTCTCCACTTTCTAAACCTTCTGGAACATTAAGAAAAAAGAAAAGTACTTTTAAAAAATTTTATTTTGGTACATGCATGGATGTTTATAATGTAAAGTAAGAAAGTCTGTTCCTAAGAAAGGATAGCAGTAGACTGGGGCTTGTATATAGTCTGCATATAACACCCAGGGTAATGCTAATCTAAATATAGAAAGTAATTACACTGACCTTGATACCTTGATATTTCTCATCATTATCTTGCTTATAGCACAAATGTTTAGCTGAAGATGTCATCAAACCCATAGTTTTAGATCTATTTCTACTAAGAAGCTCCCTCTAAGCATTGCTCTACAAATATTGTGGTTTAAACGATACCAAAGAATCAGTGTATCTAATAGCCATAGCTGTTCCAAAAGAGAATTAAGATGAACCTCCCTCACAGACTTCATTCCAATGGCTTTCATGTACTTCTTCCAGTGTCAAAGCATTTTAAAACACTGTTTTATAGAAGATTATCTTGTACCTGGGGAAAAAGAAAGAACAGAAAGAACGATTTTATGGAGTTAAAAAACCTGAAGTGCACTTCATTCTTTCACAGAAACAGATGTCAGAAATTGACAAAATGCCCTAATGTTTCCCAACTTGTAAGAAACATTTCTGATATACAAGGTACATGCCAACAGCATAGCTAAACACAACACTAGCCCCTGAGAAACAAGGGGCTCATTCATCCACACAAAGAGAATATAATACACAGTGATTTTCAATCTTCTGAGAATGGCAGTGGACTATTGGGCTTATTCCATGATTATAAAAGCCTCATAATCTATGACTGCTGCAAGCAGAAGTGATTTATTGGAGAACTCTCACATATAGGAGATAAACCTATAACTTGCTGACAGCTATTTTTTTAAAGGAGAGTATTAAAAGAAAGGCAAGTAGCTTGCTTACTTTGTAGCCTCAGAAAGCAATGATTTGCATCTCCAAAATATCAGTTTTGATGAATGGTTTTAGTAAAATTATAACTGCTGTTATACAAAGAGATAAACTTTCACCTCCATGAGGAAAATATAGATTACAAAAACTGATTGTAAACAATCGATGCTTTACATTCCTTTTTCCTAACTGAGCAATTTTTGAATTTATGCCAGTCCAACAAAAGCATTAATAATGCTTAGCCACTAGGTATTTGCGAAAGAAATTGGAAATTGTTTTTAATTTGTTAGTCTGGTGAGGCGATAACAGGCTGATTCAAGAAGGAGGAAGAATTGGTATTACGTGTTTGCTATTTGCATACATAAATATAGAAACACACATATAAATGTATGTCCTCCTACACGTATACTCACTCTTCTGCACAAAAGAAGATAACTATAGTGAATACAGGAAGGAAAATCATAATCAGTTTCTGAAAGATAAGAAAGGAAAGTAACTCATAAGCAGAGGAGTCTCCAATGAGTTATGAGACATTTCCTACGTATCACAGACATTTTCAACATTCCTTTTATATCTGTTATATACTTTAAATTGGACTTATTTTATCCTCTTATTGAGTCATCTTCTGTTATCTCATCTGTAAAATACAGTGCAAAGCATACAGCCTATTTGCTCTATATAACCTATGGGGTAAGACCTGCAAGGGAAATTTATTATAAATAATGTAGTTATATGCATTTTAAAAGCCTTGTCCTATTTAGCTGAAGTTCTTCCCTTTGATTTCAAAATCAGTGAAAGGTACAGAACAAAGAAGTGAGTAATAAAAGAAAGAAAATCAGAACTACAGCTGGAGTGCAACTCTCAGTTTTGTCAAACCTAAATTCAAGAAGCAACATGTTAAAATACTCAGATGAGAATCACAAAAATTCTTCATGCAGAAAATTTTACATGCTTTGAGATGCCTTCTTTTAGTGTAAATAAATCTATGCTCTCACATTTAGGAATTCTTTTTGCCAATTTAATTCATTTCTGCATCAAATAAGAGAGATATCATACTTTTGTGGAGCACAGGTAAACTGAGGCAATCTGAGGCCTGGAATGAAACAAAGCATATTTTAGAACTGAGTCCCCACAGATTTTGTAGTCTATTTGAAATTAAAGAGGGATGAGTACTGAAAAAAAATAGAAGGCCAAGAAAGAGCCCTGGGTAAGGCTAACATATTGGAATGAAGTATTTAAATAATCTTATAGGTGGGGCAGAAGAGTTATACACACAGGAAAATTAATCTACATTACAATATGATGTGAGCTGGCAACAAAGCAAGTCTCTGTGCAGAAACATTTAGTGCTTGTTAAGTGTGAGGTAAGTTTCACAGGTTCCAAGGCTGGGCAAGGTTTTGCTGCCTTCTTAATAGGAAAAGAGAAAAAAAAAAAAGGTTTCTTCCTCTCTTTTCCCTTTCACCACAGCCTTCCAAAACCTTCAGAATATGTGTTTACTTGATAGATTTGCCATGATTCCTTTATAGATAAGTGTAAGGTAGATTCTACACTACATGTAAAATATCTATTCCGTCCTTGAAACTGTATTCCAAATATAGTGTTCAGAAGTGACTCACCTGCCTGAACAGGAGTGCTCGCACCATTTGACATGTCCTGGGTCACCTTTGTGGAGCTGACAGGTGTGACCCACAGTCCTGCATCTTTCTGGACTGGCAGTTAGGAATCATATGTCATCATTGTACACCTATGTTAGCACAACTGAATTGTGCCTCTAATTCTACATGAATGCAATTGAAAATAATAAACCTTTTTTTTTTTTCAAGTGTGTTTGAGGTGGCCTAGATTCACTCTTCCTGTTGCTCCTTCTACATGGTGGGTTTCAAATTCACCTCGTCCTTCCCAGAGGTGTCCTTCTCAGGTTTGGACCATAAGATATTAGGGATAGGAGATTCACAATGCTTCCTGCTATTCTATGTACAGAAATTTTGAGATTCAAAATTTTACGTGATGAGAGAGCAGAGAGAGGGTGTCTGAGGGCAAGTGGAGTCCTTTCTGCCAGTGCAAAGCATGTCACTGCAAATTACAAACACATTTTGCTCCCAGGAGTAATATCTGCATCCACAGAGCTTCAGCTACTTCCATCTGCTTCCCTTGGGTGCAGATCTCTTACTGCTTCAATCTGTGCAGTCAGTATTTCCCAAGAAGAAGAAAGCAAAACAGGGAGAAGCAATTTTACAAGCTGCTTTTATCACTTTTTAGTGAATTTTCTGATAAATATTTTGTGTTGAGAAAGTCTGGTTCAGAAAAATACTTTCTGTGTGTGTGTGTAAATGTATCACTGAAGCATTCTTTGTGGAAAATTTCCTCAAACACAGGTGGGCATTTCTGATATAAGCTAATGTGTCCTAGAAGAGGGAATTACTTAGTGAAAATAACTGGATTAATTGCAGGATGGATTGGAATCTCTGCATTACAATCTCAAGAACAATATCTTATCTACAAAGACAATTGTTCTTCTAATACTGGTGTTTTTCAGCTTCTTCCAGATGACACTCCACTTTTTAGGAATGATTGAGCTTCCATTGTGCAGGAAGGACTGGCTCTAGTTCTGACTGTAGAACACTGGGGCACTAAAACTAAATCTTTTCCATATCAGGAAGATCGGAGAACTTCCTTGAACTGAGGTTGCATGTGTGATTTGGTAAGTTATTCCAGGTCATACTGGCCCTTGATATTTTGAAGGACATTTGAAATGACTTTGTTTTGTCTGAATTGAGAATTTGGCATTTTAAAAAAAAATTCTTGTTGATTTTTGTTTGAACAAATCATACATTTCAAATTATGGATATGTGAAAATTATTATATATTGTGCATGTACTAAAGCTTTCAGGTTACTCCACAACAGAATTTCCATAGTTCTACCAAAATAAAATAGCAATAAGGAAAAGATAAATTTAGAATCTTTCATAGTTGTAGTTCTACTTTGTACATACACCAAAAGAAAGTAATTCATTTTAATAATGATTCTGACTAAGCAAAGTACTTAAAGAGGAGGGGGGGTTGGGGGAGGGGAGGGAGAGAAAACTGAATGAAAAATTGAGAAGGATTGAACTTTTAAAATGTTTCTTAAGTCTGATCAAATTTTATCTTCAGTCTGATTTACTATTTGATGCAATTGAAAATTGTAACTTTATTATTGTAAATTGTACTGTTCTGTCATCTAGTTTCAAAGCTTTTATGACTTCCAAATAAATTATTTTGAAATTGCTTAATCACAGACAAACTAAATAAAACATTTGTTACTTCTTTCTTGTTTTGTACTCAGATGTTTTGGCTGGATTTTTATCAAAGCACAGAATCATATCCTATGAACAGACAGTCCCTCACAGCCATCAACTGCCCTTTTTTGGTCAGGAAACAAAAATAAGATTAATTATGTAATCTTTCAAAGACAGATTTCAAGTTACACTTTAAATGAAATGATACCCCCTTAAAAGGATTTAAATCTGATTTAATGAGAAAGTTATTGTATGTTAATTAAATACAAACTGATTACTATGAATATTTATTGAAGTGTAACAATAATTTGCATGAAGATAGATGTTGAACAACTGAATTTCAGTAAATATGTTTCTAATAATTATTTAATATTCACTAAATTATGCAAGTAAATGATTTTTTGCAAAGATATTGAGTATTTATTATATATTATATGCCCAATTTTATCATTACCTACACAGGTGCAATCTCATTTAATTAAAAGGGAAGTTGTTGTTACGTAGCTGAAGGCAAGATGTAATCATATATACCAGCTGATTACTAAACATATTTAATTATATTGAACAGCAAAACTGAGATCTAAAGAAATAATTCTATTGATTTATTTCAAAACTCATGAAAACTAAACTGAATGACCAGGCCAGAATCTCTCATTTCTAATAGGCATCATACAACCAAGTCTAGTCTTAGGATCCTCGCTATCCGTGGAGTTTCTCACCCACTCATTCTTGTATCCTGTTTTTTAAAGTTTTGACAGCCTATATGGACATGCATATATCCAACTGTACTACTCCACCAAGGCTCACAAAAAATATCATGCAGAAAAATCCTACCTTGATTCCTCTCTTCTGCTGTTCCTCTAACAGTGAAATTGTGTCCACAGCTAATCTAATTTACCTATGGAAAATACTGAAAGCTAATTTTGGATATTACTAGTCTCTCTTCTAGGTGCAATATAAATTACAAATAGTACTATGGCCCCTTGTTTGAGTGATTCTCATGAATAGTTTAGGAAGTATAAGGAAAGATTAAACATAAGAAAGAACCCATTTTCTGTAGGTCAGTGATGACAGCATACATCTGGGAACAGAGAGCATCTTGCCCTCCATCTATTTATGAAATTCAATCTAGTGTCTCTTAAATGTTTATTTTGAATAATCAGAACAGAGGTTCCCCACCCTTAGTCTTGCTTGTAAACAATGGAAATGTTACAGATTTTTTTCAGGAATAGTTTAATTTAGGCTAGTTTCAGAGCTTGCTACATACAACTAATACAAAAAATCTCAAAGGAAATCAAACAGGACAGAGATTAGAGCCTGCAGTTACGCCTTTTGCACTTATTTGTTAGTCCACTTCTGTATCTATTTCTCATGCTACATTGTTTGAATCAGCACACTGTCATAACTTTTCTTCCTCACATATGGCAGTGAAGCATTGGGATGGGTATTGGGATTTGCATGCTCACTGCACATCCAGTGCACTTCAGCTAGAAGTGGGAAGGAGACTGAAAGGGAAGATGTGCTTCTAAAAGAAAAATCTGTCAGTCATGGTGCAATTGTCATCCATCTCATTCCTTTCTACCTGTCAGTGATACAAGATATGTGGAAATACATTGTGTCTTTGAAATCTCAAGGACTTTATAAGAGCTACTAGAACACTGAAGGTTCCTATCCTTGGAAGAAAGTCCATCTGGAATTTTCTCCATCCACTGCCAAATTCCCTAAACATTCTCTAAAATACCATTATGAAATCTTATTTTGGTACTTACATATGTCATGAAATCACCTTGATTTTGCCTTTTTTTCATAGTAGAATTTTTAGAAAACTAAAAAATGGAAAACACAAGTCTAAGAAGTTTTCTTAGTACACCACTAAACTGCACATTTGTAGGGACAGCCCTGTTATTTAAGAAAGCTAATGACATTATCAGCTGAATGGAAAGTATAATTATGAAATGGATTGCATAATAATGTTACCTCTGTTTAATAAGCTTTCTAAAGATTAAGATTAGATATTATCACCAATGTAGATGATATATTTTTATATATTTGGTGAGTGGTGTTTGTGTGCAATTAAAACTTGAAATCCTGAAGTTAACCAGATATGACACGTAAGGATAATTAAGAGAGTATGTCTTTGTGATCTTCTTATTTTCTGTCATTAGCACTAGGCTATTTCATTCTTTCTGATGGCAGTAATCTATAAGCAAAATTTTAAGTATAAACACTGACAAAAAGCTGAGGTAGGCCTTGTCTCCCACTGCACTTTAATGAACAATTTTAATAATAAAGCATGTTAACCACAAGCTGATGTCAGTGGCTGTCAGCTTTTCATTTTTTTAACCAAATGGTTAGGGATAAACCTAGCAAAAGAACCCAGTTATTCAGTTAGATGCTCCCTGACCTGAGAGTCAACAGCTTTCCTGACTTCGTGTAGTCAAGAGTTATGAGATGAATATGAGGAAGCCAGGAGCAACTAGAAACTCTGTCAGTTTTCTTGCTGTTACCACCTTAACTGTATTTCCCACAAACGATGTCCTAAATACAGCATCTCTGTAGGCATCTCTGACAACCTTTCAGTTTTTAGATATTATATGAATCTTAGCACTTTTTGACACAAAGCAAAACCCTTGACTGTTTGCTTCCTAGCCCTGAGGTTGAAAGGTGTCATAGTTTCCAGTCAAGAGTTCCCAGAAGGGTTATTAGCTAATGTCCATTTCCATTACAACCTCTACAACTTCAAATCCTCAGGTGTAAAACTTTTTTCAAAATAAGACCATGCAGCTTTTCTAGTGCTCATAAGAATATCCGTATTGTTGATAATTGCTAGAGTAAGGCGTTTTCAGTTACTCCTTTTCTAAGCATTTGTACAGGATTGATTCTGTAACAAATGTTATTTCAGAAGGGAAGTATTACTGCTGGTGCTCCCTCAGCATTGTTTCCCTCAGTCTACAAGTGGTGAATGCAGAAAAGAGGGGAGAAAAGTATAGTCAAGAAATGAAAAGTTTGAGTTGCACTACCATCCTGCATTTTCTGTCCTCTTTTTCTTTTGTTTGGGATTCACAGACAAGGTAGTCTCATAAAACCTCTGTATGGTGACTGACAAGATCTCTCTTCTTGGAAACAAGTACATTTCTCAGAGGCAAATAATGCCCTAGTGTAAGGCACTATGATCACATGTCTCTTGCAGTGGTCTTAGGAGGTCAGGCCTCCAAGGAGTGTCTTAGCAAAGGGGAGGCAAATATTCCAAGTTTTCCTAGTTTTGAAATAAACAATTGGACAATGGTTCTATTGCTATTTACAAGCATGTGAGCAAATGGAATGGCCTCAAAGGCCTTGTATCATAGAGTATTGAAACAAGAGGAATGGAGGGACTAAGCTCTTCCTAGGTATTCTCAGCAATTATTTTGTCTCCAGTGAAACAAAAACAAGGAAAAAAAGATGAAAAATTACTAAACTGGTGAATGCAAGAAATATCAGATCTGATTTCTCCTTTTTTTTCTTCTTTTTCCTTTAATCCTCTTGAACTGTTATAATGTAGAAAGATGATGGGGAGGACATTTCCTTGCCAACACCAATTCTTATATTTGTCTTCATTCAGGAAAGAGCACCAAACTTTGAATCCCTGTGGAAGGACCCCTATAGCTCTAAGCAAGGTTAGTCAAGAGCTAACTCCCTCCCCTGTGTACTGAAGTCTTCTGAAGAGAATGCAGGCACATAAATCCTTTTATGGATTTGGCCTTAACCTTGTCAAGTTCTGCATCTTGTATTTTGTCAGCTCCCAGACAAAGAGGACATGTTCAGATGTGTTTATTTTCTTATTATCTGTTTTCTCTGTAAGGCTTCTGTTCTAAATCAAACTTCTTTTGGAGATCATTATTTCATGCTGTCATTTCCTGGAAGGAAGAGTGTAGATGCTTACCTGACACCAGGCTTGCTAAGTTGTCAAAGTGAATAGAAAGATCCCAAGTCCTTAGCAATTTTTGTCACTAATCTGGAGAGTAGACCTAGAAGCATCTAGGGCAAAGTGCTGGTCCCGGAAGGCTGATGACCAGGTTCTAAGACTGATCTGAAAAACCTTACTGCAGTCAAAAACAGGGTCAAAG
Source organism: Chrysolophus pictus (assembly GCA_037305975.1). Classification (NCBI taxonomy): domain Eukaryota; kingdom Metazoa; phylum Chordata; class Aves; order Galliformes; family Phasianidae; genus Chrysolophus; species Chrysolophus pictus. The sequence continues at coordinate 16,977,464 of CM074579.1, forward strand.
GTGCAATTAACTTAGAAACTGCTGTAATTTGTATTTCATTATTATTTGTAAATCAATACAAATAGTCTTGCCAGACACAGTCAATTGCTTTTTTAATAAAAGAAAATTAGTAATGAAAGAGAACACAGTATGTGTAATAAATATGTATACAATAAAAACTTTTCATATTGATTCTCATGAAACCTTACTCTTACCATAACTTACACACACACCCACACACACACACACACACAAAAAAAAAAAAAAAAAAAAGGCTCTGGCTCCAACACCAAGTACCTGATGTGTGTACTGATTAATAGGTTTTAATTGTAACAAGATATTCCTAGTGTGCACCAGGCTTCATGAACATCTGGAGAAGAAAAGAGTCAGTACTGAGAAGAGCAATTAATAGAAGACCCCAGAAGAGTCAGATCATGGCTATCCCAAACTCATAAAGTACACACTGAGAAAGAAGAAAGGAAAGGTAAGCAGCTGGAGGGAACATCCATTTAGGCTCTGTTTGACTTCCTGGATCAGAACCTCAGCCCACAGGAATCAGAGGGCACTTCTTCTTACACAGCTGTCATCAATCATTTTGTCCAAAAAGCAGCTGGTAATCAACCAAGAATATGCTCATAACATTACATTGTAAATGTCCATGTTTATGAAGTAGTGTCACACAAAGTATTAGTCCTCATAAAATATTCTTGTCTTTTATTATTTTAAAATGACCGCTTATATTCAAAACGAAAGAGACAATCATTTTAGTTGCTTGCCACTTCCAGCCCTTTTGATATTGATCTCTGTTGCTACTTTAGCACGTTGTTTCAAAAAGCTGCTCTGGCTGTAACACAGCCAAGGCAGCACAGAGGTGAGCCTCTGCTGAAATTTCTCCACTGAAATGCTCGTGTGTCATGGAAGGAAAACTCATCCAATGTGGCCCTGGAAAGCTGTCATACAGAGATGCTCTAGAAATGGTAGTGAACACCCTAGTACTGCGGATAGCCAAAAAGAAGTTAGAGATGAGACAGTGTAAGATCATTGTACCTGTAAGGATCCCAGACAGTGCTAAAGCAATTTGAAACTGTGGCTTTGTCTTCAAAAATTACAGAAGATATTTTGTGTTTTTCTATCCCTTGAGGTCTCCATACATAAAAATAATTAAAAGCCACCTTTGCCTTCTCTTTATCCAGCTTTACCTTCATCATTCCAAGTGATATTTTTTTTCTCTTCAATGTAGAAAAGAGACATTTCTGGGATGCTGAAATAAGTTTGTAAACACAGTGTTGATATTCATATACACTGGAAAAACACACAGAATTTGCTACTACCACCATGAAAGATGTCTCTCTACTGTTATCTCAGCTTTATGATATCATGTTTTGTGTGGGTTGAGACTTTGTGCATATATTAAAAGAAACAAAGACAATAATTATTGAATCGGCACACCAAGAGCAAGAGTGGTTCCTTAATCACTCTCTATTCCATGAATACTGAGCAGAATACTACAGTAAAAAAAGTAGCGCTCATAATACTCTGCTTTTATGGGGTCATATTTCTGTCTAAGATATATTAGTAGATTGTGCCAAGATTTAGGTTGTGCAGCTGCAGGAACTTGAAAAGTTGCCTCTAGTGTATCAGATATAAACACGCAACATTAAATTTTGTGAACTATAACACTTAGTTAAGTGCATGATGTCTCTTTAAGAAAAGAGATTCCAGACAGATTCCATCTAGGACCCATTGAAACAAATGTGGATTTTGCTTGTAAAATGACCAGAGCTCCAGGTCTTGAGCAGAAAAATGACAAGTTACATCACTTGATATCAGTTGCCAGCTGCTCCTTGGAGGAAGACAGTGCCACAGAAAACTGACCTCTATCCAAAGGGAATTAACAGGATAGAAACCTATTAAGGATCCAGATATCAGCTGTTGATACCAATTCCATTACATATAATAAAAGGGATTATTAAGGAGTAAAGAAAGAAAAGGATTATGTGGAATTTTAAAGGGATATTCTAAAAAGCTGATTTAACTCAATGTCACATTTTGTTTTATGTCTGTATCTATTGATAGTTAATTCAAGATCTCAATAGACAGAGATGCACTATGATACACAATTTAAAATGGCCCATACTTACTGTGTTTCTTTGATTTTGAACTGAGAACAAGGATTGTAAAAATTATCTCCGTATACTGCAAGAAGGCATTCTATTATTTTAAAGTTTTACCAATAGGCATGCATTACTGCTTTATTTAATGGTCTCAGACGCATGTTTGGAGAGTAATGCACAGAAAAATAAATCCAAAATGGCATGCAGAAGGTAAGTAGCAGAGTTCCAGTGATATTTGTGGGATGCATCTTCCTAAACTGTTTCAAAAGTAGATGTGCAGAATCTCCCCAAAAATGCGATATAATTATTATTGCTATTATATGTTCTAATATCCATTGTCAAATGTGTTCAAATTAGATGGCCTTTCCAATTGCTTCCTAATGCAGAATGTAAAATATATTAATTCCTTTTGCTTATAATCACTCAGATGAAGCCTTCCTCTTGCACACATACTGTGCAAGGAATCTCAGCACATAGCATTTTGGCACCCGTGATCTTCTGAGGGTGATTCCTAAAAAATCACTGGAGCCAGAATAACCTGAAAAGTGGAGTCAAAATGGGAGAAGGTGAAAAATGGTCAAACAGTTAATAAGAAGATATTTGAGGAAATAATAAACCATTTTATTTAAGCGCAACTTAATTTCTGGAAAGATTATGTTAAATTAATCAATAGAAGACAATCTGGAAAGTAGAGAGAGAGTGAAGATTTCCTTGTTAAACTTCCTGAACTGATGGATGTAAAATATTTTGTTTATTCATGATAAACACAAAGCGCAGTTAATATCATCCATGGAAAAGCCAACAATCAGAGCACAGGTGGAGACGTGAATTTTTAAATGGGCTGAATAAACCCATAAAAGGGCAGAGTTTTAATTTGTATTTTGTAGCCAATGATTGGTAGACACTGGCTACAGCAGTAGGCAGCAAAAGAAAGCTTCTTAGGGGGGTGTGATAGGAGCTTGAACTGTCTTTCCAGTAGAGTCCTTCTGGAAGGTGAGGTGGAGAATCCTAGGTATGGAATCAGTCTTCCTTCATTCTTGCTCTCTTTGGGGAAATCAGAGAGAGTGTACATTGCTTGTAAAAAAACAGGATCAATTTTTTAGAAGTTCTATTTCTTTCATCTAGTTCCCTTTTCTGCTACATACAAACAGTTCAACCACCATCAAATTTTGGCGATCTGTTCTGGGTTCAAGCAGATAAAATGGTTAAGAACATACTACACAATCATAGTACCCTCCAGAGAGCAATGGTACCTCTGAACATTGTAAATAATGCAGAAAGGGTATAAGATGCAGAGAGGAGGTAAATATTTAGTCTGAGATTGTCAAAGAAGCATGAGGGAATTAGACTTCTAAATCCTAATAAAATTCAGCAGGAGTTGGAAACTTTAATTCCCTTAGTCTCCTTTGAAAATCCCATTTGTAATTTCATATTTAAGGAGGAACACTGGCTCTACATAATATCAATTTCACTTAGAAGGCACCAGTCTATTTTCAACATATTTCATATCAAAAGACTTGATTTTCAGCATTGTAAATGTAACCAATCTAGCTGAGGTTGATAGGTCAAAACTAGACCCAAAGTGTGGGGTTACATTCTGTACTGATTTATGCAGTGAATACCTATAATATTTTTCATTTTGCTTTAGTTAACAGCTATACCACTGTATTTAGAATATTCCCCTGGTGTTTCCTACTCAAGCACTTTAATTATGAGATAAGGACTTACTGTTTCCTGCTTTGATAGGAATTGCTCACCTCTCATGTAAGCTGGAGTTAACATTTTTTTCTCTTTTTTTCACGTTAGGCTTCCTTTATTAATTCCTTGCTTTAGTGCATTTCAGTGCACTGAAAAAAATAAAATGAAATAAAATCAATTATACTAAACTAATACAAAATCAATCATTATTATGTAGCATAACCATGATTTTTTTTTCTCCTTGAAAGATATACACTTTGCGTAGTACCATTTACTGTATTTTCCTCTTTGAACCATTCAATTTTCTGATCTATCAAATAAGCAATTATATTAGTTTTAACTAAAAATATTTAATAAATATCAGTGCTTGTATAAAGAACTCCATCTTTCTTCTCCTACCTGCCATATTTGTTTTCATTTCCATTTTCTGGATTGTTTCTCTCAGCTCTGTCTACCAAAGAAAGCAGTTGTGTATACTTGGCTCTGTTATTCACATGTGCAACAGGTGAGGCTGTGGAAAATCAACCCCTCTAGCCTCCACCTGCTCTCTGCATGTTCTTACACATCACTGCAAGTCAAAACCCAGTTCTATTAGACAATACTTTTGGGGATGCAGCTGTATACTAATTACCTTTTCGGCCAACCAGCAAAGAAAAATTGAAAGCAATATAGAGTAGTCCATTAATTTTACGAACGCTGGGGCAGATCTTCAACTGATGTACGTGGACAATGCTGCAATGACTTTATCTGATAGATTTACTCCTGCTGGGGATAAAGCCTCTTTTATTGACTTTTCAAAGCATTTCCAGAATTCAGGCCAAGCTTTGCAGTACAGTTTGATTAATTTCTTTTAGCCCATGTAGATCTAGCCCATCTTGTCTTCTGTGCAGATTATTCTCATCCTGCATCTGAAGTGTAAGGTTACTACTGTATTTTATTTGCTGTGTTCTGCAAAGCTTCTCACTGATTTTTTAATCCGTGGATCATTCCTATTCAGCACTACAAGTAGATTTACTGTATCTTAGCGAAATAGCTCAAAAAAAAAAAAAAAAAAAAAAAAAAAAAAAAAGCTGCTCCCGTATTATAGCTTTTCAGTTGAATAGTAGATAATATATTATTTTTATTTTAAACCATATCAAATAACCTTAGATTTTGTTACAATGAGCATAATTTTTTGAGCTGCTAAGAACACTGAATGGCTATTGGATATATTCAAACCATTTCTTATTCCTTTTCTGCACTGGAATGGGCTGCCCAGGGAGGTGGTGGAGTCCCTGGAGGTGTTCAAGGAACGTTTGGACATTTTGGACATTGTGTTGAAGGACATGAGTTATTGAGAACTATTGGTGATCAGTGGATGGTTGGACTGGGTGATCCTGTGGGTCTTTTCCAACCTTGGTGATTCTGTGATTCTCTTTTGGCTGTAATGAGCTAATCCACTTACACGAATACAAAGCAAGCATGAGGAAGAAAGTCTGTAGAAAGAAAGGAGCCGATATTCATTCATGATGTTTGCTTGTTTGGAGTTGAGTGAAATCCATAACTTGAAAATGCTTTTTAAAAAACACTAAATTGAACGTGCTTCTCAGAAAGAAGTTGAAATTAAAAGGATCCTGGACCAGCAGGGATCCTGCTTTGTGGAGGAGGATTGGATAGGCTATTTGTTTGAAGGCTCTGTGGTGAGAGTTATGGCCGGCATTTCTTATCTACGTGTAAATTCAGCCTTAGCTCACACCAGAGAGTTTGTGTGTTTTTATTGTATGAGGCCACAAGCGGAATCTAGATGGGACTCTTCGGGTGTGGCAGAGCTGGAGGTGACATGTGATGGCAGCACATACCCATGGCTGTCCACATATGCCATCTGCTCTGAAATGGAAATGATCCAAAATGAAGAGAATTCATTTAACAGGACTCAAGGAAAACCACTTGAATCCTTCCAAACCAGGCCCCAGGGGCATCTTTTTTTAAGCGGCATAGGCAAGTATCTCATCTGGCCTAAAGATCAGCCTAGGAGAGAGATGGTGGTTCCTGTCTTACTTATCAATAGTTTTTCTACCAAAAAAAATATAAAGTAACCACTTCATTAAAAAACAAATCTCCCACTTCATTTTTGAACCTAATTTCCCAAGAAGTAGAGCACAGGACAGTCTATGCCTAGTACAGACACTGCTGGGTTTGTACCTGGAAATTCTACAGAAAAGGCAAAGCTTAGTTCTTAGATTGTTCCTTTTCCATTTTTTTTTTTTTTTTATTTCCCTGAAGGGGGGGAGAAAATGAAAATTCATTTAAACAGATAACATTCATTAGATATCCAAAACAAATACACTGCCTAATCAAGATGAAAGAACAAGAATACTTGTGATGTTTTAATCTGGAAAATAAACAGTTTGGTATATTGATAGGACTTAATTATGTCCTTTCTTACTTAAATGACTTTCTGTATTAAGACTGTAGATATTAAATTATGCTAAAGTAAAATAATCTTTATCATTATTTAATGTTTCTTTTATACTTGTGAAACTTTTGTGAGGTTAGTCTATAAATCCACATCAAATATTTTAATACAAAGGATGTTGACTTAAACTCATCATCTGCTTAATCAACATTTTTAATTTATTATCAGAAAGAATCAGTAACCTTGATGCACTTCGTCTTAATTTATGCTTTCATCAAATAGATAGAGAGAACTAAATAATAAGTGATCACATTAGAAATGCATTGCAAAGTGTGCACCCGGAAAATAATTCAGCAACATTTGGCAGCAAATATCATCTTCATGCAACCAAACACTGACAATACAGAAACACATTCCTTATCAGAGTGCATTTCTGTTATGGGGCTGAGAACCTCTATTACATTCTAAATTATGAGTATAGTTGTACCTACAATACCACTAGATTATACTTGACTCCTAAAATTAGTACTATCTTCCTGATGAATGTTTTCTTAAAAATAATCTTTCCAGATTCTTCCCTGATTCCTTGTATACGGTGACAGTGAGACAGTCCTTGAAGTGTTCTCCGGCACTTCAATCCTATGAACTTGAGGGCAAACTCAAGCTGAGATTGGCATGTCTGAAAAAAGCACTCCTGTGCCAGCAGCAGGCAGGTGCTGAGGGAAAAAAAAAAAAAAAAGAAAAAAAAAGAAAAAAAAATAGGACTCCCCTACTATCATGCTGTCATGTAATAAAAAAGTATTGAACACTCACTTGGGTTTTTAGCACATTGCTGAAAGCTTTGAAAGGGAATACTGCAACGAGCATTCACTTATCTTCTGCTCTGCTTTCTTTAAACTTAAAAACATATCCAAATGATGAATTAACTGAGGCATGTGCTTTTCTTTCAGGTACTTACACAGAACAGATAAGCTGAAGATCCACTGCATTTACCATAACTTGTTTGTCCATTTCTAACCTATTGTCCATCCAAATGAAACACTGAATATACCACAAACTCAAAGACCAACATGGCGTAGTGACACTGGCTCTCTTCACAGGGTTTCTGACATGAGGAGAACCTGGGACATGGTTTGTAGTCAAAGTCTCAGCAGCTTTGTATGTTTTAAAAGCCAGTTCTCATACATGTGGCTCAAAGGCTCAAGTACTTCAAACAAAGCATTTAAAACTTATATATGGGCTGCATCCTCAGAGTAATAATAACTGATAATTAGTTCCAAGGAAACAATTTAAACAAAAGACTGTATTTTTCAGAAAGTATCAGTTGTTAATTGCTTCTTCCAAGGCTGAACATTTTCAAGCACTCATTACTTCCTTTCTGACATCTTGTAGTTGTTGAGAATGCTTTGTCACAAATAAATGTCCTCATTGGCAACCCTGCACATAGTAGGGGGGCTGAAACTAGATGATCATTATGGGCCTTTTCAACGCAGGCTATTCTATGATTCTACGATTTCATCTATCAGTCATGCTTCTTCATGCTTTCCTTTTCCCTAGTATATTTTTATTTTCTCATATCAGGTTCCATGACAAAAGAAAATATTTGTTTATGACAAATGAAGCAATTAACGTGGTTGCATAAAAATGGCATAAATTCAAGGAGGGATTTAAATAAGGTAAATCTACCAAATCTCAAAGTAGGAGGAAAGATTAGACCTTGTGCTGGACTCAAACATTTATTTGTGAGAGCCGGGGGTGATGTTTGTTTTCAATAAAATAAATTTTCAAGTGCATAAACATAGCATAGCGCTAAATTTTTCAGCCAGAAATGATCTTCTAAAGACTTGTTTGATAAAATTTTTGGAAGACTATATATGTTCCTAATCATTTCAGCCAAACTGGAGTGCAGGTAATATGAATTCATACAACAGTCTACATGGATATGTATAATTAGATGCTGTCTCAAGCCGTCAACTGAGGCTACTTATGCTTTTTATGAGAGAAAAGCCAGTGGAAGATCTTAGCTGAAATTTATTGATATTCAAGCCATACAAAATCACTGTCAAGGACTGGAAGAAATAAACGGAAACAGAGCCCCATCCACTTGACTCTCTCCCATTAGATATATGTAAGTACTGGTAAAATCTGGATTAGTGAACTCAGGGACTATGAACAGATTATTAATTTTTTTCTTTTTATCCCAGAAGAATGAAGTGAGGTTTTATTTTTTCATGTGTTCTACTTGATGAATGTGTTTTTCTCAATGTTATTATCTTTTTTGTATTGAGAACATTTTCAGTAAAAATCTTGTTTAGGCACCACATGAAACTGACACAAAGCATATGCATCCCCAGATTTATTTGTCTTTTTGCTAAGTGTGTTTCGATTACCACATATACCCTTTTAAAAGCTGCTGAAGTATAAAGGCTTTTACCATTTGGTGAGTAGCTATTTTACATTTCTATTTTATGGAGTCACATTGTAATCTGTCAAGCACCTCTTTATAATTATTAGTGAATCCTAAATGACAGAGTTCATTCCTTGACACCTTGTATGACAGTGAAAAATAAGATTTTTCATGTAAATTGCTTGCAATATAGACTAATTGGCACACTAATTGACTTTTACTATAATTCTAGTTTATTGTTTATTACTTTTAGATTGTTAGCTGACATGCATTTTTCTACTAGAATACAGTAGATATTGTTTTTGTAAAGACAAATGTGCTTTAATTGCACTGTAACAGTGAGATGTCTGGATTTTCTGTTTGAATAACCTATGTACCTCAGGTGTTTGTTTTTTGTTTTTTTTTTTTCAGGAACTTTATCTCCAGTAAAGTTCAAATTGTATTTTAACCTGATTTGTCATCAACAGAGTATGTTGGTATTATTTATGTAAAGAAATTAGGATAAACCAAACCTCAGACATTCTGCTTGAAGTCCAAGCTAACTTGGTCTAACATTCAAGTACTAGGAACCTTTACCATCCAATTAGTTTAGGTCAATCAGCTGTATGGTTTATTGGTCTCCAGATAATCCTTAACAGGTTATTTAAATCCATTAAATCCAGAAGTAAGTTAAAGTAACATTAAGAACTTCTCATAGACCCAGAAACAGAAAAAAGTTCCAGATCAAATTTCAAGCATTCCTTTGTAGACCTGCAGGAGGGAAAGAGACTTGATAGCATGAATTAGTCTCAGATTTAAATCTATATTTCTAGATTTTATAATGCCAGTGTCAATCACTGACTGCATTTTATTAAAATCAACTTAACAGCTGTGATTTATGTATATAGTATGTCAAGGGATCTAGCTGATAAATTCCAGTTCCTAAAAAAAGTAACACCATTTTTTGCTTGACATAATAAATCTCAGGATGGAGTACTGACCAATGCCTAGACTCTGTTCAGATTTTTCATCAGGAAAAACATCCTTTTTTTTTTTTTTTTTTTTTTTTTGATATCATTGATAAAATTGGCCTGTTTCATTTCAAGCATATTTTATTTTTTAGTGTATACAAATATTACATCATTTTTATTTTTAAGCATCTATTTCACAGTAATGTTATTACCCATAAGTTTCATACTGGTAGTGCTGAGAGTACTGAGAATTGTTCTCCCTTCATCCACTCAGGCAAGTGAAGTTAACTTTCTCATACTGCAGTCCACTTTTTAACAGCATATAGAATACTTAGACACATGTATAAAAGCGATGCAGATCATGGTGCCTAACACAGTAAATTACAATGACTATCTAGTACAAGGAGCTCTCATTCTAAAACTCTGTTACAGCCCTTTTAAAGCTCTGCTTAGAAAACTGATTTGTCCTTATTATTGACTGGGGAGATGGATACAGGTCTATTTTTCTTCAGGGTTATCTGAGTAACACAAAACAATCAGCTAGAACTTGCACAAGTGTGGCAGAGGTGGGAGTACAACTCCAATTTCTCCAAAAATAAAAAACTTCACTGCATCTTGTGGCTAAAATGTAGTTGTTTACAAATAATTTCACAACTTGTGGAGAATTTAAGTGTGGCAAATGAAAATACACGTGTAAATTCAGAGTGTGACAAATAGAAGGATGCATATAACTTTTTAGTGGAAACTTAGATATTTGAATATGAAACCAAGTATTCGTTACAAATGGGGGACATTTGACTTGCTAGTTATTATTTTGAGCACCAACATTCAAAATTTTTATTGTGGAAAAAGTGTCAAGACACTGATGGGCAGAGTACTTTTTAAAGACTAACTTCATGAAATAATTGACACAAAGAAATTAGATACTCAGGATTAAATATTTTATCATCTAGTTAAATTCTGGGAAAGCAGAAGGCAAATACTGAAATTGCTGAAAACTATTTATGATGAAATTCCCAGTATAATTCCCACATTTTTTTCAGTGAAGTAAGTAGCCTGAAGAAAACAGAGCAAGCTGAAAACCTGACTGCAGTGGCTATTACATGACTTTCTATAGTGTCACATTAAGCAGAATAAAATGTATGGCTGCGTAAAGTAGTAAAAATAGTACTTTTCTACTACAGGAAAAGAAGAACAAAGATATGGACAATTTATTCAGAGACAAGAGGAAATGGCTTTAAACCAGAAGAGTGTAGATTTCGACTAGATATTAGGAAGAAATCCTTCACTATGAGAGTGATGAGACACTGGAACAGGTCACCCACCAAGGTTGTGGACGCTCCCTCCCTGGAGCCCAGGCTGGATGAGACTTTGAGCAATTTGATCTAGTGGGAGGTGTCCCTGCCTGTATCAGGGGGATTGGAACTAGGTGATCTTAAATGTCCCTTCCAACCCAAACCGTTCTATGATTCTGTTCAAGAAGATTCATAACAAATACTGAGATTTGTACAGATTGTGAAAAAAGGAGAAAGAAATATGTCTGACAAGTGCCAAGTATCTGCCACAACAAGCACAGCATCAGGCTGATGGAGAAACAGAGAGCAACACTAAAAAGCCAACCTGCTGAACTTTTCTGAGATGAAGATGTAAGCACGGTTTCCTAAGTGCTCCAGTTGGGAAGAGACATGCACGGAAATCATTACTATAACAATATCATTAATAATTCCATTCAACATCATCATTAAGTGTCCACACATTTAATTTGCTTATGGTGCTCAAGATGTTTTCCAACCCTGGAAGTTCAAGGAGGATGGAATCTCCCATTGTGGTTGAGTTCAGTAGACTGTTTTTCAAGAAGACCATTTACATTCTGGTGAAGCTACTAGCATAAATCAGCCTTTCCATTTGATTAATTAAGCAGTGTGTTGGGTTCACTCTTAAAACTGCTCAGACCAGAAACATGTATTTTTCTCTGTGCTGCTTCAAACCAGGAGAGTAAAAAAAAAAAAAAAAAGGAAGTGCTTTCATATCATCTAAGACATGCAGAACTTCAAGAATTTTAAATACAATGAAAGGTTATCTGTAATATTTTCTGTTGTGTCAAAGCATTTTGTGTTGTGTCAGAGAAATAATACTTGGGAGAACATATTTTATACCTGCTATGTATATGGGACACTATTTTCCCCTGTACAGCCTCGTGAGTTCAGCTCGTATTCCACAGGACCTAGGACCATATTCCACTCTGACCTAGGAGGAATGCCTTTCCCACTGTGGTCTAGAATGGGAGTTGCTGGCTTATCAGATAGGGTGCTAAGCTGCTGGGAAGCAGAAGGATGCCAGCACACAGATACATCTTGTGGTTTTCCATGATACCTAACATCTCCCTGGGAATTCCGTTGGGTATTTGAGACAAAAACAAAATACACAGATGAAGTGCTTCCTGGCAGTGGAGGAACAGAAGGAGGCAAAGAGCTGGCTGATACATCCTTTCAGAACTACTCGGGTTGAAGCAAGGCCCTCTCCCAAATGTGAAAGACTACTTTGAGCAAGAGGTTAAAGACAGGGATGTCCCAATGATGGAAAAGCAGTTGGACCAGAAAGCAGAAAGAGAAAAAAGTGAATTCTGGGTGAACAGGAGAGAGAAAACACTTCATATACCCAGAAGACAAAGCTACAGATGGATAGATGGAGGCTGAGGGGTAGGTTGGAGGAAGAGCTGAAAGGCAAATTCACAGGACAGTAGGGTAGATGGCATATATGGGCATCAGGAGGACCAAAATGAAAGCCAAGAAACGCTGAATAGCAGCAAGAAAGTATAATCTGAGTGAAGCAGTGGTTGAAATTGACTTTTTAAGACCAAGCAAAGGATATTTGAACAGGGAGAAGATTGGCTGTCGTTCAGGAGGAAGGATGAAAGAACAGGATTGGAGGCCAGAGGAGATACAAATAGATAGAGAAAATTCTGAGGAAGAAAAGAATGCTGACTGTATCGAAATGAGAAACAGCGATAGATGAAGGACTTTTGAAAGGGTAAGAGAATGGAAATCTCCAGAGCAAAAGGAGACAGTGTAAGTGAATGAAAAATAATGCTGATATGGCTGATGAATCTTCATAAACTCATCTCTTCTGTTCAAATAAATAGAAAATTACATGCTGATTTCAGTGAGGATATCAATTCAGCTGTAAAGATGTGGAGACTGTAAAGTTTTGAACAGGGGCAGCACAGAGTGGGGCTACGTACTTGTCCAACAATTATATACTGTTTTAAAATTATTTATTGGGGGCCTTTTCCAAGTTTGGTAAAGATAATTCACTTGGGAATATACGTGTATGTGTGTGTGAGAAGTTCTTCAGTTGTCTGTGACCCTGAGTGGACTATAACTGCTCCAATTTTAACACCTCAGTTACAGCAGATGGTAATTCTTTACATACCTAACTGTCCAGTAGCGGATGCCTGTGGCAGGATTTAAAGTTTACCTCTAAAAATTAACTTTTTGTCTAACAACATAGGCCTTGTTAATGTTAATTGATGTTTGCTATCTGAATCCTTGGAAAGCCATTTCAAAGTTTACTTTCAGCCTTCAGTCTGTATCCTAACTTATCTTTAAACTCTCTGTGAAAGTATTTCTGGTTGTCAAGCAAATACTGTTTCTAATTAATTTAACTTTTAAAATTCTCTTTCCTTATATAAGCAGAGGAATATTTAGTTAGTGTAATGCCCCACGTCTGAAACATTGAGTATCAACTACACAATAGCTTTGCTCTGAGATAACATTCTTGAGTGGTCTGTGTGTCAACTTTTATTATTCCTCATTAACCTTTTAGCATTCAACTTCCAGTTTCCAGTATCAAAGAGCAGACATCAGTTCTGCAGCATCCAGTAGTTCCTCCTGCCATTGGACACTAATACAAACCGAGGAAAGGTGTATTTTTTCATTCCTTTTAGACCACACACATTCGCTTATGACAACAACTGAAATACTTTGAGAATTGCTATGGCTTTTTTTTTTTTCTCTCTGAAATGAATTCTTCCCTGAAGCATAATGCATACTGCTACTTTGCTGAATCGTTTTTCTGCTAATTCTTTTTTCCTCCAGCACAACCTATATGTCTGCAACTTTTCAGCACTTGCAGTGTGCAATATTTTAAAATTCTTGGGACTGTTGATCATTTTTTCTGTCATTTCCCATCTATCTTGTACAATTTCCCTCACTTTATTCTGTTAAGCCCTACTCTTGCTACATCATATTACAGATTTTCAGTCTTTTTTACCCTCAACACCCTTGGTGTTGAATGAACTTCTTGCAGGCTTTTTGGAAGATAGTATTGTCAGCTGGAAGAACTTCTAAGACTTCTGTGAATTGCCAGGTACCATTTATGTTTGCCCTCATTAGTCATAGCTCTGGATTTTCATATTCTGTCTTCTGAGCTGCAGTCTCCTCTCTGACATACTCTGAAACATCTTTATTGGTCTTGTGGTTTTTTTTATTTGTTTGTTTGTTTGTTTGTTTTTTCACTTTTGTCCCAATAATTTGTTTTAAAAGAATAATTACTAGCAGGGCAGCTCCTACTGCAGTGGTAATATGCTTTTATAATATTCTAAATTGTTCAATTTTGGATGTATTATTTTAGTATCACACTCCTCTGAGTGGCTTACACTAACTGTGTAACTGCTGTGCAAAGTAAATACGCTTCTTCTAAGAAATTTCATACAACTGCCAGGTTAGCCATGGCAACATTTTAGTGTTCTTGAAATTGTACCCGTGTTCTACCAATTCTGGTAAAAATACTTTTGAAATTGAATCAGTATGAATGTCTCATACTGATGCTTCATACTCATGTTTCACTGACTAGAAATGGTGAGCCATGCATCACAAATGCCTACCCAGGCATTGTGTAATCTAGTCACAGGTTGTGGTATGCAAAACAAGCATTTCAAATACCCACCATACATATTCCAAAAGTATATAGCTGAAGAAAATAATACTGTGATATCTAGCATAAAATGACTTTCTCATTGGTTCCATTATATTATTAATCTTTGTAGCTGGTATTCATGGCATATTTTCCTTTTTATTGCCTTCTATGCATTTTTTTATAGTCCACCTCAATGATATTCAGTTTTTATAATACCTAAAGTCTTGAATATGCCATATTCAAAATGTCTGCTCTTAGTTTTCAGGGTCCTGCCAACAAAATAATTTAGCCTACACATTCATTTCACACTGCTGAGCCTTGGCTTTGCAGCCTTAGCAGTCATTCTTCTGTCTGAACACATCTCCTCAGTTCCACCATTTCATCATTTTCTTCTTCCTGTCCCACTTAATTTGTGCTCATTTCATGAGGCATAACATATCTTGTAATGCAGTATATATTCTTCTGCCCTGACTTGTTTTGCAGTAAGCATGCAAATACACAGGTTTTGGTGAGCCTTCCTGATATTTTTTCTGAAACTATCCTTGTAGCTGTAATTCTAGTCATTTTATAATTGCAAAAATTAAAATGCTGAAAGAATACAAACTTCTGGTTATTTTGTAATTTTATATGTGCATGATTTTATGAAGACGGGAAAATTATGTATATCAACATTATCACAGATTCTTTTTTATTTCTTTACCAAAGACAGTCATTTTCCATTAGGATATATTTAATGGTCATTATTATTTTGGCACACAAAGACTATCCTAATGCCATAGACAGCATTTGTAGTAACCCTTTTTAACCATTTATCAAATTATATGTATTTCAATGTATTTTGATAAAATTATCTTCTTTTTTGGTCACTGATAGAGTGTGTGCATTTTCTTAATCTTAAAAATGTGACTTCTTTAAAATCCAGCCTTTGTGATTTAGATTTACAGAGGCTCAATTATTAGATGAGTACTGCCATTTCACTGGAGTAGAATAAGAGTTACACACAGAAAAAATATTCTTTCTTCAAATAGTGTATGTGTTTCTCCATGCTATCATTTCCCTTTATTTTAATGACTTGTTTTTTTTCAACAAGCATAACTTGCACTTTTTTTCTAGGCATAGTTGTTTACCCACAGCCTTGCATTCTTTCAGTTTCTGATCCACTTCCTCATCTTCTGTAAGCTGAAAACTTCTAAATCCGTTTTGTAACAAACCTGTTACAAACTTTTCTAAATGTTCACTTGTCCCTCAGGAATTTAGCTTTCATTTTATTTTCTCTAATACACATTGCGCACTTCGTCACTTTGGTTCCATTATGTCCTGTCATTTATATTATAATAAGTCATTCCTGAGTTAATCAACATCTCTTCTACAATGCTTATTAATATGACGCATTGTGATGATCCTTCTTCTGTGACCATTAAATTTTAAAAGCATCCCTATCTCTCTTTGAAAGGGATTTCTAAATTTTACTGTTTATTTTTCATTATTTTCCCCACCCTCCATGCTGTTCTAATTTCCTTTGTCTTACATACCCTTGTCAAATGAGCTATTTTTCTTTGACAAGTTTTTCTGCTTTTTTGGAGGGGTAGGTGGGGGAAATAATTTTCTCGGATCATTTATCCTAATGGTACCAATAATTATTCATATGAAAGTAAAACCCATGAGACCCAGTAAGGTGAGCTCCTATTATCCTGAGCGCCATACAGAGTCATTGCCAGAGGTCAACAGGACACAAAGTTTTGTATTTTGGTTGCACACAGTGTAAGAGAAGGTGCATTAAAGGATCATAACACAGAGCAAGATAAGGAGAGCATTAGATACACTTGGGCCTGAACTCATTAATTTTCAGCACCTGCACCTAGTTGAATCTAGTTACCCTGAGCCCCCACAACGTCTACAAATACAGCTGGAATGAAGCACTTTGGCAACAGGAGTCTGCTGGCTACCTAAGTGATTTGATGTTTTAGTCCCTTGGAAGACCTGTAAATTCTGGAAAGCTATGCTCAGACTTGATATAATACAGCTTTTCAATACAGGCAAATACTTGCATCAAATAGTATTCAAAAATTTTTTGTATGGCCGGTGTTCATTGCTATTTGTAAAATTCTTTGGCAGTACTGATCTGATAAATCTGGCATGAGGAAAGGAAACCCTAGTTACTCAGCATTTTAAAACTCTTGATTGAGGTATCAGAGGAGAAAAGTAAGTGTTTTTATCGTGTTTTCTTCATTCTTATAGTAAGCTATGGTATTCTAGTTCAGTTTATGCAAGTTTAAAGGCAAATCAAGAGTCTTTTTTATCATTGCTTTTGTATGTTCTTTGTCAGAGACATTTTCTGACATGGAACGCTTACCCAAATTGTCTTATGAACAAATATAACTATAGAGTCTACCACTTAAAATAAATTTTCCACTCTTCTTTCACAGATGTCCTTCAGATATTGGCAGAATGTCAACCCATTCTCTCTTCTTTACACTTTACTGCCTTATCTGAGTATGTAAAAGACACTTAGTGAACTTTGCAATCATAATAATACCTGTATTTATACCTTCTTTCTGCAGAACAGAAAAACAGGAGTGTCTTTTCTTCAAGTTCCGTTCAACCTGTCTTTTAAACCACGCTATACACCACACTGGAAACCCAGTTTGGGGAAAGTAAAATTCCATTATCATTTCTACTTAGCTTCTTCACAGGCTAGTAGGCCCAAGCTCTCAGTAATTTTGTTGCTTATCACTGAACTGCCAGCAACTTAATGACATGTATTTTATAATGCAGTGCTTACAAATAAATATCATATTTCAGAGTTTATTGCATCAGAATCCAGCTTGCAAAGTCAAAAATTGCATTTGATTTTTCATTGACTTATACTGTAGACTTGTATCTACAGGTCAGGTCTGTGCCTGAATGTTATGGTGCTACAATTTGGATGATGATTATGCTATTTAAAATAGTGTGTACCTTAAAGTGAAAATGTAAGTATAGAGGTACTTCAGATGGAGATTGTTTAATTCTGTTCCTGTGTTGAATATCTATACCATTATGTAGCACATCGGTGTTCGTAGAATAATGAACACTCGAGGAGTGTAGTACAGCTTTAAATATATATCATATATTTAAAGTGGGAGAACATGCACTTTAAGACAAGCCTCTTTGGTTTCTCTAATCACTCAGACTTTTTCAACCCTAAAAACTTCCAAGTTTTCCCTTCTAGTTAAATATTTGAACTGCGGATCATTTTTTTCTGAGGTATATTAGCTTTCATTTTTCCCATGTTAAATCTCATGGGCAGTTAGCCAGCTTCTTTATTACTCCTCCTATAATCTTTTAACCCTCCCTTCATTTTCTGCTTTCTGAACCCTTTATGCTAGAATCAAAGTGATTTCTGGAACATATGTGCACACAGCTACATCCATTTAAAATTGCTAAATGCACCTCTTTCCTTGAAGAATGGAATGGATTTGTATTCTTTGTAGCTTTGCGCTGATGTAATGTCACTGGTTTCTAAAACACTGCTTAATGTGAGAGAAGAGTCAGGCAGCAGGGTCCTGATTTGAAGCCTACTGTTGAAAAGACCCTTATTGACTTCAGTAGGCTTGAGATTCAGACATAAATCTGTGAAGCCAAATGATAGGGTCAATGGTTTAGTACTCTATAAATTTCATTTAATAAATGAATGCAAAATTTGATCCAAAATGTCCCCATAAATTTATTCTCTCTTTTCACATCCTTTAAATCAATATGGACGCAACACAAGGAATGTATCAGTGTCAAACTTCCAATAGCTCTGCCACTGTTGTCTTTTGTTTTATATGCCTTTTCTTTTAAAGATAGGAAAACAAATACCTCTACGTTGTTCATTTTTAATAACAATATAAATTCAAATTCAGAGTGACTTCTGGGGTTTTATTTCAATTACGTTTTAAAAAAATATTGTACAAATTCAGAATCATTCTCTGAGAAAAAATCAATTTATACAAAAATTTAACCCCTTGTAATGTGTCTTAATGAAACTGGTAAGGAATCTAGAAAAGAAAAGTCTGTAACAGCAGCAATGACAGTGTTAATGATGCTACTGCATCGTACAGAGCCTGCAGAGGGCATTTAGGCCTTCTTCAGAAAGTTATGGGAAGATGTTGATGTATCTCATAAAGCTGACAGGTCGTCGCTATCCATTGTCTCACAGAACAGATTAATAGATTCATTGGTTCTTACTGGACAAAAATGTTCACAGCAGATAGAATTTATCCTGAAAAGTTGCTGCATTCTGCTTGCTGGTACAAAATGCTCTTCAGCTTTCCATCTTTCAATTGTTGGCAGGTACTTAAATAAGAAACACAGAGAACCAGTTTAAAGCTATGGGTCTTTGTCCTCACTCATAATTATGGTTCTTAGATAGATTTTTAAAAGCATTTTTGTCCAGAATAGAACATTACATAGACCCCGGGGGCACAATTAATCATTCTCCAGATATGTCAACAGTGTGATACAAGAGTTGGTAAATTTCATACTTTTTTTCTTTTTTCTGGTGTGTTGAATGGAATTAAAAAAAAAAAAAAAAGGAATTATTTGGCAGTACACCTCAGATCATTACAAAATAGTCTACAGTGGCACTCCAACCTTGACAGCCACGGTCAATGGTCTCTGGAGAAAACTCACAGAGCCAAAGAGGACTTGTAAAGCCAAACTGATCTTCATTCTCTTATCCTAAATATCTTCACCTGAGGCACTTCAATATATTTGTTATAAAGAGGGGTGAAAAAGAGGAAAAAATATCTTTACAGTGAAAAAATTAGAGAAGTGGTTTAATGCTTACTAATGTTGATGAAGATTTAGCATTTGTATGAGTATTTCTTTTGATGGGACTGAGTAATGAATGGCTCATCGAGTCCAAGTGTAGGATTCATAACGTAGTTCTATATCATCTTGGAACTGATTTGAAAACTGTTTCATCATAGTCTCTGTGTCCAATGCCTTTCAAACCATGTATAAAAAAAATTACAAAACCTCAGATGATAGCAAGCATTGCTAGTTTATTCCCTGCCATTATAAAATAAATGCCATATATGTGGACTCACAACTTAATGCTTTTTACAACTGTAATTTTGTATTATATCACTCATTCCTGAATACTGGGAAATGTTTTGCAATAACTCTTACGTGATATTACCAGTCTCAAAGTGTTATTTGAAATAATGTCTTATGTACGCTTGATTACTATGATTGCTTCTAGTTTTCTCTCTATGTATCTCTGTCTTCTTTTATTTAACTGAAGTGTGTTTGGAATTTGACTGAACTTAAACTGCTTCCATGTAGAATTTTTGATCCCTGACTAGTGGAAGCACTAGTAATGGCTTAAATATCCTCTTTTCAATTCCATAGCTGAATCCTACTGAGTCATGAAAACAGAGTGCCTTCGTTAAAGAGAAACCAAAGCAATGCAAGACATATTTCATTGCCTTTCCCAAGCTGAAGGAGAAAAAAACCAGACATCTGCAAAAGGACTAATCTCTTACTGGACTTTATTACCTAGACATACAGCATCCATGAACATTATATGGGACAGCCAGATATTACTCTGCACATAGCAGGTGGGTTGAAACTAGATGATCGTTGTGGTCCTTTTCACTCCAGGCCATTCTATGATTCTATGATAGTGTATAGGTTACGGCATTTGGAGAAGTCTTGTCTCAAAGTTATTTCTTCATTGCTAGTGAGTCTGTGGATCTTCTAAAAAGAGAACATTCATCTTTAATTATCCTCAGGCTTTTGGAAAGTAACTAGCTAACTAGTTGTAAACTAGGGTGAAAAACATATTCTGTGAAAGCAGAGGGTGCTTTCGATGTTCTATTTTGATGCTTAACAGTGACACAGCAATTTTTATACGCGATTTCTTTTTTAGTGAAAGATCATGGTCAAACTAAGGCCATGGATCAATGAATTGGAATATAGTTTATAAAATTTATGAAGACAAAAAATGTTCACGCTGCCTTCTGCTATTCTCTTGATTGTTGGGTGTGAAGAAAATAGGATGTCCTCGGTGTTAAGTAGTTGAGCTAGAGTTTAGAGTATCATTGTTGA
The DNA here is from genome assembly GCA_037305975.1 of Chrysolophus pictus. Classification (NCBI taxonomy): domain Eukaryota; kingdom Metazoa; phylum Chordata; class Aves; order Galliformes; family Phasianidae; genus Chrysolophus; species Chrysolophus pictus. Next base: position 16,998,002 of record CM074579.1, read on the forward strand.
ATACCTACTTTTCTCATACATTTTTTATATAGGCTTACGTGTACTGTATGTGAACTAGGATAAAGTATCCCACTGATGGATAGCTGTGTACTTCAAAACTACAACATTGAAATGTTGTACAGGTAGAAGTCAAATTAATGGTAACAAGTTGAGGGGATGGAGTATAATTTGTAAGTGATGTATGTTAACTAAACTTTTAGGTTAAGCAGGCTCCAATAAACACATAGTACTCTCCAGCCTGCCAGTTCTAACCAGCGTGTGTTCTCATCAAAACATTCAGTGGCATGGATAGTCAGAGCTTCTAGGGCTTACCTGAGGCTTTAGTGCTATTTTTTACTTCTGGTGCTGCATCTTGCTCTCTGCCTTTAGGAAAAGTGAATATATGGTAATCATTTTGCTGTTTCAGAATTACAGGAAAAAAGAGGAGGGAAGACTATACCTTGGAGTTCTTTAGTTCCTTCTGTTACCCTGAAACACTCCAATCTTTAAAATGAATACAAAAATCAGAGTTTCTACTCATTGAGGGCAGCAGCTCACAAAAAATCATTTGTTATCCAGCAAGTTTTTGACAAAAGCCTACATTAAAAAAAAAAAAAAAAAAAAGAAATATCTTCTTCTTCCTACACTCCAGCCTTCAAATTACCATCTGATAGCTCAATTCCACATAAGAGTTCCAGGTGGTTTATAGGAATCTAATTGCTCTTTGGGTAGCCTGTCCATCAACAGGGCTAAATACCTCAACCTCAGTAAATCCAGGTTCAGCGAATGTAGAATAGCTCATTCTCCAGATCTGGCTAGGTTTGTAACTCTTCAGTCTGCACCTGATGATGTCTCTGAAAGGTGTAGCCAGAGATGTACTCTGTAAAATATGTGCTGGAAGAAGGCTTTTAGTGATCCAAGCTTGTCTATCTTATCTCTTCTGCCAGAAAAATATTCCCTTTGGAATCCACAGCTTATGGCCTTCTTTCTAACCCATTTCAGTTACAGCAAGTCAGATAAGTGAGCCCTGTGATTTAAATAGGTTGAGCCAACCTGGCTCATCTTCAGAGAAACATGTTAGGGAATGATTATATGAGCAACTGTCAGGAGACAGGAAGCTGAGCTTGAGCAAGGAATAACCCCTAGAAGTGGTGAACAACTGTTGGACACTGCAGAAGGGAATTGGTTGCACTGGCACATCTGGGTCTGGAAGACAACAGCTGCCCATACCTCAGAGGATGCTGTTCTAGAGGCTGAAGAAAAAAAGATGTAAAATGTGTACCGAAAGATACCAAAAAGAATAACTGCATCACTAGTAGTTTTAATGCCAGGTTATTCTGGAAAGGTTCTTTAGCATTTTTTTACATGGCTAGTAAGAACACGCTTACAGCAGGCAGCACCCATGGCAAGGATGCCCTCTTGAACAAGAACAAGAGGCAGTTTTATCTGCTTTCTTTGCCGCCCGTTCTCCACAGCTGCCCATTCTTGGTGCTCTGGTGGAAAGTCCACAGCACACAATCCACTGGAGAAAATGAATGTTAAGCAAAGTACTTGATGCACCTTGCCAATAAAAAGGTCATGAAAGCCAAATGGGTTGACTTTACACCGAAAGATGTGAGAAATGCTCATGCAGTCATGTCTGTTGTTTCTCTTATGGGAGTTGTATTCTTTTTTGTAAAGTGATAACTGGAGGTGACATTTTATATGCCCTAGATGTTGGTTTTGTTTACCTTTTGTTCCATTGAGCAGCTGACTAAAGACATTTGTTTCTAAAACACTTCCCTGTCACTGATGCAGTTACAGCGCGATCAGCTCTTTCATGAAGTCAAAACTAAAGTAGTCTTTAGGGCTTTTACTTCTGCACAGTGCAGTAGGTTTTTCCTGGAAAGATCTGGAATGCAACTGGAATGCTGGTGGATTTGCCAACATCATGCAAAATATGCTATTACAGAGAGTGATGTGACATGAAAACATTTCCATTGAGAAGATGTATTTCTGTTCTCTGTGTTTCTTAGTGCCAAACGTTAAGGAAATGTGTTGAAAACCTGGGCCTAAACCCAGGCACATGGAGGCAATAGAGCGATTCTTTGGTTCAATTTCAACTTTCGTGAGTCACGAACAAGGTGTTGCAATGGTGGGGATACAGCTACACTGGGCCAATGTTTGAGACTTTTTTTTTAAAGACTGAACTAAAGGAAATGTTAGTTCTTTCATTCTCTTTATGTCTCTCTCACTTTTTTAAAGAGGTGATAAGAGACAGAAACACTGTAATGTCACTGTGTTAAAATATTTGCATTTCTTACCTAATTTTCTTCAAAATTTCCCAAATCTATGCTCTCTTATTAGTTTCTCCTTTGCTTCCTAGATTTGTTTCATAAGCCTCTTTCACTTTATTTTTCCCTCTATTGCTTGTGTCTAGTAGATACCTTCCTTTTCTTACAATTTAGAATTCTAGTTTTCCGTAAATTTTTTCATGTTACTAAAGTATTTTATAGATACAGATATTTAAGGAAAAACACATGAAGTTAAAGTGAAGTTCTTCAGAACTGAAGCATGTAGTCACCTGCCTTCAACATTGTCAGTGTTAGCTAACAGAATACTTAATAGTAATCCTTCCTTTACAAAAGAATTAATGAATTTTAATAAAAAACAAGTTGTCCTTATTATATTCCTTATGAATTTTCTTTTTCCTATTGCTTAGGGGAGTTGACTTGAAAATTGTATAATATGTATTCAGAAAGCGTCCAATGAGACAACAGTAACATACAAACCATGCATCTGTGAAACCTTACTTGATCAGTACATTTAGAGTGCCAAAACATCCATTGTCTACCCTGCTACAGTACCCTCTGTTCAGGAATTTATTCATATCACCTGTTTATGAAATGCATTCAAAACAGAAACATCATAATTAGGCCTTTATGCCAGAGTTTCAAGAGAATTAAAATTCAGCTCTTCCCTATAATTTTAATCTGGCTAAAATCAGAGGCAATTGCAGAGCTGAAAGAGCTTATTTTGTTCCCAGGATCTGGTTTAGATGAGCCCTTTGATAATATCATGCGAGAAGAGTTGATGCAAAGAGATTTCCGACATAGAACTGATAGTGACAGTGATAGGCACCTGGAATTACCCACGATAGATGGACAGATAGGTAGGATAAGCATTTTTTAAACATTTTTTCTCGGAAATGAAATTTTCCTCTCCAAGGATCTCCAGAGTAGTTTAATTTTGTTTCCCCTGAGCAATGCTTCTATCCCTTTGCTCCATGAATACAGCCAGTACTTTCACAGGAAAAAGTGTCTCCCTCACCAACTTACCTCTGCAGAAGCCCCCTGACACCCCTGTTGGGCTCTCTTTGGCTCTAGCCCCATGCCATCTCCGAAAGCTCCTACTGTCTCACAGCACATTCCCACCTTGCTGCCACATCCCTAACTGTGGGCAATTTCCCTTCAAGCAGTCATCCCTTTCAGGTGCTGCCAGGTGCTGCTGAGCAGCAGGACATGAGGAGAGTCTGTGCCAGAGCAAATGTCACACTGTGCTAGGACTTGACCCCAAGGTTTTCTGTAATATAACGATAGTCGGGCTTCAAAAGTTCAGCGAGTAAATTGAAGATGAACTAAAATGGAAGGTGGGACAAATCTCTCATCTTGCTCTCTACCTTTATCTAACACACTTAGTTGTTTTCACACGATGACTTCAGTGTTTTCATTCCCCATGTGGAAAGTGTCATGATCTCATTTCTAAGATAATGATTCAAGGCAAAGGTGCACCTTTACAAAGGCTACTCCTACCCTGCAAAAGGCATCTGTCAGTCCCTTGGCAGCAGGCTAAGTGGCAGTCTGATTCATGTTCACATTGTTCAGGTTTAACTCTCTCCACAACAGACTGAATGCATCCACGCTGACTAGCCAATGGCCCTGCATATCCTCTTGGTATACAGTGATGGTCTGAAACGCATACATCTTTTTATACATAACGCATACATGCCTTTTATACTCAAAGATGCCTAAATCTGAGAACTGTCACAGCCCACTAAAATGATGCTTTTGACATGTTCCCAGGGACATGTTCTTAGAGATGAAATAACAGATTAAGATTGCCATAGATTTATCACCTTGGATATTTTACAGAAATACTTTTGAAGAATTTTGTGAAACAGAGTGAGCCAAGCCTGGTAGTCTTCTCTACATCTCTTACTAGAAGGAACTTTCCCTAAATCTCACCCAAATTAGATCTGGGAGAGATCAAAATGAATTATTCCTGAGGAGTAATCCATGGACACGTAACATGCACATGTACTGTTGATGATCAGTGGAGCAGAACCTGGGAGTGAAATGGAGAGACAAGTTATTGGAGAGTGTAGCTACACTGCAGGTAGTAAGATGCAGCGTCTGATGCACGAACTCAGATGTGAATGACCTAAATCGTTTATTACAAGTTCTCACATCACTTATATACCTTCACAAGTTTTCTTTTTCTGGCTTTCCCATCCACTCCTACAACTTTCCCATCCACCTTTACATGTCAACAGAGCATTCTACAAAACATTCTCCAACCGTTCACACAGGCGCTTATCCAATCGGAGCCGTGAGACGTTCTTTCTTCTTCTAGAAGTGTCCTTGATTCTCATGCTGTTTATCTTGCTCCACAGCTTCTGCTCTGAACAGTTTTTCTTGTATTCCCACAGTAAGACATTCCATTTCTACCATCCTTAATAACAGGCCAAACTTACTTCAGGATATGGATCTAAGTTGCTTGTCTATACAAGTTAACCTACTCTCAACCACCAAAATATGCTTCAAAGGCCTGTAAAATTACTAGCTAGCTGAAAATCATCTTATGCTTGTATTCAAATTATTTAGGAATATAGAGTAAAAACTCCAGATGAGAACAGTGGTCTTTCACATGAAGCTTCACAATTCTAAAGCTAGCTAGAATGTGAGGCGTGAGCCAAAACATCATTTGTACACACTCTATCCACATGAATGTCTGCAAATAGCAATCTCTCTACCATTTCTCTCAGATACATGCTTGCAAGGGACTCACTCCTTGTTTTTCCTCTTTTTCTTTTCTTATTCTGTCTACCTGAAGTGAAAACAAATCAGGACAAAGAAAGCAGATTAGCACTAGATTACTGTCTCATCTTCCTGGGTTGATAAACTATAGGGAAGATAATGTTGGGCTTTCACTCATGATTCTTAGTCCCATAACAATGTAGAATTTAAGTTCAGTCTCTAAAAGAAATATTCTCTAAAAGCAAAATCTGCTAGAAAATCTGTATTTTAAGCATATCCGAAATCAATAAAAAGCACCAGAGAAAGTATATGCATGAGTGTAAAACCAAACATAAGTGGGCTGGCCTGAGGATATCATTATTTATTGAAACAAATTTTTCTTTTCCTTATGGTTTTAGAAACAAATGGCAGGTGCAAACAAAGAATAAAATCAGTTATAATTAGTTTGTAGACTATCTTGAATCACATAGATGAGGTCTGGGTAAATAATTCACATTTTACTCAGTAAATCTAAAACCCAAATCCATTTACAAGGGCTGCTCTGAAATTTATGCCTTTTATTTTATTATGTTAGCCCACAACATCAGAGGCAGAAGTTGGTGGTATGGCAACAGAGACTGAAACTTCCCACCACGTAATATTCCATTACATGTTGTTGCCATGTGGCAGATGGAGCAGAGGGGCAGTCTGACAGAACGGTGCCTGACATGGAAGAACAGATGAAGCAAAGGTGTGTCACTGGATACCTCCAAGAGGAAGAAATGGCACCCACTCACATTCACTGATGCTTCTGAATGTTTGTGGAGACCAAACAGTGTATGTGAGCACAGTGAGGCAGTGGTTAGTGCTCTCCAGCAGTGGTGACAGCAATATGATCACCTCTTCTGGTGCAGATTTTTCTGAGCACAGCACGCAGGCTACTGTTGAAAATGCATAGCTAATGGTTGTGACTGTGTTGGAAAATAGTATTTTGAAGCTGAGAATTTTCTCTATCAAATCTCATTTTTGTGCTTTTTGTAGCTGTTGCAGTTTCCATGGAAATAAATAGGAGGCATTACTTTTGGAGTAATCTATGTATTCTCAGGTTAACAGGTTGTGTCAATTAACAAAATTGTTTTACAACTCTGGTAACCATACTCATCTGCTGTGTTTCTGTTCTTAAGTACAATAGCATTTCTTCATTTGAATATTTATGGAAATGACAAGGTGAGTTGGGGCAAGTTTCTCTTTAAGGTCAGCAAATTTCTGGATTCCCTACCCTATCTTTCCTCATACCTGCATAGCACTTATGACATAACAGCACCAAATGCTGCCTCAAAAATCATAACCAAGTTTTCAGCATTTTGACAAACTTCCATTGCAACTTTTTGCAAACTGTTGATGAATTCTACTCCTCAACCTCATAGTCATTTATTGTCTTTCAGTCTGTAGGCAGAAGTTCTGATTTGATACAGGCATGTTTCTTTATATGCTCGGAAAGCGATGGGAATGATCCCACTGAGTAATGCCTCATGAAAAAACATGTGCTGGGGAAGATGTTGATTAAGGTAACTGAGCTATCTAAAGGAACCAAATGAATTGCTGAGCTGCTGAGGCAAAGCAACTTGATGGCAGCTTAAGCCACTGGCAGAACCAAACAGCTGCATGCTGTTTAGTTATTAATTAATATGTAGTAACTCACAATCACTCATGGTAATAAATGGATTCACATACCAACAATTTCACTTGGTAAATTTTTCACAGAGCCTCCAGCTTCCTTTTACCAGGAAAGGTACTCCTGGTTTTAAAGCTTCAGGTGAAGTAAATCAATAGAGGAGGAGCAAAGAAGAAAAAAACCTTCCTAAAAGCAGACCCCAGGCTGAATTCCTTTTGCTTCCAGTCCTAGCCTAACTTTGCATGACATTTCCTGCCCTATTTTGAGAAATCAAAAAACTTTTCCTTTAAAATATTTGTGGAACACTATTATGTTGTCTGTTTGTTCAAATATAGAAAATAGGCCAGGCTTCCTAAATACTCCGCTAATTATTCTGTACTTTAGATAATGAAAAAAAAAAATTCCAAACTCTTTTTAGTTTTTCTGTTTTGTCTCAGCCTCTTTATCCCCTTGGATGACTGGGCCCAGGAACCACAGTATTCTCAATAACAGGATAAATAAATGATATATTAGCTAGCAATAGAACTTCATACTACCAATTATTCTAACCCTCCTTACCTATCCAAAAAACATATCCTTATCAACTTGCATATCCTCATCAGTTTTATTTCGACCACCAAACCATTTCCTGGAGATTTTACCAGTACAGTACGAGCTGCAGATAATTAATAAATATAGAGAATAGCACCAGAATGAACATGAGAATGGTCTTTAAATATGTAACTTTAAATACTTGTGTATTTAAAGAGGCTCTGGGATTTTGGGTGAATAATAGACCAGTAAGCTTTATGGGTGAACCTAATACATTACTTGAAATAATAACTTAAATCCAAGTAACAATACACTGGGGAGACCACAGCCAAACAAGGGCCAATCAGCACCATTTCTGCAGAGGGAAATACTGTTGTGTTAATATCTCCTAGAACTCCTTCAATATGTTAATAAAGAAGAGCAGCTAGCATAATTTATTCTAACCTCTCTGGGCCACTGACAAAATTCTTTGCGAGAAGCTACGAAGGAAGCTAAGTAGTGATGGATCAAGAAGCGGTGGAGGGAAAAGAGGTGAAGGGCAGGATTAAATGGTCAATTTCATCATGTCAAAGGATAACAGCAGTGAGCCCCAAGGTTCCTGCTCATCTGCTTATTTATTAATCATCTAGGAAGTGGGAAGAGCTGTGAGGCAGCAATTTGCAAGGAATAAAAAATAGTTCAGTTAAAGTTCAGAGATGATTGTGTGCAACTTCTGAAACAAACAAAAAAAAAACTGTGTGACCTACTCACTCTGACAAATGAATTATCAACAAAAGCAAAGGAAGGTACACCAGGTGGAAAAAATATGAATTACTCAACACCTCACAGAGCTCTAAATTAGCGTACCAGCTTTAGAAAGGGACCTAGTTATCCTTGTAAATTACTTCAGTAAAGACTTCTGCTTAATGTGCAGCTGTACTAGATAAGCAAACATATTAAGATGCATAAAGAATGGGAACTAATAGAGAAAGGATTAAACTGCCAATGCCATAGACTGATCTGAAATACTGTGTGCAGTACCAGTGACTCCATCTTATAAACAATAATGCTGATTTAAGAGGGTTCAGTGAAGGACAATGGGAATGATCAAGAGCATTAAAAAGTTCTCTTCTGAAAAAAAATCAAAGACGCTGGGGCTGCTGACCATGAAAAAAGGGACTTCACATTTACAAATGCTAATGAAGGATACAGGGAAGGTGTGTCTTACACACACACACACACAAAGAGAGACAGTTAGAAAGGGTAAAATGGAAAAGTAAATATATTCTCATACAATTTGCATTAGATTCTGAAACTGAGAAAATCACTGAGGTAAAGAACATATAAGCATTCACAAAGAGACTGCTTGACAGTTATATGGTTGCCCATGTTTTTCAGAGGTAACAACAGATAGGACAGGCTTTTATCTGAGTCAAACTGAGTTAGGGACGGCTATTGTGGCACAAATCATCTTATATCCCTGCTGTTGGGTTTCTCCGAACACCTCTCTCTGAATCATCCTGCGTGTTGTAGAAGACAAGGTATTAGATAAGACCAATTTGAGATTATTCCTACAGTTGCTATGAATCAAATGCTTTCTCTTTACAGTGGAACCCACTTGCAATTCCTAATTGTGATTTATTCATTAGCAGATTTTTAACCTATTTCATTATTTTTTTTATAGTGATCTCCACTGAATCTGTGCAACGCTATTTTTTTAAATCATAATGTAACTTAAGTGCTAAAATTCATCACAGAGATGTAAGTATATCATATTAAAACTTTAATCTTTATCACCCAGACTTAGATGATCTTATGAAGAGATGGTAACAGATTTCCTTGATAAGACCTATTTTCCATAAAATCATATTAACTGGCATTAACTACGCTAAAATCTGAATTTTTTACTTATTGTGTTCCATACAAGCCCTTCCATAGCTTTAAGAGAAGCTGATATCAGAAAAGCAGCCTGTAAATCCTTGTATCATCTCATTTCACTATTTTTAAAGTAGTAACACTTGTTACTAGTCCTCTGGATATCTTCTGTTTTTCACAGATCGAAATGTTCAAAACCAACATTAATATTCAGAGTGTTCTTAAGCCAATTTTTTAATACTACTGGCTGCAAGTTATCGGGCACAGTAGATGTTAAAATGCTTAATGTTTTTTGTTTCACATCCTCCCCAGTTACTAATGGAATAGAAAGTATTTAATTAATCACTGTAAGAGATGAATACATCATGCTAATGATGAATACTTCTGTTTTTCCTGCATAGTGATTGACAATTTTACAATCCTGGTCAAGTACTGGATCTATGCCATTTCTAGGATTTCATTTGTTTCTGATTTAGTTAAAACATTCCTTCTCAACCCTTCTAGTCAGAAACTCTCTTTACATGCCTTTCAGCTTTCTTTGTTAATTGCCAGCTACTTCTGACTGCTAGTATGGGCTCACTGTGATGAGTCTCCATATATATCCCTTTTTCTCCACGTGCTACTGCTCTTGTGGCAGCTGCTTCACTTTTCCTCTTAGCCAGGATGTTTTCTTACCCAGAGATGACTTTGGTGATGATTGTAGAAGTGCACTGATGGAACCAGGACCTCAAACTCCTCCAAGGTGGAGACATGTCAGAATTACAAAGAAAGAAAAAGACTTTCTTTATATTCACAGAGATTTCAGTAGTCTCCTGGCTGCATGATGAGGAACGAGTGGTGCAATTGGAACAGATCTGTAAAGAGAAGTGGTGGGTGCTGGGCATCTGGCATTCACACTGCATTTCTCAGGGCTCTTTCCTTAGGACCAGCTCCAGCCACAGCTGCTTGGTGGAATGAGATATATCTAGGTTTAGTGAATGGGGACCATCCAAAGACTCACTTCAGGAGCACATTCGTGACCTGAGCTGAAATACTAATGTAGAGGCTTCTTTTAATAAATAAAATCCTGACATGATCCAGAATTTTTTAAATATCTGCTCTCTGTTTCCAAGTAATCCCCAAACCCACAAATAATTATCTTTTTGGGGATTGCAAAATTGGTGAAAATCATCTTACTATTTCTTTTAATGATCTCTATTTATTCTTACGCAATGAACCACCACTTTTCCTATTGACTCCAACAGAAAATAAAAGCATCAGCTAAAACAAAGGGACAAGGACATGACCAAAGGCAATCTGCAAAAAAAAAAAAAAAAAAAAAAAAAAAAAAAAAACCAAACTCATACTCCTTCAAAATTGCAGATTTTTAAAAATTATTTATTTATTGGAGTTAAGATGGATGAGAATTATCAAATGAATCTAAATACAGGGAAGTCTGAAGGGGGTTATAATAAGCAGGTTTTGAGTTAGAGGTAGCAAAATATTAAGTAAATTTCTAATCAGGGTAATTTTTAAATGACCTCTAAATCAAAAATAGTTTGATTATACACTGTTTGAAGAAAATTAATTATCCTTCTTTTTCTTCAAAGTATGGAAATTTTCAGGCCAAACCAATTTCCAAGCAAAAGTTAAAGAAGGGCAAAAATAGGACTTTAAAAGCTGGCTGCAACCTTAACAACAGGGAGAATACTTTTTTTCCATAATAAAGAGAAGGTTGATGTGACAGAACTGCCTTAGAGGGTTGTAGATTTGATAATAAGAGGGGGTGAACAAAACTTTAATAAAATCCAGCACCTACAGAGTTTAGCTTAAACTTCTTTCATGTGTGGTGTTGAATAGTCTGAAATGGGACTAACACAGGTAGCTAGCTGCTCCTGGGATAAAGTTTATTTCCTGAAGGAAACTCTTCAAGGTACAAATGCTATGAGTGGAAATGGACATCCCCAAATGGGGTACTGCATTTCTTCCTCTCTGAAACATTACTCTGCAAGTAGAACATTAAGCCGAATGTTTTCTTTTCCTATAAATTCAGCAATGCAAAGCTTGTTTCACACATGGAGCCCCTGCTTCTCATTCCAGTATCTTAAGTTCTTCTGTCAGTTGGTGGTGGACCTGTTGGATACAGATAAGATGAAGAAGATTCAGCCAAGGTGAAATAGCATGTTGCAGCTTAACTCAGACTTCCCTGATAGCATCAAGGCTGAACTTGACTGTTGGTTGCACTTTATGGATATAGTGATGAAATGCAGTCATTGAATTATCTTGACTCACCCATTTGCTGGGCAGTTCAAGTTTCTAAAAAACTTGATTATATAGCTAAATAGTGGGGAAACTCATATATCAGCAATAGAGCTGGATGAATGGTAATTCATTTGTGGTTATGGGCTTTTCTCTTCATTTTTTATTTGTCAACCTTACATGTGATTATTCAATTTTTTTTTTTTTTTTTTTTTTGTAGAATAATTTCTATAAATATATTTGGTATGCAGGTTATTGTAAGGCAGTTTAACTAAACTATCTTATATTAGACATTCATAAGAGGATCCGATTGGACATATCAATCACATGTTTATTTTCTAATTGGATGAGAATATCTCTTGGAATCTTCCTGCTTGTAAAAATAATAATAATTACAAATGCAAAGTCATTGCTGCACTGATTTTCCTTGCCAATAAACTGATATGCTGGAATATTTGTGGAAAGCAAACACAAAAAGGATGTGAATAGTTAATTACAGCTCATTCATTTGAACAACTATTTGCAAAAATTGCTTGGGAATATTCCGCCAAATGGTAGTTATTGCTATCGTCTTCCTTCTCTTGTCTGTGAGCCTCCTCATTGGTTGAAGGACTGATGGTGTTAAGCAGCTGACTTTTCAGGACTTGTCAAAACAACACTCACAACTCATGGTGAAACCTAAGGTAAAAATATTTAGTCAAACTTTTTGATGTAGGGTTTCCCCATTCCTGATGCTATCCAGAGTACAGAGCAATGTTTTTTATTTCCCTGTATACGTTATTTGCTTGTAAACAAATATTTTAAAGGTATGTAAATTATATTTAGCTAACTTCTACAAGATATATTTCACTCAGGATGGGTTTTCCCCAGTCCTTATAGGAATCACAAAAACTGAAGTGTGATTAATAACAAATTGTCTCATAATTTGGAAACCCCAACAGAATACAAATGTCCTTTTATTTCATGGCTCTTCTGATCCTCTTTACAGATGACTTCCAGTTTAGCACATGGCCTAATTCAGAGAGTTATTCACTTCTATTCACTTATTTAAGTAGAACTGGGAGAAAACTACTTGATCTCCATCCATATCCAAACGCTTCTGCCTCGCAAGCAAGAATTCACTGATTCCTTCTGGATAACTATATCATAGACCTGACTACATGGGCATCAAAAAAAGCTGAAGATACAATCTGCATAAAATTTACATACATTTGCATACATATGCCTGGTCAGAAAATACAGCAATTCACATTTCCACATCATAAGAGGGGTAATGGAACTACTCTCTGTTCTTTTGGTGTGCCTTTCACTGTGTTGTTTTTTTTTTTCTCTTACAGGCATCTGTTTCACTCACAAACTTTCCAAGTCGCACCTATGCCCCATGATTAGAGATCAATTTTTTTCAGTTTTTGTCCTTTACCTGACCACTCTACACAACTTCTTGATCCTAGCAGGATTCTTTGAAAATGTCTAAATTCAGCACTATTTATGTATTTGAAACATTTTCTGCTTGTGGCATAGTTCCCCAACTTCACCCTTCACCATCTTAGATCTCTCCATTTCTGCCTCCACAGCTCTTCACAAGTTTTACTTCTGCTGTGGAACAGAAGAGCAGGATGAGAAAAATAGTGCTGTACTTAGGCTGTTGTCATTGAGGTAATTTTAGTGGCTTCCCTCTTTTCTGCTAGGGTAATGCAGCTGTCACAGATGGTGTGCTCGATGATATTCAGCTACCATCCTAGGTTTATTGGCTTGACTGTAAAACCTACAGAACATACTGGAGAGATACTGAAGATGAAAAGAGAGGTTCAGAGGGATGGTAGTTAAACACACTTGGTGTAATCTTAATTTCTTCAATTTCCTGCAGTCTGATCAGGTGAAGAGATTGTTTCATGAGAAGTCACCATAAGGACTAGCATATTAGAAAAAAGGAAAGGGAAGGGAAGGGGAAAGGGAAAGAGAAAGATAAAGAGAATAAGGGAAAAAAGCTCCTTCTTAAAAATAAATTCAGAAAAAAAGCCATGACTTAGATATCACTGAAGTCTGCTTTATGTGCAGTCTATGCTAAAACATAGAGAAAGTGACAGTGATTACTGTAGTCTTCATAGCAACAGAAAAACAAAAAATTGCATCTTAGTCTTTCCCCTTGGACTCCAAATCACATTGCAATAGATTCCCTTATTTCTGTAAGGACATCCATACCACAGCTAGAGATGTGCTCTAAGTTAGGCCAACAGCAGCAATATTCTTTAAGGGAATCTGTTTTCTTATGCAGACTTTCAGCTGAGTCTAACTGCCAAAGCTAATCATGTTGTTTTTCCCCTGGAGCCCTGATTCAGTCAATTCTGGGGCAAAGATTTTGTATAGAATTTCTTCCCCAATTAGAGATTTCCACAGACTGGTTTCAAGTGGCTAATGAAAATATGCAGGGATTATAAACACGCTTTCTTCTGGGTATTTTGGGTATGATTAATCCTGTTTCCTGAATTCAGAACACTAATATGTATATAATGAATTCTTTCTACTGTTGTTTCCATTTTCTTTGGACTTCAGGTATGAAGAAAGGGGTTAAAAAAAGGAATTTGATTAGAATTGCTTTTAGTATGAAACAATTGAGCTGGAGCTAGGAAGATAGTTTTGAAGGGATTTTTCTGCCACTGTTTTCTACTAAAAGTAGGTTTATATATTCCATTTTGTCATACTCTCACTGAAAGACAATGACTGTATTCTTGCATTAGCAGTTTAAATGTAGAGTGAAGTACACTTTGAGAGTACTTATCAAGGTTACTGTTAAGGAGCTCATTGCTTCTAACTGTGCAAAGAAGGTTGTGCATGTACAGTGTTCACTCAGTTTTTAGTTAATAATAGAATCATTTGAGTAAGAAGGGACCTTTAAAGGTCATCTAGTCCAACTCCCATGCAATGAACAGGGACATCTACAGCTGGATCAGCTTGGTCAGAGCCCCATCCAGCCTGACCTTGGATGTTTACCACCTCCCTGGGCAACCTGTTCCAGTGCCTCACCACCCTTATTGTAAAAAATCTCTTCATTACATTCAATCTAAATCTCCCCTCATTTAGTTGGAAAATATTTTCCCTTGTCCTATCAAAACAGAAACTACTGAAGAGCCTGTCTACTTCTTTCCTATAGCCCTCCTTTAAATATTGTCAGGCTGCTCACAGGTCTCCCCAGAGCCTACTTTTCTCCAGGCTGAACAGCCCCAGCTCTCTCAGCCTGTCCTTGTAGGAGAGGTGTTCCATCCCTTGGTGCATTTTTGTGGCCCTTCTCTGGACTCGCTCCAACAGGTCTACATCTCTCCTGTACTCAGAACTCCACACCTGAATGCAGTACTCCAGGTGAAGTCTCACCAGTACAGAGTAGAGGAGCAAGATCACACTTCTTTTGATGCAGCCCAGGATACAGTTGGCTTTCTGGGCTGTGAGGGCACATTGCTGGCTCACATCCAGTTTCCCATCTACAAAAGCCCCCAAGTTTCTTTTGTCACAGCTTTGCTCTATCCTTTCATCCTCCAGCTTGTGTTGACAGTGGGGGTTGCCACAACCCAGGTTCAAGTTGTTGCACTTGGCTTTGTGGAATCTCATGAGGTTCACCTGGACCCGTTCCTTGAGCATGTCTAGGTCTCTCTGGAGTGTCAACAGCACCACACAGCTTGGTGTCATCTCCAAGCTTGCTGAGGGGGTACTTGATACTTTCCAATGAATTAACTATCTTGGGAAAATCTAACAGAAGAATCCTGTACCTTATCTTCAGGTAAAGAACTCAAAACTTGTAAACTCATTTCTATTGCTAGAGCAGTACCTTTGAGTGAAAAATGACTATGAAGTAAGTGAACAGTGCATAATGGGTTAACTATGCAAACAGAATTATTGTATGAATGTAATGTATTCTGTTAGTGAATGTATCAAATCATATACCTATCTAGGAACAGATAAAAGATAGATTTCAAGTGCCTATGTATAAAGTGGTTGGCTTCCTTAAGGATGATTTAGGAGGAAGTGTGTAGGATTGTAAAAGATGTTTTACTTTTATGAAATGCACTGGGGCTCTTCCTTACATTCTTGTTGCTTTAGAATTAAAAGCACATTTAAAGCATTAATCTCCTACAAATACCTATTTACGAAATGTGCTAAGATTAAACCTGCAGGAATGGAGGCAGTGAAAATTAGTTTCAGTGACTCCTATCAAGACTATCAAATGTACTGTGTTGCAAACAATTAAGCCAATGTTCAACAATAACCACTTCACTGACAGTTGATGTAAGTGTCTGAGGAAAAGACCAGCTTGGCTTTAACATCATCAGATGGTGTCACCAGTTCCATATTTGCAGCATATTTATGCTGTATAAACTTGTCCTACATGACACTTGTATGTGTACTTGCAAGGAACTGCATTTCTTTCTGTATGTAGATTTTCTTGATGATCAGTATTATGGGAAATTATTTTCTTAAAAGGTTAATTTTAGAAGTTATGGAAATGTATCTTGAGCCAAAACAAGATAAGGTTTCCTGACGCATATTCTACCCGATTATTTTTCCACCCAGATGTTAAATCAGTTAATATCACCTTCCAGTGTGTAATCAGGAGTGAATGAAAAAGGCGAAGGCTGTAAAATGGCTTATTAGCTGTAGGTGTTAGCTTTTGTTCAAGGCAACTGTGTTAGCAGATCTAAGCCTTCAAGAACAACTGTGCTGGTTTTGTGTGCATATGCTTATATTTTCCTCTCCGTACTCAATGAGACAATTATTACCCTCACTTACTGTCACTTGAAAAAGTTCAACTGAATCCATGGATCTACTCCAATTTTTTGAGCTCTAAAGCTGTCATCTACTGCCTAAATTGTATACTCTACCTAAAAGGAGTACCTTTTTATGAGTTCCATTACACAGTGATTCACATCCATCTTCAGAGAAACACAGTGAGAGAATTTAACTGATTGCAGAGGTTAATTTGGTCTATATACTTTGTCAATAGTAGGTCTGAGGAAAATTAGCACCAATAATTATAATACTGGTGTAAGTCATGAATCTTATTAGAGTGATTTTTAGCAGTTTAAGGACTAAAGGATCACAAATGTCAGGACTTCAGTAATATCCCTGGCTTTTAATAAATGGCAGACGTTTTTAGAATTTAGGCTCCTTTTGCTTGCGAGCTTAATCAGTATCCAAGAACACAGAAGATAAAATTATCAATTTGAAGCCAGTGTTACAAAGCTAAGAGAGTCAAGCCAAATTGGACATGGATATTATTAGACTGAATTAATTGCAAAAGGGAAACACTTACTGATTTTCTCGACTAACATCAATCAGAAATAATTTTTCCTTTTGAGTGACTGTATATGCAACTAAGAAACTGGGATTTCTCTGTGAGCACCTCATACAGGCCCACACACAGAAGAACTTTGATTTATCAAGCTAGTAAATACCACATCATCAATAAAAGTAAAATTCAAACATGAGACTTCAAACCTAATAATAATAATTAAAAAAATGAATTTAGTTTAGAAAGTAGCATAAGTATAAAAGTGCAGCACAAGTTTAGTGGCAGAAATGAGAACAGCAAGGAAATAAACCAAAATGCACTTGATTAGGCACATCTGTTTTAAGAAGACAGAATCCTGAAAGCACTTCAATACTCAAAGGCAAACCACGGGGAAATTTAAAAAAAAAAGTTGGTTTCCCAAAGAGCATAATAGATGAGCTACGCATATGAGATGATAAGAACATAGTAAATTTACCACAGTTTTTCAGTTTTGCTTGGTGTCTCCTCGAGATATTTGCAGTGATACATAGGTCTCTCTGAAAGTAAAGGCTCCTACTTATTTCCATGGAAACTACAACAGCCACAAAGAACACAATAACAGTGTTTGATAGAATAAACTCTCAGCTACAAAACACTGTTTTCCAGTTTTCCAACATAATTACCACCATTAGCTATGCATTTTCACCAGTGATGAATAAGAGCCTGTATGCCACATGGCATCTGGCAATCTGAAATGTGGCTTGTATTTCACACTGCTATCACCACAGCTGAAACACACCATCCACTGCCTCATTGTGCTCACATCCACTGTTTGGTCTCCATAAACGTTCAGCAAGCATCGATGAATGTCAGTGGGTGCCATTTTTTCCCAAACTGAAGAATTCAATGACACACCTTTGCTTCATACGCATTTCCATGTCAGACACCATTTTGTCAGACTACCCCTCTGCTGCCATCTGTCACACAGCAACAAAATGTAATGGAATATTGATGGGAAGGTTCCCTCTGCTGCCAACCAACATCCACCTCTAATGTCATATGCCAACATCATAAATCTGGAGATATTGCTTTCAGAGCAGTCCTCATAAAAGTATTCACAGAATTTAGATAAGATTGCTAATTTTCAATCATATGCATCTGATAAATTTCATCTTTAAAAAAAAAAAAAAAATGGCTGATGAAAACTTGAAGCCATTAACAATCATACCTGAAAGTGTGGAAACCTGAAAGTAATAGATACAGGAAGGGTTGGAGATGTCCTTGCTAAAATATATAAATATTTTGTCTGTCTAATGAAAGAGAGAAAAAAGAAGAGCAGTCCCCAAAGAGAGTGTAATAATTTAATTAATTTTAATAGCCTGGATGAAAAACAGAATTTTCTTAAACCTGATGGAAATTTCACAAAACCATAGCACAACAATCGTACTTTTATCTGCAAGAAAATAGAAATCATGTAGGTAGGAAAGAGAATAAGCCATATGATTTATTTTAACTGAGTATATCAAAATATGACAAGTTTTGTAGAAGCAAATTAAGGAAATTTGTTCTAGGCTGGAACAGTTAGAAAGTTGGAAGGAGGAAATCACAATGGTTTTTTGTCGTATTTGTGTTACACTCCTACAAAGGTTTGTCCTCAGTCTAGCATCTTTCAATACTTCCATTATTAGTGACCATAAATCTAGAAAAAATATTATCAAATTTATATCACACCAACTGGGGCAAGACTCCCAGCATAGTGATGACCTGCTTAGAATCCAAACGTTCTGAACAAATTTCAAACTTTTTATGAAACCAATTTTCACAAACATGAAGTGATGGAGTTGCCACCACCATAAGTTCTTATGAGTATATTAGACTTGCATCTGCCCGTAATGAGTTAGATACCAGTGATGTTCCAATCCAGTGACAAAATAGCCTCATGAATTCTTTTTCAGGTATGTAATTTGTTTTAGTCTCAGTCATGGATTATGAATATGTAAATGGAGTAAAGGCACTAAGTTCCTCTTCCTGTGCCAGCAGAATCGTTGCAGGCATTGTAGAGTTCTTCTAAATGTAATAAACAACTTTAAGTTTTCTAGCATCAGCCTTTCAGGCACAAATGGTTCATTAGTATACCAGCATTTACCTTCATCAGACAACTATGGTGCCTGCCTACTGTACAGCAGGGCCCTTGTATTTCTCCTACCCTGCCAGCATTTCAATCTGTTAGAGGCTAACCAAACTGATTTATTTTTATTCTGAATTTGAGGCTTCTATCTTACTGGCTTCTCTAGCTTACTGTTCCGATTTATAGATGAATTTGCTGCTTCTAAACACACAAGAAACACTTCTGTAGAAACACAGATGCCTAACATTTGCAACTACGTGTGATGTCAAACACTGACTTTGATTTGTCCATAACAGATGGATTTCCTAGCTTCATTTTCACGTACATGATTTACAGTAATACTTTTGCATTACCTATAAGTCGTATATTCCTACTACTGTAAGCTTGATTTAGTGTTGTGCTTGCATTTCTTCTTACTTTTCTTTTTTTGATACGTCAACTCTTTGAATACACACTGAAGTCAAATCTTTCTGCCTAATACTGTCTCACCTGTTATGATATATATAGTCTTTTCTGGTATACAAACACTAAATTTTTGTTCTTGACTTGGAATACCTCTTGTATTCTCTTAGTCTTATAGGATTTGAGCTTATCCAATTTACACCTGCTCTTCAAGGATTTCTATTTCTTTTATTTCCTGACACAGATTTGATGTTATCTCTAATTTGAGCTTGGACTGATGTCAGATCTTTTCTCAACAGCTGTAGAACATATATACAGTCACTACAGTTAAGAGCTATCTCTCATAGATAAAGCATTGAATTCTTTAGCTCCGTGATTTGACTGGACCCAGGAATGTTTCAATAACAACTAATATTTAGTTTTAGTGTGATTTTTTGAAACAAAAAGAATTCCTCAGAGAGAAAAGCCAGAATGCACCAGTGTTCAGATATTTGGTGCAGTTATTGTGGGAAATGCAGAAGCAAAAAAAAAAAAAAAAAGAAGAAGACAATGAATCATCTGGTTGGAATCCACAATATAGCCAGCATCAGACTAAAATATTTTAAACCCTCTCTTTCTATTTGTTTCTGTTTTTCTTGCAAATAATGTGATTTGCCCCATACTCACAGATCTTTGTTTAAAGGGTTCCCTATGAGAGACCTGCACATGTACTGGAGAAATCACTTGTACTGAATTTCTGTATGAGTATTAATGCTTAATTTTGGCAGATTTCAATTTAAGAGTAATGGGAAATGTGGGGATAATGGCAGTCCTGAAGTTTATGAGTTAATGAAGAAGGAAAGACAAATGGAAAGAGAAAAGGAAAGAGGAAAGGGATAAGATCCTCTGATAATGTAGAGTTGCTGTCCTTGAACTGCTCTGCCATTAAGACTTCCATTTAGATCTCCCAAAATACTTCTTAGCATTTCATACCGTGACATCTTAAAAGGCGCCATTATTGTCTAACATGTTGTGAGTTGTATAACAATACCATGTTACAGACATTTCTATAGAACTAATAATGACCTTAGTGTCAATGGGAAAATCACAGACCATTCATGCATGTATATGCTGGCATCTAAAAAAAAAAAAAAAACAAAAAAAAACTTCAGGACAAAATTAGATGAGGGGAATAGAAGTGGTTAAGTGGACTCAGATATATAAACATGCATTCACAACTGAATTTTTTTTTAATTGTCTACTGATAAGAGGCCATGTCAGAACTCGTATGTGTATGTGTATGTGTATGTGTATGTTCTCATACATCTGTGGTAGAGAGAAAGATGGATCATGGATATCTGGGATGAGCCAGACCTACTGATCAGTGAACTTCTTCTGTACCCTGTCAACACAAACTTGTTCACAAGCTACATTACAAAACTGAGGCAGCCTCTTTAATGAGCACTGACTGTTTTATGGAAAACTAAACTGACTGGAGTAACATTAATTGATATTACACCTAAGCTTAGTCATAAAAGCATGTGCCAACTCACTGCACTTTTTGGACATATATTTTTAAAGAAACATTACAATCTTAAGGAGAAACAGTAGGCACAAATGCCCGGCTTTTTGGTTAGCCAACAAAACAACCTTGGAAACCCATGGACTATTTTATTGAATGGTTACTGATTTGTGTTTTGGAGATGGCTGTGTGTGTTTGCCTGGAGTGAGAAAAGTTCTCTCTTCTTTTTTTACCATGAATCTTTTAAGCCAGTGATGTTTGTGCCTCAAGCCCTACAAAATGCCAAAGAAGATGTTGCAAGAAGGCAAAATGAAAAGCATGATACAGCAGTTCAAATGTTGAAGGATGTGGGCAAAGCCAATGGTGACAGATAAACAAAGGAGGAGTTCCAGGAAGGAACAGAATGAAAGAGCTTTTTGAAAAGGGCAAGGGCGTGTGTGTTCTGTGCATGTGATTTGCACTTCCTTCATTCTATTCATTTCTGTGTTTTCCACTTCTATGGAAAAGTACTCCAAACCACTGCCTCAGACAATAAGCTTTATAAAAACTTTCATGCAAAATTATCCTTTATTATTGTTGAATTTCATTAAATAATTTTAAATTATTTCCCAATCATTAACTATTTGAATCTCAACAATTTATGAGGTAAAATATAAATAAGATATATTCAACTCAAAGAAAGCTTGTAAGGGGCTCAGAAGAAGCTAACTGAAAAAAGCAAGCGTGTTGCCAAAGGGTCCAAATTTGTCATACAGCAACTTCCACTGGAAAATATTTTGGGATCTGCAGAAGAAAAGGTGAAAATTGTTGGTGTAAATGATACCAGAGGCGTTAGCGATTTTGTATGGTTAGGGGCATATCCTTTTTACTTATTATTTCAGGTTCCTTGTGAAGTGCCAATAGCTGCACTTAGCATTGTATAATATTCATGCAGCTTCCAGAGAAAAGAGAGTGCACTGAAAAGGACACAGTCACAAAATAGATACTATGCCTTGAGAAGCACAAAGGATGTTATAAGTAGGAGGGTTGACATTTTTCTCTTCTTTTATCTTTCCTGGACATCATCAAGAAAAGGAGGCCTTCATTTTGAAGATTCATAATAGGGCATTTTTTAAAAGATGGATCCTTGTTGTGACACTGTGCAAGCAGGTCACCCACCGTATTACAGGTCTTGTAAAAACCTTTGGCTCTATTTGCATTGCTAATTTCAAGTACCCATAAACAGATAACTGCAGTACATTGTTGATTCCACTAGAGGGGTCAATTGTTCCTGTATGATAAATGCTTAGCCAGAAGACTGGTAAATGAGCAGCCTCTCAATAATACCTGCTGGTTGCCACTTCTTTCCAATCTCTAACAAGCAAACACAAGGTATTATTTGCCTTAAGAGAAAATTAATAGACAGCTACTGGACTTCTGTGTGCACTGCTTGCTTTACAAAGGCCATACGAAGGAATGTTTTAAGTCTTATGGCTTCTACTGTCATTCAGTGGTAACTACTGCCTTACCTGAAGATACGTTATAAGCTTGTAGCCTCTTCCTCCTTTGGAGCTGAATTCTTTACCACTGGAGTAATTCAGAAGGTCTGCTGAAAGAATTGGGATGCTAAAGGCAAGATTTGGAGGTTGCCCCTCTAAATGGAATACATCTGGCTCCAGGAGAAGTTCTGCAGAAATCAAGATGAAGTATGTCAGCCCAACAGTCTGGCTGAAAACAAGCACATGTAATAGCTAGCCAGCAGGTCACAGTCTGAAAATACTTCTGATCATTTTTAACTTACAGAATTTAAAGCGCAGTTATTTGCCTTCAGAAAGCTATCAAATAACACTGAGTTCATAATTGCAGCTTTGCTTTGCAAAGCAAACTGCTATAAAACAGCCCAGGTAGATGCAAGCATGCAAAGACTCCATGTCTTTGTCTTCAAGAAGAGGTGGAAAATGGGCTCAGATTTCCTCTACTTATTCCCTCCACTTTTCCTAATCTGCTCTTCAACTGGGTACCCACTGCAGCAGACGAGAAAGAGGAAATGGAAATGCTGCAGTACAAAGCATGGTTAATAATATTTATTAATGCATGCGGAGAACTATTAAATTAAAAAAATTAATGGAGGTCAAAAGCCAGCTTCTAATTCTCTTCAGGCAAAAGAAAGAATTTATTAAAAAGCAGAAAAGGTATCCACAGAGAAACTTTCCCCATTTGCTTTATGTGCATGAAATATAGACATCATCTTGACATTCAACTGATGAAAGAGAAGAAAAGAAAGTAAAATTAATGCTCAGGCAGTTAACGTTAGCCTCACTGGGAGGGGGGGACATGGAACCCAGCACGCTCCATTTGACACAGGATGTTCTGGAGATCTGTTAAAGTTTGTGAAGTGCCATTTCTAAGGAATCTTTTTTCAGACCCAGCTTTCATCACACAGTATCTTCAGCACAGATAATCTTGGCTGGCGTTATTTTACACAATGCAGCAAGCTGAAAATCCAAAGGAAGTATATCCAGATCTTCTGGCTGTGTGGATCTGACACAAAAAATTGGAGCACAGAGTGAAAGAGTCATGAGCATGCATCAAACATGCTTTTTATTACTGGAGGCATTCTTCTCTGCTGGCAAAAATATTTGTTTAAATTTCCACATCAAGAGAAGATTCAGGTATAGTTGATCAAATAACCTAAAGCTTCCTGATAACTAAAATAAATTCTCAGGAAGCATCACTGGTATTTTTTAATTTTCTTTGTGCTGGAAACATGATTTTCAGTATGGTTCCCCTGCAGAATCTGCATGAGGAGAGAAAAAGAAAGATGGTTTGAACCAACTGCAATGGAGACAGTATTGTGGGAAAAATATAAAAGAGAGCGTTTTAAAAATGTCACAGTTCTGCTGCCACCAAAGCCAGTTGCAAACCTCCATAGTTTTCTCACAGAAACGAAAGGAAATGTCTAAGGAAATACAATGGCTGGCACTGCCTGGATCTTGCTGAAGCTCTCCGAATAAGGGATTTATAGAGGCTTTGGGCAGGACCCTTTGCACAAAGGTGAATTTCTCCCTGGCAGCAAATCAGGACTACACAGGATATTTTTATATATTTTTGTTCACTTAGTCTTCCTGGATTAAACAGTTTGTGCTTCATCAGTCTTGTTAAAATCTGACATTATTTCCCCTGATATTAACCCCCAATATATCATTTACTCAAGACTGTTCAAGGTTTCATCTTGGGAGTAGGATTTTTCCTTTATCTATTTCCTTATAAATATAACTATCATTGATGCTCAGCTGAACATGAGCCAGCAGTGCTCAGGTGGCCAAGAAGGCCAATGGCATCCTGGCTTGCATCAGGAACGGTGTTGCCAGCAGGAACAGGGAAGTCGTCCTCCTGTACTCAGCTCTGATGAGGCTGCACCTTGAGTACAGTGTCCAGTTTTGGGCCCCTCACTGTAAGAAAGACATTGAGGCCCTGGAGCGGGTTCAAAGAAAGGCAACAAAGCTGGTGAGGGGTCTGGAGCACAGGCCTTATGAGGAGCTGGGATTGATCAGTCTGGAGAAGAAGAGGCTCAGGGGAGACCTTATTGCTCTCTATAACTACATGAAGGGAGGTTGTAGTGAGCTGGGGGTCAGCCTCTTCTCTTGTGTAACTGGTGATAGAACTAGAGGGAATGGCTTCAAGCTGCACCAGAGTAGCTTCAGGCTGGACATTAGGAAATACTACTTCTCAGAAAGAGTGGTCAGGCACTGGAATGGGCTGCCCAAGGAGATGGTGGAGTCACCAACCCTGGACATGTTCAAGGAACGTTTGAATGTTGTGTTGATGGACATGAGTTAGTGAGAACTATTGGTAATCAGTGGGTGGTTGGACTGGGTGATCTTGTGGGTCTTTTCTAACCTTGTGATTCTATGATTCTATGATTTTATGATTCCATGATCATTTTGTAGGAGTATGCTGTGATCGGAGGTGTTCCTGAATTCACGAACACACAGGAAGACGGGGATTTTGCACACTATTTATAATTACAAACAATTAAATTTGGGGTCTGAGACTGGGAGCAGACCTCTAAGAGCTGAGAAACAGCACTGGCAAGAAATACAAGGAACTGCAAGGAGAGGTCCAAGTTCAGTCATGTACAAAATTTACAACACAGCTGAAGGGCTATCATTTTCACTGTTGGCTTTGGCTTGTATTATGTTAAAAGTAGTAGTTTCAATCCAGAAGGATCAGGCGTGCCTTCATCACTTTCCCTGCGTCCTCAGTTCAGCATGCAGACATCTCATACAGGTATATGGATTTCCCCCTCCCTCCTCTTCAGACTCCAAATAACTTCATCACAAAATACTAGACTGAAGGCAAGCATCAGCAAACGAAAGTTTTTCCACAAAAATTATCTGAAGGGGTATTCATAGCAAGCTCCCTGCAAATGTGCTAATCCAATCCGTTGTGTAAATATTACGTCTGGGACTGAGGGAGACTGTGTGTGTACAGCACAAGACGATAAACCTGGGGCGTCAGTCTGCATATGCACAGCAGTACATGCAATAGAACCCTTGGACAAGGGCAATGGGAAACTATGAATGTCACCAATGATGTCACGGGCATCTCCGGGCACACGGAACACTCTGAAATCATGCCTCCATGGCATTCCTTGGACAAACTTTAAATCCTGGTCTTCTCTGGAAGCTTTGTGCAGAAGCAGAAAGAAATCAGAAAATCTCTACCTTGTACTTCATTTATATGAATCGAGTGCTGTTTCATCAACAAGGTGTGTTTGAGCACCCATATCTTAACAGGATTTAGGATGTTGTATCAGAAAATTAAACATCCCAGCCAAGTTGTCTTTATTTCATGTCCATTCTCACAGAAACACAGTGTGGCTGAGGCTGGCAGGGACCTCTGGGTCCATCTGGTCCCACTCCTGTACAGGCAGGGCCTCCAACAGCAGGTTTCTCAGGCTCATGTCCAGGCAGCTTCTGAAGATCCAACCTCTGACAATGACCAGTGTCAGGCATTCCAATAAATGCAATATATCTCAACAGTAAAGCTCATTATTATCTTTTGAATATTTTGCTTGGGTTTGTGCAGTTTCAGAAAGAAATGGCCAAGTCCTGCCCCTTGGATTTCAGACCAATTCTCCTCCTTACAAGATATATGAAGTTGCAGGGAAGATAGGTCTGGGAACAAATAGTTCACAAGCAAAAAAAAATCTTCTGTAGAGGGCTGCCCTCAATGTGTCCTACTTGTGTGGGATTTTTCCATTACTGTGCAAGAGAAGACATATGAGATGCTGTCTGGCCTCAGAGATGCCACCACAGTTCATTACCTCCTGCTTCAACTTTCTCTCTGTTGTGTTTGTTTCTTCAACAGTTCTCCAACGAGTTTGCAAAAGTGATGTATCGTAACCGTCCTATAGATTAGCGCAGCACCCAAACAAGGATTATTCCAGTGCAAAGCAGTATGTGAGAAAATAGAGAACCCATGTGAAATCATTTAATGTCCAAATGTGTTAACAAGTCACAGATACATAGACACACACACACACAAAACTGCATGAAAGAACAAAACCAACCTACCACTTTGAATTTTTGCTTTTCAAAAGATTGAAATATTGTAGCATGGCCACTGCATTATTTTTTTTTTTTACCAACTGCTTTACGTCTTTGTCACTGTTCCCTGCTCACAGTAGGGTAAATTACATAATTTTAAAGTATTTGTCATCATATTCTGGAATAAAACAAATTGAAAGTAAAGGTTTTTCTCTGTAAAGCTATATTAAGTGTGTATATATATATATTCCAAAACTAACACTAGCTGTCAATTTTTTTCTAAATACCTTCAATTTCTTTTGAGGTTATGCTTGGGAAGTATTCTGAATTACCTGCCAGGAAATTCACATTTTTCTATCCAAAGGCTCCAGACTGCAGTTTCATTCTTCCCTTACTTGAACCACCTGTCCATAACACCTCCCTGGCAGCACCTTGCTGCCCAAGGGCAGGTTCCACCTGTGGCACTTCCCAACAACCCTTGTTCAGGGGAGGAGTGGAAGTGACAGCTCCCTTCCAGGTTTTAGTTCCTGGAAAACATGTACATACACCTCTGGTCTATCCTCTTGACTTTCTTTTTAGTTGTTTTGTTAGCCAGACTGGGAAGAGTTTCCCAATCAGACTAAAAAAATCCCCAGATCTCATCTTTAATTCTCTCCCTCAATGGTTTCACATTTGGTATTTTTCTATATGGTTTTTGTAATCTTATATATTCTTTAAAGTCATGTTTACCACCTAATGTTTATAAGGAATTTCAGCATTGTTTAGTTGTTTAATTGTTTGTTTGCTTGGATAACAAAATACATGGGGTTTTAAGCATTATTGACTTTTCTGACTATGTCTTTATGTTCCATAATAAATCCCATCTCTTTAAGACCTCCAGCCACTCACACACCCATTCACACACGTTACCTGCAACCTTTTCTTCATGTAATTAGTTACTAGAGGGTTTGTTTTGTTTTTCCAATCTGCTACTAGTAAGCGAATGTGAACTTTTCTTTGTATTGAATTGCCTATGACAATAGACTCCTGTATGGGAACTGCTGAGTCACGGCCTGGACCACTGATTGATCACCTGAGGCGAGCACTGCGTCAGCCATGGGAGCACAGGTGAAGGCAATTCAGCTGTGTGATCTGAAGGGGTGGAGCCTGGCTGCACCTCTTCTAGACCCCATTTAAGGGCTGACTGCCACCTGAGGAAGGGTCTCTTTCTGGAGATGCCTCCTTTTGGAGTCTTCTACTGAAAGGATGTGGGTGAGTGTTTCATTTTTGGTTGTTGCTTTCCACCACAGTAATCTTTCTAACTATAGCCCTGTAGAATACCATCCTAACCATGCTGCTCTTCTAACTGTACATTTGTTAATTGTGCACTCGTAGAAATTTCTTCTGTTACATTTTCTTTTTGTGAGAGAGTCCTTTATCAAATTAGCACCTCACCGTATATGGTGAACAAGTTACAGTTTAATCAGATAATTTTGTTATGACAATTCAGCTCTCTGTGTCTGCGTTTCAAGCGTCCACAGATAAGTGGCTTGGACGTCCTCTTTTCATTCTCCAGAATTATGCTTCCACATTTTCTTCTGGTGTCACTCTGCATTTCTGGAACTTGGCAGGTGGGCAGGTAGGCACTTGAGAAGGGCATATGTCTGTACTTAATGTTTTTGTGATATCCTTTGCATCCCTCTGGGGAAAAAAAAGTCTATGTAGAGTTACATGCCACTGATGCTAATATAACTGGAGTTACATCACTCTAGCACTTACATAAATGGCCTAATTTAATAATAATTATTATTGTTGTTGAATATCTAATATCTTCCCACTGATTTGAATGAATTTGAATTCTCAGATCAAACAAATTACATAAAAACTCCAAGGTGAACTCTAGAATATGTAACTAAATCTAATCAGAAACCCAAGATGTAACTTTTTATTTAGCATCACTATATCAAGGTCTGTTATTTCATTATTCATGCCCATCTAAGCAAAGTATGGGATGATGTAGCTTCAACTTTTGTCTGTGGCTTTTTGCAATGATATTTAATTCGCGCTCAGCACGTTAAGATTTATTAAACAAAATTGAAATTACTTTCATTATAAAGAAGTAGCAACAATGTTTCAACTTGCTTCATTTTTTAAATTAGTACTTTTAATAGGACTTTTTTTTTCCCAATATTTTCCCAGCTCTGTTTCAGATTTGAAAAAGTACTTTTGATCAGCAGCACTTGTCTGAAGGTGATGAATATAAACAAGCATAAAAGCGATGCTGGATAATAAACTATGGGATGCTTTTCCTATATGCCTTTTCATGAAACATTTGTTGAATAATGTTTATTTATCCTGTTGGATTTGTTTGTGCATTTTTTTCATAGAAAATGGCTAAAATTTCAGCAGGAAAAATAAGAACAGATTTTAATAAATCGCATTGTTCAAATGTAATCTTACAGGCAAAGTCCTCTAAGGTATTTAATAAAGTAGGCCAGAGAACTCTCCTTTGTGGATAAAACTCTGTTGCAACTTCCAAGTTGTTGGTGAGATAGATCTATTACATTATTAGCTCTGGGGTAAGGTTTCCCAGTGCTGCTAAAATATGCTCAATTTAAATTCTATATTATATCACCCTGTCTGAATAATTTTATATCTATATTTTACTTTTAAATGCTTAGCTGACTCATGTATTTTAAAGAATTCCAAACATATTTTAAAAAATAATATACATCTTCATGTTACCTTTCTTTTTTATTACATTTAACTAGAATATGAGGAGGATCAAGGCCAAGGTTAAAACCGGAGGTTGCACTATATTTACATTTTGCTCAATACCAGCACTTAAGAACAGAGGCCAGCCATTTAAAAATAGGCTGAAGGGGATGAAGAGATTTAGAGGGGAATGCCTGGCTGTCTCAGAAAATATCAGGTGAGTCACAGCTCTGCCACTGCAATGAGCTCTGGTCAGGGAAATTTGTACAGTTTAGCTCAGAAAAGGAAGGCAGCAAAAATACAGAAGCAAAGCAGGGCTTTCTTTCTGTAGTGTTAAGAAATCCTCTATTTAGACCTGCATCTGCAGAGCCTCCCAGCGTAATCTATGCAGATCAGTACAGGACTCTGGCACCAGGTTCTCTCAAGGGTGGAACTGGTCAGTAGCTCAGGATGCTGCCTTCCAGTCATCCATCTGTGCCTATTCTGTGCCAGAGGCTATGGACAAGGCAAGAATGTTCCCACACCCTCCAAGACTGCTTATTTGTACTCTAAGAAACCAAGAACAAAATTGTTTTTTGTCTCCAAAAAGGCAACAGGGAAGGCATATACAGTCATGCCGAAGAATCCTAGATCTAAGGTAAACTCATGAATTACTAGGAATGGATCTAGGAAATCTTCAAAAGTGAAAACTTTTGTTTGCTTTTCAGTGAAGATAGATTTAAAGTGGTGTTAAATATGAAAGAGGAAGACTTCTTCCTCCAAAGCCCCCAACACACCAATGTAAATTATTCTAACAGAGGCTTCAGTAAAACTCCAATATGTGTAAATTTCTCATAAGGAAAGCCTATATATAATCTCAACATCCTGGCCAAAGTTCAGCTCAGGTAATAAAACTGCTTTCTTATCCAAGCTAACTCACTTACAAAGAATGTACTTCTCTAGTTTTGTACTAAATCAGTCCAGATTAGTGCCCAAAGGTGACTCTACTTTTCATTAAAAATGACAACAGCAAAGAAAACAATTAAAATGCTTGGAAATATATTGTTCAGATTGGACCAGGTAAATGGCAAAAAGAAGAAAAAAAGGAAAAATAAAAATAAAAAAGCAAGGAAGAGAAAGAGGAGAGGAAGGAGAGAAAAGAGAATCTCAACAGTTAGTTTTAAATCTCAGCTCTTTGTTAAACAGCTGCCTTTAGCCAGGCTCTTGACTCATGATAAATGTGAGTTCCTTCAGGATTGCCACTAACCTAGAAGTCCAAAATGACCCCTGCTTTCTAAACCTTTATCAAGTGGAATAAATGGCATCTTCTACTTGGGTAGAAATAACTTCTCTCTGTGCTTTAGACTTCACATTGTTAGCACATGATTTTTTTTTTTTCACTTCCTGAGGCTGCTAGTAGCTAATGCCATTTTTTCCACCCTTTTTCTTTTTTCCCTTTGTTTCAATGGGCTCATTCCCTACAGGCAATGCCAGTATCGAGTCAAATGTGATTCAAGCTCACAGAGTCGTGCATTCTCAGCTGGGAGGTGGGGCTGATCATCTAATTACCTTCTGATACTTCCATGGTCTCTTTTTGCACCCAGGTACAATAAGTAGGGTATTTCAATATCAGTTCATCCTCAATTTAGGCCTGTTTTGAAAATACAAAAGAATCTTAAGTGGTCTGTCCACATCATTGAAATACCAACCTTAGTGGGTACTTTGAAAACTCAAAGGCTTTACAAGATGAATAGCAAACTGTGGATGACAGCTCCTGTGGAGCCATTATTGAATTGCAGCAGTGATGACTGCATTGCTTTGGATTTAGATAAAAGACTCCATACAAGACAAATGGTAGGAGGACATCAAACAAGACTGTGTCCATGCAGTGACAGAAGCAATCCAATTGAAGAAGCTGTTGATTTCCCCCAAGGCAACTTACTATTTCTTCTTGAGTAATTTATACTAAGAAACTAAAGATTGTATATTCATCTTCTATTTACACTTTTCTCTAAAAATACTGCTTCTAGTTGTCAAGTAAGAGATTTACTTAAACATTAACTGGAAAGGAAATACCAGAATTGTAACTTGTTATATTTTTGCATCTGTGTTTTATTTAGCCTCAGTATCACTATGTCTAAAGGTTATAGACTGAGAGTAACAATCAGTTCTGATCACATAAGATTAGTCAGCAAATCAATTACATACATGGTAACAGGAAGCACTGTGCACTCAAGACAAGAATGAATACAAAGGGTACAGATAAACATCATCACCTTTATTTAGATGAAAGCTGATTCTAGAGCACTTCCAGTATCTCTTTAATAATGCACGAACCTTTTGGAGTCTTAGTTCGCTATACAAGCGTAATGCAGATCTTGAATAAGTTACAAGATGTGACCTGCTTGTATGTAAAGTAACTTTGTACAAACATGTCATGATTGGGGTTTGCTGACAGCTGTGCAAGCAGTGTCATGGAAAGAATACTAACTGCTTGTGTAACTTTAAAAAAAAAGTCTACATTAGTATCTGAGTCTTCCTTTCACTCCCACATACTGTGCCTTGCTCATTCACAACATGGAATGAGTTTGGCTCGCACAAACCAGCTTGTTTTCTAACAAATTATGGATATCCTGTAAGCAAGCACATATTATGAACTGCAGCTGGGAATGGCATTCAATCAGCAGGACTGATCTGCAACTTTTCCTGGGTGGAAGTGCCTGAAATGCCTATAATACTTACTGGTTTGCTACATGGATCCCCTTTTATTTGTCCATCATAATTGCTAAAAGAAACAAAGACTTTTTTTTGCAGTAGAAGTACAGATGAGGGTTAGTATTTAGTTTACAGTCATTTGTTAAAGGTATATATTAGCATTTTGAAGATAAGTTGTTTTATGGGTGTTAAGAGAATAAACATATATATAAAACAGGTGTAAATAAAAAACATTTAAAAATTCATTTTTAAATTTCATTTTTAAATGCTTTTGTTTACACCTGTTTTATATATATTACTACACAGCTTATATACTGTTTCCTTGTATCCTATTTTTCAAAACTTACTATGCTTGCTTTCTGCTTAGAATCAGTCAGTTCTAGTTGCCATCTGCTTATTTTCTCCTTTTCCCTGATAGGTCTTGGCACGGAGCCCTGGCAGCTCATTATTTAGACAGGTATACTCTTCACCAGGTGAAAAACTGGCTTGATGGCTGGGTCCAAAGAGCAGTGGTGAGTGGGGTTAAATCCATTTAGTGATCAGTTACTAGTGATGTTCCTCAGGGGTCAGTAGTGTGTCCAGGTGGCCGAAAAGGCCAGTGAAATTCTGGCTTGTATCAGAAATAGTGTACTCAGCAGGACTAGGGAGGTGATCATCTCCAGCATTCAGCTCTGGTAAGGCCATACTTCAAGTGCTGTGTTCCTCACTACAAGACATTGAGGCCCTGGAGCATGCCCAAAGAATGGTAATGATTCTGTGAAGGGTCTGGAGCACAAGTCTTGTGAGGAGCAGCTGAGGGAACTGAGATTTCTTATTCTGGAGAATATGAGGCTCAGGGGAGATCTTACTGCTCTCTACAACTATTTGAAAGGAGGTTGTGGTGAAGCGGGGAACAGTTTCTTCTCCCAGTTAACTAGCAATAGTTTGAGAAATAATGGCCTTAATTTGTGCCAGGGGAGGTTCATGTTGAATATTAGGAAAACTTTCTTCACTGAAAAAGGTACTGGAGCGCGCTGCCCAGGGAAGTGGTGCAGTCATCATCCTTGGAGATTTTCAAGAGAAGTGTAGATGTGGCACTGAGGGACATGGTTTACTGAGAATGGTGGTGAGTGATTGACAGTTGAATTAGATTACCTTAGAGGTCTTTTCCAACCATAATGATTCTATCATTCTATATTTCTCTTTACCTGCTTTCCTCTTCTTCTTTTCTAACTACTTCTTTCCCAGATCCTTCCTATTAAACCTAGGCCTCGCTGAATTAAAACAGCCCTCAAAGAATATATCCTTTTTTTCCAATCATTCCATTTCTCCCTCCCCCACCAACTACTTGACAAACAGAGCATGGTCAGCTGTCAAAAATCTTATGTGGGAGGCCACCCTGCCAGGATGCATGGTCCAAAATCCCTCCTCACTCTGATGCTGTAGTTATCTTTCTTGCTGAAAGCTTTAAACTAAATGCCCAGGATTGTTAAATCCATATCCATTTCCAAATGACATTACAGCAGAATGAACCTTTAGCCTGTCGTATCCTTGTAATGAGAAAAAGACTCCTAAATCTGAAGAGTTTGGGGAGCAGCAAATTTTTCACATAATCAAGAAACAGACCCCCTCCACCCTGCCTTCAAATGCTTGATTAATTTAATGTGTGCACATGAGTCTCTGAACTCCTTGCAATGATCTTGGTCCCAAGAGGAATTATTCACATCTGCTCCTTTCCTTTCAGGGTACTATGAGCAATATACCGAAGAATCTAAAAGCTAAGTTTGTTCTGAGCAGCTTCATTGAAAAGAACAGGTTTCAATAAGTTAAACTTTAAAATAGCTTCAATAGTGTCTAATCTATGATTTCTGCTTGGCACTGATAATTAGAACTAAAAACGAAACAAAAAAAAAACCTAACATGATTGATCTCAGTGAAAAGAGTTTTGTTTTGTTCTCTTGAAACTACCCTCAGAATTCTACTTTGCATGATTACTTGCAGTATTTTTCCATCTTTTTTTTTTCTTTTTTTACTTTTCAGAATTTTTGAGTTTTTCTAAGACCCCAATAAGTGGCAAGACAATTGTCAGCCTAGGGATAAGATCCAAACAAAATTATTCTCACTTTCTTTCTTCACCCAAATCCTAATGGGAGCAAGGCTACCTTTCTCATTACAGAATTTTTACTTTTAATTAGCTGCTTCTATTTGCTGACACCTGCAGTACTTGGCCCCTGATTGGCAAGCACTCAGCACCTTCCCCGTTCTTCACTGAGTGTGTCAGTTGGAGAATGAAGAACTGAACCACCTCTTGTATCTGAAAAAGTACTGCTGATACATATGTCTCCCTTGACTTCATCTGTATCTATGGCTGCTCAGCATTTCGAAAACAACGATCACTACAGCAATCACTAC
Organism: Chrysolophus pictus; assembly: GCA_037305975.1. Lineage (NCBI taxonomy): Eukaryota > Metazoa > Chordata > Aves > Galliformes > Phasianidae > Chrysolophus > Chrysolophus pictus. Next base: position 17,031,874 of record CM074579.1, read on the forward strand.
AGTAGCCTTTATGTCTTGTAGCCAAAAGCCAGAGAGGTCCAGGATGTTTAGCCCCCTCCAGGAAATTATAAATGCAGAACAGCATTTGTGGGGGATCATGTCCTTTTTTCCTCAATAGCCATACATGTACTGCTGCTTGAACTGGAAGAAATGTGAAGAGAACAGAATCAGCTGCCCTCTGAATCCTTTTTCAAACAAACATTTCAAAAACAGACAATTATGTTTTATTTCTTGTTGCAGAGGAGATTAAACTCTTCCAATATGAAGAGCAGAATATAAACTCGCTGGTGGTGATTAGGAGCAATTCCTCTGCAGTCTCTTTTCAGGAAAAAGTGAAGAGAGGAAAAGAAAAGCAAGAAAGAGAGAAAGCAAAAGAAAAAGAGAGAGAAAAAGAGAGGAGGAGAGAGGGAGAGAAAGAAGAAAAGAAAGAGAGAGAAGGAAAGAGAAAGAAGAAAGGAAAGAGAAAGAGGGAAGGAAAGGGAAGAACTCAAAGCCAGCGTCAAATGCAGGTCTCCAAAGCATATGTTGATTTCACTCTACAAAGTCACTTTTAATCCACTATTCCCTTGTTTCTACTCCCCAAGAGGAATCAAATCTAACAGAGAACAGCTTACATTGTCAAGACCTGGGAGCTCGTTGTAAGAATAACTAGTTCTTGACATTTGAAATTACTCTGGTTCAAACATTTTTTGATCTTTCCTATTAGCCCTGTGTCTCGAGAAATAAAAATATGATAATCAGAAAGTACATAATTGGGTTCAGGGAATTCTGTGGACCCTCACTGGCTCTGGAGATAAAGGCACTTTGAAAGATTATGCACAGATACCTAGAATTTATTCTGCACAGACTATGAAATGACAGATCTTTTTTCTTAATTATACTGGCTATATCAGACTAACACCTGTAATTAACCATTCTGTCCTGAGGAATCTCTTCTGATAGGTTTATTGTTCCACCAGAGATATGGCAGCAAAGCAGCACATGGATGTAAGGATATTTATTACTGCAAACTCGAAGGCTGACACTTGTCACCATGCTGATTCTTGGTCTCCATCACATCTCCGCCACCCCTGGGCTTTGAGGCAATATCCATAGGAGGTGCTGCCGCACTTTGAAGCATTGAGGACTGGAAGCTGCAGTTTTACGAGGTACTGGACCCAACTACATGTGTATTAGCCAACCCATGCAACTTCTAATAAGACATTTTTGGGAGGGTTAGTCATGTGCATTCCACAGCTTTGAGCGCTGCCACTTGAAAGCTGCTCCCATTCTCTGCTGCCCACCCACCACCAGCTCCTCTTCAGACCTCCACGAGTACCCTTGCTGCTGCAGTGAATCACACTGCAAAGGGCTTTCTACCAGCCAAGCTTATTGAGCTTTATTATAGGAAAATATATCTCAGATGGCCCAGCTGCAGCCAAAACAATCTGTCATTTTTAATTCTTTCTGTCACCTCATTAGGAGTACAGCTAGAATGACAGTAAATAAATAAATGAATAAATAAATGGACAAAGCAAGAACAACAAAAACAATAGCAACAGCAAAACCCAAAATACATTTCCTCAGCTCCTGATCAGATTTTAACATAACACCAACACCAAAAGATTCATTGACAAAACATATGTGACTCAGCGTTGTATACAACAGAGTGACATGTAGAATGGTCTCAGTAGGCATATAAAGCAATTAAAAATAACTGTGCTTCAAAGCATTGTATTATAGCATAAAAGGTCATCCCTATAAACATGGAAAGGATGATTGTGTTTTTTTCCAACAAACAGGCAAACAAATGCTTAACTAGAGGTTCCGTTCTCACAAGGGATTCTTTAAAAATCTCTGAAAATAGACATATCCTGTATCATTCTCCTTCAGTCTGCGACTGAAGGCAGTTAATATTTTAAATGAATGTAATCGGAAATAATATCAAGCCTAGCAACATGTTAGAAAACAATACTGTGCTAAATACAAAATATTTGCCCTGTGCATACATACGACAGAGAAGGAAGCCCTGGGTAATCATCTGTGAAAATGAAATGTCTATTTTTAACTCCTAAAGCTTGCTTGTTTTCACATTAATGCATCGAAGTTGTATTCCAATGGAAGCTGCAGAGAGTACATTTTGAGGACTCTGATAATTTTTGCAGTAACACTCTGAGTTTGTGATAATAATATTTATGCACAGATGTGAAGAATGTGCTGACAGATTAAAAAGGAGTCAGTCAGTGTTTGCACAGTGTTCATTTTTATGTAAGGAAAAAAAAAAAAAGGAATACTACATCTGGCTATTGAACAAACATCTTTTTCAGAAGAGGAGATAGTTCAGTGTGTATTGCAACTCCCTAAGCTCCCTGGACTAATTAAAAAAAATTCAATGTATAGGTAAATCAGAGTATCACAAGCTTTTATTTTTATGAGTTTTCTTCAAATACCTGTCATACTTGGTCCAGAGAGCAGTATTTTAAAGTAAGGATGTGTTCAAAAATGTATGTTTGTTGCAGAGACAATCCTTGCTATGGAGACATTTCATCCTCCTGTATATAGTCTGTATTCCCATTATTTCTCAATTTGGAATGCTGTGATGTCCCCAAGGGTGCACTGAATGATAATAAAGGTACAAATGTAGCATGTAACAATAGGTACATGCTTTTTTTTAATATGCATCTATGGTATTTGACAGCTAATTCATGTTATGAAACTTCATATTTTACAATGCCACAGGATGGTTAGAGGTTACAGATAATGTCATTTGCTCTCTGACTGATGAGAGAAACTGCCCTGATCAAATACCTACAGAATTATGCAGCAGCTCCACTTGGAGAAAATACACTGATTTGGATAGAAAAAAAAAAAAAAGGAAACAGCCATGAAGAAAAGCCAAAGCAGTGAAATATTCAAATTGGAAGAAACATTTATTTGGAAAGTTGGAGTGTGAAAAAACCTGCAACTTCACAACAGACTCTTTAGCTGCAGCAGGTAACCACAAGCAGCACCTCCCTCTTTTGAAGAATTCACCTTTCAACCTAATTAGAGCAGGAGCAGAAAGATCAGATGTTCCTTGTTACTTTTCAAAAGTGACTGGGAAAAATCCACATAATCAGGAGGTATTTATGATTTCCATTGACTTTCAATTTTCTTGGTTCATCTGTTCCCTTTCAGACCGTTTGATGCTAGTCTATTCTAAACTGTACGTTGAATTTGCTTTAATCAGGTGTCTTTGTAACAGGCATTAGGTCATTTACTGTTTGATTTTTTTCTGTGAAAATACAGGTTTTCTTAGTTTCAAAAGTCTCCTTTGAAGAAGCCTGTAATACTCCAGGCAGAAAAAAAAAAAAAGAAAAAAAAGAAAAAAAAAAAGGATCAAGGAGGGAAGTAGGGAGCAATCCTCTAAATCTGTTCTTTTCCCACAGTAACTGTGGGAATTGTGCTCTGATGCAGAGTGGAACCCTTTTTACCCATCACTGTCCCCCCCATCTAGCTTTCTCCTATGACACGGGCTTATTCACTCATGCCAATTAGTAGAACTATAATTTAATATTAAGGCAGAAAATTGTGTACAATGGTAAGTGCTACATCACCTAAATACCTCCTCTCTCTGGAGTCTCCTCACACCTGTTTCCCTGGAACTCTCAGTTCCCTTTTCCCTATATCATACCCGAGTTTAGACTCCCAGCCTCAATGGCACCTTATCTCCAGCTCCAAATTTCAATTCCTTATCCAGTCCCAACTATCTGCTGGCCATTGCAGCAACCTGAAATCCTGCTGTCTGAAGCTCTCTGCATTAAACAAAAAGTCCTGCTACTCACACAGATATATTACAAAGAGGGGTCTTAAGATGTTACCGCTTGGAAATTGGAAACAAGAAATGGTGTAATGTCAACAGAAAAGGTGCTGAGGTAGCTGGTAGTTGACAGAGTTAATGAAGTATGTAAAGCAGGTACAATACAGATGAAGTTGTCCCCTGCAGGGTGATTGGCCACTAGGGAAATAATGTGACAGTTGCCTTTGTGTAAAAATAATGTGGTTCTCCTTCTTTGCCAGATCCTATCTACAACGAGAGATGAAAGAAATCTTGCAAGGGTACCTGGGTGTTCCTATTGCAAATGCTGTGCTTGGAGCTCGCAAATAAAGGACAAGGAAAAGAAAAGGTAAGGAATGTAATGGCTATTTCTAAAGCAGTTAAGTCTATTTCCTACAACCCACACATAAATTATTACTACGGTACGTCATAAGTTTACACTGCTTTCCATAATCCACTTTCATGTATTACAATACATTGTGGTGCTGACTGGAGATGGCTGAGAGAAGAATCTGGCTGGCCAGTTTTCTGGAATTCAATTATTTTTAGATATTGTTTTAATAATTAACTACATAGCTCCTAAGCAATACAATGGATTTAGAGAGCAGAGGATATTTTTGAGAGCAATACAGTTTTTGTATTATTATCTCTGTCTGTTTTTTGTCAATATCACCATTGAAACAGTAGGGAAAATATATCAAATGGAAACAATTTCTCAATTATAGCAAGCTGTGTGGTCAGTACTTGTTCCAAAAGAGGCGTGTAGAGTATGGGGTAACAAAAAAACATTGATAGCATCAGTTTGGTGCCTAAAGAGTTTGATGTGATATCCCAACATTTTTCTTACTAAAAACATCTCAGAAGAGTCTGTCTTGGCCATCAGATCTCAAAACACTCTTCAGCTTTCCTGAATCTGTCAGAGGTTGACAGAATTTTCATGTCATGGACAGATGAACATTATACATTTTTTAATTATTGAAGTTTTGGCTGCTGACATTTTCTTGGTTCAATATTTATCAGTCATAATTAAAGTTAGTTAGTTACTAAATATTGGACTTTAAGGTTTTTTTGCTGTGATTTTATCTTCATTGGCATCATATAAACTCACGAAAAAAAAGGAAAAGTGTTTTATCCAAAATATCTTTTTAAACATGTCCTTCAAATAGGCAGAAGAGGAGATTAACCAAGTGTTCTTCTTGGTGTCCTTAAAGGTAATGTTATTTACAGAGAAGCAATTTTTAGCAAACATCTGAGAACAGAAACTATTTCTAAGCATCAGATGGCAATCCACCCTTTAATTTTCATAGTATTTGGGAAAGACAGTAAATGGAAACACTTCTTCATAGGACTTATGCTTACTACAATCATGTTCTCTTTTTCTAAGGTTTCTTATGGTTGTAAGAGTTGTAAAAGCACTTATTATTTTGTTAGCAAGAATAACAGCAGAACTTCTTACCGTAGGGATTTGAAAATCATTCCCTTACAATTTATTAGGGACCACAGTTTAAAACATTTTTTTGTACCCAAAGAATCTCAGGTGATGCTATTAAAACAGTGTAAAATATCACAAAATACCAGGAGATCAAACCAAGTAGCAATTATCTAAAGTGTTTTTCTGGTATCTACCCAGATTTGCCTTTTGGGAGAGCTAACTTAGTAAATAATCACTATACATAAACAAAGCATTGGCTATAACTCTCAAAAGATCTTAAAATCTTCTTCAAGTGTTTTGCTTTGTTTGACAGAATACTCTTTGGGGATGTACTAATGGACAAAGCTAAAGATCCAAAGAAAGGGAACTTGATCCATTTGAAAGAGAATAGAAGGCTGAAGGAAGTAAATGTAAAAATATGCTGGTACTCACTCAAAAAGTGCTGACTTCCTCCTGTAGGTCATCTCACCGGCCCACCTTTTACCACAAAGAGCATAATTAAAAAGTGCTGATGTTCTCTGTTGGCAAGGCTTCTCTTTTCAACTCTTGTTTTAGACTAAATAACAAGACAGAGTAAGTTATATGCAAGATTGTGAGTTTGTATCTTACAGACTGTCTTAAAATTAAAAGGTTTCTACAATTCCGCAAAATCAAGTCAACCAAAGTAGTCCTAATCTATTAGCAATTAATTAACTTTGAAATTGTGTTTTATATCGCAAGGCTTTGAACAAAAATTCACATGATGTAGCTGTAATTAACTGCTACAAGTACTTGCAGAATGCATGTGCAAGAACGAGATGATACCCACTTGCTCAGACAGACAGGATATCCTATACAATCCAAGGTAAGAAATCGTCCAGGATAAAGGCTATTTTACAAATATCTAGCAAGAAAGAGACTAATAATCTCTTCCTCCTTTACATCTTCCTGTTAAATATACTCTACCTTTTCTAAATCTCTGAGCAAGTATTTGAAGGACATCAAGCCTGGGCCGGTTGTGAGGAATTAATTGAACATACAAAGGGACTGTGCTGTGTACAACATCACAATTAACTTACTCGTTAAATAGGCAATAGCACTTGACTGTTAAATGGTGAAGGAATGTGTTTGCTAAATGAATTTTGCTACTTGTTTAAAGGATATGGTTTAGGGTCTTGTTAAATAATGACGACTTCAGGAAAGGCTGGATTGCAAATCCTGCCCTTTCTCCTGGCTCAGAGACCTTCATCTCACAGAATCAAAGAATCTCATTCCCGGAGAATTTGAATGAGAAGATGTATTTTCTCAGATTTGAAGCACTGCTGGCCACAGCTATGCAGAAAATAAGCCATACACAACCAGATGAAATCTGCAAGTATGATATCCTAAGAAATCAGGGAAAGGTGTTTTCTTTCATTCTCCAGTAAATTTTCAGATCTGTTAAACAATTTGAGATAACAAATATATTTCTCAAAAGGATCAACTGCATCGTGTTCGTCAAAGTCATACTTTGTTTGTTCTTGCATTCCAGAAGTTTCCTTAACAGGGATAATCAAGCTTTGACAGGGCTGTGCTCTGAAATGTCAATGCTGTTTATTTCTTTTGCTCTTGACTTCAACAGTATGATCTAAATTTTCAGATCTTGATCTATGGGAGTCATAAATCAAGGGAAACAGGCACCTAAAGAATTGAATAGTATGTTTCACTTTGTTTTCAAGGTAGTCTAGTATTAGATATGGAGGTTGGTAGCCCTGCCTGCAGGAGGGGAGGTTGGAGCTTGATGACCCCGGAGGTCCCTTCCAACCCAAGCCATTCTATGATCCTGTGAAATTTGAGTCTATAGCTCCACAAGTTTTTGTCCAGTCACATTATTGTTCTGTTTTTTTGGTTTTTGTTTGTTTGTTTTTTAATATTCTTTTTAATTGCTTAAAATAAAACATTGCAATATCTGACTTTCCCCAAAGTTTGAAGACAAGATATTCTGATCTGAAGTTCTGCTGAGGAATGTGTCTAATTTTAATTAAAGCAAACTATTACAGAATGTAAACGCTGCAAGTTTCTGTTCAATTCTCCCTTGGTACAGGCCATCTTATAAATACAATGTCATCTCTTTGAAAGTGAGACAGACTCTCTAACCTCTTGCAGGATGCATAAAATCCTGCCCGTATGTCATGTGGCTGCCACTTTAACTTCTCATGGGACAGGAAATCCTGGCAACCATTTCAGAACTTGAAAAAGCACTTTTTAATAAGCTGTTGTTGTTGTTGTTGTTGTTGTTTATATAAAAACAAAGCTTCATGTCTAAAGCATCACTGAGTTTCTTCTTATAGGATAAACCCTTTCCTCAGTGCTTAGCTCATGGCTTTCAACTGGGGAGCTAAGTGGAAGAAAAGGAAAAAATATTTTCAAGTAAAATGTTGTTCTTTCTAAAGAAATTAGAGAAATTATGGCTTCAGCCTACTTTCAGCTTTCAGTCCTGTGAAAAACATTAGGGAAGAGTTTTGCAAAATTACTGGGACAGCTATAGAAGTTTCTTCATCTTAAACTGGAAAAATGCTTTTTTAAAAGTCTTTTCCAATAGATGATATACTAGAAGATAGTATCCCATGATGTCATTTTGTAAGTATGGGTGGCCCCTACACTGTACAAATCTCAGTGAAGCCATCAGAGCTCCATCCAAGCCCAGGAACTCTTCTAGGTCTGTTTGCAGAACTGATGGTTACAGACTGCCTGCTATTTTTGCAGTGTTGTGACATACTTGGTTGTATAGATTATGGTCATCTTTTACATTTCTGTGTGTTATATTAATACAAGGAATGTGAAAAATATCTCTATCAGACAGAAACACAGAGAAAAGCACCACAAATACAATGCATTTCAATAAATGATAATTACATATACAACTTCATAAACTAAACATGGACACGCAATGAGTATTCTCATTATGCTGTAGTTGTAACTGAACACTGAAACAGATGATTACGTGTCAACCTCCGCGCCATCCAGTTGTCTTTGTTCTGTAACGTGTATGTATGCATGGTATATACTGTATGATGGTATTTAAGCTCTTGCATACTTCTTGCTAAAAACTTTTAAGTACCAGATAGGTAAATGCCACTGTTTTCTCACCTAAGCCAATGGTTCTTCCAAGTCTATCTTTGCAATCCCTTGCCATTCCAATAGCTGTAACTCAGGGTCTATTGTGATGTGTGTGTAGCCAGAGACAGTACCTGGCCCAAAATCTTATAATCAAAGAAAGCAAGATTTGGGAAAGTACTCCACTTACAAGACCCTGAGTGGATGAGATGTGTACCGATTTCCTCCAACATCAAGGTGTTTGATTTCTCTTACTTTGACAAACTTTTCAAAAACAGATGCTATTGACAGATTCCAATGAACATAAGATCTTTGTTGAAAAGTCCGTGCTAATCCAAGAAAATTGATGTAAAGAATCACCTTCAAATGCTGATTGGTTGCACCATGAGAAAGATGGAGGTGCCTTACTTGAGTTTCTATGTCATCTGGGAAGAGTCTGGGACTAAATTACTTCTCTACGTACTCTACCCACAATCAGATGGATATTTTTTAGAAGAAAGAAGAAATAAAATCATATCCTGTTTTTTCTTCTTTTTTTTTTTTTTTTTGGTCAAATTAGCTTTTAATATTATTCATTGTTTGGATAAGTTTGTTTAGTAATTTCTAAAGGTACTGATGCCATCAGCATCAGCAGTATCTAAATATCAGTATTTTGGCTACCATTCATATGCATGTGTTTCAGTAAAATGAATTCAGCTAAGAATAAAAAATACCTTTTATACAATATATAGCAATTTTTTAGCAATGTATTGATTTAATGTACTTAGTTTGGTGAAAATACTTTGTTTAAGTTATCTGCCATTAGTTTCAATTAAAATATATTGATCTGAGTAAATGTTGGTTAGATTAAGTGTTGCCTGACTGTGAAAAAAATATTTGCTTAAGCAAAAATTCTATGAGTATTCAGACACATATTTTAGATGGGGGACTTTTCTAGCACCAGTAGAACTGGTTAGGTATCAATAAATTTCTCTAAGCATAAATGAAAATATCCTTTCTGAAATGAAAAAGGTGATTACAGTAACACTGGGACCACACATATTAATTCTAGTAAATTTCTTTTCTAATAAAGGCAATCAGATGAGAACACTGTAACAGGAAAATACTGGGTAGCTAAGCTCCCTTTCAGGGAAATTAGGCTTCCCAGAAAAGGTATTCTTTTTCAACCACAAAACTAAGATCACCTGGTATCCTCCAGTATCTTTTTTTTGGTTAATGAAATATTTGGAGGAGGACAACACAGATGCAGGATAGGTCATTGAGCTATTTCAAAGTACTTTAACTACATTATTCATGGTATTAATTTTGACTCAGAACATCTAAAATACATATGGAAATAAAAAGTCTGTAAGCAAGAGGGCTAATACACTGGTCCTTTATTAGTTCTATAAAGACTGGGAGCCCTCGGGACTCTGATCCACAAGCATCAGAAAATTCTCACCTGATGATAAAAGCTGGAATTGCCTGCCTGCCACTGCCCCCAACTGCAGCCCTCGCACCAGGTGATAACTCCTGGCCACCATCAGGCAGTGAGCAGCCTGGATTTATCCCACAGTATTCTGCTTGCATCCATGAAGCAGTGCAGCACCAGGAGAAAAGTCCAGAGATCTTGACTGATCATTGAATGTTTACACTTTGCAGACTTTCATTTGCATTGTTTACCCTGGAATTGATTATTATAGACATGCATTGTTTATTTTATTTTTGTGTATTTTTAACTAAAACATATGACTCCAGATAGAAACTAATAGTGTTGTGGTTTGTTTTTTTTTTTTTATCTTCACAAGGCTGTTTGAGTGAGAGTTGCTGCCCAATCTCCCTCTTTTCCTATACGGAGGTGTATGCAGTGAAGAAATGTTACATTTATAGGTTTTGTACAGTATCATAGAATCATAGAATCATAGAATCACAAGGTTGGAAACGACCTAAGATCATCTAGTCCAACTGTCTTCACACTGCCACTGCTACCACAAGCTACTAAACCATATCTCACAGGTCCTTGTCCAGACGTCTCTTGAACACTACATATTTTGTGTTACAGAACTGTATTGCGTGTGACAGTGCATCTGTATAGACAACGCTCTATTCACTAACATCCATAGGCAGACAATTAAAAGCAACAGAGTAAAATGGGTTCTGGATGGCAAGGGGAACAGCCAGCACCGCTAAAGCTCAAGTATTCAGGCAACTCAGACAGGCACACACCATGCAATTCTGAGGGTCCAAGAGGAAAGGACATGTACACGGAAAACATTTGAGGTAAATTTTCAGTGTTGTGCATAGAAAGTACAGCCACATCCCCCATGCTATGCTACAAATGTCCCTTTTGAATGGCAAGAAGACACAGCAATGGACTGGTACCATTTGGGTACTGTTGGGTACTGTTTGGGGACTGGTGGCCACAGAGCCACTCCCCAAACAGGAAGAATTACTAACAGCAACTGAAATAAAGAACAATTTTGCTCATTGTCTTCCAGAAAGTTTTGTTTAAATCCTACAATAATGAGTAATTATACTTCACTACTATGTCCTTACATAGCAGAAATATAGAAATTCATACCTGAGCATGTGACATTATTAACTTTCACAATGGGACAGGCCTCTCAGATTGTATGTCACATCTTAGCAATTATAAGAGCCATTATCACCTAAAAGGAAAAACTACAAAAGTGTGAAAATGAGAGAAGAAATCTGGATGCATTCCTGTAAAGGAAAGTATGGATCAGTGAGCAAGTCTTGGGGCAAGACAGGGCATGAAAATCAGCCACAGCACTGAGCAGCCAACATCCCACACAGTGCTTGGTCAACTGTTAAGCAAAAAGTAAGATGTGAGCTACAGGGAAAAAAAAAAAAAACAAAAACAGATAAAAGACTGATTCCCAGTCATTGTACAGACTAGGGCTGGGACATTCGCACAGCTCTTTGATATTTCCTTTAGCATAAAGCAAAAAAAGGAAGGAAGTCTCAATTCTTCTCCTTGATGTTCACATTTGCTTGCATTTATTAATATTCTTAATAGTCTACACGTTGCTGATCTTGCTAAATTGCAGATAAATTTACAGTGCTAGCACAAATCTCAACTGGTTTTTTAACACAAGAATGTTAAGAGAGCGCTAGATGACTATCCAAAGCACTTATTTACCCCAAGTGACTTAACATTGTAAGAACAGAGAACTATCTACTAACCAGGAAACTGTGACATAAGGTTAGAATATAGTCATCACTACCACACTGTGATTTCTTTTTTGGAGTGGGAGTTTCTGACTGAATAATTAGCGACAAAGTTATCTTCAGAGGTGAAGAACTGAGGCTGCTTTTGAGGCAATGAGATAATGGGTGGGTACTCGAGCACTTAGAGAACAAAGCTGCTTACTGCATGATCCTAGTCACTTAGGGAGTGAGTCTGAGACGTGGAAGCCCCCTTAACGAAAGCCAGCCCCTGAAACTACAATCTTGGCAGAATACAGATGATAGGGCAGAATAGAGAAAAGAAAGATTACTTCTTATATTATAGGATTTACTTTAATCCATATCATGAAACTAGGTCAGATGATTATCTAAGCAGGTAAGGATTAAATAAAGAACAATAAATGCAACAAATACGAAAGAAAAGAACCCATAGAAGATGATAGGGTGAAAGGCAAACAGAAGAGATTGTACCACGCTGAAGCAGCAAAACATGCAGATTTGCTTACAGCTTAATAGGCAGTATTACATATGTGTGTAGAAACTGAAGGAAAAAATTCCAAAAGATGACAGAGATTTTCAGTTTAACTAGTTTAAAATATTATATTTTACTGTTCACAGCAATAATAAATTGATGCCTTCCATACTCACATGTATGTATGTACCAGGAGTACATATTCTTTTATTCTTCTGATATTTCATTGATTTTGTTTTGCCCAGGTAGCTGTGGTGATGTAAAATGACTTGAAGTTAACTTCATGAGCCCAGGTTAGGAGGTTAGGGTGCCTGAGTCCTGCAAGCAAGATTTGTTGCCTTTGGGATCATCCAGTCTTTGTTCATGAAGATATGTGTTTTACTAGAAGGCAAGATTTCCTTCATTTGCACATACTCTTGTTTTATCTTTCCTAATTTTTCTAGTTTCAGGAAAGTTTTTCTAAAGATAAGAGACCAGAATGTGGGCAAACATTCATGAGAAAGGAAAAAAACTATTTACAGAGAAGCTGAGCTCAGTCAGAGAAGTGACTATTCTAATAAATATCTGACTTTTCTCCCCTGTTTTCTGGAGAGGTTCAGGGTTAAGAAATAAAATGACTAAATTAAGCAGCTTAATAATTTCTGCATTTAATCTGACTTGGTGGCTGGTGGGAGTGCTTAAAGTTTATGCTAGAAATTCCCTTGCATCCCAGGGATCAGGAGAGGAAGCTGATAAGATAACATGAGGCATGGGAACAGCATGTCTCACTCCACTGGCTCTGCCTTCAGAGAACATTAGCAGCTGAAATGAGGATGAGTCTAGCTTTGTTTCAAAAGTATAAAAGAAGAAAAGTCAGATAGCAACAGAGTACTGTCTATAGTTACTGCTATACACTCCCCTGAATGCAGGAACTCATTTCCATTCCTTCAGTATTCTTTTTCAGATTTCCTCATTGTGGTGTACTCATTGTCAGGAAAGGAAAAAGCCTTTGTCTTAATTACCGTCAAGCATTATAAAGTAACATACCTGTGTTCGAGTCAAAGAACCCACAGCAAGAACGATAAGGATCCTAAAGGCTGGCTAGAGCCAGCTTCAGCGGATACAGGCATGTGTTTGGTCCTGGCTTTCTTTACTCACTCCTCCAGCTTAGCAGAAGCAACAAAGGGTCAGTCAGTACTTCACTGAATCATGGAATCGTAGAATGGCCTGGGTTGAAAAGGACCACAATGATCATCTAGTTTCAATCCCCCTGTTATGTGCAAGGTCACCAACCACCAGACCAGACTGCCCAGAGCCACATCCAGTTTGGCCTCAAATGCCTCCAGGGATGGGGCATCCACAACCTCTTCCAGTGCATCACCACCCTCTATGTAAAAAACTTCCTCCTAATATCTGACCTAAACCTCCCCTGTCTTAGTTTAAAACCATTCCCCCTTGTCCTATCACTGTCCACCCTCGTAAACAGCCATTCCCCCTCCTGCTGTGTCTGAAGTAACAGAATGGGCTCTGGAGACGGTGCCTCCACTATGCAGGCCCCATCCCCACTGTAAGCACCTGCCCTAGTGAAAGTGCCTTTTCTAAGGGCCGAATTCCACCTTTCTGTGATGCTACCTCATTGTAATCTCTAATCTGCATAACATAGCAATGTTGACTCATTTCATTCTTGACATCTATTATAATCCCTAAATCCTTTCTGAAAAATCAGGCAAATCAGAAACCCCTGCAACAATGTCTTCTTTCTCAGGACTTTTTCTGAACAGGGGCTGGAGGTTCGTTTCAACTTGCATCCACTCATCCACCCTGCACTGCACTTGGGATGCTGCTTTCCACACAGCCCCACTGCACAGAAGTGGAAGCAATATGCAGTATGCATTATGAATTGTACAGCTTAGTTACTTAGACACTGCTTTTAACTAGAAGCATTTAGTACCACCAATTAAGGGCTCATCAGTGTGACTGAGCACTGCAAAATACTCCCTGCTTACATTTGTTTCAATTTCTAATCAAATTCACCTGGAATCACGTTCCTTCTGCCCACAGTTCTCCCAGTTGCCTTTTAATTAGTTTTATGCCAGGCCAGGAATACGTGCTGGAAATAGAATCATGGAATCATCACACACAGAATCACACAGAATGGCCCGGGTTGGAAGGGACCTCAAGATCATGAATCTCCAACCCCCCTGCCACAGGCAGGGCCACCAACCTCTGTACCACTGTACATATGCACATTGCTAGATAAAAAAACAACAGTGTGGGAAAAAATTGTATAATGTGGATAGAAAGGGTTAATCAGAATGTTTAATAGCTCAAATTATGAATGTATTTTTATCTTCACATTACCCATGAAATGTCTGAGAAGGAGCTGTGTGTCAGATTTTTTTTGTAGCCAAAACTTACTCTAATAGTTGAAAAGATGTGTCAGGAAAATGAGATAAAAAGGTGAGGCAAGAGGAGCAAAGGCAGCAGCCCAGGTTGGAAAAAACATCCAAGAAGACTGAAACAAAGCAAACAACATCTCTGCAGAGTGACTAATGCCAAAGATCAAGCTGGGGCATGTAGCTAATAACATCTCAGGTCAAAAGGCTGCAGACCTTCTAATGATGGCTATCTCTGTCTCTCAGCTTCCTGCATTTTGGCCTTATGCTCCATTTCTTTCACCAGCCCTCACATTAAGCGCCTAGCCGATGGCAGTTCTGCTCAGCCTCAGAGAAAGGTAACCCCAGCCAGCATTTCTGTGGTTTCTGTTTCCTGTGTCAGCAAATAACTCTGAGTAACTAATGCATTCAGGAAAATCAGGGTCTGTTCATGGACAATTTGCAAACATAAAGAGATTCAAAAATTCAATGAATAACTGACTTGTTATGAATTATTATCTCCACCTCTTCTGTTTGCAGCTCAGTGACTGTGGGCAGCCAGTCGAGCCAATGCACACCCCCAAAAACATGAGACAAGTAACTTCTGACCTTGTTCTTCCTGTGACCTTACAGCAGAATGAATATGTGTATACAAATATCTATCTTGGCAAAACTTCAAGAGCAGTTCAGTAAGTAGTTCACAACTGCTGACCATCTGGATGTTAGATCTGAGAGGGAACTGTTAATGTTAGAGCTAGAACATTGCCAAGCTGCAACAAAAGCTGCATGGCAGAAGTGCATATGGGACCTTTTTAATAGCCCTGATAGAAATCACTGAAATTATTTTATCTTCCCATTTGCTCAAGTAATGTCACATTATTTCTGGTGTCACCACAGCCAGAAGCACTACTGAGGAGAAAGTTCCATTGCTCAACTATATGACTAGACACAGCTCCCAAAAGCTTACAAACTAAGGTTATAAAAAAGACAAATTTTTGTGTACCCTCTTGGTCCTTCCTTTTCAAAAGCAGTGAGAAAGACATAGCCTCAGTTAGCTCAGAGTTAACCTGGGGTTAAAAGGCAAGGTAATTTAAATGGGTTTCTGCCCTGCAGTATGACTACATTGCTCCCTCTCAGTTTAAAGCCTGGTAGCCATCCAGAAGTATACTGATAGAATATTTGATAAGAAAAACAAAACAAAAAAGAAAAAAAAAGAGGAAGAAGGGGAAGATATAAGAATGAATGTGGTTTATGGGTCAATTTATGTGGTATCATGAGGGCTGATGCACAGAATCTATGTTTGGACATCTCTCCACATTTCTATTTCATTGGTGTCACAGAAGAAATGCTCCCAAGGGATTTGGCAGTAACAACGTATAATCTTACATGTCAGTGTAGGAAGGTCTTTTCATTCTGTGGGAGCAAAGAGAAAGAAAAGCTGTGAGAAGAATAAAATCTCTACTGTGCTGGAATTCTTGTTACCAGTTTTACCAAACACTAAGTCATTATGAAAACAATAAAATGTGATAATAAATTCTACGTTTGTCCCTGTATTCAGACTTTGAAAGCCATCTAAATACTCATGCTTTCCCTGATAGAGTAATTAAAGTGTATTTAGGATGTGCATTGACTCTCAGCCCCAAGATTAAAAGGTGTTTTCTAAACATTTTCTTATTTTTCCCACTGGGCTGATTGGTCTAACTTAAAATACATCCTCAAAGCGCTTTTCCCTCTTATGAATGTTTCCAGTGAGCTTCTCAGTCTATGAAATTTAGGGATTTGATCTGATTTGAATCTTTACATAAACCTTTTGAGACTTGCCCATCACTGCTTAACATTGCTGTTTTAGAAAAATAACCTCAAGGCTATTTAATTAATCGTTCATTGTTTTGATCTCCAAACCCAGGTAGATTAATACCTACGCTGACCACAGATCAATGATTTCTGGAGTCTTCTACAGATTAGCATATCTGTAGTTAAAAGGTGTTTTGCCTTGGAAAGAAAGAAAGAATGAACAAATGAATGAACGAAAGAAGGAAAGAACAAACATATTCCCAGGAGGAACTTTTCAGGGATCAATTCACAAGCAAAGGAAACCATGCTATTCTCAGCAACGAAACAATGTACTTTATGTCTGCCACAGTGATTAATAACATACTATAGCTAGAGCATATTTAAAGGGCTCCATCAATTTTAGGCCAAAAGCTGACCCACTTTAAATCCTTAAAATATGACAAGAAATGCTCTAACAACTTTTTCAGACTTAAAGAAACAAATGTAAGCTGTTGAATTGCCACCAATGTTTTTCTCTACAAGCACAACTTGTGTTTTTCTCCACAAGCACCACAACTTGTGTTTTTCTCCACAACCATCACTGTGAAGAGCACCCAAAAAATATGGCAGAGGTTTAGCAGTGCAGTGCTCAATAAAATCTTAAGGCTCTAGAGCAAACAGAACAAAAATTTACAAAACTCAGGGCAGAAGGGAACTGTAAGTTATCCTGTTGCTAAATTTTATGCACACAGCAGTTCAGAAGAGGAAGGATTTTTTCCCAGCCCAAATTAGATCTCTCAGGTAAAGTTCTGCCTTTCTTCTGACTTCAAGTGACATAAATATAGGAAAATGAGTTTTGTCTGTCTATTATGTCTAAGAGAGATGGTAAATTCGTTCTAGAAACAATGAGATAATGTTGATGTTTATAAGCATTCAGAAGCAGAAAGACAACATCCTCAGTTACTTAATAGAAGCAGTCCTCAGCCTTGAACTTTCCTTCCACTGAGCTGGAAGTGAATGTTGTGATGGCCTTCGAGAGCTCTCAAACCAGTGCTTGTTACCTTTAAGGATCAGACCCTTGAGATTTCCTCCAGCTACTCAGAGAGTGAGAAATGTTGATGATTTCAGTGGAACTAGGCAGATACAAAGTCACATTGAGATCTTATTGGTCAGGAGTCTTTGGGAAATAAATAAATTGAAAAAACCTCAAAGCATGACGAGGTTGAAAAATTAAATTTTTAGAAAATCATCAAAATCTTCAATCAAAATAGATAAAAATCTCATTTTTTTTAATCTACGAAAAAGTACATTTTATTGAAGAGAAAAACTGAATTATTAATATGCAGGCAATAGCCAAACACAAGACAGAGTGTATGCTAATTTCATAGTTCAAATAGGCATTTATTTAGAAAAAAAATGTTAAAAAAAATCTTGGCCAAGCTGTTTAAAAACACGTCAAACCCATTAAGAGTGAAGCACAAAAAGCCGGGGCAGTGTCATCAGTCTCAGACAACCGGGCAGCAAGAGGGCTGGCAAGCAACACCTTTACCCTTTCATTGTATGAGTAGTGTTCAGTAAGAACAGCAAATTGGTAATTGCTAGAAAAATAAATAAATGCTAACCGGCAAAGTTAACAAAATAAAATTCTTGATACTATAAGGAGGAGATAAGAAATATCACAAATTCTTTAGAGCTTGATTAAAAATATCCTGCCATGAAAAAGGCCATGAATTAATGGGTTGGCCTATGAGGGTAGCTAACAAGGGCTGCTTCTGTCTGTGCTCCAACATGGCCTGGGGCCTTTGAACCACAAGTTGCTCAAATTTGACTCCACCATCTTATAAACAAAGATTTTGTTCTTCCTTCGCTTTCTTTTCATGGGAAACTCCTGCAGTCTCATAGATGCCTGGGTACCCTTGAAGGGCAGTTTACAGCAGCTCTATATTGGTCCAGAAGTGTGCAGAAAACTGGGGAGCCTATATGACTCTAAAGTGTTCCCCAGATCTACTCCTACCTTAGCAAAATACACTGAGTTAGCCATATCTACATGTAGTACATAATGAAATTCATACTTGAATGGCAAGTACTTTGCATGCTTTTTTGTAGTATATAACCAATGATGTATTTTCTCATCTAGTTATTACTTATTTCTAAAACCTTCATTACACAGGAAGTTAAAAAATAACTTTCTCCTTTTAAAACGTTGATTTGTTTTTCTTACAGAGAATGTGCTACAAAATGTCGAGGTAAGCATTAGTTAAAGGGCTACTACACCATGCCAGCAGGAGCAATTTACTTCTTATGCATATATTCCTGAACATTTTGTTCCTTTTCTTTTTGTGAATGGGAGCCACTTCCTTAGAGCAGACGAGGGCCTTCCTCCCCCCGCTCCAGCCCTTTCTTCACCTGCTCAACAGCAGGCACATGTTGAGGGCATGGGCAGTGGAGGTACACACAGCCCTTCTGTGCATTAATAGATACAGTTGCACCAAATAAATGCAGTCTACAGACATTTCAAGCTGAAAACTCAACATTCTCTGTGTGTTAAAACTGCATTAAGCTGTTTAATTGTTTTGTGATTACCAGAGCACTTACCTTGTGAGGATATTAATTAACCAGGCATAAAGAGACCACGTTTCTCTGCAAGGAGAGAGATTTTTTTTTTTTTTTTTTTTTTTAAGTTATTCCAGTTCCTTTTACTTTCCAGCTAAATAGATCTTGCCTGGGAAAGAGGAAAAAAAAATGGGTCTAAATGCAAATTAACATTACTGTTTAAATATCACAGACCATTTTCTCTGAGCCCAGTTACAATAACTAGTAATTATAAAAATTGCTTGCCTTGGGCTTCTGGCTAAGCCAATGCTAAACTTGTCCTTTTATTAGATCTGTCAGACTGAGTTAATTATCTTTATGATAATAGATGTGCCTTACCTCAAACAAAACAAATACCCTTATAATTAGCTTTTTAGTTAGAATTTTAATTTATTTATAAAGACTGTTTGTTTTGTTTCTTTTTCTGCTTCACAGAGAAGTTTGATTTTTAACAGGTTACCAGTCAGCTTTGTCATTTTTCAGAGAAAACACTGTCTATTTTGACTGAAAGGATTTGTGGTTAACACTGTATCTCCTCAAGCCACTATTGAGCACTGTGAATGTGTGCGTGTGTTGGTGTGAAAGACACGCTAAAGGACAAGAGGAAGAAACAAGGCATATTCTTTTAATCCGGAAAGTTCTCTCTGAGCTGACTTTTGAAACAGCACATTAACTGAATTTAATAGTGAAGAGTGCTAGCAAACACTAATCCTAGCTGCATGTTTTCTTTTGAATTCATGTTCTGAAGTCAGAGCTGAACTTCTCTTCAACTACTGAAAATAGAAAGCATAGCCTGGTTTAATATATCTCTGTCTCCACAAAATCCCTTTCAATCTCTCTCTCTTTCTCTCTTCTTTTTTTCCTTCTTATCTTCCTCATGTATTCTCTGAACCCATCCTGCAAGCCCTCCAAGCAGAGCTCCCAGTAAGAACTGAGGCATGCAGGATGGGATCTATGCTTTATTCAGGATTTCAGATGTATTTCTTCAATGAAGTAAAAAAAATACATCATGCATCAGCAACAACTCTTATTTTCTACACAGGAAAAAAAAAAAAGGAAGAAAGAGATAAATACTTTTAAATTCAAGTCTGGTGGAAAACTCAGTCTATAGACTGATACATTAAGGAACACGGTTAGGAAACAAGTGCCTTGTCTGTTGTCTTCGTTCTGTCACAGTGATAGGATCAAGTTGGACTTCTCAAATAAAACTTGTTTAAATCAAAGTCATGATGCAACTTTCGTAACTTTTCCAGATCTAGATGTCCCCAGGTAAGTAATGCAGTCCTATCTGGAAACACTGTCAGATGCTCAGCTCATTTATATTTCTGCCAGCATTTGAGATGCAAGCATTTGATGAGGTTAACTAATACTGCTTTATCATGTCTGATTCCCTCCTACTGAAGTAGTTAAACAGGCTTGATATGCAACAAATGTAAGTGGAATGTGGATAAAAATGTGGTAGCAATTACAGTAGGAGGAGACATTACCAATATTTACAAGTTTTTCAATTAATAAAGTAATTTCAAAAGTAAACAGCTTTGCAACCAAATGAACATAAATGCAGCTGTTTGGTAATGAAAAACATACCCATTGCTATGCACCCTGTGTAAGCATATGAAAGGGAAAAATGGCTCAGTTAAAATCAACTTAGATATATCTTTCCACTCTCTATGCACATAAAAGCCAGAAAACTTATAAGCACCTCAGAAGTACAGAAAATAATACATAACTGTAAATACTCAATATCAGACAAATGTAGTAGTGATAGCTAATATCAATACAAAGGCAATATATACAAATTTATGTCTGCAGTTTAAAAAAAATCTTCATTCATTTTTCATAATTCAAAACTCTTTGGCGTAAACAAATATTTGTGGCCAGTAATTAAAATTAACGTGATGAAAAGTTATATATTTTCCTAACTTTGTAGATTCTATTTGGCTGGTGTAAGTCATTATATTTTTGAGAGATAGCAGGAGAAATGGAAAGAGAAGGAGAGAGTAAAAAAAAAAAAAAAAGAAGAAGTGGAAAAAGAAATAGAAATGGAAAAAGAAATAGAAATGGAAACTTGAGGGGGGCTTATAAGCCGGAGGGGGACCAACTTTTTCCACAGTCTACAGTCTAATAGAGGTAGGACAAATGGGAATGAATTTAAAAGAGGGGTAATTTAGGTTGGATGTTAGGAAGCAATTCTTCACTTAAATTATGGTGAGGTGCTGAATCAGACTGCCCAAAGATGTTGTGAATACTCCATCCCTGGAGGCTCTCAAGGCCAGGTTGGATGTGGCCATGCGCAACCTGACCTAGTGAATGGCAATCCTGCCCACAGCGGGGGGCTGGAGCTTGATGCCATTCTATGATTCTGTGAAAAATTTTAGATGTGAGAGATGAAAAGTAAATGAAATATAATGGTCTCGCAACACTCCATTGTAGAAGAAAATTTTCATACTTACCATACTTGCTTGGGTGCAAAATCTTTTGATTAGGAAGACTGAGTTTCTAACTACTGAGATCCTTCTTCCATTATTTCCCAGTGGGTAGCAGGACTACGTCTCTACTTGTTTTTCTGGCAGTAAAGAAGAGACACTCATGACACATTCTGCTTTTTGGTGAAGCTTAAGCCCCTGAAGCCCTCATACTGATTGCCTATACCTGTTGGTATCCCAACAGAGAAGGCTTCCACTCATGGGAAATCCTAGTTATCTCTGTTGAAGCAGTCCTCCTCAAAACCAAGGATGATTTGTTTGCCAGTATGTGAACTGCACCTAGAAAAAAAACATGTTTAGAATGGTAAATAAACCCTCACAACCCTAAAAAATCATACCTAAAACTGGCATTTTGCTCTTCACTATAGATGAAAAAGACTGATTGCCCCAGAAAGCCATTTGCTGTTGAAAAAAGAAGGTTGATCTCTACTTTTCTAAGTCAAGGTGCAATACCACAACATAAGCCAAATTAAGCTGAGGCTTCTTCAGTCACCTCTCATACCCAGCTCAAAATTTCTTGGTCCTTTGTGTCTGCACTGGTGCTTGTCTGATATTGTATTGAGCTGGTGCAGGGAGCTGAACAAGCAGATTTTCTTTTTTTTTTTTTTTTTGCCAGTTTAGTTTTCTGCTAGCTTCACCCTCTGACCCATCTCACTGTGGTGCCGGATGAATGCTAGTGCCCCTGCAGGTGGGAATATGAGGGTAGAAGGGTGTTTTTAGTGTCTTTTGTTCATGGGACAGCAACCCCAGGCACTGATGCTATATAGCTATGCATCAGCTGGGTGGTTTTGAATGATTGCTGACATTCTCTTTAGCCAAGCCACTATTTTATCTTTCCTGAGAACTTTCTTAAGAAAAACTTTTGATCTATTTCTTTGTTAAGCAAAATAACAGAAGACAAAGAAAAAAAAAAAGACAATAATCTAGATAGATCTCAGGTTTCTGTATATCTCTGTTTTTTATTTTTAAGTAGTCCTGATTAGATGAGGAGACTGTCATGTATAAAGGTAATTGAACTTTGGAGTTAAATCACGCTATTGCCACTACTGCTTATGCTCACATTAGAGTAAGAAGTCTGAGTTTACTGTGGGCATATATGTGCTTTCTCATACTGAAACATACTGTAAAGCTTCCTGCTCAAGGAACTGATATTTTACATGGAGATGAAATACTCTAGTTCTATAAAAACATACTTAAGATGTAGGTGTTCCATACATAGCACATAATATTAACAGAGATTAAAATATGTTATTTGTATGTAATAGTCCTAGGCTACACCACATAAATAGTAGAGTTTCTTAGGAATGCTCTCAGGTAATCATTATCTTCTCTCCCTCTAAAATTTTCCAAAATTTGAATTAGTCACAATCACCTATGAAATACATGGGTGATCAGGCACTGGAACAGGCTCCCCAGGGCAATCATCACAGCCCCAAGCTGCCAGAGTTCAAGAAGCATTTGGACAATGCTCTCAGACATGGGGTTTGAATTTTTGATTGTCCTGTACAGAGCCAGGATCTGGACTCAATGATCCTTGTGGGTCCCTTCTAGATCAGGATATTCTATGATTCCATGTTACAAAATCCAACTACAAACCAATGTTAATTTCTCTATGAACTAATGCAAAAGACCAGAAAAGCATCTATCTTTACAACTACGTGACAAATTAGATAAAAACAGAGACCTGTTAACCACCAAAAAGTTATCTTCAGGAAAGGTCAAAGTAGTACTTGACTCCTTGACTCTGCTCTGCTCTATTAGATCTCATATAGATCCTATACTCTTCTCACAGTCCAATAAGGACCAATATACCACAGGATGGACAAGACAGTGTTAGTCTTTTTTTCTTTTTTTTTTTTTTTTTAATTTTGAGTGACATTTTCATCCCTTGCTATTTCAAAGTGAACTTTGAAATGAATTACAGAAATTTGTTGCATATTTGCTCTACAATTGCTCCCCTGTGCACCACCAAATATGAATGTTAACTAAACCAATGGGAAAGAAAGTTATTAAAGTTGCAAAGTCAGATCTTCCAAAATTAGGAAATGTCATATTTAAGGCTACAACTTTAACTCAGTCCTTTTGGGCATATGTATTGTGATGGAAGTTTTAATTAGTTTCCACAGGACTACTACTTTGCAGGATGGAAACACAGTATGCATCACTGCTGCTTGCCCATAAAATTCAGGATTATGAAAAACACTGCTACGCAGGATAAACATTGTTTCTGAAAGATCTCAGTAAATGTACTGTATATAAATGTGTATATAAATTCTTTGCATTTGTATGTACTGTACATTATTATGAAAGTTACTCTCCTCATGAGATTAATAGTGTCAATTAGGCTGTCAGGGATGAGCGAGTCTGTCATGTGGGCTTTGACAGAATGCTTGGGTTGATTAGCTTCATGCAGATATCATAGCTTAATATTTACATTTGAGTTACTAACATTTTCACAAATGCTCTTTGAAAATTTTCTGCTCACAGGATTGTATTAATAAATATGATATCTTATAAAAAACATCATAGCATACTGCGCATCACTCAAATATGTTAGTTTACATAGGTTTCAGTCATAATTATCAAAACAAAATTAAATCACCATATTGTATTACTATATGAACAGGCCAAAACAAAAAAACAAAAAAAAAACAACCATCATTGAGTGATTTTGTTTATGACTGCTGAAGACAAAGCCAGGTTTCTCATTCCTGTATGTAGTTTCTAGAGTAATATTTATTGTTTACACTGCTGCAGAAGGGAAAATCTCCCATCTGTAGAGGGAATACATCAGACAGTGTTTTGTTGGCAAACTACATATCAGACTGTGCAGTTGATCAAGCACCTGCAAGCAGGTGAAGGGGCCATAAACCTCTTGGAATCTGCATCCTTTTGATGCTTCCTATTTGTATGTCCTCCCATGGTGGATCCTCTTTTCGATCAGCAGTTTCCCAGCTTGGGAAGAGGACTGCTATTACCCCTTGCTGAAGACTGAATGGGAGGAGGTAAGGGTATGAAGAGTTGTGTTATTGATGGGCTGGCAGTATTGCTCTTGCATTGCTCTAAAATGCAAACGCAGTTCTCACGTACAGACCAGCAGGACCATGAGTGTTTTGTGTTTTTTTTTTCCCAATTCATAAAAGAGATCTTAAATTTTTAAGAGGATAGTACAATGTGTCAAAGGCAGATTTCCTTCAGAATATCATATATGGCTCTCAGCAGGGCTTTTAGTTTTCAGTGATTTTTGTTATATATACCATCTGCTTTCAGTGATGTCCTGACCAAATCTCCTCTTGGATGCTGTTTCAGGGCTGTATATCTTAGACATTGCAAGGTCAGAATTACAGGCAAGGTATTATCACTGTGCCAAAAGGTAAACACCTTTTCAATTTTAATTTTGTTTGTATTCAAATTAACCTCCCATTGACTTCTAGTCTGGACTTCGAAATTTGGCCCCAACCAATAGCTCTAATAAAATGAGTGAAGACAGTATGAAAATGGGCTCACAAATAAATGTACATAATCTAAGTAACACAACATTAGAAAACCCTGAATGAAATATGACCTATCCCACGTACACAGACCAGGTTCTCAGCTGTTAACATGACTTTTGTCCATTCTGTTTCTCTTTCTGGGTCATGTGTACTCTCCAGTGAGACTGCAGAGAGTTCAGGGAGGATGAACTTTCCTGACAGGTTCTTAGAATCTCAATTCAATCTTTACTACTTCTCTATCTTGATCTGTCTGTAGCATAAATAAGAAT
Organism: Chrysolophus pictus; assembly: GCA_037305975.1. Taxonomy (NCBI): domain Eukaryota; kingdom Metazoa; phylum Chordata; class Aves; order Galliformes; family Phasianidae; genus Chrysolophus; species Chrysolophus pictus. The sequence continues at coordinate 17,056,806 of CM074579.1, forward strand.
AGCCAGTGGACTAATCTAAATCAAAGTAGTAACAGATTATTGTCCCCACATTGAAGGACATATCATGGGCTCACTAAGTGAGGCTAGGAAAGGGCCAGGGGCTCCTATGTTGGCATTTCACCACATCAAAACCCTCTGTGTCATGGATAATAGATCACTGTTATGGGAGTAAGCAACAGTGGAGGAAAACATAGAAAAGATAGCTCAAGACAAATGTATTTTGAAAGAAGAATTTAAAGAAACACCATGAAAACGGATGAATAAAACATGACAGAGGTAATCAGGGAGGTAAAGGAGACTAAGCAAACAGTAAAATGAAAATAGTAAGTGAATGACAGGGAGGAAAAATACAATGAAAGTAAAGATTAATATGTAGGATAAGGTGAGATTGTCAGGAACCTTGGATGTTCAGGTAAATATCTTGACTTCATTATATATATTTGTGTTGCAGTCATGCCAGGAGAAAGACTATGAGCAGTATGGTGGTGCAAGACAAAATACATCATTTGGAACTGAAGAAAAGGATATACTTAGCTGGTAGATTTAGAGGAGAAAAAAATCAACCAATCAGAGAGGAGAGTATCTCCCTGAAAAAGTCTTGAATACACTGTCAGAAATATAAACACAGCAGGAATCAAATCAAACCATTTTTTTCCAAGAAAACCTCTTCATTTCTCAGCTATGGGGTCACTAAACAGATGATGGATGAGAAAAAGGAAGTGTCATGTTAATTACAACTCTATTACAATATGAAAGAGTCTGTGCTGTGAGACAAGTAGAGAGAGCATACACAGAAAGTGGAAAGATCTGAGAAGGGGGCCCAACACTTCCTGCTTCACAAACTCACAGCCCTTCACAAAACAATAAACGGCAAAGTTCCAGAGAACTAGAGGCTGTAACTGGGAATAAGAATTGAGGGAATAGCATTCTCTCTTCTGTTAATTCCTACTGTCGACCCTGACTTGTGTGAAAGCAGAAGATATACAGAAGGGAAAAGAACTACGGCTGCATTAAACCCCACCTTTTCACCACATTTTGTAGCATGTGCAACCTGATATAGGTACAAAGATCATATCAGTAGAGGGTACGTTAAGATATTACAATACAAAATCATGTTCCAAGATGAAGAATTGCCTACAAATTAGTTCGCTACATCTTTATAGATCGAGGAATTTTTCGAGGAAAATAAATGTGAAGTCACTGGATTATAGTTATTTTGAAGCTGGAGGGAAAAATTGCACAGTAAGCCAGTATATTTATATCTACAGAACTGCAGAGAGCAAACAAAACAAAATAAAAATAAAATACCCCTAAGCAGTCAAAACTGCATTGCAAATAAAACCTTATATTAAGAGATACATTCACAAACTGGGAAAATTAGGTGTGAAATTTACAGTAACTGCACATCAAACCATTAAAGAGTAAAAGGTGGTCTATGAAAATCTTGATAACATGATGACTGAGAAAATACTTAGCAAGGACTTCAAGATTTGACCTAATAATAAAATTTGAATGTCCAGTTTTAAAAATGAAACCCTATGGAAATCATTTTCTCTTGATACATACATATTCTTCAGTCGAACAGTAAAGGGAGAAATGTGAACATATTAAGAATAGAATATACCATGTAACTATCCCAAAAGGACTTAACTGAGTTTAATTTAGATTAATAGGATACTATATAAATACTTCTTGCTTGTTAAGCACTTTTTATTAAGATTTAACTACTGCCTAATACTTTTCCATCATTCATGCCGTAAAAATGTAGGGAGAATAACAATTTCAAATGCAATGAAATTCCATACTCAGAAACAACTAAAGCACTCAAAGTTGGGTTTGTTTTTAAGAGTGTAAAAGTACCATTCATCTTCTAATCCTAGCCTTTTGAAGAACAGTTTAATCTTGTCATTTAATCTAGTTCAAACTAGCTGTCTGGGTTTCCTCTGCAGTGAAAAGCAATAAATACCTCCAAAAGTTCATCCATCGTAGAAGAGAAGAGTAGAGTAGGTGGGTTGTGTCAGTTTTTGAAGATGTTTATCTCTCTTAATTAAAACAAAATCATATAGATGGCAACCTTATACCAGACTCTTAACCTTTACACAGCTGTAATGAAGTTAGATGATCTTCCTATCACAAAGAGTTTTTCAAATCTCCAAAATACTAATTATTTCCGTATGAACAAATAATTGTTTGAGTTGGAGGGGATCTTTAAAAGTTACCTAGTCCAACTCCCCTACAATGAACAGGGACACTTACAGCTAGATCAGAATGCTCAGTGCCACATCCAGCCTGACCTTGAATGTCTCCAGAGATGGGGAATCCACCAATTCTCTGAACAACATTTCTATTGATGCAGCCTAGGATATGGTTGAGTTTGGGGACTTTAGAATCTCTGTGTACGCTGCTGGCTCATGTCCAGCTTGCTGTCCACCAGTACCTCCATGTCCTTTTCAACAGGGCGTTGCTCTATCCTTTTGTCCCCTGGCTTGTACTGATAGTGGGGGTTGCCACAACCCAAGTGCAAGACCTTGCCGTTGGATTTGTTGAATTTCACAAGGTTCACGTGGTCCCACTGCTCAAGCTGCACTTAGCCATTCAGCATCTGCAGGTGGGATATCAGTTCTCTTAAGCCATCTAGTTGTTTGAGATATGCAATCTCTACAGCTTATCAAAATTATTATATAATCATAAGGACCAGTACATGTATGGGAAGGGAAATTATATCAAAAATTTTCACTGATCCACGTTAGAAGAAAAATACTTGCACACTTATTTTCACCAATTATAGTGAAAATTCAATAGAAAGAATATGTTCTAGGCCCTAGCCTGAGTTATGAAAAGGACTGATCACCTCTTTCTTTTGATGGTGAGTTACAAACAGTGGGACCTTATTTTTAAGAGCTTATTTCACTCATTATGAAAAATATGAAAACACAAGATATATGGCAAAATTACGAACTGGAGCAGGCAGGCAATGAAAGGTAGAAAGTGAAACAGAACTGTTTAAGTACTGAGAGAAATATAAAGGAAAAATGACTGCTATTGGCAGAAATATTTGCCTGTGCATAGGTAACTTCCTTTTCCTTTTTTTCCTAATTCCTGAATATTTTTGCAAAAATGTATGTCACAACAATATTCTGAGGTGAAGAACTATTATTTATATGGAGAAAACTGAAGTTCAGAGTGATTAAAATCTTGAGTCAGAAAAGTATTCATTAGTGTGCTAGTCTTCACTGTCAGTGGGAGCTATAAGTTTCACACGTGCTTGGAACTTCACTCAATCCAGACTATAATTCTCTTTTCAGTTCTTTGAAGTAGTTAGCAACTAAGATGGATATAAACTGGTATTTAATTGTGTACATTTTATAGCATTTCCATAGGACTTGATTTATTACGTATATAACCCTATTGATTCATCTTTATTTAACTCCATTAGAGTGCTACTGAGAGTGAATGAATTCCAAACCAGCTTGTTCTTACATTTAAAATCCTTCAAGAATAAATTATTTTAATGATTTTAAAATATGAAATTAATATATAAAAATGTGCTTTTATATACCCATGGCTACTTGTTGTCACTTAGAACAGAAAGAATAACTGAAGACAGTCATCATAATATTTCTCTTACAGCAAAAAGTCAATACTTCATGAATATTGTTTTCCAAATTCTCTTGTCCCAATACACAACATAAAAACTGCCAGTCATAGAAGGTTCCTATGCAACTGAGATAGCAACTTGTATTTTGACAAATTTACAAAAACATTATGTTTATTTCTTCTAATTTTACTTATCTAATATCAAAGTATGCACTAAAGTTTACAACAGTTGGTAGAGAAGCAACAAAATCTTAGTCATGCTAGAGGGAAACATACTCAAAATTTCAACAACTGTGCCTAAATAGCTAGATGGCAAGCTCTAGTATTGCAGAAATCAAACATTTTTCAGAAGATGATCCTCACAATTGAATTTGAAACTTCAAGCTTTACAGCATTCACCTATTACTCATTTGTTCACTTTCTAATTATTCTGAATTAGTATTTTTGAAGCAATTAAAATTCTCCAGGCAAAAGAGGATCTTCCTTACTAGTAGGCTAACAGTAAACATTTCATGTAGAAAAGACAACTTATTTAGAATATGGGAAAAATGGAAATAAAATGGTCACAGAAAGGGAAGTAATGAAGCCATGTTAGCCCATTGTAATCAGCATGAACAAAGTGAAAGCCTGTAAGACTTGTATAGCTCCAAAGACCATGGCTATTCTTTTTACATATGTCCATCTATGTTTAGGCATTATCCTATTGTTTATTGTTGAGAGCTGCTTTTATCTGCTGAATTTTGGTGATCTCTTTCTAGTCCTACAAATATCAGTGAATACAGTGAACAGGAGATGATGAAAGCTCAGAATCTTTTGCAATCTTCAACATCAAAACATTGTAATCACCATTTTTCCTAAGGCTCACTTTTTTGCTTAATACATTAAGGGTGTGTGCTTTAATCTTAGCACTTTTGGTTTGTGACAGAGTTCAGCAAACCACAGTATCCTCAATTCAACACCACCCACCGTTTCTATCCATTTTGTACTGTCAGAAGCACATCAAGAAGCCTCTGAGTGTAATCACATCAAAATCGATTTTCATGGCTGAGAGAAAAATAATGGAAATTTCTCTAATGTAGAAAATGTATGTGTTCCTTTTGGTTAACCAAAATAGACTATACATCAGGACTGTCAAAATTAAGTTTTCTTGATTCAGTGCTCTTCCCCAGACTTGTATACAAATTACAAGATCTCACTACAGAATGTCTTTAACATAATTTTCCGTTGGACTGTCTCAATGTGGTTCTGAAAAATGAACAGTCTACTGAAGTGATAGAGTACAGATCATTCCCCAGAACAGATCCACAAGTGAATTATTCCTGAGGTTTCAAACAGAATCCCTGAATCTAAACTGAAATGGGCAGGCAGGACTTCATATTTGCACGAAGCCTCATGATGTTACTGACTCCCAGCTACTGCATGAAGCCCATGAAGCCTAGGGTAGAAGTCACATGTGAAATTGTGAATCACCTCTCCACATGTATTTCTTCTTAAGAAACATGAGACTTTCTATGCAATATTGTACAAGTTAAGCTCAACAAAATTTTCAAGAACAATTTTGTATACTGCAGAGGAAACAGATCTTCTCAAGTACAGTTATTTTTCATTATTTGACCACATTCTTTGTAAAAGGTGTTCAGTTGTTTTCTATTTGAAATCTGTCCTTATTTCTTTTAGACAGGCTTGAAATATTGAAGCGAATGTACATTAGCCCACTTGTAGACATTCTGCGAGGAGCCATAGACACAGGAATCAAATAGTTGATGTTACTTCTGGGGTATTTCTTAGAATTCGGTGCCAGAGAAGAGACTAGCAGAAGTAATAGCTAGGCACAGGTTTTTGGGAGGTAGCAAAGACATTTTCTGTGGAAATCCATAGGAGTCTTGTGAAGGTAATTACAGATGGCTATAAATATTTATAAACTAAAAACAACTATGGCAGTGACCAACATTCTTAAAATGGGATTAGTTCATTAGTCTTGAAATGTGCTTTTTCTGGTACACATGGAAAAAATGGGAGTGGCAGGTTTTGCTTTACAAAGGCCTTTGTTAGTGCTTTTTTTTAGGGTAATATAGTCTGAATGAAACTATTTTGTCACAGATTAAAATTTGGATCAGAAAATTCTACCTAGAATCAGAGAATGATAAAAACATTTGTGCTGGAAAGGACCTTTAAAATCATCAGGTCTAACCAACACCTGGCACTACCAAGTCCACCACTAAACGATGTCCCTAAGCACTACCTATACACATTTCTTTAAGGGTATCAGAAGGTATTACCTGAGGTTCTGCAGTAGTTGTTCTGGATACTGGAATTCAGACAATAGAATAGATAATATGCTTATTAAATTTGCTGCTGACACAAAGCAGAGAGAGACTGCAAACACATTTGGAGACAGAACTAGAAATCAAGATGGTTTTCACAAATTGAAGAAAAAGTCTGAAAAACATATAGTGGCTGTTTAATAAGTGTGAAGTATTAATGACAAGTAGGAATGAGCAGCTGCATAATAGAAGAACGAGCAGCTGATTAGCTTAGGAACAATTTAAGAGGGCATAGGGATCTACAAGCTGAACCTGGCAGTAACATCAAACTGATATGAAGAGTGCATAAACAGAAATTTAACAGCAAGACACATGGAATAGTCTTTACTGTCTACCTTGTCCTGCTAAGGTTTAATTAAAATTACACGTCTTGATTTGGATACAGTGCTTCAGCAAAAATTGAATCATTTGGAGAGACTTCCAGAGCACAATGAACAGAGCCCTAGAAAATACAGTCTAACAGAAAAGATTGAAAGACTGAGTTATTTAGCTTAAGAAAAACTGTCAGGATACCTGACAAGGCTGTTGCACAGTGGAATAGAACAATAAATACTCCATGGTAGGTCACAGGTTTAGACAAGATGATCTTAAATTACAAAACATGAGATTCAAGTTACAATTTAGGAATGATTTTCTAAATATAAGGCAATGAATCACTGAGGAGATGATGGTGCTTCCACTGTTGGGGATCCTTAAGGACAGGCTGAGCAAGAACGGCACAGATTTAGCAGATCTCATCCGTAACCAAAGAGGTGGACCAGATTAAGCTTTTTCCAGCTCTATTTTTATATGAGATGATGACTGTGCATTTAAGCGTCTGTGCACAGAGTCTTGGACAGGTCTAACCAATTAACTTGGTCATGATGGTGTGCAGCATTTCTTTGTGACACCTGAAAAAAACGTCAGGCAGTGTTGTCAGCTCCTGCAGTTTAACACTGGCTCAGCTCCTGAACTTGTACAATGACAAGAAATCCTTTCTTCTCACGTAGAGGAACAAAAGTAAATTTCCAATCTTGCCTTTGTGAAGGAGAATGTGAAAACCTGATTCCAAATGGCTTAAAACATCAGATGACAAAGAAAAAGGGACAATGTTTTTACATCATTAGATTCCCATGGCTTAAGGAGGGGCCTGACTCATGGTTTTTCAATGGAGTTGGCATTAATGGTAATAGGCTAATTTGAATAGACAAATTTAGAAATTGATATTCCTGAACTTCCTATTATGGAGAAGGCAATACTGCCTGAACAGCAGGTCTATTTCAGGAAATTAAAACCTCCTCGTATCCTTTCAGATGACTTGATCGTTTCTACATTTCAGTCAATGTTACACAGGGGACATTGCACAATGCTTAATGTAGTAACAGAAAATTCACCTAGTAGAGAATTGTGAAGGCACAGTGTATCTGCTGAAAGACTCTCCAGCTGGGAGCAGACATAATGGGGGCACAAGGAATTCATTCTTGGGCAATCTCTGTTGGGAAGCTGTTGCTTCAAATTAACAGTACTTCTCCCACAGGGAGATCTAGGTAGAAATTGCACACAGAAGAACAGCTCTCTACTGCACCAAGCAAGACCAGACATCTGCGTTCTCAAAGGACTGACAAGTTAAAATATATTGTAGAATTTAACATGAAATTTGTTTGATGGAGTTTCTGCCTACAGAAACAAAGAGAACACAGAACAAACTTCAAAATCTCATTCTCCTAAATACTCCTGTTCTTTAATATAAAAGATATTTTCTCTCTTCTACAGTCTATGCCTCTTCTTATTGAATCATAGAATGACAGAATTGCAGGTTTTGGAAGGAGCATTGAGATTCAGCCTCCATTGCTCGTTCCTCCTTTCCTGGAAATAGACATTTTCTGTCATCCCTTTCCTCCTCCTCATAGAGAGGTGAGAAAAATAGTGCTATAATAGATTACTTCCATGGATTGAAAAGTTGTAGGAAAGATTTTTATGATTAGGTAGTTTCTATCTTCCAGCATTTCCCTCATTAGGATCTAGGAGAAACGTCACGCGTGCTTTACAATGCTCTGATGATATTACAATCGTGGATGAGGTGTACGTAAGTGCTATTTAGACTTGGTTGGCCTTGGTAAGCCTTTAAGAACATCAAAGCTGTCCTATGGGAGATCCTCTGTATGCTTTCGGAAACTTAGGAAGTTGATAACAAACAGACAAAATGGGGATGACTTGAGTACTGCCATTTCTATGTCCCAACACTTGTTTTTTCTGTACCATTCTCCCTGCATTTAAAAAACTCTTCATATAATATATGTCTTCCCCATGTCCTTTTGGCATTTTCTACATTAAAGTGAGTCCAAAGAGTACTGTAATTCTCCCTAAGAAGGTAACATTCTTTCACCTTATTTAGCATTTTCTGTGATTTTTTTTTCTGAATCCTGACCCAATTTCTTATTGTCCTTCTGATAATCCAAACTTCTCCAAAGATCCCAGCTGAGACAGCCTTTCCATTTTGCTGCTCTTACTCCAACTACTATCAGTAAGGCCAGAAGCTTCCCTTTCCAAGCAATAATTCTCCTGCAGCTTCTGTAGTGATTGCTTGTTGCTTGAACATCTCAGTTCACCAAAGAGCAAGAGGATCATTGTAGCATTCAGGAAAGAAAGGGAAGGAGAGATGTTCCACCTTTAATGGAGTAAAGAAGTCATGCACACCCACACCATCTCTTAGCTTAATACCTTCCTAGAAACATCTGTGATTCAAATCCCTGACAGAGAAACTACAAGAGTGGGAGCTTTGGCTCCACAGCTGCAGGGTGAAAAGTTCTTCCTGGAAATCCATGGAGCACAGTATTGAGCTCCCCAAGCTGGATTTAGCCCAATGAATGTAAATAAGCCCTGAAGTTATATCTAAAAAAAAGGATCCTCCTTGCAAATGTTAACAATAGTTATAATGATCCATACATAAAGAACAGAGACCACAGAGGAAAATCTATTACTGTTGCTGAAAAAAAAAACCAACAAAAATAAAAAACATAGCAACTCATGAGAGTTTTACTTTTATTATTCATGTTGCTATTAGGAGTTGCATTATTACTAGATCCTGGCTGGCACAGATGGCTGCTACGCTTTGAGGTCTGCTTTAGTCATGTTTTTAGCTGCTTTTTTCTGCAGATTTTATAGGGTTTTGGTTGATTTTAGCTTCCTTCATTTGCTTGATAATTGTTTTGTTTTTTGTTTTAGTTTTTACTTAATTAGCAGGAATATGTTCATGTTTATAGGGTGCTTTATTCACTCTTTTTGAACTTGTGGTAACCAGAATCAGCAATGCAATTACACCTTCTGTTGTTTGTGTGGGACTGGCTCAGGCCAGATGCTTTGATGGTGGCAGCAGCCTTTCTGGAATATCAGTACCAGTTTGTCAGCACTGCTGGACAGTTATTTCTCACCTTTTGGTAACTTTCCCCTTCACAAAGCATCTTTCTCAGCATCACTTCCATTTGTTGCTAAAAAGCAAGGGGAAACGCTCACGTGAATTATTTTCTTACCCTGAGCTGCTCCTTCAAACCAATGCACAAAAACTGTTGAGTTTTTGGCTTCCCAACCTCCTCTTCTTCAGATTCATCTTGGTCATTATCCACCACTGCTACTAATTTTTGCTCATCTAACAGATTATCCACATGCAGTATCTTCCATTTCCTCACGCCTTACAGTCACTCCCTTCTTAATAAAGACAAGCAGCAGGAACAGGTGATTTGCACTACCATACCTGGTCAGCTTTTGTTGTAGACATGACCGAGAAGAACCAACTGATAGATTTTTATGGTCTGTTAGGTAGGAATTCAGGCACTGTTATAAACAGCCATGTAGTTTACCCCAGCTACGTCTTCACAGCACCTTTATAGGAACTCAGAGCGTGTGTTTCAGCAGGGCCTGCTTTCCTCTGAATGAAAGAGCATGAGGCAGGAGGGGAGGTGTGATACGGTCCCATATTCATCCTGGTCTGCAGGACCATTACTTGGCCACTGACAGCAGAGACAGACAGCTATACCTGCTAGATCTGAAGCACACTGTTCAGCCTCCTTACAGATGTCCACACACTTGCATGCCATATGTTGATTTACAGTGGTCTCCCTTAGTCCTACTCTTTAACTGATAAATGGGTGGCCTACTGGTTAAGATGATTCACAAAAAGCATTATGTCCTGCCTGTGATTGCTGCAACTCTCCTCTCCCTTCCGCTAAATATCACCATCCATTTAGGCAAAGAAAAGTTTTGAAATATGTTCTGGGAGGAGGGAAAGCTTCATTTTACTAAAAAATAGCTGCTTTTCAGGCATGTTTTAAAAATTTAGTTTTGGAAACCTATGGGTCTCAAATCTACCACTGCAGGAGGCAATTAATTACCATTGTCTCAATATCATAAGACAGCTTTCAGTATTATAACCAAAGGGAAAATATCATGAATAGGATGCACTAACTTACAGTAATTGGCTCCTAATCTTCTGCCATAGGATTTGAGTAAGTGCCTTTAAAGTCCATAAGAGTCATTCGCGTGCAGTAGCAAGGGACTAGGTTCCCCAGCTTTTATCTGCTCTTCACAGTAGCCTGAGTGAAAGGCTACTGAGACAAAACTATAACCCCAGCTCCAGATGCCCCCATAATTTGGATCTGGCTGAGAATGTAGGAGCTCAGGCCCATCTCTAATTACGACAGACAAATTATTTGATAATTCTGCTTTATCTTCGCAATTCACTGGAGCAGTTAATTTCTCCAAAAGCAGACACTTCCTTTCTCATTAGAAATTCCTTTTTGGCCTTTTTAATACAAGTTCGTTATTATTAACCACGCATACACATTCACACATACCCCCAAAGTTTTGCTGATTAGGCATTATAACTGGTACCTAAGATAAAGTGAGATGTTTAACAGAAAGTTGGCCTTAGACACTAGAAAGTTTGCCACTTCACGGAAGCAGTCTTAGCTGATTTCTTCTCCTCATCTTTTTTAAATTTTGTTTTGTTTTCATAACTACAGTCAAAATTTGAAGAGCAGAAGAACAAGTACAATATCAGTCCATATGCTTCTACAGTAAAGAGTCATAGGGTTGAAAGAGGAAAGGAGTGGTGGCAACTTATTTGGATATCCATTTGGGATGCAAATTACTTGTTCATGCTTTTGCAATTTCTGTTTCTTTCCTGCTAACAATGGAGGTGAGATATTCATCAACTGCTAACTCAGATATTTATATTAACTTTTCTTCCCTTTTTGGATATTTTTCCATCCAGTACAGATCCACTACTATACACTTTTTTCTATATCCCAACTGAAAGTAATTTCAGTCATCTATTTGGGGTGGTAAAAACAGATTCAGGAGTTACAGAAAGTTTATAGTTCACATAGATGAAATTAAAACAGGAGCAGGATTTGCAATAAATGAAAGCTTAGTTCATGGTTCTGCAGTTACTCAGTCATGGCTGGACACAAAGTTCTGGATTCTTGTTTCTTCCCCATATTGCCTTCATGCTCTGGTTCCTCAGACACACACACGCTGAAATCATATTTTCACAAAAAAATTACATATAATTATCCTTTGGTTTGTATTGATTGAGCATTGCATTATTCAGTTTGAAGTTAGTAACCCCAGGGGATTGCCCTGAGACTTCTAGGTAAGTAAAAAATGCACCTATAAATTTTAAAGCTGTTAATTGTAATTTTTTCTAACATTCCTGCTACTAAATCAGCAGTATTACTTCAGAAGTCCTGGCCTCTTGGATTAGCTGCAGAACTGCATGCCTCTCAGTTGCATAATATTTTGGAAATGTATGCTTCATTGAAGCGTCATTGATTTTCAACTAAAGTGAAGATGCCCTCATTTAATGCTTTCTTAAGAGAATTACAAAGGATGCTGGAGAGGGTTTGGACAAAGTCATTATTAATTGTACATCACAAAATTGGGATTTATATATTTTTAATGCAGAAATTCTTTACAGTTCCTAAATCAAAACACTGTTCTGAAATTATGTCTAATTTTATAAATGGAAAGATTCTATTTTTATTCAAGACTTTTAAATTCCTTCGCTTTGTTCAACAAACCCCTGCACTTGCTGTGAGAGGATTGCTGATTGCTTTGTCAGCAAGACCAATGATATTCAATCTTTGATTTCTGATTCATTTGCTTCTTCCTTCCCTTTGATGAACAGAATAAACGTCTAGCTTTCTCCTCTCCTTTCAAAAAAATTTCTCTCGCCTCTCACTTCCTTAGTAGTGAGACTGTTTCATGTGAAATATTCTGCCTGTCTTTTTAGACTATCTCCTCCTCTTCACTGAGCTCACAGCTGTGTAAGTAGTTTATGATCATGCATTAGAGAAAACAAGCTTTTCTCTCCCTTCAGTTGTTGGCTCTGGTGTTAGGGCATCAGTTTTGCTCCTGACCTTGATGCCCACTGACTTTCCCTTGGCTGCTTTTTCATGCATTCATATTGGCATTGCTCTCTGAGGTGACCAAATCTATCTCCACTCCAGTAACAAATGAGTGAGAAAGTCAAACATCCTGAAGTGTGTGCATATAAAGGATGCTGTGAGGTTATGAAGGTAATTTTGAAATGGACAATTAGGATCAATTCATCAGGATGTTAGCCTATGAGCTTCAGTCAGCCCTACAGAATCAAGGCACAGCTTAGTTACAAGCCTAATTACAAATAGTGACAGCTGACAGGCACCACTCAATTTGAACAAAGCCAATCAAGAATGGGATGTTCTTTACCCATCTAACTATCATCCTGAGTTAAAGAGGCAAAGAGCCTACGGACGTCCCGTTTTGGCCCCACGACAACCATCTACGTGGCTCCAGCTGCCACATTGCACCTGCAACTTTCCTCATGGAATTTTGCATGGGACAAGGAAGCTCCTAAGTCACTAACTGCCTGTATTTGGCATTAAAGTGGTACCAAAGGTATCTGAGCCTGTCACAGTGCCCTTTAGTCTCAAACCAAGATCCTGAAGTTGTGACTTATTAACATTTCAGGAAGTTCCAGCCATCCTTTCACACTTAGTATTACACAACTCCAGAAAAAGGCAGATCCTTACTGCTTGAATATGATTTAAACCAAAATAGAGCAGATCACAAATGGAAAAGAATGGACTACTAGAATCCTGCCACGTGGCACATGACATACTACATGTTTAAAAGTGGAGGAGTGGTTCTGTGCGATGAAGAAACTTGCCAAAGATTGGGCAGCAAGTCGGAGGGAAAAAAAAAAAAAAAGATTAATGCTTAGAGATGGGATCACAGTCATCTTGCTATCTTGCAACTGCTAGAGCTTCTATTATTTGGGTAAAATATGTTAAAAGTAAAGTTCATCTGACTATGAGAATTATACTGTATTTTAATTAACTTGATGCTAAAGGTTTAGCTAACAAAGATCTTGGTCCTGTGAAGTCTTGACTAGTACACTTAATCACTTTGAAAAAGCATAACTCCTTCCTCTGAAATGCAAAGTACAGCTACCTATGACCCACCTCAGTAAGCGTTACCCTCAGTATGAGAAAACGCTTGTCTCATCTCACTGAAAAGATCTTAAAATCATAGAATCACAAAGTTGGAAAGGACCTACAGGATCATCTAGTCCAACCTTCCTCCCATTACCACCGCTACCACAAGCACTAAACCATATCTCGTAGCCCCTCATCCAGACGCCTCTTGAACAGTGCCAGGGACAGCGACTCCACGACTCACTGGACAGGCCATTCCAGTGCCTGACCCCTTCTTTGAAAGAAAAAGTTTTCCCCTATGTCTAATCTAAACCTCCTCTGGTGCAACCTGTGGCCATTTCCATGACCTGCTTGTTGCTGGGAAGAAGAGGCCAAATCCCTCCTCATCACAACTCCCCTTCAGAAAGTTGTAGAGTGCAATAAGGTCTTCTCTGAGCTTCCTCTTCTCCAGAAGAAACAATCCCAGCTCCCTCAGTCTCTCCTTATAAGACTTGTGTTCTAGACCCCTCACCAGTTTTGTTGCCTTTCTCTGGGCACATTCCAGGGACTCTTGCCAGATTCAGGTTTTGCACCCTCTCTAGACAAGTGAGAAGTGCAAAGATCTTATGGTCATGCACTTCACTAGACAATGCAGATAAGTTCTATGCACGATTTTTGCACTAAGACTCACTCACTAATTGTCCTTCTGAAAAATCTCTGTTTCATTGGGTATACAGAAATTCAAAGGAATATGTACCCAGAGACCTGCAGGTGAAGATGAGATCACAGGTGTGTCATAACTGTGCAGAAGTTTTATAAAGATTTCTGCAATGTGAGGGAAAAAAAAATCAAAATATTGATAGCAAGATTTGATCAGTTGCTCTTTTCAGAAGAAATTTCAATCTGATTCCTCATATTATTGATTTTTTTCTTGCTCTTTGAGTAATTATTTTTAGTTATTCTTAGCTGATTGCCTCACTTTGAACTAGTATCAGATATCAGATTGGAGGAGTTTTATTTAAATGTGAGAAAATATTAGATTTAAGAAGGATTAGACAGTCAGATCTGAAAGAGAAAGCTGATGCATGTCCTTCTGAGGAAGAAAAGAAACAGAAGCACTTTCTACTTCCTAATATGGCAAGGAAGGCCACACAAGGGTGAAAAAAAGTAGAATGGGCTTTATTATGTTCAAAGGTGAAAGATAACTGCCCTGGTTTCAGCTGGGACAGAGCTCATTTTCTTCATAGTAACGGGTATGATGCCATGCTTTGGTTTTAGGAGAAAAAGCAGCATCATAACCTTGATGTTTTAGTCTTTGCTGAACAGCACTGTTACAGAGTCAAGCAGACTTCAGTCTTTCATTTTCTCATACAATCCTGCCAGCAAGGGTCTGGGGGTGCAAGGGTCTGGGGTTACAAGGAGCTGGGAGCAGACAGAACCAGGACAGCTGACCTAAACTGGCCAATGGAGTCTTCCAGACCATACAACTAAAAACTATACCAAAACATACAAAATATACACATACCAAATACTATAAAAACAGGGAGTAGCCCACAGGGGCTGCAGCTGCTCAGACAGTGGTTCAGCATTTGTCAGCAGTGGTGGAACAACTGCTTTGCGCATCACTTGCTTTGCATATACATATATACGTGTATATATCTATATACACACACACACACACATTATCATCTTCATAATTATTATTCCTCTCTTCCTTTTCTCAGTAAATAGTTTTTATCTCAACCCATGTTGAGATATTTCCCTCCCCTCCCCCCCGCCCAGTTCTCTCCCCCATCCCACTGGGAGTGCAGGAGCAAGCAAGAAGTTGTGAGTTGTTTAGCTACTTACTGGGTTAAAACACAAAAATAACTTGTCACATCTTTGATTCATGGCGTGCTTTATAGTGCTACTTACCTAGATATTGTTTCTAAACATAGTCAGAACATTTGTAAATATATAACACATCCTTATTGTGACAGATTTTTTTTATGATTCAGCAAAATGTTCAGTAACGTTCCAAGTTTGCAGATACATCAATAAAGGCTGGTAAGTGCACAAAAAAACTTAAATGCTTCCCGATCTTTACTCTGTGAAGAATGAAGATATCAGTAGGTTTTAAATTTAGTCAAAGGCCATTGCAGTTTAGGATCAAGGACCCCAAACACACATCATTGTTAATTGACTGAAAGCACAAGTACTGCTTTATAAGCAGTGAAATTTCACCTGTGTATATAGTCCTCTCCTTTGCTACCCTTGTAATTAATTAATATTACCATTTTTTGAACGTGACAAGAATCTCAGCTTTTTTTTTTTTTTGTTACCCTAGTACTTATGCAGAACTTGCTGACGTCACATGTAGGTACATGGGTGGATCTAAATAAGCTTTTTTTTTTTTTTCCAAGCCTCATCCCAAAATACAAAACCAGAAAAACACTGAATGAAATATTCAGCTTCTGCTTAGACAGCCTGAGTTTCAGGTACATCACAGACTATTGTAGAGAAGACTTGTAATGCTATAACATGACGGAAAGAACAGCAATAATAGTGAAGTAGCGCAATCCTAGGCTACAGCAAATAAGAACAAGCCTAAATGAAGGAGTCATGCACCCACAAACAAAACAAGAAAAACTACTCACCTTTAGAAGGCCCCCAGAAGGCAGGAACTTCCAGCAAGAGGTATCTTTGCCTCTACTGCCAACCCTTAAATGAGATCTGGCAAGGGATGCATCCTGGCTCCACCCCTTGCAGTCACTCAGGTTAATTGCATGCACCTGAGCTCCCCTAGGTTGGCCCTGCCTTCCCACCAGGTGCTCAGTGACTGGTCTAGGCCATGACTTAGCATTTCTGCTACAATGCTCTAGCTTATTTTTTTCCATAGAAAACAATGATATTCATCAAAGAAGTTAATCATATTAAGCACATGCATAGGTCGCCTCTTAAGATAATTGTAGTGTACTACATTTATGAAATATTTAAGACCATAAAATAAAGTGGCATGGTTTTAAAGCCTCTGGAGTAACATAGGGAAAAGATTCACTCTTCAAAGAACTTATACATTCATATGTAAAATATTGTTTCATTGCAGAATATTGTACAAGAAAGCATAAGAAAGATGTGGAGCTTTTGGAATACATCCAGAGGAAGACCATGAAGATTACCAGGGGGCTGGAACAACACTTATATAAGGAAAAGCTGAAAGAGCTGGGATTGTTCCGGTTGGAGAAGATAAGGCTCTGAGGAGAGCCCACTGCGGCCTTCCAGTACTTGAGGGGAGCTATAAGCAGGAAGGGGACTGAAATTTTACAGAGATATATGGTGATAGGACAAGGAGAAATGGCTTTAAACTAAAAGAGAGGAGACTTAGCTTATACATTGGCAAGAAATTCTTTACTCAGAAGATGATGAGGCACTAGCACAGTCTGCCCAGAGAAGCTGTGGATGCCCCGTCCCTGAAGGTCTTCAAGTCCAGGCTGAATGGTGCCCTAGCCATTCTGATCTGGTGGAAGGTGTCCCTGCCCATGACATAGGAGTTAGAACTAAATGATATTTGGGGTCCCTTCCAACCTAAGCTGTTCTGTTCTTCCATGATTCTATGTAACAATGAGTAATCCAGAATCACTGCCTAATTTGTACACAAACTGAGGATAATTTCTGTGCCTTCTCTTCCCATGTGAAGCATTGAGGTTAAAAGAAAGAGAAAGTTGGCAGTAATTAAAGAAAAAATGTAGATTATTTTGATAGATGATAACTTAGTTTCTCAGCAAAAAGGCTGTAGGCAGTTGGTAAAGAAATAGCCTCATAAATATTTTCAAATATTTATACTTTATCTGCTTAAAATTTTAGGCATTTTTTACATTACTATGAACTATGAAAATTTCAATGTAGAGATTTTCTCTATCACGGAATCACAGAAGAGACTGGAATATGACATTAGAGAAAACCTAGTGCAACTAATAAGGATGGAGTTTCCATAGACTCTCTGATCAAATTGCTCCAGTAGTTGACAACCCTTCCAAATAATTAAATAAAATCTTTATACCTAATGACAATTTCCCTTCTTGCAGTTTGCGTCTAATGCCTCTTGTGCCAAGTGTAGTCCATGAAGAGTCTTGCTCCATCTTCTCCATTCCCTCCCCATACTGGCTGAAGAGAACTCTCTGCCTTCTCTTCTTAAGGCCAAACAAACCCAGCTGCCAATCCTTCTGTCAAAAATTCAGCTCCCAGAATAACTTGACTTGAGAACTCTTCCCTTCATGGTTATGAGGACAAAGGATGATGAAGTATTATTTCAGGTTGGCACAACTAGAATTTCTTAAATGACATTACAGAAACTGACAAACACGGCTGTGTTAGAGAAAAAAAAAATCTAAGATTATGCACTTCTGATTAATTACAGAACTGGGAAAAATAGCACTTTGAAAAAGATTTAAGATATTTGCTTGCAGAAGCATTACTCAGAGCTAGCTTTATTTTTTAAGGACGCAATTCTTCTGTCACTCTGTAATATGATACTGTGACTAGGTAATATATCTTCAGACTTTACAGACTCCTGACCTGACATACTCTTTGACACAGTAGATCTTAATAGATCCTTCTGCATTAATTCTGACTAACGAGCAGATGAATAGTTAATTAAAAATGCTCCACACAGGCTTTGGCACAATAGACCATAACAGCTTCACTGTGGTTCCTGCTTTCTAATAGATGCAGAGAACTTGCACTTTTTCATTAGATCATGATGGCTCAAAAAGCTCCATTACAGTTTACCAGACCATTCATCTATGAACTAAACAGTATTTAAATATTTCTTCATTTGATTTACTGTGGTGTGTGATCTCCTGTGCCTTCACTGAATTCATACAGAAAAAGAACCATTGTGTCATTTATTTAGTCACTGATCTAGCAGATCATTAAGAAGTTTTTGTTCCATAGGCATTAGGCTTAAAGGGCTTGATTTTTTTCTAGTGTTCTGACTGCTGGTTTTCTACACAGGGGGAAGCCCTTTGTAATGGATGGTTCTTGAAGTGAAGTATGTGCAGCATGAAGCCACGTGCAGCAGCGCATATCAAGTTAACATGAGGTCTTTTTTATCTAAATAGAATCCTGTTTTTACTTCCTGAATTATACATTCAACAGCTTCTGATGACACTGCACATTTTAAAAGTGCTGGCAGGTGTAGAAGGATGTAAAATGACTGAGTTTTGATTCATACTATAAAAGAATGCAGTCCTCAACTCCTTACTGAACTCTCAGCATGGTTCACTTGTGGGTAAATCTTCTGCTAATGACCCGTGAAAAACAAAGTAAGAACTCAAAATGGTAAGGGCAGCATGACTGGTCTCAAACACCTACAGAATTCAGATTCAATCAAATCAAGTTTTCAGTCATAGTGAGATTAATTTCCTTCAACTTAGTATTTATGAGATGTAGTCCTCATGACCCTTGTCATGATCAAGTCTTCATATAGGAATAGGCTGATTTTATGTTCCTTCAAAGAAATTCAGAATGTTTGGAGAATAATTGGTGGTCTCATCAATAATGACTGCATCTGGCTTCTTTAAGCCAAAAGTATATTGTCCCTTCTCCAGCTCTGCAAATTTTAGGCTATTTCTTTAGAAAAAAAATATTTTGCAAGAGGAATTTCTCTAACTTCTAAAATTTCTGTTCTTGAAAACTACACAAAAATAAATACTTTTTTTTTTTTTTTTTTTTTTTTTGCTATTAGTATTGTATTATGAAAATGCATCAGAACAGTATTCTTGTAACAAAAGACAAGCGAATCACATTGGATAAGATTACTTGCCATTAAATTGCAAAAAGCAATGGTCAATTCCAATGTTCATTTTTTCACAAAAATTCAGTAAAGTTATTTACCTTCAAAATGTTTTATGGTTAGAAACTAACCAAGTGCTTAAAAGAAACTTGAAGAAAGAACACAGACGTGATGATGTTACATAAAACCTTGCTTAGATAAATTATCTGTCTTAAGCACCTGAATTTACTTGTCTTTTGGTTTAAATATATATACCCTATCTAATACTATTATATTTTGTGGGATAACTTTCTATAGTTTGGATGCTTCTCAGTGGAATCAAATATACTGGTTAGATTAGGTGAGACTTTCTTGAGAGATATTTGCTCGATTATAAAAAATAACACTGTAGAGAGAATTACCAAACCAATAGAAATGAGGAAGAAATGAGTCATGGCAATTAACTTTCTACAGGACTCTCATGTGTCAGAACCTAAATGTTACTCCTTGACAGTTTTAGCTAAGGTATAATATTCTACCTACAGTTAATAGTAACAAATGCTCTATTAGCAAAGCAGAACATTTAGAAATATGATAAGGATAATGCTCATGAGAGCTGAACAGCTATCAGGATTGATTATTGTTCTACTTTGGTGTCCAAGTTTAAGGCTACATACTTAGTTGTACTCTGCTTTATTTTGGAACTCATTATTGGGGAAAAAAAAAAGAAAAAAAAAAAAAGAGTGTTCTACTAGCAAAAAGTATTGTCTTCCTTCCAGTAATATAAGAATTCTACATTGGAAAACTACAGGAACACTGGCCAACGAGCAATAAAGAGAGATCAAGAGAACTTCTGAAACATTAATGATGTCCTTCTGCCAAAGCTTGTAAAAATGTGTTAAAACTTCGAGTATTCATGAATTTGGCAGCTTCAGATTTACCTCACCTCATCAACTCCCTGGGCTAAGTTTTCACTTACCTAATATTTTTCCCAGACGGGATCTCGGTAGGATTATGAGAGATAAGGAAGAAAGACACACATCCCTTAGCCAAGAGATAATTAAACAGAGTTATCAAGGCCAGACCTCTGACTGGGCCGTGAAATCTACTGCCAGATGTTGCAGATACATCTGTCTAAGAACTAACAGGATCCCTCTCATCACAATATCTAAACATTTCACAAATATTAATGTTTTCACTCCAGGAAAACTATATTGTTTCACACTAACATAGCACCAGGCAGAGCTGGACAAATAACAGGAGCAAAGTTGGTATTTTTTGAATTTTGAATTTGGTTTTCTAACATTTCTGTACATGAGAGGAAAAAAAAAATCATCTTAAACTCTCCAAAGCTTGAAAATCTACAGACATATTGCTTCAATGTTGATGAATTTTTGCTCCATAATCCTGCACCTATTGAACAATAGGCCACTGACAAATGGTGAACCATTTGTTGATGGTTTCCTCTAGTATATTTTAGGTCTACAAGTCTTAGTGCAATAGTAGTAACTGCGGCAAAAATATTGAAAGTCTGCAAGGCAAACATAAAAGATCATATATGCACTTACACAGATACCTACAATTATAAATATTTTTTAAAAAATTAAACGTGTATTAAAAAGTTAAGTGTGAATATATATTTTTATATAACTTGCAATGCGTGTGTATGTAGTCCTAATTACAAATAGGTAGCTTATTTTTCATCTTTTTCATGATGCTTAGGGCAACAATTTGAGTTGGCCAAATTTCTTGTACTACACTGAAAACAATGTATGGGAGAGACAAAATTCCACTTCTTAAATTTCTTCAGATTCTGTATGATACAGTATATTGCCATCTGCATTGTGCACTGGTACAGAGATAACGGAAAAGGCAAGATAGGGAAATAGTATCAAATTCTATCCTTTCTTTTAGAAAATGGCATCTCATCTGCAAAGTTGCAAATAGACTTTCCTTAGATCTTACAGACTAGTGAAGAAAAACTTGTGTGCACGTATGAAAGAAAAGAAGAGACACTTACATATTGTTCAGCATGAAGTAACAAATAACTAAATACCACGCACAAAAGATCACCAAATATAACGTCCAGGTGGTGCAACAAAACACAAAAGCATCTGTTTAAATGTCTGCAGTTTCATTTCAGTAAGGTAATACATTGTAATTAGAGATTTTAACTGAGATTGTACTGAGGAAACGTGTTAGCAAGTGAGCTGTGAGGTTCATTCTTGTTGACAGTGAAAGATGTGCAGGACACACTGGGTTATCACTGTGAATAAAAATATACGTGCTTCCTGTCAGCCTCTGGTGTCTAGAAAGGAAGTACATTTTCATTCAGTAATCCTGGCTTTACAGAGCAGAATGGATTTGGGCAAGCTCTGTCTCAGACACTCTGGTCTTACTCTGATGATTTGGGAGGAAACCCAAATGGCCACATGAGGAGTAGGGGACCTTCCTTAAGTCAGTAAAATCTGAATTACAAACTTTCCACAGAAGAGTTAGGATACCCTTTGGGAAGCATTCTGAATGGGTCCTATTTGCATGCTCTGTTCAGCTGGCTGGCCGGAGGCATTTCCCTGCTGACAGCACCAATGGTTGACAGCCTCTACCAGGTCTCTCCCTCCGAGCTGCATGCAGGAAGGTCAGTTTACGCTATCTGAAGACCTAGGCTAAAGCATATTTATCTATTTTGCAGTTTCCTAAGCATTACTTGCCAAATTCTATGGTGGCATCACATATATCACATGCAGACACCTACTACTGAACGGATGGCATTGCTGTTGCTAGCTAAGGGTGGAAACTCACATGCTAATTAATGATGTAACTGCTCCACAAATACTTTTGTTAAAAGAAAACAGATATATTTTATAGAGGATCCTAGATAAAATTTACCGTTACTCATTTGTTAGTTGTATACTGTAAATTATTGTATACTGTATTAATATATGTCAAGCTCCGTATTTTATCACTTTATTCTTACTTGAAGAGCAATCTATTTTATTTTTTTTTCTCATTCTTTCCAAAGAGTTTGGTTAAACCTTGATGATTATCAAAAACAGAGGTGTTTGGGTTTTTTTTTGTTTGTTTTTTTTTTTAATATCTGAGCAAAAGTTTACCTTACATTGTACGAGGCACGACCAACATGCAACCTGCAGGTCCTACATGGCCCAGCACACCTTTCACTGCAGCTGTCCCCTGCCCCGTGCCATCAAGGTGATAGCTCTGCCCCACCTGCAGCCCAGCCCAGCTTCCCACTAACATTCTGTTACATTTTGTTGCACTGTGACAGATGGCAAAATGGAGTCTGACATGGAAGTGCATATGAAGAAAAGCAGCATCATTAAATTCTGCCATGCAGAAAAAAATGGCACTTTGTGCCATTTGTGACATTCATTGGCACTTGCTGAATCTTAACGGAGATCAAAGAGTGGCTTTCAGTACAGTAAGGCTGTGGGTGGTGCATTTCAGCAGTAGTGACAGTGGGTCACCTCTACTGGTACAGATTATTACAAGTATGGTATGCAGGCACTTGTTCATTGCTAGAGAAAATGCATAGTTAATGGAAGTCACTATGTTGAAAAAGTGTTTTGTAGAGAAAAATTTGCTCTATTAAGTAGTATTACTGTGCTCCTTGTACCAGTCATAATTTCCACAGAAATAAATAGAAGGCATTTCTTTCAGAGAAACCTTTGTAGACACGGCCCTAGACAGTTCCTCTTCACTCAAGGCGGCCCTGGCAAGGCAAATGATTGGACACTCATGCATTATATTTTACCTTTTAAATACCTTTTTTGGTTCACTTTAGTAGATGAATTAGGTTTTCAACAAGGAAGTATCTTTATAGTTGCTAAACAGTTCCACAACAAGTGGGAAAAAAAACCTCTTTGAGTCCATTTAGATGTCAGTAAATTTTGACGCTGTCACTAGAATAATATTGATATCCTTCTGATATTAATATATTTGAAAAGTGTATGTTCTTTGGACCTTGTGACTTTTTAAAATACACTTCCTAAGATTAGATAAGTGTTTCCTATTATAAAATATAATACTGACTCCATGAAGTTCAGGTCTTTTGGGCCCCATGAGAACTTTTAGTAGCCTATGCCCCGCCTCTATGCTCTCTGCTCTTTTCAAGATCAGGAGGAGGGGACGGAGTATATGTAGAGTTGCACGTGCAGGAATTTACACCATGGCCATGCTTGTTGTACTCTGAGAGGCAAAGGTAAAATTTTGTTTAGTACTTCCAGAAATAGTTGCTAATTATTTATTTAGAATTTGTAGTTTGTGCCAGAGAGGTTTAAGACTTTGGCTTCTAACAAACATTCACCAAAACAAGTATGTAAAACAGAATATATATTGTTTAAAGGACAGGCAATGCTTGAATAGAAATTGAACATGGCTTCCTTTAGTCCTGATAGTTTATCTCCAGAGCTGTCCAGTTCCAAGCAGTAGAGAAGATTACATGTACACAAGGCTATTCTTTAGATACAAGTTGTTTAATTGAGGAAAATAATCATACATTCCTAACTGCAGCCCATATTTTAGGACCCATGTTTCCAAGGTTGTATCTAATCCTCCATAATGACCCAACCTGTTGCTGTCTCAAGTTTGCCGGAGCAACGCACTATAGGATTTGGACAGCCTCAAACTACAAACTGAGCAATACAGATTAGTTTCAGAAAACATGTGTTACTGTACAGTCAATAGGTGTACAGAGGTTAGGCTAAGTAGGATTATTGTAGTGGAAAGACAATAAATGAAAAATGCTCACCAACATTATAGGCTTGCAATAAATTCCACAAGGACTGATCTCCAGAAAAAGATCTTTCCTCAGTGGCAGTCAGCGCTCAAATGGGATCTAGGAGAGGTGGAGCCAGGCTCCACCCCTTCCGGTAGCACAGGTGAATTGCCTTCACCTGTGCTCCCGTGGCTGACTCACTGCTTGCCTCAGGTGGTCAATCAGAGGTTCAGGCCGTGATCAACAGTTCCCATATAGTTACCCACCTTGTTCACTTCCTAATGTAATCTTCATTTTAGTGCAGAGGTAACTCAGACAAATCAAGGGTTTTTACTAATATTTTCTTCATTAAAAAGCTACAAAATAGAAATAAAAATATATATGTGAGAATATATTAGCTAAATTAGCCTTTACTAGGAGCATATTTCACAAAGAGTGTTCTTCTGTAGTAATGGGACTTCTACCATGTTCTTAAGGAATCTTTCCAACAATTCAGTAAATAATATCATTAACATATTGTTGTCACTGTCCACCTTAAGCTTTTGTCAGCACAGCTTCACTCTATTGCACTTGATTGTATTTTGCACTTTACTAAACAAATTTTTCTATCTTTTCTCAATATTTCTAAAATCTTTAAAAGTTTGTTAAAAAATCATGTTAAAATCCTTTAAAATAATAGGCATCTCAAGCACTTAATTTTTATCATATCTTTACTATGTGTTTCCATACAATTTTCTGTACTAAACACATCTGCTACTTCCTGAGGATGTTTTATTTTTTTTATTTCTTTTCTTGTTTTCAGATAGAAAACACATTAATTACAGTTAAGAACAGACATCAATAAAAAGTCATTATTCTTATGAAGTTCTTATTATCTGAGTAACAGGCAACAGAATTGACCAAGAAATGCAGAAACAAGCATACAGAACAAAGCAGTACATCTTTCAGTGTTGACTGTATCAGTCCTGGGTGAGTCACAAGTACAAAGTCTCATTACTTCTAACTGACGAACAAGAGAAATTAAGGTGATCCTCCATCTCTTATTTCAAGCAAACATCCCTCACCACTCTGATTTATCTCCCTGCTTATTATCTATCTGTTATTTTAAGAGGTACTGCTTAATTCATGGTAGAAATATAGCAAAGACTGAATGAATTTTTCAACAGCGAGAAAATGTTGTTATTTTCATTGCAATAGAAACCCTTGTCTGTCCATTCAGTAGGTCTCTGGCTTTTATGCTGTGTTGTTTTGGACTGTGGCCCAGACTTGAAGAACTCCAGCTGCAATGTGGTGGTGATCTGTTCCAAGGAGCTGAAGCATTTGTGAGAATCCAGATTTTGCACATGAGCTCAGGTAACAACAGTTATGCAGCATATTTAAATCCATGGGATACTGAAAGCTGTATTTACAGACATTGTACAGATATAATATTAGCTACAGAAATACAAGAAGGCATCTGTGAGACATGCTTCCAGAACAGCAACCAGCACCCTGCACAGTTAGCAATTTCATATCTAAAGTAGATTCTGTGCCATGGTTTTATCATAGGCTGAGTACTGGCTGTGTATCTAGTATTTACTGGTCTGCTTCACACAGGTACAGAGCAGACAGCAAGCGTGGTCTTAAGTAGCATTTAGCGTTATTTATAAATTTTGACTGAATTATAGCCCAGAACACAGCTTACAACCATGATAGCAATCCTTCCACAAATCAAGGTTAGCCTGCTACCCACAGGTTACCATTATTCCTTTTGTGCCTCTGAAGATGCTATTAAAAAAACTTTATTCCTTCTTTTTTGTATATGTTCATATCAGAAGCTAAACAAGATCTGAGCTAGCTTTTTCATTCCTAAACAAAAAGAAACACACAACCTAGCAAAGCTTCCTAGTAGGCCAGTATCACAAAGTCTTCAACTTGGCAGGACAAGAGGAATAACAAGAACTGAAGATGCCATTTTTAGGAAATAGATCCAAAATATTTTAAATGTCGTTATACAACCCAGTTCATTCACTTTGTATCCCTCTGAAATATTTGAACACATTATTCCCCATCTTATGTGTTTGTGCACTTCTGTATTAGCATCATTAATATGATTCATTAGTATTTCAAAAGCCTAACCTTGCAGGTATTTTAATGAAATATCCAATGCCAAAACAACCCTGGGACATAGCTTGCTTATGCTCCCATCTAACAGATAAGGTCATTTTTACATTTTATTCCCCTATTAATAGAAACTGAAATTGGCCTTCCTGGGTAAAAATTTTCATGTACTATTCTACCCATAATTCATTCACTTCTGCCACATAGCAAAACTTCTAATTAACGAGGCCTCTCAGGGGCCTGGTTAACTTCTACTTGCACTACTATACTGCTGAAAACCTTAATATGGTCAACAACCCCCTAAAAAGAAGAAGCTTTGCACTTTCTGGAATGAGAGAAGAAATGATTTTGCATGGATCAGTAAAGATAGCAATAATTGCCATAAGGCTTACTGTAATTTATGCAAAAGTTTCTCAATTGCTCATAGTGGACTGTCAGATGTGAGACAGCATGCAAATGGAGCAGATCATAAAAATAATTTCTAGCCTAGGTTCTAAGAACAAAACTCTTGCAACATTCCTTTATGGCTAAGAAATGCAGGAATAGAGAAAACAATGTGATTGCTATGAAAGTAACAGAATTGCATATTGTATTATTCATACTCTTCTACGGAGCTGCAGCAAACTAAATAATACAATTCTCCAAGATTTATGCGAAGGACAAAATGTTCATGTATTGCCAACAGTATATTGGTCTTCTTTCAATTTAGGTAACAATTAAAGTCTTGCTTCAAAGGGCCTATCTTTCTCTGTAACCACTGGTGCCTTCAGCCATGAAAATACAAAAAAGTTTCTTGTAGTTGTTGGTTGAAAGATACATAAGCATTTGTACATCTGATTAATTTTAAGAAAGCCATGGAAATATATTAGGATTATTTGAAAAAGTAGAAATTAAATTTAAGTTATGTCGTTTGAACATGAGCAATTGTAGTAGATGCTATTCTACAAATTTTGCAAAGGAAAATAAATAACGATGACAGCTAATTGTTTAGTTCCTACACTGTGTATCTCAGATGAGTGTTGTGTATATCACATTGAATACAGCATTTCAAACACTTTCAATCACTTGCTGTCACATTCCCAAGGACATCCAACTTTCTAAGACAAAGTTCACATAGTTAATTTTGAACACATGGAAATACAGAAGCACATTCTCCCAACGTGGCTACCTTCTAACTGCATTTGAAATGATCTTAAAATGTTTTTAACTGCACTGTGACTCCATGATTCTATTATGGTTGATTTTTGGGTGGTCCTGTGTTAGCCAGGAGTTGAACTCCACTATCATTGTGAGTCTGTTCTACTCAGAACATTCTGTCCTACGATTCTATGATTTTACTCATTATTTATCTGTACGCATTAGATGTGGGATTCATCCCACCTAAGTTTAATCATATACGATCTATAATGTCTAATCTAAGCTAGCTGTCTAAAGTAATCATCTGAGGAGAAAGATAAGAGCTCTCCGAGAAAAATCTCTTGGTTAGACAGTGTATGACATGGACATGGGCTTGAAGAGGAAAGAAAAATAGCAAGCAAATGTTTTATATGATCAGGAGTAAAGATTGTATTGATGTTATGTTTGAAATTTTCCTGATACTACTCCTGATATTTTTATAGCAATGCTGTGGCCTTCTCAGAATCTCAACAAGAAAAACGTTTATTTTCTATGTCCTTACAGAACAGACTGCATTCACAAATCCATAAACTCAGTGCCTTGCTTTGGGATCTGTGTTCTCCATAGACAAAAAGAGAAAAGAAAATTCCATGTGTGTGCTCTGATTTGCTCTGGATGACTGCAGTGATTCTAGATCTCTGTCTAACAGCTCAGTGGGATACCTGAACCTGTTGAGAAAAGGCAGGTGTTGTCAGTTCTGCTTCTCCTAACAGCACTCTAGTGCACTGTCATATATGTTCATCAATTAACAAGGAGAATAATACCCCAGATTTTTGTAATGCCCTCCTAGTGATTAAAAGGGTGAATGAAAAGATGCTGACTATAAAAAAAGGGGAGAGCTCCACACTGCACATGTGCCAATGTCCTGTATACCTTTTTCTATTTAATCTGCATTAGTAGCTGGCAGTAGACATCCATTTTTCTTTTTCTCTTAGGAAAATACATTGCTGCTTTACCTGTTTTTCATCTTGTTTTATTTTACTTATCTTCAGGAATTATGTCTTGGAGGGATTTTCTGTGCTATTCAGAACTTGACTGCTGAAGATCAGTAGCTTTTACGTTTGCTTGTCAATGGCAGATGTTTGCGTAATCCCATGTTCCATACTCAGAGTGCTGGACGTTACAGCCTTGACATTTGGCCTAAGATTGAGGATTTGCTATTAGTATTTCCCCAGGAAACTGACACTTGATGGACAGGATACATAATCCATGCTCAGATACATTTCTTAGTGAATTGATGTCCTTTGCAAGTTGATGCAGGCAAAGACACAAATGTAGTGGGTCACCACCTCTTCCCCACCCACACTCTATTTTAATAAAATGCAACATGCATCGCAGTGTAAGCTATGAAGCATATAAATCTGCAACATGCAGCTTGAAACTTGCTTACAAAACACTATGAGTGCCTTTCACATTTCCCTAGTGTTTATTTACTTATGCAGGAAGCCTAGAAAAGTATTTTGATGTATTGCATGCCATAATTTTTAACATTACTCAAAATGTTTCAAAAGATTTTTAGTGAAAGTTAACCCACATCAATCATAACCTTGACATGAAAAATTACTGACAACCTTTAAATAAAGGAGGAGAGGGAGCAAGGACTCTAATACTCCTGGCTAATGCAGAATTGTTCAAAACATTCAAAATGTTATGCACATACTCTGTCTACAGTCGAACTATATAAAAGGAAGCCAATCATTTATTACCATGGCAAATGTAATTAAAGATCTTTTATCTTTTCAACTTATAGGATCCCAGAATGTGCACTTTATATAGTGAGAATTATATTTAGTAACTATTGTATTAGTAACTATAGTAACTCTTTCTACTTTAGATTAACATAGATTTCAGTGAATTCTCTGGGAGCTTTTCAAAGTTAATAAAAAAGTGCATTCAGGCTGTGACTGTAAGATGTGTTCCACACTGTATTTCCTCAGCTGAAGATGTACCTGTTACCCAAACAAATGATGATACTGGAGTAAACAGGCTGACTGGCTTTCCCAGTATTCTCCTTTGGAATGAACAAGAAACTACGTGAGAAGACTTAATAGTCTCACAAAATTTGAACACAGAAAACTTTCTATTTGGTAAGCACAAACAGCATTGCCTCCAGCTCTGTGCCAAAAACTCATTAATGTGCCTAAGAAAGATGGCATATATCCTGTAATTTGTCAGAGAAAAGTAAACTTCATCAGAGATCTGAGAGTTAGGTCATCATGTCAAATTCCCTGGATATATTGAGAGTTTTGGTCAATTTGATGTCCTGGGGCACAGAAAAAAATACGATTCAAATAAGGAAATGATTATTTACTCTATTATTACGGAAAAATTTAGACTTGAAGTATTTCAGCTGTACATTCCTCTGGACTGGATGCTTTATAAAACCTTGTTATTACAAATCCAGATTATTGCAAAGCCTTGATCCGCAAAGCCTCTTTACATACAGATTTTTGATGGTTTTTTTGCAACACATCTAAATCATATCATCTAATTTATTCAAAGTTCTGACTGTGCTTCTCAGTCTCTTATAAATGTCTACAAGTTGTGAAAACCATGAAATTTTATGAAAACATTACAACTACCCGAGGATATAGAAATTTCTCTTCTTGTCCATCTGACTTGTAATTCTGCTCTTGCACTAGTCAGATTCACCCATAAACATCACAGTTTTTAATCATTCAGTTCTATATATCATAAGGAAGTAGAAGGCAATATTCTGCTCATGGTGGTAGCTTTACATGCTTAACTCAAACTCTTTCTGTCATATGAACTAGAATTATTTCAATTGAGTTAATAAGAGATCTAGGAGTTGCCAGTGTCCTTGAAATAGTTACCTCACAACAAACTACATTTAATTTAAGGAAAATATTTTCCAGAAAATGTGCAGAAAACATGAACTCCAATCACAACTAAGAAACTAAGTGTAATCAAAAGCAGATGCAACAAAACAAGGAGTTCTCTGTGATGACTTCTTACTGCCTACAGCATAATTGTAAATTTAGTATCCTTCAGTAGTAGTAATGAGAAGCTCAAAACCTATCATGAAGCTTTGGTACAACTAGCTAAAAGAAAAACCTTATGAAGGAGAAGATAAAATTTGTGCATATGTGCATTTCTCCTTGTCTTAGTTCTCACCAGCAAGTTGGTTTAACTTAACAATAGCTCGTTCCCAGCGTCTTAAAAGATTGCTCATCTGTAGAGCTCTCTTTTTTCAAAGGAAATCAAATGATTGATAGTACAGATATTTACAGTTCTCAGTCACTCTCAGAGTTGAGCTCCTTTGCTTTAGAAAACTCTAAAGCATCTCATGAGTTTTAGTCTTTCGGAAGGTGCTGAAAACATCTCCTCTTCTGCTATTTTTAGTAATTGACTTGTAATGGCAGGGAGCACTTCAGGAGAATCTATTGGCCATGTTAGATTATGTCTGACCACTGGACTGATGCTCTAAAGGCTTTAACTCATGGGATCCTGTGTCATAATTCTTCTTCCACTTCATTTACAATACACCTATTTTTAGCATCAGTGTGAGACAGACCCAATTATACCTGAAGTTCACTGGCATATAATAACTGTCTGATTTGACTCTTGAGTTATTCTAATAATCATTTTCACATTCTAACATCATTTTCACAATGCTATTTGGTTTTAAACACTCTGGTCCCAAAGTCACATGTTTAAAATCACGTGTTTTCAAAAAAAGACACATAAGTGACAAAGTCAGGTAGCCATTAGTGTTGTGAGGATTATATGGAACCTATGAGGTTATATTTTAAATAGTTCCATTAATACTTTTTCTGAGTGTTGGGAACAATAATCCAGAATGAACATGTACCGTGTACTATTGTGGCTGTGGAAATATGAAAAAGCTGCTTTGAAATTTATTCTTCCTTTCCTAGCAGGACTTTAAGTTACTTTAAGTTAATTTTGCTCCCTCTATCTGTACATCTTTGTATCTTCATGGGCTCCTGTCCTTCTAGAGCAATTCCCAGCCCCTTCATAGCCACGCTCCACTTGACTGAATTGATCATGCTCTACGCTCAACTGTCTCCAGCTGTAAATAAGACAGAACCTGGAATCCTGTTTGTTATCTGAGGTGTTTTCATGCAAACTGTTAGCAACCAGAATTCATTACTGGATCAATGTTTGTCAAACACTAAGCACCCACCTGAAATCCAATGTCTTACGTATAAGTCTATCAATCTCTGCCTGGATTTCCCAGATAGAAGCGTCTTTCTATGAGCAGTGAAGTAAGTCCAGGGCCATCTTAAGGTAATTCTTATATTTCCTAGACTGGTTAGATTATTGAATATACATAAAGCATATGTGCAGTACAAATACAATTAGTCTCTCTGCAATCCTCTCTGCAACTTTTCCAATACCTGGTAATACTATAAGGTTCAGTGTTCCTACGTATACACACAGAACTAACCAGGCTCCTAGATATAAGCAAAACTCAAACATTTACTGCAAAAATGCTGATTGTTAAGGAGATGAAGATATCCACTAATCAGTTTCACATTACTACAAATGTTTGGTCACAAATATTCACAATGATATGATGGATTAGGTGTAAAAACAACTGTGTAAAAAATGAAAAATGTATTTTCATCCATTGCAGGCATGTTTTCTTCCAGTAAGGGATATATCCCAGGAAAATCAGTTATATAGTAAATCTGATTAAATATATTAAAAAACAAAACAAAACAAAAAACCCCACCCTCCAAAGTACTGATATGTTCATTTGCCTTCAGTTAGGCAGGATATTAGAGAGCTGAACAACCTGCAGAATGGGAATGCACCAAGTCATGCTTAAGGTAATACAGATGGCACACTTTACGAAGATGTGCATCCTAAAAATAATTTTAGCCCAGAGCATTTTGGATTTCTTTGGATAGGTTTAACTTTGAAGGACTTAACTAAGCCATATCTAGAACTGTAACTAAAACATCCTTCAGGAGATTAAAATGCAGTTCTTCTTTCAAGTTCAGGTGTAAAAGAGAAAACTTCAGTTACATTATTGTCACAGAACCTCATAATAAATTTTGACTTGTGAATACTGCTTTCCACTGTACACATATATCCCATTAATGTCAGCAGCACATCAGAGATGAGACCTGCTGTGCATATCTGAGAGGAAAATTTTGTTGCTGTGTCTAAAAGATAAAGAATTGTTTGTGCTGAGATTTGGACATTGTTCCCAGAGCTATATAATTAGTTATAACTGTTGTAGTTACAATCCTGCCATGGATTTGTATGCGTAACTCTATGTGATTAAAGTGGGATATGAAGAGCTGAAGTGAGTTTTGTGCTATACGGGAAGCAGTATACAAGCTTGTGCCCACTGAAATCACCAAGAGCATTTTCTTCCCTTTGCTGGGTCAGGATTTTCTCCTGTGTTTGGCTGAGTACTCAATACATTCTATTCCTTAACCCTTTTCTGCTGGTTAGATAAGATAAAGTATTTTCAAGAAAAAAAATGTAAAAAGAGAGCTCAAATAAATGCATAATTTTGATATCCTACTTCTCCCTGACATAAAAGGAGAAAGAAAGGGTTTGTGCTCCTACAATACTTCTCATTCTAAATCCAATGTAAATACAGAATGAAATGTAAATCCATTGGCTTTTCATGTTGTGAATTTCACAACATTTTTAATATTGATTCAGCTATGTGCTGGAAAGTGTCTTTCATTAAAAAATCCATAAGCAGTTGAGGAAGGGGTTGACATCACGTCTTAGCGTCTGCAAAAGCTTAAACCCCTCTTGTATACAGCCAAGTGAAATCCAGGAGTGGGCAAAGTGACATAAATCACATCCTGCTATGATCTTCAAGATTTTATGACATGCTTACCTTTACTTTTGCAGCTCCTTGGTTACATTTCAATTGAGCTCTCCCTCCCCATGTCACTATCTTAAGTATTTTTCACTTTTCTAATGTCAAAAGCTCTTCTGTTGAGAGGACTCAACAGGAAGTGGATGCAGGGAGTACAAGCTCTAATGAGATCCTTTAATCCACCCCTAATCCCACTCAATTAAAACTCCATTGATGACAGAAAAATCATTAAGTGCTGAAGAACAGGAAAATGAACAAAAACAACCCTGCATAAGAAATTAGATGCACTGCTTTTAACAGGGATGTCCTGCTCCTTCCTAGCACACCTCCCTTCAGTGCCATTCTTGGAGAGACAAGCTCTTAACTCTTACAGCTGAGCAGGTAAAAATGTATAATCTAGTTGGCAGTTTAAGTAATGCAGCTCTCACTGCTCAGGGAGAGATATACACAGAATACCTAACATAGCACATTGCACCACAGCTGCAGGAGATGGAGGGAGCTGGAGGCTTATGTGAAGTGTCCATTCAAAAACTGTTCTGCTCTTCTACAAACTAAAAACGTATAGTAGTGCTAAGCTATGCATCCCCAGTCTGTCTATGAATGGCTGCTTAACTGTGTATTTTTGTAATTACTTTTCAGGTGGGCAGTTTGCAGAAATATGAGAAAAAAAAAAAAAACACAACAACAACAACAAATTATTATTGTGTTTACAAATCTGCCTTAATCGCATTCCTTCCTTTTTTCTACTGTAAAATGCATAGGGAATTTATTGTCTGATATCTTTACACTTAATACATTCATTTTTTACTCTACCTAATGAAATGGGGAGGAAACAAAGCCAAGGAATCAATATTTGGAGGTAGCTGCCTCCTTTCTTTGTGCATCTTTTTCCTCTTATACCTTCAGATACCTCTTATGTCATAGGGAAGTAGCAGACATAGTAGAGAATGTAGGAAGAGCTCTTTCTAAAGCAGGTCTAAATGGTATTTTCCACTGGAAAAGCAAGAAACCGCATGTTGTAAATGCTGAGTGTAGTTAATGCGACTTGAAGCAGCATTAAATCCATTTACACCACATGAGTCCCCTCTTCCCGGAGTGCACAAAGGGTCATGGAGCCAAAAGCAGTACAGGGACCAGCTGGACTTTGTTGCTGGTTCTGGTGGTAGACAGAGGAAAGCCTTTGCAAACAGTCTCTTTGTATGTTCATGCTGAGAATCTACAGCATTGCAGTCTTGATTTCTCATGGATTCCCAGACTTCATTTACTTCCTTTCTTGACCTGGCATAGCCTTGCTTTTTGTCTCAGATAATCTCACAGGCATGAGGAGGGCATGAAGTAATTTACAGAAATCTCAGACTTGAGCAGTTGCAGACTTCTCGGATTTATTTGTTTCCCCTCTGTGGTTTTCACTGGGAGGGCGTATAAGTAGACTTCCATCCTTCTTCATCGCTAACTTAAAAAAAAAAAAAAAAAAAAAAGAATGGCCTGGTACTTTTCCAGGCAATCTGTGTGCACCTATAAACTGAAATGAATCTCATAAACATTAACCATGTTGAAACAAAACGCTCTCTGTTTGTGATCGCATTATAAACAACGTAGATGTAAGACACAATTTGTAGACATCTGTAATGTCATTGCACTGCATAGGGAAACCCAGCCTCCACACCCATAGTACAGACTCATTATCAGCACCTTCATTTTTTGCCTTGCACAGAAGCTTTGGAACAGCATGCATGATGTCCATATGACACTGCTTGTAACAAGTTCTTCATCAAACAATGCTTGTAGTTCCCTTCTGACCACTTTTACACACATCTTTCACGGCCCTTCTCCCTGTTTCTCGAATACACACTCACTGCTACCTACTGCAAACTGCAGATTGCAGAACTTTCTTGCTACATGCTTAATGTCTTGTTCAACGCCTTGTATTCTAATTCCTATTTCGTATCCTGAGGCAGTGCAGTAAAAATAATAACTCACAGGTCCTGACCCTTCAGATACTCCCTCGTACAAGTAATACCCACTAAGACTGGTATGCACATCAGAGAGCAGGCTGATGATTTGTACAGCTGGCAAGCAGAGGCGCAGGAGATTCCTTAGAGGTTTCTCTTGATAAACAGGAGAACATTGCAATGCTTCTGTTTACTGGCATTTATTTCGATATAACAGAATGCTTTTGAAAGATATGCACTTTCCAAGGATTGAAGTACCTTGCAAGCTGCTTACAGATTTCTCTCGGACAGCTCAGATATCATCCTGCTCTCTCCTCAGGCACCAGTCACAGTCAGTGCCAGTCATCAGCTCCAGCAACAAAACTACAGGACGTGCAAATCTTCCACAACTCCTCTGAGTTCTATTCATAGAAATATACTATGATCTACGCTCAGTGGTGCTGGTGCCAGTGATAATTTTAGAGGGAACTTGGCAGGTTTCTTCTGTCTCCTTTTTTGCACTATTTTGATACAGGTAATGTAAGGTCAGAGTCACGACCTTGCTGAACAATTTCTCTATCACGTTACGCTGCAGACTTCTTGTTTTTAGAAACAGCACTGAGTAAGTTCTAAGCAATCCATTAGGAGACACACACGATTGCTTTATATTGTGCACTGTTAAATTAAAAAAGACGACAACTTTTTTGCAGAACTATGTAGTTAGATAGGCCTTATGAATAATATTTTAGACTCTAGCTGATTTTTTGAAAATCATACAGAGAAATAATTCTTCTCAGAAGTCAGAGAATACACATGACACTCAAATGGGCATCTGAGATGTTGGGTCCCTTATCAACCCTATTATTAGTCTGCTTGTTTCCTTCATCTCAGTTTTCCAATCTGTTAAATAGAAATGAAGTTTCCCATCAGTCATATGAAGATGTTGAGGCCTGTGGATAGTCATGCTACTGCAGTCAGGTAAATTGTGATCAGAACTCATCTTGAAAAAGAGCCACTGCCAAGAAGCTTACTAATAATGACATATAAAATACTTATTATATTCTATATTTTCAATAAATACAAATCTAAACACTCTTATAGACTAAATCTAGATTTCTGAAAAGAGCTATGTTGATCTCTCCAAAGTCTGCCTTTCCTGGACACCAGGACTTGTTCTGTGACAGCTATTATTTTAGCCTGCAGTCCACAACAACCACTAATTACAGACCATACTATTTTGAAACTGCAGATAAGAACTTTAAGCTTCTAAGAAACTCTGAGGAAAAGAGTACGAGTTTGGGGCTCCTCCATGGATTTCCAACAACCCAGGCAGTCTGCAGCAGGATATATATGGAGCAGTCCAGGACACAGGCTGCAGCATGGGAGAGCCATGGTCTGCCCTGCCTAGTGCCCCTGGAGAGCTGTGTACATGGGAGACAGGTATTATGGTAAGTCTATAGGCTGTAGGAAAGCCAGAATAGCAAACAAACAAAAATAAGAATCAGGAAGCAATAATTTAGGTCCTCTCTGGTTTCTTCATGGAATAAAACAGCACTATTCCAGAGGCAATCGATCAGGCACTTCTGACTCAGTTTGTTCAGCTGGAGCAGACTTAGTGCAGTCCTAAAGGCTGATGTGCAGGATAACAGCAGACTACCAAACCAGGCACATTTTTCCCTGCCAGTGGAGGTACAAAACTGGAAGGGATTTCAACAAAAACTGTGAGACACTACCATCCATACTCAGGAAAATTTAAACAGTTTAAACCACTCCTAAAAGACACTCACTTGCTGAGAGTAGAAACACTGGGTCACTTCTACCTGCTTTTTGTTCTTGTTTTATTGGAAGTTAGTGCTGCAAGCCAGCAGTGAGGAAGTAAGACCACAGCTTGGATCCAGAACTGACACCAAAAAGAAAACATAGGCCTTTGTGGCTACCTTGGTTGCAAAATCTTACTTAATTCAGGTGAAATAGGGGACTGTGATGTTGCTGCACTTGTATCTGCTGCTTTCTGCTTGTTTGTAGCATCTGTGTTGTAAAAGGTAGCATGAGAAAAAAGAAAAATCCTCAGAGCATGGTGAAAGATCTTGCTTCTTTGAGCCTACTTGATGAAAAATAAATTGTGTTAAAAACAAAATAGGTACGAACTTCTTACATGGAAAAAAAAAAAAATTGACAGCTGCAATTCACAAAGTCACAACTAAATGTTATCAGTTTGCAGAGAAATATTGAAATCAGGGTTACTAAGTGAATGTTTATATAAAGGAAATATCATTTAAAATGCTTCTTTGAATTACTGTATAATTTCATTATTTTGAAATTTTTCATTTTGTTTGGACTTGAAACATCAGAATTTGGTGGAGAGAAAAAAAAAAAAAAAGAACATCAGCAGGCCTTGGAAATTCTTTTCTCCACAGCAATTTGGAAAAGCTATTCTCTTTCCTTTTTTCTTCTTTCTGCATTCACTTTTTTTTTTTTTTTGAGAAAATTAATTCAGATCAAAACTTTTGTGCAGAAAAAAACTAAACTTAAAAAAAAAAACTCTTAGAAAATAGATTTTTAAGACTTTTTTTCTGTATAAAAAATTGTATTTACTACTAATAGGATTTTAATGGTGCCTAGCTTGTAAGAAAAGAAGTTACAATCATCTTGCCAATATGTACTACAAAGAATAAGAAAAAAAAAGACAAAACCATATGTATAAAAACTACATTTTTTTAAACAAAGAATAGCTGCATTATTTGATCTTATGGATTGTTGCGGCTTGCCTCTTTAGGAGTTGCTGAATGACAACTTAATTTGCAAGTGGGAGAGCAAAGACTATAATGTGATAATTTATCTCCAAATGAAGGCAGAGCAGGAGCACGCACAGAATGAATCAGCCCCCTTCACAGACTGGTATTGAAAATAGTCTTTTAGTAAAAGTATTTTAGTATTAAAAAAAAAAAAAAAGTAGCTCGCTGAAATAATTCCCCTTGTCCTCTTAATGGGCTTCTTTTTTACATGGGA
The DNA here is from genome assembly GCA_037305975.1 of Chrysolophus pictus. Taxonomy (NCBI): domain Eukaryota; kingdom Metazoa; phylum Chordata; class Aves; order Galliformes; family Phasianidae; genus Chrysolophus; species Chrysolophus pictus. The sequence goes on from CM074579.1 coordinate 17,094,693, forward strand.
AAGTAATATACCACTTTAAACATATTTGATAGGGCTGGACACGGGTTTATTTGAGAGGAGAAGGGGATATTTTAATATGCAAGTCTAATGGTGTATTGGGTTTTTAAGAATCAGGATGATCTATAATGTATCCTAAATTGAGACTACATATTGTGGTATTCAGAAACATGTTGTGTCTTGTTGAATTTTCTCTGTAATACAGAACAAGAACACAATAGCTTCAGTAAATCAAACTAAAATGAATGATTAAGTACCTGATTTAATACTGTGTATTAATTTCGGTTCAGATGGTCCTTGCTTTGTTGTATAATACAATTACACACAAGACTACATCATTTGCATGCTATAGCAAGGTGCATTATAAAAATTATCTTAAATTACGAAGAACTGAAGGGGAACGATTGTCAGGATACAGTGCCCATATATCAAAGACAAGCCTTTAGCGAGGGGACTCCTTGAATCTTATTTAAGAGCAGGTACTTTGTTGCCTTAGCAATTCTTCCTTTTTCCTAAAATCCAATCACAGTGGCATCCCTTCAAGGTTTCTAGAGCCCTAGCCATTAACTGCTCCTCCTGTAAACTATCAGTAATCTCTTACTTAGCAAGTTTTACATTATCCTGCATCTATCTCAAAACTACAGTATCTGTACTGTATCACATCTTTCCAAAGAATTCATAGCCAAAAGGGGAATTTCTTTCTAAATTACTGCTTTAAAGAACTGTAGATCTACATGTCTCTCTTTGAGGCCCTGCTGTCTTCATTTAAGTGATTTTTCCACATCTCCAAGCTTGTATCTTGGCGGCTAGTTGCTTCTTGCTCCATCTGAAATCCGCAGCTGGCTTGGGAAGCAAGGTAAACAGCTCACTGGGAAACACACAGTGCATTAGTTATATGGGGTGTAAATAAAAACAAAAAGGCTGATTAGTGCATAGCTGACATTCTGAGAGCCACCTTACTGCATGGAGGTCAAGTCAGGTCTATGATGCTGCCTCCCTCGGTCCTATGCTTCTGTGTATGACTGGCAGGAAAAGGGCAAAGTATCAAACACAGTAGCCATCAAGAAAAGCTTCAGTACTGCTCAAAGGAGGCCAATCTGTGGTTTTTCTAGCCAAGACCCTTTTGCTTGTGCAAAACAGCTTTTTTAAGCTCTATCTTGTCTTTTCCCAGTGCTAAGAAAGCCCATATATCAAAGCACCTTTTCTTCAAGAGTGGAAAGGATCTTCCTGAAGCCTGAAGGTCTATTCAGGATCTCAAGGAACAGCCATTCAGCTTGGTAAGAACTGCTGCCATCCACCTGTCAGTTCAGCATGAGCCTTGAGATCTTCCTCCAGATACAATGGAAAAGCAAATGCATTGGTTTGTCAAGCCAAGAAGAGGAAGGACCTTACCAATCTATCCTGAGTGCACGGAAAATAAGTTAGTGCATGTGTGCCTATGTCTGTGTGCAAGAGAAAAGTTTGAATGAGTGTGCAGGACGGCTACTGTGAGCAGCTGAGTGATGCACACTGGTACAAGCCATTGTGCATTGATAGATAAAGGACATATACTGTAGGTTCCCACTGAGGAAAGTGCTGTAGGGAAAGACATAAGGTGACTACAGGCATTCACTGATTGTCATTTCAGCTCACATAAATCTTAATTATTTTGCTACTCAGTTATGAACTGTTTTATTCAGAGCTGTACCGATCAGAAGTAAATTCATGTCCACTATAACTCTTCTCCCTCTGTACATAACCACCTCACTGTCCTCTCAGGAAAGTCATATTCCACAAGCATCACAGAAAGGAGAACAAATTTGCATTCATGACAATACAGGTTTTGTCACACGAGGGGAGAACACTGTTTTCATGTTTTCTAGTGTTCTCCTTCCTATGAACACAAACACATTAATATGAAAACAATGATGTCTTATCTCAACTGTTGACTGTTTTGTAATAGAGATGACAATCTTCTCCTGACCCCACAGATCATCAGCTTAAGCTCTGAAGCAAGAGGCCTCATTACCCTTGTAACTCTTTAGTAGGAAGGCTGCAAAACTTAAATGTTGTTCCTGACACCTAATCCCTTTTTAATCCTCCCAAAGGGCTTACTTCAGCAATTTCCATGGCAGTGATTCCACCACTGATTAGTTGCACACTGCATAGAATTTCTTCCTCTCTGCCTTGCAGACAATGTCTGCTTGCAGACATTGATTCTCACTTGCTGCTCACCAATTTACAAACAGAGGGAGGAAGGTCTCTGATTTGTGGAGATCTCCTGATCCTACTGTGTTCAATAGGCTCAGCACCCCGTAGCTCCTATCTGTAAATCAGCCTCTAAGTGGAATGTCCATTGCTCTATAAAATATTAAAAGCCTGTAATTAGAGCATAAATTGTAAGAAATGCAACAGTTTCTCCAATCAGACAGCATACATTTTTAGAATTCATCCGCAACTATTCATAGACAGACACACTTAGATGTTTCTTGCATTCTCTATGTATGGATCTGTGTTTGTGTAATGACAATTATTAAAGAAATAATATCTAGTAATGGATTCTAAAGAGTCTATTTCATGGAAGCAGCTACATCCCTATAAGGAAACAGCCAATTTGACTAACAGAAAACTCTTTCTCATTAGCTTGTTTTCAACTGTTCTTGCTTGAGAAATTTTGTTTGTTCTCATCAACGTTACTTTGAAATGAGACTAAAGGGAAAGAAGCTGGCTGGCACAGAAACTCTTGCACTCTACACCAAGTCTTCACAGCACAAACTTCAAAAAGAATCTGCACTGATAAGAGTCAGCAGTTGAGTTGAATGATTTCCTAGAGATGTCAAGTGTCCAAAATAACAAATTTAAACATTGTGCTTTAAAAATATTTAAGACCCACACACCATTAAAATCATGTGATGAATTTGATCTTAAGCCTTTTTAATAAGGTTTATTCCACGTAACTTTTGCCTAAGTTGAACCTTATTTTGCTACTTGTTAACCTCTCCATTACATAATTATCTGTGCTAGTACTCATCGCATCTTAATAACTTAATAACACCTGTGAATTCAATCAGCATGATACCTTTCCACTCCCACATCTCTAATAAAAATGTTATATGAGTCTATATCCAGCAAAGATCCTTGTATCATGCTTCTTGAAACCTCCTACACTGTAATCTTTCATGACATTTCAGAAAAAGGCTGCATGCTTCTCTTTACTGCGTATGGAAAACCAGCCTGAAGATGCATGTGAGTAAATACATTAACTGACCCGTATGAGGGAGGGAAGAAACAGAAGAGTTAGAACCAGTTTCCGTTCTTTTTCTGACTTACATAAATAAGGCTGTTCTTATTTATGTGCATTTTTCAGCCCTAGTTTTCTTGTAATCAGTTTCCAATAAGCTCCCCAGCAATACTTTAGACTCTTTGTTTCTCTTATGTTTATACATTAATCATTTTATGTAACAATGGGAAATATCTGAGCAACAACAAAAGCAGACTGTAAGCAACTATGGTAAGCATAAAGGACCAAATTCTAACCCAGTTATGTTAATGAGCTGGTTATTTCTGTTCTGCTGGACTCTCTTTGAGTTCAGCACACTAACTATAGACTTCAGTAGGAGAATAAATGGTAGAAAGTTTCTCTTGGTTCATGTGAGCCTCTGTGAGCATATGTACAAGACACTTAGCAATTAAGAACGATGCTGGAGAGAACTGGCAACACCTCAGAAGTCTTGTGTGAGTAGTGCTGTCCAAAGGCAGGGAGCAGGCTCCATCTCTGATGGCATAACTCCTGGGAATTGAATGGCTCAAAGCTGCTCTCCTTCTCTGAGAGTCTCTAAGGAAAATGTTAGGTGAACATGACCTGCCTTCCCAGGGATGTGCCTGTCCCTCTGGGGAGCCAGGGATCTGTCTGAGGGAAGGAAGCCACCCTGTGTGTCCCAGCAGGGGGGACTGCATCCCCCCTCCTAAACAGTGAGCTAAAATCCATCAGTCATTTTAAATGTGTCATACACAGAGCTCTAGTCTATAGCATTTGAATAAGCAGCGTGATACTAGTTCTGTATTATTTTTCTTTCATCTACCAAATAGTCTCTCTTATGCAGCCCAATACTACAGTAATGGGCTCTGGATAATAACTTAAACAGAGTTAGTCTTTAACCATATTGCGGTGTTTGTCCTTACAACACAACAGCACTGTGGCGTTTTACAGCAAAATATGAGAGAACAAGTGATAATGAACAAATATGGTTGCATCATGTTGGGAAACAATAGGCTAAGTGCCAATTTTCAGGCACTTCTAAGTGATATCCTTGTGTTTATACTATTAGTTCAACCAACATTACTCTGCTTCATACTAAAATAATAACAAGAACAGAACCGTTTGTTCAGCCTGACTGCTGGAAAAGGAAAACGACGTTGTGTGTAGAACTGCAGGAAATTATGTTGACTGATAACAAATATAATTATTTCCGAATTATTATGATTGTGTCACAATCATTCCAGGAATGCAAAAGATTTTTTTTTCCACTCCTCCATTCCCTCACCCACCCCTCCCACCCCCGACTCCAACATAACTCCTTATCTGCCCTCTTTGTTCTTACCTTCTGCAGCAGTTGCAACATTGGCATGGTGCCCCAGCACATGAAAGCTATAGTATTGTGGATTATCGGAGTTTTGCCTGGAATAAGATGGATGCAAAAATACTCCGTTTAACAAAGGCCCTGCTTTATCTTTGCCCAGACTTCTCTCTCTTGCTCTTTGAAGCCTCAGTTGGGTATATTGTGTCACAGGGCGGCATAAAGAGTAGCTAATTTCTAAGAGGGCTCACAGGCTGCAAAACAGTTTGTTCTTCAGAAACAATATGCATCAAACAGAAAATACATCAGATGTCATTGTGAAAAGGTTAGCAATTAGGGACTGAGGTGCTGGTTAGCAGTAAGAAACAGTGGATAAAATGGATTCTAGCAGGAATGGGGATGAAAAAGAAGCCGTGATTGAAGAAGGCCCCCAAATAGGTAAGATATTGAAGAATATTAAAGTTAATGCGGTACATTATAGAGCAACTGAAGAAAAAGGAGATGGATTGTGAAAATTAGACCTAGATGAAGAGAAAAGTAATGAAAAAAGTACTAAATTAGAATTGATTGACAACAGCCTGTTAAGTAATATTGAAAAAAGTTAACTGAAACAGGGAAATAGTCCAGCAGCTGGATTCTGGTTTAGCATGAATTACCCATGGGAAACCATTTGGATGAGAAGAAAGCATCACCTGAGGCTACTCTGGCTCTGTCCATGGGGAGGAGGTGGCAGCTTCAGCTGCTAAAGCCCAGAATGGAAAAAGCCCCCAGCCTGCTGCTCTCATATTATCTTTCAGGAGCACCTGGACTTGCTAGCAGACCCTGCGACACATCGAAAGATGAAAAAGTATCCAAAAAACTGTTGATAAACTTTTGATAATGTTCATTTGCAGCAGCTAAGTGGCTGAGAATAGGACAGGTTTACAGAGAATAATTACTGAGTATGTCAAAGCTGAATACGGGCTTCAGTACAGAAAAGATCATTAGTCAGTAGCAGAGGCCAATGTCGCGTGAAGTGACAGTTCTAGTGGTCCCTAGCCACACTTTTGTTGGGCTACGAGCCATGAGAGCAGGGTTATGGCAGGCAGAGGTGTGTGTGTAACTGCCCTGCTGTGTGAGGCTGGCAGTCGGCTGCTGGCACCATGGCTGGTCACTCAGAACAAGTCTTTGTGAAAGAGGCAGTCATGACTGTCTGCTGTGCACAGTGTGCGCAGTCACATCTCATCAGAGGTGTCTAATGTCCTAATGATGTCTGCAGATCTTATTGACTGTGCACAAGTGTAAAGACTGTTTCAGACAAAGGAACTTTGTCCCAAGGGCTGCTCTGGGCTGAACCAGAGGAGGGCCACGACGATGGTCAGGGGACTGGAGCACCTCCCCTATGAAGACAGGCTGAGGGAGCTGGGCTTGTTCAGCCTGGAGAAAAGAAGGCTACAGGGTGACCTCACTGCAGCATTTCAGTACCTAAAAGGAGCCCAAGACAGGAGGGGAATCAACTCTTTGAAAGGGTAGATAACAGCAGGACAAGGGGAAATGGTTTTAAGTTGAGGGAGGGGAGATTTAGGTTGGACATCAGGGGGAAATTCTTTACAGAAAGAGCGGTGAGGTGCTGGAACAGGCTGCCTGGAGAGGTTGCAGATGCCCCGTCCCTGGAGGTGTTCAAGGCCAGATTGGATGGGGCCCTGGGCAGCCTGGTCTAGCATTAAATGAGAAGGTTGGTGGCCCTGCATGTGGCAGGGGGGTTGGAGATTCATGATCCTTGAGGTCCCTTCCAACCCTGGCCATTCTGTGATTCTGTGATAATTGTAACAGAAGTTTGTTGTTTTGAAAATGTTGATCTCAAGCACCCAGGTGTCACATCTATGGCTTTTCTCTTACTGCCAGAGTTTAGAAGCCCTGGATCATAGCAGCAGCTCCTAATTGGGCTTTTCAACATAGCGCATCTCTGCTTGAGGAAATCCAGCAAAAGATGACTATTAGACAAAGCATGAGGCACAAGTCCAGCCAACTACTCGAGACTTTGTGTGGAAGCATTACATTCTAGACCAGCCTAGAAACTTGTAACATTGCTTCGTAAGAGCCAGCCCAGAAAACTAAGTCTTGTAGAACTCCTCTCTCACATCCATCAGACTGCTATATGGAAGGGAAGCAAGTGCAGTCTGATATTCCCTGTCACGCAGCACACACATCGGGAGGGTAACACAGACATCTAAATGGCTTTCCTACACAAACCCACGAGGTTTTTGACCAGGTTCCTCATTCATTCCTCCATCTGTATTGTTTCTGCTTGAAATGCCCTGGCAACTCCTGCTTTAGCTATCATCACAAGAATTCGTGGCAGGAATACCGTTTTTCTCCCTGGCTTCATAACAGAGTGAGGCCTACACTACTGCCCACTATTTTCTCTGTCATTCTGATGCTTAGGATATGTTTTAGAATATAGAGACCTTGCAGTACATGAGATGAACACGGGATCTATAGTATATATGTGCTGCTAGTAGGTAAATAATATAAAATATTCTCAAACAAGTAAATTGTTTTCCCCAGCAAGTGATATATTGAAACTACTTTGGCTGCAATCTGTCAGAAAAGAAATTATCATAGGGTCTTTTGTAAGGAAACTGTTTATAAGAAGCATTCGAGGAGACAGGTCATGAAGTCCTCAAATAACATTGTCTTAAAACAATGAAAATGGAAAAGAAGAAATTTGAGACAACCAAAATCTGGAAGTTTACCTTGGTAGATAAACTACTGTTACTAGCTACATATTAAGCCAGCTAATGTTTAATTTCACTAACCTTGAGTAAAGGCCTGTGAAAGAGGTACAATCAGACAATAGACGCAAAAGAAGAGATAAGGAAAAATGTAAAAAGATAATCAAGGAGGAGGGCTAGTGGAGGATTTTGTCTGCTAAAAAAAATAAGTTATTCTTAACGTGGAGAATCAGACATAAAAGAAAGGATACTGGAAAACGCTGAAGATGAGAGATCTGAGCTTTCCGAACGTATTACCCAAAAGAACTCATTAATATATATTTAAATATAAATATACATACACATATATGCATTTTGCAGAGATGTGAAAAGCTTAATATCTTGAATCATATTCTAATCGCACTTTCCCTTTCTGAGACATGTACGCCTTGATGTTGGCAATGGGATTACACTATTTTTGTTCTATTTATCTATACTGCATAAAACTATGTTAGATATATAGTATGTTACATCCAAAGCTTTGATTCACAGGAACACTTCCTCTTTTAAATTATTATCATTCCTTTTTATTCATCAGGAGACTCATCACAGCTACCTGCCTCTGAGAGACTAGATTTACGCCTAGCATCTTTATGCTTTACACTGAAGTCACAGGCAATTCAAAGGGACTAAAGTGGCCATCTGCGTGTAAGCACCTGACAATAGGTTGTTGTAAAGAGCGGAGAACAGAAAGAAACATTCTAGACTCCATCAAAGCAGCAAAGTACAGTAGAGCAAAGAGCCTTCTCCAGGCTGGAACTGCATTGCTGGCTACTAGCAAAAACTCTGATCTACAGGGGCAGCACAAGCATAAGAACATAAGCAGTTAAACTTGGGGTTTGATTTACTTTGATTGTTTGGGTTTCTTACAGGTGAGTTTTAACCTTAGTTGGCTCTTCAATCTGGTTCAAGACCTAGCATAGGCATATATGCTGACAGTGGAACAGGGAGAGGGCATGGAGTGGGAATGAGCAGCCCAGAGAGGCACGTCTTTCACTGACTTTCCTGGTTCCAACAGCATGGGAAATCCTGGCCTCGGAAGCAGCTGGCATCTGGGTGCACTGTGCAGAGAGGCTACAAGAAATAATTTCTGTTCTTATATTGCTGCATAGAGCCAGAGCACATTCTGCCACATGCACGTATCAGAGCATTATAAATAATGCATTCTTCGAATCTTGTTACCAAACAAACATGCCATTGTTAAGACACCCCACCAGCATCTCTATGTTGTTACTACTAAAAATATTCCCTGGACCTTAAAGTTTCATCTGTCAGCCTTACAAAGCAAAAGCTAAAGATATCAGACAACTTCAGGTAGGAACAAAACTTCAGTGGAAACTTCAGGATAAAACACACTTAAGCAATTTATTCGTTCAAATTTTCCTTTTCTTGTATTTCAGTGTGTTTCACTATTAGCTCACTGGCTGATAATAACTTCCCATGTGCTCATTGGAAGATGGATGTGTTTTATTTGCCTGTTTAAGTCCCAGAAATCTTCCCTATTTCAACCACATATGAAGATAAAATATATTGGTTGGTGAGGTATGAATAGGTTGTAGGGAGGGCACAATCTGCCTGGATGAGACATTTACTCTTTTCATAAGGGGATATATCCAGAATCTTCCAAGTTTCCATAGGTGCTTAGCTTGTAATGAAGACAGATATTTCAATTTCTCCACGTTTTAAGGAAGGAAAAATAGAAGTATTATGGTTAAAGGTCCTTTCTGGCATTTGTGTATTAGTTTTGGACAAAATCCTTAAGTATTTTCTTAGAGCTAAATCATCATAAATGGATATGCTTGCTGAGGAAAAAAACCTAAAAAGCCTATTTAAATAGAACATAGGCCACAGAGGACACAGGGAGCAAGGGCAAGGAGTAAAGGAAGGAGACTTGTCATTCTTATCCCCTTGAATGCACTACACGGTGTGATGCCTTGGGGCAGTCCCCACAAAAACTCTGGCAGCATCCATTTCCATGCGAGGAACTGGGGGAGCCATAGAGGAGTCCCCCCTTTCTCACTGCCATCTCTACAGCTGTACAAGGTCTCATTCTCTGGTGTGCGTAAATAACAGCAATTTAAACATGGCCCTATGCTACTTTCAGGGCTTATTTTCCCAGATCACTCACAGCTGCTTTGCTGCTGTTTATTTGTACTGTGGCAGTGCCTCTTTTCCTAAGGTATTCGTATGGTCTTTGTCATTGCTATGCTCAAGTTTCTCCCAGTCTCAGATGTGTTTATTCACACAACAGTGCTATGAGAGCAGTGCTATTACCCCATCTTGGAGCAAGGAAGCCAGGACATGGGGCCATCAGGGTCTAGACAAAGGCAAGCAAACATCTGACTTTCACCGATAGCAGTGATGTTTAGATATCTGAATAGAACTAAAATGTCCACACCTAAAGAGGTATTTGTGCTTCACCTGGGAGAGAATGGGGCAAGAATTCAACCCAGCTCTCACTGCCCTTATGCTGCTCTACCATCTCAGGGACACTTCTTTTCAACGAGGAACGTACATGGTGAAACTGCATACTAAGATGCTACTCACCCTGAAGTATAAATATTGTGGTCCCTTATTGCTATGTAAGTGATTTTTCAGAGATGAAAGTGGAATAACTCTAAGGTAGAAAAATAATTGTGGAGTTAAAAGTTAATATCTCTTCTCACTGCCGCAGAAATGTGTTTCTAAGGTTCCACCTCCTAGAGGCACACTCTTCCCCAGGTTGGGGGAAGTTGGAAAGTCACACCTGAGTAAAGGAGTTCTCCTGCTGTGCTGGGGGTTTTCCTACTCAGGATAGTCTGTGATACTGATTTTTTCCTGCCTAATGATTGCAGCATTTGGTCTTTTAATTGGTTGCTGTATATTAATTGGATCTGAACAGCTAAGGTATTTATTTTGTAAAGCAGTTCTGAATGATGAATAACCTACAATTTTTCATAAGGAGTTTCACTATACAGTCTGAAAGGGAATGCAGATTTATACAATAAATACAACTGCTCCAAAAGGGATCAGATTTATCTTAGCAACTGGCAAAGTCTTTCTAGGATTCATCCCCAGCCCCAGCCTATCTGTCAGTGTATCTTTCTTCAAAGTCCAAAATGCAATAAAGCTTACTCTTTTATAAATTATAAAAGTTTTGTCTGAGACATGAGGAATTCCTTCAAGTGAGAGGTTTTATCTCTTAATGGATCACATTAACAACGGTAATATTAATAATTTAACTTTTATCTTAATCGGGATTGTATCCAAATTATTAGACGTGTCCTTGAGCATAAATGAGCAAGGGCAATTCAGGGTGGTAAGCTTAGCACTAGAACCGAATAAATAAATAAAGAAAAATCTTACCAAAAACCGGCTGAATCTCAACAATTGCCGAGCCAGCAGGATGACTGGAATCGTCGCGAGTTCACCCTTTATGGCCCAGGAAAAATACATTGTTAAGCAATTTTGTTGTTTCTACCAGCAGACCTTGAAGTGGAAATTAACGAGTGGTGGTATTCTCTCACACCCAATCCCCTGTACATTTGCATTCATTTGCATCTGAATGCCCAGCTAATTGTTTTGAAGTAACAATTAAGAGAACAATAGAGGAAAGAAAAGGGACTCCAGGCAGCAACTGACACCTGGGAGTCTGTATTAAGAAAAGCTTTTACATATTTGAATTAAAAATAGACAATGGAACAGAAACAGGCAGGCATAAAATTCATTACAGAGAGAAAGTAGCACACCACATCCGTGCGCGCTATCACGCTACAGAATATGTTTCCCACTCGTGCAGTCAAGAGACTTACAATGCACTGGATGGTAAAGGAGGTTTCTCCTTTTTGTGTGTGTTTTAGAAAAGGGTTGCTTTCTCACATTCCCTGAGTGCCTAAACTAAAGAGTTGGAGTTCAGGAGGGATGGAGGATTTTGCCAATTTGGCCTAAGTTTCAAAGTAGATTAGCTTTCCCAGAAAAGTTCTGGTATGCACGGATGCAGCAGTGCCTCTCAACATTTTGGTTCTGGTTAGAATTGCATCTATCAGAATATGGTAATAGAGATACTGATTTCTGTTGTAACACCATAGGTGCCATCTGTAATCTCTATTCCAGCTGCATATGCAGTAGGGATCCAATTATCAGACTGCTCATGCAGTGTATTTTGTTAGACCTTCTCCTCCCTTTCGCTAATGATGATGTAATTCTTTTTATCCAGAGCAATTGCTGTTAACTACACGACTGGCAAAAGCTCCGGCTTTGCTGCCCCTTCCCACGAGGAGAAGCCAGCGGTTGGAAAGTAGGCTAAAAAAAGTGCAGGAAGCAGTTTCACTTCTGAATAGTAACCTCTACCACTAAAGCAATTCATTGACTCGAAATTAGTCTCCACTGTGGGTTTGCTGGAGAAAAAAAAAATCCAGGTGATCAGTATAGGGGCAGCTTCCACAAAGCATTGCAGTGTCACCTCAACCTCTTTCAAAAACATTTGCTTTCATGGAGTTCAGAGAAGGGAAATTGTATACTGTGTACAATATGGATTTATTTATTTATTTATTTATTTATTTTAAGGAAAAAAGGTTCACTGAGAAAACAAAGAATCGTGACCTATTCCTGATCCAGGAGGGACCATAATCTGCAGCGAATGCCTGGGAGATACTCCTAGTACAAAGATGAAAAGTGTAATATGACCACAAATTGCATTTCCTGAAATGCAAAATTACTAGCCCTGGGATAGTTATGAACTAGTTCACTTGGTGCCAATAATAGCATTGTGATACTCTGCTGCTCATGGTGGCAAAATACCCCAGTATGCACCTTGCCTTTTTAAGGTAAAGGTCTCATTATCTAGAGTAATCAAAACTTATTCTCTTGCAATTAACTTATTTTAAATAGAAGACACATAAAATACAGGACCAGGTTATCTCTCATTTTCATTGTCCTTCCCTGGCTATCTGTAACTTCTATTTTGATAAACAAGATCGGGATGTAAGCAAATTATACCACTGTATATGTCCACAACAGTTAAGGCATGTGAATATAGAGTATTATATTTGAAGACAATCCTAATCATGAGATGAAATACTCATAACATATTCTTCAATATTGTCATGTTCAAGTTGTCTGAAGAGCTGGGAAAAAAAAAAAAAAAAAACAACACAAATGTAGTATATATATATGACTGCAATGGCCTTTCTCTTACTTAATCACAAAGATAAGTAAGATAGACCCATAGAAAGATGGATAAAACTTTCACTATAAAAGACTTGAAAATACAGAATAATCCACCTTTACATTATTTGCTGAAATGCTGTATAGTAAGGCACTTCTTTCTCTTCCTATTATTTTACTTTTCCTGTTTTTCTATTCTTTTCATGTACTTCTAATACATTAAATAGAATGTTATGGATTGAAAAATAAAAGTCTCTGTTATGGATGAATTATTTTTTTCCATCAAGTTGTCTGAAGGTTAGACAGTCAACACCTACAAATTACACAGATATGTCATATTCCTAAATGAATTGTATTATGCTGGCACACCTATGAATTCTAAAACAGATCTGTCACAAATCTCAGTATAAAATGCACCCCTTTAATTTGTCTGGGAATATACAGAATACAAAAATATTCAGGCTCTCTAAAAAGCAACAACATGTTGTGGGTGATGTTCTTTATCAATTAGTTGTATTTGGTCTCCATTATTTATCTCTGACTAATCAACAACTCCTTAAAAATATGGAAATAATTGAATAACAGTGCATTGGTGACAGTATTTTACTAGTTTTGTATCAAAAGCCATCCACATGTGTGCTGTATGAAAACAGGAGTGAGGGAGGAGACCTGCAAGAGCTCAGAGTCTACTGTCTGGATTGAAGGCAACTGTTACTTCAGAATGTAACATGATGATGAATGCTTTCAAAAGGTCCCTGTAAAATATAATCCCCTATCAATTTCAATGAACAAGACTGTAGAGAGTAGAAAATTAGTTCCCATTTTATGTCAGCAACAAATAAGAATGCATTGCACAAGAAAACCAATTCTGGAACTGATGATTAAGGAGTCAAGGCATTTGGTGCAGCGCTGATCTGCCTTGAATGCAGTGGGGACAAAGGGAAGAGATTAGTTGAGTATTTTGGGTATTTTTCCTCCCAGAAACCTGGTGAAAGCAATGGTGGGGAAGGTTAGTGCCAACACCAAGGACATTCATGCTGGGACTGATTTATCTGAGGAAAGACAGAAGAAATCTGAGGTGTGACAACTTGTGATCTCAGCCACTTCTTCTGACACTATAAGAGATAAGATAAAGATTGGATTGAAAAAAAAAAGGGGGGGGGGGGAGGTTCAAAATAAGGTTATTTCCTGAGACAAATGGGTAGTGGAACAGTTAGACACAGTGTTAAGGATGTTTGGAGGAGAGAAATTGTACAAGTTGAGAAAGACTGGTTGCTTAGGCCGGGTAGGAGAAATGTTGAATACAGATAAAACTGTTGCTCAGCGTCTAACACAACTAGGCCAAAAACCTTTGGGCACTACCATATCACAAATATTAATTTTAAACACATGCCATTATAATTGGAGTTTCTTCAAATACATATGTAGCTCATCCAAAAGTATTGCTTCCTATTTGTTTTGATGCAAACTATTACAGATACAAAGAACACAATAACACTGTTTGATAGAGCACATTCTCAGCTACAAAGCACTTTTTCAAAACAGTCACCACCACAAGCTATGCATTTTCACTAGCATAAACCACAGCCTCCTTGCCACATTCATAAAATTTGGAACAGTGGAGGTGACCCGTTGTCACAGTCACCACTGCTGAAATACACCACCCACTGCCTCACTGTGCTCACATCCATTCTTCGGTCTCCATAAACGTTCAGCAAGCATCAGTGAATATCAGCAGGTGCCATTTTTTCCACATGGAGTAATTCAGTGACACACCTTTGCTTTATATGCACTTTCATGTCAGATACCATTTTGTCAGACTGCCCCTCTGCTGCCATCTGTAACACGGCAACAAAACCTAATGGAAAATTTCTGGGAGGATTCCACCTCTGCTGCTGTACCACCAGCATCCACCTCTGATGTTGTGGGCCAACATCATAAAGTAGGAGGCATTACTTTCAGAGCAGCCAATGTATTTATTTGAAGGCAGTATATATTTATTCGTTCTTTTTAAACCATTTTAAACTTATTAATTTAGTATGTGTCATACTACGAAGTGCACTATTATTTCCTACTTACTGCTGAAAGCTTAACTTATATTGTCATAAGTTGTAATTTTGTGGTGGGCTAAGTGAAAAGTGAATTCTATTTTCAACGTTAAGCTCCAATGACAGTACAGTATTAAAATAATTAGAAAGTATACATGAAAGCTGAGATAAAATGATACCCAGTAGGCCAGTGCTAATGCATATGGTACTATAGTAGAAATACATAAAGAAAGATTATACACTAGATAGTCCAAAGAGATTCTAGTCAATCTACCATGAACAAGAATCATAATTGCCATAAACCATAGCAAAATGTGCACCTAGCCAGAGGTCACTTCATAGCACGGAGAGGACAAACATAATGAAGTGTGGTCAAATCGTAGAACCCGCCCTGAAGGGCTTCAATTAGGGCACTGCTAATTCCTTAATCTTTAACTGTGCATGTGTAAGGTGTTTTCTCTGCCAAGACAATTCAAAGTTGCATTTTCTTCTGTGTGAATGTGTGAATCAATATTAGTGATTGAATAAGACAAGCTCATCTGTTCACTCTGTCTTGAAACATGACTTATGTGGTGAGACTACATCTAGTGGGAAGGCAACTGAAATACTTATAGCCAAATGAGTGAGAGCTTGCCAAACAGGTTTTCTGATCTGTAACAAAAGCATCTGGACAAGTGTTAGCGCTAAAATTGTCATTTAGTTTGGGATCAAAGAGGTCTGCATTTACCATAGCTTCTGCTGTTTTGTTTGCCTCGACTGAGTTGTTAAGTGAAAATCGGCTGTGTCCATATGCCTTCTTGTTGCGCAGCCATGGAAGTAACAGTTTCATGTTTTAAGAGAAACATTTCTAGACACCTGCAGGTTGCTGCTTACATATTTCAAGGAGAAAGGAGACTATAATGTGAGGCTTGGAGACAGTGTTTTTTGTGTCAGTGTTTATGAGGCCAATATTTCCTGCTCTTATCCAAGCTGATTTCTATTCAGCACTGTTTATTCCAGTCGTGCCTGTTCCACAGACAAAAATGCAACCTGGCAAAGCAAAGGTTCAGTCAGCCTCTGGATTAACCCTGCAACCACTTCTGGTTCTTAGGTTTCATGGTTATTTCCTCTTGGTAGATGGATGCTGCTCACATTTTACTTTGTTAAGTCCAATATGTGCCTCAAGTTACATGGAGAGAGAGAGCATAGAGGCATTCCCCCTACACCAAGAGAAAGGAGAGTCGAGTCAGAAACCAAGACTATATGGGCTAGAGAAGAGTTACAGACCTTCATTAGATGTGGTATTAACACAGTGTATGAAGTAATATTTGTTGACATTTATCTGTCCATTTCATTTACATCTGTAAGGTCATCTGCTTGAATCTCAGCATGTGGAAGAATCTGTCCTCTGAAAGCTATCCCTCTGCCACTGGTGCTGCTGTAGTTTCTTTCTTTTTTTCTTTCTTTCTTTCTTTCTTTTTTTTTTTTTTTTTTTTTTGCATAGAAAAGAAGAAGACATGACTGATGATTGTGAATTAAATGTAACCCAGTGAGCTGTCAGTGACAGATATGCATTACGTGCACTAGTACTAGTCCAGATGTCATTGCTGCATTCTAGTATTCTCCCTTCAGCAGCTTACAGCCCATAATTAAGGTTTAACTCACTTTTTAACGCTTTCAGATCTCAAAGACCCACTTTATTACAGCTAGTTATTTGAAAAGAAAGAGGGTGCACTGACATGTTCATAAGTATGTAAGAATTTTGGAAAAACGCTATTTCTTAAACAAATGGAAACTAATTTTGACAAGTATAACAAAAAAAGGAAAAGAGTGTCATGTCCTAAGACATGATAGATTGTCATTTGTTTTGTTTTCAAAATGTTTATGTGAGAAAAATCTAAGAGTAATCTATAGCCGCAAGCACTATCCTGGCTGCATCTTTAGCAGTTTCTTTTTCACTTTTTTCTTTATCCAGTTTCTTGATTCTATAGCTTTAACCCGTTTGTTTCCCAGATTGCATGCAAGGTTTTAACAACATGACTCCCACTGACTTTAATGAATCTTGATGCTGAAGATTATGTAGTTGACTGATGGCTGTAGTCTACATGTACGGTATGCAGTCACAGATCATTACACTGTCTTGTCTCTCTCGTGAGCTATAAGCAGTAGCTGTAGTCTCTAGGCAATCAACTTAATTTGCAATGGGTTTAACACAAAATATCTTGAAATTTTAAGGAAGCATAAAGCTTCCCCACCCCGTGCTGAAAGGAGAAACTTTACTCGTTACTCTGATCAGAGTAGTCCTACCTCACTCTAAGAAAGCTGTACTTCTTGTCTGCTTTTTATCTAAGACAAGAGCTGAATCTTTTGCAAATTGAACTCCTTAGGTCACAACAAATTTCTGTGCTTGCATGCTGGCATTTGCCTGGTAAAGTGATTTGAAATCTAACGCAGTTTTACACTTAAGAAAAAATGTATTTGAGCTGTGTGGTCCTGCCAAATGTGGATTTGAAATTGGTGTCAATGCTTTGTCTGCCTGCCTCCACTGTCACCTTGGAGAAGAATAGAGAAGCAACAGGTATATCTGGAAAGCAACTGAGTTCTCAGTCAGACAAAGAAGGCCTGGCAAATGTGACTCTCCTGGGGCTTTGGGAGAGTGCCACAAAAAAATGATGATCCTTCTTTTTCTCTTTCCTTCACGTGGCCTAGATTTTTCTGCCATGGTTTTGAAAAGAAAGTCTGGCTGGCAGCAACACTGTTCTCCTGTCTTCTTTGTTCTCCAAGGAAACAGATTGGATAGGAGAGGCAAAGTTTCAAGTAAAAAAGTAGTGCTGCAATCATTTAGGGTTGGTGCATTAAATGCATAGGATGAAACCAGAAAAAGTGTCCTCATTGACATTGCTATGTGACTTCAGTAAAAGAACGTGCAGATTTGTACAGTGTTATTGGATTAGAATGGAGAATTGAATTTTTTACTTTGCCTTTCATTTTGTCCAACTTTTCTTAAATAATTCTTTATCATTCTTTAAATTACAGTTGAAGTCTTTTACTTTTGACTCATCCTAGTCTCAAATTAGCTTCAGCACTAGAAATGAAACTGTGGACTGTGTTTTACTTGCAAGGTAACATTAACTTATTTGATTTTTAAATAACTGTTGTAAAGAAGTTAGCAAATCAGTGTTGCTATTGCTTCTAATGAATAATAGTGAGAAGTACGTTTCTGTCATATGAAAGAGAGATCTGTTACTTGGACATCTCTGAAGGCTGTTGCAAGAAGGATGTAGCTTTGGATTCAGCCAATGGAATTCTACTAAATATTGCCCAAAATTAACTTACTGGCTTTAACATAAAAATTTGCATAAGAGAAATAATGAGCTTTTTAAAAAAGTCCTTGTAGTTCATAATATAAAAGGTAGTAAATATATATGTGGTCATATCCTTAATGCGCATAAAATGCTAATTCATCTGCTTTGCAGACAAACGGTGAGTTAATGATCATAATAAGCTGCTAATGAGAATGTGATTAAACTCTGTTAATGTAAGTAATATTATGTAGTTAATTGGATGCTGTTTAGTCATGAACAAACATCTAGGTATATTCACGCAAAAAAAAAAAAGTATCGGTAGGCATACCTGTGTAGGTATGGTGTATATATGTCCAGCCTTATCACATTTCAAACCATTCTTCAGTCACAAGAGTGCAATACATTTCCCAGTAATAGGCAAGTTCAATTCTACACACACATAAACACATACTTTAAAAACTGGAAATGAACTGGAAATGATGCAGAGTACAAGGAACTGAAGTTCACACAGGAAGCCTGTGATGGAGCAGCAAATTGAAGCTAACTCTCCTGGATCTCTCGCTGAAGTTCTGGTCTTTTTAAAAACCTTTCAGACTACTAAACGTTCAGGATTTTTCATGAAATTGTAATATTTCTTAATCTACAAATTACTCGCACACTGAATAAAATTCTTACCAATAAGTAGTGATTGAGATTATCACTGGCTTGAGATTGATCAGAAAATGAATCAGACTGTTTTATACAATACTCTGGATATCTCAGAACTTCCCTAGATTGCTCTTCAGGGAAAAAAAAAAAAGGAAAAAAAAAAAAAAAAGGAAAAAAGAAAGAAAGAAAGAAACAGACAAACAAAAAACAAGACAACCTCGACTTTAAGATTGTCTGGAAAATCTTTCTGTTAAGTTGGTTTAAATGTATGCTTTGGTCAACATACTTGCTTCCAGAACTGCTTTTCTGGCATCACCTCTTCTTCAACTTTTGTCTATGGAGCCTCACAGATGTGCTCCAGTCATTTGGCTGCTTTTAGCATTGCCTTTCTATAAGTGTTATCTAACGTCTACATAGAAGGCTACCTTGTGCTTGAAAGCAGCCTTTTGCTATGAGAATTAGAGCCAGACCTCCTCTTAAAATCTGATGTGTCACTTAGAATCATAAAATCATAGCATCATTATGGTTGGAAAAGACCTCTAAGACCATCTAGTCAAACCATCCACCTACCACCAATATTGCCAACTAAACCTTGTCTCTAAGTACCACATCTACCATTTCCTTAAATACCTCCAGGGACGGTGACTTCACCACCTCTCTGGACTGCCTGTTCCAACGCCCAACCAATCTTCCTGAGAAGAAATTCTTCATAATATCCAATCTGAACCTCTCATGGTACAACTTGAAGCCATTCCCTCTTGTCTTATCATACAGAATGTGTCTGTCAGGTCTCTGTTACAGGGTGCTTTGCAAAAGGGCACTTCACCTCCTCCTGAGCTATCAAGTTGTAGCTCTAGCTGTTGCATAAATACCTTAGCACCTTCAGCCTGATGGTCAGTTATAATTTTACTTACTCTTTCAAATACCCATTCCAGGTTTTCTGACAAGTTCCATATTTCATCATTGTAGGCTGCCTCAAGAGATATCTGAAGGGCAAGTGAAGAATCTGAAAAAATACTAAAAAATGAGACAATTTCATTTTCTTGTTTGCCAGCCTGAGCATTATCTCAGTTTCATAGTTCTCACAACTCTTACAAAGATAATCAGGAAACATATGGTATAAGGCAAACTCAGCTCTTCTCAGACCTAGTCTGTCTGTTTGTTGTTTGATATTCTCTCATCAGCACTTCCTGAGAAGTTGCTTCAGTGTGACTTCATCTTCCCAGATTGCCTGAACAACCCCATCTCCTATAACAGTCATGTCATAAGCTATACTCTTTACATCCCAAAGTCCACTTTCAGTCTATGTCATGCTTAGGTTGATGCCTGCATGCCCCAAATGCCTGTCAACAACTGTGGCAAAGACTGTCAAAAAGCCAGAAGTCTCACTAGCATAACGTGCCAGAATTCATTCTTGAGGTCACAAGTAGTTTGACTATAAATAAATCACAGTAACATGTCTCCAGTTGGTGGCAATCGATACTGACTTCTTCCAAGTGCTCTCCTCAGTGTTTTTGGCTTGAAGCAGATCGTTGGTTTACCTGAAGATTTTCTAACTACATTTCAGATGCTGATTCACTCTGTGCTAATTTCAATGAACACAGTAATTCTTCTTGTCTGCAGTCTTGTCAGTTCTTCCTTCTGTGGTCTTATCACAGCTAAAGGTCTTTGCATTTCAGTAGTTCCCGCATCTGCAAATAGGTATGCATTTCTACTTTGATATTGCTTTTGGATTGTTCAGTACTTGAAATAGTCCTTGTGTTTCAGTTCTTCACAAACCCCAAGATGACTAGCTCTGTTTTTTTCTCCGGGCAAGAAATTTGTAAGTCTGTACTGTGATGGGCTCCATGACTTGCTCTAAATTGTTTCTCAATAGTCACTGGAGCTCCTTTGTGTCAACAGTCCTATACACCAAGCAAAAAAAAAAAAAAAAAAAAAAATTGCATGTTTTGGGAATTTTCTTACTGTCAGCCTGCATGTGTCTACCAGTTTTTAAAATCGTTAGTCTTTTGTCACATTTCTAAAGTCTGATATTAACACTTTTATGTGGTGCTGGAGCTGTGTTGCCGTTGGCTGCACAATTCAGCTAGGCTTTTGAACAGCAGTGGGCTGGTGATTATTTAGTTCTTCAACCAATATGGCAGCTTTCAGTTGGCTGCCTCCTTCTGCAGTGTATTTATATATTCGAATCAGCGTGTATCTTTGAATTTGCCAAAGTCACTTTGTAGACAGTTTCCTCTGTATTGGAAATCATTGTTCTCAGTCACTGCATGCATGCCATTTACGTTTTCTCCAGTAACAGTGAGATTAGGATGCAGGGGATTTTTTGAGCTCGTATTGAATGACTGCTCTTAAGGCTGTGCATTTTTATTTGTGCATTTTGAGTTGCTTTGAGCTCAATTTTTGCTGCTTGTAGACCCCTGAACACTGTCCTGTGTCTGGAGTTATTTGAATCTGAATGTTTGCTCAGTATAATCATCTGTCACTGTTTTGAAGCTGAGTACTTCAGCCATCCATGTTCTTTGAGAATGTCCACTAGGATTCAGATCTTGTTCTCACACCACTACCTCCCAAGGCCTCAGTCTGCAGCAGGAGGATTTACTGTTTCTTCCATTACATGCATAGCTCTCAACTGGAAAACCAGAGTTCCTATCTTTGCTATTGTGAGAATCCTTTGTTTTTTTTTTTTTTTTTGCTCAAAGCTTGATTTCTGGGGTATTTCTTGTGATAAGACTCTAACTGATTTATTGAGGAGGCAAGTTATGGGTCTGACAATCAACATCATTTTGTGGACATTTGAAAGCACCTTCCTCCAGAGCTGTTTGCTTCCGGAAGAGAATGCTTAGGAGTGTTTACTGGTGAAAGATCTGGCCTGTGACTAAATAACTCCAGCTTGGTATGGGAAAATTGGAGAATGATACCATCGTGTCCTGTGAAAAACAGGATGCAGGTGGGCATATCCCTGCTCCCTCTTATCTGCTGGCAAAGCCCGGAAGATGGGAACAAAGGAGTTTCTGCTGAGATCCCAGAGTCAGAAGCTGCCACTCCAAGGAGAGCTGACTCAACCATATTGGATTTGAGCTGTCACTCCAAAGAGAACTGACTCGACCACTTTGGACTTATAGATAAGTTGGTACTACCAGTGAAAAGTTGTCGTCAACAGAACAACAACACCCAACAACCCACCACTACTGAAGATCAATGACTGAACTACAAACCATGCTGGATCCATGCGCTGGATACACGGTGGTGACTATTTCCCTCTTGCTTCTTACAAAGCACTCCTTGCTTTTATTTCTTATCTTTTCTATCGCCCTTCTTCCCTTCCCCATCTCCCTGATTAAGAGTTGTAATAAACTGGTCAGACCAACATTTGAACTGTTGTTTCTTAATCTCAAGCCTGGTATACAGATATCAAAGAACCTCCTCTCCGTCCTATAAATTGGAGGGAGTCAGCTACATAAATGTTTGCCTTCCTCACGACTTCTTGTACTAAGACAAAAAAGAAATTTCCCTGTAATGTCCTTCTGTATAGGAAACTTATTACCTAGCAAAATTTACCACTTATTTACTTATAATGCTTGTTCTTTGATTTCAGGTTACAGTAAGACACTGTTCTGGGCAGTTCTCATTTCCAACATCTTGTCTCTTATGCAAGATTTCTTGGTAGAAGGCAGTGATTTTGTTGGACATTTCTAGTACTACTTTGCTGCTGCTTCTCAGGTTTGCTTTTAGCTGACATTTGCCTGTTAACCAGACAGTTTCTCGCTGTGAGACTCAGTAGCCTGACTGTTGCCAACATGTCTCACATACTGCCTGCTGAGCCAGAACATGAGAGGACTCTATGTTGGGAAGCTCTCCTGCCTCGCCATGATGACTCATGTCCACAGAGATGCTGCTGAGGCAGTCAGCGCTCCAGGCCTTCTTCCTGGCGATTTCCCACAATTCTCCATGTCACAGCTGAAGTCTTTCCTCCAAGGACCATCACATTTACCACACGCAGATGCTGACAAGCAAATTTGTTCATAATGCTTCTTCAAACATAGTTATCTTAATCAGGAGATGAGTAATACAGAGCTATTTGGCCAGAAAGATCCAACTGTATCAAAACACAAACACTAGAGGGGAGAGAGTAGAAATCTCCTCTACAATCCTACCTTCTCTAAAATGAAGATGAAAAGAGGTTGACTTAGTCATACTCCTAAGGACGTCGCAGTGAATGCATATTTGTGTCTATCAGTTTGTATCATTCTGCTAATAACTTCTGACCTCATTAGTTGATTTCAACCAAATTTGACTAAAGGGTACCTTTGCCCTTCATTCTCAACAATAATTGATTCTGCATTTTATTAATAATTAATTAATATAATTAAATGAATTAATGAATTAATAAATCTGTACATTTTATGAACTTATGTAACCATACACACACAAAGAAAAAACCATATCATTCAAGAGAAAAAAAATTGCATTGTGAACATATCCTTTATGCACCCTAGCTATTGACAAAACCAAAGACATAGATGATCTTTTTCAAATATATCATTAAGGGAAGATAAGTACTGATAGGAAAACAGGCTGCTTAGTTCAGGATTTCCAGGAGTAATGTTTGAATTTTGTCCTCTTGATTTCAGTGCACTTTTCAGCTTTAGCTACATGGGGGAATTGTGGACAGTTGGTCAAAGGAACATATTAGTGATCTTACACAGCTGCTAATGATGTAAAAGAGACAACTGCCACCACTGGAGTATGTAAAAACTAATTTTCAGTACATCTAGGACTGCTGCATTATGGCACTAGTCTTCAGGCCACCTTAGAGCATATTACCTCATTGCGTAACAGGCACAAGACACAGTGACATAGAAGATCTTTTCAGTGCTTTTACACTCCTATTTCTACTGGCTATAACTAGCTGACGAAAAATCAAAGGAGTTTTATTTAAGCCAAAGACTTTTTGTCTATTCAGGCTGCTCAACCATGCTTAATACCAGTATAACTTCACAGAATCACAGAATCATAGGTGTTGGAAGGGACCTCTGGAGATCATTGAGTCCAACCTCCTGCTAAAGCAGGTTCCTTACAGTAGGTTACACAAGGAAGCACCCAGGTGCATTTTGATCATCTCCAGAGAAGGAGACTCCACAGCCTCTCTAGGCAGCCTGTTCCAGTGCTCTGTCACCCTCAAAAGAAAGAAAATTTTTCTCATATTTTTATGCAACATATTATGTTCCAGTTTGTGTGATTGCCCCTTGTTCTGTAACAGGGCACTGTTGAAAAGAGCTATCCACTTGGCTCCTGCCCCTTTGATAAGTATTGACAAGATCCCCCCTCAATCTTCTCTTCTTCAGGCTAAGCACCAAGTCTCCAGCTTTCTTTCATAAGAGAGATGCTCCAAGTCCCTCATCATCTTGAAGCCCTCCTCCGGACTCTCTCCAGTAGTTCCCTGTCCTCCTTGAACTGGGAAGCTCCAGATATGGCCTCACTAGTGCAGACTAGAGTGGGAGGATCACCTTCCTCAGCCTGCTGGTCGTGCTCTTTTTAATGCATGCCAAGATACTATTGGCCTTCTTGGCCCACAAGGGCACACTGCTAGCTCATGGCCAACCTGTTGTCTACCTGGATGTCCCAGTCTTTCTCACCTAGATCTACCCATCTTTTCATATGACGCTCTCCAGCTAGTATTTGTAGTGGATAATAATCATCAGTAACTCATATGGAACCTGCCTGAGAATTGAACACATTTAATAGAAAAAAAATAACCTGTTCTTCCACCTCAAAGAATATTTGGTGATGAGATTTCTACTGTCTATTTTGAAGAATGAAACTTGGTCAAAACAACTATGAAAAGAAACCACTAATTTCATTCCCGTATTGCTGCTGAATCTACTTTGATTTTTCATAACTTGCCTCAGAATAACATACTTAACCTTCATCATATTATTAAGTCTGTACTTCTCATGGTAATTAAGTGACCTTCCAGAATGGTGAACAAAACCAAGAGATTAGTTCTGAGGTGTGAACTGTTCTGTTTATCCCAATTGACTTTAACTCTGAAGCCTTACAGATACCTTCAACTTCAGTTTGATTAACTATTTCATTGCTGATCATTCAGAATGAATAAGCTCACTAATGCAATTAGGCCCCAAACCTAGCTTCTTCAGGTTGACTGAATATCCCAGACCAACCAGTTTCCTCCTCTCTGAAGTAACTAAAATACGATTATTTGCAATCAGGACAAGAATCTATCGCATATTGAAGATGAAGACCAAAAATGTGGGAAAAGCATTAAAAAATTTAAATTTGTAATAAAATTAATAAAACAGAGACTTCTGTCTTGATTTTATTATTTGTGCTCATACTTAAATCAGGAAAGAAGTCTTTCTTCAATGTAGAGGAAGCAGTTGCAGAATTTCCAGACTGAGTCTGCAAGAATGGAAAAGAAGCCAGATACACTGCAACATGGAGTCAGTGGGAAAAAGCAGACAATGATTCCTGATCTCAAGCAGCACCAAGATAAGGCTGAAACACTTAATTCCTATTTGCAGTTATTCTGAAAAATAAGAAGGCGACTTTGTTCTCCAGATTTCCAGATGCCAGGCATGTTTAGCACTTGGAAACATCCAGTGCTTCACAGCATTAGCGCCTCTGTTACTTTTTGTGCCTGATGTAAAGGGCTAGTCACTGCCTGTGAACTGCACCAAGGTGAAGTCAAACTGGAGCAGGTCCTCACGTAACCCTTCTTACTCAGTCACCACCCCCACCACCTCAGCCAGGATCTGGGAAATGATTTGGCAGTGAACCCAGTGAACCCCTAGGCATTCCTTTCAGGTTGAGAAGAGTGTGGTGTTTATGGCTACAGTGAAGTCAGGCTGAATTGGTGTTCAGGAAGAAAGAACTGGAAGGAATGAGCTTGCTGAAACTCAAGCATTGCCTTAAGAAAGTTCTGCTGGCACTGCTGGAGCTAGACAACATTTTTTACTTCCTGGATCACCAGGGACTTTACAATCTTGGTCTATTTGTGTGCTAACAATGACTCCAACAGCTAGTTCTGCAAGTTCGATTTTTTGCAAGGAATAAGCTGTGCCTGAAAATCAGCATGTAAAAACCATTTTAAAGGAAGGGAATAACAGAGGGTCACACAGGAAGATGTAAAAAGTCTGTAGAAGGTTAAAAAAAAACTTGACTAATTTTTCAATCACAAGAAATAAAATCAGTAATATAAAAAACTGCAATTAATTTTAAAAAGATAAATTTGTACTTTAGATCATTCTGAAGGTTGTATTTGTTGACATCTTTGTAGTTTTTACTTTTTTTTCATTAGTTTCATAATTCCAGTTTTCTATCTCTTTATATCAGTCTGGTGGAAGTTTGTTAAACCATTATTTGATTTTTTGCCTAAACTTTACTGCTTTAAAACGGTAAAAAACAACAACAACAACAACAACAAAAAAACAGTAAAAGAAAACAGTAAACAAAACTTTTTTTTTACTCACATAAAAGAAAATTTTTTAAATATATTTTGTTTCTATCAAGACTTGCTAAGAAAATGATTTGAAAATAAAGCTAAATTTCTCTCTTGAATCTTTAGATGGCTTCTATAGAAGAAACAGGATTCTACTGACATTCCAGCCTGAGAAGTCTGCTTTGCAGTTAGGTTCTTTAGAAGATAAGTCATTTTAATTAACTATTCTCATACAACTCAAGTTAATTGTTAAACTTTGTTGTTCTCAGTTTTATCAAATCTCAATAGAACATATGTATCATTATCCTGGTAGTCCATATTTGTCGTATTGCAAACACAGTAAGTAAATGTATTTGAGGGTTTCATGAAATATCCGTTTGTCCATTCTATATTACCTGAATGAGAAACATCTATTCAGAACAAGTAACTTTCTTCCATCTACACATTTTGAAATAAGGAAATTTCTGAGAAAAAATGTTGTTTGTTTACAGTAAAGAGCTTGGCTCGAGCAAGAAATCCTTTTCAACAACTACATGATATTCTTCACATGCTGAACATGCTAAAGGGTGGGAGTGTTTATCATAATGTACAATGGAAGCTTTGTCCATTAAAGAGTTTCCCACTTGACATCTTTGTTTCATTAGTGTTCTTTACTGAATTCCTAGCAATGTCAATGGCGACTCTCTTGAAATTTGCATTTGTAGCAATATAGTAATTTAGTAATGTCAAGATTCTTTGGTAACTTCCACCAACTCATAAAAAGTCATCTAAGTTCCATTATCTAAAGTTGATCATTTGGGATGGTATTTTATCTGAGATGCTAATGGTTCATGATGAAAAGGCATGTCTTTGCTTTCCTTCACAAACTTTCAGGAGTTCTGTAGGTTCATATTAAATTTTTTGGTGCTAGCTGAGGTTGAAAAGTGGAAATCACTTGGGCTACTACTGTTGATAGGTTTCAAAATTATTCACTAAAGCTTTGTCGTGTTTGGCCACTATATCAAACAGTCTTTTCTTGTTCCATACTAGCTTCACAGCATTCCAGTACTGTACAGTTTGAAAACATGACATGGATATCTTTGTGTGTGACATTATCCGATGTCTCCAACTAAGTAGTTATGGAGTTCTTTGGAGGCAAGTGAACTGACCGTCCTTCCAGAAGGACATACCTGAGCATCTGATTTTCTAAATTTCTTACGAGTTGTCTATTATTTAATCACTGGTCCTTTTTAGCCTCTACTCTTAAACTAGCATAGAGATAGCCTGGTTGATTCTGGCTGTCTGTCATTTCTGAATTGCTGTGAGGTCAAGATTCTCTTGTTTTCTGTTCTGTAAGACTGCTGTGGACAGAGAATCTACTAACTAGATACTGATCATTTTCTCATAGCATTCATCTAAAATATAACACTGAATTTTCAACAGAAATCACCAGAGACATCCACAAGCTGTTAGCAGAGCTGTGTAGCATACTATGTGGTGGGCATTTCCTACTCATATGGTTTCCTAGCTTTGAAACAGAAATCAAAGTTTTCTCCATTTAAGAACAGTTACAAGTAATCCCTACTACTTGGTACAAGCATCACAAGCTTTTGCTAGGACGTTTTAATTTTTGAAACATTGTGAGCATACTTATATTAGCAGATGAGACTGCATCTCAGGGTTTCTTTTTTAAAGACAGATTTTCAAAGAAGTGAAAATGACTAGGAGAAGAAATTACTACAGTCCTGCAGATGAAAAGCTCAACAGAACCAACAATGCGCGCTTGTAGTCCAAAAGGTCAACTGGATCTTGGGCTGCATCAAAAAAGGGGTGGCCAGCAGGTCCTTGTGAGGCCCCACCTGGAGAACTGTGTCCCTGCCTATGGCAGAGGGTTAGAACTGGATGGGCATTAAGGTCCCTTCTAACCCTAGCCATTCTATGATTCTATCATGATTCTATGACTCTCCGATGACCTTAAATGTAAGAGTTACATTTTCCAGAAGCTTTCATTAAGACTGCTCAGCAGTGATTTTTATTGGTAATCTGTGCTTTCCATTAAACATATTTTTCTGCAGTAGTGCTACATGTATCTGAAATGCTATATTTCAAAATTTTAATATAATTCTTGTAGTAATGAAGGAAGTGAAGAATTGTTTAAATCACATCTATTTCTGTCTAATAATCTCATAGAGAGTCACACAGAATCACAGAATGGTTGGGTTGCGAAGGTACCCCTGGAAGTCATCTAGTCTAGTTACCCAACTCAGAGGAAGCTCCTTAGACCTATGCCCTGTTACGTTCTGTCTAGCTCCTTAATGGAGACTCCAAGAATTCCCTGGCACCCTTGTCCAGTATCTGACGACCCTTACAGTAAAATGTTTTTCTCATGTTTCTCTGGACCCATCAAGGGCATGGACTTCTGTATGTCAACTATATTTAAATTCCCTAACCCAATCCTCCGCCATCAGGATATTTCTCCAGGCATGGAATTTTTGAAAGCCCAGTAATAGTACTCTCAAACAGTGTTTCCATATGCCTCTCCAGTCAGCTCCCTTAAAGTAATTGTAAGACATATGCTAATTATCTATCTTTCTCTGTGAGATTTAACCAGCCATTATAACTCTAGTTTTCTGATGTACTCAGCCCTTGATACACTCAAACCTTGAGACTCTTGTGACTTGTTATTTCCAGTTACAGACAAAGAACACCATGACTTCTTTTCAACAGGATGAAAAGTATCTCTAAATCATTTGAGGGAACTGGCCAACAAATAGTTAAGATGATCCATGAAGGACCTCTCAAAAAGCTTTGGGGAATTTTGTGGCTTCTGAAAAAAGTGACAGCATGGATATATGTATTTTCCTAGCAAATGAGACCACCTCACTTGTCAATGAACAGTGAGGGCTTCTGAAAAAAATGAATTCACTCTAAAGGTAATATTCTGAAATTAAGAATGCTGTCAACTTCAAGAGATTGGCAGGAAAGTGTGTTCCTTTAACAGCGTAAAGTATAGCCCTTGGACAAGATGCAATTTGAGAGAATGTAAAAAGAGCTTCCTACAGCAACTTACCTCTGAGGTCACTTGTTCTTTTCATCTGAAGATACCACTCTACAGGCTTGGGGAATCCTATGTTACAAAATAGCTGTGAGTCGGCCAGAAACTGTAAATTGTAGTTTGGAATTTGGGATGCAATCCAATATGAATGAGCCCATTCCCTTTATATAAACAACTTGATATTTTTTCCTGTCCATTATGCTGGTACTAAATATAACATGTACTAATGGCTTCTGTAGGCTTGCAGTGGGTTTCTTCTTGAGGTTCAGTATTTTTTGAATTCATTTTTTTGTGTTCCCACTCCTATTCCTAGCAGCTCAGCGTGTATTCCCACTCTCAGAATAACGAAAAGAAGAAAGAAAAAATGACGGAAAGAAAGAAAAAGATTGAAAATCATGATTTATCTTCTATTTGAAAAAAAACATCTGCAGAACAAAATGAGCCTCTTGATGCCGGAATTGTCATCAATGATGACTTTGACAAAATGAGCAATACATAATTTGTTAGCTCCCTCGCGAAGCTGAAACAGATTGTCGAATAAAATACTGGAGGAGATGCATATGGGGTGAGTAGACCAGCTTTGAATATGAACACATGCAGGTGGTCGTTTAGTAGTGGTTCTAAGAGGCAGGACATCCCTAATTTGGAGGGTCATTTGCATTTGGAAATGCTCACTGCTAAATAGTAACGTATTCCCTATAGTAAAGCAGAAGTGATACTGCCAAACTATAGCTATTTCTGTTCCAGCGTAACTTGAACAAACCAGACAGCCCAAGGCAAAGTAGAGAGTAGTTTACACTCCAACAAACCTGCCATTAGTAGTGGGTTTGCAGAATACAGATTAGCAAAATTTCAGAAAATGCTCTCTGAAAAACAGAAAAACAGAACTTCTTCACTCTAGGTAAAAAATGATGTATTTCTTGCAAGGCAGGCATAGGCGTCTGTATTGACTTATATGCTGTGTAAAATAGGCAACCTTCAAAAATGTTTTATCACAACCTCCAATTTTGAATTCAGCCACAGTACGCTGAATTCTCAAATTTGCTCACTCCACCATCAGTCACCTGACAGCAATTGCAATATTCAAATATATATGTTCCTGCATCTTTCCTTTTTCTTCCCTTGGCTATGTGGCTGTGTACTCCATGAAAGACATTTAAAATATATGTATATATATCTTTAAAGAATGAGATATATAACTTTTTTTTTTCCATTCTATTCCAGTCGTAGTGTCAGCCAAATAATTGAAATATTTCCTTTAGGATCTACTAAACTACCCATTAAAAAAGGTTTCTCTGAGCTGCTGTCACTGCAAAAAACTATTTCTTTATTCCATGAGTTTGAAGACCCCTTTTTAGATGGTCTGATAGCTTTCAACACCAAATGAGATTAGATAACACTGTGAGCTTTTGAGGATGGAGGACATTCTTCTACTTTGGAGAGAGGATGATATCAGGAGGCCTTATATCCGACTAGAACCTTCAGATATTAGAATGCTATAAATAACTAATGATGATGTCAGCTTGGGGGCACTTAGCAATGTGTAAGAGCATGCTGCTCCTTTAGCAATAGTTCTGTAATCTCAGCCTTTTAGCATATTACTTCTAAAAGAACATAACTTCCTCTGGAAGCTTCATTTCCATTTAGCCAGCCTTGTCCTTTTTTCAGATATACTCCCCTTGACATGTGTAAAGGAAATGTGATCCAATACCCCAATGTAATCTTGTTCAGATTCGTTAATTACCTTTGATCAGACTCTTTCCTCCATACCTTGGTTAATAGTGTACACTCGAAAAAAAGAACAGCTAGATCTGTTATCCCACCAATTACTGGGAAATGGAAGTGACAATTTGCTTACTTGCTTGAAAGATCAAACAGTAAAACCCTAATTTCGGTCACTTGGCACCAGATTATTTATATTGAATCTGGCAGGCACACTTTATGCAATGTCCAGGCAAAAAATGACCTCAGGCTTTCATGGACTAAAGCACAGTATCCTCAGAATCACTCTGCTTACTGATTTTTAGGAGACTCCTCTCCTTCTCACTCCTCTTTTTTTTTTTTTTTTTAATTGAAGTCTATGATAACCATACACATAATCAGAAAAAAAAAAGAATATACCATATATCATACAAAGTACAGTGTAGTGTGTCTTGACACTGAGTGTTTAATAACCCATCCTTAGAGACAGTAACTACAGTAATTGAAGAAGGAAGAATATCTGACTCCTGAGTACGAGTTTTTATGAACACTATATAGTTCATAGCACACTAGGGATCTTTTAAATGCAGAACATTGGTGTACAGTAAGTTTACCTCTTTGACAAATGATTATTTTACCACATACTCAGTTAGGAAACTTTTACTACTGCAGATGAACAAAGACAATAAAACCACAGAGAATTCTCATTTCTCTTTTTCATGTTTCCCCTTTTCTTGGATCTATTCTCCATGTTGTCTTTCAAGTAGAAAAAAAAAAACCTTAGGACTAGTGTGAGTTAATCCACCTTGCCAAGAACAGGATCATCAGGTTTTCTTCAGTATAAAAATTAAATCTTTGCTTTATGAACACCTGCCTCTCTATTGACCTGAACCCTGAAATGAAAGCATGCACTTTTTAACAGTAAATTAACTGAAGAGTTAGCTAACACTATCATACAACTCCTGCTTATGGGAAAGGCTCTTAGCTCATCAAAACCAAATAACTGTTAAACTATTTATTGCTGTAAAGATCCATGCATGCCTCTGTAAAGCTAGGTAAATGCTAGAAGAATCCCCAGATCTTTACCTTGGTGCAAAACAGAAACCTGAATACATTAAAGAGGTCCTACGCAGGAAGGGGAAAAAAATAAATAAATAAGGATCATCAGTACTACTTAAGCTTTGCACAGTATAGTCTCTTTTAAAGCCAAATGATTCATAAGGCTATACACACATAACTAAAAAAAGTTCTCTGAAGAATATCTCATATGGAAATCATAGTACACTCCATTAATTACCTTCTCTGAGGGAAAGAAGGGTGAAATCTTCTGTAGAATCAGATCACAAGACAGAAAGTCTCAGGCATCCATTATATAATTTACTCCTGACATTGCACATTAAAATCTGAGGAAGAAAGACCATTTTATTGTTAGGTCAGCAAAATGCCATAGAACTAAAACCTGATGCTGCCTGCATACCGTTAACTGTATCTACAGTGAATAACTACTCCAACAACCACATCACTTTTAAAGCCTGAAGAATTTTACAGTGTTGCTCGCCTCACACATGCAGTTCAGTTGTTCCAATAGGACTTTTAAGGTCTGAAATTTTGGTGAAATATCAATCCACCTATTTCCTCATCCATGCCTTTTCAGTCTGTGACCTGGTAAGCCAAAGGCACACCTGCTGAATGAGTCCTTCGGCTGCCTGTTCCTGAATGTGTTTGCCAACCACAGGAGCAAACACTCTGGGCAAGAGTTTCCAGGTAGTGAAGCTGTGGCCTCAGGCACAGAGCAAAGGGCACTGTCTAGCCCATGACTTCCCACGGGCTGCCTGGGAGTAGTGTGCCTTACAGACTGAACAACGCTTCATCCCAACTCATGGATTTCAGGGGACAGCAATTTCTAAACCCCAGTGCCTCAGCTTCCAGCAGCAATTAGAAGGACAAACCCACATCTTGCCCACCCCCTCTTCTACAGAACAGAATGGTGAATTTGGCTGATTTTTTTTTTTTTTTTTTTTACCTACTTGCATACTTTGCATTCCATGTTTGTCACTGATTTCAATGAGATTAGTCCCATTTTTAGTGATGTCTCTTGGTGTAAAAACCCTAATGTTCAAAGATGGGATCACATAAGGTGATGATCTGCACTGTCCTCTTGCATATTCCAATTCAGGGTGGAGTTGTGGGTCTTAAAAAGAAACTGGCTCCCTGTGTGTATTTAATTCATTTCTACAGCAACATCTGGTGAGCAGCAGTGGAATGGATTTAATGATTTCTGCCATCTTTATAAGCTGCCCAAGAATGTGCTGGATGCTTGGTTCACCCTTGAGCTTTCAGAACCACCTTTGCTGGCCTAAGGCTATATTTTCACCCCT
Organism: Chrysolophus pictus; assembly: GCA_037305975.1. Taxonomy (NCBI): domain Eukaryota; kingdom Metazoa; phylum Chordata; class Aves; order Galliformes; family Phasianidae; genus Chrysolophus; species Chrysolophus pictus. The sequence goes on from CM074579.1 coordinate 17,127,699, forward strand.
ATGTGGCTGGCTGCTCAACACAGAGCAGCTCAAAAAGACTACATTCTGTCAGTATTTCCTTAATCTATTTTCCACCCAACCTCTCCTTTTAGTAAAATTACAAATAAAATTAAAAAGCTACCACATGGTTTGCCCACCAGTGCAGCTCACTTACTCTGTATTTCAAATCTGTTGGCCTGTTTCTGTGCTAAGGTTCACACTGAACCATCAGTATTTGACAACTGGTCAGCTCAAAGTTCGAAGACCAAAATGCGACCATGAGAGGGTCTGTTTTGAAAACAAATGCAGTACAGTGACGGGGACAGTATATCCTAAGACAACAAAGAGAATATTTGTTTTCAATGCGCTATTTGCTGAGCGAGGTTTTATCCAAATCCATTAAAGAACACAGCTAACAACACTGCTGTGACTACAAACACCCTTGTGCAATTGCACTTCATTATGCACTAGCCCTGAGAGGCCTCAGTAGACTAAACAAGTACAGCTATACTGAGGGATGAAAGGATCAGAGATCAATTTATAGGAAAAACAAACTCTCCGCGTACCTCCTCTCTTCTCAGAAGCAGGTGATTAGCCACTGCGTAAGGCACTTCAGCCGAGCAGCCAGCTAACATCAGCATTGTGGTTTACATCCCATTTAGTGCGTCCCACAGATCGTAATCTCAGCAACTGAAATTCATGATTTCACAGTAGCAGAAAAGCCTCTCCATGCTTTGGAGTGGTGGTAAAAAATGCTTCTGGTTACAGCATTGCCATTCTGTGTTATCTATCACAGAGAGGCAGTTTGCATGAGCGAAAAATCTCCTTAAATCAATCAACTACCCAATAACCTCCCAAAGTCCACACCATCCTTTGTGTAGCTTTGTTTCTGATTACTATTAGTAAAAAGAAATATAGTGAGCTGGATGGCTCAGAACTGACTTCTTGTTCCCATGTAAAGGAGTACATTTCACCCTTTATCATGAATTTGGAGAGTTTCCTATTTTCTGAAGAGTTCAGTTTCTTAATACACTCTTCAACATACACTGTTTCTTTGGAGAGAATTTCCTTGTTGTCTGTCTAAACAAATTAATCTTCTCTGCTTCTACAAGATACCACTTCTTTCTTGGAATTAAAGAATCAGTCTTGGCAAAAAAAAAAGAAAATAAAAGGAAAGAATAAGGAAAGGGAGAAATGCCAGCTACTAATAAAGCATCTATCTGCTGTACTGTTTGCCAATAATAAAGGCATATTTTACTTGTGAATTTCTGGAAAAAATGATTTTTGAAATATCTTTTTACAGCACGAACTACAGCAAAAGTTCTCTGAATTTATTATATCAAATTTTTTTTTGCAGAGCTGTTTCTACCTGAAATGCTCCAAAACAGCTGAGTAACAAACTATCAAGGCTGTTCATGTTAACAGAATATATATAAAAAATTCTTGAATTGATACTTTGAAGAGATATATTCAGTTTGGCAGTATATGTTTAGTGTGGAAAGGGCAAGGTGTTTCAATCTAAAAGCTTTTTTTTTTTTTTTTTTTTATCCTCTCCCCTCAGAAGAGTATGCATGAAAGCGTAAGAAAGCTGTAAGCTCAGAATACATGAGCTTTTGCCTTGGTAATTATCAAGGCCTATCAGAACATATCCTATTGTCCTTTGACTTCTGGAACTTGTCCAAGAAAATAACCACAGATAACAGTTCAAAGTACATTACAGAATAACAAAGGAAGTATTACCAAAGTCTGCTGAGGATGTTCATGTGGCTTAAAATCTTGGTGCTAACCTTTATTCAAAATCATATAACAGAGTTGGCATTTTTTGGTATTGGAAATGCAAGTCAATCTTGGGCATCTCCCTTAGTGAATGTGGATAGATTTACAATAGCTGAAAGGCTGAAAAATCATGGAGTTACTGATGTATTCCATGAGCAGAATGTATTGTGGTGATTGACCTACTTCCATGCTCACGTAAATACAAATGAAGAATTCTCAAAACTTTAAAATGCTGCCAAACATCTATGGCAGGGCATGCCCCTTTCAGTCTGTGCCAGGACAATAACCTTGAACTCCAGGTCTCATAAAACAGTCTCTAAGAACATCTACATGCCAGATTTCCTCACTCCCCACCAATCAATTTAATCATGTCTCAACCACTGTGCTTTATCAATAATAATTTTTATTTTAAATGGCTAAATAACATCTGGAAGTAATGATGATCATTTCTGAGCAATTACAAGAAATTAAGGAACATTAGATAGATTGCAGTGTTTACCTCTAAGTAAACATTGTTTGCTAAATGAGTCCTAGTATTCTAAAACATGGTTATTCAGAAATAATCGCTAGAAAAACATGTTAAGATCAGCAACTCTCTTATATCTATATCCTGGAGTTGCCCTTTGAAATCATTCCCCATGGGAAGCTGTTATGCTGCAGAAACCTTCTTGAAAGCTGCTCCCACATGGGACCGAAAGCTAAATATGTTGTGTAATACAACAGTGCAATTACAACAGTGAAAAACAAACAGAGACTTCAGCGCTCTCCGGTGTATCACAGACCCAGTGCTCTTTGTTCCGTGTCATGGTCAGTTACTTGTTGCTGGCATTTCTTGACCTCTTCCTGTTTTCAAGGGAAATATGCTTACAAAACCAACAAACAATCCTGCAAGGGATAACCCCACAGCAAAGGTTCACCACAGCTACAGCCAATGTGCCACTCATGTAAGGTGTCCAGCAATCTATGCCTCCAGTTTACTATTTAATGATCAATTCTACTCCAGAACCATGGGAACTTCCTGAAGCTAGTATCTTTGTCATTTTCTTTGAAACGGATCTCAGTGTCAGGGGGAATTTTCACACTGGAATTACTGCACTAAATCATACTAAAAGCTTTTTCTAGTCAATGACTTCTACCAGGCTTCATTTTGGTTTGTTGTCTGCTGAAAATAAAAAAAAGTAGAAATATATATTTTTAGTCAAAAAAAGAACTAATTGGCTCCTTTAATGCAAAAATCAAACACCTTTTATAATTGCTTTATGTACACATAAAAGTTCCCTGCTAGCTGTGCCAGTGAAGCCTGTGTTTTATCTGCATCATCTGCTTCTTTTGAGATCAGAGGATTTCTGACTCAAACCACATACCCTCTTTCTCAGTATCTCTCTGTACGTATATTACTATTTCCTCTTTCATATAATCTAACAATCTTCTAAAGATGTTATTATTGTACCTTAAGCATCTACATTATCTGAGTGGAAAAACCCTGGAAAAAGTTGGGGGAGGGTGGAAATGTATTATTTCAAAACCATGTTTGACAGCGCTTAGTTCCTTTATATCTCTGAAGGTTTCTTCACTCTCTACTTCATATACGGCCATCCATTTTTCCCTTCTGAAATAGCACAGTGGGCTTCCATTACTGTAGCATGTAAACACTTAAGACTCTTACTTATCACTGAATACCACTACAAGGAAAGGAAGCCTTATTATGTATAATGCATAGTTAACATCTGGCACGTGAATACTGTATGTTCCACCAGTTTCATTCTATATAATCTGTGCTGTACATGTGCTTGATGTATACCTTCATACTTTCTTGGAAACTTCCAACTTATCCTCCTTAAAAGCAAACAACATCATTTGACCCATGCATCTGGAAAGAGCTGTCCGGATAAAAGGTCAGCAACTCACACGTAAAGCTAACATTTGTTCAGTATGATTGTTCTAGCAATCAACTATTTGTTAATTAGCTACTTAATATTCACCATAAGGAAAACAACAGTTTGGATCACCTTCTGGTTTTTAGACTAGAATTTAAGGTTAAATTTGGGGATTCTATAGAGGCTGATCACAAGAAGGCAATGATCACAGGACAGCAGCACCTAGACTCATTTATAGGGTGACCAGAAATGATTAGAGTTGATCCTAGAAAATGGTATTGGTAGCAAAAAGAAAGCTTCTACAGTACACAACAATTCTTTTTATTAGCTATACAAGTCCTTGGAGCTCTGTAGTGTGGAAGCAGAAATGAGCAATCCAACTGGACTATCGAGGTATTGACCAAGTCTGTAGGGATGCAATTAGAAAGGCCAAAGCTCAACTGATGTGGAAACTAGTAAGTGAGCTGAAAGACAAGAATAAAATCTTCAAGAGCAAATCATCAGCAAAAGTAAAACAAAGGAAAACATGGACATGCAGAGCAAGGGGGCAGAGGACAGAGTGATGGGGAATAAGATGAGGTACTCAATGCTTGCAGTGCTTCAACCCTTACTGATAGAGGTTATATGTATGCAATTTGACTTTTAAGACTCTGCAGGAGGGAGGCATTACACACAAAGAGCAATGGACTTAGGGACCTCTTCAGTAAATTGGACATTTATAGGATAGAATGATGTGGGCACAAGTAATGCTATGTGAGCTGGCCAAAGTCATCACAAGGCCAGTCTCTGTCATGTTCAAAAGGTCACAACAATCAAAGGCACTTCCTGGCATCTGGAATAAGGCAATCATAATATCATACTTTCATACGGGCAAGAATGAAGATTTGAAGAACAGAGTAGTCATCCTAACTTCAGTTTCCAGCAAAGTAGAAGAGCAAAATCTCCTGAAAGCCATATCCACACACATGAAGGACCAGAAATTGAATGGGAGCAACTAGCACAGGTTTCTAAGGGTAATTCATGCCTGATCAGCCCCAGCTGGAAAAGATGCTCTGCATGCAGTATTGTGCAGATGTGATCATATAGCTTTGTACTCAGGGTTGGAGCAGTTGAAACCCTTACAGATAAATGGACAGCTGTCCTATAAAGTAACAAGTTCTTTAGACTTCCTCACCCTGCAGTGAATAGGGACTGTCTGGCAAAAAAAAAAAAAAGAAAGAAAAGTAAGAAACAACAAACAAAAAACAGTTCAAAATGGAGCTTGTACTTGGCTGTGCTTAGTTTAACTTCTAAAATTTTCTTTCAGATGGAACTGTAAAGCTGTTCCGCATCTTTGGGAAATTACTTCAGTTTTGGTGAAGTGAAGTATCTAGGCAAAGAAACAACATCTACACAGTTTGCTTATCCCTATTTAATCCATATTTGGATTACAATTTACGCAATCAAGTTAAAGTGGTTATCCCAGCCTTATCATCCCTATGACAGAATACTAGCCTTTACACTTCAGTTGAAGGGAAAGCCTACACAATTTCACCTGAATCATATGCCTCACCAAGAATCTCTAGTTCCTTATTCATATCCTATTAGTATAACTCTGTCCTTCCTGGTCTGAGCATTTACAGCTGTAGAGCTGCTGGAAAGTCTTCTGGAAACTTACAAGGTTGTTTTCCACTGCTCTTCAGAAACACATTCTTTATTTAAGCAAAGTTAAGTACTCTGGCATTTTCAGACACTCTTTCAAGTAATTACAAATGCTTTGTAATTCTTCATCTCTTACCAACAGTTGCTTTCAAAAATCTATTAATGCAAATTTGTAGAATTTGGTTCATGTGAAATGTAGTTAGAAAAAAACTGAGTTCAGAGAAATCTTAAACTACTCCCAACTTATGAAAAAAAATAACTCTATTACTCAACATATCTTTTAACACTTTTTCTGGCTCTCTAAATGATGAACAAGGCTGTTATTTCAGGTATTTTTATGTCTGTGCCCAAAATATTCCTGTAGAAGTTAGAGAACGATTTGCAATACTATCAATACTGTAAATGCAATAATACATTATAATCTTCCATTTCTAGATCTTCCTCCCTGCCCAACATCCCACAGCAAATTACAATCAATAGAAAGCTAAACTTAGCACTCTGGTGTCTGCCAAGTGAAGGCCAGACACAGGGCAGACCTGTCCAATTTAGGGATTCTCTAATCTAGTGGCACAACCCTACTGCAGGAGCAGTGCCATCAGCTGACTTGTCCTGCTCCTGCTTGATGCCAAGGAGAGTTTTGACATTGATTTCAGAGGGCACATGCCTGAAGTCAAACATTTAAGGTAAAGATAATCAAGGCTGAATTTTCTGATAAACAAGCGTAGAAGGGTATTCTATTCTCACCCCAGATCCATGATCTTGTTACATATCCAAAATGCCAAGCCACAAAACCCCAGAGAAAGCACTTAATTACTCATGCAATCTCATACTATTATTGAGATTAAAAAAAAAAAATACGTGGGATTGTCCACTCAAGGTGGAGATCAAGTACATCTAATTTTCTAGTTTCTAGTTCTCAGAAAGACTTCAAGGTGAGGGTTATAAGAAATGCTGCTAGATCATGACCTAAATTAATAAAACTCAGAAATTCACTGCTTTATAGTGGTTACACTTTACAGACCCTAGCTGTGCTCTTGACTAGTGTAAATTAGTATTATATTTGAAGAAAATAGAGCTTATGATGATTTGGGTTGCAGACAGCAGTACCTAAAAACACTCATTTCAAAAACACACATGCCAGACAGACCTGGCTTTTCCATTCTTGCACAAGAAACTTCAGAATAAGAAAAGTAACTGAAGCCTTTATTATGGTACCAGTTACGTGATATTAGTGCCATTGCCTATCAGAAATGGCACTGCTACTCCACAACAGAAATTCAGGATCCACTCACATTCAAAAACAGCCATTACCTAGCAGGATGCCTAATCTACACAAAGTGAAAGTGTGTTTAAATAATTGATTCGCTATACAAAAGAAACCTATAAGATGATTATAAAAAGGAGCCCTTTGTATACTGAATAGAGCTAGTGGAGGTAAGAAACATGACAGCAGCATTCATGAGCATCTAAAGGCACTGAAGAGCTTTATCAGTGAATCCAGTTAGAAAGCAACATAGCAAACAATTCCTGAAGAATGCTTTTCAAGTCAGCCTCATAAAGCATGGAACTGCTGAGTAATATTTCCCCAGTGGCTGAAGGACAACAGCACTGGGCCATCTGGTTCTCAGAATGAAAACAGGGATAAATGTGAGTGTTAAAGAGAAATGGAGCAAAGCAGCTCTCCTGCATGGTGAGCCATGGAGCAAACCATGCCCCAGGCCTGCTTTCATTCAGCAACTGAGCTTCTGTGAGAAGGACAGAGGAAAGCAGTATCCCCACTGTTTCCAGTGTTAAGATTTAAAATTTGGTGGAAAGTAAAGGAATTGAGACTTACTCTTCCTTTATTATTTCTCTCCACTGATCTCACAGGTGCATTTGTGTACAGTGAGAAGGAAGAATAAGGATAAACTGTCAGTATTGTGTTAATAGTACTTCAGACCAATTTTATGTAAGTAGTTGCACAAAATCCAAGATCATGGTAGCACACCATTAGACCACAGTCTCTGCATTGGAAAGCACTGATTGTCACCCTTTCAAAAAGATTTAGCACCTTACAATGTTCGGGTCCAGTGTTAACATGAAATATGAATGAAAATATTGACTTAGCTCCAAAGAGTTTCCAGTTGTATTGTAGAAGGATGTCTTGTAGCAGCCAGAAAAAAACCCAGGAGAGTCAGGAAGCAATTTTGATAAATTAGTCAAGTCAGTTTTCAGCATTTCTGTTTTAACTTGAAAAAGGTTTGCTGCCATATGCATTTGTACTTTGGCAGTGCTTACTGACAGAACAGAGGCTGTCTTGGCACATCACTTGTAAGAGCAAAATAGATTTGGCTGTCATATCCATAATAAGCATAATTCATATTGCAGCGTCTAAAAACATACGGAAAGGGGGGATGTCAATATAAGAAGAATACAACTTAAAAGAGCTTGTAGAAGCCTCCCACATAACAGGTACAGGCCCAAATAAAGTTATGAACAACAACAACAACTCCTCCCATTGTAACAGCCTTTGGCTTGTGTTCAATTGATGAATCAGTAAAGTGAACACTACTTTAAACATGTAGGTCTCAGTTTACCCATTCACAGAAGTTTTGTATCTGTGTAATACAATTAAATTCAGCCACATATATCATAATGAGTAGTTAGAGTCAGATTCACTAAAAATAATTCTAAAAAATGAACAACACATAGAGCAGGCTTCTCTGCAGGTAGGACATGACTTGTTTTCACTCCCAGGGTGTGCATTTAGTAGTTTGCCCAGAATTGTTAATGGCTTCTGCTGTTTTGTCTAGGAGCTACTGAATATAGCTAGGAAACCTCTAAACTCAACCTTCTCAAACTTACACAACTTGCTTCTGACTACAGATAGATAGCTTTTTCTTCATGTTCCACAAATCAAGCTCACACTGCTCCCAGATAGCCTGGAGGATAAACACAATGAACAAAGTATGAAAGAGTTTTTACCTGCCTACAAATATCACATAAACAGTGTTTTGATACCGTAAGTCTCACGTCCCTTTTTTTTTTTTTTTAAATGTTTTATGAACTCTCTTGTATTCATGTAAACAATTACCATTATATATACATACCTGTGTAACAATTAATGATTCTTATATGAGCAGCCTATGCTCTCAAGGAGTACAAGTTTAGTGTGAAGTAGAACTTCTTGCAGAACAGATTTGCGTCTTTTACTGCCAGTATAAACGGATCACAGTAAGAATGAGAAGCAGACCTACATATACAGTTATGTAGATAGTATAGTAAAGTAATATACAATTTATTCTTTATCTTTTAACTGCTACTACTCTTTAATCTAGGATTTATAACATAAATAAATGGGTGCAGATGATGTTTCGTAGCACTGATGTCTGGCATACCAAGATTATGTATTTCAGTAAGATAGAATAGTTGGTCTTCAAAAAGCACAGGTAGATAAATAAAGTCTGATTCCCTATCCCAACCTCAAAACATTAGAAGTGTTACTCAGCTTTTACATGTAGACTAGAAATCAAACCAGTTGCACTTTTGATGTAACTGTGCTATAAATTCTTTCACTTTTAAGTTTATTTATAGAGCAACATAAGTAGAAGAAACAGTTGGAAGGAAAGAAAAAAAATCACATTTCAGAAGTGAGTGAATTAAGAATCTGAGGTCCGCTTTCAGAAGAGAATTAAGTTTCTGAACACAGACCTCTTATCTACTGTTAAATCTAAATGTGTCTTTAAGGGATGCTAGATTTAAAGGGTTTCCATTGCCAAAGATATAGATTTTTTTAAAAAAAATGCTTAGTCATCAGAAAACCTTGACATTTTCAATATTTAAATCGCTTTGGAGATCTGTCTCATGATGCTCAGATCACTTCAGAAATTGTAAAGAGCTCCTAGATTATGTGGGGCTTCCTCTAGAACAGGTGCTGTAACCTTTAGATTTCAGCTGTAACCTCTGGGCTCCTTGGAAAATGTGAAGGAGTAAATGCTATGTGCCTTCTCGGTGCTAAAAAGCTAAGCCATCCTTTATGTTAAGGAGAGAGAAAAGTTAAGGTCTAGCTACAAGAGTATCTTGGCATCCAGTTCTGGATGAGTGGTAATTGCCTCTGCTTCCAAATCTCAGATCTAGAAGACCTAACCTCTCAGGTTAGAAGTAGCTAATTCTCTGCAAATTCACAGCACCCATTTTGCAACTCCACCAATAGTACAAAAAGACAACCTCACGGTTTTTTCACCTTCTTTCTCAACTCAACAAACATTGCAGGTGTTTCAACAGTTACAAACAAATGGAGAAAGAATGGCAGGATAAGGTAGCAGAGACAATTACACAAGAAGATTTTTCATGGCAGTTCCACATCTGAACAACTTCAAGTTTTCAGTCTAACCTGGAAAAAAGCATTCAAATATTGATGTTTTGACTATGTGTACTAAGAGCTTATTTTGGGGATTTGTCCTGTATGAATACAATAATATCTTGCAAAAACATCATAAAGAAGTTGAATAAGAACCATTCATTGATTAAATAAAAGCCACAATCTTCCCATAACACCTTAAAGATATTTGAAGGTTTCCATACAAGCTCTGAAACAACCTAATTCTCATTAATATATTATAACTTTTGATCCCAGAGGTTTATTATTTTAGGTTAGGGGGAAAAAAAAAGCCTCCAGAAAAAACAGTAGTATTGTTTAAGAAAATTGAGTAAACTTTAGTCAAGATACAACTTATTTAAAGAACCAACTTCATTTAAATTTTCCTTTAAAAAAAGAGAAGAAATGAACAAGATAAATATAAGTTATGAGGATAATAGTTTACATTGTGGTAGACCAAAATAACTTTCACTTAGCATAAATATATATAATGCATAAGCTTTATACTTGACTTTACAATATATATTACAGAGACTATTTATAATCTTGATATAAAATAACATTGGCAAGGAGAAATAATAAAAAGTCAAGATTGCTGCAAGTATACATTCAATACATAAATGCCATAGGTAGAAAAAACAGAACTGCTTTAAAAACTTTTAAATAGTCCTGCATCAGAAGTCACTGCAGTGAGAATTGATGCTCTGTTTACAGTTCTGTTTTTGTTCATCTACATCATAAAGCAATGTGGTTTCACAGACTTTAGTATACATATTCCTCCCTGAGAGAAGAAAGGGTATTAATATGAGCTAATGATATTGTCAGTAGGAAACTGAAATTTTGATAGCAGTAAATTTCAGCTTCACAAAAGATGCAATTCTCATGCTCAAGTGTGAAATTAAAATATATCTCCAGTTTTAGTTACCTAAAAATCTTAGCCCCCTTTGATGAATGCAAAATAAATCAACATGACAGGAAATTTAATTCCAGCAGGCCTGACTGAATACCACAACAGTAGGTATGAAAGAAAGCAGCCTGTATAGTCAATACAACTGGTCATAGCATGACCTCAGCTTTCCATTCCTCTGATACTATCCTGCGAATGCCCTTGGCAATGTGCTTAGGTCCATTCTGCACAGCACCTTCCATCCCTACCTTGCTAAAACCCAATGAGTAGTAGAAAGCAGCCTACGTAACTTAGTGGGTACAAAGGTACCTTAGCCTTCATGAACCAAGGTAAGATCAGTAAGTGTAGCGCAAGACTCTCTTAAAGTCACTCTATTAACAGCAACAGATATCATTAGCCTAGGTCTAACGACTCTTGGTCTCAGAACTTTATTGAAAACTAAGCAAAAAATTAGTACTTACCTCTAATAAGATCCTTGCAATACTTTTAATACATTATTGGAGATGTCAATAATCATACACTGAAAATCTTAACTCACCCAACTGGTGATAATCTCTCTAGCTACAGAACGCTACTTCTCAAAAAACAACCCTCCTCCAGAAGACATTCACCTTTTGGATGCTAGCTCTTAAATGAGCTCAAAGTCTGCCCCTTCCAACCAGGTGGGAAGCACAGGAGAATTGCTTACACCTGTGCTTCCTGAAAGCTGGTTATCCTCAATTCTTTCTTTTTTTTTTTTTCCTTCCTCTCTTCAGGGTAAAAGGAAAGAATATTCCCAAGAAGGAGGGAGAGATTTCCTGCAAAACAGTTCATATTAGAATTCCCATACTGCCAATGAATGGTCTTTGGTGCAACTACATACTGTTATATAGGACAGGAGGACAATCTGAAGTCAACCCCAAAATTAAGGTCATTTGCACACCTGTGGGACAACCTAAGGTCATAACCAAAAGCGACCATAATATATCTACTGATTTACTTGTATGAATTAATTCTTCTTCCCTGACGGTGTGATCTTTGCCTCCTGTCCATCTACTTTATTTTCTGGGGGAAAAAAGATCAAATCTTGGTATTTCTTGGAGTGATTAATATTGTTTTGCTGTCGTGACCAACACTAATGCTGAGAAAAAAAGTTAGACTAGACCCAAGTCAATTACAGAAGGGTAAGTTTTAATAATGCCAGTCACAGCAGCCTTCTGGGTCTTTTCCTTAGTAAATTAAAAGGCTTTCCTTTTCATCTAGAACCATCTTATCACTCATTTCACTATCAGAAAAACACTCTGAAGATAATAATGGGAGATTCTTTTAAAGGAAAATAAATCTATTTTGTTTCTTACTCCATTTTTGAGGAAACAGTTCTTTTGTTTTACGTAGTTGTGTTCATGTTTTTTGTTGTATATACTGGTGATAGCAGAAAAAAATGCATTAGGTGAGTTGCCTGAGAACTGTAATTGTATTTACTATGTCCAGCTAAGATTGTCCCAAAATAGGTCTCTTCCTTACTGCTCCTCTTACACAATTTATGTTTTGTGTGATGTGTACTTGGAAACTCACAATTCCTGCCTTGTCTCCTAACTCCTTACACTCAGATTCTGCACTCTGTTCAAGATTCAGCAGTGTTACTCATTTTGATTATGTCACCCATTTGTTCAGTAAGTCATTTACCACCTTCCTTTAAGAATCAGGATACCATTTCAGGTTTAACTTCTAACATTTAAGGCACTTAAGGTGCCAGGTCCAATTTACTTACAGCTATTGATTGATGTCTGCTTTCTCCCTTGACTTGAATCAGCTTTGGATTGCTCCTCATCTATTCCCACAACATCCTGTGTGTAGTGTGGATGTGAGCATTCCTCAGATACAGTGGTATCCCTAAACAGATTCTCAGCTTCCATGGTATGCGTTTCAAATTGAGAAACTGAAAATGTTCTAATCAGTCTCAGCACCTTTAAATGTGCTGGTTTCATTTCTCAATTTCAGTTCATTTTCAAAACATAAAAAGGCATTGATTTTTTAAACCTGTTTTGTAGAAGTCCCAGGACACCGTAATCAGACGTTCTTCTATCCTATAATCAGAGAATAGGATATGACCTAATTCAGCTTCTTTGCATTATTCATTTTGATATCTAACCACATACCTGAGACTGTTGCCTTCTTCACAGCAGGATAAGATATAAGAGCAGTCATGCTGGTTCAGAAGCAGGCTCCCGCCAGCCTGGTACTTCTCCTGCAGCTGTGCCATAGGTGGGCATCCAGGGCAAAGTGTCGTGCAGGGTGAGTACAACCAGTGTTTCTCCCAGCAGTCTTTCACCAGTGATGCTTCTCAGCCAAAAGTCCTGAGTCTGCTATAGTTTCTTTGTTTTGTCACCCATAACAAATCCTTCTTCCAAGCGCTTCCCCAGTCTTCTCTCTTTTTAGGCACTCAACATTCATCAGTGAGCAGTTCTTCAGGTCTATTACCTTGCAGGTGAAGGTCTGTGATGACCCCTTTGTTCCTCTATGGAAGAACTGCTGTCAGTTCCTGGCCATACCTTACCTACAGCACTCACGGCCTCAAAGATATCTGTTTCCCATTCTCCACCTATTTTCCAAGTGGAAGTATACCACTCCATTTTCTATTTGTAACACAGAAACAGTCACATAGTTCTGATGAGCTCTGATTCCTTTCTTCGTATCCTTTTGTTTCCTACAATACACTTCTGAAACAGAAGGACAGTGATGACACACAGTATCCAGGGTGCAGTCGGAACAGAGCTAAAGAGCTGTAGCACTGTTTTCAGATTTTGTGTACAATTCCTTTCCTAACTTTCCCCTAATATCCAGTTTGTTTTTCTCGTTGTTTCTAAGCCCTAAACTGACGCTTTTCTGGAGCTATGATAAAACCCACGGTCTCAATCTTGGTCAGAGACAATTAGTATGTAAATTTAGTATCACTATTTCCTACACGCAATACTTAATCTACATAGAATTTTACCTGCCATTTTACTTTCTTGTCTCTTAATCCCTTTCTGCAATTCTTTACAGCCAGCCTAGGGCCAGTTTTGTCACCTTGGTGCTTGTTGAGCTTTCCAGACCACTTATAGGCACATTTCACAGCACAAGTACTAGAAGAGTGTTGCAGTTCCTCCTTTTATTTTGAAATTCAAGTATTTTTTCCTATCCTCTTTTTCTGTTTCTAAGCCTTTTAAACCTAGCTAGGAGCTTCTGTTTTCTGCCATGGCTGCTTTATTTACTAAAATCCTTTAGTGCGGGATTTATTGTCAAAACTCTTGGAAATCAAGGCAGGTTATCAGCAGGATCATTGATACTTGTTGTCCCTATCAGAGATGTCCATTGCATCTGAAGGCTAGGACTTCCATAGACAAACTGTATTTTATCTTCTAGTCAGTCAGATTTATACAAATTTCAACTAATTCTGTGGCCATTTATCATGGCTTCTGTTAATTTACCAAATGGTAAATTAATGTTCCTCTATGAAAGAACTGCTGTCAGTTCCTGGCAGTTTAATCTACCAAATGGTAAATTAAGGCTTGAAATTTTGGATATCATCTCTGGTAACTTCTCAAAAAATTTGTGCTGCATTCACTATTCTCCCATCTTCAGAAATGAGTGAAATTTTAAGAGAAATGTTACACACTACTGCCAATAATACCGTCCTTTATTTCTGTAAGACCCTTGAGTGAATATCATACAGTCACAGTGATATCTTAACATATTTTATTCTGTCTCTTTATTCAATCACTTCTTCCACAAAATCTTTTGTTTCAGACATTTCTTGCTGAGTCGTCTCAAAGGATTTGGGTCTTCTTCCAATCTCTCTACAGTGACCATCAGAGCAGAAGACTTGTTTGCCATCTCTACCACAACCTTGCCCTTGCTGAGCTCTCCTTAAACACCCCCTCATTAGGTGACTTACAAGAACAGGCAGAGTCCTTCTAATGTGTTGGGAAAAGGATTTAGACCTGCACTGCTATATAGACCTGTGTCTCATTTGCTATAGAGCTGGATTGTTCGGGTAAGGATTTCAGGAAGAGAAAAATGGTCTCAAGGCAAGATATTTAAGCAATGGTCTGGAACTCTGGATTTATGTCACTCCTATAGGTACTGGGCAGGTGACTTAAATTAGTCTTTTCTTTGCTCTATTTGTTCACTTCTGATTTTCTGGGTGACTGATTTGATACCTCTGGTATACAAAGCATTCTCAAAAGTATTTTGAGTATGTAAAGAAGCACACCAAAAACTCAGACCTCACTTCAAATCTGGCATATTTGAAGGTTTGTGGTGTTTTGGGTTTTTTTCCATCTCTCTGTGTCTCAGTTCAGTACATGCAAAAAGGAATAATACTGCTACCCACCTCAGAGGTTTTGTGCACATAAATTCATTAAAGTTTGTTAAATGCTCAGGTACTATAGCAACAAGAACCATAAAAAAACCTGGAAGGGACATAGTAATTATCTTCGTAGCAGGGTTCGGATACTGTGCAGTAAATAAGGCATGGGGGACATATTGAGCAATGGGAAGAGAACTAAAATTGAATATTTGCTTTTGAACTAAGCTCCTTCTGTCCTGTGCACAGACTAGAGCACAAATAGTTTAAAACAAAATTCAAATCTGATCATGTAATTAGACAATGTCATAATGCTCACACCCATTGGGGCTCATTTAATGCTATACATGGCGATTTTTAAGATTTGGCAAAGATACGAGCAATTAAAATAGGTTTTTACATTAGATAAGGGGTCAGGAAACTAATGAAAGGCAATCCAATTCTCTTCTGCTACTCCACTGAATTGCACTTTGAAGGGGGTAATAAATATTAAATACAAATTTCAAAAGTACTTTAGAGATTTGAAAGCCCAAACTCTATGAGTGTCGCTGCAACTAATGCTGCTGTTTCTCCAGCTAGAAGAAACTCTGCTAGTTCCAGAAGTGGAAGCACTATGAAGAGAAAAAAACACTGAGAGAAGAAACACTTGATAAATTGGCTTTAGCCAGTGTATCTGGGGTAGTATCATTGCATAGCTTTCTACAGTGCCATCTGAACACATACAGATAAGACGTGGAAAAGAATCTGATTAATATGATTAAGTTTCACAGCATCTGATGCTTATTTATGGCCACCTTTTGCTGACTTTACTTAAAATGATTAACATCTTACTGCAAAAGCTTTCCTGCTAAACTCAGTGGGGATGCTAATAGTAAATATACTCAGAGTAAGGGGTTCATAATCTCTCCACTGTGGAGAAAGAGAGAAAGAAGTAAAGAGAGAGGAAAGGAGATATAGAGGAATTATAGAGATATTTATTCTTCAATTGTTTATACATACTTCAGCCAAGTAAATTCTGTAAGACTGAGTAATTGTGGGTAACCTTAATTTCCATACACAGCAGAAATTCTTTATTTTAAAGTCTTGCATGAAATGTTTATTTATAGGTGTGATGCTCTGGCTGATTGTAAAGCTTCACTTGATTAGCACAAGGCCCAAGTTTCACCCTTAATAAACCATTTAATCTACCTAGAAATGATGAAGGACTCAGATAACCCTGCCAGAATTTCATTTTAACACCCAAATAAGGGAAAGTTTTTTAAGACTGTGGCATCCAGTAAGCAACTTTTTCCAGCAACCTAAGCAAAAGCAACCATTTGTATTTTTAAGAAAATGGGTTACAAATATTTTCTATTTGTCAGGATTATCCCTATGATTTAGTTATTTTGTTACTGTGTTGTAAAATATTTAATGTTTAAGAATTTAGACAACTGCAGCAAATGCAGGTTAACTGGTCATTACAATAACCACCATCACAGCAATGGAATCCACATATTTTTTTTCTGTAGGATTGCATTTGTTCTACTAGTATGCACATATATTTGTTTTTTTCTTTAATGGAAGAATCGTATTTGGGCATTCATTATTGACACACACAATCAGATTTTAAGTGCAGCTAAGTACACCATCTGGCTTTTCTTTCCCTCTATGCCTCTATAGCCATACACAGTCGTCTGTTATTCCAAGGAGTGTCTGGCTTCTATTATAGCTGCACCAGTTGCACTACAATCAGCTGAGTAGGCATTTCCCTTATGAACCCTGCTTTTCAGTGTTTAACAACTAATTCGAAACTGCATCAAGCTCAAACATGACATGCACATTTGTAGACCAGATGTGGTTTTGTTTATCCTTTTATTTTTAAACGCCAAAAATGGCAGGGTTTAAAAAGTCCATCCAAATAATATAACATTTATGATCAGCAAAGCAGATCTGCTGCCAATTTGGGGATACGGTCACAGGACACTTGGAAGTGGGTCTTAACTAGTCTTTTGGTCATCATTTGTATCATTCTTCCCTAGCTAACCACTAATAGTATACAACATGTACTGCAAACCACATTTAATGTTAGGGCTTAAGCATATCTATGACAAACTCCTGGCATTTGGCATACAGGGAAATTGTGCTGATTTACCCTGCAGCTAGACAGGCAGGATTCTATTAATCCCTGTGTAGAGGTAAAAATAGTCTTTATATTTCTCTCTAAATCTGAAAAACCCAAGGAGAGAGATAGAGGAGACCTCCAGAGAGAAATTCTGAGAAACAGCTCAAATTCATAAGAGGCCATAAAAAGGAAAGAAAGAGGGAACGAATTAAAAATATTTTCATTTTAGTTTTTCATTTAAATTCATTTTGTCATTTTTTCTGACCATCTGAGCTTAGTGTTACGAAGATCCATTCCAGAAATATAGCTAATTCAGGGGATCAAAATCAGCACAAGACCAAGATCTACCAGGAATATCCCTACTTTATCTGAAATTTCTTGAGGCATTTATTTTCCTAAATATGCCTATAGGTGCCTGTCCTGGGGCAATGAATGCTTACATTCCACTTAACACTCCACTGCATTACAGCTAAACTCCACCTCAGCTTAAAGTCCTCTTCATCCTCTTGCCAGCTAAAGCACTCAGCCAGAATGCAGGAGTCCTGAGCCCCCGTGCTGAAGGGCAACCCATCCACACCACCTCCAGTAACTGCACCACGGCTCCTTCAGAGTAGCATCACAGTTCTGGAATAGCTTCAGGAGGCTTCTTTGCACATACCCAACTAATTAACATGCTTGAACCATTTCAGACTGCTGGAGACCTGGGTGTCTCACTGCCTCAGTGAATGCTCTAAGGAAAACACCCATTCCTGCCTGATTGTTAAAAGAACAGAGAGAGCTGGGGTCAGTCCTTTGAAGAAATGGTTACTGTCACCAGGAAAGCAGCCTAGGTTTGTGAAGATAGTGGAGGAAGGCATTTACCCCTCACCTGGAATGAAGCTGCAAGTACCAGAGGAGAAAACGAGTCATAATCTCAGGTGTTACTGCTTCCCTGCTGTAGTTTGATGTGTTCAACACCAACAATCATTCAGGTCATTATGGGTGGATTAGGTTATATGGAGGTGTATGAGTTGTACACAGAACTCAGGTAAATGGAGATTAGACACTCCGCATCTATAGATAATTATTATTAAAAAGAAACAAATAAAGCTTTACTAATTCAAGCAGCAGGTCTGTTTGTTTAGGTTTTTTTTTTTTTTTTTGTAACAAAGGTTTCTGTGTTAGTATACTGTGCAATTAGATGTCTTATGTTTTGATACAGAAGAGAAAAATAAAGCATGACTCCAATATTAGACTAGAGCTGCTTTTTCAGCCATTAAAAAGGCTGGTATTGAACGTAAGGCATGCATATGCCTTTCTACATTTCTCCATTTGCAGCACTTTTTGCCCCCAGGAGCCTTTCTGAGTAACTTCCCACTGCTCCTTTTTCAGCATCCTGCTATTCTTACTTTCATCCCATGCTGTTTCTTGGTTTCTGCGCACCCTCCTCCATCTACAGCCAAGGACTGCAGGCCCGACTGTTGTCTTGGTTCTCATTAAGAAGATTCAGTATCCAGTGTAAACTGATAGGGACAAAATTTAGCAGAGGGTTGTTAGAGTTAGGGTAGCATGGTTAGGTCGTGGTTGGACTCGATGATCTTTAAAGATTTTTTCAACCTGAGCGATTCTATGATAGGCAATGTTATCAATTTCATAACTGAGGCAGTACCTGACTGTAAGATGAAAAATGTTCTGAGAACAATTTCCCTGTAGATATATCTTCAGCAAAGGAAAAGATGAAAAGCACATGAGAATCTTAAACAATAATCCCAATGAAGTCATGAAAGTTACTCATCATCATGAGAGTAAATATATAAACAAACCTTCATAGGATAAGAGTATATATTTTAACATAATTACTTCCTTATCTCATTCCACAGGCATACAGAACCAATCCTTGATCCTGTGATGGCCTTTTCTCAATATCAGCTGTTCAACTGACCAGTTACTTTCCAGCTGGTCTACTCTAAAAACTCTTGCCCTCTCCCTCCACACATGCCTGTGGTGCCAACAGGGTCCTCTTTCACTTCCACACTGGTCATATATTCCTAACGTAAATCGTGTTCTAAGACACTAAAGTAGTCCTTGACACCACCTCCGAGAACAGATGATGAAAAGCAGCAACCTAATTTACTCATGTTGACTGAGATCAGAAGTAAGCAAGTGGCAGGTACATTTAGACTCCAGAAAACCACTCTCTTTCCTCTGTGCTTTATTCATCTGTGTTCTTTAAATCTTATTTATAGATTTACCTTTTTCAACATAATAACTATTGGCTTCTCAAAGGCATAACCATTGTGTGAAATTCAAACAAGTATAAATCCTTCATTTTTATTTTAGTGTCATTTTATCTTGTTTTTTCAAGAAGAATGTTACAACATTTTATAGAATTTCACATCAATATGTTATTGCCTAAGATATCATACAATATGTATTAAAATATACAGTATGTATTAATATAGCAGTTACAGGCAGTGCAATTGAGATGTGAAGCCTGCAAGTCAGAAAGGAAGCTAGCAATAGTCTGTCTCCTTGGTAAACCCACATCCACAGCATGTAGCTGAGTTGTGTAGTCAAAAAATGTTATTGTTGTTATTCTGATGATGACTCTGCTCCTTATGTACTCAGCAATTTTACAGGTACCCAGAGACATAGCTTAGGAGATTTATAGTCCATAGGTTAGGAATAAGGACCTATTTTTTACTAGAAAGATGTGCTTGATGAAGCAGACACTACACTGAGCTTCAGAAAACATGAATTAATATCCCAGTAAAGAAGCTCTCACTGACTTGACAAGTCAATCACCTCTGTGCTTCCCTGGCACAGGAAGAGTTTTTGTCTCATCAAAAGGTGATCCATCAGAGAAAGGGAAGACTTGTTCTGGCTCATGGGTGTCCAACTCTTTGGCTTGCCCGGGCTGCATTGAGTGAAGAACATATCCATAAGTTGCTCTGAAAGTAAACTCCTAATTACTTCCATGGAAACTACAACAACAACAAAGAAAGAGAACAATAACACTACTCGATAGAGCAAATTCTTAGCTACAGAAAACACTCTTTTTCAATATAGTCACCACCATTAGCTATGCACTTTCACCTGCAATGAACAACAGCCTGCAGGCCATGGTCATAAAAATCTGTACCAGCAGAGGTGACCCACTGCCTCCGCAGCTGAAACGTACCACTCAAAGTGTCACTGTGCTCACAGCTACTGTTTGATCTCCATTCAGTAAGTGGAAGTGAATGTCAGCAGGTGCTGTTTTTTCTGCATGGAGGAATTAAACAACACATCTTTGCTTCATACACGCTTCCATGTCAGACACCATTTTGTCAGACTGCCCCTCTGCTGCCATCTCTCACACAGCAAAAAAACATAATGGAATATTTCTGGGAAGGTTCCATCTCTGCTGCTATGCCACCAGTATCTGCCTCTGACATTGTGAGACATCATAAAATAGGAGCAGCCCTCGTAAAATAAGCAATATAGTTAATACGTAATTAACGAAGTATTTTAATTCCTAATATATATATATATATATATTTTTTTTAAAGAGGAACAAAACCATAAGACTAGTGGGATATTTCACCCCATTTTTGTGCAGCTAACCCATCAGCTGGTTTGATGGCAGTGGCTGCAACTCTTAGTGAGGTCTCAAAGGCTTCGTCATATTTTTGAGGAAACTTTACTCTCCCTCAACAGTTGATCACAAATGTACGTACTGCCAATAGCTTATGACATGAATGAGGTGTGATTGTGAAGTGAAGGATATTTCTCTGGTAAGAGAGGGATTATGAAAATCTGGTAAAGCGACACGATCAGATCTTTGAGTTGAAGATCTGATTGCAACTGTATGCATTCCACTTGAGAATCTGTAAGCAATGTATTTATATCAACAGAAAATAGCGTCACAAACATAAAATGATGATTTTTTTTTTGCAATCTTGAAACCTACTCTCAAAATCCTTTATCAAAACAGAAAGCACAGCTGTATATTCTTCGCAGAGCACTGTGCTTAGCCAACGTATCAAAATGCAAACACCTATTTGCCATCACTTGAGTCAGCACTGCCCTCCCCATGCCCTGTTGTCAGCCAGCACAGTGCTGGTAGCACACTGTGGTCGCTGCCGAGCCCACAACTTCAGGCAGAGCTGCTGCTGTACAGTGTGGATATGGGTAGCCACTTTGCCAGCTGGGCCAGGCTGCAGATGGACCACACACCACAGGTTGGATGTTGTTGTGCTTCCTTCCTAACAGCTTTCTCCATATTGAGTCCTATCTTCTTCCTCATGCACATCTGCAGAGAATAGAATTTATTTCAAAGACAGAACGTGGATCAACAAGGGGTAACAACCACAAACTGACTCTCAAAGTGTTTTCTGGTGCCTGCATAATTAATATCAGTTGCTCTTTTAGTGAAACTTCAGGACTTGAGCTGCATCTCCTGTCTGGAGAGTCACAACATGACACATAGCCTGTGCTTGGGAAGTTATAACACAACAAGCATCCCTTCCTCGTTGCTGGAATCAAGCCCACAGCAGAGCCCAACAAGACTCTGGGATGGAAGCTGTCACAGTTTTCGTAACATTTAAATCATAGAATCATATAATAATAGAATGGCCTAGGTTGAAAAGAACCACAAAGATCATCTAGTTTCAACTCCCCTGCCACGGGCAGGGTTTTGCCAGTCACTAGACCAGGCTGCCCAGAGTCACATCTAGCCTGGCCTTGAACACCTCTAGGGATGGGGCATCCACAACATCTCTGGACAACCTGTTCCAGTGCATCACCAACCTCTGAGTATTATTAAGATACACAACAGCGATTGAAAAAAAAGTATGCAAAAGAAAAGTAGAAAGAATGGGTGATTTATTGAGAAATGACAGCATCTGTAAAGCGGAACTACTTGTGAACTCCATGAGGCTGTTGAACTTCTACTTGCATGCAACTTCACAGCTGCATAATGAAGCTCCCTCAGAGTATTATTCAGGACTGAATGTATGAAAGAAAAAAAATTAGGGAAAAAGAGAACATGAGAATCAGGAAAAAAAAGAAAAGAGTAAGTGCAAACTAAAGTTGCTGAGATGTAGAAGAACTGCTAAGGGGTTAGTGTAATTACAGATGGATGGAGAAATGTCTTACCCTGTTGCCTGACTTAAATCTTCCCCTCTCACCATGCTGGTTGTTGTAAATCCCATCATCAGAGCCTAACTACATTGTGTAGTGTATAAAGAACATTGACGCCTATGACTGTGAATTCTGTTCCTTCAATCGGTGTCTGACTTTTGATTGTTGTATAACTAAGCACCACACTTTGTTGGGTTGCCAGAGACCCTCTGTTACAGTTGACGCTACAGCTAAAAAGATTACCGTGGTGAAAATGAGAAAAAGAAACAAACAGGGAAGCAATGCTTACCTGTATCTGTATCTAAAGATCTAAGTTTGCAGGAAAGACTCCACAGAGGAGGGATCTCCAAAAAGAGATCCTTCCCAGTGGCAGTCAGCCCTTAAATACTGTCTAGGAGGTAAATTACCTTCACCTGTGCTCCCACGGCTGACTCAGTCCTTTCCTCAGGTGATCAATGAGTGGTTCAGGCCGTGACTCAAGAGTTCCTATACACCTTTGTAGTACAGAGAAAAAACTGTGGTACAAACCACACAAGCACTGAAGAATTGTCAGTGTCGTTAGAAATGGTAGGACATTTCCTGCAATGAAAAATAAAATCTATATTTATATCTAGATCGTATAAGTGAGTTGTTTCTGCCATTTTTGACTGACTTTGCAGAGAGAATTTAATTCTGAGTTACATATATAAAGATTTCCATTGACAAAGAAATAAATTTTGAAGTTGTTGTGTAGTCTACTGAGAAAATTTTTAACATTTACTTTGAAAAAGCAGGATATGAATTGAACAACAATGTGAAATCTGTCTGAAAAGGGTACATGTGGGCTTTCAGCCACCATCTGGTAAAAGGTCCAGAGTGAGTGCTGACTCCTTCACCAGCTATCAAGCACTGTGTGGGCTAATTTTCCAAGTCTTTGCAACACACAAAACTATGATAAAAGTTCACATTTCTGTGCTGCAGCGACATTTTTTTCCTTGAGAATTGCAGTTCTTATTCACATCTGTCTTTTTACAATAATAACTAAGAAAAAAAGTGTGTGGCCATAACAATATGTCTCAGAGAATGGAATTGTTTGTTCTCAATGTGAAAACACTGTTTTCTTTTGAATTAGCTTTAGCAAAAAGGCAGCAATGAGACTACTTAGCATAGTGAAAAATCCCTTACCCCTGTTTATGTACTTTTGAAAATCCTTTATACTTCAATTCTCTGGATGCATGAAAACTATTTTAGGCACATAGGTTAACAATCTAGGCAAAGAAAATATTACCATCATGTACTCACCTTAAAATCTCTCTATAACAGCTTCTGCAATACCACACTTTCCCAGCACTTCTTTGGATTAGGCTGCAAAATTGATATTGTTCAAATACACAAAGAGCACAAACGATCTCAAAGAAAACAGAATCCTCACTGTAGCAGAGACCTCTGTGAGAGACTATTATATACTCCCTAAAATAAGACAAACCATTTGGGCCTATTCAGTCATACCACCTTTATTTCATAATTGCTGGAGCAATGCAGAAGACTAGAACTGAAGAATAATCAAGCTGATACTGAAATGAAACATCTTTTGGAAAGGTAAAAAAAGTCTAAAATAACTCTTAATGCTCCACAGTATTCTACATAAAAAGTGTCCTACAGCACTTTCTCTTCTGAGGAGCAATAATGACTTCTGTTTGGTCACTGGAAGTTGTGTCACTGTCTCCAGATTTCAGCACTCTTCTCCTAGAAAGATAAATAGATATAAAAATTCACAAATGGTCCCATAGTCCAGTGTCCTTTTAAGACAGGAAAATTCAGTAACTAATTATGATTACAGCTGTGTGTTTAAAACAAGTAGGACCAAGATCTCGATGTCCCAGGTTCCAAAACCATAGCTAACAAGCCTCCATAGCTGACTTATGTAAACATGGACATCATATCTAATTCCTCCAGAAAATGATGTTTTATTTTTCAGTTTAATTTCATTCACGTGAGCACAAGCATGTTTTTTTAGCAACACCATCCTGGATTTCATCCTGTTGGTTTCAAATATGTGCAGAGGTTTTCAGCTGTGCTCACATGGGCAGATAAGCACCAAGAATAAGAGAAAATTCACATTGAATACATAGAAGATAACCAAAGGAAGCAGCTGTTAGATTTGTTGATATAACTCTTTGCATCGGGATGGTGATTCAAAGGGTGCTGTACTTCCAGCCCAGACACTCAGGGAGCAGATCTGCACACTCTGCCCTGTGCGCCCAATTAGAGCAAGCTCATTTATCAAATGAATTGCTCTCCCACAATATACATGAGGACTGAGACGAAGGCAATGAAATATTCACAGAAACGCAGACAACTCCTGAAAAGTCTTTTTTTTTTTTTTTAAAATCCTACAGTCCCATTTTGAAAAGGAGCTGGAAATGTAAACCATGCTATTGTGTGACTCTTTCACAAATTAGCTCTCTGAGAATCCAAAATAGAACAGATTTATGCTAACAACAGGCTGAGGGAGATTACTTGCAAACAACAAAGGCAGCCTGGCCAGCAGTTTAGGCCTTCTCTTGTTAAGAAAATTTTCCCATCTGTAACTAAATCAATTAGTTATACCAGTGCAAACCCCTGATAGAGACATGCTGCACCAGCATGAATTGGGGCTTAAAGCCATTTAGGTTAATTCAATAAATCCTTGTCAGCATTGCTTTGAAGCAAAGGATGCCACAGAAGCAAGAGTTTATCTGGGGTAAAGGGACTGACTGACATGTAGGTAGGTATCAAACTGTCATTCTGGCCACAAGCGTGTGCAGCTGGGAGAATTTATGTGGTAGGTCTGATGTGGATCTCATCTCAGGCCTGTGTAATGAAGAATGACGCTCTTTCCCTTGCAGCCCTTTCTATTCAATAACTGATCTTAAACTAATTTTCAAACACTTTAATCTCAAGATGTAACATGACAATTATAAATGCTGACCCTTAACGCACCCTCCCTTCTGTAATAACACCAGGCTGTCATCTTTCTCTCCGTCTCTGCCTTTCCAGCCCTCCCTTTTCCATGTGGCAGCCCAGCCACTTTCTTCCTTGTTAGCAAAAGCACCTGGTGTTTGTGGAAAGGTGAAACTCAATCCACACAGTGACTATGTGAGGTGGGTCCTTCCTCACTAACAGCTTGCTCATTCAGAGATGTGCTCTGGACAGGCCATCAGTGGAGTCACAAGATCAAGAAGCTACAGCAGTGGAGTGCTGCAATTCCCCTCATTGATGCTGACATGGTCGCTGGCCAGGGCTCAGAGAAAGACAGCAGGATGTCAGAGGCAGTGTAAGAGGTCTCATCTTTTCTGTGTAAGCTCTTTTGTGTTGCCTTGCTGGCTGCGTAAGAGTGTTTGTTTAAATTGACTGCTTTTCCAGAGTCTCTAAGTACCTGCTGTTCTAAGGAAAAACAAATAATATTTTTTAAAAATGCACAGAATGTGGATAACTATTTTGTTGTTATTTACTGACGTCACCTACAGCCTCCCCTATATTAAACACTTCAGTTGGTTCTTACAGAAGTAGTTCTTGTTCTCTGGGTTGTATAAAACAGTGTCCACTGGAAAATTTATGTATTTGAAAGCAAAGCCCTCTTCTGAAATTTGAATTTCAACACAAAAAACTCTTGTCTGATACTTGTTATACATCAGTCCTCCATGTGCTGCCTCCATCAGATGCTTCTACTGCCTGGGGATGTAGGGTTGGGAGCCTCCTGAGACACAGTTTGTGTCTATGTGCCATCAAAGACACCATATCAAATACTTTTTCATAACAAATCAATCTGCAATCTGAAATTAATAGATTTCTGTTCCACAAGGCAAATGTTTCTGGACCAGAACTTCCCAGTTTGCAGAGCTGGTGATTAGAAACCAAGTTCAGGTTTGCAGGGCAAAATATACCTGTGTTAAATAAATTCTGCTTTGGATCTACTTGTCAGAGTAACATTTTCCAACATTTAAAATAGCTTTTTCCCCTCCCTTGTTTGTGTCTATTTTCTCTCCTCTGCCTCCCTATATTTGCAGGAATCATGTCCTTTGTAAGACTTCATTTTGCTAAGCAAAACTACCCAGGAAGGTGTTGTGTCCTGTAGTTACATAAGCTCTCTGTGGCCCCTAATCTGCTTCATAGTCCACTATGCACCTCCTTCATGTTGCATCATTTTTTTCTTGCACATCTACCCACACTGTTTTCCCCATGATACAGCCCCCACACATGCACTGCTACTTCACAATGACTTTTGGAATTACTGCACCTGAAACAGCTTCCAACTTATTTTTTCACACTAATTTACAGGGTGATCCCATTGCACTGCCACTGGCGAGGAGGCAGCAATCTGTGGCACGGAGAGAAGAACGAGTGCCCTGTGCAGTGTTGGAAGAAAGGCACAGAGGTGACTTTACTGCCAAACAAAACACAGAAGAAATTTAATTTTCAGACTCACCTGTGATCAGGGAGTAGCCTCAAGTCTTTTCCTTCTCTTCAGCTGTTTCCAAGACACAGGTTGCTAGTTCTTGGCAGAAATTCTTGCTGGTCTGAGACTGTGTGACCTTGAACTTTGTGCTATTAAACTTTATCCTTTTTTTTTTTTTTTTCTTTCTGCCCTCAGTGATCCAGCTGGTCCTGTGTGATATTTTGATCCTCCTCTGCAAAGGCAATGCCACTCAGCTTTGTGTCACTAGCGTAATTTATCAGTTCACTTCCACTCTTGATCCTCAGGTTAAAAGTAAAAATACTAAATAAGTTTCTGTCGCTCTCTTGTTCCACATTCACCAGGGCCACCAAGGTCATGCCCACTTCAGTCAACTTCTGCCCACCTTATGCAACTCATCAGTTCATATCAACCACCCACCTCATTCTCTCATTTAACTGGATATTAATCAGTGAGAGTACAGGGGAAAAAAAAATTGGATAGTCAGCAACTGATAAAATGATCCTAATAATGTACCATCTTTTGGAACATTTTTTTAATGTAAAATACAATTAAAAACAAGGAAATAAATGTAAATAATTATATCTTTATTAAAAGATTAAATGCAGTGTCAGCCAAGGCAGATTGCACCTGATTCATTTGACACCACTCTTGAGTGAAGAAAAATTTTTTTCAGCAAAAATAAATACATTTAATATCATCTGCCTGGACTTCAGAAAAGGTCTTCATACTGTGTCATACTGCTAGTAAAGACTTGTTAGCATTTGCCATGTAGGCAGAGAGAGGGAGGAGGGAGTTAGCATAACTTCATATCAGTTAAAAATAACTGCAGAGACTAAGACTGCTTGGTTGAGTGATGCCATTTACCACAGGTTTAAATTACTGTGGAATTGTTTAAGCATTAGTTATCTGACTGCCACGAATCCCATGATGGATCTCTTAAACCAGAGTTAAGTAATGGTTTACCATAGCTTAGTTAATGGTTATACAAACTGTTCGTGTTTGATTGTTGTTTGCTTTTTTTCCATTTCTGTAATTGTATAATAAATAACTCCTCTAATTCTCTTTTTCAAAAAATATTTTTGAAAATTTGCATATTTTGCAATTTTAGAATTAGCAATATTTTTTTTTCCCCTGGGAAAAAATGTTATATTGGAGAGCATTCCACCACTTCAATCAATTAATGGTTTCTGCAGGGTTTATATTCTCAATTTTTCAATCCAGAATAATGGGCACTTTTCCACTAGTAGTAAGTACAACAGAATAGAGAGACAGTGCTTGATTGATTGGAATTGCCAAGCAGCAATGAACATTTAATGTAATATAGCAGTGGATGCTAACATAAAAGAGAGGAACATAACTCCTTGAAAAAAAATCATATTTACTGAGACATTAAACACAAAAAAAGAGTATGTGACACAACTGGAAATATTGATAAATGCAAAAATAAACAAACACTTCAGTGTAGAAGGTAAAGTATCATCCAATTCCCTTTGGTATTTTGGTAACAATTTCTACCGTCAAGCACATACTGTACATTCTGGATGTTCGGTCACACTACATGTACCTCACTCTG
The DNA here is from genome assembly GCA_037305975.1 of Chrysolophus pictus. NCBI lineage: Eukaryota > Metazoa > Chordata > Aves > Galliformes > Phasianidae > Chrysolophus > Chrysolophus pictus. The sequence continues at coordinate 17,155,778 of CM074579.1, forward strand.
CACTTTCATCTGTCTTCATAGGAGGAACATGGTAGTTTCTTGAACCATATGAACTCAGAGACAGACTGGTGGTCTCTGGGTGGAATAAACAAGCTAACATCACAAACTTATACAGAGCAACGCTCTATTGTAGGAATTTATGCATAAATGGCAAGTTTGTCCCTTGGAAATAAAAGGGGCAAAAAAGGAAAGATAAGGCCCTATCCACTATCTGTGCTGAACACACATCCTTTTATGGTCCTATGAAAAACTCAAGGAAATATAGTTAAAATAGGAAAACTTTCATGCCCTACAGTTTGGTTTCTTCTATTTCTATCATTTCTACTCAGGGTAAAAATTCTGTTCACACTGTAATTCTGGGAAATTGTCATCCAGAATTTAAGTAAAGTTCTGCACAGCCATGGCAAAGAAAATGAAGTTGTACAACAACACATGCAGAAGGGATGACTAGTATCATTGAGTGAGAGGGGGAAGACTGGGAGAGTTCATTTTCTTCAGCCTACCAAAGAGAGAGCTTTATTTTGTGGTAAAGCAATGGCATACACTAAAAAAAGCACATGGAATTCTTAATTAAAACTATAAATGAAGCTTTAAACACATGCATTCACACATAGTTGCACCAATCCATCAAGAAAGAGTTAAAGATTTTATGCAGTCTCTTTTATTCTGTGAAGAGCAGTTTCACCTGCCATTAGTAGGAGTCAAATTTACTACCATGGGGAAGCATAAAGAGGAATTTGTGAACAGAGGATGATATTCATATTCATTTGGGGATTTTTAGTGCAAAGTTCAGACAAAAATTAGGAATAAATGCAAATTTCACCTGGTGTGCATTTATCCAGGGGTGAAATTTCATGCAGAAGCCCTCTCCTCTTCCACCTACTGAAAAAAATACACCAAGTTTAGGCTGGGAGGTCTAACGTGCTTCTCCAGCTTAAAGGTTTGAGCAATTACTTGACTTTTTTAATAACAGGCTGCCTCGGATGTGCCATTGTAGCACATGATGCTATGATGCTGCGCACGTCCAGGAGCAGCACCGTGAGACTCATCACCCAGGCTGCACGGCATGGTGCCATGCACTCCTCTGAAGGGCAGCTCCAACCAACAAGCCACTTCTTTAAGGCTATGAGATTGAACAACAGTGTTGAGCAAGAAAGTATTTCGAATTTCTGTTACCTAAGGACCTGTGAGCCTCAATTCTGGCAGGTGTGTTGAAGAAATGGCACTAGTTACACTTTTGAAATACTGCAGATAAGATAGGGTGCAGCTCACTGAAACAGAGTGAGATGACCCAGAAGTTCAATAGCAGCAGATTCCTTCTTCTGTCTCAGTGCACCTGGTTTTGTGTTCCCACACCATTTACTATCAGAGCCTGTCTGAACTGACTCAGCTCACTGGCTCAAAAGGAAACAAAGTCAGCAAAAATGCAGGTAGCTGCCTGCTTAGGTAGTGGATAAATCAGCTCACAGTAATGGCCAAAAGCCATCTGAACTAATGCAAGGAAGAGGGCAAGACGAATGCAGATGGGTACATGAAAGGAAAAGGGAGATATGAGAGAGGACATGAGAGAGCTCCTTTACAGCACAAAACTGTAAGGCTCTATTTGTAAGCATCATTGTAAGCTAAGAACATGCTACTAATTTACTTTAGACTACTCATTTCAGCGTTTAAAAAGATGCCTCATTCTCTGAAAATCTAGCTCAATATTACAAGGAATTCAAACAAGCTTTTGGTCACTGGTTGAACTTTCAGGATTATTTCAAAAGAGCCTATAAAGTCTGCACGTGTCAAGAGCACTGGACATCAAACTCAGCAGATTTGAAAGCTGGACAGCTGCAGTACAGTTCATTGCCATACACTACCAAGGGAGTAACAAACTCTATTTTTAGTTCACCTTGTGCAAGCAGTGAAGTCATTACAAAGATGAAAGAATTGGTTTTTACTAAAAATAGTATGTAAATGAGGCCATAGTTTCTACAAGCTTATCTTTTCCCTTCACACTCATTGCCATGGTCAGTAACAAATATTTTTCCTGAAAATAGACATGGCATAGACACAATTGTCATTTATATTCTCTGCTTTTGCAAGGAGAAAAAAAAAAAAAAAAAGGGAAACTTAAAATATAAATTACATACAAAAAACCATATTTAAATGAAAGATAAAATGTCTGCAGCTACAGATAGTCTCTTACTTGGCAGAACAAGGTCAAAATAAACATTCTGAAGGCAAAAATATCCTTCAGCCATGACAAGGAATTCCCTGGCCTCCAGTGTTTTGTTTCAAAATACTCATGACAAATGTCTACATGGTATCTTATGCACTTTCTGCTCCCCTTTTGCCTGAGGAAGAGTCGCCAGCAAAATGGAGTTTTGAAACCTCAGCACTTTTTTGTCAATCTTTTAAAAATGATTGAGAAAATAAAACATATTTTTAGAGGAAATTAGTGTCAGGATGGAGAATAATTGTATTTTAACTTCATCTTGATTATACAAATTAGAATGGTCTTGTTACAAACATCTACTAATAAAACTGGGTTTGGCATAGAAATATTGACATATGCTTGTCTATAGTTCTGCTAGCAGCACCATTATAATAAGGGGCTAGGACACAATGCAAAAATGAAAAAGAGCATTCAGCATAGAGAAATTCTGTTGTGTTGGTTGGCTGCTGAATAGCTGCTTCAGAGATTGACAGAACAAGATGGGGCTTTTAAATGGGACAAAGACTTGATTCAATAGAGAAGGAATATAATACAAAAAAAAAAAAAAGAATTCTATTCATTTTCATGCAAGTAATTAAGTGGGTGAAAAAATATTCTTTTTTTCCTTTAATTTGCAGTTTTACACAGAAATTTTGATTTTGCAGTGTTTATGTCATTTGCTACCATAATCTACTTTCTCTTTGAGATTCAGAATTTTGCCTATTTCATTTAGAGAGCAAACAAACTGACTGAAATTGTGCTCTATTTTTTGCCCTATAGCTTTATCTATTCTCCTCCATTATTCTTTCTGTACTCTGTTGAGTCAAGAAATGAGTCATGGTTGTGTCATATGGCTCAGCTATTTCTGAGGACATCTCATCTCCAGAAAGAAACACAAACTGCCCTTGACATTCATGAGCTAAAGCGAATAGCAAAATACAGAGAAGCCCGTTATCCCACCAATGTTTCACTGAGAACACTTCCCAAAAAATCAGTGTATATCTAAACTGAATAACTTAATTTTTCTCCAGGGTTCTCTATTCCTCTTGGGATTTCTTTTAAATTTATGTTCAGATATCTTGGAGTATTTCTTCCAGCAGTTTGACCATTCTCATTCTCTGAATTCTGACTTTAATTATTTATAGCAGATTATGCATGCTAATAAAATCACTGAATTTTACCCCGATGACAACAGGACAGGAGTCAGATCTTCAGTGAAGCAAAACCACTCTAAATTCAAACCACACCAGTGCTGATACATATAATGCTGAACTAGATTAGAAGAGGGATTGAAATAAGTAGGAGGAAAAAATATATAGGATATTATTCTAGGACATTTTCAGTGAAAGCATCCAGAAAGATATGGATATTGTCACTGAAATAAATGTAGCACATAGACCCTTGTACGATTTCAGGTCTTTGTGTGACAGATCTACGTGATTACATAGAGGACCTTAGTGATTTTCCAGGTATAAACATGTCCTTCACACTTATATCCAATCTTACTTCATTATAAAAAAAAATAAAGCAGCTGCAATGGAAACAGGATTAACCTTGAAAGTCATTAGATTTAAATTACTGAAGTAAATAAACATCCCACACAGTCACCCAGAATATCTGACTTTCTTTAAAAACCATTAACACAGAAAACTTATCAGATCTTTTAATACTTTCTTTCATCAGGTCTACAGTAAGTAACTAAGTACAAAACACCATGCCCGTGTCTCTGATTCAGACACTCACACATATACATGCACAAGTGCCACCATGTCATGGCATTCAGTCAGGAGGAGAAGACTGGGAGCCTGTTCTAGGGGAAAAAGGAGGAACATCAGATTGTCCCTGAGCCTGACGGAGCAGCAGACGCTGATCATCCTCATAGTGGTACACTGGAAGAAGAACTTCTCAAGAGTAGCCCTGCTGAGAAGAACTTAATGATCCTGATAGATGGAAAAGCTTAACATGAGCCAGCAGTGTATGCTTGCAGCCCGTGAAGCCAATGGTATCTTGGGTTCCATCAGAAGGGGAGACAAGAAAGACATTGAGGCCCTGGAGCATGTCCAGAGAAGGGCAATGAAACTGATGAGGGGTCGGGAGCAAAAGTCTTATGAGGAGCGGCTGAGGGAGCTGGGATTGTTTAGTGTGGAGAAGGGAAGACCTCATTTGCACTCTACAACTTCCTGAAGGGAGATTGTGGTGAAGAGGGGTTTGGCCTCTTCTCCCAAGCAAGGAACAGGACCTGGGGAAATGGCCGCAAGTTGTACCAGAGCAGGTTTAGGTTGGACATGAGGAAAAACTTTTTCTCTCAGAGAGTGGTCAGGCACTGGAATGGCCTGTCCAGGGAGGTGGTGGAGTCGCCGTCCCTGGCAGTGTTCAAGAGGCGTCTGGATGAGGAGCTACGAGATATGGTTTAGTTTGTGGTAGCAATGGTAATGAGAAGACGGTTGGACTAGATGATCTTACAGGTCGTTTCCAACCTTGTGATTCTATGATTCTATGACTCTAGGGGTGCCAGCAGGGCAAGGAAGGTGATTGCCTCCCTCTACTCTGCTCTCATGAGTCCCCATCTGGAGTACAATGTCCATGTCTGGGGCCCTCAGTAGGCTCAAAAGATGTGAAGCTTTGGAGAAGATCCAGAGGGGAGCAACATATATGATCCAAGGGCTGGAGCACCTCTCCACGAGGACTCACATCCAATACAAGACTACTCCAAAACTTCATAACCTGCTACATCAGAGATTATCATTTTTTCATTGTCTAAGAGGCAATCTCATATCCTGGGATACAAGTTAAGGGGTGTGAGAAGGCATGAGTGAGAATGTCCAGTATCTTCCCACATGTCCAGACAGCACATGCAGGTACACTCTGGTCTCTGATTTCAGACAAGTTGGCCTTTTTCTGCATGGGTGTTCCCTGAGCTCAGGAGCATAACATTCACTGTTTCACAGCCACTCCTATATTAGTAAAATGTTACTATATTTCCACTTATATTTCTGTCCCCTGTGGACTTTCAGTTCCCTGTAAGCATATGAAAACATTAAGAATAATAAAGCTTAGTTCTTATATATCATTTTCCATGTTTAAGCACAGAAACTAATGATGCTCTAAGTCCCTACAACAGCGCTTTTTAGAGAGTAGTAAGGCGAGAACACCTTATTGGAGAACCAAGAAGGTGTGAAATGACATTTGGTTAAGAGACTGTATTGTAGATTAAAGAGACATAAAATGCTGGTTTCAAGCTAAAAGTAGAACTTAAACCAAAATCCCAAGGTTTGGGGGAGAAAACAGCTCTAGTTTGATATGGATAAGTATAACAATAAAATCAATCTAGTGGGTACTTACAGCAACCATACAGTTAACCCACTGGTTGGAATATGGCACAACATACACAAAAGACTCAAGACATGCTGCAAATTTTGTAAAGCACATTTTGTTTGCAGCCTATTCTGTCACTTCCTAATATTCCCTGTACCTACAAACTGGGTAACTGGACTTTTAAGCTGTCCTTTGTCCCAGGGTTGCCTCTAGCCATCATTTCGAGGTCTACCTCCTTTAGTGTTTTCTTAAATACAATATCACATTTTTATTTCTTGTTCACTGGCAACAAATAAATAGAAAACAGTCTCTTCCAAAACAGAGTTCCTAAAATGATTAACATATTCCTTTCTCGGACCTTCACTCTTGAGGGCAGTTTCACTGGTAGTCTCACTGTTCGGTTTCAATCAAAGCAGATTGGCAGGGCTTACTTCTTGCTCTTTACTTATAATTTTGCACAGACCAAGAGTTCTACAGTCTTATAAAACACAAGAAATGTCTCCATCTCCATTCTCTCCATGTTGTCCCAGACATCTTGGTGACATTTTAATTTCCAGGTCCTAAACAACTGCATTACCTAGCTGAGAGGAAGTCCTTGAAATGATGGTTTTTTTTAATCTCACTTTCTCCAATGGTCCTGTTTTATTGGCAGTCTTTAACCCCACTGCAAAATCTCTTCCTGTGTGACTTCTTTCTGTCAATCTTTCTTTACTTAGCCCTGCAATTGTACATTTCTTGGTCTTTTTGTTTTCTTCCAAGGGTTTTCTAGTCTTTAAAACTCCACATTTACAACCACAGTCAAGCTGGAGACAGTTTATTTTCCTGTGATGAAGACACTGCATGAATTTGATTGGAGAAGACCTAATTGTTTTTAATGAACTTCTAATTCAAACCCAGTATTCTGCCTCCTGAGCCTAAGGACTAGGTAGACAGAGTATCTTAAATGACGGTGTTAATATACAGTGAGACCACAGACCTGAATAGAATTCCTAAATAGTGCATAGACTAATTCCCAAATGAATATAGCATTATTAATCAGAATGGTCATTCAAAAATATGAACTGTTCTGCAGTCCTAGGCCACCAATTGTTTTCTCTCACTCGATTTCTGTTCATTGACAACAATGATGATTAATGATAGTCTGGCCAATATTGTATTTACACTCCAGAAAACAAAGTGCTACAACATTAAGCAAAACAGAACAAAACAAAAACATGGACATATGGGTTGTTAAAATGGTATTTTATTCAACAATTCTGAAACTTTAACAAGAAGTGCATCCTCTGATTGTAATGGATAGTCAGATGGTTGAAACAATTAATCTGGGTTTCCTGTATAAAAATGAAAGAGCTTGTTGCAGCAGAAATCATTAGGATTTAAAATAAGTAGAACCCTCTCTGTTCCAGAATTCAAAAGATGAAGGTGTTCATCAATCTGCAAAAATAGCATGGCTTGTTAATACTTCTAAAGAGAGTCATGAGCCCTCCCACTACCTTCTAAGCTAAAACATGCATTTTCCATTTAGTTTGAGACAAAGTTTCATGAGTTTCTGTTTTTCTGGTAACTTAAGATAACTCTTCTGGAACTCAATTTAATTTTGACATCCTATTCATCTTCCTGCTTATTTTCCATCAGTGACCCTGATCTTATTAAAAAAACTCAGAGAATGTCAGCAACTGCAGTGCTTTTTTTTATTTTTGACAAGTTACTCCAGAATGTGTTTAATGCTTTAAAATTGTCATTGATTGAAACCAGCAATTCTAAATGAGTGATTGAAAACTAATTTCCCTCTATTTTTTATTTCTGTTTCTCCCCAGCAAGCCTGGGCTGATATCAAGTTGTACAGACCAATGGCCTTTGAGAACATATCCTTCATCCTTGTGCCTGATTTGGCTTCAGTGAAGGTTACTATTACATCACACTTGGGGCAACTGTGACAACTGGATAGGCTGAGCATTGCTCTTGTTCTACTGAATAAGGGCATCACACACAAACATACAACTGATTGTACTTTGTGTCTGCATGTCTTGTGTGTAACATATGATATCAAGGCTAGTGGGAATGTCAGGGCAGGAGTAGATGACTAGAGATATCTAGATAGTGCTATTTCCTTTGGTAAAGTCTTTCACATTCTACTCATCTGCAGTTTGAACTGGTCCTGTACATGCTCATGTTAATAAATATGGATGTTTTTTTTACATGGATTAGTCAGGCCTACTTTCTGAACACATGTAAAATTTGGCATCTACCACATGAGTTTCCTGTGACAATTAAGTGTGGGGTGTAACTATTCATAGTGCACTGAAATTCTTCTTCTTTTTGTGTTTCAGACCTCTGACAGTTAGATTTGATGTCCTTTACTTCTAATATTATAAGACTCAGCGAACAATCATTTTTTGTCTCTTCTTTCTGCTCATGTTTTCATCCTGTTCATTACATTTGTCTCTCAGTTTTGTTTTTCTAAGCTGAAATGCTCCTCTCCAGTCACTTTTCATACAGAAGCTGGTCCCCTGGTCATTTTTCCCGCCTTTATCAGTGCTCCAAAGTACTTTTCAAAACCGAAGAGATAGAACTGCATGTATTGAAGTTATGGTCACAATAGGTTTAAATATTGATATAATGAAGTTTGTTGCTGCTATCTTCTTCCTAGTGCTTTCTACCATTCATCTTATTTGCTTGACCAGTACAGAGCTTTGAGCAAGCATTATGAATATAATCTGTAGATCTTTTTTCCAAACACATGTCAAATTGTATTTATCAACTTTGAATATATCTGCCTCTTTATTGCTCAGTAGCTTGGCTTTGCAGAATCCTTTGGCAACAGCCTGCAGTTGTTTTGGGCTTCTTTGAGCTGAACAGCTTATTATCTTCAGCAAATTCAAGAAAATGTTCTAGACCTTTTATGTGTCTCCTGTGCTTCATAAGCCCTAGGAATTTTCCCATTTTTGCCAGATTCCCTTGTGAATTCCCCTTGTTTCTTATTTTTCTTTGTTTCCTAGTCCTCTAGTCCTCTGGAAGGACATACAAAAGTCCTATTCATGTAAGGATGATATTAGGAATATCAACTCCCATCTGGAGTCAACGATTACAATGGACATAAAGAGCAACAAGAAGAGTTCCTGTTGTAGTTAAAGAAGTAAAAAAAGAGTTCCTATTTGTAGTTAAAATAGTAAAAGGTTAAATAGAAAAAAAATGACATTTTCTTTTTTGAAATATTCACTTTTCATTTTCTGGATTTTTTTTTATTCTGTTGTTCAAGACATGTTTCTTAATATAGGTACATCATAGACCCTACCAGACTAGATTACTGATACCAAATTTTGAACCTGATCATTCAGAGCAAAGAGATGCTCTTCTCCTCTGGGACTCCAAGCTGTCTTCTCCATTAAGCAATCATTCATTACACCAAAAAAACTTAACCACCACATCATATTGTGTCTGCGACATCTTAATTTAGATTCTAATTTACAATTCAAGTATCCTATTTTAATAGACTTGTTGATCTTGCTATGTATCACCATGAGGCACTGGAACCAATCTGAGAGGATGGCTGACAGCAACACACAACTGTCATCTTTATAAAACCCATAGTATCTGCTGATATGTTCATATCATTCATAAAAGTTAATATTGATAATACTGTTACATGTTGCACCATTACTTCCCTTCCATGAAATGTGTTACCTTTCCAGAGTTTGTCCTTTAGTATTATATGTCTGACTGATTATCTTTCTTCCACCAACTCTGTGATATGACAACTCCTTTATACCCACATACACTTATCTCACCTATTTTCCTAATATATTTTTTAGACTTCTAGAATTGCTAAAGCAGTATCAGTACTTAATCCAGTTGCCACTTTTCTGAGTTCTGTTTAAATAGGAACTAATTTGCTCACTCTGTCATACTTAAAATTGTGTCTTTCAGAATACAGCATCTCTATGATTTCAGCTGGAGGGATATATCATTCTGAAACTTACGTTCTACAGATTTCAGCATTCTTTTAATCTTTATTTTAAAAACTCTCCTATAATGTTCCTTTTTTTTTCTGTTTCAATTTTTTTTTTTTTTAAACAAAGCCATTATTGCTTCTAAAAATCCAGTTATTTGGTGGATATATGTAAAGTGACAGTATCACTTACAAAAGTGAGCCCATATGCTGTTGTATTTCCCAATTAGAAAATAAGAACCAGCTGACTTAGAAACACAGCTGCAGAGGAGTAACCATGTACTCTCCGCTCTCCTTCTTGCAAAGAATCATATACTCCAAAAAGGAGCTGTGGAAAAGAGAATTTCAAAATGATGCGGAGACAGAAAACAACAACAACAAACAAACAGGCCATATTTACCGGTAAACTTCTAACAAATTCCTTGTAGCTTTTAAATAGTCAAAACCTTTCAAACTGAGTTTTCTCTCAGATATTTGACCTTTTTTTTTTTTTTTTGGAAGAGGGGGAGTCTTTCATCTGAAATACTGGGAGAAATGTGAGCTGTAATATTACAGCTTTCTGGTGTTCTTGCCTCACTGAAACCCAACTGAAAAAAAGACATGAGTTTATATCGTTCCTGAACTTCAATAAAGGTTTGATTCTATTTTACTTCTTACAGTGTGCAAGAAATGCTTTTGTCTGGACTGTTTTTCTATTCCAGATATCCACCTTTGAACAGAATATTTCAGATCTGCATGAATTCCTCCATTCTCTTCATAATTTGTACAGACTTTTCTCATGGTATTAGGCAGCAAATGCAAAAGCATCAGATAGAAGATCTTATTAGGAGCTAAACTTTAATCATTTGTAAATAGTTAACTGCAGAGCTGCGTGTGTTATTTTGACAGATACACGCACTATGCCTCAAAGCCACTCTTACTTGAAAAGTAGCAACATAAATCCATTTATCTGCATACTTCTCACATTATTTAAATCTTAATACAGTACTCAGATGCATTCTGTGAAGTTGGTCCACGCTGTAGGTAAGGTTTATTACTACAGACATAGCATACAGGCATAGACTATCTATCTTCCAGCCAGGAAAGCTGCAGTGGGAAATACTTGTTCAGGGGTTCAAGAAAACAGAACCTGGGGATGTATTTTGGCAGTAAGATGGCACTGACGCAACAGTTGACTGCTAGACAGACTCATCCTAGTGTCAGTGCAGATAAGCACTAAGAAATGAATGGGGAAAAAAGGAGGAGTAAGAAACATTAGCTTGTATGGCAGTGCTTAATCTATTTTTTTTTTCTTGTCTTGTCTTTTATTATTTTTTTCATTGGAAAGGCATTGATTTTCAGAAAGAGCTAAGGACTGGCTGGCAGTCCACTAATGATACAGTTCAACAAGCGCTGACAGAAATGACTTGTATGGACCACTGGCTAAATAACGTGCTAATGGCTTGCTCACTGAATCAGGAATCAGTTCAAGGCCCAGAGCTTCATCTTTAGCCAGTGCTTCCCTTTCTTCATGTCTGTATCTTCTCCAAAGTTCATAGAGGCATCTTTTCCAGCTCTCTTCTTTCCCTATTTTCCTATTGGAATGAATCAGTTCTTTCAGTTCAGGTAGAAGGCTCCCGTGTCCTTGGAGCAACACACTGCACCAGAAGCTTCCCCTGTAATGCCACAAGATGCTGAAAGAAAACTATTCTGAAAGACAAATATACCACTAGATAGGAGAAAGAAGGGACTGTGAGGAGACATTACCTGAAATAAATTATATTGTATCAAGGAGCAATAAGGGGAGAAGGAGAAAAGATCGGTCCTCTGAATGGTTGTTTTTTTGTTTTGTTTTGTTTTGTTTTGTTTTAGGCTAAGCCTTGTGTTACTGCAGCTACAAGTGTTCTATCAAATGAAGACAGCTGAGAGCACACTTAGAACAAAACAGGAATACTGGGGAGCTTAAAGGAAATAATACAATTGAATATTTCTTCCATATATATATGTTCACATGTGGCTAAACAGAATGATATTTTACACAGATAAATTCTTTCTTGAGCCAATGCCTTAATAAACCTGAACCACGTGACTCTTGTATTTCTTCCCAAGCTTGTTATATACCATACTGTCAGTTGAAATGTTAACATCAAGGACTTTAAAGGTGGATGGATGGCCAAGGCAGAGACTTCTCTAAGAATCAGTGACCTTTCCTTCAAGCCCTCTCTTTTCCAATATGACCTAGAGCACAAATAAGAGCATAACTGCTTTGTGCAAGAAAATTTTGAGAAACGGATCTAAAGGAAGATTTACACCATTTGGAATCTCCTATATAGCCCATGGCTATATAACCAGATACAAGGCTAAAATCTATGGATGGGAAAGCATGGCAGACAACAGAAAAAATCCTTAAAGGTCATCTGAAATGCTGTGATGTGAAGTGGACTTGTGACAGAAGATAGTTGCTGTAATTTGCATCAGTGTTTCCAAATATGAATATTTATCCCTAAATGTTCTATTCTAAGCCCATAAGGTCTCTTAGGTCATAAGTCGTGGCTTTTCTTTTGGCAGGAGGGAGGAGAAAAGATAAAAGTAATGCCTGAAATACATTAAAGGAACTATTAAAAACATGTTTATGAACTATCATTAATAATTATTATTCTGAGTGTTGGAAGTAAACACCTAAAAAGGACACTAAGCCTGCCATTGCAGGATCTACTTCTCATCTGAAGCCTTACCATTGGACTCCTGCCTAGCACCATGACATTACTCAATTATTTACACCAGACTGAGAGTGCAACTTTATTCTTTAAAATCATCCTCCCTACAGGGACTATTTCTTTTCTGTTACCTCCATAATAAAGCAGATTGGTATGTCCATTTGTGTATGTATCATGGGTGATCTGTTTATCAAGAAATGAAAGCACATTTCCTTCCAATTCCTGTTTTCCCTGTGATTGATATTAATTAGGTTTTCTGCAAAGCATGGCTTATCTTGAACTGAACCCAAAGCGAATGAATATGTTTCTGTGCAGTAAGATTTTCTTTTCTTGAAATGAAGAATGGGATGAAGATGCTTATCTGAGATCAAACAGGCTTCAGGTAGAGTTTACATCAGCAGTACTTTGAAATTCATTGTCACAGTATAGTTGGTATCAATAAGGAATCAGAATGGTATACCTTGTATTGTGACTGCATTTATTAACTTCTTTCCAGCAGCAAAAAAGGAGAGCTGCAGTGTACCTCCAGTTGCAGTCTTTTCTTCCTAAGATGAAAGAGGCAAGTATAGTTCATAATGAAAATTAATAGAATCCCCGAGAAGAGCTAAAACAGCCACTGTCAAAAATAAAAGCTTGCCAATTTCCTCTGAGGTCTAATGTCAGCACACCAAGTCAGACAGAAGTTTGCAGGGCGAGGTCTGATGGCTTTTTCCAGCCACTCACTGTACCTGTGTGTCAGTGTGCAGTGCCACAGAGGGATATATGGCCTCCTGGAGCTCAGCATCCCCCTGGGTTCAGCACACAACCTTGCTCATTGGTACGCTGCCACAATCTGTGGAGCACCACACTAAAAGTCTTCCAGTGCTTGACAGAGCCTGTTTATACCTAATAATATAGCAAAGATATGTGCTGATCCTTACATTTTAGGAAGGCTCTAGGTGTGGATGCTAAGTCTCTCTTTTCCATGGTACTAGACAATATCCTCTGCTGGTGTATTGTGAAAGAGATCCAGTGACTCAGTTTAATTCTGTCTTTACACCACATTGATGCAAGCTCGTTTTTTCCTCCAGCTTCCCTATAATCCCCTGCTTAGCAGCTCTGCAGCTCCGTCACCCCTCGCTGAGCTCTCTGCAGCTTGTGTAGCCCATCCAGCCCTCACCTCTCCTCCTCTTGCTACCGTGCAAACCTTGATATTCTCAAATCGCCTCTCTGCTACAGCTTCACCAGTAAGACACTCATTCCACTGTCAAAATAGTTTACACTACTCTGTTTTGTACAAGTGCAGCTTATCCCATAGTGACACGTTTAAATCCCAGGACAGCTAAAGCCTTCAATACTGTGGCCATGTATGACATGTAACTAGATAGATGCATTACCCAGCAAGCGTTTCTCCTGCTCCAGAACTCAGAGAGAAAAGCTTTTGCCAGCTTCCAGCATCATTTCTTTTCTTCTTCTCCATCTTTTTTCCTTTCTCTTTTCTGCAGCGTCCATTTGTTCCCTGCACCAGGATTTTTGCCATCACTCTGCCAGTTACAGTAGTTACTAGCTCCTTAATAAAAGAGAATTGCTGAGAATTAGGGCTGCCATCTGGCTTTTATTATGAGAGAATGATGCTTTTCCTATCCCTTATTTTTCTTGTGCTAGAGAAACGCTGAAATAAAGAAACAATATGGTGTCGGCTCTTTTTTGTCACCAAGTCCCAGGAAGGGCCATCCCACATTATAGCTGAAAGAAGTGATTTAGTCTCTGTGCTAAATCAGTCTTCAACTTCTAAGCAGAGACAGCCAATTGTGCCTAATTGTGTGTGGTAGTTCAACGATATGGACTACTGTTCATTGGGGATTGAGCTGCTCATTTCAGTTAGGACCACAAATTGAACTCAAACCAAGGTCCTTAAGAATAAAGCACGGTGTTTTATACATTAAGTCATTCCTCCTTTCTTACTTGGCCCGTGAAATGAATCAGGGAAAGATTATTTTCTGGGTAAATTGGTAGTAAAACCCTGATGCAGACAGTTCCACAATTTGATTGCAGCCTGACTTCCACTTATTGAATATCACATCAAGCAGTGGTTCAAGGGTTTCATATGACAGCCTTAAAATCCACAAAGTTTTTAAAGGTACTTACTACATTGTGATCAGGTCACAGATCTAAATGTCAGTATTGTATGCCCGATTTGCACATTTCAAAACGATTTAGTAATTTTTTCATTTTATCTGCATGCATGAAGTGATTTGGAATACAGAAACAATTTGGAATCATATTTAGTTTGTAACAGTTCAATTAACTTAAGTGCTGAAACATGCTTCTTTCTTGGTAACTAGTTTAATTGGTTACTTCGAAAGAATGCCTGAAGGGCCAGGGGCAAACTAAAGCCCACTCCAAAGAATCCATGCTCCTGCATAGGCATGTGTGAAAACAAAAAGAGACAGCAACCTTTGGGTCACGATATGGTGTGTATGACTGTATGGAAGAAGGACATGTACCCCGAACGAGAAATAGACTGCACTACAACTGCTTTTCTTTGGCTAGTGTAACCTCCAGTTCCCTTTGACTAATTTTATTACCGCTCAAGAAGCAGGAATTGTAGAGCACAACAAGGTTAGAAAATCTTAATGGTGCTTTATACATTTAAAGCTTAATCTGAACAGTAGGTACAAAGATAAGGTAAAATAATATAGGAGTGATTTATAGGATGTTAATGTGTGACAATGGTAGAAGTGCCCATCTAATTAATTTAAGGAAATACCTGCTTTTCTTTTGAAAGTGACTTTTAGTTTGGTCGAGACAGATTTTTTAGTTTTTTACACATTTTCACTTTGAGCTTAGGCTTAAAAATAAAAAGGACATGTCTCTTCAGAGATAGTAAATTATCATGTACCTTAATTCTGTCCTGTCACAGATGAATGAGGAAAAAAAATTGCATGGATTTTTGCATCTCTATATGACTGGAAAGGAATTTCCGGAGGATTGGTGAGATTTTTCATTTTATTTAGCTTTCTTACACAAATCTCCATCATAGCACAGTGGGCTGGAGAGGATGTGGGGCTGTAGTTACATATTCAGAATGTTCTAGGCCACAAACATTTTTGCTGCAATACTGCAGCTGCAGCTTGGTCTAAACACTGCTGAATACTGAAGGTAAGAAGAAGCCAGGACATTCCTCTCTGAAGCATGGGAAAGGAAACTTGAGCAGATTAACACTTTCACTGTTCTCTGCTTATTGAAACTAAACTTCCTCTGCTTCCTTAGGAAGGAACAAACTATTAAGCATAATTTATTCAGCATGTAGAAAACTTGTACAAATATTTACGAAATAAATGAGCAAGAGTTCACCTCGGGTAATGAAAAACATCCCTACTGTTAGAGACTGAAGTGTGGCACCAAAAGAGCAGGTGTCATTGCATCTAATCTAATCCATTCACGTTTTAGGTCTTTAAAAGATGTTCTGTGTTTCCTACATAGTTAGTGAAGAGAAATTGGCCCCTCAAGTGGCAACCACTCCCTCTTGATGTCTGCAAAAGCTGTGTGGGCAAGGAGGTTGGGAAGCGGTGCAAGAGTTCCACAGATCAGGGGCAAGTCAAGGTGCTCAGACTGGGTAGGTAAGGATAGGTAAAATGCAGCCACATCTCTGGAAGTGTATACCTGTTGTTTACTTCAAACTCCTTCAAATGCATTTGGATAAATGAGGAAACAATAATGTCATTATAATCAAAAGTTTTGTATATCCCAGGCTTTCAGATAGTATTTTAACAGGACAATTACATAAAGGTAAAAAGATTTGATTTGTGATAAGAAAAGAAAGATAGGGGATAAACTCAGATTTCTATAAAATTAGAGTGAAAAAAACAGGATTATATCAAATATATTCTTAAGTCACTATTGAGGCTAATAAATTTGATACATAGGAATTACAGTTTCTTAATTCTGGAAACTGAAAGAAGCAGCTTCATTTTGAATAAGTATTAGCCATAGGTGTTTGTAAAAACACTTATCTAAAATAGCAGACACAAAATTTTAAATTTTGCTTCAAAAATAATTTATCTTTGTACCAGTTACAGATGGATTGGTGGATTCCCTGTCCTTGGAGACATTCAAGGTCAGGCTGGATGGGGCTGTGAGTACCCTGTTGTAGCTGTAGGTGTTCATTGCACCGTGTTCACTGCAGCGGAGTTAGACATTTAAGGATCCTTCCCAACTTAGATGGTTCTATGATTCTATGAAGAAAAACATTTCATTGAGATCAAAGTTGATTTTCAATTTCCCTCCCCCATATTTCCATTTTTTGTCCTACCTACTGAAAATTGTTGTGATTTTTTTTTAATGAAAAAAATGTGAATTTTTTTCACTAGAAGACAGACTCAAGATGGACTGCCTTGAGTTAGAGAAGCCAGGCTTCTTATGGACAGACCTTCACAGAACTGACAGCACAGATATACCCATACACGCAAGCTCAGTGCAAATTTTTATCCGTCAGAGCATCGGTTCAGTTCCCAGCTTAAGGCACGAAATGAATCCAGGAGTCTGAGGCAGAAGCAGTGCTCTAAGTTTGATGAGATTGTAAAATCTTCTGCACATTTTTCAGGAGAAAGAACCACGCCTGCTCAATCAAGAGTCTGCTTTATGAGATGGGTCAAAAGAGAAGAATAGAGTTGTGCATGAGGTCTTAGGGCACCAAAAAAGCAGATGAGCATCACAGAAATAGGAAAACCAAGGAGAAAGTGAAGGAGAAACAAGCGGAGGTAACACTGCAGCGATTTTCAACCCATAGGCTGGAAACCCCTCAGGTTACTTTCAAAGGATCTATGAAGGACAATTAAAAAGAATAAGTGTATTTTTACTGTTTTAACTTCAATGACAGAGGTGTCCGCATCTCCAGTGGAGGGGAAGCATGTAGTGATTGAGAGTTTACAAAAACTGAAAAAACTGTTTGTAGTTAACTGCACTTCCAATAGCCTGCTTTCCCCTTAACCCAACCCTAGTTTTGATTATCTTCCTCAGCCTAATATTTGGCCCTTTTTTGCTTATGTAAATGAAGATGTTTAGTGCAAATTAGCATTACTGAAAAACAATTGTCATCCAAATTAGCATTCTGCCTCTCATTTTACACCAAACCGGCTGGGCTTTTTTAGATAAACCCTGAATCAACTTAGCTGCAGCGTTTATGACTAAATGGCTTCATTTTTTGGCAGTCGCCCTCTATTCCAATTGTATAATGCCATTAGCAATTCATATCTACCAGCCCATCCTTAAGGGTCAGCTGGGGCTGTCCCTGGGAAAGCTGTTGGGCAGCTCCTTCCAGGGTACGTTCTCAGACTGTTTTCAGTCAACAGATATATAAACACACATACACATACGTGTGAATGCTTGTATAAACACATGCGTATATATGCCCCACTGGTCTATTCCATCAGACAGCAATAGTTTTATTTTTAATTACTCTGTTAATTGCCTTCATTTGTATATCCACATTTTATCTACATACTGTTGAAAGTAATCACAGTGTAACAAGGAGAAGTACAAAGAGAGGGAAAGGAAAACAATAGGAGACCATGAAAGTATGCAAAAAATTAATCCACTGGAGGGTTTTAATTTCAGATATCCAGCTGAATGGATTGGCTGGAGGCTCTGCTCTGCACCATTACAATTCCTATAGAGTTCAATGAGGAGACAGGAAAAGCCCTTTGTTACATATGCCCTAGAAAAATACATAAAACAAATATGTGTTTTTGTATTTCAAAGTAATACGATGAAAATGAGGATAATGTAACACTGAAGACTTCTGATGAACACTTCATCCTCAAAGAGCACTTAGCGCACAAAAGAACATCTCTCTTGCAAAGTAACCAGAAGCCTGCAGAAAGAATACAAGCATTTGCAAAGACTTTGTAGTGTCACCAGACAGGTCTAAAATACATAGACTGTAAAGCATGAACGCCTTTAGAACAAACTCATCTTTGGGATCTCAGATAAAGCACTTTCCCAGAGCCTGTTTTTCCAGTGATTTCATCAAGGAGGTGATTTCATCAAAAGCTAAAGGATAGCTGGTACAATGCTGAAGTGATAAAAACACAAGGAAAAGATTGTAAAGCCATTGAAGGGTGCAGTCGGGGTATCTCTGAATCTTTAAATACTTTTTTCCTCAATAACAGGCATTCAGTAACACTGGACAATTATTTCTCTTTACAGATCTGAATAGAAAGATTTGTTAAATGGGAGAGGAAGATAGATCTTATTAAATAAATAGGATCGTGCCACATATAAAACCAGATATGATCAAAAGAAATGATGTTTCCTACTTACTCCTCAACAGCAGTAGAAGTAGCACTCAAAAATAAAGCAAGACTGTTTAATGCTGGGCCTATATGAAAAGTACTACAGAACACAGACTTTATGGCCACTGTATGGGCATCCTGGGCGCTCCTGCAGAAGCCAAAGTGCTCCACCATTTCCTGCAAAGCTGTGGTGATTGGAGATGATCTGGGAAAACTGCACTGAGAAACCACCTGGTGCTGTTTTGCCTGACATGAACAATTTTGGTTTAGAGATTCTTCTGGTAAGTACCAATGACAAGTGCTGCAACAAATAAACAAATCATAATAAATAACAAAAATTAAATACAGGAGCTGGAACAAATCTTTACAGTGCCATACCAGTGATTGGAATGTGTTGAAAGAGACAGTTTCTTGGTTTATGACCAGGGATTGGAAATGACATATAAAATACTGCAGCCAAGCACAAATTTAATCACAGAATGAACATACGGAAAAGGAAAAAAAAATAACAAACCTCTGCTCAGGTAATCCCTGTTCGGTTGCCAGATATGGTCCTGAAAAAATGAAGGAAGGAGTTAATAGGAATTCCTTAGCTAAAAATATTTACTGCCATTTCTCCTATTATGGAGTAGTTGATATATCTCCCAGATTTTGATTTAGACAGTTTTCTTCCAGTCCAAGTGCTCCCTGAATGTACCAGCACACTGCCAGGCCTGCAGGGCTCTAGAACCCTGGGGCTGTTCCCACACTGTATTTTGGGGAGGACTAAGGTGGACTGGAAGCACTTTGGTTCCTATAGTCTTGAGGATACACAGGGCACCTGCAGAGCAACTTCAATAGATACTGCTTCAGGATGAGTAAAAAACAGTAATGCTGCTTTACATCTTTTAACTGTTCATGAGCTTATTGGGCTGAATTCAGAGCATTTGAGTTTGCTTGTTACCAAGAGGCTGTATAGCACGCAAGTGACATTAATAATAATTACATTATACATTTATAAATAAGAGCTTAAAAAATAATTATTTCTATTTTAAGCAGCCCTGAATTCAGCTACCATGACTGCAAAAGTAAAGAAAGCAGGCTTCTGAAAATGATTAGAACTGCTGCAATTGCCATGAGTTAAGCAGGTACTGGGTATCTCCTGCTGCCATGAATGCCCATGAACATTGTCACATTGCAGATGGCATTCTTTTGATTCCATTTGTGATGGAGAACCAGACAGGAAGCATCATCCCAATAATGTCAGCAAGGGTGCAAGTGGAACCAGGGTTTCTTGCTGGCCTGTAGGAAGAAATTCTTCTGGCATGTAAGGAGGTGGATACAGTCTACAATATTCTTTGCATGGCAAACTATAATTAGAGCTTATGATTTATTTTATCATTTTTCAAATGACAAACCCCAGATGAGGAATCTGCATGCATATATATACATGTTTGTTTGTTTGTTTGTTTATAAGGGTTATTGATATCTATATATACACATATGAACATGCTTATCTGGTATATGTGCAGGTGTATGCTTTTGCTGGCTATGCCAGCAGGTTACTAAAAATTAAGCATACTTTAAAAGGTTAAATGTTGAATAAGCACTGTGAAGGGAACCAAGGATCCATACGACTTTCTCTTGGACTGCAGGAATGGTTTCCTTGGTTCCACTTGAACCTGTGTCACTAAAACCGAGCAATGAAAAGATTGCACCATGTTTCCCTCTGCATGCAAGAAATAAATAGTTCCAAGGGCCAGATACTGCTGTTGGCAGTATAAAGCAATAAAGGCAGACAGAACCAGGAGAAAGAAAAAACATTTCTTATTCATCCAAGTAGAGCCACTCTAACAAGACATGACAATCCACTTTCCCACATTCAGAGGTACTGGAACTGACAATAGTTCTGTAGCGAAGGACATAAACTCTGGAACTGACCATATGTTCTTTTCACTGTGTTCTCATTATCATCAAAAGCTGTGACCGATCCTTGTGACCACTGGCCACTAACCAGCACAAAAACAGACAGATTTCCATGTTCTCTATTTTTCTATATGTTGCACATATCTTTATATTATTGCCTTCTCTAGTTAAACTAGCGGTTTTTTTTTTCTGCCTGTAGCATTTCATGTCATGCAGAGCTGTCCAAATCACGACGCAGCACAAAAAAAAAACCCAGACCCTAAATCTAAATAAGAATAATGAAATCTCATAATCAACATTTCTATCAGAGACTGAGAATGGCGTCTATGCGTTAGATGCAATAAACACAAATACATCAGAATAATCTCCAGTCTCGTATTAAGATGCGAATCGTCTATTTATTACTTTGAGTATAAATGTTCCATTGCTATTTGCACAATGATTAAGAGTAGTTTTCAGGAAATAAATCTGTTTCTTAATAGTGCAAAGAATGAGAAGGATAGAGAATAAATGGGAGTTTAAAGGGATGCTAAAGTTCTCCCATGAGCTTGGATGAGATTTATGTGCAATGTGAATAAAAAATGTATGACAGCACAGGATTCACTTTGTTGTTGGTTCCTATTCCATTTGTCTAGCCTAACTGTATTCTTTGCCTCTCAGACATGTACTGAGTCTGGCATTGTTGAGCAAGCAAGGGAATAAACTGCCAGTCAGCAGCTATTCGTGGCAGCTTAACCTCATCCGATCTCATCAAACCCAACACTGTAGAACAAGACCAGTGCCATGAGACTCAGAGTAGAAGCATAAATAGCTACCTGCAGTGCTTTTTCTGCTAGGAAGAGGCATTCCAGGAGGCTATGGAATTGCCCTATTATTGCTATGCCTTTCCCATTGTTGAATTAACACATGGGTTTCTTTAGTTACATATCAGCTTTCATACAGTGTCAACAGCTTAGTAACAGTGCAAGCAAGAGCTGATGGGATCATGATATATGCCAGATAATCTTCCCTGTGCAGCTTCAGAGCTATGAGGCTTCATGCTCAATGCTTCGTGACCATTCCCTGTCCACTTCCATTAGGGCTTCCAGAAAAATCTCACTACTGCTGCCTAGCTGAAAATATGCAAAGGTCCAAATCTCAGCCTACTGACACCTCATTAGTTAGATGGACAACTTTTGGATGGCTGGTAGATAGCACCAAAAATACTGAGCCGTCAAAATGGAGGATTCCACTGCTGCTGGTTTTCTGCCTCATTTCCAGAGGGCCTCCTCTCCACGTTGTTTCTATCACTTGTCAGTCTTCCTCCTCTTCCCCTTCCCTAGTTACTTCTGATCACGTTGGCCCTCTTCAGCTCAACATGAAAGAGGGGCAGAAGCCATCAGCATACTGTAGCCTAACACTTCTTTTTATCTTGTGAGAACAGGGAAGGCACAGAAGCAGAGACACTCTCTGTTACTGCTGTTGTGGAGTGGAAGGCTGCAGAGCCGCCTCAGCAAGATCATTACAAATCAGAGGAGCCACATGGGAGAGTGCTGCAGTAAATCAGCTCGGGTATGATCTACTGTTCAAGGAACTATTTGAGGAAGAAAAATTATATTTGTTAGCTGCAGAATTATGCCAGCTGTTGACACAGCCATGAGGCTGGTGGCATTCCCTGGCAGTGCTGTGCCTCCTTCTCTATGTTTGCCCTCTCACTGTGCCGCTCCCTGCTGCACCAGGACCCTGGCACTGCACAGGGCATCCCATGGTTGCCGTGTGCTCGCTGAAAATGCTCACAGCACTCTGTTGTGGTTTGCATAACTGCCATGTGTCAGAGGGCACATCTGACAAAAACATTGTGTTCTTAAGGCAACAATGAACTAAATGAACAGTTGAATATAAGAGACCAAGGAGTTTCCAGACACTGAGACATGTAACAATATCATAGGAGAGTCCAAAATGAGGTTCTCAAACCATACACATCTTCACTTGTTGAATGCAGCTCCTGTACCCAAAACATTTTATCTTCACAAATCATCACAGAGCTTTCATGGGGACAATTCACATCATGGCACAAGAAAAGAAGACAACACAGGCTGCAGCAGCCAGCTTTGCCAGGCTGTTGTGAAACACGGAGACTCATCCAGCCCTTTCCTGTCCTCAGCATAGCAAGAGAAGGCCCATCACCTCCCCAGCCCCAGGTCGCACCTCCAACAATTTGAATTTCAGCAGCCCAGAGGTCCAAGAGCTCAGGGGCTCAGTGGCACATAAGTGTACCACAGCACACAGATCCTGCCCGTGTAGGGCTATGCATTGCTGTTCTGCCAGCAGTGCTGCCAGCACTGTGGTCCCACCAGCATTGAGATAATCTTGACCAAGTCTTGCAGGAGCAAAAAATATCTAGATCTTTTCCCTGAGGTTCAAGAAAGTTCTAGACCTATGCTGCTAAATGCTCTTCTTCCTTTGACCACACAATGAAGTACAACATGACATGGGAGCTGGATTCCCTGCTCACCCTCCCAGATCAGCCAGGTATATACGTGCAGGTATGCTCACTGTGTCCTGCAGGTGAACTCACCTCACAGCAAGGAGATGCCTCCCAGCTTCCCAAGAAGAGTCTGGGCACACTTCAACAAAGTATGCCACTCACACAGCCATCACACAGTGGGAGCTGAGTCCCTCCTGGAGCCTGCCAGCAGTCTGAAATGGGCAATGCTGCACAGCCATTCATTCAAAATGTCAGCATTGCAGAAGGAGCAGGGGCAGCACTGCAGTAATGCAGTGACGTTTTGTACCCTCTGGCAAACTTGATACATAAATAAATGAGTTTCTATCTAAATTCCATTGTGTGCAGATTTGTACCAAAGAATTGTTGTGATGTGCATCATTATGTCTCATTATGTGATTGCAAGTAACCTTTTGTGTAGCAGACACAATCCACGTAACATGCTGTGTGACCAGTTTACAAAACCAGGCTCCTTCAGAAGGGCAAGTAATTAATCATTATTCAGCAGTAGCACTCAGCACTCCACTTCTTGCTGGCAGGAGTGTATTACTGAGGGCATGCCTAGCTGCTACAATACATTATTCATGCAACAGAAAACTACAGTTGTCTGTGGTGTTGTTACAATAAATGGTTAAAAGAAAACAAGAAACAGTTAGTTTTCAAGTATGAACCTGGTGTTGGGTATGTGTTTTGTTTTTTTTTTTTTAATTTACTGCCAACACACTGCACGAATAAGCATAGGCCTGAGTTACAAACGCTGTGGGAAAGAATTAGTGTAAGGCACCAATCTGCGTTTTTCATAATGCCAAAGTCAATAATCCGAGGACAGCGAGAGGATGTCTCAAATGCCTTCCCTTGAAGGTATAGCGCAGTAACTTTATGGCCGTAGTAATTTTATTACTTTATCGAGCACTAATTTAATAGAGAATGAAATGCACATTGTCAAAAATAAATTGTAGCAAATATTTTATTTGATTAAGAGTCATAATAGTAATTTGCGTATTGTGCTTGTTAGGACACGGATTTCTTCATGCTTACTTTAGGCTTCCATTTAAACCACATCTATCATGACGCAAATTAAGCCCACATGATTATTTGCACTTGATCACTGTCCACTATTTACACAAAGTGGGGTTAATGCAAGAGGCTAACAAGGGTTGCAGTTCAATCTGATTTTGCAGAGGCTGGAATTGTACCCCAGCTTTCTGCTCAGCTGCCTTTATCATGGTGCTTTGCACTTCCTCTCTACCTGCAAATACAGTAAGAAAAAATTCAATGTAAGTAAATACCTCTATCGTAGAATCATAATATCATAGAATCACCAAGATTGGAAAAGACCTCCAAGATCAGCCAGTCCAACCGTCCACCTATCACCAATAGCTGTCACTAGATCACATCCCTCAACACAAGATCTGAACGGTCCATGAACACCTTCAGGGTCAGTGACTCCACCACCTCCCTGGGCAGCCCATTCCGGTGCCTGACCACTCTTTAGGAAAAGTAGTATTTCCTAACATCCAGCCTGAATCTCCCCTGGTGCAACTTGAGGCCATTCATTCCCTCTCATCCTATCACTGATTACCACCAGCCCACTACAACCTCTCTTCAAGTAGATATAGTATCTCACCATCTACTCCTTCCAAAAAGATACATTTCATATCAGGTCTTGCCATTTACAAAAGTTATGGGTATAACAATTCCAATCAAAGAGATGAGTGAAATTTCTTTTTAATAGCTTTTCTTTCTATCGGAGTCTGATTTCCCCAGAAACACAAATTTGGAAGGAGAGCTCAATGTATCATGTCCAGTCACGTCACAAAGGCTCTTAACATGTTTTAAACATGGAATCAGAAATTTCTGTGTAAAACTATGATTACAAAAGCATGTTGAAGGGAAGTTGCAGTCATTCAAAAGACGCTCAAAGGCTAAACATGCATTGAGAAAAGGGGTTCTCAGCTTCAAAAGAAATATTTGTAACCTCACCAAAATTTATTACTGAAAAAAATAACCTTTCATTTTGCTCTGGGTTCACATACTGCTCTGATTTTGGGTTGAAGTTGTTCATCTGAAAAGGCATCAGTCTAGGAATAAACATTGATGAAATGCAACATTTACAATTTATATATGTATTCCATTCAGATGCGCTTTCCATAATTGCATTATGCAGACAGCAGCCACTCAGAAAAGCATATCGTGCATAAAAAGATTCCTTTGGTTTCTCAGCAGAATGGTACGAGGAGAGCAAAGCGACTGGAAGTGCGGAGGATATATCCACCTCCTCTTGCCGAGGATTTCATTTTCTTTGCTGAGAAGCCTGGTTTCCTTTGTCCCACAGTATGAACAAATATACCACTTCCCAGCGAAGACAGGCTGCCCTGTGTCTATCAATAGAATCTATATAGAATCTTTTCCCTTAGGGATTAATTCAACTTTTGATTCAATCTTCCTGAGCTTTAAATTATGATGTTACAAACCTCCAAGGAACTGCTGTACTATTTGTGACCTTCTTTATTACTTTCTGCTGTTTGATAAAGTAGAGAAAATTGATTTATAGTTTAGTTTGCTTGTGAACATGGAATATCAATGGTGACAGTAGGATTTATGAAAGAGAGGGAAGTTGTATTGGTTAAAGTTTAATATAACAGTTTATTAATTAATGGTGAAGGACAATAGAATAACTGCATGTTAATCTTGAATGAGATTCTGGAAGGGGAATGCTAGCATTGTATTTACATTTTGCAAAAGTTTCTCTCCAAGAAAGAACTTTCCATAGCTTCTGTTTTCCTTTCCTTCACCCTGATTATGACCTGTTGGGTGTTCTTGTGTTTCCTGTAAGCATTAAAGGTTAAAGGTGGTACACAAGGCCAAAGTTTTCCAAATAGAACCTAAAATTAGGCTTTGGTGTCTGTTTTTGGATTCTTAGGCCCCAATCCAGGAGTCTATTTTTATTCAAAGCATCAGAGCACTTGACTTCAATGGATCTAAAAACACTCGTGCTTAAGTGCTTTGCTGAATCAGGATGGACTTAAGCACAAATGCAAATGCCGTGCTGAATTGGGGCTCTAAATATGTGGCTTGATTTTAAAAGTGCTGAGAGCCGGCAGGTCTAATTGGAGTCAATGGGAGCTGCAAGATGCTCAGCATTTTTGAAAATCAGGCCACTCACTGAGGTGCCTGAGGTTGATTTCAGGTGCTCAGCTCAGAGCATTCACTGTAGGAGAAAATGTTAACCTAGGAGAACAGGCAATGGAAGGCATGATTTCTTAATAAATGAGATCTTGATTTTATGAAAAAAAAAAAAGTAATAATATAAAATGAGGAATGAGGCAAAAAGTAATACTTTTCTGGAAGTCTGATTGAGTGGTTTTTGTAAGCATCAAAGCGCTTTGCAAAAAGAGGAAATGAATAAACCAATCAAATTAAAAATCCAAGAAATAGCGGGTTGAATTCATGCCTTGTGCAACTGCAGCAACACTGATGAAGTACATCAGGGATGGATTTTGTCCTGCTACGTTTTGAGCATTAATTTGATCAGAAACAGCAAGGCAACAATGCAAATCACATGCAGAAAAGAACATCACTCTGATCGCACTGTGAGCACCAAGCACAACATTTCAGATCCGGAAATGGTGAAAATGCCAGCTGTAAGCATCACAGTTCCCACTCTGCACTCTCTGCTGCGGGAATCAGTGAACAGCTGAAAGGGCTGTGAGTACTAACTGCACTTCTCCACAGAGTTGTTGCCATCCCAGTGATAATGCTGGTGTGGAAGGCCACCATACTGCACACTGTATTGTTCAGGAAGGATTCAACAAAGCTTGGCTTGTCATCACATCTACTTGTCTGATCCTCCTAGCCTGTCCGAGAGAGGTGATGTCAAATGAATGTCAGGATGCTGCCATTTCCTAGCAAAGGCATTTGTCATCTCAGAATGGAAGATACCAACCATTTTGGATTTGTCAGTCCCTCCTTCCTGCACAACCTGGATCTAAGCGTGGCCTTTCATTACCCACCCTCTCATAACTTGAGTCAGTAACTCTTAACCCTCCACTGAGCATTTTTCAAAAGTCTTCCCAGAAGGTTTATGTTAGCCCTTCAACAGCCTCAAGCATTTATGGGGAAAAAGCAGGTATCACTTTTCTGCTACTCAATTATTAAAACTAGTGGTTCTGCCCCCTGCCAGAGGTGCAGGTGTGATTCTGGGCTATTTGAAATCAGCTATGACCATTAAGGAGAGCAATAGAAAACCCAGTCAGTGACCAGCTGGGTGAGAAATCTGTCACTTTTGATAAAAAAGAGAAACAGAAGTGGATTTGAAACATTCGTTTCCCTTTATTTGCTCAGTGAGGCTGATGTGTACTGCACATTAAAAAAAAAAAAATCACAGGAATTTTCATACAATGAATTAAACCACAAAAGTACATGTAGAATTGGCAGGTGGAAAACAGCCCAGTGTGGGCTTAACTAATAGCTCGCTTTCCCTGTTCAGCATAGTCCAACCAATAGCTTTACATGTTCACCTACGGTACAAATTTTACTGTAGCTCCATCAGGTCAGTGGTTCACATGATTGAAAATGTCTGTCACATAGGTACAAATTTAGAATCATCACATTATATTACATGGCTATTCTAGGTCATTTATAGATCAGATCTTATACTACAGTGATTGAAGTTCTCATTACAGCCATCAAAAAGGACACATAATCATTACCTACTGTAAGCTTATATCTAAAGGGATAAGAAGGTATGTATTTTGTTGGTGTTTTTTTTTTTTTTTTTTTTTTTTTTCAGCTGACCCAAGTATTACACCCCAGAGGCACAAACTTTTTTCTCAGCGCTGCTCTTGGTGATGGCAGCCCAACTGATTTTCAGAGCAATTCAGTATGGATATTTTTTTCCACAATTTTAGGCTCCCTCTGTTTGAATTTGGATCATTTTACCTTATGTAGGAATTACTTTGTTATAGCTCCAAAAAAAGACCATAGTTTCTAAGTAGCAATTCTGTTACCTGTATTGCAGATGTGGTACTTACCACAGCATGAAAGCAACAGTACAATCTTCATCTCAAAGACATACAGAGCTATGCTGCAATTTGCCGCCAGTGACAATGTGGCACATGTGCTAATTTGAAATGTTCTTGGGAGGGGGAAAAAAAAGGAAAAACGGAGTTTATATTTTGATGGGTTATCTACTACAGTGTCTACAAAGGATACAAATAGCTTTATTCAGCAATCCTAGCTCTACATTAATTTCTATATGTAATCTGTAAATCCACAGAGGAAAGCCATCTTCAAGATAAGAATGCTTGCCAGGCCAGTGAAAAAAAAAAAAAAAAGACCTACAACTTTTTGCCTGCTTGGCAAAAAAAAAAACAACCCTCCCCCCTTTCTCCCTCCACCCCCCCCCCAAAAAAAATCCACACCAATTTATTCATGTCAGCAATATAGGGCAAAAGAAAATGTATTTAAAATGTAATCACATAAATTTAAAGGCAAAATAGGTAATGCATCTGGTCCTTGAACACATAATATAATCTACTAAATATTGATTTCTTAAAAATAATTTATTGCTTTTAATATTTTTCTTTACAACAGAAGATACTCAAAATCCAGAAAGGAAAACTGTAAACTTTTAGTTTGGCATTCACACAAAGTTAAAATACCTGCATTTTTAACCTACAGAGCAACAACGAGAATTATGCAGATTAAAGAATGTTACGGTTGTAACACAGAACCTCTGAAAAAGTTCTTTTTTTTTTCCTTTTTCTTTTTTATTTTTATTGCTATCTATCTACTGAGAAATAAGAAGCCGAAAAATCAAGCAAGCATCCAACGGGACAGACAGTGGAATCTCTCAGAACACAATATGCTGGTGATAAAATGAATGCAGCCATCAAAATCAACTGCACTGGCATGGGGTGGAATCAGTTTTCTAAGATTGGGAGTGGGAAAGGAGATTAAATAGTTAGGTGTGCCATACCTTTAAGAGGAGTCATGAATGCCAAACAGTAATAGAATACCAAATCTATACATTTGCAAGCAAATTCCAAACTTTGCTGATTCAGTCTAGAGACTCCAAGATCAGATGAAATTCTGATGCTCAGAATAGTAGTAGCTAACGGTTGTGTTTTTGTTCTTTTTTCTTTTCACTTTCCTGAAGTTTCTATTTAATTTAGCAGAAGCAATGTCATCAGCAACAATGTCATGGGCACATCTGAGGCCATGCTAGTGCATAGTAAAAAAAAAAGAGAAAAAAAACCAACAAAAACCACTGCTTCTGCAAAAGCTGAATTTTCAGACGAAGCACTTACTCCAAACTGACAATCATCATGCATCCTAGGTATAAAATTTCCACTGGCCTTTTTCTTATTTTAGTCATCTCATAATTTATAATAAATAGGATAATCGTAACTGATAAATATGTCTCTTTCGTAAACAAAGGAATGAAGGATCAGTATTTATACAGGATGCATAACTGTAAAAAATATAGATAAATACCATCATTAAACTCTGCCAATGAAAAGATTACTGGCTTCGAGAACAGTGTTTAGACACAGAATTACTGTAAAAATCATACTGTACTGAGTACCTCAGCGTATTTTTATCAAATTAAAATCACAAAAATTAAAACAAAATAGCATTTTAAAAAGATTTCTGATCTCTAGTTCCAAAACTACTGTTGATACATAAAATAAAAACATTTCTTAATGATTACCCATTTGAGAGACCTTACATAAAATTATGGTATCTCCTAGAAAAATTTAGATGAGAAAATTTCATTCCCCTAACAAATTCAGTGTATAAAACTGCAAAAAAAAAACAAGCAATGAGAAAAATGTGGAAAAATACTGCAGAAGTGGTTAACACCTTTTGGGCTAGGATCATCGTTGACAAAATTCTTACATAAGCTCACCAAGGAAGGGATGAATGTGTGTAAAGCGTTTTTGCAGTCAGACACACGCACACTCACACGTCCTCACCCACACGCTTTTCTCTTTTTTTTTTTTTACAATCAAATATATATAAGCATAAGTTCAGCTTTCTACATATGTTAGTGTACAATAATTGTTTCACCTCATATAATTACATTTGAGTATTCTTGATTAAGAAAAATTCAGCAGTTTTTGAAAAGAAGGCTGCATTTACAGTGCATAGCTGTAACAAAAAAGAACATTGTCATACAGTATGTACATAAATAAAAATACTCCATTTAACATCTGTAAATACTCAACTACTTTAGAGAACGTAGCAAATAAACTATCTGCGCTCACACCCAGATAGTTATATCCAACTCTCATTAATAATGTAACACCACGTCCGCTCATTAGAATAAATCGCTGAACAAGCTGCACATTTGACCATTAACACGGCTTTGAAAACTTTGCTGTGGAAGATCAACGTTGTAGACATTTACATGGGTGTCAGAATTAAAAGACGAAACTTCAAAATGTTAGGGAAGCTTTAGCCTTTCATTTTCTCTTCTGCAAGGAAAAAAAAGAAAAAAGAAAAAAAAAAGAAAGATCTTAAAACTAAAACACATTGCAGGCTTGTGGGACCTGCGGTTTCTTCTGGATTGTCATTTATCACTTTGTTGTGAGAAGAAGCTTCATTTAAAAAAAAAATGCAGTGTCTGATTCCCAGACATCAGCAGCCATAGTTCGCAAATTTGTTCTTTTTTCACTTTGCTTTTGTTTTCATTTTGTTAAAATGCACTATGTACACATTTTGAAGTTCTACGTTGTAAGTGTATCTCTGTGGAACTGCTGCCATGACATGTGGTTTGCCCTGGGTCGCGAGAGGACCGCAGGCTGCCCCGCCACCGGTCACCCGCGAAAGCAAAGCTGACACCCATGGACACGCGTGTGCTTGCTGGAAAGCCATTCTGCCTCCTCCCTCCTCGAGCAGCTGTGTTCATGTAAACCATGGTTTTGAACAGAGAGTGTAAAGTAGGAGAAATTCCTAAGTATGACTTTTAAGTGTCCATTCTTGAAGGACGTGATGTCCGTGAGGTATTCGCCATCCCTCCGTTTTCCTCGGGTGTGATACATGTTACCTGCGCAGGCTCCGCTGTGCCTCTTTAAGTAAACTATCAAAATCCATGGAGTCATACTTGCTTTTAGTGGAAGCAGGATCAAAATCATCTGAGTTTGAATCTGAAACCCAAAGAGATGCAAGTTCAGTAAACAGGCACAAGGCACTGGCGAGCGCGTCCATCTTTTTCTTTGTACAGCAGTATGAACAAACACTACAAAAATCACCCATCCACTCGGCATGGATGGAGCTTTCTGATAAGAGCAAGACTTTAAAAAATGCATAGTATGTCCTCAGTAGAATGAGTAAACTATAAAATGAATGTGTATATACTGAACCGGTAAACTTCAAAGAGCTTCTTCAAAGACTGAGCACCACCACTCTATGACTCAGTATCACAGAATGGCTGAGGTTGGAAGGGATGTCTCGAGGTCATCTGGTTCACATCTAGTCCAGGTAACCACCACAGGTGTTTTACCAAAAAATGCATTACGGTTCTGCAGCTGTGTTTTGTAAGGTCTAATATCCCAAACTTACTTCTCCTGAGATAGGTGATAGCAGCTGACTGTGCTGAAAGCCACCACAGCTTGCAGAGAGGCATGCAGGAGACACAGCCATGGGCTGACCTGCCACAAGACCTGATGCACCACACCACACCTTCTTCAGTCTCTCTTATTTTCTGCTCTGACTGTTTTGGTTTGCTTGTTCAGAGCATGAGCAACTCAGGGCAGAGTCTCCATGCTGCTGTACAAGCAATCTCAGGTGGCATCCTCAGCTCTTTGTAACATAAGTGTAACAGCAAGAACAGCAGTTTAGCATCTGCAGAATGTGTGTTTTAGGTGGGATATGTAATACCTGCTCCAATGCTAATAGTTGCCAGGACATCATTCTGTTCTTAGAGCAAAGGAGGGATCGCTTTGTGGCCACACAGTTCTTCTGCAGCAATTACTGACTTGACTACAAGAATTGTATTTCCTTTTGGAGTCATCCCTGTTCAGCACTGGCTCTCCCTGGTTCCTATGTCACAGAGAGTGCCGTTTTCTTGCCATTTCTTCTGTTGAATTAATCAGAACTCCCCATTTACCTCTATAAGACATACTGTGAATTAAATGTTCATTACAAGTCCTGTTAAGACAATATCTTCTCACAGAGGAGAAGTGTTAAACTTCTGTCTACTATTTTCAAGTGTTTTCTTTCTTCTATACTCAACCCAAAGCTGATTAATTCTTCCTGTCCTTGTACTAGCTCATGAATTTTAAAGCTCATCCTGCCTGTGTAGCAATATCAGATACACTGAAATACAGAGAATGCAGTCTGAAGTAGAGAACCTCAAGCTGTCAACGGGACAAAGTGAAAATACTCTGCTTAGAGATACTCTGGGAATCCCACTCACTCTGGTAAGATGTGCCAGGAAATACTCCCAGCGATGAATAATGTTCCAGGAGGGGTCCCTTTAGACAACTTATTTCAAACCCTAGATTTTCTGAGACACAGGAGACCTTCACTTCCACTACCAAAGATAAGTCAAATCAAGTTAAGACTTCAATCTGTTTATAACGTTTATATTGTTTTTATCAGCCTACATTTCAACAAATGCCTTGCTACCTTTTACATATTCAACATTACCTTATATCTCTCCAGCAGTCAATTGCCTTTTCTTAGCTTTATATTATCTGAATAGCCACTGAAGTGAATTATAGTATATTCATTGTGAACAATGTGTATCGTCTTTATCATTAATTCCAAAAATACATCAATTGGTTAGTGAAAATAAATCTGTATTCACTTTCTGCATTGTACAAAGCCAAGGGCAGTAGATACAAGATTTCATTAGCACTACATTGCAGGGTTATGCAGGGATTTTAATGACTGTGGTCATTTATTCATTTAAAAAAAACAAAAAAAAAAAACAAAAAAAAAAAAACAGTATCTGATTAATATAGATTCAACAGCAAACTGTCCCTTGCTATTTTATTCAGAAAAGAGCATCTTCCGTACCATTAGACTATTTATACAGGAATCAGGAAAGCTTTAACATTTGATGAATACTTTCAAAGGTAATTAAATAAGAGGTGAGATTATAATATAATATTAAAAGGATGTTTGGGAAGTCTGCATGGTCACTTTATGCATGTACATCAGTACTCCTCCTTTAGAGGAGTTTTTAGAGTACTCCTCCTTTAGAGTTTTAACGCTTCCAAACATCCTTGAAAGGGGAAGCATCATACTCTGACCCACAGCATAGGGCAGAACCCTACATTTATGCCAGAACAGAACTGGGGAAGATCCAGGTGCGTTATCATTTTGCTCTCACTGTCACTCACCAATGGGACAGCAACACCAAGAGATGTGCCATTCTTTCCACTGGCTAGAGCCTCTCACATCATGAGTGGAAGTCCTTGCAGGGAAACGCATTCACACATAGATGCTGATGGACAGTGTGAAAACCACCAGCTGAGATCTGTGCCCTTTGCTATAGTACAGGTCAGATTTGGTCAGGAGTCCCTCTAGCTTTCAAACCTAAGAAACTACAAATCGCATTAAGGAGCATTTCTGACAAGTTCTCCCACACAACTCACAGCAAAATAAGATTACAGCAAATCTGGGGGGAAGATGAGAGGATGAGGCTTCTACTTTGTTCTTTGTTTAGGGTCATATAAACAAATCATGTGTTAGAGAAAAGGAGCACACCAATGAACAGTAAAGAGCAAGTTTTTGGAGTGCTATCATTTCAGTATGGCAATGTACTATTGAATACTAGGCATTTGTTTTATTAATGATGGAAATGGGCTTTAAAAGAATTTTCAGTCTGAAATATCTGAAAAAGTTAATACAGCGTACAGCTCTGATTAGTAGACTTTAACGTGCAAGTGAAAAAGCACCTTCTTTAAATCCTTCACATCGACCATTCAAGTAACAGAAGCAGGTCACAAAAAACAAGCAGACTAAATTCTTCTGAGTTACAACATGGTTCCAGTTATGTACTTTAATTCACAGAGAGCAAGATACCTACCTAGGTCTGCATAGTTAGACTTGCAAAACTGCTTGCGTCCACAAAAGTACAGCTCAAAGTCAGGTTCATTTGACCTGCGTAAAGTGTATCCATTTTCAAGAGCAGCAAAGGCATCACAAGTATAGCGGTAGGTGATGAAACCATAGCTGTCTCTGTAATTAAAAAAGACAGTCGTGAAAAAAAAAAAGCTAAAAAGAGTTAACACATATTTGTGTAACCCCCTCCTGAAAGCAAGAACTTGCAGAAGATCCAGCAGTGGAAATGCCAGAAGTACAGCATCCATTTATTGGCATGATCGTCCTGTCATGCAGCTAAATACTTACTTCTGGGACAGGAAATCTCAACCAGCAAGATTAATAAATAAGGATGAAAGAAAATAAATATGGTTTTGAACTCAGCATGTCATCTGTAACAATACCTACACTGGTAACTCCCATACCAGTAATCTTACTGCCATAATTTTTTACATATAGCAACTCTCAAACAAGAGCTAATTTCAAAAGTTCTTACCCATCATCCCGCAAATTTACTGTGCACTCCTCTATTTCACCAAAAACTTCAAACCGGTCCCTCAGTTCTTTTCGGGTTGTGTCAGGTCTGATTTTACCCACGTAAATCACACGACGCTCTTCCTGTTAAGAAAGAGCAGGACAAGTTTTTATCAAATGTGCAGTACAGAGGAATCTACACATATGTGCATACAAATACATTCACACGGATATGCAGAGGATGCATAATTATACTAATAGTCTACCGCATTCAGCTACTGATTGAAATATTCTCTCCTAGAAAGTCTTTCAGGTATTTAAATGATGCCAGATTTTTTGGATGATTTTCTGCCAGAAGGTTTCATTGAGTGCTGTCACTGTTCTGCTATAAAATGACAGACCACTCCCTCTGTATCTTATTGCACCTTTTTCCTTTCCACCTTCCCATGACTTGCCCTTTAAGACTACAAATTCTCCAGGACCAGGGATCCCGTTTCTCTTACTAGCTATACAACACTGGGAACTAAGTTGTGAAGCAGCATAAAATAATGCAGCAAGTGTGTAAGTGTATCATAAACATAACAAAATGGATTATAGACATAACATTATAAACTCAGATGACTCATTAGCTGACTCATTCTGCAATCAGCAGTTCCATCATAATCTATACCTTAAACAGAGGGAAGACTGTGAGGAGGCCAGAAAATGAGTTTTATTAAAAAATATATTAAAATAAATAAATGGATGGAAGAGAGAAGAATAAAATATTTCCTCTGGTCACCACTACCTTTGGGTTTGTTAGGAAGAAGAACATGACAGAACTTCCTGATTTTACAGATTAGGGGGTCATTTGCAGTTTCCTTTGACACTTGGAGCAAACTAACTAAGACACTTTAAAAATAATTGAGTCATGGTCATATAGTTCCTTTCTGAGTGAAAATGCTCAGGAGAATGACAGAAAGATAGGGTAAACCTGTCAAGAGTCACTTTAAGAATACCTGGATTAGCACCTTACTGGGGACAGTCATTCTGTGAGTTGCAACCAAAAAAAAAAAAAAAAAAGTGAAAAAGAGATCTTCGAGATCTTCAAACCACTGACCTTAGAATAATCAGAGCAAAGAAGCAATAGCTTCAGATAGCCTCAATGCTCTGACTGCCTTTGGCCTGGAGAACTATTGGCCTCTTGCTCATCCCCTGCACACACCCACGGGTCTGTCCCATAAATTGTACCTCCATCAAATTCTTAGCTAGTGTAAATCTGTCAGTCAGTGGAGCAATGTCAGTTTAAACCATCAACTTGGGCACCTGAGACTTGCATAGAATGTAGGTGGTGAATTCCAAAGGAGCTATACTGACTGCTGAGAATTCTTGACTATCTTAACCTGGAGGTGCCTAAAGGCTAATGGCACCTCAACTGTGCAACGCTGAAGGCTCTAGGGACCTAAATACAGATTTGCATTCCTGCTCAGAAACATCCAAGCTTGAAGAGTAAGGTAGCTTACAGTGTCACAGTTCAACTATAGCACAAAATGTATGTTTTCTAAGAGTCCCCAGACAGCATACAGCACCAGTCATTTCTGGACCACAGCTAATTGGCACACATAAGACAGCAGGACTGAGATCAGACCACAATGCTTGTGGAAACAGAAATTATCCTGACACCGCTTCTTTACTTGCTTGAGCACTCAACTGAAATAAAGGGACCATCAGAACTCCCCTTCATATGGGTATGCGAAATCATGGTTCCCTGTTCCCAGGACAGCATATTGCTCCCAGAAGCTGTTTAATGCAAAACAAATGAACAATTCCTGCAAATATACCTGCCTCCCAACAGAAGACACTTCTTACTAACATACCGAGTCAACTATTTTTGCTTACACTTTTCCTGGCCTCACAAATCTCAGGGGCCCAAACCCAGTTCATCTATGCTCCAGAGAAACTAAAGATATGAGTCCAGAGCTCCAGAGAACAGATTCACTACTCTCACTTCTTGGACAAAAGCACTACTCACTAAGGTATAGCACAAAAAGTGATCACTCCAGCTTTCTGGATCTTTTGTAGCCCTGGTTGGCCAAGTGGAGACCCTGACTGCTCCTCCAAAGTATGTTTACGCTCTCCTTACTCAAAGAGATCAGGTAACTGTCTCATTTAAATGCCTGAAACTACTGCTTCTATTGATTATCCAAGGATCCAAGGTGATAGGATTAACAGTCCTCTATTACCCTGCTGGGACAGACGCTTTCATTTTTAAATGTTACGTTCTCTAAAGTTCACCATTTAAAAGCTGTTCTTGCTCTTAGTTGTAGGGATAAAGCCTAAAGAAGTTAGCACAGCTAAAAGAAGGGTAAGCATGCTCATGGATGGCCGTACATTTATGAAGAAGGGTTACTTTACAGGCAGCTGCTGTTTTTTACTCCTATTCTCTTGGAGGAGTCTGGGTAGACTTTCTATGAACTAGGAAATATGGACAGCAAGAAACAGAAATCTGCATTTCTTCCATTTCCTCCATTCTCATTCTGCTTCCTTTCAGTATGGCTGGGTGCTATAAACTTCAAAAAGAAGAAAATCTGCATATGCACAGTAATTACTTTTTCAGACTGTTTTACCAAATCAAGGATTTAACTGCATTGAAACACTTGATAAGAAACAATTCCATTGATACTTGCTATTGAACCTAAATGACTGACCAGATGGAGCAGAACATAACATAGCAGACTGCCTGATATGCTTTAGCTGAGATAATACATCTTGACTGAAAAAACATAATGTTTCACTCCCTGACACGGAGATTGTTATATTGCAGTGATGGAAGTAACTACTGCATGCTCTCCCATAAGTCTGTGTGCATGCCTGTGCAATTTTTACTTCCTCTATCCTTCTAATAACTTTTATATATCTAATATCCCTTTAAGACAACTGTAATAAAACAAAACTGAACAACTAAAAAACGCCTGTTAAACTATCATTAAGGGAATAAGTTAAACTTGCAAAATTAAGGAAATTCAAATTTAAAGCTGGAATGCACCATATGTCCTCTAGTGTGTACATGAGGAGATGTTCATTCAAGTATTTTTTTAAGCAGAATGCCATGATGGTATGAGGTACTGGGGAACGCAGGATTCATACAAAACTGTCTTTATCTTGTTTAGCATTGGCTTATTTAAAGTGGTTATGAAAGAAATATTTGTATTTAAAAAGACACCTGCATTTTACTCCCATTAACAATAAGAGTTATACAAGCCTAACAAGATTATAACATACCTCTAAATGTTAAAGATCCTTATTTTATAATTTGTTACGTGCTTAAGTCCATATGTGCATATTAAGTATGCTTTTCACTGCACTTGTAAGAGGACATAATATATGCCTTGGAAATTTAGAGAACTAGGGAAAAAAGCTTTTGTTTTCAACTTAATGGGGGAAGATGAACCTGAAGGAAACTCCAGACAATTGTGTTCACATTTCCCTCCCAGAAATGCAGATGATTTACAATCACAGAATCATAGAATCATTAAGGTTGGAAAAGACTTATAAGTTCATCTAGTTCAACTGTCCACCTGTCACCAATTTTGCCTACCAAGCCATGTTTCTGAATACCACATTTACACATTTCTTGAATGCATCTAGGGATGGTGACCACCTCCCTGGGCAGCCTGTTCCAGTGCCAGACCTCTCAAGTTTTTCCTAATATCCAACCTGAATCTCCCCTGGCTTTTAAATATACATAGCTCATTGTCTTACCAAGTAAATAAGAGAAAAAAAAAAGAGCCCAGACAGCTTCCTCAAGCCCGATATGTCTGTCTTCTTTGTCTAAATTTCTTTCTTCTTAATCTTGCTCTTTCCTCCTGGCAGTAAGAACAATTGAAGAGGCAAATGTGGCAGAGAATCTTAGACTGAAAATCACTATTTCAAGTATCAAATTAAAATGCTAGAACATTAGCATGCCTGGAGAAACCAGGACCAGGATACCTTCACAAATTTAAGTGTCAATAAAACTATCACTCATCTCCAAAAACATCTCTGATGTTAAAGGTCTTTTTGTCTTGCAAAGGCTGTCTACAAAATTCACTTTGTTTCCCCTTCCTCATTCTTAACCTTTAATTTGATTAAATCCCAGGCCAACAGACGTATTAGTTTTCACGTTTTTTTGTACCTGGCTTCTTCACTTAACGTTTGTTTTCTTTGCCTGCCTCTCCTTACTGCACCCTGGGGTGTTGCTGTCCTCATTTCCCCTACCACTTTTTGTCTGCACATCTATGGTACATAACTAGTTTTCCAAGAGCCCAACTATGCTCTATGTGAAGATGAGACTAAAAAAAAGAAGAAATTATAAAGTTGAGGTCTACCACAAGCAGCATGGAGAAAAGGATCTGGGGCTGTTAGCTGAACATGAGCCAGCAGTGTGCTCAGGTGGCCAAGAAGGCCAATGGCATCCTGGCTGTACTAGAAACAGTGTAGCCAGCAGGACCAGAGAGGTGATTGCCCCTCTGTACTCTGCACTGGTGAGGCCGAACCTCGAGGCTGTGTTCAGTTTTGGGCCGTTCACTACAAGAAAGACATTGAGGCCCTGGAGCGTGTCTAGAGAAGGGTATTAAAGATGGTGAAGCCTCTGGAGCACAAGTCTTGTGAGGAGTGGCTGAGGGAACTGGGATTGTTTAGTCTGGAAAAGAGGAGGCTCAGGGGAGACCATATCAATCTCTACAACTACCTGAAAGGAAGTTGTACTGAGGTGGGGGTCAAGCTCTTCTCCCAGGTGAACAGTGACAGGACAAGAAGTAATGACCTTAAGTTGTGTCAGGGGAGGTTTGGGTTGGATATTACAAAAAACTTCTCAGAAACAATGGTGAGGTATTGGAAAGGCTGCCCAGGGAGGTGATGAAGTCATTGACCCTGGAGGTTTTCAAGAAAAGCATAAGCATGGCACTGAGGGACACGTTCTAGTGAGCAAGGTGATGATGGGTTGACAGATGGACTAGATGATCTCAGTGGTCTTTTCCAACCTTACTGATTCCGTGATTCTAAGCTTATCAAAGCTCTGCTGCTTCCTGCAGCACAAGTGGCTGGCTGGGTACAAGCCCCTTTCTGTAACGCCTTGCATGCCCAGTATTTTGTGACTTGATCTTCATCCTTAGAACTGAAGGCCAGAAAACATTTTGAAAAAGCAATGAGAGTGGTTGGGCAGAATCTGAAAAATAGAAATGCTATGAATGCAAGAGCCAGTAAAACGTAAGATTCAGACATCATAATAATATTAAGAAACAGTGCTCTAGATTCTGTATTAGAGAAGACTTGTAGACTAAGTATGACCAGTAAACATGTATGAATGGCAAAAGGAAGACTCACAAGAAGTGAAGAAGAAAAAAGAACATTGCACAATATTCTCAGACCTTGTTGTGTGGCTGAGGACTGAAAAAGTTCTGCCACTTTCCTGTGTGACTGCTGAAAACATAGTGATGGATCAATAAAACTCAAGATTTTAGACAATCCATTTGAAATATTTTCAGTAAGTTGTACAGAAAAAGTAGAATGCCTGGGATCAGACCCACCAAGATGAGCAACCACAAAAAAAAGTCCAAATTAAACCACCAACATGCATTTGCTCCTTCATTTGTGGGAATTTACTGCATTATGGGCTGTGTCTGGTTTCAGACTTCAAAGAACCCAAGCATTCATTTAGGAAACCACCTTTCTCCTGCCTTCCTGTTGTAGAGAAATTTATTTTCTTTGAAACCATGTGTTTCTTTTCTGCTGCAGTGGCCTCACAGTGCATTTATCTTCTTGTACCTGTAAGCTCTCTGGGACAGGGACTTGTCTCATACAGGCTGTCAGCACTTATATATGAAAGTAGTAATGCTAATAATAATTTTCTACTGAGGTAGAAGCCATGCCCTGAAAGGTATGTGCCACATGGTCTAATAAGCTGCTGCAGGAAAAGCCTGCATGTCTAAGAAATGCCTGGGGTGTACAACAAGAAAAAAACAGTCCTCAGTCTTCTTGGCAAAACAGAGCAATCTGCCCTGGCTGGGGGTTAGATTGTAATTTCTAGAAAGCTCTGAGTAGCCTGTTCTGTCTTGCAGTTGTTCCTGGAGCTTCATGATGAATGAATGTGTCTCTGCTATGGTCTGAAGAGCACTATTAAGTTAAGTGAGTCTTGGTGGCAGACTGGCCTTCTGTTCAGTGAGGACCCATTCTAAAATGAATTGTGGACAAATGACATCAAGATCAAGCTACACTCTGCTAAAATTTATTCCATTGAAAAAGGCATCAAAACCAAGAATACAAATAAATACATGAATGACAAAAATATCCTGACTTTCTAACTGAAAAATGACTTGTGGGCTCAGCAGTCTATATTTTCTGTGAGAGACTGCTCAAAATAAAGACCCCACTCCATGAAAAAGACACTGAACCTCCAGTCACTGGAGAAGGGAGGACAGAGGAGAAGCAAAGAGAAAAATAACAAAGAACTTTTAAGTTAAGCCACCTGAATATAGCTGTAAATCTAGCTAGGAATCCAGACATCGAAATGCCAGCTCAGGTTTTCAGTTGATCTGAAGATACTGCAGCCAATATGTTGCATGCAGACTGACCATGTAGCCATTTAAATATACCTTTGCCATCTAGCATGAGCACAGGCTTCTAAAACAAGCCTCTTCAGCAATCTGCCAATATATCTTCGCATCTGCCAAAATACAAGCTGCTTGCACAATCAGAGGGCATTGCTATACATATGGTTTTGACAGATTAAAATATACCTATTTTTTTCTCATCTCTTTTTCCTGGGATTCACACTCTTGTTGTCACATTGAGAGTAATTCCAGATATTAAACCAGTAAGACCTGATGGCTTTTTGTTCAGTCATGGTTTCTGTTCCCTTTCCTCTGTGCATCTTTTCTACAGCCAGAACCCTGAGATCTCAGCACAGTGCTTTTCATGAAGAAAAGTCACCTTCCCTGAGTAGCCAACACCTGGAGCCCTAGTACTGCTCAATCTTTGAGCTGCTCTTTTAACAGTATTAGCAGGCATGTTGTCTTGAGCCAGTTCTTGCAGCATGAGGATGGGCTAGAAAGAAAGGAAAAAAGACTCCAATGCAGAATTTATGGAAATCTAAACTTATGGAATTTACAGAAAGAGTTCAAGGAAAGACAGAAGGGATTCTTATGACTGAACAATAAATGAGTTGGGCCCCTTAGGAAAGAAAAGAGTGACACACGAGAGACTCATAAGCCAAAAGGAGTAAGAAAGGGAATAGAGAATGCTGGACGAAAAATAGCACATTTGTTCAGTTAATACACACTTTATCACTCACTTCGTGGGATCAAGGCTTCCCTTTCTATGCTGTCTCCTATTCCCCACTGATTCGCACAGGGAATAAATTGGCATGATTCAACACAGATTTTTAAAGTGAAAGGGCTGGTAGACTTTGGAGAAAGGAGTTAATATGACTTCAGCTACATGACTGCATTTAAAATTTTTGCCATGTTCTATTTATTGATATTTTATAAATATATGATTTGTCGTCTCACCACATCATTTCAGGTCTAATTTATTTATGTTTATTAATACACAATTTCATTAATGAAGTTAATTAACATGACAGTGCTCACTTTAGAAGAGAAAATAAATTCAGCCTTGAATTAGGAAAGACTAAAATTCTTAACTTGGAGGAAATGATGGCACAGCACATCTAGAGCTTTTCAAGGATCTTCTCTTTCATCCTTTTTCCTTCATTAGTTAGTAGCCAAACATTTCCTTGTTTTAAACTAAATCAAATTTCCTATCTTCTCAGTAGGATTCAGGTTTTTATACCAATAAGATACAGTAATTGAGAACTGGCAAGATACGTTCATGACAGAGATCTATTTAAAACTCTAATTTATGTTAGATCTAAGAAAGAACAGCCAGTGTAAGTTACGATTGCCAGAAGTCAGTGTTATCTCTAAACAGATGGAAGCAAGAAAAACACCAAACAGTTGACTTAAATATAGTCCATTCTGAAGCCATGCAAAATCCTTCCATTGCCTTCTGTTGTGATTTTATGATTTTTGTTATCAGTATTCCACATCATAACATTATGTAGTGCACTGAGAATTAAATTAATTATTAATAAGAAGGAAAACAGCAACAGAATTAATACTCCAGTTCCATGGATTGTTGATATTTCTGGATACCTGGTTCTCAGAAGAGAAGAACTACATGCCCCAGAGGATTTTGTGTTTCTGTTTTCTATTCAGAGGGAAAGATAAAACTGTTTGCAAGTCACAAGAGGTCCCTTTTTCCTTTCTGCTCATCTCTGCAGTGTGTGCGCTCCCTAGCCATCTCGCCTTCAGCATTAGAGTAAGGCCTTCAGTTTTTGGACACACTCTCATTTTTTTTTATTTATTAGCCTCAGTTCCAATTGTATTGTATTGTTATCTTACATTCCACTATCATATTTAGTAAATTAGTTTGTTTCTCCTCAGATCATTGTCGCTGTTTTGTTTTTAGGCCCATCTCCCTACCCCTTCCCCCTTTCCATTTCTCCCCCTTTCCTGGGGCGTGGTCCCGTTAGTCCCCCAGCCCCATTAGTCACCGAACTGTGCTGACCTGCCCATAAACTGTTGACAGCTTCCCTGAGTTTCAGATCAGAACATGCTATAGCTCTGAATCTCATGTTTTACAGAATTTATGTATCACCTACATTATGTACACAGGTCATCTGCTGCAGAGAAAAGTAAAATGATTTATCAAGCTCACTAAGAACAGTAGCAACAGAGATGAAATCCATAAACTAAAGATGCATATTCCCTCACAGAACTTCTCATTGCCACAGACTATACCAGGCTCTGCTGATCTTCATACATGTAGTTTTGAGGGTGTAACTATTTGGAGAAATGCCCAAGAGTCTGTAGCAGTTTTTTACTACAAAGTTCACTAAACGTATTGGAAAGAGATCTACTCATTTTGGTGAGCTTTGGAGAAAACATTAAGGGAAAATGTGGAAATGAAGGTAAGCATCCCAGTATACACCAGTTTGTGCAGAGCAGCAGTAAAGGGAGCCCACCAGATGGGCTTAACAATCATAACTGTAGTCCAGAATTACAGCAACTCCCAATTTACCAAAACCATCATGCAGGGGAACTAGAAGGGGGCAAAATCCACACATCCATTTAAGAGCCATTTTTCTGTCCTGCTGCTACTACAGGCAAGGGAGATGCTGATCACCTCATGGGTATTTCCTTTGCTGCAGATACTTCAGTCGGATGAACAAAATAATCAAGTGACACATGTTCATTGTGAAAGGGCTAGCATGAAATGACATTTTTAAATTGCATCATGTCTTCAGACTAGTTTGCTAAAAAATCTTAAAAATACCTTAAAAATAAACTGTGTCACAGACAAGAAAGAAACAATAAAAGACATGCCTGTGGATGTCAATTTTAAATTCTGTACTCTCTGTATAGATAATTACAGCTACTAGAAACATCCAGTGACCAGTATGTAAGCTGATTGGCTTCTTACATTGCTTCTGCAAAGGAAAAGAAATACTGAAACTAGACTTGACTACTGGCATCCTGTAGGTGACATATAGTAGAAACTGTGGGTTCACTGATAGATCACTTTAAGGAATAGACTGGGTCACTTTTAATTCTTTGCTGTCTGGGATGAAGCCTTTTCCTAGAAAATCTTTTTTTTTTTTTTTTTCCTGTTGACTGACCTGGAGAGTCGCAATTTAAAGAACCTGAAAAAATTAGTGCTGTACAATCAAAACACAAATTGTTATGA
Source organism: Chrysolophus pictus (assembly GCA_037305975.1). Classification (NCBI taxonomy): domain Eukaryota; kingdom Metazoa; phylum Chordata; class Aves; order Galliformes; family Phasianidae; genus Chrysolophus; species Chrysolophus pictus. The sequence goes on from CM074579.1 coordinate 17,199,900, forward strand.
AAACACATATTTGCCTAATATTCTAAATACAAAGAACTGCACATAAACAGATTTTTGCATTTTGTTTGTTCCATTACAAAGAAGAAAGAAAACAGAATCTCAGTTCGAGTTTTAGAAATCTACCAAAAGAAACAGAAACCTATTTCAAAATGAAAGTTATCTTCACAGTGCTTACAATTGCTTTCTGCCTCTGTCTCTCCCTTTGTTTGGCCCTTTCAGATTCCCGTTTTTCATACTCTTTGCGGTATTCTTCCCTCTTCAGCCTTTCATGCTGATATTCCTCATAGCTGTCATATCTAGGAAACATAACTTAGTCATTAAATCAAGCACCTGCATTTCTTAATGTAAATTTAGAATACAGTTTCTGGAATGCTTTATTATCTCTTCAGAACCAGCTGAAAAGCACACTAAATGCACACAAAATGCACTACCTGGGTCTGCGACTGTACGGTGATCTGGATCGCGACCTTGCACGTGAGGGAGAACTTCGGTGTGCTTGGTGTCTACAGTGGCTGGACTCATAACAGTGGCAAGATCTGCAGGAAAGAAAAAAAAAAACCAAACCATTCACCTCTGTCATTCACTTTGAATGTATTGACACCATTTTCTCCTGAGCTACCTCTTACCTGACCTTACAATTTCTTCTAAGCTACCAGTGAAATTTTCCATTGACAGTTTGCGATCTCCTAGTCAACTAAGGGGCCTCGAGTGATTTTGCCCCCCTCCTATAATGTTTCTTATTGAGGCTAACAGAGAGCAGAGAGTCAGCCACTGTCAACTTCATCTGATAGGGACTGCAGCTAGATTGGCACTGGGCAGCTTGCAGATAATGGGAAAGGTTAGTTGTGTATATCTCTCCAATTGCTCTGCCTCTGACCTGACTGGCTCCACTCAGAAAGTGTAAACTTGGCAAATTTAAAGGATAATGGCAACGAGTGTTTCCGCAGCAATCCTGTAACCTTCAGAGCTAATCAGATCGAGGCAATAAAAACAGTTGCACTGGATCAAGTTGTTTTTGTTTTGTTTTGTTTTTGTTTTTTTAATTATTTATTTCCTTCAAGTCACTATGTGTTTTTGTTGTTTTTCTTCTTATTACTGACAATTCTGATGTATGAAATTGCTCACTGTACCTTGAAGAGGATCTACTACAGGGTGACCTTGATCTCGATCGGGAATATGGAGAACGGGAACAAGACCTGCGTTGAGGAAAGGACCTTGATCTAGAGCGTGTCCTTTGGGATCTTTGAGAAAATAAGGATTTGGGTGGAGATACTGAATCTCTGCATGGAGAGTTAAAAGAAGAGCAAGAAGGCGATACGTCAAATAATGAATAGGCTTGTGTCCCATCCCAAGGGTAGCATAGTTTATCACTTTCATCTTCACTGTCATCAAAGAGACCATCCATTGCTAGTCCTGAATTTATAAACATAGGTAGTTTGGAAAATTGTTCATTACTGTAATCACTGTCCCCTAGTTCACCGGTCTTATCTGCTTCTTCATCGAAAACAGCTTGGCTGGGGTGACCAAAATGCTTATTCAGTTCAGCCCGAATTTCTTGGTCTTGGAGCTGTTTTCTGTTATTACCTTGGGATCCCTGCTTACTTGTCTGTAAAGTCTCTTTCTTGAAATACTGGTCTTGTTCTAAAGAAGAACAAATCTGACACTGCCACCCAGGTGAAGAATCCTTAAATTCTAGTTGTCTGGAGTCCTGAAGTTCCTGGGATATTTTAATGTGTATTTCCGACTTTGAATTCACAGATTGACAGTAGTCATGGTCACCAAACAGCCGCAAACTGGGCCGTTTTGTCTTTCTCTCCTCATGTCCACTGGACAGTACTGTAGTCTTGCTAAGCTGTGCATACAGCTCAGTCTGTTCTGGACCCTTCTTGACTGGGTTGTTTCCTTGAGAACTGGAAGACTCACTATAACGGGGCTTTTTTGAAGGTGGTGCAACAGTCTTGCATGATGACTTCGGCTTAGGTGAAGTCCTGAAAGGATTATCCTGGTTGGCTTTATGAGGAGGGGTCGTAGGTGGAGTTAGGCCTGAAGGGGGAGAAAAAGGAGGAACAGAATATTTTTAAGCAGACAAATTTTAGTGAAAAGACACACATGCTTCTTTAAAATAGATAAAAAAGCAAGACTCATTCTATGTCAATTTAATTTAATTCATCTGGGAATTCGAGTATTTAGGGTTTGAGACACCAAAGTTCTGGTGACAACAATAGCAACAGTACTAATGCATGGCCATTAATCTTCAACATCCTTTCTGCCCCTCCCCTTCTTTCATGATACCCGCCTTTCTGTAGACTCTGATAGAAAAGATCAAGAGATAAAAATCAAAAGACTTTTCTGATAAAAATCAAAAAGATTTTGATACAAAAATGAAAAGTAAAGGACTGGCACTGTCAAACATCTAAGGAAATTAGCAGACAAAAACCTGAATAAAAGGAAGTCCAAGAAAAATAAATGAGCGCTACCAAAGCAACTTGTGCAGTACACAAAACTTGAATGCAAGGAAGTGCAGCAACTCTACAACTTGACTGCAATGACTCTTTGTCTCCACAGTTCATTAACTTAGTAAACGTACATTGCTAATGTACGTATAATACATTCTTGTAAGCATAACTAATACATTTTGCCTGAAATGTAGTTCTGCAACTGAAACCAAAGTGAACAGTGAGGCTAGTACAATTGTAATGAACCACTGCACCTAGAACCAAATATTAGTGAAAGTCATGAAGTAAGGAGTAGATATGAAACTGATAAGAATTTCAAGATTAACAATATCACTAGCTACCAGGATTTTTCACTTAACTGTAATACATTACATCACTATGGTGAGATGAAATTGCAGGAAGGACTGCAGCCCATTCTATTAAAACCTGCAAACCAAAGCAACACCTTCCAGTTATTTTTTCTACAATTTGTGTTTAAATCATAGAAGTTCTTCAGACTTTACAAAGAATAACCCTGTGCAGAGTAACAGTACACTGAAAAATGCTGTCCAAGATTTCCTTTTCTAGCCCAAGCAATGAGCTTTCCATGACTTCCATATCAAGAATGAAAAGAGTGCAGACACTTCCAAGAAATGAGTGTTTCAAACATGGCTGCAGAGTTTTGTCTTTTTAACCATACAATGGAGCTCAGCAGATCAATGCAAATGGAACATATTTTATAGTGTTTTGCTGTAGAGAAAAAAAGCGTCCATCAATGCATAGTGCTCCCTAAGGATCAGAAATGGAGACTGGGAGTCCCATTGCATTGTCTGCAATGAATTTGTTTCACTAAAAAAAAAAAAAACAAACCCGATACAAGTACTAAGACATGAGTAGCAGTTGTGAGAAAGAAGACTAATTTTGTCTGAGCACTTGGAAAAAATGGTTACATGGTTATGTAAACACTTTGCCTAACGCCACCAAAGTCAGAGAAATTGAAGCAAAGATATTGTAAGTCTAGTTAGCCCAAATGTGAATTTAAAACTGAAAAAGTTTTGTGCCAAGTCATCAACTATTTCCTCTAATTTGTCCTCAATTTTCATTTCCTTCCCAAAAATTTATCTAATTCAGCAGCATAGATTTCACACCTTATCTACTTCCTTACTAACAAATATTTCTGTTTACTAAACAAATTTCCAGCAAAATGATCAGGCCTCTTCCAAATTCTGTAGTAATCATTTCTGGGTTAAAAATCTACAAGATTTGAGTAAGTAAGGATTGTTTTCTAAATAAAAAACAAAATAAAACAAAGCAACCAAGAATTAGCACTTTTAATCATGAAGTAGTACAGCCCCAGAAATGACCCGGGATTACTTACTGAATTTTCAGATGTGTTTATAAAGAAAGAATGAAGTAGGACAATATTAATTCCAGCTCATCCTTATAAAATTCAACCACTCCACGGTAAATATCTCAAATATCTACACACATGAAAATTTCAGTACAAGAAACCCAAGACATAATCTAATATTCAAAACAAAATATTGTTTCTATTCCCGTTTCTTTAAAGATAGCCCTGACAGAAAGCAAATAATACTCAAAACATAACAGTTTCCAGAAGCCCAATGAGGAGTCCACAGTCTTTATATGGGAGGGGAAAAAATAACAACAACAAAAAAACCCTTCCAAAAGTACAGACTGAGCCAAATTTACTGGCACTTCTTTTGCTGGCAAAACTGTGCTGGGGACATCCTAAGAAAAGACTTCCTCGTGGCATTTTGGCTCTTTTCCTGGTTTTCAGCAGAAGCAGGAAGCACACAAGCAAGTATAAACAGATACAAGTTGAAAAATGTTCAGTTAACTTTTGAACAAGCTTCCACTGGGGGATGAAGGGGGAGTAAAGTTTTGAACTGGTTCTTGTTTAAGTCGGTGCTACAGAGTCTGCCTTCAGCACGTCCCATGACCAGTGCCCAAAATGTGAACTTTGAGAAAATGGTAAGGCTGCACACTTGCTCGTTGGTGTCACTTCTGCTCATCGTTACACTAATCACTGCTAATCTTCACTTCAGGCCATGATCCTAAATCAAGTGTTACAGTATTCTATAACCTTTATTTCATACACACCAATTTCTCTGCAAAAGTGTACATTTTAGCGTTGACAGTACAAGGTATATTCTGTGCTCTCTTGAACTTAGCAGGTTTTGACAGATTTATGGAAGGACAGATGGCCATTACGGGCTGAAGGCTGACAAGAGGCAGTTCAGAGCATTGTTAACACACTTGCACAAACTCTCAGCAGTGCAGCACTGTGCAGAATGTAATTCAGACTATAGCTTTTTTATTGCTGCCTATTTTCTTTTGTCAAAAGAGCCTGCTGTGCACAGCAACAAATGGCTGCCATTACCCAGAATGTAATGGGTGTCAGACAAATCACGTAACACAAACAATCAAGAGTATGTAGGTCATATTTCAACAGAGCACAACCTTAGCAATATTTATGATTACTGCATTGAAATGTGCTCTATAATAAACAAGTACCTCTACATCAGTCACACTTATGTACTTCTGCACAGCAAATCTGTTAGAAGTGGTACATACTCTACAATCACCCCCCTTAAACAGTCTTTTTTCTTTTTAAAGTAAAAGGCAAGTATTTTTTCATGACATGCTATAAAACCATTTTCTTTGTAGGGACTTTTGTTTAATTGAATGGCTTCAGTAAATGGTACATTTGCACTTTGCCTTGCTCTGTCTGGATAGTGTGAACTCACTCATCTTGTGCTCAAAAATAGTCCTATCAATTTGTGAATACTGCTGCCAACCCAGCACTGTCTTCTCTGTGTCGGTGCAACAAAAGGTGTTCCCATGTATGCTGGCCCCACTACCACCCTGAGTGACTTCTTTCCATTAAGTCTCTGGGAGAGTGCAGGTACTTGTGATGCATACCAAAAGCGTACTAAAAAACAGCCACCTTAGTTAACTCATTTAGCTCAGCTAAGTCGATAATCAGAAATTAGGGAATTGCATTTGCATAAAAAGTGACATCTTGACTTTTTAGGACTCATTTGCAATGAGGTTTTAACCAGACACCAATCTTTCTAGAATTCAACTGTAACTGTTGGCATTTAAACACTTTGATGATGTTTGTTGTGCTTTGGTGGGAGGAATGAGTATTTTTGGGCGAACACAGCTGTGCAACCTTCCTATATGTGCACTGAGCTTTTGAGAGGCATGGAAAATGATTTCTTTCATTCTTTTAAAGTCTGAAAATGGACTGTCAAGGGAAACACTATTTAAGGCCACTAAAAACACTGAACACATGGTAACAGCTCAATTCAGTAAAAAAAAAAAAAAAAAAGAATCAGAGTTTTTGTGTGGCATAAGATTGCAGAAGCCAGGAAAATATAATAAAATTAAATAGCCATCATATAATAAAAAACTACATGCTTGTTTAGTATTCAGTTTAATCTTGTTGTCAGTGCTGCAGAGAATAAATACAGACTCCTGAAAATATCTAATAATTCACTAGATCTTATTCCCCCAGACAACTCTCTGCATCTCTCATTTGATCAGAAATCATTCTGAGGTCAAAGAAGTTCTTATATGTTAGATCCGACGTATTTGTTCTGACAACCAAGAAGTAACTCAGATCTAGAGGTGGGCAAATAGCAGGGTTTAAGTATCCTCAAGGATGCTCATGAATTCCAAATCACTATGCAAGCCAATCATGTTCATATTGCCTTTTCCACCATTTTTTTGAAGAGATCAAATTTTGCACCCGAGAGAGACTGGAGTTTTATATTGAGGTAAATTACAAAGATCTTAGCGAGAGACTTTTCACTAAGACACCTGTTGAAGACAGGAAGTGGAAATAGATTTCCAGATGTCTTTAGGTATTTAGGAATGAAGGCTTAAAAAGGCATTGAGAGGACTAAGAGGGCAAAAAGCCATGCCATTTGCCTTCCTGGAGGAGCCCTCAATTCTCAAGAGAAACACCATCACTTCCAGAGGTGAGTTGCCTTACTGTGTCTGCAGATATCTCTTCAACCTGACATGTTCCAAAGAGAAAAGAGTCCTCCAGTACCACAAAAACCTCCCATGTCCCTGGAAAATATCAGAGACGTTCCAGCCCATGGCTTCTTAGCAAAGTGCTTGCACTGCAGCTAGCTGCAGAAAAAGGGATGAAGGCCCTAACTCCGAACAAGACTCACCTTATGCAGAAATTTTATCACTACTTTATCATCACCTCCAAGTCATGACGTTCGGATCTATTTTCCACAAAATAGCACTGGAAACTAGCTAGGAGTAGTGATTTTAGATAGACTTATTTGTTTATCACAAATAAGACATTTAAGACATTAAAAGGGCACTCAAAGAATTTGTACATTCTTACACATTCTCCCTTGAAAACACTTTAAAAGATATTTGTTCTTTATCATTTGACAGATATATGACAAAAGTTTTGACAGTTCTAGGGAGGACATAGTTACACTCACAAGTACTAACAAAGCCATTCTAAAGCAAGTTATAGCATTGGCAAGGAAATGGATTCAGTTTGACTTTAGATATGTGAATCCAAAGTGTATACATGACAAAGACTGATGGTTAGTGCAAGAAATGTGCTTATTTATTTTTCTTCTCTATAGTTAATTCATCAGTGAGGGAACCAGTGCTGTTTTCAGCAGAGAGAACAAGGGAGCTGCTATTTATATTAAAATATTTTGTGCTTCGATAGTACAAGCAGCACTACTAATGGTCTTTTTAATTCATCAGTAAGATCAAGGCAACGCCTCTGTAAATTTCACTATACAATGCAAGTTGCCCTGTATAAGGACAATGAACAATGTGGCTACCTGGATATAATTTGGAGTTGCTAGGGCCTCATTAAAGAACTCCAAGATATTATTAATTACTACTGCCACTATTTTATTCTTTTGCTGTTGTTGTTGTTTTTACTGAAATGGGTCCCAGCTTTTCCTCTATTTACTCACATACTCTTTACGCTCTTCAGTACCAGGGGTTGTTTCTGTTATGTCTGCTTCCAGCACAAGTAAACTCATGACAAAAAACACTATTGCAATCCAAATAAATGACTTGAAGAGGAATTCATGCACAACTGCTCATCTTTTTATAGATTTATATACACACACAAATATAAAATCTATGTATATGTGAAGGCAGAGATTAATACAGCTGTCAAGTGATGAAAGGTAATCTCCTGAAACCTTCTCACCAGGTATTTTGAAGAACAGAGCAAGTGCAACATGAAGTCCAGCAGCCACCATCAACTACACTGCTTGTAAACACTGCCCAAACTCCCTGGCTGCATGTGCTCCAACAATTCCTGTTCTTTATTATCATCAGTTAATTTTCTAGCTAGATTTATTTCCAGGGGGTAAAATTTCATATTTCATAGGATAATGCTGTTTTTACTTCACAGCCTCTGATGCATCTTCCTGGTTATACTATCTAAAACAACAACAAAGTCATTTCACTGCCTCCCCCATGCACAGCAGACACATGGAAATGAACTCACTAACACTCGGCCCATTCCCATTGCCATTCTTGAGACTAGAGGACTGTCAAGAGGTTAGATTAGCTCCCAGGTTCTGTCCAGCCAGCTGATGTGAAGAGCAGGCTGCTGTCTTTCTGTCTGGAGGAAAGTACTGCTCCCTTCAGTGATCTCAACTGCTGCCTGAACAACTCTGCTATCGTCACCTCATCTGCCCCTTCCAGCTGGTAGCACTAAGCACTGACTCACCAGTGTGCCTCCAAACATGCACTTTCATGCAGATTTGCTCTCCAGTAATGACAAAAAAAGACTTCTTCATGCTTCAGGCTTGTTGGCACTGAATTGGATTATCCTGCTGCATGCTGTGAATTTTGCCATGTCTGTATCAGTTTTGCAAAAGGAAGGTGTGTTGCAAGGACGTTGCATTTTGTCACTAAAGGAATGATTAAGACCGCAGATTTTCAGGACATGTCAGAGGAAAGCGTGCATGTTTTAATGCTGAATTAATTAAGTTTCTGAAAAAGTGACATGATGGCTGTGGGGCAGTGAAAGCAACTGCCCAAGGTACATACAGAAACAGAGAGCTTGGGCCTCCTCTTGTGTAAGGCTGCTAAGGCGGCCTCAAGATGCCCTCAGTACTGTAAGAGCTATTCTGCGATACCCCCCAAAATGCTAGATATTATATATATGTCCCTGTAAGAAACACATGCTGAATATTTTTCAGTATTGCACAACTGAGAAAGAAAACATTCTTGGCAGTAGCTCAGGTGAAGCTCAGCATGTGTTCTTGTGCTCAGTTCTGGACACTTCAGGAAAACAGAGGCAAAAGAGAGGTCAGAGGAAAGCAATAAAAAAGATCTGAGATCTGAAGAACTTTTGTGGAAAGAGCAGATGAATTAAATGAGTGTAATGGGTGACATATCAACCAAAGCTGCACATGATAAAAAATCTACACATCTTCGAAAGGTACAAACACTGGGGACCAGACAGGAGGAGGAAGACAGAAAAGAGGTGGTGTGAAGTGTGCTAATGGGAGAAATAAAGAGAAAGTAAGAACATAAAATGAATATCAATTTTAAAAAATTACCTTTTAGCTATGGAATAGTTTTTCAGTGGCAGAGCAGAAAGCTGTTATTTGTGACATATTAATCTAGAATTGACAAAGCACTGAAACATGCAGTCACGTACAGCCCTAGACTGGCCTGGAGACAGACTGGATGACATAACTTTTCCATCTGTAACATCGATTACACTCTGCTGTGGGGTTTGTCTTTGAAAGATGGTGCTCAGCAGTACACAAATCTATGGGGAAATGGGGAAGTATAACAGATAAATGGTTTCATTCATATTTTTCCAGAAATTATGCGCTCTTGTGTAGGTTTGGAGCAATATTTTCAAACACATTCCCTCTCAGGCAACTGGATAAAAAGTCAACGCAAACTGCTCTGAAATTAATCTCCTGGAGACCTCTGTAAGATCTCAGTGTACGTGCTGTATATTGAAATGAACAAACACACACCAAACCGTGCTTAAAGGAAGAGCTAACCCTACCCATTTCTCACCTGCAGTTCCAGAGAGTTCCACACTTAAGGTTTGTTCAATAGTCTTGTTCTCAAATGGGGAACCCTTGGGATCACTGGAAGACAGGGCACATTTATAAAAACAAGCTGAAATGGAGTTGCTGTAGCCAAAATGTATTAGATTCCCCTCCCTTTTATAAATGTTTGCACTTTTTACTACTTACTTTGGAGACTCAGGCGTCAACGGAAGTGATAAACTTGTTGGTTTGGCTAAGGGGAAAAAAGAAAACGATTATGGAATATTTAAGCACTCCATAACATATACCAAAAAGTTGTCTTTTATTTTTGTGATGGAAACCCCTATTAGTCAGTTAGGGCTAGGTTCTGATTGTTCAATAGCCATTTCTGTATACTTCGGATAAATGAGGAGTCACATTCTGATTCCTTAGCACTGGCACAAAAAGGGTAGCTAAATTTCAACAATGATTTACAGCAATTACTGCACCTCTGAAATACAGCCCAAATGCCAAGAACCTTTCAGAAGAAGAGTGATACATGTTAAAAATCAATGAAGAAATCCACAGGATACACCATGAAAATGTTATTTTCTCCTAGATTTAATTTAGAATACACTCTACATTTTATTTGGAAACAAGAGCAGCAGAATAACTACAAACTAACAGAACGTTATGAATATTCAGTTAATTTTACTTCGACAGTATACAATTTTATATGTAGCACTGAGAATAGGTTGTTTTTATGAGGCCAGAGTCCAACTTGCTATAGTCCAAATTTCTGCAAATTATCCTGCAAACTATGACAAGCCATGGATTCAGTCACAGATGGTTAAAAATGGGGCTGACACTCTCAGTACTACGATCCCAACAAACACAAAAAAAACAAAGCTCTAGCTATAAAAATACAAGTCTTTGTAGCTTTTATTCATGCAAGCTTGTATTTTCCCAAAACAAGCCAAGAACTAGAATACTGCAATACAACTAAGATTCTTCTAATTGCCAGAAAAACGTTTAAAATTAAAAATAATATTACTTGCAAATTTTACTTTTCAGAAGTTAGACTGATGCTTAAATGCAGAGAGCATTGTACCAAGAAAAACAGCAGGGGATCTCTTCTGCAAATTAATTACTTAAGACAAAATGTTCCCCTTGAACACTTCTGCACTGCAGATCTTTTGTCCAGAGTGTCACTACTGCGTATTTCGCATTCATTCCAGGCTTTGAGCTCCCATCGACATTAAAGGATTTTATATGCAAATTGATTACTTTTATAAGCTCTAGAGCATTCCTGGAGTAATATTACATTTTTAAAAAATTAACTCAATTCTCAAGAGCTGCATATTGTTCCTCCTCCTCCCCATCTGAAAGTTAGAAATGGAAACTCAGGTGTTCACCTTAGGTTCACCTTCCTCAGAATTCACTGCCAAAGTGAGGAAATGCACCAAAACGGGTTATGTGTCTGATCCAGCACTGCCAGTGATTTGTGCATAAAAAAGGTTTCCATAAGACCATCTGTAAGATGACACAACTTTGCAAGTACTTTATATACACCTAGGATACTAATGTTTGTGACTTGCCAGTGCCTACCTAGAGGTAAAACTGGCTAAAAAGAACAGACCTTACCAAAAGGCTCAGGAAAAAAGTGTGTACAAACAAATGCTCCTACTGTTTTTCAGAGAACAAAAACTACATACACTTACCCAGCTTGGCCTTTCTACGAAAGTTGAATGTGTAAGAGTTATTTAAGCTTCTAAAAAGTCTCCTTCTGGCTCTCATATAGAGAGGCAGATCCAAATGAGTAAATATATAAAATCTGAAGCACTAAGACACAGCACCCAAGCATCATCTCACATTCCTCTGTATTCACTTAGGCAGATATTATTTAGCCCTCTCACTGAGAAATTCATATACCAAAACACCATTAATTTTTCTTATTGTTAGGCATGGGCTTGACCAAACAGGATTCCATCCTCATTTACAGCCACTGACACTGTAAATGTTTAGCCAATATCATTTTCCACGGTGACTGTTTATTCAATTTTTAAGGTCTATCATAGTGTGTTTATATTTAAAAGAGTCCACATGAAGTTGCTTGTTTCTGTAAATTGAAAACATTCAGGTTCAAAATAACTAAATTTCCTCATGGGCAAATTTCAATGTAAAACCACAGATGATCTTTGGCATGAATGGGTTTGTGGACATTCCCGTGGGTTTGCAATATGTTTGCAACAATAACCCTAAAGGAAAATATCATTTCACTTCTTTTTTGTGAGCTTTCCCTAACTTTGAAAGAAAATATCAGGCCCTGATTATCTTTTAAAACTGAAGGAGACAATATTTTAGTTTTGATTAAATGTATAAAGAAATGACTGTACATCTGCGAATAGCACTCAAATCTGCAAGGTCAGTTCTGCACAAAGAGACTGTCCAAGCTGAAAGCATTATATTCTTGTATTATAAGCACATTCATTGACATTTAAGTCATATATGAGTGTGAGACAAATTTGATGAAAAAACATTTCAGAAGTCTGTAAATAAAACTGCAGGTATTAAAAAAAGAGAATAATTTCTCTCTGCCAGTAATTTCACCTGCAATATCACAGAAGACACTGTCATCTATTAATCAGTGGTGAATTGGCTGCATGTCCTTTTAGGACTTTCCTAACTTCTCCCTTTACACTGTTGTTACAACCCACTTTACTTTGTTTCTTTGCATGAAATCTGTACAATTTGGGGAAAAAATGCAGCTCTGATCCAACAGCAAGATTTTATAATCAGTAACTGTGTACATCGGCACATACACCTATGTATAATATACATCATACATGTGTGTATAAGACAGCTTACATGTGATATGCTTTATTGCACCCAGCAGTGTTAGTAAAGCCCTGGGTTGTGTCTGGCAGGCCTACGCCTGGTTCCACAACCCTCGCAGTACAAGATCCAAGTTTGAGATGAATGCTTCAATCAGGATTTTGCTCTGAAGCAGTCTGCTGAGACCAGCCAGAAGGAGTGGCAGTTGACATTCAAGAAGCTCTAGGGGCAGCTGGATTTCTTTCTTACGAGAAACACTGTTCAGAGAATTTGAAACCACAATGGAGAAAGCTGTACGATAGATGTCAGAACACACTGCTGTGAGCAGGGCATTTAATGATGGGGAGGAAAGATTATTTTGTTAAGTTTTCTTATACCTCCTAATGAAGAGTAAAAGAATAGACTTGATGGAGGCTGAAAAAGCAGGGAGAAGAAGTGAGGAGCAAAAAATACATATGCAGTTCAGAATTCTCACTTTACAAACTCCAAGGCAACATGTAGTGGGTTATATACTGATCTCTGTTGCAGCTGGATGACTTCCATCAGCTTCAGAGCAGTCATCCAGGATTTGCACCAATGTTACTGAGATAAGTATTAGGCTTTCTCAATTCCAGACAAGTATATCCATAGATGTATTTTAAAGCAAGAGTAACTTTAAATAAGCTCCCTTTGGGCTCATAAGCTTTTACAGTTCTTCTTTATCTTGGGAAAACAGGCAGGAGAGCAGGGGAAGAGAAAGCAAAAGAGGAGTCTCTAAGTTCTTGCTTCTCTGTTATCGAAGCAAGTAATATAGCCCAGTTCTTTACACATTGGAGGGTACTAAAAGTCAACACAAGTGTTTAGTTTTGGTCATAAAGAATCTAAAGAGAGAGAAAGATCAGGATGGTTGCTAAACTTCCAACTATTTACAAAATAAAATTACAAACCAGCATTCCTGCTTTAACAGGAATGACACATTTATTGCTTATTCTGTAGCAGTGAGAGCGCTATTTATTGTCTCCTAAGGACGATGTGGCAGGTTAACAATGCCTTCGGTTTTACACTGGCAAAAAGAAAGAAGCTCACTAATGAACCAGCCTGCCCAGCTTGTTTAGGGGTATAATGATTTCTTAGTGGTACAGTACTCTGTGAATAAATATCTCCAGCTCGCTTGATATACTGACATGTAGCATTTGTTAAACTTTTTTTTTCTTCTGAGGTTCCTTTTCTGAGACTGGGGGCAACAGAGACAGGATTAAAACTTCAAAAGTTAAACCTAGCTAATTCTAACCTCGTTATACTGTTTTAAAACTCTCTCCATACAGAAGAAAGAGATGCTGGGTTTAGAGTAATAATCCAAGGAACAAAAGAGTATGAGGGTATTCACAAGCATTTTATCTCAGCTTCCCTCCAAAACCAAAACTATGCTCTGTGCTCCCACACCTACCTTGCAGGTGATTTGTCTGAGACTGCAGATGGGGCTTCCTTTTGGAGGTGCATTTCTCTTTGCTGCTGTTCCTGTTCTCTGCTGGTTTGTTCTGAGGAGGGTCATCATTCGTAGTCAGATATTTGAGAAGTTCAGAGCAGGGACGTCTTTGTGGCTTTTGTTGTTGACAAATACTCTTCGCTTTATTGCTCCACGAATTCTCAGTCTTAAAAACAGGGTGTTAAGAAAAAAAGGGAAAAAAAAAAGAAAAAAAGAAGCTAAAATTAGTGAACTGAACCTTATCAGAATGGATATAGGTTTTCTAAAGAGATGAGATTTTCAATGAAGTGTTCAGTCTAAGTGTACTAGATCTATGAGCTGTGAATAATTGTTTGCAGAACAAGAAAAGAAAATTACATTGAAATTCCTAAATGACATTTATGCAGCTTTTTATTTCATTTCTCCAACATTTCAATGTTCCTACTCAGCAACATGTAACTAACAAGACCCTACAGCGCCTTTACTGTGAACAAAAAAATAAGCTGGTTTAAACCTTAATTTGCTGCTGATTGCTTGAGCCCAGTATTCACAACTCTCTTAAGTACCCCTAAATGCTCCGTTTTCAGTTACAGTGAATGGTAAGACAAACATTGTTTAATACTGCCTGCTAACAGAATTATGTCAGAGACACCATTCTTTCCAATTAATGGCTGATATACATCTTTTGCCAAGAATCCAGTGCAATTTTTCTTAGCCCAGACAGCTGGTAAAATGGCAGTCTTGCATCCTGGAGTCACTCATAAACAACACCAGCCCATCAGCAAATTTTATCGCACCTCCTACTACTCCATGTATCAATAAAGTAGGCAAGAGTAACAGACGGTGGGACTACAGCTGAATTCTGCCAAGAGAAAAAGCAAAAATGAAATATTCAGAGCATAAAGAAGCTCAGGTGATTTTCTGGAACCCAGTCTATAATCTGTTCACGTTTTTTGAAGCAGTTGCTGAATAGTAGGTAGATTAATACTACACATATAGATCTACTGCTTACTTGATTGCTTAAAGCATAAAATACATGTTACAGTTTTTCTTTCTTTTTTTCCCCCCTTATTACAAAGATTAAATTTGTACCTTAACAACCACAGGGCTTGTTCTGGTCCTGTGATTTGTATTTGCATGGTTTTGTGTGCTGAGACCACTGCATTCATTGTAATTTAGCTGAGTGTTGGCTGGAGCCAGCAAGAGCTTCTTGAGCTACAAGAACATAGGGAAAAGGAGGTGAAAGGAAAAAAGTAAAGTTATACATCTTTATGGATTAAAATTACCTGTCTAAATTTTTTGTCTTATTGCTTGAAACTAGCTATTACAATTTCAGCAAGCAAAGTGCATTAAAACAGAAGGAAGGGCTCAATACTCCCCAGAGCAAACAGATTTCATTTTCTTCTGAGGCTTGGCAACAAACTTCTGTTCCTTCCATTTACTGCAGTATACTGCAGGGCAAGCAGAAATGGCAGTGGCCTTGGATTTCTGAATCCAAGGCAAAGCAAAATTCGCAGTGATTTGCTCAACAGAACAAGTCTCTGATCTAAACAGAGAAGTTAACTTGAACAGAATAATGGATGCTTGTATCTGACTCTGCTATTGCAGAAGTCAGGGATAAATTACTTTCACCAGAAATAGAATCCTGTCTCAAACTCTCTTTACAGAACAAAACGCATGTAAGGTTTCACTCACATCCTCACCCAAGATTCAGATTTGCCCTGATTAGCACTAAACTGGTGCTTACTGGTCAAATGAGTGTTAAAGGCACAAATTTAGCCCTGCAGTGTGCCAGACTCAATGGGCATGTCTTTACAGATCACCAAAGTAAAGTCTACACATATATAATAAAGAGCCTCAAGAAATATAATGTGAATTAAAAAATATTATCCTGATTTATTTGAACAGAATAATAAGCAAAAGTGTCAGTCATTAGCAAAAGAAATTCAAAAATAATCTCTTCAATCTACTTTTTAGTAGATTCCTTTATTAGTCATTATGATTAACTGGTGTGTTTTCTTCCCCACTTAAGTTTCAGTTCTTTACTTGATTTTCCTTTTCAGTCTAAGTGAAAAGTCCAGACCTTACTGTGACTACATCATACCCATGCAGTGGGTAGCCAGAGGCACATCCAATTCTTGTTAAACAGTAGGAAGGGTTCTTACTAGAGACGGCTCTTCTGCCTCCTGGGGCGGAGGGGTGCCGTCAGGCATCGGGGAAGGGCTGGAGTCATGTTCATTGGTCACATCTCCATCTGTCAGTGCATCAAATGAAGGCAACCCATCCTCATCCACAGGGATGCTGTCCAGTGTCTCAGTGAGAACTGCTAGCAAGTTTGCCTCATTCTCTTCATCTATTTTCTGTGTGAAGACCAAAAAAAGAGTGGAACCAGGTGAGAAGACAAAAGAATGAAACAGTGACTCTGTATGTGAAAAAGCAGTCAAAACATTATTAAATATTGCCTTGAAACCGTAACCTACAACAGAGTCTCAGGAGATGCAATTAAGTGCAAGAAAATTATCCAGCTCTGCATTTAAGAGAAATCTCTTTGCATTTGCAGTGTATTGCTCTGCTTTACTTTTCCTCCGCAATTCTCTCAATGCAGCACTAACACCAACAGATAATCAGGCAGGGATTGCATTACAGGATGTGCCCAGGCTACTGGCACCTAACGATGGTGTCAGCCCAGGCTGTCTCTTCCTTTCTCCTTTGAACACTGAACAACAGTTAATTGACCTGACAAAATTACAAGAATCACAGAATAAGACAGCTAATCAGAAGGCCAAAATGAATTAACAGAGGAATCTGGCAAACCTTGTTCAACGTAGCCCAGCATGAGAGAGACAAGATCTCTCTTCCTTAGTTCTGGAAACATTTGCTCCAAAAACAAGGGAAAAACTTCTAACTCCTGAGCATTTTGGCATTACACTAGCAAGCAAGAGTCACATTCTAAATGGCAGATTCTGGGTTTCTTTTAAATGAATATATTAAGCAGTTGCCTTTCAAGTTCTCTTTTTGAATTACATAGTTTGAGTGCTCAATGCAGCTATTGTATGCATTTATCTAATTCCAACTGCAATTATAAAAAGTAGATTAATCCCTAATCAGATGTGGCTGTAATGTTGAATTATACTAGATATCTTATTTCAGAAACAAGACTTCTTTCTGTCAAATTGAGTAAATTTAAATACCTCCCAATTTTTTTAAATGAAATATAGTCCCAGCTGTGTATTAAGGTAAAGATTTTTTGGAGTACTAATTGTTCTGAGGAATAGAATTGTGTAAAAGTCATTATATTTATTCTTCAAAAAGAGTGGAAATTGATCTTGACAGATCAATTATCTGGGACTTTTAGGCTGATCCTAGCGCCATTAAAATGAACAAAAAGCCTTTCCCTGATTCCAGAGATCTGAACCAAATGCAGGGCTACCAGTTTGGAGCTTTTCCACACACTTCACAGTGGCTCATCACGCCCTGGGTTCACACTACAAAGAGATTTCAGCGAAGTTCAGATCACACATTTGAGAAGTGAACTAGCAAGGCATATACGAGACAAATAAAAGCTCACCCTTTTGTAAAAAGTAGTGTTAGAAAAGTCAACATCAAAACACTGCCAGTAACACCTCAGAACAGAGAAAAAAAATCAGGTGAATCTGCGCGTCTCCTCACTACAACTTTTTCTGCAATACAGCATCCACCAAACTCTAAGGAGGGATGAGCATCAACTGCAGAGACAATTCCTCCTGTCAGGCTCCTCTGCCAAATCACACCTCATGGGTTCCTGCAGACAAACTCTGCATTCTCGTTAGAAAGCCATGGCAGAGCACAGACTGCTCCGGTGCTTACAGCATTGTCCCCAGAAACAAATAAACACTCATGCACAGCTAATGCTAAGGAGAAGCATTTACTTAAAAGGCCAAAAGGGGCCTGACCACTGAGAAAAAGAGCCTAAGTCTATACATCTAGTAATTTCCGTCATACCATGCAGAAACACGCACAGTGCTGACAATTCAGATGCTTTACTCCAGTGCTAGCGTAGAGGGTATGGAAATAACCAGAGGGAAGCCACTTTGTGAATAAAACTTGCTCCAAATCCAGTTCTTCACAGCCACTTTTTGAGAAGAGGGACATTACCAGTATCACTTTCAGAAAAGTGTAAAAAGAGGTTATCAGGCAAAAAAGCAATTTGCAGGGTAATGAAGTATAATGGTATGGTTTTGCGGCTTCTCCAGGCAGGGTGCATGCTCTTCCACTGCTGACCCATGGCACTTTGGGGGTTCTGGCTGCCCCTGCAGCAGAAATGTCTCCAGCAAGGCCAGCTGGGAGGGTGCCCTCTATCCCTCTGCTGAGCGCTTCAGCACACAGAGCCAACAACAGAGCTCCCAGTGATGCTATTTCTAACTGGGAATGCCTTCTTCAATAACAGCATGACAGAAGAAACCCTGATATTTGCTGTTAGCTGCTTAGCTCTCATGCCTTAAACAGACATTCAAGTGCACTGACATTCAAGAACAGAAAGTTGAGTGGACACTGGTCCTCATCACAGCAATTTCAATTAGTTTTGTACAAGTTTCAACATTCAAACACCCCAGAGAAAGGAAAGGATGTGACAAAGAGGACTCTGTTAAACAATTAATGTCAGTTTCCATTATTGCTTCAGTCCCAATTTACAGAGCAAATAAATCAAAGTCACCACAGATGAAGCACACTAGCTGGCTAACACATGTCTATTCACAAATGACATGGCAGCAGGAACACATTAGTCAGGAAAATGACATTGCAAGATAACCTTTTAAAGGTTTAACTATGCAATTGCTCCTAATTGTCCTAAATTACTGTTTATAAAGAAATACATTTATTAGGTACAGCAGAAACGGGGCTGAGGGGAGATGCAAAGCGGGATGGTTGGGTACATCACTGTCTGAGTAATAATCACTGAAGCAGCAACTTTCTGTTTTGCTCTCACAGCCTGAGTCCTGGTGTTGACAGCACTGGGGAGAAGCAGCACTGTGGCCAAATGCAGGATATTTCACAGTTTCAGCACTGTCATCTAGGAAGTCCGCGTTCCAGACTGCCATCCAACTTACTCACTAAACATCCAACTCAAGTAGGGTTGGAAATTATTTGCTAAATCTAAAGAAGCAGCTGTTAAGTACTTAGGCCTCTTGAAGGAACTACAGCATATAACGAAATGGGGTGGAGGACAATATCAAAAGTAAAACCATATGGCAAATATTTCTTAATGACTGTATCTTACAAAGCAATGGAACTCTTTAATGTAGAAGCAGTCATGCATCACTTCTCAACTACATGAACTTCTTAAAGCCCTTGGTTGTTGTTTTAAGATAAAGGCATAGGAGATGTAGGATTTTTCTGATCCCTGTATATTTCCACTTGGCTGAATCAGGTAAGGAACCTGAGGCACTAAATGCATGTGCTTGAGCAAGAGTTTCTAGCACATTTGGAATAGGTACATTCTGAAGAAAAGTAAGATTTGGCATTTATGTACCAGAGGACTCAACAGGGAAAGCTGCTTAACAAAGCAAATTGCCAGAACACCAGCTGATCCTTGGTGCCTAAATACCACAGAAAGTTTCTAACTGTATTTTTACATGTTTTGCTCTAATTCTTTAGTATTTCTACAGCACTAAAAATAATTATGTCTGAAAACACTTTATTAGTTGTGCAACAATCTTATTCTAATTGGTTTCTGCCTTCAGTAAAATGTCTCCAGAGATAGTGTCTTTTTGGCCAGTGAGAAGATCTAAGAAATGAGGCAATAATTTACCCACACAAAGGTATTTAAATCCTCTACCCCTGATAATTCTTTCTCCTTTGCTTACTCTTCCCATTGATGGAGCTAGGTTCAGCTGGTGGTTAGTGATTCATGCCTGCAATACCAGTTGTTGGCATGTGAAAAAGTATAGCATCGAGACTCGGACACCTCGTCTTTCAGAGGCATCACTATGGGGAACATATATTGAGCAATGCTGCAATTTTTCCTTAGATTTTTTTTGTCCTTAAAAAAGTCCTGCAAAATTTCAGAACGTGCATCCTTACCATCACCAATCCCTCCCTGAAGCCAGTGCACACAGTTTCTTGCCCAGGACTCTGCTGTAGCTGATCTGCAGTCAGCATAGGCACACTGATTCACTTCAGAAAAAGGTCTAGATCATTATTCAGAAAATCTTTTCTTTCTATCAAATGCATCTCCCTGCTTTTCATTTTCAGTTATTACAAGGACAGCTTTTGCTTACTCTATTGCTAGGAAAGAAATCAATTAGTGAATGAGGAAGATGCCCTAAATTTTCTTCATCAATGATGTGAATGATGCAAAGGTCCTTCTTGATTCACACTGAAAGGCTGAGACCTAAGCTGTGCTATTCATCCACAGCCCTGAGCTGGGGGCAGTGGCAGCTTGCCATGTCTTTGTAAAGAGCCCAGGAAACTTCAGGCCTAATCCACAGCTGGCAGAAGTTATCATGGCTCCAGCAGCCAGCTCTGTGAGCAATTCAGAGCAGCCAGGTGGGTACCTGAACTCACAAGGGATCACCGCTTCAGCAGACCAACTCATTTCTCCTCGGTAGCCTAAGATCTATTCATAGCATAATTAACAAAGAAAATAAAAGATTTTCCCCCAGCTGAAAATATCCGCATGATCTAAAAATACCAGTACATTATGGCACTATTTGCAAAAGCACAAAAATGACTTGCGAGTGCATCTGGGGTTTCCAATAGGATTTAGTTCCTTCAAGACATGTATTAGAATAAGCTTGTCCTTAAGACTCACAATACCAAGAAAAATGGAGGGCTTGGTCCTTCTCACATATCAGGACACATAGGCACTAGAAAGCTCACCATCACCACCCCAAAGTGCAGGGTAGGGGCAGATGGCATTTCAGTCCCAGTCCCACAAATCAACCAAGGATGAGGAGCCACAGGCTGGATAGAAGCCCAGGAGAAGTTGGAGGGAAGGGATCAGGAGACAAGTGAATCAGTTCTTTCAGTGTTCCAGCTGAAAGAACACCAGGGGCTGCTGGTGGAAAGAATCACACCCCAACCCAGTGAAGAACAACCAGTGGCAGAAGAGGAATCACGTGCTCCACTCTACCTGCTCACAATCAGTCCTGTGCCATTATATAATTTGAAATTATTTTAACTTTTATTTTATTGCTCAGCTTCTTTGCAAATCTTTAGGCATCCTGCACCGTCTTACAGAATAAAAGCCCACACGATGCATTTGCATTAAAACAGTTTTCCAAGGTCTGTTAGTCTGGTCCCCATGAGACATTCCCATAATTGAAATGCTTAAGTCCAGAGCTATCAATTATCTTTAAAAACAAAATGGAGTCCCACTAGGAAAAAATTACAGCCAAGTTTCTTTATATGTAGTAGAAATGTGGGGATTAATTATCACCACCCCTGTGCAAATGCCTTTAGGGTATGGGAAGGAAACGAGAGATCACTTCTTGAAGGAGACAGCTGTACTCGTGCTCCTCACATCACCTGTAGACAAAATCCACTTGAACTGAGAGATCACGTTCTGACTTGAGCAGTCTCACTGCCCAATACAGGGACCACGTATGTATTGCATCTATCTGACATACCACATCCCCACATCCTATTATTGATGCAGAAGCCTCAGTGCAGCTGGGTGCAGTTGGGTTTCTGGAGATAGTGTAATCTCAAGCAATACGCCTCTGTGCATTACTTGCCATCCCACTCTCCCCAAATGCTGTTAAATAAGTAGCACAGTTATACATAGCACAGGTGCTGCAGTGCCTGACTGTCAGAGTTGGATCCCTGGATGGGGCATCAGATCCACAGCAGACCCACAAAAGAGCCTTGTCATCCACGCTGCAATAGGAACTGAAGGTTGCCTAGCACAGCAGCCACAACCTTGCTCTGACAGCCAGCAGTGGCAGCAAGGGGTTTGGCTGTGGTTTTGCAGGTATGGTTCACCATGCCAGCCAGCCCTATCATCCCATAGGGTGCACAACCATAGAGAACACCCTCAGTGAAACTCTGTTCTGCTTGTTTTCAAAGTGTAGGGATTTTCCAAGCAAAAGGCAGTATTCACACAAAAAGTAGCAGTACAAAAATAACTATACTTATTATTATCTACATACTCAATACGGTATATTTCTGCAGTCTCAGAAACTTCTCATGTTTATTCCTGGTATCTGAACTTGGGTTATTTTCTGTCTGAACAGGCACTGACCTGACACTGTAAGACTTCTGTCAAGCATCTGGAATTAAAGCAGAACCACTTCAAGCCACGGTGCACACTATTTGCAAATAGGGTTTTCTTTAAGATCTTGCCCCGATCACCTGAAGCAATGCTGCTATAGCTCCTGTAAGACAGACTATCTTTTCAGGTGAAAAATCTAACCTTTTTGCTATAAACTAAACATGTCAGTTTAAAAGAGCCTACTAAATATTCTTCCAGCACAAAGTCACTTGTTTTATTGCTTCTAACGAGTTGTTGCAGTTCAGATGTTTCCATTACAGCCTGGCAATTAAGCTTCTAATAAACTGAAGAGCTACTAATTGACTTATTCATCTCCCAAACTGAGGATCCAGCTAGCAACCTGTAACACATTTTACATCTTCTGACCAAAATTCATTCACATTTTGCAAGCCATTTCAATTTCATTTGTGTAAACTGCATCTTTTCTTTCTGTGATAGTAATCTTTGATTCTGGAGAAAAGACAAAACAAAAATTCATCCGAGAGTAAGCTTTCATGCTGCAGATGTGTTAGCAGGACCAATGATAAGATATTGCTGTGCTCAAATCAGTGCGCTGGTGGCAGACCCAATATCAAAAATTTATGGTAATTGAAACCACGGAATCTTTGGAAATGCAGTCAATTTGACTCAGTATCAAAAGGTCACTCTATTCAATTTATGCTTGATGCTGAGCACAATATAGAGAAAACACCTGAAAGCAAATGATCTTATCAGCAGTTTGGGCCTCAGCATTTACTGACTACATAGGCTAATTTGCTGATTACTAAATAAATGCATTACCTACGTTCTGTACTGGTTTAGCTCACAGAGGGGCTTCTTCCCTCGCGCAGAACTTGGCTCCGTGAAAGCACTCACGGTTCTTAGGACGGACCACGTCTCTGTGACTCTTGGACACACAGGTGCCACACAGCACTGCTGTACCAATGTCCTCCAGTGCCACGCTATTTACCACAGTCCCTGCGTGCTCCATATTGATGGGTGGGGAACTATAGAGGAAGAAGCAGGCCCGGAACGTCTGTGGTAGTGTGGGTGGGAGAGCTGGGGCAGGCTGCTCCACTGCAGGGCCACACCACCAGACCTGTGACACACATCTCCTTCCCCATCACAGGCATTTGTTCACATCCTAAGGTCCTGAGCAACAACCCATGTGGCGATCATCAGCCACTGTCTGACTCCTATGACCTAAAGCAGGGCACAGAGTCACAGCCACTGGCCAAGGGTCCCAATCCAGCAGCCCCTGATAAAGAACGAGCATTTGAAAAACAGGGAAGAGGGGAAGGAGAAATGTTTGGGGAGATGGCTGGGGCTTTCCCTGTTGCAGAGTTTTCACTGACGATGTCAGCAGTATTTCAGTCCAAGTATTTCAAGCGCTGCTTGCTCAGATTTATTTACTTATGTGATTTATGGTACATGCCTACACTAATCTCTATGCACCCACATAAAACTTCAACATTCATATAACTTTGTTAGGCAGCATGGCATATTCAGTAGGAAAAAAGAGCTACATTTATTTTCCCATGATTATTTCACACATGTAATTGATGTAAAAACCACTTTTTCCTCTCAATGATGACAGACATCCCTAAAAAATGCACCTGAATAGTAGCACAGACGCTGCCTTCAGGAATTACAAAGCGTCCTATTGTTGCTTTTGTTAATTCATTATTTTAGCGTTGCATTTGCTTTAGTTTCAATTATACTGGATGTGCTAGGGCATCTATCACAATTCTTACTTCATTCTAGAGTTATGAGATTCTATACAAACAAATTTCAGGGTAACATTACATACAATCAACCAGAGAAGAGTTTACATGTAATCTTTAATTTTGGTCAATTCTATGGTAGGTCTGTTTTGTGAAAACAGAACACACACACAGAGAAGTTCCATCTTAAATAGTAAAATAGACTCTCACATATGGAAAAAGAGGAATTTAGTTTGACTGGGAAATCAGCATTTTGTAAAGTAACAATTTTATTAAAAGCTTTTGATGATGTTTTATGATTTATCAGTGTGTTCAGCTTCACTGTACCTACTCCCCTCCAACTACAAAAGACACTGCAAACAGGAAAACTCCAGCCATGCCCCACAGGAGGCAAAATGCAGGCTTTGCTTAGGCTTGCAGTATGAAGGGATCAGGACATTGTTAATATGCCTGTGCTTCCTATAAATTCTTATTGTGATCCAACTGGATGGCTGCCATGTGGTCTCATCTCCTACACATTTGTGAGCTGGCTAAAGAGTCTATTGAGGCACAACACAAAAACTTGTTTACAAGGCTGAAGTAGCATTTACTTTAAGTACCCTCCCGGTAGGTCCCAGCAGAGGTGATAAATGACACACACACCATTTTGGAGGTAGGTCAACTAGAGAAAGAAAGATAGGAGATACCCTAAAAAACTAAGGAAATCATCACAAAGAGAAAAAAAAACGTAACTTCAGTTACGTGCACTCTACTCTTACCAGCCTAAAATAGTTTCAAATAGACTTAGAAACTTTTCTACAGCCACCAAGGATACTCTTCATTATGAACAGATGTGTCTGAATTTTCAGTCAGTTTAGCATTTGGATTAGTTTATAAGTCCCATAATATACCTAACTACAGATTTCCTTGCTTTGTCACTACCTGGTAAGACTTAAATGTTTTTTTATCACGATTTTGTGTATGTGAATCAAATCATAAACCAGAAATTGTGACTTGAAGACAGAAAACATTAAAAATAAATAGATATCACAGTAAAACTGTCGGTAGCAAAGCCTTGACTATAGCAAGTCCATGGCTGGCTTGCTCCTAAGTTTGTTGGAACTCACTAGTCTTCATAGATAAAACTGGCAAAATCTGGAAAGGTAAAATAAATATAGAGTAAATATTACGTATGTAAAACTACCTTGCTAGATGACACTAAGACTATCTTGCTCACATACCCTCCTCCAGCCCCGCAGCTACGCAGCACACGCGTACAGGTGTGTGTTAGAGTTCCCACAGCTGCTGCCTCTCTTCTGCATTCAGAACTGAATACATGGCTTCTTCTCTGCTACTCCTTTAAAACTGTATGTTCTTGGTCTCCAGTCTGCCATTGAAATGATGTAAAAGAACACATTATTCTCAGGGAGACAGTGATGATAACCAGCCTCTTTATCATCAGATGGAAACAAACCTAGGCATTTTTTGTGCTGCCCCTTTAAAAACTACTCCAAAGAGGCAGTCAGGTCCAGCTGTACCTATCAATGCACTAAATATCATATTAATTAGGCTGTAAGTTCCTTTAGGCAGGGACTGTCTTTTTGTTATGTGTTCACACGGTCCCTTTCACACTGGTGTCTTGATTTACAGTCAGGCTTTGAGATGCTGCCACGGCACCTACAATAAATAATTGTATGTACTTCTATTTAATTTTGCTAGTAACCAAAAGAAAAAGAACTTGGGCCCAGATGTTCGGCTGCTGTAAATCAGGGCCTCTCCACAGGTTTTAATGGAGCTCTGTAGATTTACATTAGCTGAGGATCTGGTCCTCTGCTTGCTGGGTGTGCTGATGCTGAAGCGGGGGCTATACCTCCTGTGTGCTGTGCCAGTACCACCCAGCACTGGGACCAGCAGCACTTCAGCACTGTGGATGCAGGGCCACCAAGGGCTGTGGAATCAAGGGAGCTGTGCCCCTAAGCTCTGCACTGCCATGTCTAAGAGCAGTTTAAAAAGAGCCTGGGTGTATCTAACCTATGATGTAGCCAACACTGTGCTCGCATTCACAGCTGGAAAGGCACTGATATATCTGCTCGTGGCAAGTGCTTCTTCAGTTTAAAAGTTATCCCCACTGAAATTTAAACAAGTTATAGCTAGAGCCCATGTAACTTCATGTATGCAGGAGTCTAGTTAAAAGAAAGTAAAGGCTTTTTAAGCACAGAGTACACTTAGTCCCAGGAATAAAAAAACATAAATGGCAGCCATTTGAAGAATGGAGGTGGGCCCCTGTAGGTGACTGACTTCAGTTCCATTACAACACCCTGGAAGGGAGAACCTGGTTAGGTGGCGCTCCTGGAGGAGGAACAGACACACAGACACACAATCTCTGCTCTAAGGATGGGCACTGTCACTGCTGGCAGCGAACAGTGGCAACACTCCTGTTCTGTAAACTGTTGCAGGGATTGCACACACACACACACCCCACCAGTGAGTGAGAGTGGTGAGGAAAAGCAAAGTAAATGAGGTTGCATTTCATCCTACACATTAGTGAGGGGGAAAAAACCCAAGCCTATAGTATTTCCAGTACAAAAGAGTGACGTGTAAGCAAATAATATTTTCACTCAGAGGGTGGTGATTCACTGGAACAGGCTGCCCAAGGAGGTTGTGGATGCCCCATTCCTGGAGGCCAGGCCAGGCTGGATGTGGCTCTGGGCAGCCTGGTCTGGTGGTTGGCAACGCTGCACATAGCAGGGGGGTTGAAAGTGGATAGTCATTACAGTCCTTTTCAACCCATTCTGTGATTCTATGAATACTGCAAAGTTTTGTATCCTGTAAGCCTGCCAGACAGAACTTCACAGCAGCCCAGGGTCCCACTCCCTGTTTCCGCAGTGAAGGCAGCACCAGGCTTGAAGGAGGGCTGCCTGGCATTGGGTTCTCCCATGGATTACACTACCACAAACCAAAACAACCCACTGAAGTTTAATACAGGACAGAGTAAGTGCAAGCGAGAAGCAAGTCAGGATCTTTGTGTTTGCCCTTCTGTCCCCAGGAAAAACAAAATCCATTCCATCTCCTTCAGACACGTCAATACAACAGCCCAGGCTGCGAGGGTTTGGCTTCACCATTGGCAATGCAGTGATGTTTATTTCCATTAGGCTGGGTCTATAAAACCCTCCTTTTATTTCTGCGCTTCCACAATTTCAAAACAGCAAGCCTGACATTCTGCTCTCTGACAAGCCACGCTGAATACTGGGATGCTTGAAAAATCTATACGAAGAAAGCTCTTAAGACAAGAGAGGCTGAGCATTTTTGCCACAAATGGCTTGTTTGAGCTATCTCTCTTCCTCATGTTCGGCGGAAATCAGACAGCTTATTGGCTTAGCTTGTTAGGCCAGGTTAAAGGGATGCAATGCTGAAAGGCTCTTACAGAAGCTTACCCTTGGACTAAAAATAGCAGGCACTAGAGAATTATCTTAAATACTACCAAACTTGTTCTGCGCTGTGAATGCAGATAACTGTAATATGTTTCCATTTTTGGTAGTTTTACAGCTTTTTAAAGTTATGCTTGCTTTAGCTGACTATTTAATTAGTTTCTGATTCTATTTGCCACTTTTTCTCTCAGAGATATAGCCTGAGGGGTACTTTGCCTATGAATCCTTTGTATTTAGCAGTGTTGCTATTGTTAACATCTAATGAGCTGCTGGATTTGCCAAACACTCAGTATAGGTACAAACGCTTCTTTGAAATATAAATGTTTAACACATAGCAAATAGCAAATCAAAAGATACTCCAATGCTGCATCCTCACTCTCTCATTGCATATCTCATCAAAAGGGAATAAAAATAAAAATCTGCTTTATTGCGTTTAATTCTGAAATTCCAAACTGCATATCTGAATGAGACATTTTTAGCTCACAGAGCAGGCCTTTAGAAGAAAACTAAATGTATTTGGTATTGTAAGAGGACTCATATCAGCAAGGCTCCATGGTCCAACATGCTGTCCTGCCAGCCAGACTGTGGAGCTGTTAAAAACCCACCTTGGGTAAGGCCAATTTCTAGAGACAAATTCTATTCAAGGTCAAGCTAAAACAACTCTGCAGCCCAACTGGAGCTTCATCCCCTGTTAGGCAGATATCTCATCTGACTACTGTGGAGCTGGCAGAGCGTGTCCTCTTAGACACCACTTTTCTTTGACTCTTGCAGGATGAGAAATGTTTTTGCTCTTAAGTAGAGGAGGAATTCTCAGAATCCCTCACTACACATATACCTGGAGCCTTTATAGGCTAAAGCATAGTGGCATAACCTAGCCACATGTCTTGCAACTGCCATTAAAGCCCTCCATACATCTTCATTTGGGAAGCAAGTTTTCTCTTTGAGTCAGGAGTTGAGTTTGCAGCCTCTCTGTCAAATAAATGCTGGGCTGCTGAGCAAGCCCTGCCTCAAAAACATTTCAGCCATCTATTCCTCAGCCCTGTCTTTCATTGTCAGGCAGCACAAAAAATACTCTACCTTCATTATTGTGATTAACATTACTATCCATCTCCCACAGTTTCAAATTTCTACTGCTTTAGCATTACTCTGGCACTATCAAGACAACAGTGCTGTTGCAGTCTCCAGCCACATCATAAGGAAAAAGATCTTCACAAAGAATTTACAGTTTGAGCAGACACGATGAAAAAGGGAGGATTTGAATCCTCGCTTTATAGCAGGGGATTTGACGCACAGAGATAAATCAGTTCCTCCATGTCACAGGAAGCCCATAGGCACCCCAGTCTGAATGGACACAACAGAATACAGGGAGTCACACGGATCTCCCATCCTGAAGATGCCTGGATGAACAGTAGTAGTATATTCAGAACAGCAGCACATTGCAGAGGAGAAAAGTTTGAGCCCGTGGGAAGAAGCATGGTCACAACTGAGTTCAGAAGAAAGCACTGGGAATGTATGGCTTAATGTAGTCAACTGGAGCCAACTCTCAGAACACAGGAGGAAGAGGCTGTAATAAAACAGTAACTCACAGCAAGTGCCTTGGAAAGACTAAGGGTTCATAAAACATATTGTTTAACTGGAGTCTTCAGTTTTCTCTTTGCATAAATTCCTTTGGAAAGATAAAAATATATAAAAAAAATTATTAACATCTGACCACGTTCCAGGCAGAAAAAGGGGGAGAAAAAAAAAAAAAGAGAGAGAGAGAGAAAGAGAGGAACCACTATTGCACTGCTGCTCACTTTTTACTTAATACTTTATTTGATTTCTTTTGCTAGTGAAGTGACTATACTTCTGCTCTTTCTGGCTACAGTTTTAATAGCTCAAGATCAGAGATCTGCTGTTAGGATCCTGCTGAGCTGAAGTAACATTTGGAGACGTAGCACTTGTCTGTGGACTTCCCCATGTAAGATCATCACCTACCACTGCCTGCAAAGGTCGTTAAAAAGTCCATAGGAAGTCAGACAACAGTGATGGAGGAAGAAAGTGTCTTTGGCACAGGATCAGGGATAAAATACTTTCACAAGGGTATTTGTGGAATATCAGTCCAAGTGAATTGGAGTTAGTATGAGGAATTATGCCATTAACACCAGCAACAGATTAAGTCCTGATGATTTTCCTTGTATAAGGTGGAAGAAGACAGGGTAGATATTGTGTGTTTATTGAAGCGAGATAAGATATAATCTAACCAAATCGTGAAATGCAATTTGGGAAGATATTTGAAGAGTTATAGAGTCTGAATTAGCAGGTTTGTTTAATACCTATTGGTGCAATTATGTCCTGATGCAAAACAATTATTGGATTCCAGAAAGGAGAACATCAAATGAAGTGGCCCTAATCTTTCATTAGCTGAGTAGCATTTGGGGCCAGGAAGGACACCTGCACATACCCAAGAGTACAAGAATTCAAGAAGTAGGAGACAGACATCTCCAAGAATTTTGGAGTGTACAAATTTGGTACAGAGAGATACATTTTCTCTGCACACAATTTAGATGGATTCAAACATTTACATAACTATATCTTGTAGGGTTTCTTTCTAATTCTATGAGCCTTTTGACTGCTTTGCTATTGAAAATAAACCTGTTATACCACACTATTGTTCTTACACCTTCCTCGCACAGTTATTTGGATAGACTCTCTGGGGTTAAAAGTGATGAGGATTAATAAGGACTAATGTGGACTACCTCCAAATTCTCATATTTTCATGAGGATTTCCTTTTTTTTTTTTTTCTTTTTTTTTTTTTTCATTGGGAATACACCTGTATAATTAGTCAGGGATTTGAAATAACAGTGGATAATGAGTCTTGGTCAAAAACAACTAGAGAATACAACACAGTTCTTGACAATACATTGAAGAAATTTCTTTATGAGGGCTCTTTCAAAAACTTATTTGGGGGAAGAATTGGGAAAAACTAGCCATTCTGTTGAAAGGAAAGGAAAGGCAATGAGTACTACTGTAGGATCTTTTTCTTTTTGCTGACTCAGTGAAGACATATTTGTCATTCAAAGCCAAATTAGAAAAGGGCATGGATCATGCTACATAGATGCTCAGTCTCAGTTATCAGGCAGGTACAGGCAGCTTCCAACACATCTACCTCCAAGTGCATCTAAAAAAAGGCAATCTCTTTTGGTGGATGTGGACAGAATGTCTTTGTCAAAATTTCAGTTTGAGCAAATACTGCAAAGCGGTTTAGCACGGGGAGGATTTGTTCCTGCAGAAATTGACACAAATTCCTTTAGGACAGGGGCAGCCACCCCAACTGCACAGCTCGGACTGCCAGGAGATAGAATTAGGGAAACTGGAAGATAACACTGTGGCCTAATGTAAACTCTTAAATCTGCTGTAAACAGAGTGGTAACATTGGCACACAATAAAACTGGTATCTGTCATTGCACTTCCACAAGCAGGTGTAGGAAAGGACTAGAAACATGAGTGGATTTTTGCTCATCTCTATGCATTCTGATAGGAAAAAAGTATGCTGAGAGAAGCTATGGTAAATTGCTAACATTGTATGAATGGAGGGCAAGCTGGAATGATTGCATAGTGGAGAACAATGTGAGGTCAATTGCAAAGGTTGCAGTTCAGGTTCCTGTTAAACAAGTGGTGCAACTTGGAAACACAGACTTGAGAAGGCAGCATTCCTGGACTTTTCAAGTTGGACTGAAAGAAAAGTTTAGTATACACAAGAACCACTTTCTAAAAGCCTTCTGACATTCCTTCTGGGTCAGGCCAGATCTTCAAGAACACACACACACAGAAAAAAGAATTGGCCTTCTGTGGCCTATGAGCTCTAATCATCAGCTTTACTACAACGTTCCCTCCACCATTTTCCCTGTGTTCTTTCAGGACTCGTTTCTTCCCTCTCAGAAGAAAGCCTGAGAGAACAACTAATACAGAGCAAGAACTAATACATCCACCCAGAGCATCAGTCAGCTCTATGCAGAGACACGCTTTTGGTCCTCTAAGAGCTAATCCTGATTTGGGTGTATGAGCAACATATCAGCGCTAACAAGCCATTTCTGCCTAGTTAAAAAGGGAGCAGAGGATCATTCCAATACCAGCATTTCTCAGCTGGTGACGACTAGTCTTTTTTTTTTTTTTCCCTTTATTGTTATTAGGTCTGGAGATAAACAAGTCTCTATGATAGGATGTACTAGCTAAGGCAGCTTTTCTCCAGATTTGGTAATTACGTTGATGCAGACAGCATCTCCTAGCTGGGCTGAATGTAAGAACTTTGTTCCCAGAAAAGAATATGGTCCTGATCACA
Source organism: Chrysolophus pictus (assembly GCA_037305975.1). Lineage (NCBI taxonomy): Eukaryota > Metazoa > Chordata > Aves > Galliformes > Phasianidae > Chrysolophus > Chrysolophus pictus. The sequence continues at coordinate 17,231,325 of CM074579.1, forward strand.
ATCAAGAAATCTGTATGGCAGCTACTAAATGACCAGCTGAAAGCAGTGCAATTAATCTTAGTTTATGGGATAAGATTTTCAGGAGAGTTAGGTATCTATGACTAGTTTAAAAAGTAAATGCACAAAGAAGTAATGTGCCACCAGAATTGAAACAAAAAAGATTGCATGGAAAGTTATGCATTATGGATGATTTAGCAATATCATAGATAGCAAAGGCTCCAGCAAAAAGAGTGAAATCATCCCTATCTTCACATTTGTTGGCGGAATTTTAACAAGGGGCTCCTGGGAGCTCTTGGGGGCTCCTCCATGGCTCAACAGACAAATTAACTCATCAAAAGGAAGTTAGGGATGATTAACTAACAAGAGCCCCCTCCAGCCCATAACTGGCACATGGTTATTTCACCCAGATGGTGTTCACCTATGTGAAACTGGTAATGACAGTTTCAGATCAGATTTACAGAAAAACAGAGATAATAAGGTGCTGCAAGAGTGACACGATAGGAGTTATTGGTCTGTGATGCTCTAGACTGTGCCAGAGGCAGCAGAGCTGTTTTGTAATGTTAGGCTCTGTTTTGTAATGTTATCCTCTCTGCCCGAGAGATTTCCTGCTGTAAATGGGAGACTCAGTCTCCAGAGAAGTATTTGACCTGACCCTTCCTATACGAGAGTGGGATAAACAGCAAGGAAAATGACAAGAGATAGCAACACTCCCATCACATACAAGCCAGAACAGTTTGACACCTTTTTTCTGAAAAATGGATGAATGCCTTTGTAGCATTAAGGACTGTTAAATATTTTCTTATGCCTTAGGAAAAAAACCTAAGTTTTTCTGGCTTTTCTCCAGATGCAATTGAGGTGACAATTTGTAAGATTTTGCCTAGTATCTTCATACAAGTATGAAGAGTGCTTGGTGGGCTTTTAAGGGCAGATAATACAGCCAATAAAATTCACATCAGTCCTGATGGGGAAAAATGTAAGCATAAAACCAGAAAGAGAATTCCACTTAAAAAAAAAAATAATCATACATTTCCACAAATATGTAGAGAAAAAAGGCCTACAGCTCATTTTGAAGGTGGCCAGAGGGTCAAATGTCTTATAGGGCACAACCAATCAGATCACAGAATCATAGAATCACAGAATGGCTTGGGTTGGAAGGGACTTCAAGGATCATCAAGCTCCAATCCCCATGCCACAAGCAGGGCCACCAACCTCCATACCTAATACTAGACCAGGCTGCCCAGCACCCCATCCAACCTAGCCTTGAGCACCTCCAGGGATGGCACATACACAATCTCTCTGGGCAGCCTGTTCCAGCATGTTACCGCTCTGTCTGTAAAGAACTTCCCTCTGACATCCAAATGTCATTAAGCATGTACTAAAACTTTTGTATATTAAAATAATTGCATCTTTTCTGCAAAAAACAATTGCATTTTTATGCATTAAAATAAATGCTCTCCTGAAGAGGCACAAGGTCCTCCTCCCTTGTTCTCCAACCTGTACAGTGGATCACATGATATCCAGGTGCTGCTAGTTAACTAACATGTATTTTAAAAAGTCCTCTTAAAACTCACGTCATATCTGATTTTCACAGAAGGTCACTGACTACTCTGTGGAAGCACACAAACCTACAACATTCTCACCAAAGCCAAAATCCCAGTGGGAAGTCTCACTTCCATCACATTAACTACCTTCTTCCTCGACTGCAGATCCCGAATTGCTGTCACTGCTTAAATACAACCTGGGAGAACAACAACTGGTTTTCACTTTTTTTCCCCCACAAAGGTTTAGAGAATTTTCAAAAGCAATTTTGAGTTCCCCCCAGGAGATACGACCATTCATGAGGAAATGCCCATTACTTCTTCTAGCAGCTCATAGGGAAGGACATTCCTTTCATCAACCCCATCCTCTAGATACCTGTTATCACCACTTCCTTGAAATTAATCTCTTGGGTCAGAAACAAGTTTGTCACCCAATTTCTCTATTTTCAGGCAAGCGCATCTCCTGTAGGAGAGATTTGCAGCCCACCAAGCCACTTGATGGACCACTGCTCCAAACCCCTCTGAAGATTTAATATTGCTGAGCACTCAAGGAGCAGCTGTGACAACAGATGGAAGTATGGAGGAATAGGAAACTCTCTGCCTGTTTGCCACCTATAACCTTGTAACATGATTGGAAGGGCCAATCCTCCTAAACTTTATCTGATGAGCTGGATGGCTGTGAGCAGTTCAGGCAACTCAATGCTGTCATAAATTAGAAACTCTACCACTGGAAGCCAACACTGCAGTTCCTAATAGAAAACGCTCTGCTCTTCTGGCATCCTCTTAGCCATTAGGCATGGACCAGCACTCTGTTGTGTTGCTTACAGTAAAGCACAAAAGCACAGACGCGAGTGAGGAAATGTAAGTGTTAATTCACTGCATCGCACAGCTAAGACTTCATAACAACACCAAAATATCAGTAGGTTTGGATTTTTTGCTTTCATAAACAAAATCCAGTGATTGCTCATGTGGTGAAGAGCAAACTCCAAACATGGCCCTTCAGACTCATCATCACCGCAAAGTGCTAATTAATTCCTCAATCAGTACAAAGAAAGGCTGTTGTTCTGTGTTCTCAGAACTGAAATCCTGCCAAAGCCATCACCTATGTGTCCCTAAGGGGCTGCTTTCCATCGAGACCTGAAGCCAGCCTTCATGGCTGAATATCCATGTACATGCAGATTGATCTCTCTGCCCATCAACACTGCAATTTGTCACTTGTAAACTTAGGCACATGCATAAAATTTCCAAAATAAAAAAAAAACAGACACTGGAGGAAAAGGCCCAAAAAACTGGCAGGCGGCAACGTGCCAGAAAGGCTGCAAATTTCTGGTACATCTGATTATTAACCACAGTACTGTAACAGGAGCTACAGGTGGGTAAGATCTCAGAGACACACCCAGGCAGACACATGGTGTTCCTCTTTTCTCCTTTCACATGGAAAAAAAAATGCACAATTAAATACCAAAACTTTCTCCTGCAACTAATTTGCTCTATATGCAGTTTCCTCCCCCTGACCTACACATGTACAATAGGTTAGCAGCACTCCAAAAAAAAAATCCTAAATTAAACTTTACTATGATTTTATCATTCTGTAATGGCATGGACTTGAATTAATGTTAAGTGGGATGGGGCAGCAGGAGAAGAGCATGCCAGGGTTAAGATGGAGCGTTTAGTAGCAATTAGCAATGATGCACAGTACAAAAATAGCAACAATAATTTTTTTTAAAAAGAGGCTACACTAGAAATAAAACCATTAAGGGAAATAAATTTAACAGTTTGGCCAATTAACATTTCTTTAAGAAAGGCAAACTTTCTGTTGTTGTTGTTAAACAAATGGGGAAGTAGAAAAACAGGAAAGCTCTATTGAAAATATTCACTTCACACTAGCAAAGACTCAGCGAGCATTTTTCCAACAAAAGGCAGAGCCACCATCCCACTTTTTTGTGACCCCCTCTGCAGTTCTAGGGAGAAAATATTTAGTTGAACATTATCGTAAGCCAGAATATGGCTCTATTTATGTGACAAGTTGACAACATACAATTTCATGCTTGTTGAACTGATCTGTGTTATATATTCACTGCGAATATTATGAAGCCTCACCATTATAAATATGAAACTGTATACACTTATTCAAAATAACTCCTGCAGTAGCAATTTATAGCTTGGTTGTTTGCGTGCATATGAAGTCCAAATGCTACCTTAAAAAGCTGCATCTCACTAAAACAGATGTGGAGTGTGACTGTGACCAAAGTGGATTTAAGATGACCTCTGTGAAAGGAGGCTATTACATTTTTGTCTGTATGGCAGCTGACACCAGTTTGTATTTAGATATGTAGCCAGTGGGAACACAGTGTAACACAGTGTCCTTAAGGGCTCGTTTTAACATGGGCCAAGACATTCGTCTAATGACCTAATTAGCTTACTACTGTTCTGCTAAGCACTGTGCCTCCCTCTGCAAAAAGGACAGGTACTCAGCTGAGTGTAGACACGGCAGCATCTGAAGCCTCGGCTGCTGCAGGTGAATTCCTGGCAGAGCAGTGAAATATCTCCTTAATGGGACTGTGGAGAAGATCAGTTGCATTTTCTTGATCACACGCCTGGGGAATGGTCTTGGTGGCCTCATACATCAAACAATAAGCTCTCAAAGCAATTGTGTTTTTTTTGTTCATCTGGGAGTTCTTTCCTGCCTGAAGGTTTCAACCAATGTGTGAGGCTCTTGCACAAAAATAGAGGCAAGTTTAGACAGTCTGCAGTTTGTCCAATCAGGAAAAAAAAAAAAAAAGAAAGAGCAGCACACTCAATATAGGACATTTGCATAAATTTTTTCCAATTACATAGCAGCTGGATTGAGTGAAATAAACTCCATTTACTGCTCGAGCATTTGAAAATGTCAGCACAGCTAGCCACAGACTAGTGTAGTTTACATACACCTTCCACACAGACGTAATGCTATTGGACTGGGCTCCTATTTAGTATGGGCAGAAATCTGAGTCAGGCCAGAGGCATTTGCAAAGGTAACGCATTCAAATGCTATGAAACTTGACACTGCTTTATTAGGAATATAAAAATTCTTGCTCCTCTGCCCAGTCTCTGATATTTTCTTCCCCTGGAACTGAGGGTCTTCCTTCTACACTCAAAAACTGTTTTTATGACACACTGTTACCTTTTATTGTTCTTGCAAAGTTCCCTATCCCAAATCTGCATCTTCAGCTTTTGATGTTTATTTTCGTTTTAAACCTACAATGTTGTCTGTTTCCCTATTAAACCTATCCTGTAACCACATACTGTACATTCATTTCTCTGGGACCTCGGTAGCTCTTATCTGTTTGCTTTTATGATCTCTTATGAAGTGCTAGGAATAGCAATTTGCAGTGCTGTTTGTAAAGTCATCTCAGTCTGAACTCCTTCCCCTTTTTTGTCATACAGTGATACTCTCAGCAGTGAAATCCCATTTGCCATAGAAGAATTTCATTACAAGATGCACTTTAGAGGGACACAAGTTCCAAAGTATTCTGTATGTGCTTATCATGTAAAACATTTAATGTGCATTAATCTGAATTTCAAAAAAGGACTTACTGGAGCAGCAGCCTACATGTTGGTATGTCCTGCGTTACCTTCTGATTCACTGACACGCTGCCCGCCCCATGTTACTGCCCAGAGCTATTTAGTTTCTTTTCTCTAAGGCCATAGACATGCTGCTATGCTGTTCACACAATCTCAGTTCTTTTAAGCACTTTGATAAGCTTTATTCTGCCATTATACCATCTATGCCATTAAACACAATGTTTAAGTTCTATGTTAAATCACAATCAGTTCCTATTAACTGTTCCAAGCTCCTCATTTTTATCAACAGTTACTTTATTAAATCCTTAATAATATAGATGGAATAGTTAGTTAATTTGTGTGTTGAGCCATGGATGTTAATTTGTAAACATAATAACATACTGCAATCATTTGCATAATAGCATTTTAATCTTTTTAGTAAAAGCTGTAATTCCCTACAAAGTACGCTGCAGAAGAAACTAAGTGACTATTGGTAATAATAAAAAAGGCCTTAAAATTCTGATCCTATTATAGTGTTGGAACATACCCAAACTGCTACCATAATCTCTGAAATGTTACTGTTCTCTGATTTAGGTGTCTGTGTCAAGAATAAAAATGAAGTATAACTGGTAGCAGTAGACTATTTCCTAAATGTAATTTAGTATTCACTAAGCACCAGCACTTTGCAAATAGCTCTGAGGCTTTCCTTCAAAGTTCAGAGCTCTAGTTATGCATATTGTGTGAGGTACACCATGCAGCTCACCTCCAGACTTTGTTGTGCTGAATAGATGGCTATGATAAATCATGCTGATTTGGCATTGAAGGGCATCAGCCATCAAGGGTTTGACTACTATGTCTTTTTGTCCCCAGAGATTATATCTCCTTGAACTGCCTGCCCTGGGCTACTAGTTCTGGAGAAAATTAAAAAGTGGAAAAAATGCTAGGAGAGGCCAGTACAGAAAATCTATACAGGCTCAGTTCTCTGGAAACCCATTAACACCAGTCACAAGACTGGCAAAGAAAACATTGGTCGTTGTTTAAAAGTCAGGCCAAGTCATTTTACGCAAGATCTGGTAATTCATTAATCAATCTGGCTGCAAACCTTGAATGAATAACCTGAAATAGTAAAAGAGAGACTGGCAGCATCACAGAATGTAAGAGACTGTACAACACGAACCATGCAATTACCCTGGTGACGTTTAGGGCTCCCCTCCACAATCCTCATCCTCCTGATGCAAACCCTTCCAAATAAGAAATCATTAATCCCTACGAATTTTCCTGCTGCCGGGACTAAGAGAGTATGAATCTTTCTCTCCTCATACTCTCACTGCTTATAAAGCAGCATTTTTGGCAGCCTAGAATAAAATATAGTAGCCAATTCGGGCTTTCAAAAAACATGGCGCATATAGCATGGCCCTGAAAAGTAACCTGGGCTACACCTATGCAAAACAATTAAAAATAAAGTTATCAAATCTATTGAGCATTTCTCTGGAGCACAGAATTATGTAAGCAACAAATACACAGACAGGCCAGCAACTCTGGTTTTCTGAAGTCTTCTGTCTTTTCAAATATGAGAACAGCCTAGTTACAGATATTTTACACAAGTTCATTATAGTTTAATAGGCCATTTTCTATCTATAGGTTGCATTTTTTTCTTTACCTCAACTGAGCTATTTGTAAATAATGCCAACAAAGAGATATATCCACTGCAGATACCTTATCTTTCCAAAATGTTAGACATGGGTCATAAATAATTTTAAATATGACTAACCTTCTCTGATAGAATATGGTATATTTGAAGAAACCTCAGGGGACAAACTCTTCCATTCACGTCACATCAAGTTCTACAGCTCACACAGCACCAACTTGAAGAAAGGAAACCTAGCCATTTTGATTTTCTAACATAAGCTGAATTGATTTGTCACAAACACAATTTTTTAAGGACTGGTTCTTTGCAAAAACAAATAAAGAAGGTGAACGAAACAGTGAAACATCTACATAACTGATCTTGGGTGACTTGTTAATTATATAGTTCCACAAACTTGTGACAGTATAGAGTGGCCTCAGAATGGCTACAGAATGAACCCCTTCATTACGTATTTCCAGTACTCAGAACAAGAGTCAAACAAAATTAGGTGAAAAACTGAAGTCTGTGAACAGAAAGAAATCAACTAATTGATAATATGCATACATACAGACTCAGGTAAGAACCAGTGTGTTGGGGCAAACAGGACAGGTTGGGTTCAGGATCCTGCGCACTGTCATGTGAGCAGAATAAGGCAGCAATGAGCGAGCCTCTTCTGCAAGATACTTCAGTGTACTTCAGTGCTGGACTGAAGGCCAATATCTCACCACACCTAGGCAGATGGGGGCAGGGACTTATACTCAACAGTTACAAGCTATCTAGACTAATTAGAGCTTTATCTCGTTTGGCTCCTAGTTGCTACTATAACTATTAATAATTTTTCTTCCACGAGACTTGAGTGCTAGTGGAGTTATCTAGGTTTGTGGGTGCTCAGTTCAAGCAAGCTTCTGGGATCATGAGTTGCAGAATGCCTGAAAATTCAAAATACTAAAATATAGTATTTCTTAAAATATTTACAAAAAAAAAAAAAGTGTACCAGCTTGAGACAGTGATTTTTGAACATAGGCCTCCACCCAGACAAAAGTGTACTACATTCATAACTTAAAGGAGAGTGTGCTTCATTCAAGGTTAGGTTTTGCAATTAACACTGCATGGCTTGTTCAATTAACACTGTACTTGTGCTTCCCGACATAATTCACCATTTTACTTCTTTCCCTTCCAGTCCAAAGAAATTGCATTTCTATTTTCAAATGACTAGGCCTCATCTGGAAGCTTAAGTTAAATAAAACTTACTACTCCCACAATGATACGAGAGTTTTGTCGGTTTTTTTTTAAGTTATTTATGATATTTTCTTTAGAAAGAAAAGCCAGTGTGGATCAATATGGAAAAATCCAGAGATTACCAAATGGGAAACTATATAAAACTTTAGTTCTCTGATTTAAAACAAATAGTTCCTTGAAGAGTATCTGAGATAACCTCTGGAGAAAGAACACATCTTGTTCTGTTCTTGAGCACCCCCAGTCGTCACATTACAGAGCAGCAGAGAGAAGAAATAGTGCTATGTATCCAGCTGCACAATGGAGAATGGGGACAGGGTTAATGCATGGGAGGAGAAAATAACTGTTTCATTCCCATCTTTCTGGGCCAAGCAACAAAGAAATAGCAATACAACACCACAAAACTGAAAACTCTCACCCTAGCACTGCAGTACTGCAAAATGCTATTAGAGAACAATTTGTCCTTACAGTAAGGTAAGTATGGGCCAAGCTGTGCTGTCAGAGACAGTGAGGCATCCTATAACCAAAGTTTGTGGGAGCAAGGAAAGCCAGGAACTTATGGAGAGGACAACAGAATTCACCAGTTAGGAAAGAAGTTTACATATTTCATTTCCAAATCATTATTTCTGACATACCAGTTGCTGTCTAGATGCATCCCCTCCAGCTGCATGCCACCTACTTCTTAACATTTGGGCTGCTCATCTTCAAGATGCACCCAGACCAGCGAGGTTCCTGAGAAGTCCAGTACCTCCTTGCCATCACATCCCAGTAAGGTTAGGTACCAGCCTGGATGCTCGTCTCACTGCCTACAACATGCCTTGATTTTCAGAACTGGAACTGTCTCAGGTAGGAAGAGATAATTACTATCCAAGTAATACAGATGAATTGTCACTGTGTAAACAAGACAATTTTGTATGTGGTGGTGCTGGCCACCATTGCAGACAGTGCAGTGCAGCACACGACCAGCTAGAAGCCTGTGGTCAAGTTCCAGCGTTTCTACTGGAACAATCTGTATGCTTCAAGACGGTGGATGCTTTATTATATTACTTATCAGGAACTCAAATTTTGACAGCCTATCTTTCCCTGATTCTTCCAAAAGAAAAATGCCTCTGCATTTGGCTTTTGATGAATGAGGAAAAATACATATCCTCAGTTACAACAAAAGCAAACCCTCTCCATGCAGTGCTAATTCTGATCTCAGCTGCAAGTGTGTTGCCTGTCCTGCTGTCAGCCTGCTACTGACCACCAAAAACTGACATGCGTCAAACTGTAATTCATGTGGGGGTGCAACTGACATTCAAGAACACGGCATCTTTTTGAAGCTTCATAAACTGTGATGTGGAACATTATAAAAACTAATGAAGAGAGAGCGTCAAAGCATTTTGATTTGAATAAAATTATTTACAAACCATTTTGTTGTGAACTGTAGGAAGACTGAATACAAGTGGACACCTCCTGTCATCAGCTACACTGATAAGTATAAATCCAAAGTAACCTTATCAGCACCAGGGAGGTCACCATTTGTTTATAACTGTATACAAAAAAGAATCTCATTCAGGACATCCTGGGCAAGCTATATTTTACGTTCAGAAGCATTTTACTACACTGTGGCAGTTAATCTTTTCCAGCTATTAAGCTGCAGAGAGATCATCTGGGGCTTCCCCCAGCAAGTGGGGCTGGCTGGACTTCCTGGGTCAGCCACGGGAAAGGCGGTCCTAGCCGCTTACTGCTGCATAAGGTCTTTCTGCCAGCTAATCAATTTATTGCCCAATTTCCCAGCCTGTGGACAATCTACTACATTTTCTATCATCATACAGAGAAGGTGGCTAAAGGGTCTGGGAGGACTGGCAGCCCCATCGCTATGGGGTGGCGAATCATGAAGGTTTGACACAATGAAAGAAAGAAGACTGGAGACAGAGATAAAGAGACTGCAACCTCCTCCTGCACACCCTAAACCCCAAGGCAATATTTTAAAGAAAACATTTAAATCTGTCCTTCAGCTTTAAGACTACTTTCCACCAGGAGATCTGCGAAACATCCCACACCATCAGCAAGTATCAGCCCTCACTGCTTTGTCTGCCATATCTACCCATTTCCTTTCCCACACTCAACCCAAGAGGACCTTTTCATTTGTATGAAAAATATCTTGCACTGCAATGCTACAAGTGGGAATTTTTGATGCAGTGAAGACCTTCAGGAATCACAGAATCACAGAATAGCTTGGGTTGGAAGGGACATTAAAGATCACCTGGCTCCAACCTCACTTCCATTGGCAGGGCTGCCACCCACCAGACTAAGCTGCCTAGGGCCCACCAAACCTTTCTGTGAATGGGGCATCCACAACTTCTTTGAGCAGCCTGTGCCAGTGCCCACCACAGGAAACAGGCACTGGCCCCCAGCTCTCCACCAGCCAACAGCTGCCTGCACTGTGCTCCTTTCCAGGGAGTGCAAGAGGAAAACAGCAAACAGGTTTCAACTTTTGTTTTTCCTCACCACTGACAATTGTGCAACTCCTCCTTGTTACGCCACCGTGCTGTGTACTTTAGGCACTCTTCATCCATTTCCTTTCAAAAATCAAAACTTCCATTTAATTCTTTTCAAGGTTGTTTTCCCCCCCTCTCCAGATCACAGGCCTGCTTTTGATCATGAGGATTAAAGGCACCAGGCGGAACCTGTAACGCACATCACCACGTTTGCTGTTTCTTAATGAGGGAAAGATAGTAAAACCACTGCCTACCAGGCTAAAGAAAAAAAAAAAAAAAAACCACATGGATTCACTGGAATCGCCTTCCCTTACCTCAAAGATGTTGGCAGGCTCATTACTGTACTGGCTGGAGATGACCTCAGACTGGTCGCTGTACCACTTGAGCCCCCCCAAGAAGCTGTCTGCATCCAGGTCGTTCACGTCTAATTCGGAGAGGTCAAGTTCTGGGAGGTCTGGGCAGAGAGGCTGGTCTTCACCAACCAGAGCAGCACACTGCAGGAAACAGCAATGTAGAAACAGTTTCATTAATTGCCAGGAATCTATTAACTTTAATATCATGTGATAAGAATTAAGCCTCGATTAAGCTATAGCACAGGGTCACTAGAATTGTTTTCTGGAATTAAAAAACCACACTATTAGATCTTTTTTAGCACTGGACAGTTATGCAAAGAGGAGGGGGAAATAGGAGGGCATAATCCATAATAGGAAGGCATAAGCTGCCTTCTCTATCATGTCTCTGTACAGGAACAGTGAATTTCCTTTTTCCTGTAGCCTTTGACAACAATAGCATCCAAAGGTTTATAAAATCCAACAGCAGAAGCCAAAGCGCGACCTTATTCTGCTGCTTCTTCAGAGCGAACCAGTGAAGGTAGAAGTTACAGATGAATACCTCTGGGCAAGGTCTTTCCTGCATTTCCTGATGCATTCAGGTTACGGAGGCACAGCCTGTTACAGCCTTCAGCCCTGAAGCTAGCTCAAGCTGGAGATGCTCGCACTTTTGCTCTTCCAGATTCTTACCACAGACCTCGAGGTGAGATATGATGGTGGTTGCCACATAGGCAGAATAAAGCATGGGATAGGGATGCTGTTATGTCATTTCCTCAGTGTCTGAATGATGGGCAGAGCTCAGCTACCCAGTTACAAAGCAGGGGCCTGCCTGGTGGGGCATGTTCTGAACATCCCTGCGCTCACCTCTAGGTGACAGGGGCAGTCAAGTCGTTGCCCCAGGCCAGGACCTCCCATCTAGCCCCTAGCTGTCCCTCCCCGATGTGGCTGTGTTGAAGGATTGGAGGGTTTTGTTTGTTTTTTTTTATTTTCCTCCAGCAGCCCCACATCAGTCTGCTGCTGACTCAGCAACGCCAATGGAGAAGACCTGTGGAACACTTTGTTTTCTGTAGGGAACAAAAATCTCTTCAGCAGAGCAACATGTTTTTGCCTCCATGACTTGTGAACAGTGCAGTGATAAATACAAATAAACTTGGAATAAGTATCCTTTTGTATGCCAGTATGAAGCTAGATAGAGTATTGACTGACCTACTAAGCAAGAAAAAAATTAATATCACACACCCACTTTAGCACAGCAATTGAAATGTTAGAGTATCCATCAAACCCAATCCTTAATTATGGAAAACATGTAGGAACAGCTTGGCAAACAGTGGAGCCCCGTATGTCAATGCCGTTCGATAAAGCAATGCCTCCTGCACTGTACCATGTACCTTTAGAACCCACCTCCAGACTTTCACATTGACATGGAGATCCCACAAAACACCCCGCCACCATTTACAGCTGACAGGCACTGACTGGTTAAAAGCCGTAAGGTCAGCTGAGCCTAAATGCTTCCACAACAAGCACTTCACAAAATCACATAACCATGGAACGGTTTGGCTTGGAAGGGACTTTAACAAACATCCAGTTTGAAAGTCCTGCCATGGGCACAGTTGTCACCCGCCCAGTCTGCCCAGGGTCCATCCAGCCTGGCCTTGAACACCTCCAGCGATGGGGTATCCACATCTCCTCTGGGCAGCCTGAATAAAAATATTCTGAATAAAAAATTTCTTTCCAATACCTAACCTAAATCTCCCCTCTTTTAGTTTAAATCTGTTCTCCCTTGTCCTGTCACTACCAGAACATGTAAAAAGTCAGTCTCCCTCCTGTATGAAAGTTTTCTTTAAGCAACAGGGGGCCGCAATGATGTCTCCCCAGAGCTCTCTATTCTTCAGGTTGAACAAGCCCAACTCCCCCAACTTCTCTTCATAGGAGAGCTGCTCCAGCCCTTTGATCATCTTCATGCGTCCTCTGGACCCACTCCAACAGCTCCACATCTTCCTTGCTCTGGGGGCCCACTCACTGGGTGCTAAGGGAGATCTTGAGCACACCCAGCCGGCAGGCTGTCCTCTGCTGCTATCAGCTGCCTGGGTGTTTTGAACGATTTCCCAACTTTGGATTGAAGTCAACCCAGAAAATACCACTTTCTGAAGAGAGGAGTCTGAGCGCAATAACATCATGTCCATCGCTGGGAATTGTTCAATATTCGTTATGTCCCTCTCCAAAGGACCACCTTTCACAGCACACGAGCGGGAGCTTCTGAAGGAGCATCTCATTGAGGGTTTGGCCTTTGAGAGGCTCGGCGGCTGGCAGCAGCGTGGCCACGAGCAGGGCTCCTGTGCTGGCACACAGAGCCAGTGCAGCTGTGCAGGCTGTAATTCAGCAACCAACTTCTATGTGTAGCAGGACGCTGAGCGATAACCACACAGCAGGCCAAGGGGTGAAGAACAAGGAGGCTGAAAAACAAGGCTCAGAAATAACACTTGCTTCTATTTCTGCTATTTAAGGGGCTGCAGAACTTCAAGAAGTCAAAATCTCATGTGTCATTTTCAATGCACACCTTATTATTATTATTTTGGACACAGAGGAAAACAAATTAAAAAGGATTTCCCTCTTCTTTAGTGCTAGACATCATCTTCCAGCAGCAATCTTATAACGTAGACAGGACCTTTCTGACACTTCGCCAAAATCTCCAATTTCTTTAAAAGATAATCTAGTTTTTGACTAAACAGGTAGATTCTCAGCATCACTCACATTTGTGTTGTGGAGGGCAGTAGTTTGTATCTGATGCCGCAGACTTGTAAAGTATCCTGCTGATCTGTTTATGCTTTCATTTGTAAAAATAGCTTCACTCTGTGAACTACCCACTTAAACATGTTATTTCTCAGTTACATGTATTTTTAAGTTCCTACCATGGGCTTTTCAAGCAACATAAACAACTGTATTAAAAAAAATTCTGCTCATCACAACTTTCATTTGCCAGTAATGACTGCAATGTCACTTAAAAAATGCAATTGCTGAAATGAAGTATATATGCTCTTGCCAATGTTGACATGATAATAAAATCAATGTTTCTGAATATGACATTATGTTTCTAATCTGAGACACATTAGTAGCAAGTGTTCCTGTTATTAATTTATATTTGGCCTTTGGATGATGCCAGATTTAACGCTCCAAGTCCTAAAACTGTCCTTATCTGACATGCTGATATTTACTGTTTGCTATACATCTGTAACAGGTGCACCTGCATCGCCAGAACGCAACCTACTGTATTCCCACCGTTACTGGATACTAGAGGTATTCCGTAACACAGCCTTAATTTCAGAGCAACATTTAGGAGGATAAAGCAGTCACTAAACACAAAAGGCTAATTACTGTGCGTTATTTCACTTCAGCCGACTTTTTTCCTTCTTAGTTCAGATGCAAACAATAAATTAGCTTAACTGCACTGATTATAATGAATCATTATAATTAAGAATAATTCCCCATTAACCTTTTGGACTTTTTTTTTTTTTTTGTGTGTGTGTGTGTGTGTGTGTGCCTTTGAAAGTAAATAAAAAAAGAAGAAAGAAAAAGAAAAAAAAGAAAAAGAAAGAAAGAAAAAAAAAAAAGACTGGACTTGTGCCATATTAATTATATTAATGAAAAAATAATCTCTGTTTTATTTTTAACAAGTTTTTCGAAGAGCAAGGGGGTGAACCCAGCAAAGGAAGACTGAGTTGCTACAATGCGTGTCATGTGGGCTCTCTCTATCAATCCTTGCAACCTTACTGTACATCACCTTCATTAAACTGTGGAACACTGGGGACGCCGATCAGCTATGGCGATGCAGGCCTTTATTAAGCAGCGCGCCGTCCTGTCATTATGGGAGTGAGAATCTAATACATTTTAAGTTGACAGCAAACATTAATGATTCAAAAAATGAAGGCAGCCTCCGGTACCTGCTGCCTGCAATCTGTGAGACCGGTAAAGGTGATCCCCAGAGCCAGCACAGCAGGCAGCAGTGCTCCACTGCTCCAGGAAGTGCCGTGCAGGAGCACGTTGCTAAAATCCTACCAATAGTTAACCCAGCACTACATGATTAATATTAAGATCAAATCTTTTCTTTTTTTTTTTTCTTTTTTTTTTTTTTCCCTCCGCACTATGAAGAAGTCATTGACATAAATTACCCGTTCTGTTACTAGCTTAAAATTACTGCAGGAACTCTAGTGATTAAAATAAATCTTCAATATTTCCATGTAAGCTGGTTCCCCAATCAGCTCCTTGCAGCACTAGGAATAATACATGATGGAAAAATGAAGCTCCGGCAGCTGAGACCCACGCTACAAGCCAGACAACAACCCACAGGATACTCCAGCTACTCAGAAACAATTAGGACTCTGGAGCCAGAAAGTCATCCACTTACAGCCCAGACTCATAATAGCTACAGGACATATGAATTATCCATATCTATTCCACTTCACCAAGAAATCAAAACAAGATAAGAGCAATTACAATATGCAAACAGAAATCAGTGGATACAATGGCAAGCTGCAAATATGTAAAACACGACAAAAAGACTTAAGGACCCGCATGCACGCTCTGCCAGATAGGAAAAACACACAAGGAGAACGCTGTCACATTTTTACTTCAGATGGGTATCTGCCTGGCATGGACATCTTATTTAAAAGGCACCGCATGGAACCTGTTTCTCCCTCCCCTGTTGCCCAGGGGGAGCATTACCAGCACTTATCCACTCGCAGCGGCGGGTCGGCTCCTCCAGCAGCTCTGGGTTTTGCCTTCCTCTCAACGGGGTCCACACAAAGTTTGCCTCGCTTCCCAAGTTGCCCAAACTTCCAGGTAAGGCTCCGTTCTGCCCAACACAACCATGCAGAAATCCTCACACCTCACTTCATCCTTCAGAGATTACCAGAGAGCTGCTTGCTTTTTGCTTTTCTCTTTTTCCCTGTATGAATTGTAGCCAGCAGAAGCTGTGGGTTTGATGTATTGCCGTCTATTTTTACACAAGCGGCAGCAGCGGCAGCGGCAGCAGCAGTTCACACAGTCCTGCATAAACTCTATTCTCACGGTTCATCCTGTTGTCTCTGCCGTACAGTGGGATTTAACCATTTGCTCGACTGCTTGTGTGGACTGAGTGCCCTGCCCTACAGGGCACAGCTACAGGGTGATTATTCCAACACCACGAGAAGCAGGAAAACAGCTACTTCCAGAAATCCCTTTTAAAAGCATCTAAAGCAAAACACCGGGGTGTTCATTCCCATGTGGGGGTTTGAATCCTGCAGCTGATAAACAATGTGGAAACCTTCAACAGAGCAGAGTGAAACAAGCAAGGAAAATAGGAAGCCACTGGTTAATTTTAACTACTACATCTTTTTTTTTTTTTTTTTTCCTTTTTGTGGAAAAAAGAAACGTTGATCTTATTCTAAACAAACATGGCATTTTTCCAACCAGGCCACTGAATGCCACTGGAAAGACTTCAGACACTGATTCATATCAATATCTTAGAGCATAAATATTGCATATGACGGGGAAAGCGAGCCAGAGGCACATGAAAATAGTTTCCAACTGCAGGAGATACCGATGACAGGAGCTAAGCCTTGATTTGCTCAAGGCATCGCAGAGTAACCTTAAAATAGCAAACTTAGTGGAGTTCAGATAAGATCCAGACTTGTTTGCAAAGTGCGCCCGCAGCCCCTCTCCCGCACCCTGCTCACCTCGATGTCACTCCATACAGAGTCCTGGTTGCACATGTCCCACGCCATCCAGCTCCCGAACCGCAGCAGTGCCGCTCGTGAGGCGCAATCCAGAGCCGGGCAGGGAGCACACACGCATGCAGCAACGAGACCCTTTCTGAGAGTGAACTGAAGGCACCTGTCTTACTACTGGTCCCCGTCACATGACAAAGCTATTAAAAAGTAGGCTGGGCTGTCACTCATCCAGCCTTCTTGTGCCGCCGCTCCAGCCGTGACGTCGCTCAGAGGCAGACCCAGGCTGAGCGAAGTAAATCTTTTTAAAAGCCACTCAGACCTTTGAGTCTCCAGCAGCACCACGCTGTGATTAAAATCACATTGCCATGCCACACCCCCGAAATAGGGCACTGCCTGCCATGCAACAGCTCCCATCCCTCACAGCCTGGCTTTTCTTAATGCTTTTTCTTTTTTTTTTTTTTCCTCTTTTTTTTCTTTCTTTCTTTTCTTCTTCTTTTTTTTTTTTTTTCTTTTTTTTTGCCAAAACAAACAACGGACAGAGCTGCATTAATACTAAAGAAGTGAGGTGACAGGAACCGGGCTGCAGCACGTGTGCTCCAAGCAGCCTCCAGCCTCACGCGGCCGCAGCACAGCTCAGCCGGGAGAGGCCACCCCGGAGTTCGGCCAAAGTTACAATGCACTCTGACATTTTATTCACTCAGGGATTTTACACCTCAGAAAGTTAATTTCTCATTGATAACTGCGAGCAGAGCCAGTTTTGCCACCAACAAACATGTTGGGGAAAATAAAAATAAATAAAATACTACTTGCCAGGAATGGAGGAAGTATCCATAAAAGCCATTCCTCCAGTCACCTCACCTGCGACAGCGAAGGAGCCTGATCCCACACCCAGCTACGTGAGGCATTCCTCTGCTGCTCTTTAATCGTTTCAGTGTCTCAGTGCGGGAAGCCAGTGCTCCTGCATGCAACTGCCCTATCCTGCCCAGGAGAGCATGGGTTCCCGTCTGCATCTCCCTACAAGCACTCCATTGCAGCCTGAGCCAAGCCTTTTCTCATTGCAAGGAGGGGAAAAAAAATAAAGAAAAGCTCTTGTCATGTGAAAACCCAGACATGCAGGCAGGCCATTAACAGCAGAGGTTCTGGGTTTAAGCCCTTCGCAGCTCACCGTGGAGACAACAGAGGCTGCTGCAGGTGCAACTGGTTTATGGTGGCACTACCGCTGACACATAACAAAGCCAAGGTACCAAACGTAACTGCAAAACGTTTCCCACAACAGGAAAAAAAAACACACGAAGGCCTTGTCTGACCGGCCCCACCTGCCTCCGTGCTTTCTGAAGTTGTATTTTTTTTAATTAGCTGGGTTCAAAAGTCTTGTACGAATGTAAGTGCTGGATCCGTCATGCTGGGCTACCAGTCAAAGTCACCAAACTATAATTGATCATCCGCCTTGTCATGAAATATTCATTTTCATTGTTATTTGCAAACTTGAGCATTCTAAAGGCTAAATGAATTCAATTATTATAGCAGGCTATGGTGATTTTGCTGAGAGAAAAAATAAATAAAAAGCAGCACAGCTCTTGAAATAGCCTTTTTCCAGAAGATATTAAAAACTTCAGAAATTGTTGTAAGTCTCAGATATATTCTCGGCTTATTTGTGTTCCCTTGTAATTCATTATTGCCAGTTCTGATAAAACGTACGGTTTTCCCTGCTTGTGCTTAAGTTGCAAATCACATCACACTGTCATATTTTCACCAAGCACAGATGACAAAAATGGCATTGTTTTTACTTTACTTAATTAAAAAAAGCCACAGCAAAATACTGAGCGACAACAGAAAGCCTTTCCTACGAGTGATTAAATTAACGGCATTGCTTTGCTCTCGCGACGAAAAAACCTAATTTCCTTCCCAATTATATGCTGATTTAATGATAAAACTGCAGAAAATTATTAAGATCTGGGGCAAAGGTGAGTACCTCTACCCTCTGAACAGCCAGCTGTGAAATAACGCGGGCACCTGCCTGCCTCAAGTGCACTCAGTTCTTATTAATTATTATCTGTGGATCCATGGTCGGTGGAATATTCTCCTTCAATACCTACTTATAATTGTGTTCATTGACTGTGCCGAATCCATCATCTTCTTTTTTTTTTTTTTTTTTGAAGTTTCATTCACACCTTTTATAGAAATGTATTTACACCGGAACATTTTATATTGCTGTTTTGGATATTTTGACCTGCTCATGTTGTTTCTATTTTCTACATTTCCACTTCACTGCTTTCCCTTCAAATTAGCAAGTTAACTGATAAATATAAACACAGTAACCTTAGCACTGCTCTCAGTGCACCATGTTGGGGATGGGGAGCTCTGTGGGTGCAGGGCGGGCACTGCGCAGTAACACCATGTCTTCCAGAGCCGTCCTACAGCCACGGCCTGAACTTTGCTGGCAGTTCCAGTGCCACCTGGAAGGGATGCCAGGCACGATTCAAATCACAAAAGATCACAAGGTTTAAACATGAGTTCTCATTGCTTGGGAGGAATTCGTTTATTTTTAACCAAACCGTCCAACTTGAGCCATATTATAAATTTACTTCCTAGGACCTTTTTTGCATGTTATAACGTGTCTCTGTGTTATTTTGGAGCACACTGCATCTAGCAGAAGAAAAGAGAGGGGGGCAGTTGCAATGGGCTTATAGCTTGGAAGCTGCGCAGCCTCAGCACATGTAAATGAAGACTGTGAAACACAGCCAGCATCCAAGCTGCCCTTCTCAAAAGAAACCTTGTCTTCTGAAAAGTCCCCAGCAGCTTCAGCAGTGCTCTTGCCCAGTGTTTTGACAACACAAAAGAATTGCACAAACGTCTTTTCTGGGGCAATATCTGAGTATGCACACACGATTTTGTTCCATAACAAACACGCACAAAGAGAACAGAACTGTGGTTGGTAAAGTCTGTGGGTTCGTTGGACCCAACCCGTCCCAACAGACAAAATCGTCTGTTGTCAGACACCCCTCAGTCATCGCATTTCTCTCTTTTTGGGTTACTCCATACTGAGCCTCAGCAGTTCCCACATTTTGCCTCCTCTTCAATGGACAAAATTTAGAAAGTCCTGGCAAGCCTGAAAACTGCATCTGAGCACAAATCCCAAATCCTAATGTATGTTGTATGTTTTAAAAGGATTGGAAGGTATGGCTCCTGGCAACCACAAGGAAGAGAACTCAAGGACCAAAGTCTCCAAGCCCTCTGTCTTTGTTTTTTTTTTCCCAGATTCAATGCTTATTCAGCCTCTTTCTTTCTTACACCCACTTTCACTCTCTTTATTTTTTTGTCACTGCTATATTTTCTTTTTCTTTTCTTCCTTTTTTTTTTTTTTTTAAAAAAAAATCCCTTGCTCTTTAGATAGCTCAAAAAGCTTGCAGCCCCCTGATTTTGAAATCCCAAACTGAGTTCCTCCATCATTGCACTGATCAGGTTTCTTCCTTTACTTCCAGACCATGGTGTTTGATGATTTTCAGCAAAGTTGGCTCCTTTTCAGTGGAGTAAGGACAATCAAACTTGAATAAAAAAACAGTGTTGGCATTCAGCAAGCAGAGGTTTGCAATCCTCCCACCAGTCAAACCTCTTTCACTCGACCCTCTACTCTCAAGTGTCCTTACAGCGCAAGATAAGCCAATGTTGTATATAAAAGACCAAACTGCACTCCAAAGGAGTCTTAGTGTGAATGGTGTTCTATATAAAGTATATGTACCCTATTAATTTTTTATGAGAAATCTTCCTTCTGTGCATCTTTATTCTTATTTTTTTTCCACAGTCCTTCTGTATTTGTTTTCTACTCTGTTCTCTCTGTTCCACTTCCATCCTATTTGTTTTTTGTTTTGTTTTTTTACTTCTCAGCTTCTTTCCCTTGTTTACCCAGTCCATCCTACCCAGAATACGCTCTCAATAGCATAAACCAGCATAAAACCTCCTTGAACTTCTGGGTTCATTGGTGCAGTAAGTTTACAATGGAACAAAGCAACTTTGCTACAGCAGTTAGCAACTGAGGTTTCTTTTTACAGAGGAACCACATCGGTGCTCTGCACCAGCTTTCAGAAAGGCTCCAGAGACCTGAGAAGAACGAATTGCGGCCAAGCTCTGGGTCAAGAGCTGCTGTTGGAGCAGTACACTACAGAGTCCAAAATACCTTTCTCTGAACAGTAATGCGTTACCAACATTATGTCAGTGGGGTGAATTTTGCCCCATCTGCTTCCACGTACTAGAGGCTCAAATAAACAGTGCTGAATGCCAATGGAAATTACTTGCTTGTTCCCATGTGAATGGACCTGACTGTGAATATTCACTATTCATGCAAATCAGCTGATTATCAGTGCTAACCAGGATGGTGCACATACAGCTCTTTGCAACTCAGTACTTGTAAAATCTTCCAGGAGTGTCTAACTGAAGCAGGAGCACAGGTACTGACTGAAAGAGACCTTCTAAATCTCCTCATAACTCCCTGAGCATTTCCCTCTTCACAAGCATATTTCACTTCCACATTATTAAAACAAGAAAAGCAAAGCCACTCCAGTTGATTACATAAAAAATACATATATCACTTGTTTCCCCCAACATTCGGGGCATATGTTCTCCAGGACCCACATTTTCTATGATTTGCAGGAAACCCAGGTTGCCAGGCCTGTTAACAGCAGCATGAACAATGTCTTTCACTCGGGTGTTAGAGAGACTAATCTGTAAAAGAAAACCTACCTTTTAATTTATTACCCCTATAAGTTTGAGAAACAGAGCCACAGAAATACATCAGTTTCCTGGGTACGCTTTAGTGCAGTTGCAGGGCAGACACCCAGGCAAGCAAAGGAGACAGATTCCTTTTCTGCAGCTCCTTGTACACTGGCACTGACTTGTGCATGCAGGACCACACCAAAATCACAGACTGTTGCAGATCATTATCACCTCTCCTTTACACACCTCACTGCTGAAACTTCCTTGAAACAGGAGAAATCATAAAGTTCGCTTTTCCCCCTTTTCCTCCCTTGCTTTCAAGGACCCAAAGCCCCATCTGCCTACCTGGGATGCTTACAGAGCTCTTCTGGGGCCTGGTAGTCTCCAGCTCCAGCCACAAAGGGCAGAACTTGGATACACTTAGAGACACAGCTTAAATTTGTTAAGTCTCCATAAGGTCCTGGAAAGCCCCACCTGGATTCTTCTTGTTACCACTATTACCATCCACCTAGCACCTCTTCCTTGTGGCATCTAAAGTATTGCCCTGGAGCTCGTTTCCATACTCGTTCATCATTAAAACCAATTTAATTTTTAATGACTTTGTCTGAGAGGGATCTGTAGGACAATCTCAGGAACAATCACCATGGATTCAATACCTGAGGGTGCACAAAAGATTCCCTTGAGCTATATGCTGGGAGCCCAGGCTGTTCCAAAGATACCATCTAAACTGCCCTCTACAGTCACTCGATGAGTCCAACTGTCAAACTCATTCTGGGGCTGGCTTGGCCACGTGGCTGTTTAGCCATGGATCAGCCATGTCCCAGCAGAAAGGGAGCTGCCATGCCCAACTGCTGTGGTGCTGTGGTCTAGGAGAGCACGCTCTCTGCTAGCTCTACTTCACAGTGTGCTAAAGAAAAAAGAAAAAAAAAAAAAGGAGAAGAAAAGATTCACATACTTTCCTAACATCTCCGATCTATTCTCTAAAATGTCTGGGAAAGTGACTGCAGTGGAGCACACGCCAGTCTCCAGCACAGCACTGGAGAGAACACTAACCTTTAAATACTCTGAAATCAAATCTTGTTTTACACAAAACTGCTATGGTAAAGTCGATGTGAATGAAGCACCTTTGAGTGAAGGAACAGAGGGAAAGGCAGTGGACAGCTTTAGTGCCTCCTAGCAATTTTTTTTTAATAAACTAGAGATGACAGACAGCCTTACCAACACATCTCTCATCTTCAAATAAGACTTTCTTCAGACAGAGCTCAGTGGAACTGAGTCAGCCTTTTTTCTTGGGCCTAGCTCTTGGCATTTTTCATATTAAAACAAAGTATAACGTGGAAGTAATTCTGAACTGTAGTCATCTGATCGGATTTTGGTAGTACAGATACATTCTGCTAAAATTTTACGCAAACAAAATAAAATGAAGATATTGTGCAAACAAACTGGAGGAAAGGAAAGAAAGAAGAAGAAGAAAAAATGAGATCTCTGCTCAAGAGCCAAGTAACCCTTTCTCCTGGTTATGCCGGGTGTGAAGAAAGGAGCGCTGCTATGCAGAAGGCTGTAGGTGAGTACCAGAGGCTGGCCATGCTGCCTGCCCTCTGGCAGTCCTGGGGCACAGCAGCTTCCTGCAGCCTCTGCACCCCGTTCTCCCAAGTCAGCTGAGGACAGGCCAACAGGAGATGGGGTCACCTCACTGCAACAGTCAACGCTCCTGAAGGATCAGCTTCACTTGACCTCTTAACTAGTGGCTCCTGACAGACAACGTCGAGCCCAGGAGTTATTTTTAGCCAGAACTCTTCATGAATTGCAGTTAACTCGCAGTATGCAAACTAGTGACTAGTGCTAGAGGAATCCCTATAGGTTTCATGGCTCCACTCTGCGCTCAAAAGTCCAATTATTCATTTTTCTTGGAGCTGCAATATTAATCTAAAAAAGTTGCACAAATGGCAAGAGATGTCATGCTGCCTCCATCCTTAATTCAGATAACTGAAATAAAAGCAGATAAGCATTTAGCCCAGGGGTTATTAGCTGTACCAACTGCAGTTGTAAACCTCTGCAGGTTGACCCTCTGCCAGTGATGCTTTTGTCATGAAATTTGTCAGTTCTTCCACCTTTGAATCAGGGCCAAACAAATCAGTAAAGAGACAGACTGAGAGACGTGCTAGCAGTAGAAAGGTTTGGTCTGAATTAGTATCTTAATTATTTTAATTTAACTATTTTATCCAAGTCACTTGCCTGGCTACCTGTATAAGAAAACTCAGTAGAAGAGGTGGGTTAAAGTGGGTGAAACTGGCCACTTCTCCAAATCCCTTGGAAGTGAATGGGAATTTTCAAATGGACTTAAGCAGGCTTTGAACCAGACCTCACTAGAGAAAATGGGACCAGGACAGTTCAAAGCATCAATTTTTTTCATTTTGAAACTGCTCAGGCTTCCCCAGATTTTCTCTGTGAATGGAACAGGAGTGAAGCTCTGAGACTGTATCTGCTATCACCATTTTGGATATGCTGGTTCCCGAGAAATTTTGTATTTACTGAACATCATTTGCTCCGGAGCACTGGTTAGTCTCTCATTTTTATATAAATGGGTACAAGTAAAGATTCATACCTCTTCCCAAAAAGAGCTACAGCTTTACTTTCATTACTTCATGCCAATCAACAGATAAGGCAAGTTTGCCACTTTCATGTTTATCCATGATGGATTTCTACCATCGTAAAATGCCCCATCAATCTGACACAATAAAACATTATTTGTAGCTTGTGCTCTATCGAAATCCACATGCAGACAGTCGAGGCAGGACAACGTATTTAACCAAAAGCATTAGAGCAAAATCAAAAGCACTCTCAGTAAAACAGAGACATCAGTGGAGTGAGCCTTCTCCCTTCTGTCCATCACGAGCTCATCCGTCCTCTCTGAGGAACAAAGAAGTAAGCAAAAATAGGGAACTGTCTGAATGGAAGATTATTTTAATTTATATTGAGAGTTGCAAAGCAAAAAAAAACTCTGAAAATCCAGCAAACCAAAACCAAAGAGCACTTCAACATCACATTATTACCAATTTATTAAACCAAGACTGCCTACAATGGAGAAATGACTGTGACACCTCCCCAGGGGTTTTCAGGAGGTAGACCTCCAGCTGTTTCATTCTCACATGCAGTCCTGCTTACAAAGACATGGAAAAATGTTTGTGCTTCAGTTCAGTGCAATTCAATATCACATTGTTTGCAGGTTTTTTTCAGGGAAGGATAGGCATTTGCAAAATAAACTGCAGACATACACTTTGGGGAGACCAGGCTACCACTACATTAAAGTGGAGAGAGTAGTTGTTAATTTGTATGTTGTTAATTTGTATCCTGGACATTGCTATAAATCGAAGCCTTGCTGACAATTCCTGCCCAGAAAACATGTTCAATCTCATCTCCCGTAAAAAGGAGAGCAGGCGCTAAATAGCAACACATTTTGATTTTCATTTAGCCACTTTAATGATAGGTGATGTTAGTGGAAAAGATCATTTATCTTCAGATTTATTTTATATGAGATAAAAGGCCTTGCCAATTTTTTAAAATTCATTTACACAAGTGAATAAATCTTCCCAAACAATAAGTGGGAAAGTCATATTTCTTTAACTTTGCTAAAATCTGAAAATGCTGATCTGAGAGTGAAATAGACGATACTGGCATTTTAATCGAGAACATAAAGGCTCCGCTTCCAAACAACAGGCACAGCTTCACTTCAGAAAAAATTCCTCCAATTCAGAGAACTGTCTTTTTTCTGCATTTTGTCAAGAATCTCTGACAAATCAGGAGAGACACGTGCAATTTTTATATCACCTTCATTTTTAGATCAGTCCCAATGTGAAGGCTACCTAAAAATAGACAGAACCTAACCTTTCAAATATCTATACTGCTGCATACCAGGGACGCAAGCTTTCAGTGCCTCTCATGGCTTTCAGAGCCTTGTGCTGTGCCTGTTTTCTCCTCAAGCACATTGCCCCATGTTGCACATTGTGCCAAAGCACGAGAGGAGCTGCTAGTTGCACCACACAGTACAGTGCACGGTGTGACAGGTGCTCATTCAGGACATGCAGGAAGATCACCAAAAGCAGCTCTCCCCTTTCGGAGTGCTCTTTGAGTTCACCACAGACACGGACAACACTGAACCTCTCATGGGAGGATGTGAAAAGGAAGCTGTACGGCTGACCCAGGAGCTCCACTCAGAAAAGCAAGCTGTCCGTTTTGCAACTTACTCCCCCTAAAATGCAACGGGGAACAATGTGATCTTTTGTCTAATTGTTTGCTCCAGTGCCCACAGACACACTTCTAACCATTTAAAGATGAGGCTTTCCAGCAGTGCCAGAGCTCTGACTGACGGGTGTAGAGTTACAACCCGGTGGAATACGTGGTAACTATTTCTTTGCATTGCACTTTCTAAATCGTGATTCTGCTTGCCCTTAACAGCAGAGGTCAAATTCATCCCAAGCACAATCCCAGCAACTCCAGGTCAGTGGTACCTGAAAAATCAATAGCATTTAAGTTGATGAAGTTGAAACAAGGGTGATTCTGGCCCAGGCCATAGAAACACTTACATTTATGGTATGTATTCTTCACAGGGTACTATGCTTCAGTGAATACCTTTTCATGTTTGCTACTACTAAACAAAACTAAACTGCCTATCAGGTCCTGAAGCCACATCAGGAGTTGGTACAAGAGAAATCTGTACTAAACCAGGTTGCGGGCTGCCCTGGAGGATTTAGTGCCTGTGACTTTTGCTTACATGAAATAGAAAATCACCCTTGTGCCTGCTGTTAGCCAGCTACTCCCAGCAGGAACAAGCTCGAAAGGACTTGCTCTTGTTTACTGTCATACACCTCTCTAACAGAGTCAAAAGTTTATCAAGGCATTTTCCTCTGTCAAGAAATGAAAAAAAAATAGCTTGCACTGATCAAACAACGAAACAAAGGAGCAACAGACTAAATGAATTCTTTTAAAGAATTTTGGATCTCTTACCTGCTGATGGGGAGGCAAAAACAGCAAACAAAGGCATAGGAATAAAAACTATTCAATAAAATATCGATCTCATTATCACCACCTATTCAACTTAATTTTCTTGGCATCCATATCCCTAATGCAGGTTTGTGATAGATCGTACAATCACTTTTTAATTAAGCCCTACTGTGCTTTGTATTAAGAGCAAGGCAGTAGACATTATGGCACAATATATCTACCAAAATATTTAATGCTTATCCTTTTCATTTTGGTATTTAAAAGTTGTTCTCTTAGGAGGTGGTATCAGTATTTAACAACATTCTTGACAGCGTGTATAAAAAACAAAAAGCTTTATACTTAATCTAACCATGTCAAAACTGAAACCCTTTAAAATAATTGCTTTCTGAATATATGGTATTTCCATTGAATTATTTTATTATTACCCAGCTTTCAACATCTTAAGATGCAAAACGTGTTCCATCTCTTACATACTGATGAGATACAAAGTAGCACACGACTGGAAAACTGATGTTTGACCAATACAGTTCAGTAGTACATGAAACAGATGTTATCATGTTACAAGAGAGATTTAACAAGAAGCTGTAGAAGACTGGAAGCTTCCTGGGGTGGCAGTATTTTTCCCCTCTTTTTCCCCCAATTTTTTTAGCTCTCTTTTAGTACACTGCAGCTCTGCTGCTTGTGATGGGGCAGATCCTATAACAGAACAGCAGCTTTTCTTCCGGAAGGGTACTGGCACTTTTCAGAGGGCAACATCCACTTCAATTACTAAAGTGTACCCACCTTCTTCTTCCAAGGAAGAAAAGTCTGTTGTTGCATATATAATGTGGTTTTAGTATTTAATGCCAGAAATGAATCAGTAAACATAGCTACATTATGGTATATTACTTCTTATTCTGTACCCATAGTAACCAAATTAATCTCAAGGCACCGCTGGCATTAATTCAATCTGAAACTCATACTTTGGATTTCACATAGGTGCCTTCATCCTATTCTTCTCAACTAATAAAATGTAATATATGGCAATATATTTATTTCTGGTTCAGTTCAAGTTGAAGAGTGCAGTACTTTGCAGAAGCCTAATTAATATCAGTCATATATTATAACACTGAGTGGTTTACTATATAAAAAAAAAACAATGCTAACGCATGGGGATGAAATAGATGACCCAAGAACTCCTGCTTAGCTGTAACTTCCTTGACTCTAGGAGGTTGATGGCCATTTACTCTTTATCCTTCAATCTCCATATAAAAAAAAAAAAAAAAAAAAAAAAAGTATATCTGTTATGTATAGACAAGAGCTTCACTAAATATCTCACATTCCTGAAGAAACAAGAGGAAGGAGAGCTCCTCTTATTGGAGGATCTCTTGCAGGAGATCCTGATGGTTTCTTCTGTCCCACCATGAGGTGGAAGTGAACCGGCAATAAGCCAGGTCCCATGGTGACCCAGCAGTGCTGTCTTTAGCCTTCCACATCATGTGGTTTTTTCACTGGAACCTATCAGCCTTCAGACCCCCCAAATTTACTCACTAGTGAAAAGATATCACCACAACTCAGGAATTACATTTTAACTGCTCAGGTGATGTAAGCAACTTAAGAGCAGAAACTCAGCCATCCTACTCCAGATTGCAACAAAAAGAATTTCTGAGACTCTGGGCATATTACTAACCCAAAGTCTCAAAATCCGCTGCATTCTCTACAGTTAGGAAAGTTTTCCAGCAAGTTTCAAAGGCAGTTTGCATTTCTTGGATTTTTTTTATCCAGCTGCTTGCAGCCCCATTGATTCTCAGGAGCATTAGTGTCACTGAGCATTTTGGTGCTTGTACAGTTCCCACCTTCAACAAATAGCACCGAACCTTTGGTAATAGATCAGTAACACTCTTGGGGTCCCTTCTGTGCCCCTGGGCATTCATTCACCCAGGGCTTCCACCAGCCTTGAGCAATGGCTGTATACTACACCCAAGGGCACTGTATAGTCCTTCGTTTTTAACAGCTGCTACTGACTAAGAATTCCTAGAATGGCTCAAACACAGACTAGTTCAAATCTGGGTACTTTCAGACTTCTTCTTTACTATTCCAAATTATGTGCTTTGCCAGCTTCAAAAAAACAGATGGAAAATATGTCCCTAAATGTGCACCCTTGTGATCATTCCAAAAGGAAAGCAGCACCACGTAGCTTAAAACGCTTGCTAGAAAAAGTCTTTTCCATATCATGCAAATAGCAGACAAAAATAACTGCTACGCAATTGATATACATACAAATATTGGTTATTTTAAACAGTAATTTGTTATTGAGGACATCTCACTGAAATATTATAATATTCAATTTCCTCTACATTTGCATGGAAAAGGAGCTAGATAGCACATGATCATTCATTTAACTATTACATAAATATGTCTATCATAAGATCACACGGCTTTCAAGCCAGAGTTCAAACACATGTTTAATGCATGAGAGTATGATGAAGAAACTCCTGAACTCACGGGTCTCGTAGCCCAATCTCAATCAGATACGGGCTCGGTGTAAATATGTACAGTATCATGTGCTTCCCAATAGCACTATGTCTCCAGGGAGCAGCCTGACATCAGCGAAGGAGACAGGTGGTTCCCTTTCCAACCGAGGAGGGGAAAAAAAAAAAAAAAAAAGAGTTAAGACACTGTGTAAATATAGCAGTATTTTTTGCTTGATGTTTTGCTATGATTTTCATCCCTTAATGAAACTTCAACGCATGAACAATTCTCATAACTTCTTTGCTACAAATCAGTGAGTGGATGTCACTAAGATATTTATATCCCTAAAGGTAGGGGTAAGTTATACTGTTTGCCAGCGTTCATTCAAAAGTACTGAAGTTTTTAGTCTTTCAGTTTGTCTTTATAGAGTGCCAAGAAGCCACAAAGCCCTAGTTTCCTTGCTTTAAATGTATCCCTTTCCTATAGCTGGTCACTGTTACAAATAAAGCCCATAGGAATGAAAAACAACAGTCAATCACGTGTGCAGAGCAGGTCACTACTGATTTTAGCTAGCTTGATTTTGTAAACTCTGAAAGTGTGAGATACATTACACCCTCCACAACCAACTGCTGCTTGATTTTGAATTTCACATTGCTGGAATTTATATATATGCTAACCTGTGTATAAAATAACCTACTTCAGTTCTTCTTCCCCATCTTCCCTATCTGTACACAGATGCTTGTTTTTGTTTTTTTTTTTTTAAATATATTTTAAACACAGTGACAGCCACTGCCTCTTAAACCATTTTCTTTTGTTGCATTTCCTTAGAAACACAAATCTTGTTCCTTGGCAGCAGTTGCTGTAAGTGCTGTACCACATGCCCAAACTAGTTCTCACTCACAGCTTTAATTCACAGTAAGTGGCACGAAAGGAGGTCAACACTTCTCAGAAACCACTTTCAGTTCTTTGCTGCTTCAGTATCTATTCTGCAAAGCCATCCTCCCTAACAGAAGGTTGTTTCTCATACTGCGTCCCTCGCTTTTTTATTATTGTCATCTTTATGGAATGGACTGCAGGATATACAGTGGAATAAAAGGACATTATCCATGGAATCACATTCCCTGTCTCCCTTTTGCAAGTCCCTAAAAACATGTTTTAAAAGTACAAAAAATATTTTTCCCAACAAAAACAAAACGTCTCTCAATTGTTTTTTTTTGTTTGTTTGTTTGTTTTCCATGCAATAAGTTTCCATATAAATGGCAGCTGGCAACTCAGTGTCAATCATTATGTCTTACTTTCAGTTCAATTCGCTCGCTTATGGAAAGATTATTTTTTTATCCACCCTACGAACACATCATGGAAGTGGAAAATCAAGCAGCCTTCTTTCTGCCATGATGCATCACTGGCAAGAGCAATGGCCTTGCTGGCAATATTTTTCTGTCACATTTGCTTCTACAGCTTCACTGCCTTCTCTGTGATCAATGAAAACAGATTTTGACCTCATCTATTTCATTTCAGACCATATTCTGCCCTGAGACATGTGAGTGCAACCTATCATAGTTATAGAGGCAATCGGGGCAGAATTTGTTCCTTTCCTGACAATTCAATATGTGATTCATGAACCAGAATTGAATCCAACTCTCCTTTCCTAGAGCTCCTCTGGTTCCTTGGCATTAGAATCAGTAAAAGAGCAGCAGAGATGAATTTATGTTGGTCATATCAGTAGAACTGGCTGGGCAGTCAATAATCAGACTGTTCAGCAAGATGCTACCAGACCAAAAGTTAGTTGTTCTATCTTATTTACACAGCTTTTTCTGTAGCCTGTTTTCTTTCGTCACTTATCCCTGCATTGTTTAATTAATGGGATCATAAGACCTGAAAAAACACCTCCTAGTCTCAAACATTTCTAATTGGTTTAATAAAGTAAACAGAAATATAAGATAATCCCCTCCACAACCATCACCTTAAAAAACACAAACCCACACCGCCGGACGTGGAACAGTTGGCGTATTCACAGGATATGCAGATGCAGACAATAACCGGATGATCAAGTTTCCCATTAATCCCCAAGACAATGGATCACTTTTGAAAATACAGACACCATTTCTGTGTGCGTACCTCTCCATGGGCAACACCTACATGCAGTTTTCACCGCCACTCAGCGCACAACTGAGGCAGGAACCTCAGCACAGGAGGGGATACACACAGACGCTATTTGCAATGCACAATGACCAGCTGATCAGTACATGTGTGCCACAGGGTGCCCCATGCCTGACCTAAAAGAGTGAGTCTGCTCAAGGTGGAACTCAGGGGCCCACACCAGGAGCTCATGTTCTGAGCTCTGGAGGTCTCAGTGCCTCACACAAGATGACAGACATCACACACTGAATCACAATTTTCTGCAGGACTCTCTTCTCAAGTAGAGGCAAGGTTGACATCACTTTGAAAACCTCATCCAAGACATCTAATGAACTGCGTACAGGAGACTCATCTACAGTAGGTTCGGCGTACGGTAAAAATAAACTCCTTAATATAACAAAGACAGTAATCATCATATTGCATATCAGGTCTGCAAAGCGCCAATTATCTGATGAAGAGGAGCAATACAAGATGGTTCTAGCTCCTTATTTAACTATTTAAATCAATGTAAGGAAAACAACAGAACCATATATAAAAACACATGAAAGATTTGAGCAGAGATTTGAGTTCCAATTTGAATACAAGAGGAGAAAACACAATCATCAACAACAGCACAATTCAGGACCTCAGGCATCTGCTATGTATTGCTACTGTCTTGATTATGAGAACTCCTTTTTTTTTTTTTTTTAAGCAAACTATTTTCATTTCTTATACTACTTAATAAAAATGCATTCAAAGCAAAACCCAGAGCCTGATCCTGCCCTTCCCAACCCTATTAACAACAGTCTTACCACAGACTCCAGTGGGAGCAGGATTTATCCATTCCTGTGGGCCACGCTCTGAGCCTTTAATTCAATAACACCTTATTCACCAAATAGCTCAATGAGATTAGTTGTGGTTTCAAGTATTATTCATCCCACGTAAGGGGTCTATCGCTCTGCACTGCCACACCAGGGAAGATATAAATAATTTGGGGGAGATTTCCTAAGGCACAGAGGGAAGCTAAGCATCTTCCAGGGGGTTACCTGGAGTGAGAGGCCTTTCAGGTTTTGCAAATCTTCCCTGTAATGAAATAAGCACAAGAAATCCCTTCTCTTCCTTTCTTTTGCAGGTAACACGACCTACTAAAGGATTTGCAAATAAGCTGGGAGAGGGGAGAGAGTTCATGTGTTTCTGAGATTTTTGTTTATTTATTGCAGTCATTTCAGAGAGTTTCACAAAATTCGACAAGATCAGTGAATGCACGTGCAACATGTCTAGCTTCTGTTTCTTTTATACCTTACTATATTTATTACACTTACTATAAACTACCCAAATGCCCACACAGTGCTTGAAATGAAGGCTGCAAATATCTCCTGCCTCACTGCCAGCAAAAAAGCCTCTATCCTACAAATGAAGGCAAAGCCAGCATGACATTTTGATCCAGTATTTTCCTGCTTGAAAACTGCTAGAAAAGTTCTGCCTGGAGGGCCATGTGCTGCTGCCCAGGCAGTGAGTGGGGCAGTGCGGGGGGACGAGGCTGTCAGAAGTGCTGATTCATGGCCATGACTTGGGGGGGAGGCTCAGCAGTGGGGCTTCATCCTTGTGGGTGAGAAGGCATAAACAGGAAGGAATGCTGACTAGTGCTCAGGGACCGGGTCCTTGGGATATCTGCCTGACACACACGCTGTACATTCGTTGGAACAAAACCGGTTAATGCGGCTCTAGCCATAGGGGGAAAAATATTTGCAAATGCACAGAAGTCATGTAAATCAGAACTGCTGCTCTATTTTACAAGAAAATTTCTCCATTAATTAATTTCATGACTTAGAGCAAATGTGCATGGCTGGAAACAGGGGATCCTGCTGATACCAATCTCACAGCACAGGATACCTTCGTTTTTCTCTTTGAGATATATAGCAGATGTACTCCCTGGCTTGAGTCCAGGTGCGGACTGGGTGGTTTTGGGGCTAAAGCACTGCCTTCTAACCTGCTGAAGTCTAGGAGCAACTTTTCTGTTCTGGGGTTGCAACATATCACACAAATAAAACAGGACTTTAAAATCCAAATTCTCACATTTGTCACATTTATAATTAGAACGATCTGATACGGCTGGCATTAGTGTGAGGTAACAACATATCACAGAGGGACAAGCAGACAAACCAAACTATTTCTCACCCTTAAAAGGGGGATTCTTCCAAGAAGAAATGTCAGGAGAGTCACAAGGGCTCTGTGCAAAAGCAGCAGCTCTTCCTCTCCATACCCACTCACACAGCCCCGTGCCACCACCCAACTTAGCCCGGAACATCGTGCCATGGAATGGAGCCCTGGAAACAGCCTCAGCACATAAATATAAGCGAAGAAGGACTTTTCTGAAGACGCAGGTTACTTCAGAGCTACCTGCATCACCCACAAACCCCCCAGAAAGAGCATAGCTCTGTTCATGTTGCACAAAAAATGCCCCACACAGTAAAAAATGAAGTTTGATAAAAAGAGTTTGTCACTGAATCACCAGATGCAGAGCTCACTGCCTTTCTATCTGCTGATGGAACTAATTTTTAAGTTGTCTGGCCCCATTTTAGAGAAAGAGAAGATAGTAAGAGGGAACGGAAGAGAGGAGGGAGGCAAAAAGTAGGGGAGTATTATTATAGCTACTCAGCACACAGACCAGCAGCGGACAAAATGGGAACAGCTGTAAAGAACTTGGCAACTCCAGCAAACTCTGTGAAACAACAGAACAGAGACTGGAAGACAAGAGAAACCCAGAATACAGAGATAAACTTTTTTTTTTTTCTTTTATTCAGTGGGCAAGGATGTATCATGTCAGATTTTGGTTGTCTCTTAATACTCACACCTGGCTAAATACAAACGAAATTAATTTTCCAGCTGCAATCTTTCCACATTTTGCACATGATGATTTGTGGAAAGAAACCCTATCACAAACTGTCAAAAAGAAACATAAAACATAACATGCAATATTTTCTGATATTGTTTGAAACCTGAAGAAGCTAATCCAGGGAGAAGTGGATGGAACTGCAGAGCTGAGCGCATGTACCCTGTGTCAAAGCTACTCACTGAAGGCCCCTGCAAAGCTGCCAGCACTCCACCCAGTTACAGTGGAAAAAACCAGGAAATCACACACATATATATACTGTACATATAATAATAGCAGTAATATGCGTGCCATAAAGTCATAGAATCATAAATGTTGGAAAAGACTTCTAAGATTACCTAGACCAACTGTAGACCCATCACAACCATTCCCACTAAACCATGGCCCTCAGTCCCACATCTACACATTACTTGAACACCTTCAGGGACAGT
Source organism: Chrysolophus pictus (assembly GCA_037305975.1). Lineage (NCBI taxonomy): Eukaryota > Metazoa > Chordata > Aves > Galliformes > Phasianidae > Chrysolophus > Chrysolophus pictus. The sequence continues at coordinate 17,265,390 of CM074579.1, forward strand.
GACTCCACCAGTTCTCTGGACAGCCTGTGCCAGTGCCTTACATCTCCTTCTGAGAAGAAATTTTTCCTATTATCAAACCTGAAGTCGGTGTGGAAACTGCATGAAGATGACCATGCTGCAGTCATGGATTAGGTCAGGGCTCCCTGCATGACTTGAAATGACCACATCCCTCTTACATCTGTCCTAAACTAAATCACTGTTCTTTAAAAGTTTACATCTGGTATCATCTGGCCAGTCTTTTTTCCAAAGTTTTTTACTGAAAATAAGTAGAAACTGTGTCTATAACATAGACAGATGCAGACCTGGTTAGCACTGCACACAGTGATATTTTGCTTTCTGATGGGGAGGGTCATATTAGTAATGCATTTGACTTTCCTGGAGCCAGGCATGCCTGCAACAGGCAGAGATCCTTTTAGTCAGAGTTGTGCTAAACAAGCATCAAGTCCTTTACAATCAAAAACCACCACAGTCTAAACAAGTCAGTGCTGAAGAAAAATCCCTTTTCCCTGTATTAAAATGGCAATTCTGGTATTTTAGCTGGCCCCATATTATCAAAAGCATGATAAATTAAAGTGTATAACAATGTTATAGCACCAAAGGTCCAAACTGTTTAGATTTTGCCCTTCTTTGAAGCTATTAGACTGTACATTGGCAATAACCCTTTGGAAGATATTATCCCTTGGAGAAAGTTAACTAGTGTACTAGCTTTCCTGAGTAAACCAGGGAACACTGAACATGAGCTGTGAGAAGAAGTCTTCAAAGTACAAAGAATGACAGCCAGTATTTACAAATAGGCGGAAGAAAACTGTGTAACGCTTTTTGCTTTAGCTTTCAGTATTAGTACTTGGACTAGCACCCAACATTATATTTCTCAGCTCTTGTATAGAAAACACAGCAGTCATACAGCTGTGGCGTTTGAAGTCTGAGCAACGTGCTGTACATGCTACTGCTCGACATTTTATTGACAACAAAGGCCCTAAGCTTGGGAGCATTTTTAGAGATGGCATTAACATAATGAACTCTATCTCTACGGGCAGTTCTTTATATAAAGGGAATGTAAATAGACCCAAACCAGAAACAAATGCTTTCTCTACTCTTTTAGCCACAACCTCCTCTGAAATAACAGGTTTGTACCATCCCAAAGCCAAGAATGGTCTATAAGTACAGGAGCATACTTCTTTCCAAAAAGACGATGTAAATGGTGAAAAATTGAAAAGAAAAAAAAGATACCAACATTTCTACAAGGCAAAAAGAGCAAAGTGTGAGACCTGCACTACCATGATGTTATAGATGATAGCCTAAGCTTCATCACAAGACAGCGAAAAGAACACCACTGAGATTTCCACCTGGAATTTCCTATTACCCAGGAACTGAAATGATCTCTTTGCAACAATGCAATGCAGAACAGCAAAGTTTCAGATTTCCTAAAAATGTAACAAAATTCAGCAGATTTTGCTTATTACCAGTTCCACGTCAAATAGTCCCTGTGTGGGCAGCACTCAGCCACAGGCTGGCTACACCAGAAACCCAGCCCACATTCACAGGATGGTACTAAATACAGAGAAGAGAGTAGTGCCTTCAGCAGGAATCAGTAATTTTGTCTGCAATGCTCTGATCTTTCCCTCTTAAAACTTCAAGAGAACTCTTCAATGAAAAAGCGCTTGGCAGAGTTTCCATCTGTTCTTGGCTGGACTCACTAGCCAAATCTGAAGCACACAGAGCTCTGCTTTATGTTTTTATTTGCATGCAAGTAAAACTGTACAATATTCAAGTCTGTTACTCAATGAAATGGAGTAATCATAATGCTATCAGTCCAATCTAAAAGTAGCTGCTAAAAAAGTAAACTTCAGATAATTAGGAATTTCAGCTTTTTGTAAATTTTCTCTTTTCTCCTGATCTGTCCCTTCCTGAACTGTACATCCCAATATACCTTACTGTAGCCTTTTACAATCGCTTTAAAAATACTATCTACAATAGCAACTTATTTAGACCCTTTTGAAGATGATAACAGAAGAAAATGGCAATTTGGTCAGATCTCAAACAACAACTTAAAAAAAATTAATGTTGCAAAGAAGCTTTAGTAAGAGTTCAGTGAAGAACTAAGCAGTAAGACTGGTAAATATCACAATATTCTCCAACTGCAGCAATAACTTGTTGGCAACTGTCTTTTCTACCTCTGCTGGTATTCAGCAACTTCCCTAAAAGTCCTGGCACCATGCAGAACTGTAACTTAAGTTTCTACTGGAAGCCCTAAGATGTTTTCTAAAAACCAAATGCATTTGTAACCCTAATCGAATCCCTCCCCCCTGGTTCAAAACCTTTTCGTATGGAAGACAAGCATTCTACATCTCAGAAGGAGACAACATTCATTTTCCTATTGTACTGCTCTGTGACCTCAACCTGCAGTTATACAAGAGCAGGAAGCATGGACAATTCATTCTTAATGCTAGCTCAGTCCTGGCCTCTCCTGGGCACTGGCTGAAAATAATACTAAACCATGCTGAATCATTTACAGTAGCTTTATGGTGTGGATTATCATTCAGAGAGGACTGACCTGACCCCAGCACACTCATCTCTTGCATCAACGCAGACTGGACTCCAACCAGGCTGGAACAAACACCACCCATATTGGCATCAACACAAAGATCATGTCAGAGACTCACACGTGGGATAAACTTGCTATAAATTTATCCTTGTATTAAACATTCAGTAATTGCCATCTCCTTGCCTCTACTGTCTGCATAGGCAGTGCTTTCAAACTGTAACATACTCAGACATATGCGCAGTTTTTTATTTCAAGCAGCTTCCCTACTCTTATTTTCAGAAAGATGCTGGCCATTATGAGAAAATACTTTTTTAATTAATGCTTCCAACAGTTGCACAGATTTCTAATGCCTTTGCTAAAATAAAGGTCCTTTATTCTACTTCTTCCTTCAGATAGATTTTGGTCACAAGGCATGGGAACAATTTACCTCTTCCTGGATACTCGAGGTGCTGTGTTGCAGCATACTGCAAAAATGGGAGCTTCTCAGTCATGAAGGACCAAGTCATATGGTTGCACACTGAATTCCTTCTCTTTCCACCATCATAAAAGGGAGTGCAAGATGTTGTTGCCATTTATATTCCACTGATTACACAAGCTATTTTCATGGCAGAACTATGCTGCTGCATTCCTTCTCACACGCTGGACAGACTGAGCTTTTTTAGTGGAATCTGTTAAAATGGATATAGGTTCTGATAGGACAAATTCATCAGGTAGGGAACTCTTACAATGAGTCATTTTAAGGTAATCTTTGTATCCCATCCTTCTCAAATAGCATGAACTCTCTGAACAATAAAAGAGCACAAAAACAATAGAGACTGTGAGCGCAGGAGAAATGTGTAAAAAGCAGCTTTTGTTAAATGTTCACTCAGAAAACCAACCTCTGCCTGACTGTAGATTGAATTTTTTCTATACGCTTTCCCATCCTTACAGATAATTTTTAAAGTAAAGGAAACAAAGGTTTTAATGGTGGGCCATTTTCATTTTTACTAATGATTACCAGCCATTTATATTTTCTAGAGAACTCATACACTAAATAAAAAGAGAATATAAGAATAAATCTCTTAAAAAGAATCAATTTGCTGCACATCAATCCCTGCAGGCCATGTGCTCGTAAGTCAACAGTTTAAAATGAAAACATCTGATCAAGGTAATACACCTGTTAAAGGAGCATAAAACTCCAAACCCAATGGTAAAATATAAAGATTATGAAACCTCTTAAAGGAGTCATCAAAGTAAACTATTAAATAGACACATCTGCTTCACACCAGAACACATTCCATCAGTGCCACTCACGATAAATGAGCATTAGGACAAACATTTCATAAAGCCTCTGCAGAAAATAGGTTTTTCAGAACATGAGTCGTTCAGCTCAAGAAAAGAAGAAAGTAATGTTTTAGCCTTCTGTGCACTGTGAAGATCAAGGATCTCCAAGCAATGCAAAATATTAATGATCTGAGCTCATCACAGATCTGTACGCTAGCAATTTATCATTCATGCCTTACAGATGGAGCAAGAACGATACACACATGCAGGATGAACTCATTACAGTCACTGAGGGCACTGAGAACCAAGCACAAGTATCCACCCAAACTCATAGTGAATCATCACTACTGCTGTTGCTACTGCTGTTATACTGCCAGACTAGTTCTCGATTCCTGCTGCTGTGGTTCTGTCTTTCACAGTTTTGCTGAAGAGGAACTGAAGTTCCACCACAGTATGGACACCCTTGTGGTCTGCCCCCAGGAAGTGATGCCAACCTCACAAGGACACTTGTTTCCAAGACATGTGCATGTGTGCTGTTGCTATTGCAGAATTAAGGGGGGATCGTTTCTCTTTTGTTTCCCTCTTAAAAAAAAAATAAAAAATAAAGAGCACTCAGAGCCTCTTCTGAAGGATTTTTGAGCCCCTTTCCAAAACCTACTGGGCCTTTCGAGTCTCATCTGTAATTACACTTAACTATATTTTGCAGTCTCAATCCTTTTGATCACAGATGGGGTTGGCCAGGAGTTTAAAATAGAGGGAGGGGTTTGTATTAACTGCAAGACTCTTGCTCCAGACTTCCTTTCTCAACCCTCCTCCCTCTTTTTTTCTATTTTATTTTTGAGGCAGAGCTTTTGCAGACATAAGAGGAAGAGAAATACGGTTGCACAGAAAGGGTCAGGGAAGGGGCATGAATTCTCCTTCACACAACATCTTTCTTTTGGGCTTCCTTCCACTTCTCAACATGCCGGCAGCACAGCTTCCACTGGCTGAACCACCCAGGGAAAGGCTGTAATACGCCTGATAATGTTGATTTCACACTCCCGCATTTCCCAGTTGTGCAGGAAAGCTGATCCGAGTGCCTGAACTTTCTCAAAGCCCTCACTGCTCCTCGTAGGCCCAACCCCGTCCCTCACAAAACAAAATCCCCCACGTTCAGCTTCAGACCTAGCTGGAGGTGAAACCCCACTGCACACCACTCGGGAGAGGATGCCTCAAGTCCCCTGACACAAGTAAGACTAAACATGTGCCAGCACATTCACTGTGCATGGCCTGCTCCTGCCAGACACACACACACCTGCTCAGCCTCCCCACGCAGCCATATGCACAGAGGGAGGTGAACCACAGCCCCGGCAGTGCGAGCTTGTTGCTGTTAGCTGCGTGGAGCCGGGGTGACGTGAGGCCTGAATGCTTGCAACAGCCGCCAGGAACAGTGAGCAGGATTACTGACACCACAGAGCAAAGCTAATCATGAGACAGGCGTTTCCAGAAGTGGATTCTTCACATCTTGGGAGTTACCTAGTGGCCACCCCCAAAGCTGCCCCAGCACATCGTGCTGACAGGCAGCCACCAGCACACACCAACCGCTCAGCCCAATCCCACGCTGCGCTTCTCACATCTGCCACAACAGCTGAACAGCCACCTCTGCTATCGCGCTTAATATAACACTGCATTTTTGGCATTGTTGTTTGAAATGCCCTGTGCAGGTGTCAGCCTGCTTAAAGGGTACGATATGTGTGCTTGCCTCGCGCTCCTGCTCAGCGTGCAAATCGTTACCTCTTGGAAAGTATCGCCTCCGTGCTGCTGACATTTATGCAGAACAGTGAAGTCTATTTTGCCAGCTCTGACTTCAGTGCCACTCTCAATAACTTTAAAGATCAACCATAACAAAACAGAAATGCTTCTGAATTTTATTGGCACGTGTTGCCATGTGAAATACAAAATATGTGCAACAGTCACCATTGATACTTTGTTTATTTTTTTAAAACAGAGAGAAAAAATCTAGCTGAATAAAAAAGCAGTCATAGCCTGTGAATCTGCTCCAAACCATACAGTTAGGTTAAAAGAGCCAAGTGATTAAAAAATAGCCCTATGGAAACAGAAAGCAAGGCGAGCTCGGCCCTCAGCAGTGCCTTCTGCCGGCACCCTGTACAAACTGGGCCAGCCCAGGCTGAAGGGGTTAATGCCAGCCACACGTTATACCCAGCGATGCCTTAAATAATCATCACATGGCTCCTGTAATCTGTTCCATGCTGTCAGCACTGGGTTAGTCATAATAATATCAGATAAGAGCTGTTCAAAGTGACATACTAACCAACATGAGAGCCACATGACTTTCTGGCTACGCTGCTGCCCTTCACCTGAACTTTGGCTTAGATAGCTTTACCCCGGGACAGCGTGCATAGCTGCTGCATGGTGCTGGGCTGGGGCTGCTGGGGGCCCCCTCAGGTTTTTTTCCGATGCCAGGCACCCCCTGGGGTGAGGGAAATGCTGTCAGGGGCGTTCGGTGTGGCTCCTGCTTTCCATACAGTGCTTACTGCAGTGCCCCACTTGGCGGAGAGCTGTGAGATGGGCTGCAGTGCGAAGAGAGGAGCTAGGAGAGAGCTGGGTGTGGGGCACGATGAGGGGAACAGGGTTGGGGCCCACAGGCAGGCTGCAGGGCTTGCCAGCTGGGAGAGCAAACATGAGGCCAGAAAGAAAGCATAGGGTTCAAAGGAGGAAGGGAGAGATTAAAAGGGAAACAAAAATTAAGGGACAGAGGTTGTTGGTATGTGCATTAGGAGACAGCAAAAAGTGAAAGGACAAGAAAAACCAAGAGCTTGAAGCACAGTTCTCTGAAGCCCCTCACCAGGTGCCCTAAAGCCAGTGCCACAGACAGGAGCACATCCTCACCTCCTGCAGCCAGGAGACCAGCACGACCTCCTTACACAGCCCTCTGTTTGTTTAGATTGCAGTTTTTAGCCAGTGATCAGTCTGTTCAGTTGGTGGGTGTGACGTTTCCAGCACAGCAGTGCCCTGAGGTGCCAGAATGTTAAAACAAACAAAAAAAACTACCAGAATAATTAGTAATACCAAACAGTTTCAGCAGCTGGGCAGGAGCAAACCAGAGAAATGATAGCAATACCCTGTTCAAACATGAGGTGAAGGTATACCTCATGCCACCATTGTGCACCAAACATATCCCCAGTTCAGCCCCTGATAAGCCAAAAATGACAGAATCAACCAATCCAAATGAAGTCAGGGCAAGCACAGCGATGGAGATAAGGGGCAGGGGGCTGGTACTCATTCGCCTGCAGCCAGCTGAGACTTGCTGCCCAGGCTGCTTGCACACCACTGGCCTTAAATGGCTGGAGAGGCTCCTGCCACCTGCAAGGATGGCTGGGTCAGGCCCCAGCACGCCAAGAATTTGTTTCTCACAAAGATGTTCCTTCTCCGGCTTTTGTGGGTCTCTTGGGTTATATTAATACCTTCTCTGGATATCACATTAAGCTTGGGAAGGTGCATGCACCAAGACTAACATAAGGAAGCTGGGTTGCCTGCATTCAGAGGATGCAAATAAGTGCCTCTTGGTTCAATTAAAACTTGAATCACTTCATGGAAATATCTGTATCATTCCCTCTACTGTACAAGGAACTGAAAACATCTACGTTCTTGAGTCCTTAATTTCAGCCAGATAAATCTTGGAGAATAAATTTGGTGTGTAAAATCGAATAGTCTTTGTTCCTGCATTGTTATTGTGAAGAATTACTGTAGTATATAATTCAGTACAGTGGGGAGACTCGCTCACCTCAGCAGCCTGCACCCTTTTTCCTACCTAACTGCAGTCTAAGGGTATTTTCTCTTCTACTGACACCTGTCAAAACTGGCATTATGTATCAGTTAAATAGCTGGAAATCACTCCTTGCTTTTTTAAGACCTCCAGCCCTAGACAAGGCTTTGGGATGCGCTCATGTCTTCCTCTATGAGATGCTAAAGGTATTAGCCCTCTTCTCTTACTGAGCTGTGCAGAATTTTGTTCCAAACTATGCCATTTATTATTCATTATTATTTAATGGGACCAAAGAACGCAATATGTGTAACCAAGAAATATGCCAAGCAATGTTCTTTCCTTTAATGGCTAGATCAAAGGGAAGTTTATGAGGCTGGTGCTGGCTCAGCCAGTAGTGGCATTTGCCCCAGATCCTCTCGTTCAGAGTCAAGCTTTACTGCAGCACACCTTGCTCCAGCAGAACGCTTTAAAATCAGGGACCAAAAAGCATGTCAGGCATCTAAAGTTCACTCACCTCCATGAGCTGTTTTTCCCCTCCCAAACAAACGCTTTTTGGAAGACGTTCCTCTAAGACAACTTGCAGTAAGTGCTTAACATAGCATCTTGGGTACTCAAAAAGCAAAGAGTCCTTGGAGAACACTCTTCCTCCTCATGCTGTAAATGCAGGCACTGGGTGATGGAAAGGCTCTTAGACATGCCAGAAAAGGGACGATTTTCTGATCTTTCTTCTTCCTTCTCTAGGCACCAGCTGCTTTATCAACAACCAGATCCCCCCTCCTCCTCCCAGTAAGATTTGTAAACGTCTCTGGAAAAGTTGTAAAACTAGCTCTAGCAGGATACGCATTCACGCTAATGCTGAAGACTCTCAACTGCGATAATTTAGCAGATCATTAATCCCACTCTCTAAAGGAGGCTGTAAAGCAGAACTAAATATGCAAATCCTCTTGTGCTTTAAACTTGCATCTGTCTGTCCGTCCATCCAACCATCTATCTATTGTAGTGGAATTCTCCTAAGATCATACTGTATTCTAATCCACTAATGTAGCTCAACTGGAGCATACAAGATTAAATTAAAAAAAAAAAAAAAAAAAAGATGTAAAAATAACATGAAGGCTCAAGCTATCAGAGGCACCAGTACCATGGGCAATCTTACAGACTTTATGATCTCCACCACACGCGCAGAAAAGGGGCACTCACAGCACTGGGGGTTAGTAAATTAGCCTTTTATCGCCAATCACTGACATTCAAGCACCGATTACTTTAAGTCACAAGTGCAAATGAGGTGGGTGGCCTCTTTCTAGTCCACTTCACTGCACTGCAACACAATCTGGCATGACCTCCAATTCCTATTCAGGACAGTGAATGCAGTGGTACCAGGGGGTTTGGGTATGCTGGCATGGCTGCAGGTGGCATGCTTGCACAGTCACTACCCATGCATTGCTTGGGGCTACATATTTTGCTCGCACGAGCAATAAACTCTCTCAATCAAATGTAACTAAATGTATGAATTACTCTTTGCAGATATTCTAGCATGGAACTATTCCTGCTTTAACTTGGATTCTTTTGTATTTTTTTTTTTTCTGGCTTTAAATCAGAATCCTAAATGAACATTTAAAAATGTAATGATCTTTGCTCCTTAAAAATTGCAGTATCAACGTCTATGGGGCACCTTCACAGCCAGCACTGCAGTGATTTTTAAGATGCAGCACAAATGATCGAGTGCTAACAAATGCGAAGTAACATTGCGGGTGAAAACTCAAGAAACAGTTCTGGAACCTACTATATGCACACCAAGTCCAGGTGGAAGCAATGTCCCTCATCTCCTCTGCAGTTCTGCAGAGGAAAGTATGGTAAAAAGAATATGAAAAGCTTACAGAACCTAATCCAATGGAAAATACCAGCTCTTGCTGGAACCATAGGAGCTCTGGAAGGCAAGAGATGCCTTATTTCTGTTCAGGGGGAAAGGGGCACTGTGCAGATGGGGAAGACCCAGCTTCAGCAGTTTGTGTCAGGGAATAACAGATTTATTCATGGCTGGAAAGCCCCGTGGGGAGTTTCAGCAATCTTGAGGCTGGAACAAACACTATCTCTCCAGCAGCCACAGGATTCAGCTCCTGTCTGGAAGTGCAGCTGATGCTCCCATATGGGATTTAGCTGCTGGCAGAGAAACTCTGATTTGCTACAGAAACCTCTATTCTCCAACCACAGTCACTTCCATGCGCTGTAAGGAGAACTACTCATCTAGGAAGTACCTCATCAGCTGTGTCTGCATCTTCCACCTTTACAATGCTCCTGTTTCCTCACTGAAAAAAGCTTCTGCCTAGAGTATTCCTCCAAGAAGCTTGTGGTGTAAGAGACTACTTGGACTTATAGAAGGTTCCTTTCTAAGGACCATCTCTGACTTCCAGTTGCCCCCGCAGAACTGTTAAGGTCCTGTGTGGAGCTTCGAGTTGACTTCACACAGGATGTTGGTGGAGACCTGTGGGTATGCCACGTTGTCTTGCACACTGTGGAAATCATGAGTAATACACCATGGGGGAACTTACAGGCCTGTTTAGGTTCATGAGAACTTGTACATTTACTTGTACAGAAACCTGCAAGCATCTCAGAAACCAAGCAACTGCATCTGAAATCTCATCTAGAATTTTTCCTTCTTTCCGGACTGCTATGGGCAGTTTCTTCTTCTCACTGTTAATGCCAAAGTCCTCTGGGTCCAGCTCAGCTATTTAGGCCACAGTTTGGAGCCCAGTGCCCATTGGACAAAGGGTGTAGAGCATTATCTGAATCATTTCATGTCATATACACAAAACAATATAACACAAGCAACCGCTTTACAGAGACATAAAGTTGTAAAAGCAAATGTGAACAGCTCTTCCTTCTGCTCTTGAAACCAGAGATGTAAGCAGTATACAAGTGCCATCAGGCCTTTGTCATATTTACACTCCATCTAGTGCACCTAGGACCTGGTTTTTGCTGGAGGTCTCTGGTGGGATAGGAAAAGGAAAAATGCATATATAAATGTATGCATCTATAAACACACAAAAGATGTGCAGGTAGATTCGTGAGTAAGGAAAGGAATAGTAGAAGCATGCCCTACAATTAGTTTTGAAACTAACTTCAAGACAGAGTACGACAAAAACGCTAAACCAGCTTCTTAACCTCTAGTTCTCATAATAAGACTACTCTCTTCTGGTAATCCTGCATCTCCCAGGTCAGGAAGTAATGTGTTCTGTCACTGAGGGTTACATATTTTTATGCAGTTGTACCTACATATATTCAAAGAAAAAAATGTGATATCTGTATAAGGATTTGTTTACTAAATATTTCACACCTCAAACACTTCAAACTCAAGGAAGAAATAGAGAGGGAATGCAATGAGAGAAGGAGTGGAGGGGAAGGGAGGGGAGGGGAGCGGAATGAGCGGAGGGGAGGGGAAGGGGAAGGGGAAGGGAGACAATCTGGTAATTATGCATGTACATCTTCTTTTCTGCCAACTGAACTAAATGGGTAATAGAAATTAAACCGAAGTTACAGATTTTCAGTATCTGCATGTTTTTATAGTGTCCCATGTGCCTGGGTCCATTTCAGTAGGAAACAGCTCAGGAATTAAAAATAGGAAAAAAACAGGGACTTTTAAAAATGAAACCCTCACTCACAGTGCATACAGACACATTCGGATATTTACTTTCAGAGATTCATAAAATGGTTTGGGTTGGAAGGGACCTTTAAGACCAACTAGTTCCAATCCCCCTGCTGTAGGCAGGGACCTCTAGACCAGCGACACCTCCCTCTAGACCATGATACATGTCAGCTCTGCACCCAGAGACTTTAACAAATACAATGAATGTGTCCCATGCTCTATTACATACAATAAGTATTTAGAAGAATTTCTATCTGGATACCATTATCACCTCAAGAAAATATAGTTTTGTTGTTTTTTGTTTTTTTTTTTCCCTACAATGCTTTAACATGATTTTCATTATCTATGAACAAAAAATAGAATAATTAACTTTATAAAAAATGCTGTTTACTTCAGTAAGAGTTTAGCTCTTTCCCCTAGTAAATGAATCACATCCATCTAAATTTCAGGATCACAACAATGAGCTTCTCAAGAATACAATACAACCTATTCTAACAGCATCTTCTCAGCACTGAAGACAATGAGTTCACAAAGAGAACGTCAGAAGTAGCCAAGTAGTCGTACTGTCTGCTGTCTCTAGGATTTTCTCCAAATTCAGCTTCCTGCCATTTGTGAGTCACAATCACTGTTTTGAGGAGGCATTTTACAGACAACTACAACATACTGCAGAATGCTGCATGCAGTACGGCTGAAAGCAGAGTAGAAGAGCTAATAATTCTGCTCTTACAACACCAGCATAAAATGTACCCCTGCAAAGGGAAAGATTAGCATTAATTGCCTGTTGTCAAATTCATCATTTTTCCCAATTTATTAGAAGTTTTGTGCATTGCAGCACCACCAGAATAAGTTTGCGAGTACTGCAATACACCAATCTTTATTCTGCCTTTGGCAAATTAATGCAGATATTTTGCCTTATGATAATTTGTAATTAATAAGAGATTTAGGAAAAAGTCCCACTCATTTGGAACTGCAATGCTACTATTATTCATTTGAAATTCAACTCTAAGGATGTTTTTTTTTGTTGTTTTTTAAAAGAAAGATATGCAGCTCTCTCTTTACCACATCCCATTTATTGCAAGAATACTTAATATTAGTAAATTGGTCCCTTTGGGAATCTAAATGTAGGCACATATAATAATACACATTGAAAACCATAATTCTATCATAATCACTTCTCATTTGAGGCTGTTGGTTTTAGTTTTTTATGGGGGGGGGCTGGGTTAATTCAAGAAGGAGGTTTCCTCACTGAAGATTTACAGTAAGATTTGAGTATTTACATAAACAATTTATGTTTGGAGTGCAAGCTTATTCATGCACAAATAACCCTTTCACATATGAAATTCTTAAAAGTAAAGCCACACAGTTAAATAAACTCCTGTACTACAGCTTCACTTCAGGTAATCTGTACAATTTTCTGCATAAAAGACCAGCGGGTCAGCCTGAAAACCACTTATGAATGATTTAAAATATAGGCAAAATAATACAAGCTTGTACATCAAAGCCCAGGGCTGTATTTTTAAAGGGCACTTAGTGTAGGTGACTCATGTGTGCAGTGTTGTTCTCACCTCTTTAAGGTTTTTTTGAACACCGCTAGGGACAGGCAATTTTAACTCATTCTCAGCCTGTAACTTTAATGAGGGGAGAAAAAAAAAAAAAAAAAAAAGATGAGGCTGAATCCACAGTCAGCAAAAGCTTCCCACGTCGCTCACTTGACTGAGCAGGGGAAGAAGGGGATGCACAGGGGAAGGGAAACCAAGCAGAGGCATAACTCGGTTTCCAGCTGTCAGACACACATGTGCCCACATGTCCTGCAGAGGTGCTGGGCACTGCTGGCAGCCCTGCTCCTCCACCCTTCTGGTGCCACAGAGCATCTCCCTCACCTCACTCCTACCTCCAATGGGTCTACGAGAAAAGCACTTTGGGTGCCAGGGCCAAAGAGCAGGATTCAGCTGTCGCGAGGAGACTTTCTTCAGAGGCACATTGCATTTCCATTTTAAAATATGCAGGTTTTTCCCCGGAGAGATGGAGGAAAGAGGAGAGTATTGTCTTTCTTTAAAAGGATAGTGCATTAGTGACTATATTTTTTTGTTAGATCCCAGTTTGTCTAGTTGGGGAATTTATGGACTTTTAAAAATAGATTTTGCCAAACAATTGTGTGGGCAACTGCTGACTTGCAGTCTGCGCGGTATCTTTCCGTCAGCCTCAGGAAGATTAAAGCAGGTTCTATTTTCATCATGAGGGAGCTAAGGATGTAGGCACAAAGGAGAAATTCACTTTTTGTCCACATCAAGCTGAGCCTCTTGCCAGACGATGCAGCGTTCACTGCAACAATTGCCAACATAATGTGTTGCCTTCTATAGTCCCTTCAGGTTGAAGAATAGCCTTGTACTACTACACGTAGAGAGCAGGAGTATTTCCCAGTCCCTGGGTCTCTAATGCTAGGACAATTTCTTTCCTAGTTTTACATGCCAAAAAGCTGACAGAAAAATAACACTGGTGTACAAAGGAGCAAAATCTCACCACACCATACACGTGAGGAAGGAAATACAGATGAAAATAAAAATTTCTCTGAAAGATCACAGAGTTATTTATTCCTGGATCTTCTTCTAAGTCCTGATTCTAATTTGGCAGCGTGATGCTCAGAGAGAAATGCATGTCACAGCCTGGTATCTCCCCCTCTTAGATGGTAAAGTGGGAAAGGAGCCCTGCCATCATATCTACACAAGACAAACCTTGCACAGAACAGGGACTCAAGAATGGAAATGATCTTCTCAGCCATCAAATCCAGGTCCCTGGTATCACAGGCTCCAATGCGATACTGTCCCTTTTATAAACTGATCACCAGCCACTGGGAGATATTTTCCCTCCCTTGCCACCCTCATCAGCAGCTCTTCCTGAACCTCAACCTTTTTATGGTCAAATCTTCTGCCTCTAATTTTCAGCCTACCTGTGCTTGTAGCTAGTTCACATCTATTTATTCTGGTGTCAACACTGTCTTTTAGCTTGAATAGCCCTTTCCCTCTCTGGTGTTTATCTTTCTAAGTATTTATGGTAAACAACCATATCCTCTTTCTGCCTTTGTTTTGCTGGGCTGCCCAAGCCAAGCTCTTTAAGCCTCCGCTCACAGGATAGGCTCTCCAGTCCTCTGATCTTCTCAGCAGCCATTCCCTGCACCTGCTCCAAACGGAATTTATCATTTGTGCATACAGCTGAGCTGAACTGTGCATAGTATTTCTGATGGGGTCGCATATCACTAAATATGCCACTGAAACAGCATAAGCAGAAGAGGTATAGGACATATGCACAGGATGCTGCTGTTACTCTTGGGTACATAGAATCATAAATGTACTTGGCACTTACTGAGTCAAAATAAATACATACATATATCAAAATATAAGTATTTAAACAAAGACAGGAAGCTAGAACACTCTATTGCATAGTAAAAGGTATAATCATTTCTTCATTTAGGAAGAAAAAGGAAGAAAGGAAGAAAATCACTTTACCTCAAATCTAAATGTGACTTCAGATGAAAAAGTTTACTATGGAATATAACACAATTAAACCGCAGCTGCGCCTCCCATGAAATACCACCCTCCTGTGCCAACCCAAGGAAGGGCTTGGTGCTGCAGCTCTTCTTCCAAGCCCTGATAAACACCTGTATGAAATGGGAAATGTGGAGGGAAACTTAGGGAGCCGACCAGCACCTCCGAATTAGCCGCTATATCCAAGTGAGCTCTCATCAGTGCTGCTGCTGCTGCCAGATGAGTGGGCACCAACGCCACAAGCACAGCAGCTCCCTAACCTCCTGATGAGCCAGCTGAGCCTCCCACATGCAGGCAGATACAGCGACAGGACAGAAATGACTAAATACAATAGCATTTGCAGCAATTCTTCCTCCACCCCATTGGTAATGGCCCAGAGCACAACACTAAGCTGAACCCAAGTGCTGCAGCACAGGTAAAGCTTGCCCCCAGGCATGCCAGCAGTCAGCAGGCTCTCAGCAACACCCCACAGAAGGCTACACACACTCGTGCCAGCTAATTAGCAATGACATTAAACAAGAAAAGGGACACTGACTAGGACACTGGGGCTAACCTTAGCCTATGTGAGCTGTGCTATGTGATCTTTTATTCCATCTGTTATCAACATGCTTCAAGAGATTAATCCAGTACTCACCATTTTGAACGAGCAGATACCATTTTGTTTCTCTGTATCATACTTCACAAGTCTCAAAAGTTCATAGTATGACTGACAGCTGGAAGAGGTGCCACGAGGTTAAAGGACAACCTATCCATTTTTCAAGGGCAAGAAATCCTTTACAAGACATTCACAGATTTTTTTCCTTTTAGCATTTTTCTGTTGTTCACCTAACCTGAACTTCAAGGGTACACTGGAGTCTAAGAGCTGGTCTAACAGGGACAGTCAGCAAGAGACTAAACAATCTCAGAGAAATGTGCCATTTGCCAATCCTAAAAACACATAAATTATGGTACTCGTGCAAGACATCACTGCAGGATGTGGTACTCAAGCAATAACCCTCACATCAGTACTAAATGGTACTTACTGCAGCAGGCATTACCAGCCACAACACCACCTTGTTTCCGTAACCCCAATATAAAGTTTTACACCAGATCAAGGGCAGTGTGAGAAAACTGATAGCTTTAATAGCCACAGCTATATCAGGGGAAGATGAAGCTGTGAAAATCCCCACGTCCAAAGAGTTGCTCCACAGGAGTACAGCTCCATGCGTGAGTGCAGCCCAACAAACACGCAGTGACGGCTGGCAGGGCTGCTTCTCTTTAGAGAGAGTGACAGGGGATTTCCTGGCACATATGCAAATGCCTCTGAAAGAAACACGGGAAAATTGCCTCTTAGCTGGGAAAACACATGCTTCCCAGTACAAGAGAGACGTGGACATACTGGGGTGCTCAGTGAAGGGCCACAAAGTGATGGAATGGAACTCTCCGCTCCCCTGAGCAAAGGCTGCAAGCTGGGGCTGTTCAGCCTGGAGATGGTCCTGAGTACCCTGCTCTGGGTGGCCCTGCTTGAGCAGGGGCTGCACCAGATGGACCCAGAGGTTCCTGCCAACCTCCAGCCATGCTATGATTCCATGATTCCGTGTGGGGGGAGCCCTACTCTCAGCTGTCCTCATCCCACAGAGGGAGAAGCAGCAGTGCTGCAGCCACCTGCAGGTATGCTGTTCACCTTGCCAAGGGGCAGGAGCTGGGCATACCAACGGGAGCCTTTTGTCAGCCACTGGATATAGGGCCAATTAGTCTCAGCTGGTCATTAATCTGGTATTATGTTGTAGGTCAAAGTGCCCTTCTGTTTAGACCTTATTGTGAACGTCTTCCACTTTCTCAGCATCGTGATTTACTGTTTGGAGCAATGTAACTTCATGTCACTGTCACTTCCACTGCATGCGTTCTGCTCTTTGCCTCTAAGACATCTTGACACCTTGATATACAAACCAGAGGTTCAGAGATGGTTGTAAATACTGTACTAAAATCCATTCCTGCTAAGTTGGAGAGAATCTAACGCAAGTAATTGCAAACATATAAGTAAAGAGATTGACTTGAGAAATTCATAAAGTAAAAATATTGCATTAATAAATTAAGAGCTGCAACCTGTCTGAAGTTCAACTGTATCGACTGCTGAAACATTTGAATGATTGCTATAATTATTGTAGATACCAATGCCAGTTTACAATATGGCCACTTGTGCTTGTATTGTCTTTTCCATCTTTGCAGCAGCACTATAGCTCCAAATACAACTGTTGCTGAATATAAGCAAGAGTGCCTGGAAGGCAGCGCTGTATTTTATACCTCTATGCTTTTGGTGCTTAATTGGGTCCTAAATTAAATATGCTGAATATATACTTAATTAAATGTGCTAAAGAAATATTCTAGGTGCATTTAGAAAAGATTTGTTTGGTCAACTAAGATGTTTTGCAACTGTAATTGCATTATTGTTATTGGCATTTCTAAATCACTCTCTGCATTTCCTTTGGAATAAATGTCTCGGTAGCTCACCAGTATAATGTATTACCATGCTGCAGAACTGGAGGAACGCATTATATATTCATGTACACTTGGCTTTAACCACTTACAGTATAACGATGAAGTAAGGATTATTATGCAGTAAGTTTGCTGAATCATCATTCTTTTAAACCATAAATACACTCAGCATATACCACAACATCCACCCAGTATGAAATTCGGTAAACAGAACTTGCTTATATTTTGAAACTGAACGGACAATTGAAACTGAATTTAGTCAAAACCCAGCATTTCATAAACACAGTCCATAAGCTGTGGTACAGCTCAGCATATTTCTCTTGTAGTACAGGGAGAGAGAAAAGGAGGTGGTATCACATGCATTCCTGACACCTAGAAAAGGAGGTAGTATCACATGTTTCCCGACACCTAGATACTCATTCAAAAATAGATTCTGATAATGGTCTAAATAGCTAAAATTATAAAAAGTCAGAAAATCCCTTTATATTGTATTTTCTGAAGCATCATCAACGCTGCAGCAGAGCAAGGGAAATCTATATCCCTTTTATCAGCTTCTAAAAGTGATGTATATTATCTATTTGACAATATCTTTGTCAAACTGCATCCAGGGCATTTGCTTTCTCAAAAATCGCAACCAAAACCAAACCCAAGGAACATAAAACATTACAACAGAAGTAGGATGGTCTTCAGAACAGACCAACTGTACGCGGACAGAGAAAAAAAGAACGTTTAGTTTTTTCATTCTAGCAGTTTAGTAACATACAGGGATTTTCACTGTTCCTGTGTATTACAGTTCTGGTAGTAGGCTTAGTTGCAGGCATACGTGGTGTAACACAGAACATACTTGCTTTTAGCATTAATTTTTTTAATTACTTTTTTGTAATGGTGCCGTATTTGCAATTTTCACTTAGTACATCCTTCTCACTGTATATTTCTTAACCTCTAGAGAATCTTCCGTATTTTTGTGGTGTTTAACACAGCAAGATAAATGATATGAATCTGAACTCCAAAGCCATGGGAGTGATACCCTTTGGTGCAGCCCTTCCCTTCACCACGAAGGTGATGCTGTGATGATGTGGCCACAGGGGGGGCAGGCAGTGCCCCAGCCTAGCCAAGCTTTTAAGCACACACTTAACTTTAAGCATATGATTACTTTAAATTACTTCAGTGGGATTATTCACACACTTGAATTAAATGCTCTTCTTGATTTGAGCCCTTATGTATGGTGCAGAGTCTATCTCTGCAGGCACTCCCAAAATGCTGAGGGGATGAGGGCTGAGCGGGTGAGGCACCATGATGAGTTCCCATAGCATAGCATAGCACCCCGGTAAGATAAAGACAATCTCTCTTCTAATGTCAGTTAAAAACTGCAGCTTTCCCTTGTTGAGATGGGTGTCTCATAAAGAACTATGAGACTCATTACAGCCAGTGGTTCTCATTACAGCCAGTGGTTCTCTATAAAGCCAATGTATTGATAGAGAACCGCTATTTCTTAGAAGTAGACTTACTGATCAAAAATCTCACTTTTGAACTTGAATTTTAACATTTTCTACAGGAAAAAAAAAAAAAATTAAAGAGCACCTCACTTCATTGCTTGGTGCTGAATACCTGACGCTTTTTGGTAATTTTGGGACTGAGAGGTGACCAAGGAAAGGTCAAAAGCTGTGGAGAGAAGAGCCTTGCTCGTATTCTGATTTTCAAGATGTAAAGAGCATTAATAAAAGGGCAGGAGAAGAAAGAGGGGGAAGAGTTGTTTGTTTGTTTTCACTTAAGACAGAGTAAAAACCCTTCAGTACTTCCTGAGCAGCTCTTGGCTCCTGATCTCACACATCAGCTCTCTGCAGCTCCCCTTGTGCAGACCTCCCCAGCCCAGGCTGGATGGAAATGGAACCGAGGAGAAGCATTGCACTTCAAACAGACAGCACAGCTGCATGCAGGCTGGGCAGGATGTGTCAGCCCCTCTAACTATATTGATGGGAACTGAAGGGGACTAGAAACCACTGATACAGAGGGGAAGAAAAACACTGTTGATCTGGCACTTCTTCAGCATCAGAACCAATTTACAAGAGCATGAACTTAGTGGTTTTCACAGATAAATGCAATGTGAGAGCCCTTATGTTAACATACTTCATTTTCTACCATGTTAAAAATTGTCCCCCCAAAAACAAAGACAGACACGATCCTGTGCCACACATTTTGAAATCGGGAGTTACTTGTCAACATTTTGAAGCAGGCGGTATGAAAGTTGTTGTTAATTTTTACTAATGAAGATCCGTGCAACTTTAGCGTGCTGCTTCAGTACATAGATAGCGTGCCAAAAGACCACGCGCTGCATTCCCAGCAATGAGACATAAGCACACAGTTTTGCTGCAGTCTTGCTACTTGCACTATGTGTCACTGTGTATCAGTGTTAGCTGAAGAAATGAGAGCAGGGCTAACCAGGGAGAGAGGGGGGAAAAAGTAAGAGCGGTGACATACGATTTTTCCTGAAACATCACTTCTCTCTTTTCAATATATTAGGAAAAGGTTATGCTCCTTTTGCTCATAATTATAAAACAAGAATGTTAATATCACAAAGGTTCAGCATAAATCAATTTCAAACTGCTAAATTTATTACAGAGTGCTTGCAATATATTATCTAAAATGGGAAACAAATCCAAGGCCAGGATATTTTATACCGATACTTTCTAATTATATCTAAAACATCAGATAACATTTATGTTTCTATTAAGAATTTTTTTTTTTTTTTAACACCAGAAAACCTGTGGAAATATATTTTAGCTGCGATGAATACAAAACAAAACTGATTCGTAGAACCTGAAATGTGTTTATAATGAGGAGAAATTACTTATGTGGCATAAAAACATCAAACTAAAATTATACTTAGCATGTTTAACCTTCAAGGAAGGCATTTCAAGGTACAGTCTAGATTAACACTGTGATTATTATTATTGTTACTATTATTGTTATATACTATCATTATTATTACATAAAAACCGGTGGGAAAAAAGGACAACGGAAATCCTTGAAGTTACCTCATTTGGAGTCTGAACTGATGTGCACTAACATGTCTCAGCAGATTTTTCCAATACACCGTTAAGAATGAACCAGAAGATCAAGGTGATTTACTTTCAATTTTATAATGGTATTTTTAAGAGTAGTGGTTTATTTTCTTTGCATGGAAATACAGGTGAATTTCTGGTTCAGAGTTAAATCTGGAATGCAGCAGCCTAAACATAATCCCTGTAATTAACAGATAGTCCAGCGTGCTGGCTGGGCTTTCCCCTCTGCAGGAGATAAAGTCATTTATAAGCAAGACAGAAGGACAAAAAGAGAGAAAATACATTTTTCTCTATCTGATGTAACATTTCATTGCAACACTTTCATTCATACATGGATATTTAAAAATATGTTTTTGAAGATAGCTGATATTTGTACTGAAATACAAACCTAAAGGTATCTTTATCTCAGCACACAGGAGTTGTGCAGAAATCTTGGGAACTCTAATGAGAATATACTTCACCAGTCTGTTGCAGAGATTTGTCCAAAACACAAAACTGCTGTACCACATGGCACAATATTGGCAGTATCTGCTTTGCACTGTTAACGTAAGGAAAAAGAAGATTCCTTTCAACGTGAAGAAGTCTTCCTTCAATGTCTGATCAAAGGAAATGCAGATGCTGTTGCCTCGGTGTGAAGGGGAGATACTGTACATCATGTGACCATTGAGAACAAACTCTGCAACAAAAGAAATGCTCTTTTTTTTTTTTTTTTTTTTTGGACAAAAAACAAGGCAGGCAACCGAGTGGACACCTGGTCATTTAAAATGCACCAGGATTTGAATGGTGTACCCACTCGCCAAATTGCTGCTGCTTCTCTGAGCCAGAATAAGTAAAATGTGTTTCCCTTATACATTTCAGCTGTTGTGCTGTATCGGAACGCACTCTGGGCTGGAATGTGAAAACAAGCCCAAATCATTCTCCTGGATTGCTTTCCCACAATTCCTACCAGCTTTCACACTGCAAAAATGCATCTGACAAATACTGCCTTTACTGCATTATTTTCAAATTAGGACTAATAAAGCCTTGTCCCAGACTGATATAAAATAACACTTTTTTTTTTTTTTACTGCAGAAGGTCTCATTTTAATTCCAACAACTGCACAGTCAGTCCCGCAGGCAGATGACAGGCTCCATGGGTATGGTAAGTTTTCCAATCTCTAACTAAAACCCAGCACATATCTGTATTGGAGAATAGCTTGCCATTTTTCTTTGTCGGCTCCAACTCACATCAACAGTATGCATCACCTGTACAAGTTCTGCATTTTTAAGCAATTCTCTGGCTTATTCCTAACGCTGACTACATTAGGAATGCCTGATAGGGATCTCTCCATTGCCATTGCACATACAACCTGCTCACTACTCTCTCCTTATCCTCCTGATGGAAAGCATAGGGTGACAGCTTGGTGCCCTCGCTACCTTCCTTCCAGCGCATGGCCTCTCTGGGGGGGGTCCCATCTCCCTCCAAGCCAGAGAGACTTGGGAATGGTGTGCGTGCCCCTGGTGACCCTCTCAGTCTACCCTGTTAAGCCTTTTTCTACTCACACATATAACCACCCTCTGTGTAAAGAAAACTTCTTTATTATTTGGCTTCTTGTCCTGCCTGAGTAAATGCCCAAATGCTGCTGCAATCGTCAGAGGGAGTTACTGGAAATAGTTATGCTAATTATGCTCCTGTCCAAATTGGTTACTAATCTTATATTCCAGTTAAACCACCAGAAGGATTTCTAAAACAATGGACTTTTTGTTAGTGGATTTTATCAGACAGATAATGGCAGAAAAGAAATATATAAATTCAGGGAGGTACAATTACATCATCTTACTTTTTCCACATGATAAACAAAATGGTATTCACTTCCCTCCCCAGAGTGCTATGAGGCTTATTCCATTAAGGTTTGTCGAGTGCTTGGATGGAAGGCCCTCTAAGTGCACAGTGTTATTAGTAAATATTAAATGGAAAACCAGAGGATAATTACCAGGATAAACAAGCTAACTTCTGCCTGGCAAATGCAGCCCATCTGCATGCTGTAGCACTGTGTCTCCCTCAAACCCCCAAAGCTAAGGTTTGCTCACGTTCAAACCTACCAGAGCCAAAATTCTTCATTCCTGTCCCTTCCTCAACTCTGAACAAAAGTTTTACTTCCAGTAAGGCTAACATGCTGGACAGGAGACAACGCTGAGCAGAGTGATGCTATTTATTTCCCAGGCATCCCTGAATCTGCTCGCCATCCCACAGCGCAGAGACTGTAGGGCTGCACCAAATACGCACAATCTCTGCTGTCATCATCCCCATCTCCTCAATCTGCACCAGAAGGGATTTCCTGTGTTATGGTCCTTCTGCCTTTCCCAAGGATAGAGAGAGAGGAAAATAAATCACCCTATGCATTTTTCTCCAGAGATAAAAGAAAGACGTTTAAAGCATTTGTGTGACGGTGTGCTGATCAATCAGAATTAGAGATAAAACTACCCTTAATATCATATGTGAGTAAAGGTCTCAGATATTTTTACATTGATCATTTCTGATTAAAACTAATGTTATCTGCTACCTTTGGTGTTGTGCTTTTTATTTATTTTTTTTTAACTTTGCTGTTAAGCCTGCACCGGGCACAGCCATCTGGGGCTTTACATCTCCCCAACCCTGCTGTGCTGGCGGATGGCATCTCTTGTGCACAAGGCACAGGCTGACATGGCTTCAAAGCGGCGCAACTGCTGCAGGGATGCAGCTCCTTCCACTCTGAGAAAGGGTGGGGATGGGGAATGCCATGGAAAATAACATTTTTGGTGGGGTAGAATGGGAACTCTAGCACAGACAGAAGAACCTAGAACTAGATATCTTTAAAGGTCAGTTCCAACTGAAACAATTTTAAGATTCTATGAACTTCACATCCAGGATCTCCTGTCTGGAGAAGCAATGTCTATGCCAACCTTACACTTCCTTCAGAAGGGGGCAGGCACCTCTTGCCTGCAGGCTGCCCTCAGAACCCCAGCAGGAGCATCACGGAGGGGCTGACCCCCTCTCCTGGCCAGGGATGTATTTGGAAGGCAAATGGCCTCTGCTGTGCTCAGTGCATCACAACGGCAACAAGCCTGTCCTACCAGAGATAAGCTCTGAGATGATTTAGAGACAACAACCTTGAATTACTGTGGCTTCTTGCTACGACAGACTACTTACTCAAAAGCAGCATTCACAAGACGATTTTTCGGGCTTTCGCATAAAGAAACTCCACTAGAAACCACATCTTAAAACATCACTAGAAGTATCAGAAGCAAAAACATTATGCACGATAGAAGCAAACTTCCCACCATTTTTACTCTAACTCATAATGAGAGGTTGACCTACAGAACATGAGGACAAACCAGAGATGACAGCAGAGATATGACATCAGCCCCTTCCCCAGCTCCCCAAGGCTTTGGGCTGCACCAGGCTCGGAGGGCACCAGGGCCAGCAGGCTGGATGGGGCACATGTAGAAGGGAATCCCACCCCAGCAACACGTAGGCTGGGTTGCTGACAATTCGGAAAGACGTGCACATCCCCTCACGTTTCTGCACAGCCATTAGTTCATCACCAACCTCACCAGCATATCAAGCTACTTGGATAGCTGGGTTTTATGAGAGAAATCTCCAATTATGCCCATTTATGATGTTATATATTCATATAATAGCTTCAGATTCAATACAGCCTGCAAACAAGCCCTTGCTCTGCAGCTGTCATGTGGTTGGGTGTGCACCAAGAATGGTTTGAGGCATCATGAAATGGTGTCACATCTCCAGCTTCTCAGAAACCTCCTTCCAACACTAAACAGCCTGAAACGGGAGTATGGACTGAATTGGAACCATGCAATTTTTAATGCGTTTACTTATTGAATTTTTAATTTGCAGATTATTGACTGTATGGACTGTAATGGCTTTGAACAACAGGGTGAGTGTGCATGCCAGACATCTGAAGTAATTCCATGTGAAAAGAGATGGCAAATTGCTGGAGCCTTTAATTACACTATTATTTAATAGTATTAAGGAAGAGCCTGAAAAAACGCCATAGTCTCCCCCTGCACATTTATCTACATCTCAATAAAATGAAACGCCATTTCCACGAGGGGAGGGATGGTTTGAATATACATGCTTGTATGCAACATCTCTGAGGGGTATTGGTATAAAAGGGCAGATCATAAAGAGCTGATGATTTCAGTCCATGGGATTTTAACACTTTATGCTTCTGTGATCCTCTAAGCCCCAGACATCAAGAAGTCATTAAATGGGAAGTAATTAGTTTTCTTCTATGCAGATAAAGACCATAAAGAAAATATCTCTGTCACCGATCCCCCACGTCTGTCCACAAATGTACAGATATTACAGATACAAGTAAAATAAAGCACACTCCCACAGAATCATAGAATGGCTTGGGTTGGAAGGGACTTTAGAGATCACCCATCTCCAACCCCTCTACTGTGGGCAGGGCTGCCACCCACCAGACCAGGCTGCCCAGTGCCCACCAAACCTGGCCTTAAACACCTCCAGCGATCGAGCATCCGCACCTTCTCTGGACAACCTGTCCCAGTGCCTCGCCACCCTTCTCAGCGAAGAACTTCCTCCTGACATCCAATCTAAATCTCCCAGTGACCCAGCAGCAGGCACTGGTGGCTTCTGCTACCTTGCGCCCTCCCTCGCTGGCAGCAGGGCACCGCTCTTCTTTTCTTTCCTCATGATTTTATTTGGAAACAAAAAGAAACAACATCCTGTCATCAAACATGAGGAAAGCGTAATTATCATAGCCACATTTTACCTACCACGGTGAACGTTATTACTATGTGAAGATTACAAACACAAAGCCTCCAGGAATGTCAAAAGAGAATGTCATAACTAAGCTTCTGAAATAAATGCTTGGGAAAACCCTTATCAAAATCACATTGTCTACATACATGTTATTATTAAGGGCTGTTCCTTAAAAGACTTGCAAAATAATCCGTGCAAGAGGAAGGCTGGACTGTTATTCCAGGAGAAAACAGCAGCCACATACAGGGACAGCATTTGCCAAAGCTTCTTTCAAAACAGGAACAGCTGAAAGCCCCAGACACCAGCAGCCCTTGGCTCAGCTGGGCACTCAGCATCAGCCATGAGCCCAGCAAAGCAGGGCCCATCTTTTCACCCATTCACACCACTTCTTCTCCTGCTTCTGCCCACTGTCAACAGCCACACAGCCAAGAGAACCCAAAGCTCTGTGTTGAAAAGCATCACTGCTAACATTTAACCACACTGCGACCAAAAAATGAACTGAGGATGCCGAGGTGCCTGTGACTGCTTTCCTGTGACCACAGATGGCTGACCAGCCCGCGCTCAATGAGATCTAACAGTGCTGAAGAAGAGAGCTAAGGCATACTGCATTTGCAGCTGAAATGGCACACAGTACGATGGAGCTTGTGGAAGGGAATTTTTCAAATTTCTTTCAATGTCAGGTCCTTAACTTTGCAGTGGCAGTTCTGTATACTGAAGTTTTGTTTCATGCCCTATATATTTTCCACTTTCATATAGAGAGTGCTTGGAACCGTGCTTACTATTCTTGGCGCACTGGAGAGGATGGGTGGAATACTAAGAGAACTGCATCTGAAAATGTACATTCACGACGTCTTATCAGCGTTGGACATACATAATTTTGTCTTGCAAAGTTTTTGCTATGAAATTGGTTGTCACACAAATTCGCGTGCTTCTCCTTGCTGATTTTTTTTTTTTTTAACTCACTACATTACTATATTATTTGATGTCCATTTTAATGTTCCTTAAAGATAAAGCAAACATTTTATACAAAAATTTCATGCACCCTTTTCTTTGGTTGAACGGAACTCAATTCTCACTACACAGTAAAATTTCACATACATTTTAATAACTCAGTAAACTCCACCCAGATGAAAATATCCACCTGTAAACATGAAACATTTTTGTCTTAATTGAAAGTAAATGCAACTTCCTCCGACACACATTCTCTTAGGCAAAAAAAGTGTGTGCTCCATCTGTGTGCAGCAATCCTGTTTCCCTTGGTGCCATGGGACATACAGATGGTTCAGCTGCAATAAATGAAAAACTGGCCCTCACTTTGGTCTACCCTTGGATGTTTCATAAGTTTGGAGAATATTTCTCTCAGATAAGTTTTTTGCCCCTGACTTGTATCTGCTTGCAACATAGACTTCAGGGAATACTTTACGGAATCCAAATACATGAAAGTTGGAATTGTTGACCACTAACACAAGCTGACAATTAGCACTGGTAGTCCATCAAACATACTGCTCTTTTAGTCATCTGTTCTCCAGCTGAGGCATAATTCACTGCAAAATTTCCACAGCTTACAAACTAGACAATGGCAGTATTACTTTGCAGTTTTGTTTGAAAACGAGCTGTTATTGATTGTATGTGGAGAGGCTGAACCAATGACTTCCACTGATAGAACTTTACTCTCTTGGGCAACGTACTCGATCAACCTTGGCACGTCCTTTGCAAGGCACACGATGAAGTGACTGGGGCACTGAAGTGGTAGGAGCAGAGATCTAGGGGAAGAGAAGGGAAGGCAATCACAGAAAATTCCATATGTGGAGTCCTACAGGTCTGAAAATTGTTTCAAGCATTTTGGGGATGAGAGCTCTGTGTGGAGGCTGGTTGGGATTATGCTGGCTTTGATAAAGATTAAGCGGGGCTTAGAAAAGATACACTGGCACATGAGTCAGAGTATCATGAGCTTCAGCCACTGAAGAGAAAAACGTGGATACTTTACAGAAAAGCTCCAAAGTTTGCTTGCAGTGGAGCTGGCCACCAACATTTTCCAGAATGCAAATAGTAATAACACAATTTTTCAATACAGAACAGCAACTGAAGAAACCACAGCTATCTAACGCCTAAGCGTGAAAGTTGTTTTCTGTATGAAGAATGGGAGAGTTCCGAGTTCCTTCTGCACCAAGAAATAGCTAGTTTGATTTCAGAAAAAAGGCATACTGGATGTAGCACCAAGCAATGCTGGTGACAGGAACCAATGAATTAAGACAGTTAACGTACAATGAAAAGACACAGCGTGCTATTAATAATGCTCACCTTTAAAGAAGCATGATAGGACCATGGCATTTACTATCAGTGCTTATCAGAAGCATCTTCAGTGATATCACCGCTTTTAATGCATGTCTCACAAAAGAAACATCACTGAAGAGTGCTGACTTCAATGTTTTCCTACCACTAACAGCTGCCTTACAGGAAAGATCGCGTGAAGCTTCCCTCTTCCACTTCTGTGTGCTTCCTCATTTAATTGAATGGGATTCAAGAGCAAGAGTAGAAAGAGTACAAGTTGTCCCTTTGGGGATTTGTTCACCAGAAATTACTCATTCATGCCATGACATTTTGAGGGAATATCATAATGCCGTTTTGGACACAATGTCATAACTTAGAGGAACAGAAGAATAAGATGGAAACATCAATTATGATAAAAGGAAGGATGTAAAAATCATAGTTTTACCTTCCATCAAGGGAAGGCCCCAATTCTGCAGCTCTGTACCACATGCTTCCATGACCAGGCAGGCACCATCCTCCCTGACAGAGCCACCTGTGGGTAATACCAACAACTTTGTTCACGCAGCTCATCCTAAATCCTCCATGAACTCTGGAGGACAGAAGTGCTATTGAGAGGTGCGTGGTGTACGTCAGCAGGCCAGGAGAGTTGTTCCTTCCAGAAACTCCAGGAGAGTTGGACAGGTAGGATCTGGCCCTTTCTCACTGCACTTTGCTTGTGGTAACAAAGGACTGACACAGGTCTGCTTGTCTGATGGCACTACGGAATGGGACCAGAATGCAAAACCTTTATAAGCATTTGTACACACATGAATATGCATACAGGTATGTAAGAGTGTCCAGTTATTTCAGTGATTGTTATTTCAGTATTGTCATGCACCAGTACTAAATCACATTAGCAGTACCACTATACAATGCAGTGTTACTTTTTAGAAAGGTGAAAAATAACTGTGAAGAATCAGGCAGGCACTGAGCTCTCGGAGGCATGTAACATGGGAATGCTGCCTTCCACCCAGCAGCCTACCTGGTCATGTACGTCCTGTGTGAAGCAGTGGCTCAGAATCCCTACCAACAACACCCCTTGCACAGCTGATGAGAAATGAGCCGGGAAGTAAATACAGTTGCTATGGTCCAGATGCTTCTATCACAAAAGTCATCCCAGCAGCTGACAGCAGCCAGCCCTCCAGTAAGCAGCCAGAACAGCCTGGGGAACAGGACTGCAGGAATCTGCACTGGTAACACTCATCCTGATTCTGGCAAAAGGACAGACAGAATGCCTCCCCTTGCACTTCAGCCTCTTGAGTCACCACCTTCAGTGCAAAGAAGTTGCACTGCTCTTTAAGAGGGTGGGGAAAGTCCAGGTGGACTACAGCTTGAGGAAAAGGAGACACTACCCTAACCTGCGTGCACAGAGAACCTGAATAGCAATCCTCTCCCCGTCTTCAACTCGTAAGTTGATTTATATTAATTAAATATAAATGCAATTATGAATGAGTTACTTTAATCAAGATCTAATATGTTAAAGTGAATCCATCTGTTTTGTTGTAAACAAACTTCAAGGGACGAGATTCAAAGTTCGGAAAAATATAAACCAGTGCTAAGTGACACCTTTATAGACTATGCCTGATTTTAAATTACTTATTACTCTTTATATATTATTTCACCTACCATGTAAATTTTCACTTTTCATGTGTTACAGCTGCTACGCCAACATTAAAAAGGCACTAAACATTTTATAACAGTGCACTGAGCAGCATGAGAGCTCCCATATTTGCAAATATTTGCAGCCAGGATGCTCCAGCCTGGCCGGGCTGCCTGGCCTCACCGCAATGGGAACAGCTCTTTCTAAGTCTCTGCTTGAGAAGTATGCTTGCACATCAGGCTTCTGTCACTGTGCTGCTATAATTATTCTCTTTGCCAGCTACTGCTGCAGCTTCAATTCACTTAGCAGAAGACTTTTTAGATTGCAGTCCATTTATTATAAACACTTTTTTTTTGCATAGGAAATGACGATGGTTTATTAATCCATCAACAGACTCCCTAAAAATATGATCAATGACACTGTGTGGAATGTTATTCCTTATACACTTTAGAAAGTTTGTCAATTAATGCTTCAAAACATTATGACTATGTTGAAGCTTTCAAAAAAAAAAACAAAAAAAAACTTGTTAAAAGAACCATATCCCTGAAAAGTCTGCTGATTCAGAACAAAACACTGTAAATCTTACACTTGACAACACTATCTTTATGAACTTATTCAAAAATGTATGATATTTGCAAAAGTTTAAAAGAAAAGTATTAGACCTAGCATTTGATTAATGAATCCCTGTCTAAAGCAGCTCCATTAGACTGCGGTTCCTTAGCCCTGCCTTTCAGACAGCTCTCAAAACACGGATAGGACTGCTCCTTTCCCAAGCATCTTACTAAAAGAAAACATCTGAGAAGAGTGCTGGCTCATTATGATGTGGCTCTCAACTGGGTAGAAGCAATGAAACGGACCACAGTTCCTTGGACAACGAGAGGCCCTTCAACGACACAAGTGTTAATGGGCAACGACTGAGTCCCGGCAGCAGCAGAGCACATCTCATCCCTCACTGCAGCCACGTGCAGACAGAGCTGTAAGCAAAACCTTGCTACATCTGAGGAGATGCACACACCACGCTGTGTGGCACCCACCTTACGTGCAAAGGGTGACGCATTCTCGAGGCCTTGCTTTAATAACGCTGCTTACCACAGCGCTGCACCAAATATTTGGGTTGATATTTAAATCATTCATGAACACTAAACTCGTCTTCTTTTCTTTAATAGAAGAATAAAAGCATCAGATTCAGAAGCTGACCTTTTTACTCTGCTATATAAACCCATTAAGAATACAGAGAAACATATCCCAAACATAAAAAGCTTTGAAATATCAATTTAAAGGCTACTTTCTGCTATATCCTTTATTGTAAATGTTACCAAGAAAAAGGCAGAAACCAAAAATCAATTTTTAATATATTCCTTCCTACCACAGGGCATCGGAAACATTAACGGTTTCTGTATCTACACGGCTACTCCTATAAGCTTTGCTCTTCTCACATTTGCCTTTAAAACATGATTAATGCATGTTTGCACATACATTTAAAGCACTTCTGGATATAAATTAATTAACAACGCAGCACACACAAACAACTTGCCCATTGTTTGATTACCCAGAACAACATTCTGCTATTTACACTGCTGCTGCAACTCAAGCAAGTAAAAATGTTGCACATTTGGTGTGAGCAAACTGCGTTTCCAGCAAACCAAAAACCCAGTCTGGAAACACTTTCAGCTCCATTCCGAAGCTGCTTCTATTCTGCAGAACTAAGTTAGCCCTGTATAGGAAAAAAAGAAAAAAAGATGTTGAAAGTTCTCTGCCTGTAAATGTTTTAAGGACTGAAGCTCCACTGAAAATCACGACTGCAATGAAATCATTAGGAGGCAGCTCCGTTTGTCCGAGTGCCGTATGAGTGAAGGGGAAGACCAGTCGTGTGCAATACAAGTGTGAATTTCGGCTGCTTCCCAACATTCTGCCTTCTCCCTCATCAGTAGTTCCGCACACACACCCTTCTGGATAGAACTGCACGCTGCATATTTCAAGCTTTCTTTCCTCCTGTTTCCCTTGGCTTCAGCTTTCAGGCTTTCATTACCACTGCTGTTCAACTGTTTGGTTGGGGCTACGGAGACGAGGGTGGAAATTTCCTCTGCAGTCAACAAAAAGAAGTAGGTGCCTTTCCAAGCCTGCAGAAAGGTCTAGATTAGGAAGCTAATTAATTAGGGATTAGGAACCTAAATTACATGGACCTCTCTGTTCCCAGTTCAGGTATTTCCACCAAGAGGACCGGTTCACCATGTGCCCAGACCAAGGGAGCTGACTGGGTGCATTTCTCACACAACACACTCTCACACAGTTTGCACAGTACACTTCCATCTCTCCCAATACTGCACACACAGGTACATTATTACTATGCTAATACAATGAAATCACAGAAAAAAATCATGCAACTTAGTAACTTCATCGTGGAATTTGGGCAGCTAAATATCTGCAGCCAGTTGTGCCAGTGACACACATATACCTCGGGACAGGCAGACACCTCACACAGGAAAGCCACAACCGGAGAAGAGTGAGAAGCTTTGAAACCACTGCAGGAACATCTGCAGTGGACCACCGCATTA
This sequence comes from Chrysolophus pictus, assembly GCA_037305975.1. Lineage (NCBI taxonomy): Eukaryota > Metazoa > Chordata > Aves > Galliformes > Phasianidae > Chrysolophus > Chrysolophus pictus. The sequence goes on from CM074579.1 coordinate 17,296,915, forward strand.
CATCTGCTTGGGTTTCAGGTTAATCTTGCCTTCTTCTATCTACCACCAAGCATTCAAGATTGTCCCATGCCTAGACAAATGTTTGTCAAGCTACTGGATAATCATGGGAGAGACTGACCCTGGTATTATTGGAAATATCAGTATTTCAGAAAGTAATATTACAGCAGTATTATTACAGTAAGATTGTAATACTATGGAAGTACAAAAAAAATTCTCCCTCTGCCTGTAAACACATCATATACAGTCTACACTGCTGCACATACAAAGCATCTTCCCCAACAGACTTGGCTCCACAAATGCAAAGGGGATAAATCACACACCCGACATACTAAAATAAACCAACATTAAAACCAACTCTTCACTTCATATAAAAGCCATCATGCGTATCATGTCATTTTACAGTGATTCTTTAAGTGTTAAAGTAAACAGCAGAAACCAACAGAGCCTTGACAAGCATTCTCCCCCCCACACCCCATCCCATCCTATTAGAGAAGTAGGGGAGTCATCCATGGGATTTAGAGTTAATTATACAGTTTCAGCACCGAATGACTAGAATAAGTAAAAGTCTATTTAAACTATTTAACCCAGAACTCAACCCCGAAGGTCAACACACAGTACTCCAGCCAGGACACCACTATCAAGCCAGGGCCAGGAGAGCATATTCTACATCCAGGAATGAGGCTGCTGGAAGTGACACGTGCTTACTGAATGCCCCTACATCACAGTTATTACTGCAATGCCTCATAGCAGCAGGCAACTTTTGTCCCCAGTTTTAATGATAAACATGATGTCATTAATATGTAGAACTCATTTTAGGATGACCACTGCCAAACTACAGGCATAGCAACAGTACTGTGGAACATCTGCTAGCCATAGTAAGAGACCTGATGCTTCATGAGGTAGGAGCACCTCCCGAAAACAAAGTGGAAAACCTGAAGCCCCTCAAGAGACCAAGATTTACACACTTTTTCATGTTAGTCTCTACTTCCTACTGATGTCCTGCCCAACCTGCTGCTGAAGACTAGCAAGTGTAAACAAGCATAAGGTAAAGCTTTTACCAGCATGCATCTGAGCATTAATTGAAATGCCTCAAGGCAGAGTAAAAACGCTTCTGAAACATTTACATGAGATGAAAAGAACTTGGATAAGAAAAAAAGAGCTATTCACAATGGTTTTCTCCATAGCTATCCACATCAATTAGACTTAAAACACAATGACTTTTTGACTTAAGTTTTCAAAACTAAAGCCCTTTGCAAAGAACCCCTAGGTCTGAGAAAATGTAGCTCAATGAAATTGCCCAGAACTATTTTTAACAAAATAGTGCTTATAGGATTTGTCTTTTTATAGCAGGTTTAGAAGATACTGAGTTGTTTTGTTTTTCTCTCAGAGCATGTCAGGAGAACGCTGTGGATACATAACGTTCCCCTGACAAATGCTCCAAAAGAAAAACAAAACTCCACTAAATACAGAGAGAATTGCCACTAGCTCCTGGCACCAGATTCTGAGCGGCATCTTCAACTCCCCAGCAAAACAGGACTCTGAAGTGGTTATCTGAATTAGTGGGCAACGTACCACAGTCCCACACAACTTACCGCAAAAGCTAGTTATCTGACTCCTGAAGACATGCCGTCAATTTCTCATCTGAATTTGCTGAGATCATCTTTAACTCTAAAAGCTCAGCTCACCTTCCTGGCCTAGATTGAAGGGCTATCTGCTATCGAAGGTATCGTCTTTGGGTAATTCCTTGTAGATCATCATCGTATCATCTCACCTTCTTCTCTTGGACAAAGTAAGCAGACTGAGTTTCTTAAGTCTGTAATTGTAAGGCCTATTTTCTAGAGATTGAGTGTATTTGCTACTGACTTTAATGCTGCCTGGATTTACTCTTGGACCCTCGGCTAGGGTAACTTCTGTGCACAGAGGTCAGCAGAAAGTGTAGTTAAACCATCTCTGAGATGTTCAGATTCCAAGTAATATCCTGCAAATCTGTCACCATACACTTAATATTTTGCGATCTACTGTAATTAAGGCTTAACAATCAGAGGAAAAATCTTTGAAGTTCAATATTTCAGTAGTGTGTTATAACATTAAATGCTAAGTTATTTTGTATGACCCTTATTCTGTTCAATAACCAAATTTCCAACCTATAAAACAGCTTGTTCAAAGCAGATAGAGGGAAAAAAAAACGGTATGAATAACACAGTGTGGCTAGCACAGTCCCTGCATTCAGTTATTTACCAAATGTTATGCTGGTGACAGCGGAATGCTTGGCAAAAGCCAGACAGTAAATCATATAAAATTATACTCTCATGCAACCTTAAATTTTGCATTTTAATTGGTTTTAAACAGATTCTGACAGTGTTATAGCCTAAAATAAGCAATATAGTTCTAGATAACAGAAAAATAAAATGAGAGATCAAAAAATAGTAATAAGACTGATGAATGGATTTGCTCCCTCCCAGAGCAGTTCATTTTATGCCTCTTAAATTGCTGGTAAGCAAAATGGAGCCCATCCCTCTTCTCAGGCTGGAGCATTGCTTGAGTGCTGCTCGAATTTGGAGTGCTGCTAACAGGAAACTCACAGGAATCTCTATAATGAGCACCTTCATGGCTGATGAACGGGAAATCAAAGACCTGCAAGCACGTGGCAAATCAAGCTAAAGATCCCAATATTTGAGCAGCCTGGGACAGCTTTATTTCCCTGCGAGTTGGGCAGAGAGCTATAATAATATGCTGCACTTGTACTATATGGACATACAACATGCTAACTCTGGGTTTGTATTTATAATGTATTTTCAGACATAAAAGGCATATTTTTTCAAGAATAAACTTTAATAAAACAGGGAGATCTTCTTACATGTTTTGTTCTATTTTTGTTGGCAATAAGGTACTTAAACGATCCTGTCTGGGTCCTTGCAAAATGTATGCTACTCAGTCTAGCTCAAACTCCCTTACAAGAGATTAAACTTGATATCTACAAACAGGCAAAAAGTCAGAAGCCTCAATACAAATACTATAATGTGCACCCTAATAGCTTTACTGCTGAGAGACTGGTGTCTGTTTTTATTGTTCATAAAATGTGTATTGATAACTACTTAAGCTAGATAAATAATTTCCACATATGACTTTCCTAATAATCTATAACAAACCATGAAATCTAATACTTGAGGTATGACCCATCCATGAAATCAGGCAATGTCACCCCTAATGTTGAAAGTAATACTATTGTAAATACTGCAGCAAAGTAGTTGATATAAATGCAAGTGCACCATAATATCTACAGCATACATGTATTAACGCAACCATTAAACAGAATACTACTGCCACAAAGCTAAGATTACTGTAAGCAGAAGTAATATACATTAGGTTACATCTTTTTTTGCGGTAATTATTAGAATACTACATTACCCATAAGAAACTGTCATTCGTCATCAAGACACGTAAGTAACCCCATTTATCTGCCATTTCAGAACAGCACAAGCACAGCTGTCCTCTGGAGACAGAGCTCGTGCTGAGGAGCAATAGCACACATTCCAGGAACACTGAAGATTAAAGTTCCTGTGTTTTTGACTTTTTAACTGCCCCGTGACACTGAGGTAGGACTCCATTCTGGAGATATTTGCTACAGGAGCACCTGGAAACTGCAGTAGCAGAGACTTTTTCCTAAACTGATTAATGCTGATCCTCATCAATGAAGATGATGAAAGGCCAAAAACATCTGAGATACTCAGAGCTGTTCAGCTTACAGAAAAAGCCATAAATATTAACCGGGCTTAAAATGTGAACTGAAAACCCTCATTTGACCAGCAGTTTTGAGGGCATCCTTGTTCCCTTCCAAATCCTGCTCTCAGGAAAAAGACAGGTGCTGCACTGCTGGGTCAGCTCTTGCTGGAACCAAGAGGACATTTCTCATTCCTCAATGCGTTAAACTCTGAACCTTGATCCATCAGAAGCAGACTGACAACGTTACTGGCCTCCTAATCCAGCCTGAAGCTTCAGAATCAGAAATGTAACAAATACTTTTCATAAAATTTTACAGAAAAATATATTCCACTCAACACAATAAGAGCTTATCCCTGTAGGAAATGTACAAAGTGTAGAGCGACACTGGGATAAGCCACACAAAGATCTAGGAAGGAAACAATGGTGAGAAATAAGGTTTTTGATCTGGAGAACCAGATTCTCCACCCTGGGATCCAGCTATCTGTGTGTGATTCCTGTTATTTTTGTGTGCTTCTACAGTACAAAGGAGCCCACAAAGCCTCAGTTTGTGCAGATCATCCCCCTGGGGACACTCAGCAGGATGGGAGATGTTCATCCACTGGGAGAGGAACTGAGCAGATTTCTGCTCCCCAGGACAAAGTAGAATCAAACCCAGCCCATAAGAAGCAAACTGGGGAAGAAAATATGCATATTGGTCTCTCAGTCCAGCAAAGAGAAAAATTCAGAGGAAAAAGAAGGGGTACACCTTTAACAGAGAGATATAATTAACCATTCAAACAATTTATCTAGGCTTTTCAGGTGTTTTCAGTCAGTGGCACTTTTAAATCAAGGTTGGACGCGTTATTTCCAAAAGAAATGCTCTTGTTCAAGCAAGAATTATTTCAGGAAGTTCGACAGTATATGTTACAAGACGAGGTCAGGCTAGATTCTCACAGTACTCCCTTCTGGCATTATCTATGAATCTATAAAAGAGAAAGGATTTAATTGATGAAGTTTAGCCCCATTAGCCTCTCATTATCAGATGACATTGTCATCATTAATCTTTGACTCCAAAAGACTATAGATCCAAATTCAACCTTTTCCTCTCCAATTTTATATACATTTTATGTCTATGATATACACACATGGTTACAAGGGATTATAAAATCTACCCTTTACCTTTCCCCTGTATTAAGCACACGGAAAACATACGCACATTTCAGAAGTACTCTATTTTCAGGGCAGTGACGTTCTCCTTTTATTTTTAGTGGATCCTTTTTTCAGTAGATTTTTAAAGAGAAAGAAAGGAAAATTGATTTAGAACAGCCAAAGATATCCAGGGATTGCTATTATGAAGATCCGGGGCTGTGTGGAAAATTATGTGCAAAAGTCATACACACGAGTGACATAAACGTACTTTCCTTTTAAGCTCAGTGACAATCTTGTACAGATGCCCTCAGCACATACAGACATGCTCATAACAGTGCTCCAGAGGAATAACAGCTTTTGAAAACTTGTTGAAGCTGGGTTTTGGACACACAGTGAATTCAGACCAGCAATTTTCTTCCATCCATTTACAATCTCCCAAAAGTTTGCAAAAGAAAGCAGAAATAACTGAAAGTACTAAGACAGCGCATAAACTTTACATCCCTTTGCATCACCGGATTCCAATCCATTTCCCATGCACTTACAGTATTTTTTAACTATTCCTCCCTTCCAAGCATCACCCTCAGACATGAATTACTCACAAAAATGGACTGCCGTAAGTTATTTCATCTCGTTTCATTATAGGGAGAGAAGGAAAACAATCTGGTGAGTATATTTTTGCTTAGATTGGCCTTCAGCTGAAGAACAATTGTGATTTAAGAATATCTGAGACATGCAGAGTATATAAATAGAGAAATCGTAGATGAAATATTGACTTGACAGAAGTCAGTGGTAAAACTGTGAATTTTATTTCATGCCAAGCATACGGTCTCTCCACAACTCCATATCTCCATTTCCTAGCGCTATTTTTATTTTCATTATATAAGAGGGAATAAGCATAAACGTAAAGTTGAATTGTTGAAGTATTAAAACCAAGGTTTCTGAAGTGAGTAATGATAGAGAAAAAACAGGTAGAGGCAACTAATTTAGGCACAGATGGATGTCTTAAACCTTGGAAACGGCCACCGAGCCTTCCTGACGCTCGGCAACTCCGCAGCATAGGATGTCGCTCAGCAGTGGTTGACAAGGCAGCAAGGCAGCTCTGCAACATGGGCTGCTCCTGAGTGAATTCACCAGACAGATAACTCACACCAAGAGCCTTCTCTCTGTTCCTCTCTTCTCGATGTTAGAAAGGATCTTTCTCTCCAATGGGCAACTGAAGAATGAATGAATCCACGCACCATTTTCAACAGTTTGCTTCTCAGAAGAACAAAGTAAAGAAAGATATTTATAGCTCAAATCTAAAGTAAACCTTACCTGAGAAGGCGGATTAGACAAAAGTCCTTTTTTATCTGAGGTTTCTGCTACAGATTAGGGAGGATTAAGAAAGCATCCTGCTCTTGCTGCCGTGGGAACAACTGCAGCAAAGTGGAAGTTTTAGAAGGATCACCATTAGTGGGAAATTCCAACAACGCTTAAAGGTAGACACAAAAGAAGTTTTTCTAACAGCCTGTGTCGCTTCCTGATAGCTGACGACAGACAGAGTTCAAAACAAGTAGTTTGGGTTAATAGTGTACTTGCATGTAAATACATAAAAGCTTCAGCGCCGTAAAGCTAATTTAAAAAAGGACATTTCTCTTTATAGTTCCCATGAGTATAATAGAAGCTATGATATTCTTTCTACCATAATGTAAGTTTCATTAAAGAGCTGGAGCTATAATTGTCTACATCAGTACATAGCGGCAGACTGGATAAATTGTCTACATAAATTGCTTAATACAACTTCAAGCCTGTTCCAGAGTGCTGGTAACTCCTACAGCTGTAGCAGCCGGTCCAGCTGAGGTTACGCCACCATTTGAAACTTGGTAATGCTTCCAAAGGAAAGAGAATGACCCCCAAACCCATAAAACAACTCTGCGCTGAGCTGCACAAACAGCACTGCATTAAACATCAAACCTGCTCGCTGTATCCTACGGTGGACACAATTACGCATCCATAATGCTGGAGATTTATGTGACAATTATGTATATGAAGTGATATGCAGGCTATTATCATTCTTAATAAATCAATAAAGTCAACTGAAAAATTAAACTGAACATATATGGAACATTTGACAGCAGATATATTTCAGTCTCTTAAGCGCTGTCATTTTCATTGCAATTTACTGCCTACCCTCCAAGAGGGTTAAATCAGAAAAGTGAATAAAGAAAGAGAAGAGGTCTCAGCAAAAGAACTACAGTGCACTGAATTGCAATTTAACAGTAAATCAGCGTGGCAGAAGGAAATTTTTGTCATAACAGGGCTGTAACATTTTTTAAAAGCCAGTTTTGTCTTGAACTTGAAGCTAATGTTCATTAATGGCAATTTTAGGACTGTACTAAAATATAAAATATACTACAAATGTAGGGATGTAATTTCATTGGTTTAAGGTTTCTGTGCATTATTCCTCATAAAATATGAATGCCGCTATTGACTCGGTAGGTAGGATGCAAAGTATCTTCTTTTTAAAGCCAGAGAGGAAAGAGGGAAATCTCTGAGACAACAGCCATTTTCCAGCACAATGTGTAGACTCAGCACTCTGCGGGCCGATTTTTTTTTTTTTATAAGCCTCAGCCACATTCTTACTTTCTACAAGATATATTTGCATAACGGATTTAAGTTTGCCTCTTTTCATCTTGCAAAACACCGAGTACTTGACTTCAGAATGCATCACCTACTCCGTAATCACACACAAACGCACCAATGCGTGGTGCGCACTCACATGCAGCACTTCTATAAATGCATACACAGGAATATCATCTGAAAGAAATGATCCTAACGAGCATGTGAGGATTTGCAGTTGTTATCCCTGGTGCTCCACACCAGCCAGCAGTAACAAAGCAAGCAGCATATGCAGCACACCCATGTGTACACGCACATTAAAAGCTTCTTCATGAGCACCTGCACGAGTCTGTATTCCCTGCCCTCTTTTGTGGAAGTTATCGCTATATTAGATGTTGTTGAACATATTTGATATGAAAGCATTGTCTGTTTGCTACCAGTATCTAACGAGTATCTCCCCCAGAGTTGCCAGCAAGGTGCTGATTAATTAACTGAAGTAGTGAAGCTGAATCGTACAACAGCTGTTTGGAGAATTGTCATTAACTTGGTCTCTTTCTCCATCTATTCACTCGCTTGCAGTGCTACTGCTGAACCGAGGATTTGGGAAACTCCCCATCAAACCTACCTGCACTTGTTTGCGTTCCATGCCCAGAGAGGGGCAGCCAGCCAGGGCCTATGTTAAGAAGAGAAGGGAAGAGTAGAAAGGAGGGAGAAAACGCCAAGAAACTTCCCGCAGGTCACAGCTTCGCTGTCTGTGTCAGGGGCAGCTGGCAGGCGCTGCTCCTGCAGCACGTGCCCAGGCTGACAGAGGGGCTGAGCCCCTGTCCCGCCCCTCTCTGGGCAGCAAGATGCAGTCCTGCTCTGTGGGCAGCACCGGGGCCAGCAGCCACGCAGGGTGCCAACCTGTGGGCCTCAGCTGCCCCTGCAACAAAGATGATTATTCAGGAGAGCATAATCTGCATTAAGTGACAGGCAGGCGGGGGAGTGCCGGCCCGACTGCATTGGCAAAGAAGTCATGCCGGTGGGGCTGTCTGCACCTGGGGGAACTATGGAGGGTCCCCAACGCAGACTGCCAACAAAAAGGCGTGACGACTTTTTTTCTTTGTTTTGGTGAAATTAAAGCAAGACTAAGTTTGGCTCTCAGGCGGTGACCTGATCGCCCCAATAAGCTCTGCTTACCTCGCTGACATGCCCTGCCACGACATGCCAGGGGTCGCAACACCAACACCAGCTGCAGTGGTAACTGCTGCTCCGTGCAATTTAATTTAATATCGCATTCCTTCACGTGGGCCTGGCTTCTCTGCGCTTGGGAATTACAAAAACTGGAAATTACACATGTGATTAAACACCATCTAATCACTCCACGTACTAAATAAGCCAAAATGCATCTGAAAATATATCAGGTGCAATTTTTGCGTAGAACAAATGAACGCAGGAATGTATTGCATTGATATAGATGGAGCATCTGCCTTGCGATAAAATTAAGTCTTGTGACAGAAATAAATCACTGTAGGGGAGAATGTAAACCATTATCCAATAGGATTTCCTCTTTTCTTCTTATGTGACAGGACTTATTGGATTCCCTGATGTTAGACAGCTAAGTGCATCCATGATATGATGATAAATCAGCAAGACTACATGATTTGAAATTTAACAGCTACTTATTTTTGAGATGTTAAGATAAAGGAAAAAACACTTTGATTTCTGCAAGTAACTATTAAATTGGGAATCTCCTTTTCTGATAATCTGATACTCTGTTCCTGTGTCATATCATCAAACAATGCCAACAACCAGCAGTGGGTAAAATAGATTTTGGACTAAGATGAATAAGGGAACCACTTATCTTTCTTTTTTCTTTTCCAATATTCACAGTTTTATCTAAAGAACGCTGCAGAAAGGTTACTGTTGACATAAAAATGTACTGTTCTTATTACATTTTCGTTTTTGCATGAATATATACTTAAATGGAGGGGAAAAAATGTTTTTGTTACTTCCTTTCTACATTTGAATGAAAAAATCCATAAGCTACGTTAAAAATACAGAATAAATAATGGAACTTCAGCATGTATAGAGGTTGATAAATGTGATTCACAAAACATACTTTCATGTTTTAATAGCTTTCCATTGTTAGAAGTATGCTATTAATTAGTGGAAAAATGGATTCATCTATCCAGGATGTACCTGTATTTCTTAGGTTTAACCCTTTTCTCACTATCATCACTTTGGACTACAGTCTCAGAACACAAACAGGTACTGGAGAGAGCATGGACGACAGGTAAGTAAGACTTCCATGTGTACATTCTTCGGTGATACCACAGGAAAATCACCTCAAATAAATAAAACAAGAATCAATTACGTAAATAATGAGGTCATGATTAAAATAAAAGTGAAGAGATGAAGGCAAGCAACATCAGTGACAGCACTCCTAAGCGCAGTGACAGTGCAGCTGCACTTGGGGAAATGCAGCAGCAACCTGAAGCTGATTAACTTAGCCAGTATGCGGATGTCTCACTTTGGGGCACGCTGCACTTCGGAGGCACCACACCATGACCGTCACCGGGCAGCCACTCGCCAAGTCCTCCTGTACAACCACCCTGCAGCCAGCACTGCTGGCTCGAGCGGGATGGAGGGCAGAAGCCCCGAGTGCTGCTCACTTGTAATTAGGGTAATCCCCTTCACGAGCCTGAACTGCTCTAGCTCTGTCTTCAGGCAGACCTAACTCCCCACGACAGCGCCACAAAAGCTGTTAAAGAAATGTAAACCGCTTCAGCTGGGTGTCAGCTTCTAATTAGCGTGTAGAGCACAGACAGGAGCGCTTCACCCAGCAGAATGAAATGCAGTAATTCAGCTACAGCATTGATGAAGCACTACAGCGGGTAACACCAGGCTCTGCTTTAGACAGGGATGCATCCTCACAGTTCAGACAGGGAAAAACCCCATTCCTCCTAAGCATTGCTCTCACTCTGACTGGAAAGCAGGGTACTGCATGCGTGGGGATTGGTTATGGCTTGGCACGCTCTGGTTGATAGGGGCGTGCTAACTGGAAGCTGCCGGTGCACCACTGGGAAGCATAACGCCACAGGAGCAGGCAGCCTGCACCTAGGCACACTGCATGCTACAAGCCCTGGCAGACAGCTTTCTGCAAAGAGAAATGAAGACAGAAGGGATGACAGAAGAGCTGCCCTTGAGGGACAAACCCAAAAGGCAGTTGTCTGGAGGCTGAGATAAATCAGACAGCAATGCAAACAGTCTGCTATGGGACTGAGAGGGGTGAAGTGCTCTGCTGGGAGTACACCCAAACAGTCAGCAGTGAAGTTGTGTGCAAGACTGTTTTGCCCAGCTCTCCAACTGTAGAGTGAATTCAGTGTAAAGTGGCCTAACAAGGGTGGTCCTGAAATGGTGTCCTGTCCCAAAAGATGAGACATTTATGTTGTACCAAAGACAGCAAGAGTTTTGCACCCAAGAGAGCAAGGGCAAAGCCTGAGGCATCCCTAATTACCTGCTCAAAAACACACACAGATCCCAAATATGCTGTTCACACTATCGTAGTAGGAATGTTGAAATCAAGTGCTCAAAAAACAAAAATACTGAGCTTGAATAGATAATTCAGTCTTACTTTTGACTCTGTGCCTTTATCTCTAAATCAATTCTTTTTCTATAATAAAATTAATAAGCATCATTAAGACATCTAAACAGGCGCTACCACAGGTTTGTACAAAAACCTCATCATCATCCAGTGTTCCACATAGAAAAAATACAACAATATACCATAAAATATAGAGATTTTAACTAATGTTTACTACAAATGGTACAATCTCAGGGCTTTCTGCACATGGTTTGATTAAGGGCTCTTTAGCTCTCTCCAACTATGTGACTACTGCCTCTGGTGACCACTACCATGAGAAACCATGAAAACTTTGACCCAGGATGGAAGTTGTAGATGGACGAATTGTGTTCAGGGCTATTCCAGAGTCATTCTCTCACATTCTCCCATTTAGCACAGGGGAGCCTCCATGGATGGAAATTCAGCTGAATTCAAGTCACAGCAGAGACAGAACACAAGAGGTTGTGTTGATCACCAAAGAGTTTTGACTTCTATGTCACTTTAGATCTGCAGTCAGTCATTCTACAAGCCCTATACCTCTAGGTTAACCTTGTTCCAAGACTAAGCTTACTAAAATTAGGCTGCTAGCTCAGTAACAAAGATGTGTTTTCTTGCAGACTCTTCATTTAGACAGCTTAGAGGAAGCCCAGTTGGAAGACAGGATGGGGAGATGGGCCGGAGTGAAAAGTGGTACAAGACAACCTTTTTTATCCAGTATGATCAATATATCAGTGGAAAAATCTGAAGAGCAAAAGGAGAGAAGATGAATAAATGCATAGCAAATTGCATTTCAAATTATTTCCACAGAAAGTTTAAGACTAAATTTGTTTTAAAGCCCATCTATAAAATAAGGGCATAAAGTAACCAGTATTTTATCACTGAGAGCATTCAAGTTTGGTTGCCCTTCAGAAATGAGGAAGATCAGGCTATAATAGCTTTATATCTGAAAACAGGCTTTGATTGACAGAATCTAATCATTTGAAGGGCAGCACACCCACATTAGAAAAGCAGAATTCTCTGTTCAAGTTCTGGCTTGCAACATCTATTAGCATCTTAACATTCGCTTGTACAAGTTTTTGCTAACTGAACATATTATTATTCTGTTACTGTGGTTGAAAAATAGCGACCTTTCTTTACAGTGATAAAAATATGTGGGTACTTTTCCTGTAGTTTATGTATCTTCTACTATAGGTCATTTTTAAAGAGTTTTCTTCTTCAGGTCCCACCATTTATCTTTTCATTCTGAGAAAAAGCTAGTTTATTTAGCACAGTAAGACCTTCACATAATGTTCCTGTACCAATTATTACAGCGACAGAGTAAGTCCCATGCAAAAGGTTCCCAGTAATGTGTCTTGCGAAGGAAAATAAACAAAGAAAAAAGGAAGACAAAGTACACATGACCTTCTTGCTGTCTATCTTACGCAAGCATCTACAAGCAAAGAGAATTAATTCAAAATTTGATCATAAAAAGAAAGTCATACACTGTCAACTCAACATTAACATAGAACTGCCAATTGAAAAAAACAGAAGCAAAAGCCATAAGGAAACATGCTTTTCAAAAAGGGCACAGGGCAGAGAGCAAAAATGCTATAAATGAATCTTATTGCTAAATGCATGCTATTAAAAGCATTTCACTGACACCAAGATAGTACAGTTCTCCATAGAAATAACAAGTACCTCAGAAAAGAGGTATTAGCAGGACAAACACCAAAGCTCCTTCTACTGTTGTACTCTCAGTGTATTATTTACCTGAATAACACAATAAGAGTAGGAAGAGCATGCATGTACCTAGATAAGCCAGGAATCACCTTATCCTCCTCTAAGATGCAGCCATTTCAGTAGGACAGCAACAACAAAATTTGAAATTTACAAATTGCAAGCTGTTACTTGAACTCCTACACACAGAAAAAGGAAAAAAACTCTTAAAATTAGAAGCAGGGAAAGCAAACATGACACAGATTTTGGGATGGGTAGAGGATGTTTCCCATGTTGTTTCTGTTAGAGGAGATGTCTTTGTTCTGAAGACCCCTTCAGAACAAAACTGAGTACAGATCAAGTGGCCTCTCCTGGGAGAATGATGGATCCTGGCAGATAACCCCCTACTCCCATGATTACCCTAGGATATTGGCTCTTCTATGACAACACATGCAACATAAATGGGAATTCTTTAAGAATTAAAGACTCCAGCCCAATTTAGACACGGCACAGAAATCCCTGACAGAGGAGAACACGAGAAGATGACATGTATTGGCTTTGTGAAACATTCTTACATGTGAGCTATAGAGCCGCCAAGTAATTAAATTTTCTCCTCATCATTTGCATTTATTTCAGACAATGAGCCCCTCCTGCCCACCCAAATTAGCACTGCTGCTAAAAATAGGAGCTAAGAACAAGAAGACACAAAGCCCACACTCCCACAGCAGGACACCAGGGCCCTGGTAAAGAGCAGAAGCTGCCGCAGCATTCAGCACACAGCACATGGGTTATTCACTAACCTAGAGCCCCAGCAACTGGGCTGGCTTCGTGGCTTATATTTTATGTGAAATATGCTGCAAACTGTACCTTTCAGAACAATTATTGCCTTTTTAAGGACAATTATGTATTATGTATGATGTATAATTTATTCCGGAGGTTACTGGTTTATAAAAGAGTTGTGGGCAAACTGCCAAGTTATCGTCTGAACTGTAGTTATGAGTAATAACAAGGGTTATAATTTACATTCGTACTCTGTTTTTAAGTTAATGAGCTATCCTGTATGAAACCCAGTAGTTGGGTTTTTGTTTCTTCTCTTCTAGGATACAACTAGGTTTTATAATTTGCCTTTATGATACGAGTTACCTTGAATACCTTTCATTAAACCACCAGCAGTGATCGTTCAGTTGAACAGAGAAGCCATTGTGCGCTTACCTATGGCTCTTACAAACAGGCTTCAACATTAGTGCCTTCTTTGTTGAAAGAGGAAATACTTTGAGGACAATAGGATTATACCTTCTTAATTTTTTTTATTTATTTTTTTTTTTTTTGAGAGAGAAGGAAAAAAATATCATCCTCTGGGATATTTCCATTTCCACCTGGACACCAGCCACCAGCAAAACGCGCTTCAATGCGACATTCATTCAGAGAGCAGCTCCTCAAGTAGCACAACACCCAGTTGCAGCATTGGGAATGAGCCACATCCTGGCATGGGACTAATGAAAATGCAAACTTCTGGCCTAGCAGTGAGAATCCCAGTAATTGAGCCACGCTGTCACTTGTGCTCAGTTTCTCCCAGCTGAAACAGATAGCTCATTTATATTAAAAACACAGATTAAGTTTACAGCAGTGAGGCACTGGAATAACCCACCCGGTGAGGGTTTGTTTGTTATGTTTTTTTTTTTTTTTTGTAACAGAGCAATAACTTTGACTTGAAGACTGAGAAGGAGTTTAAAATTAAGGAAGTAAGGGATTCAGGGAGTTCAGCTGAGAAGGAGCTACCAGGATGTCCTACCAGAAACGTTCCAGTCCAGAAATGACATGAAAGACAAGGACAGGAGGCTGGAAAATACAGAGAGGCTTGTTGTTGAGAGGGCTACTTATGTCCATCAGCAGAGAATAATATTTATACATCTTGAGCCCAGCTTTGGTGAACATAATGCTGGCAAGATCACCAAGCATATTTTGCCCTTCGTACTGATGGCATTGCTAATGGTAGCCCAGTGGTACCTTTCTTTCCCATAAGGAACTTGTAATCATTTCCCTTCCCTATAGAAAAAGTAACAAATGATTAAGACTTTGGCACATATAAAACAAGCAATAATTAGATGATGCCATGCCTGGACTTTTTGTCAGTCATCTTCCAGTCATGGTTGTTAAGTGCTTCTCTGGTGCCAAGTATTAATTATCTGAAATTAGTGCTTGGTGATAGACCAAGTCTTTTCCCATCACAGCTCTGTACTACCAGCATAACAGTTGGAATAAATAAGCCCAAACATTAGTCAAGAAAGGGAGAGTGTAAGTAAGCAAGGCCAAAGTGCCACAGCAGTTGTGACAGTCTGGCTGATTCCCTTATTCTCTGTTCAATATCTCCCTCCTAGCTCCGAGGCCTCAAGTCACCCTGTCAGCCATGGGACACAGCTGACTTGCCTGGGTCAGGATGACGGCTCCCACAAAGACTGTGCGAGAAACAGGCAACTGCTGAGGGTGATCTTACCCAACTGAACAGTCAGTCATAGAATAGCTTGCAGTGGAAGGAACCCTAAAGATCATCTAGTTCCAACCCCTTTGCAGTGGGCAGGATTAATGCCCACAACACAAGTGGCCGAGGGCCAACAACAGAGACCTTTTATCCACTCAGGGGGCCAGAGGCTGTTCCATGGTGGGATGAATTCAGGTTTCTTCGTTTCCCTTTCAAAACAGGTGAAGCAGCATTCTCTGAACCGGAGCTAAGAGCTGTGTCTCACTCACACACATTACAGCAAGAAAAAAAAGCTATCCAGATTTTAATTACTAACAAGGAAGAAACAGATGAAAACTGGAGGTGGCCCTCACCTTTCCACTCTGACAGGACTTCTTCCCACCTGGTACCACAGCTGTGCCATGCAGCCCCATGAGCATCACAGCCTCAGGCAGTTTAAGTGGGCACTGCAGTTCAGTCCTCACTGTGTTCTGCATGTGCACAACTCAAGGTATATGAAGGCAGCTAGATGCTTTCTTCTGCCATGTGAGTTTGTTCCAGAATAAATCTCTTTTTACACCATTACTGGATTACCCAGGGTCTTTTTTGTCTAGCAAAAGCCTTAAGATTTGCTTGTCACTGTTGGTCTATTTCCACTGGGCAAAATCTCTCTCTCTAAGCAATCTTTCACAAGCAAAGAAGTTACTTTGGAGTCCTACAACCAGGCATAAGTAAAGAGGAAAAAAAGGATTGCCCAAAAGAACTGAAGGGTAACAAAACATCCATAAAAAGCCAAGGTCGAGGGTTTAAGGTTTAAAGCACTCACTGCAGGGGTATGAGATCCAGAATATTTTCCACTGCATGGAAGGTTTGGACTCTATGGCTTTGGAGGTACCTTGCTCTCAAAACATATTAATACTGTCCTGCATGGTCAAACATCATTAAATACTCACCAGAAATCTGGAAAACACTTCCAGACTGAAACTCTAACTCCTACGCTATGCCCAAAAAATGAGGACAGCAGGCCTCACAGATCAGGCTGTGCCACAGGGCCCTAGACCTCTGGAATTCTTCTGCTTACCCTGGATGCTGCTGCAGCACCTCCAGTGGGTTGTTTCAAGGAAGCACTATACATGACAACATGCACATGAACAATACAGTGGGCAGAGTTGATATTAGGCTAATTCGTATCTATGATTTAAAGAGAGAGGCTGCTATTTCTCTTGTTATTCTTCTGAGCTTCCATGATGGCTCACAGAGCTGGACCATGCCTACCTGCCCAGCTGGAGGAGGGTTTCAGCTGGCTTCAAATGAAAGGAGGAAACCTCTGCATGAGAGCTCACACTGGCAGACGAGTGAAAAGCTGGGAGCACTGTTGAGAGGGGGAATCATGGGGATGAGAGAGAGCAAAGGTGTCCCTGGGGATTGAAAACTGATAATGTCCAGCAGGACCACAGCAGCTTGCCCTTACATTAGACAAACCTTGAAACTATTTTCATTTATCTGGTGTCCTTTAGCAATAATCACTTCAGAAGCAGGGTCATAAATAGCTTCCCAATGGTCCTCCCACTACATTGGCTAATGCCAGAGCAGTGGAGAAGCTTGCTCTGTATGTGTTTATTTTTAAGAGGCAACTGCAACAGAAATTTGAAAAACCTTTTGTGCTGCTGAAAAGGGGCTTAATAAATTGTTAGCAATTTTTTAAAAAATACATACATAGAAAGATTTATAAATTAGAGAAAGATAAACGCACAATTATTAATTCAGGCAAACTGTTTAGCCTTTGTTCCTCAGCACAAAAGATGCCACTATTCACACGTACACACATGCAATATATGATACTGCAAATGAAATACAAAAAAGTGATATAAATTCCTCCCAGGATAATTGTGTAGTGGTGATGTATTAAAACCAGTCTTATTCTCCGTCTATTTAGCTATAAAAGCAATGCAGTTCATTAGTCACTCTTCTATGCTACCCAAATTACAATAGGAATTTTTATGTCACTTTATATCACTCTTCTTCTGAGAGCTTTAGCAGGAGCCCACCTAAATATTAATGTCCTCCATTGATGCTCTTTATTACCCTTTATAAAGCAATTGTCCTAAACCAGCTTCAGTGTCTGTTTGCAGCATTTGGCCATAACCATCACCAAAGCAGGATCAGCTGAAGAGCATCTTTGCTCTCTCGGAAACCAATTTGGACATGTCACAGAGCATTTATGCCAGTTTCCAGCATAAGCAACTTCCAGGGACCTTGCCTTTGATTATCTGAGACTTCTGGATCAATCTGTTTGCAAGCTTTCACACAACCATTTTAAATTGGCTTGGACGTCAAAGAAAGAAATGAGATACTTCAGAGAATGTCTCTTTTAAAAACAAAGCAGTTGTTGTCTCTGTAATTACAAGCACCTATAGCACGTACCTGGAATTAAATAGAAAAATACTTTGCTTCAATATTTTTGTAATATGTTATATTTTCTGTGTAACCTCAGTACATATTCAGACCACATTTATGATATGTAAAATAAGAATTTGCTATGATGCCATCAGCCACAACCACATGCAAGACAGAAACAGCTTGCCAAGATGGTACTTCTTCCCACTTCCTCCCCTCTCTAGCCTTGATGAAAAAACGCACTACTCTTTAAGACTGCAACTGTTTCCTGCTAGCATAACCACAAGAGCAGCTCCAGAGGGCAGTTCAGGGTGGGATCAGGTGAGGGGGCACAGGACTGCCCAGTCCTACAGCCGTTCTGAAATGAACCTGCATGTCAGGAAGGAAAAAACACAGCTGAGGGCAGAATCTAGGCTTCATGTCAGGTCTGTTGAAGTCACTTATGCATTTTGCTACATCCCAGTAAAGACGTTAGGAAATAGAGCACTCGCACAAATTACACTTGCAGAGCAGCAGTTTCCTCAGCAACACTTACAGGCTACCCCAGATTGCTTTGATTTCAATAATTGTGTGCAGGAGCTGCAGTGATAAAGACCTGAAATGCAACCATTTTCAGGTTTCCCTTCCCTGCCAAGGTACAGCTCCATACCCACGCCTCCACAGATGTGGAACAAAACAAGACTAAGCAAAGTGTTTAAAATGTCATGGGTTACTTTTTCCATATTCCTACACAGATCTTAACGCTTTGCAAGATGTAACCGGGCTTCTCGCTCGCCCTGATTTATGAAAACTTCAATTTAAAAAGAGGGGAAGGAAATCATGCCTTACGCTGCCCTTAAATGTCAGTCAACCTTAAGACTAGGGAACAGGTCCCTACTTTTCAAATGTCAGTAAGACTTCTCATAAAAAAAACATGGGCAAGATGTCTGTATAGTTCACATGCTGTATGATCTCATTTTCAAATGTTTCTGATCTTTCTTTTCTTTCTCGGTTTGGCTGGCAGAGTAAACCAATCCAGTGTGCTCCTATGTGCACTTCTATCATAAAAAGAGTGGTGTGCCCCCTGATATCTCGATCTTCTAACACTGACTCCCCCCCTCTTCACACTTGGCTCCCCATTTTAAACAATACCTTAAAGTTAGCTTTAACACCTCAGAAAATAGTGCCATAAAAATAAACAAAAGTCTGAGGACTAAAATTGGACATAAAAGTTGTTGCAGATATTGTTTCTTGACAAATAGCTTCTCCAAACATCATAAATTGTCCAAAACCCCTTAAACCTTTGCTCTACATCACCCACGCAGGACTGCAAAGGGAATACAGCCAAGGAACTGCAGGCTAATTGAAAAATCATTCACTTGAGATACAGTAAGTATTGCGCTCCAGTTCTGTGAAAGTATACAGAAACTTGACACAAGTGGCATCTTCCATGAACTAAGCAATTGACTAATCAGCAAACTCTAAAGGAAAATAATCTGGCTTTTCCGCCCCGCTTTGCTGAATTTGCATTTAATAATCCATCTGAGATGCAAAAAAAAAAAAAAGTCTTCAAGATACACTGGGTGGCACAGATTCCTTCCCAGCCTCTAGGACCGCTTCCTCTCAAAAAGAAAACTACAGCATTGACTGATAACATTGGTTTGAGGACTCAGGAGCTGATGTTTCTAAACCCCTATTATTCAAAGATTGTTATCACAGTTTTCCATTAGCAGAAATAAGCAAAAGCTTTGCTGTATAACTGACAAAGTGATTTGAGGGGAAAGAAAACAAAGGCTCAACATTATACCGCAAGAGGTATCACATCGATCCCAATTTTTTATAAGATTTTTTGCCTTTTTGCTTGAGGCCATTTAGCATTGACTTTGCTTATTATTAATTTCACAGGCAGTAGGAGCTGCTGGATTGTACAGGTACAGTACAAATGGAAGGACCCGTAGAAGCCTTTGTTTACCTGACATTTTAATACTTTGCACTGCCTCGAAAAATCCCACTCGGTGGGCCTAGCGTATCCCTCCATATTAAAAAACCATTTCCAACGCTCACAATTCAAACTTTGTCCTTCCACTGGGCACATGATGCAGTAAAAAGGTCCATGATGTCACGATTCCCACAAGCCTGCTCAGAGCACTCGCAGCAGTTACCTTCAGACTCTCATTCCACGCCTCAGTAACTGAATTTTTCACTGTCACTGGTTGCCTCATCCTCTTGTTCCCTTTGAAGCAGTAGGTGAGCACACACAGGCTTGGACATACATTTCTCTGCCTTCCACTGGAAGAGTATAAGCGTAATTGTATTCTGAGAAATACATCTCGCTGTCCATTTTGGAATCCCTCTGCAAGTAACATCAGCAATATTGACATCATCTTCAGAAGATCCTTCCATTATCTCTTTTGAAGATCACAGCACGGGTCACCCTCCCTGTCTGCAGCAACAAGCTGCTAAAATGACAAGACAAAATATCACATTTCTGAGGGTTCAGCACCAACTATTGGTGAGACAATCCCAGTTAAAGCTCTGCACTTTAAAACATAAATAAAATGGTGCAGCAAAACTCTGATAAATAACCTAGGAAAAACTCTGGACGATCTCCAGAGAACAAACATCCAACACAAACAGTGAAAGTAAACAAACAGAAAAGCCTCAATGGGGAAATTATATTAAAAGCACCAATTTACATCATGGAATGTCACACCACTTCTTTCTCATTGCAGAGGTGTTACATATGGTGAGAACTCTGGAGAGAGACAAGAGGGAGGAACAGACTGAGGAGTGTGCAATTTATGGTCCTGTAAAGGCAAACAGCAGCCAGGCGGTGGCTGCACCCACACTGCGGCATCTCAGAGAGGTTTCTCTCCAGCTTAACATCAGCTCTCCTTTCAGTAAAATGGATAAAATGCACGTGAGCTTTTCATAGCATCTGGCAACAAGCGCAGCCCCACCGTGTTCGCATCAAAGCCCTTATGCAGATCAGATGTATTTACTATAGATTTAGGCAATCTAAAGTTTCACAGTTGGAAATACTTTTTAGAAATTCACGTTGCCAGCTTGGTAACTACTAGGGCACTTGAAGCAGTACTTCCCAGTCTGGGGCGCACAGATTCCACTAATCCTCCTCTTGTAAAAAGTTTAGTAGTGGTTTCTTACAAAGTCTGCCTGCTAGTTGGCTTCTAAAGCTTTCTGTACAGAGGTTAGCACACCATGGGAGGTACTCCATAGGTCTTCAAAGAGAGCCAAAGACTATCAACATACAAAGTCAGAAATTTGTTTACTCATTCATTTTGACTTGCAAAAATTAAAACAAGTCTGTCCAAACACAATACCTAAAATTACACTCTTAATTCTGAGATCCCATTTTCTCAGTAACTTCATGCTCTTTTTCCTTCATAAGGCATACTCCCACCCCCCTTCAATCCTGTCTGTCACATCTGTACTTCTGGGCTTAAAGGGGTCCACACAAACCACTGGAGCTTCATAGCACCAGGGCTGAGAGTCCAGGATTCACGTACTGGGCCAGGCACCAGCACTGGGAGAATAAAATTCTATTTGTTACTTCTACTGTTTGAAGTGGAAACAATAGCAGCTGGGATGTGTTAGGGCCTCTGAAAAAAACCTGCAGCACACATCTACAGCTGGACAGCCCAGAATACAGGCCATTTGTAAAATAACTAAATCCAGCTTTCTGTGCACTAGTTGGCATGAACTAATAATGCATAAACCTACATAATCCATTTAGAAATATATGCATGGAAAAAACAGACATTTCAAATACTATACTGTTTGTTTCGTGATCTTTAATCATCACCATATGACATAGAAGAAACCTTGAGAAAAAAAAAAGGGAAATGATACCCTATTTCTCCAGACTGTTCTAGCTTATTAGTGCCTTACTCCACCAAGGCTCTGAGAATGCACCTTTGGAGCAGGAGACAGCAGGAATCCCAGAGAGAGCCACAGGATCACTGTTGTCTCTGGGCTGCCCAGCCCTCAGTCAGCCACTGAGAATAATGCTGTGTTGCTACTGTACCAGTACAGCAATGCTGCAGAAATAGAGCAACATGCTGCATTTTTTTTTCTACTGATGTTGTTAAAATAGGAGAAAAATCAATACAGTTAAATAAAAAAAATGAGAAGGAAATTACAAAATAAAATGCTAAATATTTAAATAGACAATGCTGACCACTGAGATCTGACTGTATTATTCCCAGTTCACAGTGTAAATGGATCGGTTACTTACAAAGACAAGTAACTGAATGATCTTTTCTTACTAATGCAAAAGAAAACAACAGCAATAAAGTAATAAAAAGCTTATCATGTTTCCTCCCAAACTGTCAGTATTTTCCCTACAGCGTATTCCATCCTGAAAACTCAAACAGGAACACTATGCTAAATATTGTGATTTAGCATGAGAGTGTTCTGCTTGGCCATTATCTTATCCCAAGTGCTCTGAGGAGTTAAACACCTCCTTGTCTCTAGTTTTCTCAGGCAACTACTCTAATAGACTACAAAGAGCAAAATGCAAGGACAGAGAAACACTGCCAAATATTTGTTATGCCTAACATTTATGTACATTTATCTAATCTCAAATATAATACAGGCTGACAGTATAAACAGGCCAGCTGAAGCTAATCTGTGCATGTTCCTAGTGTATGTAAATAGTCTTTTCCTCAGTTTGTTTCCTTAAAGTATGTAGCATGCAATTATCTCTTTCAGCTACAAAGGCAATGACATGTTACTTAGTACTTTTAATAATGATAAATTCAGTCCTGGTGACGAGGGAGTTTAAAACTGTCAGGCTCTCAGGCAGCAGGATAAGATTTTCCAATATACTCCAATAGCAGTCTTTTGTTCTGCAAGCTAGCTCATTTTTTAACCTTCCCAATTGCTCCATCTTGGCCCCTCTTAAACACACTGCTCCTACCATCGTGATTCATGAAACCACACGCTGAAAATTGTTGTTCTTCAGGTACTAAATGAGATAAATTAATTCCACTATTAACAGGACCAAATGAGAAAATCAGGACCAGAGGAAAGGAAAAGAAAATGTATAAGGCACATCTCTGCATTTCATTAACATTCAACTACAAAGAAACATCTGTGAAACTGTTGATACAGTTGATTGCACATCATCTTCATGTCATGGTTAGATCACTGTATTTTGGGACTACAAGAGAAATCTAATCTGGAATGGGAGATTCTCCGATTATATGGCCTTTTCCTTCTACCCTTCTTCTGATTATTTTTCATGTTTTGATGAGAATGAAATGCCATCCAGCTTTTCCTGGGACAATTTTTTTGTCTAATCTTTTCTGTTTAACTTAGTTTGACATGCCTGTAATACCTATTTAAAACTGCCTCTCTATCTAATGCCTCATCCTTTAACAGATGGGTATTTTCTACTGCAAACAGTTATAGGCAGAGCAGCTAAGGAAAATAAAGTGCAGATGGTACAGAATGAAGTAGCATTTAAAGCAGTGGTTCAGCGACAATGAGGGAGAACAAAACTAACCAGTCACAACTATGTTTTATTAAAAATGGGAGGAAAGCAAGAGAACCCTCAGACTGGGATGGTTAAGATGGCATAAACAGAAAAAGCACTATCTCGTGTTTGAGGAGAGTGCATGCTGTTTCACCATGCAATGATTTGGTAGGTGCCGTTTGGGCTATGTCTATGTGATGAGGCCAGCCTGAATAGTGGGCAGCCAGGTCTGGCCTTACAGCTGTGGTGTGAGCTTTCTCCAAATCATTTCACTGTTCCTCGTGCTCCAAAACTCCGCCTATGGTTGGATGAAAGCATATTTCCCAGTGTTTTTTTGTGACAAGGGACAGCAAGACTTCTTCCCAGATGACTGTGCCAACTGCAACGCAACACATGTCCTACGTCCTTCAGAAAAACATTGGCAGCAGCACTGGGGCACTGTTGGTGCTCAAGTATTACGCTGACCACTTCATATGTGGCTGGAAGTTTGATCCAGGCACTCATCCTACATTTGCACCTAGACAGACTTTTCCTCATGGGTGGAAAAAGAGTAGGTTTAAAAGCTGAGTAGGAGTGAGAAGGACCATACTGGGGTGTTTACAAGCCTGCAGTAAGCAGCAAAGGCTGCATAATATTGCCAGGTATCAACACTTCAACTTACAGAGGTCACTCCTGGATCAGCAGCAGTACTTTTACAAAAGTGATATAAGATGTACAAGTATCTGCTAGACTGCAGAAATCCTGAAGGCTTCCCATTTGTGGTCTGTTCTTTTAAATATTCATGGTTTGCTTGCTCCAAACACGTGTTACTCTTAATAACATTTACATGATGGATGTAATTCCAAAATTAAAAGGCATTCATTCACTGTGACATGTGCTACATCTAACTTTCACCGAAGAACTGTCTATTTGCTATCTGTTGCATGCATTTCAGCAGGAGATAAAACTGAACACAATGAACATCTGAAGACAGAGCATTATCTAAAACCCTGAAGAGCTTAGGACTTGCAATGTAATGCCCTGGCAGGGTATTGAACTTTTTTTTCTAAAGAAAACATAATAAAATGGCACTTAAAAAAAAGTGAAACAGCTATTATTAAAGTATTTATTGGCTCTGATCTCAATCACTAACTCTACCACCTAACGTTTTAGAAACTCATCAGCAATCATTCAGAGTCATTCCACTCCTTCACACATAGCTTCACTCAGCTTCCCACAGGAATGACAGTCCCAGGTCTCACATTCCAAAGTAATCCACAGAACCTCTGCAGCAGGAATCCAAAGTCTTCCATGTAACCTACACTGTGGCTAGAAACAAATTCCATGCTACAAAGGAGAAAGTTCAGCCCTATGCCCATTTAATGCTAAATCTTCTTTCTGATACTTCCCCAAAAGGTTGCCTGGTTGGAGATATGGATATAAGAAGAAATGGGCTAAGGCCATTAGTTCATCATACACAATTCTAAAAAGACCTCAGATCATGATGCTGATTCACGTTGGATTCAGATGAAGAATCCCAAGCTGGATGCTTTCATAGTCTATCATTATACTAAATGCCAGCACTAGCTTTCTAGACCAGTGTTCCTGTGCAACCACAGGTTGGGAACATGTTTTTTGAATTAATTTCTTTGTTCAGTCAGCTGCTGTGTGCCTATCACAACAGCAGTATTATCATTATCAAGCTGAACTTCAGGAGGTATGCCATGAATTGTATTATTGCATTTATTAAACATTGCACTAGTTGGATTTGCCATAAAGTAAACAATTTTTCAAGTGAAATATCCCCTTCTCAAACGCCACACTGCTATGCATAATTCAGACACAACCCTGACCAGAGATCTGATTGCAGATGGAAAAGCTGCCTGAGTCGTAGGCACTGAGAATTCATTCAAGCATCAGGGGAAATATGTAGAGCAACTGGAGCTTCAGAACAGTCCCGGACCAGCAGCATGAGGTATTCCTCTGTCCCCTGGGTCCCCTGCATGTGGAGAGTGACTCATAGCCCTGATACTGATCCTCTCACCAGCCACCTCAGCAACAAGACCAACAGGAAAGGCTAAAACCTGATGGAGGTGCCAAAGTACACCAGCTAAATTAAGTACCAAAGTATAGCAGTAAGGAATGCAATACCTTTCTGACATGAAGCTTTTCAAGCATCCCTCATCATTAATTTCTCAAAGTATTTCAACATCCTTTCTTTTCCTACTAAGTGATAGCATATACAAAACTTAGTTGATACTCACAGATTTAAACGCTAATGCATACTGTCTTTTTTTCCCCAAAGTTCAAAAACCCCTTCATTATCTTCACTAATTTGGACCCTATCCAACGGAGTAGATTCACCTCTTCTACCTAATTCATCCCCCATGGTCTAGGCCAACAGTGACACATAGAAAATGGAACCAAGAACGGTGAAAAGGAGCCCTTCTAGATACCCACAGGAGTACTCCCTCCAGTAGTAAAGCGGAATAAAGTAAGACCGAGCAAACAGCTCTTCCCCACTCTTGCCAGCAAAATCTCAAGGATAGTGGAATTCAGTACCAGAACAGTTGTATTCTACTGAATAATTCCCGTAGACAGGGTCACCAAGTATATTTCTAAAGACATACATTAACCTGTAAAATAGAGCTGGAGCACCAAAAAAATAAAAAAAATCCACATCTCAATTTTCCTTCTGAGATACAAATAATTCTTATTTACTTTCATAGAAAGTGAGATTAAAAATCAGAGAGATATTCATGTCATGCAGGAAGTGAATCAGATCCTTGAAATATCTTATTAAACACACAAAAAAAACAGTAAAATGCTGGAAGAAAACAGTATAGTCAAAGACTATAAGTATAGCATGTTGGGCTTACATTGGAAGTGAGGCTTGTAAAATAAAACCAGGACTGCACAGAGATCTGATTAGATTCTCAGCTGCTATTATTACACAACCAGAGCACACAAATGGCCAAGACAACATTTTTCTACTGTTCATAGGCTGGATAAACTAACTTTTAAATATAGATCTTTGCTATCACTTCACTATTAATGAATGACTGGGGGAAAAAAAGCAGATTTTATGCAATTGAATATTTGCATATGCTAATATACTGAATTTAGAGTGAGTGAGGGCGAACATCAGAGAAGGGCTATACAGCAGGCAGCACACAAATGGCTGGAGTCTGGCTACAGAGGAGGTGACTTAATGCCAAGTCATGACATTTCTCCTTTATGAAAAGTCAGTTTTACTTGCACAGTGTGCTTCACACTGGAAGAAGCCCCAGCCTGCACTGCCAGACATGCTGCTAGTAATAGACAATGAGTTTCTAAGGCCCCTGGTAAATCCCTCCATCTTCTCACCATGTTGCATGCAGAGGTAAGAATTAAATACTGAATGTAGCAAAACGGGGCTTTTAAACTAGGTTGGCTGCTGACCCTCTGTCACCACAACTGAACTTCAGTGTATCACCAACCACTGGCTTCATGGAGATGAACCATCCTCAGATGGCAGCACAGAGATCAGCCATCTCTCACACAAAGTAAATCAAAGGGATGAGGTACTCCTCAATAGCTCCTGATAGTTCTCTACCTCCTTTCTGAAAAATGGGTTCAAAATGCCAGTATACGTCCCTGTGTAACTACCAGAGGCTTCACTTCATGGAAAGTATAAGAAGTATATAAAAATATATAAAAGTAGATACACATAAATATAGATATTATTATTATATATTATAAATAGATATACGAAGTATACATATCACCTTGTGGATGTCCCATCCCTGAAGGCATTCAAGGCCAGACTAGATGTGGATCTGGGCAGCCTGGTCTAGGTTGGCAACCCTGCCCACAGCAGGGGGCTTTGAGGTCCTTTTCAACCCAGACCATTCTATGATTCTATGAAAGCACTAGTATAATAAAGATGTTGCCTTCACAAAAAATCAAGTCTTTATTAGTTGTATATAATTCTCCCACCTATCATCAAGAAACAAATAGTTAACTACTCGTTTCCCTGTTTCGTTTCCTACTTTTCTTTAGTACCTTTCCTGTGAGAAGAGTGGAGCAGAAGGCAAACCTGAAAGAGCACAAACTGAAATACTTTCTTTAGGGTGGCAGTCTGAGGTACTTAACTCCCTTTGTATTTTTGTGTAGTGGATGCCCTGCTATGAGGCACTGTGAACTTCCCTATCAGAACAATGCATCAATTTGCAGGCAGCTGCAGACTCTGAATGTAACCTATGGTCTTCAACCTATACAGTTGGTGGAAAACACTGCGCTAAACTCAGTAAGCTTTAAGTGCAATTAACAATAAACGATCAAGGTCTCACTAAGAAAACAGTATTCTCTCTTCAGTGCCACCAGTATTACAACCTCAGCTCAGTGCAGCCAAGGCGGCTGGTGGGTCCTTTTATTATGAGGCCCTTCCATAAAATGCATTCCTCACTTTCCTGCATAGCAGGCAAAATCTGTTTGCTGATCTTCAGGGTATTATGCAAAGCATTTGGGGAGAATGACAGGAGAGAGAGAATTGAATTTTGAGGCATTTGTTTGATCTATCACTTTGATGATTTAGGCTGATTTATATGATGGGTTTGGGTTGTATGTGTTACGGTTTGCATTTGATGCAGTATTTTTCTATGGCTGGATTCTCAACAATGTTCAGTGTCCTTAGTATGACACACAGATTTCAAACAAAGAAAAAAATTCCAGCATTTAGCACCTGCTCTCCAACAATGCATACCAGAATTTAAACAAGAACTGCATCGTTAGAAAATCTGGCTGCTTTTGAGAGCACTGACCACTTCAATATCTGGTCTTAAGCTTGGATTTATGTGATTTTAAACATCCAAACAACATTCTGAATCCCACCCAGCAAAGCCAAAAGACAACAGAGTAGTTTTCCACATTGCCTGCTCTGTGGTCTCAAGAATCGTTCTTGTATGAATAGAGAGTGGAAAGTCTTGGCCTATCTATTTTAAACAGCAGATAAATAAAGAAGGGGCATACAGAAATGCTTTCAGGATTGATTCTTTGACTTTCTTGCAAAGAACTTCCATATCTTATTTTCACATTTATTTTTATAGCTTTTTCTTCTTTTTGTCTTTTGTCTTCTGCTCCTTAAAAATAAGAAGGAATCAAAATGTTCTTTTGTTCCTTAAAAATAAGTAGGAATCAAAATGTTCTTTTGGTTAAAAGCTATTGTTAGCATTTATTTTACAGATCTGAACAGATGGATGGAAAAGTCTGTTGTTTTGAGAACTGATTTAGCACCGGACCACTGAAAAGGAGCATCTCCATTCAAAGACTAGCACTTCTAAGTCAATGCCAAGCTTTCATGCTAAAATCCATGTTTGTCATATGAAGTTCCCAGTCACAGTCAAGCAGAAGCATATCCCTCACATTGTTAAAAGCAGCAAAGTACAGAAAAACCTGCTAATCACCTGAAATTGAGAAGTATCAGTCTCTGTAAACTAGTTCTTCAAGGCTTCTGCAAAAGAAAGCAGTCATCAGAATAAACATCTGTGATCAAATACTAATTTAGCACCAACAGAAAATTGACTTCAAATCATCTCTTTGTCACTGTAATTGATTAAAAGTCAAATGAAAATTGATAACATGATTTTCTATGTGTGAATGTATATGGGGCACAAACTCTCAAGAGCTCTATTGGCTTCATATATTGACTTTTTTCCAAATAAAGCTTTTTAAGAGTACATTAGTCAGTCCACTAATAAACCTAAAATGCAGACTAATTACTCTGACACAAGGCATTGATATGCTCTTGAGACTGTAGACGTTTGGTGCAAAAACAAAACTCTGATGAAAACTTTGAATCCAATCAAAATAGCAAAATCATAGAATCATAGACTGGTTTGGGTTGGAAGGGACCTCAAAGACCAGCCACTAGACCAGGCTGTTCACAGCCCCATCCAGCCTGGCCTTGAATGCTTTCAGGGAGAGGGCATCCACAACCTTGCTGGGCAACCTGTTCCAGTGTCTCAACACCCTCACTGTAAAGAAATTCTTCCACTGTAAAGAATATCTAATCTAAACCTACCCTCTCCCAGTTTAAAGCCACTTGCCCTGTCCTGTTACTGCATGCCCTTATAAGAAGTCCCTCGCCAGGTTTCCTGTAGGCCCCTTCAGGTACTGGAAGGCCACTGTAAGGTACCCTCAGAGTCTACTCTTCTCTTGATGAGCTCAGGATACAGTCGGCCTGTAAGCACACACTGTTGGCTCATACTGAGTCTTTCATCAGCACAAACCTCCAAATCCTTCTCTTCAGGGCTGCTCTCAAGCTGTTTTCCACCCAGCCTGAACATGTGTTTGAATGCACAAACTATTTCATTATCATTGGACTGTTCTGATGAAGGAAGCTGCCTATTCTTCATTTAAAATTCTCTTTAAATTTTATTAATTCTTCTCCAGCCTCAATGTTATATCCAAACTCTTGTTCTTCACTAATCCAGTGGTTTTTCAGCATAGGTTACAGACCTAGGTATCTTCTCTTTAACAGATTATTTTCTGCATCACAGAACAAATGCAACTCTGTATCGACCCCCTGAACAGAAGTAGACTACTAAAATGTTATTTTACCTACTCTGTACACACCGATATTTTTAATATCACCTGTAAAAAGCAACAACAACAAGGGATTACTCCACACAATGTCTGTCTACTTTATTAGGAAACAGGCAGAAATTATGACCAATTGGCCTCAAATTAAGATTTAAAATGTCTTACAGCAGTGTTAATTTCACTCATTCAGATTTCCATCTTCTTCTACGTTGATGAGAATATACAGAGATATGAGAAACCGAGGCAAAAGATGTGTTCCATTTGCAATGTCAAGAAAGCGAGATTGATCCCTACTCCAGCCTGACAAATGACAGCCAGGCCCTGCCACACCACCACCAACACTTCACCAGCTGCGGAGCTCAGTGTCAGTTACTCAGCAGAAATTGGTGGCAGACAGTAAACAAGAATTGATGCATTGAAAATAAATGTAAAATGCATGCCTCAGTTAGGAGGCGCTGCCCTTGGATCACAGCAGGAGGGATCGAGTCTCCAGACACAGTCTGAATTTTGCCTGCTAGCTCCCATCAAGAGAGAGGTGAGGATCATGCAAATGAACAGGGTCCCATAGCAGATGGCATCAGTGAAGAAACGAATACGTAGGACAGAGCTCAAACAGGAGAAATTTGCAGCCTCTGAGGAGCAAAGGCCAGACGCAGAAGAAAGGTGTGAGGGAAGGATGTGATGAAGGATGCGCTGCTGAGGGCAGCAATCGGCTGCAGTCTTGGAAAGGTGCCGTCTTTGCAGCAAAACATACTCCCATTTTACTTCTCAAAAGACAGCAAGATATGACCAGTTGATACCGGGGAAAAAAAAAGGAAAAAAAGACTGCTCATGATTAACCTTGTGAATTTTTACACAGTTAAGGTCTCAGCAAAGGCTATCTGTGTTGCTGTAACGTACAGCGTCAGCTGAGATTCAGCCCACAACAAGTGCCAGCACAACTTTATCACTTAAACCTCTCCTTTACTGTGATGCCCACAGAAAACCTGGCAAGAGCTAAGTTGCTAGTGAACTGATACCTCCATCCATCATGCTTCCCAGCACGCTCACTGCTTCCCCACGTGTTTACTGCTGCCTCATACCTCCACATCCTTCTTCCTGTCTTCCCATATCCATCTTGCAGGCTACCAGAGCCAGCCGGATGAGTCAGGCCCTCACAACCCTTCACTGAACAGGGACACATACAGCTGGATCAGGTTGCTCAGAGCCCCATCCAGTATGACCTTGAAAGTCTCCAGGGACAGAGCAGCCACTGCCTCTCTGTGCAACCTGTGCCAGTGCCCCACCACTTATTTTTACTCTACTTATTGTAAAAAAAAAAAAAAAAAAAAAAAACCTCCAATATAGTCAATCTAAATCTCCCCTCTTTTAGTTGGAAACCATTTCCCCTTGTCCTTCCTTCCACAACAGACCCTGCTCAAGAGCCTGTCCCCTTCTTTTTTACAGCCCCTCTTCAGGTACTGCTCTCTGATCTCCCTAAAGCTCCCTCTTCTCCAGGCAGAACAGCCCCAGCTCTCCCGCCTGTCCCTGTAGGGAGGTGTTCCATCCCTTGGAACATTTTTGTGGCCCTCCTCTGAACATGCTCCAACAGGTCTATGTCTCTCCTGTACTGAGGACTCCACATCTGGATGCAGTACTCCAGTGAGTCCTCACCAGCACAGAGCAGATGGGATCACCTCCCTTGCCTTGCCGGCCACACTGCTTTTGATGCATCCCCAGGATATGATTGGCTTTCTGGGCTAAAAGGGCACATTCCTGGCTCGTGTCCAGCTTCCCATTCACCAGTTCCCCCAAATTCCTTCTGGCAGGACTATGTTCAGTCATCTCATCTCCCACCTTATACTGATAGTGGGAGTTGTCATGACCCAGGTGCAAGGCCTTGCAGTTGGCTTTAGCCTCACGAGGTCCATCTGTGCTCACTGCTAGAGACTGAAGAAGGGTTCTTTCAAAGCCTGTAGTATTTTCATGAATCACACGACAGGGGCATGTGTTAAATTATATACAAATATGGAAAAAAAAACCACAATCAGGAATGTCCATGGTGCCATCTAATTTGAACTCAGGACTGATTCAGGTTGGGCAGACCACAGTCATGCTGCCCCCAAACCCCAGTGCACCACATGTACCTGCATAAGGCTCATGAAGGCTGCCCAGAAAAAGCTGAGCAAAGGAGGACCAATATTTTGGTGTCCACATCAGTGAGATTTCACACAACCAAGCAGCAGTTTGGTTTTAGTGCCTTAAAGGTCACTGAATCTTTTGTGGTCACAAAGCACATTCCTTTGCCTTTCACTCCCAAGCAGGGCTTGCAGGAATTGGAGTTTCCAGTAAGTTCATCCCCTCTGCAGCCAGCTGCTCTCCTCTCTGCTCCAATAATCATGCTAACAAATAAGCACATCAGCTGATCATTTTAGCAGTAAAACAGAGTTTGCACATGTACATTTTTATTAACTATACACACAAGTGGTGCAATCCGTACAGACTGTAATTCCTGCACCTGCTTTTACATTTGCACCATCGTCTACCTTGGCTCTTAACAATTATTATTCAGCATTTCAAGTGCCATCTGTGCTGCTGATAAGTAAATGCCTTCAAGTATATTGGAAACAGATTTTCTGAAGTTTTACCTTGTACCAGGCACAGTCAGCATCAGAAGCGTGTGCTCTATGGAAGCTGACATGTATTTAGCTGGTTTTTTTCCACAGGAATTGGTGCATTCAAAATAAATTTAAAATGTGTATATCTAAGTTACCAAACAGAAAACAAGCTCAGAGAATGAAGGAACATCACTGCATTCCCAATAGCACTTGCTCGTTATGGGTCAAATTCAAATCCAGCTTATACAGGTAATGTTCACTCACACCTGGAGTGAATGTAGTCTTATAGTTAAGTGCATCGTGAGAGAAAAACTTATTAAATGAGAAAAAATACCCATAAGTTCAATGCCCAAATGCCTCAACAGCTCTTGACACATACATCAGCCACCATTAAAATTAAAATGTGAAATATAATGACTGATCTCCATGAGATGCATGAAGCTGACTATTCTAAGGTTCTCACTGACAGTTTAAACTACTCGAAGTGACACCTGGGAACAGATCCAGACTCACACATCTCTGCCCACTGTCTTAGTGTAAATGTCAGTGTAGAACTGGAGTCTGAAAAATATCATAAACTGTTTTTTTTCCCTTTAAAAATCAATCATTAACCACTATCTGCTAATAAGTCATGTTTTCTTTTCAAATGAAACCACAGTTGGTCACAGCCGGTGATTCATTCCTTCCTAGGGGGATAAAGCCACACAATCACACCAAAAATCCCCAAGCTGCACAAATAGGTAGATATCATGCAGTGGCTTTTTTGACAACTGTGGGGAAACCACAACTACATGAAGGGTATTTCAAATCACAGAGCAGGTAGAGCCCGGTAAAGGAACAAAGTGGGAATTCCCTTCAGTTTTCTCTACTGATGCTAACTGACAATTCCTGGCTACAACAGTATTATTTCTATTACAGCCATGCCTGAAAAAGGCTGGGCACTGACAAAGTTACTCATGAAAAAAGACCAGTGCATGAACCAGGCACCTTCAGGGTTTAGTGAACAAAGCAAAGTGGGCTCATGTAGCCCCAAAATCAAGTGTGACAGCATCATATCCAGGAGCTGAGCACTACCAAAGGCGTCCCCAAGCAGCCACAGCATTTTTTCCACTGTCCTTTTCTCCCCACTCACCTCAACTCAGAGATCTGCAGAGTTTAATTACAAACCACAGACAAGTGCAATTCTATTAGCAGGCCTAAAGCACTGGTGTGACACAAGCTTGTACACTGCATCCAGTCAGTAAGACGCTGCCAACAAGCTCGGAGATTCGGAGCCTCTTTTCTATGCAGGTCTGTTTGGCCTGGAAACAGCATACATATACACTGACTTGAGTTTAACAAAGAATGTTAATTTGGGTCAGTGAACTACCACTAATTGAATTCTAATAGATGTCACCATAACTCAAGTGCTCCAGCTCTATCAAGCAAAATGGCAGTAAGACCGAAGCCAGCACTTCTGCTGCACTGGGGGAAATAAAGTCTGTCCTTTGACTGCGTTGTTTCCTGCTTGTCCAGTTTTAACTACTCTTTGGTCATAAAAAAAAGAAAATGAGATACTGGCTTGACTGCTCCCTCAAAAAGAGTCTTTAAGAGCAGGTTTTATTTATTTATTTTTTTTTAAGTGCAGTGCTCAAAAACAAGCCCCAAGCTGCTCCATACACAAGTACAGCCAGATGCAGAGCTGAACAGCACAGTGGGCCAGCCCTCCCTTCTCCTTGAGATCTTTTAAGATCTTTTACACATTTTGCATTCTTTTTGCCCCGGTGACTGTTGGAAGCATTAACCACAAAGATCAATTTTCCTGAGACTTCCTGAGCCCAGGCTCTAAGCCATCAGGATCCTGTACTGCTCAACACAAGCCAAAAATCCAGCCACACAGAAACAGCAGGGCCATCTTCAGAAGGGAAAATACCTGAAGCATTCTTAGCATGATTCACAGTAGCTTAGCAATGGGAAGACTCCTTCTTAGCTCATCTGAAAGTAGCAGATTTACACTCAACAGACCATGAGAGTGCTGGCTTGTGTCTCACTTAAGATGGAGCACAGAACAGAAGCAGTATTTTCCACCAGCTTGCACTCTGTATAGTCACTCAAATCTGTGCAAAGCGGATGCAAAGATGCTGCCAAAGAACAATGAAGGCACGTGGCACAGCTGAAAGTAGCAAAACAAGGAGCAGACTAGTGGAAAAATCAGGCCCAGCGACTGCCATGCATCTGGTACATCTGCTGCAGGCACAGGGCTCTGTGCAACAGGCTGCACTGGCAATGCTCACAGAAAGCATGTGAACCAACTGCTGGATACCAAACGTTAAAAACTCTGCAATTGGTATGTCAGCCTAAATTCACTTTTCAGGGTCGCATGGGACAGTTACAAATCCAAGCACTTAGCAGGACCAAAATAGTCAAATGAATGTAGAAACCTTACCCCTTACACTGAGCACTGAAAATAATTTGGGGACAGAACAAATTCTTTGCTTTTTTTTTTTTTAGAAAAGAAAAATAAAAAGTGGCAGATTAAAGGAGCACAGGTTCAAACAGGTACTGCAACAGAAAACTGCCCTAATTATTCCAGGTTTGAGTCCCATATTACTACATGCCACAGCAGAAGGAAATAAAGCACAAAGGCAAATCCAACACAGGAACTCTACATTTGGCCCAGCAGGTTAAAGCACTGAACCTGCACTCAGAGGGACCTGCACTCACACAGACCGTTGCCAACTGCAAAGCCCTCCTGGAAGGTAAATGGTGCTTTACAAGGATTGCTGCAATAGCTCTCAGTGTGAGTCACTCCTAATTAGAGCCCCATCAGTCTGCTAGGACCATATGACTTGTTTGTATCCAGGTAATGACCTGAGTTCATGCAGTTTGCATCAGAGCTACCAGATCTGGACATTGCCCAAACTTCCATATCCCTGGAGAGCTGGCTGTATGCTGCCCACACCAGTACCACCAAACCACACACACATTTGTCAGCAACCTGTCCCTCTTGGTACCACTCTGTCACGGTCCTGGCCAGTGCAGAAGCACACAGCTCTCTGTCAGGCTCCAGGACCTGTATCCACTTTTCAGAGCCCAGCTGCTCCCCCATCTAACTTGGGATATGCCAACCAACTGAGATTCACAGCTGTACAATAGTAAACTCAAACTCTGCGTCCATCTCATGATGTTGTCTAACATTGGCAGGATGGGGGAAAACAAGAAGAGTAGTGCTCATGAACCTGATACGTCCTTCTGAAATGCCACCATTTAAAGAATATTCACTGAAGAATGCAGTCACACTGAGCAATGTGGGAGGTGTTAAAGAAACCAACCTTACCCCTTCCTGGGTGTTTCATCCTCACCCCATCCTGTGCCATCCTGTCCTTCTGCTATGTCTTTACTTCTCTCTCCCTCTTTCTGCAAGAGCCCACCACAACCAGTTCAGCACCAAGCGCCTTTCTTTCCCATCGCTGGTTTTATATATCCTCCAGTTAAATGTACCTCTCTTTTTAAAAATGAATAACTCACATATATCTAAAGAAAATGTTTTGCATCTTGAGCCCTTTACTTTTTAATAAATAGGCCAGGTGTATTTGCCTATTTCAGTAAAAAAAAAAAAAAAGAAAACACCCTCTTTTTATGACCATCTCCCACAATGAACCCTCATACAATTCGTGCCCATTGTGATTCAGTGGGCTCGTCTCTGCGTTACTGCAGTAAATGTAAAGACAGATGTAAAACCAAGATCTTGATCATCTGCAGCTTAAAAAAAAAAGTGTTCTGGCAGTTTTCATCAGAGAAACAGTTTTAAACAGCGCCCTGCACAAATTCTGGCTCCTGTAACTTTTACTGCCACTTCAAGGGGATCTGTAATATTTTGTCCTGAACTGTTGCATACCACTGCAGAGTCCTGTTGAGTAGCTGTCATAGTCTGCACCAACAAAGGAGAAGTCTCACAGGAGAACAAAATAATCCTTATGTGCAGTTTGTATATTAATTTATTTAATTTGTAAAGCTCTCTGGGACTCTGCAAGATGAAAGCAGCTACATAAATGTAAAATACATCACCATTATTGCTGTTTTCTAACCAGCATCTTCCATTTTGTAGTTGGTATTTTTCTCCCATAGTGTATGACCTTGTATTTTATCTAAATTAAATCTCATCTTGTTAATTTTTGCACAGTTCTTTAAACTCTCAACATCCTTTTGTTATCTCTCTCCCTCTGCCTTCCACTGCGTTTATGATCCCTCTTAATTTGGCATCATCTCCAAATTGTATTGCTCTGTATATATTGTTTAGGAAAGTATTAAACAATATTGTGATCAGCACTGACCCTCGTGAAACCTCTCCTGATATTTTTCCTAAATTGATGTTGTAATGTTTATAATTAGGTACAAGAGGACACAAGAAGTAACAGGCAGCAATTAAGGAAAGGAAAATATAAGCTATCAGTAAAAACTCTGACAGTGAAATCTATGAGAATGTACAACAGCTTCCCAAAGGAAGACTAGAAAGTCCCAATGCTTACTAAAAAATATATTAATAGTAAATAAAACACTAAATAATAATGAGGCTTAGCACACAGTGTATATAGCGCTTGACATGTTCAAGCCTACTCACACAAAGTAGTTTGGGGAAATATTGAAAATTCTGGAAGACAAAGCACCCCAGTATATTTTAGTTTTACTTTTGCATATATAACACTCCCTTCCCAATCAGCGTGACTCAGGGACAAAGTGTGCCTGCAAATAAACCTGTACTACCAAGGGGATATGCATATTCCTGAGAAGAGGGCAGGATGACCTAGCACTTTTTCTCTGTTGCTGTACCCCACATATGCCACTATAAACACTTTCATGGATAAGCTCTCAGTCACCAAAAACACAACCTGCAAATCCCCGTTCCTGTTTTTCTTTTTAACTTTTCTTCCCCGATATAATAAATATAGGTAATTACATCCTCCTGGCAAAAGGGCTAGCTCCCTTATGAAAACAACCTTGGCACTGAACAGTTTCAGCCCAAACAACTGCCAGAAGACCCCTCTCAAAAATGTCAGTTCATCCATTTCTTCTGTTCAGCCAAAGGGGCAAAAATGAAGAAAAGGCAGATCTAAACCCATACTGCCACTTAGAAGATCTCAGGACAAGCCCATTGTGATGAAAGGGCCTCTGAGCTTGCTGATGTGTACACTACACCAACCTCTTGGTCCTCCCAGCCTTTGACTTAATCAATGAATATCTTGGACAGAAGGTAACAGGTAAGAGCACAGAAAGACAACACATGTAATCCACCAGCCGGTCTGCACATACATTCAGGAGAGACAATCACACCTTTGGACAGAGTTCTGACCTCCACATTTTACAACTGCAAACAGCATTCCTCCTCCTAGTGCAAGCCTTTCTTTTATAAAGTTAGCCAGTGTTTCAGTTGTTCTTTCTAGTCAACTCATGGGTTTGGGGTGCAAACTTCCAAATTAAGAAAACACTGAATATTAAGGACATCCCCTATGTCCAACAGATGTACACAGGATCACTTACGTGCTTAAAATAAAGCATATGGTGCAATGATTTGTTGGATGCCTGAGTGCTTGAAGACCTAGCACTTCCTCCCTTCATAGGCTATGGTGCTTTGATATCTGCACACAATGTCAACAAGTTCATTTCTAGCTCATAATATGGTCTCACAAATAAAACTGTGGCAGTAAGCATCGCGTACTTCCAATTCTATTCAAGATTTAGTAGTAAATATCTGCAAAGCAGTATTAATGGTCTAAGTGCAGATAAGCAGAGAGAGCAATAAGGAGAATAAAGGGAGGAAGAGAGAGACTAAGAACAAGGTGGGAAAGAGAAAGAAAGGACAATCCAGCATGGAGACACCTAGCTACCAGCAGGCTTGAAGAAGCAGAGGGGCAGTGAGGCTATTACGAATACTCCAAGAACTACTAATCTCACATGGGAAATAAAAACAAAATGGTGTAGTCACATTCGCACTCATGTGGTCAGTGAGAATAGGCACAAAACTGCAAATACCAGCAGAAGAGAGAAAGCAGCTGGTTTTGGTGGTGCAGACACACCAGGCATCCTGATGGAAGGAAAAAGCTAAGATTGCAGACCTAAAGGGGCAGGAACAAAGCTGAAAAGCTGAGAAAGAGTAGCAGTTTGAGGAATGCTATTGACCTACCATGTTGCTCAGTACTCCTCTGAAGCACTGCTTTTATCAAAATCGGGCTGGATAAACACATGCCCTCTAACCCTAAAAATTATAGGTCTTTAAAACTCTCAAACATCACACAAGCAAGAGCAGATGAACACTTTCAAATACAGGTGTGCCAGTAGAACATGAGGTACTTCAAGAACCCATGTAATATTTTGATTTTTGGGGAATGAACTGAGAGATGGAAGATTTCAGTGTTCAGAAAAATTAATACAAGGACTGTTATCACAGCGCTCTGAAATCTTGCTTTTCACAAGGCTGGACAAAGCATCATGCCTGAGCACAATGCCTTGTTCACAGGAGAAACCAACCCAGCACGTTCCAAGCAGTGGTTTTGCTTCCAGAGCTATTGTAGTACTTCAAGTGCTGCCATCTTGTGTCTCCATGTGCGCTTCCCCACTTAAAATCCTGCTTCAATTCTGAATAGCTGTCATACTGGGTCATGTAACAGGCTTTGCTAACATTTCAGAAGTCACTTACTGTGTATGTCCTCTATAAAGAAGACATTTTTTCACTTCCATATATGACACAAGGTTCCCTAGAAGCATATGTGATAAATACAATGAATGTAAGAATTAAAGCCATATTAGAAGATATTGATTTTCATTACAGCAGGATGAGCCTCTTCGGGAGCTGGATGGAGTTAGTGAACTGAGCAGACACAGCATGATTCTGGCGAGGTGGAGCATTTGGGGAATTGCTCCCGCAATAGGAAAAATTTGTTTTAATTAGGTTGGTTGGTGGTTCCCAAAGCAACGTGCTGTGAGTGGGAAGGAGAAATGAGGATGGGACTGTAAGCAGCTTGTTGTGTTCTCAGCCTCTGACTCAGAGCACGGCTGGCTCTGCTGCTGGAGGAGCTGAAGAGGGGCGAGAAGGTGACCAGCAGATGTCCCTTCCCTTACTGTCCTGAACTGCACATAAAACAAGATGACATTTTATTCGCCTGGACAAGCTAAAAGATTCGAGGAAGGAGATAATAACCAGCAATTAGGGCAGCAAAAATATCCAAGAACAAAACTGACCGAAAATAATAAAATTAAAAAGTGAGTTAGAGAGATTTTGTCATTCTGTCTTAGATTATGTTGAGGAGGCTGAACTCAATTTTATTGAGAAATCAATTCTAATTTGGCACTCCACTCGGTTTCTGGCAGAGGACGCTGGTAACAGTCTCCATTGAAATCTGCCAGCTAATTTACTTCTGCTGACTTTACACTAACAAACAGAAGCAGGAAAAAGTCGTGTGGTAGAGATGACATTTCCCGCTAAATATCCCACACCAATACACTGCCTGAGCCCTCCCACATTTGCCACAGAAATCCATCACCTTGCAATAGGGAAGGGAAAAAACAAAACACACTCTGGGACGAAATGGTCGGAGCACACCACGTACACACCCTGCAGACAGGGCCACGAGTTCAGCACAGGGAAGGGCTGAGGAAGAGATCCCTCCAACAGCTGCTGCGGGAGTTCAGCATCACCTGCCCTGCAATTCAACTGACCTCACATGTCCAGCTCCACAACTTTTATAGATGCTGCGTCCTGCAATCGATTGTCAAAAGAAAAAGAAGCTTTTAAAGGATTGTGAATTATTGAAGAAAATGTGTCTGCAGATATTTCAGAAACATACTGAATAAAATTTATCACGGGTTACGTGTCTGGGAGCACAAAATGTGCCGTTTAATGCTGTGCTTTACTGACCTTTAAGCAGCTGCAGCTACCCTAACTGTATTCATAGCTTTTGTGTATTCACCCAGCATTTATATAAAATATCGTTTATTTTTACAAGGTTTGTGCCACTGAAGATTTTACCTTCACTGAGAAAACGATTGCTGAGTGCGTTGCTCATAGCATTGTTTCCAAACATTAATATAACCAAGAAGTGATGTTCTCAGTCCACATGCTTACTGGTATGTTTTACAGACAAGGGGCTTTATTTTATGAAGCAGTTCCTAGATGTGGGCAGAATTAAAAAGAAAAAAATGAAAAGAAAATGTTTTATTCTTTTGGATCCTGACTGCCTTTGCCTTAGATTCCAGTAAGACCAGTGAGCCCACCTCGCTGGCACAACTGCATGTTCTTTTTCAGGGAAGGTTTCTGTCTTCGGCTAAGTAATATCCATACAAAAGCCCCAAATTTAGCAGTGCACAATGACTTACATTTCCTCACTCCATTTATAAACCAGGTTCACTGCTCCATAAGGACCTGATTTCACCCCCTCCCTCTCAGCAACATTCTTTAAGCCTTCACAAAGATCCATTTTCCCTTTCTTATTCCCAGAAGCCTGCTAAAACTAGGGCAAGATGGCCTAAAAATTACTATTTTCCTCAAAGTCCCAGAAAACCTGGGGCCAACCGCACCCTCTCCGGGAGGGATGCTGGGCTCCCCTCGCTGGCATCCGAGCAGCGGGGCTCCTGCCTGCAAGGATGTGCTCCCACCCAGCCCCAGGAGCAGTGCAGCAGGGAGCTGTGGTCTCCTGACCCAAGGAAGCACCTCGTGGCTCCAAAAACCTCCCACTCCAAAGACTGGAACTTCATCTCTCTGTGGAACGAAATAGGGTAAAAAATGAATATAAGAGCGTTGTTCTAAATAATTGATGTTGCAATCTAATGCTATTTCCTTTTGTATTACTGCAATCTTCTTAAAAAGATATTCTCAAGCTGTTTATTATAGCAATAACTATAATTTTTCCTTCTCTTTTAGCAACAGTGCTTCACCCATAATGTCGCCTACAGATAATGTATTAAAGATATAAATAAAAATAACACAGTATAGGTGGTACAGCAACACATAGGTTGCTAACCAGCCAAAGAGAATGCGCTTTAGAGTAGGATTAGCTGGAGCTGGCTACTTGAGCATCTGCTGTCTTTTGATTTCTCCATTGTCAGCTGTCCGTCTCTATCTGTATTTGCTCTGACATTACTACAATGCTCCGAATAAAACCTAAACACATTCACACTTCTCCTTTATTCACCTCACTGGGAAGAAAAAGCAAGACAAAACAAACAGCTCTGAATGACCAGAATGCAGAAATCCTGCCACCAGATTTAAAAACCCAATTCTTGTTTTTCGTCACAGCTCTCAAGTTTTTCCAGAAAGCTGTCATTTCCTTAAATATAAAAACCCATTAAAAAAATTCTGTCTCTTCTAGGATGGGCTAAAAATAGCCAGGAGTGCAATTATTACCCTCTAACCTCTAGCACTGGTTCAGCTGCATATGCTGTCTGTAGGAAAATCTCCAGCAGCAATCAAGGTTACTCTTTGCATTACAGCAGCATCTCTAAGCCCTCACCAGGAGTAAGACCAAGGGAGGCAATTTCTGACTCAGGTGTTAAGTAACAGATGGTTCCCATCTTAAAGATTTTAAATGGAAGCAGGAGCTCCATTTCATGTATAAGGACCCGAGACCTAGAGAAATCACAGCTCATGCTGCCTGCAGCAGAGTGCAGAAAATCACAACTCATTTTATGGTTTAACCCCTGAAAGCACCATTAGGAACCCCACAAAAGCCTGGTGTCCAGCACAGCTGCACAGAGCAGATCTGGCAAAGCACCACCACCTCCCAGCAAATCATCAGCACCTAGGTTAAGGAACACATCCTTCAGGTGCCACTCATAGTGACACATGAGTGAGGGAGCCTCTCAGTGCCCTTGTCAATCTCCTAGCACACAGCAGTGCACGCAGACCTGCAGCACTCGCCCACAAATTGCTTCTCTTCCCATCACTAGAGTCAGCCCTCAAAGAGGTCACCTCTCCATTGAAATCCATGATGACTACTCCCATGTCCCAGCCAATCTCCTGGACCTTCTCCAACCAACTGGAGATTTTTGCCACTGACCAAGGCTTCATCCAGCAAGGCAGCTGTGGGTTTAAGCCACGCTTCCACTTGTTTATGCCCACACCTAAATCTCAGCAGACAAGTACTCTTCAGCATGTGCAGCACCCGCAGGAGCAGCTTTTGCAATGCTGAGAGCAGAAATACCTTCACAAGAGAGCAGCACGACAGCCTAGTGATGCTCCCTACCTGAAGATCCTATGCCCATTAAATTCTCGTATCTGCAATACAGAAGCGTATTTTAAGACAAATGCTGTTCTAATTTGCTGTAGGCACTGAAGACCAACACACATTTCAGTAGAGGAAGTTATGTGTTTTAATTGGTTTATGAAGACAAAGCATATGCCATGACACAGTTAAATGATTAACAGATTCCTACGAATGCCTTTGGCATAGAATATCTATACATTCATTAGCTGGAACAATTCATCTTCTTGATAAAACTAAAATTAGTTATACAGCAGGTTTACTTTTTATGATTAATAAATGATAAAAATCTAAATTATCCATCTCAAATGACTGCTTTCTTAGCCATTAATCTCACATTTATCAGCTCCTATAACTCACAGTATTAGTTGAAAAATCAATTTCCTCAAATATTTTTAATTTCGTATTAAAAATAGCAAAACATGTGAAATGTGAAGTATCTTATCCTTCACTACAGTATTTGCAGTGAATTCTAAATCAAGATATAAAAAGAAACAATATACAACTGTGTCCCTATTATAAATGTCATAAAAGAAAAAGGAAAAAGCCAACGCTCAGTAATAAAGCAGCTCTAACAAAAGATGTATCAGCTCATTTGGATTTTCCAGCTTCCTATAGTTCTTTTGCCAAGAAGGAAAATCCAGCTCATTCTGCAGAAAAAAAACGTGGTAAAAGGTCAAAAGTACAGCACTGTCTGCGTCCTGGAGAGTGGGTTGACACATCACAGGTTTAGCTAGAGGGAAAAGGTTGGGAATAGATCCTTCTGTCAGCTATTTAAAATGTTGAAGGCCTTCTGTCCTCCAATTAAAGCGATCAGGAAAGTCTACGAGAGCTAGCTCCATATTGCTGTGCATCACTCCCTTTAAAGTCTGAGGGCTTAGCAAGACATCTTATTTAAGTCATGTCATTCCTGTTGTCGAACGGTGATTAGTCCTAATTCCAGAAGCATTACTAAAAAGTACCCCCTGGGAATCAGAAAAGCTCAGTTTGCAATTTACCAGTATCTGACAGAGGAGGGATAGGGAAGAGAGAGTTTTGACTGAGGCACCTGCAGGA
The DNA here is from genome assembly GCA_037305975.1 of Chrysolophus pictus. NCBI lineage: Eukaryota > Metazoa > Chordata > Aves > Galliformes > Phasianidae > Chrysolophus > Chrysolophus pictus. Next base: position 17,340,440 of record CM074579.1, read on the forward strand.
GTCCCCCGCTGCTCGGTACTGCAGGGATGGATGAAGGCTGGGGCCTAGGTCTACCAGAGGAAATGTCAGCAGTACCTTCCAACCACCTGCTCTCCTCCCCAGCTCAGAACAAGACTCAGGCATTGTTAGAACCCCCAGCAATGAAGAGGAGCCAATACTCAAAGCGAGTCTAATGCAAAATCTGGTGCAATACCATCAGGGGAGATAGGATCTAGAGAGGTGCATGATTCATCCATCAAAAGTATTTAAAAGGCAAAAAAAAAAAGCACATTTTTTGTAAGAACATGTCTGAATTCCAGAACTTTCATGAACTTTGAATTGCATGTTGGCTGCATACCCACATTTGAACTACACAGGAACATACTTCAAAGACTAATTACACAACTAAAACTATTCCTTTTTTCATTTCAAAGTCATTTGTTCACCTCCTTCAAGAACAACCATGAGCCATTTTCTATGCAAGAGTTTAAATCAACAACGAGATTAGATCCACAGGCTGAACTCTGCCTGGAACAGTGTGGGAAGAGCTTTGCAGACATTTCTGTAAGGCGCCAGCTACCTGTTTCTTCGGGGAACATTGAAGCTGTGATAACACAAGGGAGATGGGCATCTTATGTTCCCCAGCACTATCATATGATCAGAAAACTAGATTTAAATCTTAAACATTTAAGTTTGAGAAATGCCTTCCTTATTCAGATGCTGCCTTAAAGAACTTTGAGAGATTAATAAATGGAGAAAGAGAAACGATCACGTAAGCCAACATTCAAATAGTGATGCCCAGCAGCTCCATAAACGCTTACAGACAAGCTCATATTGAAAACACTTACCAGATGAGCTCTGGCAATCTCTACCCTTTTCTTTATTCAATAAAGAATTTTTCCCATTATGCAAATTGCTCTCTAAGTGGCTCAAACAGCATAGTAAAAAATGTTGTATAATTATTTTTGCCAGTTGTCAAATAAACCATTTGCAAAAAAAGTTTTAGAAGAGCCAGACTGTTACAGGACAAAAACTTAAGTGGACTGGGAGCAATGGGACCCAAAGGTTTCCATTAGCAAATATTCCTACCATGCTCATTCTCACTAAACTCATTCCTACCATGCCAGACAACCAGCACTGACTTCTTTTATGCACATGCTTAAGTGGTTAATTATACAAGGATGGACTTAATTGTATTTTTACAAGATTTGTAGAAAAGAAGCTACTCTTCTATGGACTGGCGGAGAAGCACTGGCATGAAGGTATGAAAGCATTAAGGAAGGCTTGGGGTGATTGTTCTAGCAGTGTAGCAAAGAAACTCAAAGCCTGAACGACCATAAGATCAAAAATAAGCTCCCAGTGACAAAAGGTGACTGGTTAAACAACATTAGTCTTGAACCCAAATATCTACACATCAGTATGCTTCACATGCATAGTGCAGGATAGCACAACAGGCACTTAGCAGGTTAAAGAGAAGCAAAAAGTTGTCCAAGGGGGAAAAAAAGAGAGGGTTTATATCATTTATATGAATTCACACATGCACATTTTTATATATAAATATGTCACAGAACAAGTAATCTTCAAATGAAATGCCCTTTTTTACTATCAAATGTCTTTAATGTTAGAAAAACATAAACCCAGCTTATAAATAAAACTGCATAAACACTGTGGTACTGGCAATAAATTGAGAATAATTGACCTTGTCCTATCAAAGGATGAGCATATCTTTAGATCTTAAGTGCTGTGAATGGTTATGAACAGGCTTAAAGTACTGAGCAATAGCAAGCTAAGCACAGCATGCACAGTGCATTTCACAGGGTATTAAATAAGTGAGGTTTGTAGAACCTCTCCCTCGCCTAAGTCTTAAGGCGTTTGATTTCCAAAACTACAGTCCATACAATATCACACATTGGTCCTATTTCTCTTTACGCTAATTAGGCATTTTATTATCAAAAAGACACCTAGTATTATCCCGAAGCATCTATGACTCTCTCCTTACTAGTACATGACTGATCCTGGCTTTCAGAAAGACTGACACTGTCTCGTATTGCCAAGGAACGTTCCCCTTTCAGCGCACTTGATGAGGAGCATCAAGGAGAGAATGTTTCCCAGGCATGATGAAAATAAGGCAAATCACTCTGCCCTAGTGGCACAGGGCCTAACCCTCAGACCCAAAGGCAGACTAATCACTGGCAGCCCTGGGACCAACACATCCCTCCCTCACATACCCTAGTGTCTACAAATGACCTACCCAATGTAGGGTGTTGAGTAAGGGTCACAAAGCGTGTAGACATCAGCCAACAAAATAGCAGCATGACAGACTAGTAACTCAGAAGCATAACCTCCCTGGTATTCATTAAGAGTCTCTACTCTGAGTAAGCTGAATTTCGCCTCAAACACTCCTATGTAATAGTTTCTTATGTTAATAACACAACTTGAAGAACAATTAAAGATACAAAATCAAATAAAAAGCAATTGATACCGAAATTCCAGTCCTGATATGCCTGTGGACAGTTGCTGATAATTTTATGAAGCCACATCTCTTTTATGCTCTCCATAACTTCCTTTGAGAGCAGCCAGGATAACATGGAGAACAGTGGCCCCAGCTGGATGTTCTCCATGTGGGGAGCTTGGTAAGGGGTTATGCAGCCCTATAGGTATACTTACCATACTTAAAATACTACGTAAAGTATGCTTATAAAGTTAAAAATGCATCCAGAAGTAGATCTTATAATTGTATTGAAAATACAACACTTAGAAGAAGAATTAAAATAAAAGTTACTTAAGGAAACAAAACTGACTGTTCCTCCTCCATAACTTGACAGATAGATAGACAGATGGGGCCTTTGAGGGTGGGAGAAAGAGAAAGAAAACCGATTTTTGATAAATTTCACCATCAGAAAGGATTTGGTATTCACAGTAAACACAATACAACAGTGCTGCTGGATATGCTACATCTGACTCTTGCACACTACAGGTGCCTGTAACAATCAGAAAGATCAACGCAATGGGATGGTGACACAGGAGACGTAACGACAAAGGAACTAACACAATAGAAGGACATTACAAAGAAAAAAGGAAAAATGCTCACCTGTCTCTTAAGATCGAGGCTCATAAGGGAAACTCCACAAGGCAAGGATCCTCCTAGAAAACCTTCCCCGGTAACAATCAGCCCTTAAATGAGGTCTAGGAGAGGTGCAGCCAGGCTCTACACCTGGTCACACAGCTGAATTACCTTCACCTGTGCTTACAGGGCTGACAGGTCCTTTCCCCAGGTGCTCAATCAGTGGTTCAGGCTGTGACTCAACAGTTACCATACAGTGCCCAAATCAAATTTTCCAGCATTTTCAAACCAAATACGGTCTGGAAATACAGGGTAGACTGGTGGAACATGGATCACCAGGCCCTGTTTGGCAATCACCAACAGAGGACAATGCCTTCAGCATTGTAAGAAGGTGAAAAAAATATTATTAAGAGTAAATCTGAAGGGTTGTTTTCTCGTTTCCACCACCACTGCTATCATGAGTAAGGCAAAAGACACAAAACCCCAAAACTATGATGGCTTAAGATTTCTCATTGTTTTATTAATCTGAAAGAGCTAAATACCTGTTATGTTAGGAACTGGCAATTCCACAACGAATTGGTGCTCTAAACGCAATAAGAAATAATATGAAAATGTTATATAGTACTTCAGGCAGGGATTGCTGTATCTCCCTTTCCAAAAGAACCAGTTTTCAGTACTATCATATTTTGAAGATGTGATTTCACTACATGAACACGCAAATGTACAGACACATACATTTATACAGCCTACACATTTAATTCTTACGTTTATATATGAATATCTATCTAGTGATTACTAAGTGTTCTGTTTCCATTAACATGAATTCAATGGGACCATCCTGTAAATGAGATGATATGTTACTGGGTCTCTTGCACTTCCTCCTGCATATTTCTGTGCTTCTAGGCTTACTGGAGCCTGATAAGGTCTCATTTGAGCCAAATTACTCCCACTCCCCACAAACGCATATAAGAACTCAAAATTAAACGAAAAAGGCAAGATATGTCTGCTTTTATTATCCTGTAGAAAACTATCATCAGACTGCTGAAGGCTCTGAAAAAATGCCTATTTTTCATCAACGGCATGCCTATCTTGATGAAAGATCCCAAATTATTCTGGAATGACTGAAATATTTCTTTTGCGATCCCTATTCTCCTTCCCTCACCAATACAGACGTTGTATTTTAGGCTATACAACAGCTCAGCAAATCAAGGACAAAGCTTAAAGTAAATTTGAGATGGAGACCATAATCTGACTGAGCCAACAATTAGGAAGAAAACTGTGGCTTTCTAGATCTCAATATGTCCGCAGAGGGATTTGCTGCTCTAGTATGCTGCTGGAATCAGTGTACTGCTCCTTTTGCAGGATATTCTGAACTACCCTTTACTCTCATTTATGGGAACAGAATTCCCATTTAAGTCAATGGGAGTTAGTCCTGCGTGTCTGAGTGCACAAATTTCCCTCCACTTGTAAGTATGAAGTAAAATCCATTTGCCTCTATAAATATGCAGGATTTTTTTCTTTAAATATTGACATCCACACCCATATAGATTTCTTAACCTTTAGTCTTTCTGCACAGTTGTGGTCACCCAAATATGTGACTGGCCTATGGTAAAACTGTGCCAGCTTTGTGACAGCTATAGATCTGTAGGATGTCAGAAGCTGTTCCCAAGGAAACATCAGGAAAAGGGATTAGACAAGGTTTTGAAAACCTGTTCTGAAGGTCTGCTAACATGAGTAAGGAGGGCCACCTTTCTCATGAAAAATCAAAAATAGATACACACGATTACAGCAAAGTCTGAGATGATGAGAACAACAGAAAACAAAAAGTGAAAGCTAAGTGATAAAGACAGAATTCTAATTTCAGCACTGCTTTTTTTCTTTTTTTCTTTTAACCTAATAGAAAAATAACTCCTTTTGGAGATAGAACACACCTCATTTTCCAAACTATATATCCCCCTGAAAGAAATAACTGTAAGCTGCTTTCCTCTCTCGCTTGCAAGCTGATGTTTATTCATGTGCATGGGGCTACTGCACAGACCTTTCACAGCATGAGGAGCGTGCTGGCTGAAAGGTAGGATAGGAGATGACTATCACCAGAATTTTTTAAAGCAGGATACTCAAGCGAGGCTGCTTAACCTATATTTAGCCTGCTAAATAAGTGGCCTGGTTTTTCCAAGTGCCAAGTCAGAACTGTCACGTCTCTCACAACAAGAGTGAGACACGTGCATCTCTTCCACCTCTTCCTCCTCCTCCTCTTCCAGCTCCCCAGCAATGGCAGCACAGTGCCAGGCCTGCTGTGCAACCCCACACACCACAGCTGCCAATACAGCCTCTCTCTGGCTGATCACATCCAACTGATGTGTGGGGCTGTCAGCTGGGGAGAGCCATGCCCGTGATCAAGGAGGTGCATTCCTTAGTTGGATACTGGTCTCAAAGTGAGCTAACACCTGTCCACTGAGCCCCTCCAGCCACCTCCCAGCCCAGGGCTACCAGTACCCCCACCAAGCAGCCTCAAGCGTTGGCCTCACATGTTGAAGCACAAGGAAACTGAAACTGCTGGCTTCCCAGGAGTGCTTCCCAGCATTTCTGAAAACCAGGACACTTATTCAGGAAACTAAATATGGATATAAGGGCCTAGCTCTAAAAAAACTTGGCCCATTTAAGAAGAAAGGATGTACACCATCACCTTGGAGCTTCCCAGCAGATAGGAATGAAGAGGAGCTCTGGCTCTGCAGCACTCACTCTATATCAGTTCCTTTCAAGATTGATGCTCTTGCCCTATCTTGGGATTTCTGAAGACCTCACAGAGTCAAGAAATATGGGGTGATTTACAATTTGAATGAGAACGGATAACCCCTTCCTAAGGGCTTCTCTGAAGATCTCACTCAGAGGTAGCAGGGTTTGAATCCCAGAGCAAAATATCTACAACCGCTATCCCCTTTCTTCAACCAAGAGGGAGGTAGATAGAAATAGAAACAAAAATATCTCTGTTTAGGGAGGAGCAGAAGGGTAGTAGACACACACAGTGGTAAAAAGGTACTGACTCTTCAGGAATAAGGCCCTACAGTTATGCACTCAGGGCTCCAGGTGTAGCACCTGCAGCACGTGAGATTCCCTCCCTCCCTGCTTCCCAAGCATGCTTGCTCTCCAGTCAGTTACTACAGGAAAATTTCTCCCACATTTTCTAAACTCATAGTTAACTCATCTGACCTAGCAAAAACAGCAAGAGCCAGAGAAGTAGATTGTCTCTCCCATTTGGTTAATTGTGTGCACAGGCTAGTCAGATGCTGCCACAGCCCCGGCTCTCCTCCTGCTTCCTTCCCCACCTGTTGAGCCCTGCTCTGCAGGGCAGTGATGTTCTCCTCTGGTGTGTCTGCAGGGTGACCGCCTCCTCTGCATCCTGGCACATATACTTGCTCTGTCCTGGCAGTCTGGGCCACAAATGGCACATCCCTGCTTCTACAAGATCTCAGGGAGGAGGAATCACTTGTTTTTATACGTACACTATCTCGACCATGTACTTCATTTCCCTAATGATACAGATGACCAAGGAGACACCACAATAAAAGCTAAGAACAGTATGACATGGGGCATCATGTCCTTCTGAAAAGAGACTTGCATTTCCTACTTTAGAGCGAAGTTGTGGGGAGGGTATCAAACTGTAACAGATTTGCTTCTGGGGGAAGAGAGCATGCATTGTAGCATTCAGGCTGCTGCAGTAACTCTTATCGAGCTGGAACTCCAGCACAGCTTCACCTGATAAAGAAAAATCAAATCAACACTTCATCTGAATTTTGTGTAATGGCATCACCAAAATAATAATAATAATCTTCTTTAAAAATCCCTCGTAAGAAGCAGCAAGGGGGAAAAAAAGAAATAACTTGGTGACACATCTCTTGAATATTGTTGATTGACTAATTAAAATGCAATAGAGCAGAAAAAAGTGCACAGGCGATGCTTAGGATATAATGTAAAGAGCAATCACAACCACTCAGTGGGGCTTAGCAGGTCTGAAATGGTATCTAATTCTACAAACTCCAGAAAGGTACTGCATAATGTAAACATTATTGCTTTGCACACTTTAATGAAAACTGCCTGCCTTCAGATTGAATTGCATGCATGTCTATTGTGAGTCCAGTATAATAAAGAAAACAGGCATTGTGCATTTAAAGATGTTGCCTCTTTAGAAGAGGCTAAAAGAACCCCCTTGCTACAGTTACTATGACACAATTAAGTAACAGGATGACAGGTGTTGTATTATATTTTTTAATGGAATAAACTTGCATATATATACACACCAGCCACGTATTTCCTTTGATATTACAGCATGCACCTGCAACTTGTTATTGCAAGGACCTTTTTTAAGCAAGTGTACATTTCGTAATGCCTACAGATTTATAAAACTCTATTTGCTTCTCCTACAATTTGGAATAGATGGCTTTGGAATCCTACAACTACTCTTTCCAAGAAAATAAGAGCACAATGATCACTGGTCTCCCAGGAATATGCTCTCAGACATCGCTGCACTGCAAACAAACACACGTTTCACCTATGCTTTGGTTAAAAAGTTGAGAGATTTTTAGTGCTTAGATTTAATCCACTTGCAAGCATTCGTCTTTGTATCACTAACCTGCCAGCTAGCTTCCCGTCGCAGCCCTTTTATCCAGTTTTCTTCTAAGTCCTTATTCTCTCTGGTGGATGTTTCATCCATAGCTGATGTAGCTTGCACAAACTCGATTGGCCACTGGCTGTTACACTCTCTTTGTAAGCCTTTACCAAGGCGGCAGCAAGTGCAGTTCGGAGACAGGCTGTCATGAAGGAAATGTCACAGCACAGGCTGGGAGGAGGGGGGCGAGGGGAAGGGAGGGGAAGGGAAGGGTCGGCACCGAGCAGCCACATGCGAAAAGATGCAGGGACGCGCGGCCGCCGTCTGACACGTTCCGAGCGGTCCAGCGAACGCCTCGCTGCAGCCCGGGAGTTCACGGGGTAACGAGGAAGGCTGGAGATGCTCTGCTATAGCCCTAATTAAGGGCGAAGTGCAGCGGGGCTCGTAGCTAACCCAAGCATTTGGGCACGTTTCCCCAAAGTGTTATTCCTCACATTGTGATAATTGTTTCTTTTGCTGCTGTTATAATTAAGACTGCATCAGGGGTGTGGATTCAAGCAAAGGAAATACAAATAGCTGCTGGGTCTGGTTCAAAGAAAATATTTCAGTGTATCTGTTTGAAAAGTGCTTCGTGAACCGCTCTGCAGCCAATAAACATGAATAATAATACAGGCCATTTTGAGAAAGATGGGCTCATTACCATAGCGCTGCTGAGCTCTCAGAGACCACGTTCAGCAATGCAGAAACGGGTTCAGCAGGACACAAGTATTTCAACCCCAAACCAGAGAAATTAGTCCCAAGAGAAGGCTTTTTTAAGAAAATACCACTGCTGGAGCTTGCTCTCCGTGCATCGCACCTAAAGATGCCTGCCGCATACCCCGCTCACGGCAAGCCTTGTTTATTGTGTTCTTTATCACTTCTTAGCCTACCACGACTATCCTTCACCCTACCAGGAGATACTTCAGTCTCCCCATCAACTCCTCAAAACGTTGTCTAGGTTTGGTTGTTTCCTGTTGTTGTTGTTGTCTGTTTGTTGTTGGTTTTTTTTTAACCAAACTGAATAAAGCAGAGCGTGCCTGCCCTGCTGTGCGGTTATGGCATTCATCACAGAGCAGCTGAGAACGCCGAACTCACTGCACTCAGACAGCTGAGACTTCAGCCAGCCTCGAGGAACAGAACCAAACACTGTTTTCCCTGAAGTACTGTTTCAACACAAAAATAAAAGATTATTTTTTAAGCATGTTTTAAAGTCAAAGAGCCCCCATCCTGTCAAAACAACATACTGTAACACACTTAAAATTCATTAAAATCGTGCCAGTTAGGATTATGTATTTTTTAAACTGTTGATTGTTCATCATTCACATTGTTAATTCACTATTCTCATAAACAAAGCATGAAACAAAACAACAAAAACAACCAAAAACAAACATGAATTCCTTCTTAGGTTCCTTTTTGCTTCCAGGGATGCTTGTTTCCTGACCTCCAGTCACTCACCCTGAGCTGAAACCTTGCAGGCCAGACCCCTGTACAGGGCTGTTGAAACACAAATAACACAAATCAAGGCCGCTTCCTTTGCACCTTTTTTTTTTTTTTTAAGGTTGCTGAAAACATTTCATTTTTTCTCAGATTAAGCAAATATGAATTTTCACAAATTATGGGCACTCCACAATAACCTCACGTGCAAATAAATGACGTGCCAATTGCAATTCAGCGTGAGCTCATGAGCATCAAGAGCCTCTCCTTGCAGCTCAGAATTTCACCTCCTTGTGCTTTTCTCCCCTTTCTCCTTTTTGCCAAACACAGCCACGCTATCTGAGGATCTCAGGACTATCAACCGAGAGCTGCGGGTGCGCTGGGTTTGACTTTAGGACTCGTGTTACACAACAGGCGCGCGCGAACCCCGGGCTCTGTTACACATATGGGTATTCTATTTTTAGAGTAGGAGAGCACAAGGTAAACTAATGCAAGCACGGGAAGGAGCCAGATGCTAACAAAGAGGCGACTCAGACTAGCAGCAAAGGAGACACAAAGGGGCGTTTCATTATGATGATACTTAGCAGAATTCTGCTTTCTCGGCCAAGTTCAGAAATAAAAATAATTTTGGCTTAGGACAACACTGGGAGCATCAGGCAAAGGTGAGCCGAAGTCGCTGCCCCTGCTGCCCACTCCTGCGCCCAGCCCTGGCACTGCCAACCACAGCCAGCAGCACGAGAGAGCCGGAACCACAGCTGTGGGGTGACAACAGGCCAACACACTGCACCCAACCGTACCTCCCAAGGTTGATGATAACGAAGTATAAAAGCGGCAATGACAAATGCTTGAGATGAGATCAGCTCTCTTTTATGTCTTGTCATTTGCGAAAGGCAGCATCTCAGCAACAGCTGGTCTGATTTTGTAGGGGTACAATAAAAAATAAATAAACAAAAAGAAGCAGCAGGAATTCTTTTCTGACTCTGCATATGGCAAAGACAGATGCAAACCAACGTACCAGCATATTCTTACTGGGCCAGGAGCATAATTCTAAACCTAAGACAGATACTGCACAGAAAGTGCTCGATGATAATTGTAAATATTAGCAATGCTTCAAATCTAATCTGCTCTGGATTGCAATGAATTATTTCGTGACTTTCACTTGTCTTTTTCACAGCCATGAAACAGCACAAATTGTGTGTGAGCTGCAAGAATATGAAGACATTTATTGATGGAAATCAAACCACTTTTTTCACTCACAGTGTCTTTGATATGTTAGAGCCTGAAGCAAAGAAAACATAATAAAAACAATATATAGATGAGAACTTCAATTTTCCCCTACATATGAATCTGTCACTTATTTGGTAAGAATCATATCTAACTCCACAGAGTTAAAGAAGCTCCATATATCATTCTCCATAATGCACTACTCAGCTCAAATGTACCTTTCATGAAGTTCATACAACACACTTGATTTTACACTACTCTAAACAAAACATCCCTGCATATTACAGCCCAGAGTCTAAAGGGCTTTTGCTGCAATTCCATCCCAAATAGCAAGTACTAGTGTGAATACAGATTTAGCAGTACAGGGTAACTAGGATGCTTCAGAAGTCCATCCTGAGCATTGGTCTTATCTGTAAGCACAGGGTAATTTTTTTAATTCATCCACAATTTATTACTACGATACCACCATATCACTGCCAGCAGTGTGAAGAAACAAGGTGAGGAAAACAGAAGGTTTTATTAATGGTGACTTGATACCCAAACAGATACTGATTTTTCAGAACATTTCACCTACAAAATGGATGCTGCTGCTGAGTAAGGACTGGCTTCTCAGGCTCACACTGTTCCTTGCCTATTTGCCCAAGCCTGGCAGCTTTACCTACATTAGATATGGTCAGGAGGATGCAGCTATACTGTGGAGAAACTAGAGAAGAAAAAGAAGCAATTTTTTGCCATCTCCTTTGGAAGCTGTGCTGAGTTCAGCTTGGACACAGCATGGGGCCAATCATGATCCAACATATCTCCTTCAAAGCTCTGTGTTCTCTTGATGGTCCAGAAATGCCCATCTTTCATTTCCATCTCCTGCAACCAAACTTTGATCTCGGCTATCAGTTACACTTGAATTGATCACTGAAGTCCAGCGTCTCTTCTGCATAAAACTCATGTTGTGGCTTTGTGTTTCTGCCATGGGTACCCACTGCAATCCCACAATCACAGAATCACAGCTCTGGATTCAGAGGGACCTTAATGATTATTCAGTTCCAAAGCCCCACTTTGGGCAGGGTTACCAACCATTAGATCAGGTTGCACAGGGTCCATCCAGCCTGGCCTTGAAGGCTTCCAGAGATGGAGCATTTACAGCTTTCTCATCAGTGGACTACGGTGAGAATTACGTAATGTAGCAAGTAATTCAAGGAATCTCTTAGAGCAGAACGTCTTCTTGCCTTTCTGCCTCCTAGATTCTAACTTCAGCATACGGCATGTTTGCAGTGCTAGACTCGCGGCTGGTACCTGAATTTGTGGAGGCATGAGATTTGTACTGAAAAAGTCCCTCTGGTGCTTTCTGAGAGACTGAAGATAGCTTATAAATGTCTTCAGGTATAACCCAGATGAAGGAGCACTGCATGATAATACATGAAAGCATAAATTTTTAAATTTTTCACTATACAATGGTTACTGAGGGTAAATTTTGTGTTTTACCTGAACCAGATCAGAACTATAGCCATGCCATTTCATGCATAGCCTATATTAAATCTACTCACACATGCTGCTAAATCATCAAACAGGCTCCCATTCAGCAACCAGAATCAACATGCTGGAGATAGTCTACAGGGCACTGCTGTTAAAGTTGCTGCACTCAGGACATGTCCCAAGCACACCAAGGCAAGGACCGATCTTGCTGAGGACACTCATCTCACCTCCTTTATGTTACTGGAATGTCATCTGCATGGATTTGATTCCTCCCTGAGATCCAGAGGAGGGCCACTAAGATGATCAGAGGGCTGGAACACCTCTCCTATAAAGAAAGGTTGAGGAAACTAGGCTTGTTTAGCTTAGAGAAGAGAAGGTCCGGGGAGACCTCATTGTCTCCAGTACTTGAAGGGAGCATATAAACAGGAAGGGGAACAGTTGTTTACGAGGGTGGATAGTGATAGAACAAGGGGGAATGGTTTTAAACTGAGACAGAGGAGGTTTAGATTAGATATTAGGAGGAAGTTTTTCACTCAGAGGGTGGTGACGCACTGGAACAGGTTGCCCAAGGAGGTTGTGGATGCCCCATCCCTGGAGGCACTCAAGGCCAGGCTGGATGTGGCTCTGGGCAGCCTGGTCTGGTGGTTGGCGACCCTGCACATAGCAGGAGGGTTGAAACTAGATGATCACTGTGATCCTTTTCAACCCAGGCCATTCTATGATTCTATGATCTAGCCCATATATAAGTTCAATTAGTGAACAACAGAGGAAAGAGGGCACATGGAGAGGAGTGAGCTCATTTCAGCCCCTTCTGTCTGCAGTAAGAGTGTCTGGGTGACTCCCCAGAGCTCAGTGCCCTGCAAAGCCTCACTTCTCCCAGCTCCAGGGATGTGCGCTGCTTCTCCCATCTATCTTACACACACAAAGCTCCTACTTGAGTAGCTGTATTTCCAAAACCAAGCTTCAAAGAGAGCTTAGAAGCTACTAGTGATGAAGGAGACTTAAATCTGCTGACCTTTGGTGAGACTTAGACTTATGAAATTCCCTGATCACTTCTGGAAATACCAATCAGAGTGCCCATGTGGAGATTTCTGAAAGCAGCTGCTGGACACACCACCCTCCCAGTGCCTGCCTCCACTTTCCTGCACCTCTGCAGAACTATCTATAGCACCTGGCAAGTTGACAACACAGCCAATCAACACAGTTTAGACATACCTGCTCTCATATATATTGCTGCATGTGCCGCTTAAATTTATTGCCTGTTGACAAGCTATAAATAACATTGCCATTAGAGTCCCACAATGTGTGACATTCCATGAGCTGAAGCAGAGCTATATATTCCCTACCTTAGCCCAAGTGTCCTTTGAGTAGAGGAGGTTGCTCTGTCTTGCTCACCAGTCAGGGAGCAGTTGTTTCTCTGTCTTGCCGATCTTGCAATTTCTATGCTCCTGACTGAAAGGATTACTCATTTGTTAGTGCCAGACTGTCATTTCTTTGAAAGTAGAGCCACAAGATCTTAACAGACTGGATGTACACGGCTGTTAAATTTATTAGTTAAGAAAAACAGCAAATGACAAGTGAATAAAGCACTCCTTGGGACGTTTGGACTACGGATTTTGTATAAATCAATAGCAAGTGCTATAAAATGTCAGAAAATACCAAATGAGGAGAAAGGAATCAATAGCTACCTTCTGAATTAAATGACTGATGAATATTCTTTACCAAACAAAATAAATTAAAATAGAAAACCCCCTATGTTAAAGCAATATCCCACTCTTACTTGACGCCCCAAAGGAAGGTAATTCAGGGTTAAGGCTGGAAGCTTTGTCCTTAAACAGCACCACTGAGAATGAGGGGGACAGAAAGGAGAAGCAGGAAGAGAACAACTAAATTGCTTTGACACAAGTTGAGAATGAAATATTAACTCCAACATGCTCCTCTTCATTCTGAATGCTCATGATTTTCCAGACTTAAGTTGAAAAGGCAGTGGCCAATTTTCTGTAGCATGCTTGTGCTGTCCCTAGATAGTAATATGCTACCAACACTAAAACCAGGAACAGTTAACAGCATACTGTTAACAGTATCCTCATCACCGACTGACGATGCCCCAGGTGTACCCAGAGGTCATTCCAGTCAGTAGGGAGCCAACACAGCACAGTGGCCTGAACAGCCCACATTTGTACAGACCTTCTGCCTTTACGTACAGTGTGTGGCTCTGGACCATGGCACCCACATGCATGACACTATGCCAGACACCTGGCAGCAACACCACAGTGCCCAAGGGACATTAGAACAGAAAACAGAAGACCTGTGCTCGCTCCAAGCTTTCTAACAGCTGTGGGTCTGCCCTCAGTGCACTCCATCTGTGAATGTAGGTGTGCATTTCTGTCTTTAACAGGCCCCTTTGTAACGTGGAAACACAATACTTCCATCCTGACACATATCCATCATTCCATGTCTTTTAACAACTAAGCTCATACAACCAGCTGCAGTTTGGCTGAACTCTAACACATCTCCTTCATCCAAGTTGTTCTCCCAGTCCCAGTAACTAGTACAAAACCGAGGGATGCCCTTGGGGCACATGCATCCCCTCCATAGAAATGCCCACAATGTCTCCATGGAAGCTGCCAGAACTACTCAGCACCCTTTAACTCCGTGCAGAGCTGAGGGCTGGAGGCCCAGAAGTTGTCCAGATGCATCAGGGTAGCTCCATGCCCATCGGGAGCCTTACACTGGGGCTAATAATGGGCTAAAGAAAAATCCTGTCCACTCAGGAAATGGATACTGGTTTTATGTACTGCTCAACAAAGACCTCTGGTTTGAGTCAACATGATGCTAGCATGCACATCAGACAAGTCAGAGAGAACACACAATGGAAATATGTTTATATATGTCTTTCAGCCTCATGTTGAACACTGTATACAGTATGCCTGCTTCTCAATGCAGAAGTAGGTCAAAGAAGGGCAATGAAAATAGATCATGGAAAATCCCTAGGAAAAGTGAAAGAAAAAAATGTTTTTTTTTTTTTAAATTTAAGGAAGAAAACGATTAGCACAGGACGTGATATAATTTTCTGTAAGAGAGAATGATAAAAACACAGCAGGTCCACTCTTCCTGGCTCTCAAAACAAAAAGAAAAGGACATGCAATGAAAGCAAAAGGTGGCAGATTCAAACCAACAAAATCAAACACTTTTTGCAAAATATGTAATTAGAAAGTGGAACTCATTGCTGAAAGAAGTGCCTGAGGGAAAGAACGTATCAACTTTCCAGAAGTGTTTGTGCAGCTGCAATAATAAGAAATTCAGGCTTAAAGCAGACAGCACTCACACAGACTCTGCTCCATGGTACGTGTCAGCAGAGGGGGGCACAGGAACCAGCACAATGCTGGCATGTCTGAGCGCTCCAGGGCTCCCATAGCCTGCTCCTCCTCGTGCTGGCAATGCTAGGGAGCAGGCTGCATCCCTTCCACCAGGTGTGTCACATTTCTGAAGGAGTGCAGCAGCTACTCGCTGGTCCCTGCCTCGTAGATGGGCGACTGTCTTCTGTGATGTTATTTACACTGGAAGAAAGGTGTCAGAGCAGCAGCACTGCACAGGGTTTTGTATGGTTAGGGTTCTAATGCATTTAGAATCTTCACTGCATGCAGACTGAAAGAAGAACGTCAGGAATGAATCCTTCTTCTTCACTTGTATCTTTTTCACCTAAACAACACTGTCATTTACTATCTGTAAGTCACATATATCCAGACCACAAGCAGAACCCAGGCACTGCCAGGAGAAGCTGGTGCAATGGTCTTTGGGTCAACGCTCCTGCTTGAGCAGGGCCTGGAGGAACTGCCAGCAACAGCAGCGTTGGTGGGCCTGGATCCTCCCCTCAGAGAGCAGAGGCATCCCCATCAACTTGTGAGGGGAGAAATCCACCTGCAGACCAGCAGAGAACCCCATGCCCTGCCTTCGTGTGCACAGGACACTCAAGACACTGCCTCGCTTCTCCATGTATAAACACAGAGGATTCAAAAGAGGATATCAGCATCCTCTGCTACATCTAGAATGCCCATCAGTATTTCTCATAGGACTCTGGTAAAGCCCATTTGTTGTAATGATCCAGGAGAGCCTAAACAAACATAGGCACAGTCCCCTCCCTGCTTCTGCCACCCACAGCACAGCCACGATTTCCAGCTACTGCAGTGAGATGGCCTTAATCTCACTCTGCCCTTTCCTGACCTCTCTCAGGAGATTTGTGCTGCCACTGATACCATTTCTGGGCAATGCTAATACTTCCCACTAAGATTATAGTTGGCTTCACACACTTGCTCTGTTAATTCCTTGTGACATCCATTCCAGCACTGGGCATAAACTAGCCTGAATCCTCTGCTGAAGCCTCCTTACTCATCCTAAAGCACCTAGAGGTAGACTTTTGAGGATGATCCCTGAGCAGCTTGAATATGAGATCTATTTCATTAAAGTAGTATCTGTTGTTTGTTATTGTAATAAGCCTTCTCAATGGAAACTGACCTGAAAGCGTGCCAGTTCTCTAGTGCTGCTTGCTATTTCAGTGTCAGGAGCAGTCTGCTGGTATTTGTGCTTCCATCTCTCTGCGTGACTCCAGCCACTCAGGATCTTTATGAAAGTAATACATTCCAGACTAATCAACAACTAAATTAACACCAGAAGTAAGACTGTGCCCCAAGTGATCAATAAGTGGGGTTTTCCCTATAGAAATATTAGAAGCAACACACATCAATAAGCCTCAAATTTATGGGCCAATTCGGTTCTTCCATTTACAGCTTGAACAACTGGCCTTTGTATAGGATATTACATTACTAAATAACGTGCTGCAAGATACTTCCCTGTTGTAGTCCCTAGTTACAGCTCTCAGGGTTTGGCAGTACTCTGCAACAAGGGACCTGAGATCACCACTTCAGCAAGTTCCTTTCAAAGCAGGGACAAAGCTCCTACTGATGCCAAGCTAGTATTTGTGTTATACTCATACCACTATGGGATTTAAATGAAGAGAGCTGGCATGGTGGCCTTTGGAAGACAAATGAATGACGTTTACTTTGATCTTGAGATCTTGTATGCATTCATCTTGGAAAACATGCAACAGAAACAATATCCTGTAGAACATCCTTGGTCCCATCACCGAGAAATACACAAGCTACAAAAAAAACTGATGTATGTAAGGAAAGAACAAGGAGAGGGATTAGACATGCTCTCATTTCTAATTTTTACTATTCTATACAAATTTGAAGACCTGAATGCAAGGATCTGCTTAGGAAGCAGCAAGACAGTATAGAAAAATCCACTCATCTTTCTCTTCCCTGTGATATAATTATAACCTGAAAATGTTGGAGAACTAGTAATTACCACAAAAGAAAAGCAAAACCAAAATAGTTCAATTCCTTTTTACTTAGTCACTGCTCTTCATGCAGAGCTAACAGGTATGTTGCCTGACTGACTATAGTAAGGAATAACACAGGTTAAAGGATGGAAGTTTTCAAATAAAACATCTTCCATAAAAATACATATCTTTTTTCTATTTGAAAATGTCTGAGGTGGAAATATCATCTTAGTATCACTGGCCAAGCATACAAACTTGATTTTGAATAGATCACCTGATTCTGCTTGGTTCTCTGAAGCAGATTCACCAGCAGTTTTACTGTCCTCTTCTCACTAAATCCTTGGCTGAGCTTGGACTGCTCTTTGAAAATTCTTCGAAAAAACACTCTTTGAAATTAACATTACAAGAAGAAAGGATGGTGTTTGGCTCCAACACAGCCACTTTCTGTTTAAAGACCAAGCCTGCCCAACTCAGTAAGGTCACAAATGACAACTTTTCATTTCCCATTTATAAAAGGACAATGACTGCTGTGAAGTGTTCAAGGCAGTGCCTCCTCTTCCACACATTCTCTCTCTCATTTATTATGCTGTGTTTACTTAGACATTATGACAAAAAGCAGGCATTCCTGCAAAATAATAACCCTCACTTTCTTCACCCTATCAATGTTGGCATGGTAGAGAACTTCTGAATGTCTCCAGATTAATTTCTCATAAATCATCACAGCCACTTGAGCAACAAATAGCCTGCTCTATTTCTGATAATAGAAGATAAGTAACACTAACAATGTACAGAACAGATGAAGAGAAAGATGTATAAATCTTTAAAGCCATATATTGCATCAAATCCTGAAACAGGTTTCTCAGTGACAAATGGAAGTTCTTTTTGCCTCTTTATACTGCTGTGGGAGAGACCTTCATTTTGTGAAAAGTAAAGAAAGCAAAAATCAAACTCACTGTCATTTTCTTCTCATGTTCTCCTTAAAGACAAATGGGAACGAAATTTGCCTGTTTTTCTTTGTGAAGAAGGCCTCTGTACAAGTACTGCCAGTAAATCTACATATGACACCAGTCCTCAATGTGATGATTATTGTGGAAGTGTAACAGTCTGCCAGGAGTTTGACTGCAGTTGAAAATTACTCCTTTTTTTTTCTCCTTGGTTGAGGGTGAATGGAAAAGGCAACCTGGCATGTTCCCTTTTCCCTCAAAGAGAGGCCCAAGTCAGTGTAAGAGACCTCTGACTGGCTGCATTGTTTCTTTGCTTACCCCTTTCACAATAATATATGTGAAAAATAAATGACTGTAACAGAAGCATTTATCTTACTCACCTAAAGCATTCCTAGGCTGGAGTTTTCTATCTTTAGCATGTACTACACTTAGATTGTAGTGCTATTAAGGACTGTTCAAGACAATTACAACAATATCCCCACACAAGACAAACATGAAAGAAAGAAGGGCAAACATTTGCCATTATCATTCAAAATGACAAAAAGACAAATGGGACACCCAAAAATTACCAAGTCAAACTCCTGCAAAGTCTCTGGTAAGACCCATATGGTCTTGAGTAAGATTGCACAGATTTCTCAGGTAGTTTGGCTAAATCAGACATGAGGCTTACTGAGAAACTGAGATAATGCTGAGCTGTTTGCCACCAGAACTCCTCGCTCACCTTGCGAATAGCTGCTACAAACACAAAGGATATTTCCACTTCAGAAGTCATGGGTGGCTCAGAGCCTCTGCTAACACAGGTCTTTTGGATAAGCACAGGAATATTAGCAGCTCTTAAGTGGTTTGTGAATCTTCTGGACACCACTCTGCATTGCCATAGGAGAGCTAGGAATCAGTCAGAAGAAGGGTGTGAACACAAGCACATCTTGAATATGGTTCAGCAGCGTCTTTAGTAATTCTTACTACATTCTGTGTTGTCACAGAGCATGCTGCCCTGCAATCTACAGGGCTAGATGGCAAAAAATACTCATTAACTGCAATAGAAATAGAGGAGGGAGTTTAGACCTTGTCGTAGCAGTAGAAGATAGCTGCATTAGAAGGAAAAAGAGTAAAATTGGTTATCTCACAGCAATGCTTACATCCATGGTTTTGATCTCCCTAAGGCATAAGAAGAACACCATCTTCCTTGTTCTTCATCTATGTGGATCTGGGCAGAAAGATATTGCTGAGAGAAGTCATGAGCATCAGTTTCTTGCTTTCCTCTACTCCTCTCACTTCTTTCTTTACCAGAAATAACCTATTGTGTTTTCTTTTCCCTGGCTGAATTCAGCTTGTCCTTACCTTACAATCCTGTTCCTTTTGTCCTCTTTTTGGTACCTTTTCTTCTAATGGAAGCAGACTTACGTTAAGGACCAGGACTAAGCTGAGATCTCACATGCCAGCTGTGAGCAAGGCAGCTCCATTTCAACTGGGAAGCACTTTGTGATGCTTTATGAAGAAAACTGAATGAAAAAGAAGATAGCTTTCATGCACGTAGTAAAAATCATCATTTTATTTGTTTTGCCTGCATGCTTTCCCTCTGTCCTCTCCAATATGCTTTGCTTACTTATACAGAGAGATCAGTTTTAAGCAAAGACTGCTTATGATTTCTTACCAATACACGAAAAAAATCAGTAGGTCATCTTTTCAGATGCTAGCAGGTGTTGTGGGAAGGTGATGCTATGTACACCGCACCCATGAGGAGAAAACAAAAGGTGTGGCACTGTGACTACATGGACAGAGGGCAGGGGAAAAGGCACAGACCCTAGTTCAACTACTAGATCCCTTGTAATGTATTGGGGAAAGCAAGGATTTAGTCCACAGAAAAACTCTGGAATTAGTCACCTATCACCTGGCAATTAACTACATTTATAATTATGTGACTCTATCATGAAGCTGTGTCTTAATATCAAAGGCCACCTACACAAGTAGAGAACCCTAAGGCAGCATCCTGTAGCACAGCACATATGGAAAGAGAATGTGGACAGCTTTTCAGGGTTCATGGAGCTGATGCAGCCTTGGGTTTAAGTCAGCATTTATAAACACATACCTGCATTTCATAAACGCTACAGCTGCCACCACGAGTCGCACGTGTGGAGTGGCTGTAGAAAGAGCTATTACTACAAGAATAGATGTTTGATTGTAAGAGCCCTGCAGGTATTCACGTTTCAACAACAGGCATAACACAGGAAGCCTGAATAGCTACACACCATCATAGCAGCTGTATGCAGCATTGGCATTAACTGGATTTGGCACACGGAGGCCAAACAACGTGTGTGGCTAAAGGTAGCATTGCTGTCAGGAGCAGGAATGGTTTGTCAGCTGTGGAATGGAGCTGACAGCGACAGGAGCACGTGGAGAGGGGAACTAACTGTTCACATCTGTTTTGCGCTGCCGGCATGGGATTGAAGTCTGCAGGAAAAGAGGGATTTCATCTCATAGCTGGTAAGTCACTGGTAAGTAATGGCAGCAGTACAGACTTGGGAAGGATGCTGCCCACACACAATGACTTTTCTGTCTGAGACTGACAATTCAGGGACTCTCCTTTTGTTCTCATTTACTTGCAAATAATGGTTTCTTGTATGCCTACCACATAATATTTACGGAGGACTGGATATATAGCTCTCATTAGAGCAAATACTACTACTTAAATTGGGCTATTTGTGAATCTGCACCTCAAGTTTCACTCATCCCTGGTCTGAACTGCACTAAAAGCACATTATTACTGCTTAAGATGCAAACTACCATGCTGAAAAATACCACTTTTTACCTCCAGTGCAAGAAGTTAAAAATTAATGGTTAGTTGAAACTAAGGTGATCAGTAAACAGAAACTCCTTGTGACCATGTGCAAGTTATTCTCAATCTGAAATGAGGTTATACTTACCGCTTAGATTAATTACTCATTTTCTTCTATCTTAATTTATTTCACGCTTTAAGAAACCAACATGTCCACTAACCACTCTGTATGTGATAGAGAAACACAATAAAAGCAATTTCTCTCCTAACCCCCCCCCCACAAAAAAACATTCTCAGTAATGCATTTTTGAATCCAGTCTACCTTCTTCTAATGAGGTTTCAGCATGCCATAAATAACACTAATGAGACTTTGTCTTGCCCATGTAATACATTTCCTTAATATAGCTTTAGATTTTCTTATGTTGCGTAGAAAACTAACAGTCGTGGAAAGAAATGTCTTCCGATAGCACATTAAAACCAAAATACAATTAAATATAAATGAATTCAGTAATTTAATTGCATTATAGTCATTTTTAAAAATTCAAAGAAAAGTAATGGTGTCATTTTTTCTATTGGTAAATAATAAAAGTGCTGAGGGAATCAGATAATATTTAAATAAACATTATTGTGACAATACATGATACAAAGACACCTTTTATTGCCAGGTAAATTCTGTGTTTGGTAATGAAGAGACAGCTCAGAACATGAATCTCTCCACCTGAAGGACCCTTCCTGCAAAGTATTATGCAAACAGCCAACAAGGAGGGATGCAAGACTGGACTCTCCATTTTCATAGAGCTCATAGTCTACATACACGCTGCCAGTCCCACAATGTAGACACTTTAAACATCATCTGCAAAATTCAGCCACATAAGCAGAGGTTTGCAGGGAAGCAATTTCTTAGGTTGAAAAGTGGTACATATTTGCGCAATCTGCAGCTCCTGTCATTCTAGCAGCAGGTAAACATTGGCTATTTTCTTTCCTGTGAAAACACTATCTTGTAGTATTTTACTTCCCCCCCACCCCCATCCCCCCCCCCCCCCCCCCCAAAAAAAAAAAAAGAGAAAAAAAAAAGTATGATGCAGTGTTGCAGAAAAACTTGATTATTTTGGGCACTTGCACTTTCAACATACAAATATTAAAGCTTACTCTATTTTTAAAGATCAATTGAAATGTTATACCTGTCACCTCTGTTGCCGTTTTTTTCCTCAGAAAGTAATGTAAGACCTGTGCCTAGCCTCAGCAGGAGCTCATGGAAAAACAGGTTACCTAGTAGCTCTCTTTTAGAATTCCATCTTTATCAGCAAAATTCAGTAAGCAGCTTGAACTAGACTGGGCATCTAATGCGGTGACAAGAGAGGAGAGGGAAGAAGAGCAAACTTACACCCATTAAATGACAGCAAAACTGTTGGCACTAATCGGCCGCCGTTGGCAAGCTACGGGTATTGTAAGGTAGGGTGTGAAAATGAAAATGGTCACATCCAAAGTGAGGAAAACAAGGTGATCATACACACCAAGTTACACGTTGGCCATCAAAGCAACTGACTAGGTCAGAATGGACTGAAGGTAAAGTGACTTATGTACTTCAGAAAAAGTAATCCATGCAAACATGAACCTGTTCATCTGATTTTACTAGCATGTAAAGCTTCAGAACTATTTTTTCAGGAGGGAATACTTTAGAGGTATCGACAAATGGAAAATGGCATGAAAGTCAACATGGATAACTTCTTTTGATAAGATAACTCATTTTCAAGACAATGTGGCAGAGTTCAACTCTGGCACCAGCTCCTGAGCCAGATACAAACCTGGATGGATGCCGAAAAGGATTATTAGGATGAAGATGGGAATGGGAAGCACATTCTGCAAGGGCACTCAAAGAGTTTGATGCAGTTCTTTTTCTAAAAGAAAAGCTTGCCTTCTGTAAGAGTGCAAACATCAGAGAGAAGACCTACTGAAGGAAACACAACACGAAGACACAGCAGATGGGTATAAAGTTGTCAACTATTACAGAGGCTGAAAAGAAGAAAGTTTGTAAACAGCGGAATATGGCACACCAGAAAAAAGAACATGGGCAGAAAATCTAACTGTTTGTGACATGGAGTAAACGATATGAAGACAGTTTTATTTTACACTGGGCTGGACTCAGTGTTCAGCTCTATGCTCCTATTTCCAGGTGGGCAAATGAACTTACCACTTCTCTATCACCCATATCCATTTTTGCACAAAGTGTGCATTTTTGCCAAAGAAACTGTTATTTTCCTAAGATAAACTCAGACACACTTCATGTGTGCTGATTCGGCTTCATAAAAGAGAGCTTTTTTGCCTTTTTTTTCCCAGCTAAATCAGTCGATTTCATAAAAGATTGTTAGTCCTCCACAAAATGTTCACTCATTTTTGTATCTTTCCTTGTTTTTCAGTTAAAAAAAAAAAACAAAACAACAAAAAAAACCCCAACCTATTCAAAATGGTTACTGTTTACAACACAGCTCTGTGGCCTATTTTTATAAGAATGAACATTGCAAAATGTGGGTCAAAAAATGCCATGTTTTTCTTAAATTAATTAATACTTTGGTTTTTTGTCTAAATTAAAAACAAAAAAGAATGGAAAATAGACAGTAAAAAGACAAAATAATGCTGGCAATGTTAACCACGCTTTATGACTCCGCAGCCTGGTGCCTGTGGGTGCTTCCACCACTGCGAGAGGTCTCCGTGGCCATGAAACTACACAACACCACTAAATTTAAGCCTAAGACCAGATAGCAACTCACAGAATCTAGTATGTGACAGAAGTAAACCATAAGGGCAGTCAGCAGAAATGACAAAGGGAGCAAGGATGATCAATATTAGGATTTCGATTCCAGCTCCAGATAGATAGAGAGATCATTCCCCAATGTCCCCTACTGGCAGGCAGCATTAACAGAAGTGATGTCAAATATTGTCATTTCATATCCAGACCACTGGCATTACGATCTCATCCTCCAAGCACAGTGCTGGGGCGACACGCTGAGCCACATGCTGGCAGCCAACCCCACAGGACAGCTCTGCGCCCGCCTGCGCATTGTCAGACTGCTTTGACTCACTTGTGCTCACAGTCTGACTCAGTCTAACGGTCCCTACGCTTCACAAGGGAGTTATTTATGACACATCCCTTTTTTTCCTTAAGACACTGTCTTTGAGCTATTTTTTACTCTTCCACCATTGATCTCTTTCAAAGAACCAAGGAAGTGCTGAAGAGAGAGCAATCAGTCTCACTGGTCACTCCATGGAGCGGGGTTTCTGCTGGCTAGATAAGGTTTGTCATGGGGCACCCAATGATACTCACAACCTGGAAGAAATCAGCCATCTCATGGCACACCTGCATTGAACAAGAGTTTATGATGCAAACCAGAGGGCTTGGTTTTCCTCTTAGGTGTACAGTTTTTCTTGTGCAAGGGTACAAAGGACTGCAAGGAACAGCGGAATTAGCCCGAGGCTCCAAACAAATGCTGCACTGAGGGATATGGTTTAGTGGGAAATATTGGTGATAGGCAGACATGTGGACTGGATGACCTTGGAGGTCTTTTCCAACCTCAGTGATTCTATGACTCTATGATTCTAAGAGGAGTGATGGCCCCATTGCTGTAAGGCTTATAACAAATATAAAAAAAACATCAAGTTCCTTCTCACTCTTTTAGGGCTTTTAAGGTTGCTTGGTTGTGCTCACATCTCCACCTCTTTTTAATTTCAAACCAAGACAACTCAGACATCACTCTGCTCAAGCTATCTAGGTCCAAAAGCCAACAACAAACATGCAGTACTGGCACCTTGCTTCAGTAACACCACAGGGCTTTTGCCTTTTCTAGGCCATGGAGTTCTGATAACTCACAGCTCCCGGATATAATCATCTTGGGTTCTGGTATGTCTCATGTATGATCCCAAGATGTACCAAATATATACAAACTGACAAAAATTCTTCTTCAATTCAGAGACTGATATGGCCTCACCCACACAAGTGACTAGCAGTACTCTGCTCCACACATACTTCTATGGCACAAATTAAATCGAAGTCATTCCAATATTCTTTCAGTCCATTCTGGTTAGTAACATTAGAAATAACAGCTCCTATCTTAGAAAATGTCTACTTGGGGTAAAAATATCTGAGAGGAACAAGAAATACTTCTTTATCCTGCTCTTGCTAGATGTTTCTCGTGTAGCAGCAGTGACAACCTAGCAGGAGTAAAACCTTCTACTGTCAAGGTATTTCTTTATCAGGTATTCACTTACGAAGGGTTTCACTGCATGCTGCTTTAATGTAAATAAATGCATACAGTATATATTTTAATTTAATGTGGTTGTAACTTTGTCATAAAATCGTTCAGGTTGGCTTTAGTTTAATAACAGGATCATTACATACTACTATCTTCTGGAAAGATTATGCTAAATTTATTCCAGTACCAGTGTTTGTGAAAAAGTCCTCCCTATGTCTCTAGCCACCAGGTATTTCCTTTCCTAGCAGAAAAGTTCTATAGTGAAATGATTCCAGATACTGAGAAGTTCATCACATCCCTTAGTACAGCACTGAAATATCTTCTCATATTTTCATTACAAATAAGACTTGATTGCATTATCTATGGCACTGAACATATTGACAACTGCATCTTACAAATGTGATAACATACTTGGTTTATTGGTCCAGACTCTGGGCTGATTCACTGAAGAAAGAACAGACAGTAGAGTGCTTCTGGAATTTTAACAACATGTTTATCCTTCTGGTTTTGACTCAGTCGTCTGTTATTTCAGACAAACATGCAGATCTAAAATTACTTATATCCTTAAAACAAGAGGCTTTAGAAGTTGGAGGAGAAACAACTGTATTAAGAAAAGTAAGTACTGAGAAAAAAGAAGAGACGAGCTCATAAATGAGCTTTGGTTTCATCACCAATATAAATACCATCTGAACACACCAAACCTTTTGAATCCATACAAACTTACTGAAAATCATGTGAGAATTGGCTTTCTTGTGATATTTCATGCATTTCCTATTTCCTTTTTTTTTTGGAAATATCACAAATAAGTCTCTTTCAAGGTAAGCAGAAACTACGACAATAATAAAAATCCTGAAAAATAAAGATACAGGGTGAATCAAGGGAACAAAAAAGAGTATTGTGGAACTTTTGAAACAACAACAACTTTTAACACTTCTAAAATCAAACATTCATGCATAAGTATTCTTATTTTTTCACCCACACAATTTCTTCTTCTCTAACAAAGTTTCCAGGTAAGACACTTATAAAGTACACTTATAAAGGTACTGATACAAGACTCTCACAATATTACCAATTTAGAAAAGATTAAAAATTTAAGTGTCTTTCTTCCATTTCCACTGTTTCAAGTAATGTGTATTAGATAGAATCCACAAATTGAGAGCAGGATTTTCAAGACTGAGGCATTTTTGAGCACTACATCCGGTATCCATACCTCTGAGAAAAGACAAATCAATACATCTCCAGTATTTGTTATGTGTGTTTGTGACATACTGCAAACATGGCTTTATCTGAATGTGAAATGCCTGCTATCTGGTACAGACCATGTATTTTATCACGTTGGATCAGAGCCTGCTCCGTCAAGCAGAGCCCCCATTTTGGAAGAGAACATTTCTGCTTGCTTCAGATAACAGCAGAATCAGGAATTCTGGGCTATTTCTGTGCTCCAACAAGTAGCTCCATTGCCTCCTAATGATTCTCTATAGAGAAATCAGCCGGCAGAGCTAATGTCTGGAATTTTTCTTACCCAAGGCAAAAGAAAATCGGAAACTTTGAAAAGATCAGAGAATCAGGCTGAGGAGAAAGGCTTCTAACCAGAGGACGTTCTATCTAAAGTAATGGAAGTCCCAGGTCTGAGGCCAGGGCTGACCCCAACCATTCAAGGATCACGCAGCATTGGAATGTCTTGGGTAAGAAATTACTTAGCTAGAGTTGTTTTTCTTTCCTCTTTTCTCACATGGTCCATGATGGGGACCCATCACTCCAGCAGCTGAGCAGGCAGAGCTGGGGAGATGTCCTGTCAGGTTCCACTGATTTTCTGTGCTATTTCGTATTAAAGGTATGCCCTGCTCTTACTGCAGTGAAAGCTGGAGCTGCAGAAATGCCCAAGAGGAACAGACCTCACCTAAAGAAGAAATGACTTGCACAGAAACAAAGAAGAATAAGCAGTGCACATGCTGTTACTTACTCCTCAGTGACTTAAAATTTGCACAGGGTGAGGAAAACAAGAAAATAGTGATGCAGGTGCTCAGGAAAGAAAATAAATACATCTTACTGCCAAGTAAATCACTATCAATAGTGACACTATGCCAGCTGTCCACTTTGATTGTAAAAATGGCAATGTTGGAACACTGGACATTTGAAAGGAAAAGATGCATCGTTTTATGTTTTATTTCTGGTTTCATATTCGGGAGTAAATAAGCTTCTGAGCATATCACCAACAGAAAAGAATTGAGGAGTTTATGAAAACATTCTGACTTCCTGCAATTACTTTATGATCCTGAAAGTAAGAATACTCACCATGATTTTACTGAATCATTACATTTTCCTTTGTACTTGATGACACCAAAAGTCTTTGCTCCTCCTTCAGGACAATGGTTGTTATATTAACAGGGATGACCTTCCAGCTCTCAAAATACCTGCTCAATGCAAATCAACCAACTACACATTCACAGAGTTCTAAAACTAACACTTCACAAATTATAGCTGTTAATAGATGCACTTAGCTTCAGTCTATTTAGAAATAATGAATCTTTTCAACAACACTTTAAGCATGTCGTATTAGTCATCCTATTTTGCAGAATGGAAATGAAAGGACCCACAGTTCCCAAGGCTGCCACAGGCAAAGCTGAGAATGAAACCTCAATAGCTCCTCCTTACCAATCCACCAACTCTTTTCAGCACAGAATATCATAGTGCCCACTCAATTGACGCTTAAGCTTTCCACCCATACTGCCAGCAACCATATGTTATGCAAAGTAGGCAAGAACTGAGCTCTGGACTTTTAATTTTACTCCATCTGGGGACCAGTCCTGCTTTTCTGCAATCTCAATGCAAATCAGAAGTATATCTATTGGAGTCATTAGCACTGCATCAGTCAAATCACCACCAGCAAGATGCAATGTATTATTTTGATAATGAGGAAACGTGGGTATTTTAAAATGGTGTTGTCCTTAAATGTGGACAACCAGATGAACAATTTCCAAGTGCCAGAGTAAGCCCTTTTTCTTAAAAAAAAAAAAAAAAAAAAAAAAAAAAAAAAAAAAAAAAAATCTAAGGTCATAGAAATGTAATCAATTCAAATTAAGTATCGATTTCTAAATGATGTAGAATTAATTTAGACATTTACAAAATCTAAATCACTTTTTACTAAGACTCAGCACCATAAGTTACAAAGCAATAGATAAAAACATTGATAGATTGAAGCTGAAGAAATGTACCTCCAGGAAGGGAGGTATGGTTAACCCCCTGTTAATGTCCTACATTTAAAGTAAAGGGGAAGGGGAAGAAAACAAGGTCTAAGACAAAACTAGGCAAAACTAGTATTGTATCAAGAAACCAAATATAAAACCCAGACAAACTCCCAAGAGGTCAGGCAAAGTACTGTGGATTTATATCATCTTAATTGAGACCAGAATTTTGCATCGTGCCTATGATGTACCCTTACAGGAGTCCTAAGGGAGAGGTATGCAACAATTTCTCAGCAGGGAACAGCAATATAGAAATGGAAATTGGCTAATGCTAATGCTGCACAACTTGCCAGTTGCTAGGCTAAAAGTAAAACACTGATAACTAATGCTGAGATATTTCTTTTCAAGAAGAGGGTGTTTCATGTATAGAGAAGACCTCTTACCATACCTAATTCTGGAGAATTATATTTTCCCTGCTACCCTTCTTAAATGCCTCTGTGAAATGTCTAGTCACTGAACTAGTTTTCATTTCCCTTTAAAAATTTATGTGGAGAAATACCTTTGATAGCCTACTCTTAACAAAATTTTGTCATTCTGAGTAAAGCCTTAGCTAAACGTTGGAGGTGATCTTAGTGTTCCTCTTGGAAGAAAAAGAAAGTTAGACTTTGAGTTGAAATAGGCAACCAAGAATCATGAAACTGCTATTTTCTGCGTCTCAGAGCTAGGAAAGACAGTGCTAGGCACTACGCGTTCTACAGGACCGATACCTGGTATTCAGTGCCTCTGGGGAATTCTTGCAGGACAGTGCTCTCAGGAGTACCCTACGATCACACTCTCAGCTTCCAAAGTACGCTGTATGTTCAGCCAAGGCTTAATTATCTTTGAAAAGTTGGACCAAAGCATGGAAAAAAACTTTGAAATCAGCCACATGATTTCCCTTCTGCCTTCTGCCTCAGCCCTCTTCTTCCCATAAAAAAGCAGCATACCAATGAATGGCTGCTAAATTAAATCATTCCTATCTGAAAAGGGCCTTGGGCAGAAGACAATGGAGAACAACCTAGGAGCTCCACAAAGAAAGCTGAAGGTGAAAAAACAGAGGTGTTTATCCGTTCATTTCACTGCCTGAAAGCTAATAGCAGCGGACACACATCACTGGTGCTGAACTGGGGAATCAATGCATGTCTCATAACCTGGCCCAGTGACAACACCTGCAGTTCCGAGCTGCATCAGGGATTCCTCCTACTTCATAAACTCATTTGTAAACATGCATACATCTGTGTGCATGCAGGTGAACTATGCGTATGGTCTTGTGCTCAGAGATGTAAGCAATAAGTGAGAGCAGGACCATTTCCAAAGGACACAACAACCTCCTCCTGCTGCCTCTAGCACAGGCCCTGCTGTCTCAAGGACCAGGTACCTATCCAGGAGTGCTGGCACCAAGCATGTTCGCCTCCAAGCACTCAGCTACTTTTTCTCATCTCTTCTTTGACTTAAGAGTTATGACCATCTCAAATATCCAGACAAGAGGCCAAGGAAAATGTTTTAAAGTAACATTAAGAGTTATCACTGCTTACACATTCCAGACTTCTGTTCAGCTGCAAATACATTAATGCAGGAAAGAAAGACGAGTGTGATGTGGGAAAGGAGGCTGTCTGCAATTTATCACTGCTGTGCAGACATGCCCTGAGAAGAGAGCTGTGTTGAAAACCCAAATATAGAGCATGTATATTGTGGCAGTTATTTCTGATTTGGTCTGAGGAACTTTCCAAACTCAAGGGGCTCACAATGAAGGACTGGCCAGCCATGAAGAGCCTGCAGTAAAGCTGAAAGGACATGTAAATTGCTCTGATATCCCAACAGACTTCTGCTGTTTCATGGAGGCTATTATAATCCCAAGAAGCAAGGAGGAGCCTCATTTTCTGCTTTGCCCGCTGGTGCACCATGTTGCCACTGGGCTGTAAAAGGCGTTTGTTATTTGCTATATGTGGGCATCTCCTATATTCTGAAATCACAGCTACAAATTAAAATTTTTGAATGATTTCACAAATGGCACAATTTCCTAAAAAATCTGAGTCTGAAATGGATCAGATTATCTGGGGAAAATCAATATATCACTGTAAGAACCAAGCACAAGAGGGCTAAAAATTATTTTCTATATTTTCTTATTAAGGTGTAAAGAGATTATACTTTTCTAAAGGGTAAAAAAAAAAAAAAAGCTGTCTCCTCTTGAGAATATATTTTGCAAAATATTCAAAAAGATGCATCGTTTGGGGAAATAACTGTAATTTTGCAGTAGTAATGCTAAAAGTGCACCTTCATAATGGCAGTGAGTTCAACATTTGAAAGCAAGGAATGAAAAAGCCTGCTAATGCTTTTCAAACCGGCTACATGAATTCAAGTTGCAGAAACTGGTCTTTTGAAATTGCTGTTCACTCCTGCTGTTACACTTAATTTTTACACAGTTCTCCTTCAAGGTTTGCTTGCACACTAGCAATAAATTTAAAGCAGTTTTTCTGAAATTGAGTTCTTTTGTCTTGCAGTATTCTAACATTGTGTCCTAACTTCTTTAAGCTTCTGTGTCAGGGATTTTTAATTTTTTTTATAAGAAGGCAGGCAAAGAAACCTGCATCATTTTTTATGTCCCATCTTTCAGTGTGTGTTCACCTTTGGGTTTTTCTGTCCTACTGGGCTTTTGCCCACTCTAAAACCAATGCATTTTCTACCTGTAAACTGTCCCTCTCCAGCTGATCACAGGAGCAACACAAGACTATCGCTCCAAGGGGAAACGTGTAATCTTAGAAATGGAAAAAGGAAGACAAACACTTAAACAAAATGAAAAAAAAAATTCCAAAAGCAAGCTCTAATCTCGCCATCTCCAGTTGTTCCCAGCCTGTGGTTTAATTTACTGCTGGGTTAGCAGGCTGTTCAACAATGCCTCTAATAATTACTTTCTCAAGGCTCTAATTCAACTACAATTACGCACTACGGAAGTCAGAGGATTGCTTGGCAGCCCCGCCTGGATGCAGCAGAACCAGCAGGCCGAGGAGCAGCACTCCTTTCCTCACAGGGGCACACTGGGGCCTTGATGATCCATGCATGGGACAACGCCTCAGGGGCTCTCCTGACCACGATGCCTCTCCTCCAAAGAGCTCTTAAGAGGAGACATTTTGCAGTGGGGAAAACACAAATGTTGAGCTTTTAGCACTGGCCAAAGCACTGCACTACCAGACCTGTTTGTGGAATTCCCCTGTATACCCGGTCTGGCCAGCTGGGTTCATGGCTTGCAGCTGGCCAAATGATCTAGATAATTAAAGCAGAAAAAAACCCTTTGTTGTTCAGGGATTTCAGCCTGTATAATCAAGAACATTTTGTCCTTGATCTATCTGTGCTCTTTTTTGGCTTTTTTTTAACTGCCAAATTTAAAGGCCGCTATGACTGTATGGAAAGTGCCCATCAGACATCATGGACCATACCTACATAAAATAAATGTCAGGACAGCAGACCCTCTAAGGACTGATCAGGAGAGTTCAGTCACTAAAGGCCATACACCATAATACCTTTATGGGCAGCTCCAAACGTCCACTATGGGACAGAGAAGCAGCAAAAACAAAAGTGCAGGTGGCATTCAAAATGTCCATTGACTTTTCTCCACGCGCTTAAGCAGAGATTAACGCCAAGCCCACAGGCCACTTGATTCACACACATTCCCCACTGGAACTACGCCTGAGGATGAGGTCTGGTCCCCACCAGAGCCAGTGCTGCATCAGTGCCAGCACAGGGGTCTGTGAATGAATTTCTATCTGCAATCTGTTTTGACTGTCACTTCGCTTAATACTCACACCACTTGCAAGACAGGGGCAGGCTTACTGTGTTTTGGAAGGATGCGTAGGGCTTATGGCACAAAAACCATATTTTCTTGATCATTTAAAAAAAATCCTCTTCACACATCTTGATGGCAGAACTAACATTCAACAACGTATGTTCTTAGTGGGAAACAAGAAAAAAAACTGTGCACTCTGAAAGAGAGTCAGAGAGAGAGAGAGAGACATTTCTATTATGGAGTAACGGGGAAAAAACCTGATTTATGAATTGTAGCGTGAAAAGTGGCTTGTAGTACAATGACTTTGCCAGGACAACATACCCTGCTCCATATCTGAGCAGTTAAATAGCGCAGAATTGTCAAGTAATAGAGCAGCTGCTAACAATGCTGTCACACAAACACTGTTTAGTCAGCAGCTGCACCTATATGACACCCTACACTTGATGAATGCTTAGGTTACCAAATGAAATGTGATACCTTGCCAATGCAAAAGACAGACTAAACCACACCACCCCCCGCACACATCCTACTGACCTTAAATTCAGCACCTTTCACGATTAACCTTCTTGCCATTGAAAGATTTACCCTAATCCCACTTAGCCACTTTCAGAGTGTGCAGGCTCTTTACATTGGCACTGTCACTGCAGCTGACTGCACAATTTATTCTGGTTTTCATACGGCAAACAATATGGTTTGAAAAATATCCAGCTTGTATCCCCATCACTTGACCTCCCTAATTTAGAGCACAAGCCCCTAGTGTTGCAGCGATGCTGTCTTTGTTGAGCTGTTGCTCTGTGAGAGCTAATACATGCATACATTACTGCTGACATTTAAAAACATTCCTAACAGTTTGTGTGAGTACATGGTAAACAGATGCTATGGGATTTTTTCCCCATTATCAGTCATCTCTGAAGACTGCAGTAAAGTGACAGGTTGTTTGAGACTCTTCGGTCTAACAGTGAGAGATTTATTTTTAATAGAATATTGATATTATGGCACCAAATGCCATTTGGTGTTTACTTATTTTTTTTCTCCAAGAGCTGCAGTTTAGGAGTTTTTTAAGCTTTTGCAACCCTCTGTTATATCTACTACTCTATTTTTTATGAAAAAAGTTAAGAGACTTTTATGAACTCTCTGATTAAAGTACCTCCATCTGAATGCAGATTAAAAGTTCCAACACCTGAGAGCACTAAACCAATGAATATTTATATAGAAAAACAGCAGATGAATGCACTTTAAATCTTCAATGCAAGTCTAGTCATGGGGTTTATCTTATTTTAGGGCTTACTTTTTATTAAAATGAACTCTTGCATATTTACACTACTGAAATAAATGTTATTTGCAAGCACAATACAGTAAGAATCTTACAAATGGATGGCCGTGGTGAAAAGTAAATTTACTCCTCAAACAGATTTATTTCTTTATCAAGTCATATTTAAGAGGGTTTGCACTTCATGCTGCTTGCACAGGTTGGTGCAGACAGGGGCATGCACTGCAGCTGCCCTGGTTCCCATGTCCCTCTTGGACACCCCGAGAGGCTCCTGCGGCACAATGCTGCTGCACGCCATGGGAAAACTGATGGAATTCCTCTGACAAGAAAGATTCTTGTCAGACAAGAAGGATTCGTGGGTCTGACTGCTCAGATGGCTGGGCTGAGCTTTTTAGAGTATGTCACCATGCAGATGGGCTGCTGAAATTACGAGTATGTGGCTAATTAGCTCTGGTGCCATGCAGGACAGCCGGGTCACCCACGATCCCAGCCTCCACACGGGCTGCACACCAGCCATGGTCAGTGCCTGCAGCACAAACCAATGCGAGCATCGCCCCAGTCCCACAAACAGCACCAGCTGAATAGGCGTGCTGCTGCCAACAGTAAATGGCAATTCTTGCCTTGCATAGGATCACTGAGTCCTTCTGCACGCCACTCCTGGCAGTGGGAATGCCGACCCTTTATACAAACCAAAGCTTTGCTCCTCCTTTGACTCAGAAGAAATATATTTAAAGGAGTTGCAGCAGCACTGGGAATGATGCAGCCCAAGCGTTTCCTAGCCTGTGAACCTTCGCTTGCCCCAGATCTCATGTTTTGTAAAAAGATTTGTTGCACTGTCTCCAAAACTATGCTGTTCCATTTTGTTTTTAAATGTAACCTTAGAAATAACTGTTTACAAATCAGCTCATTGTTTCTTTGTTTTGAAGCTTAAAGCCTCACTTTGATTGCTGCCTTTTTGACATTTTGCATAGGAAATATGTTTGCATGTTCACTGTGCTATTGAAACAGCAATTAGATCACCATATTCCAGCTGTTACAAGGTTTTGTAATGCATTTTCCAATAAACATTTTCAAGAAAGCAGAACTATTTTAGTATGTCAAGCAGATATGCTGAGACTTTTTTGTTCAGGATTTTTTTTTTTTTCATTTCTTTTAGCCTTTCATTTTTCTGCATGTTCCATCCCGTTTTACATTCCTCCACTTCTTGAAAAGTCACACGAATACAAAGAGCCAGGATTGGGAAAGCAGGGATTGGTTGAGGAGGTCCCAGTGTGGGGACCTGGCAGCTGAGCTGTGTCCTCACAGAAAACCAAGAACCGCAACTGAGGCAGCAGTGGCTTTTAAAACACTTGCTGCTATTTTTCTGATCCTATTTCAGCCAGAATGTTGTTGTAATTTCCAGAAACGAACTGCCCAGCTCCACTCCTTTCCCTCTCCTGTCTTCAATGACTCTGCCCCTTCAAACAAGCAAAACCACATTTCCCACAATAACCAGAACATTCTGCTTGGAACGTTCTTGTTGCAGCCTGGTGCTTCCTGACCTTACAGGTCTCACTTTTTGCTTTCTCAATTTCTCATACGTGAACTGTTAAGAAGATTTTTCTCACTTGTTGCTTCATGCAATAAATAGAAAAATAAAGTCTCCACTTACAGGATAAGACTGCAAAATATCTAGTTCTGCCTAAAGCCAATGAGTTGCAACTGAGCTAGCTGATTTATCCACTGCATTTTGATTGATCACTTTGCATTTGGTCTACACTAAGGAGATCGATACATTGATTTTTTCGGTGTTGTATATCATTATCAGGGAATAACTGGATTCTTTTTCCAGATGGCAAAAATTCAGAGGACAATTACTGAAAGGAAGAACGAGATTTTCCTCTGGAGCTAGAATGGGAAACCTCGATTCACTGCACTATTCTGGAGTTGGTTATTGGTTGGTTGGTCACAGTTTTAGACTACTACACCCTGACGGAGTTCTGGTTTCCTCTAATAATTTTAATTAAAAAAATAGCAGGGACCCCTAGGGAAGTCTTGCAGTCCTCTTAAGGGTTTCCCCTAAGCCCAGGCAGTTCAGAGCACAGGCACAGCAGATGTGGGTTGTTACCCAGCTGCAAGAGCAGGGTACAGGCTGTGCCACAGCCAGCACCAGTGCCAGCTCGTGGCATCACAGAACTCACCACTGCTCTCTCCCGCTCCCCACATCCCAATTAGAAGCACAAGCCTGTGAGGGCTGCAGCAGAAAAGGTTATTTTAAGTTTCCTTCTCATCTGCTAGGAAAATGATCCATTATGAATTCTGCAGCCGCCTGTCTATCACTTACGGAATATCACCAAGTTAGGGCCACTTCAATCTCCCTTGGGTTTCAAAATAATTATGCACGCTTTTGTCACATCAAGATTAGTTTATTTGCAATTCCCAGGTGCCGTGCATGTCCAACACGACATCGCAAAGTACTTCAGCACAGATAACCTGAAAAGGCTCCTTGTGGAAAGGCTTTGCTCTTAACATATTTCACCTAGTCTGAAACTACTACCTTGGTTGCCTGTTAAGCAAAAGTATTGATTTTAAAATTGCTCTTTTAACCTACAAGGTACTACATAGCCTCTGTCCAGTATCTCTTAACTGTTTTATGCCCTTGGATGTACATTCGAATCTGCTGAGGGAAATCCGTCACTTGCCCTAAGTTCTGCTTGCAAGCTCCACAGGGTAACAGCTTCACAAGTTCTTCTCTGCCAGAAGAGCAGGAGGCTTGGCTAACACTGCAGCTTCTGCAGGAGGTTAAAAGGCTTTATTTTTATTGCTGGGAGCTCTGTGACAATTTCTATACTCCAACAGTGTTTTATTTCCCATTAGTTATGTTTTGTAAAACAGGCAGTGACACACTGTATGAATGATAATACAGAATGCATGTGTGGAGACCTAACTCGAATGTCCTGCATCCTCATCCTCTATATGACAAGAGAAACCAAAATAGCTTCTTTAGCTGGCTGCTACTCCAGCCTGCTTTGTCAATACCATCATTAGAGGAGGAAAACCAGGTGTCATTTTGACTTTGAATGCTATCATATTTTTCATAAAAAACTAGGCATGAAAATATTTAGACCAACTTCTCCCTCACCTATTGTATTTACTTACATTACTTAAATCATTTTCTTCAACAGATGACTTCAGATGTACTGAGATGAAGTCTGATGTCCCTCACTTCTCTAAAGGCAGAAAGCTTTTTTCAAAGCAATAGATACTCAAAATGAGAGGTGAGTCCAGCTAACCTGGGCCTTATCTGCCTTTGTCTACACAGTCACAAAAGCTTGTTTGTACTCAGTCATCTCAACAGCAGTCCAAGGATACTTGGAGCAGAATGCAGAATTCTCTCGTTTAAAAAGAGACTTAAAAAGTCATCCTGATTCTGAAACCTAGGCCAGGAAGAGCCACACAAAACTCAAGAGAAGTGATAGTGCAGTTCAATTCCTTTCCTCCTATGGCACAAACTCTTGAAATTTACTTTTCTGAGCTGTACTGTTCAGTTTAAAAGGATGAGATCAATAAGGAAGATATCCATAGAAAAGCCTAACAATCCTAAGCAAGGACTGTAACCTTAGTGAGAAATTGCTGGGATTGGGCTCCAGCAAAAATTTGCACCATAAGCCAGGACACCCAACGCTACTGATTTATGATATGTTTTTCCCATTTTACTTTTTCATGCAGGGTAATTTGAGAATGAAAATGTGACCCATAGGATTTGCACATCCCCAGTTTCTGGCATGTTCATTCTTGCAACAGCAACGACAGAAGAGAAGCACCTGGTGACTAATACAGGCTTCAGGAAGGAAAGAAAGCTTCTACTGCTTAACATTATATTCTTTAATCTGTTCAGAGCAAGACAGGTTTTTTGTTTTTTTCTTTGGAAGCTACATGGAATAAAACTCCAGATAATCGAAGCTGAAAAGAAGCTGTAAAGCTCAAAGCAAGCAAATCCCTAGGTGCAGATTCTGTGTAGCCATCGTTGCTCTAGGAGATGCTGAGCTAGAGATGTCTTAGTTTAGGAGAGAACAGATCACAGAATCACAGAATCATTAAGGTTGGAAAAGGCCATTAAGATCATCTAGTCCAACCACCAACACATCATCCATGCCCACTAAACCATGTCCCTCGGTGCCACATCTATCCTTTTCTTAAAAACCCCTAGGGATGGTGACTCCACCACCTCCCTGGGCACTCTTCCAATACATCATATCACTCTTTCTGAGAAGAATTTTTTCCTAATATAAGACACTAGAGAATCAGAGAATAGATGAGAGAAAATACATCCTTTGTTTTTGTGGGTTGCTAGATCAACGTAACATCCTCTAAAAGGTGATGATTTCTTTTCACAATGTTTAAAATGACTCCAAGCCTCAGACAGTTTCCTTCCTTCTAGGAAGCCCCAGGGAAAGGCCTGATGGGCAGATGGGTCTGGCAGCTGAGTGATGCCCCCATGAACCAAATGCTGCTATTTCACAAAGCTTCTATTTCAACAAAGCTGGTTACAAACAAATACAAACCTGACATGAACATTTCCAAAGCCTAAAAATAGAGGAAGTGAATCACACAGGCCTCACACCTGTCACAGCAAATTAGGCTGCCCCAAATGTAGGAGATCATTCGATAGCCAATTACTTGAAATAATGAAAAGGGGCTAAGAAGTCACCTAGAGGAACAAAATAAAAAACATTTCTAATATCCCTCACGTTTCTCTCGTACTGACATCTCTTGTTTTCCTTCCACATTAAGTTCAAGTAATTCATCTTCACTTTGAAAGCTGTGCAGGTTTGACCCTGCCTTTCTGCTGATGTCCTGATTGCTGTCA
Source organism: Chrysolophus pictus (assembly GCA_037305975.1). Lineage (NCBI taxonomy): Eukaryota > Metazoa > Chordata > Aves > Galliformes > Phasianidae > Chrysolophus > Chrysolophus pictus. The sequence goes on from CM074579.1 coordinate 17,378,688, forward strand.
TGTTTTCCTACTGCCTTACTTAGCCCATATCCTCCATCAATGTCCCTCTGCATCTCATGGGTGTACTTCCTTCCTCTGGTTTACAAAGAGAGGGAGCCCACCTTTCCTCCTCACAGGCCTCCTTCAAATCCTTCAACACAACCAAGGACAAAAATAATCTTCGCAATAATCCAGAAAAAAGGGGGAAAAAAAACCCCACAACACCCCAGGAAAACAATGAACCATTTTTTTAGCTGAAACCTTTATCTAACATGTAACACTCTGTAAAGATACAGCATTGGTAGGATCTAGTTCTTATGGGCACTGAGCTCAGTGCCTGTCAGGATTAGATCCTTTAACTAAAACCCACCATGTTGCTAGATGAAAGAAAATATGAGTTTTGGGCTCTGAGGGTTCAAGAATTTAAATGTCTCAGAATTAATTAACAACAACACTATCTTCCAAAACAACATACAAAAAAAGCAAATTTTCCATCCCGATCTGAAACACCTCAAAGAAGAAATGAATGATTCAGTTTAGTACCCTCCTGAAATGACTGCTGTATAGAATGAGAAAATCTGATTCTGTTACAAGCAGTCACTTGCTAATAACACTTCTTAAGAGACACTTGGACCTGAAGACACAGGAATGCAGAGACTAAAACCTGGCATTAATTCGAGTTTGCTGGTCTACTGCACCTTTTAAGCATCCACAAGAAAGCTGTATTTCTGTGCTTAAGATTAAAAAATCTATTAAAGAAAAGTCATTTAGGATGAACACCCTGCTCTCCTAGCCATAGGTGTCTTCTTCAGCTAAATTAAAAACCATAGTCTTGTCAGGCTATAAAAATCATCAAAATTTTAGTTACAAATTACACCGCAGTATGTGTCAGCAACTTTTCCACAGATTTAGCATTGTTTGAAGATAAACTGAAACAGATCAGCGCAATACTTTATTGACAAAAGAGCATTAGAAGTCTTTGGCAAAGACTTTAACTATGGCTATCAAGGTGCTGTACAGTAACTCTTCTAAATAGAGTGGATCAAATTTTCTCTGGTGCCCTAAGGCCTTTTCTGTGCTCTTGTAGCACAAAAAGGCTTAAAGACAGCAGACCTCAACCTCAGGAATATTTCCTGGGTAACACACACATTTCTCAGGCAATAAAGAGCTGCAATTGTCTCTGTTCCCAGACCCAGCACATTAAGGACATGAAGGGAAGGGAACATTTCTTCTGTCCGTTCCCTACCAAACTGCCTAAGATCAGGGCTCAAGCAAAATTTAGAGCACTTGTAGGGCTACTCTACTTAGGGATGTGTATGACCAATCTGAACCACCTGAAAATCAGAAATGAGTTTGGGATGTATTTGTTGCTGCTGCTATACGTATGCAGGGGGAGATATGAAATACTGAAGTCACAACCTATAGCTCTGTTGTGCCAAAACTCTGTTGTTCAGGAAGAACACATGGCTGGAAACTGCCTTCTCCGTAGGCACTTCTGACCATCAAAAACTTTTCAAGCTCCTAACAGATTATGGAAACGACCCCAGTGATGCTACTGTTCTCAGCAGCATAATGACTAAATAGGATGATGAATGCCTCTTTTTTTCCCAGAAGACCTGGTATTTTGATTTTTTTCAGAAAGTACAGTTACGTCTCATGATAGATATAAAAGATGCCTATCTATTCAATATAAATTTACCTGAGTCTAAATCCATTTCTTCGTGATTTACAGAAAATCTGATAGTACATTAGCGTTCAGTTGTAATTCATTGACTCCTAGCAGAATGAATGAATATCTTTCAAGAAACCCCTTAGAAATGCTGATGACTACTGACTATTGGTACAAGCCAGTTTTACAGATCATAGAAAATCAGTTACTCATAGAATGCGTGACAGACACAGAATATTCGTACTTTAAATGGAAAAAAAATTGTGCATTATGATCTGTAAATCGATAAATATCCAACAAATCAGCAACACAAACAAGATGAGAGAACTTTATTTCTTCTTCAATCAGAGGTAAGAAATATACTGGGCAAGGTAGTTTTAGCAGTAAAACTGTTACCATGCTAATTTTCTACTCATCTAGTAATACCGGTCTTTTGCATTTCAATAATTGCTTTTTTCTCTTCTGTGATCATATTTGTATCTGCAGAGCTTTCAAGCCAAGGATGCAAGCTGTGAAATATGCTAAGCTGGTGCTGGTTTTGTTTTTTTAACAAAACAGAAAAATGACAATCTAATGCTTTAAAAATCAATATGATCTTTTGCATTTAAAATAACTGAAGAAAATATTTTATAACAGCAGTGTCAGCAAAAATGGAATAGATTCAGGTGATATAAAGCAGATGTAGAGGTGCAGTAAAGACTTTAACCATTTTGCAGGAAAAGGAAATATCTCCTTCTTGGAGAGCAGGAAGATGGATCTTGACAGACAGTACTATTCAGGCACAGCCTTTGTTTTTTCACCATTTGAAAAGGAAAAACCCTTTTCCCTTTTTTGTAGACATGCATTGGTAAATGGTGAACAACTGCAAAGAAATCATAAAGAACAGTGCTGTTCCTAATATTGGATACCAGATCCCAATGAGCTCTGACTACTCTGGACACTGCAAGTTGCTAAATCATTAAGATCACCAAGAAGGAAACTCCATAGCCACTCTGGGCAAAGCGAAGTGGTGATTTCAGTGGTGATTTAAGCAGCAGTTCTGCAAGCATATTGTTGTTTTTTTTTTTTTCTAATCATAACTACTTAACCTTCATCTAGGGCTCCTGTATGTCCCAGCGTCCCTAGGCAAGGCTTCTTCTTCCATCTGAAAGTTTTTTTTTCTAGGTGAAGAATTTGGCCAGATGCCTCAGATGGAGCAATCTCTACAGGCACAGATGCAGGTGCCAGGAAGATCCAAGAAAATAGTTACAGAGCAAGTGCAGGCCATTGGCATGACCCATATGTCCATGCCTCTATCCAAGAAAACAGAGGGCAAACCCAGCTATTCCTTATCCTTTGGAGATGAATGTAAAAAACAGACAGACAAACAAACTTAATTGTAGCTGAAAGACCTGCAGTGAAATCTGAAGCTCTGTCAGGTCACCGTGGTGTGGCATCCACATCCAGAGGTAACTCTGAGGGAGAAGGACAGAAATTCCTGCACATTTTGCAGGTTTAGAAGGACAGGAAGGCAACTCTTAACAGGCAGACACGGGACATCACTGTGGAGCTCCTCACCTGCAGAATCACACACCTCTGCACGTGGGAACTCCGGCTTCCTTCCGCTCTAAAGCTTAAACTATCCTTCTGAAGTAATACACCATTCACAGACTTAGAAAACCTGGACCCAGCAAGGAGAGGTTTCTGAGCACTGCCATGGTGTGACACAGACTAGCTATCCCTGTGGCAGAACCCAGGACAGTTTTTATTCAGTATTTATTTTCTAAATCATTACATTAACACATACAGGCTACAGATCTCTAATCTATAAGGCATCCCAAGAGCAGCATAAAATCTCAAATGCCTTAAAATTTGTAGGAATATAAAATGATTTATGTGCTTATCAAGACAACCAAATCAAGATTGTGTATTTGCTTTCTAGTTGCCCAAACCAGACATTAGGAAAAACCCAGCATATGTTTTGAGAAAGAGATGGTTTTCCTCTGTATGTTAGCCTGCACACATTATGGTTTGTACTTTTCTTTTTAAAAAAATGAGAGAACGACGAGATATTATTGTACTCCACATTACCCAATTACCCTTTTTTAACCAGACACATTTGTCATTCTGTTGGAAAAATAAGTGTTTGATACTTATCATATTCTCCCAGACTTCAGCCACTATTACTTCTTAAAAATGCAGGGTGACTAAAGAGCCTTTTTATTATTTATTTGCTGCCTGTAAGTGTTGGGCGCTCTGTCTTGGTAAGGTGATAAGATCAGTGGCCATAAAGGCCAAACTAGTCTAACAAATATGGTGCTTCCCAAGCATTATATATATTTGGCTGCCTTTGGGAACTGTGATTTGTTAGCTGCGTGGAGATAAGCCATGGCTGCCTAGACCCACACAGAGCCCTCCCTCCGCTGCTCTGGTTCCTCTCTGCACTCATCTCACATGGTCAGGATCCTTCCAAACAGTGGTGGAACCTGCTCACACAGATACTATCACCTTCAGGAATATCATTTTACTTTTCACACACTGAGTGAGCCAGCTACCAAGCATACTGGGGTGCCAATCTGAAGCAAACTCTTGATGCCCTTCCTCACAATGAGTCATCTTGCAGGCAGTGGCGTTGGAGCAAGCTACTTGTGGGATGAAGTACTTCTCCATGGGAGGTTCTTACCTGGGCTACTTGTTAAATGTACAGACCAACACATGCAGAGAAAGGAAAGTATACTTATTTTTTCTGTTTGATGCAGTGAAGTAGTTTCTGGCTGTAAGTTTTTCCAGCCTGATTCAGGAAGGCCAAAACAGGAGTCCATAGAGAGACACTTCTTCTAAAATTGCTTCACTGTTTTTTAAGTGAAATCAGAAGCGCTGGGGACTCAGATACTCTGTCTCCAGCCAGCTGTAGCATGGGCTGAGAGCCGTAAGAGGAAGATGGAAATCTTCCCTTGTGTGGTTTCCTAGCTGCCAACACTGCATTTTGGCAGAGGTGAGGTGCCCTTGACTCGCTTCTTTCCAATTCTTCCAAACATCCATTTGTCAAAAAGCCCCACATTCATCACCACCCTCCTTATCCAAGTCAAGCTCTGTGTTCCTTGTCCTCCAGCGTCCCTCCCCGTCCCTGCAGGATGCAGGGATGTTTGTCACACAACCACTGATGCTGGGGAGCTGATCTCTCCTCACCATACAGCACTGGGTCAGTGCATGTGCTCACTTCACCTGTTTAAGCTTCCATTTTGTGTCAGAAGTGGTGCTGCCCATCTTCCAGCTGCATAGAGACTTTGGCTAGAGCCAACTGGGGAGAAATCCCTTCTGAAGAGACATCTTCCCTCCAGTGCCTCCACTCAGGCTTTTCTGACATGGATTTTCTTACTACACATGAGCCAGAGACACACCTGCCCCATATAGGCACTGGGACATCTCTGCCTCCTTACAAGAGTTATCCGATCAACAGGAGCTGCCCCTTGCTGGGAAGAAGACGAGGGATTCCCAGGAAGGCCCCACTGCCATCACCAGATGCCACCAGCACTGGGGACCTGGGTTCTCTCCGCAGTGTGACCTTACCTGGTGTACGCCGCTAATTCCTTACTCTCAGCAAGGAACTACTACCGCTCTGCCACTCCCTGCAGCCTCCCAATTAGAGACTAATCACTCCTTGCCCTGTTTCACCCCGCAAGTGCACAGCATCTTCCTCTCTGTGAGCTCACAGGGCTGCCAGCAAGGCAGGGTCACAGAAGCACTGCCTTCTCCGGCCGCTGCATGTCTCTGCGGGGGACACCGCTAATGACCATCACTGCTTTTATTCCTGCTGGCCTCGAGTCAGCTCGGCAGAAAGGACTCGTGAAAAACAGTATCCATCACTTCTGAAAAGTGCCTAGCACGTTATTAGAGCAGGAGAAGTTCAACTGCAGATCGCATGCATTTTCTGGCTTTGAACAAATGGCATGAGACAATTCTCCATAAATTCAAAATGTGTATTAGAGCACAGACTCCTATTTTAAGTGGGTTTTGCACCTTGCCTCCTTTTTCCACCCAATTGCTGGAGATTAGCCCTGCCACTTTGCTACTTCCAAGCTTCTCCACATCACAAGACACAAAGAGAGTTCATTACGCTCTGCCACCCACACCCCTGGGACAGAAGGCAGGGAACCACCTGCCCCAAGCTGCAGTGGGAGGAAGGGGAGAAAAAGGGAGGAAGGAGGAGAGGAGGCAGCAGCTTTCTAATTGCACTTCCTGAAAAAGCTTCTGTGAAGAAAACGACTGACAGAGAGAGCAAGGCAGACTGAGAGCATCCTCTGTGCCGCAACACACACAGGGAGCTGGAGAGATAAGAGGCATTTCTGTACTCCAAGTGGCCTAAACAAATAAATTACAGTCTTGATAACCTTTTATTTCACTGCTGTGCCATTTGTGCTACTCTGGTTGGATTGTGTCATTCCCAGGATAAACTCTCAACTGCAAGGGCTTTAAAATTGAGCTATAAAAATTTCCTCTGGGCAGAAATCTGGCAAAATTTAACACAATGGGAAAAAAAGCAAAGGAAATCAGTCTAAAAATAGAAGCAAGGCAAAAGAACCTGGAACCTTTGGTAGACGACAATTTGTCAACATTTTCTCACTTGCACTCTGGTAAGCAAATGCGCGGGCAGGGGGTCAGGCTGGAGGGACATGAGGAAGCGCTCCTGTGCTTGCTGAAGGATGTGCCTTCACTGCCAAGGCCTGCAGAAACGGGACAGCAGCCAAGCTTTTGCTCTGAGCGAGGAGCAGGATGGATGAGCAGGCTGAGAGGTGCGACGTGCTGCTTGGCCCAGGGCGGTTCCACCACCCCAAGGACATTCCAGGAGCTGGGTTACCTCCTAAGGTTAAACTCAGAATGCCTCAGTCACACCTACATTCCTGTTCCTACCATTTTCTCTGCATGCCTCAGAGACACTCTGCTTGAACTAACTGTGCACAGGGCAGAATCCGGGTAGGTTGAGCCTGTGCTATACTACATGTAACTTCTACCTACAGATTAATTTCTATGTGCAAATTAAAATGACCAATCCCAGAGCAGCGTAGGCATGGTGGGGAAAGCAAACACTCAACTAGCTCAAAGTTGGTTCACTGAATGCTTATTATATGGCAACATCTGAGGCCTTACTTACTTACTTACCTGTGTGTACAAGAGGAAATAATGCCTTAAACACATATGAGCATGCAGCAGCACTGAAGAATGATGGAAATTACATTGGAAAGTCAAACAAAAAAAAACCTAACCCTCTAAAAATTAAGTAGAGAGCCCTCAAAATGAAAGTACTGCCTGGACGATGCAGCCCCACAGAGGCATACACATCAAAGTGATGTACAGTCAGAAAGGGCTGAAGGTGACCCTGTCGAGCCCGTCTAACATTCCTCCTGTTGTTAAACCTGCCAGCATAGCATAAGTTTACTTCTGATGCCTGATACTCCTGTGAACCCTGAGAACCACCCACACAGCAGGAATAAACACACAGGCACTGGCTCTGCCTACATGGCAAGGCAGCAGGGACCAGAACAAGCCCTGTGCCACTGCCACCCAGACTTGTTATCTCAGAGTCAAGCTCATATGTTCCCATTTTGGCTCCAAGGCACAGGCATGACCCAATGGCACAAAACCCCACGGAGCAGGAGGAGGCGGCCTGACAGTGTGCACTACATTTTCTGCATCCTTGTTTTTGGGTATTGCGTGTAAAAAGGAGGAGCAGAGCTATGCCAGTGCTTATAAATAAACAAATCTTCAATGTCAAATTCTCTGTAATACTAGAAGCCCAAGGTAAAAAAAAATTTATATAGGGTAAAACTACATTCGAATTTAAATGTGTTTCAGTCCTAATAACTTAAGGTGTCATTATTAACATATGCGAAGGATACAAAGCAAAAAAACGTTATTTCTTATCTCCCAAGCATTCCTCTAATAAAATAATCTTTCAGACATGTGAGGAGCAAGACATTTAGGCAGTGGCCGCCACAATTAATGACATCAGGTACCAATGAAACAACTCGGCATGCCCCAAAGTTATGCAAAATAAAGAACTACTTATTTGAATTGCATCCAACTCTGCAACTCTCTATCTTTAGGGCAATCCAACATTAGATTTGTTTGAATGTTTTTCATTAAATGCCATCGTGCCATACTAGATAAGAGATTCTATTTGAACTAGCAGCCACTTCCAATTTTTCCCCCCAAAATAAAAGAGGGTTTATCAATTCTAATCATTCTTATCCAGAATTAGTTGTCAAGTTTCAATAGCTGGCATGGATCTGACAACATAAATTCAGCACTAGTGTCAAATGACTAATACAACCTTGCAGAAGAGGCCTGAATGTATAGTCCTGCTGGGATTGACCAACTGCATTTAAAATATCAGCACTTTTATGTTATAATAGCTCCTATTAACAACAGTTGGCTGACATTAGATATATTCAGGCTAAGCATCAATTAAAAAGTTGCTTATCTGTTTGAAAATCTGGAAAGTAGCTACGGGTTCTCACACAGTCAGAGAGTAATACAAATGAAATAATTGCTGTGGTGTCCTGGGACTGTATTACTTTGACTAATAGACACTGCTATTTTTCTGCCTTCTATAAGACAAGATTGTACATATAAATGTGTGTCCCTGTCATGCTATGCTGCATTTCTTAATGATCATCTTTCATTTTTAAAATAGCATCATTCAGAGGCTCTATTGAAAACCAGGTGCCCATTATGCTAGTATTATGCAAACAAAATGTAATAAAATTACAGTCCTATATGGTTCACAGTGCAAGCAGCCATGAAAGGTATTGCACATTGATCCATTTATGGGAAACTGAGGCACTGCAATACGCAGGGATTTGCCCAAGGTCACAAAAACAGATACTCAGATCTCCCAAATCCAGAGCCATAAAAAGCCATACTAGTAGTAAATGCTGACATCCAAGAGAACTCATTAAACTCATTAAGGACTCATAAATGAGCTGAAATAAGTGCCAACCAGTTTAAGTGTTAAATAGGTCACTGCTAACTCTGATCAAAATGCTTTATTCTTCACTGTATGCAGTGTCATTTAAGAGAGGAACGTGGAAATACTGATCACTCCCCACCTGCTGCTCCAGGAAGAACCTGCAGCTCAACCACGGATCTGGGGGATGAAGACAGTGGCAGGAATCTCTGCAAGCCAAAACAAATAAACCAACCAAAACCCTGGAATATCCTACCCTAGCCAGACCTGAACACTGCTGAAGGGGAGATGCTTATTCCAGCTGTCCTTGAAAAGCGAGGAGAGAGGCCAGTTTGCTTTCCTCAACAAGAAGGTGCAAGTGCCTGCCTTGAGGGGAGAGCAAAGGGCTGCAGATCTTGAGTGGATCAAGACCCTTCCTGCAGCTACAACAAGTAGTCTGAAAAGGCAGAATAAAGGGAAAAAATCTGCATCTGCTATTGCATTAGGCAGCTGAGTAGGCAGACTTGAGGCAAGTTTCTCCACCTCAGGAAGCCAGCAGGGCTGGGTTCCCATTGCCATTCACAGGCAATGCCGACAAACAACTCTGGCTTCAACCCAGGCCATATAGATGTCTACACTGCCAACTTCCATTGAAGTCAATGGAAGCTGGGAGCATGAAGTGCCTGACACCCTATCGCTTACAAGCAGCCTTTCTTGGCTGCCCAAAAAAGCTATCAGCCACTCATCTTCACTATTGCCTTGGCCAGTAGCTTGCATCCTTCTTGTCCAGTCAGAACTGCCACAATTCACATCATTGTACAGACCTTTCATTCATTAAAGTAACAACGATAAGCTTACAGTAATAGGCTCTTGCAACTAGAATGCGATTTCTTGCTTTCAAAAATAAACATCTCAGTTTCACCTTCACGTTGTTTTTATAGTACAGTAGGAGATCTTCATCCTGTCAGGTTTTATTTTCATCACACTGACATTATTTCTTAATTAAAGGAAAAGATAAATAGACAGATTCAACCAGGTGCTGTGGCTGATATGATGCACAGCTCCTCAGGAAAAAAAATAAAAAATAAAAAGAGCCAAGTCGAGTCAGACAACAAGTGAGCGTGCCTGGCAGTCGGCTTTTGTAGCAAGCCGTGGGCAGTGGTAGGTGGGCTTAACTGGCTCTGCTGTTTGTTTGTTCTGCAGTTTTGCAGTGTTCTCCAGCTGTCAGTCCTTTTCCTTTATAGTTACATTTATTTTTTAATGACTCTCAGCCAAGGAGTCTCAGCAAAGAGAACAGTGAACCAGTGGCAGCAAAGCTGCATCTCCCTCTTCCCTGCATGGGGGGCAAGTGAGGATTTTGCATATCATACATCATTTACAGCAGGCGGATGTAATTCTCCCAGGCTCAGGCTGTCCCCCCAACCAGAAACAGCAGTTGGCAGCTGGGATTCAGAATTTCACAGAGAATGCTGGGAGGGGGAAGTACTTTTTAAAGAACCACCACTCTGGAAAGTCTCAAGCACTACAGAAACGAAGCTTTTTGTTCAGTATGAAATATTCTCTTTCAAACCAAACAGTCTATTACATGCCAACATGATCTGTATATTAAAGGAGATGTAAAATGCATAAAGCTTTGCTTTTTTTCCTCCTCAAAATAACTTGAGTTTTAGAATGTCTACTGGAGCTGTACTTCTTCACCCAGGGGACCAACAAAAGCACTGAGGAGTGCAGTACTCCTCCAAGAGCACTGAAGAAGTGAAGAGAAGAAGAATGAACAATTAGAAAAGTGTTCCTCTGTTGGAGGAACAGAGGCCAGAATAGAACCAACCAAGGAAAAACATGACAAAGGCAAAAAAGCTCTACGTTTGGTGAATACCCCTTCTACCAAAAGGAGAGGAGGTAATGAGCGCTGAAAGAACATGAACAGCACGGGGTGAAATTAATTGCTTTTCTTCCTTGAGTAAAAGGAAGAGGTTCTCTTGCTTCCTGGGAGCCAGGTTTTTGGTATGTGGATGCCTGGGTGCTCACAACAGGAGGCAGAGGAACAGCTGTCTGGAAGTGTAATTTTATTTGAGGTTTCACTAGGGAAACCGATCGAAGATGCACTATGGGAAGAAAAATAGTATCAAATCAAGAGAGTTTAGGAAAAAGAATCTGCTCAGGGACAAGGTAAGGGAAGAAAAAAGCCTGTCCAAGAAATCACGGTTTTGTGGAGCTAGTGATTATTTTGTTTTAATTCAGGCCACAGAAATGTTTGATCCTCTATAAAATCCTAAAGCCTTGAAACTATCTGTCCTGCAAGGCAAATCTACTAAATAATGCAGAGTTCCCAATGGAGAAGAAACCTCCTTCCATCTACAGGGGGATTTTTAAAGGACCACATCAGAGTTCTGAGCTTTTAATTGTATCTTACATTTAAACTTAATGGCAGGCCGATTGTTTTCCTTCAATAGCAGAAGCAAAAAGCCACAATGAATATGTGAGATCTTAAGGTCATTCAGTATGAATGCAGGGTAACAAGAAATCCAAAATTAGAGTCAACCGTATTTTGAAAATGTATATTCTTAACTCTGTTGTCTTACTGTATGTACAGAATCTTCCCCATGGGTGTTGGGTCCCGCATTATCTTGGAACGAGCAGGATCTCTATACTTACAAATGGGCTTCAAGGCGAAATAAAGGTGTTGGTGGTTTATCATCCCTGAGGTAGGAATGAGCTTCAAGAATGGCTGTTTTAGCACAAAACTCCAGGTTTTTGGGAAGGCTGCTGTGCAAGGAACACACAACACCTCTTGGTATTCCTTTCTCACTGCTTTCCAGTGTCACTGCTGCCACGTGCCTCCCTCCAAGCAGACACGTAGCTGCCTAGGTAGGTGAGGCCTGTCCATGGAGTTGTACCAGCCCAGCCCTTGGCTCCACCAAGAATCCAGAAGGCACAAAAGATGATCCAGTATTGCCTCGATCTCCATCCCACATATGTGCATTTCTTAACAAGACAGGAATAAACTGGCCACGATCAGAGCAGCAGCTTGGTTTGAGATTTTATATATATATATCTGCAGAGAAACCCTTAATAAGATCAATACACTTACTGAGACCATTTTCCCCAGCACGCGCCTAGACTCCCAAATAAAATTATTCATATACAGCACATGAGCACCACTCAGACTCCGTGCACTTACAACACAGTGTGGATGGTCAGCAGCTCTCCAGATACCTTCCTCCTGGCCGCTGCATACCTATTCATTGCCACCTCTCAGTCACAAAACAAGAATTGACTACTGTGTGAAGGGATGCAGATCTACACTTTGTCATCCTCCAGATTGCACAGAACAGCACCATAAACGTGGCTGGCATAGGGCAATCTGTCCCAAAATGCTCACATATTTGCCTTGTCCCGTTTTATCTGTAGAGATGATCAAACGCAAACTCAACTTTATCTGGTGAACTGCATCCTTTCTGATGAATGACACTTCTCTTTGGGTCTGGTCAGATTTAATTCAGGAAAAACCTGGGGTGTTTGTTTATATAATTTTGTTCTTGTCATGCAGGGCCTGGCCTGCCTCTGTGATGCCCAAGTTCCTGTCTGCTTGTCAGTCTCATTTCTGTTACGCAGACACTTCATCCCACTGGAATCAATAGGTAGAAATCAATAAAATGCAAACGCTGCACTTTACCCTGCCTGCTTCAGATGATGCTCCTCCAGTCCTGGAAATGCCGCAGCTCTCCATTTACAGCCTGGCATACGGAAAGAGGAAGGAAAGGTCCAGGGTGACAGACAGGCAGGCAAAGCAGAGGGCTTGCTCAGGCAGCACCAGAGGAAGCAAGGGTCTTTTTTTGACTGCTGCTCCACAGCTTCAGTAGCAGACAGTGCAGCAAAGCCCATTCAGGGAGCAGCTTTCATAAAACGCAAGCAAGGGCAACTCCAGTGAGTTTTCAGAATGGAAGAGACTGGAAAAAGCTCCCCAGAGCACAGCAGACACCAACTGCTGTCCAACACAGAGGTTGGCATCATTTTACCTCTGACATGAGATAAAAAGCAGATCTCACCCTTCTCACTGAAGTTCAAACCCCACACTATGGGCAGAGCAGGATATCAGTAACATGCTTCATTTGGAGAATCCCCTCTCTAAACTGGCTGCCAATGGTACAGGCACCCAAATAAGCACATCTTCCCATTTGGGCCTGTTACAGATGCCCAGAGAAATTCTCATTCCTACCCTGCACCCCAATACACAAGGCAGTGGGCAGAGCACCCTGCAGATGCTGTTAGCTTATCAATGTGAAGTTTGTGTTATTTCAGCACTTGTTTAGCTTTAACTTATTGTGGTTTATTTCAAACAATAATATAATTTGTATGGGCATGATGCATTTCATTTCACTGAGAAGTTACGGTCTCCAGAGACTCGCACTAAAATCATACTGATATTGTCAGTAATGTAATTGCCATTCAGTCTCCATAGACTTCTATTGAAATTGCTTTCCTCTCCTAATCTCAAGTAGTAGGAACAACATCCCAGCAGAGACTCCAAAGACTTGCAGTGGAGTCATGTTCCCATCATAAATGGTCTAATAATGATCCTCTTTAGACGTTCCTTGAAACTGCCAAGAGATTGGTGCTGCACAGTATTTATTTTCCACTATGCACTAAAAAGGACATTAATGTTCTCTCTCTTGAATCCTGAAACTCACGTCCGTCCTATTAAAAAACTTTATGAGAAGTAACTACTGCTTCCCTGCAGTCCCCCCCAGAGCCTTCAGTATATATATTATTATTTCACAAGCTTCACTACCGAGGTGCAGTGAAATTAGAAAATGCACCATTTACCCAACAGACTGGGTCGGATCCCAAGGATGTGTTTTATTCTGTGAAGTAATTAGGAGAAGAGAGGCAGTGCATTATTTCACCTAGAATGTTGGTCCACCCACAACAGTATTAACCAAAAGGTTAGCGCCCTTAGTGATAAAAGTTACTGGATTTGTACAGTGAAGGATGTAAAGGTTATTTTCCTCATTGTTTTCCCTTGTTATACATTACAGCCAGCAGGCCAAGTTCACAAGAAACAGCGACATGCTGAGAATGGGGATTTAAATCCTACTGGGGAGGAAGGGAGGCTTAACCTGAAGGATGGAGGCCAGATTCCAGATCTGGTCCAATTCTCTGCATCTTTGACACCTCTTCAACTCAGTGGATAAGCAATCAACGCTTCCGAATTTCTGGAGAAAGTTCTCTCCCAACAGGCAACATGAACATATGGTCAGGTTGCAGTAGAAAGCAAATTTTGCAAAGAGCTTTTGAAGTCCTTTGTCTCAGTGGGTTTTGTAGAGGAGCATCAGCAAAGTTTTCAGCGCTCTGTTGGGGCATTTAGTATTTTATAGAGACTAAGAGAATGAAGCACCAAAGGCGAGAGCACAGGCTTAAGGGCCAGAACTCTTAGACTCCTCTCTGGTCTCCTCCACTCCTAGGATTCACAGGGTGCTAGCACTGATTCTTCTAGCAGCTCATCTCAGGTGCCTCAGACTCTCCACCTACAGAAGGCAGGTACCACCACCCACAGTTTCAAGGTTAACTGTGGGCCAAATGACACCCAAGATTAAGCTTTAATTGCGTAAAGAACGAAACTAAGAACATGTAACAGCTCTTCTACCTCCTGAGATATTCAGCTGCCCATGTGCAGCAGAAACTAGAAGAAAAACCCTTACTTGGATCATACTTACCCAGCTCTCTTACTCTTGCAGTCTTGTGCAGGAAATCTCATATAAATGTCATCTCTAGCCTATGGCTGCATTTGCCATGATATTAGATTGTGCAGAGGCATTTCATACTGAATCAAAGGTTTCCTTCAGCTTAAAATAAAGAATGATCAATTCCTTGTGAAAAATCACCGGCATAAAAATCTATCACATGCGTGTTGTGGGCATGAGCTGCTCCCCACCTGGAGAGTAGTAAGGGCAGATTTTACGCTTTTCCTTGTTACACAATTTTGGAAACTTATGAATATATAGCTGCATGTAAATGTAAGGTATAATTACTATTAATAGCAACTACTCAAGCACTGGGGAGAAATGGATCAATAGCCTCATCTCAGTACCTGTCAGTACCTGATCTTTACCATGAAAACTTATGATTCAATCTACATAGTGAATTAAGTGAGTCCCAGTTCATACACTTCTTCACTAGAGAAAGAGCTCTCATCTGCTGCCATTTCACTGTGCAGAGCTTAAAATCAGCAAGCAGTTTAGTTTTATGTCTGAGTAAGATCTACCGTTCAGCTCCATACGATGATACAGTATTGAATATTGTAAACTGTATTCTGGATCACAATAGCCCACTCTAAGTTAAAAATAATACTAAGTACATCACAGATTTAAGAATCTTAAGGGTTTGGTACAAGTTTGAACTCTTAGATTTACGCCAAGAAATAGTTCCCTGTTTTAGTTTTCATTTCTCCTCCGAAGTGCATCTTCTCCACCCGTTAATGAGCCCTGCCTAAAGTAGACATTTACATTCAGACTGTTTACCTGATGCATAATGCTTTATGGAAAAAAAATCAGCTCTAAACGATACTGCTAGAATTTTATTACAGACTTTTGTTGCAAATAATAAAATCTTTCTACAGCTAATGAACTGCCCAACAAAGCAAGTTTGTTACTTAATAAAAATAAATGATTTTAAAAACAATCAAGATATTAGAAAAATATGTTTTTCAATAAAGACTTGTTTGTACATTTTACATTAATTGACATGTTATATTACTTTCAGATTTTCTGCAGTTCTGATAGTATGGAAATAAGCATTAGGAATATTAGCTTTCAGGATAACTAATTTACATGAAAATGTTTATATGTATGAGAACAAAGAAAGACTTTATTATTTCATTTGGTGGGACAGACAGAATGTCTGTTAGCAAGTTAGAAGACAGACAAACGCCTAGTGATGGACACGTTTTCCTGGTAAACACTCTCCTTACAGCCTTTATGTTAGGTCTTTGTCTTTTAATCTTTGAAGGACAACTGGAAAGGATCAAAAGAAGGCAATGATTGCCTACAGTAGCAAGAGTCTCCACTGACACTCAGATTTGTAACTATCAAGCAGCAATTTCAGGCACTGCCAATTCCTTCTGCTGCACTCCCCAAAATTGCTCTAGTGGTCTTTCCAGATCTGCCCAACATTTTGCAGGTATGCACACACATGTGTGTGTATTCTGTACACGACAAGACTGTTTTTTGTGCTCGTGGCTTCGCCAAAGTACCTTAAGAGCTCTACGCCGAGAGACCAATTAATAACACAGTTAATGACTGCAGAGCACAAAGATTTATCTTTCATTCTAATTCTTGGTAAGAGTTAGACTGAAATGAGTTCATCAAAATCTCTGGACAATAAAAATGAAGAGAGGTAGTTTTCACAGCTTCAAGACAGAACTGACCATTGGATTGCGTCATGCGATTGCAGTTACCTCACAGGCTATTGCTTTTCACACAGATGCTCTGCATTAAACCAACATTTCAGTTAAATTACAATCATTCTGTTCTCAGATGACCAGAATTAAACACCCAAGACTCAGAAACTAAAGCTCCAGCAAATACCAAAGATCCTGCTAACAGGGGAATCAGTCAAGATCCTAGCAGAAGCAGAGCAGCCCAGAAAAAAAAGACCAACCACACACTGGCATCTATCTGAGGTGACATACCTGCTTCCCAGCTGCATTTGATGATAAACAAGACTGTGTTCATCTCAGTAAAACACAAATAATGCATCTCAGGAATGAGCCTGGTACCCCCTGCCCCATATTATAGTTCCATTTTCAAGCACGGAGAATATCAAACTTTTGAGACAAATGATTTTTTTTAAAAAGGAATAAAGCCAGCCAATAGTGTGAGGAAAAGAATGCCCTACTCCCTGCAGGTGACTTCCTGAAGTCCTGATACATGAGACTTTATTATAACCATGTATCTAACATGGGACTGCAAGGGTGATGAAAGTGATAAAAGAAGTGAAGACAACCCAGTTCTGCTCAAGGACTGCAAAGCAGAACGGATAAGAGGTCCACTGAGCACAGACCTTGGGGAAAAACACACTCCTGCCTCCTCTGGATTGCACACTGCTCCAGTTTTTTACTAACCTCACAGCTCAGAAATGGTGTGTTATTTCAGGGTTGAATTTGTCAAACTTCAAACTCCAGCCATTGGATTTCATTATACTTTTGTCAGCCAGACTGAAAAGCTGCCACTGGTGCTTTTCAGCTAGCATTATT
Source organism: Chrysolophus pictus (assembly GCA_037305975.1). NCBI lineage: Eukaryota > Metazoa > Chordata > Aves > Galliformes > Phasianidae > Chrysolophus > Chrysolophus pictus. The sequence goes on from CM074579.1 coordinate 17,395,515, forward strand.
TTGCAGTGCGTGATTCCCGATCCTTTCCCCATCTATGCATGAGCCGTTCTTCATCCTTACTTAGAGATCAATTAATTGCACATATCTCATGTTTATGCACAAATTGCCCTGAAGGCACCAGCAGCTTTGCATGGTTGAGGACTGCAAGTTCAGACTTCATTTCGATGAAGCTGAAGGTGACCCACTGGGTAAAATCCAGGGTATAACCACCGCTATCTTCTAAAAGGCCAGGATTTATCCAGGCTAGTAGCTTTAATAGAAAACTCACAAGAGTGGGAACTTCAACCCGTGTCTTGGTGGATTTTCAGCTTCAGTAATGATATTTTGCCCTCTTGAAATTCCTGTGAAGTTTTATTTGGATCTCCACATCCCTTCATGATAGACCTGCTACAAGAGAACACCTCAGAAGCAGCTGGACCTCAGCAACATGCGGGTGTTCACTGCCTTGTGGAAAGCTCCAGCCCCAGAGGGAGGAAAGAACCTGCTCTACTGCTCCAGAGATCTCCAAACCATTTCTCCAGGCATAGAACAAAATATCTTCTCTCTGCTACATATTCTGTGCTCATGCAATAGCCTCTGCACCATCCTCTCATCTGCCAACAATTTCTTGTGTACCAGTAAGACAGAATTTTAAAAAGGAAACTGCAAGAAAGTTACAAGAGATTCACAAGCATTACAATAAGACATGGAAAAGTAAAATTTAAGTTCTTTCCTTAGAAAGAAGAGTGTTAACAGGTTTCCCCTCCTGTTAACCAAGCAAGAGCCTGCGGGCCATTAATATCTGTGCGGTAACCTTCAGAAATCTTCCAAAATAACAGAGATTAGCGCCAGTCGCACACGCATTGCTCAGCTGTAACATGGCAGCACCTTACGTACTCGGCTATGAAATTACAGCGCTCTGTATGTACACAATCGATGCCTAAGTGCAGCTCTTCTTCAAGGACAGTAAAACTCGTGAGTTGAGCGACCGGCAAAGTGAGAAACGCTGCTGTGCAGAAACATCACTGACTTCTCATTACATTTTAAGAATTAGTGCTTTATAGTGCACGTTTATTGATGCACAAAACTGTTTTGAGCTGATAAAATATTTTTCCAGGTGCTGCATATCTTCATGCTAAACACCTCTGCTCAGGGCAGTTAAAATTAAAAGTATCCTGTAAGAAAAGATGCTCTCCAGTGCAAAATCAATCACCTCGTTTAATACAATCATCATGGAATGCCTTTATTAATCATTACTAATTATGCAGAGCAGATTATATTTTAATATTCATAAATGTTACAGTTCTTTGCTGGACTGCTGGCAAATGGTTCAATCAAAAAATGGGACCAGTTTAAAAGGGGCAGAAATAATACTTGCAAATATTGCATGTTCTTCTGTATTTTATTTTCAGTGTTAAATTTATCCTTAAGAAAATAATGAAATGACTTTAAGTATCCTACCTACAGACCATCTTGAGTGTGCATTTTCCCAGCAATCTATCCCCTGAGGCACAGCAAGATCTCCCAAATTCCTTTCGTATTTTTCTCACATATATCATTTGTCACATCCTCAGTCTGGCATCCATGACTGGTGGTAGATGTTATATCTTGGAGATACCTTTGTCATTCTGTGCAATGACCAAAATGCCTCAACAACCAGCTATCTCACACATAGTTAAAGGCATGTGCAGGTAATGCTGCCCTAAACAGTCAAACTCTCTTGCCATGCTATAATTCTTCAAGAGTAAAATAAAAGTTTTGTGCTATCTAATGATTATTGTCTGGGGAAGTTTTCCATGGCATGTTGAAAATCAAAAAATAACAGCATGTCAAATGAAAATTTCCTGAATTTCAAAAACTTTTGATTCCACAGTTCCCTAAAGGTGTTTTTATCACGGAGCAGTACAATGTGTCCTTATGACAGGAGAATGGCCTACTCCCTATTCTGGCAGAGAGGGTTCAAACAGTGCTGAGGCTACTGCAAAATCAGATCCAAAAGAAATGTCAGCTTGGGCAGAGCCCTCCAGACATGCTTATCAGCTGCTACCCTATCACCATTTTCATCTTATGCAGCTGCTGCCATTCACTGGTCTGAGGAATATATAGGTACCCCAAATTCAGAGGGAGAGAGACAGATCTCACTTAGTGCATTTTTTCCCTTTATTCACTACTTGTATTGGAAAAAAGATGCAAGCTCATGCGAAAGTAAGTTCTATTCTGCAGCCACAGTTCAGTATTCATATCTGTCTCTTGAGCTTGATTCAACAGGAAGTATCTGGAAGCTACAAGCCTCTAGCATACAAGCATTTAAAAACTGTGCTCAGTATTTTTGTATTTATTTTTATTGCTGCCTTAGAAGAAACTACAGCCACTTTTTAAGAAAATGCAACAGCTTTCCTTAGTACCTCTCACTCCACTGACATCATCTGCTCTCACACCTAACCTTATCCTTCCAAAACAGAGAAAAACACATAAGAAATCTGTTAACAAAGCTCAAAAGCAACTCGCAGTGCAAATTCTATGGGGCAAAACTCAGGGGGCATAAACACAGGCAGAGGTAACACACTTTGTGAGTAACGTACATCTTGAGGACAAAAGGAGCACTGCATCCACCACAGTGACTTGCACCACCCTGCTACGTGCTGCACCTTCCAATACTGTGTTTCTTAGCATGTGAACCCTGCTCTCAGATGGTTTAGAGAAATGTCAGCATTACTCCTGATTCATCCCATGATGTGACCGATTACCTAATTCTTCCCACCACTCCATTGATGCTCATCTTTACTCATTGTAAAACAGCGCATTGTAAAGAGCAAAATTTTATCTTCTCAACACATGTAAGGTCCCATGCTCATTCTTAGCACTGCATTAATAATAATCACAATTAATAATAAATCTGTCAGACGCAGCACTGTTCCTCCAGCTATCCACAGAGAAGACAAAGTCATTGCCTACGGTCCACGCTTCTAACCTGAACCCATGGAAAATGACATGATGATCCCTTCAGACCTCTTTACACAAATGAGTCACATTTCAGGTTAGCAGATGAAAATCAAAAGCGATCAGTTCTGCTGGGGTGTGCACCGGGAGATGCAAGTCCGATGCCCCTAGAGAAAGCCTCAGCCTCCTGCTGAATAATGGAGCACTATTAGGCACCTACCACCTATGAGGCACAGCATGCCTAAATTTGAAAGACTCATTTAAAATATTCTGAGACACAGTGAACGTTTAACAAGTTTATAATGAATAGGGTAAAAGAAAACAGAACAATTTGGTTTCCAAACATACAGCACTGATACTATTGACATTTAGCTCCCCCTCAGTCTTAACCTTATCTTCTTTGTCCTTGTCTCTCCCATTATTCTTTCCTTCTTTGTTTACTTGCTCTTACTTTTCTTGTCCTGTCATTTACACAGTAACATTATTTTAACGAGTACATTTGAACAGGAACTATACCAATTACTACATCATCCATTTTTGCTTAGCCTTTATAAAGAAAGGGTGAGGAAGGAAAGAAAAAGATTAAACCAAACGCAATAGTTTCAAATTCTTTGCAAAGTGCCACCGCATCTCGAGTTAAGCCTGCTCTGCAGTGAATGTGTAAAATATATTCAGTGCCGTATAAGTAATGACATATCAATTAACTGTGTCACAAGGTCTAAAAATATGCAAATTACTGTACTTCAATTAGAAAAATCTACATCCTTGGAGAATATTGTAAATCAGGAAATTTGGGAGACATTAAGAGTAATCAGTGAAGGAAAGCATGCACTTTTCCCTGTATCCTATTTTTATACATACATAATGAAATAATTATAGCTACACTGTATTTATGCCTCTGCAAAAATATTAAAATCTTAAGATCTTTACAATGATAAATTTAATCCACATTACGTTTGCAGACAACATTAATTATATGAAAAAGAAATCTATTATCATTCAATATAACTAAGTTGAAACTAATTTGGACATGTAAATTAGACATACGACTTTTCCATAGTACCAGTATATTGGAAATCCAGGAGAGATATATAGATTAATTAAAGAGGTCGTAAATGTGGAAAATGCAAGTTAGTTTCAGTTGATTCTGTAACCAAAAATATATACTGATGAAAAATGTATATACACAATTTGAAAAGAAGCTCTTTATGTTTTAACAGCAGCTCTCAAACGATTATTTTTTCTGCTAAGAATTCTGCATCATACCCAAAACCTATCAATACAGCCTGTATACCTGCAAATGTGTACAGCAGTGTCAGATTTCAAAGACTAGGTCATTCACCACTGTAGCAGCAGTAGTGATATCTTTTGTTTGAAATTCAATTTGCATCTTTTTCAGAGATGCCATAAGAATGCATATAAGGAGCAGACATATGACTCAGATCTGCAGTGGTTCCATTCTTGACAAACTACTGTAGCCTCCAAAGGACTCACAGTCCAGTAAGAGACACGTCAGAATACTGCTCCAAGAGGAGAAAACGGCTGCCCTTGCCTCTTCTACGCTTCTACACACTGGAGAGTCTATTCAGAAGCATGTTGGTTGTCTCTGATTCACCAGTTCCAGGTGAGACACTGTTCAGTCTCCTCAAAGTGCTAGATATTGCTCTCAGGTGAGCAAGACTCCCAACCCACCTCATCCTGTCAGCAGCCAGAGACCCCACCGCAATTTCTGGCAGCCCTCGGGAACACAGGTCCAAGCATGTAGGTCTGCTTACAGACAAGGGTACCTAACAGCCAAATCCATGAATGCACGGACTGCAGAAGTGAGGCAATCCAATACTCCACCATAAAACCCAATTTTTAAGTACCAAAATCATAGTCTTGTCGTTGCATTTACCTGAGGTATGAGGGGCATCCAGTGGCCAGCAAAACTCATCACTGGTAACGGGAAAGGATCACAGCACAACAGACATATAAGCAGGACTTGGTCCCGCTTGTGACATGGGAGCTGAGGCCACCCAGCTCCCAAACATGCTCAGAGGACAATGAAGGGACTTCCAGCACTGGTGTGTAAACACCCAAGTCTGTATGGCTCAGGAAGGCTCGGCACCCGTGCCAGGCCTATTCCTGCAGTTCCTGACAAGCCACTCCAGGCTCAGTTCAGCTCTTAACAAAGACCATGGATGCTTCCCCCATTGAGCTGAGGGAAAGCAGCCCTCAGGAAGAGGGACACATCTTAGGCAGCTGCCACTGAAATCTGCACTCTTCCACTTCTAGAATACTATCACACACGTGCATCTGTCTAACTGGATCCAAACCCTGTTTAACTAAATCAGAGCTATACATGGATTTTTAGAATGTATATAGGCCAGTTTTACTTAAGCAAAGGAGATTTCTGATAAACATGCAAATAGGAATTTAAACAGCAATTTAAAAACCACGAATTCAATTCTCATTACTTATGCAAACTATCATGGTCTTGTCATGCTTTATTTCTCTGCCTTATCATTTTATCTATGGTATTTCCCCTCTGTCGCTGCATTTTCTTTTTTTCCTGTCATCTACATTTTCTGGATGTGTTCTTAATGTCCTCACCTCCATATTTTAACCTTTCAGGTAACACAGGCTTTACTGCAGCAGGCAGGGAACAGGCATTCACATGTAACTGAAGACACTGTAATTCCTGGTACATAATTGCAGGGAACAGAAAACTTCAAGATATCATCAGACAAGTAGTTTATCATATGAACCTAGGGGCATTTATGGGCTACAAGAAGAAGCAGATAGGCAGACAGATTTAAAATTGTATCTGTACAATTTAAAACTTTTAAAAGCTAGGAATTATTATTTTTAAGAAATAGATAAATTGCCATTTAAAACAGTAAGACTCCTTTTAGTTCAACTTGTCTTAGATTTATTTGCCATATTTCTGTTTGCCATTATAGTTCAGGAAAACACCAGAATACCCATCCTTCCTGAACTATAGGACTGATATCAGATAAGGATCAGAACAAATTCTAAGAAAAAAAAAACAGAACAACCCTCACAAGTTAATCATAAATCTACATAGAAGAGGGACAGGCAAGGGGAAAAAATGCCAAGACGAGAAAACCATAATCACCATCCACCATTCCTATGGAAAAAAAAATGTGGGGGGGGAGGGAGCAAAGCAGAACGAAACACAGAAGCATAAGCTGTAAATACAGCACACATTTTATTACCGTCTATGTGCTGCTTCAGTCCAGGACTTTGCAATTTAGTTGCCTATTATTTGCCTTCACACATTAGCAAAAGAGATCTACCATTTTTGAAAGGTAATTATATTGTAATGTGGGTGGCAGTAAAACAATTACACAAGATAAGCCCTTGCAATGATCTTTACAAAGCAAACCAAAAGTAGTATTGAATCATAAAATGCCCAACGTGGAGAAGGCTGCATTGCAGCACTATCGCTCTGCTACTAGTTTCCCTGCAAAAGTGGCAGAGCAATACTGCAAACAGTGTAGAAAGCCGACACAGCGAAGGTTAAGCACTCCGTAAGTTTAAAGGATTCTTAATCCTAGACTAATCCTTTATCGTCTCTATTTGGTGTAGATTCCAAAATACTCCAAGTGCTAAAGAAACATTTGTTTGGGCTTTTTTCACCCATACAGAGTTTAACTTTTACACCCTACTGCTATCCATAAGCTCTCTTGGTGTGCTGCCTTTTTAACAGGATTTTTCCTGCCTCGTGAAAGTTGTCAAGACATAGTGAACACAACTGCTGAGCAAACACTAATTACTATTAATAGATAGTGCTGGAGATTAAATGAACTAAAGCAAGTAGTTTGTTTGACTGTCACATCGAGGCACTTGGTACTTTTATGACTTGTTAGCGATTCAGTGGAGATTTCACATGGCAAAAGGTGCCTAGTCAACCTGTGCTGATTGAGATTCCCAGTTTGAAATAGATTGTTCTTGTTTTAAACCTTGACCAGCCTTCCAACAAATCAGGACACTCACTGGTGATACATTACAGATAGAAGCTAGCATCAGACGTGCAGGAAAAAGAGGACACGAAGGAAATAATATCTGATCTTTGCTATTTTCCAGTGCATAAAGTAACAGCCTGTCATCTACCTTTTGCAGGTCATTTTTATCAAGTTGCAGGCCAAAATGAAATTTGACCTCCATTTTCCAGCTAGTCTGGAGATGATAAATTTAAAATAGACAGTGTAAATGAATGGTATGCAACAAGAGGAAAGTCAAATTGGTGCAGAATTATTTGTGGTCCAGTTTTTGCCCCTGTATTTTTCATTATACCTTTCCCCTACAGTTTTTTTGTCATCCTTTTCCTGTATTTTTCTTCTTCCTTTACTACAGTCTGGCCCCTTTTCCACCTGGAAGGATAACTTTTACTGCAGCCATGCCCTGGTCCCTGGGAGTGCATTTGTCCTCCCAGATAATTAGAAGTGCAGCACAGTAGATACCTAATTCTGCAAACTCTTGCAATGGAATCAAAAGGACTTCTTTTACATAACAAGACACAGTGAGTCAGAGGAAAGCCAGCAGACTCTTAAGTATAGCTTCATAGCACCTCACCAATATTATTTCAGTACTCCTCAACAACAAAAACATGAAAATAAAATGCATGTTTAGTTATGCCCCAAAATGACAATTTCATGAGTCCACATCTGTCTTTACTCACATGCAGCATCAGGACTTGGGATGTCACCTCTTCAGAGCAATCTGCTTTCCATTAAAGGGTAATAGAGGAAAGGTCTCTGGTCAGAACCTTTGGCCACGTCCACAGTTGGAAAACAGAAACTTCATCAGTTTGGAATAAATTGTTTTAAGCCTTGACCAGCCTTCCACCAAGGGAAGCTCCTCTCTGGCAGCTGAAAGTGAACCTCTGGACTGCCAGTTCTCTTCCATTAATTGTTTTGATGAAGGAAAGAAATGAAGACTGATGGTGGAAGATTCCACCTGGCTGTAGTCTCCATGCACAGTCAGCTGTCCTAGAGAGTCTTATGGTTATCTTGGATATCTCTCCCAATGGTATTTGAAAACAGTGACTTACTGCCAATGTAAATTTGATACTCCCTTGTTTAAGAAAATGTGGTTTTATTATTAAATCAAGATGCCTTGCTGGAAAAAATTTAGTACCACAGAGAATAGCAATGGATATATTTCATTATTATTATTGTTTACAGGGTGCAGTGGTTGTAAGAGGAACATCTGTGCTCCTAATTTTATTATAATTTCCACTATTCACAATATCCAGTGAGGGAAGCAGCACACACCATGTCTGCATCTGAAAGATGAGGGCAAGGATGGATAAATGACAAACTTCTGGAACTCAGAGAACATTCAGCACTGCTCATTCTGTGCCTCTACGCTGGAGAAGAAGCAGCTACATACGAGGTCATAAAAACTTGATGGAGACCACATCAGAACTCAGTGGGCCAGAGACCTTGCACTGCCTGTGGTCTCTCCCCCTGGGATTCACTCTAGGTGAAAATATGAGGTTGAGCACAAATAGTAAAACTATCAGACTGCAAATTCCAAGCTGACAGTGGATCTTCTGCATTACTAAGTACTGAACAGTGGAATGGCCCCAGGAGTGTAATCCTGAATTAAACTACATGAATTCAAGTACCCATAAGCAAAAGATGTATAACTGAAGCAGAGGGAATTAGAACTAGTTCCTTCTCTTGAAGAAACCAGATGCTTTAAAGGCATATTGCAGTACCTCTCCACCATGGTGACAGATGCCTTAGTGATTCCTGTAATTGGTGATGATGATAGTAATAGAGGTATGCTACTTCTATTCCCATAGACAGACAGAAATTATCTTTCGATGTCAGAATCTGGAAAATCCAGGAATGCTGAATACGAGTTCTGTGACAAGCAAACATATCAAGGGAAAAGTCTAACCTGTCATCCATGGAAAAAGAACATTAAAAAAAAAACCCAAAATCCTACTTTCCTGCTACTGCAGAAAAATGGAGTTAGCCTGGGAAGGGGATAAAAGTCCTGTAAATACTGTTGTAATAAGTCCTTGTGGTTGGCCTATTCCTCCATGTGCTGCAGCAGCAATGTATCATAGAGCTCCTTGCACACTCACTGATCTGAAGTAATTCCTCCTTTCTCAGCCCCAAAGGAGGCAGGTCAGAAAATTTTATGTTTTCAACAGAAGTTTGGAAATTTTTTTCCACAAGTACACACACTGCCCTGCCTCTGTTTATCTGCCTATGAACCCACAGCCTTCATACCTCCTGGGTTTGTTCTGAGCAACCAACCAACGGCTGCTCCTAGCACGACAGTGGGTGCCTGGCAGACAGAATGGAAAGAAATGGAGGGAATGGACAGCAGAGAATGGCCAGACCCCTAACCAAATCCACTCAGCATCTCATTCAGATAACATGCCAGCCAAAGGTAAAAACAGAGCCACATTAAAATATTAGGTGAACAAAGCAGCCATCACCACTAAGTAAATGCCAGTGTAAAGGCATCCACGCTGTTAGAAACGGAGGAGAGCATCAAGGACCAAGTTCTATAAGCAGTGCTCAACGTGAAGGTCACAAACTGCAGCAAAACAGGTTCTTTCTGACTACCGGAGCATTCCTGTGCTTTGTGGATGATGGAGCATTCACACAGGCTGCCCAGAAGCTGTGGAGTCTCTTCCTTGGAGACCTTCAGAAGCTGCCTGGGTATGCGCTTGGGCACCTTGCTCTGGTGTCCCTGCTGGAGCAGGGGTGGGACCAGACGGACTCAGAAGTCCCTTCCACCCCAGCTGTGCTGTGGTTCTGTGCATCTGTGAGCAGAACCAAACTCCCTCACCTCTGTGCTGGTTGCCCTCCATGAGATCTATTGGGCTGCCCCACTGAAAAGGTGTGCTTCTGCTGGGAAGTATTGGAAAGAGGACAACTGCATGTATAAAGAGCTCAGTATATCAGAAAAGGAGGAGTGGAAAACCAAGAAATTATGATGCAATCATAGATACACTGGAAAGGAATAGAGTGAATCTGTAATCAAATCAGGTGGCTCTAATCCTACTCTAACTCTCCACAAACCCAAAGCTGGTGAACATCTCACTTCGTTTGAGGTACAGTGGCAACAAGGTCCTTACAGATGGGCAGACCCTGGGAATTTATCAGAGCGGAGCTGACCTGCAGCCTTGCTCACCTCCCACCTCACCTCAGCTGCTGGCAGCCTCACTGAGCCTTATACTGCAACCCAGCCCAGCCTGCATCAGCAGGGCAAAGCAGGAGACATACAGCACAGGTAAGAGGCACTGATGCAAAGGCAGTTCCACTGACAAAGCTGTACTTTTGCTGGTATTGCTTATTTTGCCAGGAAAGGATGGGGGTTGCTGTAATAAGCTATCTTGTCAAAAGCGCAGTTTTGCCAGAACAAGCTATTTCCAGCCGTCCACCCAGGACTGCTGTGCTGCTGTAGGAGGTGGGTATAGCTGCATCAGCAGACTGCTCCTAATGGAGACAGAGCTCGAAACCTGCTTTCCACATGGAAAAAGGCTGAGCAGAGGGCAGCTGGTTTACTGCTTCACCTCCTCCTGCTTCAGGGCTCAGTCATCCAGGGGAGCCCATCACCCAGCGATCTTCTGATGGTTCTGGCAGACACAGTTCATACTGAAGAGGCCGTATGCCTGTGCAGACATTTAGATCTGAATTTCAGGCACCGTCTGAAACAGAGAGCGAGATGTGTCTGCCCACTGGTTAATTCATCCGTGGAATTGGGTGATGTGGGATATTGCTCAGGCAAAAATAAATAAATAAATAAAGTCCAGAACCAATGTGAAAAGTACAGATCTATTTTTGGAGATTCATCCAGGGCACGTCAAAATTGCCAGAAGCTATTTTGTGGTTGGGCATGAAGGAGAAGGAAGGAAGAAAGCCCAGAGAATTACAACGCAGCTGGCCTTGACCATCACTCATTAAAATATATGACTGCAGACAAGGCAAGAGTCTCTTCCACAGTGGCTGTTCCCATTTGCCAGTATATTTTGAGATCATTTGAAAAAAATTTGAGATGGGTGGTGTAAAGCATCTTCAGTAATATCAACGTCACAGACCTAAGAAACTGCATGCAATGGGTGCAATTTTGATACATGCAACACGCTTTTCCAAGCAGATCCACCCCTGTCATTTGCCTTACACAGCACCAGGACCCAACTGCAACAATCCACATGAAGATAAAATTAGCAATGATCTACATATTGTATGATGCATCAGAAGTCTGCTATCATCGCGGAACAGCTGGAACAATTTGTGGCTAAGCACTTCAGCAACACACTACAGCCTTGCTTATATCAGGATTTTCCAAATACAGAATAGATCAAAACCTCATGATCCGGATATTAAAAAATATTTCTGAACAGAGAGACTGCAAATTTAGCTTCCTGTGGCCATGAAAAGAAGTAAATAGATACTTTATTCCCTGTCCTTTGACTTCTGTAGGCTTTACGGAGAATTTTTCTCAGCAAGTGAGACACGTTCATCGGGAGAAAAATGAGCAGTTATATTTTGAGATTGAAATTGAGAGAATGGCAGTCTAACACCTCCTTTCCAATTTTTATGAATTTCTCTAATGATACCTGCTGAAATTTCAGACAGAGAAAAGAGCACACATGCCCGTATCAACACCACAAGTGACAAATTTAAGCTATGTCTTGTACAAGAGTAAGACCAAATAATAGCATTCTTTTCACCTGACAGTATTTTGCAGCCAACAAAAGGCAGCAGCTACAGCACTGCAAAGCACTTCACCAGGGCAGTGAGCTGCTCCCCTTTTCAGCCCAAACTGCATCACACATTAGCAGCCGTGACACCGGGATTCCTTCTCTGAGCAGACAACACGCACTCTCCAGACAGGCTGCACTGTGTGTCTGCTTGTTAGAACTAGCTAGAAAAACATAAAAAAAATAAAATAAAAAGAGCCACAGGATCAGCAAAAAATCCATAAGAAATTTGTAGATTCACTCCTAGAATCCCAGAGGAGCACGCAGACCATTTTGCAAGCGTGAAACCCAAGAGGAGCAAGATTCTGGTGCCCCAGGCAGGAAAGGAGAGCCGGATCCTGCTGGGGGCTGGGTGCCCTCCGCACTGAACAGCTTCCAGAGGATCAGCACCTTGCACGAAGGGCATCACTGCACGAGATCAAACTCCTTGACGGCATTTCTGGGTGCTACTATTCTTGGCTCTCTCATGGCTTCACGTATAATTTTGTGCAAGTACATTAACCTTGTTGTGGCTGAATGTACCCTCTGTGATTCGCCCTTCCTCCCCTGCAAAGAGCTTTCTGATCTTTGAAAAAGTCAATAAAGGTTGTGAGAGATCTACTTATAATTGCATGAAAAATTGAGGGCACAATTCTGCCATCCTCACTTATTCTAGCATCCCCAGTGCTTTCAGCTGTGTTAGTAAATGCTACGCGGCACAAATAAATGCTACAAAGTCGGACCTTTAGCAGAGGGGAAAAAAAGATACTAAATGTCAGTGCCAGAAATTCCCTACATCTGAAAGAAGTGAGAAATATTTTAAAATTGAATTATGCGTTGCATAAAACAGTTCCTAAGAATATCTAAAAGTCACATTCCCATTAAGATGCAGCTTTACACACACACAAAAAAACTCCCCTCTGTTGAAAAGCACACTCTCCAGGCAACAGAATCAAGCCTCCAAAGTTAGGCAATGAAAGAATTATGGTTGCTGATGCAAACTTAATCTGGTATCCTTTGCATATACATTATGATACAGCCTAATTTTTTTCTTCCCCACATTTTTTTAAGTGCAGTTCTCCTTCACAGTGCGGGATGAATAGTGCTGAATTAATAGAGCAACTATTCAATATTTTGTCTTATCATTGTTCAGAGTACAGCCTTACAGCTTGTTTCCTGCTAACTATTCAAACAGTGCTCTACAGACAAAATTATTAATTTCCTTATGGGCTTTTCTATAGCACTCATCACTAAAATAAGTGAGGGCTTCACAGACACTTCACTAATCTTCACAAAATCCCTGCAAGTTGAGGGAACTATTATTCTGTTTTATACATGGGGAGCTTAGGCACAGATAAATTAAAGTCAAGAGTACCCACTAATTGAGGAAAGCTTGTCTTACAATGCCTCGGCCAAGGTTTTTAGCAATCTTTACCACTACACAGTGTTCTGTATCTTCAAAGCGCAAACCTCACAGACTTCAGTCAAGCCATGCTCCTTTGCAAAACAGGCCCCGGGGCTGAGCTCAGGCTTCAGAAAACTGGGAAACACACAACTGGCACTCATCTTTACAAAGTCTGTATAGGGGACCTGTGTCACAGGGCAATCTGTGCCAGAACAAGACAGAATCTTGTTCTTTGGGGCTCGGTCATGAATGAGGAGGCTGCTCAGCAATTGCGGTTGCCACCATTTGCGACCCACCTCTTGTGGCCATGTAGTCCCACTGACTGCTGGTCTGCACTGGGCAGTGCCCACTGGCCTACACTCCATGACTCACGCTGGTCAACTCACCAGGCATACACTTCACAAAATAAAGCAGCACATACCAACAAGCACAAAGACTACTGTAATGTCCGAGGGGCAGATCAGTAATGCATAAACATCCTCAGTCCTCTACTTCCTAATTATTCTACAGCAAGACTGCAAGATTTTATTGGAAATTTTTTACATGCATTTTTCCCTTTTATTCTCCCCAAAAAACTGAAAATACAAGACCTCAGGCATCATATGGCTATCCTCCCACTTACTCAAAAGAGTTTTAAGTGTTAAGCTATGCCACATATACTTCTGCAGCCTTTGGAGTAACTGACAGAAATAATATATTATCCTCACTGATGTGGACAAACACTTGAAAACAGATGACAAATACTCCTACCAGGAGAATTTACAGGTATTCAGAAACAGGGAAAGACAGATGATCATGACCTTCCCAGCCTACATTCCTTACAATTCTCAAAGCAATCCCAGTCTCCTTGCTAGGACTAAAAATCCTCTTTGTCCTTGCTCTCCAATCCCCAATCTTTCTGCACCCAGTGATCCATTTTCCCTTCTTCATTCCCAGACTCATCTATTTTACCTGCCATGTCCTCTGAGTCCACTGGGTTACTTCTTTTTAACCGTCTCCAGCCCCAAAACCTCCCAGGGGCAGTCTGTCACACATTCCTCTCCAGGACTTTTCAAGAGAACTTCCCCAATCCCATCAGGCCCTTGTCACATCCATCTCTTTCCCTTCTCAGTTTCCTCTCACAGCTCTTCTCAGCCAGGTTATTACTCTTCCACATTCCCCTCACAAAACAAGCAGTTCCCCATTCATCTGCACCAGCCTGCTGGGCTCCCATTTCCAGACTCACACATAACTTTCTTTGGATGCAGGATTCCCTTGTATCACCCAACATCCCCAAATACTCATCCTCCAACTTATTTTTTCATGCTCTTCACTGAATCAGTTCCAGCATCATCCTCCAAATTTCTATTATATTCCATTACTTTTTCATTCCTCCAAAATAGCAAACAACTTTTGTTTCCACCTATTTCCTGAGGCCTAGCTTTTCTCTTTTGCATTTCAATCTTGTTTTCTTCTGCACTCAGTGTCACACAGGCAACACCAAATGAAGTCCCTCCTTTCCAACGCCAGGCCCAGCAGACTCAAGTCCACCTGGGACACAACTGCCCTCCACCAGTTGCTCGCTTGCAGATCGTGCTGACAGGATAGGTTCTACTAAGTCCAAGCACAGGCAGGGAAGCTTAAATGCAACATATAAAACCTAATGAAATCTTTAAAGGACGCATCTTTTTCTACCATGTGTGCCAAAGGAGCATCCTTGACAAAGGAGAGCGTACCCCTGTCAGCTATTAAGCCACTGCTCCAAAGCTCAAGCTGTTCAGAATGTCTGAAATGTTTCTGAAGAACAGCAAAACAGCACATTTTTCATCACTTCATTTTCAGAAAGTTGCTAATTTTTATGGTATTTGCAAGGAAATCCTGCAGGAAAGCTTTTTGGTAAAAACACTGCAGTTTTAACCGCGCAAAACAAGATACTTCAGAAGGACATACTACACAACCTTAAAACAATCAGCAGTGTAACCCCCTCACCCTCCTTATAATAAATCCAATAACTCCTCATTTCAACCAACAGAAGCAAA
The DNA here is from genome assembly GCA_037305975.1 of Chrysolophus pictus. Taxonomy (NCBI): domain Eukaryota; kingdom Metazoa; phylum Chordata; class Aves; order Galliformes; family Phasianidae; genus Chrysolophus; species Chrysolophus pictus. The sequence goes on from CM074579.1 coordinate 17,410,576, forward strand.
GCCGGGAAAGGAGCCAGAGATATACTCTGATGCATATTAGGGAAAGAGTATTCCAGGGTCAGAAGACCTTATTGGATAAAGTTCTCTTTCCCACATTTTCCTGAATATGACCCAAAAGTCAGCAATTCTAATTGTGCTAATTTTAGCTACAGAAACAGGATGGCAGGCAGCAGTATATTCTGTTGTTCTGTTTTGACTGAAGTAATTAGCTAATATTCGGGATCTGGCTGCAGTTTCCATTCACAAATATACTGCTTAGGGAATCAGGTACTGCTTTACGGCAATCCTGTTTATCACGGGTAGTGTACAGAATTCTCCTTAATGGGAATGAACAGGCATGAAACATTTTCCCAGTTTTGTAGTGCAAAATTCTCCTTGAGCCTTCAAATTATACTAAAATAAGTGTTTTGTTTCTGTGGATACTTTTATTTACTGGACTTGGAGGAAATTTTTTTGTGGAGGTTTGCTGTTCTTTTTTTAAGCTGTCTCTCAGACATGTTTCGATTGCATTTCTAGCTGCCCTTCCTTCCCGCTTCTGTCTGTCTCAACGCTGCTTCTGCTTGTGTTGACTTGTGCACTTGTGGGCACACACACAATTTATGTCCCAGAAAAGCAGCAAAACAACACTCAGCCATCTGAATTTGAGCTTGGCTACAAAATAGTGTGTGTTTTATGGAGGGTTGAACTCTGAGCATGCTGTAAGGATATTCTGAAGAATTTACTTTTCTTGGCTGAAAAAAGGGGCACTATGTCCACTACTTCCCTCCAGATTTGAACGCAAGCCCAGGATTAAACAACATCAGTCTGAGCCCCATTTAGCTTGGACATCCAAGTATTTCCAGCAGTGCAATGATCAAGGTGACATACTTAAAGTCTCACGAGTATCTTCTCTGATTCTCTACCCAGAAGGTCCCATTTTAGCTTCTTTTTGCATAGACATACTTGTACCATAGATACATTGCTATTACTTATTTGAGAGAGAGTTATGTCTAAGTGCACCTGAGGGAAAAAAAAAAAAAAAAAAAAAAAAGAAAAAAAAAACCCTCTTTTCAGTAAGTATTCCCAGTAGTTTTCCTATTGAAGGAAAAAAATAATAATAAAAAAAAAGTTCTTTTTAAATATGTAGCTGACAAATGCATTAAACAAATAAGTAAAAATGTGCTTCACACAGACTCGGGGCCATTTGGCTGCAGTGAGCTGTCTGCGTGTGCTCACGGCACTCCAGCAACCCCAGGCACGAATACAAACCTCGCTCCAACCTCCAGCCCTGGTGTGTGTTATTGCTTACATAACTCCAGCCTGCTTAAAGCACAGCCCAGTGATGGGGAGATGCACAGGCAGAGCTCCACTGACATTATGGCCTTTTTCTTGCTTGCTGGAAGCATAAAAAGGATTGCGTGTTAGCAGACAGCACAATAAAGTACGGAGTTTTTAACTAAACAAGCAGGGAATGGGATGTGTGTGTGTGTGTTTGTGAGAAAGTGTGTGAAATAGAGCTGCTTTGCTTCAGAGCCTTTTCAACTTATTACCTCATATGGAGTTTCTGTTTGAATAATTTAGTAAATTAAAAGTTCCTCTGTGCTCCAAAGGATCTTGGAATATGGTAGAGAAAACACTGACGTACAACCTAAAAATTCGGCTTTAGTAGGTTTAACAGTGAGAAGGTAGAAAATTCAGGCATGGAGAGTTATGTGGCTGATCATAAAAAGGATCAGCTCACTGAGCACTGTAGCTATCTAGAAAACACACATAAAAATTCAGATAAGAACTGAATGTGAAGCAATAGCACAATTTACTTACAATCTGGAATATCAGCAGGATTTTAGTTTGTTGTTTGTGGGTTGCTGGGGTATATGGTACATTACAGTAGAGCATCAGCACTAATTCTACATGGCAGCTCCTCAGAATACCATCTGCTTCCCCGGTAACTGTTAATATAGTTGTAATTATCTACTTCTAAGCACTTTATTGGGAATATCATTTGCAAATTAATCAACTACAGACCGGTAAAACAAATGACATGCTTGTCTGAAAACAACAGCATTATTTCAAATTATTTTCCTAAGGGTTGGGAACTATCAGCCGCAGTCAAAGCAGGGAACAGAGCAAGTGAAGGTCTATATTCAGCTTAAGAACATTAATTCTAGCTACATCCACCGTGAATTTGCTGTCACGTGGAGTCTTTAGGAGCAAGAAATTTGCAATGCAAGATGCACCCCCATTTGTGAGCTTCTCTCTCTTTGCTCCATACAATCCAAGTTCTTTGAGGACTTTGTGCTCTTTGCCTTGGCATCCTGCTTTAATATAGGCTCTCTCTGCCCTTCTTCCCCTTGCTTTCCACAGTACCTTCACTACTCTTGCATAGCTCATACTCCTTAATATTGGTCTTCGTCTCGTTTCTCTTCCTCAGAAGGGGACTCTTGGCCATGGGTTTCCCAGTTTAACTTTATAGAGTGAGCAAGCTCCCTTAACGCTTGCCTGGTGAATCCCCTTTGTCTTCCCAGCCCAGGGGCAGATATCATTTTATGATGCCCCAGCTGAGATGTGTGTTACAGTTGGGAGTGGTATTTACTCCTCTGAATGCCAGTAACATATTGTTCTTGCTGCAAAAGTGAAGGCTGCATAATGACTGAAAACATTGGGTTGAGCTGCACCTTCTGATGGAATGAAGACGCTTTAATTATTTGAAAGCTAGTTGTATGAGGAATGATGAGACACCACACAAAAGCACTGTCCCCACCAAAGTTTCCAATAAGCTATTAGGAAAATGAATTTGGAGGACCACAATAAGCAACCAGGCTGCTATCAGTTTACTCATGCAGATACCATAAATAGCCCTTCCACGATAATGCTGTTGAGCAAGAGATTTTTAAAATCACTTAACTTGTAATTCTTGAAATATTAGAAGCCTTGCAAAGTTAATACAATATTCTAGCTCAGTGAGCAAGCAATACGTAAGCTATGTTTTCTATGGCATCTGTTTGCAATGTCCTTTGCTTGGCAGCAGGTTTAACTGAAGCACGGTCTAATGGCAGGAGTGGGGTGAGCTGATCGATAAGCACGGAGTGCCATTTCTACATTCATGGTTGAAAGCTCACAAATAAAAGCAAACAGGTTATCTGCTCTGTGATAGAGGTGTCCTCAGATCATTGTATTCCAGCATCTCAGCACTTTTCTTATGCTTTTCCCATCAGTGCCCCTATCATCTATTAATGCAACGATCAAGGTTAAAAGCAAAAATAAAGTATGTTGTTTGGGGAGAAAAATTAAATTAATTTTTTTAGCGTGATAACTTCTATGTATTGCTTCAGTACACTCAGAACAAGCTCCTCAAGCAAAAGTCTTGCTTTTTTATTTCAGAAATACAGACTGTTTTATGTTTCTTTGGCTGTACACTCTTCAAGGACTCAGACGTAACTTTTTAAAAATACAGTTCATAGTAATAGGAGTTTAAACTCTTTAAAAAATTGATGTCCTTGAACAGAAACCCACTCAAGAATCCTCACAGCAGACAAACAGCACAGAAGTGATGAAAATAGTTCCACTTCCTTCTTATTGCTATTCCAGTGGTCAGCAGAGTTGTCACCCACCATCGAGGCAGAAAACCTGCTACTAACCACCACTCTCACGCATGATGAACCTTTTCGTAAGGGATACAGATAGTCAACGGCAACAGCAGATGCTTCATAGTAAATGTGATAAAATGGTACGTTACCTGTGCCAGTCAGTTCACAACAAAATTTGTGTATGATTTGTAACTCCTGCTTTAATGTTTCATTAAATTTCATTAAATAGACTGGAAAACCCACGTGAATCTCCACACAAACCTTTCAGATTGTTCCAGCATTTTCGAGACACACTTACAAAACATGAGCATTTTATTTTACTCATGTAGGAATATTTACTTCCAATGGTATGACAAATATCTCTAGGAACAAACCTTATTTTCTCTTAACAAATCATGTAGTCTCTTTGTAGGTAGCAGCAGGTTTGCATGAATGTCAGCTAAAAGCAACGTTTCTGTCAGAGCCATGAATAAATGGCTAAAAAGTTTGCATTTTCAAAGAACATGCAGTAAAGATTTTTCTTTAGCAAAAAGGGGTATTTAGGATATGGGTTCTTTGCACCATTCAAAATTCATCTGCTTTTTGGTACAGCATCGCACTCTATAGGATAAACTGATAAGTAGTTACATCTTCATTCTTTTCGAGGGCTTACAGCAGTTAACATCAATTAATACTTGGCCCAAAAACTGTTTTTCACATACTGAGGAGACTGAAGCTATCAGTTCTGAGCCCAGACTGCTGGATGATAACATTTGTAAAATAAAGACCTCTGTGCAGAAGCCTAACCCACAGCTTATGTCCCAGTTACATATGAAATCCTCAGCTCATTACATGAGAATCAGCAACCTGGGTGATATCTGTATTTCTTCCACTAAATATGTTTTTTTAAACTATTGTGCGTCACAACCTTCTATTCTCTCATCTTAAATGAACTTTACTGCTCATTACTCCCTCACTTATCTCCTACTTAGTGCTGCACTGAGGCATTAAACAACTCCACATGCCAGGGACCAATTCCTGACCTTCTTTTTCCCACATAAGTAACACAACGGTTCGGAAAACACCTCCCTAGGGAGCCAAAATTTCATACAGACTCGGTAGTCCTTTTTCCTACATATTTATTCGTAGGAAGCAGGTCATTTCATAAGCTAAATATGGTTCTCAAGCAACCCAAATTTCCCAATCCTAATTAAAATTTTCAACCTAAATCGGCAGTGGAGAGAAAGGAAAGGGTGCCCCATTTCCTTATTATTTCTAAAGCATCACTAAAAATAAACAAGCACAATAAACTGGAAGAAATGTGAGAACAGTGGAGACCTGACGCCAACCCAGCAGAAGAATTCAGAGCTAAGATAAATGCTCTAACCTTAATGCACCTTCACGGTGCCTAGTCATCTGCAGGGATCTTTGAACAACGAGTGCTTTTGCATATCAAGTGAACTGAAATACCTTGAATGGACGCAATAGGGCAAATTAAAGTTGCAAGGGCAGCTCTAGCTCACAAGGCTCAGGTTTTGTCCACGGCACACCTGTCTCAGAGATCCCTTGCTCGTGCACAGTTCATTTTGCACACAAATACAATGGTCTGCTGTGGAAACACCGTGGGGTATAGGTCTGGAAAGGCACTGAGAGCACAGCAGGCTGCCCAGCTTGCCTGGGCTGAGCCATCCTGTGTCAATTTCCAGACATATTGCCTTCAGGAAGCCCTCTTTGCCCTTGCAATTTGCCACTCTAAGCTCACAGCAGTCCATGTGGCTGGGGGGGCACGCAGTTTTCACGCTTACCTTGAACTAGTCTTGAAAAATCCTCCTACTAGTTTTCTCTATTATTTCTTTGCTAGTATCCCCGCTAGTAGCAGGGCTTTTCTGCCGCATAGGACATCTCTTCTGTTCTCTAGAGCTTCCACTCACTTTGTAGCAATCCCTTTCAGGCCCCCTGAGGTTGCTCTTTGTGAAGCAAGACTTACTCTGAGTGGGGACAGACGTCTTTGCTGGCTCTGGCGCTGCAGCTTACTCATTTCCTTGCTCCACTGTGGTTCTAACCTTCCTTGAGATTAAGAGCAATTTACATCTCTTTAACTAGACATATTGGTGTTATTACCATTGCAGTCCTATTGATTGCAATGCTGCACTTAGCATCACTGTTCCAATTTTATCATCCTTAGTCATTCTTGCATGACTGTATATTTATGTACAAGTCCTATTATTTAAATTAGTATATATCATTAGGAAGGAAGCATGACAAAATTAAAACAAACTGGAAAGCACAAAAAAATGATGCCAAAATGCTGAAAATAATGCTTTCTTTTTCTAGGACATATCAATACTCAGTTATGCTGAGTTCTTTTTTTAAAGAGAACGTTGTTAACTGGTTGAAACATTATAGCCGTGAAACAATGTAATCAACCTTGAAAACTGGGAAGTGATTACTTAAAGGCTTCACATTCTACTGCACAGTACAACACAAAAAGGCAGAGAAAATGTTCCAATAGGTGTATCTGAAGTACTACAAAGACTTGTGACAGCCAGTGTTTACAAGTAAATGACAGAGTAAGACAAACACTGTTAAAAATCAAAAACAGTTGTTCCTATCACGTGATTGTAATAACCAAGAAATCATGAATCTGTGCTCTGGAAAGACAGCCCAGAACTTCCGTGAACTCTGCAAAGTGAATAATGGATCATGACATCAATCAGACTGCATGACCCCACTGGGCATTTCTCAGTGCAAAATGAGAGAGCAAAAGACAATCCCAACTCCAAGTCACACACCAGAGGTTTCAGCCAGTCCCTGAAATACAGCAAAACAGATTTTTCTAAATTTGTAGAAATGTCAGCTACAGCCTGCCTCCCACCATTACTCAACTCTTGCTGTCTCCACCATTCCGATTCTAATTTATAATAAGAATTTTATTATAGTAAAATTCACATCCAAAACCTATGCTACTGCAGAAAACCGCCTGCACTTTGCCAGGGTCCCCACTTCTGCCTCGGTTACTGCTGTCCTTCTAACTGACCAGCAAGGCTGAAGGAACAAGCTTACAGTGAACTCACGTGTTCACAAGTTTACTGATCGACTGGAATTACATCACCTGTGTTCCTCCATGAGCAAAAATTATCTCATGAACCCAAGACAGACTACTACCATCCCTTGGCTGTAACTTACTACACCTGCAATTCAGTGAGCCCATTAAAAATATATACCTACCATTCCCCTTGAGCTCACAGTGAATATCTTAAAACAGTGTCAGTCAGCCTAATGAGAGACAGAAATATTTTGCCTTTTGAAAAGAAAATAAAAATTGATCAAATGCTCTTTGAGTATTTGATAACACAAATAAGAACATGCAGATATAACACATAAAAATTCAGGAACTGCAGTAATCAATAAGCAGGCCATTCAGCAAATCCACTTTCATTAATTAAGATAAGGAAGTGTTATTTCTTAAGACAGATGCAAAATGACAGTCACGTGTTATTACTTCATGCTAACATCTTGATCCAATCTGGGTAAAAATAGTATGCCTCGGCTCTGATAAGCAAACTACAACCTCACTTACTACCAGTTGGTGGTCACAGTTGGCCGGCATTTTAGTTTTAACAAAAAAAAATGCTTTCACAGACAGCCAGACCCGACAGAAGAGAGTCCCTGCATGTTCTTAAGATTGGCTTTCTCTCCAAAGCCCTGCTGCTCCTTTCAGCATGGATGGCAACAAACAAAGCTTAAGTACATGACTGCTTAATGCTCCCAGCGGGAAGAGGACCCAACAAATCCTATCCATTTCATTTACAGCCAGAAGGGACACAACACATAAGATTTGTAAATCATAACATGGGTTCATGTAAGCCACCGTGATATGGACATCTGAAAGAGAAACTGAGGAAATGTGGATTACGTTCACTGTGTGTTCCCTGTGCACTTCTGAACTACATAAATTACCCACAAAAACCTGACAGCTCCCCTATATGAACCACCAAGAGAATGAATATGTGCTGCCTATAAAAGCATAAGAGAAAGACTTTGCTCTTCATGCCATCTTTCCTCCTCATTTTCTATTTCTCACAACACAGTTTTTTTCATAGCATCTTGAGAATCCTTGTTTTCAGAGCATCCTCATGAACCTACAATGAAAAACTTCAACCAACCATCAACTGAATTCACAGCTACAGACACTATCCTTTACTCAGTCTCTTCCAGTGCAACCACATCCTCATAATGCTCTAGCCCTAAACCAGTGCTAAATGAGGTGTATGTCCATAGGCACCAGACTGCTGTGGAAAGAATCTTTCCCAGACCAGGTGCCCATCCATGCTGAGGCAGTGAAATTTAAACTGATCAAAACTATATGCTCACAACAGACCAAATATGGCCTGACACAGGAATGATGGAAGTTCAGAGTTCAGTTATTCAGTAATTCAAAAAGACAAGAAAGAACTAATCCACATAACCCAAACAATGTCCAGATAGGGATTTAAAACTCAGTTCAGCACATGACTAAATGACAACGCAATGGCAGAAGAAGCAGAAGAACACATTCCACACAAAAGTAGTACTGGCCACCAACTTACTTGGGCAATTCTCCTTTACGCTATTCATACTCTGAAAGGTTTATCAAAATATAGAGGATGTAGAGGATGTTCACATATAACATAAACATATACGACATAAACAGGCTATGCAACTGCAGGCACAATTCAGGACAAGCTATACAGAGCATTTGTTTGCAATGTCTTGATTTTAAAAAGACATTCACGTCTATGTAACAGAAAATAAACTTAGTTATTAAAAATACATCTCATCAGACAGCAGGTCAAAATGACTGATACATGACAAAACAGATTTGATGAACTGCGTTAGTAATCTTCACAAAGTTATTCAGCATTTATAATAACTCTGAATCTATTTTCACACTACCTGATGGGGGGCAGCTCATACCATTATTAACAAAATACCATCAACTGATTCAGCCTCTAAGTCAATTCTATTTACAGTTCGTCATTCCATTATAACAAAGCAGCACTGGCAGAGACACGAGACTTCATCTTATAAATATCATTTTTAACATACAGGCATAGACAGGCAAATACAAACACATTTCTGAATAAAGGAAGGTGATGTCACCTATTAAGGAAAGAACAGACACCTAAAATGGAAAACTGCAATTTTACACTAACGCAAACTGGTCACCAAAGCACGCACTGTAGAAATACAAGCAAGGCACTGAGAAAGATGGACTCTTCTGCACGCTACCACATTCTCATGCAACCCAGTAAGTGCTCCCCAGAAAGCTATTCTCTGTGAAATCTGCAGATATCTAACAGAGAAGTGAGAGACGAGGTATTTGTGTATCATGTTAAGTCACTGGGTTTTCTAGCCTCAAACTTTTAACATGTTACTAAGACAGCACATATTAAAGTAGTAAAAATGCCCAGTGGGGTCCAATTCTATAACCTTTCACTAGTCAGTCATACTGCATGCCATCCAACAACTTCTCAAGAGGAAGACTGATGCTCTATGAGTCAAATAGCAAAGGAAATACACTCAACTTGCGGCTTCCAGTTGAAAAGCAAAGCGACTGGAAAAACAGCGACTACAAAAGACAGGCATATGAGTCTGTTAAGATTTGGTGAAGAATTTGGGTCTTTTTTTTAAAGAATAATTCAAAAGCAAAATGCACTATCAAAAGAACAGAATTTAAAATTTAGAATTAAATATATATAACTAACTCAAACATTTGGACAACTCCTTCATCAGAGAAACAATCTGGGATTTACACAAGTGATGATCTTGGCAACCCCTCCCAGAGGAGAGTTACGATAGATACTCTTCACAGACTACCGAGAGATCAGTATGTCCTTGGAAATCGCTCTAATTAACAATAAACTGCTTTTACAATTGAAGATGCACCCTCAAACCCTGGTGACACTGTGGATACGTCAGTTCCTCATCCACACGTTTCATCTGTGCAATGTCTTTGGAAATCAAGGGCAACAACAACCTGGAAAATATTTTTCAACATTTGGACAGTTGCCACCAAATCAATAATGGTGGAACAAAATGAATTACAAGATTCCACAGCTTCAATCACAGAAGAAGTAGAGAGTAAGCCAAAAGGAGAAACCACAACTTACACTGAGAGACCTGCTGGACTGAATTGTATGTAGTCTTGGATCTAATTAAATGAGACTGAGGGCAGAGGTGAAGCAGAATCATTTGATGGCTTGCATGGAATTGGTCAACACAAGAGGCACTTAGCATGTGAAATATCTAAGTAATTTCTCTTGATCAGGCCAGAGGACTACCATGGCTTCCACACCTTGAAGGACAGGCAATGTCACAAGTAAAAGTAAATGTTTTCCTCTTAAGATTTTTATGATATTCCTGAAAAGCTTTTCCACAAGACTCTCTTCTTCAGCACTTCATGAACATAGGTTCGGAATGATTTAAGGAAGACTCAAATTTGATTAGGTTATGAAATACAGGTGTGTGAAATGCAGTAATTTTTCTCACACAGATATGATATGAATTCTTTTGACACCTCTACTCTAAGAGTTTCTGCCTTGTCAAACCTCTATTCCAAGCAGCCAGCTCCTCTTGCTTGCAGCCTACCAGCTTCCCTCCAGCAGCAAAGGTGGAATAAGTAACATTAGGATTCTGAAGAGCCACGCGTTCAGCTCAGGTCAGTGGAGAGCAGCCCGCATGCTGGAGATCCTCTGGGGAGCAAGCTGCTTGCTCTCTTGCACAGATCTCAGTGTTATCTACCAGAGAGCTAGATAGCTTCCTCTTATCGTCAGCACAGTCTTAAAAGAGACTGATACAGCAAAATGCATTTCCAATATGGACAAAATTGACAAAATTGTTCTCCAAGTATTCTAATATGATTCCCAGAACCACATACACTGACCTCCACTGTACAGTCAGCTTCAGCATCAGATTTAGCCTTAAAATACTGCGTTTTTTCAGTGATCTCTAAAATTGTTTTGGTGATGGTGAGGAGGATATAGCGCTGCTTATTTTAACACTGATGCTGCTTTTGTAAACCTAACTCATTTTGGAATAAGAAAGTCCTGCATCAGTGCTGAAGAGATCATTGTGGGAATGATGGCTTGTGCTTACACTTGTATGGCTGCTGGGTACACTAGAGAAGATTACATTAAACTTTCATGGCTGATGCTTAGGTCAAAGAAACCGCAGAAAGCTACAACATAATCTACTGCTTTTCCATAAATGCACTGTGAGCCAGGCAAGCAGATGTTAACATCTACAAACTCAGACACAAAATGTATATACGTAATATGGAGGCATTCAGAATTCGCTTGAGCAACAACAGACAGGGATCTTGATTTTAGCTTTGCATTATTGAGTCTTAATTTTCAAATATAATTTGCTATCCTTTACTTCCATTTTCTCCCTACAAAAAAGGATAAACTGCTCAAATAATGTTGATAGCTTTAAAATCAACAGTAATACACAAAACAGTACCTCATAGACTAAATAAATGAATCTGAAAACATCCTTTACTCTACTTTCCAGTTGCATTCATTAAAGGATACAGCTAGCTCTAACACAGGAAATTATAGACCTTCTCTGAGAAATGTATGTCAGGTGCCAAAAGCATTTAAATTCTATCTTTTTCCAATTCATGAAGCTCATTGTAGCATTGTATTGTTGCATTATTAGATTTATGCATTTAGCAAGCAAGAATATTATAAGAGTGGCTGTAAGTAATTACTCTTTTCTAACAGCAGGAACCACAGTATTGTCCATGGTGCGTCATTTTCATGAGAAAAATAGTCTATTTTATAAAAGAGACTTCAATGTTTAAATAAACAACTAAATATCTCATTTATGAATAAACCACACTCCTAACTTGTAGGAAGAGCAAGACTGATAAAAACAGAGGATAAATGACATAACTTGGCTATTTCAGTGTATTGGCTACAAGACTCCATCTAGAAAAGGTTGTTTATAGTTGAACATCACATTCATTTGGAAATTATGCCTTTGGAGGACACAATTTTATGTATGGTTTTGAACACTGGGAGCTTCAGAAACAGTTTCTCAATTCTTTGTAACTTTCTGATCTTTCCTCTTGAAAGGGTCACTGTACTTATTGAACATTCTTTCAGGAAATTATGGTGATTGAACACTTGATTAGTCTAATTGCTTAATGGCTTTAACAGTTTGCAAAACTTTCCATTTGGAGCCTTGCAGAGAATATTCTGAAATCGACATCTACAAAATGCTCACTGTTGGAAATGTCATTCTGCACTGAGAATTCACAGTTCTCCGCAAAGACTGTAAAGATAGTACCATATATGATGCTCTTTCTTCTCACTGTAAAAATAAAGCTAAATAAACTTTTCAGTGTATTTTCTGGAAGCAAATACACTGGCAATTTTCCCACCTCCAGTCACTTCAGCAAGTGAGGAACCCTCACAACAGCAGGTGAATTATGGTTCCATGTGGGAAAAATGACTACAGAACAATTCATTTACAAATGTCTCCACTTACCAACATCACTATACCATTCCTTCTTAAGATTCATGATGTAACTGCATTCCAGGGAGATCTTTCACAAATTTTATAGTTTAATTTCATAATTTATACCTAGATACTAACACAATGGCACTTGCGGTATTTCAGACTCAAGTAGGAACTTCGCACAACTAAGTGCAAAATAAGGTCCATCTATCTCAATACTCACACTTTTTCACATCTTGCATCACATGCAAGAATCTCACTGAAAGTATGCGGGATATGCACAAGCGTGATTCTGTAAGGCTCTGAATGCTATCAGCTCCACAGAACAGCAGTGGAACACAAAGTAGTCCAAAACCAGTGCCAACAGGCACGCAATGCTCAGTGCTACAAACACTAAAATGCACAGAAACTTTGCTATGGCATCAACAAGCAGATGAACAAACCCTGATGTCTGTAAAGCCTACTGTGCTCTGCTGGAATGAAAATCATGATTAAAATATAAGGGATTATTATTAGTGTTTTATACAGAAGAATGTCAGGAGGGAAAACTGAGTAAATTTTTAATTTTTCTTTTAATTATTTGATGGTCACTTATTCTTCACTCTGCTGTTATCAGCTAAAAGCATTAAGAAAATAAAACACTCCATCAACTATCCTGTTGGTAAGGTATAAAAAAAGAGCAAGAATTGTCTTTTATGCAGCACTTTGTTTTACAGATGCTGTTGAAATATTATTGCTGAGTACAGTTTATAAATAAACCTTTCTAAAAGCGTATTTTTACACAATCAAAAAATAAATTAAACTATCTAAAATTCATGCTGTTAATTAAAATAGCCCCTGTAGAAAAGCAAATTAGCTACAAAGCGGAAGTAAACATTATGGTGTTGTTTTTTGATTATTATTTAAGAGCAGCTGATTAATTTCCTATCCTATTTACATATATTTACTAGCATTACCAGAACCTGATAAAACCACAATTTTTTGTTGATTAGTTAAAGATCTCTATCTGATAAGGGATCACCAGTTTTAAGACACCAGCAAGGTCTCTTGCTTTTATGCCAAAGCAATAGCATAGAACTTCCACTCTAAAAATCTTCTATCACGGGAAACCAGGAGTAAGACATACACAGCTCTTTATGTATCCAGATGTATGTATCAAAATATTTTATTACAAAGCCATAACACTGGAACTACATCTTACAATACAGGGCTTAAGACACCTGCAAGTATCAATAAAGGGTTAAATATATCATATATGCTAATAAAAAAAAGAGGCGTTCATGAAATAAATAAACTGATTTCTTATTTTGGTGCCAGGAGCAAGCTTAAAAGCCACTTTTATTCAGAAATGATCATTTTAATTTTAATGGATGATACAGTTTCACTTCAACCAGCTGTTCAAGATGAATTTTCCTCCTGACAATACAATTCAGAAAAAACTCAATACTTAACATCCGAATCACCTAAAAAGTCAATCTAAATACACCTCAAGACAAGTGATAATCTTGTCATGGTTGATTACACAACTTGTACCACAACCTTATGAGTTTATGGAAACCCATGGAAATGATTAAGCTCACTTGGCCTAAAAAATGAGCTACAAATGCATATAGCTCTTCTCGTGGTGACTTCAGAACAAGAATCAAAGCAAAAAATGGAAATCTGGTAATGCAGACCTCCCCACTTGCACTGGCAGTCAGTAAGCAAGGCACTGGTGCATTTCAAGGTCTTGCAAGTACAAGGTCTCATTAGATACAATATCTTTAATAACCTAGCAGCAAGCCACTTTCGAGATTGTCTTTCACCCTATATTCCATATAGCAATTGAGAGCAGTCAGAGCGCCCTTGCTTTCTCTCAGATGAGCAAAACGAATTGGACAGAGGGAAGGCTTCTGGAGAGTAGACAACTGCCTGAGATTTTCTTACTAAAGCAGTCTGTAAGCAACAGCCCAGCTTTTCTGTCATTGCTCAATTCTTTCATTTTCCTTTGTATTCAAGAAGCATTTCACCATCAGGCTGAAACATGGTAAGGAAGCTGCAGCCAGCTCACTGCTCCCAGTTTACTGATCAGGTGAACGAAGTGCACCAACACTTCCAGTGCTGGCGGTGGCTTTGGAGATCACTGTGCAGAAGAACCTCATCATGGGCTAGGGAGACTAGATTGCAAAGCCAAATGCTATTGCATCATATCAGCGGGCACTGCTTATTACTGCTTATTATTGTATAATGGCTACTACTAAACATTCAATGGTAGGTATTCTTGTTTTCTGTTACTCTTATAAGAAAAACTAACTTTCAGAATAAATGAGCACAACCTTTCTAGCATCTGTACACTGACCATTCTGCTTTATCTTTTGCTCATTTACTGAGCGGTCTTCCTAATATCCCTATCTCTGTACAGGACCTGGAATCCACATAGACTTCCCAGGACAACAAACTCTGGCATTCCTCTTTGCAGAGCCTCAGGTTCAGCATCCAGCCAGCAAGTCCCTGCAGAGATTAGCTGTGGGACATGTCATGGGTGCCAGCAGCACTGCTTGGATGGACACCTATGTATGGAGCTGGGGTCAGCTGCCGCAGTGAGGTGGAAAAGCGGAGTTCAAAGCACAGACTGTTCTCATACATTATCTTAATCTTCCCACCAAGAACATTATTGGATTTTTTGTTCAAGTCTAATGTAAACCTGGAAAACTGTCTTTTTTTTTTCACTGAAATAAAATTCACTTTTCATCCATAATAACAAACAAATGGTAATTGAGAAATATTGTTTCTGACCTTGTAATAAAATGTGCATTAAGCCAAGAGTTTAAGTTAAAGCTGAAGGTATTTGCACACTTGCCAGCAGGACTGCATTCCAAGATTCTCTCTCAATAGCTAAGGATAGATCTCAGCCAGAAATTTACAACATTCAAAGCTTTTTGCCTCCTGGGTTTAGGTCAGGGCCATTTCCAAAGCACCCTGGCCCAACCGGAGTGTTTTTAACCCTTTCATCAGCACTGCTTACACTCCCACTCTACCTGATGCCCATGGTACACACAGCTTTACAGAGCACTGTAGCTGGGATCCAAAGGCTACCCAGCACAGGAAACTGAAGGAAGATCTCATGACAGGAGGTCAAAACACAAAATTTGACTAGAAATGAAGCAGTCTATGTGGGTAATTAAGTGCTGGAGCGATTACCATGGGCTGCAGTATACTGCCTGTCACTTGCAATTTTCAGGATCAGACATTTTCCCTAAAAGAGAGGTTATAGCTCAACAATGAACTAAGTCTGGTGAGTTCAAGGAATGTATTTATGTTATAGATCAAACTGGATGGCCACAGTGGTCCCCTCAGGCATCACTACCACAATTCTGTATGTAAACCTATCCGCCATAACTGCCAAGTGCTCACACAGCTCAAAAGAGAGCAAGAACCAGCCCCTCAACAAAGGGAAGAAAAGACAGCGCTAGGAGCCTGTCGCATCCTATCAAACATGAAATCTGTCTTTATTCTTAGCTGAATTCCTGTAAGAAGAGAAGCGCCAGCAGCACACAGCCGACATGAAATGGCTGCCAGGTGGTGGTCCCCACGCACAAAGAATGCAGGGTGACATCTCTGGTAGCCAGCACCATGTCTTCAACTTTCCACGGTGAGGCCCCCACTGCGTCTCACTTCCTGATACTGGGTTACATTCCGTCATCTCTGGAGCGAGGCTAGCATTCTTTTAAAGAATTGGACACAGAGTTAGAAAGAGAAACTTCCCAAATTCAGCAGCTGGATCACGTTATGTGTTAAGCAGTCCCACAACAGCAGGACAGGATGCCCAAGCCTCTCCTTGTTAACCCGGTGTGTCAGAAACTCTCCTGCTCCCCATGCAGCAGGCAGCAAGCACACACCAAGGCGATCAAGTGACACTGCCACCCAGGTTGCAGTACTGGCACAACCCTCATAAATAAAGCAGCAGCTTTCTTATTTCAGGGCAGATCACATTCACAGGACCGGCATCATGTGAAAGGCTGCAGAGCGATGTGACACTGAGACCGGTCGTTTCAGGACCTTCAGGAACGTGACATTTCACTGCAGTACACTAAGTCCATCTCCTCTCAAAGCCACATGATACAACATCCATTAGCTTTCCCTCTCCTCGATTCAGCTGTTGTGGTGGAAGCATGTAGTAGGACTGGATTTCATGTTATGTAAGGAAGGTTCCCATCTATGTAAAATTTTCAGCATGCCTTTGCAAACTCTGCTCTACACCCAAATTCAGCAGTGACCTCCCCAGTGCGCTGGTGCTGGCAGTACCAGGCCACAGTGCAGCAGGAGGTGAGGCCAGCACCATGGGCAGACTTGGGGCATCTGGGCAGACTGCTGGCCAGCTGGCCCTGCGGGCTGGGAGCAGCTCAATGCTACCAAAACCTGGGCACGTGCTGAGGTGGAAGCGGGGCTGGGGCTCAGCCTGGGCACCACAAGCCAGCAGCAGAGCCATCCTCAAGTCCAAGGGCACATTAAAACAGAAATGCCATGGTTCTCCATCAACATTAGCAAGCAAGTGCGCAGGATTCACCTAACACAGTATACCTCAAATCTTTTGTGCCTTTCCTCAGCCACAATCCCTCTAAAATCTTGTGTCCTAAGAGTTATGTGTAGGTGCGCAAAGAGGAGCCTCAGGACGACGAGCAGCTTACTCAAGAAGGCACACGATGTCCGATGTTCATTTTAGACTCTGCTCTGCTCATAGCACACCATTTCAAGGGGGTGTCACTTGACTAGAAATCCATGGGATGGTGAATGCCCCAATTAATCTTCCTGACTCCAGCATAGATTAACTTTTAAGATCAGTGCCCAATGTAGGCAATTACAGCTAGCCAATTAGGCAATAACACACAACAATGCCTTTCTGAGCAGTTAGAGCACAGACCAATATTACAAAGCGCAGCCCTTCAGGACAACCGATTTCAGCTAAACTATGAGTACAATTATCTTTTGGCTGCTACATATTATTGCTCCTATTAAATGGAATTTATAAATACAGATAAAGAAGCTGGCTAAGCCTGCACCTTGACCAGACTTTGTGCCTCACCATGAGAGTCTCAGAGAAAGCTTCATCATATCCGTGACAGTAATACTGCTAATAGGAACATTTCAGAACCCGAGTTTCGCCTGAAAACTGGACAAGAAGAAGAAGGTTATGGGTACTCATACAGTACTATTGATAGCCAAAAGAAAAGCTCAAACAAATCTTGTAAATTCAGTTCACAAGGACAAAAAAAGAAAAAAAGAAAAAAAAAAAAAAGACCAACTATGTTCCCATGCCGCTGAAATCCATACAGCGTTATCTATAGCCTATCAAGAGTTATCATGGCTGTATTTTTAGGCCCTGATGCAATGTCTGCTTCCCAAAGCAAACCAAGTAGTGACCATGGGATTTGGGTGGAGGAGTATACAGGACAGGGTATTTCTGACACTGCGCTAAAAAAAAACCTTCTGAAGTCTGAGAGAATCTCACTAGTAAGAATATGAAAAAATAGAAAAATGTACAAAGATAACATCTCCGTTGCGCTTTTTTGTTTGTTTGTTTTCTTGCAACTGGTGCAGAAGGCTGTATACCTCTGCAGGTTCTGCAGCACTCTGATTATCATTCCGAAATGTTCTCTCCCCTTTAGCATTGCATCCTCATATAAAAAAATAATGTTCCAGTGCTTAGCCTTTTTATTTTTAGTGTACTAGAAACACATAATCTGTAAGCTATATGTATATTCAATAGCACCGTCAAATAAATTATTATTATGGCATGTGTACTCTTTCCCTCCTTTTCTGATTTATAATCGATTTTAGCATTGTTAAAACTGCAGTTAGTCTGTCTACAGTCTCATAATTCTTCTCTCAGTCAAATGAAACTACAGTCTTGCAATTTTTAAACCAAATTACTAGTAAAATGTGTAGAAATAGGAATTTTAATAAGATTTCTATGTTACAAACATTTTAGCTCAGAAATATTTGGAGTCAGTCTCAGAATAGGATTAGCTTCTGCATATTTTCTTTTAATTTTACATATAAATGAAATATAGGATCTCTAGTCATAATTAAATTTGAACCATTCAAGATTATGACTGTGAAAGTACTCTACACGCACATCTACACAGATTACTCACAAGTCAGTTGATTCTGTAGTCTACAAAGAGAACATGCCAAAGACTTCACAGTTCTTCAGATTCCTACTTACAGCACAGCTAAAATGCAAGGCAGGCAGCTGCTCAGCTAGAGAGGAACTCCACACAAAAGCTTGTGCTTGAAAGCTCAGGGTTATGCAATTCATGTGTTAGCAGGTATACTAAAAGCATCCCGTGTTTTGATTCAAACTGCATTAAATTAGTGATGATGATCTGACTGATTGGGACAAGCAAGGAATTGCAGATCTGGGATTTCTCCTGCATCACTGACATCAGTTATAGCTTGTCCACTGACTTTAACGAGATTAGGAGTAGGCCACTGATGGACAGCAATAAATGAAGGTAAGTAGGTCAGAGAGGAAGTGGGACACGGGAAGAAAATAGGGTGGAACAAAGGTGTTTGAAGAGATATTATGAGCAAATCAGAAGCAACAGTTAAAGTCATGAGCAACGTTGATAGTCAAAACTGCTCTTTTAGCTTAGCACTTCACAATTGCTGTTAACTACATGTATCATGCTGAACACAAACAGACCAAAATTTTCAAGACAATGCTAACTACTCAATTATTTGGGCACCAAATTATCTCATATGGTTTCACTTCTTTCCTCTGAAATCTAATTCCCAGCCTTTCTTTTCTCTTACATGTGTATCCTGTACAATAAAAACATTGCAAATCCTTGGTAATTCCTTCTGTCTGACCTGTATAAAGCATAAAAATGTCAAAGTTCTATCAGCTTAAGGAATTCCACCTCCATGATTACCTTTCCTGTTAACACTGCTTGGCACTGGATCCAGATGCTTTTCTATATTGTTTTTGTTAGTTACAAAATCAATCTCATATACTGCAGGCTTTCACACAAACATACAATTATGACAATAAAACTAGTTTGATACTTCTGTATTTCAATGGATGGTACTCACGAGATGAGATTCTGTTGTATAAGTTTCAGTTTTTCTTTCTGCAATTGTAATTACTCAAATTTTCACTGGCTTCAGCAATAGAGAATCATGTTCTAAAAACATCTCTACACAATCAAACCACCCATTCACTTGTATTTAAGCTTCCATCAGGTCCTTGACAGCAACATACAGATTACATCAGCTAGATGTAGTAGCAAAGGGGAAACCGTTAACAAATAAAACATAGTTAAAAAGATACTCCTCCATCCAAAAGGTGTAATCTCCTACTGAAACTTCCATTGTATACATTATACAACTTTCTCCAGTGCTGGAAAGTGCCACTGTAGGAAAATCCAGCAGAGTACATGGTACGTACACAAGTATCTAATAATAGTTGCAGTGTTGAACTATGAGCTTGAACAGCAGCAACGTGCATACTGTGACAAGGAAATAAAGTTCCCTATTATGGAAATCCTACATTGTATTTAATTATGTAATTATATTTTATTGTATTAGTGAGTGGTTGGGCACAGTATCAACTGCTGGGATTTCTGCAAATTAGAAGCACAAAATTCATTCTTTCTAACAGCTGATTACTTTTTATGATTCTATGGGAATTTCTGAGCTATGGAAATGATTCTATTTTTGGCCTATTTCTCTTAGTAAAAGTGATCCCCTCTCCTGACATCATAATCCACAAGCACACAAAGAATTCCATCTTCACAGTCTCTGGGCCAAATTAATCCCCAGCATAAACTCTTATCATGTATGCAAATACGGGGTGATGTTTACATCTAAGATTAATTTGACCCACACAGAACCACGTTACCATGGGGTTTTGTTTCATTTTCAATGCCCTGAAGTATAAAATTTCAAAGTACTGAAGAAAACCAGTGCACTCCTACTGAGCAAACCCACGCTGCATGGCCATGCCTTAATGGCAGCCAAGTGGCACACGTCACTTTCTCTTGTTTCAGGCTACAAGACAAAGCCACACGACTAGAAATATGGTATTAAAATGAACATACCAATACATAAATACAAAGTAAAATACTAACCCTCTAAAATTAAATGAATAGAAAAAAAATCTTTTATCCATTCTCTTTTTTATGCCTTGGCAAACACTCAGTTTTATTGTGGACTTTAAAAATGAAAAAGAAAGTGTAAAACTGTTTTTAAAACATAACATGCAGAGTCCTTCCTATTGCTGAAATTCCCCATTAATATGAATAACTGTGGGGTCATATAGGGCTTTATGGAAAAAGCATATCTTCACAGTGACCAGCTAAAGAAGACGATGAGCAACATTTTCAGAATGGAAATGAATGGGGCTTTCTTAATGCTCAGAAGCTGTGAAATCCTGGCAGCTATTTATGTGCTTCAGTGTGGCTAAAGAAGCTTAGTTTCAATCACCCACCATCTTTAACTGTAGAGATTTCGCAAATACATAGGCTTCACACTACGCTCATTTTCTGTACGTATTTTTACTGTGTCTAGTGAAAACATGGACAAAGCTCAAACATTCACAAGTGTTTTAATAAGAAATGCTATTTGCCTATTAAGCTCATTTCTACTAAAAGAAAAATACCATTAATAATTCTGCCTTTCTCCCTTACTCCTTTGTTCTGTTTAGGTTTCTTTGGAGTCTCACTCTGACATTCTTGGCTTCTGTTCATCTTTCACCACTAACGTGGTGATTCAGTCTTGGCCACGTTTAAAAACTCCGGTTAATCTGGATATGCAATGCCGATCTGGTCAATGTGAAAATAAGTTCAGATTGTTGTGTTGTTGTTGGTTTTTGTATTTTTTATTTTTTTTAACATAGATCTATGTTATTATTATATTAACCTAACAGTTGCTTAAAATATTAAAGCAGCAACTTTGCCTCTCCTGCTCTAATACAGCCTTTATATTATGATAAGACACACTTAGCTCACATTTGACGTTAGCCTAGCAGTCTGCAAGCAATTCACATGCTGGCATTTATTTTTGTTAAGCAATCTAGCAGTGGGTGCCTGGAGTTGCTTTCTTTATCTACATGACACGATGGTATAGACAGACGTTACTGGATTAGGAAATATTGCATTGCTAAGATGAAGTTGGAGGGTCAGTTTCTAAAATGAGTCATTACAGATTTCTACCAGGAGATTAAATATTATCTACCAACCGAAAACCAATGATATAAAATATGTAATTATTCTGCACTATGTGATTATAGTATATTTTTCACATCGCTTCTTTCAGTTCTGCAACCACTACCAACGTTTTTATAAACTAAAAACTACTAAGACAGGTATTTAAAACAGAATATATGCTAAAAGGAGGAAACCCACAATGGGGTTATATTGGGGATTTTCCATGTAGAAGTTTCTGGTGTGGAAACGTGGGAGTCTGCAGGGCCTTTGTTTAGAATTTCGTGATTAAAACAAACAGACAAAAAGGCAAGTCACTAAGATTTTCGTAGTCCTTTAAAGCAAAGCATAAGAGTAACTCCTCTATAAAAATTCATAAATATGCATTACCAGGAGGAGGGAAAAAATTAAATGGCATGTGACAAGCGTTGCTATAAGCATATTCCGACATCATCATTTTAATTAAATAGTCCCACTAACTCTAAAAAGCATCTTAAAAGGTAATAAGGGGCATCATTTAATGTCAAGCAGACAAGAATCCCAATGGGACGGATATGGAGCCTCTTCCAAGTGCACTGATTCAGGACAGGCGCTCCCAGTTTCATTTAAATGCTCACAGTCAACATGGCTTACCCCGCTATCTCATTACCAAAACGTGATAGACATGCAGAGAAAGACGTGAAATCAGCTGTTTATATCTCATGTCTCAAGCACTTCACTCAAATCTCTGAACAGATTTATTATTTACTTGCCTGTTAATAAAACTAGCAGCTTTACCAGCCAGTACTTTTTCCCCAAGCTTCTGAACTCCATTGAGATTTGGAGGCAATTAACATTCACCAGTAACAGAGCAATCAACATGAGGATATCTAATGGAACTGGACAGAATCCAAAAACAGGTATTAGGATAATA
This sequence comes from Chrysolophus pictus, assembly GCA_037305975.1. Lineage (NCBI taxonomy): Eukaryota > Metazoa > Chordata > Aves > Galliformes > Phasianidae > Chrysolophus > Chrysolophus pictus. Next base: position 17,432,724 of record CM074579.1, read on the forward strand.
GTGAGTCACTGACATAAGGTTATGATGTTAATTTTGGAGGGGAGAGCAACAGTGAGTTTTCAATAGCAGTGTCTGTGATTGCTGTCACATTAACACAACATTATTTTCTATATGGCTGTCTCCTGAATCCAATACATGTTCAAAACTGAAAGCAGCTAACAACATCCAGAATTAACTCTCTGTTGTCTGTTGCTAAAAGGCCCCACCAGTCCAATTACTTACATGATTGTTTACAAATGCTTTTCTTCAGTGAACAAATGGAAATCATAATTTTAAATGGCAAGAATTGCCAGCAGCTGTATACTATTTATGCATGCTGCATTCGGAGAGAGATGTAGTTAATCCAAACCACCCTCTGTAAAGTAATTTACAGGAATCCTTAGATTACAAAGTCAGAGATATTCCTGAAAGCAGTAACCACACGGGGTACGGCTGCCATCTAATCATATCTCTGACTAAGCAGGTTTAGGCTGCAGCTCAAATCCAATAAAGGGCTTGGGCACCTCCAAGTTAGGCACTGCAAGGCACACGCTTTTACAAAGTTGGTCCAAAAATGGAATCAGAAACCCAGAAGCAGACACAGGCCCCAAAAGCATATAGAACATTGAATATATGGACACGCAAACAGGAAAACTCTGTGCAGGGTACATCCAAAGTCTTATCCCCTTACAGAATTCCCTGAGACAAGGCAACACATATTGGCATCCTTCCGCAGCCCAGCATCCTGTTAGCACCTACTTCTGTTCTCTGCAGGAAAAGCAGCAGCTCCCTGAGACACCACCTAGCAGAGGAGCTGCTTTCATTGTTACACCACACACTGATAGGCAGGGGAACGGAAAAGTGAGACACCTGAATTCAAGTCTTTTCCCAACCTGAGAGCTCTCACATCTCTCTAAGAGTCCCACTGCCAGCAGGACACAGGTGAAAACAGCCATTTTCCTTTGAAGCCTGTGTCACAGCATGAGGAGCTGGGCACTCTGTTCAGAACAGGAGTGGAATATGAGACACAGCCCAATTTTGCAGCATCATGATCAGGGTAAGGGGTATTTCAGATCTTGCAGATGGCACTGTTGGGATGAAATGCCCTTAAAAAGGTCCTGATCCACTCTGATTGGATACGTTATAAAAAATTTAAAAGACAAAATCAAGGGGCCACCAACAGCAATATTACACAGAACTGTTATTTTTCACAGATTATTAGGTCTCAGAAAAAGGCACTGCACAAACGTAGCATCTTCCATAAACATATGGCATTTGCTGTCAGCACCATATGTAGCTTCTGTACTTAGCGAAAGAACATCCATTCTCCTAACACATACACTGTATTTATGAAGTTATTCTGTGTCTTTCATAAACATCTACATTTTTACAAAGTTCTCTATATAAAAGCCACAGGAATTTGCCCAATAAAAGCTAATAAAATCAAGGAAAGGATCTCAGTATTTGGCTTCTAGGGCTCATTTCACTTCACCCTGCATCCAAATGCAGACATCAGGGGTGGGACACATCAGACATTCTACTTTGCCAGCAAATCAAGAGCAGTGTAAATACACCAACTAAAATGACAAAAATATTCAGCTTTTCACCAAGAAAGGCTGGCACAATAGCATATAAAAAATAAAAGGATTACAGAATTTTACCTTCCTAGTCTGAAAGATCATTTACAAATTGAAGAATTCTGCATGGCATCAGACATTCTTCTAATTCCAGCTGTACTTTTTTTTTCTTTTTTTATGAAGGCTGAACGCGCAGCCTAGCCTACTCACTGAAGGACCAGATTCCTAAAGGTAAGTGAAAGTGAAGATTAAGACTTCTCATATTCTTGGGAGTTCCATTTTTCTGGTGCCTTGAGCTCCACTGAAGCTAACAGACAAGTTGCGGGACTTTCCTACCTCAGGTTTAAGCCTAACCTGTTTTTCAGCTTTGTTGAGGGATATTTCCATTCTTGCAAGAAAAACTGGAAATCCCACTGCTTCCCTCCACCCCTACCATTCCAGCACAAGCAGGGCACAAGAGAGGAGGCTCTCCGTCCTGCTAAAAGCTCTAGAAACTGCCAGCCAAGACAGCTTTTTTCTTCATATGGAGTTATTTCCAATTTTAATGGAATGTTTTGGAGAACATAGCATTCTCACAGCATCCTTCAGCTTAATTCCCCTGGCACCAGCCTGCTGTAGAAACACCAAAAGAACGTAGGCAGGCACAAGGACTCAAACTCAGGTGGAGATGCCTTACGCAGAGGAGCAGGACAGCTCTTGGTTCCAGTAGTTCAGGTGGCACCATTAAGGTTAGGTACAAAACATGCTCCTTGCATCTCATATGACAAGTTTCTGAATGTGTGGACTCAGAATCAAGAAAGGACTGAGTGTGTCCTTTCTTGATTGAGAGTTGAGCAGGAGAAATTGCTCAGCTGCCCATTTATTTTTCATTGCTTTTTATCTCTTTGCATACCTGTATATCATAAACAGATGCTTTCTAGTATTTCATGTTTTTCTGTTCCTCCTTTCTCCAAAAGGGCATTCCAGTACTCATAGTCATTGCTGAACAGCTAGGTTAGCAATCACAAAATATAAAGTGTTTAAACACAAACTATTCACTAAGAGTCCAGAAAATACCAACTATTATCCAACTAAGGGAAAAAATCACTTTACATCCACTCTGTCTTAATACCATTCCACTGGCATCTGCTTTGTCTGAGACATGATACTGGCTTACAAGACCTTTGGCTTGCAGTACTGGCCATTATGTGCTTACATTAATCTCCAACACCAGCTTACTCCAGAGAGCATTTTGAGCATGGACTCGGGCTGCTCTCAGTCGGGCTATCACACAAAGGATGTTTCTACAGCTCTGGAGGGCAGTGAGAGCAATTTGTATTTTCTTCACATGCTAAAAGGTAAAATCACTACTCGCTACCTATTTCCCTCTCTCAGCTACAACACTTAAATATCTTTCTACCACAGCCACAAGACTAGAAGATTAAGGAGCTAAGCGCACTCATCCGCTTCTTCAGCACGGTCCCACCACACATCTCAGTCACTGGCTTTCCCCAAAGCCACAGTGGAAGAGATTAAAGTGCTTCTGGTCCATGGTAATCCAATCAGAGCTAGAAGTGCTATAATCTCTGCCCTTCTATAGACAAACAGTTTGGCAAAATGCCTTCCATCCAGTATTCCAACTTCCATCTGGTCTGAGAGTGTTTGGGCTGTGGAAGATTGTAACCCACCCAGAAGAGTGACAATTGCTTCCTTTTCCCTTGGATTAAATAAAAACCCACCCAACTGCATATCCTGATACACAGACAGAAAGTTGTTCCCCAGCTGCATACTGGTAAGAAATGCAAATTTTTTTAAGAAAAGAAGATGGAGAAAATGTGCTTCCAAATAGAAACTGGAGACAAAGGTGTTACTGTTGTTCACAATCCCAAAGGACTTAGGTCAAATGTCACCTACTAGGATAAGGAGGGAAAACACTGTATCCCAGCTGTGTGGATTGTGCCCATTTTTTTAACATGAGGTGACAATCAACTGAAATTCTGGAGCAAAAGCAAGTCTCTCCAACCCAGGGAATTTGCATTATGCCCACAGGCTAGCACAAGACTGTTCAACTTCTGCCCTGTCATATAGATAGGATATGGCATGATCTTCCTTGAAATGTTAGATTTATGTACATCTGTTTGTGTCAACCACATTACTTATAAGGAGTGAAGAAAATTTTAGCCAGAAAGACTGACACATTCATCCAAAAGAAAAAAAAAAGTTTGGTTTTTTTTTTTTCCAAAAGATTTTTCATTGGGATGGGGTTCTACAGGATTGAGTGCTTCACACTACTTTCGAGAAGCAAACATCAGTGAGATTTACCTTAACAACCATATATTGCTCCTTGATTATGACTGTTCAGTGGGTAGGACAGAATCATCGTGCCTGTGTCTCACTACAGAAGGAGAAGCCTGTATTTTTCATTAAAGAGCAGAGGCAAAAAAGAAAAAAAAAAAATGGAGATGGAATCAATGGGAGAGCAGGAGAAAGACAGAAAGATGGAGGAATATTATTCTGAAGTCAATGTGTAAATCTTCAGCTGTACAACTCCCACTTGCATTAAGGGGATTTGTACAGCTAAAACATCATGCTTCAAGTTGACAATATAGCCATAAAGATGTGAAATCCAAAGGTGTTGATTTTGGGGTTTTTTTTTGTTATGGTTGGGGATTTTTTAAGTTTATTTATTTGGAAAATAGATTTTTAAATTTTTATAACAAAAGGTGAAAGCACAAACAGCAAACAATTCCATTAAGTCTACATAACTAGTGCCTAGACACCTGAAAGGGTTTTTCTATCTGACTAGACATATGTCCTATCTGCTCTCTGACAACAAGATACAGGCAACATTTGGACAAAACCTATCAGATTAATCAGTGGTAAAATTCTCACATGCCCCAAAACAGTCCCCTCTGCAAGGAACCTTGATGGCAGGGGGCCAAACAGAAATAACCTAAAAAATGTTTTTGCCGTTTCCACTGACATTTCCCGGTGAGGATGCAGCAGGTGGGCACTTCCTTTACATACTGTGCATTCTCACATCGACTGCTCTGTGAGAAAATAAATTTTAATCACTCAGACCTAACCCTAGCTATAGGCAGGACCTCTGGCAGAACCTTTAAAGGCAGAAATGCACTATTTTGCTTCACAGCACTGTAATCATCGTTAGGCATTAAGAATCTGAGCTGGGTTACTCTATGGGAATCCAGGAGAGTGTGGCAGCTGGGTTGCTTGTTGCCTTTTCTCTGTTTGGTTGATGTCAGTCCTGTGGAGGTTGTGCCAATCTCTTTTGGCTACAGGCAGAGCGATCCTGTCAGAGCAGTTAATCAGCAGTAATTATTGAGAAAGACTGATGAGAAGTGGGTGGCATGTTTAGCCATTGCACTGCTGCTCCACAAGGTGCAGAGAAAAACATTGAGCAAAGGAATGTAGGCATGGAGATCCTTCTTCCTCTGTGCAGAAGAGGAAATCTAGCTTACACCTACAGGAACATTGCTGGACTGCAGTCATTACTGGGAACAGGTCTCAGCAAAAGTTCAGGCCAAAACTGAACTTTATACTCATTGAGAAAACAGGGGCAATCAAATGTTTCCGAGATGTTTCTGAACCTGTGGCAAGTTTTGAGTTACTAAGTCAAGCCCCTTAGGTGCCAAAAAGTTGAAATATTAATTAGCATTATTCTGGTGAGACCAAATTAAAGTCGCATACTCGGATTGCTTCTCTTATGACGCCCATGCTTCTTGATTATTCCTGCCATTTGCAATTCCAGCAATTACTGAATCCATGAGGGCATTCCTCTGATGCACCTGGAACATCAGGCAGTAGTTCCCTCATATCTGTTACGAGCAGATTTACAAGTGACAAGCCATGTCTCAATCCTCCTGAACCTTATGGAATCACACAGCTTTAAACGGCTGAGAATTCTGCCCCTCCCAGAAGTGTAAAAACCCTCTGGTATAATTTTCTTGTTGTCATTCTACATAATGATGTGAGGAAAAGACTTTCTCTGCACCTCCCACGGAATGAAGAGCCTCCACAACAGTGAATCCACTACTTGCCAAATTCCCAGCAACAATTTACTCTGTAATCAATAATTTTCATGTAATGTATTAATTGGCACACTTTGCCACTTCTATCCCCACAACTTGAAGCATACAATTTGGCTTATCAACCTTACTTTAAAAAGAACAATAACATTTACCATCATGATGAAGAGCTTATTGACAACAAGGATTTTCCACCCACAACAATGAAACAAAGATTACTGTTTAAAAATTAAGAGTTCAAAGGAATTGCTTAAGAAGCAAAGACTGTAATAGAAGCATATCAAAACTAAATAAGCAATAAATAAGATGGTATGAAAACTGTCAGAGCAACTTAGCATCCCCATTCTATTTGTGCTTCATTTTATTAGCTAATCAAAGTGTCATATTATTTCTACTGGCATCTATTTACTGCCATGTAATTTTGATAAGGGCACCATCTGTATTTATAAAAGCATTATCTTAATAGCTGTCTAGCAATCTACAAACATAGGTGATATTTAACTTTTCTAAGGGGATCAATTTTACACCAGGCAAAAGGACTGATATAAGTCAATATGCTATGTTAACACACTGAGGGCCCTATTTGAATCTCGAACTGCCGTGTGCAGTTATATCAGCCTTACAGTCAAACAGAGGAAGGAGGTGAATTTGTTTGACATGCTGTGCTCTTCTTTGCTTTATTAAGATGTACAGCCATGAATTTTGTTTAGCAGGGCTTAGAGCTGCCCGGATTTTAAATCCCAGGGAAAAAAAAAAAAAAAAGGAAAAAAAAGGAAAAAATGAATTGTCACAGAGAACTATTTTGACACAAAGGCACAAACTAATGGTTTGCTTAAGTGACAGAGCTAATTTAGATGTGAAACTGGATTTTTCCTCCTTAAGGGAAAATCTTCTTTTACACATTAGCAGAAGGGTCCCAACCCCTCCGGTTCCTACCCTGTCCTGGCTCCTAAAGCACAGCAGCCCAGTTTTAGGACTGAAGTTAAGGAACCTCCCAGCTACAGCCTGCACTGGGATATGTTCCCAGGAGATGGAGACACAGCTCTGCCTCCCTCCTGCCTGGAGGAAACTCAGACCTCTGCTCTGTCTCCTTGCGCTGAAATTTTCACCCAACCGCTGCTACCACTTGGAAGATGCAGTGCTGACACTTTGTGTCTTGGATGCTCTAACTGAAGCATACTGGATCACCACAAGGACCTTTGGTGCCCTTATCTTCACTGTGACCTTAGTCATCATATCAGGACTGCGGAGCAACTGTGGTTGCCAGTGGCAGAGCCTAAGTGTTTGCTTGGCACCTTCCTTCTGAGCCACTATCAGAGATGTAGCTCAAAAATTCCAGCTTTTGGCTTTGGCTTGGGATCCTGTACATCTGTGGGCAGCAGAACAACATAAACACCTCCCTCCTAAATAGCCACTGAAGTACTGGCTAAAATGCCAGTCTAGAACAAGGCCCCTAAAGCCCTACACAAGACACAAAAGTCACTGCATTCTGCTCATTAGTTCTAGCTCTTACTCTTCTGTTGATGTGCTGGTGAAATGGGAATTTCTGCAGGATTAAATCCTTTGGGATCTCAAATAAATACACCATACAAAAGCCGGGTAAGGGAAAAGGGTAGGAGAATGCAGCCCATCTTCTACTACATGACAATTATGTGTCAAATATTCTTAGAGTGATTTTAATACAATCATTTCTAATACATTTCAGTGTTAATTGCTGTCTCCTATTTGACACAGTAATTATACATAACTGAATAACTATAAAATTGCTGCCTTATACTGCAAATTAGTAATTATAGTAGTAAACATTAACAACATGCTATATAGAAAATAGTGATTTGTATACTGAAATGAATTAGAAATAATTGCAATATGTGATAATTAAAATTATGCAAACATTAGCTATCTAATTGTTAGGCTGAATTTTTTTTTCACTTAGATTTCTGTTTTTAGATGTTAAGAAACAATTACCTGAAAAAAAAATTCTGTATACCTTTTAGGGTTTTTTTTTGTTCTTTTTTTTTTTTAAATCAAAGAGTGGTTGAAGACAAGAAATGCATCCCTACTGTGCCCAAACGGAGATCTGGGGAGACGATCCATGCTACCCATGAAGAGCTCTGAAGACAAAACATTTAGATTTCCCCAAGCAAAGAGGAATCCTTTCCTTTTCTATCTGCTGGATTGGCCATCTCCTCTACAGCTCTGAAGCTCTGTAAACACAGTGAGTAACCCCAGCAATCTCAGAGACATCTTGCCAATGCTACCTTCAGGATAGTTCTTTGGAAATTCGTATCTTAGATTTCACTTCAGATGTTAACATTTTACCAAACCCTACAAGTGAGAACTGGGAGGAAATAAAAGTTGGGCTACCAAAAAACCAACACCTAACACCTCCTTCAAATGATGACATTTAAGTCCAGTCCTGTGGGGTACTGGCTAATGACCTGTAATTCCCATCAGCTACACTGGGAATCACCATTCAAATTCAGGCTTCTGCATAAGAAAAACACAAAGATTTGCTGGGCTGGTAAAATTTCCAAACTCTTTTCTCCACGTCTTTTTATCCTGTATCTTGGTCCTCCTCTTCTTCAGTGCTCATTTCCCACCCAGCTTCAGTTCTGCAGTGCTGTAAAAGCCCTAATGGAAAGGAGGGGTTCAAGACATGAAAGCTGCTGTAGTGCGCAAGCAAGGAACAAATTAGGTTGCTAAAATAATGCAATAATCCTACATTTATCTGCTAAAGAACATCTTCAATATTAGTATAACAGTGGAGCTCTAATCAGAAAACAGTCCAGACACATTATCAGCAACAGAGCAGTGAGAGGGGACAGCCCCTTTATGAAATTGTTTTCTTTGATAAAGGGAGTTTCTTAGTGCTGTAAATCTAACTCACGTGAATGATCATACAGCTAAAGGTACAACACTCATTATTAACTAACTAAAGAGTATGCACCAAATCAATTAAAAACAATCTTTAAAAGAAGGTACATAATTTAATTCTACCTACGTAGAGCTCTGCTCTAATTTATCTTCTGGCCACTTTCAAGGGATTTTACTTAGGTGTTTAATCTAACATTCATTGCAAAGGGTAATTCTCATGAAATTGCTATGGCATCTCCTGTATCACTTAATGCAAATGCTTCAGTGCCTCAGCAATGGAGAGGAGCTTTTTCAATAAAGACACACATCAAAGTGCAATATGAAGTGCTCTCTTTGTTCAAGTTGTTTTAAAAGCAGCAAAATGTTTCACAGTAACGAGACACTCAGACTCTAACACCAGCTACATTTAGATGACAAATCGCATTCCAAACAGAGGATGTACATAGCATGTCCATGATGTGACAAGGAATATGGGCTACGGACATGTTTTGCATATAAAAGCATGCCCTGCCTCATGAACAGGCACAGAACCACTAGGTATAAGCATGCCTACATTATCCACAGATGTGCAACATTAAGATGACTTCAAAAAAAAAAGAAGAAGAAAAAAACCCCACCTTATTATGAGCTCCTGTATTCAGAGTAAAGCACTTAAATAAGTGACACAGTCATTAAAGGTCACCTATCTGACAGCACCCATTAACCTCACTATTTGTGTATGTGTGGAAAGTGGGTTTTAGCAGGTACCAAAAGCAAACAAAGACCAAATCTTCCATATGCAAGCAGGAACTAAGCGTTCACATTCATTTGTAAAATAATGGTGATCAAAGGAAGAGAGGGGAGCAGCTTCCTGGTGCAGAAGGTCTGGCACAAAGGCAAGGGAAGAGCTGCAGGAGCAGGCCCTCAGAGAGCAGTACCTGCAAGAGCCCCAAGAGGGTACACCCATATTTCTGGGCAGTGGGTGGACAAAACGTGAAGGACCTAGCCATGAATCTCTCATGCCTGAGCTTGCTCTCACTCTTCCCCAGAATTGCCTCAGAATTATTCCTAGTGTAGACCACTGCTGTTACTTGGCACCACACGCCTCGTTTGGGGAAGCAGGGAGCTGGGCTGGTAGCTCCCAAGGCTCTATGAGGCACGTGAACAGCAACAGCTGGAAAAAAAGAGAGTCACACAGCCCCATTACCACCTCCTCCTCTGGGAAAGAGAGCAGGAATCGATAACTTTGCCATTATTCTCTGCTATTCAGGCAGCCTTCCACTTGACAGTGACTTGCACTGAGGATCTGCAGCAGGGCCTGGAGGACACAGAAGGAAAGCGGAGCAGAGGCACAAGCTGCACGCATCAGATGAGGCCTGGCTACAGGGCAGCCAGGCAATGGCCCTGACCGAGGCTCACAGCAGCACCTCAGCAATGGGCAGCAGAGGAGGTTTCAAGGCAATCTTGCTGATACCTGCACACACGTTTTCTCCATCTGCCAATTTTCTCTGGAGAAGGAGATAATCTGTTCCCTAGCTCTGGTCCTCCTCATTAATAAAAGCAACTGGGGTGTTTTCTGTTTGGTTTGGTCTTAATTAAGACTCCTACCAATGTTCCTGTCCATCATCTCAGAAAATGGCTCAGGAGGACATCAACTTCCTTTCACAGTAATTTTTCACCTTTGCTCTTCGCTGAATATATAAAACATCACAGTGGGTACGGATTCCAATATTTACAGAATACCTATGTAAGCAGCTATAAATCTTTTTACTTGGAAGCTCTCTCTTCAGGTTACCATTACCATCCATCTGACTAATAAATGTACTTATAAATGTGCATGTTTTCACATCTCCCTCACCAACACGGTGTCACCGTGCTTGCTAATCATGATACAGTTATTCAGGACCAGCGCTGCAAGTCTGCTCTTTTTTCCTCGACACAGAGAGCTCAGTACCTGTTAGCCAGGCTGTTTTTTTTTTTTTTCTATAAATGCTCTCAGATATTTTTCATTCCACTGACGTGAAATTAAATGTTTATATTATGGGAAACTTTGGGATATGCTTACTCCACTTTTTAAAAAATAAAATCCACACAAAAACTTGCAATATAAATATTGCTTTACTAGGGAAAAGACATTTATGGCCATGTATGCATAGTCCATATGCCAACAAATCAGTAATTTGAAATCATTAACAATCTTTAGTTTGTACAACAGAGTAAGTAAAAACATTAATTTAAATATCTTTCCACACAGCAAAACTCTACTGACATCAGCATATTACCAAAACCAATTTTCTTACATCAGCTCACATCTTCCTCTAATTCTGTAGCATAGCTCTGGGGAGTTGCTACAAGGTCTGTGTAAACTGAAAATCTAAATAACATTATGACGCCTGTTACAGAACTAATTTATAATCTAATACCCTAGCTGAATTTAATATCCTACTTATTTATTCAAGCAAAATATCTGGAAAAGATACGCCAAATCATAATGCAGTTGTTATGAAAATGGGAAAAATAAAGAGGAACTTTAAGAACGCATAATAGTAATTGCTGGGGACAGGTACAAGCAAGAACTGTTGCCTGTCCATCACATGAACAAAAGCTTCAGTACCTTAATAATTGGAATGCTTGCTTCATAATTCAATTATTGACAAATTCAGTATTTTACAGCAGATCTGCAAACTGAAAATGCTCCTTCAATTAATGCTATTAGGTGCACACTACAGCAACATGTAACTTGTCAGGTATCTGACAAACAGCTACTTCCTCATCCATCACCTTTAATAACTTGTTTTTTTTTTCCTGGATTGAACTACTGAGCTTTATAGCACTATTTACAAACATGTGCTTTCAATACAAGTACAGTCATACAAGCATCCTAACTTTCAAATTAATGAAAATTGACTATGTCTGTGACTAGAGAATTTACTTCTTAATTTGTCTACCCTAAGTCCTTCCATGTGAGCACACCTCTCATTGTTTTTTAAAACACAGTTTTATAAAAATGTTTAGGATCACAGCAGGAGACAAAACAAACAGGCTAAAATGATTCACAAAACATCTTGCTATTGAAGTGTCACTGCTGGATAAGCCCTGTTAGTTAGCCTGGCAGCAACAGCATTTTATAAAAACTTTGCAGACCTGAACAGCATATTTATATGGTAGCACTGAATGCCCAGAAAAAGGACAGCATCCATTTTTTAGCCAACTTAATACCCACTGTGGAGGTCTGCATAAATCATCTTACAGCAAATGCATAACCTTAGTGCCTGACTTGAATTGGGTCGCAGTCCAAGCTATCAGCCTGCACCTGGCATTCAGCAGACCAGAGATAGCCACTGACCATAACACTCTGGTGACTGCCAGAAGTCACATAAATAGCATCAATGGCACAGAACCCACAAATATACATTTTTAAATCCTGTGAATAGTCAAATACCTTCACTGAGACATCCATCTAACTGCAAGCTCAAAGCCGTATTGAGACTGCTGTGAAAATGCAATTACCAAGTTCAACCAATTTGTTTTGGTGAGGGTTTGGGTATAGAGAGTTAAGAAGTGGGTGAAACCCCACCTGCTTGGAAGCACAAGCCACAAAGGCAGAAGCTGGGCATCTCTGCTACCCCTGACAGTGCCACCATGCTTGAGGACACAGTTTGATAGGCATATTTGAGTTTAAACATCACACCTCACTAGCAACAGTAAAAGCTCTCAGAAGAGCAAGCAAAGGCTGCTGTCCAAGACAGGCAGATGACAGTTAGATATTCCCCATCCACCTTCTCCAGAAAAGAATATACAGAAACAGACACTCCACATCCTAATCCCTGATTAGTGAGATGCTCCTTCCCCTTTCCAATGAATACGTCTCTACGGATTCCTTTAAAAGTCAGAGCACTGCCAGCTTCCTTCAGAAAGCTAAATGCTCCTCCAGCACTTGCCCTTGAGCTGTCCCTTAACTTCCCCCCGCAGACCCCCAAGTGTATCTGCCTCCGCAAATCACAGAATCATAAAGGTTAGAAAAGACCACTAAAATCATCTAGTCCAACCATCAACCTGTCACCACCATGCCCACTAAACCACTTAACTCCCTCAGTGCCATATCTATATGTTTCTTGAAAATTTCCTAGAACGATGACTTCAACACTTCCTCAGGTAACCTGCTCCAGTGCCTCACAACACACTCCGTGAAGAATTATTTTTTGTAATACCCAACCTGAACTTCCCCTGGCACAACTCAAGACCATTGCCTCTCATCCTAACACTGTTATTGGGAGGACAAGCCCCATCTCACTACAACCACTTTTCAGGGAGCTGTAAGATCTATAAGGTCTCCCCTGAGCCTCCTCTTCTCTATACTAAACAATCCCAGTTCCCTCAGCTGCTCCCCATACAACCTTTCACCAGTTCCATTGCCCTTCTCTGGCAAAGCCAAAGGAAAGCAGCTCCACAGCAGCAGGAGCACCCTCTGCCTGCATTCCTCACAGCAGATTTCACGCGAGCTAAAAAAGGAAAGAGGAGGCCAAAAAACAAGGTCTGCCGGGTCACAGTAATCACTCAGCAGAGGTGTGGGCAAGGGGACAAAGAAGAACAGCAGCTGCCAGCACTGCTCTTCTCCACTAATTACACCAGAGAAGGATGCTTCTGCTGGAGAGCTACGCCCATCTTATCCTCCTCCTGTCTTCTGCTCTGCTTGAGAGAAGGGAAGGCAGCAAAGAAAAATTTGTCTAAATACAACTAGCAGTGCAACAGAGCTCTGTGCTCCCATTGCCCCTCAAGGGAGAAAACTGCAATAGAAGCCATTCTGAGTGTACTGACCAAAAATGTTCTGAGACATTGCACTATTTTATCTGCTTTACTTACTGAAAAATACAGATTAGAGGAAAAAATAATAATCTGAAATTACCTTATATTCTACTTATTAAAAAAACCACAATACACATATATTCCATTTGAGTCCAGTTAGCCCTATCAGACCAGACCAGACATAATCTTCTTCCAAGAGCACTACAAAAATAGCCCTCACATTATTAAGTTACTAGATGTGCTAGAGAAGTGCCCTGGGGAAATTGGGGACAAAGGTTTGTGGTGACAGAGTGAGCATTTTGTTTGATTTTTTAGTACCTTCTGTTGTTTCCATTTCTTAGGACTACCAGGGCAGAAACAGTCACCAGCCGAAGTTAAATAAGCTACACACGAAACCCCACATAAATGTCTTTCAGACAATTTTAACTTCTTACTTTCACCACTCATACAGCATAGCACAATATTTCATGAGGAGAGAGTCATAAAATTGAAGAGGTTCCCAGCTCTCAGTTCCTTTCAGGAAGACAGGAAACCTCACCCAATGATTTGGGGCATGAAGGCTCTTTTTTCTTTTTTACAGCAAAATACTAAAACCTGCTTGCATTTTTCTCCATTGATCCTTCACTAAGGGAAATTATTTTGGACAGCAGCATGGCCAGCTGCTCTTAATTATAAATCAGGTCTCCAGCATATGTGCACAGCACAGAGGGCCATTCTAGCAGTAGGAAGAATAAAGCAGCACATGCAAGGCAGCCACCCACAGGGCAAAGGGCTGTGGGTGAGTAGGTGTGCAGTCCTGCATACACCTGCATTGAGCTCAGCCCCAGCACCCACACCAGCCCTTCCCCACACAAATGCTACAGGATTTGGAGGAAAGCAAGTGTAGACCTCAAGCAACACAAAACTGTCACAGCCTTACCAACTCCTTCTCAGCTACGTCACATTTGTTTCCAAGACATTCTTTAATAGCCATATTTGCTAGGGTTTTTCTTTCAAGTAAGAACAAACAGATGAATATGGCCCAAGGGCCAAATGCATCCCGCAAAGCACTACACTATGGCCTGAGGCCACTTTCTTGTCTCTTTCAAATACTTAAGGATTGCAGAAATGCAGGGACCTACAGAGAACATCTTGCCCAAGCCCTTACGAAGAGATGCCAATCGCAGCGTTATTTCAATGTGTTGTCCAAGAAATCAACCAAGCCCAAACTTTACCTCATTTCCTGTTACACGTATGCTGAGGTTGGCTCCAACCAACCAGAATCATTCACAGGAAGGGGTGCTGAGGGCCAAGAAGCTCCCACCAAAGCACAAGGATTGTCTCAAATCCTTATCACCTCTGATATGAACTTTCAACAAAACTCAGTGCAATGAGCCTAATACTTCACAACTAAAGTGCTTCTTTCTTTTCTGCTGTTTTTACGGCTGTTTTCGCTCCTTTCCTCCTCCACCAACGGCTGAAAATACAGAAGGTTTTATCATTTTAAGGGAAACATTTATGATTCCATCTGTTGTACTGCAGTACACTTGTATCTAAGCTCCAAATATGGTGGGTATGCTTATTACGCTTTTTATTCCTCTGGGTTTTTTTCCTTTTGTCTTAGAAGGAGGCACGAATGCAAATTTGTGACACACTCCTTGCTGTTAGCAATTCGGCCACACCATCCTTACAGTCAAAAACTCAGCGTCCAGTCAGATGAGGAGTAAAATAACAGAGAATGCAGAAAACAAATGCAGAAAAAATAAAAATAAATAAATAATCAAAAGAAAAAGGGAATTTAAGAAGATGAAGAAACGATGCAGTATTCTATATATGCAATAAGTACTCACAGCTAAGTGGCAAAGAGGAAGCCTTGGCTAGTGCAGCTGAGGTCCTAGCTTGGTAACTAGCATGTTCATGCTGTATGTTCAATAAGCACCGACCTATGCCATCTGTTTCTCATGTCTGTGGTAAAGGGAGCCAAAATCTACCTGATTTGTCACACCTGCTCTCGACTTCCTTCTCTCTCCAAATGGCAAACACTTACTAAAAGTATAAAAGCACTCCTTGTTAGACACAAATCTCAGGAGCACGTGTGTCTGCATTTCTATCTTGAGGGGCAGAAATCTTTCCCTAGCCTTTCATAGTGTGCCAGAAAAATATGTGACATCCTCTAATAACTACAGGGCAGATTTTCCAAGTCAGGCATATGCAACTGAGCAAGCCTTACTTATGCAAGCAAATAGCAGATGTGCACGCACAGATACCGACCTGCTCGCGCATGCAGGATGTCCATATTGTACAGCTGTGCTGATCCTGTGGCACAGCTTTATTTTCAAAAGCCTGCTCTCACTTGTGGAATTTCAAATGCTGACTGCAAGCAAAAGATGTTCATTTATGCTATTCATCTACATACTGGTGGTATTCAGGTAGAGCTCAAAGCAGTTAGCCAAAGAAAAAATGACAAAGTCTTTCAAAAGAAGTAGGAGAAATGTATGGGAATCAGAAGATTTTTATCAGTCTATACCCATCCACTGTGTTAACAGCACTGCCATTTATATAACGTCCTACCTAAAAAACAGCCTCGAGAATGATTATTTTTTAGTATTTGAGAATTAGATCCTGACAGAGGGCAATTTAAGCAGCGTGTTGAGTTTTTTATGAACATGCAGTGACAAGTCAGATTGCTGTAGGACAAATACAAAAAGTGAAATGGAAGAGGAAGGGAATATCAGAACTGGGAGGCACTGTTATACAAATAATGGGCAGATCCTTACATCTTTGTCCTGCAGTGGTTCAGCTGCCATTGGTGGAGCTCAGCAGACAATGAAGAAAGTAAATGATGAAGAAAAATAAAAAGGATTCTCAAAGCTGCTGAGAAAAGAATAGAAGATTTTGGCTCTGACCTCACCCAGTCATGGAGCCAAGGTCCTTTTTTAAATCCTTATTTAGAAACCTAAAGATATGACCTGATTTCAAAAAGTAGCAAGCACCCAAAAGATCACTTCAGTGTAGATAACTGCATGAATACATATCTTTTCCACTGCTAAAAGTTTCATGAAGCTTCTGTGTCACCTATAAGATCAATGGGATCGGCAGGTACAGGGTATCACACAAGATCAAGATGATCTGGATAGGAAATAGTCCAATTCCTATACTATTTACCCTTTCTTTCTCCATCTTCTTTTCAAAACAAAAGAAAAATTACAATTTCCACTCAAGTGGCACTGACTTGTGAAGCCTTAATAAAACCCAGTATGTGAGCCACCAGTACCATTACGCACATAAAATATGTCCTTTAAACTTTTCACAGTAAGTTTAATTTGGGTGTTGCCATTGTTTGAACATTTTCCAAAGCTTTCCTTCACGTATACTGTAAGCTTAACCTAGTTTAGTCAGAAATATGTCTCATTCCAGCACACCTCAGAACAGCTCAGTTTGGGAAGAGACATACAAACGAGCAAACCCAGTTTGCTTAAAATAAGAAAATATACAATTTTTCTTTCATAAAGGAGATGTGGCTCTTTACAGAAGGAGAAATATCGTGCTTACGAATCCTAGGTGAATGTGGGGATTGTGGGCAGGGAGAGGAGTTGGTGATTTCTTGTTTGTTTCTGGAGGAGGGATTCTTCTAAATCTGATCACCCCTACCACTGTCAGGGAGAAGAATCCCATGGTCTTACATGGTCTGACAACTTCAAGACTGCTATGTCAAAAATGCCAGTCAACCTTGACTGGTTTAAATACAGTGATACCATTTGACCACTACATGATCAGCCTTTTCTACAAAGTAGACACCTGAGCTTTACTGAAGCATTCCTGTTTTAGAAAAACTTACCTGTTCTGCATCAATTTGCTACAGAAAAGACTCCTGCTTCTGCCTTAACAAAGCTCTCTGGTGTCGAGTTTCAATTAAAAAATTCTAAATTATACCCATTTTAAATACTGCCACTACTTCACATAAAAGTAACAGCACTAACTGCAGTGGGACAAAGATTTGCAGTCATATATTTAAAACTGTACTCTTGTGCACTGCTACACATGTGGGAACACATGCTCAAGTAGAGAAAGTCAAAATTGAAAGGTAATCCCCCAACTATTTTGCTGCAACTAAATCAAAATATATTCCAGTTTCTTGACTTCTTTTGGTGGTGTTTTATTCATTTTTGGTTTGTTGGGGGTCTTTTTGTTGCTTGTCTTTTTGGTTTGGTTTTAATATGGGTTCTGAGGGCAGAAAATGTTTCTGGTTCTAATTTCAATAAATTACAATTTACTCTTTAAAATGGTAACTATTTTATGATTTTTAATATATCTGTTATTTTGGTCAATTCAAAAATCTCTTCACGCAAAAATACAAACAACTTCAATTTGAAGGTAGATCTTACTATTACCATGGTAGGCCTTAACATTCTTCTGCAACCTGTTCAAGTCTACCTATACACAGAATATATATTATTCACTGTTGTGTCAGCTGACAGAACAAGCAAATTAATCTCCATAAATTGTAAAAGAAAAAAAGTGTGAAATAGGATCTAAAGACTGAATATTTGCCCATTTTCAATACCAACTCTTGATACACACTACTATATCTGCCAATATAAAGCTTTTCTTCATTCAAACAAATGCAGAATTCTATCAAATTTCGCTGTTAATAAATATATGCTTTTTTAATTATAGAAATTTTTATACTTAGTCCCTGTCCCTGCTTTACCATTTATTGGTAAAGCAATTTACCAATATTTGGGCCAATGAACTACATGCTCTGTCTCACAAAGCTAATACTAAGCTTATGGTTAATAATTCTTTAATACAAAAAAATCTGAAATGTATGTTAGTCATAGATGCAATTTTCAACAGTCAACAACTATTCAGGAAGTACCCTTCAAATGTAACACTTTGCATTTCGGTAGGAAATTGAGGACATTTCAGCATATATAGTTGATAGGCAAATCTGTAAAGGAAGTATTTTACAGTGCTGTACAAACATAAAACAGGGCAGTTTGTGATCACATAAAAGACTTAGTTTTAAAGGATTCAAAAAGTTCAGTGAAATGAGAGACGCTACGAGAAGAGCTTCAATCCAGCTACTAAAACTTCCTTTGTTTCACTATTATTCCTAATACTTTCTCCACTATCCCATTGTTTCCATTACTCTGGATAGATTCTCCACTTTTCAAACATGTCTTGCTGGAGCATTCCTGGCAATATCCACATCAGGTTTTTGTTCTGTTTTCAGGTTGTTTTGGTTGTTTCTGGTTTTTGGTAGTTTTCAGGTTGTGAGGTTTTTTGTTTTGTTTTGTTTTGTTGTTTTGTTTTTGAATCTTCCACTCCTTAGCTCTTCCCTGAAATGCTCACTGATGTTGATCTTTCCAACCTGAGCACATGTATCTCTTTACTTTCATGCTGATGAGCTTACAACAAGAACATCAGAGGACAAGTGTAGAAAGTCTAAGCCATGAACTGCACCACTTGCTGGCTTCTCTCTACTTTCCAGCTTCAAACACCCGTATAGAGCACATCATGACACAGAAAACCAAACCACAATACATACTGCACAGCACTCAGGCATGCCATGCAAAGACACATACTTTACAGCAAAACATTTGACTGATGATGCAAGGAAGCACAGAGCCTCTCTCTTTACTTGGCCACTGCCAGGTGCTCAGTGAGAAGTTGGAAAGTGCCTACAAGGAGACACTCCATAACAAAATAATCAAATATCAATAACAAAAAAATCAAAACTCCATAACAAAACATAAATGCTATCCCTACAGATAAAAGTTTCTTCTCGTTACTTTTTGTCGCAAAGCACTGATGTTCATAAAGTATCATTTTTATCCAAAAATAAACTGAAGTATTATTATTCTTATTATTCATCTAAAAGGCTCTAAAAGCTCAGGTTTTCACTGCTACACACCGGACTGCAGGAACTCCCCGAGATGCCTGGATACAGCACAAATCCTCCTTCCAGCTAAGCAGTACTTATCATCTTCACAGAAACTGGGGCCCAAGTGTTCACTGCTCATGGAACAAACTATACACATGATGTGGGCAACGTTTAGAAGTTCTTATTTCAAATACTTACTTGAAATGATTACATATGAGAATAAAAACGTATCAATATTAAGCATGTGGATTCAAGAAAGACTTCTATTTCAGATGTTCTGCACATCTCATTGCCCCAGTTACAACATTTAAAATGGGAATAATTGCACTTTTATCCTGACAATTACAGTGTAAAAATAAAAACACTCAGTGAGACATAAAATAGACAGTGACAGATAAATACATAGATAAAAAAAGTTTTGTTTAATAGGATGCTTCCTTCATCTTGCCATTTCTACATGATGAAAAAAGGTGAATGAGGAATCTCACCAGGCTGTTTTCTGTATTGCTGTTTCCTATGGCTTCCGTCATTAATCTCAGTTCAAAATGAAGTAATTTCATCTCTTTAATTTCTGCCTTTCGGAAGACTATCCACAAATCTAGTTACAGTCACGGCATCTTTTCATTTCTGCAATGCAGCTGACTATTTTGAGGCATATATTTATGACCAAAAACAATGTCTTACACAATTATCAATGCATTTCCAGTAGGAGTATAACAAATAAATGTAAACAACTGATAAAATAGCATATGCCTTCTAATTTCTTGTCACATAGATTACTGCTGTGTATTTCATATCTCTGGTTTTCCACATAAAGTCAACTCAAATGCCACCTTTTCTACAAAAGATTGCTTATTCCATGAAAAGCTGAGGTAATTACATTATTTTATGCTCAAACTATTAATGAAATTACCAGGAAGCTTCTCCCAGAACAAATAACCAGAATAGGGCAAGTAGAAGATTACAATAAAGGTCAGCACACAGTTATAATTTTGGGTTAAAAAAGGACAAGAAATATGGTCTTCCTGTCTGCCAGAGACTGCTGAATATATGTAGTTCTAGGAAGTTGTTTGTTTGTTTGTTTTTAAAGTGGGAGTCATCTAAACTCTCGAATTTTACAATCTTTTTCATCAACTTCAATGTTTACAGCACAAAACAGTAAGATTTTATGCACTTGAAAGAGCTCTCTTACCCATACAGCAGCCACTGAAAATACTTGAGTTCAGAAGTTGGTTATCACCCACAGCTGGTAACTTCGGTCATAGCAAACTTCTTGATGTAAACAAGCACAAACAGAGGCACATTTTCTGTATCTGTTTATATGCACGTACATATACACAAGTAACTCTGTATGCATGCATGTATTTTTGCATATGTAAAGAAACATGCATGACAATTCCCACTGAAATCTCCATTCCAGATCTGATTGAAATGTATTGAAAAAATTTGTCATTACAGGCTTGGATATCCATCACTTGAAATTGCATATTTACACATCCAGCAGTACGACTGAAAATGGTGCATGAAATAACTATTCATTAGCAGTTCGTAAATTCTAGGAACTCTCAAAGTCTGAATACTTTAGGCCAACCAAGGGACAAAGATGGACAAGAATGTGAATATTACCATGAAGCTCACGGCAGCTTTGAAAAGATGACACATTTCATGCTTCGTATTCTAATTATTTTTTGTTCGTATTCAATGGAGCAATGTTCTTGTTCATATTACTTTGAATTTTTGTCAATTTAGAGCATCTTATGTATTGTTATTATTTATGATTTCATCTATTTATTGTAGAGATAAATTCAACTTCTATGAAGCTCATCAGAAATTACTGTGATTTTAATGAAATTCAATCTGAAAATACATGGATTTTTGTTTGAATTAAAACCTAAAAACCTAAAGGCAGATGCTATAATCCATACTGCTTGCATATGCTTCAGGAACTAGTTCTGGATTTTCAAAAATCTGTATCGATTTTCTGTGTTTTACATGCACACACAATGTGTTAAAACAATCCCAACAATCCTTCTTCAAGCTAGCATGCTATTAATGTATAAAAAAGCCTTTCATCCTCCATTTTAGAAACTACAGTACCACACTCCTATTTTCTATTTCCAAATCAGCTTAAGAATCAAGGTAGCTCGTAAGAATATGACTTCTTAATTCATTCGTCAGCACAAAATAAAAAACAGTGGTTGAATAATAAATACTTGTGATACCCGATACATTACAAAAAGCCTGACATCATAACAATTCGGTACATCAAAAATATGTTCTGAATAATCTCTCTCCCAAATGCTGTAGTGGGGCAGTGCACAACCACTGGTTTAAAGAATATTTGTTTAAATTAGTGATGGATTAGTGATGGCAAAAGCATCAGCAGAAGCTAATAACCAATCGGTAGTTAGTGTCATGTCCCCGGGCCATTCAGAAAGCACATCTGGCGAATGGAAGCAGTACTGTGATGGAAATGATCTGGTTCTGGAGTATATTTATACCTTCTGAAGTACAGCTCTTTATTTTGGTTAATTGTCCTTCTTAAGCAATTAAGAGAGAAAAGAAGCTGCTCCATAACATTTGTGTGCTGCTATATTACCACTCAGCTTGGTATGTTAATACAAATACTAAATTATTTTCCATATATGCAATTAGTTACCATGCAATATATGGGGAACGGGTTTTAGACAGGACAGCTAAGGTTTCCTTGTGACAAATGGAAGAAAAGACAACTGTGTCTCCAAAAAAGGTTATTTCTTCTTTAGCTTGGGACTTAAGGCAGAATTCTAAAAAGTGACAGAGGAACTGGAGCATAAGGCACGCAACTGTAAGAAGAGAGCTGTTATCTTTTGTTTTTAATATTAACAATGATGAAGTGATGGTTTTCCTTAAAAGAATAATGCACATTGTGTAAATACATTGTGAGAAAAAAGACTGTGAGAGAAATGTAATTGTATTTTTGTGATTCGGAAAGCTGTTCCATCTACAAGGTTAAAAAAGAAAAAGTTATTTTGAGGTGGGCAGTGAAAAGAAGGCATTGCTCACAGAAATTAGTTGGCACAGAGTGTCTAAATGGAAGAATTATCAATCCAGATCATGATGTGTCAACTTCTAATGAGAAAGGCAGGATGCAAAAATAACATCTCAGTGCAAGCATTTAACCAGAATAGATGCTATTTACTTTACTAATGTTGCCTTTACTGGTGTAAGAAAAAAAAAAAGAAAGAAAAAAACAGAAAAAAAAAACAAACAAAAAGAAAGAGGATTGTATTAGGCCATCACGCTCCCATCTTTTCAATTACAGAGATAGAACAATCTCAGATTCCAAAGCTAACTACAAATCAAAATTGTGTTATGTTATCTACTGAGACACAAATGGAAAATAAATACTGTTAACTGTCACTTTCCATTAGGTAACAGAAATTCAATTACATTTCAAACAAGCCTCCATGTCAACAGAATAAATCTGTTTCATAAATGAGCAGGTAACCATTTTTGATTCTAACTTCCCAAAGGGAAAAAATCAATTTTAATCACAATTGTTCATTTTTTGCCATATGAATGTTTTGGAGCAAAGTACATCATCTGACCTAATAAATACCATTGTAGAGCACCGACAGTTAGGAAAAAGGGGCAGGGAAAGGAGTTGAATTATGAAATTGTTCTGCTGATACATTCCGTTTTTTGAACTGAAGATTCACACTGCCTAACTGAACTACGGAGCATCAGCTTCCCTGCTTGATTTTACCAGAAGATCAGAAATGCACAGAAACATCAGCAACTGGAGTTCATCAGGATGTAACAGCCGCGTTAAAAGCCACGCATTTTATTGGGGTGATTATATTTTGAGAGCATAAGGCAAGCAGTAAGGAATATTTTCAGAAAGAAGGGGCACCACTCTCACCTCAGATGTGAACAAAAATACATGTAGGCTGCGTGAGACACTTCAGAAATACGGGATATTGTTTGATGGATCCCAAAGTATCTTCTCATTGAAGGGACCACCAGAGTAGTGACAGAAAATGAAAAAGTCTGAAATTGAGATCTGAGATTCTTTTGTAAATCTTTGTATCAGCCTTTGGAAATTACAATCCTGTTTCACCTGCAGAATAGTCTTGGTTTGAGCGACGCCTACACTGATGCAGAACAAAAGAAAGATGCATCAGGAAAAGCAAGTAGACAAAAACTTCATCATTTAAAGTATTAAAAAGGAATTATGAGGTCAAAGGAAGTCCCCAAAACAGTCAACACACCATACAAGTAAGAGATTCCGAAAGCACAGCCTGCAGTAGGAGCTGAGGTGCCCTAATATGCCACCTGAGTTTTAGTAGTTGAGTTAAGCAAAGCATGATGTCTGTAATCTAAAACCTTTCTTAGAATTGCTGTCCATTAATAATACTCGGAATAGGCAACTTTACATCTGCCTGGTGCTGTCAGAGACAGGATGGTTAAAAATAGTGAAAATTGATAAATTCAACTCTACTCCTTTCAGAACAACCAACTTTCCTCAATTTCAAATATTTTTGTGAATCTGACCCCATTTATTGTGCTTCTGTCTTTATATAACTTTCTTAGGGCCAAGAGACAGTATTTGACAGTCAAGAAAAAAACATCCTATTTTGAATGTCCTGATATTGTATGTTCTGCATACAACTATAAAAACAAACTTTATGCTGTATCATTTCTGAGAATAAAGGCATGGTTGTATCGTTTCAGTCAGGGTTCATACTGCCTGTATTGGATCAGGCCCATGGTCAGTCTTACCTGTCCTCAACTGGGTGGTCTTCACTCAAACTCCAGGGAAGCCAGAAAAGAACAAGTACACACAATATCTAGCCCCTCCAAAATCCCCACCACCATCACCACAACCACCTCCACTCTTCCAGCTGATCGCATTTCCGTTTCTTGATGCAGTTTCTCTATTTTGTTACTCTCAACAGATCTCTCTTTCAATTACTTTTTCAGTACAACCTTGAACCAACATAAACCTTTTGCACACAGAACCTTTTCTTGTCAAGACTTCATGATGAATGTTTCCTAAGTAGCAGTTTCCAACCCCAAAGGTGCACTGTAAGACACCGATCCAAGTACTGAAAGAAGCAAGGATCAAGAGAACTGCACTACTAATACAAATGTATGATTGTGTTTTCAACCTCAAGGATGAAGGTGAGAAGTTGTGCAGAATCCATGTCACTAGATGTACACCATTTTTACTCTTCAGACAAAGGATGTGTTGATTACTACTTATACAATAACACATACTGCAGTGTAACAAAATTCCTCACGAGTTCCTCAGGAAAAGTTCTGTCCCATCTGGAATACACTAAGAACTTGTCCATAACAATCTGAGTGAACAAAATTGAGTGAAAGAATATTATACAGAATTTCCAGAATTTGGTATGAATTTCCTTAAAAAACTTGGAAATACAGTCACAAAGGCCAAATACTCTGGCGCAGGGAGTAGGTAGCAAAGGTTCCTTGGGAACTCAGAAAACCTAACATTACATTCCTGTTTCAAGGTTACCTCACTTCTTTATCTATAGAGGACACCTTGTAGACCAGCCCCCATACCTCAACATTAGTTCTTGTGAATATTCAGTGTGGCACATGCATTTTATAGGTATGTCCTTGCTGTGAACTAAAAAACTAACTAAAGGATTGGAATTAGGAACAAGGAGCACAAAATAACTAGTGTAGAAAGAAAGCACGACCAGAGGATCAATACTCTGAGTGGCACAGTTATTCATATTTACTAATAACTGAAAGCTGACATGCTATAAGTAATAAGAACGTGAAATTTGCTGACTACAGAGAACTATTTAGGGTAGACAAGACTACAAAGGATTGTGAGGAACTCCAGAAGGACCTTTAAAAAACTAGGTAATTGGACAACCTGACAGCAGACGAAATTCACTGTGAAAAAAGTGCAGAGTAGGGTACACTAGAAGGAACAAATTTAAAGCCACTTGTACGTACTGATGGATTCTGAATTAGTTATAACCTCTCAGGAAAAAAAGATGCAAGATTCATCATGGGCACTTCAATGAAGATGTTCACTCAATACACACGAGGGGTCAAAAAAGTGAACAGGATGTTACGATGTATTGAGAAGGGAATACAGAATATGAAAAATATTAATATACTGCCATTTATATTGCCATCTCTGTAAATTAATGGCATATACTCCCCTTGAATACATTACTTCTGTCAAGTAGGACATCAAAAAATAGTCTAAAGGACATCAAGGATAAAAATCCTCCCGCCTTACAGGAGAATACAGTCCCTAATGAAAGCAGTTGAAATAGAATGTTCCATTGCAGGCACATTATTCCACAGATGTTTGTGTCAGCCTCCCTCCTCCGAAGTAGCATACAATGCCCAACAACAGAAGCAGGATGCAAGGCCAGGCACACCTTGCCTTTTGCTCACGTGACAATGCCTGTTCTTTTAATTAGAACCTTTAAAATGAATTATCTACATTTCAGGGAACACACTAGCAGGGAGGGATACACAAGTTCAAAGTAAGACTTGATGAAAGACTTGTCTGTTCTAGTATAGTAAATCCACAACCTAGACAGCTGATTTAGTGTCACTGAACAGAGGTAACGCTGGTGTCCTCTATACCTTCTTTGTCCCTGTCTTCACCAACCGTGTCCCAAAGGTCTCAGTGTTGAGAGGCAGAATCTGAGGAGCAGATGACCAACAGTAGATGACGATCACGCCCACAGATGTCCATGCAACCAGATGTGCTGCAGGGGGTTCACAGTGCTGACTGCTGCCCTTGTAAGGTGTTGGAGTTCAGGACAAGTGAACTACAGGAAAGCAAATCTTGCACCTGTCTATAGAACAGGAGAAAAGAACCCAGGGAACACAAGCCTGTCAACTAAATTTGGTCACTAGGAAAACCATGAAGCAAATTCTCCTGGAACACTTTTCTTCAGTGGGTGGTATTTCTCATTTCTGGAGTTAACATCTCAGGTACTTTAGCAGGCAAAATTCTACTACACTGCACTACTGCATGTTTTCCCAACCAACGTGAGATGTAAAACATTTGTTCTCAGTGTGTTGCTACTTTTCAATGAAGCTAAATATTGAAAAAAAAAAAAAAATACAAGAGCCACAGAGTTTACTCTGCAATTGAATTTAGCTTGGGATTCAAGCTTTGACATCAATTATGTAAAATTTCTAAGTACATGTAAGAATACCTACAAGGGAGAAGGACATTCTCAACTGACAATAAGAACGGCAACACCAATGACAGTGTGAGAGCAGGACAGAGCAAAGAACAAGACAAAAATGGAAACCAACGTAATCAAACAGATATCATCACAGGTTTTAAGGAGAAAGACTTGAAACTGACAGGACTGAAAAAGTGGCCTGAAATTGTCTTGTAAACCTACTGTTCTTTTTGTGTCTGTCCCCCAGTATAAAGCATCACTCTGCAAAAATGAACATGGTGATTCCTCAAATGTTTGACTCCTCTGGTATGTATAACCACAGGCAAAAAGTTCTTAATGGGTGGTACTATTCTTCTCCCAGTGGAAATCTAGAGCTAATTTCACACAAGAAATAATTTATGTTAAAATTACTGAACCCAGAACAACTCAAGTTTTAGGTTCTTAAAAAAACCAATACAAATTGAACCGCTTTGGAATAAATAAATTATACGCACAAGCACACAAAGACGATAGATACACGTATACATTTATGCATACTGATCATGAGAACAACACTTGGAAAACCTTGTACCTGCCATGCACCTGTCACCTTACTCAATAGCAAAACTAATCTGAAAGTATTCTACAGTTCATGGAAGATAAAATTCAGACATATTTATTTCCCTGTTAAAGAACAGAAAGATACCACAAAAATCTCTTTGTAGATTTAAACAACTGAAATAGACAACAGGTTTTTCAGCCTATTAACAGAAAATAACAGTAACAAAAAGTGTCATCAGCAATGACTTTTTTCAGGTTATACCAGAAATGTTATTCAAACAATTTTGATAATGAAAAGGTCATATAAAATGAAAAGAACATAATCTTTAGACTGAGAATTAAACAGTGTGCTTGATCTTAAGTACTGCAATTCAATTCTAATCAATTACCGAAAAACTACACCAAAACCTAAAAATCACCTCAGTGTTGAAAAATGGAAATGCCTAATTAATTTGGGAAACATGTAAACTAAACATTTCCTTAACTCTTCTGGAATTTTTAATGGTTAAGTAGGTGGATAAAAAAATTGCAATGTATGGCTAAGCTTTTCTGTGTTGTCTAGGCAGTATCCTTATTGGGGAAAAAAAAATCCACCAAAAAACATCATACAGGGTTAATCAACAATCTAGTGGGTTTTCCTAAGTAATACTCACATAAAAATAAACCAGATTTCTGCCAGTTACATGCCAGAAAAACAAATTTAAATCACAATTACCTCTGCCAAGGGGCTCAATTGAGATTATTTATTTCCATGCTGCCTTTCTAAAACTGGCATTAGAAGATGTGGAGCTAACAATAGCATTAACAATTCTTTATACTGATGAATTGTAAAAGCTTGTTCAGAATTGGAACAAGCAGTTTTCTGCAGACCTGGAACTACTGCAGGTCCACCTACCCAACAGAAAGAGTGAAAGAAATAATATATGATACATCTAAAAGTATGCCTGCTGCACTTCATGAAGTCTTGTACAGATACATACAGGGGTGGTTTCACATACTGCTAATGCCACAAATTAATACATTTTCTTCCAGTTTAGCATGGGAGAAAATTAATTTAAAAACACTTCTAGATATTGAAGCTTGGCTGATATCTTAGTTATGGCAAGTGAACCTGAAATAGTCAAATCTTCCATCTTAAGGAAGCTGCTGATTAATTTTGGAAGATGAACACTCATTCACACTCTTCCAAATTATTTTTTGCCATATTCATCAGTTACTTTTCTTCATTACATCTTAAAGATAAACATTCTGTGCATTCCTATCAACTAACACGATTCTGAAAGTTATATTCTTTTGATACATTAATTGGCTATCATGAAAAATGGACCAGAAAATATTATTCATAGAAGCATTACACCACTGTGCCTCATAGCTTCAGAACACTTCACGTACATTCCTTCCTCTCCCCAGCATCCCTGTCAAGCAGATAAATCCTGGTTGTCCCAGTCTGCAGGCAGAAAAGGAGTAACAAAAGAAATCAGGGCCTGAACTGCCAAAGGGTTTCATTAAGCAGGCTACTCCGGCCTCATGGCACCTCCTGGGCAGAGGCTCTGGACAGCTGCACAGCTCCTGCTGAAACTGCCTTCTGCACCTGAGGCTGTCTCTGCAGATGAGCAAACTATTTTTGGCACCTTGGTTTAGGACCCCTAACAGCATACATAGCTAGTAAAACTTCTGCAGACTTGTGTCCCTAATCAGGTGTAGCGGTCATTACGACATTTGTTCTGTGCCGCGGAAAATATAAATTACCTCAGACATTTTAGTTAATTATTTATGCACGAGGGGTGGTATCATGACAGGAAATAATGCAGAGCAGATTAAACAGACCACATTTTAATACGGAAGAAAATTACAAGCAAGATTTCCCAAATATGGTTGTCTAAAAAACAGACTTGAAATGCCTTATTGAGATGCCTGACATTCAAAACTGCTGAGCATGCAGGAGTTTCCCAAGTCAGACACCAAATGAGAAACTTGGTACTTCTTCCCAACTGTCTCTATGAAAAGATGCCCTATGTAATGCTGAGGTATGAAAAATCAGATAATGAAAGCACAAACATCTCAAAAAATATATATATTGACATAATTAATCTGTCTTAAAAAAAAAAAAAAAAAAAAAAAAAACCTGGCTGTAATTATAATGCTTCCATAATTTAGGATGTTGAAAAACACAAATTTGTGTTGAAGCCAAGTGCTATACAATATACCTTAATTTCTCCAGTCACAAAGAGTATCATTCACCTGAATTACAGCTGATGGCAGAATACATCAGTTCCCATTAACTAAAAAAAGAACTCACCAGTAGATTTTACATGATGCTCACATATTTCTGTAGGAAAGCTCTTAGCCACCTGGTCAGAATTTGTCAGCCCAAGGTGCTCGTGCAAAAGTGTCTTAGTGACTGATCACATGAAACCAACTAGGGTTAATCTACCAGAACAGCTTCTAATCTCCACTTCTTCTTCCAGAGGTAAATGGACCAGTAATGACAGCACAGTAAAAACATGCTCCCATTTTCTGAAAAAAAAAATAATCTGTTTTACTATGTTAATAAATCAATAAATTGGAGAGGTGTGGATTTGAAGGGTGAACTATTCAGTGGATAAGGAATTGGTTGGGTGGTATCAGCCAGAGGCTTGTGTAGTCAGTGCTCTGTATCCACGTGGAATACAGACAAGTGGGTTCCCCAGGGGTCCATCTTGGGACCAGTGCTCTTCAACATCTTTGTCAATGGCATAGACAGTGGGATTGAGTGCACTCTCAGCATGTTCGCAGACAACACCAAGGAAAGTGGTGCAGCTGATACAACAGAAGGAAGGGATGACATCCAAAAGGACCTGAGAAGTGAGCCCATGTGTACCTAATGAGGTTCAGTAAGGCCAAGTGCAAGGTATTGTGCTTGGATCAAAGCAATCCCAGATCTGTGTACAGACTGGGAGAAGAAGTCATCAAGAACAGCTCAGGTCTTTCTTGAGAACAGAGAAGGATTTAGGGGTTCTCATGGACAAAAAGCTGAACATGAGTCAGCAGTGTGCACTTGCAGCCCAGAGGGTCAACCATATCCTGGGGTGCATCAACAGAGGGGTGGCAACAGGGAGAGGAAGGGAATTGTCTCCCTTTGCTCTGCCCTCATGAGGCCCCATTCGGAGTACCACGTTCAGGGCTGAGGCCCCAAACACAAGAAAGACGTGGAACTGTTGGAAAAGATCCAGATGAGGGCCAGGAAAATGACCAGAAGGCTGGAGTAGCTCTTTTTCAGAGACAGGATGAAGGAGTTGGGCTTGTTCAGCCTGAAGACGAGAAGGCTCTAGAGAGACCTCATTGCAGCCTTTCAGCATATAAAGGGCAGCTGCAAAGATGGAGACCAACTTTTTACACTGATAGTGACAAGACAAGGAGGATAATGCTAAACTAAAGACGGGATGTAGGTTAGATGTTTGCAAGAATTTTTTTACTCAGAGGATGGTGACACACTGGCACAGGGTGCCAAGGGAAGCTGTGGATGTCCCATCCTCAGAGGTTTTCAGAGGCAGGCTGGATGGGGTTTTGGGCAATCTGATCTAGAGGAAATGGCAGGGGCTTACAGCTAGATGATCTTTAAGGTTCCTTTCAACTCTATGATATCTGGATCATTATACAAACATGTTTTGAGCTATGATTGGGCCCTATTGGGAAAGGAAGGTGAACTCCTTATGGAAAGCAGAAAGAAAAAAAATCTACAGAATGACTGGGCAAGAAAAAAGGTAAAATTTTAGGAGAAAAGGTAGGGAGCTAACTTTCTGCCCGCAAGACTGATGAAGATAAATATAGCTGATTTAAAAGGGCAAAGAGGGCAAGCTGGTGGGAAGATACCCATAGGAGTATCCACTATATCTTCTCCAGTGCTTATTATAAGCAGAAAGAATAAAACCCCAAGCCTAAAGCTGCACCTGAGAACACATAGACCTGGAAAACAGGTTTGCCTTAAGCACTGGACAGCACAGGATGGGGAGGGACCATGCTAGATATAAATTCATTGACGCTGACACGGAGGACAGTGCTGTCCAGCGAAGCCTCCTTGGCTTACAAAGACATTTACTTTCCTTTCCTGAACCAAGTACTGAGTTACCATTCTTTGCTCTCCCATTACGAGATTTTTCAGAAGAGACATAACAAAAACCTTTGTATTCTGAAATGTATTTAACCACTCTGCTCAGATGAGAAGCTACCACAATTAGAGGCAGACAGACAAGCAAAGAGAAAAAAAAAAAAAAAAGCCTTGCTGTAGCTGCAAGAGTTCAGATGCCAGTATAGGAACGGCACCAGTAACTCGTAATGGTAGTCCCGTTCTCATAAAACTCAGGAGAATGAAATTACTGCATTGCACTGAGTCTTAATTGTTTTTTTAATGGACTTCACCACCCAATAGCATCCAAAACTCAAACCCATAGTAATGAATTGCTGTAGTTTTCTAATGTTCCTGTCATCCACTCACTGAAAAACAAAGCACATTTCTAACATAAGCCACGCTGGTGCAAATGAGAAGCTGCTACAGGGTTCTGCTGAAAGTCAAGGCTGGACCACCACACCAGCTTGGAGAAATTCATCTTATTTATCTGTTCTTTTATTTATAATTAAAGCAGTTTCCTTACTACAATACTTAGCAAAGGTGTAATAATTCAACTACCCAAGATTTATCTGGTATTTTAAAAAGCACTTCTTTGATTAACTTTGGTTTTTTGTTCTGTTTTTTTTTTTTGTTTTTTTTTTTTAAGAAATTCCCACCACCTCACTGTGCTCACAGCCACTGTTTCATCTCCATAAACGTTCAGCAAGTGTCAGTGAATGTCAGTGGGTGCCATTTTTTTCCATGGAGGATCTCAGTGACACACTTTTGCTTCATCCACACTTCCATGTCAGACACCATTTTGTCAGACTGCCCTCTGCTTCCATCTGTCACGTTCCAACAAAACATAACAGGATATTGGTGGAAAGGTCCGAACTCTGCTGCCATTCCACCAACATACACCTCTGAAGCTGTGGACCAACATAATGAAACAGGAGGCATAACTTTTGGAGCAGCCCTCGTAAAAATGCACACTACAAGAATTTATATCATAAATGTGAAATATAGTTTCTGACAGGCTTTCCACTCATTAAAGCTCTAACACCACACAGAGAAATCCAGCGCTCTCTTCACGAGTCTTCTGACAAAACATGCAGTGCCAGTGCCTTCCTAAGCATCAAATTAAGCCATAAGTGACATGACATTTTATTTCAAGAATAGTAATCCATAAGAAGCTGCCATCATGCACTTCACTGAAATGTGAAGAGAAGCAGCAATACTTAAGTTACATACGTAGCACAGCAGCAACCACAGCCATAGCCATACATATGGAAAACCAACAGTTTCATGATTATTATTTTTTTAATAAAACAGTTTAGCTTCCTAGCCAAGGAACCCAGAATCTAAACGCACGGCATTCTGAATATATACTCCATAAACTCTATCTTAATCCCACAGAAATGGAGATACCAAATGAAATGTACTTTTGTGCAGAGCACTGTTACAAGGTGGATGCAGCATTTACATCTCACTCCAGCCTCCAACGTAATAAAGGAATGTGTGCTTGATGCTATGAATAGTAAATGACCACTGTAATACAAGGGTACCAGTATTATGTGTTGATACTTGTGCTCTCTTGGCAGCTGCTTTACTTCTTAAAATCTGCCCTTGAATATTACTGTGTACTTTCAGACTGTTCACCTCTTCCAAGATTACTGATGCTCCTATGGCCAACTTAACCCCTGAAACAGCACCAAGAGGGAAGCCACAGCAATTCCAGTGGTGGAACTGCACAGTAATGGTGCAGCCTTCTTGGATGTGAAGGTAGAGCAGCAGCGGCTGACCTTCTTTAAAGTCACTTAGGACATGGCTGAGCCATTCCAAACTGTGCTGCACCTCCATTCTGACAAGGATAATGACAAGGATAAGCAGGACAAAAGGCATTTAATGCAACAAGTTGCACAAAACCTTCATTCTGCCCACCCTGCCCTACAGTACTGAGTGCTTTCAAGTATGTTTTAAATCAGTGTAAGAATACTTGACAGTTTGTGCTACCGAGATACTTCATTTCGTACAGGCATCAACAAAAAGTCAAACACGTATTTCTTAACATGGCCACACAAAGCAGGGCAGAGGTAGCACTCAGGTGACAGGAAGACTGCAATTTCCCCCCAATTTAAGACCCACTTACTTTGGGAAAACAAAATGGAAAAGAAATTGTAAAACAGATTATTTAGCAAGGTGAATACTGTAGGGAAGACTTAACATCTCATTCACTAGTCATCCTGCAATATACACCCCGGAATGCAGGCAGAAAAGCTGAGCCCTCTCACCACCACTGGTGGAGGCTCCCTCCATGGACGGAAGCTCTGGAAGGTTATGGAGGTGGCCCAAATGGCTGCAAGGTGGGGCTTTTTAGTCTGGAAAATGATTCATGGCTTTTTGCAAGACTGAACAGGCTCTTTGTACAATACTTTATACCAGTAATATAACTGCAGAAGAAAGTATGCCCACTGTGTTTCCACTGACCTTGACTGACAATGATCCAAAAGATCTGAAAGATGTACAAAACCTAACTCACAAAAAAGCAAGGACATTTGGCCATGCTAACTTGTAACAGACGAGTAAGCACTTAAAACCACTACCTAAGAAAAGTGGATTTAGTATATGCCCATATAATTTTCTAAACTGGGACCTACGCTTGTTCCTCAAAAACCTGAGGCATTGTGGAAGAATGAACCCCTTTCACTTAATTGGTGCTGCTAAGAAATCTCCTCAATCACCAGTGAACTAAGGAATTAGGATATGTGCTGCTGTACCAACAAAAAGGCACCGTTTCCTTTTTAATAGCATATCAAATATACTGCACCAACGTTTTGCTTTGTATAGACACCATGATTTACAAGGTTGTTTTAGTTACATTAATAGTAATAGTGTTAAAATCCTAAGAAGTAAGTAGCATTATATTTAATTATCCTTCTGTAATTACACTGATTAAATACAACATAAGAGACCATAAAGATAGATAAAACATTATGGCTAAAAAACTTTTCAAAAATGACCATAAAATGATTATTAAGCCTGAGGTGAGAAAATTAATATCACAAGCATGATTTTATAGGGCTTCCTTACACTGCTTCCCCTTCTTATAGTTATCATCTGCAGTGGCAGCAGAATTTCCTCTCAGCAGTAATGAAAATGAGAACTAACTATAAAAACGCTGCTATTCGGAATAGAGGTCAGTTTAGCTCTCCACACCAAGGAAGTGTTTGTGTGGTTGATGCTTCGGGCAAATGCCAATAAAACACATTAAAACACCTCTGAGCTCTGAGCCCACTGGCTCACACTTGGGTAATATTTGCTTCCCTCATTTCTTTTTTCTTTATCTTCTTTTACAAATACTCTGCAGGACTTCACAGCAATGAACCAAGAATCACACAATGTAACAGTAGCATCTGTTTTCTGAGCAATGGTCTAACGAGAGATCCGAGGATTTTCATACTGGGTGACCAATAGTATTATAAAGATTAAAGAATCCGAAGCAAAATTCCAACCAAGAAGTAATATGAATGCAAAAAGCTAATACTGGAAATCTGCCAGGTCTTCCAAAACAGAAAAGATTGGATTATAAGGCTATGGCTGAGCTAAGAAAAATAAAACAGATCTTTCGGACCCATAGATGGGATAAATCATTTCCAGAAATAATTTTCCTGATTCTTTGAATTATATGTTTAATTAATTTTATTACACATAATTACCAAAATGTATCATAATTATCTGACACATTTCAAGAAATACGGTCTCATTTTACTTAATTACATGATTAATTAACTATGGTACATAATTGCTAAACTTAGATTACATTTCTCCTTTTCTTCCAAAATTTAGAATTCAACCTAAAATACTCCCACGCGTGACTGCTTCACGCAAGGTGCTCTGCCATTACCACATGTGCCCTTGTTCTGCAGGCAGAGGTCCGCAACCTCTTCCTTCTATTCCTTTTTACCCCATGTGTTACATTAACTACCTTGCTCTCAGTTCTTAAAATGACAGTCACAGGATCAACTACAAACACCTCTTTTTCCTGGAACTGCTCGCTTTGGTGCAGACACTTTGGATGGTCTGAAAAGCCACCGCACTCCCAGCACAGCCTGCTATTCCATCTGCTGGCCCGCTGCCTTGGTGCGGTGCCTGGAGCATCTCCCGAGGTGCCCCTAACCCCTTGTCTGCATTTTCAGATGGAAAGCACCGCAGCCACTGCCTGACTTTCTGCAGTCAGCCTGGGTTGGCAGAAAGCACCCATCTGAGCCCATCAGAGCAGTTGGTATCAGTAAAAGATGACCTGCAATCATTCTAATTCATCCTTGAGGCCAAATCAGTGACCAGCAGGATCACAAAACTGCCATCTCGACATCTCAGCTCTGCACCCTTGCTTCTGCCACCGCACTTGGCTGCTATCCATGACGTGAACTGTTGTGTAACAGTTTAGACGTGCACATAAAAAGAACCTGGCATTGCAGCAGGGAGAAAAATTACCAGGTCTTATTAATCCCTGACAATCTAGGTGAAAACGAGTAACAACTCATCCTGTATCACAGCCCCCAGTAGATACAAATGTGTGCTTTGGGAGCTGTGTGTACCAACCAGGACTAACCAATCAGGACATACCAATCAAGAGTAACCCAGAAGGACTTCCGCAATTCAAGAACTAGTTGAAAATATGCCAAGTATAGGTAATTTAGAACATTAAGAAGAGCCTTAACTTGTGATATTTTAATACAAATTGATTGCCTATATTTCTGATGTGTTAGGAGAATTATTTCACAAAATCATTTCATCTCAACTGAAAATGCATAAACATGTCCAGTCCTCAATCATCAAAATGTATCCCTGTGTTCTGAGGGAAATAGCAAGCAATTTATTAGAAAGAGCCTCCCCATTTTCCACTGGGTTTATGCCACTATTTAATACCTGGCACAGAATCTCCGGATTTCAGTCACATGCTAGACACTCCTAATCCAACCAGTGCTGCCAAGAATCGAAGCAAAAACTGTCTATAATGCAGCAGGATCTTATTACAAACCAGTCCCAAATTACACTTAAAAATAAATAAATAAACACATATTTTGATTTTAATCTCCATTTCATTTTAATCCCCATTAATCTCACTAAATAACAAACTCCGGATTCCTTTACACGCTGATTAGGTGCCTATGCTATAGGCCAAGTGATGTAGCTGATGAGTGAGCACGACAAGCAAGAAGGGCTGCAGGGTTTAGCTGGCCATGAACCAGAACAAAAACCATGGGCTACCCCCACCACTGTTGGGCCAGGTTGAAAAAACATACCGCGATCCATTTAATGTCTCCTGGTACAAGACTGCCTATCAGAACTTGGAGACCCTACTCTAATTTTTAATACATTCTTGAATTAATGATGCACATTTCTGAACTTCCTTATGATTTTTAGTAAGGTTCTGAACAAAACCAGCAGGGGAAAAAAAATAACACAATTGACAGACTCATACCACCCACGGCTAAGTATCAAAGAATTGGAAAATATTCAACTTCATTGGAGATCATGTATAAAAACAGAGAACTTCTCCTAGCAATCACAGCTCTTTGCTTATCCCAAACTAGGGCCATTCTCTGGCACCCAGATCATCATTCCTCCCTACTCCCACCACCTGGTATGAGTTGCCTCCTCCTTTCTTCCACCTCTGAAAGCAGCAGGTTGAGCGGAGCTATCAGCTACAGACTGCAACAGAGATCACTTCTTTCCAAACCCAGAGAGCATAAACATGGTTTACAATCACCTCTGCCTTGTCAAATGTGTGCTGTGGACCTTGAACACAGACTCAGAACCTCTTGAGAAGGTGGAACAAGTAACCATTCATCTCTTCCACTATGCTTTAACTGACTCCTGAATGCCAGAATTCAGCCCACTGCCACAAAACTGAATTAGCAGCAAATATTCCTAACCTCTCCTCATCCTCTTTCCAAACTGAAAGCTTAACTACTTTTCATGGAACTTCTGTTAGCTGTATTAAGTGAAAATCTGATGATTCTATTGACTCTGAGGATGTGGGAGATCTTAGGGCCGTATGATGGTGGTGATGATGCTAAGAGCATCAGCTCAAGTCACGTGGTCTCTCAAGAGACACACTGCTTGCAAGGCTGGACTGCAAAGTCTTCAGCCAGAATTATGATGTTACTCCTCCTTTAAAGTCTTTTCGTAGCTTTTCTTAGTATGTAAATGATATGGATGGATTCATTATTACTGCATGCATCAGTACAGGTTACAGGCTGTTCTGCTGAAAAGATGCTCTGCAGGGAAGGACCTGGATGTCCTGGTAAACAGGTTGGCCATGAGCCAGGAGTACACACAGACTAACTGCACCAGCTAAGAAATAGCTCTTGTTTTTTTCCATCTCCTAGAACTGGAGGACCAGTTCTTAGGCTTTTTTTTTCATGTTTACTAAGGTAAAGATTTGTCTGTCATTTCTTATGGAGAGCCCCCCGATCCTAGCTTGTTCCTAGGATATTCCTTCCCTCTTCTACCACTGCACAACTTAGGGTCTAATTAGAAAGAGTCTAATGCTCTTTCCTGAAATAATCACTTTATATAAACATTTTGAACCATGTTGAGATAATGTATGTTCCATTACATGTAGATTACAATGGAACTTCAATAGAAGCATTTCTGACACAAATGAATCCTCATGATTAATGCTAATCAAACATTACATAGAAAAATAAGGTGCCATAATGATTTTAGTATTATTGTAAAGCGCTGCTAAACAGACAATTGTTTTGAAAATGGAGTGAGGCCTTGCAGTAGAATTTAGATATAAGTACACACTTCTTAGAACACTTAACATATTGCACTGTATGAATCACAGTAAATAAGCCCAATGGGGATGTTTACTGAGGCACAAAGAACGAAGATCTGCAGCAGAAACTAGTTTATCATGAACGATACAAATATTTACTCTATTATTTAATGTGTGCCCAGCATGTCTATCCTTAATACAGCATTAGCTGACATCAGGCGTATGCCATATGCGCAAATAATTAATTCACATTATGTTTTCTTCCAGTGTGTTGTCTCAGAAATGAGCTAAACTAATGTAAAGATAATTCAATGGCAAATACTGAGATGATCTTTCCATGTAACAATCTAGCTGTGCCTGTCTTTATAAGTACATGGTTTTTAATACTTCACCCCCACTGTTATTCCAGTG
Source organism: Chrysolophus pictus (assembly GCA_037305975.1). Lineage (NCBI taxonomy): Eukaryota > Metazoa > Chordata > Aves > Galliformes > Phasianidae > Chrysolophus > Chrysolophus pictus. The sequence continues at coordinate 17,470,839 of CM074579.1, forward strand.
CCAAGGGCTGATGGGATGTGGAATGCTCCTACAGCGTTCCTCATGTAATCACTGTGAGGAATAACAATGATTTTTTAAAAACTTGACTTGGCTAAAGTTTGGGGTTTGGTTTGATTTTTTAATACGCTTAGAGCTCAGGTTAAAAAGGCTTTTTAGGCTGGCTGTTTTTTGTTTTCTGGAGCCCCAGAACTGGACACAGTACACCAGCAAGGTCTCACAAGAGCAGAGTAGAGGGGCAGGATCACCTTCCTCGGCCTGCTGGTCACACTTCTCTTGATGCAACCCAGGATACAGTTGGCCTTCTGGGCTGCAAGTGCACATTGCCAGCTCATGTTGAGTCCTTTCATCAACCCACACCTTTAAATCCTCTCCTCAGGGCTGCTCTCAAGCCATTCTTGGTCCAGCTTGTATTTTCCAATATCCATTTGTACTGGATGTATTTTCCCATGTCCATTCCTATTAATCTCTAAGCTATTCATGTTCCCAAAAAACTGGGCCAACCCATGACACTCTGTGCTCCTTCAATTCAATACACAAGCTTATCAAGCCCAGCCAGTTTTGCTAAGAAGCAAGTCCCACAGAGCTCAGGTCTCTCCTGTGTCACGTCCCTGGAATGTCTGGGGCCATGAAAAATGCACAGATAATGCCTTGCAGACAGGCCCTATCTATTTAGGTACCGTCAGATACAGAAGGCCTAGCTTTCAACTACTGCAAGGTGCCCAGAAGCATTCTTAGATGCTTCACGCTTTTACAAACATGGCCCTTAATATCTGTCTGTTTCCAAAGATGCACTGGGCTCCCTGACAACAACTGGCAGCCCATCAATTCACCAGGGCTCCTTGTGGACATCCAAGGTCCAGCTCGGCATCAAGGAGCTGGGATTTATAGCACGCATCTTGCTGCAAGGAGTGAAGGTACGAATGGCACCAGCAGAGCAGGCGGTCTCACTGGTCTGACTGCGGCAGCACAGCAGCCAGCACTCTTGTTTTGGCATCAGGATACAAAATACAAGGGAAAAATGAAATTGTGCTATGCAAGGACTAAAGTTCACACCAGGAATGGTAGTAAAACATCTACAAACATTTTAAAAGTGTAAATAATGGTATTTGAGTATGCCCAGATATTAAACAGATGCAGAAGGAATTAGGTAGGAATTTCTTTCTTTAATTCTTAAAGGTCCTGGTCAATGCATCAAAAGCTAAATCAAAAGGGAAATCCTGCATTTTATGACACTGCATACTAAACAATCAACATGGTATTGTACTTGGAAGAAAAACAGTGAGAACCTTATACCACAGCTCTTGGCCAAGGCACAAAGCACTGTTTTCTGCACACAATACAAATATTAATACAGAATTTTGAAGGTGCATCCAGCTCCCAGTTTTACTGAGCTCTGCCCTGCAGAGTTACCCATTCATTGTTCCAACAAGCTGCCAAGGTTAGTTCAGAAAATTTATTTTGGACTCTTATTTTCTATCACCACAGCAAAATAACAGTGACATGAAACCAAAGTGGCTGAAGGCATTTTCACACACAGCAGTTCACAGAGCTACGAGCTGTTTCTTCATTGTTTTTCTTCATTAGTTTAAGTTTTAAACCATTACAAACGATGTGTTAGTGATCAAACCTGGAACGTGAGGTAAGAACCCACAGCACAGGGCTCACTTTGCAGAGCGCACCGGAGCGTGAAACTCATTCTGACAGGCCCGACACGACCCAGGCAGCTCCAGGATTACAACAGAAGATGTTTGCAGCCAGCAGACACACTAAAATTTCCAAGGTAAAGTCTTTTCCAAAGACACTGTATCATTAAAGTGACCAGAGAGAGTTCTATCTGGTTACATTTGTAGTTGGATCTAAAGCTCCTTTAAAAGCAAAATATTTTGATGCTATTTTACTTTAATATTAGAACATTTAAACTCACAATATGAGAAACTACAATAACCAAGCTTCATTCACACACAGTCAAACTAAAAGAGAGAAGAAAGGTACACCACAACCTTCCTTTTCCAGAGCAGAAGGGGTTATCATACACAACAGCAAAGATAAAAGTCATGACGAAACTATGACAAATACCTTGACAGTGTCCTTTTAAAGTCATAACTTATTATGGGAAATCAGCATTCACAAGCATAAATTTGTTTCTGTATAATTCACTGCCCAGTGACATTTGATTCCTTCCTAACGAATCTGTATTTAAGAGCAAAGTCATAAAATTGAAACAATGGGAATGACTGAGTAATCCATGACTTGGTGCTGTATTAGCAATTAATAAATCCACCCTGCAATACCCAGAAACCAGTTATCTGCCACTTTTTATTTATTTCATTTTCTGCACCTTGCATATCCTCTGGGGCAAACACATATAGCGCCTTTACCTGGCTGAAGAAAACTAATAATTCCTCATTCTACTTCAGTGTTTCAAGCATTATTAAATGTATGTGAAATAAATAAGGCTCGTCATATAGTAGAAAATGTACTTAAAGGCCCCTCAACTGTTTCACAAATAGCTATCAAGCTTCCACTAGCCAACATGTTCATTTGCATTTCATCATTTTTGAGGGAGTTTTATTTGCTTGAGAGAAGTTTAGCCTTATGGAAGATCCAAAAAAAGTTCATGGCACCCCAAAGGGAAGGTTTTGAACTGTATTCATAGTAGGAGACGCAAAGTGAAGAAACCCCAAACCTTGTCATCTTTGTCACTTAATAAATAACCTACTGAGACAAAAAGAGCCTTGCTGGAAAGCAAAAATATTCCACAATAAAGAAGCCACATTTGGCCTTTCCTCCCGTCACAATGACTGAAAGATCCCACCCATCAACATGATACAGGAGGAAAGGCAATTTCTTGAAGCAGGCAGGTGCTAAAACATTTAGAGCTTTGCAACATAATGACAACACACAGTACTTTCTGCTGCATTGTTTCATACATGAAAATAAGTCAACCTTCACTAATCAAGGCACTGCTTCAGTAGGACCCATGCACCAGCAGCAGCGTGAGCTGTGTCAGCCATCAGGGCCATGGTTTCATGGGCGTTGTGGTGATGGATCAACAGTTGGACTAAATGATCTCTGTCTTTTCCAACTGTAATGAATCTACGATAGCCTCTCTCCTCCTTATCTCAGGTTTGAAGGTCCAATGAAGATACTGAGCCAGTTAGCATTTTCCAACATTTAAAAAGAAACAAAGTCCACCCACAGACCAACTACTTTTCTATGCCTGCTCCTATGAAATAGCTCCAGACACAAAAATACGTTATGCAACACAGTTCCCACTTCCTCCTAACTCTCCGTGAGGTCTAATTTAATATATCCTCCTCTCTTACCTTTAATCATTTCTTTCTTCGCAATATATCCCTCAATTTCAGTAGAAATCATGATGGTGCATGGAAGGGAGCTGCAGCAGTGAGTATATAGGCTCTGAACAGTAAAAGTTCAATGTTCAAGTAGAAACAAAGAACCAAATGAAACAACCAGCTGTAACATCCCGTTGTGTCCTTGTATCTGCTGGCACATCCTAGCATATGGATCTCTCACAATTCTTCTCTTATATGCTAGATATCTCTGTCACTTCAACAGAGAAACATCATTTTGCAAGGTAAAACAGAAGGCTGCCAACCTGCCATTGGAGTGTTGCATAGAATATCTTAAAAAGGTCAGACAGGTTGCAACAGTAACATCAGTATCACAGTTACCTAATATTCTAGGGGGCATTTTCTAGGAGTCACGAGGGTTTTTGGTTGCATTATGGTGTCACTGGGAAGGTAAAGACCTGTCTCTTATGGCACTCTGCTATAATTGCAAAACAAAACAAACAAACAAAAAAAAAGCAAGCCATCAACTTGAAACAATAACTCAGTGTGCACACAGACAGAAGATTTCAGTTTACTGTACTGCCTGGCATTGCTCAGCACAAACATACTGCTACTGTGATTCATACTCAGCGTTTCTCGAGAAATCCGCAAAAGCTTCATCGCTGCTGCTGAAGTTTTGATGCAACTTTCTTGAAAATATTGGATTTCATCTGCCACACTTTCTATTTTTAGATTCCCCAGCCAGTACTATTTTCTTTCTTACGTTTTTTTCTATGGTCTTTGTAACATCACTGCACTGGGAGAAAGATTTTGCCAATACCATCCACATGTCGGCATCATGTACTCCCTTTTTATACATACCGTCTTTCCCCTATCTTTATTATCTTTATCATTTGGAAGATGGAAAGTAAAGAGCTTCATGCCAGTATTTGTATGTACACTGTCTTCCAAAACTTAAACATTATGAGGCACTTCTAATGAGCAGCATGACTTCAACAGTTTTTCCTTTACTTGTCTGGCAGGTTCAGCTTAGAACCTGTAAAAGAGTGCATCCTTTTTAGTGGCTTTGGTTCAAGTCTATCTGAATTCTGCAGACAATGAAATTGGAACAGTTAAGTCAGTTAAACAGTTAATGAAATTGCATCATATAACCCACAATCAGATTGCCTGAAGTTTAGGCTCTGCTTCTGGTAATAATACAATTTTTAGACTTGTACATCCGATTCTGAAACACTGCTATGGAACAGGCATCAAGAGAAGGCTGACAGAAGTTCCTCAGTAGCATCAGAAAACTGACATAAATTCAGAAATTCAGGGGGGAGGTGGGGAAGAAAAGGAGTGAAGGAAAAGGATGTGCTGTTCTTTTTTTCTTGTTTTTACATCTCTCTTTCTACTCTTTCTTACTCTCACTTCAGATTCCATGTTGGTCTTTCAGTATTAAGATTTTCATTCTTACCAGTTAGATTTCTGCTGAGACAATTATTTTACAACCAGCCCTTCACAGTAATTTTTCATGATACTCCTCTGCAAGAGGAGTAGAACTTCTAATGTCAGTGTAAATATGATTCTGTATATCTGTAGCATTGAATTTATAGCACACACGTGGAAAATCTTGTAAACTGCCCTTCTCTTGATAGACTGTGCAGTAAACTGTATAGTATTTTAATTAATTCCTTAATTACAAACCCAAAGTGTGGTAGTTGAAATCTCACATGCATGCACAGCAAATACTTCTGCTTTAGCCTAAATAACACAAGGCAGATGAAGGCACAAATGCTCCAAATAAGCAGAAGCAGCTGGAAAGATAGATACCAGTTCTCGCCTGCTTTCACTCACTTTCTATTTTTTCCTTCTCTGATAATTAACAGATTATTTTTCTACGCCTTATATTTTAAGATTATAGAAATCTCAGAAGCCTGGAATACTACAACAGAGGAATTAGCACCAAAACACCGACATGCAGTTCACTGAGTGACTTAGCAGTTGTATCTCCAGATAACAATGCGAAAATTATTTGCACATTTGTTTTCACTAATTGATCCAAATAACTGCTGTTGCAGGGCAGACACGTGCAAAGCAATCATCCCAGTCCTGCTAGCACCTCGTCATGCAAAAGTTCTGCTCCTGTAACGTGACCACAGAGTAAATACGTTTTATTCATCCAAATATGAATTCCCATTGCTGATCTTTACTCTTCTAACCTTGCACAGTATTGACTTAACAACATAATAGCCATCTTACACTGACTGAACTATTCACAAGAATGGCAAGTAAGACCTGTCTATTACTTCAGGCCAAGCGTCTATCTAATATTAATTTTCAATAGTGGCCAGAGGAATAATATGTATATGACCTTTCCTCCCTTCCTGTGAGAGCTTCCAACCAATTTTAGTTCAGGGCACTCTTTGAATTTGATGGAGTTGCTTTATTTATTAAATCCCAATGGATCTTCTAAGTTCTAAGACAATTCTCTCCTTAAACAACACCTTCTTTGCTTTACTCTATCTTCTTGGCTTTACGTTCCAGTTCCCATGTTCACGATTCATACCAAAATATTTCTATTCATTTAAGTGTACGTAAGTCAATCCATTAATATTTAATTTGAAATGTCTGTCTTATACAGCCACAGTCAATATTCACAGAATGGCTGAGGTTGGTGGGTACCTCTAGGACCATTTGGTCCCAGCCCTGCTCAAGCAGGGTGCCCAGACCCATATCCAGGTGGCTACTGAGGATCTCCAAGGGGGAGACTCCACAACCCCTGCCAGTGCTCAGTCACCCACAGAGCAATAAAGCACTTCCTGATGGCAACACAAACCTTCTCGCGTTCTAGTTTATGCCCAGTGCCTCTTGTCCTGCCACTGCACACCACCAAGATGATCCTACTGAGATCACCCTGCATGGCAGCACGATCCTCTGACAGAACTGCCACGTCTCCCATTTTTGTGTTATCAGCAAAAAGCAGTTTTGTATCATTCATTAAGTTACTATGCTGAATATGCTTTCTTACACCAGAGAGAATGATATACCATTAAAGAAAACAGAGGAGCAGCTACAAATAAATACAGGTAAAAATTCCAGTTCTGTTAAAATGATTTCTACCTGTTTAGATACCTAATGGTCCTTTAATTGTAGTCATCTATTGTAGATAGCACTTAACAGAGTAAGCGCTCTGTCATTCAGCTGAGAGACTATTGAAAGCCATGTGAACATCAAATCCACAAAAAAAGCCTAATGAGTTAGGAATTCCCACATGAACCAATGCACGATGGCATTAGACAGAACCAATATTACAGTATCTTTCTTAATAAAGACACAGCAGACATTCATGCCCAACCTTTGAACTGCTCCCTTGAGACACAAAGTCTTCATTTCTTGGCTCAGTTTGAATTCCCACGTATCAATATATGAAAAACTCCCGAAAAGGCAATGCATGTGCAATGTCTGAACAATAAAACTTATTTTAAGAACTGATGAGATTCTCAGTGTTTGGGAGTATCCCAATCAATTCTTTAAGACCGTTTCAAGCTTTGCTTAAAGGTGAGGTAGAAAGTGTGATTTGGAGGTTGTTCTCTTAAGGTACTGAGAGTTCTTCTGTGATCCCTCATGTGCGGATTGGACCTTGCCAACAGCTTAGACGTTGCCAAATCTCAAGAGGAATATTTTAGGAGGATGAGAGAACAGCAGTTAGAGCTTATTTAAGGGTATTCATGCAAATCAATACACCAATAACGGCTCTAAGAGCTGCAATCACATTTCCCAGTTACCTGAAAAGAACAGGAGGAGGTTAGCTAGGTACAGGATGAGCAGGGAGCAAAGCCAGACCCCTATCTGTTCTCTGCATGATCAGAACTTACAGCGTGAAGGGCACGTGCCTCAACACCATTACATACTTCTCAAGGGCAGGCCTGGCACACAGCACCCATGCCACTTGGCCAGCCCCACACCTGCTGCAGCAGCGGCACCTTCAGCAGCCAGATCGCCCCTCAGACTCTAATGATGCTCTGCATTCAATGCTAAGTGTAGTGCTGCTAGTTAGTGCCACAGTTGTATATGCCAGATATGTTGAATTAAAAGAAAAAAAAAAAAAAAAAAGCTGTAATAATGGTGCAGTCTCCTGAGAATACATTTATTTCTGCAGTATAAAATAAAATTAAATTCCTCAATCTCAAAAACTATTAAAAGGTTGTATTTAAAATGCATGAAGCATTAAAAAGACATCAAAATTAAAATAATCTCATAAATCTCTTCATTTAAAAGACTTATTAGAATACAGATAGAGGCAGAAAACAGCTGCCCTGCAGACTAAAGCAGTAAATTATGACTATTTTAACTTTTTTTCATTTTCATCATTGAAATTTTCCTCACAGAATTATTGCAGCAATATAAAAAGACCAACTGCCCCTATATTTAACACGTGAATAGTAAATTATTTTTCAGTGGACTTCACAACAGATAAGCTGTATATTCTTTCAAATGTCAGCAGACTATGGGATCGTTTCCAGACAAAGGAGGTGGGGAGTGTTTTCAGAAATCAGTATTGCATGCAAAACTACAGAATTAATCAGTAATTCATTCTCTTCAACACAACAGCAGTGGGAAACTGCAGCAATTGTGGCTCCAAATGCCTCCCTCACAGTCTTGGCTATCACAAAGCGAGGTACTTCAGTATTAGTGTGCTGGCTTGCAAAGTGCTGGGCATGAAACAATTCTAGGAAGTTCACTCACTCATTTATGGATCCTAATATGGTCTTCAGTACTCTATCTAGTCAAGACTTAGTCTACGCTTAAAAGCAAAGAGCATTGCTCATATTGCTGGCACTAAGCATGTTACACAAGGATGCGAGTGTAAAAGATGGGGAAAAAATCAGCTACATAGGACTGGAAAATACATGCTTGTTTCATTACCAATTGGTAATATTTGCCTTTTTAAAAATGACAGATAAGTAATTTTTTTAGACCACTCATCCCTCACCTCATCTGCGCTCCAGCAGTGAGATCTTTCCACAGTCAGGCTGTTGATACCCAAGCAGATTACAGCAGGAAACGCTAGGGATGCACAAAACTAGGGAAATGAACAGCACCACCAAAGCGAGCAAGGGGAAGGGGAGAGGAAGAAGTTAAATCAAGAAGATAAAGACTGCTCCCACGTAGCCATTTGCCGGTTTTGCTTCACTGCAAATTATATAATATGATATTATAAACCACTTTTCCTGACAGCAATGTGCATTACTGTGCACTGTAACTTCCTTCCTGCTTACAAGAGATAAGATTAGTAAATGTTTGCTTTATTAACAACAAGTTGAAATTCTATTAAACCGACTTAATTGATGGTACAGTTGCATGGACTCTGCTTCTTGTTTATATTTTCCAAACCTTACACCTGCAACAAAAGTTGACTCCTTTCCAAAAAAGAAAAACCAAAACCAAAAAATAACACACATCCACTGTTCTAATTCCATATACTTTCTCCCAACATTGACACTTGTTCAGATTGTGCAAAACTCCTTATCTAAAACTCCAACAAGAATAAGGGAAGTGTTCAAGTATAAAAACCCAGCTTATTTTTTTCATCTTTGCCACTGTTAGATTACCATTATGTTTGGTCACTGAACATTGTCATCTGGGTTTCAGGAAAAGCAAGTAGTCAACCAGAAGACAGTGTTCTAAACCCAGTGGGTTAGTGCATCATCAATAAAAAAACACTTCTGTCCTTCTTTTACTTTAGCCTTAGGTGAGCTTCCTCATGAGTGGCTCTGGATGATTCTGTAACATCCCCTGCAAAATGCTTATGCAGAACATTGTGTGTTGTACAGCTGCTTTGGTAAACTGCTGATAATAGCAAGCTTAAATGTGAACTGCTAAGAACACACCAACTCTGCTGAAAACTCAGAGAAGAGGAACTCTCAATGGGGAACAGAAGAACTTTTAATTTAACTGCCAACATAAACTGTAAAGGATGATGGTGCTGCTCATCTGACAGGGTTCTTGTTCCAGTTTGCTGATTTTCTCACCCATACGCCTGAACCAAACTAATCACTATTATTTACAGCAAGTAGCAAACAGCTTAAAAGTTAATCTATTAAAAAAAATCTGCAAACAAGTCAATTATACAAATCTCTAAGCATAATTCCAATGTAATAGAAATATACTAGATAAATTGCAAGCCAGGTCTTATTTGCTAAGTAAAACCTTGACAAGCAACATTATTATAGCCTTAATTTATTATGTCTTCCATTGATCAGTCTCTTCTGATGAGATGGTTACAAGAACATAATGATTGGTACATAGTTGTCAAGACTGTCATGTACACAAGACAGTAAAAGCCCAAATGAAATTCAGTCTTTTCTTAATAAAATTCATCAAAAGCTATTTTGAATTACAGCTAATGATCATATGCAAGCTAATAGTCTGCAGAAAAGTAGTAAATAATTATGCTCGCTTAAAGCATTTTTTTGTTAAACAATTTTGACATAATAAATTTTGATGTCTGCTCAAATCATATCAAAATCGCAGTCACACAGCTGTAGGCCCTACTACGCGAGATAGCACGAAGGAGAGCTGGCTGGTCCACACAAAGTGACTACATTCTGAGTACATGACAGTATTTCGCATTTCAGTCATATGGTAGCCTGTCTGGTAGAGCTGCTGAGCGATAGATGAGTTTGTATTTTGGGCTTCAGATGTTAGAACTTTTTTTTTTAATATGTATACACACACACACACATATACATATATATAAAAATACACACACACCACGCCAGTATTTCCTATGACTAATGAGTTGAAGCAACAGAAATCACCCAATGTAGCAAATCTTAGGTTGCATGAATCTACAGAGCTGGACCTGCTGTAACCTCAGGTATCCTCATTCACACCAGCAAAAAACACTGCCCCAAGAATCTGCTATATTCTTACATACCACCAAGATCCCCCAGAAGCTAACTTTGGTATTAGCAAAATGCTTCCATCCATCTTTGTTATGAAAGAGAATGCCAGAAAAGGATACCACAGCCCAAACTTCAACCCTGAAAATGAAATACACTTTCTTTGTGGGCCTGCAAAGCCGCCTCTTCATGCACTCGTACACTCAGCTCCCATGAAGGGGAGGTACAACACAGCAGGAATAGAGACAGTCACAGGAGAGGGCCGAGCAAGAGCATTACTTGGCATACAGTTTGTTTTATTAGACTAGTATCTGAAAGTTAAGGACTGCACGTTGTTAAACCCTCACCCCTGAAGATGCTGAGCGCATTCCAATTAATTTCGGACTTCATTTAGTTACTTGAAACCATTGGGCAAGCAATCATCACAACATCCTGCAAAGCACTTCACACAGCTCCGCACTACATAACGCAAGTACTCACCCTCCAATGGAAGGTACAAGGAGGCTCAAGTTGATCGATCCGTAGCTGTGAATTCCCAGGGACTGGAGCCGCACACCAAGGTCAAAAGGTTTCAGCCAAACTCAGAGGACATGGCTGTGAGGACCCCTGCCTGCTGGCCCAGGCCGCTCCCTGAGGCTGCCCAGAGAAGCACAGAGCTCAGCTCCTGCACGGCGGCACGGAGAGCCACCAGAGGTCTCTGCAAGGGACGTGTCACTAATGGTATCCATAGAAGAGACCTGCTGCTGTCCTTTCGGGTAGGATCCACATCACAGGGCAGTCGGAGGCGTGCCAGGATCAGCTGTGACATTCAGGGACAAGCAGTGACAGACATTTACCCACAGCCTCAATTTGCAAGGTACATGTTTCCGCCTGAAACCACTGGACACAAAACCAGCCGTTTCCACTGACATACTGCAGCCACGTGCCAGCACAACACAAGATGTGCTTACCTCCAGTTTTCCACCTAGAGGGCCTTTACAGTGCCTGTTGCCTTGCTTTGTATAATTTTTCTGAAAAAAAATAACAACAGCCTGGGAGGACAGGAAGATCCCAGATAGTGTTAGTTGTCATAGCTTCGCTTGAGTGCCATGGCGACTCACAGCAGCTGAGGGCCTGCTCCACTCCATTAGATCACAGTGACTATTACATTATGTTTGAATGCCTATTTTCTGGACTCGTGTAGCTCCCCAGCTGCAGTAGGGAAGCTCTGATTTAGCTCAACACATCTACAAGGCTGAACTCTGGTTTATTCAAACTCCTAATTACCCTCTGGTTTAGGACACTTCCATGGGACTCTCAGATAACCATGTTTTCCCTGTGTAACACAGCAGTCCTATAACCACATTATAATGCAGTTTTGTCTCACCTATAAAGGTCAGGGCCATAATACAATTTAGCAGCGAGGGTAAAATATGATTTACTTCCGTCCACAGGCAAGACCAAATCATGTTATAACGCTGAGGGTAGGGGAAAAACTATCAGGTTACAGCACAATCCTCCAAAGTCATTTTGCCTGTTACAACCATAAACTCTGCGTTAGCAGCTGATAGCAGAGGGAGCACAGTACTTAAGCAGGCTATCACAGTTCCTGGGAAAAATATAACTCTGCATGCTGTTAAGGGAAACCATAATTTCTACTGCTGATAGTGCAGAGAGTAGCTGAGACAGACCTCTACAAGTCCCATCTACTGAAATCAATGAAGCCAAAAGAGGCACAGAGGTCACTAATTAATTGTTTCTGTGTAATAGTTCGTGATCTTATAACTACCAACATAAATATTCATTTCATCCCTGGCCAGTCCAGCCCAGACTACTGGACCTCCTGCAGAGCGCATGCCATAAGAGCACATAGGACCTCCCTATAGCCCTTGGCACTTCCGTTACACTTAACTGGCAGAAGGTCCCAACTGGGCCAGGCCAGGCAAATTTAAGCTCCAGATGCCGCCAGTCACTCTGAGGACTGGACTCACACAAAGCAAATCAGACAAGTTGGACCAGGTCCAGAGGAGGGCCACAAAGATGATCAGAGGGATGGAGCACCTCCCACACAGGGACAGGTTGAGAGAGCCGGCACTCTTTGGCATGGAGAATTGAAGGCTCCATGGGGACCTTATAGCAACCTTCCATTACGTGAAGGGAACCTAAAGGAAAGCTGGGGAGGGACTTTTCATATGGGCAAGTAGCAACAGGATGAAGGGAAATGGCTTTTAAACTGAAAGAGAGTAGGTTTAGGCTAGATATTGGGAAGAAATTCTTTACTTTGAGAGTGGTGAGACACTGGAACAGGTTGCCCAGAGAGGTTGTGGATGTCCCTCCCTGGCAGTGTTGTTGAAGGACAGGGTGGATGGGGCTTTGAGCAATCTGATCTAGTGAGAGGTGTTCCTGCTTATAGAGGGGGGTTGGATCTAGGTGGTCTTAAAAGGTCCCTTTTGACCCAAACCATTCTATGATTCTATGAAATCCACTCCCACTCCTCTTCAAAGAGTTTTCAAAGAACTGAGGCAGCAAATTCTGTATCGGAAACTATCCCAAGGTGCTAAATGGCCTTCTTCACCCAGATTTGAGCTACCACCTCACCTTCATAGTCAGCATGTTAGCCTACATTCTTGCTGTTTGTTTTCTAAAAATGTATACATATACACACACATATATATTCAACTCTGCAGTCAATCTGGGATCTCAGTTGTCTAAATAAAAGCATGTGAAAGCATGTACACAAGGCTTGAACTGACAATATCCATGGGATGTCTGCATCCTTACAGACAAGCAAGTAGAGCCTGGCATCGGACACCTTCGTTCAGGAAACTTGGTGTTTCCTTTAAATATGTAACTTCTGCAGTATTGCTTCCAAATTGTGCAAATCATAATACAGATCTTAACAGAGAAAGAGACCAATTTCACAAACACTTTTAAGTGGTTTTTCAGAGACCCAAGAACAAGGTTAAAGCTCAGAATTCAAAATGGATGGACAATTTCTTTCCCTGCCTTAAAACACTGACAACAGCATTTCTGTGCTTAAGTACAGAAGTGTATTAAAACTATCATCCCGAAATCCAACACACTGTTGAACCTCAAAATCTGTTTGAATGAGTGCTATAAGGCACAATGACAAGAGTACAGTTTGACCATGCAGACAACCACCTGCAATTCAGGAGACTAATAGACTCTTCTGCTATCTGTTTGCAAGCCGAAGCAAGTCTACCAGTGCCCCAGTTTCCTCATCAGTAAAAGATGATGTCAGATAAGATGTCAGATCTGCACAATACTTTCACCAGTGTTTGGCTACATCACACTGTTAAGTCGTAGGGACCCATTCTGGCAAGCTCTGCCCAAGTACCAAGTAGATATGAATAGAGATAGGAATGTTGTCCCTCAAGGTATGCATGAAAGTTCTTTCAGAACTGGTTCATTTTCTTTTCTTTCTCCTTTCTTTTTAAAGCTTGCTTGTTCCTTGACAATTTTTTGTCATTGCTCAACATTCATTCCAAAATACATAAAACATAGCTGGAAAGATCTTAACAAAATATACTTAAGATGTAATTCTAACAAAGTTCTCCCTACATGCAAAAAAAAAGTAACTGACAGTGAATGTTTGGTAACTTTGACATGAAAAAAAGGGGAGAGATAAAATGCTTTTATGCAAATTTGATTTCCCTATAATAATCTAGAGCTATTCTGCTAGAAGGAATTATCTCTGCAGGCTGGCAGCTGCAGTAGGCAGTGAATTAAAAATGGCTCTGTACATGGGAAAATCTGTTCTATAATCAGTGCTATTCTTAGAGAGGACATCAATCTCACCAGCTCTCATGATGCTCTCTTCATGCAAATGACATACCAGTATGATGTAGAAACTCCCATTACATCACTGACACCACTGATTTCCTGAAAGCAAGGAATATACCATTAACATGCAGGGAAAACTGTTTGGGGAATGACTGTTCATTTCTCCATGTTCTCTTAAAAATCCATAGCAATGAATGACCTTCAGAAAAAAAAAAAAGAAAAAAAAAATTAATCCAACTGGATTCACTGCGGTTTCAGTTTCTCCTTCCTGTTTTTGCACAATAAGTTCCATTCCCAGGTCACAAGACACCAAGAAAGGATATATAACATGATTCTTCTGTGAACATTAAAAAGGCACATACTACAGAAAAGTATTTTAAGACTTAAGCAACCACTGCAGCTCTACACATAAAATGTCACTGGATTTCTAATGCTACGCAGCTGCGTAACAAAGAAAATAAATATTTTTATAACACATAATTATATTGCAGACTTAACTTGTGTGTTTAACATAGGACTCAGTCTCACTGTCATACCAAAGCAAATTATACTGTAAATAAATATCGCCTCCTGTACACAAAGTGACATCTGACTCTGGTATTTCCTCAATAATCTTTGTCCTCATGCTTCACACGTACAGTAATCCTTCTTCTCCTATGTCACATGCACTGTAAACCGTCTCAGCTTGAGTGATAGATTTGAAAATTAAACAACCTAGGGGGCTCACTGTTTTTAAAAATCATTTTATATATCATTTTAAAATAACTTTAGGTAACCTGACACGAATGCTAAGCCACTGATCTATTAATTCAAGATTTACTCTCCTATGCTGCAGTTTGCCATGAAAAGCTGACTTGTAGAAACGTACAAATTGCACTGAAAAAGCTAAATACAAAATAAATTGAAAAAAACACCACGACCTCTCCCATTCTTTGGAGTTCTTCAAATATTATCATCTTTGGCACTTGCATGAGACACAACAGTTTCCAAAAAAGAACACAGCCTTTCTTTAAAAGATGAAATTTCACCAGAGACTAAAGTATACCTTAACCAGAGTAGTAGGATTTGGTATTTTTCACAAGCACTGAAAGGGGCTTTAAAAAAAAATCATGTCCCAGCTTCCTAGCAGAGTTGGCCTCTTACATCATCAGACTGTGTTTGCATCACTTCACTGCTGAACTGATGCCCTGGAGTTATTCCATTGCTTTCATTCAGCAGTTTATCATTATGACAGCCTGGGCTCTCTGCTGATGCAGGCACACGTGTCTCTACCACTACCTCTCAGGTGCCAAGAAGAGTTGGGATTTCCTGTTCTGCAGAGATAATGTTGAATGCATTAAATTTCTCTGGGAACTCCAAGCTTGGTGACTCTATGGGGTTAATCTAAAAGACAGCTGCATCCATTTTGCTCATTTCTCTCCGTGGATAAACTGCAAATTGCATTGGAAAATAAGTTATTTCTAACCTTTCAGCTGGCAGCCAATATCTTGGTAAAAAAGGACGTAATTTATGACACTGATGATGTGTGGCTGCTTTCCAGAGACTGTAAACCAGTTTCCAGCCCACTTTAATGCTAATTTAACAATCAAAGAGTTTCACTATTTAAATAAATGTTAAATAAAATGCAAGTGTTTGCGTAAAGTTGGTCCCTGGATTATTATCATCTCACAGCTCGCTGGTTCCTAGCCCCTCTTGCAATGTGTAAGTAGCAGCAGAATTTTATTCCCCATGCTCAGAGCACTGTGCTCTGCTTTCCCAGAATTGGAAGCTAGGGACAAAAACTGAGGTCCAAGGCTTACTCTTAGCAACTTCATTCTTTCCTTCTAATATCACCCAAAACCTGTGGTTCTCCATGGAGGGATGAGAGAGCAAAACAAAGAGTCCATTAAATTGCAGCGTCCTCTGAAAAGGATATAGATGAAGTCCTTTTCAGATAAAACATAACTGAATAAGTAACAGTATCTTGGAAGTCACTGATAAGAAGTCACCATATGCCTTTTATCAAAGATTCTGGGATGAACTTGCATGCTGTTGAGAAGGCCACAGAACAACCAAAATCCCTGGCTGTGGGAGGAGGCCATGCTGGGAGAGGCCACTTCTGCTGGTTCCACTTACAGACATTTTATGGATCTCCACCAAAGGAAGATTTTATTAATGCCACTCACAGAGTAGACATCCTCTTATCACACAGGGCAGTAGCTGGATTTAGCTGTGAAACTGGCACAAATAGCCACAAGACAACCACCTCTGAGTTAAACTATGTATGTCTGATTAAGTTTCTCTACAGCTCTTCAGCAGAAGCCCAACCACTACACAGTGTCCAGTTCACATCAATGAAGAACTGAATTTTCACACTGAATATCTTGCTTCTAACACGGTGCATTAGCAGCATGGCCCACCTGATCCCACAACAGGCTGTGGTGCAGCGGTCTCTCTAAATACCACTTGTAACATAGTAAGACAAATGCTAAACTCAGAGAGGGCCTATCAGCCTAATTTAATTGGATACAACTTAGTACTTTTATTTCTAAAAATGCCTATGGGGAACACAGCCCCCCTCTAGTGTACAACAGGATCCCTGTAGCAATCCATTAACTGTCAAATGGAGACCTGCTGAGCTGCATTACCTGTACTTTTAATTAACTAAGTTTTGTCACCTTTATCCCCATTGCTTAAAAATGAACTCCTACTACACATGAGTAACACTACAATTATACATCCTGTGACAATTCAGTCCTGTCTGTGAGATGAAATGTTTTAGCTTGCCTTTTGCTCCTCTGAGCTCTGAAAAGCCTACCCAGCTACGTGAATTCAATTCCCTTCAACTTTCAGGCCATCACCAAAACTGCTTGCTAAGTTAAAATCGGTTACGTCCACAGAAGCCCACAATGGGTTGCATCGATCTGTCTGCTTAATAATGTTATTAACTGGGAAGAATTGTTAAAAAAAAAAGAACAAGTCTAGGTTTCATTTGCTAAATTCAATGTTACAAAAATATTCTTGTAAACGAAGTAGCTTTTGAACACAACTCACTGGGACAATAAACAAGAAATCAGATTTTATTTAGAGTATTACTCTTCTAAGGACACACTATAAAAACGTGCTGCAAATTTTAGTCATATTAGATCAATTATTTTCATTCTTTCCCATCCTGCCAGGATATAATCCAAGATGTTCTGCTCAGAAGCACACTAAAAGTACAGAGGTCACACATCAGTAAATCCAGTAAGATTTACTGATCACC
This sequence comes from Chrysolophus pictus, assembly GCA_037305975.1. NCBI lineage: Eukaryota > Metazoa > Chordata > Aves > Galliformes > Phasianidae > Chrysolophus > Chrysolophus pictus. The sequence continues at coordinate 17,488,067 of CM074579.1, forward strand.
TGGAGGTGGATTTGTGAGACCAACTCAAAGCCTTAGGACTCACGTATTACACAGTCCAAACAAAAATTCAACTAATAACTCCTGCATGAAGTCTGTATCTTGTAAGCTCCTTGTAGGGTGCCTTTTGGAAAGACATTTTGTCATGATTTCAACATGTCAGCTGACTCAAGAGTCATTAAATGATAAAATAAATTTGTATATTAAAGTACGGTGTACATAGTTAGCTTTCTAACTTCAGCTACTATCCACTGGATCTTAAAAGCTGCATCTTCATTTCCAGATTAAAGAGCTTCCTCCTGGTCAAAACTCTCTCCTGATGGAAGGAGCCATCAGGAGGAAGCACCTTCTAACTAATCAGAGGGAGAGGTCTCCATACCAAGATAAATTTTCTAATTTATTGATGATATTTCTAAGCGCTTTAAATTTAGTACGGGCAGCAACCATGGCCAACATCTGTATTCCACTTTGTTACTGGTACTTCTTCACAAATAAATTCTAGTATAAATAAATGAATAAAAGCATATTGCCAGTGCTGTCTCTCTTGTATTTGACTGCTACCTTCAGCTTAAATAAACCTAAAATATGTGTTAAGTGAACAAGAAAGACAAAAAGATAGGGAGAGCTTTAGTAAGCAGCTGAAAGGAGAACTTGTGGCACGCACTACTTAACCAGACTTCACCTATGGAGTTCTAGTAGAGCGTCCATCCAGTTGCTGGCTAAAAATAATGCCATCTCTTTGCTGATATAGAAAAAAGAGATTAAAAAATTGCTTTCTTTCCTGTGTGTTAAGGTTTTAGCGGTACAAAAATAGCAGACCACAGTTGGCTCGCACCAAACCAGCTATAAATGGCTTTCTGATGCCTCTCTCTCAATTATACACTTGATGTTCAAATAACATGAGAAAACGTTTAGTCATCTGGCTGCTGTTTGTCCCAGAGTTCATGACTATATGATCTAAAGTAGCACTAGACAAGGGAAATTTACAAACCTTTGCCACCTACAGCTACTTTGCACTCCTAGCCCAAAAAATGCTCCAGCAAGCAGTTGGCTGTGGAGGAACAGTGACACCTGGTGCTCTGCTCCGCAGCTGCACCCAGCCATAGGCAGGCAGAGCTCAGGTGGGCACCCAACACCTACCTTTTGTGTGGCATCCAGCACGGCTGTTTCTGAGAAATAAAGGAGCCATTGCCTCCATGCAGGCATCCGCAGAAACCACAGGAGGCACGGTGAGGACAGCCTCCATGCCAGAACCGGTGCCTGAAGTGGGCAGAATTTACACATCTTCCAAAAATGGCGTGATGATCTGGACAAAATATCTTCAAAATGAGAAAGATTACAAAGGGCCACTGGTGTTTTGTATTTATACGAAACATTCAATCTGTATTTCCTGTTGGAAATGTCACCGATCTTTGTGACTGAATTACAGCCCTGGACCTTATGGAAGGCTGACAATGGCTCTCCAAAATTACAGGACAGTGACAAAAACTTACTGAAAACCACAAATCTTGTGCACTAAAATCAGATATTTCTATAAAATAACATACTTCTGAATAGGATCTGTACCATAATTATTCTTTATTTTAAAAGGCTAAGATATAACACACAGCTCTTTTAAATAAAGTTTAACATACGTTAACATCTGATGAAAAATTTTGAGAATGGTTTTAAATCCTATTTTGATTTTTTTTTTTCCCCAAAGAACTCAAGCTATCATATAATTGAATAAAAAGGACTAACAATGTCAGATTCTTTGGTAGTTAATTTTGTGTCCTACTGCAGACGTATGAAATTCTATCAGCAGCATCTGACAGGCACATCAACTCTTAACAATTTATATCTATTAGTATAAAAGCAATTGCAATTTTGCATTTTTCTTTAATATGCAAGCTCTACAACACAAGTTGTACTTTATGAAATCAAACAGAGCTTGAGGAATATAGTTAGATGTTAGTACTAGGAAATAATGTTCTCAGGATAAAAGAAGCATAAGAGACAAGATATTTGGGTTAGATCCTGTATCTTTGTTGTATCAGATCTACAACAATCTATTCAACAACTGTTATCTACTTTTAAGCTTTGATATTCATTTCATATTTTAGCAAATGTCTCCTAGAGGTACCACAATTTGTCAAATATTGCAAAAAAATCAGAAAATGGCAAGGGGTCAGAAAGAAAATTGAGAAAAACTTATTTGTAAATGATTAGAAGTAAGCACTACTGCTATCTTAATGCATGGCACTAGGTATTAGCATAATCTAATCAGAACTGATCATCAAAACTGAAGTATATCTTTAGCTTGATCATTACAATAAGGGGAAAATATAACAACAACTGAAAACCTTGATCTGTTTCTCTATATTGCATTTTTCTCTTGAACAAATTGAACAAACTTTCCCTCTTCTTTGTCTCATTAATAACAGCAGAAATATCTTTTTCTTTCTTTTCTTTGTTCTCTATTTCAGCTAATATACTAGCAACTAGCAGAGAAGAGTAAGCTGCCAAACTAACAGTCTATGGAAGCACCAACTGATGGAGCGCTAACAGAATTCATCATACAAGACACAGCATTCGTCTCACCAAAATCTGCAACGCTGTTTGATGAGTGACCCAAATGGCCAGCTGAGTTCTGTTCTGAGGTACACCAGTGTGGATGAGGGGAAAACCAAGCAATCAATTCAGACAACTCCCCCTACCAGGCTCCATGGCATTTTTCCCCAAAAAACAAAGTGGCTAAGCACATGTTTAGCATACAAAATTCAATCTGTTGAGATTATTTCATTAGAGCCATCCTATTCAAGGCTATGCTCAGCTGCCTTGCCAGAAGATTCCAAAGGATTTCAGGATCAAGACCAAGGAGAAGAAATAAAATAAGGCATATCTCAACGTTTCTGGGATTCTTAATTTGTACCACCACAATTTCCAGGGAAGCAAATGTATAGGAAGCAGGGGTTACATATGACAAACCAGAAGCTAGAAAAGCAGATGGTTTGGCTTGCGAGAGTACTTTGCGGACTGAGTCTACTCTCAAACCAGAGAAGTACATCTGAAAATAAAAATCAAGGCTTATTGTTGCTCACTTTAGCACCCAACCCCATCTAAGTATGCTCACAAACCCCAGGGAGATATGCCATAAAAACATAATTTGAGTATCATCTCTCATCATTCAATACAATTTTCCAACTCTTTCAAAATTACATTGAAAAATCTATATAATGTGTGCTTAGATTAATGAACTGTTTGAATCTGGATCAATACGCACTCAAAGATTTGAACTGTTGACACCTGCTGGATACAGCTACAAGAATGCTTCATTCAGCTTATAGCCAATCAGTACTTTGTAACTACAGGGGTTCCACTTAATAAACAAGCAATCTAATATATGACCTCTGTAGATTAATTTCTCGAGAGCAAGTAAATAATCTGGATTCAAAATTTCCATGATTATACGTATAATTACAGTATCACTTACCAATTAACACATTGATTTAAGCCTTCTTGGGATTATGTACTTAAGTATAAAAATAGGTAATTCAAACATCAGTCAAATACTCAGCATCTCTTTAAGATGGCAAAATCATGAGCCACAGAACACTATGCATCTTGTTTCTCTTATGGAAGAAAAAACATATTATGATATAACATAGAGATTATGAGAAATGTATCATAATTATGTAGCTGTGGCTATTATGCAGTAGCTGGACCACACCAATAAACATAATGAAATTGCTTTTCTTTAGTAGTGGGAGCAAAGCATTTCATATGCAGTACTTCATCTGATGTCCCACTGTCCTTTACTTAATAAAACTGAGCCTTTGTGTTTTTGTTTTTTTGGTTTTGCTTTGTTTTTCAATCTCCCACACACAAAACAACTTGGCCATAGTAACCACGTGTTTGACAGATAGATAAGCAGACAGACAGATTTATGATACTTTACTGTCACGCTTTAAACAAGGGCAGTAATTAATGCGGATTCATATTATACAGCAGTTCTTGATAAAACTGCCTGTTATAAATGTTAATACGCCTTTTATATGGCAGCACTGAAGTACATGAAGACAATGAAAATAGCAACACAACTCCCTCGTACACCTAATGAAGTTAAAATGCTTTTTATTTTTACTTATTTACTTATTTTTTGTAAAAATAAAAAATTCAAGGCCAGGCTGGAAGTGGCTCTGGGCAGCCTGGTCTGGTGGTTGGCAACCCTGCACATAGCAGGGAGGTTGAAACTAGATGATCATTGTGGTCCTTTTCAACCCAGGCCATTCTATGATTCTATGAAAATATTAATTCAGGGTGGCAAATGAAACTGAGGAAAAGTATCCAAAAGGCAATGTTTGCAAGGTGTATTTCCTGTCACATTTTGTTTTTAATATTAAGACCTTTTATTCACTTTTCAACTGAATATCTGTCATTTCATGCCTACACCTTCGGGAGGGGGAAATCACCTCTGGAAGCAAATCATTATGTTCTTCCATTTTTCCCTTATCTCAATTTTGTGAGTAATCCTTTCACATTGCCACAGAAAATTAGAATATATAATAAAGCAGCCAAATTCCAACACATGATATTGCTTGCAGTTTTAACACAGTAGAGCAGAGATGTGTAACTTCTAGAATCAGAATGCAATTGATGGAATTTGGACTGTTTAAGGGGAAAGAAAGTTATGTAACTATAAGAAATAAAAATTGGATTTAAAAAGCTTTATTTTCATATAGAGCTTTTCACATTATGTACATTTCATATACATTGACTGTCATAAATATTTAAATTAATAAATATTAATTTTTAAAAAAACTACGATTATTCTGTCCCTTTTCTATCTCAAGACATTTTAAAAGTCCAACACTTGCATAAGATGCTATTTAAGGCAAAGTATCCTATTGTGCTTCAACTTTTATGAGTGTACAAATAAATAGTGCAGTGGATATAGGTGTTTAAGTATGGTATTATGTTCACAGTACTTCCACATCTAGGGCGTTAGTAATGCAACCTTAACACAAATATTCAACCTGTTACAAAGTTGGCTTGCGTATATCTTTCCTCCCAGTCCAAGGTAATCCCCTTGCAAAGGTTTGTAATGATCTTAAAAATACATATATTGTTAATAGCACCGCACTGAAAGAGAACAACTTTAAGACAGCTCACACTGTACAGATGCTGGCACATTTCCTTCCTACACCCTCAAGAGAGGCACTAGACCCTCCAATAGTACACACTCTGTAGCACATTACTGAACACCTGTTTAGTCTCTCTGCAGAATCCCATTGTCCTCGCTGCTGTTTGCCCCAGCTCTGCTCCTACCCCTAACTGCAACCTCTTAGCAAGGCTGCAAATTGCTTTATTTCGCTAAGAACCCAATCCACTTCTGCCGAAGTGTGAGGATGGGAGTCTTTCCACAGACTGTAAGGATAACAGATCAACACCACAGTGCCTGTAAAGGGATGAACTCCGATCATGACTGAATCTCCTGGTTATCATCACGGCAGTCAATGGAGCTCAAGAAACAACAAATGGAAAAATTACACTGATCTCAACACCGCATTGAAACCCAAAGCATTCAGAGTCAATCTCTGCCTCTGCCAGACTTAGAGCTGTGTTCCAGCACAGCCGCACCTCAGCAGAGACAACAGGGCTAACTCTGAATTGCCAGGTCCTACAAATGCAGCTGGTGTCACCAGCCTCCAGAACTACGCACCAGCACAGACACATCAGCGAGCACTTCAAAGACATCGTTTCCTGAAGTCCCATCTAATGCCTATAATTCTACAGTCTGATCTCTCCACACCAGTAAAACAGGCACATAATAAACATGCAAGCAGTGATATCTGGGTGGAACTCAGCTACCATGACTTTAAAATCCCTAATAAAGCTCAGTGGCACAAAATTTGAGTTAAAGCAAGGTAAATGTAAATTACTGTAAGTTGTTCAGAGCACAGGTTTGCAGGAGTTAGAAAGTACAGGCAACACCAGCAAATGGCAATTTTGCCAATTTATCACCAGGAGAATGGACTTCACATACCCTCTCTCTCCTATTTCACCACTCAACCAGTAACTTACTGGAGATGCATCCGATGCAGAGGACTCAACATCCATTTCTAGATCTTCTCCATAAACCCTCCAATCACACATAGTGGTTTATAAAGAAAGACCATAGGCTCAGCTCTTTTCTTTACCTTTAGGCGTAAGTTCCACCTGCTAAACTGCTTAATATGATAGCCGGCCTTTTTAGCCATCCTGTTAGTAGTTTATAAGAACTGAATAATTTCCTTTCCTATATGGAAAGTATTAGTGTTTGCCAACAGCTGTGCCTCAGTTGCACGGTACAGATGGAGTGAAAGGGAAGAGAATGGGGACTTCCCTTTCTACTGAGTAAAAATTAATCAATATAGAAAGTTTCTCAAAGATGCCAGTCAGACCCTTAATACCCTCATCTTTTGTGATACAAATTAAGGGACAGCAGATTCACAATAAAAAAGAGAAATCACAAGATCTTTTAAGTAAGAGGGGATAAGTGTTAACCCTGCAGCCAGCATCCCTTAACTCCAAGCACAATGATCACGGAAGATGTGAAGGGGAAGAGGACACTCCCCACCTGCTGCAGCAGGTGCTCTCCACCTCCAGGCACCACATCTGAACATCTTCAGTGCCAAGGAAGAAGTTCACTGCCAGCAACATGCATCTGGTACTTCTGTTCACAGCTGTAAGACCCAGACATAAAGGTGCTTATTAACATCAATTTGCATCTTCTTGAATAAAGGATTTCAACATCTTAGAGAATAAACAACAGTACATTTCTATAAACTAACATAGTTTTTGTAAAAAGACAGCTCTCTTTTCACTCTGGAACTTAAAACACTATGGTGAGGAACACAGGCCAAACATTAAGGCAGCAAGGAAGAAGAATGCTTCAGGTTCCTGAACACATAGTCCATCACTCTGCTCTTATCATTCAAAAAACAGATGCTCTTGTCAGCAGGTGCCAAGCAGCATTACTCTCCTGTGCCTCCACCAGCTCTCCTGGCCCACAGCAGCACCCTTGCCATCAGCAGCCCAGTCCTGACATCAGCCACTGCTTCCTCACTGTTGGAGGCCAACACCAAGCATAACACTCCTCCCTAGGGCTTCTGTGCACGCTAAGGAGAGCAAGAAACACTAAGTTTGAGCATGAAGCAACAATCAAATGATGTTCATGCAGTTCTTCAGTGTCTCAAGGTGACGAGGATAAATGACTGCTCAAGATTTAAAAAAAAAAAAAAAAAAAAAGGAAAAAAAGAAAAAAGAGAACAAGAAGGACTACCAGCCATAACGTCGAAGCTACAGAGTGATCTGGCCTCCAGTTACTTTCCTTGTTAAAGCTACAAAGTTTTAACATCTTTAAAAGCCTTCAGTTACTTGATTCCACAGAACTCTGATTTCCACTCAAGATGCCAAGAACTGGAAGAAAGGCCTTAAATGTATGTTGCGGTCTGCTTCTGAAGAATACACCTTCCATTTATAGTCTTTTCTTGCACAATACAGACCGGTAATTCTGCTCATCTTAGTGGCTGTTGTTGTGAATAGTCAAGGCTTACTTTCTTGTGCAGTCAACTACCTGAATTCCCTGTCATTTGTTTGTTGAATTTTCTGAGCAAAAAAGGCAGGCTGTAGTTCTTTATTTACAATATGTAATTGCACAGCTTCAGAATTTCATTTCTATTAGCCCAGCAATACGGCTTCATAACTGGCCCCATAAGGTTGTGTGCTCTCTGAGTATTTTAATAAAGTGCTCCTGGAATGCTCAGAGCCTTAATCACAACTTGACAAATAACGGGCCACACTGTCAAAACAGCTTATTTCCCTTTGGGTACGTATGTGGAAATAAAAGTAGCTGCTGGATGCTGAGCACTTCTGCAAAGCAAACCATTTAATTTAGGTGCCCAAGTGGGAGCTGAGCTCTTCTTAAACCTGGCCAAACGTATTCTTGAAAGAAAGAAATACAACGAAGCTGTGTAAAGTTCATCCTTTCTTCTGGAAAGAAAGAAGCCTGGCTTCTGCATGACTATGAATTTATGAGGATAGGCCCTTTTTCAGCGACTATGATTACAGGTCGTGAACATTTCTGAAGTTCACACTGATACTTCTAAATACCTCTTCACCAGAATCACTGAATTACCTATTCAAACATAATCAAACAGTCTGCAAAGTACACGTACACAATCTACATCTGCACTAAAACTTCTCTAACGTTTCCCTTGTCTGTTCCTGGGGCTTTTTACATCAATCAGTCCTTCTTCAAAATACAGCAATGTTTAAAACTTTTTTTCTTCTTCTTTTTAGTCTTTTTTTCTGCCAGCTACCACAAACTACTTCACAATGATGAGCATGATAATAGTTCTAAGGCAAGAAAATTGCAACAGCAAAAAGCAGAATAGGTCAGTGGTGAAAGATGCAAGCAAAATCAGTCACTGCTTTAGGTCACTGGACTACACAAACCCACTTCTTGGTAACAAAGCAGTTAAAAAGGCTTTTGACTGCTAACGAACAGAACTCAGTGCACACAACGGCTTGTTCTAAACTCCTGCAAATGTAAAACTATCTCCTTTTGCAGCTTCACCATGACAGAAAGCATCTGTAGTTCCAACCACAACTTGAATACAATTTAACCATGTTGTCCTTTTCTACTAAAAAAACATGATTTTTTTTTTCATGTTCTGCATTATTCCCATGAGCTGAATCTCTCAGGAACAATCAACTATTTTTCCTTTTTTTTTTTTTTTTGAAACAAAATAGCAAGATTCATGATTTGGAACATAACACTGTTCTCTTTATGAACTAGAAGCAACCTAACTAGCCAGGACCTCACACCTCATGAAATCCTGAGCAAGCCCATAGGGCACTTCAGATCTACCCAAAGCAAAAGATCGTTTATCAGACAAACACACTGTGTAAAATAAGGAAGCTAAAAAAAGAGAACGATTCAGGCAGAAAATAACATTCTTATGCTTAAAACAGCCAATTCGTTCCCTAAAAGATATATATTAATGCCTCTCATATTTTTTGCAAAAAATACATTCACTCCAGTACTCTTCCTCGCTCTTCATTCTCCCCACAATCATCTTAAACCCTCTCATTAAATCAACTATAGCTACCATCTATTGCTGAGCACATGGCTGAATCCTCCAATGACCCAATTTCTATTGCTGGTATTCAAGAAGCTGCTAATTCTTTTAGTCTGGCAAAGCCCCAATTCCCAAATAGCTTACTACTGATTTTTGCAACACCTCTATTGACAAAATGACACAGAAGCAAGTTAGCTTGCATAATGACTCCTCAACCCAGCCAGCCACCCATTCTCCAGCACAGCCCTGATGCACAGCATGGCCAGCCACATGCTATACATTGGAACACCAGGGATGCTGAATATATCTCCACTCCAAATGTTACAGTAATTTGACGGTATTGCTCACGATTCCAGGTACAGAAATAATTAAAACTGCTTCCTCTATATAAAAAAAAGAAAGTTTAATTTAATGAGAAAGCTCATCAGAGACTACAAGAAGTGTCTAGGAATTAACTTGCTTTTTATTTTGTATTAACAGCTTGGCAATAACCTAAATATTAGTCATGTCTCAGTGGGGAAAGACATGACTGTTGATTGCTACTCTGCTATCACGGTATGCATTTCCACAGGATTCTTTTTCCACTGCAGTTTCTAGTTAAAAAACTATGTTGTATGTCATCCACTGATACCAGCATGAACTGATCCATCCACAGAGGACAGACAGCTTGAAGGACTGCTGTCCTCAAAGGTCTCTGTTCTCCCAGTCGGTAGTTCAACACAAAGGGCCAGGCTACTACAAGACATTTTTAAGTAGATATGATCTATTTGCCAGCTCTGTTTTTTTCTTTTTCTTTTTTTAAACATCATCAGAATTTAAGAGAATGGTGAAGGTAACGCCTGACTTTCGAAAAAGAAAATCCAGGGATTCAGTAAAGATTTTATTTCTCGCAACTCCCTCAGAACAAAAATAACAAAGACAACATGGAAAAGACACAGTTCTGTTTGTCTGACATCTGTTGAATGGACATAGATTTTACAGATAATTCCATGTAGGTTTTTTTGCAGATATAGAATTATGGGAGAAGATAAAACCTTTTGAATCTACTACAGCATATGATAGCCTGTTTATCTATGCTTTTTCTCCCCTCAGTAAAATGCCATTTTTGGCAATACAGCTGTTGGGTAAAAATCCTTTCATATACATGGAATTTATGAAAGTGTAAAATAGTGCAGCCACTACTTCTGCTAGAAGGATGAATAACTAGAAAACAGCTTAGCGTTGGAATTTCAGATTTGGCATTCAAATAAGGCCTGCATGCAAAGCATGTTTTCCACTGAATCGCAAACCAAACCATTTAAAAATAACCATCTGAAATTGCTTGAAATTCAATATTGTCAAGCCAGTCAATATCCCCAATATTCAGTGTGTTTACTAACGCCACAGCTCTGTAACCAAAGAGCCAAAAATTCAGTTTCACAACTGGTTTTTGATTAGCTTTTAATCACCACTGAATTTTCAGCTTTCAAATGCCCCTTACTGACAACAATTGAATGACCTCTCCTTTTGCAAAAAGATCAACACGGCTTTTGTAGAAGGAAATTGTGCCTTTAGGATACATGAGAGTTCTCTGAAAAAAAATCACTGAGCATGCAGGGATGAGAGATCATTGTGATAAAGTTTACTTGAATTCAACAAAAGTCCTTCATTGGCACTGCCCTGGGTGAAGATTGGAAGTGACCTAATGGAACAAAAGAACAGGTAGAAGAAAAATAAGAGGTTAGTTTCTCCAAAGAAAGGATTCAGTGAACTCTCACAGGGGCCTACTCCAGATCCATGGCTGTTGTTGACCAATGAATGTATTACCAAATGATCCAAGAAAAGGGTGAAGTGACTCTTACTTCAAAGTGAGCTTTCTATCTTTGTTGATGTCACCAAGTTAACTGGAGTAAATAAAAACAAGAACTATCTGGCAGGAGTTACAGATGACTAACAATATCATGACCAAATGACAAATGAAATTCATTTTTAACACACTAAGTAATGCACAATTGCTTAAAACAATTCTACATGACATGAATGGATGGGATCTGAAATAGCTGACATAGCTCCGGGCATATATTTCAGCATTATAGTAGAAACTTTTCTGAAAACTAAGCTCAGTGCTAAGTACTAGTCAAATATGGAATTGCAATTTTATACATTTCTAAGAAAAAAAGAAAAAAAAAATATGGGAAAGTATTGTGCCACAGCTTATATCAGAGTTTAACCTGCATTTGAGCAATGTATAGGTTTGGCTTCCTCCTCTCTGGAATGAGGACAGAACTGGAAAACATGGAAAACAAGCTTGATGGAAAGCATGGAACAGTTGTCATGTAAGCAATGACTGAAAAGATGAGAGATCCTTACCCTGGCAAAGTATCTGGACAGTTAATGATCAATGTCATGGATGTCTTTAAAAATCACAAGTGAGGAAAGTAAATAAAGAATGATTTTCCAAGAATTCTCCTAAAATCAACAGACATCATAAAACGAAATCAGTGGGTAGAAGGCTCCAAAGTTAAAATTTTCCCTACAACATGTAGCCAAACTGTGTCACCCACTGCCAGAAGGTGAGGTTTATGTCAAGTGCTCATGGGTTTAAATATCAGTTGGACAAGTTGGGGCCAGGGGAGAGAGAACACAGAGCTATTTAATTTAAAAACCTATGGCTAAGGAACTCCCAAATAGCTGGAAGTCAGAATATACGGGTGAAGTATCAGAAAGGGTTTCCCATTTCTTACATTCCTTTCACTGATTAACTCTGCTGCTGTTAGCAGCTGAAATAGTACGCTGGGCCACAAAAAACTCTAGATTTCCTTATGTTCCTTACTGATAGAAATGGACAGTCCCTTCCAAGTACTCGCAATCCAGATAACACCCCCATCAACTCCGCTACTACCTGCTGATCAACGTCATAGTTACATCCCACTGAACAGGAAGAGCTGCTGGAAGAAAATGTTAAGAAGAGATATGACAAAAGTCATTTTTATTCTTTTCTCCCTGTCAGCACTTTATTGGCAAAATATGAAACAGCTGCTTTTCTGAGGGTTTTTTCCTTCTTTTTCCCACTCTATCCCCTCTTACAGAGAAAACACTGTGAATACGATTAAAATAGTCTTCTACAGCAACAGAACGTTAGCAGCAGTTAGGAACAGAATCTCAGTTACTGTCAGATTTAGTGCAGGTGTCTTTATCCTTTAGATTACAGTATTGCAGCCCTGTCCCTTAAAATCCTTACAGCTCGACTTTGAAATGACATCACAGGTTGCAAAAGCAGAAAAGGCTTCTCATAAATTTCTACTACCCAGGCACTGTAATAGAAGCTTTTTTGCCATCACCTCATTTCTTTGCCAACGTAATGCAGAATCATCGTTAGTCTTTCCAGCATGCAGCAAATTAAGTCCCAGTGAATTGTCTCTTCCAGGTTCAGGTGTGTGCAGATAAGCTGCTTTCCCTTCTAGCTCTCCTAAGGGGCATACTTACCTTTTTACAGAACAACTACAGTCGGTGCAGATTTTAAGAACTTCTGCCAGAAGATGCACAATATTAGTGCCACTTTAAAGAACACTATTTAATCACCAGATATCAGGGTAATGCAGAGTGCGGTGCATAGGAATTAGCCATTCAAAGACTCAGTCCTAGCCTACACATATACTGATGTAGGCTGACTTTGTGGTTTTCCTTGAATAGGAACTTAACATTCAAAGGTGCTTTATATCACTGTAATATTATCATGGCATATTAGACAGCTATTTGTTGCTCACAGGACACAGAAGCATATTCTCAGGACACCTGTTGACAGAAGAAATCTCACAATGGCCAAAGTATAATAAAAAAAAATTGTAACTTGTATCTCAAGAAGCATCTAGCTAATTCACACATCAAAGCTGAGTCTGAAGAAATGGATTCAGATGAAAACCACTACCACTGGCTCACAGAACCTTTGTGCTGAAATCTGTTGTATGTCAGGGGAATACACTGGGGCAGTATCTGTATGAATGAACCTAGCTCACAGGCCCTGCAACAAAGGCCACTGCTGGCAGCAGCATGCAAGGCCACACAAAGCTTTCTGTGACTCAGCATAGCTGCTTGCCTGCAATGTCTTTGTGAACAAACACTCAAAAACTCACACTGTGCCTTCTGTGATCTGCAAGCAGCAAAGCGCATCACATCCCACCTGGTTCTATGCTGTTAGCACACCTTCTCACTTTCCTCAGCATCCTTTTTGGGTAATGTATAGGAAGCCTCCAGAACTGCTTTCTGCATTAATTAGAATGATACAGTTCAAGTGACAAAGAGCAGCTTTTCTTAGTATGTCAGACTCCAGATAAAATTTTGAAAATCATCAGAAATGATTTAGGATCTAAAAGGTCTGCATATATATCAAAAAGAAAATACGACATTTTGGATTCCAAGTCTTCTTCCTCCGCTGTAACAATGTTTGAGAAGCTACGGTTATACTGGGACAAGCAGGGCAAAGGAGCAAGACTGGTGCTGTGGTAACTCAGTCTGTAACTCGGGAGTTGGAAGCATATCTTAACCTCATGCACAGATGCCATGGCACACACACACTCACTGCCTGACAGCCTCACACCACGCGCGGGCCCCATCCTGCAGCAGGGATGCCAATTCTAATTCCACAGTTATCCTTCCCCCTTCCCAGCAGCAGGGCAGAGTGGTGCAGTCACAGCAAGGCACCGGGAAGCAGCAGCTACGAAGGCCAGCAGCAGCACAGCAGCACTGGCTGCACCCTGCTTGCTTTAGATCCCTCCGAATCCCCACGCTGGCTCCCTTTCTGCGCTGCTTCAAGAACTGCCACACTTTGCTCTCACTACACTTCAAATTTAAAGGGCAGTAGAATGCTATAAAGCACAAGGCTATTATCCCTGGGTCGTAGCAGAGCCCAGCAATCTCCAAACAATCACGGATTCAGATAATAGAGAGGCCCATTTCTGCAGGCTATAAAAGCACGAAGGAGGGGTTCTCAGAGCCAGCACACAAGTCACAGCCATTTGGAGAGCTCTCCTAGTAACTGACAGGCAGATTCCTTCCCTGAAGCCAACTGGCTCAGAAGGAGGCAACAACAGTGATGCTCGAGGGCTTCAACACGGACAACGGTGTGAGAGTGATGGAAGAGAAGCAGCGGGTCACCAAGTTCATTTATCTGCCAGTGCATGAAAATATTTATGTGCTGAGAGTATAACCAGTGCCCTAACACTTGAAGAGTTGTATTTTCATGTCAAATCTGAGTGGCTGGCTCTGACAACTGGATAACTGAGGTACTTGGGCTCAGATCACCCAGCTTTGACTAATCAGTTCATGAAAATGGCCCTCATCTCCAAACACAGCAATAAGGCCCAGTCAGGGCACTTTGCTTGGCTCAGAAAGAACTTCCTCTACAAAGCAGAAGATGCTTAAGAAACTGGAGAGATCTTTTCTCAGCAAAACAGGAAACAAACAAAAGACCGAACATATTCAGAAGTACTCAAGACAGCATACTGCTAACACCTCTACAAAGACTTGATGCCTATGCAGATATGGTTCTACTGCCAAGCACTTCTTTGTTTAGTTTACAAAGACTTGTTTTGTTTTTTCATTTCTTTTACCTTCTGCCTCTAATGCCTAAGAATAAATTGAGCTGTTTTGACTGCTGCATAATACCTGTCTCTCTCTCTCCTACAAACAGACATTATCTTCAGCCTTTCCTAGACTGTCTTGCCAGCTGCTGCTCTGGTGGGTCAGCCATCTGCATGAAATAATTCTCTTCATAACTCTACTGAGGTGCCTCTGTTACTTAATCACTTCTGCCACCATATTCCCCATTGGCCTTCAAATAGGCAATCAACTCTACAATGAAGGCACGTGGTCAGAGAGCATGGTCCTGTGCCTACATGTGACACATCCTACTGACAGATTACAATTCTTATCCCTTATATACAGGCAACTTCAACCTTTCTCAGCCCATGAGGCTGTGTTCTTGCTTTTTAACATCTGTTTTATCACTTGTTGTTCTACCTGAGAGTTAGTCCTGCCTCTCCTAATAACTGCCCATCAACACATATACATCACTGCCATATCTATTCCTCTGAATTTGTATCCCCTGTGCTAAAAGAAGAGCCTCTTCTCAGTCATACCTGGGGGGGGAAAAAGAAAAAGATACGTCAGATTCACATAAAATTATGCGTACTAGAATCATCTCAGTGTTTTTTTTTTAAGAGCACCAAAGGCACACAAGACAGGAAATGGGGATGGGGAAACATCAGGATCAGCACCAGCAGAAGTCAAGTATCAGTCAAATATTTTGTTTCTCAAAGAAGACGTGTCAGCTGGTTACAGAGAAGCATACAAGCCAACTGGGTTATAAAATAAAGCAGCTTGCAATTCTCCCCTCCACTACCTCTGGGTTCTGTGTTTCGTATTTCTGTGTTTTTTAGCAGGTAATAACTTGTGGAATTGTTCAGAGTTCTTTAGCACAGATTCTCTGAGGTAGAAAACACCATCCATGCAAACGAGTGTATTTAACAACACAACAACAGAGAAATCTGCATACAACTGAGAGCTGACAGCAAGCCTTCATCTTTAAGAACACCATCCAGGCAATGCCATGATGCCTCCTGCAAAAGGACGTCTTGCACGTAGCAGCTACAGAGCTAATGGGATTTCAAGATCAGGAAAAACAGCACCACATCTCTACTGCATTCAGATGCCAGGGAGGCTGCAGAACAGCCCTGCCATACCTTGTCAGCTGTGCCCTTCCCGATGCTGACAATGCTTGTTCACAAGTCCCACATGAAGGAACCTGTGCTGTTATTGCTCCCACAAAGCAAGCTTTATGATCTCCTACTCACACATTTTCCAAAAATTCCTGAATGCTATGAACTGAGTTCTCCCACTTCACCCAAGAAATAAAGAAAAAGTAATTCTCACCAAAGCTTCCCACTTCTAAGCCTAACATAAGAACAGAAAAATTAAAAAGCTGCGCTTTTAGAAGCTATAGTTTCTTCATCTACAGAAACAAGCTGTGCTCAAAAACTGCTTAGCCTACATTATTTCTAAACCACCCACAAGCTCCATGGAATGTGATACGGCAGATATGCATAATGCTTGCTGCACTTGAGACTGCAACAGGAGATATGTCTGCTGAATCAGCCTTCAAAAACCAGACTAATCATACGCTTTGGGTAGCACAGAACTGTTCTCATGAGAGCACAACGAATTACATGTGCACAAGGAAGTCTGGCTCACTGATGGATTCAAGGTATAAGGCTTTGAAATTTCACCAGATGATCTAAGTGAGGACAGCAGAAGAACTTCAGGTGGGCAGGAAAGGCAAATTGACTGACAACAGAATAATCTTCTCAGCTGGGCAAGGCACAGGGAGCAGCTGCTCCATCAACCACCCTACTGACCTCATTTCCCAGCAGTGGTTAGAAAAGCAGTTCTGCGAGTCAAAATTTTATAGGCATCAGCAACAGAAAAATCTGGCTGTTCCTCTTTCAACAACAAAGCAAGCAGAAGGAGAATGGTACACAGCTACACTCCTGAACTCAAAACATTTGAGGGCCTGGCTACCAGAGTATCCCTTTTGCCAAGTTACCACAAACTACTTAACCTGCCCACATGGAAGTCCATACTCCAAAAGACCTGGTATGGCAGGAAACACTATGAAGACAGAAAACCAGACTGTAGCCATTAGTGAAGACCCTTCTGTGACTTCAGAGCATTTCTGCCAAGGCTGCCAGCGTGCAGCGGGTCCGGCCTTTATCTCCAATAAGCCAGTTGTGCATCTTAGGTAAACATGCTTATCTGCTGTGGCACTTCCCAGTTCAGCCATTCAATCTGACCAGACCATTTGCTAATCCACAACAAAGATGAGACTTATATTCCCTTCACCCACCAAGAGATGTATTTAAACAAGTGCATTAAAACTCAACTGCTGGATGAGTGCCAGTCATCTCATGGACACGTCTCTCTTTCCTTAGGCTTACTAAAGGAGTCCAAACAACTATACAAACTGTGGGTTAACAGTGCCTAAAAGGCAATCCTCCTCCAACTTCACCAAATCCAGCTGCCTGAAAAGTTCTTCAAGAATACAAAAGCTTCTCCTCTTACTGGGCACATTTTACACACACAGCGAAACTCAATAGAGCACTTGCATAATGCTCTGGGAGAACAGGGGACAGATGCACATGTGCTTACCTACGTGACATGAGGCTCTAGCAAAATATGCCAGAAAGCCTCCTAAACCAACTATTGACTCAATTGGTCTCACCGGAAAAAAAATTCTATATTGTGTTAAAGACACAAACATCTTCTGATATAGTCCAAATGAAAACAGTTTTTTCTCCTCTAAACAAAAGCCAAGAGGATTCTGAAACAACAGTGGACATGAAAAAGCAAATGGTGGATTTGTACCTTTCTTTGCTTCCTTCTCACGTATTAAGGAGGATTAAATAGCTTTCTTCTGATTAAATCTTACTTATAAAAAAAGCTCAGATTTAGTATCAAGGCTGACATTTCCCAAGTGCTTCCAAGAAACAGCAAGGTTTTACTTCAGCATACTTTGTCTATTTTGGTTAATGCCTTGTTTAACAGCTAAAGATCTGCAACTCTCCTGTGGTGGTTTAACGCCAATGGGCAGCTCAGCACCACCACAGCACTCTCACTCCTCCTCCTCCTCAGAAGCAAGGTGGGAGAGAACACAATGAAAAACAAAACAAAAACATCCCTGTTGCTCCTTGCTCCTCACACTTCCTCTGCTCTAGCTAACCAAAACAGACACCTGCTGCTCCCCAGCAAGCTGACACAGGTGTGCTGTGGCTGC
Organism: Chrysolophus pictus; assembly: GCA_037305975.1. Lineage (NCBI taxonomy): Eukaryota > Metazoa > Chordata > Aves > Galliformes > Phasianidae > Chrysolophus > Chrysolophus pictus. The sequence continues at coordinate 17,505,974 of CM074579.1, forward strand.
ACCAGGAATACAGCATACTGTTCTGGTCAGCACAGCAGGTGAAGGCCTCCTTCATCTCACACAGCCAAGGAGTTGCTTCCTATATGCCAGGTTTCACCTGCCAGGGATCTGGGACATCCTATTACTTTACTGTGAAGGAAAACAAAAACAAAGCATACATTTTTTTTCCTTTGTAAATTATTTTTAACTACTTTATCATTAAACCTAATCACTTTATATTGATAGCGACCACACAAGCTCTGAACCCAAATGCAACCATCATAGGACCTGTGTCTGGATGCACAGCTACGCTGCCCCAGAAATGAAACCACAGAATCGTATAGGTTGGAAAGGATCTCTGAAGATCCCCTAGTCCAACCCCTCCTAAATCAGGTTCCTTTCAATAAGTCACACAAGAAAGTGTCCAGATGGGTTTTGAATATCTTCAGAGAAGGAGACTCTACAACCTCTCTGGGCATCCTGTTCCAGTTCTCTGTCACTGTCAAAGTAAAGAAGATATTTCTCATGTACATAATGGCCTTCCTGTGTTCCAGTCAGTGCCCATTGCCCATTGTCCTGTCACAGGGCATGACTGAAAAGAGCCTGACCCCATCCACTTGACTCTACCCCATTAGATACTTGTAAGTATTGATGAGATCCTTCCTCAGTCTTCTTTTCTCCCGGCTGAACATTCCCAGGTCTCTCAGCCTTTCCTCACAAGAGAGATGCTTCAGGCCCTCAGTCACTCTCCACTGGACTCTATCTAGGAGTCCTCTGTCTTTCTTGAACTGAAGAGCCCAGAACTGGACACAGCACTCCAGGCGTGGCCTCACCAGCATGTAGTAAAGGGGGAGGATCATCTCCCTCAACCTGAAATCTTGCAATTCCTTTTCTTTCCTCCTCCAGGGGAAAGAAACATGCATCCATATGAAGACCAACATAAAAGATTTCTCCTTTGTATTTTCAGGTGCAAGCACTGAGTGCATTATCTATATTTGCTCATCAAGATGTGGCGTGCAGAGCGGCTTCTCTCCGCGCTGCTTCTCCATCCCATCATACCCACAGCCCATGAAATCTTTTTGTGTCTTCTCTCTCTCTCTGCTTGCAAAGAGCAAGTTACAAGATTACTTTCATTTTTCTCTCCTTATAGATATACTGAATAGATGGCTTCCCATCATGGCCCTGCGTGTTTACTCTAGTAAATTATTCAACTTATTTTGTGTGGGGCAAATTAATTTCTACAGCAATTCAGCTGCTGCTCCATCTACAGCATATATACTTGCTGGAACAGATGAATTCTGCCATGCAGCATCGTCTTCGCTTTTCTTCAGCACTTGCACAGAACTTTCATTCTGATAAAACTACTTTTCTCCCCAAAATTCGCCCACTCCCTGCCATAACTGATGTTTCTTGTACACAATATATTGCTCATTCTTGGGAGTAGAAGTAAATTCCAAAAGTTAATAAATGTCGTGAATCTAAACTAATTTACATTTTCCAGATCTTCTCCATTTCCTCATTCCTAATTTTCACAGATTGCCAAACTTCCAAACACGTGGGTTGCAATACATCAAATCTGTAAAGAGATTCACAAGGAACCTTTTTAAAAGAAGGAATGAAAAAATGATCTGCAATGTGCTGTCAACTTCATTTAACTACACAGGGTCTACTTATTTGTGAATGTAACTGTTTAAACAGCCTGAACTGACCTCCTGAGTGGTAACCAACACAACATTACCCAGAGCTCACAAAATTACCTGCTGCCAAACATGCAAGAATGCTTTCTTCAGCATTAGAATGCCCCAAAGTAAACTTGATTCTTTGTATAACACTACACTGCAAAGCTCACAATGCAGAGTTTACCTTATAAAAACATAAGCAAAACCCAGGTCTTTGTGCCCAATGAGTAAAAAGAACTGCACGCTGACAGGTTCTTTGTATGCTATTAGATCAGAGTTGCAGTTGATTTGCTTATAAAAGCTTGAAATGAAATAAAATATTTTTATTTTCTTATCTCATTCCTTGTTTGTATACAAAAAACTGTTCGGAAAGATTCTATGTTTTGCAACATGGTTTACAACCTGCAGTGGCCTTTTGGTGTTTGATTTAACAAAATCAGACAGAGATTTCAACAACACACAATTGTTTGTATATATAAAACATCTTTTGTAAAGTGTCATGGTTTTATGTTTTTCTGATTTTCATTATTCCACATCAAAACATCATGTACTGGAATTAAAGTGTTGATGCTCCAATTCCAGGTACCTATCCCTATACATTACGGAAGTCATGGGATCTGACCCTTCCGAGTGAGGCGGTCTCTTACTGCCTGGCAGTGGGTGCTGGAGGTGCTTTCCTAGCCGTTCCAAGCTTTTCAGGTTTGACTCGGTCTCAGGAACTCTCTCTCCTATCTTATTTGATTTATTAGTCTCAATTTCAATTAGATTGTATTATATTGTGTTATCTTGCATTCCGATATCATAGTTAGTAAAATAAGTTTACCTCCATAGATTGTTGCCGCTGTTTTTTTTTTCCTCCCTTCCTTCCTTCCTTCCCATTTTGTGGGGCCAGGCGGGGGGTGGGAGGGTAGGGGCCTACTGCCCCCTGTCACGGGCATAAATTGATCTAGTTAACTCCGTGACATAAAGTTAGACATACTGTTTTAAAAGAGCATGGAAATGTAAGTTGCAAAAGGATATGCTACACTGAAATCACATTGTGAAGTGCTCTGACTCACTGCACTGAAGCTAAAATATGTTGTATAACCACAAACAAATCATTACTGCAGTCACCCAAGTACTACTTTTCTGGGAGCACACAGACCTCAAGTAGTTTTTTCACCTTGAGTTCTGTGATGCCTCTTCCATCTCTGCCTACTCTCCTCAAGCATTCATTACATCAGTACAACTCCTAGCCATGCTATTGGTACAGCTAGCTCTGACTTAAACACAGGGCTCTCACGGCTCTCTATCAGGTGTCTCTTCTAAAAAAGGTTTGTACAATTATGTCACATTCCCCAAGAAGCCTCTTATTATCAGTGAGAAAACAAGTGCTGAGAGGCTCTGGTCCTCTGAGAGCAGCTCTCTGCCCTGTTTTCACAGCAGGACCAGTGCGTTGGCGCATACAGAGACTACAGGTAACTGCTCCACTATCTCCTTGCTCCCACCTGCCTGCTACCTTCTACTTTATTTGCAGAGTAGCTCTATCAAACAGACACTCTTCTTTGTTTGGCGCTTGTATGTAGCCCATTATATTAGGGTCCTGACAAAAGCCTGAAACTGCTACTCCAACAAGGAACGATGCTAACAGCTGCACGAGATGCATTCCTGGCTTATCAGGATTCATGCAGAAACAAATACTCTCCTTACTTCTTACCAGTCAGGAGCTGTTCTACCAGTTGGACAGAAATGACAGCAGCACTGCCACACAGCGTTTCATCCACTCCTCTTCTATGTTAGTAAACTTATTTCAGTCCTTGAGTGTTTCTGAGAGGACCTGCCACATCTTTGTGTCTTTTGCCCTTTGCTTTTCTAAGTTCCACTCCAAATTCTCTTTCCTATTGCTCATTTCAAAGACAACAGCATTTCCCTTTACTCCTGATGCTGCACTGAAGTTTTTTTTTGTTTTTGTTTTTTCCTGTTGGGAGGACAGGATGCAAACAATATAATAAACAACTAGCAACAAGTTGTGATTAGGTGACTTCCACCACTGGGCTACAAACTACATACACAGATAGCATCTGCAGAAAGCACTTTCTGCCATGCTACTTTGATCTGTTTCCCTGTTTGTCTCATTTACAGTTATGCCTCCCTCTACAGCCTCCAGGATTCTGAAAGAGGCCTTACTTACAAGTGAGAGACCCAGGGCAGCCACAGTTAGCAACATGCCAGCACACTGTGAGCACCCCTCCGGGGGTATGGCTGCCCAGGCTTAGGTCCTACCTGGAAACAGCACAGCTGAGGGCTGTTACATTGTTAATTAACAATTTAAAATTGTTCTGCTGTGTGACACCCATCAATATGGTTATGCAATTTCATTCTCCTACTTGAAGGGTGACATCACCTGTGGAAAGCCAGCCCTAATGTAACATTTACCCATTTCCTTCTTAAATCCTGTGTCCTTTCTCTTTTCTTATGTCCCTTCACACACCACTATAGTGACTAACATAAACTAGTCCTGTGCAGGCTCCTATTTTTGTATAGGTTACACAGTTGAGCATATTTGCAATGCAACAATGCAAGCATTGTGTAAGATGTATTTCAGTATTTTCAAAAAAAAAAAAAAAAAAGAAAACCATAATTCACTGGTTTCCATGTTTTTAATACACTTCTCTCTCCACAGGGACAGCATGACTCACTCTCCCAGTGGGAAAATCACTCCTGCTGCTGGACACTAGCAGCAGTTCTGGCATCTAACACTAATAGCATTATCAATTTATGACTTTAGAAGCACTACCAGCATCCAGTAGTAGTGTCTCTAATGTTACAGATAGCCCATTTGCCTGTTTTTTTCCACAAGGCCCTCTGTGTCTTTCCTTACATCCTTACTTATGTTTCATGAGGGCACTCGGCTTTAAAGCCATTAACACAGCTTTCAAAAGTCTCTCTTCAGCCACAGATTCCACAGAAATAACTTAAACTAACACAAGAAACCTATTAATGGCCAACTCACCCCCTAAATCCTCACCCCATGCCAATAGGCACAGCACTTCTTTGAGTAGGGGGCTTAGCTGAGTCAGGGATGACAACAATGCACACCCTGCAGCATCCTACACAGATCACGCACACACCAGGCACTCTGCAAGGTCCTCCGAATGTGAGATGCTGAGGGAGGATCTCACATTCGGAGAAAAAAGAAAAGCTATGAAAAAAAGGAGAGACTTCAGAGCCCAGAACAACGGCACCAGCAGCACACCTGAGAAGCACGCTGCTCTCTCAACTGCATTGTGAAGGAAGGGACAAAGCACCGCGATCCAACAGCCCTGCTGCTCCAGCCTCAGCACCTGCAGGCACAGGGCCAGCCTCGTCCCACATCTGCTCAGTCATCAGTCCCCAGGTGGAGGAGGAAGGAGCTGAAAGCACCCTTCTTTGGGATGAGAGGCAAGAGGACACTTCACAAAGAGCTACCTGGGGACAAAGGAAGCGTTTCCTATGTGACTGCTACCTTTTGTAATGCGGTTTTGTAAGATAGAAGGCATCCTTATGTCACTTCTCTCTTCTGCCCTTACACAAGAGGCCACAGCCATCAGGCTGAGCCAGGGAACTTTCAATCCCAAAAGATATTCCAACCAATAAGGGAAAGGCTTTGATTTAGAGTCTGGAAACTTTAAAAATGACAATAATGCATTCAAACAACTCCACTACACAACTAAGACGACAAGAGAATGCAGGTCCTCAGCAGAAGGGAGCCATCCTATCCACATCAACCATACTGATGCCTAACCACCAGATCTGAAATTCATTACAACCTAGACGCTAGTTTTGCTAGCTAAAACCACTTAATTTAACTCTCCAGTAATTGTAACCTTTATTTGAAAATACATTACTGAGACATCGTAATTACTGATGTGTTTACAAATATGTACAATAAATGCCTTCCTTGAAAACAAATATTTAGTAAAACGTTTAAGGAAAAGGCAATAAAACCATTGCTCTCAAAAAGTCTTCATGTTCCATAAGCTGGTCAATAGATTTAGTGTGTCTATGAAGTTTTATGATAGGTTTTACTTCAATTTTTGGATATATATGTGAAAATTACTGATGAAAAAATTGCACTGGGAGTTGGGGCTGTTCAGTCTGGAGAAGGCTCTGGAGAGACCTGAGAGTGGCCTTTCAGTATCTAGAAGGGAGCTACGAAAAAGAAGGGGACAGACTCTTGAGCAGGGTCTGTTCTGACAGTCATCCAAGGGGAAATGGTTTCAAACTAAGGTAATGTTACACATTTTTTTTTAAATGTAAAAGCTTGACTTAAAAAAGAGACTATTAGTAATTAATGCCTAGCAAAGGGCCTATATCTCAATAATATACTATAAAACATCAAATTTACCGAGATAAGTATTTTCAACATTTTGGTTTAATTTTTAATTTCTACAGGTAAATGGAACCAACCTGCAGACACTTTAAAGAAACTTTCAGAAGGTACTGCATCCCTTTGCACTGCAAATCAGGTCCCAAACAATTTCAAAGTGAGGTGAAAGGCACTAAAAAAAAAAAAGCTTTGAAGATGTTTGTTGTCTGCCATTTTAAATTTGAAGGACAAAAGAAAAAAGAACAATCCATCCAGTTATTAACTCTCTATTCTGTGAAGCACTGGCCAATGAATTTAGTAGTTAGACAATAACTGAGAGTTTCTCAACACTTCTGTAAATATATACATGGAAAATGCTTATGAAGATAATACTTCCCATTTCTAATATTTTTTCCATTCAAAATAAACGAGGTTAGATATTCTCAGCTGATTTAAATAAAGAGATACAATGCAATATGTAAGAGTGCTTGCGGCTGGAGTCAACGGAGAAGACTGTTCTGGCAGTGTGTAGTTCTGGTATTCCCAACAAAGTCTCCTGTGCCACTGAAATTCTTTCTTAAATATTTCTAAAGGGAAGAGATAATGAGGAAAGGAGGAGCAGAAGGAAGTGAAATCCAACAAATCCTGGAGTGCCCTTTCATTTTTTGAAGAAGGCATAAAGACTGGCTCTGAGGTTCCTAAATAAAAAATACTGGCCTGATTTCTGCCTGTAGAAGATTTGCTAACAGGGAAACATGTCCATTTTCTAAATAACAAGGATTTCTTAAATACGTTCCTATCACTGAAAGTCACTCCTTGCAGGAGTTATCACTAAAAGCTACCCGCATTACAACCGCTAGATGTATTAAGACGGAAAAAGAGATGTGAAAGCAGTATCTAGAAATAATAAATAGAAAGATTCTAAGTATTTTAAACTCAAACAGTTAATTAAGTTAATCCAATATGTTCACTTTGTAAATAAGATATACCGTTGAAAAATATGGAAGCGTGATATTTCTGGAATTAAAAAGGAATTGTACCATTAGCATTGTCTGCCACCTCAGAAAAGAACTGCAGCTCTGCACAATACCCAATATACCCACCTATTTAAAAAGGACAGCTCCAAAAGACACAATGCAAAAGCATCAAAATATATATGGAAAAAATGCGCAGACATAAAACATCAGCATCCCATTCTGATGATGTGATAATGCATCAGATAAGGTGAGCAGAGAAAGGCTAACCTTAAAAGGCTGAAACATGTATTTGGCAGGCTAATGTTTCAGAAAAAGCATGATATGATCCCAGTTTTAGCTTTAGTAAGTTTCAGCTACAGAAGGAGGTTCTCCATTTGTGAAGTGCATTCTGGAGATCAGATCAGCAGGCACAGGCAGAAGACAACAGGCAATCCTAGTAAAAAGAGTATGAGAGAACTACACTAAGTCCATGATTTGCCAAGGGCAGAGAACACATCAACTTCTGTGATTCAGTGAGCCTCATGATGCCAGTAGTGTCTGTCACCATCCAAAAGCCAGATCCGGAATTACACGACTGTCTTCTCTTATTTCAATTTCTAACATTCTTGACCACAAAGAAAAACAAAAACGCAAAACCAACAGTTCAAAATCTAGAAATGTAAACAGGTCTTCGAGACTAATGGAGGCTTTATGATTTAAGACAATTTGAATTTAAAGCTCTGACACAGAACCACTGGTAATGGTTTATCCCTTTTCTGAACACATCATGGCTGTTTCTAAAAACTGTCTTGAATAACAGAAAAAGAGAGCCAACACTGAGGGATACACAAAAGAGCCAACCACCAATGAATCATCTGAAGGCATCCCCGATGCACATAATTACCATCCCATTAAGCAACAGTCATTGCAATTAAGTATTGTTTGGCTTAAATCAGTTACCTGGAATGTCTTCTGATCAGGCCTGTTCCAATTAAGTGGCACTTACTTATTACCTTAATCATGCTGTATCAGTTCAAAGCAGCATAGTACAGCTTCACCTTGAAAACAATCAGCCTAACATTTGGCAACCAAAAGCAATAGCCCTCGAGTTCCCAAATGAAAGAAAACGGATATATAAGTATAAAGCATTGCTATATTGTCTTCTCACATTTGCTTTTGTCTCTACAATTCTACTCACATCATTATTAAAGCTGCTACCAGTTGAAGAAGTTCTGTTTAAAAACAAAAGAGAGATTAAATGCATACTAAATGCCACACGTTGTGCTACTCCCTAACAGGAAGATGCTAGGGAGAACATTAAACACCAAATCAGCAGGACAAGGCTTAAATCTCTAATTACAATTTCATTTGTAAAAACTGAAATATCTGTACTCTCTGTCCCCCCACACAGCTGGCTGTGTGTCAGTTTTAAGCATGTTTTGCCATACTAACTTAATTGAGTTATATGTTTCAGTATGCATACCTCTTCCATTTTAGAGTACTATTTTTTGCTCATTCAAAACCAATAGATTTCACTAGAAAAATAACCACACTACTTCTTACCTGTAATAATTTAATTAAAGCACATATAAAAATTTATTTAAGAATATGTTACACCGATGGCGTTTTTACTGCTTGGCAGTAAAATAACTGGAGTTTTCAGACAGACAAGCATATCTAAATAAATATCAATTTGTGCATAGCAACATGAATGTGTATTTCAGTTTTAAGTTGATGGATAAAAATAAAAAGAAAACAAACAACTGTTTGTTGTTGTTACCTCAGGCAATGAGAGTCCTAAACTTTTCAACCTGAACTTCAAAAACCAACTTTTAAGTCTGTTTTGACAGAGATTTCTTATGTCTTCTCCTAACAATATGACTTCTGGAATTCCCCTCATTTCACATTCAGTTGTTACATCCCAGATTTACGAATACACATTTACTGTATACAAAGGATGGTGCTGAACAGAGCCACCCGACTCAGCCTTCCCCCCACCCGAGCAGCAGACAATGCTGGTACACTGACATCTTGCCTACTGCAGTAATCAATCCATAGGTAATACTGAAGTGCACATCTCTCTGCTGCTTTTGTTATCTGAGCTAGTTCATTTAAAAGTGTCTCAAATATTCCTACACAGCACTACGCATTTCCGGAGAGCTTACCTAAAGCCTTACTGAAAGGCACCTTGTTTCTCACACACATGTGCTTTCAGAAAATAAGACTCAACACCTTTGACAAATGTTACCATAAGCTCTCTGGACTTAGCTCTAAATACAGTCATCACTTCCAGATCAGAACTCTCAGTGGCTGCTGACTGTTCACAGGGAATTATTTCAGGCTATTTTATCTCACAGATACCAGGATAGGCCTGTTCTAGCCTTCAGCTCCAGCTTGTAAAATCTGCAAGCAGAATACACATCATCAGATTTCATTTTCTAGGAGAACACATGGGCACTGAGACTCCATAGCCTGCATGAAGTCCCTGCTCTGTGGGCTGGGTAACAGACTGAGCATGCATGGCCTATTTAAAAAACACATATATATATATGCAGCAGGTCTCCAAAACTTCATCTGCAGTTAACAAACATCATAAGACGACACCATTAAAAAGAGACATCAACTACAGTCATCAGTTTTTGTGACAATTGGTAATACTTTCCGTAACACAGCCTAGCAAGGTCTCAGGAGCCAAGACTATCCAGAAGATTTATTTTTGCTTTATTCTTCCCAGTTCAAGCTAGTGCTGCGTACATTCGGAGTTACTCATGCACTACCTAGAGAAAGAGGGAAGCACTGGGACACTACTGAGGGGGCACACAACAAGATGGCTAAGTGGCACATACGTAACACGTATCACACAGAATGCCGTGCTCCCACACAATGCATCTATCATTGCCTCTTTGGTGCAGGCATCGTAAGCATGTGAAAAGCCAAGTGCAGTCTCAAAGACCCAAAGTTAATAAAAAACGCTCATTTACACACAGCGAACATGAAAACACAGTTTCTGCTCCTCTCAGGAAAGTTAAGTAATGTGTTGTTACATATGTGTAACTTAACTAGAGGACTGGTATCTCATCACTAAAAATATCCAGTAGTTTTAACTCAAATATTTGATAAGACTACTTGTTCAGTAATTATGCATCTGCAGAAGACTTTCTGCAAGGCAGCTGATTTATTACAGCATGACTTTGAGATTTAAGTTATTAAGAATATGCTATATAAGAGTACATTAAATGCATTAAAATGGGGCTAAGAGATATTATAAGATGCTCTTCAGTGAGGAATTAGCACAGAGTTGAGATGTTTCTCCTGGGTTCCAAGAAGGTGCTAGGCTTCACATCACTCAACATATCAGAGATTTAAAGACACTAATGACAAAATCAGCGCACAGAAATCAGAGTGGCAAAGAGTTACTCAGATAGAAAAAGACTGGTTTAACAAAACATGCTTGAATATAATAAAGTACCAAGCTACAGAGTATTGAGCAGAAGAGGTACTGAATGTACAAAGTAAAAGACCATATCCTGCACAATAACGTGGTAAAGATGGCAAGGTTTGCACATCTCAGACTCAACTGAGCTTTCATTAAGTAATCTGAATCTTGCACAGAGTGAAGATGCAGGTTAGGCGAGTTCTCTTCAGTGCTGAGAGCATGGAAAAGAGCAATATTGAAACATTATGCCATATTTGTGACAACCAACTTGCCTAAAGGGAAATTAAAAAAATTGGAAGGAAAATGGAAAAGTTACACAAATATACTCAAGGTGTGCAAACAACATCCTCCAGTATAATCTCAGATAGAAGAGGTCACTGATCAGCTTAGTAAAAAGACGACTCAGCGATGTCTTCAGTCAAACTAATTTTTGAGATAGGAAAAAAACCAAAAAGATACTTTCCTACCTACCATATCACGTCTCAAAGAGAATCTCTTCCTAGAAAATGAATTCTGAACAACTCTACTGAGAAACAGAGCTCTGTAAAGAAAGCAAATAACCAGTACAGTAAGTGTCAAAGGCTCTACCACCACAATTCTTGATGCCTTCCTTCAAATAAATACCTAATGTCTGCAAAATTTTCTGGTCAAATACAAGTCAAACACTGACCACAGCTTCAATTCAAGACAGAGATAACTGGATAATAAGCAATAGCTGCATCATCTGGTCTAACTCAGAGGCTAAACCGGCAGCTTTACAAAATTGTGCTATTCTCAAAACCAAATTTCCTCACTCCCCTCTACACAAGCAAATGTGAAGCATGCAAATTACAAATAGTATCAGTACCTAAGATGATTCTTGAAAAGATGTCTTTAATTTGCCGTATATTTTACCACTGAGGATGAGACAACTGAAGAATTTATCACCTTAGCCACCTTGGTTATATCATTGCCTTCAGACAGTGTTATCTCCTTGTCTCCCACATAAGAGTCACGCTGTTATCAAAGTCTTTGTCACTAAACAATTATTTCCTTTTATGATTTCTTCTGGTTGGTCAAAGATAAGGGCTTACAATAAGCTTGATTACTGTAGCAACCAAGTAAGAGTGATACTAGAACAGACATAACTAAGCTGAAGTAATCAGCATTATTAATAACCTTTTGATTACTAATCAAATACAGATCTGATTTTTGTTGTCACTTTGCTTTACATCTTCTAAACTACAAAAAAAAATAAATATTCCTATTAAAAAGTTTCCTCTATATCCTAGTCCTTTTATTGTCTGCTTTTTGTCTTATACTTCATAATCTTCAACAACAAAAGTCTTCCATTAAAAAGAATCCTTAAAAAAAAAAAAAAAAAAAAAAAAAAAAACCACTTTCCCTGGTGGCAAGATCTAATTAAACATCATAGTATGAAATTTCAGATTTTCTTTAATTTTAAATCTAAGAGTACTCCTGAAGACAGGAAGACAAAAATCACATATACTGATTTCTCCATTAGAAACAATCACCGTAACTTGAGACAGCTGTTGGGACAAATACAGTCCATACAATTAATATCTGGAAAAAATATACTCAAAAATAAGAATATAATGTGGTAAGGTCTTAGAAACTTGCACTGCAAGTAACACTGCCATATCAGTTCTTCATTCTGAGCAACTGCTAATCCACAGGCATTCTGGTTACACGGCAGGTAAAAACCCTTTACAGAAAAATCTGAAATCATTGTTCAGCTTGATGTCATTTTGGAAGAGGAGAAGTACATGATTTCCTCGTTCCTGAAAAACCCGGGCACACAGCACACTCTTCTGAACATGCAATGCTTTCCTCCAAGACTCTCTCAGAGGGAATGCATCCAAAGCACCAGGAATGAAACGTCCTGTGAATTGCAGGACAATGAACTCAGAGCAGAACATGGGTTGGATGGTTTCACGGATACGTATGTTTGCAACCTCCACGAGTATTTTATAATTTATGATAGACTCTCCATCATCTTTCTAAATATACAATTCTTCCATGAAAAAAATTAAAACTACATGTGTAAACAGTCTTTTTGTTTATTTGTCTGTATTGCAGGCTTATAGTTGTAGTAGTCCTAAAGCAGTTGAATGCTGCTCAGAGAGTTCACAGCTCCCTGGAGGCTCACTGACTACTCCAGAGACACTTCTGTACATCCAGGTCTTTGCTGTGCAATGCATCGTGCAGCCCTACTATATGCACATTGCTCTTCTTCAACAAATAGCCCTCCATTTTGTAAGACACTTACTCACAAGAGTAACAAAAGTTGAGTTGCTGCCAGTTCTAGTTTCATCCTTCACCATTTATGTAACAATCAAGAGTAAAAAAGAAATCACAAAGCTAAGTTCTCTCATACAGAAAGTCCCCTTTTCCACACCAACTTGTTGTGCCTACCAGCAGATGGAAAAATAGGCAAAGATCAACTATAAAGGGACAAGTCACCACGCTAAACACAAAAGGGAAAATAATGTCTGAAAAATGGGCAGTGTTTTTCGGAGAACTTTTCACCTAGAGAATTCCTTTCGACAAAGACAAAAGCCAAAGATGAATAAAAAACTGAACGAGACATGAGAAGTATTTGCCCATACAGATTTGGAAAGACTGTGAGCTGCCTCAGAAAATGTTTGAGCAACCACATTAATATACAATATGTGCTAAAATAATCTACTGATTTTTATTTGCCGGTTTTATATTAACACCAACAACTATTCATTTAGATACCAAGTATTTCTTATTGTTATTTTTAACATGTCTTAAGATGTAACGAGGCAACCAACATTTTGCCATATGACCAAAATTCTCCTTACAGTGATGTACTTCATACTAATAAAACCTTTTTCTAAATGCATCCTCTCAGCCCAAATAAACTAAAAAATTAAAAAAGGAGCAATCCATAAACTTCCCCTAATAACTTTTCTTCCCCAAAAAAGCTGCACATCTGTTTTCACAGCTGGAAACAATTCAACCATTGGTAACCAGAGAAAAGCTTCAGCATGTTAAAATACTCTAGCCAGAAACTGGCAGTCCAGCAAAGACAGATACAATGCCAGCACAATCTGAGCAGCTGTTAGGACAACCTTTATTTATACTGAAAGGACACAAGATATCCTGATGCTATTGCTACTAGAACAGCACATCTCACCAGAAAGACCCCACTGGCTGTAAGCGGGCAACACAAGAGTACAACATGCATGTTACCCATCAAGCAGATTATGGTTCTCTGAGAACACTGATGTACAATAATCCACTCTCTACCCAGTTTCCTACAGCAGACTCCACAAGGCTCAAGCTTCTGAAAAAAAAAAAAAATCCTTTGTAAATAATTTTTAATACAACTGTTATTATGAGTGTCAGAAAAAAAATCAATTAACAATGCTGCCCTAACTCTTTAGAAAAATAGGATTTAGATAAATAGAAAAAGATTATGTCAGTTCTTTTACAGTATTATTTTTATTCTGAAAGTGACATCAAAGAGCCACAAGCCTCTCCCCTTTTTTTTCCCCTTCTTCTGGCTTTGACATCACACAAAGAAAAAAGTATTCCTTTCACTGTTCCTTGTATAGCTGGAACATCCAAGCCTCTGCCTGCTGTTATCATTTCCTACCCTCGAATATGAATTATTTTAATCCTCCAGCAATTAACAGTCTCTTGGATGAAAATAAAGGCGGCTAGAAGTGCAACCTCACTTTTGTTTTCCTCCTTTATTTGGTCAGTAGTTCATTTACTCATTGCTGTAAACAACTTAAGCACTGAAGTGTATGTGTGTGTCCTACTTACATTTTTTAAATTTATTTTAAATATCTTTGCATGTTTTCAACTTTTTTTTTTTTTTTTTTTAAATCTTGCTTACACTCCAGAAGGAGTTTCCTGTCCTTAAGTATCTTTCATGCACGGCTTTCTGTCACTGTACAAAATCTCACTGTTTTAATGCAGTACTACTCATTCCATTACAAGATCTTCCTAGGAAAGGAAAAGGAATCATCTTTTATTCGCAAATCCGTTTAATAAAGAAAGAAACTGAACTGGCAGTAAACAGTACTATAAACATTGCTGGGTTTCCTTGATCTCTTCATTGCTTTCTTGTTCCCACTGCTATAATTACCATCAATACTTCTAATGTACTGCAAGTACACTAAGTGCTTAACAAACAAGAGGGAAGCAAGGTTCTCTGACCTGAAGATATAGCTGTCTAAGCCCCAGTCCAACACACCACACACATTTTAAGCAGTTCTTTGGACTTCAAGCATTTACTGTCGAGAAATCAAGGGTCTGCTGGATCAAGGCCTAAGCAAGCTATGAGCATATGGAGGTAGCAGGCAGATATAATGAGAAGCTTCATGAATAAAAAGTCAAAGTTCAGCAGGTACTTCAAGTCATGTGCAATCTGACTCTTAAGGAGAAAAAAAAAACAGAAAGAGAGAAAGAAATGGTTGAAGTGGGCTGTATAGTTGGAGTGAGATTTTACAACCCAAATACACCTCTGAGATTGTAAGCTATTCGGTCCAGGAGCCCCGTGACAACAGGGTATATTTTATGGAGCCATGCACACATTTCTAAAACCAAGTACCAGCAGCCCTTCAGGAATGACTGCTACAATAGATGCCCATTCCAAGCTTCAACAAGACTAAAAGCCACACTGCAAATACACAGGGTCATAACATTCCCATCCTTCCCCAGTCCAAGGGAGTGTTTGGGAGGAGGAGAAAGAGATGGGAAGAGTTTTGGAAAAACTTACCATCAGCATTCTGGTCTCAGGAAAAGGCTTTAATACTGAACACAGTACCCTGAACTGCAAGTTACACTAGTTCCATTTTATCAGCCTTTTTGTCGTCCATAATTACTTCACCTATAATGTTTTAGAGTAAAGAAAAAGACCTGTATAGTCTTTTCTTTTTTTTTTTTTAATTATTAAAAGGATAAAAAAACTATTGTTTATCTGGTCTACAGACTAAAGAATGCAGCAGTCAGAGTGATGACTGGTTTTTCATCAGCTTGTTCCGTAGCTGTCCATGCACAAAATAAATCTACTCATTTTTAATGATTAGATAATAATGGTGTTCAAAAGGCTGGGTAGAGAAAAGCTTAAATAATCTTCTCTACTGGTTCACCATCTCTCAGTAAAAGGGTGAAGTGTGGGGATGGCAAAAATTGAAAAACAAAAACCAAAAAAAACCAGTGCTGCTTAGAATCAACCCAGACAAGCATGAAATCTGGCAACATTTATGAACAGAAAGAGTCGTTATAGCACAGCAAATATGGAAGTCTAAATTACCTGAAGGCCTTAAAAAGGATCAACAGGAAGTCATAAAATCTCAAGCACTAAACACAGCAAAATATGGATTTTGAATTGTGCATATTTTTTTAAGTAGTTGCAAGATGAGAAGTGGGGTGAGAAAAATCAATACAGGATGGTCAACCAGGGGGTATAGCGCATACAACATGGTATTACCAAGGAAAACTTTGGAAAAAATGCTGGTGAGCCCAAGTAGAAATGTGATGTGCTTCACTGAATACCACAATGTCTCCTCTCTACTCTTCTTATTCCCTCCCACAGACAGGACCTAGACCATCAGTTCCAAAGCAGCAGAAAAACTCACATCACCTTCGGTAGGCTTTGGATGCCACTTCAAATATATACTCTTTCTTCCTCTCTTCTACAGTTTGAATCTCAATCTTTTAATCCCAGAATGCTGTAAAGCAATCTCTACATCACCAGTGCCATCTGTGTCCCAGTGCTCCCCTTCTGGAAGATTCTTGCAGGTGAACATCCATGATGAAAGCTTGGAACAAAGACTAGAGAAGCAATCTGCAGTTTTAAAAGTGCACATATTATGTGGCGTGTATTTTGTGAGTGGGACACTTAAACCCTCTATAAACAATTACTAAATTGTCAATGGAATTCAATAAATGTTGTTTTAAAAAAACCTAATTATTTGTTACAATAACCAGCTACTATTGCCATTTTGTATCTGAAGGTTTGTAAACTACTTCCATTTGAGAAGTAATTGATTCCATTTTTATCATTTGCTCAAGTTTATGTGGTTGTTCACATCCAAAGAGATGATAACATCTATTTGCAGCAAATTATACATTATAATTCCTCATTCAAAAGCTGTAATGGAAAACAAAATGCTAATTTATGCTGTAAACGGAAGTACAGAATCATAATCACTCATTGTTAACATTAGGAACTAAATTGCTCTTGCAAATAATAAAATGGGTTAAAAATGTGGAGGGCTTTTGTGAGCCAAAGTACCAGTGCCACTTACTCGCTCATGTGTTATATTACAAGCAATCAAATGAACCTTTTCTCTCCATGCCAACACAAACTACCCCTTTTTGAGGGAAAGAATAATGGCCTTGTGATTGCGAGGTAAGGATGCATGTCGGGCGTCCATCCTCCCCTTGAGCTTCCCAAACATGGGCCTTCGTGTGCTCCCACTGAGGTAAGCTGCACCATGCTCAGGGACTGCCTACACCAGCAAGCGATGCAGAATCACGAGCAGCCCAACAGCTGCTGCAGAGGAGCAACATGGACACTGTGCTTCACATCACACACCTGAGAGCGAGGTTTGCTTATCCTAGCAACGGCCCCATCTCACCAGTTGAACATTCACTTTGTATGTCAAATGGCGCTAGAAGAGCTCCCTGGAGTACAACTCCCAGTTCAGTTCTATCCAAAAGGAATTCCACTCATCTACTGACAGACCCATCCTTAACCTAACCCAAGGCACTGCAGTCAGGCTGTGCAGGTTGCAGCACGCTCCTGCTCCCAAGCGAGGGGCTGGCGTCAGCACACCTCTTACACTGCAGATCCCCAGGAGCTCCCTCAATTTCTCCTCCCAGATTAGGACCACCATGTCCCAAAGCATGTATCCAGACCACGAGCCACTCTGTTATTAATCTCTTTTCAGCTGAATTTTACCTTTGGAGTAGACAAGGTAACTGCCATTTGTAGAGAACACAGAGCCTAAGGCAAAAAAAATGTTGTAGAAGTATTGGCTTTCCTTCCTTTTTAGCAATTTTACAGTCCTATAGGTTTCAAATGTACGAGAAGATTTGCTCACGCAGCAAACAGACACATCAGAGGAAATAAAAAACCACCAGCACATTAGGACTGTGCACCTGCTCTTCCACATTTCATTAAGTCTCTACACCTAAACGTACGTCAGGTTCTCTCCTCTGTGCATCCGTTGTGCTGGTATCCCTCAGTGATACCTTCTGGTCATAGCGAGACAAACTGGATTGCAAGCATCCACATTGCCTCGGGAAAAACACACTAAAAAAGCCATTAACTTTTGGTAAGTCAGGTCAGATGATTATAATCTAAATGATAAATGCCAGATAATAGGTTCAAAAACGTGTATATTTTTAAATAAGCTGCCATTTGTCAACAAGTCTCTCCCAGCCTACATTATACAGCTCAAATCCCAGCAAAACAGTTTGCTTGCCAGCTTTTCTTCAGATATTAATATTAGGAAATACAATTATGTTATCAAAAAAAAAAAAAAAAAGAAAAAAAAAGAAAAGAAAATTGCTTTTTAGGTGACCAAAAGAAAGTTCCCCTGCTTCACATAGTAAATCATTTTACTGTTGCCCTTTTATATTTAATACCCTTCTGCAGTACACATTTATCTCTACACTAGCAAAGTGTACTCATTGATTTCCTATGGTCTCTCTGGAAGAAGGTTCTGCTTCCCTGATGATGAGTACAAAGGGTGGATGACCCCGTTCTCATTCCAATGCAAACCCTGCACTTTTACATTTCTGCTTAGACCACATGAACATCTGACCAGCTCAGAACTCCCTGCCCTCTTCCTACAGAATACATTGCCAGAACTACTGACATTTTCTTCCCCATGTAACTATTTTTCAAGAATCCTGTCTTACGAATATAGCACTACTATGCCTTTGCTCATCACAGACATAATTGTACCTTAAAATTTACACCTGAGATTTTCTTCCAAAGTTAGATAAAGGAAAGAAAAAAAAGCCTAAAAAATCATTTTGCCCATATGTTGCATGTTATTTTGCTCCACTGCACCACTATTTACCTGTTTTGCTCTCAGGCAAAAGAGAATTACCTGCACCCAGTTTAAACTGTACTTTTCTGCCAGGTAAGACAGCCATCAGAACGTACTGTTTGTACATCCAGACTGCAGATGATTTCATTAAGCAACAACCAGAACAATAACACAGGAAGTGGACAGAAGACGTGTTTTGAAATCTGCTCTCTAAAATGCTATGCAATGGTGATCCCAATCTTTGCAAATACACAGTACCATTCAGCACTGATTGACATGTTTTAATATTCATGTACCGAATGACAGATTCATGCATTACCCTCTGAAAGAAATAAGTTTTATTTTTTTTTAAGTTTGTTTCTTGTTTTATTATTGACATCTGAATTATTTAAGCCCAAACTAGCTTCTTTCTCAGTATCCCACTGCTTATCCTTTGTTGGGACACTCAGTCCCTTCAGTTTCACTTTCAGTTTCACTGTGCCCCATTTTCCCACCCTGTGCACCAGCACACATCGCCCCCTGGATACAAAGTCAGGGAAAATTTTAAATCCAGGAACGACTTTTTAATCGCCAAGTCTGCTCTGTGAATACTGAACCAGCATTGCTGCTCTTTCTTTACGCAGTTCTGAGTCTTTGGAATTTGCAGAAATGTTACACGTTTCACTAAAATATAGCTGAAATGGAATGACTGTTTTATTCCACTGACTTTCAAAGCCAAATAATATACAGCAATGAGAGTCTCCGCCCATTTAAGAAGGTCTACAAAAATCTAAGTCAGTTGTCCAATAGAATATCTCTCATTCAACATCCATATGTGTATACACACGCTACATGTCAAACAAGTGCAGTGCACTGACACGAAGTCAGACTTTTTCACACCTGCACAAACTCCCAGTTCTGTTATTCAAAGAAAAAAAAATAAAAAATCCAGAAACTGTAAACAAAAATACGTCAAAAAGTCTCATTGGTTATAGGCCTGAACTGACATGGAACCACTTGACTTACTCTAGTTAGAAGATGAAAACGTGTACGAGCAGCGTACATTGACAAAGCAGCCCCAAAGATAGCGGCTGAATGCTCTAATCCCATCGGGGTGCTTCTGTTTTCAGGCATGGAAAGACAAAAAGATAAGCCACAAAGCCAGCTCTCAGATTCATCCTTCACCAGCTTACCTACATCTACAAAACACATTCCATACAAGTGTATCATACAAAGCACAGCCCCTTCTGAGGACGCAGCACGAAGCGATGGTGCCAGCTAACAAGCCCTCTGTGCACAGTGCAGGGAAAGCTCCGAAATACTGGCAGTCATTCGGTAGCATGCTCTCATTTTACTTCTATACTGCAGGGATTTTCTTGAGGCCGAATTAAAATAAGCATCCAGACTTATGCCTTAGTCACACAATTTCATTCCTCAACAATTACATTTCAAATGATTCTCAAGCGCTTCCCAACCATATAGATTCGGTAATACAACAGCGTAGACAGTTCTGGACTGGAGAGTGAAAAATAATTAATACAAATATGCTGTCAGTTCAGCAAGGAAAGATAGGTCGTGCCCAAGAATATAACTACTGCTCTTCCGAGGCCAAACACCCCCCTCTACAGTGCTTAGAAATATATGTTCCTATGACCACTAATGAAGAGACAGACAGGGAGAGATTTTCAGCGAGTCAGAAGCCAGACTCCTGAAGTTGGTGGTGAACAAACACAAAACAAAGAGCAAGAAGTAGCATCTCTGTTGACAGCCTAAACTGCAGATCACAGGATGATTCAATAGGAAATCTGCTGGACATTCCTTCGGCTCAGGTTTACACAGGTTGGCAAAGACAGCACAGACAGAGCTGTGCCACCACAAATCAGCTTTCAGGATTTACATCTGTGAGCTTGCCTAGCCTAGAATCTATCACATTGGTTATGTGCCTCCACCAAAATAGCCATAAGAAAGATACCACGCGTGAGGATCACAGCTCACGCTTTTGGAATTTTCTCCAGAAATGTAAAGAAGTCGTATTTGTAACTATTAGAGAGCCTGATTTTCCAGAAGACTATCTCAGAAATTGATTCAATACAGACTTCATCAAGCTCCTAGACACAATTTTTCTCACGCGAGCTTCTCTGTGATGCACTTTTGAATTTAATATGCAAATGGGGAAAG
Source organism: Chrysolophus pictus (assembly GCA_037305975.1). Classification (NCBI taxonomy): domain Eukaryota; kingdom Metazoa; phylum Chordata; class Aves; order Galliformes; family Phasianidae; genus Chrysolophus; species Chrysolophus pictus. Next base: position 17,526,553 of record CM074579.1, read on the forward strand.
TTCCTTCCAAGGACATTACCAACAAATCACTCATGTAGCGCTGTGCTTAAAAACGAGCTGCAATAATGCATCAAAATATACCGGTTGGAACTGTGGAGCAAACATCCCGCCTGCTCTCAGAGCTGCCGGATGCCGTACGATGCTTCTGGAAGAAATCTCTGCTCTCTCTAACCTTACAGGTCCCATTATTGAGTCCTGCTCTGATTTCTTGTCCTCTCATTAAAGCACACCCTTTACACCAGGAAAAGACCCTGTGTAAGCGATGGCCGGGCTGCTGTTACACAAAGGATCCTTTTACCTTGCACTACGTTTTGAGAGTGCATCGTATCGATCTAGGAATAAAACCTATTTTTCCAGTAGTCAACCCATCTTCTCATCTCAGCACTTTGTTTTAAAGTTTCTCCGTTTGCTGTTTTGTTTTAAAAGGAGTACACGAAACAAATTCTACTCCGGCAACGTTGCTAAATTTAGCAAGAAGAAATGGTTTGCAAGCTTTTTTCTTTTTGGATGCAGTTCAGGTAAAACAAACAAACGTGAACATGGCTGACTGTCAGCTTTAAGCCAAGCCTGCCTTCGTAAGTGTTAAAACTTGGGAGGAAATCTATTTGCAGCAAAATCTCACATTCATTTTGATTTCATATTCAGACTAACATGTGCTGCTAATCCTCAGCTGGTGAGTCTGACTGATGTAAATGCGAGCGTAATATGGGAAGGATGAAAATAGAAAGGAGCCTTGAGCACCAGAAAGAATACGTGCCTTAAAAATCCTTCTCATCTTCATCCCGAAAGCGGTGCGAGCTCCTCCGCTCCCGTGTAACGATCACACCTCCTCCTTCTGAACTCCTCTCCTAATCATGCATATTTAATTCAACTTTGTCTATGTATCCTACGGTGTGCACGGCCCTTCTATAAATAGACCCTTCGCATCCCAGATCACCTCCCCGCCTTCCCCTCGGTCACAGCCCAGCGCCGGCGCTCAGATAGAGCCGCTCCGGGTCTGCCGGCACTCCGCTGCCTTTCACCGAGCCCCGGGCTCGCTCTCCCACAAGGACCAAAGGAGCCTCCTAACAACGCCGCGCTCCTACGGAACTGCGTTCCGCTACGGAACGAAACTAACTTTAGACGAAGGAACTGGTTTAAACCTGATTTTATTGTCCGCGCTCCCAACCGCTTCCCTCCTCGGTGGCTTCAAAGGAGCTCGGCGTGACGCCGCCTCGGTAGCGGCACAGCCCTCCCGTCCCCGCCGCTCGCAGTACCGCGGCGCCGGGGCACGCACCGCTCGCACGGAGCCGAGCGCGGGACGCGGCCGCCCGCCCGGCACGGCCCAACTCCTCCGGGCGCGGCCCAACTCCCGGCGCCGGGCGGGCGGCGCGGGCACCCGGCGGCCGTCACGGAGCCCCGGCGGCCGCGCCCCGCACACCGCCCCTCACAACTTCGCGGGGCTCCGGCGGGCGGCGAGGCGCCGCGCCGCGTTACGTGCCACGAGGCGGCCGCGCGCCCGCCGCCCGCGCCGGCAGCAGCACCGGGAGCCCCGCCGGCTCCCGGCGGAGCGGCGCGCTCCCGGCGGCCCGCTCGCGGAGGCGGGAGCGGCAGCGCGCTGCCTCAGCCCCGGCCGCGGCGCCGGGGGCCCCGGCCACCCGGCGGAGGGAAGCGGAGCCCCGGCCCCGCGCCGCCGCCCCTTCCACTCAACTTTTCCGCTCGCTCCCCCCCCCGCCGGCGCCGGGACCCGTCCACGCGCGGCGCGGCGCTGTAGACTCGCACCGAGCGAGCGCCGGGGGCGGCAGACTACGGCGGCTATTTAATTACTGCCGCTCCGAAGCCTCCCGGCACGGCTCGCTGCCCCTCGGGCGCGGCGCCCGGCCCTCCCTCGCTGCCCGGCCCGGCGCGTGCCCCGCGCTGCACAGTCATCAAAGTTCGGTGCGCGGGGACGGGGCGGGAGCGCCCGGCAGCGGAGGGGCGGCAGCGCCCAACTCCTTGGTCCGGCTTCGGAGCGGACGGTAAAAGGAGCCCCGGGAGGGCACCCGCGGCCGTGCCGGAGGAGAACGGGTCCCCTCGCCCCGCGGCTCGGCGAGGAGTTCCCCCGCTCGCCCGCGCCCTCGCGCCGGGCAGCGCGGCTCTCCCCCGTCCTGCGGGGCCGCCGGGCACGCGTGGCACAAAACGGGGCTGCTCCCAACCGCCCGCTGCGAGCCGAGCGCCCGGCTCACCTGGTTGTAGGAGGTCTCCCAGGAGGCGGTGTAGTTGTAAAAGAAGGAGGAGAAGAACGCGTCTTCCGACAGCCCGCAGCCGGCCATCCTCCGGGCGCACCGCTCGCCGGGCGGGCACGCAGCAGCCGGTGCACGCGAACTCTCGCCGCCTCTTCGCGCGGTCGCTGCCGCCGCGGAGCGCGCTTCGCCCTGGCGGCGGCCGGGGGACGCGTGCGGACGGGAGCGGGAGGCGGCGAACGCGGCCGGAGGAGCCGAGGGCAGCGCCGGGTGTGCGTGTGTGTGAGTGTGTGCGTGCGTGTGTCTGCGCGGCAGTGTAGAAGCACCGAGCGCCGCGTCACGTGTGCGCGCTCGCTCCGCCGCCGCCGCCGCCGCCGGGCGCGGGCTGCGCTACGGCCGCCGGCACCGCGCCGCGCAGCCCCGCCATCCCCTCCGCCCGCCTTCCGCGGCGGCGCCGGCAGCGAGGGGCGCCGGGGGGACCCGCGGCCGCAGCGCGGCGGCCGAGCAGCGGGCAAGTGGCGCCGCGCCTCCCCCGCGCCGCGCAGCGCCGCCCGGCCCCCCGCCGCGGCCCGCCCCCCCCGCCCCGCCCCCGAAAAGTTGGGGCCCCGCGGCCCGGCCCACGCCTCGCGCTGCCCCGGGGCATCCCCTCGGCCGGCGACTCCCGAGCGCGGGGATCGCTTTTGGTTTTTATTTGGCGCGGGAGAGCGCTGCCCGGAGCCGCGGGGCGTCCCGCGGGCGGCCGTGTGCGTGCGGCCGCGGCTGTCGGAGCGGCACCGAGAGCCGAAGCCGGCGGCGGAGCGCTCGCGGCGCGGGTCCGGCACGGCGGGGCCGCCGGGCAGCAGCAGGTGGGGGCGGCGCGGGCCTTCCCCGCTCTGACCGCACCGCGCGGTGCTCCGGCAGCTGGGACGTCTTCCTCGCTGCTGATGCTGGTGTCGGAAAGCAGGTAGCTGCAGGGGGAAGGGAGGCAGAAAGTGTAGTTGTACTTTTTCACAGGATAATTAGCATCTTTCATATAAGAATATCTTTGCCGTAAAAAAAAAAGAAAAAATACAGAATCGCAAGATCACAGGGGACCTCTGGAGATCCCCTATTCCAAGCCCCTGCTAAAGCACGTTCTCCACAGCAGGTTGCACAGGAAAGCGTCCAGGCGTGGTTTTATATTATCTCCAGAGAAGGAGACCCGACAGGCTCTCCGGGCAGGCTGTGCACTGGCTCTGTCATCCCCACAGGAGAGAAGTTTTCCCTCACGTTGTATTGAACTTGCCGTGTTCCAGTTTGTGCCCACTGCTCCTTATTTTGTCATCACCTAAAAGAGCCCCATCCTGTTGACTCCCGCGCTCCAGTTATTCCTAAGTTCCTCCTCACTCTTCTCCTCTCCATGTTTTTCTTTCCAACCACAATTCCACAGCAGGCTGGCGGTCTGCTGAGCAGCACCCAGGAGCCCTCAGCCAGCAATGGAGAGGATCAGGGCAGGTGGCAGGTTTCTGCCACTTGCCCACTGACATGTCCCCCTCCCACGCAGTCTTAGGGGCAAAACTGCCACTTGGAAACACCCATGGGATCCCTGGAGCCTTCTGATTGCTGAGGAAATCTTGTTTTCTTCACATCAGTCTCCAAACTTGTCATGAACATGGAATACGCTGAGGCTTAGCAGAACATAATGGAACCTCATCATCAAGATATGAGACAGCTTTGGATAACAGCTAACCAGTAACACCCGAGTTATCAACCAGAGAAATCTTAGTGACAGGCAGCTCTGCTCCACAGCAGCTCACACAGCCTTTTAACCCGTCCCAAACCACATAAAAATACAGCAGGGGGGTTCCCAGCAGCAGAGGATGGGATGAGGCATTCTCCGTATCTACAGTAATTTGTTTCTCAGGCTGCTTCAGTATTTTCCTTGAGAGACCTCAGCCTGCCAAGGCTTCTAATCAGTGGCCCACAAAGCTTCACATGACTTGAACAACAGATTTCAGCCTTCCAGGCAGCAGCAATTAAAGCTTTCACCATCCTTGAGCTGCTTCCCTCTCCTTCCTCAGAGGGGTCAAAAAATCTGGATTCTAAAATGCTAAGGAACTTCACATCAAGTATTTCATCTTCACTTTAAGTCCTAGTGCATTCCAACCTGCATCTGTGCTCCAGAATTCCATCATTTGAAGCAAAGCTCCTACAGCTGGAAAAGTTTTTCTTTTGTTATTGTTCCTCTGCTATTGGCTTGGAATGTTTTTTGCTAGTACCTGATCTTTTCATCCACTTCAGTAGGTAGCATTTACTCCCTCCAGCAACAGAGGCATACTCTACTTTCCAACAGTATTCATTCAAAGCCTCAAAAAAGATGATGGTTTCTTAAATGTTTGGTGGTATTCCTGTCTTTTTCCTTCCGGCATTGTTCCTCAGCCTGCTGTTAACCACGTGCTCTGCCTCAAAATTCTGCATTTGAAGTTCATCAGTTACCCCTGCAGGAGCAGGAAGATTAGCTTAATTGCCTGGTGATCTAATAGATCCGTGATCTCCTAAAAGCACTGTAGCTGTTGGCTCTGCAGACTGCTCAGAACCCTATTCTGAGTTCTGTAGAGCATATTTCTGCTGGAAGCAAAACAAGATATGGAAACTTATTTATAGCATTGCCTATTGCTCCTACAGACCATTCGTAGATGTTTTCAGTCGGACGTTACCAAAGTAGCCAATAGTCTGTCTGCTGCGTGATTTAGTATGCTAACATCAGTGCTATTGTGATGTTGATGATGAAGCAAAAAAACTTACACTATAATACTTCTATTACTAAATATGTGGAACCAAATGTAATTTCCACCCTTTCCAATGACTGGGATGACAGTCAGAAAGAAGTTAACTGCAGTGAGTTTCAAAACTTGTTTAAACAAAAACTTTTCCAAAATTAATACATATTTCAGTTATCTTACAAACTTTTTGCTGTAGTTTGAAAGAACTCCTTGACAACACCAAGACACATTGTAGAAAGCTATTCAACATGTTTTCAGTGTTTTGGTTTTTTTCCCCGTAAGCCAAGGTTTTATTCAGACAGAGAGAGACAGATGTGAGCTTCAACAAGTGAGCAAAGCAGAGCTGAAATAATGGAACCTGTAAGAACAGCATTGCAGTGCAGTATTGAATCTGGTACTTCTCTTCCAGCAGTGCCTACTCCTCCTTTCTCCTCCGTCTCCGTCAGAAGATGCTGAAAACAGCACAAGTGCAATCACTCTCCATCTGGACAACAGTCAGTACAATGGGTCTGCTTAAGAGCAGTGAACTCAACACTTTAACCTGGATTTTTTAATCACTGTTGAACAGAAAAATACGAACACCATGGAAGAAAAGCAGCACTTGGTTATGTCACGCTTGTGGTGTAACTAACTTGACAGGTGGGACTCTGACTTTAAATTGTTCATTTGCTATCAGTGACAGTCCCAGTGTGATGCTGAAGTTCCCCATATTGACAGTATTTGCAGAGGAGGCAACCTGGCTACCACACTACCAGGTTTGCGTGGCCTCTGCACAAAGCTGATAAAGACAAAACATTAAAAATGAAATCTACAAAAAGCATAATGTGTCCCTGTATGTTAACAGCTCCATATAGAAGGTACCCTTCAAATATAAAGCATACCACGTTGCTGTGGGCAAAACCACATTGCTGTGGGCAAAAGCCAGAATGTCACGAAGGCACATTTCTTTTCCATATGCAGTGATCTCTTGAGAAATTCCCTGAGAAGTAAGGCTTCTGGAGGCCTTTGGTTTGAGAAGCACACAGTGAATTTGAGACAGAAAAGACATTCAACTTCCAGATTCCATATAAACAGATTTATAACAGAGCAGTCCCAAGGAGATCATAATTTGGCACAGTTGTAGCCTCTAAATGAAGGTTCCATAGCACGAGTGCTGTGCTATGGCTGCACATGTTTTATTTAGTTTGGTGTAGTGACCTCTAGTAATCAGTGCGGCATTTAAACTGAGTGCTGTGGTTCCCACCATTTTTATAAAGCTTGTAATTGCAAACACTTCAAAACGATTTATGGGCACCATTCTTTTATCCACCACCCTCTTGTTATTTTTCCCCACTGGCAGACACATGTAGCTTTTTTCTGACTTTACTAGATTTCATTAGTTGAAAATCTCTTCTTACAGGGCAAATGTTTAATGATACCAGGTATTCTAAAATGAAGTTAATGATACCAGGTATTCTAAAATGAAGTTAGCAGCTGTGCTGTATCTTATTTGCAGATGAATAAAGAAATATTTCTACTTAGCCTGTTCATAAATGCAATAAAAGCCTTTTAAAGTCAATTAAGACAGTCCATAAAAATTGAAGAGGGAAGGCTTTAAAAGTCCACTGTTAGGTTTTCAATTAAGGCTAATACTTTAAAACTTCCTTAGCGCCTTCCATCAAATTATTTCATTTTGCTTTATGAACATTTCTGGAGCAAGGTATTACATCTTCCTGATGTTTGAGGAGATCAACAGTTTAAGCTCTGGACCTTTGGAAAAGCCAAGCAACGTGGTCAGACAATGTTTGTAAAAGCCATTAGCCCCAGAGGATCAAAAACCGACTTACAGCAGAAGTGAAGATTCCAGAATCTTTAGGTTTCTATTGAATGTTAAGATAACTGCCATCTATAGCACAAAAATGTAAAATTAGGTGTGACTGTGAATGAAACCAATGGTGGACAAGAACACAGCAAGCACGGTCACTTTTTCAACATCACTTCAGTGTTCTGCATCCTTTCATTGGCTCCTCACAGTATTCTAGCTAAAATCAATAGGATTTGTTTTTTTCATCTTCACATGGCAAGTCATCTGAGTGCTAAGTCACCTAAGAGACTCAGAGCTCCCAGAACAGCTCCTACACATCAGAATCATCATCTTACCTGCAAGAGGTGTGCGTGTAGATTCTCCGGCAGCATGGCAACAGGTTATGATTAATCAAAATAGAACTTTTATTAAGTATCCCAAGAGCGCTCCCAAACTTCAGCTGAGTGCTACTATTTTGCAAATAAAAGGTTCTGCAGAGCACCTGAAAGAAAATTGCAGAGAGGGATGTCCCCAAATTGATTTCCATTGATCACAATACAGCAAATGGATAGTTAGTATTCAGTGAGTGCTGAATGGTGGTATAGGAATTTATCAGAACTAGCTTTTCTGAAGTTTTGCTTTGTCCAGTATATTTCTTAAGATTGTGTACATCACTGTAATATCTGGATACTTTCAAATAGTGCTCTAAATTGTGACTGATAGCTGCTCATTCCTGCCACCAAAAGGCAGTAGTATCGTGTTGGAGCTTTTGCTGTACATGGCAAGAAAAGAAATGGTTGAAGAAACACTCCTTCCAGTTAAGATTATGGATGATTATCACCGTTCCAATTTGTTACACAGCCTTGTATTGCCCCTGCACCCTTACAGTCGCACCAAAAAAACACTGGCACAGGTTTTGATATTTGTGTTCTTCAATCCAGATCCAAATCCAGGCTCTTAAGCACCTGGAAGATAAGCTTGAGGCCTGCAATGTAACTCTTTCTTACAAGTTTGTTAGATGGTGAAGACCCCATACACAAAAAAGACAAAGAGATGACTGAAGTTAGATAGCTGGCTACTCCAAGAAAAAGAGGACAACAGAAAAGTTTTCTTTTTTTGTAAACGCTGCTTTGTGAGACCATCAGAAATTCCTAACAAGGTTCTCTAAAGCCATCTCAATGTCATGACCACTCAATGTCATGACCAACTGCAAATGAACAACTTCTGAGAAAACTACATTTTCCAAAATGTTTTTATCTCACTATCAGTCGATTATCTGCCTTGCTTGAGTTGAGCTTTAGTTGCCTGCTCTTTATCCATGAACTAATCCTATCTAACCACTGAGTCAACTCGATAATTGAAGTTACATGAAATAGGCAAGTGAATAAAGTAAAACTGGAGATTCAAAAGAAGTAAAAATAATAAAGATAAATAAATCTGCCACAAGTCTAAAAGCTAGATTACATGAAATTTTGCTCATCTCAGAAGTGCAGGAAATTATTTTCCTTGATTTCTGCAAGATCAAGTGCGCCACTGATTAAAACTTTGTCTACTGAAGTGGAAGAGCAGAACACTGATGAGTTTGATTGTCCTGCAAGCAAGATATTTTCAATGAGACGGTTATAAAATGAAGCCACTATGATAATTTAATTCCTAGTTAAGGCCTTCCAGCAGCTTTTCAACATGAGTAATCTTCAACAGTTCAATACCCCCCAAATTATAAATAACAACCAAACGAATACGTGTCATTCAGATGTAAGCAGGCATGAATGGATGAGGTAGTTTGTAACTTTTGATAGTCTCACCACCAATTAACAATGTAAAGAAATTACTAAGGCCCTGTATGATTATAACCACTCCAAAATAACATTTCTGTGGTTAGTTACTCTATGAAGTAACAAATGTTATATAGCAACTATATAAGTAACCAATCTATGTGAGCATCTACTTCCAAGAAAAAGCCCGTAGATATTCTTCCTGGTCCTGGATACATTCTGGTCACTGTGAGTGAGTGATTTAAACTGAGTAGAATCACCACTATTTTAAAGATATATTTGGTAAAGATGTCACCTAAGAACGAATGTATTGAAAGGTGTGATGAGATCCCTTGTCATCACTCAGATAACGAAGGAGGTGAGGGACCCCGCTGTCCTTTATTCAAAGCTTATTGATTAAGCAGTAGCACCTCACCATCACAAAGTATATTGAAAATATTAAAAAAACACTATACACTGCATGGTGAGGAATGCAGGAGAGGAGACAACAGATTCCTAGTTGCACACTGTGAAATGCAGCGAAATTCCATTTACTGTCTTTTGCACAATCCCAAGAAAAGCTTTGATCGACACAGAATTCCTTTTTTTTCTTTCTTTTTCTTTTCTTTTTTTTTTTTACACAAGAAATACCACAAAGAGGCAGCAAACTCTCAGAAATAATTGATATTTGAAAGGGATTTGACAGATGATTAACTTTGGATTTCATTAGTGACATCATTCTATTTGACCCAATTAATAAACACAAACCTCACTAAGAGAAAACGTACCCTAAGCCAAGTAGGCATTTTGTAGCAGGCATTGTATTTCAGCCTGTCCTTTCTGTTACACATCATCCAAAACCAAAGCAAAGAGTAATCATTTTTCTTGAGGCAGACTAAAGTGAATGCAATGGAAGGCCATTAAAATTCCTCTGCATTTTTTTTTTTAAGTCAAAATTTTGGAAGCAGTAAGAATAAAGATTTGCTGTTAATTTTGTTGTTAATTAAGGAAGTTCCGAGTCCAGCCAGCCCTCCATTGATACAGGTATTTAAAATATATCTAATCAGATTACTTTATCAAGAAACTGCTAAAAAAGCATTTGAGTTTACAAAATCTCACAGTACCTACTGAAATCCAATCATTAGTCTCTGAAGGAGCCAGCAGACTACAAACTGTTGGACTCATAAGTTTGATTTGCAAAAAAAAAAAAAAAAAAAAAAAACCTGCAGGAAATGGTAGTGTTAAGTAACAGTACAGTAGACTATCACGATGAATAGGTTTATGAAGCAGGCCTTTCCTATTTCATATAACTGAATATTTTGCTATTCACTTTCCATAAATCTCCAAAAACAAATGGGATTTCGGAAAACCATGGCTCTACCGCTACATTCCCATTTAACCCAGTGTTTGACAATGACAGGGAATGCAGAGAACTGACATTTGAGTGGAGTATTTAGATTTACAAAGCAGGGAGTCCAATGGGGAGCTTTATAACAATACCTTGTAAGGCATAGCCCTGATATAACATCCATAAGGAATACATTTCCTACTGTTCTTCTTTCCATTCCCCTTACAGACCTTTCTTTAATGGTGGCTTGCATAGCAACAAGCTGTTCATTGTCCATGAGTTTAACGAAGTGACTCTTTAGCAAACGGGGCAAACAATTCCAGCAGCATGGCTGGAATTTCAAATTCTAGCCAATTATCACCTGTTTTTAAAAGATTTTTTTTGAAGTATTTAAAAAAAGTAATTTAAGTCTGCTTCCATTATATTGCATAACCAAACAGCTATTGGAACAAAGCTCTCAATACCCTTCAGGACAGCTGGCTGCTCCTAGAAACATTTTGTGAATCTCACTGCTTTTAACCTCCTGCCACAGTACGAACTGAACTGTAAGCCTTTCACTGAAGTCACTGAAGGTTCACAATGCGTTCAGGTGTTTTTTGTTGTTGCTTTTATTTTATTTTAAAGAACTACTCCATCCCTGTCAGAGAAGAAAGGCTTATCAGTTACCTGTTATTCAACAAGCAAAATGGAATGACCTCAAATACAGCATTCTAAGGTTTGACAAGTCGAGCTTAGTTTGTTAATCTTTAAAATTACACACAAATGTTGACAGTAAAAACTGGTACCTTCATGATGCTGAGAAGGCTGATATTTTTGAGGATAGTTTTTCTTATTAGTATGAACAGAAGCCGTTTCATCACACAGCTGAATACTGAAAGGAAGATGTAGCTCCACCAGCAACACTGCTCTGCAAAGCCTGGCAAGTGCTTGGTGCTAAGTGTTGTTTGTGCTGCTGGAAGCAACGAGGCTGGGAACATTAACGCGGTATGCTTACAAAATAAACACTGAAATCAAATGGAAAGCAAGAGCCTACCTGAGCTAAAAGAATAAGACCAGCCCAAAATAATATATGTTTAGAGCCACAGAAAATATTTATTATCAACAGTAATTTGTGCTATGTTTTAATTTTCTACACAACATAACGACTGCATAGCTTTCATAGCTGGAAAAAACTTAAAGAATCACTCAGAGCCAAGATGTATACAAATGAGAATTATTTTATCATCTGTCCAACATACATTCACCATTTTTGAGAAACTGCAAAATCAAACACCTCAAATCATCAGAACTAAGCTATTACCACTGCTATAGGAATGTTATTTTACTGCTGTTACCACACTTAGTTTAATCCCTCGATAGTAGAAGTTGGCATCTCCTTGATGCCAAACGTTTATCTCAAATGCATCAGTGAAAATTAGAGGCAGTCTGAGCTTGTCGTTTGTGCTCTCATATGATGGTTTAACCCTGTTTCAAAGCTGCTTGGTTCAAGATAAAAAATATTTGAAGTTTGTGCTACAAGAGACCAATGCCCAGTTTTATATCAACAGTTCTAGGACGTGTATCAAAAAAAGAAAGCTACTTGTGCAAGATATATTAGTAGAAAATGAACCAGGTTGACCAAGTAGATCATTTTCCCTCTTTGCTTCAAATAATTCACATCACATACATAGCCCCCAAATTAAATGATTTTAAAAGGTCAGAGTACTGATACAGATCATACAATAGTAAAAGATGTTTATCATTAAACCTTCAGCTACTCTGAAGACAAAATAAACAACTACTTCTAATAAAGTACAGTAAGTGAATAAATGCATGCATTTATCTCCACACTTCCTAATACCGTGGTATGGTATGGCTTTTTATTGCTAAATCGTCACAAAATGAAGGAAATTATAGCAATCTGATTACAAATTAGCAATTACAGCTTGACTGGATGGAAGGAAAACTACTTGCCCTTTAACTCTTGTTAAAGTATCTTTGTAAATGACATGCTCATACTTCAGCACGTTTGGTTTAACCCTGCTTTCTGTAGGACAAAGATCGAGCAGTTTCCAACGTGCAGCAGGCAGTGCAAATGGAAAGCAACAATCACAAACCAGTGCTGGGTTGGTGTCACAAGCCTTTATCCCAAAAGCAAGGAAGTGATCAGGCTGTGGCATTACTGCCGTGCAAAGACTGGAATATTAGAGAACACACCAACACCAACTGGCCTGTGCCAACAGCACTTCACCTTCAGTGACCACACCTACAACAAATTAATAGGCCTGTGAGTATAACTGCAAATAAGACTGCAGTGCAGATCCTTTGCATCTGTTTACAGACCTCTCAGAAGTTTGGTGGTTGTGGTTGTTTTTGTTTTTATAACAAAGACAGTAAGGCGTGATCTCACCATTTATTCCCATCTCTGACAAAAAATATCTAAATGCTACAGAATCCCTAGAGATCTAAACACGGTATCCATAAAGTTAAGAGAGACATACCTAAATGCAGCTTTACATACAGTCACCAGCACTACCTCTAACAAACTGAACGTCACCTCACATCAATGCTAGCTCTTCACTGCTTTGAGGTATTATACAGAAGCACTATTAAGATGGAAGACTCTCCTCTTCAAAAATATATATACTTTGATTTAGTATTGTTGTCTCACGGTCTATCTAACACATTAAAAAAAAAAGTCCTGCAGTATAAATAGTTCATTTCATACAAACAATGCATTTCAAAAACAGAAAAAAAAAACCAACACAATTCCTCTGGGGAAAAAAAAAACAGTGTAATAAAGCAAGTATTGCTTTTCCTTTCAGATAGCCAACTAGATCCTCATGGAGCAATTCTTCACAGCATCACAGAACAGTAGGGTTTGGAAGGGACCTCAGGAGATCACCTAGTTCAGCCCCTCGCTGCATGCAGCTCCCTACAGCAGGCTGCAGTATGCTGAAACACACTGACTCCCCCTGGCTTGTATTCTGAACACTCTGAAGCAATTTACAAGACATCAGTAAGGCAGGGATCACAACAGAACAGCAGATGGCTAAGGTTGGTCAGGTGCATTTGGAACTGGAACGTACTTTACTCACAATCCCCCGCTCTGTCAGCCAGCAGAAAGAGCCACAGCACAGAGCATTTCACTGTCATTCAAAGATACTTCCTAGCACAGACATGCCCTGATCCAAAACAGAAAGCAAACATTTCTGGGTGCTGCTACCATTTAAGAAAATGTGAAGAGGATAAAAAATCAAGTTATTTCAGTTAACAGTGGTACTTCACAAAAAGTGCATGGGAGCCTTAAATTCCATCTACCATTAGACAGCTCCTCCGTTCTGTTAACTCCAACTTTTTTTCCTATTTACTGCAATCTAAGCAGCCAAAATCAGTTACGTTGAGTACCAACTGCAATTTCAACTATGCCATGAAGTACACAGTGGCTTTCATACTCTTATAGATAAAACAGACCAATTAGTAGATCTCTCTCTTTAGTCTCCTTTTGTTTTTCCAGCCCACTGTTAACGACAGCTTTTCCATAAGGGAAAAAAAGGAATGAAGTTCCATCTTTCAAAATGCTTAAGCCCATACTCAAAATCAAGTTATTCTGCATGTAGCCACTGTACGTCTAAGATAACTGCAGCTGAGAGTTCCAGATACTTTTCCATTAGGACCTAAATACTATCTGGCAAATCCCGTTGTACCTTTCATTACTCTTTCACAGAAGGCTACTTATTAGTTGTCCTCTTCCCACATACTACAGGGCTCTAAAGCTACTTCTAAGTGAGGTTTGCACTCAATCCACAGTGATTTAAGCTTGTCTACCTGTTACTGCCCTAAATCCTTAAATACTTTGTTGTTTAACAAACAAACCACACATCAGTACTGTGCAGCAAAACCTGGTTGCACGATGTCCGCAGTAGGACCGTGAGCTTTCCCACTCCAACCCTACTGCCATTCCATTGTCCATGTTCACACATGTAATCCTATACAAGAAAACACTTCAGCCCTAAACTCAAGTATTGTAAATGTTCTGAGTGGCAGTTCTTCACTGAGAAAAGTGTTCCCAAGGAATCATGATGACATACACTAAGTCATGCACGTATCAAGTTCACCAGATTCCCAAGATGCTTGTGCTTCAGCATCTTCTCAAACTGCTAGCACACAGATTCCAGTGAGGTTTCAGCAGCCAAGCTGATTCCCATCGCATGCATTCCAACTGCCAAGAGGAAAGAGAGAATTTGGCCTCTTCAGTCCCCAGTGACAGCTGTGAAACCCGACAGCCTTCCAATTAAGCCAATGACATTGGTGCACCCCAGAGCCTTCAGGTGGATTGCACAGGTGTCACCGACTTAATTGGAAGATGGCAGGGCTGCACAGCTGTCAGAGGACATTAATCTGGCCAGTAGTATTTGCATTCCTGATAGTAAGGATGCACAGGAATGAAAGATCCCAGGTTGACTGTCATACTCACAAACAAGCCAAGTTTGCAGGTATGACAATTTAAAAAGAAAAAAACAAAAAGCCCAAGTTTCTCCAGTGTCAAGTTCCACTCACAGCCATACCCATCTGCTCCCCAGCTCAAGTACCAAATCTTCTGCAATCTATGCCAGCTGGTTCTGGGGTCCTCAAGGGATTTCATGCTGAGAATTGGCTCTGTTTGTGGACCTTGCCATACCTAGGAAAAGTTTCACAGAAGGTGGTTCTACACCATTTAGCTGAAGGCTGCACAGAAATACTAGGGAAATTCTTACCTGAGGGCAGCCGTTTTCCAGCATTCCACATTTCCCTCCCCCCTGAAGAAGGACAAGAGAATTATGAAACACCATGTACTGAACTTGAGAATTACTCTCGAGCAAAACTTTGTGAAGTAATACGTTTTGGGGGAACAGTTCTGAAATCAAAGCTTTAGTTGTTGAGACAATCTGTCATCAATTCAAGAACTCTTAACTGCAATTAAAGAACACAATTTTGAGTTCAGTATTTTATAAATGGTCAATCTCCTCAGTTATTTCACGGAGCAGGGAAGCCCGTGAACAATACCAGACCAATTTCAGCCATCCTCTAGTGTGGGGAATCCTCTGCTCCCTCACTTTGTTACTCAGCTTGGGGAAGACTCACAAGTCCCACTGCGTTATAAATTCAATCGACTTTACCTTCAGACATGCTTCTCTTTATGATACTGTTCTCATTGCTAAGGAGTTTCCACAGCTTCTCTACTTATTCTCCACCAAACTGCATTTAAAAAAAGAATTGAAAGGGAATCCTGAAATCACTTGACTCAAAGTAATCTTATAGCCAAATGTTTAACCCACAATTTACACAGGATACACCTGTGGCTTAAGATCAGTCTTCCAGTAGCATAAATGAGATTGGCTGCCAAATCTCTAGGCAAAAGATGCCTTAAAAGCAAGACAAAAAACTCATGCTGGAAGTGACAACAACTCCGACTCTAGGGGAACCTGTTCTGGCAAAAGCTGCTCCAGTCTATCTTTGCCGGAAGAACTCAATCTCAAATGTATTATTCTGGGGAAGGAAAAAACACCTAAATCTGACCAAATATTAAATGTTACTAAGTAAAATTCCCCATGACGTTACCTTCCTATCTTGAAAATGCTGTCAAGACGTATTTCACTAAATATCAGTACAAAATGACAATACTGAAGTTAAATTTGACTACAGCGTGGCTTATGGAATTATTTTTGTTAATCTGAAAAGGTATCTGAACACTGCCTGGTAGGGTAAGTTCCAACTAGCCACAGATGCTTCACTTTAGAGGACATATAACCACAGTTCTGCCACGGAAACATCTGGGAACGGTTCAAGAAAGCATTCTCCAAAGAAGTTTGCAGACATGCAAAATATTCACTTTTTAAAGAATCCTCTACAGAACTTAAAGAAGTTTGCAAGAAATTAAGACTTCATGTAGTATATTGATGCCACCATTATTCTCTGCTCAAGCATCTGTGCTTTTTAATATTATACTACTGCCACGTCAATAAAACACTTTAATGAGAGACTAAGTGGGTTCTCACATTTCCATAAAATAACTGAAATACTGACATACTGTGGGCACAAAATTAGTATAAATAGACTTTATTGAAGTCAGTACCTTTGTACTGAAGCTGAAGGTTGTGTCTACATAAGCACAAGTTGTAACATTTCACAACTTCTAAAAGGAATGTCAACAATTACAACGATCATGCATACCATGGTCGATAATCACATTTTTAGAAGCATTTTCAACCATTTCTAAAGAAATGCTTATAACATTGTTATATATAGAACTACTTTCAATAAACTGCAAAACATTGATCAGCTTTTCCAGTATGAGCTACAGTGTCAACACAAAAGGGAGGCATAAATGTTTAATTTATGAAATCAGAATGGAATATTTACTGTAAAGAAAAATTAAAAAGCTTTCAAATAAAAGGCCATTATTGAACCAAAGTGAAGAGCACAACTTGAACTTTGAATCCATTCATCTTTTAAAGCTGTCCTCTGAATAACTTCAGTTCAAAGCATAAATTCAGTACTGCGAGTATTCCTTGGACTGAAGTTTGGCAATGATGCGATCCAACTGTCTCTTTGCTTCACATTGTGGAAAATTGCTCATGTCATAATATTGAGGGGCAATTTTCACCAGCCTGTCAAAAAAGGAAAAATTGATTACTAATACTCCAGCTTTGAGACGCATCCTATACAAATTCTACAACTGACTGAAACAGACACTTTCCTTTCATTTTTTTCCCCTACCTTGCATTTCTGAGGTTAATGAAAGAGTACACACTTAAATTTCAATCCTGTGCCCAAGACCAAAACAAAAAAGCACACAATTATGCCCACCCTAAGTAGCAGCTTGTACAAAGGTAGCAGTTAACTCTTAGCTGGTTTAAGCTTAAAAACCCAGTCAAGAGAGAGATATCATATTTCTGTTTCAGCATTTTCAGTGCTTGTTCAGAAAGATTTCCTCTGAAGGATTTGAAACAGCGTTATGTATTAAATTACAAAAGAAAGCATCCTATATCCCGTGCTACTTGACTTACAAATTTAAAGCCTTTCTACGCAACATACTACTTCAACAACACTGAAAAACCTCCCATATTCCCCCAGGCTTACAACTTTGCAGATCAGGTCTAACCTTAAAGACAGGGGAGAAGATTCTGATCTCCACTGTTGACCGAGTACAGGCCTCTCAATTCCTTGATATGCACCCTACTGACTAGCAGTATTATGACAAGGCAGGTTCTACCAACATTAAAACTTTCCTCCCTATTTTAAGAAAGCACTGAATCTTGTATATCCTTACAAAAAAATCTAGAAACACAAACTGCCATGAAAAGTTCTAGATCTTGAGGCATCTACCAGCATCTCTTTAGCACACAAAGAAGTGCTGGGACACAATCCCAAATGTAGCATCCCTAAGCAGCTCCTCCAGAACTGACTCAACAAGCTCTGAAGCCCGAGCATCTGAGCTTTGCACACAACTCCCAAAAACCAGGAACTGGTATCCACAAAGACGACCTTTAGTCATCTACAAGTTCACTAGTCCATACAATTGCCATTTCCCAAACTGTTTTGATAATATTGGATTCATGAAAAGTGAAGACTGTCTACAATGGGGGAAAAAAAAAACAATCCACTTCTCAGTAGTTCACAACTGCTTTACGACTTTCTGCTTACCATTCAGGTTTGATGTCTGTACATGTCCGGATGTAGTTCTTTGTTGTAAGGACAAACTCATTATAAAGCACCCACTCTGGTTTGTGATCGAGAACAGTGGAAGGATGCAACTGTACCACTTGGTTATCTTTCACTGTTAAGTAATGCCCTGTTCGTTCCAAGTGTGCCACCTAAGTAAAAAGAGAACAATTCATTAGCACAGGAGGACTTAAGCGACTTTGAGTAGCACTGCATCCAAAATACTTCACTGCAGCTTTGAAACCTTGTCTAAATTTAGCACATTACTTGACCACTTGAAGCACTCAGACTTTTGTACACACAATCAGGATGCCAGATGTTTCTACTAATTGCCTCACATGTATACACTAATATACCATTTAAGCAACATATAAAAATAGTTAGCACCAAGAAGAATTATTAGTACAGCAGCAATGAAAACAGTACTGAATGAAACATTTAACAGACAGGTTTGTGAACACCACAATCAGCTGTGATCTAGCACAAAACTCCTTGCAGCACACCATCTGCAGCTGCTGGACCAGCTTACTGGTCCTACAGTAGCTGTATTACCATTTCAAGCTTTTACTAATGCACTGTTTCAGTAGCGATTTTATTGATGCATCTATTATTGTACAAATTCCCTCACGATGAGCCTGGAAAAAGAAGTGTCAGTCCAGTTAGAATGGGAAATTTAACATGTCCAAAACTAACAACAGCCTTGGTACAGCACAAGCTTCAGAGCTGAAAAATGTAGGTTCAGCAACATACTTCTGCTGCGACCTTGGTAAAAATCAATTAACCTCCCTGACCAAGCTTCTCGCTCTGTGAAAGGGTAGAATGTCTGCCTCCCCAAGATGATCTGATACCTGAGCTCATTAAGATTTGGTAAAGCAATCACTTATCCTTAGAAGGATGTTCGCTGTAAGAACAGTTAATCTAGAAGTACAGGTAACTAAAATTAACCTTCCGATACTGGAAATTCAAGATGACCCTCGTAGTTATTTCATCATATATATGTATCAAAATACCATAAAAAGATTAAGCAGAACAGAGCAGCTAAAAAGATGTGCAAAAAGACACATTTTTAATCAAATAATCATTAGCTACTTTCCTCTAATACAGACTGTATACTTCTTTGTTTTTCAATTGTTTTAATTCCTAGTTTTTTTTTTTTCCTTCTCAAAGGTAAATGACATTTATTAAATTAAAATCACAGGATTTCTAATCCAATAGTTACCTCAAATTCTACATAAGCTTTGCAACAAGCTATTTACTTTAAAATTTGCCGCTCTGTTATATATTATGACATTCCTACCTAGGACATTCATTTCCATAATCACCAGCTGTTCTCACCCCAGACTTTAGACATCATACAGCTATTTTATTTTCAAGTACGGAGAGCCAATAGAAGCACTTTTAAAAGGTAACTAACAGTGCACTGCCTATAACTACTCAGGCTTAATTTCATTTAGCTTAACCCAGAATTTGCAGAATTAAATAGCAATACAGCTACAAACCAGAGCAGACTACCAACTCATCTGTTTCAGACGTGGCACAACAATAGTGCACGTGAGTGCTGAATTATGCATTTTATTTTGTTTTTAAAAATAAATTTCACTTTTTCCCTGAAGTGAATACGCGTACAAGTATATCTAAGTGTTTTAGCTGCTGCTGTTCCTCCTACAGAAGGACAGTACAGTCAGTTCTAGTTTTTTCTACAAAACTACGTTCTTCTGAATTTAAAATCAATACAACTTACCTTTACCACCTCAATCACCCCCAGACATATTAAAAACAGTGAAGTACCAACATTTACTTTTCCTCAACTGCATACAACCATATCCTTTTCTGCATAATTTATAGTGAAGTGTTCTATTTGTGCAATTCTGAAGTAAAAAGATTGATATAACTAATTAAGAATATTCATTAAAATGCAAAAGAAAAGCATAGCTAGCTCTAAATTTCTAGAGTAGCAAAAAGACTAGAATAACTCCAATTAGAAAAAAAGTCATCTTAGAACCCTGATATCAGCCTTAAGTCACCTTTAAGCAGTTACATACTGCTACAATTTATTTCAATTTTGAGACAATACCAAGCCCACAGAATTTATCCTATTTAGATGTTTCTCCTAAGTACGCTTGTTAGTAGACAGAATGATGGCTAATTCCAGGTTCAGTAATGGCAATGCTGTAATGAAACGTGCACAGTGAAGCAACGGCTCCACAGCAAGCAATGACGATCCAGCTATCTGCCACTACATCTTCCTGCTCACTTCTGGACTGAGATGTTTCAGCATTGATGACAAAGGTTAATTCTGCTTCTTCTTTGAAGGTGCAAGCATCCTGTAGGATTACCATGCTGAAAGAATTTAGAATGGGCTCTGGAAAGCACCAAGGCTGACATAAGTGAGCAAATGAGCACACACAGGAAACAGCTTACGCACTTTTGCACCCCTGGCATGCAGCACAGTGGCTCCCCAATACCAGGAAGAGGGACTTGCTCTCATCTATCATATATCTACAAGCAAGAGAAGGAGGATATCTAGATACGTAGATATGATACAAACATATGATCCAAGCTCTCCTTTATGTAAGTTCTGCTGCTTGTTTTACCCTTCAACAAGTCAGTGTATCATGTTGGTCTAGCAGAGAATATTAACTATTTTCTGCTACTTTATTCAGTTAGTAAAGTTAAATCAACTGATAGAGAGGTCTCGTGGAAAGGATGGCACAAGAGAAGCCTAGTTGCCTATTGTCAGGAAGGATGGAAAAAATAAAACATCGGTAATTCTGCACCTTCTGTGAATATGTGCAAAGGACTGATCAATGTCATGCCAGCATGTGTTCTTGACTTACTAACTACAGGAAATAAAATTTCACCTTTAGAAACAAAGAAAAAAGCACAACTGAAGTTCCTATAGAGTAGGAAAACAAAACCCAAGTACTCCTCTGCAAAACGTATTTAGACATCTGCTTGGTTAAAGAAAAGTTCTGAAAGAAAAGATCAGCTTTCCCTGGAGCCCTCTCCCAGACTTGAAATAGCAGATTGGCTAGAAAGGCTTAACAACTCACCACAAAAGGATTCTTGCTTATGGATGCTAGGACATAGCTATGGGGAGGGGAATATAGCAAATGAGCTCTGTAAATGAGACACTCTTCCAATTTCATTTTCACAGAAGTCAGTTTTGGTAGTTGGGCAAAATCACCTTCAACCTCAATCATTCTGTGATTCAGCGATGTTTTTCCAGAGTCAAAAAAAGTAAAATCAGGCTTCCACTGAAACCATACCAAGCATGCCTATCCAACAGGTTCATTTTCCAGCAAATAGTGCTAAGGAAGGCACTAGGGACCAAATCTGAACCTAGAGTTTCTCAAAGAATTTGTCACATATTAATATGAAGCATATGCAAATGAGGCTGGAAATAGGAGTCAGAAGTTGAACACTATTGACTGCATAATGTATGCTACACAAACACAACCCTAAAAGGATCATAAGGATCCAGGGCAGCCCGTGCATCTCTTCCTGTAACAGGCTTCTCTGCAGACTGAGAAAATCCCACCTGCTGATAACATATAATGCTTTTTATCAGTCCAGCAAATTCAAACAGAAGCCATGGAATGTGCCACCATAAAAAAAGCATTCCAGTTCCAGGTTCCCCAATACCATTTTCAAAGTCATCACAGTTTTATTAAGAATCACTGAGTCACTGTTCCACCCCTAAAGTTTTAAGTGTGCTTTTATTATCCATCATATTATAGAACTCAGCCCAACCACGTATTCTGAGGTAAACGTTATCAAACACTGTCCAAGTCGAATGCACTTACAATAACAAAGGCTACTAATTTTGGCAGCTTGGTCTCAACAGTTTATGGAATTGATTGTTTCTCATATTTCTTCTTGAAAGAATGAATGATAGCATGTATTGAAGAGCAATAGCTGTTGCTTGGATTTCTGAAGTTTCTGTTCTTATGTCATGCAACTGTTTCCAAAGCTATTAAAAATTGTATTCTGCATTCCTTGAGAGAAGTGAATACCATTAAATGTACTGGTGACCACCTTGATATTGTAGCTTTATCTTAATACCAATTACTGTAGGAGTATGATTACATACAGACTTTAATGTATACAAAGTAGTACCAAAACCTCAGTAGTAGCAAGAATGAGATTTTAATGAGCAGCCTCAACACCTAACTTCTCATACAGCACAGGTTATTGACTTTCATCTTCTGTAATGACCCTGATATAACCTATGTTTAATTAAGCTATGTTTTCCAAAAAGGATCCAAGCTTAATTTGAAGACAAACAGAACAGCATTGAGAACAAAAACTGGGTTTTTTTTTTTGTCTCCATCTTTCAAATGTTTGAGTAACTTCAGGGTCTGGAATGTCTTTGGAAAGCCCAAGTTCTCTCACATGCATGTCTGAGCTGTGATGTATGTAAAGATATTCTTCCCAAAGCATTTAAATTTAGTTAAACTGGCATCTCCTGCACTTGAAAAGGCAACCATACCAGATACAAGACTTCCAAAAAGCCAAGTCATGAAAAATTCTAGGATTTCTTTCATTATTAATACCTGTGATTTCAGATATTTTTAAGCAAAACATACTGTAAGTATCAAAGCTTCAGTTGTGCTATTTTTATTTTCCAATGCATTTTATTTTTATGGGTAGCTTAAGAGATTTTCCAAGTACTCTTGCTTTTTTTTTTACATATATTCTCCATATTCAGATGTGTCACGTTGAAACAGTTACTAGAAAGAACCAAGAAAAAGGTTTTCTCTTTTAAAAACTGTGGTGAAACTGGAGACACAGCACAAAAGTTTTACAGTACACTTAACATGTTGGCAGTATCTGTAATTCAGAAGCTTTTCTACACAGAGTTGTTTGTATTGAAATATGAAGGGTTAAAAGACAGTCAGTAACCAACAGAAACTGTAATTATCAGTGACTAAGACACAACTGAAGGTGGGCAAGTTTACAGCTCTCCCGTTAATTAAGTGGTTTTGTTCAAACAGTTAGTAAAGTATTGTGAAGGCACATGTCAGACATCACCACAGGCTTCGAGTAATACAGATACTCCTATAGTACCAAACAAGAGTAATTCAATGACTTTCGAAGGCAGCTGGCAATTAGATGAGAAAATACTGTCAAGAACTATAACAGCATAGTGGCTGCTCCTGTTTTTCCTCATTTCAGACTATACTGTTAAACTCAGGAGCTTGAAGAATCAAGCTAACCAGCTTGTGCCCACAGACCTTACTACTTTGCTTGCACAGACTTACCCACTGTACATAAACACACTTTGCAACTGCTCACACTTCCAATTCAATGCATGCTCTGTACTAAGCAGATAAAACTGATGCGTGCATTTCATTACTTGGCTCTTCTCAACAAGAGCCCCCAGAATGTCAGAGAATCTCTGCAAACAGAAGGCACAGCATGCACATAGACTTAATTTTTAAGTCCTTCAGCTGCAGATAAATAACATTTCCTGTTTCAGGCATTATAAACAATTTTTCTACTGAACATTACTCATAGCAACATGGAATTCATGAAAGGAAGCTCAGAGCTGAGGTCAGGTATCATGGAGATTGAAGAGTAGAACTGTTGAAATGGCTTTGACTTCATGCACCTTCAACAGATCTACCACAGCTATCTCTTGACTCACCTCAATTTTGAGTGAGGGGGTAAAATACACTTTTGCTATGAAATCTTTCTAGAAATCTCCTCAGGTTGCTCAGTTTAAGGTGGTAAAATACAATAAAATACAATAAAATACAATTTACAGCAGGATGAACTAGATGATATCCAGAGGGTCCTTCCAATCCCTATGATTCTGCCCACTTACAATCAAATCTGGCAAAGGATGTCAAAGACAAGATTTTGGGATAGGCTCAGCGAGCCACTTATGGAAAAAAGGACCCTAGAGAGGGAAGATCTGCTACCATTTTCTTCTTTATCATTCATCCTTGCTTGCCTCTACTAAGACACCACAGATAAAACAACAATCAAACAGAGGGCTCATCAGGAAAGTGAAGCCTCTACCATGGTATCAGAGATTTAATTAATCTCTGAGTATTGGATTAAGCAGTCTGGCAATTAAGGAATTCCTACTCAATTGGATAATGATGATTCACCCTCAAATTTTGTGGTAAGCTCAGACAGCTAGCACCAACATTACCAAGGCATGCATTACACTACTGATTTCATAATGCTGTTTAAGTACTCAAACAGTCAATTCCTGACTGGTCAGGCCAGAAACTGTATTTCCAAACTTGCAGGACTGCCTACAACTTCTGCACCAAGTAAAGTTTGACAAAACATTTTACTTTGAATAACAACCAATCAACCTGTCAAAGACAAAGTGTATATGGCTGTCTGTATTAACAACTTAAGTAACATTCCTCAAGTTTTGATGAGTGATAGCAACCACACTAACACTAAAAGCAATATGAAACTAAACTGCTTCCCCTATAAAAAACACACATACCTGCATGAAATACCCAGTAACTAATGCCTTTCTTATATTGATATAATAGTCTCGGCTGGTAAAGTCTGTGCTTCTACGAGGCAAATTAAATCTATCCATGATTCGTGACAGCTGCTGGCGTACGTTGTCTGCAGACATCAGGGACCTGTAGTTAATGAAGTTGTCATAGCACCACTGAACCGACTCATGATCTGCAATATTAAAAAAACATGAATCAAAAATAAGTATTTTATCCAATTAGAATCAGTAAATAAAACAGCAAGTTACTGACTGATCAGTCAGATGAACACCAAGAAAAGATATCCATAACTTTTTTTTTTTTTTTTTTTAAGTAAGTGATAACAGCTCTTAGCCTATTCAGTGGATTTCTTTCATTAGATATCCTGTCTATATTATTTTCCATTCAGGAAACAAAAGAAAATTAGTCTTTCCTCCCTCCTCAACATAGAGAATGCACAACCACTGATGTTTTGCTGAAATACCACAGCAACGAATTTTGCACATTTCACCTGCATCGCAATTAGAAAAAGTCTTCAAAATCTGCAACAAAATGCAATTCAACATAAAAAGTGCTGCAGTTTTTTTTTTTTTTTTTTTACTGTAACATGCAACAAATAAACAAGACAGTGGTACATAATTACAGGTCATGAGCCAAACCCTTAAAATTAAGCTGCTGACTAACTGTTGAAGAGGTACATAAACACACCAGTCCAATGCTAAGTGTAATGCACCTCGCAGTAGTTTAAGTAAAAGTAAGTGACTGGTAAAATACAGCATCAGTAACATAACTGTGAACTTCCCATGCTTAATGTTACTCTTTTTACTACTGCTGGTGGCTCTAGTAAGAGATCTTTTAAGATAGCAAACTGTTTTGTAAGAACTACACATATAACACTGAGAAGCCTAGCTCTCCCTACCACCTGTATTAGTCTTCAAGTAACGCTATTCTAGTATTTGCTAGCTCAGTAGCCCAACAAAACCAATCCCAGCAATTTAAATTCTCTTGAACAGAGAGTTGTAGAAATGCAAGTCAATTTATAAAGTTCACACAATTGGCTTTATATAAATGAGAGGGTTAAATAATTGAAGGAAAGCTTAAAGTTGCTTCTGTACTTCATCTTACAGCCTAAATTTAAAAAAAAAAAACAAATGCTGAACCTCTTGGTACACTACACAGCAAACGTGAAATTCGTTAAGTACCACAGCACATTGCTTCCTATGGCATTTGAACTGTGTGTTTTAACATGACCCAGAACTGTTTCATATTGTTCAAGGCATAAACAGGATCTGTGGTTTTTTATTCTGATTCTGAATGTGAGAAAACTCTATTCCACAGTAAAACGCCAACTGAAGACTATTCGCATGCAATTCTGTGCTAAAAAGACTGCAAAACCACAGATCTCTGAAGCCAAGCAGTAGAGATTTTTTTTTTTTTGAAAAAAGGAAAAGAGGCTGAAGTACACAGGCTATCCAGAAATGAAATACTTTGTCTCATTTAATTATGTGTTTTAAAAGCTCCCCAATTTCTGACAAAAAAATGCTACTGATAACTAAATTCAATCCATTTGAAAATGTGTGCTTGTATATATAAAATATATGACATTATATACACATAGCATGTTTGTGATATAAAAATACATGATTCTGTGAAATATTTACAGAAGGACTTGGTAAAACAGTCAGGAAAAAAAGGAGCAGACAAGTAGATGAATGCCTTGAAAACTGACACCACTTGGTCTTCACTAATATGCGTATTCTGTTTGCAGACAAATTAACAAAGACTACAACAGAAATTTACTGTGCAAGACAATACCTACACTACTGCATTACCTAAATCCTAATAAGGATATGACTTGGATTCAGGCACTAGGAAAGAGATCATTAAGCAGCCTACACATTTTGTCTGACTTTTAAAAACCACTGAAATATCTGTGACAGAATGTACCCAATTCACTACAGAAGATATTTCTACACCAGAATTATACAATACAGTTATGAACTTTACTAATGCAAAATATTATAATGATTAAAAAGTAGCTATTTTTACTGTACATTTTAAGTCTTAAAAAAAAACATTCCCAGCAGATTAAAAGCAAAACGTGTCAAACAAATTTACTGTATTTGGATGCATTTTAACTACAAAAAAAGGCAAAAAACTACCTGATTTTCTACTTTACATCATGCAAAACTGAAGTTCAAATCGCATGTTCAAGTAGACAATGCTGCTTCACATTTTATATTTTGTCCATACTAAACAAACACGTATTTCCTATATACCAAGCGAAGGTCTTGACTTTTCAGCCAAGTTCTCCACATTTTAGTTCCATGTATTTTTAGAAACAGAGCAACGTAGCCCTGAGAGATTTAGGCCCTGACCTCATCACATATTAAGTTACTGCCAAGGACATCAAACAGTCATTTTCCTTTGATGAATTATCTAAGGCTGGTTTCATTAAGGAAGAGAAGACTAACCTGAGCAGGAAAGCATCGGCTCAGGAACATACATACAAGATATCTTCAAGACAATTTGGATCCTGTTATCTAAACAACAGAACCAACTGATAGGCATCTCCCAGTTGCAAGCTTTAATTAAAAGTTTCTTGGCTTTTATTTTTTTTTTTAAGACAGTTTTGAACAAACACGTTGGTGTGTTTAATTTTAAGACACCCTTGTTTACAATAAACAATTCAAGCACTATTAAGATAAACAGCGCTTGAATTGTTTCAACACAGAATTCCTATATCGAAACGACAACAGAAAGGACTACTAAGTTTTTACTTGGGATCTCAGATTGTTGCTTTTTTCCTCTTTTCACAAGAAACACAGCTAGATCATAAAACATTGCTTTTCACTACCAATCAGATTAAGTCATCTTTAGATTTACAACCAGGGTAAATTACACATTCTCTGCACTGCTCACCCTGAAAAGTTACTGAACAATTATGCTGACTTTTCTATAATTAGCATCAGATAACAAGTTTTCAATATTTCTTAATTATGGGAAAGCCTGCTTCCTTCTGTTCAAGGTTACCAACATTGATTTAAAAACCTGGCCTGATTCCAGACTTTCTTTTTTTAAACATGATCTCTTTACTAGGTTTTGATTCTTTCTCCTAAAGAAAGTAGCATTTAATTAGCTCTTTTACATACTTAAAAAAATACATATTAATAATTAGAATAGAATAGTATAAGAAGGCCCTACCTGGTCTCTCAACTGCCCACAGAACTGGGGAACAAAAGCTGGCCGCATAGAAAACATGAAGTTATTTTGCTACAACACGTACACACTTACTTTGTTTGAAAGCATGGTAGACATTCAGCAGTGTCAAATGATCTCCATCAATGTGGGCAAACCTCATCTTGGCTTCATCTGCTGCTTTCTTTGCTTCCGTGGGACGAACAAAACACTGTGGGACTAAACAAGGTTGGTATGGGCCCAACACAAACGCCCATATCGATGAGTCACGCATTCACAGATAGAGGAACAAGGCCTAGCTAGGTCAGTTCACAGAGCATAGGGCAGGGCAGGATGGCCTCCAACTGCATCTTGGACTGTTTACTACCTTGATTTGGTACATCAACACCTAACCACATCTGTAAGACAAGAGGGTTTCAAAGCTACAGAGTACCTGATTATTTTAATAGAATTATACGTAGGCATCAAAATCTCTATTCTGAAGGCCATCAATGTTACCTATACATACTGGAATTCTCAATAGATCTTGGTTCAAGGCCCAGTGCTGATAGCTCTACCAAGAACTAGTGTCATATAACAGAATACTTGAAATACAAGTCTGCTTTCTCAGAAAGCCTCTGTCCTCCACAGTGGATAAGAGCAGAAGGTAATTTTGGAACTATACTGCACTAACACAGTCTAAACAAGCATTAGCTTTATTACAAGTCTGCTGCTAAACAGAACATACCAGTACAGTCAAGTCATCTTCCCAATATGGTATTGTTATCAGCACTGGTATACAGAAGCATATGTGAATGAAAATATCAAGACTAAAAGTTGTGATGGTAGCGGTAGTGGTGGAAGGTTAAACCGTCCTTTGACACTACTTGAAATAAGAACAGTGATGTGATGATCTCTGCCCACTGTTACACTCTCTAAAGTCTGATTTGGTCTTACTCTGAGTTGAATTTAAAAAAATGAGTTTTAACATTCCCTTTCCAAGTACAGACCACTGAAGACCATGAATTAAGCTTGCTACAATAATATTTGCGGTCTGCCAACATTCTTACAGGTTTGCAATTTTAATATAAATTTGTAATACGTTCAAAGCAGTTACAAATCTTACTTCACAGAGATAAACAGGAGAAAAAAGCAGTTTAAGGAGGCCATACTGAAGATGTAATTTTTAAGAGTTTAAATTTCAATGAAATTAATGCCAAAGAAGCATTAATTTTGCAGCTAACACTACAAATCATTCATTTTTTTCCCCAAGACTACAGTAGCCTACTCATAATTTAAATCTAATCTCATCTGTCCTCAACAGATGAGAGCCTTTGTGTGTTCATTTTTAAATCCCATAAAATCCCAAGAACCACTACATTTCAGAAGTATATTGAATTGAATACTGGATGTAATTTCAGAAAAATGCAAACCGCAATACTGAATCACATGGTAACAAATCAGAAAGTCTAATGCAGTAAATAAAATTGAAATGCAGGTGCAAAGTAAATACCCCATATTTTATGTCCTCTATTTGAAAGCAAAAATATAGACTATTTTAGTTTCAAACACACTAATAAAAGTAAAAATCAGTAATAGAATAAGTTGGAATAATTCACTGCTTTGATTAGTAGCACTTGCTCTATGGAGAAGTTAGATATGTGAAAAACCATAGCAAGACAGCAGAACTCTACAGTAACTTCTAAATGAACTACAACTTTTTAATCTGCTGATTTATTCTATGCTATTCTCTACTCTTTTCTGGTATATAGTTTTCATTTTAGTCCAAACTGTTAACACTTGGATTCCTATCCACATCCAGCCAATCTATGTGTGTACTTAAGGCATTATTATGTATACTATCTACCAGATGCTGCATCACCGGTTTAAAAAACAAAATCTATTTGGAAAACAGACCACAAATACTAGGCTGTTTAGTCTTCAAATAGTTTTAGTTGCAATCTCGACAGTAACCAGCTTCAAGACAAATGTCTAAAAAAAACATAGA
Organism: Chrysolophus pictus; assembly: GCA_037305975.1. Classification (NCBI taxonomy): domain Eukaryota; kingdom Metazoa; phylum Chordata; class Aves; order Galliformes; family Phasianidae; genus Chrysolophus; species Chrysolophus pictus. The sequence goes on from CM074579.1 coordinate 17,555,718, forward strand.
AAAACATAACCTTAAAGAAAAAAGGTTGTAAAAAGTCTCAATAGAAAAAGGACTAAGACAAATCAACTGACTAAAACAGACAAATCCTAGACTTCTGGATTTTCCTTTAGTAGCTATTTCTGGGGTGGGTAGGGAAGAGTTGGGGGCAAGAGAAAGACAGGCACCAACCTACCACCACCTCCGCAATTAAGCCTACCATTAATTTAAAAAATTAAAGATTCTGCCCTGCCCATCTGCTCTGAGTCTGAACAATCATAACTCTGCAACAAACATTTTAGCTTGCTTTAAAAAAAAAACTTTCATATAAATATACTGTAAGACTTAACCAAAGCAGCAGATTTTAAACTCAGGTTATTTTTTCTCATTGTCCAAGTTAAGCACATAACCAGTAGTACAACTGCAAAGAACCTGTTAAATAACACACCCTAAAGACACTGCAATAATTATGAATACAGAACATCCTGACTTTCCTAAGAACAAAATCTTGCTGCTTGTCCTAGAGAGACCAACTAGAAAATGAAGTCAGTTCTATGTAAACTGGAGAATGAGATGCAAGGCTTGCTCGACAACATTTTTCTCTCAAGATCTCTCTCGACAAGCAGCTGTAATGACAGGACTATTCACTTTATGCAAAGTACAGCTGTGCACACAAATTAACTATTAAAAATATACACCCTCCCCCAAACTTGCTTTCTTTCCTTTAAAAATAATGAATGCTTTTTAGCTTCCCAATAAAATTAATGACTAAAAATCACATCATGTACAAGTTTAGTAGTTTAATATAATTTGTGCTCTAATTCTTTTGGAAATACTGGCATGTATCACAGTGCAGAAGAATGCATTTTGATATTTCTCTTTAATAGAGAATGGATTTCACTGCCTTAAAAGCAGAGTGGTTGAGTCGACATTTTTAGTCCCGATTATGAAGCTAAAAATAAATTTTCATTCCACTAGACCGAAATGTTCTATTAACTCTAATAAACACAGTTTAACTAAAAGTTAATCAAAAAGTTTGATCCTATCGATGCGTGTTGATTTCTGAACATTCATGATTATTTGCTGCAGGTCTACAAGCAAACCCATAATGGATTAAATTTCTGACAAATCAGCTTTTATTAAAAATAACTTTAGATTGCTTATGTTTTTGATGTGGAAAGCTCAAACTTCCCCCAAACTGAAGATTTGCACTTTGGTATCCCTTTCCCTAATATTACCTGACAACATGGCAGTAATAGATAGGACCTCGTTAGAACAGTTGTAGTCACAACTTGCAATAACCATTTTAGCCAGCTGTGGGTCCAGTGGAAATTCAGCCATCATGGATCCCAACTCAGTCAAGTCTCCATCATCATTTAAAGCAGCCAGATAATTCAAGAGCTCTAAGGCTCTCATCAGAGTTTCAGGAGCTGAAAGAAATATTTAGGTAGTTATATTAATCAAAGTGCTATTAATAAGCAAGAACAAGAATGCACAGATGACTTTGTTTTTCACTTCCCATCCAGTTGGCTTCCAAACACGAAATTGTTACCAAATCCAATTATACACATCCAGATATGAATGACCTAGTAGATAAAAATCACTTACGTAGAACAGCTACTAACTGGTTCAAAGTCTTTGAATATTTCAAGAGTATTACTTTTCAAGATTCAAACAGCAGAAGCATTGTTAAATATTCATGTAATAATATCAATATTCTCCCAGAGCACTAACATCATTCTTGTTCAACAGAAAACAGATAGGGTACAGTCTCAGAATTTCAACAATGTGCTTTAGATATCCATGTTCTTTTACAATCCGAACCTTTAAGAACTTCCCTTAAATCTGCATTTCTTACAAGTGTATATTAAGCCCACAAAAAAAACCAAAAAATAATCCAGATGCCTGCTAAGCTAGCATCCACACCACATAGCACTATACTAACAATGCAGTTCAGTAAAACTGCTTAAATGCTTATAGCCATTACATTTTTATTTCAGGTGAAAAAACTCAACCAGCTTCGACGTAATTTATAGAAAGCTGATCTGTGAGCTTAATTTACAACACAACCCTGCTATTTTCAAGGTATTTCTAATATTTAATACTTTCACAAGAAAGATTCACATTAATTTTATAGACTAATCCAAAAAACGTGTATTCGGCTTTAAAAATGCTAGCCAATTTTATTTACATGCAGTTAACTGAAGCGCAATTAGAAAGCATAATCAAGGTGATGAGTAAAAAATTCGCACAGCAATACATTTTTAATGCACATAATTTCGTCATATCCTTGCAGGTAAAGGGCATTCAGTATATTTCCTGTTTCCACTGGAAGCTCTCAGGCAAACAGTTTCAGCAAAAAAATAATTTCATGTCATTGTATAAAATATTCAACAAAATTAAAGACTGCAGAAGTCATCTATGCCTGTAGCAGACAAGAAAATATGAAACAAATACCTGGAGGATCCATAAAATCAAAGTGCACCAAATCATCTATACCAAGCTTCTTGAGCTGCAACACTACAGATCCTAAGTTAGACCTCAAAATCTCAGGGTACGTGTTATCCTACAGGAAGGAAAAAGAAAATTTACAGTACTGTGTAGTTCGGTGCTTGGAGGAAAAGGCATTCAAATTTTGATTTTGCTTGGCAACACAACAATTGGCTACTTGGACGACGTGCTCTTACTGATGCATTCCAAAAAGAGTAATCTTACCTGCATTTCTGTTTTGTAAGCCTTCTCTGTGTAAAGCCTGAAGCACTTGCCTGGTCTAGTACGACCAGCACGGCCAGCTCGCTGTTGAGCAGAAGCTTTACTAATTGCAGTCACCAAGAGAGACTCCACTCTGATACGAGGATTATATACCTATTTCAAAGTGGAATAGGAGCAGGAAAAGGAGATGAATGAACATCACTCATAGTAAGACTTATCTCAAAAATAAAAGACAGCTTGAAATTTATTTTCAAACGCAACTTTGGACTAGGAAATCACAAGTTGTATGGATCTGAAAGGGAAAAACAATTTTGGCTCCATAATCCTTTGAATCAGTTGACAAAAAGCTTCACAACTGCCTAGAAAACAGCAGCTACTTTTAATTCTTTTATTAACATCATCTCCTGCCAGGCTTCCCATCGTCCTTAAATGTGTGTGTATTTTTAGATAAGATTTTCATGGCAGAACTAATGTGTCTAATTTGTTCTATAGAGTGCTAAACACACTCCTGATGCTCAAGTAATTCCACACAAAAACAAGTTGACTTGATACAATTATAAGGTTGAATAATTGTATTCTAGAGGTCAGAGAAATGTAACATCAAGGCTTAAATGCAACTGTAAAATCACACCAATTATAAAGCAAGATTACTTCAAGGCCACATGTTGATTTTCACATACAAAATATTCTGTGATATACTGCAGTACTCTCACCGCAGTTATACATAACTGCCCACCCCCAGGGTTCATGAAACAGAAGAAAAAATTCAAGTTCAGAGGAAAACCTCCTTTGGTTCATGGTCTAACACCCTCCTGGTATGAACGGGTGTAAACTGTATTCAAAACCTTCAGTTCTTATTACAGATGGTATTCAGCCAAAAGAGTTACTTACAGAATAGAGTTAAACCTAAATTATTGCAACTTGCATATTAAGCTGCATTGCCTGTACTCACATTCTGCTGTATCTCATTCTGCAGAAGTGGCTGACAATGTACATGAGTGTTAAAGGAAAAGCCTTAAGAAACCATGATATTAAGACAGTTACTAGTGAAAGAATTAAATAAAGTTCAAAAGACTTGAAATTTATACTTCATTTAGTTCTTGGTTTGACTACAGGCAATCTACTTCAGTTCTTTGAACCTCCCTTCATGTTCCAAGAAATGCTTCATGGTATGTGATTTTCAGAGCTGCAAGAGCACCCAATAAACACTGACAAGAAACAATACAAGCCTAGGTATTTATTACTTCTCTCTTCTCATTTTAGTGCAAGAGTTTCCCATTTTAACATGACTTAAACAGCTAACTTTCAGCACCTGTTTTGTTTACTTTCAGTAAATCAAGTATCTAGGAAATTCATATTCTACACCTACCTTCAAATCCTCTTATTTCAATTTTTTAAGGCTAAAGCTCTACTAAGTTGTTTTATGCTGTTCTAGCTAAGTTTAAAAGAGGCAAAAGATTAAGCACTGAGACTTCAGTTGAGTAAGACCTGTCAAAACGTTTACAAAGAAGAATTACCCAATCAAACCAGATCAACTGATACAGTATTTACCTTTTGTTTTGCAAAGCCAGGATCGATCACAAACACAACACCATCTATTGTTAATGATGTCTCAGCAATGTTAGTGGACACAACAACCTGTTGAAAAATGAAAGTTAATAACTACTTGGTCATGAAAATACTCATACAGAGCCCTGATTCCCTGCAGCAAGAATTGTCCGCAAACTTTCTTCCACCTCATCAGTAATCAGCAGAGCTCTGCTCCAAAATTTTTGCTGGATCTGAAATCAATCAGATAAACCTGTATTGAAGTCCATCCAATTTTGTCCACTTTGTTTCTGTTCTATGTTTCATTAACAATATTAAAAAGACAGCATTGAAAAAAAACCAGAAGAGTAGATATTTATATGAAAAATTTCTATTCAAAATTTTGCTTAGCACCAGTAAAAAAAGAGAAGTCACACCTGCTCTCCAACATCTTCTGTTGCCTTCTAAAGTCCTTTTTAAGCGCAAAGATGGCAAGTTAAATAATATTCTATCAAGGGTTATGTAACTGTACTTTGATGAGTCACATTTATCCACAGATGCTCCCCTCCAGTTAAGCAATGAGGAAAGCCTTCTCTGTTTTACACTCCAGATATTAACAGCCAAAACAGATATATGCTTATTATTTTTACTCACATATTTTTTCACTTGTTTCAGAATAAAGCAGTTATCAATACCTTCCAACAAAGACCCTCAAACCCTGTTTAATTTCAACTCTATCTTTTAAAAACACCGGACAGTCGAATACATTCACATATTTTCAAGGTTATGGTTTTGAGTTTCTACAGAATTTCTGCAGACCATCTCACATGAAACTACAAGGGCATATCTGAGTTCTGAAGGTTGGTTCATTCCCATTCACAGACATTTGGTATAGCATGCCAAAGATATTTCTAGTTTTCATCCCAACACTGATCGCATTAAGTCACATATCACACATTAAAACACATGCTGGCTTAAAAAAAAAAGATTCAAAAGCAGTTCATGGTGTCAGTTAGACTACTTACCTTTTATTTCTTAATTTTAGAGAACCATCATCACAATTTTCAGTTTAGCAATTAGAATTTGATTCTCCTAAAAATTTGTTCTGAATTACAATGAAGCCAGTGGCTGGAATAGATTAATATCCCTAATGATTTCCTCCTGGCCAATCATTTTGACAGTTATTATTCTTAATTCATTGCATCCAAAGTAGACTTAAGTGTCTAAGCTCACCTAAAAGCTGCTAAATAATGAATGCAGTATTTAGGTGGGGGGGAAAAAAAAAAAGCAATTTGGAATCAATATGGTGTTCTATCCTGAAATGATATGCTAATTAGAAATCTTTTTAAAAAAATATACCTCTCGTTGAGGAATAACCTACAAAAAAAAGCAATGCAATTAACTGGTGACACAGAAGCACAATTGCACTGTCACAAAAATTTTGCAAGTCATTAAATATGCAAATTAAACTGGCACTCCCATATTAAAAGGCTGGTCAAGCCACGCTCAGCTTGCCGCTGTAAAATGCATTTTTATCAGAAGTCTGAACTTTTTCTGGACCTACTAAAACACAAAGCATTCCTCCCCAGAAGCTTCACAATGAATTACAAAGCAGCACTGGAAGGTTTTTGTCCTGCTTTTGATCACCAATTTCTATCAGAACACTTCTTCAGTACTGATAACCCAACACTGTTAGTATGACTAGTCCACAAAGGCCCATCAACTTAACTTGAATTTACCAGTCTTGTACTCAGAATTATGCAGGACTTTCCAGGAGCAGAGAAAAAAAAATAGTTACAACAGTGGATCCCCTTGTATGTCCCTATTTCACTCATTAATGTAACATTATTTTAAAAAGTACGGAACGAATGTAATACTGCAAGTAATCGAAGAAAAACTTGACTTAAGCTCCACGACATCTGAAGTCTAAATCAAACAAATTTACATGGAAATCAGACGAAGGAAATTTGTGCTGAATTATGTAAAATAATAAATTGTATCTAATTATCTTTAACTGCAGTTTTGCAGTTTTAACTGCACTATTGCAATTAAAGAAATGGTTTTGGCAAAAAGATTTCTAAATATCACACTAACACTTTGATACCCCCAAGGATTTCAGAGATTAAACTGCTTACTTGGAATATTAACAAGCTACATATTAGCTAAATATTAAGATCTCTATACATTGCCCATGCATTAACCAGTAACTCTTAAGTTTCCTGGAACAAAAAATAAAACAAGTGTGGAAATACCATTCTGCTATCAGGAACTGCTTTCTTTATAGAAGTGATGGGCAAAACTAAATACCAATTTACACTAAGAGTTTAGTTCCACAATGTAATACTTAAGATATGTATGTTGATATGCACAGATTTCAAATGAATCACAGAAGAGAGCAGTCAGATTCAATGCACCTTCTTTCCTCCTCCCAATTTTAAAGGCACACATTAACCATAAAAGAGAGAATAATAAGGAAAAGCCTTCCCCACTCCAGGATTTACCAGTGAAATTACTACTGAAAAAGCCTTTAAAAAAAACGCCATAAGTCTGATCTGAACTTTAGATTCCACCTAGAAAGAACATGGTCGCTACAGTAATTGCTCATGTTCAATACTGAAATGCTTAAAATTAAACTGTGGTTAGCATTTTAACTATTAAAATTTGCAGGCAGTTTATAAACTTTAGAAACCTAAAGATTAATGCACAAGACATTGCTTCTCTCAAGTTTAACACTGGATTGATCACAGCTGACTAAGTTACTAGCATCAACTTCCAAGTAAGACTCTCACAATCACTTTCTTAGAAGCTGGTAACTCATTGAAACTAAAGCTGAGGAAATAAGCAATCATATCTATGTCCTTTGCTTTACACATTTTTTATGCCTAATAGAGCCTTTCAAACGATTCAGAGCTTTTCTGAGCTGTCCTTCCTCAGCAGTTCTGAAAACCAGGCTCAACTGCCACCAGAGACTGTGGAATCAGGCATTCTGTAACATAGCAGAGGCTCAGCACTCTATGGTCCTACTTGACACATTTTGATTGCTAACGGAAGATAAAACAGTAACTTCTCAATTCATGGATGCACTTTTCATTCCTAGATTTATCATAAAGAAATGAACCTATACCAGAGCCAGAACACTTCAGTCAAACATATAATTAAAAGCACAGCAAAAAAGGGGGAAAAAAAAGATCTGTCAACACAATGAATTCATAGGTTTGAATCTGTTGCTTACATATTTTATATCCTCAACTGAAACTTTTCCAGACTGTCAATTTCTCTTGTAGAAAGGAAGATGGTTACTACAAAGAGAGTGTCTTCAACACTGATACACTCTTTGACAGATCAACATAATGAGAAGTCCATGGTGCATCTGCTATCCTCTTATAAAAAGAGTAACAGGAACTGTCTATTTTGAAGTCCACAGTTTTAAATGAATTTAAATGAAAAAGAGCTCTGAAAATCAATTTCATTCATTGGAGGTATTTACTAATATAATTTACTTGCAGTGTTAGTTTCATGACTGCAGAAAGCATACAATCTAAAGTAACGCTGGTAAGAAAAATAAGATAATTTCTCTTAATTTATTAAGTAATTTCCTACAGAACACTAAGAAGTTGTCTCTACTATTCCACGTACATTGTACTGTCCAAAAAGGCAAACAATCAAGGAATAAACCCCACCTAAAGCAGACAGCATGATTCAGCTTTGGTTGTTAAAAAAAAAAATCTAACTTAGTAAATACTATGATTTAATAAATACTATGATATAAACGACAGCAGTCGTTTAGCCTCAAGAAGCTCCATCAGATTCCTTCAAACATCCAGTTTTAAAGAAATATCCATATAGTTTCTCATGTAGTTTATATATGCATTCAGGAATTGAAGTATTATAACTCTGTGAAGAACATGCACTAATACCATTTTTCAAGACTTGAGTTCTTCAATCCTTTTTGCTTGATGAATGAAAAGAAGCCCAATTTCTTAGTCAGAATGACCCTCTAAACTGACAACTTGTTTTAACCTGTACCTTCCCATAAGCCTTTTGAGAAGCAAACAGAACATGACCAACCCCTTATAGGACATTATCTGGCAGTTTCATTTCCAGGAAGAACACATATCAATAATTAATCAGGGAAAAAAATCCCATCCCTCCACATATATCAAGTGGCTGTCAAATTCATTATTTGCTCTAACTTCTCTTCCTCAAAAGAAACTTGTATGAATGCCAGCTCCATTCAGCTAAATCAAACTTTACTAGTAGAGTTTAGCATCACATACAAAAGGCAAAATTTTGAGCTGCACGAAGAAGTAAAATTTTAGGTAATTCTGATTTCAAATGATAAAGATTAAGGCTTCATTAAAGCTTTCTACTCACTTCTGTACACTTAAAATACCTGTAACAGACTTAACTGCTCAACCAACTGTGAAGAGTATATTAAAACAGTATTAAACTGTATTAAACTACTTACCTTTCTTCCTATTGCTCCGTTCTGTTTTTTTGGTGGGGGAGGTTCAAAAATCCTCTGCTGTTGCTGAGGAGGAAGGGTAGAATACAATGGAATGATTTTGATGTCACCCACTTCAGGACCTAAGTCATCAATTTCACGTTTTATCCTCTTGCAGGCTTCATCAATCTCCTGCAAAACAACAACAGTGATTAAAAAAAAACTCCATAGGAAAGCTAATCCATTCTATGTTAGAAAAACTCATCATAATTGCACTATGTCGTCTATTCCCAGAAAAACAATTACAATAATTTCACTTAAAAACAAAAAATCCAGGTGCTTGCCTGATTTCCAGTTAAATTTTCACAAAGCTCCCAGATGCCTCAGCTTCTTCCATACTCTAATGAACGGCCTCATTTGCATGCAACATCCTTTTTCTTTTAGTCATGTTTCCTAATTAATTCTCTACAAATTGTACTAAAATTGAAATCTCTCACCCTGGAATATTAAACTGCACTCATGACCTTTTCAATTTTCACAATCTAAAAGAAATTGATGTGCAAGATATTTAAAATAAGCCAATTAAGCTTCAATGTCACGTATCACTAATGCAATTATATGGAAGATTTGCTTCATTGTACCTAATGAGAACAAACACCTTTACAGTATAAACATGGATGCTCAGAACCAAACCTCTTAATCCAGTGCTTGAGATTTTGAAGTAAAATTAAATGAAATTCCATTTAAACAGTAGAACATTCAGAGCAACAAACTCTGCAGACTGTATAGATTTTCTCGTGTAGTTTTGACCTCAGTAAAGCACTGCACTTCCTACTGTTTCTTACACAAGAGTTCAATGCAGCCCACTTACAATTAAGTTGCAGTTTAAAACAAGAGATGTAAGTCGGCTATATAGCCTATAGTTATGACAAAATGTAATGAAAATTAGGCCAAAAGAATACAATTCATTAAATTCATCTTAAAATTGCTAGTATAACTAATTAGTATAATTAAGAGGTACTCTAATCAACTACTGATATTTCTAGTGAACCACTGATGGGATGACAAAATCACTGTGACAAGAAAAACAGTAAGCAAAAACATGTCTACAACATATTCCAAGAACAGAGGCCAGATTTCCCTTACCACAATTAACTGACCAGCCTGGAGTTAAAGTCATGCTTAGGACACTCACAGGAGTACATAAAACATCAGATAATATAAAGCCTCTGTAAAAATCACTGCTTTAAATTATAATTACGGAAACAAAAGCAGCTTCCTTTGTAGAAACCATAAAATTCAGGCAGAATATAGAACAAACTTGACAAGATTTGGAGATTATCTTTACTCTGAGACTTCTCAGTTTTCAGCATAACTGCATTCAGCATGTTTTAAATAAGCACACATAGTACAATACTCGTGATCTGTACTGACCAGTATACATAATTAACAGAAGCACAGCAAAGCAACAGGTGCAAGGCATACCTCTTTGATGTCAAAGTGTTCCTTAATAGAAAGCTTAATGCCTTCTAGCATTATATTGCCCATTTGAATGAGCTGCACATATTTACAACAAAAAAAATTTCAATCAAAGGTGCATTTTGCCAACAAATCCAATATATCTTTCACAATCTAAGAGGCACACAAGAAACTGAGCTGGAATGCCCCCTACTGGTTTATTAACAAAGAGTGAATTTATTTACACCGAAGCCAATACACGGAGTTCTTCTGACAAACCCTTCTAGAAAGTTCATTAATAGCCTCTTAGTAAGAAGTAAAAACCTAATGTAATTGACACATCATACACAGTAGTTCAGTAAATTAATAATTTCACGTAACCATCCTTATGACAAAAGACCACATGTCAAAAATAAGTAGCCGACTAACTCAGCAGCCACATTCTCTCAAATCTGCACATATTGCCAAGTCTTCACAAGCTGTTACTGAACATCCATTAGAAATGTAATATGTAATCAGACTGTCTTACGAAAACGTAAAAAGTTAAACACTAAACCTAGCACAGAGCTGAGCTCCTGATATGAAGATCAGGAAACCATTTTAAGGAATTTGAACATACTGCACTACGTTGGAAAGATCAGATGCTGGACACCATGGACAGAATCAGCAGAAAATCATTCACATCAAAATCTCCTTAAAGAGTGAAAGTCACCAAGAGCCAGTGTCACTCATGTAAAGACAATTCAAGAGAACTGTGTAGTACTGGACTGTTTAATAAGAAAAACAAAATACCATAGTGATAGATACACAGCTCTCTTTCAGCTGTACCCACAAGCACTCTCCAATTCCAGCGAAGTGCAACTTATTTCTGTCAGAAAGCTTTCTGAAAAGCTATCCCAAACCATGCAGTCTTAAGGACATACATAGTTAGAACAGTTTGGAAATACTGAGGATTCAGTTGTCAGATACGTTTGTACTGCATGAAAGCATTTAAGTATAACAGTATGACAGGTAAGGTTGAACACACAACCCTAGCTTTAATCCTCAGAGGGTTCAGCAAGTCTAATTCAACAGTCTCGTAAGTACTGAAAGATTTTTAAAATAATTTTAATGCTTGCACATTGAGTCCGTTACAAAATCCCTTGAAAAGGAATTATTTCACCAACAAACACGTAAGATTTTTCTTCTTGGAGAGAAAAAAAGGGAAAGTATAGCAAACTTGCCTTACACTCTGTCTGAAAAGCTCCTCAAAGAGCCCTGACAACTTCACCGATCAGTTGAGGACATCAGTGCACTGCCAGTAGGAACATGTATGGGATCGGAGAAGCCAGTCAAAGCCACAACTGCTTAGAGCATTAGCAAAAAGACTTGCTTCAGAAGTAATCAAAGTATGCCTATCAAATAAGGGGTGCAAGGCTTAGACAATACTAAGTTTAAGAGAACTTGATCCTAGTGCCTCACAAAACGAGACTTCATGAGTGTTATCTGAAAAATAATCCCCAGAATTGTCCCAGCCAGCCTGTCTGCATTAAAGTTTTCAAAAGCTCCTAGCTTGATCAAAATGGATTAATATAATTAAGTGGTGGTAAAATTATCACTACTTTAAATTTAGAATGTCTAGTTCAGAAGTTTAACTAAAGGAACATTACTTTTAATCACAAGACTGCTGGCTTTCAGTTATTTCCAACTCCCTACTTGTGATCAAAGGTAGTACTGGGTGTGCCACTCCTACAGACTCTCACCACACTGCCACATTATTCCCTGTTTGATTTCTTCTTAGAACTGTGTAGGTCAGCAAGTTACAGCCTTCCCTCCAAGGGCTGAATTCCAAGCTTTGCCATGAAGTTCAGTAATACTTAAGTCCATATGAGAAGCAATGCTTTCCAGTGTTTTGTTTATTATAAATAAAGCAAGAACACAGTGTTCCATTTCCTTTTAATTTATCAGAAGTGGTAGTACAGCCATCTGTATTTTCCACCAAACATTAAGTAGGCTACTTATGCTTCTTGAATCTGACAAGATTTTTACTCCATCTTAACCCACTTTTCCAAAGAAGGCAGGCTGATGACTAGTGCTTAAGCAAGAAGAAACACAAGAACACCACCTTCGGATGCAGTAATTTTTATCCTTTTCACTGAAGCTGTGCATTTCTACCTGCACGGAAGCAAAGAGTCACTAGACAATAAGGAAAATCTGAATTTGATGCCTGTTGACATAAAAACTCCTGAATTTTCAGAAAGCCAGGACTGCAGCTTTATATTACATTCTGGAAATAGCAATAACTGCTACTCATATCAAGCTGTCAACAAATTGAGAGCATGCTTTATTTTCCCTCTCACAGCTGATCAATACTTTTACAAATACACATACTAAGGTACTACTAACTAACCAGAGAAAGCATTAGCTGCAGGTTAGTTACTTGAATGCTCAACACAGCCTTTTCACAGCCTTTTTTGTCACCCATCCATTTCATACTGCTCAGTACTGCTTGCGCACCTTACCCCAAAGAATCGCATCAACCACCACTTCCTGCTTTCAAAATACACAGAAAAACTACTTACACTGCAACAAGATAAATTAGAGTTGAATTCCTACCCTTTAAGGAACTAAATCCCTTCCCCAGCTCATCCAAGAGAAAACATAAAACCCTTCATAGTGCTTAAAGAATGGCAAGAGGATGAGAAAAAGAGGTAAATCCCCCCCCCCAAAAAAGTTTCTTCAGCCCAGCAGAAGTGATCAAGGAAGACAACACAACCTGTCAGTATTTAAAATTGCAAGGGTACTACCTGATGTGGCTTAACCTCTGACTCACCAAAAGGCTTAACGAGTGATGAATTCCCACTCCATATGACCCTCCCAGCATTGATTCCTATCTAGTATAAATACTAGAAGAAAAGCAAGGTTAAAAACACAAACAAAGCCTAATAATACTGTGGGGTTTTTTGTTGTTGTTGTTGTTGTTCATGGCAGTAGATGGTTTGGCTTGTTTCCTGGAAGATTCTACTTATGAAAGTCTAATCACAGAAAATCTTCTGGATATGACTTTTGAAGATATCTGTGCCAATTTAATTTAGAAATATATTGGTTCCTCAGGCTCTGCATCAGAACACAGTTAAGAGTAAGGAATAAGTGAAGCATAACTACGTCCCCAGCTCCCCCAAATTCTTCCAAAACTGCATCTGCACTGTTAAGTGTATCACCTCACTACTCCAATATTCCCTAGCTCTGAATCAAGAATGTTTTGAACATATAATTACCAGTTCACCTAAAAGGAGCTGTATAAAATTAACCACAGAAGGGATCAATTTTACTTCTTATCAAGCAGAGAGCTACTCCACCCCTTCCCTCCACCTACTGTTGAAAATAGTCTTTACTATATTATTTAAACTGAATGATCACTAGAAAGTCATTCATTTTCTCCCTGATGGTATTTATGCAGTACAGAATGAGGCACACCTACTGAAGGCTTATAGGAGCAGTTGTGTATATTATGGAGTTAGAGCATCACACCATGAGCAGCAAGTTTGCGCTGAACAAATAGTTCTGCTGAAATGGTTGTCACAAAAAAGGAAGAGGAAACCTGGGAAGACTAGTTGGAATGAACCTAATGAGTTAAACTGCCCCCTCTAAGCTAACAATCCTATTCAATAGTATGAATATCTGCACTTTGTTTGTGTGCAGCATTCACCCCCAATACCATGGACTGAGACTTTAACTTGCACAGGAACTCAACAGCAGCTCCACTAAATGACCAAAGTTGCCCTGCACCACTGACATGCCTCAAGTAACAGCAACCATCCTGGCTCAATTGCTAACTAATATGTGACCATCCACACAACTTGCTAGTGAAGCTCCAGACCATCTTAAGACCGAAACCATATATTATTAGCTTTCAAAAAACAATTCTACAAAAAGACTGCAACTAATGCTGTCATTTTAAGAACATTTAGTATAACCACTTATGAGCAAGACATACAGAAAAAAATAATTGAACTATTTTGTAAATATGACTCTTTGGAACTTGATTTCAGAAGTGCTTCCTTCTTCAGCTGACACCATACTGAAGGCCTACACAAAGAATCCCTAAACATGAGAAGAACTTCAGGACTGCTCCAGCTCTTAAAATCTTTTAAATAGTTGCCAACAGATCAGCCAATACACTACACAGTTAAGATACAGCTTCATCTTGGATAAATGAGCCAGTTGACTTTTAACCTTGAAGAAAACAAAAGCAAAAAAAAAATTCAAGTCAATTTTATCTTGTGTAAAATAATGGGAGTGGAATACATAATTAAAAAACAGAAAGGCTCCACAAACCAGAAGTTTTTGTAGACACCTTAGGAACTTGGAGAAGTAGATAAAAATCGCAGACAGAGTACAGCCAGCCACACCTAGCTTTGATATAGAAGTTTCATCTATAATCAAGGGCACCTGAAACTTCATAAATTTCTTTCTTTCTGCCAAGGAATGAATGCAAACTGCTAAGATCAGAAATACTAAGATCAGAATAAGCAACAGCCAAAATGACTGGTCTTCTGAAATTCACCATTCTAGAAGATGCTTACAGATTCAGAGAAACAAAACTTTGTAAAATACAAGAAAGACAGGAGACAGGGAAGGAACAGTCTTAGAAGGATAAAGTCAACACTTCACCATAGGTGAGAACTCCTCTGTCAACAAGTCAACACTGAATTTGTCTCAGCATAACTGAAGATATTTTTCAACTTGTTTTATTTGAAATATTTAATGCTGGCATCTCAAATGAAAAGCAAGAAACTTCATGCCTTTAGCACTCGACCACAATTACTGGTATTACTCTTCTTCCAGTTTACAAGCCTCAACTCATTCTACATGAAGCTGAAATAAGACAACCTGTGTTCACTGCAACCCACTATACATTAACCACCTTAATGCCATTCAGTCACCGCTGAGACTAAAGAAAGTTGTTAATTTTGCCTTTAATTTCCTTAAGCAAGTCTCTGTCACTTTGTTTCACAGTTTTAGTGATTGAGCAACCTGTAAAGAAAAAAGTGACCTCAAAAGTAGTCTATGTGATATCACATACACACTCTTCAGCTATTGCAAAGGAAAACTGTTAGCAATATAGAAATTATCCTCATCCAATTAAAGGCTTATTTAATTAAGATTTTTGGTTTCTGACAGTGTTTCAACTGGGCCTGGCAACACAATCTTCCCTGATAACTCCTACTTCTATCATCAACTTTGTCTTAACCACAATCCAGTTTATCGCCTATATAAAAACCACTTCAGGCTCTGTGGGAAGCCAAGACACCCTCTACCCTCTTCCTGCCTTAGAACACTGCTATTACTGACCTAAAATCTTTTCAAAGATATCAAAACAATTTACACCTGCATGCTTACAGTTAAGACATCCCAAACTTCGTTCAGCATTGAAAATCCATCTTTTAAATAAGGAATAAAATCATCTTGCATTCTATTCAAATAATTTTCCAAAATAAAAACAAGAACTACAGAACATTACTAGCTGGAGGAAAAAAACAAACAACCAAGAGTACAACTGTAAGATTTGAGCCACTGAGCCCTACTGGATCTGAATCAAATAGTAGTACATACACCACACTTTCCAACTCTATAAATTCCAACAGATTACATCACTTCTGAACAAGCAGTAGTACAAGCCCAGACTATATTATGATACTCAAAGATGGACCTAACAAGAGCCCCAAAACATCATGGATGAAGAGGACAGAGCATTTTAAAGTATTTCATCTTCTCCACAGATGCTAAACCAGACTTCAACTCCACCCTAATTAGCTGGATTTATCCCAGCTCCAAGCAGAGCTGCTCCACTGTCATGGATACTTGGACTGGAGCTCTCTATATAGAAAACAGAGAGTGGCTTACAAATGCAAGTTAATCAATTCAGTAAGACAATATAGGGACAATATTAGACATACTTATGCATAACTGTCTGTATGCATATCATACACAAATTTTTCAAAACCATATGTATAACACACCACTCTGTAAATTAACTGCGGAACTCAAAGAATTTATTCATACTATAGAACAAGTCTCTCTCAAGCAGTAGTGAGTACAAAAGGACGAGTTCAGACCCATTTACTCAACATGAAAGCAGAGTTATGCCAATATAGTCATTAACATCTGAAGATTCTGCCCCACAAGAACAGCCAAAATTGTTGTATCGCATGATTAATATCAACATATAGCAGTTGATGAGTTGATGTAGTAGACACTAATCAAAAATTTAAAGGATAATCCTTAGTTCCTCTTGAAAGGAGAAAGATCAATTTGATTAAGCACTCCACTTAAAGATGCCAAAATCTGCTAAACAGCTACATAGCATGGTTTAATTTTTATCACCACCAATTCAATTCACCTATATGGAACAGTTGATTCAGTAATTCTCCTATCTATCAGTCAAACACCTCTAACTTAGAACTTCTAACCAAAAGCCTAACCAGCAGGCTTCAAAGCTATGGTCCTTCGATATTTTTCACTCTCCATGTTTTAACTTGCAGCAGTATTCTAAGTGAAAGAGGACTAATGTAAAAGCCTCTGACTGTCCCTCTTAAAGAATTTTATTTTTGCTCTCTAATGGAAGAGATTATCTGCCAGAAGACTTTTTTAATGGAATACCTTAAAACTGATCTAGCAGGCAACATACATGTATCTGTATGACCAGATCTACACAACAGACCTGTGCACCTTTAGCAACACTGATTATTTGTGCAGTTTCTTTCACCCTTGGCATAGTTAAGGCTGTCCAAGTTTAGATTACAAGACAAAGCTGTTTCAAACCATTTGAAGGACCTCTTCAAGACAAGTACCTGCAAGAACAATGAGCCAGAGGAAGGTGTCTCAGGGAAGACTAGAGACAAGGACAAAACAAAAAGTGGCTACAGGCTTAAAACAAAAAAAAGAAAATGCTGAGCAAAATGTTTGTTGAAATGAAAAGACTAGGCACATTTAAAAAAAAAAAAAAATCACCTGAGAATTCCCATTAGCAGTATCTCCACTACCAGAGAAAAGTAAAAACAAAAACAACCCCAAACAGTTTTGCTAGCTGCAATTTTTTTCTCCCTATTAGAAATAAGGATTTTACATTATTTGATAGAATCAATTTTTCACAAGGCCTAATTTTTTTCTTTTTTACGTTTTCCTCCATCACAGTCTACTATATATTCAAAAGAATGTAAAAACAGATTAAAAATGTACAGTTTATACCAGACAAAAGATTTAAGATTTCCACAAAATTATTTCTTGCAGTTCAGCTTAAGCATTTTTGTAAAATCATCTTTCACAAGTCACCAAGTACATTTCTGAGATATAACCCCCATCATTTGTGGTACATAATGATCATTATGTAGTAACCAAAGCTATTCACAGAGGGGAAGAAAAAAAACATTTTTATTAGAACTACTTCTGAGAGCTCTCAGCATCAGAAGCAAAGCTAACTCTTCTGTTACATTGTACCACACATATCCAGAAGCAGACAAACTACATTTTCAGTCAAATCCCCCATGCTACCAGATACCCAGATGTTTTGAGTTCTTCTCAGTACAAACCTGGGTTTTACATGCTATGTTTCTACTTCAGAAATAAACGACTAAGATGAAAACTTCCACTTTAGAGACATCTCACAAATTCATTTCAAGTACTCAACCACAATGTATGGCAAGCAGAGTTCCTCACACCACATCCAAACAATAAAGCAAACTAAACATTTCAGCCTATAGAAGCCACTTTAAACAGTTTCTGCATGAAATAGTGTGTGGGAAAAGGAAAAAAAATACCTCCTGCCCAGTAAGAAAGAGTAGAAGATCTCCTTCCTCTTCCTCACACATGTGAATCTGGATCACTGTTCGAATGGCAGCCTCAAGGTAATCCCTTTCTGGTTCTGGAGTATAGAATATCTCCACAGGATGGGTGCGACCCGGAATAGTTAGAAGAGGACAGTTATCAAAGTAGATCTGAAACTTGCCAGCATCTAAAGTAGCACTCATAACTATAACCTGTAGGTTTAGACAACAACAACAACAGTTACCCAAAGGTTGACAAGGACCTGTGAAATGTTACACATACAAAACAGTAGCAGGAAACTAAACTCAATGCTAGCCATGATTTAAGCATGCTTTTATCATTTCAACACAGCACCTTTATGTCTAGGTCAAAAAACCCATCCTAATTAAATACAGAAAGGTACAGATATAACTGTGCCTTCCTAGTATTTTCTTTAATACAAATTGTACTAAGGCCTTCCTAGCATTATCTTTCTAATACAGTTCACCATTAACAGATCAAAAAGCCTGCTGATTTATGTCAATTGATTATTTTTCTTTATAACTAGCTAGTGGTAAACACATAGGCAGTCCAGCATGATTAAACACAAAGAAGATGTTGCTAGGCTTCATTATTACTGACCTTCAAATCAGCTCTCTGTCTTACAACTTCTTTCAGAACTCCCATCAAAATATCCGTAGCCAGTGTTCTCTCGTGGGCCTCATCAAGAATTATAACGCCATAGCGCTCCAGCAAAGGATCGTTCATCGCTTCACGAAGTAACATACCATCAGTCATATACCTGAATACAAAGACAATTTCTATTTATTAGGTCTGATATATAAAGAATCTTCTTTCTTATTATTCACTAGGTTGCTTGAAAAAAGCCTTTACAAACCTCATTTCTAGAACGGAAGCATTAGTAAACTATTTCCAGCATAGCAACAAATGCATTTATATTTTCAGATAGAAGTTACCAAAGGGTATATAAATGAAATCTGGCAGTAGAGACACAGTAGAGACTAAGCTTAAAAAATGAAAGTCAACAAGATTTGGCAACATTTATGAGTAGTTTTAAGACTACTGCTGGCAAGCTTCCAGATCTACAATTAAAGACAGGAAAATAAAGGAAAAAAAATACAACTCAAATCCTAGAAACACTATTCCTGCAACAGTTTCATTTTTAACTGACCATTCTGAACGTGATCTGAAAACCATGTACTAAGTGAGCTTGGTTTCACCTACAAAGCACTGATATCTAGAACAGCTGACAAATAAAGCAAGAGCATACTCAAAATTCAGTTATGCGCCCTAGATTTAGGCATAGATCAGTCCTGAAGCTTACTGGTACCTCTCCTTGCTAGTAAAATAAACTCTGAACTTCACCAGAATTATTTTGGGTACGAAGTTACCACCGATAGAAGTCAGCTCAACACATAACTTTCCTTTAAGAACAACTCATTTTCAAGTCTACTCCACACCCACAGCCTATATTTCTCATTTGACATTACAGCCCCTATCTCTTTTCCACTCACTACTACTTCCTCATTACTCCTTTCAAAACTTTGTTGACACCCTTCATAAGGTCCCTTACTGGACAGTCACCATACTTACTTGAGAATAGTTTTTGCACTACTGCAGTCTTCAAATCGGATGGAGTAACCAACCTCCTGGCCCAGCATTACATCCATCTCATCAGCAACCCTCTGCGCTACACTCATGGCAGCCACTCTCCTTGGCTGGGTACATGCTACTCCCCTCTTTGGTCCAGGTAACGAGCGCATGTAGTCAACACACCATTGAGGGATCTGTCAAGGAAAGAAATTCAGTTTCAGCCACAGTTTTAATAGCCAGATGTAATCTATATATCACAGTAGTTATATCAAATAAATACATTTATAATTCCACTGAGGTGACAATTGTGTGTTCAAAACTGTCCAGACCAGGGAAGCAGACAGACTAGTTAGACTCAATACCATTAAGTAAACCATGCTTCCTTAAGCAAATATGTAACTATCTCTGAAGTTATCAAGGAAATAAACAGGCTTCCAGTACCTCTGTTAGTTCAGTAGCTTACACTGATAGTTAGCAGCAGCCATCATGCTCAAAAGCAAAAGATTAAAGTTAACACACAGGACTGAGATCAGAAGCACAGTCAGGTGCTTTAAGTTTCACAGTAAACAAATTATACTTTGTGTCTTTAAAAAAACACTGCTTATTAATGTAGATTAAGCAAAAAATATATTTTGATGATATAAAACTTGGCTACCCAGAGATCATGACCAATAAACAAGTTACGCTCGTTTGGTTAACTCCTGTTCTTTGAAATTGTTATAAACAGATATGAAATCCTAGTGTTTTAGTTCCTATAACAACATGCTTTGCTTATTTGTCAGGCACTAGTTTTCCAGGAAAGCAGGAATAATAAACAGCTTTACTCAGAAGAATTTGTAAGGTCAGTAAGAGCTTGAAGAAAATTTAATATTAACGTGTTCCATGAGGTGTTTTATGAGGAGACAACTTCCAGGCAGAGCCAGTCCTAAGTCTACAGATGACATAAAATCTACTCCTCCGTACTAATTGGTTTTAAAAGTACTTTAAAAAGCTCACTATTACAGAAAAAAAAACAAAGCGTCACCATTCATGCACTGAACCAATACAGAATAGTAGAACAAGCTATTCTGTACAAGTAACAGGCAGATTTTTCTTCTCAAATACTGTATTTCTACAGCAAAATGGAAATAACTGAACATATGCACAACAGACAACTGTAGACTAATGAAAAGCTGTTTTTTTTCTTAAAAAGGAAAACATATCCCCCATCATAAGTACAAAAAACAAAAGGAGAGCAAAGACTAACAACTCTGAGCCAACAAACTCAAGTAGGAAATTCAAGTAAAAATAGCAACAGCTGATGAATACTAAAGACATGAATCTGGAATTCTACCCAGTAGCACATACACACTTCCCAGGAGTGGAGTGTAGAAGAATGAAGCTGCTTCTCAAGTGACTAGTAAAAACTCAACTCTGAACGAGGTGAAGCTTCTTAACTTTAAACAGAGCCATTCCTGACATCAGCTTTAAAGCAGGTTTCTCAGGATACAGTAAAGGGAAATAAATAATTTAGAGGCCATTTTCCAGGAAACAACAAAACCTACAACACTGGTATCAAATGAAAGACAAAGCCTATGTAGATTTCAAAGATCACCAGAACAATTTTCATGTTCTGTTTTAGAAAAGACAAAGGACCATGATATAAGTTTTCTATTTCTGATGACCACTTTGGGGAATATGAAGCAACTTCCATCATCTAGATCTTACAGAACATAAAGTTAACTCCACTGATGCAAAAAAAAAAAAAAAACCTACCCATAAAAATCCTAAATTTTCTTTAAAAAAAAAAAAAGGAAAGGAAAGGATAAGCACCTCTCAATCTCAATTACTTCAATAGAAAGTCTTTCAGAGATAACCACCAACAAAAAAAGAAGGGCAGAGACATACACAGAGGCCTGCGAGATGAAAGCAGTGAGGACTGTTACAGTCCATCTTTGAGCCAAAAGAAAGCTACATTTTTTAAAGGAATGCAAGACAGGAGTGGGAAGAGCACTGTTCTTCTGCCTGTTCCAAGATACTTCAATACAATGAGCATTCTGTTAAAAATTATGGTAGGATTCCCAATTTTCATTGGTTAATAATGGAGTCCAACTTTCACTCATGTCAGCTCTCTTGTAGGCTACAAGGACAGCAGGAGATAAAGCCACGCTCAGAACAAGACTGCTTCTAAATTCCCAGAGCCACAGAAACTTGATGGAAAGTGGCATCCCTTGTTATGGAAAACATTCTACGCCCTATATTCAAAACTCTCAGTAAAAGCAAATGCTACCCTACTATACCATGTAAAGAATACATCTAAATTGTTACAGCAGTACCACAAATAATCTCACCCTTAAAAGGGAATGTACATTGCAAACAGCATATTTAACTTTTCTAAATGAAATTCAGCACATCCATTCCATAATTACAAAACTGAACTTAGTCTGAGAATGTTTAAAGAAAACAATTTAGAAGCCTACGATTAAATTACAAAGCAAGTCAAGGCAAATACTGGAGAGATGAAAAATTAGTAGCCTACATAAAATATACTTCAGTTTAATATAGAGTTGGGGTTGCTTTTTTTCTAATTTAAAATAAGTTTGTGGAAAAAGGCTTTCATAGAAAATTCCCATCTCCTATTAGTTCCATTGCCAGAGCCTAACTTTCTCAAACCTGGGGCTTATCAGGACTGAAGTAAAAAATGGGATGTATGAAAGAGGGGGGAAGGACTTGCCAGATGGCAGCTCACTCAGAAGTTCTGCAACTACTACAGCCTCTTTGCCCTGAAAGTTAAGAATCACTTTGGAAGGACAATTCCCACAAGATTTCCATGGATGCTAACTTTCTACCGAAAGCATAACTAGCTCATGTACATATTTAGTTTGAACATTTAAGCACAGAAGAATGTCGTGCTATGATCAATGAATGCGAGGAGATGGAAGCAAGACAAGCACTGAAATTGTTTAGGACTTAAGTATTTAAGAATGCAACACTATCACATTCAAAGCAACAGTTTCCCTAATTGACAGCAGGATCGTTTTCAGTGATAAATTCCTACAGAGGCACTCAGAAGATCTGCAGCCTCACATTGTCAGAACTCACAGAATGCATGGAAGACTCCAAGATAGTTTATGTGCTTTTGATAGCTTAAGTCCCACTTTTAAGAAAGATGCATGGGGTTTCTTAAGTCCTTTCCATAAATTAGAGGTAAAGCAGTAACAATTCAACAGCTGATGCATCTTTAAAAAAAAAAAAGCAATACACCCCTAAGGTACCTTCTATACAAGAAGGTACTTAAAATGTACAGAAAATAGCACAAAACATCGCAACATTCAAACATATAGATCTAAAAGGTATTCACTGTATTATGTCCTTCACGTTTTTCAGACTACCAAATATATAAATTTATCATACAAAATTCTTACAAAATCTATCATACAAAAAGGACTCACAGTAAGTTAGCTATAATCCATTCTATGAAGATTAGAATATATCCTTCTGTTTTTAACTTTGTCTTAGATGAAAGGCATTTATCAGATTATAGAAAGGTCTTTTTAACATCATTTTTCCACAAATATTTTAAACATCACACCACAGAACAGTTCAAGAGTTGAGCAAGTTCGTTCTGCTATAAACAACACAGCATACCTTTTCTTTTGCCTTCCCCATTTTCCCAACCCCCCCATACTCTTAAGGGCTGGTGAAGCTCTGCATATCTGTTGTCACTGAGGAAGACCACATCAAATCAGTACCTGATATTCCCATTAAGTTCGTACCTCTAGCACTAAATTTCACAAAACACTAACATGATCTTATTTCTGCAACGTTTTTCCTACTTTTAAGCAGCCACCTACATAAACAGCTAAAGGGATAAAAACTTGAAGCCAACACCTCAGTTTGTGGATCAGTACGCTTCTGTCTAACAGTTAAAAAAACCCCTATCTTCATTTCCCAAATATGTAACTACCAGAGAGCCTACAGAAGATAAGGCCAGAGAACACAACTGGGTTAAAACAAGGGAAGGCAAAAGATTCTCCTCAAGTATTTCTGTATTCGTTGAGCAAATCAAACATTCATCAAATAAGTTCTGCTTGTTATTTATGAGGTGTTTTGCATAATGACTTTCAAGAAACCAAACAAAGTTTCAACCTCCTCACTTAGCAACCATCTCAACCTTTAAGAACTCCACTGTAAGTGTAAGAGAGAACTCACCTGTGTTGTTTTACCAGACCCAGTCTCTCCAACCAGCACAAATGACTGATGCCTAATCAAAATATCCGTGAATCTTTCTTTATATTCCCAGACAGGAAGCTGTAGTCGTTTCTTCAGTATGTCATAATAACGAGGTGTATGTGGTAGATTTGTGAAAGGGTTAATACTGTGTGGAATCATCGCTGGTTTCATAGGTGGTAACCCAGCAGCAATGAGCGTAGAGTTAGATGCAGCTCGCAACTCCTTTTCCTTCTCCCTTTCTCTGTCACGATCTCTGTCTCTGTCACGATCCCTGTCACGATCTTTCCGGTCATCACGGTCCCTATCTCGGTCACGATCCTTCCTAAAATGAGTTAGGAAACAGCAGAAAATTAGATACTTGTATATTTAAATGTTATGAAGAAATCTGAACACATACTGATTTTAAACATCTCTAGTACAAAGTGAATATAAACCAAACACTTTAATGACTCACTCCAATAGTTATCTGGAGTATAAACAAAGTGCAACCATTTACATTTCTCATACTGTGCATCAATCACCATACGCAACTACTGCCACAGTTCCTCTTGTCATAAGCAAGACCATGGAGAGACCATCTTGACCCTCTTTATTTAATGGCTATTAGCAACTTGCTACGTATTCTAGACTTCTCACAATTCTTCCTGCAAGTGCACAAAAATATGAACGCTAATACTCTTCTTGCCTAGTTAACAAGAGAATTAGGCCAGCCACAGACTAATGATAAACAAGCCCTGAAAAAGTTTGATCCTAACATGCCAGAATTACTTTAAAACTTCAACGGAAATAATTTTTCTTTTACAAGTCTTACATAGAATTTTAACTCAACTCTGATTGTTGAGTTAGAAACTTAAATCTAAAACTAATAACAGTTGTACTGTTTTCTCCAGTATCACCTCCTATTGTCTATTTCAATAACAGCATGTATGCACTGCCATTTGTTACCAAAGCTGGAACACTGCTATACCTGCACAATTTGTGAAAATCTCTGTATTACCTAAACAAACATCTGAGTAACTATTCCACATCTTCATCACAGCAAAGAAATACAAACTTAAGAACATTTGTAAGGAAAAAACTTATTACACAACTTCACATTATAAATCTACTCTATTTTCTCTAAATTAAAATAATCTACAAAGCTAGACTCAAACTAGCAATATTTGAACAAGTCAATGGCAAATAATTGGCATTAAGCACCAACCAATCTTGAGTCCGTTATTTTTATCAAGGATACAAAGTACGCTTTCTTCCAACCATTAAGTCCAAGAAATAATTATTTTGCAAGTGCAATGAAACAGGATTATTTTTGCTTTAGTTGTATGCTCAAAATTACAACTCTCACCTCAGACTTCATGACAGTTTCAGATTACTAAGATCTACATACCTGTCTTCCCACACAATTTCGCTTCCCCTACCAAACACCAATATGCTCACCAAGAAATCCCCACGTTTACCCAAAGAACTGCAGCCATGTTTCCAGCAAAAATCCAAAACTTACCATGATTTAGCATTTTGAAGTAAGACCTGCTTTACCAATAAAAAAATTACATTTTTAAATTGCATTTAAAACCACTACAAGTAAAAAACTTATTGGCATTTTTATTTGCGAAACTTTTTAACTAGATCTGGTAAAGTAATAAGCAAATTTCTAGCTACAGAAAATTAAACGGACAGCAAGTGTGAACCAAACTGGAACTGTTACTCCCCAGTCACTGTTATCTCATTAACTCTTCCAGCTGTTCACTCATACCAGAAAAGGAACCTATCAAGTTCTATCTACATTTCAGAAATTAAAAAGTCTACTTAAAGGTCAACCAAGAGAGTTGATTCTCAGTTTCAAGCATTTAAGAAGATAAAAGAGGGGCTCAGACATCGGCACAGAAAAAAGCAGACCAAATGTAACATACTCAAATCTAATCATTGATATTAATCTTTTTACAATAGCATTATTTTCCTAAAAAATGTCTCTCAGCCTTGCACTATCACTGAAATCTAGCATGCACACCAGATGCCTTGCATCAAAACAAGGGACAGGTAGAATGACAGTTACACTGCCAAATGTTTTCACTAAACGCAACTTGGCAGTTCTTCATTAAGAAAATGTCACACTTAAGTCACTCCTCATCTCTGCACTTAACAGACTGACCATAAAGCCTAAACCAAACAACTAAAGTAAAAGAATCAGAACTTAATCACGTTTGTCTTGTGCATGAAGTTCATAATGATCTTTATAAATGGGAAGAGTTTGGTGGTGGTGGTGGGTTCTGTTGGGCATTTTTTATTTGTTAGCTGGATTTTTGTTCTCATTTGAGGTTGCCTGATTTGCTACCTGAACTCCTTATGCCCACTCATACAATACAAATTGATGAAAAAACAGTAAAAATGACTGACTTAGAGCACATAAAACTGCAAATGGAAAAGACGTAAGGTTAAAACCAGCATTCATCATAACAGAAGTCTAAGCAAATCTAACATCAATGATATGCATTTTCGTCACTACAGACACTCGACAACTGTTTGCAGTCAGTGCAAACAAAAGCAGTTAAACAGGCATTGCTGCTCTTTACATAAGAAAACAACATCAGTGAAAACGATACATCACACTAACACAGCCACTGCAGTGTCACAACACCAAACGAATATGCTTAGAAAAAAAATCTATCAGGCTTTAAATTGCAAGTACGCAACTTGCAAAGTAGCACCATAACAGAAGATTTTCAAGCAGATGTGGTGTCAGGCTACTAAGGCTGCAAACCTACAGCATCACTGCCATGTAGGGTTGCACACACTGATACAGACCTTAATCAAAAAAGAACATAGCAACAACACAACACAATTTTACATTGTAGTCAGGAGATCCAGGTTGAAGGCCAGGTACACTGCTATTCTGTACATGATGTGGTACCTATTCAAGGAGCCAGTTCAGCTTAATCCAGTTCCAAAACCAACTAAATTGCATAAAGCCACACTGTGCAGAATATGACAAGAATATACATGCTGGTAACAAGAATCTGTGCATCTCAGCCTTCTGTACGCCAGAAAACCTACCAACCCTTACATAAGCCAGGACAATGAAGATGAGTAGCGCGCCTTGTGGTAGATGAACTAAGATCCCAAGGAATACTAGAAATAAACAAACTCAACAAGTCCACAGCGACCAACTCTTAGTCCTATGCCATTTCAAGCTTTTAATGGCAGATGAGGAAAGGACAAAGAGACACAAATCCTGCACGTCTACATAAGAATTTTGTACCACTGCTGAGTGCTGATTACAATTTTTAGGAAAAGTAAAAGTTCAGAATGGCGGTAAAAACCATGTCAAATTATAAAATTCTTTCAGAAATACAAAACCCAAGAGACCTTTCGTTATCCATACAACCAACACCAGTTGAAACATTCAAGTAACACATAATTTTGACATTACCATTTGAAAATTTCACAAAAATCCATGGATAACAGAAAGTGTATTTGCACAACTTTTCTATATACACAAAGGAGTTATGTCAGTGTCTGGGAAATGAGGAGAAAATGCATTAGAGGAAATAAACAGCTCAACTCATTTAAGAAAAAAAGATTATGGTGCTCCTATATGCAGGCATTAGTTGGTCAATAAAAAGCATTCTTTTCTGTTTAGCAGAGAAAAATGCATCACACATGTTGCTGTAAACTGGAGTTGCACAAACTCACCTTGAGAAAAAAAGGCAAGTTATGCTTCAAGACTGTTCACCGGTAAACACCAACTGTTATGGCAGACTTTTAGCTCCTGAAAGTTTTGGGAGCAGGAATAAGTATTCTTCTTGGAGCAATGCTCTCACCTAAACAACGCTGCAGAGCTTCAGGAAGGAGCAGATTCAGGACAGGTTCTGTGCTTCCCAAGAAGGGCAGGCCAGATAAGCACAGTCCTCCTTCTTGAGCCTTCAGAACACTGCGGCCTTCGGGGGCCGTTCACTCCCAAACCAAGATTAGGGAATACAAAATACGAAAAGACTGCACTAAAACAGGAACGGCACACCGTCTGTGTTCCCACCAGGCCGCTAACCTCGACGAAAGACCGCCAAAACTGGTGCATCGAGTCCTAAAACGAACTTGTGCAAAACAAAGAAACCTCCTCCCCCCGTGACACCCTGCCCCAACCCCACCTGGCACTGCCTCCTCACGAGGCGCATCCCCGCCGGGTACCCAGCGCAGGCAGCTAACAAAGGAGCAGCGTTCCCACCCGCTCAGGCGCTAAGCACGCGCCACCTCACGCCGACCCCTTGGATCGCGTTTACCACAGACAGAAAACGGCACCAAAAAGGAGATGTGGAGAAGGAGACGCCTGCGGGCCGCACACAAAGCCCCGCGGGTGCGCGCCGAGCCGCTCCGCCCCACCGCCCCCAGCCCAACCCGGCCCGCGGCCCCTCCTTCCCCTCCCCGCCCGCTCCCCACCGCCGCCATCCGCCTCCCCCACTCGCAAGGCCGAGGCCCGGCCTAGGCCCCGCGCTGGGCTGCGCCCGGGCCTCGCCGCTCCCATCCCTTCCCGCCGCCCCGCACGGCGGACGCCCCGTCCTGCGGGGAGCGGCCCAGGCCCAGAACGGGCAACGGATCACGCGGGAGCGGCGCCGATCCCCCGCCCGCCCGCCGCGGGCCGCGCTGCCCCTTACCCGTCAGAGCGCTTCTTGCTGGAGCTGTAATCGTCGCCTAGATCTAAGCGGTGGCGTTTGGACATGGCGGCGGCCGGAGTGGCGGAGGGCCGCTGGGTACGGCGGGGCCGGGTACGGCGGGACGCGCTCTCCGCTCCTCGAGCAGCAGCAACGGCAGCGGCGCCGCGAGGCCAGGCGCAGCCACTAAAATGGCGGCCGGAAGGAAGCGCCGGGGCTGCGCGAGCCGCTGCCGCGCGCGCGCATGGGAGCGAGCTCGGCGGAGCCGTCTCTCGGCCCCGCCCCGCGCGTTCCAACGGCTGCGACCGGGCCGGCCTGCTGGCGGGCGGTTGGCTCGAGGGGCGTTCGGAGCGCTGTCTTAGAGGCGGGCGAAACTCGTTTCCGCAGTCCGTTCCGTTCCCCGGGACGGGCGAGCACTGGAACGGGAGTTTCCACGGTGGAAGTTAAGAGCGGGACGCTGTAGGCACGTAGTTTCTGTGGGCCGTTGCACGCGTCCGTGGGTGTCGAAAAATGCAGTCTTTCACAAGTCATGTGAAGCAGCAGAAACGAGCAAATCAGTGACGTTCAGCTCTAAAGGCACGTGCATTTAGGTTTGCTAGTACAAGGGAAGCCGTGTCCCTAACACCAGCAGGCCTGGCTGCTACTATTACATCAGAGTTCTCTAGGTGTGAACGCAAACTGGCGTTTAGTAACACAACTGCTGAAGTGCAGCGAGACACATGAGCCAAAAGTGCCGTTTTCTCAATAGGGTCAGCAGGTTTTGCTTGTACGCTGATGCTTTATTTTCACACTTCCAGCCAATGTAGCCACCAGCAGAAATCTATGGCTCAGGCTGGCTCCAGCAGACCTGTCTTCAAGGTTGTTTCTGTGTCCTGACCTGCGTTCCTCATCTCCAGCTTCCCCCAGCACCTTCCAGAAGCTGGGTTAACCATCCACACAAGCTGTGTTTGTCCCCTGACTGTAGGCTGAGATGAAGTTGAGCAGGAGAAGACGAAGTCAGGCAAACGAGACGTCCCTAAATGAGATGCCCTAAATGAAAAGGATGTGGACTGCTTCACCGCTGATAGGAGCGCCCTTATTCCTAGGCAGACCCCTGTGCTCTCACTAGTTCCTTCAGCTGTTTCTCCTCTAAGTCTTCGCAGCTGCCTTGCTTTCCAAAACAGTCACTTGATAATGCAGCATAGCTCATAAAAGTCAATCTCTGAGAGCTTCTGGAAAGGCAAGAAGGACATTTCTTGATACTTATCTACTGTTGGACATTCTCTTCTCTGTTCCTCCCTGCTTTCCCAGTATATTTCATGCTTTCTCAGTGCTGCAGTAGTTGGTTTAAATTGATGTCTTAGATAAGATATGAATGAGACGTACTACCATAACATTAACCTATCTCTTCATCTAAGTACACCTGATGAAAAATACATGTTTTCCAAGTCATCCTCCCTGCCTGTTTTCACTGCCTTTCTGCCAGAGATTACCACAACCTTCACCTAGCTACTTGCAAGTGTGGTCACTCCCCAGGCATTTTGGTCAAAGGAGTTAGGCTAGTTCAGATATTTTGAATAAGAATTTTTTGTTAACTCATGCAGCTCTGAGGGCAAGGGAGTATTCTCAGAAATGGTTCAGCTAGCAAATCTGGAAATGGGCAGAAAAAATCATTTAGCAGCAGTGACCTGTTCCACAGGCACAGCCAGCTTAGCAAGTAGATGTTTGCCCACACCCCCATGTTCTTCTGGAGTTACATCAGTATAACTACTAAAGCATTCCAGGAAGACAAATCCTCAGTGTATATTTAGTAGAAGAGTGTTTTTGACACTCGTTTTAAATAATACAACAAAATGACACCCTCAGCTCAACTGAAGTTCTAGGCACTACTGCAATAAAAATACCATTTTTCTGGTTAAAGTGATCAACTGAAATAAATATTCCAGGAATACTGGACTTTGAGCTTTTCATGCAAAGCTGGAAGTAATTTTCCAAGTTATAATACAAAAAACTCTGGAATATCTATGTCAGAGTTTGCTAGGGGTTAAGTGTTAATAGGTTTCTCTCTATGTGCCAAATATCAAGCTTATTTTCTCTGAGGCAGCATACACAGCGCTGCATTCCCAGAGGGTAGCTACACAAAGCTTTCAATGCAGCTCCCTAAGTGGCTTTTTAAATTATGACTATCTTAAGCAAGAGCAAATAATAGTGGAAATAGAGGAGACATTGAGCTTATTAGAGAAGGGAGCCAAAAAAAAAAAAGGGGGGGGGGGGGCTTGATCTCCCTGGGAAGTGGGAAAATTGGAAGAATGCAAAAGCATTAACTGTGAAGAGTAACTACTGCTGTGTGATTCTCAGAAGGGGGAGGCTGTTCAACAACAAGTGCATGGAGAGTTCTTCAGCTGTACATTCCAGATCTTGATTGCTCTTCCCTGTGCACAGCAGCATAAAGCCACTTAAGTTCTTGATCCAGGTTACCACATGGCCAACCCCAGGAAAGTTCCTGGTTTAGGAGGAGGGAAAAGTAGAATAGATATCTCAGCAGGTATGAGATCTTAAAAATGGTTATAGCTTCCCAGCCAAAGAGAAAATATATATATATATATATATATATATATATATATAGTGTGTGTGTCTATTGGGGTGAGCTGAAGTGCTGTGTCCCAGACTGATATCCCATGCTCCAATTGTCTCTATTAACAGTTCTTTGCAGACTGCTGAACGCATCCTCCACCTGTGTTTTGAGCTACTGGGTACATAATGAACAATTTTGTCCCATCATCCTGAAGAATTGTCAATCTAAGGCTTTCATCCTGCAAGCACACATATGCTTTATTTTACTAATTCAATTAATCCTTTTAACTTCAAAGGGATTACTACAAGTAGCAAAATTAAGCATGTAGGTAGGTATTCACAGGATCCTAGCCCAAATATAAGATAAGACGAGAAAGATTGAGAAGCACAAATTGACATAATGACAGAGTGGTAAGCATTACGTCAAAAGCCTAAAGGATGAAAGGAATGTGCAAAATAGGGCATATTAAAGCATATTTTCCGCCTTTTCAAATACATTTGTTAAATAAGAGTTTGGTTCACCCCAAGTCTTTTATAACTATCTATAAAAATGAAAATCTCAGATCACTGAGGTAGGAGATATTTACGAGTTGCCTTCTGAGTGTCTATTCTTTCAATTTTTTACCCTAGTTTTTAAAAGTATACTCATTGATATCAAAATCCTCTTAGACAATTTTTAGTGAATATTTCTTTGATTTTCATGTACACATAATACTCTCATGTTATTTGGGGTAAGAGGAGCATTAACATTTAAAACTGAGACAGTGGCTGAGGAGAGTAATATCTATGAAACACTATAATTTTTTTTCTGATTTTGTGTTGCCTCTTACCCAAAAGACTAAGCATGAGTCTTAGGCAAGTTGTAATTCAAATACATGCCCTGAAACAAATGAGGATTCTGACAGAGAAGTCCAGTGTGGTAATTTATTACTGCATGCAATTAATTGTTTCACCCCCCTGGTAAAGATTACCAAGCCTATAAAAATGACATATATCCAGCCTAGCATCTTAGCTGAAGCACACCTTCCCTGGTTCAAGCTAAAACAAGGCAGTGGGTGATGTGAAACCACACTTACTCATCCACTGCAGGAATGGAATCGGAAAGAATAAGCAGAGTTATAAGACAGACAGCTATGGGAGGGGGGAGGGCATTTAAATTTGCCGTAGCTTTACTGTTGGAGCCCTAAAATCTCCGTAGTATGTATTTATTACATGGCTGGCCAGCTCGTGGTAGACTCAAGAGTTATATGTTTGCAATGTTATGGTCACACTTACTTTGCCAATATTTACAGTTTGTTTTGTAAGAATAATAGAATCATAGAATCCCTGGAGTTGGACGTGGCCATTAAAGGTCAGCTAGTGCAACTCTCCTGCAACAAAAGGGATATCCACAGCTAGATTAGGTTGCCCAGGGTCTGATGCAGGCTTGCCTTAGAAGTCTCCAGGGACAGGGCACCCACCACATCTCTGGGCAACCTGTTCCAGTGCCTCACCATACTCACTGTAAAAGACTTTTTCTTTATATCTACCCTAATTCTACCTTCTTTTCATTTGAAGCCACTTCTCCTTGTCCTTTCACCACAGACCCTGCTGCACAATCTGTCCCCTTCTTTCCTGTAGCTCTCCTTCAGACATTGAAAGACTGCTATCAGGTCACCTTGGAGCCTTCTCTTCTCCAGGCTGAACAGCCCCAGTGAGTCTAACACTCACTCTCTCTCTTTCTCTCTCTCTCTCTCTCTCTCTTTTTTTTTTTTAATCTACAGCACATGATATTAAAGAATTTCCTGCAAACTAATTTAATAAAAATAATAAAAAAGTGTTTATGATAAAGCAGTCTGCTTTAAAAGAATATATATAAATGGATAATGTTCTTATCAAATTATCCAGGAGTCTTAAATGCAAATGCTCATCACAGGCAAGCTCTCATTCTGTCCTCCCACCAAGCCCGTATGAATAAATGGACCTAATCCTTGTGTTCTGTCACATCATTGGAGAAAGAATATTTGAGACAAGAGCCCGTAATCAGAGCACGTTTTAAAATGTTAGACTTACATATTTTTCAAATTTAAAAATGTGAAGATGAATACATAGACAGATATAAATTTCTGCAGTGAAGAAAAGAGGCAGCTTCTCTATAATTACAGAAACTAAACTTTGCAACACTTGAAATATATATAAATCAATACTTTGAATTGCTCTGGGAAGGGTGCTCTAGGAAGCCAGCATAGTAACGGCAGTGTTGCTATGATAGGCAGCTTTATCAGCCATAAAGAGACTATCTGAACTTTTTGAATGGTCTTTAAACATTATCCCAAATAGAGCACATCTGTAACAGCCTGGAGGTCAGGAAGATAGGAATGATTTTAGTAAAGTTTCATAAAGAAGAAAGAGACAGAGATGGCAATTGCATATGTTAACAGCAAATTTCATTTTGAGCCGTTCTTGCGAGCTAGTGGCAACTAATGGCTTAAAAAAACCCACCACGTCTTACTGACAAACAAAAAATATACATTCTCCAATAACAGGGACAGATATCAGACTACCAGTACAACACCCTGTCTTAGTTGGGTAGCATTTCGAAGAGGAAAAATTCACGAGTATCTGCAGTCTTCTGAGGACATGATGTCTGTGCACCAGATGAAATAGAAAGGAGCACCAGACATAAGAAGCTACAGCTCTGAAGTTTATACCCACTCTTCACTACAGTATGAACAATCAAGTGTGTATTCTCAAATTTTAGTTGAGAAGTGACTTTGTGAGAATACCTGTATCTATTGGAACAATAACCAGAGAAGCAATTCACTTCTGAAAACAAAACACATTCTCTAGAAGGAAATACACTGCTGTAGATAAGAAGCTGCTATTCTCAGCCTCTAAGTCACTTGCCAAGGCCTTATGATCACCTCTAGTCCCCTTGAGGAACCTTGAAATAGCAGATAATCATTATGTGCTTTGAATAAAATCTGAAAAGGTAGTGTAAATGCAAAATAAAAACCAAGCAAACTAGGTTATAAATCTGATTTATATTCATTATATACTGAATTTATACAACATTCTGATAACTTCTATGTCTTTCCAGTTAAAATAACATTGTTTTAATACCTTCCACATTTGGAAACATCTGAAACTACAAGCTAATATGTTGTGTGTGAGGGCAGTTTATCTTTTAAGCTCCTTACAATCTGACTTCTTCCTAGGCCAACTGAGATCTTGGAACAAGCTCCTTAGACATAAGACATTTTTGGAGAGGAGTAAATATTTCATAGGGAGATGTTTAAATTCAGAGAGGATCAGGTTCTCAAGCTTATTGTTTGATCTTCTGCTGGAGTAGTAGAATTAGAATAAATGCAGGTTTTTCAGTTAGCACTTCTTTTGCAGAGGCCTGATTCTGTCTTGCAGTTGCTTTGCAAGTTTTTCACATCCACAGAGGGAAAACATGTACTACAGTGATATATATTTTCATTCTTTTTTTATTTAGCACAATCTCTTATTTGGTCCATTCACTATGGCGTTAGCTCCCTAAGACTTCTTTTTTTTGAGTGGAAAGTCCTCTCTTTAATAAAACCTATAAAACATTCACATTCATGCCTAAGGTTAGGCTTGCTGGATCTATCAGTGTTACATCTTTGCTTTGAGTATTTGCTTAAGTATTAGGAAGCTCATTTGCTTAGTTTCTGCCCACCACCAAAAGCTACTGAACTGTAAAAGAGTTGATCTAGTAACCTCTACCTTGTGAACTACTTATATACAAAATAGTAAATGCTAGTCCTTATCTTCATAACAAGTTCCAGACTGCACAACGAAGTACAAAGCAGTAGAAAACTACACAGAATAAAAATCCATCATATCCTATAAATAGTCCATAACAAACCATAAACATTAATTATTGTCTCTTGGCCAGCTGGGCCAAATTTTTTTTAACTAATGATCTTCCTTACTCTTTTCCCATGCAATCAAGTCTTTTTCTTTAAAAGCCCACTTGCAGAAAAAATCCTCAGCAGTGAGTGAAAACACTGAATTTAAACTTCCCAGCTGCGTCAAAATGGACTGTAACCTTCCTCTTGACAACTTCATTCTGTAATGCCCCAGCTTTGCAAAGTTAGGTTATTTGTTAGTGTGTGTCGTTCTTCTATCCACAGCTTGGAATAACAATCAGAAAGCCAATATAAGAATCCTAAAGGAACAAAAAGAAGACATTAGCTTAACTTTCTTCCTTTTTCTTTCTTTTTTAATGTTGATATAATATTACATTGCTTGCTCTGCAAAGATATCCTTCTCTGTCATGAGCAAGTCTGTTTCTAGAGAGAAAGAAGAGCATGCTGCTAGCTACAGTTGCTTCTTCTTGCAAAAGCAAAGGGACTAATATACTCTGGTGAGTGACTTTTTTTGGTAGAGATACTGATCAACTTGTTCCTCCGTGGAAAATAAAGTAAACTGTATAATTCCTGTATTTTTTTTTTTTTTTTTTAAATTGTAATAGCCACATCTAGATTAACATAAAGAACTGTCTGCTATCACATGTATCCAAGGCTCATTTTGGTATTTCAAGCACTGGTGACCTTGCTGGTTACACAACTTCTGCCTTTGCAAAGGTGAGCCATATGTTTATGACGACCTGCTCTAGGTACCTGGAATACTGATCTGTATGCATGGAGGCTTGATTTATTATGTAAGTGCTGGCTTTTTGTCCACATTTGTGAAAAGTACTGGGGAAGAAGGCGGTAAGGATCATTAAGGATAATACCATTTACAGAGTCTTGCTCAGACTCCTTAGACATGTAACTCATAGCAGAAAGCAGAAGCTGCTCACATTCAGGATTCATTTTCTTGAACCCCATCTTGCATCATTTGAGTGCACATTTCCTTGTCATAAGAGATGCCTTTAGAAAAGAGAATGACTGGAAGTCATCTATGCTTGGTAAGTCATAGGCAGGCTACATGGCCCAAATAATGCAATGCTGGTTCAAGCTTCTTTTCATTTTCTAAAAATATGTAATTATACTATATACATACTCTATGTTGTCATATTGTATATATTGCATTGTTAATAATTACAGAATATTTTTCATGTAATATGTGAATCTCTAATGCTACCATTATAGCAGTATGATACTATTGTAATAATGCTATTGTAATAAGAAGGGGAGCAGAATTAAGGTTACCACAGGTAAAGAAGTGCTCCATTCTGCAGTTCAAAGGTTTTTCTTTTTTAAGTGGCTTCTACCTGTACAGTATCACATGAAATATGTAACACACAACCCAGTGTTATGTCATATTTCACATGCAGCATGTAGTTCCATGGGAGAAAAAGATTTTCAGAGAGGGTACTGCAGCACTATCAAAGCAATCCCTGTCCTTCCCTGTCCTGACTGCTCACTCCTGTCTCTGTAGAACTCTCTCCCTTGTTATGGTATGGCTATTTGGATAGTGCATCAGGCTGTGAAACTGATAGGGCTAAAAAATAGCCTAGCAACAACAACATAAAAGCAGTTTCTTAGCTTGTTTGGTTTCCCAACAAGGACAACAGATGGAGTAGCACAGGGACGCAGGCAAGCAACTGGAGACAGGACACTGCGTCAGCTGCCAGGTCTCCTGAAAAAATCCATGACACATAACCACCTGACACTGCTCACCATGAAAAAAAAAAAAAACCTAGCACTTGAATATGTCTGTGAACAAATAATTATATATTTTCTTACATAAATAATATTAGCTCTTAGAAAAACACCTGTTCAGCTTTTTGCATTTCTCAAAGATACCACATTATTTGACATCAGCTTTATTTTCCCATAGACTCTAATGGAAATTAATATAATGGAACGATTTTATAGCGAAGATTTCTAGATTCCTGTTTTTCAGTTTTTAGAATAAGAGAAAGCTGCTTAGCACCCATGTGAGAGTGCTGGGCTAAGGACTTCACTACAAATATTCTGTGAGAAGTGTGCAATGTCCTACAGCAAAACATTTTAATCTGCAGGAACACTAAAGAAAGAAAAGACATTTTGAGTCCTCCAAAAGAGAAGCTGAAACACTATAGACCTTATAAGATGTAAGAAATCAAGCTATATTTTTATGTCCTCATCTTTTTAATAGCATATTATTTGAACATTTAACAAATCTAAAATAACCAGGACAAGGTATGTCTTAGTGGGTAGTAATAGATATAAGAGGACAGTTGGACTAGATGATCTTGTAGGTCCTTTCCAACCTTGCGATGCTATGATTCTAAGACTTGTGCAGTTGTGTTGCCTATTTGTTGACATTCATTCAACAGAAAGCTCCAATATCCCTCCTGCTTTTTCTGCAACTCTGAAGTTCCCCCACACATAGTTTTCATAAGCTTTCTGATCAACTCTTATCAAATAATCCACATTAACCAAGGACAGATTTTTGGACATTTTTAAGTTACCCTTTCTCTTTTGGATAGAAAGGAGTTGGGGAACACTATACATAAATTTTTCTTGGAAGATTAGCATAGCAGGCAAGCGTTAACCACCTAGCAAAGAAACTTTGCTAGGAAGCTGAAGGTAATGAGATCTTGTAATCCCCAGAATGGACCTAATAGAGCTTTTCCATCTCTCTGCCTGGACAGATCCTGCAGGCGGTTCCCATCTCTGTCTTGATTGAAAGAAAGTGCCACTCCTGGCTAATGCCATGGTGGTTAATGCTACTGACTTAAAACATTCTCAGTAGTTAATACTACCACTAATTCACAGCTAACACAGGCACTGCCTAGCCCAGCTGGCAATGTGACCACCTGTGTCTGCGCTGTACAGCTGTGGCTCTGCCTGCAGTTGTGGGCTCAGTAGCAGCCACACAGTCAGTGCACTACCAGAACCGTGCTGGCCAAGAGCAGGGCACAGGGAGAGCAGTGCTGACTCAACTGATGGCAAATAGTCATATGCATTTTGATATGTTGGCTAAACACAGTGCTCTGAACAGTGAAGAATACACAGCCATGCTTTCTGTTTTGATAAGGAACTTTGAGAATAGATTTCAAGATTGCAAAAAAAATCATCAATTTGTTTGTGACACCATTTCCAGTTGATATAAATACATTGCTTGCAAATTCTTAAATGGAACGCATAAAGTTGCAGTCTGATGTTTAACTCAAAAATCTGATCATGACACTTCACCAGACTTTCATAATCCTCCTCTTACCAGAAAGAAATATCCTTTGCTTCACAGTCACACCTCATTTACATACATACTGTCAAAAGCTGATGATGTTTGCGAACAACTGCTTTCAAGGATGAAACGCAGGAAGAGTAAAGCTCCCTCAAAAATCTGATGAACCCAAGAGACCTCACTACGAGTCACAGCCGCTGCCATTAAACCAGCTAATGGTTGCACAAAAACAGAGTCAAATATCTCACTGGTCTTGGTTTTTTCCTCTTTCTTAATATTTTAAGAAAAATAATAAAAATAAAAATGCTTTGTTACTTATACATTAACAATATTGTATGTTTTATGAGGGCTGGTCCAAAAGTAATGCTACTTACTTTATGATGTGAGCCCTCAAAGTCAGCTGTAGTTGGTGGTATGGCAACAAAGGTTGAACATTCCTTTACTTTCCTTTGTTGCTGTGTGACAGACGACAGCAGAGGAGTAGTCTGACATGGAAATACAGATGAAAAAAAGCCATGTTGTTGATTTCCTCTAACAGCATCCATTGACATTCATGGATGCTAGCTGAGTGTGTATGGAGACCAAGTACTGGATGTGAGCACAGTGAGGCGGTGTGGTGTTGTGCTTCAGCAGTAGCAACAGCGAGTCACCACAGCTAGTGCAGATTTTCATGAGCATGGCATGCAGGCTGTTGTTCATCGCTGGTGAAAGATGCATAGTTAATGGTGGTGACTGTCTTGAAGGAAAAAAAGTTTCGTAGCTGAAGATTTGCTCTATCAAATAATCTTACTGTGCTCTTTGAATTGGTTATATTTTCCATGGAAATAATTAGGAGGCGTTACTTCCAGAGCCATTTATGCAGCTCAAGACACTTCCTCTTCATTCAGTGCAGACCAGGAAAGCCAGAAGACTGGACACCCGTGAGTTAACAGACACATTCATAATCTGGTTTATTTTACAAGAAATTACTTTTATGAACTAACTCAAAAGTAGTTAAGATTGAAATTTGCATCAGTGCTTTCAGTTATATCTTACTGAACTTACTGTTCTGAATTTTCTCTTGTTTAATAGGGTCAATATAAAAAAATGCTAATTTATTTCATGATAAGGTTTTTAAGGTGTAGCTTATTCTAGCAACTCCACCTTCAGAGAGTCATATATTTCTACTTACACCTATCATTGGGATGCTCCAGGAGGAACCCTACTTTAGAATTACATCAGCTCCAACATCGTGTTCCCCCTGGGGGAAGGAGAAAGAGCAGCATGTATAGAAGACAAGAATGCCAAGAGAAAAAGCAGTAGTAGTGCAGGAGCAGAAAAACAGAAGATCTGAGAGATACAAGAGAAAGGGAAGCAAAAACAGAAGGAAGATGAAGAAAGAAAATAATCTTTTTTAACAGAGACCCTTCTCAGATTTTCTAAAGGGATATCGCTCTAAAGTGGAAAAGAAGAGTAACAGGAAGCAAGACTGAAAAACAAATCATTTAAAGAACAGGAAGGGTATCACAGATTTTTGGCTTAAAACTCATTCATTTAATGGGCAAACTTGTGTCTCCTTGCCATCACATTGGTATGAAGTTCCAAACATCAGCCTGAATTATCCTATTCCTTACCAGTTGTTCCCCTTTAATCCTAATGTTTTAAAATATACACAGCTCATGGCTTGACAACACTATCCATCCTAAGAAGTCTTTCTCTACTCTGCGCACATACTATGTATGTATTTCTGCATACAACATTTACTCCTGATTAAAAGAATAGAACTTATCAGTGCTGATAAATCAGTCCTAAACTGCAAAGGAGAAAGAAACTGATAGTATTTAATTGGAGGAAAAAGAAGAATACAGAAGGAAGACAAGGAATAGAACAAATTAAGAGAGAAAGCTGCAGGTGAAACTCTGGTTGGGGAAAAGGCAGAGTGGCCATATGTTCTAGGTTCAGTGACACAGGTGTCCCAGGAGATGAGCCCAGATGCTGTGTACTATGCAACTGTGACTTTGTCATTGAGGGAGGTGAGAATAAGAAAGAAAAAAGAGGAACAGAAAGATTCTTTGTATTAAATACCATATGAATCTATTTATCCTTGGCTGAGACAAGAGCAGAGCTAAGCATTATCCTAACTTCTGAACAACAGCGAGCTCAGTGAATACAGTTTTTTAAGTTTCATCATATTTCAAGACATGTTTTGCAGTACATCTCAATCTGCACAGGTGCCACTTTCCTACCTGCCTTCTCCTTTATGTGGTCTTTACCATCCTTGGTATGCATCAACACTGAGCTGCTGCACTGCATTTTTGATTTCTTCCATCAGCTTTCATTTTGATTCAAATAGATCTGCAGCTACTGCCAGCAGTTCCATAAACCAGGTCTGGAATATTAACAAGGTCTTCTAATTTTGAAGAGGAGATAAGTAAGGTTTTCTTTATCACTGAGCACAGTGTTCTTGTACCTTCAAGAAGAAGATTCCCTCCCAGTACAGACTCCATATTTCTAAGTAGATTTCTAGAAATATGTGCATATTGCCATCCAATTAAATTTTAAATTTAGTTCTTGAAACAAGCGTTAAAAGCATTACTATCCCCCAAAAAATCCCAGAACGTTTGATTACTTCCTCTCTCCAGCAAGGAGCTTATTAGAGGAAGCAGCCAAGTAAAAGACTGTATTTTTCTTTTTATTAATTTGAAGAGTACTCAAGTAATGGTGTATTGGCCTGCAAAAATAACTTAATTACCTTCTCTTTTTAATCTGGAAGAGGAGAAGACAGTGTATTCATGCTACCAGATAAAATTTCCTACTGGAATGATCTTCCTGAAGCCTTTAATCAGCCCCCACAGTGTTTGGAATCATAGCCACGACTGTGCCAAGAGTTGTGTATTCCACTACAGTTCCCTAAGAGCCATAGATCTCTAGGGGTCAAGGTCCTAATTTAAGGAACCTACATTAAGAACTCAGTAGCTGAGGATATTAAATAGAATCTGTTTTCTTAAGTCAGCTGTGAAGAGAGTGATGGCCAGGGCATATGACAGAGCATGTCTGTGTCCAAGTTCAGAGCCTGCAGTTTGAAGGGAATTTCACAAACTGGAGATGGCCCTTCAAAGATAGGGGCATCACATAAGAGCCATCAATGAGCAGTGAGAAGCAGCTGAGGGAACTGAGCTAGTTCAGTTGGGCAAGGAAGAGATAAGCAGTAATCTATTAGCAGCCTACTGTTCTTGAATGGGAGCCACAAAGATGACAGACTCAAACTTTTCTCATTAAGGACAGAAAAATATAACAAGGGAGGCAGTGGACACAAATTTTGTTTAGAGGGGTTTGGACTAGACCCACAGAAAACCACTTTCAGGGGGAAGACACCACAAAATGAAAACAGGTTTATACTGCTTCTCCCCAGGGAGACAACAAAGTCTCCATCCCCAAGGGTTTTCAAGGTTCACCCAGGAAGAGCCATGGCTGACCTGATCCAGCATGAGCAGCAGTTCCACTTCACGTGGGAAGTTAAGCCAGATGATCTCCAAAGGTCCCTCTCAGTGAACTGAAAGTGAAGCAGAAAGTAAGAAGTGCTTTGAGACTACTTCAGTAATGGCAGAGTAAATTAGAAGACGTTATCAAATAGTCAGCTGACACTTGAGATAACTATATCCAAATTGTGCAACTCAGAATCTTTAATGTCTGCTTCAGTAAGTCTTAGTGATATAAGGCACATGGATTTTAAATTGCATTAACCTTTCTACTATAGAGATGTAAATTGCTGCGGACTACTAGTGGATAACTTACATTATAGATGTCCAGGCCAAGTTTCATTTATACATGAACAGTGCTATTTCTCATCTTTATCAAGCTAGCATTTTTTCTTAAAGCTAAATTCAATTTTAAATAAACGCACTGAAGAAGCAAACAAAAATTATCTCCACCAAAAACAAAGCTTCCAAAAAGTCTCCAAAAGTGAATGGAGGAAAAAAAAAAAAAAAAAAAAAAAAAATCAGCCAAGGGTAAGAAAAGGAAAATACTGATTAATGAGATTTGTTTGTTCTGGGGTGTGATCAAACAGACCAGCACCACAGTCAATGATAAAAGGAGGCAAAGTGCTGTGCAGACTGTTACATTCATCTGCTTAAAATTCTCATGGTCTGAGCACTAGAATAATTTGCTCCACACCATCTGGCAGATATAAGAAAAATGAATATGTAGTGGAGGGAAGGTATGAGGAAGCTTTCTGCATTTTTTTTATAGCATGTAAAAAAAATGGAGCTTGCAACTTAAGTGACATATCACTGTTCAGTATCTTAAATGCACATGCTTTAAGCAACCTAACAAATGCTGATTTTTAAACTATACAGAAAAAAAACCCATAATGTGAGTACAATCCAACTCTGTATTTGGAAGTGGAATATAACGGCTATGAAATGCAATGCAGAAAGCAAGTGCAAATATTACTTGCTGGACAGCGTGATTTCTACACTGCCCAATGCAGAGAGGATAACAGTCTCGTGGCTCTCAGCTAAACCTCTCAGCTCCACTTGCAAGTTCTGCTAGCAACTGTGAAAACCTCCAGTGTTGCTCAAGAAGAGAGATTGTACAAGAAGTACATACTCCTAGAAGATTAAAGCTGCTGTGGGATACAGATATATAGATTGAACTTGTATGTCTGAAGGAAATATGCAAGGTTTTTTTTTTTTCCTAACTGTGTTTCCCCACAGGAAACACAGTATTCTTATATCTTTCATTTTCATTGTTTGGTGTGTGGCTTATGTAGCTTCTCCTCAATTTTGGTTCTCATTTTTGGTCTGTTATCAGCCAAAATGAGGACTGATTGAGAAAAGTAATCATAAACTGACCTGGATGCAGTCAGGCACAACATAGGTACCCTCAATCAGACACAAAGCTCAGGTGGGCCTGAATGGAAGAAAGTTGTCTCTTTTTTGCCATAATTTGTCCCTTAGCTATTAAAATAATTTTTTTACATTGGAGAAATCATGTTATTACCTTATTTTTTATTACAGTGATCACATTACTATCTCCACAAACTTGTTTCCTGTAGAATAACATTCTCACGTATCAGAGCAACTGCTCCCTAAAGTTGTGCTTTACCTTTTGTCAAAAAAGAGCATAGGAGATAATATTGCACACGGTAAGCACACATGTTTCTCTCACAGGAACACCTGAGGACCTGCAGGTAACAAAACAGAGAATAGAAGTTGGGTAACTACTTTCTCTAAAGTAAAATAGCTGTAGCAGGGAGACCTTGTCATGCCTTTCGGTATACTGGCTAAACACAGCCCTGGGAACAGGGAAAATATGCAGCTGTGCTTTCCATTTGGATAAAGGAATTTCACAATAAGTTTCAAGATTGCTGGAAAAAACATCAATTTTTCAGTTTATTAGCAACTCCATTTTCAGTTGACAAATAAATTACCTGAGGATTTTGAAATGGAATGCATAGAGCTGTAACCAGACACTCAACGCAAAAAATCTAATTGTATCTCTTCACCAAACATTAACAAGCCCTCTCTTGACAGAGAGAAATACCCCTCCCTTCACAATCACACCTCATTCACATCACTGCTTTTTGGCAGTACATGCGTTTGTAAAAAAAAATGTTTTAAAGGATAGAGTATAAGAAAAGAATAACTCAAAAAAAAAAAAAAAATCTCTGACAAACCCCTTGAGACCTCACTAAGAGCTGCAGCCTCTGCCATCAAACAAACTGATGCATCAGTTTCACAGAAACAGGTTCAAATATCCCCCTAGTCTTAGGGGTTTGTTGCCTTCTGTAACGTGATTGAAATGCAATGGAAAGCAAAAAACAGCAGAGCAGCAAGACCCCAGGCTGCAGCAAGCAAGGATCCTCTCAGGCACAACAGCAGTGGGCACAGAAACAAGAAGAAATAGGAGAAGAAAAAAAAAGGGGGGGAAACCCAGAAACCACTTACCTTCAGAAGGATTCAGGTATATAGAGATCTCCGGTAAGACACCCTCATCACCACTGCCATCCCTTAAAGGAGGTCTAGAAGGGATGTATCCTGGCTCCACCCCTTCCAGTCACTCAGGTTCATTGCATGCACCTGAGCTCCCCTGGGTTGGCCCTGCCTTCTCACCAGGTGCTCCATCTCTAGTTCAGGCTGTGACTTAGCATTTCTGCTACACCTTCTTTTTGGTATTAATGAAAATATTAATATAAAAATAAGTGTTGCTAAGTATATACATTGCATTCTATATATTATGAGGGCTGCTCCAAAAGTAATGCCACTTATTTTATGATGACGGCCCACAATGTCATAGGCGGGTGTTGGTGCTATGGCAGCAGAGGTTGAACCTTCTCAGCAATGGTCCCTTACATGTTGTTGCCGTGTGACAGAGGGGCAGTCTGACAAAATGGTGTCTGACACAGAAGTGCGGATGAAGCAAAGTGTGTCACTGAATTTCACCATGCAGAAAATAGCTCCCACAAACATTCATCGGCTCCAGACATTGCTGGAGACCAAACAGCGGATGTGAGCGCAGTGAAGCAGTGGCGGTGCGTTTCAGCAGTGGTGACGGCAACAGTGGGTCACACCCACTGGTGCAGGTTGTTACAAGAGCAGCATGCAGGCACTTGTTCATCACTGTTGAAAACACCTGGCTAATAATGGTGGCTGTGATGGAAAAAAAAAAAAGAGTCTTTTGTAGCTGAGAATTTGCTCTCTCAAATAATGTTATTGTGCTCTTTGTATCGGTTGTTTCCATGGAAAT
Organism: Chrysolophus pictus; assembly: GCA_037305975.1. Classification (NCBI taxonomy): domain Eukaryota; kingdom Metazoa; phylum Chordata; class Aves; order Galliformes; family Phasianidae; genus Chrysolophus; species Chrysolophus pictus. Next base: position 17,600,499 of record CM074579.1, read on the forward strand.
AATTAAGAGGCATTGCTTTCAGAGCAGCCTCGGTAGACATGGCCCTCAACAGTTCCTCTTCACTCAGTGCAGCCCAGCCAAGGCGAAAGGTCGGACCCTCCTGAGGTAACCCTTGTGCAGGGCTCCCTATTGTGTCAGCACATCTCAGTCACCAGCCTTTCCTTTTCTGCAGGCTGCTGCAAAGGCTGGTTAATTACAGAAATACTGCTAGGGCAGTGCTCTTACAGTGTTGCAAAGCAGTCATAGAGGCTGAGAAAGCATTTTTTCTTTTAGGCTTCTGTTAAATGGCTTATAATAATTTCAAAATGCGACCTTTACAGCTGGAATTCATTGTGCTTGCATTCTACCCAAAGCTAATTTAATTAGGAAGTTCCAAAACCGAAATAAAGCAGAACCATAGCAATTGTTCACCAAGTTTTGTGTTGGCTAGGTGGTAAAGGAGTATTTTTCTACTACTATTACATTTGAATAATTATTTCTGCAACAGACATTTTTATTTTACTTCATGCATTTACTTCATTTACTACATGCAGCCAGGTGCTGCATGTCACAGCTGAAGGATAGCTTCATTGCATGCAACCCCGTTTTCTGACTTCTCTGCCACTTGCAGTTGAACAGCTTTCTCTCTCAGGAGGCTCCGATAGCAATGATCACATATTGGCTTCTCTTGTCTCAGCTCTGTGTCCTGACTCTCACTAGAGCTATGACCACAGCAAGTGATGAGCAGAGAGCATTCTTACAGTCACTACAGAGAACACTAGGGCTGAAGAGCCTGTTACAGTACAGCTTACTACATTTACTTCTGAAATATGCTTCCTTATCTATGGACTGGCGTACAACTGCTGCTTGAGAAACACTCTCTGTGGGATCGTCTACAGTAGGGATTTCAGTCAGTCCAATCAAAGCAAGGGACAACCAGCAGATAGCCCATTCAGAGTTCTGAGACGGCTGCTGTTTCCATCTTACCTTCATGGTAAAGAACGGAGTTTGGAAAAAACAAAGGAACAAGTAAGTAGGAATGGATCAGAAAAAGGAATTAAAAAAAAAAAAAAAAAACAGGGAAAGAAAATCCTCATCTTTATTAAATAATTACCATCTTTAACTAGTTACAAAGTTAGACCATTGCTGGGATAGCCATCATTCTTACTGTACTTTATAAAATCATCACTTGCTGTCATGGATTTTTTCCTTTTGCTTCTCTTCTCAATTTCCTGTGCCTGTAACATTCATTCTTTCTGTATGACTATCTATTTCATCACTTTTTTATGACATCAAGTGTAATCTATTATACATACAACTAATATATATTATTTCTAATTGGTAATTTTCTTTTAACACTAAACCAGGATGACATTTAGCCAAATATTTTCTTGACTGTGAAACTGATTACTTTGGTCCATGTCTGAAATATATGCATGCATTTAGAAGGCCAAGAGTAAATTTTGAAGGAAACTTCATTTACATCATCAAAAATATTGCACATATTTTATCCGAGATTAAATGAAAGACAGATATAGATGCCTGTTTTGTGCAATGTATCTACATTTCATTGCGTCAGAATGATGTCAGGGAAATAAATTTGTGGGTGAAAAAATTTAATTACCTGTTAAATACAGTTTGTATTATTCTAAGTGTAAAATATGAAACCGAGTATTAAGAATCATTAGTATTATATGATAATTAAAGTCTATATGTAACTGAGAATTTCTTATCTGCAAGTTTACTGTAGAGAGCTCACTGGATTTCTAAAACAAATCATTGGGGACTGGACAAATGATATTTACACTCTTTTAATTACCCACTGAGATTAGTGTTTGCGGTCTGTGTAAGTAGGTCAGAAACACAGTGATGGAAATTAATTGTGCTATGGAACAGCAATGATTCATATGTTTTCTAGTCATAATTCTAGTAGCGTTTTCAAGATAAGCCTCCTTAAATAATTTATTTTTACAAAGGTCTATTAACAACATTAAAAGGATACTTAAAATCTGAACAAAACCACTCACAGTGGAAGCCATTTCCACCTACATCTATCCAGTTTTACTTTGCTGTACAATTATTACCATTTTTGGAGATATGCAGAGTCAGCACTCCGTTGCATGTGCCGTCTGCCAAGAATGTACACCGTTCGCTGATTTTCTTCAAGTAGAACAAATGGGAAATATGTCAGTGTTCCGAGACCACTTTCAGTAGAAGTATGCAGGATTTGACCCACGTGCGGGCACACCCATGTCATTCCTTCTTACTATGCTCCAGAGTTCATTACTTTGCCATGTTCTTGGTCTCAGACACTTACAGCAATGCTGTACAACGCAATGCTCTGCAAATGTCAGATGTGCTGTAGCTCCTGACTCCCCCTCCTACTTGTTCGGCTCAAAGTCATGCAATTTTAAGGAATTACCAACTGGCATGGGTTTATTCTTTCATTACGCCCATTTGTTTTAGTTATTACATTAGTTCCATTTCCACAGTCATAGTTACGCTAGTGTATCAGCATTTCCCACTTCGGTTGTTTTTAGTGCATTAAAAATTAGGCATAAATATTGTTTCATGATCAAATTTGGCATAACTTGCTTTACAGGTCAAGCAAACACATTTTTCTTCCACAGATTAAAAACAAAATCTGCTTGATCAAATTCAAGCCATTCCATTAGTTGAAAAACATTTAGGTTTATTAATTTGGAGACACTGTGCCAAGTTCTGCTCTTATTTATACCACTGTTAATCCAGAGTAACTCAACTTTGTTCAGTAGCTTAGTTTAAATTTATACTTGTTTCTATAAAAACAGTAAAAAATCAGTTCCTCTAAGCTAAAAAAAAAAAAAAAAAAAAAGTAGAAGAAAAAGGAAAGAAAATAAACATTAATTAGAAAACAAACAACAACAACAGCAAAGCAAATCGTGCCTGCCTGTTTATTTAGGGATCCAAATGAGTTGGTATATAATGCTTTGCTGCTTCAATACTTGCCCCAGGAAGGGAGGCAATGGCAAATGCAACTCCCACTGACACCTCTTTGTTTCTAGTTCAGCTACACATCTAATTTATTTGTATGTGAATAACTGAGTAACACAAGGAAACTGGTGTCTCAAGGAGTAAGGCTGCCTCCCCTGAGTAAACATTAACCTTTTTCACACATAGAAACAGTGATTTACACACAAGGAGAGTTTCTGCACTATGTTTATCCACAAACCATTTGGATCACATGGAAACTTCAAAGTTTAAGCGTTCTAAAACCTGACAACATTTATCTGGCACTCAAGGCATTTTACAAGGCCAAGACCTGCCATCCTCATGTCTTCTCAGTCACATCTGTTGCTCAAAAACCCAGTGCTGTAAGAGCTGCTTTAAATGATGTTTTGGAATGCTTTGATCCAGGTGGTGTGTCTTAAAGCCGGGATTTCTGAACAAGGTCAGTCGAACACATCATGTTGGAATAGCTCTTTGGTAGGTTTTTAAGGTTGCAAATACTGATGAGCTGTTCCCAAGGTCTCCAGCCACTGTGCTATACTCAGAGGATTTCAGGATTCCACAGCGGTGTAAATCTTTAGCTAAAATTCCTCTGTGCATGTCTTGAGGTAGGCTGTGGTGTTCTCCATTCAGGAAGGTTGGTTAACTGCTCTTCCCATCTCCTGCTCAGAACCCTGCTGGCTTTACTGGGTGATAGCAACCACTTCTGCTGCTGAGCTGCACTTTTGGCACCTTTTTGAATTTCTGCATAGTCATATATCTCTCTGACAAGGATATTCCTGCCACCTTCTGTTTGATGGCTGTGCCACTGATGGATTCCTTCTCCAAAACCCAGCAAGGAAACCCTTCCAGCTCAAATGAAGATCAATCGCACCGTGCCTGAAGTTTTGATAAATACTTTTCATCATCCAATAATGACTAATTGCTTCAGGAGAGCACAGTAATTCTGATGACACTCATTTATCAGGTAAGGGAGAAGAGAAACTCGGACCTTTATAGCAAAGTCAGCCATTCCATTTTAGCAGCCATATTTTACTTTATACAGTGTAGGTCAGCAAAGAGAGCCTCTCCTACCCTGTTTAAATTGATAGATAAGCCTTTCTGAAGACGAGGAGTGAGTAGCATGAACGTTGTACAAAAGGATGCATTTTTTTTACACAGCCTCTGTCCTTATCTAGTTCATCTAATGTCGATAATGATTATCCACAGAAAAAGCCACAGTGTACTGTCAGTTAAAGGACAGTTTCCATGTCTGCAAACAGTGCTTTTCAGTCTTGTTGCTGTCTCCTGAAACCTACCTGGCTAATGTACCCATGAGTATTTTCTGATACTGTATTACATATTCATACCCGTGGGAGAGGGATCTCATTTGGGGGAATACAGAGGTGGGAGCTATGCTTCTCTCAGAACTTACCCAGAGAATGGCCCTCTCTGCCATGCTGGGGACCTTCCTGAAGGCCACAGCTCTCCCTTCCTCCTGTGGGACATGTTGGCCCTACCTACTGCTCTGGTGGGCCTGCAGGTAAAAGTCCTGCAGAAGGACAAGAGAGGCACAGAGGCAAGTTTTTGAGACAACAAGAACTCAAGAACATCACTGAGGCCCAAATATGGTGTCACTGGTGGAAATACTGGAGGAACCTTACAACCCTCTTCCTGAGGGACATGGCAGATGTCCTTCTGTCCCTTCTCCAAGTGTTTGTGAACCTGTAGGTATCAGGTGCACCCTATGGACAAGTGGAAAATATGTGGTACAGCTCAGATGTGTGCTCTGTCTCTGTCAGTATTAATGAAATACTGAGCCTGTGAACTTCTGAACTGATTGACTGCTTCTGTTTTCCAGGGTATTTTGTCATGATATCATACCAGGACTTTCTGCGCTGGCTTTTATAGGCCACACTTCAAACAACAGCAAATTAAATCTCAGCATTTTCCTCACATTTGGGGCTTCTGTTTGCAGTCCAGCAGCTGAAGACCTTCCTGCACTCAATCCTGCCTCTCTCCTGGAGATCAGCAGCAATGGCAGAACAGACCTTGTGTCTGCTCCTAGGGGCTGCAGCAAATGGGCTGATATATTCATTTCAGCCACCAACGCTTTAGTACATGCTATAGATCACTGCTTTATGCTGAGTGCAAGCCATGGGAGCAGATAACCTATTCTATCTTTCTTGTGATGCAAAATGATAACTTATGTCAGATGTTGTAGCAGTCAGTGGGGTGATCTTGTAGTTACCTGTGCAGGACTAGAGGATCAGAAGCCTTGCATGTAAGTGGGAATGAGCGATTGTCTCTTTGGTGAGTTCACCATTGAATTCTACTCTGCTTATATACCTCTAGATGGCTTCCAGACAATTGACTTAGCTAGTACCTGCAAGATTTCATGCTTTACGTAGGTTTGATGGAAATGCTTTCAATTTTAGAGCTGTGGCCATTCTGGTTGAAAGCCTCTGGGACAAACCTGCTTTGCCGTGAAGGGAGAAGAGGTTTCACTTGACCTCTTCCTTAGTAGCCAGTACTCCATCTTCATCTAAGCAGTCTCCATGGGGTTTTGAGCTGCCACCTGCACTTAGAAAATCTGGGCCAGATTTCAGGTGCTGTGGATTGTTGTCACCCTGGAGGTCAAATGTCTATAAAAGAGAAGCATCTATAGCAGGAATGCTCTAAAGGTATACACGTACATCACACACAGTGCTGCCTTTGTTACATCTTGATAATATATTTGCCACTTTTACTTTAGGCAGTAGCTGATATGAACTTAACTTGTCCCAAGACAGTTCTTGAAGCTGGCTCTATATACATAGATATATAACTCACTTGTTACCATTAACACAAAAGAGCATACTGATGAGTGCGTTCAAATTCCAAGACCTGGGTTTTTACTTTCTACGGCTGCTGGTTATCATTCTCAAATCACCCCAGCATTACTAATAGCACTCCTCAGAAACCAGCCTACAAAATTCTGATCCTTGCTAACTCCCCATTGATGTTATAGGAGATACAGAGGAGAGCAACAAAAAAAAGATTGCATGCATGAATATTCCTATTTCCTACTTTAATGATAAATAAATCGATAAATAGATAATTCTGATGGGCCTACTAAGCCATTGACTCTAATGGTTTCTTGGTGGAATGGCATCTAGCTTCAGATGCTGGCACGGAAAGATACTGCCTTCCTTGCAACTCCAGTCCTCTGCAGAGAGAGATGCTGAACATCTAGTTCTTAGTTTGGTCATCACAGTGGTTCATAAGAAGCAAGAAAGCAAGGCTGAGGAAGCCATTTAAAGAACTGGGCAAGACCATGGCGTGAGGACTATTTCCTTCTTAAATTCCCGTTGCTTGCTTAGTCCAGTTTTACCGTGGAAAGCAACAACAGTTATGTACCTATGGTTAAAGCAAGCGTAAGTGGTTAATTCAGAATATAGACCCTAGGCCATCCAGATACTTGAATATAAACAAATATCCTTTGTTTATGACAAATGAAATGACAACAAAAACTAACATCCCTGATGGACATTTAGTACCCTTCCCTTCTTGTTTCATAAGCCTCCTGAGCATACATAAACACACTCGTATCTGTGCATAGTTATTGTAAACTTGTACGTGTCATAGAATCATAGAATCACAAGGTTGGAAACGACCTGTAAGATCATCTAGTCCAACCATCTTCTCATTACCATTGCTACCACAAACTAAACCATATCTCGTAGCTCCTCATCCAGACGCCTCTTGAACACTGCCAGGGATGGCGACTCCACCACCTCCCTGGGCAGGCCATTCCAGTGCCTGACCACTCTCTGAGAGAAAAAGTTCTTCCTCATGTCTAACCTAACCCTCCTCTGATATAACTTGTGGCCATGTGTTAGAGAACAGAAGGTGTATTTGGTTATATCTCTTTGCGGTGGATATGTTAGCAATTTGCACTGTTTTCATTCACTGCAGTATCAAGAACTAGTGGCTGCTTCTTCTCTTCCCAAACAAGAAACATAGCTCTAATCAAAGGGGAGTCAGGCAGATTAGATAAATGATTAACACTTGGCAGCTGGTTTCCTTGTTTTGTGGTGACTTTTTCTAACATTATGCCTCCTATTTAGAGCTCAAATATGAAAGAGGAGGAAAACTTTGAGTAGCATCATCTTGAAGCAGTCACATGTCTAAGGTGCAATGGGTACATGTATTTATGGCTGATGCTAACTATTCAAGAAAGGGCACATTCAGTGGGAGCTGATTCTTGTGAAGCAGAAGATGGCAGTGTCCCTAGCTTCATGGTAGTTTGCTCCTGTTTTGCAACAGCTCTTTCCAGATGGAGAATCAGCTATAGCCGTGATAAGTCAGCGATAAAATAACCAGCAGAGGAGGGGTATTTCTGAGTCTGCCAGACCCCAAAAAGCTGGTTGGTGCCAAGATGTTATATCAGGAACATCATGGTTCAGTACAAAACACTGGAGAGCTGTTTACCTTTATATTGCCCTCTTCCAAAGGGAAAGGATATAGCACAGGCTGAGATGCCATACACTATATTTACAGTCTGTAAGTTGGTTTGCTCTACCTATATATTGATGCAAAACATCTTATGCATTCCTATATTTGCATTGTTCTTCTTAGCTCTTTCTTGTTAAAGATGTTAGTCTTTTCCACGACCTCCTGATTCTGGGATTTAGTGTCCAAATTCCTTTCCTTCTCTGAGGGCATATCCTCTTTAATTTGTTATTGTGTTCTGGTTTAAAAACCATAAAAACAGCTCCAAAAGAAAAAGCTTTTTTTGTCTACATTTACTTTCCATATTTATATGCACATCATTTTGCCACAGCATAGATGGGCTTATACTTCAAAATGATGTGTTTTATGGATACTTACTTCTTGTGTCTGAAAGAATCCACAATTCCTTATTTTTAATTTCCATGCTCACAAAATCAGGCTGTTTGGTAAATAGCCTTTTTGTTGAGCAACATTTTCTGCAGGTGACAGCTCTGCATGCACAAGTACCAAATTCCTCAGCTTCTTATTTAAAGCATTACTTTAGCCATGTCAATATTATCTTCAGCAGAACCATTGGCTATTCTCCCCTTGGAGGAGAGTACCTGTTATTGTGTTCTTCTGATAAATATTTAAACACAGGACTATCAACTTACAACTCAGTATTTCTTAGAGCAAGTGCTTTCTGGCAATGCACCTGAGATGTTTAATTCTCTTCACAAACAAACGAATTCTGGCCAATAGCACTAATAATCCCAAACCACTACCTATTTATCTTCAGGGCAAAGGAAGAAACCCATGGCAGCCTTACACCTTAGGCTAATCTTACAGTTCCTGGAACTGTCTCTCCAGGTTTTTCACTCAGCTATTTTGATTGATTGATTGATTGATTTGAAGCATCCAAGGATATTTCTTTCCTGTTAAGGTCATCCCTACATAGCACAGTTCTGAACTACAGTCTAGATTTTTCCATAGGTAACCTATAGAGCAAACACAGTATTTTGAGCTTCAAGGATTTAGGAACAACCAGTTTATTCCATTCCAACACGATTATTACAGGCATGGCATGTATGTTGTGTAGAACAACCAGTACTGACAGCCAGCATTACTTTACTTAGAATCATGGAATTGCAAAATGACTTGGGCTGGAGGGGACCTTAAAGACCACGCAGTTCCAAACCCTGCCATCATCAGAGACATCTTCTGCTAAATCAGGCTCTCCAGGGTCCAACCAACCTGGCTTTGAACACTCCTAGGGATGTGGCACCCACAGCTTCTCTGGAAAACTTTCTTTTTGCAAGACTCATTATATTGTGGCTCCTGCAATCACCTTCTCTTAAATGCTGAAAACCTCTTGACCACTATTGTATAGGAAAGGCTGTCCTAAGCCAGGCCACAAGTCAAACTATTCTGCCTTCTGTGGGCAGTAGCATATGAGTGGAATTGCAAGAACAGGACAAATGGAGCAGCAAACATTGCTAAGAATACTCTTAAAGCCTTCCCCAGCGTCTTGAGCCAGCCATGGAGTTTGTGTTTTCCACATTTCATTTTACCATGTATTACTGGAACCATACTCACTACATAATCTGATATAATCTCACAAAGCTCCTTCCAGTTTACATTTTGCAGTGCCTATTTTTGCCCAGATATTGCATGTGACTGATACTATCTATTGTGGCAGTCACATTTCTCTTCAAAACTCACAGTCAGTCTGAGCATACATTTTGCTAGCTTTCATATGGTTTGGTTCTCAGATGTGTGGAGACAAAGGCCTTGGAAGCAAATTTGCAAGGTGTGTTTCTATGGCAAGATCCAATCTCTTTTTCTTATAAGCACAGTTTAAGACTAATGAATCTGGATCCTGATGTGCAGGGGAAGTGCTGCAGTCTGGATCACATCTCTTTGAGGGCTGTGCATCCTCACTGATTGCTTTCTGCCTTTCACATCATGTACTAATAAACAAGAACAGGAAAAATATTGAGGAAGATGTATTACATCTCAGACTACTCTGTAATCTGCCATCTCCAAACATCTCTAATGCTGGTCCCTGCCAGCAGCATTAGCTAACACATCAGTATTCCTATGCAAAAATAGGAACAGCAGCTCAGTATTGTGGTGCAGATGTCAGCAGATGTTTCTTTAAAAAACAGAGTGGATCAGGAAGAAAAAACATTGTGTAACCTTTGTGTGGCTTCGGATTCCCATTCTGCAAAATGTGAATTGCAAAACTGAGCTCCGCTTGAAAGAAAAATTATAAGCTTAAGTAATTCATGCAGTGTAATTCATCAATATCAGTATGAAGAAGGGAAATTGGGCACAGTGCTACAAGTTCTGGATTGTTATTAAAATTAGATTTCTATTCTCGTATTAATTGTTGTGCTTATTCGCAGAGCTCCTTTGGTAGGAGAGCACCTCTGTCCCACTGGTCAGGCTGTAAACGCTCAACAAAAGCTGCTCCAAGTGTTTCCAGAGCTGCTGCTCAGGGTTAGTTGGAGCAGAGTGGTTCTCCTGGGTCTTCTCTGCCACTATGCTACAGGCCAGGATGACAGGTCTGCCATGGAATTCTTTCCTTCTTTCCCTCTCCTCTACCCTAACTACAGCTCTCAATATATTTTACTGTTACAATAGTTATTCAAAAGACCCATCGTTAAGCTTCCTGTGACCCAGTTCTTATGGTAAGGTGAACAGGCAAGACCACCATTGAGCAATCACTCTGAAGGCTGCAAACATTTGTGTTGAATAGGACTCTACACTGATAAGGGGAAATGGTTTTAAGTTGAAGTAGGGAAGATTTAGGTTGGATATCAGGAGGAAGTTCTTTACTACGAGAGTGATAAGATGCTGGAATAGGTTGCCCAGAGAGATCGTAGATGTCCCATCCCTGGTGGTGGTCAAGGCCAGGTTGGATGGGGCCCTGAGCAGCCTGGTCTAGTACGAAATGTGGAGGTTGGTAGCCCTGCCTGTGGCAGGGGGGTCGGAGATTCATGATCCTTGAAGTCCCTTCCAACTCTGGCCATTCCGTGATACACTGGCACAGTTTGAAGCTGCTAAGGCAGAAGCAAACTCCCTCTATTCTTTATTCTGATATGGAAAAGTTCAGAGAGAGAGAGTGATACACAGGAGAGAGCTATGATAAATTATCTTTAAGTTTGCACTTTCACTCTGCATGCTGCATAGCCCTCAGGAGCATAAGTTAATGTTCCAGTAAGATGAAAAAGAGATAGAGTTTTGGGAGCTGGTGCCACCTATATATACACTGAATATCAATGTCATTTATTTCACCTGACATGCTTACACAAATATGTTAAACTTCAAGAAAATTAGCTTTTCATCTTACTCTAGAAAGTTGAATTTGAGCTTTGGAAAGAAACCACAGAGCAATTCTTTATTTGTTAGAAAGCTTTAGCTGCCTTCTGAAATAAGGTGCTGCTGAGAATAGATGCATTGATCAAAGCTGCTCTGATCAGAGGGACCAAGGGCTTTGTTATTGGTGTGGGTTTTCTGTTTATGTTTGTTCTTTTGTTTGTGTCAGCTTGTTTCCCTGACTCCTTTACCCTCCCTTCTCTCCCACACAGGCTTGTCTTTTTTTCCTGATGAGAGCTCACAGATATCGGCAGTGAATCACCTGCAGCTGTGGGGGTAGTACTGTTAAAGGTAGTGCTGAGGATTTACCATGTGGTGCCTTAGTCTTGGACCATGGTTTTAAGCAGAAGGATCTGGCCCACACTTCTTTTGGGTCTGGACTATTGTCTCTGCTCTGATTTAACACTGTCCATAAGAGTGAGCAAAAGCTGTCTGCCTTCATTCCTCACAAGCCTCCATTATGTGGCTTACAAAAACTGGATGCCTTGCAGCTTTATTCTCTGTCCCCAGCCACCCAGTCCCCATCCAGTTGGTATTTTTCAATTCAAGCATTTTTGTTCTCAGAAGCAGGTGAGATGCAAGATTAAACAATCATTTTACAACCACCTTTCAAATACCTGCCAGAGATTTCTCCAATTAAGTTAATCCTCCTCTCTCTCCTTCTCACACAAACATTTTGTATGGAAGTAAATTCTGTAATTAGTCACCTAAATCCTCTAATCCCACCTGTCTGGCTCTGAATCCTGGCAGCTGGTTCAGTGGGCACAGGATGGGGTGAGCCCAGATCCTCAGGGCTCTGGGGCTCTGCTTTCCACAGCAGGGGGATGCTGTAGAGATGCAGCTCATCCTAGGACTGCCATGTGGCCTCGCAGCCTCTAAGGGGGGAGAAACTCTGCCATTGGGAAGCAGGTGCTTCAGTCCCCAGGTCTACATTCTGTCCAAAGATCCCCTTTCCCAGTAACAGAAATAAAAGCATAGAACCGTTTGAGTTGGAAGGGATCCTTAAAAGTCATCTAGTCCAACTGCCCTGCAGTGATCAGGGACACCTACAGCTTGATCAGGTGCTCATAGACCCATCCAGAATGACCTTGAGTGTCTCCAGAGATGGAGCATCCACCGCAGCTCTGGGCAACCTGTACCAGTGCCATCAGTGATGAAAGCTGCTAGCTGGATGTGGTTTGACACAGCCCACATCACAATATCAGGATGTGTAACTGTCCAGAAAATCAAAGCAGACCTTTCCTATATATGACGGAGCGGTGTTGATCAGGTAGCTGTCTTCAGACGTGAAGCAGTTAACACAAAGTGTTCATAATTAGACTTCATATTAGCTCTCAATTAAGGTGAGCAGGGGAATGTTCACACCTCTCTCAATGCTATTATTTCAGCCTTACTGGCTGGCAGGCTCAACAAGACAGCAATGTATCCTTGTCATGGGGACCAGCTGTCCCTGCTTAGGTGAAACAGTCCCTTTTTTGTCATTCTGTCCCATTAAAATAATTCATCAACTCCAATGCATTTTAGTAGGGGCTAATGGTGCGACCCTTTTTTCCCTTCAAATGTCCCTACTAATTACTTCTACATATTGCTGTCTGTTATATGGTAAAATATTTTGCAAGTTCTCTTTTTTTCCTCAAAAGAAAAAAAAATGCAATAAACAACAACCTGTTTCCAATACAAACCTTTCTGGGAGGTGATAAGTCACTGCTGGATTATTTTGTCTTTTCAAACACATTGCAGTTAATTGCTTTTTGGGCAAATGTCTGTCAACACCCTCTGCTGGACAGAATCCAAACGCTCCAATTGTAAATCACAGACTGTGGTGTGGGCAGCTGGCCTCCATTTTGAGGAACTGCAGGTAAAGAAGCAAATAGGAAAAGTGGAAATCAGTAACTTTAAAAACTTATCTATTGAATACCGGGAAAGGGGGAAAGGGAAGAGAAAAGTTGGAAGGGGCCTACAAAGATCAAGTCCAACCATCTGACCAATTCTGAGCTAAGCAAAAGTTAAGGCATGTTATTGAGGGGCATTATCCAAATGCCTCTTGAAGGCTGACAGGCGTGGGGTATTGACTCTCTCTCTAGGAAACCCGTTCCAGCGTTTGGTCATCCTCATAACAAATTTGTCTTAATGTCCAGCCTGAACCTCAGCTGGTGCAGCTTTGTGCCATTCCCACACATTCTAAATATGTATCTTAAGCTATAGACTCAAGCCATATACGAAAGTGATATAGGTAATTTGTGGTTACACAATGCTAGAAAATCAGACTGCATGAAAGATTTGACCATCTTCAGATCACTGAACTTGTTTTTAGAAGTCAGCAAGCTACATTTGAAAGGACAACTTCATTTCTGCATCCATCTAAGGGAGGTCCTCATCAAAGAGAAATCTCTCCCGGTCGCTCTGAAGACCACCTGCGCTGCTTTGGAGGCTCACTTATGCAGTGGCTACTACTGCAGAGCAGAAATGTTTGAGCTTGCCTTGACTTCAGAGCAAGACGTGAGCAGAATCCTATGTGTTGCCAAGGCTGATGCTGAGGATGGCAGCTGCTAGGGGCTCTGCCCACAGAGGTGGCTCAGTTCTGAACAGACGGTGAAGTTACTGAAGTTGAGAAGAATGAAAGGAAGGTCAACAAAATCAATATTAAAGATGTGTCATGGTAAGACATTTCCCTCATATCTCCACTCCTCTCTTGAAAAATGCCGTTCTCAAACACAAGGATCTGAAATATATGACTGGTGGGGCATTTCCACAAAGTCAGGAATTCCAGGATGACACACACCAAAACAAAGAAGTGGAACTGACTTCCATAGACCAGCCAGCATTAATCACTGTTGGATGAGCATCTCAGCTTTCTGTGGCATTCCCATTGATAACTGATACAAGAGGAACAAACGTCAAGAGGTAAAAGACTCAATAGTACTGAATTTGCTTTGACTGAATACCCAGGTTTCCCTCAAACCATCCTTTCTCATAAGGTACCACCTTCCTGCCTCTAGCAGAGGGGATGTTGAACGAGAGCCGTGGCTGGGTTTCCAGCTGGTTTCCTCACATCCCATATGTTTCTCAGCAAGAGGGAAGAGTGGGCTCATTATTCAGACAATTGAAAGACGCCCTGATTCATCAGTCAGTTCCTCATGGAAGGCTTCATCATCTCTGCTGTAAGGGGTTTCAGCTCCAGCATTCCTATACTAATTTCAAGGGGCTTCTTCTCTCATTCTTTCTTTATTTCCTTTAAATTCAAATGAGTGAGTTCAATCAGCTTGATGACAGTAAGATAATAGATTCACACCTATGAGAGTATTCAGAAATTTACCTTTCATATGACCTTGTGCCGTGCCATTAAGAGAGACTAACACGGAGAAAATTTGGTGTGAAACTATGCAAATAAGTCGTGCTCAGTGAACAAGAACCTGGTTTTCACCTAGATAAAAGTTCACCAAAGCTCACATCAAGCTAAGGCTCTGTCAAGTATAATAGCTAAAATATCTAAAGTATCCCAAGTGATACAAAATCATTAGGATTACTCAAAAGAGTCTGAAACTTGGGGCGGACTTCCTCACGTGAATCACACGTGTACAAACTGTGGTAAGAAACATTGCCCGGCATCATTACTTGCAGTTTGTCTCCCAACCATTTCCTCTCAGAAATTAGGTGCGAAATTAGGTGCGAATGTGCTTATCTAGTTATGAGAGCATAGACACATGCAAATATGTATTACGTGGACATGTTCTTCCTTATCACAGTATGTGCTAATGATAAGAATTAAGTATTTTTCTACTCTTTACAATCACAGGATTCCAAAAGACTTTCCAAGACTAACGTTGATCCCAGGAATGCTAACCTACTCCCACTAAAGAAAGAGAACATTCCCCATTGTTCCTACATATATTAAAACAAAACAAAACAAAATAAAAACAGGACAGGTAGTTTGCCTTTAGGTTGATGATATTTAACTTATATATAGCATTGGCTATTCTAATCTTTTTTTTTTTTTTAAACAGGGAAAGTATTACTACTAGAGACTGAAGATTTTCTGTTTTTAGTGAAATGCCATAGAGCCTTTACCTTCCACCTGGACAGCCACCAAACTGAAAGGACCTTGGGTTTAATGTCTCATCTCAAGGATATTATAATGTGTTGGCCTCATTATTCACAGCAGAAAAGGCCTTTGTCATGGTCAGATGGCTTTAATGTGTTTCGTATGCTACATAAATTCAAACTTGATGGCTCATTTATTTATTGGATTGCAGCGTTATTCAACCTAAATGAAGCCTTGGTATTTACTAATAATTTGGGCTCTGGCTCTTGTTTACTTAAGCAAGTAGTGCCCACTGTCTCCTCTGTTGTCTGTATTAAGTTGGGGCTCTACTGATTCAAGGAATATTATAGAGGGGGACAAAAAATGCAGAGAAAATAGCTTTTCATTTGTGGACAATTATTTATCCAAGCCTTGAAAGATCAGTATTCCAGTATTGCAATTTCTGACATCAATTTTCTCAGGGTCAGAAACAACTTCTCGGGCTTCAACTAAGCCCCAAAATACCCCCGTGAGGAAGTGAGTCATCATTATCGTCACTTTGAAGAAGGGCTAACTGGATGTGGTAGGCTGTTAGGTGGCTTATTCCACGCAAAATAAAATTAAAGAGACACTGGCTAAAATGCACCCAGAATCCAAATTGGCCTTTTAATGTCAGGACCATTTTCTGTTGTGATGTGACAACATTCTTCGATAAAACCACATGTAACAGTTATCTAACTAAATAAACAAGCCAAAATAAAATTTTTCAGAACACAGATTCTCTTCTATTGTCTGAAAAATAAGAATATATTGCTGTAATAAGGAATGTGTACTACGCACTTACGTATGATGTACATCCTCTATTCTATCTTATATAAAGACTTCTAATGTGATGGCTTTTAAATCTGTTTTTTTTTTAAACTGAAATTCTGGATGAACCCCTCAAAAGCTGATTTTAAAATCCACACCCATAAGGATACTGTGGGAGCAACCTTAAAATTAGTTATCCATTAGATCAAAACAAGAATCTATCGTATATCTAAATAGAACTGAGTAAATATCCATAGCCACAGCAAAAGATACTCATCCGGCCTGCAGAAGCATACAATGGGATTTTTAACAAACTAAATAACTGAAGAACCCAAATTAGTGAATAGATTCAGAGTAGGACAGGGTCTTGTATGACTATCCCACCTATAAGTGAAAATACATAGACATTCATATAAATACCAAACATTCATTTATGCCACAAATTACACCTTAAAATTGATGGACCTCATTTTTTTTTCCTTTTCCCTGTTGATACAAAAAGGGAATAACTTGAGCACTTATAAAAATCACTGTTCTGGCACTGAGCACTGGTACCTTGGGCCAGTTCTCCCAGTCCAGTTTCTGGTACCAAGCAGCTGTTGCTCGCTGTTGCTCCAGCCAGTTAATAATTTTCCACTCTACCAAATAACTTTTTGAGTGATTTATTAAGTGATTAGGGATCTGCTCGGACAAATCAAATGGACTTTATTATCACAGCAGTGGTAATTCAGCCCTGTAGCAGAAGGGAAGTTGCACATGGAAGTACAACACAAGGTCCTTATTCAATGCTTTCCTCTTGGAATTGCAAACTGCATTAGCTGCGACTTAACAATCTGTTTTCTCTTCCTTTCCAGGACAGGCCTGTGTGAGCATCCAGTTTTGCAGGTGTACTGGGCCTGGCTGGGATGGAGTTGCTTCTCTCCATAGCAGCCCATATGGTGCTGTGTTTTGGGTCTGTGTCCAGAACTGCGCTGGTAACACAGCAGTTGGGCTGTTGCTGAGCAGTGCTCCCATACAGTGATAAGGTTTTTGGCTTCCCTAACTTGGGCCAGCCCCTCCCTCACTCCCAAAACACACAACACATTGACATTAGGACTATCAGTTGCTTAGTCATTATAACTTCATGCTTTATGAGAAGAACATTTTTTTTATGGCCTAGCACCACGTAGGGATATGCAAGTTATAGCAAGCTACAAGAAGTGTTAGATATTTTCAGTATACTTAAAACTTATGTTGAAGCACGTACCTTATGCACAGCCCAGCTCCATACGCCATGAGCACAAAGCACGGCTAGGGCCTGGCTGAGGAGCAGCTCTGTAGCTGTTTGGGATCAGATGTTCCTTAACCAGCACAGCAGAACTTCCTGCAGAGTTGTTCAGACTCACCCCTGTTAACAAAGTTTGGTAATCCTCTAATAAAAAACATCTAATCTGTCTCCAGCTTCTGCAACACACTTCATAACCTTATAATCCTCAGTTTTAATAACATCTGCAGGCTCTGAGAATAAAGCCCTGCTAGCGACACAACAGATGACAGCTCATGGGAGGGAACCCTGGAAGCTGGAGGTGGAAAGTAAAACAAAGGAGAAAAAGGACAGCTTCAGAGAAAATTGATCTTTACCTTTGCTTTTCTTTCTTGCCCCCGTTAGAGAAGTTTCTAATGCAGCAGAAGGATTGCTTTTCCTTCAGCAAGGCCACAGAGAAATACACACTGTGTTTTCATTCATTTATTACAAGCATCCTAACACCGAGAAGAAGAACAGTACCAATCCAAGGATTTCTCCATCTGCTCTGGAAAACAGCTTGTTACCCAATTTAATCAGGGCTGAAGGCCTCCACATTCATAAAGCAGCCCAGCAGGAGCCTCCTTTTGTACAAATGGGACTGTCTTCCTGGGGGAGGTCTGCACCAGTGTTCCTCATTACAGCTAATGGAATGCTATCAAAGCTCCATGCCCCATGAGCTGAAAACCTTCCTGTAAGCAGGTGGCAATCACAGTCTTGCTTATTAACGCATGCACTGGAGCTGGTAAATGTATTCCCATCATGTGTTTTGCCTCATACCAGTTCTCTGTTTTTCTAGACCAAACAGCTTTGGAGATGCTGGGGTTGTTTGTACTGCTGGGCTGAAACAGGCAGGACTGCCCTGGGCTGAAATCAGAGCCAGCAGAACGACTCTGAATCTCTGCAGAGATCCCCAAATCCTACAGCATTTGGGAAATTCTGGGTTTGGCATTTGGAATCCTCCACTCAGTTCACAGAAAAGAAAAAAAAAAAAAAAAAAACAACCAGATATAACCAACCCTGAGTGCATCTTCAGGTGGAGGTGACCATTCTGGTGCGTTCCACCCCAGGATGGCCCTGGCTTTAAATATTTGCCAGGTTAGGAAGTTATTTGTCCAAGGGAAGAATTCAGGTGCAAATATTTACCTCAGATAGAAACTTCTGAAGGGACTTGGACTAGAGGATCTTTAAAGGTCTCTCCCAACTCTAAGGATTCTATGATTCTGTGAATCAGAGTTGGAAAAGATTTATGTTAAAATCCTTCAGGTTGGGCACTGTAAACTTAAAGTGGTTTTCTTTGGCTTTCCTTAAAATTAAACCCACACTGTGGTCCACGAAAACAATCTTAATGACTTACACTGAAATGTCAGAATGATTTTAAGCAAGGTAAGGAAACTGTTGTGTTGCTAATCCCTGACCGGCTGATCTCAACAAATGTGCTCCACAGGAGAACTGAGATACGTGCCCAGGCTTAGGAAAGCTGCATGGAACCGAGAGATGCTAAGGTCAGGTGGGGGACCTGGAACCTCAGAACTTTCAGAACAAAAATAGGATTTAGGACCTCGTGTTTTCACCGAGACAACAAAAGTGGATATAATTAACACACACTGTTAAACTTCGTTAGTCTCCCAGGGCCTCAGCTATGCTTACAAGATCAACCCACTAAAATAAGTTTGGCTAAAAAGGTGGGGAACCACTTGACCACAAAATCATTTGCTCTACAGAAGAATGCATACTTTTGTTTCCTGCTAGTGTGACAGCAACTGATACAGTGGTGTTACCACAAACTGCCCCAAAAACACTGAAGTGTTCAGGCCCTGGTCCACTCACTGTGATTCACAAAGGGGAAGGGTAACTCAGCAGCAAACCATGCCTTATTTTTGGCCTTTCCTTTAACCAAAAGATACCACTAGGTCTGTGGTGAAACACCTGGTTGAAGGAAGCCCATTCTGCCACACAGCACAACCAGCCAGGGTCCATCTCCACAAGGTGCACCTACTCTCCTTTATGTGAAGTGGAGACTCTGGCACCTATGGAAGCTAGGGTTTATAAAGCTGGTGGAGGCTCGTTTGTGGTGTGGGGTTGTACTTTGTTGACAGTTATAATGAAGGTGGTGAGGACCATGAGCAAGCTGGGAGGCCTTTGTTCACAAGTACTGCATATGGGAAGTAAGAAGACTAGAGGTGTGAATCTTTGGAATTGTGCTCAGTTGTGTGAGTTAACCTCGTCTTACCTTCTGCAGCTGATGTAACTTTAAAACACAATGTGACAGATGGGCTATTCTGGCAGAAGAGAGACAGCAATGTGGGTTTGGGAACACAAAAGTGTAAGTTTAGAGTGCCCAGGACTTCAAACAGCACTTGGTATTAGGAAGCACATAATGATTCTGCAGGAGGGGAATAACAGTAGTGCAAATATGTTGTGGTAGGGACAGAAAATTATCTTGGTTCTTGTCTGAAGATCCAGAGGGGACATAGTAGAGAAGGTGTAGTCAAGGAGTCACAGCTACAGGAAAACCATTAAAAGAGAAAAACTCTTGGCATTCCCTTGACAGCTGGGAAGGGAATTAAATAAGAGATAGCTGGGACTTTCAGTTTTTCCTCTATAAGAGAACAACAATCTTTGCGTGCAGAGAAGACGTAGATGCAAATCTTAACTTCAAATACTGTCCCACGTGTAACCCTTGTGTGCAAGCTCGGGGGAAAGGCCTCTGCTCTGAGGTACAGGGGTGGTGGGAGCTCTGCTCCTGGGAAGCTGTGTGTTCCCAGCAGGAGGACGGCCCGCCCTGCGTGCATGAGCCTGTCTGTGGTTCAGTTGCATCCAGCCCTTCTGTTTGTGGCTTGGATGACAGAACAAGAAAGGGAACTGATTAAATTCACAGCTGATACCATGCTGGAAGGGCTGTAAATGCGCTGTAGGGAAGGATTAGAATTCAAAATGTTCATGACGAGCTGGAGAAACAGTAAGGGGAAGGGGAAATGAAATAAAAAGGAGGTAACTCAAGACAAAGGTAAAATCCCATACTTGGCAAGAACAGCAACTGAAGTGATAAAAATGGAAGTGATTGCACAGGCAGCAGTTCTGCAGGAAAGGAGTGGGCAAAGAGCACATCACAATACAGACAGTAGCAGAGCCCACGCAGCTCCAGAGCAGTGTGAGCGTCCAGAGTGCTGTGCTATGTGTGCTTTGATGGAGGATTTCTTCCCATAAGTGCTGGTGGTTGAACGGGAGCACAGTCCATGCGTGGGCTTTCCTCACAACAGCAAAACCCTCTCCAGGTTAATGCTATGCAGCAGAACCGATCAGTGTCTAATAATGGAACAGGAAGTTAATGCAAACACTAATAATAACCTAAATGATGTAATAGTTGGGTATCACCTCTACTTTTTAAATTATATATTTATATAATTTTACATCCACGTGTGGAGATGAAATTCTGTTATATTAGGCTGACAGAACCAGGAGTTTCTGAGCACAGCTTTTTCAGGATGCTTCCTCACAGCCCCTCTCTCATAACAAGGCTTCTTCTCAAACTATTAAAGAGGAAGCATTTCCATGATTTTTCAAACTGGTGGTTGCAGGCTTGTTTGACACTTGCATGATTCTTCTATTTTTTGTGAGAAACTAGTCCCCATAGTGAACAGTTTTGTTTCCCTTTTGTGTATTTATTTAACTTGATTTTTTTATGAGTAATCCTTGAAAAGCACATAGCTCTTTCACAAGGAGATTATAAATGGATGCTTATCTCAGGCACCAAACATCCCTTTAAAAAGAACCACCAGCTCAAAGAAATGGGAATAAACAGGAAGAGAGCCTCGGCCAGGACCAGGCTGCACCGTGCCAGAACAAGGTTTTTCCCTCTACCTCCTCTGGAAGATGTAAGGCTGCCTTGGCTGGCTGTCACTTTTACGGAGCATCCCCTGCCATAAACTCACTGAGAGAAGAGCTGGTGCTGGGGAAACAAGCAGGGCTGCTGCTTCCTATGAAGGGATGCTCCTGCACACAGCGCTCCTTCATCACGTTTAACTCCATGTGACACAAATCAAACCGAGTGAAGCCGAGCAGTGGTGTGCTGCAGCAGTGCCACCCCCAGAGCAGCCGGCCCAGGAGGGCACAGCAGGGACTGAGATGCCGGTGCACACTGGCAGTTGGTGTTTCTCTGGCCAGAAGCTGTTGGTTGGTTGGGACCATGAGGCCATTATTTGTTGCCTCTTTTCAAGCAGGAAACTAAAACATGAGAGTGGGCACCAGTAGGCCTCAAGGACACACCTGCTTAGTGCTCATCTACTGCCATCCTGCAGACCCAGAGTGAACATCAAACCACCCTGGCAATCGCATTTCTTGTAGAGCGCATCTTTCTGGCAGCAGCCCATAGCCTCTGTTTCCTCTTGGTTCTGTGCATTTCTGCCCAGCGCCTCCTGTGCAGAGCATTAGAAAAGCCCTGCAGAGTGCAGCCAAGGCCCCCCAGGCTTTAGGGACAGAACCCCAGCTGGTGCACACAGCACAAACACTGCTGAACTCAGCATTACTGCATGTAAGCAGCTACACTTTTGACCCCAGTTCCTATTTTAAAATGCCTTCTGAATGCACCCGTCCAGTGCATAGGCTGCCAAGAATGGACTCAGGGCAGGGTGTGTGCTGTGCACTCTGAGCATTGGTGTCCTGAGGGAAAGACATCAGCTGTCCTGTTCCACAGATCAGGATCTACAGCCCAGGGCTAAGCAGCACGTTCAGTACCACAGAGTCCCAAGCAGAACTGAACCTGGTGTTTCCCTGCTGATGATCCCATCAGGAGATGTTCCTTTAGTGATACTCTCCTTCATACAGGAAGACACCAGCACACAAAATCACAAACTGGCCAGGGCTAGAAGGGACCTCAAGGATCATGAATCTCCAACACCCCTGCCACAGGCAGGGCCACCAACCTTCCCACCTAATGCTAGACCAGGCTGCCCAGGGCCCCATCCAATCTGGCCTTGAACACCTCCAGGGACGGGGCATCTGCAACCTCTCTGGGCAGCCTGTTCCAGTACCTCACCACTCTCTCTGTAAAGAATTTCCCCCTGACATCCAACCTAAATCTTCCCTCCCTCAACTTTAAACCATTTTCCCTTGTCCTGCTGTTATCAACCCTTTCAAAGAGTTGATTCTCCTCCTGTTTGTAGGCTCCCTTTAGGTACTGAAATGCTGCAGTGAGGTCACCCCGCAGCCTTCTTTTCTCCAGGCTGAACAAGCCCAGCTCCTTCAGCCTGTCCTCATAGGGGAGGTGCTCCAGTCCCCTGATCATCTTCGTGGCTCTCCTCTGGACCCTCTCCAACAGCTCCCCGTCTTTCTTGTACTGGGGGCTCCAGACCTGGACACAGTACTCCAGATGGGGCCTCACAAGAGCAGAGTAGAGAGGGACAATCACCTCCCTGTCCCTGCTGGCCACCCCTCTTTTGATGGAGCCCAGGATACTATTTGCCTTCCAAGCTGCACACTGCTGGCTCATGTTAAGCTTTTTGTCTATCAAGACCCCCAGATCCTTCTCCACAGGGCTGCTCTCAAGGACTGCTCCTTCCAGTCTGTATGGATGCCTGGGATTCCTCTGGCCCAAATGCAAAACTCTGCACTTTGCTGTGTTGAACCTCATCAGGTTCACCCAGGCCCACCTTTCTAGCCTCTCAAGGTCCCTCTGAATGGCATCCCTTCCTTCTACTGTGTCAGTTACACACAAGCAGCTAAGTATCCTGGATCTGACCTAGAGCACAGCACCCATAGGATCAATGCACATTTTTACCATTCCAGCAGCAGACAGCCACACTCCTCTCCCAGATGGCAGAAGACGTGAACTGGCAAAATATTTTTCTTCACCCTTTTCTTTACACTTTTCTTATGCCGAAAATCATTCTGCAGTTTTTCCAGCAGCTCCCCTCTGTCTCTCTGTCTCTCTCTAGCTGCTCTCCTGTTGGCTGAGCCCTCGTTTTGGGCACGGCTCAGTGAGGCACAGGGTGGAGCTATGCCCCTGGAGCCCAGCTCGTTTCAAAGCTGGGGGATGGTGAAATGCAGCACGATGTGTGCCAGCTGGCTTCTGGGAAACAGCCCCGATGGGCCCCCACTGACGTCTGCCGCTTCACCACTGCTTGGGAAACAGGGAAAAAACAGCTTCAGTGGGGCAGGGAACTGGGCATACTGCAGCCCGATAGCTTCACAGATGTGCCTCAACGTCTGACAGGCTGAGTCCTGCCTTCCTGGCTTTAAACCCACTGAAACTTTGCTGTACATCCACGTGCTGGGCACTTGATGTTGCTAGAGGACCCGACTCAATTTTACCTAATGAAGAAATGAAAACACAAACACTCGGTGACAACCAGTACCAAAGCTCCCAGACCCGATGCCGCTCGCTGTGCAGAAGGGCACTCAGTTACACATCACATGGACATCGAAGGGAAAGTTGCTTTAACACTCGGTAACTTTATTTACTTGTGTTTTGGCCAGTTTCCTCCCCAGGCTCACAGAGCAAGGACAAGCAGCTTAGCCTGCCCAAGACACTCTTGGTTCCCTCTGTCCCTCCCACAGCACAGCCAGTGACCCCTCCCCTGTGCGCCGTTACCCAACTCACAAACAACGCTCCCGCTCACATCGGCAGCCCCGGTTGTGTCCGATCCCACCTCGCCGCAGGGAAGTGGAGACGCAGGGCTGCTGCCGAGCAGTGCTGCAGGCAGGTAACAGCTCCTTGGTTGTTGCTTTTTGTTTGTCATGCTGAACTCCTAGCCAGTATGGCAGTAGGTGGACCAAAATGAGCCTCCTGGCAAGCGGTCTTGCTGGACTTTGTAATAGGAGAAAAGACTGAACAAACTCAAAAACAGATTAAGCAATGCTTCGTATTACTCAGTTTCTGCAGGGAAAGAGAGGCAATTTTTAAGGTTAATATCAAGCGTAAAATAACAATAAAGACAGAATAAATAACTTCTGTTTTTTTAAGGCATGGCTGTCAACTGTATGTGTCTAAGCATACGTGTATTTTGATTTGGTCTCCATTCAACATGTTGGCTAGATGTAGAAAGTAGCAGCCCACAGGGACTTGCTCAGCTGCTCTGCTCTGTCCCAGCATGCTGCCCCAGGCTGCAAAAAGGCCCTGACTCTTTCTGGCTCCTTGCAGGCTCTCAATTGCCAGGATGCTTCTGCTTCTTTCTCTGGTCACTGGACTGGCCCTGTCTGCCTTTGGTGTCGTGACAGAAACAGGAGCCGATCCAAGCTGCGCATCACTTCATGATGTACAGAGAAAAGTGAATGACCTCTGGCAGAGCTTGCTCTATCCAGTGATGGCTGATAACGAGACTGATGGGCTGACCTACGCCACCTGTGAAATGAAGCCCAGCTCCAAAATAGATGCTGACAAGCCACAAGTGACTGGACAAGTCTTATTCAGACAGCATTACTCACAAGGAAGATTAGAAGGCATTTTTCACTTGGATGGGTTTCCACTGGATAACAACCAGTCTGGCAGAGCTATACACATCCACGAGCTCGGAGATCTCAGCAACGGCTGTGACTCCACGGGAGGACACTACAACCCCTTCAGAGTGAACCACCCCCGCCACCCCGGGGACTTCGGCAACTTCTCTCCTAAAGATGGCAAAATCAGAAAATACAAATCCAATCTCTTCGCCACAATGTTTGGTCCATATTCCATCCTGGGCAGATCCGTTGTGATCCACGAGCAGGAAGATGACATGGGCAAGGGCAATAACAAGGCCAGTCTGGAAAATGGAAATGCTGGCAAACGTCTGGCGTGCTGCGTGATTGGGATCTGCAACAAGAACTTGTGGGAGGAGAAACAGTCTGAGACTACGGACAAGAAGAAGAGATGGCTCCGAAGCAGGCTCAGCTGAAGACCTGCAGTCGAGCTGCCACCTGGGCAGCATCAAGTACCTTCGGGTGCACTGTTGGCCGCTTAGATGGCAAAGGGGTTCCCATTTCCATTTTCTTGCTTCTCTGAGAAATGCATATCACTTTGTAGAGCTACCTTTCTGTAAGCTGATCAATAAAAACAGCATCAACTCAACACTGTGATATATTTTCTTGAAGATAGAAGGTTCCCTTTTATGCAGTTTGGGAGTTGAATGCATGTAACTAAGAGTGCTAAGATGAATGGCCAATAAAGAGGCTGCACATCGCAAGGGGCTCTTAAGGGACCATAAGTTAGATACAAAAGACAAAAATAAATATGAATAAGGGGAGAAATTGCCTCTGATTAGATGCTGTCCCTTATTTAGCTGCAAACCTGAGGGTAAAAAGATCTCTGCTTTCAACAGCTTTGGATGTTACGCTGTAAGACTTTGGTAACGGACTTCCCTGGGGAAAGTACGGACATTTCTATGTTAAGCTTTGGGTCCATGATGTTATCCTACTTGGATTTCCAAGTTTTACTCTCAAACATATCTAAGCTTCTTAAATGGTTTGGACAGTTTATACACAACTATAGTTGAGTCACAGTATTTACATCAGAAAGCAGACATAAATACTCCAGCTTTCCGTAACCTCCCAGCAAAAACTCCTGAGAGCCTCCAGTTTGTGACTAGAGGCAATGCAATCCAATAATGGGTTGCATTCCAGTTTTAATTCTGCTTAGATGATGACAATAAAAATGATGATAAAATAAGAACAGCAGAAATTAGTACTATTACTTTCAAAACCAAAAAATACCGAGTGCGTATCTTCACACTAAAAATTGGGAAGTTAATCAGCCAAGTGAGACTGGGAGAAGTCACAGTGAAAACATGTAAGTCAGATAATGTTCAACAAACTTAGCAGTTTCACTCAAACCTTTACTTTTCTCATTTTAAACAGCTGAAAATACTAGAATACTAATTCATGACTATCGTTCATCTGATACTGAGAGGAGGAAATAAGCAGGTAGAACAAGCGTATCAGGAAATGTATGCTTTTATTCAAGATGACAAAATATATTAATAGAGTTGAACTACGTTGCGCAGTTAATCCAGGCAGGAACAAAAGAGAGGTTTGCAAATAAATTATACCATGTCATTTAAGAAGTAAAACTACAAAACAGAGGCTGGTAAACAAAACCCTATCTTTTAGAAACATAGCAGACTTTCAACTTCATCTCAGTTAAGATTTCAAAATACATTCCTGAGCTCATATGGATTAAAGAAATTCTGCTGCCTTTATTATACAAATTACTGTACGCTTAAAAATAGTCTCACTTAGAAAAGAGGCAACGTTCTAAATGATGCCTCTTAACCTGTCGTTTTCACACAATTATTTTACAAATTCATTGAGCATTCTTTTTCAAATAACCACAACAGTTCTTTCAAATGAAACCCTTCTCATAGATAATGCATGAATTTGCTCACAGGTGAGGCAATGTGCTTCAAATCAATTT
Organism: Chrysolophus pictus; assembly: GCA_037305975.1. Taxonomy (NCBI): domain Eukaryota; kingdom Metazoa; phylum Chordata; class Aves; order Galliformes; family Phasianidae; genus Chrysolophus; species Chrysolophus pictus. The sequence continues at coordinate 17,626,800 of CM074579.1, forward strand.
ATGGAATGCATCCTCTCCATCTCCTTGCCACAACACTCCCCTTTGCAGTTTACTTCCCCAGAGCTCAACAGCAAAAGATTTTACACCTGGATGCGATTTCTCCATTTCTGAAGTCCTAGAAAGAGGGAACAAGTCTAAAAGAGACACAACAAAATAGTGCTGATTCCACAACAAAACAGGAATGGATTTAAAACAAAACCAACAAAACCAAACAAATAACCCCACATAATTCTAACAGCACAAGAGCACCACTTGAAACAATATCTAAGACAGCTACTGACAAAACTATTCAATGTGAGATCACAGAGAGCAGTCTTGCTCTTAAAGCTGCCCCAGTATTGAAGCCTTGTGTTCCTGGGAGCAGGCTAAAAGCACAGCCAGAGTACCCATTCACTGGGCAGGATGGATGGGAGCAGTATTGCAGCAGTGATATGGCACTCTAAAAGAGCTCTCCAGAATCCAGACCTCTCGCTGCAGTTTAACAACTGAGGGCTAATGAAGTGAGGATCGTTACCAAGATGACCTAATTGCAGGGTTGTACACCAGTTTTCTTCTCTCAGGAAAACCACACTAAAAGAATCTATGAGTGAGGCGCTGAAAAGCTGCTGCTGGTCCACAGCTACTTCCACCTGCTCTGATTTCTGCACTAAGCCTTTCATCAATTAATAGCATTAATTGGCTGTTGATGGACAAGGAGCAAATGTCAGCTCACACAGTTGTGGATCTAAAGAGATGCAGGACAAGGAAACAAAGGCTAAAACCAACCCTGAAAATTTCAGAGCTCAGCTATGTGAAATCCTGCTCTTTTTACCAGCTTGCATTAGTTCTGACTGCACTGATATTTAGCTCTGCTTAGGATTAATCTGTGAAAGATGGAAAAGAATGCATCTCGAATAAAGTGATACCTGATGTAACATTCAAGCATTAAAGGCAAAAAAATCTGCCACATTCTCCTGGAGATCTCAGTTTCTGCAGCTATTTCTCTTCTGACTTGTCAGTACTGCCATATAAATGAGTCAATAGCGCAGTCAGTTCCAATTAATGGGAACAGCAAAACAATCTTTCAAATGCTTAAATTCTTCTTGGTTTTCAGGTGATGAGGAACTTAAATTGTCATCAGGATAATGAAAGAAAAACTTTTTACTGCTTCATGTTCCTAACACACTTAAATATACAGCTGTTTTTTCCCTAAGGGCTGCTGCTTAGCATCAGCAAAATGCTGCAATGTCAAATTACCTTTAAAGGGAAAGGAAACCTATTTGAGGAGCGCTGTGACTACGGCTTTATTGCCTGCACAGACACCGAAAGGGTTACCTGGGTGCACCTGGTAGGGAAAGCACAGGACAACAGTGACAAGCCACATTTTTCACCTTCTCTCTATCATTCCTTATATTTGTATGTAATCATTTACATACAGCCGTTCTTCTGCTGAATACAAATTGCTCATGGACTCTGCCACCTTGATTATAGCAGCACCTGCTAGCTCAGTTTCCATATACAGAAGAGTTTGTCAGTATCGCTAATATAAACTCTGTTTATTCAGTAGCTGACAAGTGGGCTGTAAAAATTTGCAGCTGGCAGTTATTTGTCAAAGGAGAACTCAATCTGGGAGGGATTTTCCTTTTTATTAGTAGTATTTTATTAAATTTGGTTTAATTCTCTCTGATTGGTTTCAAGTTCTAGGAGTGAGAAATGAACGTTTACAGACAATTAGGTCCCAAGCCAGCAGAAAAATTGCCTTGACGGCTGCTGGCCCATAGAAGCTCCACAGCTGCAGAGACTGTTCCTTATGCTACAAGCAGGAGAGGAAGGACGTGCCTCCCCTTCTCCAACAGCTGCTAACTTCACCGTTAAGTATTCCCTTGTTGCTGCCCTCCTTGGAGCAGAGTGGCACAGCTCCAGCATCAGGAGTGTGCTGGGGAATGACACAGCAGCCTCCCTCTCCCACAATTATTACAGGAGTGTTTTCTTATGATTGAATATCAACACAGACAGAAGTTAAAGACAGCAACAACACAAACCTACTACTACACCAAAGATTGGTGAAGTGAGGAGGAAACAAACATACGAAAAACATTTATGTTTTCTAAAACATTAGAAAACAAACACAGATTTGGAAAGGAGGGCATGTAAGGAGGAGGCTGAAATCTACCACCCGCTTCTCCAAGGGCTGTTCCAGCTCCTGAGGGCTAAGGGATGCAATTCTGGAAACGTAGAGCATGAAGGAGGAGAATGAGGCATCACTGGTTCTTTTCTTGCTGCTCCCTTAGCTTTGGAAAAGTACTGCTGTTTCTCACTGAAAGACTTCTGGCTCCTCAGATGATACTTTCTTCAGAGCATCATTAATTCACATTCTTAGTATCTGGTGAAATAACTCCGTATGTTTTCATGAGATGAGCTGGGAAAGGGAGGGCAAAAATTTGTACAATTGAGAAGATAGAAAGGTTTGAAATGAGATAATGATGTACACACAGGGATGGTTTTCAGAAAGGATTCTGCTCCCTTATAAAGCAAGGGTAATTTTATTCTAAGTATGCACTTGCAAAGGGAAACAGAATGCAGTCTGAAAAACAAGGAAAAGCCAGCAACCTTAAGATACTTCTCAATTTATCACTCCAAATTCTCCATCCTTGGAAGACACTTCTAAGCATTAGGATATGGTCCAGCACTAAGACCATACACCTCACATGTACATGATACATCATTTACACTGGTCTCTTTGCTACACTGTTGTAAATGATATCAATCATTACACAGAATCAGAATGATTATAGCTCATTAGCTTCAAGTTCTTCCCCTTAGACAACTTACATTTTTGGTATACTGCAGTCAAAACTAACAGAATACCGGTATCAGACCAATATTAACAGACTGATTAAAAATCAGTTCTTTGACAGACTTTCACTGTTCACAGTCACAGTAGCATACGCACTTGCAAGAGGATTACGGTGAGAAGCTTGAGGGCTTGGATTTCATACCTCAAGCCAAGCTGTTATCCAAATATTCACAGTTTTCAGTAGGATCAGATGGTTCCTTGTTTTCAGTTTCAGGGAGCTCCTCAAAGCTGATATTTGTGTGCGCAGTTGTAGCACTGAGACTCCCATGCCTTTCGGGGTCCTCACTGGGCATCACATCCACGGTGTTGCCATTCTGATTCTCTCCTTCATGAGTAATTTCACAGTCACTCTCTGAGGCTTCATCACTGCCTTTCAGGCCCTCAGTTTCAGCTGTCTGCTCATTTTCTGAGGCTGAGGGGTCTGCAGGGTCAGACGGGACCAGGGTGAGTAATGGGAAGCCTTTCTCAGATGAACCATTAAGCTCTGCTCTAACCACAGTCTTCTGCTCTTCAGATGAATTTTCTGTTCTTTTCCCTTCCAGTTCTGCAACTGCCTGTTTTGTCAGTTTAATTATTTGACTTCCAAGCTTGTTTATTTCTTCTTCCTCAGAATGTAACTGGGGTAATGAAGGATAAAAGTGTTTATTTTGGTTTCTGTTATTCAAGTTTCTTTCCTCTGAAGCCATGGAATCACGTGCAACAGCATTAGTTTCTTCACGCTCCCTCTTCTGTTCTACTGAAAGAGAAACAGAACAGCAACATATGTCATGTATCTACACATCTGACCCAGAGTCCATTATAATAGCATCAGAGCGCAGAGATGTTTACTTCAGTGAGGAATTTCCAGTAAATCTCTATCTTGTCCCAGATCCATTTCTTAGATTATAATCAATCAGCACAAGCATCTGTCTGGATCAGGACCTGTCTTCCCCTAAGACTGACAACTTCCAAAGTTATAGTTGATATCATACTGCAGAACAGCACAGGCAAACCTTTTCAGAGGAGTATCAACTCTTAATCCAGGTGCTCAGCTGCAGAATATTTTTGGCACAGTCTAACATGAATCCCCAAACCAGAACCACTTTTATGGGTTAACAAAAACTTCATTTCTCTTTTTGTAAGCTCTCATCCACTAAAAAGTTCTGTTATTGATCCCACATTTTTCTAACATAAAAGATTATTCTAATTTGAGTAACATCATAAAACAAAGCAGTAGTAGGAGAATATGAAATATACAGAAAGCCAAACACTGAATAACATGTCAGAATAGAGAAAACAGCAACACACAAACAAACAGCTTTGTAAAGGAGAAAGAATTTGTCCTCCCCTCTGCTAAGTACAAAAAGCCTCACTGAAAATAAGCTCATGAAGTCAAGTAAGAAAAATTAGGAAATGCCAGAAGTATGGCAGCACTGACAGCTTCAAATGACTCATGCAGTGCATATGCATTACCTTTTAGTATATGAGCATTTACTCTATTTCTCCCACAGGATCCCACCTTGCTCAGTGTAAGAGCGGCTGCAGGGAGGGATATGAGCTATACAATAAAGAAGCCTACTGTCTCTATCAGACCTGCCTCATTTATAATTTGGAGTGAGAGAGACAAGGTTGGCACGAAGGGGACATTCTAACTACCATTAAGGAAGATGGGATTTAGGCCTGTGGAAAAGGCAGGGATAAATTAAATTTCAAAAGGTGATCACCCACTGGATCTAATCCTCATTATCTGAGCGCTCAGCTGGAAACAAGGAGCTTGACTTGTAGCACTGCTGTGCTCACTTTATATATACAAACACACACACTCGAAGTGCTTGAACAACAGTCAAAACTTAGCTACCCCGAGTTGGCACTCAAAATTAGTAGGGATGCTACATTGCTCTCCGTGCACCTCAGTTTCTTCCTACACCATTCCGCCACTCTGCTGCAATTTTGTGAAGACAACTTGCTTCAAAGCACCACAACACCAGAAAAAATTCATAGCAAAACAGCACTTTTGTCTTCAGAGAATGCTTGAGATGGTGCGCAGCCAATGCAACAGATATAAAGTGTGCAACAATGACAACAGAAGGGAAACAGTTCATTAACAGCTCCAGCAGCATTCAAGTACAACATATCACACAACACTGGATATTGGGCAGATTGGATTAAGTAAGACTTTGTGCCAAAAGACAGACTTTAATTCATACGCTTGTACTATGTCATCAGGCATTTTCTCACAGGACCTGCACAGTACACCCTACAGATTTCTATCACTCATCTACAACGATGATAACAAGTACAGACTACAGCAGGGCTTGATGAGATCAGGGAAAGCAGACAGATTAGACCAAAAAAGCCTGAAAAAACCCTCTGATTATCCGTAGATATAACTAAAGCAACATCAGACATATATTCTTCATCAGAAATTTCTGCTATATGTTAAAGGCTGAAAAGGTTTCCTGGGACAAACACACACCAAATAGCAGTGGTAATGCTTAAAGGAGCACGGTGTGCTGACAGGACATCAGGCCTAGTATTGAATGATACGCAAGAATTTCACTTCCATCACACGTATCTGTTGTCACTTAACTGATCGTTCAGCTGACAGTAAAATAAGAGTGCTTTTTGTTTTTATTTCTGAAATACTTCTAAATTAAAGGCCCTGCTTGTTTGGTAAGCAAAGGCTGATGAACACATTCCCGTGTCTTTCCTAGTCACCCCATTCCTCCTTGCTTCAGAAACACACTGTAGGGATTAAAAACTGCAACACACACCAAACTCCTAAAACTCAAAAACAGGCAGTCATCTCTGTGCAGAACACAACTGAAATGTTGTCCTCATTTATTTAATCTGTCAGAGAGGTGGGTTTTGAGTTCCCACTTCAGGTTATCAGGTATGCTGTGCCACATGCAAATTAAAAACAAGCTGTATGTGCAGGCAGAGCAGTAATTTCTTAATCCACTGCAGTTTAAACACAGGATTTCTCTGTGATTCTATTATAGTTATGAAATGAGGAGGTAAAGAGGGTGACCAACTGGAAGCTAGTTCTTGTGATGATTGTCACAGTCCTAATCCTTGGCTATGTTCTCTCCATGGCTGTTTTCTTTTCATGTTCTCTTCCTTTGTCTAGAGCTTTGCTCCTGCCTGATTATCCTGTTGTTCACCCTGCCTCCACATACTCTGAACATTTTTCATCCTCCTTTTAGTGTTTATCACCACATCTTACTTTCACTGTAAGAATCTGCATTCCTCACTCCTGTGCTCTGAGCTAGATGGAGGTTCCTCCTCATGGAGAATTTATCTTTTTCAACTCCTATCTATTCTAGCCTTCCCATCACTTTAAAGCCTTCCTTTCCTCCCTGCTCCAAGTTTTGTTCCCTCCAAGCTTATATTATCCAGAAGGAACAGCAGGTGCAGTTTTACCTACGTTGGTAGCACAAAGAAAGCTCAACAGAATCACTGTTGCTGTTTTTAGCAGACAAGAACAATTCAGAATGGGGTGGGAACTCCAACCTAACTTCTCACAGGAGAAACCTTTTCCCCAGCTTGCAATTTCCTTGTCTATTAATTATAGGTATAAAATTCTTGAATGTTTACTTAAAACACAACAACATAGTCATCAAAACTAAACATGAGAAAGTTACGTGGTTCATATAAAAGCTGCAGTAGAAAGCACAGCATGGTAAGCTTCAGCCTAGAGGTAAAGCTTGGCAGGGTAACAAAGCAACAGAAACAGGGTTTGATGAAAACTGATAGGCAGCTTTAATCAAAGCTATAATACTAACTTTACCTAGGACAAATACATAAAGGAAATAACATACCACCAAGTAAATACTTTCAGTAACTGCAGATTTAATTAAAAAAATCAATGATTAAGCTGGCAAAAAATGAATACTTATGAGCTGTTACCGGCTGGAGATCTATTTGTTATAGTTTCACTTTATTTTTAGCAAAAAATATCAGCTGATCAAGATTATAAAAACAATTGGTCTGACTGTCAGGTTTTATCAGACGATAATATGGATAATAAAGTCAAAATTAGGCCACATTCTATTTCGTTTCAGGACTAACGAATAAATTGTTTATGATGCTTCATGGTTTGCTGAGCAAGATCCGGGCATACCAAAATATTATGCTGTTAAAGAGCTTACCCAAATGCTGAAAGGCAAGCGTAATAATCCATCTCCCATCTATTATGAAAAACTCAGGAAAAAGTTGAGGTTATCGGAAAAACACTATCTTTTTGCTACTGTCACATAAAGCTTGAATTTGGAGAGGTGTAAAAGCTTGCTATTGGGGAAGGTTTTGAACAAAACACATGCAAGACTATAAAAAAGCAGTCAATTTCTCCAGGAAAACGAGGGGGATATTTCAATTTAACAGGCGCAATCAGGAAGCCTTTCATCTAGATATCAGCTATAATGCAGCAGACTGCTACGCCAGTTCCACAGACTGCTTTCCTACTGTGCATTTTAACAGAGGGAAAAAGAGCAGGAGGCTAACATAGATGGCACAAATAACTTCTCACAGTATCAAGTTATCTGGCATGAAAATTCTTTGAAGTGTATGACCTGATGTCTAGCACTGTGCAATCTCTTCAAAAGTCATTTTCCAGTGGTTCCTTTGCTATATGTACAGGGACCAGCTATCCCTTTCCCTTGTGGATGATTTACTCAATCTCCATCAGCACCAAAACTTTGCCTTCTGCTATCCCAGCATGAAAATTTATTTTTACTTGGAAAGAAATGTGTGCCCAGCTTTCATCGAGATCCTTATACTTCAGGTGCTCACCTTGTACTTCTGCTTGCTGTGGCTTATCAGTAAATGCTAACAAGGGTGACCTAGACCACTGTATAGCAGGCAAGGATGCGTCACTGAACGTTATAGTATCCTTTCCACCTGAAACAAGGAATGTGTTAAAACCATTAATTCACCAATTACATTCATTGTTCACTAATGACACGCAAACATATCCTACCATTTAACTTTTTTTTTTTCTGCACTGTTATGAAAAGAAGTACAGAACAGAAAAAGCATCTCAAATGATCCTTCTACAGTACTGAAAAAAGTACAACCTTTGAAAGAAGAGCGGGTGCTGTATACAGCTAATTGCATTAGCCATATAATTCAGAATATTACAAATCAAATCATACCAAAAATACTGGAAAAATTAATTTTGGGTAAGGCTAGAAACCAAAACATAGATCATTTGCATGCTATTGCCAGGGGGTGTTCAGCACTAATTCTTCACTTTCTTACCACTTCATGAACATACCATACCGCCCGATGTTACATATGTAATTTTACACTACAGGCTAACACATATTGTCCTACAACAGTTCCTTAAAATAAATAGGTAAATGAATAAAAATTAGAGATTAGCTTAACTAGGAGACAGGACAGAACAGAGGGAGCATACATTGCTGGGGAACAGGAGGGATTTTAATCTGAAAATTCCCCAAATATTTCTGAACGTTTTTGTTTCAAGCCAAATGAAAGATGGCAATTTTCCAGCTCTTTTGCAGAGAAAATTGTGCAAGAAACTCTTCAGCTAAGGACTCTGCTGTATATGCCTAGCCTTTACATATTTTAGCAATACAGAAAGCAACACCTGCAGACCCTTTAGGAAGTCCTCCACTATTCAGGATACTCATGTCTGTAATGACTGACACTACCTTAAACCTAGAGGGGAGATGGCAGGAAATTTGCAAGATCAGCTAAGCACGGTGCTTGAGTGGCCTCCAGAACAACTGTCAACTGATAACTCATGGCTGGGAAGGTGGCGAGCTACTGCTCTATTTATCTCCATAACAATGGACATTTATGTAACAACATCTTTTCCCTTCTAAATCTGTTTGTACATTTCACCTTAAAGCAACATCCTAAATCTAATCACCCATCCAAGACAAAGTCTTTCAAAAGAGCACCAGGTCAGGAGATACCCTGAATAAATCCTTCACTAAGAAAGTTCTGGAACCTCCCAAGAATGAGTGAAAGTCAAGCTGTTCTCACAGAGTCAAACCGGGCTGCTCCATTTCTAACAGCTTTTGAAAGCACTGCCTGTTACTACCTTGATACTGAAGGTATTAATGACTTTTTAATATCCTTATAATGTTGGGGTATATACTGCAGTGATACGAATGTAATTAATGGTTTAAAAACAATGACCTTGTCAAGCTTTGATTCCACTATCAAGTATGCATCAGAATTCTGCCTTCAATATAGCAAGTAATAAAAAAAAAACCTAACAAAGTAGAGTCCTTGCATCTAAGTGTAAGGCAAAATTAATTAAAAGGAAAAAAAAAAAAAGCAAAAAGAAATCTGATGGCAACTTTAAAGTGCAGAAATAAACCCTAGAAAAATGCACTTCAAAGTAACATTGAAGAAATTCTGTGTACACAGTCAAAAGTCAAATGGACCAAAAAAGTCTAACAGAGGTGGTCAAACTAACAGACTATGAATAAAGAATTTTGGGAGATGCAACTGTTAAGTGGAAAGCAGAGAGGTTTTTTTGGTAGTAGTTGTTAGATTTAAATAGTAAAGCCTGAGATAGAAGATTGCAACATAAGTTTCAGAAAAGAAACGACTTGACATCCAGCCAAAATTTACACAGGAAACACATTCACATTTTTTCTCTGAAAACCAATCCAGTTACAGAAAATAGAGCCAAGTTCAGTATCCACACAGCTCAGCAACAAATGTGGCCCAAAGAGTCCAATGCATATTATTTATTAATAGTGACTCACATCCATTCATGAAGGAGGGACATGGCTGTTGCTGTAGCATATTCTGTGAATCATTATCTGAAGGTGGATTGCACATGAAGACTTTCAATTAGCTGCCATGTAAGCTCAATTTTATAACCTATACTGCTTTGTGCAGATCTCCCCTGTTTAAAGGATTTTAAAAGGACTCTGATGAAAAATATAGAGATCTCAAAATAAGGGGACAATTAAGTTATCAAAAGGAATAAATTAATTTGTTTTTTTCTCCAGGAGAAGCACACATCTCTACAAGATTCTCAGGCTTGAGGATCCACTCATAACCCCTGCTCTGTGAACTGCCCTATACCACAGCAGCTGCTGAGCCCATTAATTTGACCTCATCACTGCTTCACGCTGATTACTGCAGAGGAAGAGGCAGCACAGAAACTTTCCTATCATCCCAGACAGAAAAAGGCTGAGTCACAGCTGAATCTTATCTTAGTCTTTTCTTTAGTGGATATCTGGAATTTTCGCGAACTGATAGATCTATAAAAATAGAGAATTACTGATCTGAGTACCTAGTGACATCTTTTTGTAAGAGTAATAAGCTGTGTTTCCTCTGTATTCATGCTGAACATACTAAACATATTTGATCCAGCCGTGATGGATGTAAGACAAGGCAAAGAATTAAACGCTTCTGCAAACATCACTTTCTCTACTTATTTCTTAAAACAAGTGGTCTCATAAAATGAAAATCAGAGATGTATCTATGCCCAAGATTACTTTCTATTTAGCAGTGAATCTCACAATAGATTCATTTAATTACAGCCCATTTTTCCAGACAGGGGAGCTGAGAAGTTTGTAATAGGCAGAACTTTTACAGAAACTGAACCGACACAAACCATTTCACCATTTCAAAAATAAAATACACATTTCCTCTTGATTTAGCTTTGCTGTTGTTCGTTCACGCATTTCATAAAAACAGGATGACAAATACGTCACCTAACAAAAATAATTAGAAGCAGTCAAGCTCTTTCTTACTAATATCGTTTATTAACACAATTTGGAAGATATTAACACCACGGTATCAGTGGATGTTATAAATGTTATACGGACAGCGATGCCTAAGTAGGAACATTAACTTCAAATTAAAACTCTGTGATTTGTAATGTGTGTTCCTTTCAGTGGTAGACTAAACATCAGCTTCTATCTGCATATTTTTCCAGTGACAAGAAGTTCAACTCACAGCCAAATAAAGCTTTTTCCTCTTTGAATTTGAGACTGCCTACATAACTTCCGTGAGATATCCTCCATGTTCTGCTCTTTGCCCAACCTAGCGTTTAACTGCAGAGCCTACTCTGAGACTTCCTACACTATCCGTTTCATACTGCCTTTTCATGGAGCAGTAGCTTTCCACACTCTGAAAAGTGTTTACTAGGCTCTCTGTGACCACCTTGGAACTACAGTGCACTTGGAAACGAAGCTACACTCCTGATTAAAAGCGAGGCAGCAAATCAACAAACCAAACTTGGTGCTCAACAGAACACACAGTCCAGTGTAAAATTCCAAGATGATCTATTCTTACTATTTCCCTCACTTCAAACAAATTGCTTTGTAGAGCAGCCTCTATTTCTCTTGTGGTCATCTTAATTCACTTGACTAAACATCTTAATCTGACAGATAGAAAAATGTTTAGATAACATTGCTATTTATTTACATGCAGAGATAATATTTAATGTACTGCTAAAATAAGTTACTAAAAATATACATGTCAAGCAGAACCTACTCCCAAATCCCACTGAGACATTGTAGCTCAGGCCTTCAGGCAGCAAAAGAAAGGAAGGAAAGAAACAGTTGTTAATGTATAAATATTAAATGTATGTCTTACCTCCACAGATAAACAATGGAGCCATTTGTTCCCACATTTGTTCCTTTTTGTTGTTGTTGTTGTTTTTAAATACATTTTATAAAGATTAGAAACACTGCTTTTGTTAGCGTACTAATTTCATGGTTCTGTTTCTGACAAAATCCCTACAGTACATTAATTCGGTAGGTTTATGATACATTATTTTTGCTAATGTACAGAACTACATTAGCAGAGTCTTGACAAACATTACACCTGCCCCCCTGGGACAAAGGCATTCAGCGCTCCATGCATATGAGGTGACTACCTGAAGAGTAAGCCATGGGAAGAAATTTGGGACCTTCAGTTCTGGAAAGCATCAATGAGAGAGAGAGCCAGTTCCAGAAAGGTGATTCAGAATACCTACAATATTAGGCCAGAAAGCTGAACCACACTAGTTTTTCACATCTCTTCAGCTTTGTCAAATGTTTCCTTCTAGATGGAATGTTTAGGTACAGAAACAAAGAGCCAAATAAGTTTAAGTCCAATCCATGCTAGTTCCCACCCCAAGATAGGAAGCTGTAAACAACAATGCCTAATGGTGCACACACCAACAATGGAACAATATAATTTACAGTGGTTAAGAAAGATACAATTAAGTGTAATGGGGAGAAGAGAAGCAAGAAGTAAATGTAAATTAAATATTGCTCATTTTCCTAAGAGAAAGGTCTATTAGGAAGCAGATTAATCTCCCATTACTTGTGTAATTCAAAACCAAGTACAATACTTAAGATGCTACAGGGAATAATCCTGTTCTGGAAAGACGGACTACAAAATTTCAGATCATTTACATTTCCAGTTTATCTGAGATTAACATTCTACAGAAAAATATTACAAAACACAGCAATAAAATTCATGGAAGTAATAAGATGTACAAAGTCAATATATAAATCTGCTGAAAAACGTCATGTTTAATATCCTGTGTGTATCATCTTATACAATGGTTTAAACAAAATAGATCCAATTTTGTTTTTTAACCTGCAAACTATGGAGAAAATTTTATTATTTCCAGTATTTAATTTATTTGTAGTATCCATATTTGAAAGAAGGCTTAAAGAGCCTTGAGAGTTTTGGCTTCAACTTAACGTTTATTGAAGGCCTCAAATTTTGCAAGCGCGCAGAACAGTGCACTCACAAAATAACTGTCATTAAAACACGATAGCCAAGCTTTTCTTAAATGCAAATATGCCCTTGAAAACTAAATAACAAAAGCTGATCTCCTGAATTTTTACTCACCTGGAAGACTCCACAAGCCAGCTATTTCCAAGGTTCTTAATTTCTTTTCTAGTTCCGCCACTCGATTACCTAGAATTCTTTGGAAAAAAAAAAAAAAAAAGAAAACAAGAACAGAAGTCAGGGACATTCAGTTGAAATGTGATTCTCTATTACATTAAGGTAACCAAAGCCTAATTGTTTGTGTGACTGCAATTGAATTTTGTACATGTTACTTAATTAGTGCAGTAAACCAGTTAACAATTTTACTGATTTTTACTAATGGCATTGGACAGCCTCCCCCAGAGTTCAGAGAGAGCAAAATATAGTTGCCTAATTTATATCATGATTAAAAATTAAAACAAACAAACAAAAAAGAACAAGAAAGATTAAAAAAATAATCTTGGATTAATTGGACATTCAATCTTTGCATAATGCTAATGACTAAGAATAGCAACTCCCGGTATTTCTATTTTCCCGCTTGCAACTATTTCTTCCCAGTTACTTTCACTTTCTCAGCTGCTAAAATCAGAAGATAACAGCTATGCAATCAAAATGTGCAAAACTCAAGACAACATCTGGATTGATTCAGCAATCCCAAGGCACAGCTTTGGCCTACTCTTATTTACAAGGGTTTGTCTGTCGGTAAGATTGCTTAATACAGCATAGAACAGCTTTTTTAGGTGCTGAACTGTTGTCTTATTTACTAAAAAGCTTCAAGCTCTTTAGTGCTTTCACCACTCAGCCGCTCTGTTTTCACTGCGTTTCTTGGGTCATCTCTTCTTTTATATCTGATTCCTAGATAAATACTATTTGCAGTTAGCTCTCCTGCTGGATTTAACTTTTAGACTTAATTCTCTCCCAAGATCAAATGAGAGATTCGTATCTTGCAAAGCTCTTCTTTTTCTAATGAATTTTTGAAAATGTTTCTCTCCCAGGCACAGCAAGTCTCCTAGAATCAAAAGTCTCTAAATAAATCCCAAACAATACTCAACAGAGTGGAAAAGCTAGACGAGACAGCAATTCTAAACATGACAGCAGAGATAATGGACAGCAAGCTGTACTCATCAAATTACAGCAACAGGATAAGTCAGTTAAATTTGAACTGAATGCTGAGAAGCAGTATATTGCAACACAGCAAGGCAACAATATCCTCCCAAGCTCACCAGAACTGTGTAATACTGCACTGCATGCTCTCCACCTAGGGCTTTATGCTGCAAACATTTGAGCATACTGGGAATGTCATTACTGACAGAATGACAGAATCTGGGTCAAGAAGGACAGCAAAACCAGCAAATATTAAACGGTCTAGAGAAATCGATTAACAAGGACTATGCATTTTTGAGTTCTCCAATGTGAGGGCTCTGCAATGATATAATAAAAGCTTTTTAACTATTTTAAAGACTACAAAAATAACAGTTTGAGAGGGAGACTGTAAAAGAGAAACCTCAGAATGAACGTCAAAGTAAGCACGGGGCGGTATCGGGATATACAACAATTAGAAAGCAAACAGCCCATCACGTTTACAAGCAGAGGAGAAAATACATGTGGCAGCAGTTATTTCTCCAGTGAAAGTCAGCAACCAAACAGGCCACCAAGGCTATGATAAATCTATTACCACCTTTTCCAATAACTGCTCAAGACTAGATTTCGCTTTCAGAATGCTTCCTTCTGGTACAAGGGACTCAGTCCTATTAACTTTGTTTTCATAGCCCTGTGCATTGTGCTGGCCTGAGGGCCCAATGAAGGTCAGCTGAAGGATATGGAACTCCCCTGGCTTAAGGATAGGGAAGAAAGACAAATTGTGAAATACTCCTTCCAGTACGTTAGCTTTGTGAGGGAGCCAACAACACAAAGCTGATGCAGGTAATGGTTGTCACTACAAACGTGTCACAATTTTGCACTTTTGCCAGGAAAAAAACAACTGGTTATTTCAATAAGTGTCTCACCAGTAGGTCCAGAACAGAAAAGGGGGAAAAGACATCAACTAGGTGTATCACAGACCGAAACTAAACTTGACCTTCTATATTAAGTTCAGTTACTGCTCCTCTCTCATTATTTAGAGAACAGCAATTCTCTTGCTTCTCTTAAACTTTATAATTCATTTATCTGCTGTACTACAGCAATTCTAAAGATTTTTGTGCAACACTATCCTGGTAATTCCTACTGAAGCCTCAGAAGAGATCCTGAGCATTTTTTCTTTTAAATCTTTGTTGCGGGTTCTCATGTAAAAGGATCATTCTGCAGCAATGAATGCTGCTCAGCAGAAAGAGAGGACAGTCCTTAACCACAGTCCTTTCATTCAGGCACAGAGCACATAGAACATGATTCTAGTTTGCTCCAAACCACATTACTGGAAGAGAAGCATGAGAATAATTAATCCTACATAAAGCTGTGTGTGCTAATGAAAGCATTTACTGAAAATCCTGAAAACAACATGGTTTGTTCCCAGTTTCTCCTTTTCCCTGTGTCCCTCCAAATAATTTGCCACCTTGGTATATACTGTGAAAAGTCTAAGTTGTACTGGCCTGGAACAGCAGGTATTTCTGAAGAGGCTGTGTGGGTTGCTAGTATCCAATTCCCAAATGTCTTCCCCTCCCTAGCAACAACAGACCAGATTCTTTAAAGAAAATAAAAGGATTGTGTCATTGACAAAGATGCCAATAGCTATTCCTACTGCTCTCTGGTTATGTGCTTAATGCAACAAGGGAGTTTGTCCAAACCTCCCTCCAGGATAAGGCTTTAGAGAAATACATTGTTCAGGTGACAACAAGGTTCCCACTTGAACACAGAAGATCCTTCCGGCAATTCCAACTCTTCCCAACACACACAGGCATAATCTCAAGGGAGCTGTTCTGATTTACAGTACCTGAGATCCACTCAAACTCATTTTTAACTTAGACTTACTTACAGAAGGCATATACCCCCGTATAGACACAATCTTCCAAACACTCATAAATAGGGTCTGTCACAATAACTTACCTAGTTTTACACATCACATGGAAACATTTACTCACAGGTTGAGGCAAGCTTTTTAGTTCTTTAGAAATAATAGAATTAGTGTAACACGTCTAAGCAGAACAACTATGAAGCTCATCTGGCTTGCATGAATGCTGGCAATTTCATGTATAAATTGCACTAAAAAAAACCCCCCAAAAACGTAATAAACTGTTCATTGCTGGAAGCCAAAAAGATTTTTATCCACTTCTCAGAAGGATTAGAACTGTTTATTTTCACATTTACTTAACTATTTAGTCTTGCAATACATTATTGTATACAGGATTCATTTAAAACTTTTTTTTTTCAAATTAAGCTGATGTGCTTGTAAGGAAAAAGGATGTTACTTAAAATTAGCAGCAGCACCGATCACACGGGGAAACCAACCCATCTTCTTTCTAAATAACTTATATATCTCTTTAATCATAGAATCATAATACAGTTTAGGATCCTTTCCGACCCAAAGACCATCTAGTTTCGATCCCCCTGCCATGGGAAGGATTGCTATTCACTAAATCAGGCTACCCAGGGTCCTATCCAACTTCACCTTGAATGCCTCCAGGAATGGGGCATCCACAGCTTCTCTGGGTGGCCTGTGCCAGTGTTTCATCACTCTCACAGTGAAGAATTTCTTCATTATATTTAATCTTAGTATACCCTCTAGTTCAAATTCATCACCCTTTGTCCTATCACTAACACTCCCTGATAAAGACTCTATCTCCAGCTTTCTTGTAGGCCTTTCTCTTGTAAAAAAGAAGCTAAAAAAATTACAGGCTGGACTTGGCCCTTTCATTTGTTGGCACTTAGTCCCACACTTCCTTTTACTATACCAGATATTTAGAAAAACAGTAATAATCAAAGTGCATCTGTTTCAAGAGCAAGTGAAATCAGATATTTGTTTTAAACTGGCTAACAGCAGAAAGTTAACTTCAACAGTACACTCAAATTACAATCCATCCAGAAGAAAACCTACTGTCTTGTTATTATTTCCATTAATCAAAACACGAATTTAGTGTACTGTTATTGTGAAGTTAAATAGCCTTGTTTCAATAGTCAAGCAAGAAAACAGGTTATGACTTTGGAGTAAGCTAACTTGTGGGAGGGAAATAACAGTCTTGAAGAGTCCCGTTTACTGGTAACAGAATCACCAACAGATGAAATACCTATCATAAACCAAATGTATAACTTTTTTCCTGAATAAAACAACCACTCCAAAATCTCATGTTCTTTAACCAATTTCATCTTCTTCACACAATAATCTGTACGATTAATTGTGTTCTCAGAACATTGTAAAATAAAAGCTTGACAAACACAGTAAAAGGGTTGAAGGAAAATTCTTCAACATTCTGATTTATGACATTTTTGTCATTACATTTCTTTCTAGTTCCACTTGCTTCTCAACTTCCTACTTGGAACACAGCAATGTTTTCAGCAAAAGAATGGATCTGCTGCTAGTGTCAAGATTGTGGACTTGCCTATTCAATTCTGCAGCAACCTAAATCTCACATCTAACCTGCACCAATTAATTGAACAGTTTCCTACTAAATTTCAGAAGACATCAGACTTCACTCTTAACTTTTGAAATAGTAATTAAGTGTCCTCAGCAACCAGCTAATGCACCTGAAACAAAGGATGCTTTTTTCCTGATGTCCTATTTGCATTGCCCTCTTTCACTTTAACCCTTTTGTGACTCAGGTGCTTTTACATGAAGTTGTTCCCATTCCTCCCCGTTACTTAAAAGCTTCCTTAATGAAACTAAAAGCCAAAGGTGAAAAAAAAAGAAAAAAAAAGAACAAGCATACTGTACAAGAGTGTTCCTGAGGCCTTTCACTCAAGTTGCCCAGTATTTACCATTCTGTTTTTTCTCTTGAGGCATCCAAAGCACACTAAAGTTCTAAGCATGCTCCTTCCTCGAGATAGAGACAGACTGTCACCACTCTAAGATTTTATCTCCTGTTGGTCACAAAATCCAGCTCCAAATGTGTTTTTGTGCACACATCCAATCTCTATTCCAAGGGTTATACCAGCTGGTAAATAACTATATCTCTTGGTGAAAATTTGTCTCAAAAAAAACTATACACGGTAGT
Organism: Chrysolophus pictus; assembly: GCA_037305975.1. NCBI lineage: Eukaryota > Metazoa > Chordata > Aves > Galliformes > Phasianidae > Chrysolophus > Chrysolophus pictus. Next base: position 17,644,518 of record CM074579.1, read on the forward strand.
TGAAAATAGAGATAATATTACCAGAAAGTAAAGCCATCATCCCACCAGTACATTTGAGAGACTAAAGGACTGCAAGAGATGTAAAATTAAAAAAGAAGCTTGCTATGGTTATAGTCAGGAGTATGCAAATTACAGCACCAGGAAGTGACACAGTATCAGAAAGTAAAAGACAAAGACTGGAATAACAAGAGTTATTCTGTTACTGTTTTTTCTGATATTACATTAGCAGCAAGGAGGGAGCAAGCAGACTCCTCATTTATGCTGCTCAGTGCAGGAGCTCACCTTGCATTTCAAAACAGCCTTAGAAGTATGAATTGACTGAGCAGCCATCATTTGGAGCTGGGCTACATTCTCACTGCTTCAGTCTCCCTTCAGCTGATTAGGCATTTGCTTTCTCAAGAGTATTCAAGAGTGGCTATAAACTGCTCTTCCACTTCTGCTGCCACATCCCTAAGAACTATGCAGTGAAGTCTGCCTAGTATCATAGTTACAAATATTCAAAATGAATCATCTATTCTAGCGCAATACAGTTCACTTCAGAGCTACTCCTTCCTTTCACGAAAGATAGCTGCCTGTTTCTGACATCTGGTCCTGATGTGCTTTTGAGAAGTCTGAATAATCTCTGATTACCAGTAGTGACTCAGTGTTGCAAAAAGCCCCCTTAAAAAACACACACACACACACACACACACACACACAAAAAAAAAAAAACCAGAAAACCTGAGCATAGAATTGAGGAACACTTCCTAGCTCTGATTTTCATACACTACTTAAGGACAATAACATCAGAATGTCAGAAAATGTGTCAAAAACATTATATTCTGCCATGATAGATGTTATACAAGATACAATAAATCCTACTGATGAGTAGAACAGCTAAAGGTAAACAAATCTGAACTGAAGTTTCAAGGAGAATTTTAAGAAATCATGTGGTAGCAATGTAACTGTGTTTATCTTCTAAAACTTTTGGCAAATAACTATAGGAGCAACAGCCATCATCCACAACACATAGGCTACTAGCTTGTAACAAACGTCACTAAGGCTTTTCATACTCTCTCCTAGGTGTAACATTTCCTATTTCCTCCAAGGTGTAACAGTTGATCTATCTTATCTTCTCCATTTCAAGGGTGTCAATCCTCCTGGCTGCTTTTCTTTGGCCCTCTCTACAGATTACTAGCAAGAAATGCCAATTTGTTATAAGAAGCCAAATGATTTACTATGGTTTGTCTTTAACTTGAGCAGTAAATCAGTCCTTGCCTAGCAGTGGCAGTCAGGTCTCTTTGAACTATATTATTTTCTCCAAACACATAGTTTATTTTCAGTTCTAAAATCCACAGTACCCACCCACCTGTCAGCAATGACAACAAATTCTCTGTGAAAATTTCTTCTCATTTCCCTGAAACTCCTCCCAAAACTATGACTTTTCCTTAGCTTATTAAGTTCTGCTGTTTTACTTAAAAGTAATGCTACTTACTTGTTGGTTTGCCTCTGGTGTTGTATGACCATGTTTTTTTCATGGATTGTTTCCAACAACGCAGTGGCCAGTGATTTGAGATCTGAAATGGACTGTGGCGTGGCTGGTAGGCTACATCCATGATCCTCAGACAATAACTCTTGGACTGTAACATTAAAAACACAAAAGTGTTTTGGCTTCTCAAGCACAGAGACATCACACAAACACTCACTTAGCATTAAAGGATTACTGTCATTACTTAAATTAACATATATAATTTCCTTCAAATAACAAACCCAGAAGACCAGAAACATAATACAGGGCTGGCATAAAGATAGTGGCTTTCTGAACTGACTGTTCAGAATCCACACCAACTGCCAGAGTAAGAATAGGCAGAAACATTTTGGATCTGGAGCACAGGCCTTATAAGGAGCAGCTGAGGGAGCTGGAATTGTTCAGTCTGGAGAAGAGGATGCTCAGTGGCTACATACTTCATGTTATTTCCATTTGATGTGAAAACAGCCATCCAAGAATTTCCTTTGTAGTACAGAGCCTGTTTACCTCTCAACCACATTACAAAGTTCACCAGTGCCATCAACTTCTATAACTAGAATGCGGCTCTGTTTATATTTGTGCAGGTCAACAAGTAAATGAGTTTTAACTCTCATGACAAAAAAAAAATACTGATCTGACCTGTGTGTATATGAACATATTAATAAGGTACACTGTTTGGCACTGAGAATTTTCTCTAGTATTCAGCTCGCTATTTCTGTTTGTTTGTTTGAAGTGGGAGACTACACCCCTTTGCTTCCCACAAAGAAACAAGGGAAAAGAAAACTTCTTGCAAAGTATCTGAATGTAAAACCTCCCCAAAATAGGAGTAGAAAACCTAATTTAGGGCCCCCCCTCTATTCATCAATAGATTTTTCATTGGAGTATGAATTGGAATTGCCATTGCAATCAGAGGAAAGAGACTGAATAGAAAAGTGAGGTCAAAGAAAAGTCAAAGTTGCAAACAAGCTTAGAGATAAGACAAAAATGCATTTGATCCAATTGACTGGTTGGGAGGTGGGGGGGGGATAAATGGCAAAAGAATAACAAAAGGAAAAGCAATACTCAAAAGGCAATTTTTTTTTATCAAGTCAAATGAGAAAATTATGAAAAGTTAGCACTTGATAATAAACAGAAAATAAATATGTTTATTTGGTTGGTAAGGAAAGTGTTACTTCAGTGTTACTGAAATTGAGAAATAAGAAGGGATGAAATCATTGAGACACACAACACCACGCTGAGTTTATTAATACCTTGTTTTGCAGACAGGACTCCAGTCAGAGCACTGCTACTGGATCTACTATGAGTCTTTGAATTTTTTCGTCTTTCCAATGCATTCTAAGGAAACAACAAATACCTTATTCAGTAAAACAGCAGGTCAAAAGTTCTACTTTGTTCCTTCTATTAGGAGTAAAAATCTGAAACTTTGGATTTGGGTGTCAGAACTTCATAGGGCCTGAAGCTACACTAATAGTGCCCTACAGGGGTGTGATCTTCCCGGAATATTACAAAAACCATCTCTGCAATGTGAAAAGACTCATTCTGACACATTGAAATCACAGTGCTTCAGTCTCCCCATCCCTCCCCTACTCTCGCGCATTTTTCAGACTAGCATATTTTCAAATTCATGAGTGCCAGTGAAGATACTGTAGTATTTTGTAGAGAGTATCAGTTGGGAACAAAATCAGTCTTTCCCCAGCATTTCTTTGGATAGGCTTCAAAGAAAAAACCTCAAAACTCCATTATCAGAGCTTCTAGAAGCCTTACAGGAGGACATACTGGCTTTCAGGACTTCACAGTAGAATGCTCCAGAAACAAGAGTCAAGTTTATCCTGTGAAGTCCACCATACCACCATAATACCAGATGCTTATGCTCCAAGATACCCATGTCACAAGCATGAACAGGCACTGATACAGACTTAGCAGTACTCTCACGAATTTTGCTCATGCACAAAAAGCACGCTGTTTCACACTGACCTAGATGGTTAAGCAGCCCTACTGACAGTCCTAGATACACAATCCTGTCCCATGACAAGTAGATCTCTCCTCCTGTGCACCAAAATCACATCAGAAGATAATATAATGCTCGACTGCAGGAAAGAGCAAGAATATTTTGCCCTTGGAGTTCAGTCCTGAAGGGTTAATACAAAAGAATACATACCTTAACCCAGGAACAAAGTAATAATGAAGACATAGCACTCATTAGGGTATGTGACGCTGCTAGGGAACAGGAAGACAAGACCTGCTTGTGATGGGAGCACAGACACACTCATTCCCATACACGACCTGATACTTTTCATCCACAGCAGGCTCCTCCTCCTGCACGACTAACGAATGTACAGCTAGAAAAGGGTGTTAGGATGGCATTTTACAGGGTTATAGTTAGAAAGATTATCATGGTGAAAAGAGACGATCAAAAATGAAACGCTCACCCACATCCTAGGCTTGCAGTAGAAAACTTCAAAGGAAGAGATCTCCACAAAGAGATCCTCCCTGAGTGGCAGTCAGCCCTTAAATGGGGTCTATGAGAGGTGCAGCCAGGCTCCACCCCTTCTGGCAGCACAGCTGCATTGCCTTCACTTGTGCTCCCATGGCTGACTCAGTGCTCACCTCAGGTGATCAGTGGTTCAGGCTGTGACTCAGCAGTTCCCCCATACACCCTCCCCAAGAGGTGCCACAGAACTTAAAAAGGTCACTTCATGCTCTTTTCCAAGTACCCCGAATAGGTACCACTTTTGTACTACACTGGCTAAGAAGTCTATAAAAGGAAGATTACTGAGCATGTACAATACATATGTGCTAATACTGTCAGAGTGTTAATGGGGGATTTTTCTTTGGAGGCACAATTTTATTTAAATACATACAAACTTGAGAATGAACAATAATCTCCACGAACACCAGAGCACAGATTAGATGATAGGTACATTGAGAGGATTTTACCTTATATTTAGTAATATTAGACTTAAGAAGGTTCACTTCCTCTTGAATTTGCTTTAATCTCTCTTGGAGGTACCTGGAAAAAAAGAAAAGAAAAAAAAAAAAAAGAGATCTTTCATATAACATTACCTTCACTATTGCCTCAAATATTCCTCTTTACTATTTGGAATGACTCCTCCTTTAGCTACTGAGAATGCTTTTCCCTTTACAGCTTTCTGAGGGATAAAATAACAAGACCTTACCGCTTTTGACCCCATAACAATTTTGGCAAGAAAACAAATTGCATCAGAAAAGTAGGCTGCCCTTCTCTTACATTTGTCAAGCATCCTGCACAACCATTTTATATAGCTCTTCAGGATTTTGGGAAGGGAAGCTGGAATGATATATTTATGTCTAGACGAAATAGTCAGAAAACCTTTACCCATCTTCTCTGAACTTGAAAGTCGGTAAGATGAACACCTAACATTCATATGTATGCCAAAACAAGACTCAACTATGCAGAGGTTTTGCATTGCACTATCACTCAATTCACATGGTACTTCCCATTAGTAATCACAGAATGTAAAATTTAACAGCTGAAAGATGATGTACATAAACTAAAACAATATTGTTTTTCCTCACAAAGTTTAGGCACTTTGGTTAGACAGCAGTTTCCATACAAGAAGTACTTTTTAATGCATAAAAAGTTTATATAATATCTTCTTTCTCACAGCTCAACCATCCCTGCATTAGGATCTGTAACAATTTATTAAAAAAAAAAAAAAAAAAAAGGGATCAACACTCAGAGAAGGAGGAGGCTTAAACTTATACAGAACTAATAAACTACATAAAACAGAACAAAATGAAAATGCTGGGAGGAAGCATCTGGTTTTACACTTTCCTACCTGACCAAGTCACTGTAAAGGGAAAGTACCTTACAAGCTATGGTTCGCTTTAAGGTAATTGTTGACATTAAGGGAGGTACTGCTATGATTTTCTCAGTGTCTCTTCTGTTGACCTTAGTGGAAACCATAAAACTTTTTTTTTCCCCATGGAAGTGGCAAGAGTACCTACATGGGTGACTTCACAAGTACAGTGTTGTTGGAAAATCACACCTTGTTGACAATCGCTCCTTATGGTGAGAAGTATGTCCAAAAATGGTACCTCAGTGTACTTGAAATCCCTATTTACAATTCAGGATTAGCCCACTTCACCTCCCTATGAGTTCCTTAAGACACTAATTTTTAATACTTTTGGTTTTAGTGCCATACAGTGACAGGAACAAAAGGCCTGCACTTCTCTTCCTTGGCAAGACAAGACATATTAGGGAATATCACTTACATCTTTGTAGCCAAATAGAACAGCATTACTAATTTTCTGCAGCATAACTTTCCCAATATTCTTTGATGGTTAGTTACAGCAGAAACAAAATAGTCAAAACAAATGACCAAATCTTTCAATTGTAATTTTTGGTTGGATTTTCTTTAAGGTTTTGTTGTGACTCACTTCCTGGTGCTCCTTTTGAAGCAATATGCTACTAGTTCTAAGGAATCAGTGAGGTGTGCCATGCACTCACCTGTTCTCCATACAGAGAGCATCTATGTCAATGATACGGTTTTCATGTCCTCCTAAAACATGATTGAGTTCTTGGTTTAGTCTATCAGACTTATCTTGATAAAAAGAGCGTTCTTCTTTAACATCCTGTAACTCATCTAGTGCAGATTGAAGATCATGTCTCAGAGCCTCAATCTGAAAAGAAAGGAGTCATATCACTGTTTTGGAGTCTAGAAAAAAGACTGCACAGTGACTAAACTGAAAGCATTTATAATCAAGCACTACGTCTCTGATCAGGATGGATTTTGTACAGTCTTTCCAAAGCTCATAACTCTGGTACTTTTATCCTATTTTGTTATTATTCTATTCATTTGAATTTAAATAACCTTAGCAGCTAGACTTGTTTTACAAAATTTCTACAAAATATCTAACACATAACAGCAAAAGAAATCTTAATTCATATTAAAATCTTGCTACAAACATACTAAGCTAGTTTTAGAACATAACATCTAGGTCTCTGAGAATGAACTGAAACAAATTGTAACTAGTCAAATTCGGAAGATTAGTTAAAAGAAAGTCTGTAAGTGGGAATTTGTACTACTTATAGCATTTTCAGCAACAAAGCTCCATACAGTAAGAAAAGGAACTGAAAGAAGTAAAAAAAAATAAGCCAGCATGGAATTGACAGGGTGAGCCCTACTATTAAGCAAAAGGGTAAAAGAAATTTAAAAGAACACTCAGGGACACAGAGCTTCAAATTTCTAAGGAGAGGAAACAAAAAAATGTTGAATAAAGTCTGCAATGAGTTGAGAACTCTCCATGGGCAGATCAAAAAACTCTGATGAACTAGAAAAAGACAACAGAAAAGCAGGTAACGAGGCTACAAGCTGAACAGACACAGAACCTGGGGACAGAGATCACAGAGGAATCATACTGGAAGAAGAGTAAGAATAGGCAAAAGTCCTCCTGGTAAACTAAGGCAGTAATGCACTTGATGTGTAGACTGAAGAATAATGAGAAATTTGCACCTTTTCCTGGACCACGGAATGGCTGATTGAGAGTGGAACTGCCACTGGTAGGAACGAGCACAGGATCAAAGGAAAACAAAAATCCAGAACTGCTCAGAAAGCAATGTATCACTTTTAGGGAAAGCACCTGATGGGCTGGATATGCATAGTATGTGATATTGATACAGACTTGATGTAGAAAATCTGATGAAATATTTTATCGAAAGGGAGGAAGGAATGGCTAAGATACAGGAGGAAAAGGAAACAAACTTACATCTTCTACAGAAAATTTGATTCATAGGACATACATTAGCCATCATATACTGTTTTGAATACTACATTTTAAACTGCTTTCACTTAAAAGTCTTTTTCATTGACAGTACTCAATTGTCACAAGCTGTTGATGCTGTACATGACAAAAAAGAGCATCTATAATCTCGAGAAGAAATTGCTGAGATTGGAAATCTCACTCTTATACAAGCTTAAATTAGTGCTCAGTAAGAAATGCCCCAGTAAAAATCCCAACACCTTTACCACCATTTGCAGTAGTAGACAGTGGTACCAGTCTCAGAACGCAGGGGAAACAGCCATTTACTTGCAATAAGGCAAGCTCTATAAAACACAACAGTATGTGTTATTTTGTTATTACTTGTTCTCGAGCCTTCTCCAGTTGTTGAACAAGATCCTCACGTTCATGTGCTGCAAAGTGGCGAGCTCCAACTTCATCATCTCCAAGTCTTTGCTTGGCTATTGTCATTCGAAGGAGCTGTGATGACAAAGATGTATTCCATAAGCAAGAGATCACAGACTGTAGCATCAGAGTACCTCTAGGTTAGAAAGTAAGGCTGTTAGATTTCATCTCTTCCAAGTCAAATAGCTGGTATTATTTAAACCAGATGGAATTTTCTAGCTGAGTTCTTAATTCTGTTCTCAGGAAAAAATTCCTGTCAAACTCTCTGAGCATAAAAGGTGCTGCATTACATCCCGCAACAATAATCAGCAGAGTATACAAATGTCCAAATGCTGAAAGACCAAATAAACACAAACATGTGGTCAATGATTTTTAGAAGTGACAGGAACTAATTCTGGACAATTCTCATAAAGCCATTTTCATATTCGGATCATAAAATTATCTGCAGCAGAAAGTAAGTTTCCTAGTTAAGGGAAAAAAAGACACCAAGTAGTTCGCTCAGCATCACTTTACCTATGCCACTTAGAATCCCACTGCGCTACACTGGTGCAAAATTTGCATTAACAACTGCTTATAAATTTTACTGCTCTTTTTTTTTTATTTCAAAAAAGTTAATTCATGCTAAAAACTAACAAAGAAATGGGCCAACAGCAAACAACTTGGCCAAGATTTGCAAGAAGCTAATGAACTCATCAGCTTTGCACTCGCTGAAAATAGCCTGTCTTGAATTAATACACAGCTGTATTAAATATCTGAGGCAGATAGGAACTACCTTTGAGAATTATCAAGTATTAAAATAAGACTCTATAAGGCATTCAGCATTTGCAGTTGCTTATACTGTGCACAGCCAGGCAAAAGCGTGGCCTCCCCAGGGCCTAACTTGTAGAAGCTCCACAGAGACTGCAGAAGCTCACTATGATAACTAGCCTGAGTTTCCCTGTATTTGATTGTACCAAGGAATTAATGTACATCATTACAGTGCAAAGTTAGAAAAAAAAAAATCAATCTTCTGAAGTAGAAGATGGTACATTAAAATTTGTCTTTGGTATTTATGGGATGTCAGTCACTGTAGCTGCAACATGCCAATTAAAATCCTGCTGATACAAGACAGGTTAGCAAAATCACCTTCCCTGCTTATTTCAGCTACAGTTTAGTGCAATCCAGTGGAGTTTGTATGACTCTATCTGATAGGCAGCTCACTTGTTCAGGAGAAGCAGTGCCCCCAAAAGTAACGCTGGGGAATACATTTCCCTCTCCCCACGAAAAAACTACTGCACAGTCAGGAAGGCTGAATGGATCGTAGAAGATACAATTCCTGTTAATTTCTTTACCAAAAAAATAGCAAACTATTAAGTCAAGAAGGCAACTAGCAAATTTTGGAATGATCTCAAGGCTATGGAATTATTTTTTTAAAGACTAAAAGGTCAATAAGCAAAAGGCATGATAACGTGATTTAATGCAGTTAGATTAATTACATTTCTATAATCTTTCTCTGAGATAATCAGCAAGAAAGGTAGCAAGAAACAAATGCAGTAACATTTTAAGACTCCACCTTGTTCAAAACAGCTGGAAATGGAAAGGGGATTGCAGTTTACCGAGGCCTCGGTGCCTGCAGCACTGCAGCACGGGGCTGGGAATGTATCACGGCCACGACTGTGCTAAGAGCAGCATTCCTCCTGCACAGGAGGGGTGATCATCGGATGCAATTATATCCGTGAGCAATTAGTATTTGCAAGGTTAAACAGTCTGCCAGTAAAACGAAAACTATTTACTAAGAAGTCTGAGATAAAGAAAAAAAAAAAGCATGAAGTCTTACAAAAAGAATGCTTGAGAACCCCAAATTCCATCAGTAAAAGTACAACATAGATAAAAGAAAGTAAAACACCAATCCATAAAACAACACATTGCTTCTCCCAGGCAGCCGGCCAATCAGAGAGCTGGCAGGGCACAACAGGCCAAGTCCTTTAATTCTGCACTGCAAAAGCCTCGCAAGGCAGCACCACCTGCTGTAAAATTCCCACTTAAAACTCTGTGACCCAAACATATACTAAGTGTTATGCCAGAGGGTTAAGAGTTTGTTTCATATTTTAGTGCTTTATTATAATTTTTATACACTTGTCCTCTGGCTGCTGTATTTTTATTTCTATCATTCAGAAATCACTGAGTAAAGAATCACTCAAGTTCATTTTGCAGACACAGAACAGGTTAATGCTGCCCCTCAGGAACCTGCAAACAGCATTCACAGCAGAGCAGAATGGAGTTAACAGCACCTCACCAGAGATATCTCCTGTTTGTCAAGAACCAACATATTGTTAACCCAAACACTGTGATGCTGCAAGCCACCAGTCTGTATTGCTTATATATTACACTTCTCTCCTGATCAGTGTCAGCTAAAATAGTTATTCATAAAGTAGAAGCAATAACACAATGCCTCAGAGAGGTTTCACTGCAAGAGCTGCTGTGCCAGCTAGAGACAAAAGATAATGTCTGTGCCAAAGTTCTATGTTCCTGGTTATCTACAAAACATGCAAAGGAAAAACGGAAAATAAGCACAGACAGAAGTTCTTCATGGAAGGCAGAAACCATCATGTTTAGCTACGGTCACTGACAGCCATTATCTTTCCTAAGTTGCCTATAAAATCTTAAGAAGTGGATGAGGACTATGCAAAATTGCAACATTAAGTCCCATTTCTGCCAAAACATATGCACCACATTTAACATTCTGCACTGTTGCTGCCTTGCAATAACAAAATGACAGTAATACCACAGCTATTGTTTCCCATGCAGCTTCCTTTCACTTAGCACTGCCCCCCACAGCCTACATTTCTTTGCGTGGGTAGGAATTCAAGTGAAGACAACTGAGTCATCTAGTCTTCCAGAAGCCTCCAGTTTCTCTCGTGCCTTCCATTTTCCTTTACTTATGAGAAAGAATGAGATCTCCTAACTACCCTCACTCCAAGTTTCAGTAATTGTTCTCCAAGTATTGTTGTCAATATTAGAAAGGAAAAGGACTGTATCATAAACATGGAATAGTTTTCACGTTTCAGAGCTGATAAGAGATTGTGATCAATCATAAAAATAAATAGTCTTAGATATCTGCTGCTGGAGCGCTGCAGTCTGACTGCTGCTGTATTTCTGAAACTGCAGCAACAAACCCTTCCAGAGACTGCCTAAAGAAGTTTTATTTCTGTCTATTTGATTCTGCTTGAAATGGAAAAAAACTAGTCCACTTAAGTCAAATTCAAGTACTTTGTCATTGCCTATTAACATACTTAACGTGATTTGACAAAAAGGTAAAATGCAATCATTGCAAGGTCTTCTTGCTAATCCCAGTAACTGTACCCAACTAGCAGCAAACATGAAAGCAGTTAAAAACAAGTCAAGCCATCAAAACATTTCTTTATCAATAGAGCTAATGTGCGATATTTAAAGATTTTTCTTTCTTTTTTAGCCCTACAAAGCTCTTGCCATTCAGTGACAAAGCCTGCATGAGTCACCCCTGCTCAGACATAGGCAGAATTGTTCATCCATAAGGAGCTTCACTTGCTGCAAAAGCAGCTGTTTGTTCATCTCTTGCCAGAAGTAAGGTTGACGTAGACCAGCTGGGCAGGATGCCCTCCCTCACTTTGGAAAAAGCAGAGAGAAGAATGCAGAGGAAGAATGTAAGAACAAGCAAATTATTATAGTCCTTTGTTTTTTTTATATACCATATATTATTTGGACTTTGTGCCTGAAGTAACCCAACTGCCAGTAGAGGAGAACTGATGAGCAAAACAGAATGGCTTCAGGAACAAGTATAGAATTTTATCACCAAAGTTGGGAGGGAGAAAAATATGACGCAGGAGGGAAGCATTAAACCCCTCAGAAAGATGGCAATGTTTTTTGGGTGGGCACTTCAAAACATGTAACCTGCCTTCAAAATAAGCTCTATTTCTCATTTACTAGTAAAGTACAGAATGTGTTCCAAAAATGAAAATCCCAGTCTAAATTAATCCCTGTCTGATGTAATTCCTGACCACCACTCCCCACCCCCCTTTATATTTAGTGATACACTATTTTGCACATTTTGAACAGGGGCACAGTGGGCAGAATGACCCTTTCTGTATTCCATTCCTTATGAGAGTCATGAATTTAAATTTACTTTGACAATACAGATATCAGAACGACAACCAGCTACTATCAAATTAATTTGTAAGGCAGGTTTGAACAAAGCCACTTCAAGCACAAAGAAGCAGATTCTGTATTACCAACATCATGTATTGAGAAGGAGTTGGAATAAGTACATAACCTTGATATTTAAGTATGCTTTAATTGTACTACCTTTGTGTTCTGTCTGGATTAACAAACACTTATTACCAATTCAGGACTGGTGTGGCAAAGGCTGTATCGGTTCTGCAGAATGGCACTGCCTTTAACGCTGTAGTATAGTTCAAACAATAGACGAACAAAAAAATCCTTTGAAGACTTGAGCAAGTTACACTGAATGTTATACACGCGACAAATTCTGGTCTCATATGGCCATTTCAACAACTCCATTTGCATTTCTAAAGATCTTTGTGACAAACAATGCATAAAACTGCTTTATCACAAAATACTTAAGTTTGAAATAAAATAAAATGGAAAGAACAAAATTAACCTGATCAATTGAAAGAAAACAGTTTTTATTCACATTTATATCCTGTAACTTTAAAGAGGTAGTTGGAGAAGGAAAGTTATCACTCCATGTTTCACTTTTTACTTTGCAAACTGACTCAACTGGTCTCAAATTCAACCTTCCACTAGTTTGATCTCTGAAGGTACTTCTGCATATGCTCCAGCTGTGAATGTTACACACATTTGGCATGAGTTTAAATATTTCAATTAACAGAGACAACAGGAGTTTGATTAATACCAAATGGCAGATTTTGAGCAATGTTCCACATAACTTGCTAAATTTAGCAATAAAATAAATTGGTTATGTAACAGGATGAGAGCGTTGTACTAAGCTAAATATACATTTTTTTTTGATGACCCACTCCATATTTTTGTAGGGAAAAATATGCCTTCCTGGTTTTATCATCTACTAATATCTTTCATTTTCATTGCAGTGAAAAATATCACATGCTGAAGATGAAATGCTTATGCATGTAAGAGGAAATAACACTAATGAAATATATTAAAAAAATAACCCTGAGATTATTAAAGCAAGGCTGGGTGCAATATTTATAATTAAGGACAAGTGAGTAAAAGCAGTAAATCAAAATATCTAATGAGCTGAATTTACTGCTCTCTTATACAGGATTCTTTTGTTTGACTGTACTGAGCATTTATTGTAATCCAAATATTCTAGAAGTTCTGTATCCCACTGTTTTGATTTAGTTCTTTGTTTTCCTAAGAAGCTAATGCAAAACTCCAGCCCTGTTTACATATTCCAGTCCATTTAGTGATAAATTAAGTTTATGATACCTTATTGTCCCCTTGTACTTCCCCGAGTCTCTGCTGAAGCTCCCTAATCTCTTCTCCAAGATGTTTATTTTGATCTTGAGCCTCACTCAGTAGTTGAGTAAGATTTGCCTAGAAAAGAAGCAAGTGTCAGTCAAAAATCTGTGCCTATGGAGAGAAGTGCAAGTGGTAATTGCAAAGAAACACTAGGTTTAGCCCTTATCTGCCAACAATCTTTACTTTTGTAGTTATTGGTATTCAGACTTCATGCTTCATTGGAGAGTCACCAGGGTTCCTTCATCTTTAATAGCAGAAAATACATATAGCATGCACGCATACGCTTTTCCAGAACAGCACACAAAACCCAAACAAAATAAAATGAAAATATTTACACTAGTTCTGGCATCTTGGCTGGCACCAAGAGACAAACATAGAGTACTTTGACAGTATTTATAGAAAGTTGCCAAAATTATAGTTTTAAACTTACATGCAATTAGACAAATGGCATAGCTGAGAAATAATTATGATCTAATTATGTTCTTTAATAGTCTTTAAAGCAGATTCCTATTCAGTAAGGCAGATGCCATTCAGAGTCACTGCCCCTGTATGGAGCTGCACCACAGATATCTAATGGCACGAAACTTCAGACATGGCCTGATTTGTGGTCTTAATTAGCATAGAGACTTCATGAAGAGCAGAAGTGAAAGCTAGAGATGAATTCACCTGGAGGCAGGGAAGTTTCCTAAGTAAGTCAAAAGTCATCATGCATGTTATCTTACAAAGTCTATAAGGTGAGCAATCTGGTGTATAACTTCACAATTCCATCCACTTGATCACTAACCAAAAAACAAGCAATATCCTCCTTTCCTAAGATATCTGAAAAGGAGCAAATACAACCAACAAATTTACTGTATTTTTTCCCTAAAAAGAACTCAAAAATACACAAATATTGACTTCACACAGGGAAAGTCTATCAAAATGACATCTCTTCTAAGAGCATTATAATTGTAGCAGCTAATACACAGCCTTTAAAGATATCCTTTATGCCAGCTAGGTATGTCATCTATTGTCATAAATCTGAAGGATATAAAAAGAGATGGAATAAGAATTTTCAGCTTTTCTGAGGCAACATTTCTAAATTAGCCCTATACAGAGTCTCTGGATTTGAGGCCAATGCATCAAATGACTCTTCCTTGTTCTCTGTGAATATTTAAGTTCAGTTTTAGCATCCTTACTTGTTGCTCTATTTATTCCCTCATTTCTCTATTATTATATCTCTTTATTTTTTGGTCCTGCCTTTTTACCTTCAGTTTCATTACCAGGCAGTCTCATAGGAAGTCTATTGGTCTTTCCTTTAAAACCTGTACACTATTGAACCAACACAGTTGCCACCCTTGCAATCTCTCTGTTTACTAAATGCTATTTCCACATCTCCTGTTTTATATTTAAGTCAACTATTAACATGAATATAGCTATGCATGCATCTGATATTTCCAGGATTAGACTATTAAACTAGAACTTTTGTACAATGGTATACAAGGAAGCTGGCTCCAAACTCCAGCTGGCCTAAAACAGCAATACTTTCTAACTTTTAAACAGGAAAAACAACTCAAGATAGTGATATGTCCTACTAGATTCAATGATTCAAGCCTGATTCACTGCTATAATTTCGACCCTTCTGTTGCTCTGAGAACAAAGGTACAGAAGAAAGTAACTTTTCCACAATTCTGGAATAGATTAAAGCATTTTTAAAATTACTGATAAGCCTAAAGACTGCGAATAAAATCGTGTGAGAAAAGAGTGTAATTGTAAAAACTGTAAATATCCATCTGCAGGGTCAATATTACCTACTCATCATTTTATTTTCAAGACAACAATCATTTAAGGAATATAAATGGCTTCTCAAATATGCTTTGGTAGATTTTTTTTTCCTATGTGTTAAACAAATGAGTAAAAGTCATTTATGTACTGAATGAACCAAGGAGTTTCAATGGTTCTGATAGGTACTTCTTAATGGCTGCTTAGAAGAAATAAAACAAAAACCCTATGCTTACATGAAATTGTATTTAATCTGAAGTACCCCCAGCTTATGCTCAGATGCTTTTTTTTTTTTTTTTTTTTGGAAAAAAGCTGATTTTCAGTCAACTCAATCCAATCAAAAAAGTTGAAAGGAACACTATTTGCACAAACCTCTCTGAAAAAAAAAAAAAAATTCTATTTATAAAGTCCCTTTTTATGACGAGTCTGAACAACTCCTAACACTGCAACAGCTATTTCAACACCAGGGAAGACGTCAGTCTCACTAATCTGTCCTAATGGCTACAACACCAGGATTCCAGCAGTCAGTACCCAGTTTCCAGTAAGTCCAGGAAATGCATTACCATGCTTATACTAAATCTTCCTGCTCAGATTTATTTCCCCTAAAACCATTTCTCTTGCAGTGTGACTCTATGCTGAATTTTATTTTTCAGTCATATAAATGACTTAATATGACAAAAACCTTTCTACTTGAGACAGGTATTTTGGAAGAAACTTTAAACGAAGAATTTTAGACACCAAAATAAAACAGCTTCATTTAAGCATACTAAGAGCATTACAATGAGCTAAGTATAGGCCTCTTCTTTAATGCAAAGCTTCTATTATACTGGTGTTAGACTAAAACAACTGAGCTATGTCACAGGAGCAGTCTCTAGCAATTACTCATTTCCCTGGCTTGGAGGTACCATACAACATGTAATTTAGATTGTTCCCTGTTTTAAAGATTTTGGCAAGAACTCATTAAAGCTCTGCTAAATGTGGGTAGAAGGAGAATTATTTGATTTTCAGGTGCTCTGCTGGGCTTCAAGAGAGCCAGCCAAGAAGATACTTTGAACAACACCTGGACTTGGTACCAGTACTTTGGCACATAGAAGAGAACATACCATATGGTTGAAAGATGATAAAATTAACAATGAAGGAACTCTAAGAATATATTTTATGAAGAAAAGGGAGAAATAGTAATCCAAGGAAGGAGAAAGGTGATTCATTTTTCCAACTGGCAACTTCTCAATACTCATAGAATACATACAGAATTCGCTTAGAAATTCAAGACAAGTTACTTTAGCAGGGAAGCTAAAGTTTGTTTCACTTACGTGCATAACAGAACTCTCAGAAAATTAGTCAAATTCAGCTTCTCTACTGTCAGTTTCTTCAACAGTTTGATGCTAAGTGAAAACTTAAAAAGAATCCTGTAACTGCCAGAGATTTCACTTCTTTCACTCACACTATTCAAAGCTGCATCTTTGAATGATGTAAATAGATTTATAAGCTGTGGTTAAAGGAAGAGAATCGTGGAATGGCTTGCGTGGAAGGGACTTGCATGGAATGGCTTGTGTGGAAGGATCATCAAATTCTAATTCCCCTGCCACAGGCCGCTACATCATGTACTAAATCAGATTGCCCAGGGCCCCATCCAACCTGGCCTTAGACCTCTCCATGGATGGGGCACTCACAGCCTCTCTGGGCAGCCCGTTCCAGCACCTCACCACTCTCTCAGTAAAAAACTTCCCCCTGACTTCTAATCTAAACCTCCCTTCCTTTAGTTCAAAACCATTCCCCCTTGTACTATTACTACCTACCCATGTAAAAAGTTGATTTTCCTCATCTTTATAAACTCCTTTTAAATACTGGAAGGCTGCAAATAGGTCTCCATGCAGCCTTCTCTTTTCTAGACTGAACAAACCCAGTTCCTTCAGCCTATCTTTTTGGGAGAGGTGTTCCAGCCCTTGAATCATCTTCATGGCCCTCTTCTGGACCCCCTCCAAAGGCTCCACTTCTTTCCTGTGTTGGGTGTTCTAGACGTGGACAGAAGACTCCAACTGGGGCCTCATGAGGGCAGAATAGAAGGGAACAATCACCTCCCTCACCCAGGGAGAGGGAAAGATGCAGAGGTCTATATCCTTCTGCAGCCTCATCTTTTCTTGCCTATGCAGCAACCCAAAACAGAGGAAACTGTGTGCCTCCTGTCCTCTCTCAATGCATCCATTTGTTTTTCTAGTTAACAAAGAGTATTTCATTCAAGTATATCAGAAAATCTCTCCAGAGCCTGGTCTACCCCTAGTTTCAGCTTGGGGTATACTTGAGCCTCCACAGCGTTATTCTACATGTCTGCTACAGGAAGCATGCCTGTATATTTCAGCACAGTTCAACCCCACATTATAGTACTGGACAGAAGAATCTATGCCAAAATTGCTTTTTTCTGCTAACCAAAAGCAAGTGCAACATACGGCAAAGATCCCACTAGAAGCTGAGAGAAAAAGTGTGATGTGGGAGTGCCCACTGGGAAGTGCCTACTTTTTTTAGCTAGGAAAAAAAAAGCAACACAGAGCAGACAAAAAAGATTCAGTGGGATGGGATCATGAAGCTTTTCCACTTCGACTTCTGCTAAAATTCTCAAGAATATTTTGAGGATAGAATGTTGAAGAGAGCCTTACTTTCAGCCATGGACAAACATCTGAAACTACTTACAAAAATACCTATAAATATGAATTTACTAATGCAAGTCAGCTGTCAGACAGCAAGAGATCTTTGCTCATTACCGACCCACAGAATTTGAACTGATGACCTCAAAGAAAAACTATAAATAACATGGAACTCCAAACGGTCATCTCTGGCATTACACACTACCCTTGAATTTGGATTCTTCAACAATTTTGCAAATCTAGCTACACATTCACAGTGTTATTTTTCTTCACATCACTTTAAAAAATGATGGATAGTAACACAGGCTTTAATATACCTCTCAATCCTCTTGCACATAAATCTTATCTGACATTTAAAAAAAATAAAAGACTTTCTGCCTTTAGATGCTGTCTGAAAAAGTAATTTGTTAAGGGGACGAGAACTTCCAAAATACTTTTATAGTTAAAAAAAATATTTTAAAATACAAACAGGTATTATTTCTATACCACAGCTTACAGTCTTTTGTTTTTTTCAGCCACACCTTCAAACAAAGAACACTGAGTTCTTTGAGTTCTTAGGACAGGTGGAAAAAAAAGTGTGATGAAACATTAAGCACATTTGATTGGTGTGACTGATAGCAAATTTAATTGCAGTTTCTCCTGCAGTGCTTTTATATGATTGCAGTGGCTGAATTAATACAGAAAAACTTGTTTTGCTTACCAACTACTACTGTTCACCTACAGTTTCCTTACAATAAGGAAGCAAAAATCATCTTTCTTTTTAAGTTGAAAAATTATGCACAGAAGACTTCTACATTTATATGTCCTAGGCACATTAAATATACAAAATGGGTCATATTTCCCCAGGAAAAACAACACCAAGAGTCAAAGCCTTGCCAAGCAGTCGAAAAAAAAAGAAGGAACACCCCTCTTCTTCTGACTACATGCACTTTGAGAACCAGGAAGGAATCCCACCACAGAAGCAAACCAGTCAAAACTTGACAGGGCTTTGCTGAACAAGAAAAACATTCATATACTTACAAGATACTCAGCACTCTTGCTTATAAAACTGTTTTTATTGAGTTGTTTAATAAAACCAGAAAGCCATTCTATCGCTAGGCATATAAGCCAAATACTCCTACCCTCCTTTACAGTGAGTTTTCTGTGTGTTAGCTTAGCACAGTGTTACACAGATCAAACAGCACATAGGCAAACCTAAGTCACACGCTGAAGACTGACAAAGAAAGAAATGTTACCATCAACTACAGACTCTTAAGAGGACAGTTTTTGCAAAGCAACTTGCTAACATAGATCATAAGCAGCAGCAGGTGTTAGTATTAACTTGTAAAGCCTTTCTTGTTGCCCCTGGCATCCCTGGGCAGATTCAATTCCATGTGGGATTTATAACTCCCCCAATTCCATCCCAGTTGTTCATACAATGCACCTGTACTCCTCCCAGGTTACCTGTCCATGCTGTCACATTCTGTAGGCTTTCCTTTTGCGTTTGAGTTTGTCCAGGAGCAACTTCTTCATCCATGAAGGCCTTCTGGCATTTTTGTCCAACTTCCTTTGTGTTAAGATGCATTATGGGACTTTACCAGTCAGATCCTTGAAGATGCCGAAGTCTGCTCTCCCAAAACCTCACCTCTCAAATATCATAAAAAGTTAATTGGCAGAGATTTCTTCATTGTGAAGTTTCAGTAGCGTGCTTCAGTTCCCTCATACTTCATACGGGCAAGAGTAGGGCATCAGTTTTTTGTTGACAGTAGATGAACGTATTCAAAAAGAAATGATTCATTTTTACTTATACAAAGACTGCCATACTAGGGCAGAAGATTGGTTCATTGGTTTAACAAAAACGGTTGCTTTGAGACTCTAGGGACAACCTAAACTTTGTTATAATGCAGACAAAGAAAGAATCAAAATCTCTTAAACACATTGAGTGCCCTGACTAATTAACAGAATATTTATCAAGAGTATTCAGGTGCAGGGGTGTGACAAGTATCTCTATTCCATCAAGGTAAGACACAGCAATCAGAAGAGCAGAGCATGTGACAAACATCAGATCTGAACAACACTCAAAATTTTAAAGAGCGACAGTCACATCTGTTAGAACCAGCATTTTGTCTCTCCAAGCCTCATGCTCACTGCAAAATCTACAGGTGGAAGAAACAACAGTGTCATTTCAAAAAACATAATTCACAGCATGTTCAGGAAATTCTTGATTTTGCATACATGCAGAAAACAAAATCTCTTCCCTGACTATACTCTCACATTTTGAAATCCATGGGAATATTGTTCTCTCAAGTGTCACAAAGGCAAGTGATCTCACTGTTCTGCACCTGCTGCCTCACGCTGTGGCAGTCAAACATGCACCTACAAACCACAGCAAAGCACACAGGTCTCAATCTGGCACATGCATAATGTTTTTCATCTTCAAACCCTCTGAACAAAGGAGGAAATCACATTAATCTTCACAGCACTCGTGAGAGATAAATACAAAATGATTGCTTACCCCGTACAGTGCTTTATCTGAAGATTTTATCTCACAGGACTCTGAACGCAGCTTTTGTACCTCAGCACAAGGCTAGTAAAACTTCCTGAATTCATTAATGAACAAACAGTCACAGTAATCATTTTTTTCCAACGATGTCAAAAACGGTCATAAGGCAATCCCTGAAGTTTGTTTTGAAACTGCACTGACAGTTGAGTACATTAAGCTGGAAGCAGAAGTGAAAAGGACCGAAATGGGTCCATTTGCAGCATGTCACAACATATTTCTGTCTGGAACCTCCAGCCTTTCTGATGTTCTGCTTGGCTCTAAATGCCACACTCATGAATTTATACATTAACAGAAGTCAAGCTGTCTAAACAAAGTCTCAGTGAGTGGCTAATGTGCTTCCACGATGTCAATCATGGCTGAAGCAGTAAGAGTTTTGGCTTGAATGAATCACCTTGGGACATCTATGGATATCTATAACGGGGTCAAATACCATGACTTTCAGGGAAGAGGCACACAGGTTCTTGATGAGCTTTCTGATCTGGCAAAGAGATTAACCAGAAAGCTGTGCTTTGTAGCATGATTATGTCATACCATTCTCATAACCATTAAGTTATGAGACTCGTAATAGCAAGGGTGTTCTTAGCATAGGATTCTCATCAAGGCTCTACAGCTGCTTGGAAAGCACTGGACCCACTGGACTAAAAGAGAACTGATAGAGGAGAGAGAATGAGTACTCAACAAACATGCAAGGAAGATGCACTAGGATGATTAAGGAGTTGTAACATCTTTTATGCTCATGTGAGGAAAGGATGAGAGACCTGGAACAGCCTGGAAGAGGCTCAGGCAGGATCCCTCCAATGTCTATAAATTCATGACAGAGGGACTGAAGAAAAAGGAGTCAGAACTAATAGACACAATTTAAAATGTGGATTTCTACCCAAACACAAAACCTGTGAGACACAGGAACAGGGTGCCCAAAGAGTCTGTAGAATCTCAGTCCCTTGAAGATGTTCAAAACCCAGCTGGACAGGGCCCTGGGCAACCTGCTTTAGCTGACCCTGCTTGAGCAGGGGGTTGAACCAGATAATCAAAGGGTGACTTCCCACCTCAACCATTCTGATTCTGAGCTGTTT
Organism: Chrysolophus pictus; assembly: GCA_037305975.1. Lineage (NCBI taxonomy): Eukaryota > Metazoa > Chordata > Aves > Galliformes > Phasianidae > Chrysolophus > Chrysolophus pictus. The sequence continues at coordinate 17,665,686 of CM074579.1, forward strand.
AGTCCAATTTAATTTGCGACTTCACACATTTAAAATACAAATATAAGACCTCACCAGGGAACACATGCATTACAGCTTTACTCTTGACACACAACAACAAAGCTTCTCTCAGACTGAAGTTATACCAAAAATTTAAACAATGTGGAAGACAACAATAATCATTATAAATCAAGCTAGAAATCCCACTGATCTTTTTTTCTTTAACTTTTCCAGCAGTGCTGTGCTGCCCAACAGATTCCTAGTATTTGTCATAAAATGTCAATGTCATCAAAATGTTCTGTATCACAGCAAATGCATATAAATGCATATAAAATGCATATCACTGCAGAATGGGAGATTTTCAACTTACATAGGATGCACAACAGAGGCTCTGCAGGCAGACTAATATTTTAACACGCCTTTCAAAATAGGCAATGTCTTTTGTTTATGATCTCTGGTGAATTCTAACATCAAAAATCAACTCTTCATTTTTCCTACCTTCCTGAAACATTTCATCACACCATTATTTATCCAAAAATTACACCTGACATCACGTGACATTACAAAACTATATTACCTTCAGCTGCAGCACTTAATATTGAACGTTTGGTATAAAGAGGGGCCAAGAACACATTCATAGCTCATAGGCTGTGATAGCACTACTAGTGGTAAAACACCTACTGTGAGAGAAGAGATTACTGCAACACAATTTCTCGTTCCCACTTCTGCTGCTTGGCAGAATGGTACACATCTAGATTATGTCAGAGATGTGTACCATCACACACATGGCCTCAAGAGGAAAAATACTGAGGAGTGTTGCATGTAATGATACCTTTTAAATGAAACCAGTCCATATGTGCTTGCTGATTGAAATTGCCCAGTTACACGAGATCTCCATTCAAGAGAACTCTGTGCTGTGACAAATGAGAAAAAAGAATGCTATTGAAGAAAAGATGTTTTAAGAAGTCACAAAGCATAATAAAGGTGAAAAATGAAGAAATGGAGAAGAAAGTAGCAAACCCAGCCCAATTATTACTATTAGGATCGCGGACTGACGTTTTCAACAATAATTTTTCATCTGCAATACAGAAACATAACAGGCAGCAAATTGTTCAGCATGTGATGTTTTCATCTCACTCCTGACCGCAAGAACAGCATGTACTGTTGTGTCACACAAAATTCATTACAGGATCAGAATCTTTTATAAAGTGACTGCAGTAACAAACTTCTCCCAGCACGTAGCTAGATTTTCTGGGTTAAAAAGGGATTGGAAAAGTCCAAAAGAGCACAGAGAACACAACTCTTTCTTCAGTAAGAAAAGGTACTCAAATAAATACATTTACAGTAACAGTGGAAAAAATACAACTTTCTTTTATTATGCTTCGGTGCATTTCTCAAAGTAAAAGTATTCTCTTCCTGAGAAAGGTTGCCCTGACTACTCCAAATCAAACACCTGTGTTATAGACACACTTCCTGAGAAAACAAAAACTCAAGAAGGGCACTAACAGCCTATTAATATACAGGTTATAATGCATATTGTCCTTCGGGGAGACCTCTAAAATGACTGCATCTGAGAACAAGATTTTATTTCTTTCTCTCTTATCTAGCATGAATACATCATTTCCTCACAGAAAAAGACTCCTAACTAGATTAAATGACTTTCCAAGCACCATGATGAAATTTGCCAAAACTTAACATAGTCACAGCATCTGAATTCAGAATAAATTCTACCAGTATTTTAGAAACAAGCGTCAGCTTTATTTGTTTTGAAAAAATGTAAGAGGAATTAGAACAGCGTCTATGGGATGCTGCCAAGTCTCCCTTCCTATTCATCTCTGTAATGACCCATATACTACATTGCTGATTTTATTTTTTTCATTTTATTGTATATTCTTCAATCCCAATTTGAGTAGTGACAATGCTCAAACCCACTTCTGGTCATAAACTTTCATTAGAATTGTGTTATTAGAATTTAAACAAATTATGCAAAATAACAAGCACGTTAAATGGCTCTGCATTTGCAGAGACACTGAGACACTGACTTCTCAGCAGCTATTTGTTTAAGTGCATGAAGCAGTAATTACATTGCCTCTGAAAGTTTAGTTTAAAACAACCAAAACTCTATGGCCCTAAAATTTTAATAAAATAGCAAGAAATACATTCAAACTCCAAGGGAAAGGATGAACAATAAAAATTCTGCCACTGATACCCATGCAATATCCATGGTTCAAGCAGTCCAAGTCTGAGACTTTCAAGACTAGCAATTACTGGAACAACTTTTCTCCTTTTGGATACTCAGTCTTCTCACATATTTTCCTATGGGCATTATATTTTTTCTAAAAGTCAAGATAACATCAGGGTGTGACAAATAACATCCTGCAATAGGGACACTGTTTATAGATTTCTGGGGGGAGGGCGGGGAAAGTAGGCATTAAGATTTTCAAGGGAACCATAAAATCCAATTACTGTTGTTCTTACCACTTACAACCCATAGAACTCAAATGACTTGGGAGAGTACCTAATGGAAAACAGTACCCACAACAATAAAGTAACAATTATGCGATGCAGAAAACACACTCCCAATCTGCTTCTGAAGTATGAAAAGTTCAGTCATGAACCCATTTTAGAGCTCAGTGCAAGCAGGATAAACAAGAATGATCTCACATTTCTGTGCACTGCCCAGATTCAGTCCCTGGTGAACATAAAAGCAATAATCATATATTCTAATTAAATTAATGATAGTTCCGATATTTTGGGATTGAATGTTTAGAACAAAGCAAAAGATGTCTGAATTTATAACTTGACTGTTCAGTTTGCAGAAATGTTTGCTTTTTACCAGATTCCATAGCTAGCATTTTCACACTTTTGCAAAGAACTTTCAAAGCAGATAAGTAATGTTGAACAAAAAATAAATCCTACCTGTTTCCTCTTTTCAGGAGGAAGGGATGGATCTCCATCCTACAAATAAACAGATATATGTTATTGGCAAATTATTTCTTAAGCTTTGAGTATCACTTTTTAAAACATAATTTTAAGGTTTTTTTTTTTTAATTGTTTCGAAAATACTGCATCTTGATTAACACCAGTAATGTTCATTTCACCTTACATTTTTTTCCATGGCTGAAGATTTTTTTGTCTTTCTAAAACAGCAGGTCATTACAAATTTATTTTGCATTGTTTTTCATAACGGTACATTAAGTTGCTGTGGAATAATAATACTGCAGTCAGTTTTTAAATGGAATTATGACTGAAACTAATTTTCTCCAAGCACAAACTGTCTTACTGTGTCTTATATAACAGCCACTACCTCATCGGTGCGGAACAAATGAGTAATAATATGATCAGGACTGTACAACTGCAGGGCTACTATAAACAAGTACCTAAACGCTTTCTACAGCACTCATTATAGAATGCTTTTGATAGTCAAGTTGCTTCTTGTCCCCTCCTCATGCGACATACAATAAGAACAACCTACAATCAGCTCCCGGTACTTCTTTTTCAGAGACTGATGTCGTTCTCGAAGCTGGTTGGCCATGAGCTTGTACTGGTCTCTTTCCTGTTGACAAGTGTCCAGCTCTTTGGAGAGGATCAGCAATGCCTCCTTTTTACTTTCGAGCTTCCTCTTGCACACCAGGTACTGCAGAGGAGAAAAAACAACATGAATGTTACCAGCCACTCCTACCCCAGCCAGTACTAGATTAAACAGTCTCCATTTTTTCATGGAGAAGATGGAAGACAACTCACTGCACAGAATGAAACTCTGTTACAAATCTTCTTAGCTTACTGTTAATCACCGAAAAGAAATTTGTTATTTCAGAATCATGAAAATCCATTTGCAAGGCCACATGCTTTCCTGATTACTGTGAGTTACAAAATTTAGCAATTCATATTTCCACTCTTTTCCCTCATACATAATGGAATGAGTAGTCTCACATTTTGGCCTGAAAGCCCAGGAAGGTTGCTGGAAGAAGCAGCCTTTGCAAATGCCCTTTTCTACTTGATTCCACAAGAGCCAGCTCTGCTAGCCACCAGCACTTCCTGCCTCATTCTCTCTGCCCTCCCTCTTTTCCCCACTACCAGCGATGTCTTCTGGACTCATACTTCTTACAGGCAATGAAAGAGGGCTCCGTTATGGCCAAAAGAGCAGTTCGAGGGCCTACCAAAAAGTACCTGAATCAATTTTAGTGTGTACCCTATAAGCACTGACAAAGGAAATTACTTTACCGCCTCAGTGTGCTGCAATACTGCACATGCTTGTTGAGACACAAGAATGTGAAATAATGCAGGAATATTGCAAGCATTTGAAAGGAGAGGGAAGACACAAGAGAGACTTTCTCTCCTTTCACTACCTCTTACATGTAGGGCTCATACACAAAGAAAAGCAGAGCTTACAAATCTCATTTCTTCTACATTTATCTGATCTACTTCACTGCCTTTCCCTGTGGAGAGGAAAAGAGACCAACATCTACAGCAGCTGAATTTTACCCATCAGAAGCTTGAGGCAACTTCTTCCATTTAACACAGTGGTCAGTCAGCAGATTCTTCTCACCCATCTCCTGACACTACTCATTCTACGTAATATTTCTAATTCTGATGTTACTCACATGAAATGTGGCACTAAATACACTCTGACTGTGCTCTGCAAGAGACCAAGTATCACAGCATTCATGAAAACAATTTATAGTTTCATTACGAACTCTGACAAGAATACTTTGTCATTATGGGCTCTTGCACAAAGCAAGAGCATCAGCACTTCCACACTCTTCAAGTAGTGCTGTTCTTTGGGATAAAAATCATCACCCATATGTAGTATTTACTTGGAACTGACTTTGTTAACCTCAATTTCAAAGAAATGAGAGAGGGAAAGGAGAGTTTAGCACAGAACTACAGACAACATTTTCCAAAAACGGTAAGTGCTTAGTTGCAAAAAAGTCGAAAGGGAATGAGAAAAGCAATTCCAAAAAGGATTTGAACTCTCAAAAAGGACACTTCTACCTTGGATTAATTTTATTTCTGGCACTACTGAAGTTGAAATCCTGCCATAAATTTTCTGGATTATGATGCCTTCGCATCAACTTTACAAAGGCAACTGTAACTCTGTACTTATGTCCTTACTGATACCTTACACAAATGTCAAGTCCCCTGATAAAACATGGAAAGGCATCAGAAGCTAAACTTTAATATTGTCAGCAAAAGATTATAGTGACGTGGTAAACTGCCCTAAACTTGATAAAATCATTCTTTCACTTACAGTGAAATACTTGTCTTTGACAATCTATTTTCTCTTTTTCCAGTTTCATCTCATGCCGTAGTCAGTTCAAAAATATGCCTTCACTAAACTCTTTGTAAATAAATACAATCTGACACATGTAATTACAAACTCCCCCAGTTGCTGAAAAAACACAGAACAAAGCAAAAACCCCAAACCCTGAACCAGCCCCATTCCTGTAAATGGTCCCTCTTGGGGTGCTGCGTGAAAGTCAGAAGCTGATGTGGACTGTGAGCTAGACCACAGAATCCTTACCAGGCAGGAAACACAGTGACAAACAAAACCTGCTTCTGCCACTACGATGTACACCTTCAAGGCACACCAGTGGGGCTTCACCTTTTACAGCAGCACTGGTGAGAATAAGGAAAGTCTCCATTATCTGTTATGCCAGCAGTGGCTGAACCCTAAACAGGATGCAGAAACAGGAGTTCAGGGCCTAGAAAAGCAATAATCCTCTCCTCCTTGCATAGAATAAGTTTTAACTTGGTTAATTAAATGCTGATGATGGACCTTATGGAAGAAAGTGGCCTGGCATCTCTTACTCTGGATTTTACCTTAAAAATCAGCATCTAGTGGGCTTTTTGAAGCCATTTTTGTCTTCTGCATATATTGAGTTTCCCAAATAAATGGCATAAAAAATAGCAATAATGTACAGTAATTTGTTTCCATGGGTTTATGGTACAAGAAACAGTAAAGTCACAGCATTCTTGTGGAATTTGATTATTCGGCAGAGCTATGTTTCCAATTCCAATTACCATTTTTTAAAGAAAAACGAATTACACAAAGACGGACCTCAAGGAAGTTATTCAATATAGGTATGCTTCAAAATATATATTAAAAAAAAAGAAAAAAGAAAAAATGTACTAATGACCATAAGTTGACTTAACCGTGTATAACAGACAAGAACTATACTTGCAGAAATAACTGAGTCCCACCAACAGTCTTCTACACATGAGCAAAGGCGTGCAGCCAAGCTGGTATGTTTTCAAAAGGAACACAGGACTTTAAAAGTCTTTATGGAGCAATGCAAGCACTAAGAAAAAAATTCCAACACAGTCTGAGAAAAGGAATTCAACAGATGCTTCTGGCATTTGTAGAAAGATTTCTTCCACTGCACTTGACAAAAGAAGGCAATGTCTCACATACAGCCTATCAGTGAGACAAAAAAGTGCATTCTGTTATCTATTGTAAGAATACAGTATATTCTTGTTATTTTTTTGTTTCCTTTTAATCGCCATTTCAAAAGAATCTTTGAATTTAAAAAACAAAGTTAAACAAGAACCAGCTACTACGCTTTCAGTCTAAAAGCTACTGTGTACAACTTCTCATATCTGTCTAGTGACTTTTATCTATATTCGCTGTTATCTGTAATAAAGCAAATTATAATTGCTACAAGGAAGATCATAATAATTAAAGGAATATATATGACATCCTACATTACTGCCTGAACTGCTTTACAACCAGATAACTATTTTAGAGAAGTTGAGTAAAAAAAGACTGACATTACAGGAGAGTGGAGCTGCTCCAAGGTGACTCTACATCAAACACTTACTATTTGTCCACTGCTATTTTTAGTGATAGATCCGGACACATCTCATTAATGGCACCACAGACATGGTCTAATAATCAGATGAGGCTGAGACACGTCAAGGTTTTCAACCTCCTCTTTTTAAACAAATAAACACACCAAATTGCTATCATAAAATAAATTTGTACAAATTATTGGCAAATACTTGGCTATTTCATGGCAATTGGTGCCAAGAAGGAAAATACCCGAGGCTAAAAGCAAAGATACTTTCTCCAAGTTCTGCTTTGAAATCAATGTGGCTTGTACTTCACGTTCCCTTAACACTTCAGGATTTTGTGTCCTCCCACATGCATGGGCCACCATGAGGTACGTGGGCCTGGAAATCCATCATCACCACACTCTCAGAGAAACTGTAACCTCTGTTCAACATCCTTTGGACAATAGATCCAACTACTAATTAACTGCCTTTAGTTTTATCAGATTTCACTTCACTTTGCTCTTGCAGGCAATTTTGTTGTTCAAGAAACAACTTGAAAAGCCCCAGAATGCACTGCAACATCACTGTCTGGGGTGTTTGCTGGCCAGGTTTCAGTAATGTTGCTTCCCTGAAGTTGGAAGAGTTTAACCTGAAGTCATCTGGAAGAGCCAAGCACTCAAACTCAAAGCCATATGCAATTATTGGCCATTTGCCTCCCATCTCCAATAAAATTCAAAACAATGTACTTACCTTGAGTGTAACACACAATACCAACTCCTGACCAGCACTTCCTCCTCTAGCTACCTCCTAACTTCTGGAGTTTGACACAAGTTTGTATCATTCACTGTAATGTAAGCTGCTTGCTCAGGACACCAGATCTTGTCCTCGTGACAGTATTACACCAAATCATCTTCGCTGGTCCTTTAAGAATTAACATCAAGTCATCTCGTTTGGTAACTCAAAACCCCCACACAACGTGACCCAGCCCTATGTTTGCATTCCAATATTTGCATTATGAACTTCACCATATTTGTTCCCCAGTGTCCTTGTGACTAGGATTCTATAATTCTATGGCTCTATGACTATCTTAGTTCAACCTGGAACATGGAGACATGAGAAGCAGACACTTGCTTTGCTGCCTGAAATCCCAGCAGGCAGGTCACTAGCATCTCTCACAGTTACCAAGAACTATGGAAAAAAGTAAGTCACAGTGTAAGATCCTTCAGCATTTCCACTCTCTTTCCCAAAAGAGGAAGTCATTAATTACAGCGTCAACTCCATCACCCAGGGACCTCAGAGCATCCATTTCCCTCATTTTGTCCTTGTCTACAGTTGCTGGCATTTGCCCTTATTCTGAAAGCCTCTAAGATGAGTGGTTCCAAACCCTGCACAATCCCCTCAGATAGGTTTGGTTAACTACACTTCACACCCTGTTTGAGAAGTCAGAAAATTAAAGATACCTTGTAATTATGAAAATCTCACTAATTTTCCTTCCTCTTCTCTTTAGTTCATTGCGCAGCAATAAAGGTTAAGTCACAAGCAGGTTAAGTTTCTCACTCTTATTCAGAATTCACATCAGGAACACGCGGCTATTTCAACTAGAACTACTGCTCAGTAGTTGTAGTTTAGATAAATCATTCCCCAAAACTATTTTTAATCTGGCATTTCTTAGGGAAGGAAGCCCAAGAACACATTCCCTGTGCAGTGCCAAAGATCATACACAGTTAATAATCAAGAAATAGCCTCTTGAGAATGACAACTTAAATGAAGACTAAATTTCTTCCAACTAATTTTAGGAAGCACAGTCATGCATGAGTAGCTGTAAATAGCATAAGGTAGATGCTACAATATGCGGGAGGTGACAAGGAAAGAGTACCATCTTGATGTTGGATTTAATTCTGAAAACTGGCAAATGCAAGAGGGGAGCCATCAGAAAGAAGGGAAGAGAGCCACTCTAACCTATGAGTATCCTAGGAAACCTTCTTGCTTTCAGTGAAAAACACCACCAAAAGTACACGTCCTCCAAGCAGTATGATATCAGAACTGGTGCCTACTCTCAGGAAAGTTAATGGCAGAACAATCCCTGACTTCAGTAGAAAGCACTGTAAAGACTGTACTGACAGAAGTCAGAAGGACAGAGGTGATCTTGCGCACTATGCAGAAGAAGTGGTTTTTATCACAAATGATCTTCTGATACTGTTCAACTCATCTCACCACCCCATGATCATGCTAATACTTATTTCCTGATCACTATTTCTGTCATCATCTCTAGATCACATGAATTCCAAGCAGATAACATGAAAGTCAGGCAAAAACTGAAATCACTCTTCTCTGTAGCAGAACATTCAGAGTCGGTAGCTTCTACAACCTCTCAAAATTACTTCAGCTATCTTCAAACAGCGTCCATACACCCCAGCTTTCACTCCCATTAATAACATTTAGTTATGCTTTCTCTCATCTATACAGGGAAGAAAACTGAGCCAGTAAGGAACTGACTTACATGAGTTGTCTAAATTAGTAACTTAGCTTATCCATAAGTTAAACTGGGAAGTAAATATGGACATTTAAAAATACTTAATAGCAAACAAACAGAACTCCACAATGAAGATTTTGGTGATCAAAATTATTTTCACAAACTCTTTTCAGTGGAGAGCTCTGTATAACATCTTACCATAACAGCTTTCTAGCAGTGCACTCAACCAAACAATATCAGCCATACTGCCCTTTTTGCATCCTCTTCCTGGTGGGACAGATATCTTGTCAGCATCATGGATTTTGGTGTGTTTTTTTTGTTTTGTTTGTTTGTTTCCCAAATAAGGAGACATTCAAAAACATGCTCAAAGAAATGAGCCCTCTCTCTTGGGATAGTATTTTGAGATTTATTAAAATCACATGGTTTTGGAGGATTTAGGTCACCATCCCATCTCAGTCCATCCAGCAAGAAAGTTTTTGCTATGACATTTGTGTCAAACAAAAAATTATTAACTAGATATTAATTTTACAGCTTTACATTGTCTTTTAAATAACTTAAGCATGGGCTACGCAGTAATGGAAATGGTAGACAAAAATCCAGACTTCAGGCAAAAATTATCTTGTAATATAACAGAGTGCTTCACCCTTATATATATTCATGCATGAAGAATTCTTGAATTCTGCTCAGGAGTGGGCAAAAATTACGTAGATTCTCACTCCTGTAGCTTGCTCTTTTGTATTTAGTTTGCAAGATGGAAAGAATGACTTCAGTATTTACAAAGTTGGCTTTGACCCAGCATGCCTTTCTATGTCAACCTATTCAAAGTTAATGACTATTCAAGGTACATATAGCACAAAGACTGTTGAACCAGGTGCACACTATGCCTGAAAGGCTGTAGCACAAGTGGAAACCACTTGTAAGCATGGAGGCCAAACACATGCAAGAAGCTGGTGATGAGCATTATAAAAGCAGCGAAAGAGATGTGAAAGAGTGCAAAAGGTGCTAGAGTGGAATGAGAGAAAAAAAGACAAAAATAGTAAACACAGAAAAAGAAAACACTGAAATAAGCAAGCACTCCTTTTTCTAACAAAGAACGAAGATCCAAACTACAGAGATATACAGCTGTGTGTACAAGTATTTGTGTATACACCTATCTGTAAGGATCAAAACTGCACACTACCACTTTTCCTAACACCTGCAACACCAGACTTAAAAATCTTACAATTGCTTTGACAAGTATTTCAACAGAAGTGCCTTACAGCTTTCAAATTTGGAGGACCAAGTGTGTGGAAATCAGCAAGTATGTCACATTGATTTGAACCTACTGGCTTCTGGCCTTCTAGGTCAAGATTTTAAATCCCACTCCATGTTTTAACTGTCCATCAGCTACGTGAGTGTGTTTCTTTAGAGCTACCATGTCTCCTCCTGCCAGTGTTAAACCCTATGCTTTGACAGTGCCTCAAAATGCTTGTGTAATGTGTAGGGAACAAATTTTAAATTGCCTAACTGAAACTAAGAGCTCTGGAAACTAAGCTCTATATCCTACCCTGAAATTGAATGTTGAGAAATTGAGTAAATCAGAAAAACAAATGACAATTTATTTAATAAGCCAGAGCCACTTTCTCACAGACCTCTTATCATGTAAATGGGTAGATCACACAAAGTTAATCACAATAGTCAAAGAAGTAGGAAGGCAGAAGAGAAACTGCATCACTTTCACTGTGTTCTACAGACTTCATGTAGAAACAAAGCTTACAGCCTGGTGTAGGAACAGATAGAAGGGATGTCACTATGTCTCTAACTGTTTCTGAAAAACAAAAATAAACAAAAAAGCCAACAGGAATTATATGTATGCTACCGTATTTGCAAGAATGTAGCTTAGCACAGCCATTAAACTTTGCTACAATCAAGAAACCCTTAAAACAGAAGTAAGTGTTCAATTTCTAGATTGAGTTTTTAGGTTAAATCATAACAGAAGTCAGAAAGTTCTACAGTAACTCTCGAGGGTATTCAGAGCTGAGAACAGAGCTGTTTGCTCTGAACACACCTTGTGAACTGTCAGTAGTTCTTACCCCTCCCTGACGTGCAGCACTATCTCTGCCCACAAACAAAACTCCCATTTGGGAAAGGAGATGTCAGATGCAGTGCTGCACAGCCACGTACCGAAAGCATGCTTTTCACTTTCTCATGGGTTATCTTGTGTCTTTGAAAGTAGTGTGTATGGAAATAGTTCAGTTCTGAATGCAGTGCACAGTTCTGGCATTCATGAATTCTGAATTCACTGGGACACGTCAGGTTTGGCACTGAACTCATGTACCTTTGACAGGGCCTTAGGCCATGTTTAAAAGCATAATGGAGACAAAGCCCTCCGGAAAGAGGAGTTCACTTCTGCGGATGGTACCCTACAACAGTTAGGTTCTCGTTTAGAAACGAGCCTTTTGTGAAGGCAAAACAAAGTTTCGTTTGTTAGCTGTAAACATAAAATGGTATTTTGATGTTCTATAGCAATTCCATAAATCAGAATGCCAAACTGCTCAGAACAGCATGATATTGCCTACTGAATTGGCTTAACACTGATGACACTCCTTTAAACGATCCTGGTGTCATGTTGGTTTGAGTCTGGTAACGCATCTGAGATGAACACGTGCACTTGTAGACATCGAAGAACTTTTAATGTGGAAGCAGCAGATAACATTTGCTAATCTTTACTCTGAAAATCCGCCTTCTACCTGCCTCAACAGCACTGTAGATGACAACACCCTGCCGCTTAAGGTCCGAGCACTCTAAACGCTGAAGCACCCGCTCCGTCCCGCCACGCCCGCAGCCCGCAATGCCACGCAGGCGGCAGGGCTGCAGGTGCCGGACCTCCCGGCTTCTGCCAGCACAAGGCCTGAGGCCTCAGATCCGCCCGGATTTCAAACCAGCAGCGGCACCGGTGCGGACACCCCGCCTTCCAGCAAGCGAACGGGCGTTAAGGCGGGCGAACCGAGCAGCAGGGCCGGCCGCGGGACGGAGGAGGCAGCGCCGGGCGGGCTCAGCCGTGCAGCAGCCGCCGCACCCCGCCCCGCTCGGCCCCGCGCGGCTCCCGGCTCCCAGCTCCCGCCCCGCATCCCCGTCGCTCCCCGGCAGCGGCCCGCAGCCGGAGCTCCGCCGCACCGCGGCCCGCCCCTCACCCGGCACGGCCCCGCGCCCTCCCGCCGCCTCACCTCGCTCACCAGCCCCTGCCAGTCGCTCTCGCTGCGGTGGGAGCTCATGGCTCCGGCCGGCGTACGGCGGCGAGCGGCTCCGCCCGTACCGGCGCGGCCTTCCGCCGAGCGGCCCGCGGGGAGAGGCGGGGCCTGGCCGGGCCGCGGAGCTGGGCCCTGGCCGCCTCCGCGCTCCGAAGGCAGCCTGGGCACGGCGCGGCCGGCCCCGCGCGGAAGGAGCGGCCCGAGGAGCGCTGGTGTCACCGACGGAAGCGCGGCAGCCCGAGCGCGCTGGGGACGCGGTGCTCTCCGCTCCTCCGGGTACCTCGGGACTGTGCCGTACCCTCACCCGAACTGCGAACACAGCTGCGGTACGGCCTCACAAACAAAACCTACCCAAGGCACGGCCACCTCAAAAATGCCTAAACTGGGAAATCTGGGTACGCTGTGGGGGAGAAGAATTCGATGGATCAAGAGCCTCAGATTTAAATGGACAAGTAACGTAAATCATAAAATGGCTCAGGTTGGAAGGGACCTTAAAGACCATCGAATTCCAACCCCTGATGTGCACGTGGACGTCTTCCACTAGATGAGGCCGCCTAAAGCTCCGTCCAACCTGACCTTGAAAAGTGCTAGGGATGGGGCATCCACAGCTTCACTGGGAAACCAGTTCCAGTGCCTCACCACCACCACACTGAATATTTTTTTTCCCCAACGTCTAATCTAAATCTGCCCTCTTCTAACTCAAAACAACTACCCCTTTTCCTATCATATCTGTCCACAAGGAAGAGTCCATTTTCTATCTTTCCTACAGGTCCTCTTTAAAATACGGGAAGGTCTCCACAAAGCTTTCTCTTCTCCTGGCGGAATAACCCCAACTCTCTCAGCATGTCTTCATCAAAAGAGTTCTCCAGCTCTTTGATCATCTCCGTGGCCCTCCTGGGAACTCACTCCAACAGGTCCCTGTCCCACTTACTTTGGGGTTCTCAGAGGTGAACACAGCACTCATGGTGGTGTCTCACAGCAGTGGACTGGAGGGGAAGGATCACCTCTCTCACCTTGCTGGCTGTGGTTCTTTCAGTGCAGCCCAGGATACCTTTGGTTTTATGGGCTGCAAGTGCACATTGCCACCTCATATCAAGCTTCTCATCCACCAGTACCTCCAGCTCCTGATCTGCAGGTCTGCTCTCTATCCACTCGTCACCCAGCCTGTACTGATGTTTGGGATAGCCCCCCACAATTATTCTTTGTTTTAAATAACACAAGAAACAGTTCAAGATGAAACAATAACACACAACACTCCTTACCACAATATCTCCATTGTTAGGATGTTGTTTGTGGTTTGGCATCTAGTAACGGGGTCATTCTGTTCTCTAAAAGTCAAGAGTCCTTCTTTTACAATTTCATAGCCCATCAAACAGGTGACCCCTCAGTCTCAGCATGAATAACATCATCTCTTGCCCTATCCCTAGACTTTCTTCTTCATCTTTCCTGTAGGTCCTCTTTAAATGCTGGAAGACTTTAAACGCTGGAAGACTTTAAACACTGGAAGGTCTCCCCAGAGCCTTCTCTAAATGAAATAACCCCAACTGTCTCAGGCCTTCCTCACAGCAGAGGTACTCCAGCCCTTTGATCATTTTCATGGCCTTCTTCTGGACCTGCTTTTTTCTATTTCAGGTAAGTAATTAGCAGCCTATGTGGGAAGAAGCATAGGCCACATATAAACTCAGAGGAACTCTATTTGAATTAAGATTAACAAGTCTAATAAATATCTATAGTTACCTGCATATACATATATATATATATATGAAAGACCAAAAGAGCTGCTGGCTTTGGTATGGAGCTGTAGTTTGATAGGGTATATGCAGAGTTCATACATTTTAGGTGCAAATTATAAATCAAACTTAGACATTTTCTCCAAATTATAGACCATTTTCTTCTAAATTAGCTTTTTGTCATCTCTAGGCATTCTGTAACTTCAGTGCTCTAGAGGGTACATTCATCTTTCCTCCCTGTTCATATTTTTCTGTGGTCTGTTATTGCGCGCATTGTCATGTGTGCAATACATTGCAAGCCTGCACATCCTCTCAGGCTTCTCAGCAAACCCTTGCTGAAAAAGAAAACACGTCGTTCGCACAGGCAAATAGCAAATAATGAAAATTACATGAAAAATAGCTATAATTTAAATCCACTGATTAGAATTGTTAATGGTATTAGAAACCCCATAATTTTCATATTACTGTAATAGTTAAAGCTTTACCATTACGAGCATAGTTGAATTCAACGATCTTTTTCCTAACTTTAATTCTCATTTATGGAATGTGTCTCTGTTTTCTTGGTCTTGCAGTACTCCACACTCAGAATGCTCTTGCAGAAAGGGCTCTGCTTGTAAGATAACTCTCTAATAACCCTCATTTTTTGAGGGATGTCACTCATTTTAATCCCAAAGCTGCTTGCAGTCTTAACAGACAAAAGTTTTCATTTTTATTGATGATAATTATTCAAATGAGAAGTAAATATTCATGAAAGAGAGGTTATAAAACGAAAAGAATTCTCAGCATTTCCAGCTCTTATGATTTTATCAAACATCTGATGAGAGCTTGTGTTTTTCAGAAAGCCCAAGCTCTTGGATGAGAATAAATAATTTCTTCTGAATTAAAAAGCAAGATTCAGGGGAATAAATAAAAAATAAGCTGAAGTATGCTTTGAATGGACTTAATAGGATAAGAAAGGAAATAAAAGAACCCAAATATGTATTTTTAAATGATAACAATTTGGTGCCTGATACTAAAGTCTTTTGGCAGCTTCTTTACCTTTTCCAATTCTCTCTGTTTTACTTACCAGTAAGTAAATACCACTTGCTTTACTCACGACTGCAATGCTCCTGCAGAACGGACCTGGCGAGGATGAGTTACTCTGCTGGACTATGAGCAGATGTTCCTACCTCAAATCACATAAACAAGCCAAGAAAGTGATTGAAAAGAAGTACTATCAACCCCAATTTAGAAATAAGAAGCGGAAGAGAAAAGCAATTGTCTTGCCCAAGAAAAGCAAGTCTCAAACAGAACCAGGAAGAAGAACTGCAAATTTTAGGAGTTCTGAAACATTCTGTTGCTTTGTCTCCACGTTACCTCCTTTGCTTTCCTTCTCTATGTGTTCACTAGATACATTTAGCTGCTTCTAGTGCTTCATCTCTTTCCCCTGCAACACTTTCTGTATGATCAAACTTCTTGGTATCTTGAGTTCATCTGTTTTTTCACCAGGTTACCCACCTTCCACTTCTTTAAATATTTTCTACGTTTCATTGAGAATGCTTCAGACTTTCTAGAAAGTTTTATTATTTATTTATTTATTTTTATTATTATTTAATTTATTTGTGTGTGTGTGTGTGCTTGGACAAATTACACATTCAGAGCTGGATCCAACCTACTCTGGCTCTTTTATGCAGTTTCTCAGGTAACCATCTCTAGAAGATTTCACCAACAGTTTTCACTTGCGGATGGTTTAATCAACAATTTTAAAACACAGCTTTCAGAAATCTGTGTCTTTGTAAGACATAGAGAGAGAAAACAACCCTGTTTTTTGGATTAAGCCAATGAGTAGATCACTTCACATTTTGCTGCTTATTTTTGTCATCATTTATCTATTGCACTAACATGATCATTACATTCATGTCCAGCTCTAAAGAAATATATGATCAAAAGAACGGTGTAAATCCTTAAGATCTAGGCAAGCTACATAATTGAAATGTAATGAAAATATGTAGTACTTGTCCCCTGAAGGATGATTCAATCTGACTCTGCACAGATGTTTCAGGGTTCCATTTAATCAGGGTTGAAATACCTCTGAATGAGGCTCTAGCCTATCATAGATAAAACAGATATTTTAGTACCTTTGGTAATTTATAGCAATGTTATTCTGGTTTGCATTCTTGTTATTGTTGCTGGATAAATACACACTCAAAGCCTCATGTGTGCATTTTGGAGAGAGCATCCCATGTTTTGGAGTGCATTTATGTGTTCCCCAATTTTTTTATTTCCTTTGATTTTTGCCTTTCCTCATCAGAGGCTGCTTCTTGTCCATTTATATTCCAGCTGCACCTTCTCAATTTTCTCAGGTTCATTGCTGGTTTCACTATCCTGTATCAGCTCTTCTACTTCACATGCATGATCTGTCAGCAGGACAATATGATCTGCAGATCAGAAGCAGTTATTCATTTATGTTGAATCCTTTTGTGCCCAGTCAAGTCCGTGAAGGACACATCTTAGGCAAACAATAAAGGATCTTTAAAGTGATGGTGTTACTTTTTTCTTCCTCAACAGTTTTGGTCCCTCACTGTATTATGTTCTTATGTATTTTAGGTGCTGAGTGTTAGATTAAAATTGGAGATAGTTTCTTTTTTTCTTTTTTTTTTTTTTCTTTTTTTTTTGCTGTTATACGATTGTTAGCTGGAACTACTGGATTCTGGAGTTCAGAGTTCAGTGGCTGCCTCCTCCAGAAAAAGAAAGAGAACTTGGGAGAAGAGACAGGATGACAGGACCTGACTGTGAATTGCAGAAGACAGCTCTAGGAAGGGTGAGGTCAGGCTGAAGGAGGGAAGGAAAAAAATACTGTATTGCCTAAACCTTAGGAAATATGGGGTTCTGTGAAAAACAGCTGTTTGATTGCCTACTAGCTTGCTATAGTGAAATGCTCAGAAAAATGGGTAGAATGGTGGACAGAGGTATTTGGTCTGGCCTCTAGATATTGTCAGTAAACACCCATTACACAGAACTGCTGGGCTCAAACGCTCTCTTGAATGGACATAATGCTGATGTGAACTTCAGTGAAATCCCATGGAAGCAGCTATGGATGAGCATGTGGAAGGTGCTGGAATCCAACTCAACCAAGAAGGAACCAAGTCCTTTAAGAGTACATGTGAAATTAATGATTAATAACTTAATGGATAGTTTTGCTAGTGATAGCAGATAGCTCTGTAAGGTTTATGAGTAAATTATTTTACTTTTACCAGCAGAATTCATGGTCCTTCTTTCCCTCGACATAAAAGTAAGGAAAACTCAGTAGAAACTAGCAGTAAAGAAAAAAAAATACAAAAACTGAGAATTGTATAGAATCACGGAATGGCTTGGGTCAGAAGGGACCTTAAAAATCATCTAATTCCAGCCCCCATCGGTGGGCAGGGTTGCCACCTTGTTGTTATAATCAAATATAGACTTAGTGTAAATAAATTCTGTTCTCCCAGAGGCATCAAACTCCTCCTGTCAAGAGTCTCTCACTGCTCTCTTTCTGCATTATTATTATTTCCCTTAGAATATCTTGCTACTGATGGAACTAGAAATGCAGTATAAGATCAGAGAAAATATTTTGTCAAGTGACTCAGACAGGCACAACTGATGGGTACCAAGGAAACGTGTACTGCATTTTATGTTCATCTAAGTGTGTTAGAAAAATTTAAGAAATAGTTCTTTTTACTGAGGAATTCAGGTAGGGAATTAAGGCTACTTTCTGTTACTGTGAAATTGAAGAGTGCCCTAGTACTGTCATCAGATCTGACATATGAGTGGCTTTTCAGACTTGTAAGTTCGCTTTTCAACCGGAGGAGTATATCAAATCCCAGAAAGCTGTCTGGCCATTTCAGAGACATTTATTGCTGTGACCACACACTCTTTGGCACAAAGACTATCACTTTCCACGTGTGGTCAATATCCAGCAGACGGTAAGCAAAAAAATGAGGTGGAGATTCTGCTCTTCCTAGTCATTAGGAGGGAATAAAGAAAGAAGAATGGCTGACAGAGAACACAAAAATAAAACTGAAACAGATCTTGTTAAAAATATCACAGCAAAATATTTTTCCATTTGAAAACGTCTATTTGAAAGAAAAGAATATGTATCAGTTTTAGTACACATTTTTTCTGGAGTCATGAGGAACTTCTTATCAAAACTGACTACACACCTTAGAATGGATAATAATATCATGCAGAGCCACTAAGCTGAAGTTTGT
The DNA here is from genome assembly GCA_037305975.1 of Chrysolophus pictus. Taxonomy (NCBI): domain Eukaryota; kingdom Metazoa; phylum Chordata; class Aves; order Galliformes; family Phasianidae; genus Chrysolophus; species Chrysolophus pictus. Next base: position 17,684,098 of record CM074579.1, read on the forward strand.
GTGTTCTGTATTCAAATTCTGAAGACCTTTTAGGGCTTCAACTTCAGTCATTTCTAGGGGAAGTTTCTTGAGCATTCTTTTTTCTCTAGAAGCTTTGCCAATTGGTGAAAGCAGTGCAGCGTCAAGTGAAGCAATGAGCTGAATCTTGGATTCCTATGTTTCAGATAAGGTCATAACTGGTGGGATATAACCTCTTTCTCTTAAAAAAGCAACAGCTTTAACAAAAGAAATTAAGGAATTTTTTTTTTATGTTCCAGGTTTTAATCAAGCAGAAAGAAAAAAACTACCATAATTCCTGTGTCACAGTACCCATGGGAGTGAATGCTGCTCTAAAATGACTGTGTCTTGTCTTCTCCCCTACTGCCTTCTTGTACTGATCATGCAGAATCAAAGCACTGGACAGACACCTGCTTTATTTTGTCTGTATTTTCTAATTGCTCTGTGTTATAATGCTTCATCTTACACCTCATAGTACCAGGGCGCTTACAAGCTCTTTTTAAGCATACATTCCTCTTCTAGCTATTCTGAACAATATATACATATTATGCAAAAACTGTCAAGTTATTCCAGAATTTCACTTGGCTTTTACATTTTACTGATGAGTTTATGATCCTGTAAAATTCTCAGGTAACAAATGGTTGGTTCAGCAAAACCAATCTTTAATTTATTCACTGCTGCTTGTCTTACCTTTGAATTTCATAACTTTTGCTTTTATTCTTGCCTCTTAACTATTTATTTTTTAAGAGTTCTGTTTCACCAAGAAGGGTTTTGTTTTCTTCATGCCTTTTGGTCACTGAATCAATTGAAAATATAATCTCCTATTCTGAGTGGATAGTACCATTTATTTACTCACTCTTACAAACGGTGAAGGCACCAAACCAAGCAGAACCAAGTTTGTACCAAGCAGAACCCCTTAAAACTAGGTAAGATAAGGTCGGAGAACTCTGATCTGTGTTTAGCAGTAGATAGTACCCACTTTAGCCCATGATCTCTATCTCTGGTCATTACTTTGTGATCCAGAGGCAGTTCGAAGGGATAAATGAGAATTACAACAGCTTCTGAATCACAACTTTAAGCCAATCATACTGAAATAAATGAAAATAGATTTGAAATAATTTGTATATGCTACGCAGGTCTGTGGTATCTTTAGTTATCTGTTTTACATCTGCCTTTTTCTGCAAGTGGTATTCCCTAAACCAGCCAAGAGGAACAAAAGGGTATGGAGGTCTGTATCAGCAGTGTGGTGTGCTTGGCTGTATGTAGAGGTGGGGAGGCAAAGACTTGCAAGCCTCTGCTGAACAGGTCTGCTGTATGTTTTTACCAACATTTTGTCAATGAAGGATTTTCTCTGCCTGAGACTTAGAAGTTTAGCTCAGGAGCCTTGCTGAGTTAAAGTATTTTTGCTTTACAGAAATACATACATTTAAAGCCTGGAACAAATAAAATTAATCTGTGCTTTCTCCACTGGAGGTGGGGCCCAGAGGACCACTCTGCTCAACTTCAGGGCTAGAAGATGGGGAGAGACCTACTGTGAACACCAGGTGCTATGGGGAGCCTAATTCCCACCCACACTTTAAGACACCTGGCCTTTCTGCTTTAATAGAAGCAACTGCATTCTCGCCTGAAGAAGTGTACTGAGAAATGTGGCTCCTTGTTATTTCAGTGTTTGAGGGGGGATGCCAGGCATACAAAGAATGAGAGTTTGGTAGAATATCTTGAGTTATTAAGAACCCCCTATGAGCTTGAAGTGTTTGCTCACAGTCATTCTCAGTACAATACTCTTCTCAGTCTATCTCAAAATAAAGAGAAAAAATCCTCACAGTAAGAAGAGATCAAAGCATGGTTAAAGCATGTGGATGCTTTGCTGATGGCCAGCACCAAGTGCCCTCAAAGTCTTCATTATTTATGGCTTTCACTAACAGCACAATGTCATTTTTCTCAACTTCAGTGGTTGTGCTGATTCTGACACACCAGGAAAATGTATCTGTTTCAATTTGGAATTTAACAAGGTGCACAGATGGCGTTAAAAAGCAGGTAGAAGTGGTTAATCACCTGTGAATTTTAGGCATTTTTCTGCTATCCACAGAGGACTTTAGAAGTGCATTTAATGCACAAAACTCCCCACAGTGATTTGCATTTTTGAAGTTGTTTTCAGATCAGTCACTCCAGTGAGGTTTGCGACTCTTCACTCCAAAGCTACGAAGACCTACCCATGTCCACATTCCTATCACAACAAATGATTTGGGTCCTGCATCACGTGGCATTCAGTATTCATGTTCATGCACATCCGTACCTCACTGCACCCTGAACTGTTTCATTTTACTGACACCATCTGTTTCTTGTGCCTAAACCAATTTGTATTCCATTTCAGGAATTGTCCCCTATGCTCTGCTTTCTGACCTTGTAAATCGATCTCCTGTACAGTGTGTAACAAATACTTTCCTGAAATCTGGATGAATTATGTCAACGATTTCATCTTTATCAACTCAGCAGTGCATTGAAATGACCCTAATACATTTGTCATACATGATCTTCTTTTAACAGAACTACGCAGCTTTCCCCTTACTAAATCACATCCCTAACTGAATTATAATCTACTCCCTTACAGATGTTTCCACTATCTTGCTCACTTCTAAGGCCAATCTTACAAGTCTGTATTTCCTTGAATCTGCCCAGTGTCTTTTAGACAGCCACTGAAGTCAGCAGTGGTGAAGTGCATCTCAGGTAAATATCATCAACATGCTACTTAAAAGAAAGAAAAAAAATTAAAAAAAACTAGTTAAATATACCCCTAGTGTTCAACAGTGATTTTAGAAATTCACTGAAATGAAGAGAGTAAAGGGGGATTTCTTTATAACTGGCAGTTAGTGGCATTGATGGATCGCAGCATAGCCATTCTCAGTATGGCCAAATAATTTCACTCTATAGAATTTTATATAGCTACAGCTAAAATTCAATGAACTGATTCAGGAGGTTCAGTATAAACTATAACAATAAGTTAAGCCCTTAAATTGATTTGATATTTTAAAAGGATAGGGAGCAGCAAGATGCTTGCTCATCTCGTCTTCTTTCACAGATGTAACTTTAACTGGAACTGTAAACCCGAAGCAGAATATTGGGGGATAAGGGTATGTAATGTGTGATTTAAAACCTGTCCTAGAAGTCAGTGAGGATTTGAGTACATGAACTCTAAAACATAACTGGAGCATTATAAGGGTCCATCCAGAAAGTGAGGACGATATTTTTTTAGAAGAATAAAGATAAATTTCATATCTTAAGAGGCTATTTTTGAAGAGTTCCAGGCAAGATGAGAAAAGAAAATGACTGCGAAAGAAGCAGCAGAGCAACAGAGCCATAGATAACCACTCATCCTACTATCCTCTCAAGATATGAGCTGGGGATGATTTCTATCAAGGATTTCCAAATATAACATTATTTGTCTCTCATTATGTTGTCAATCTAATTTGAATGCAAGTTATTCAGAGCACATGACTGTTTTGCCTTTGTGTTTGCCTGTAAAGCACAGCACGCTCCAAGCCAGGAAAAAAAGAGAATTCTTGGATTAGAGGAAATAATGTTCTAATTTAAATTCCTGTGAGTAAATGTTTGTTTTGCAATAAACTTCGTGAAACCTGTCCCTGCCACACCACACGGAGCAGTTCTTCAAAGGAAATAATTGCAGCTTATTTTATACTAACCCTAGACAGCTTTTTCACAGAGAAGGAATGAGAACAACCCCTAACAAATTACATGAAGTTTTGGAAGAAGAAACCTTCTGAGCTCACAGGATTTGGTTTTGACTCATCACCTCAAATCTACAGAGCTCTTATATTGAACAAGCTCCATGTTTGAGATGAAATCCTGAATTCACACTGAACTGAAACTGAATGTTTTTCAGTGACATTAGAAAGGCCACAGTTTCAATTCTTGGTTAGGATATAGGAGTTATAAAAGTTTTTGCATGCTGTGGTATGGTTACATCAGAACTGAGTTCCATAGAGATAACCTACAGGTAATGAAGAAAATTCTATTTTACTAGCTCAGTGAGATCCAACGTACTCACTGTGACTCAAATAGTAACTCCTTATATGCTGACAAGTCCATCTTCCGTCCTTTAACTCTAACTAATAAAAGCATGAAAATTTAACTGAAGACAATTAGACAGTTAGAGCTTGAGAATATGTGTCTGCTTGCCCTTTGTTAGCCAGTAGGTTATCTAGCTTTCACCCTCCCTTTACTTTCCCTTCCTCTCCAATAATGATATATCTACTTTAAATCACCCTGTTCTCATTGTGCTGGTTCTTTTTCCCCTCTCTTAGTATTCCCTTTCTACCTGTGCCTGACCTTTGCCCTATAAGGATCCCCTTTTCTCTATAACTTCGTGCCTTTGAGCAGCATTTCCTGCTCCCCACCCCAGGATGACTGAGGAACAAACTCTGTTAGAAAAGTCCATATCAGAGGTGCTTTCTTCTGCATGTGACAGTCATGGACCTGCCCACACATGGTTGGATCATCACCTGTCCCAGTTCTCTGGGCAACACATGTGAGCCAGTTCCAGCCCAGAGGCGACAATTAGGCCACTCACACTGTGGAGATACGCTGTGGCTCTCACAGAGCCTTTGCTCCCTCCCTAGCATGCGAGGCAGGACTTTGCAAGTTGCCATCTAATGGTAGAAAGTGCAATAATTTAATAAATAGGATGAATACCAACTATATAATGCTGGGATATAAAAGGTGTATTCTCGAGCTAAGCCAAGTGATGTGCAGGGACTATCCAGCTGAGAGTTTAACAGACAAAGACAACTCTTTTTCTGTCTCAGCCACCAAAAACTCAGCCAGCAAGTAAGCCTGGGTGCAAGGCCTTGAACACCTCCCCAAGCAACAGGAAAATGCTTTAAGTGTTACTCATGTAAATGCATTTTGTGCTTATTCTGTCAGGGTACACAAAGTAACAGCACACGAGGAAATACGAACAAACAGTCTTAAAACCCCACATGAAAGCAGGCCACACTGACAAGATCCAAAGATAGATTTTAGGACCATGGTCTTGATCAGAGGGAATTTTGCTTCCATAAATACAGTTATTAAAGGTGACCTCATATTAAGGTGCTACTTTCAAATTTACCTCCCCAAAAGCCTGAGGTGCTTGGAACAAGGCTTTTCATTTGGGTTGTGCCTGTCACCGCATGAAGCTGCATGAAACTGCAAATTTGGAGAACATGAAATGGTTTGATTGATCCCAGAACCCTTCCAGCACAGAGACTTACTGAAATGTGCTTGCCAGAAAAAAAGTTGGCTGTTCAATGCTACCACCATCACGGCTAGGAAATTCCCCACAAAACTCACAACACTTCTGCTTACCTGTGATCTTAAGCAATATGTAAAGTAGAACAGTAAGAGGGAATGCTCAATATCATTTAATTCCTGAATATGTATGAATATCCAGATACTGCAAAAATCCCCAGAAGTAAAAAAACAAAAACAAAAACACACAACAAATCAGTTTCAGTGATAGAAAAAGTATTCATAATAAAGAAAAATCACTCTTGATATGAACATCGCTGGCAAACCAAATATCTGGAACATACCTGCTGCCTTGCCATCTGCTTATCAGAGTCATGACACTGGGCTTTTCTCTCTTTGTTTCTGAACGGAGTTTCACATCTTCAGACTTTTTAGAGGCAGTGTGAATGTGAGAAAATGAAAAGAAAGGAGATTTTTTTCTGATCACTTGAAACTTGGATTTGAAGATCTAAATTACCTGTCTTATGAGAGTGAATTATGATGTTTAGTCTGAAACAGAACAGATTTCAGTCTACAACAGGCACGCTTTGCCTGGGATGCATGCTTCCATGGGAGAGGACTTCAAATTCAGCCCATATCCATATTAGCCATATTGGTACCCGTGTACCTTACCTTGCTTTATCTGTCTTTAGAAGTCTTTGTTCAGCAAGAAAGCTTCACTTTAGTCTTTCTGCAGATTGTTTTGTTGTTTACGATCCTCCTCAGGCTGCTGTTGAAAATGCTTTTTCCTCTTCCCAGTGGGAGAGTACAACATGCTGTTACTGTTTACAGCAAATAGACTATCATGACTATGCAAGCTAAGGAGGAGCAACACATATACTGGTTTATCTGCTGTGATATTTTCACAGTAACTTGAATATGTGCATATTAAAAGTAGTGTTGCTATCAAAATGCATAATTCTGTAAAGGAAAAGAAAAGAGCTCAAAATGAATTTGTGAAAAACATTGTGAAAGAAATAACTTGAAAGTAGAGCCTGCCATTTATAGCTTGCTAAGAATTGGCTTAATTTTAGAGACCTCTTAGAGGAGCGTAACACCATTTAACCTACTTAGGAGTAATATATTTGTTCCAGAAAACAAATCAATAAATATATATCAAGCTACAAGTTATTGCAAGAAGAAAGACTGAAAACTGCATTCTGGAGAAATTGTTTTCAACTTCACTTATATTGATGTAACTCAGCCTGTCAACTAGCTGACAAAGAAGTGGTCCAATCCTAAGGAACAACCAGACTTGCAGACTGCAAAATTCAACATTGAGACTTGGAGGAGGAGGCTGCTCTCGGAAGAAATGAAATTACTTGTAAACATGTAGTGACTACTTCTTGACTTTCTGCAAGCCTTTTTGTCTTGCACTTAGAACTCTGCCCACATCTGCCATTTGTGTATGTATATATATATATATATATATAAAAATATATATTTTTTTTATATATATATACATACACAATTTTTTTTAATTTTTATTATAAATATTACAAATACAAATACAATTTTTATAAATATATATTTATATATATATTTATATATATACATATTTATACATATATTTTTATATATATATAAATATATATATATACACACATGCATTAATTAATACACATCGCTCTCTCTTTGAAATATGAAAAACTTGTCAGTTAACGTCAAAAGGACTTCAGTATGAATTATAAAATAATATAATAATTGACTCTAACGTGACCTTTGGAGGTCATTTGGTCCAACACCTTGCTCACAGCAAGGAAACATCAAAGTCAAGTCAGGTTACTGAGGCATGGTGTAGTTATGTTCTGATTATCTACAAGGGTGGAGATCCCACAACCTCCCTGAACAAAATGGCATGTATTTGACTACACTCTTTAAGAAGAATTTCCTTTCTAATATCTAACCTGAATGTCCATTACAGCAGCTTCTGTCTCCTGCCCTTCAGCTATGCGATGCTTGAACATAGAAGAAAAATTGTCCTGTGTTCTATCTAATGCCACACAGACCTACCCGCATTACAAGGCAAGGAGAATGAAGATATTTTCTGCTTATTACAGTTTCTTTTTGCAGGCTGCCCTAGATTAAATTATACAGTCAATTCTCCATTATCAGAAGGTAATGGCTGAATTAAATGTTTTCTATTGATGCATCACACTGGTGTTCAGATACGGGGTTTCCTGTGCCTCAAGGCTGCCTTTATGAGGATTAACTAGTCTTCATTTCAATAGTATAAGTACTCTAGATGTCTCATTTTTCTCATAAATATGAAACATTAGTGATATTCACTTATTCTTCTACTCAGAAATTAAATAATTGAAAAGCAACCCTAAGAAATAATTATGTCCTAGCATTACTTACGCACTGTGTAAGTAGGTGGCTTAGCATAGGCCAAAATGTCTATGGCTGGTTGTTAGGGATAGTGAATAAATGACTAGAAAAATGCAGATGGGGAAAACAATCAACTTCAGTAAAAGCAAAGGGATGCTATCAGCTCTTTGTCTTTAGAATATGAGTAGCAGAGGGGTATTTACTGATGTCATAGATCTATAGTATGACTTAGGTTGGAATGGACCTTAAAGATCATCCAATTTCAGTCCCCTGCTATGGGCAGAGTTGCCAACCACCAGGTCAGGCTGCCAGGGGCCCATCCAACCTGGCCATGAAGGTATTAACTATTGAAGTAGCTAGTTAATAGTTAGTATGCATTTATGTTAGCTAACATATAGATAGGCTGTGTGGGACATGTCTGTATCTTCTTAGTCTGGACTGGTTTACTTAATTTTTGATTAACTGAATTACTGAGAGAGCCTAAATTATAATTTCCTTTTCAAAAATTAAAAATTATGTTGATTGTAATGGGTTCAAAAAGAACCCATAACTAAATACTAAATTAGGTGAAAGTCCCGTCAGTCACAGTCACTGAGATATAGCTTGGGACAGAGCAAAATACAACTTAGGTCTTCAGCATCCTGACCTGAGTTTGAACCGTTCTAACAACATTATCACCCACAGTTCTGTAATGCTGAAGTTGACGAGCTTCAGGCAGCCTTCACAGCTTTAATGCAGAGGAATTTGTCCTGTACTCACTAGGGGGAGCCCATGTGATCCCAGGAATTCTAAAGAAACACTGGTATTGACAGAAAGAAATGAAGTGGTTTAAAGGCAAATAGCAGCACCGATCTTTTCCCAACCTGGTTAAAAATGATCTTAGTCCCCCTTTTTTTTTTTTTTTTTTTTAATGTTGATCTGGGGTTTTTATACAGACTGCAGTGAGAGAGGGAGAGTTCTGGAGTATTATCTTTTGAGAATCTGGAATTTTACAAAGAGAAGAATATTTGTGCTTCAAATACTAACATGGCCAGCAATGCTCTGGTCTGAACAGTATTTAACGAGGTCAAATAGCATAAGTGCTGCGAGGTGCTCACTTAAATATCCCCCGATCAGCAGGACAACATTAACATACCTAGGCACTCCTCTAGGCCCAAGCCCTATTTATGGAACGTTGCGTTGAGGAGATGACCTCCCCAGGCTCCTACATTGCACTGGCTTGAGGGGAGGAGTCCAGCCCACTAGAGGAGGAATGGACTCACCATGCAAGCAGCTGGGACAGACTTCAGCTTTGCCTGGTACAGCGCACATTATATGCTTGTACAAGAGATGCGACATTGCCTTGTTCTTCTTTTCTTCATCCAACTGTGCATTGCTGCTGTATCTTCGTCTGATGCATGATGAAATGCAACCAGAAGATATACATACTCTACCACCGATCACAGCAGAGGTAGCTGAAGCATCATGGGATTACTCCTGTCATGTGGAAGAGCAAAACAAACAGGGACTTCCTTGAGGGCTTGGCTTTCCAGCACTGCACAGACGTACCCATAGTGCCATTAGCACTGCATTTCACTCAGTTGTCTGGGCTCCTGCAATGTTTCCCATTCCTGTTTGAGGAGGCTTGTTTAATTTTGCTAACAACTCTGAATGAAGATAAGGCCCATGTGTGTAATAATAGACTAAAATTAAACTTCAAACAAATTATCTGTTAGGATTTAGGAGAATCTTATCTGGGGAGGAATTAATCCTCACTGCTTGTTTTGGGGCTTTAGCGGGCCACTGGGGATTTGAAAGAGAACACTTTCTCAGTCTGGCACACACACAACAACTGGGAGCAAAATACTTAATTTTTCTGGCTACGCTGAAAAAACTAAAACCCCAAAAAGACAGCTTAATGTCTGAAGTGTAGCTTGAACTGATTGCAAACCAAATGCAGCTGCTGTACATCATCAGCTGTCACTGTCAAAGCCCCGGTCTCCTTGTGACTAATGTCCCTGCTTCCTTCGTCACTGCTTATCAGGATAATTCTGTGAGCTGTCTCCTAAGCCCTCGTGCTCCACGCTGCGTGGTTTGGAAAGTAGCCATCACACCATCCTGGTGACACAAGGCTGCTGTGAGGAGGATGCTACTCACTCAATCTCACTTATTAATCAAATTTACCAGAAGGAGTAATAAGCGCCTATGGGACTTGCTGCTGGAAAATGCTGGGGCAGATCAGGGGGAGGTTGGGAATGAGACGAGACTTGGGACTGGCAGAGACTGGGCATGGTTGGCCCCGTTTGAATGTGACCACTTCATGGCGGTTTGAGGGCTTTAGTTTCAGGGATGATTTAAAACTAACAGTTTTGTTCTGCTTCATCAACCTGGAAGTAATTCCCATGACAAAGACATAAAGAGCTCTGGCAATACCTTCTTAACTCTTACCATAGGAATACCTCAAATTTCCACCCAACATAAATTCTTGATGGATTTCTTTTGTTTTCTCCCTTTCATCCATTTTTTCTTTCAGCTTAGCTGCCCACTCCAGTTTGGAATGTGAAAGAACAGCAGCAAGAGGGAAAAAGAGAAAAAGAGAGAAACAGAGGAGCTTCACTAATCAGGAGGAGATAAACAGGGGCTCTTTAGAAACATATACTAGACTGATAGTCAGGAAAATCACATGGGATAATCTCCAGAGTTTACTAAATTTCATGTTTTGTTTTTTTTTAAATCAGTATTTTTCTGGCAGTTCTGGGGCCATAGAGTCTGCAGGCTGCGGGGTAAAAAGCACTCCGAGGACTGCACAACTGTACAAGAACAGGAACTACCTGAAAACATTGTCTCACATTTCTGTTATTCTCAACCACACAATGGAATAAGATGCAAATTTTAAGTGGATATACTCAGATGCCTGAACTCTTGAGAGGCTTCCACTGAAACTGATGAGTTTCTACTAAGCATACTATTTAAATATTTTCTATATTTAAATACATCACCTTGCTATCAGATGGTTAAAGTTCACAGTACTTTAAGCTAACTAATGAGTAATAGAATGGGTTCAGTCTGAATCCTGAGACTATAGAAAACTGAATGTACACAAGGGAGACAAGGAGACAAGTCACTCTTGGCCTACCTCAGTGATGCTCTTTGTCAGGAATTTAAACAGAAGAGCACGCACTGAAGCTCACTCCCCCACTTGGCTCCCCTTTTCCCATTCCAAAGCTACTCATGACCCCCACGTCATTTATTGCAAACGTCAGGTGTCAATAGAGGAATTGAGGGCAGGTGGATGCTATCTTTGAAGTAACCTTTTCATCTCAAAGAGAGTGAGAAGAAAAGGGAAGACTTCACTGCAAAAGTCAAAAGCTTCTGGCAAAGACACCAAACATATAGCCACTAAAGCCTGATAGCCCATCTCAACGAAGAGAGATGCAGGGTTGTCCAGCCCAACAAACTGGAAGATCCACTAGCCTAGACACACTGTGTTTGTGAAGCACATGCCTCTACCACCTACTACTGTGCAAAGGGCAAACCCCCCTGCTCTTTTCTTCTTCGTAGCACCCAGCAGTGCTGCAATTACACCAAACGAACATGGTACTCTTGGCATTTCTCTTATCCATCTGCAAAATGTAAGCCAAACCAAACTTGCAGCAACTGAAATTGTTCTCTCTTACTGTGTATGTATTGAAAGGCATTGAAGGACCTGCTGGCAACTGCTACCTGCATGGTCTTTCTCAGTAGGCAGCCAGGCAGGACAAGGCAGAACTCCCTAGAGGTGCATGGTCTTTTTTCAGTTCAGCCTTTAAACGGGCAGAGAGGTCACTACTAAGCAGTCTCTGGTCCGTGCAAAAGGAGTATGTTATCTTGGCAATACTTCAAAAGCTTTCTGACCTGAGGATTGAAAGACCAAAGGCAAGAAGTTATGTAGTTTGGTATGCTGAATACATGGTATAAGACTCTTCTTACCTTTCTTGAATTTCCATCTGTGTCTCCTGCACAGCTCTTGACAATAAATGTTATATGTTTTATGGTAATAGGTATTACTAGCAAAAGGCAAATGTATTTTCAAAGGATTGAATTTGTTGCCATGGGAGACTATGCAAATAATATGGGGTTAAACACAAAGAGACAAAAGAAAGCTCTTCTGTTAAAGTAAATAAAATCTCATTGCTTTGTATTCAGCTCTGGAAGGTTCACGAATATCCTTGTTTTCCGTAACCTTGCACATTATTGAAAAGATCTTTCATTTACTCTTATTTTTTGCCATTCCCTTAGATATACTATTTCCTTGCAACTTCTGAGACTGAGATGTTTCTTTGTGCTTGACATACCATCAACATCAGCATGCAAAGGGCTTCAGAGAGAGTAGAAACTAACAAAACAAAAAACAACGAGAGGAACCTTTCATAATCATTATGCTCTTGATTTTCACATACTTGTGCAATATGATGTATCCAATAGTAGGTTTTTCAGAACATATTTTTAAACTGAGAAAATTCAGATTTGATGACATTGAAGAAAAATCTCAGTGAAAGAGGCAGTTTTGCCTTTCTTACTCAGAAGTTACATCACACCATAGCTGTGTGCTCATTGGGAGAATACTGTCAGTTTTATAGAGGAACTAGTTGGAGGACAGGTATTGATTTGAGAACACAAAATAAAAAAGTAGTGGAATTTTACAGATGTGATGCTCACTGGAAGAAGCATCCATAATTGGATGGCCACCAGAATGCACACACAGTTGGTATATCCAAGCACTGCTCAAGGTCACACTGCAAAAAGGTAGGCTGTAGGAAGCCCCAGGACTCCCCTTGGCATAGAGAGATTTGGGCTTTCCTACTACCCAAGTTCTTACAGCTAAGAGGGCCCAGCAAATATTCTCCTTCATCCACCCACTGGAGAGACCCTGGCAGAAACTCATGGCCTACTTCAGATCAGGGTGTTGCAAAAGACCTTTTAGCCATTGTTGCCATAACTAGATAATTTTACAGAATTTATCTCAGCATCACAGTACACATAGATATCTACAGAGAGCTGGTCTTGGGTTGAAAGAGAAGATCCTGAATTAGCTACCAGCGTAGACAATTGAAGGTGAAAAAAATGCATGGATCAACCCAAGTTGTTTTCAGTGAAGACAAACTTAATGCCTTGGGTGCAGTTGGAAGCAGTAGGAGTGACTCACTCTCTTCCCTAAATTATACCAGTGCGTGGGGCAGGCAGTAGACATTAGCTCCCAGTTATTCCAGAAGTTAGTATGCTGTGCCAACTCATTACTTCCTAAATAGCTTCAGTGTCAGTGCTAAGTGGCGACTTAACTGACTGTTGACATTCACCACAAGGTCACCAAGCTAAGTCTATACTTAGGAACAGTTTGTCACTGCAAATGACATGGAAGTGATTTCATCTATATATGTCTTGAGGAGGATAAGAGGAACAGGGAGCTAAATAGTCTTAGAATGGCTGGATTTTCAATGCAAGTTGTTATTAGCTGTATATTTCTTTCTTGCTCTCCTTCCATAGGAAGGACTTGAACTTATGAAAAAACAAACACCAGGCAGCACTCCTGTGCTATGCAACGATGGAGTGCTAGCACACTCTGCCTGGAGGCTAGATGCTGGTTTGGGCAGCCTTGCCCTGATGGAGCAAGAGTGGGACTAGACAGACCCAGAGGGCCCTTATACCTTAGCCATTCTGTGTTCTGTGACTTTTTCTGTTTTGGCTCAAGTCCTGTTCCAATAGTCTTCAAGTTACCCGAAAGCTTTATCTCTGCTGATCCTTTCTATCACAGGTCTGGCTAGCACAGACAAAATAAAAGAGGGTAGAAAACACTATTAATATTCAGGTCACTGAACAGAACTTGGAGGAGTCTCAAAAAGCAGATACCAAAGACAACAACACCAATATGAAATTGAGTAACAGCTGAAAAAATGAACAGTCCTGCAGTGTTTCTTAAGCAATCTAGCATGCTTCTGCTGATGACTGCAGTAGATGTGCAGCAGTTCTCACTGCAGAAGTCTTCCAGTTTTGCCTTGCCCCCTTTATGGCCCACACGAGGACCTCCCCTATGAGGAGGGGCTGAGAGAGAGCTGGAGTTCCTCAGCCTAGAGAAGGCTCTGAGAAGACCTTACAGTGGCCTTTAGTACCTGAAGGGGGCCTGCAGGAAAGCTGAGGATGGACTTTTGATAAGGGCATGTAGCGACAGGATGAGGGGAAACGGCTTTAAAGTGGGAGAGGATAGATTTAGACTATGTATTAGGAAGAAATTCTGTACTGCGAGGAGGATGAGACATGAGGACAGGTTGCCCAGTGAGGCTGTGGATACCCTCTCCCTGGGGGCATTCAAGGCCAGGCTGGATGGTCTTTGAGCAACCTGGTCTAGTGGGAGGCATCCCTACCTGTAGCAGGGGGGTTGGATCCAGATGGTCTTAAAGGTCCGTTCCAAGTCAAACCATTCAATGATTCTGTGTTACAAGTGGGTTGCCCACTGTCTGTGGTCAGACAGCAGACACCTGCACGCTGACCCATCTAGCAGCCTGCAGCTCTCAGCACCTCCATGAACTCTCAAATTCAAAGGATGATTTTCTTCTCCTTGACATGTTAGCACATCACCAAGTAGACTACTCTTATCTGCACCTCTCTTCCTGCTCTAGTATGAAACCTCTGTTTTGCCTAAAGCTCCACATGGTCTAGAGCCTGCAACCAAGCCACATCACAGAGACTAGCAGTGCCACGTTCAACTGCTAAGATCCAGAGTGAAACAGGACAGTTAAGTCAATGACTTTTTAAAAGAGAGATTTTGATTTTGCTTCATTATTCTCACTGATTAATAGCTTGACTTTCCCTCCATCCCTTCTGTATGGAAGCTGCTCCCTTCTTTGAGGAAAAACAGGGCCAGGAGCTGTCTCATACCAAGCTACCAGAACTTTCATTCTCCATCCACCATGCCCAAGGACCAGGATCTGCACTAGTTGGTCCCCATTGACAAGGATCTGCACCAGTTTTCCCTCAGACAAGAAAAGGCAAGTTATCTAGCCTGCAGATGTTGATATGAGTTGTCCTACAATAAAGATTAACATCTCAGTTATAATTTAAATGAAAATGGCATATGGCTCTTAAAGCCTAATGATTCAGACATAACCTCCAAGAGATTAAAAAGAGAGGCAAATATATTAGGTGTAAAGAAGAAACAAAGGAAATTCAGTGGAGACAAGTTCTCTGTTACCTCTCATTCTGCCCCAAAATCTGATTCGTATCTGAGGAAACGAACAAACCACTGTTAGTAGAAAGTCACCATGAGATTGGGAAATGTATTTGCATAGAAGTATGCTCAATATTAAGCCAACAGTGACTAAAAGATATTAAAGTGCCAATTAGCTTACTCTGTCCTCTTGAATCAGATCAGATATATCCTTAATGCACATCATGATAAACCAAGCAGACACTGGCAGCAGGAGCCCTGGTCTCTTGCCCACTGAGTACTGCCCTAGCAAAGGGCAGCTCCATCAAACTTGCCTGTCCCACTGTTTTCACAAATCTGAGGCTTTTCCATGTCACTGTATCTCTCTGCACCTCTTTGTTAGAAAACAAAGCTCCAAGTTCACCATGTCTGCAAAGAGATAGGGAAGAAAAGCAGCTCACAGAACCCCAGTATTTTAGGATTTTGCAGGACAAACTTCAAGCAGGAGGCTCCTTTCTTAAAAATCATAAAAATCAGGTGGTTGTTCTTCATATGATGGAGGCAGGTGCAATACATTGGTGGGGAGTAACTGCAGGACTCAGTAGTTACTCACTTCATTAAGTCTTAATTGTAATGATTTCAAGGTGCAACCCCAGCAACATAATCAGATCCCCAGGTGACAGAGGTACAGATAATTGTAATGAGCTTTCCTCCAAAATGAAAGACCTGTCGTTTACTCTCCAGACACTAATGGTAGAAAACAGAGTCAGAAAATGCTGTCAGCAAGAGCTGAGAGGAGCTGGGATCCAAGGAGACCCCTGGGCCTATGGAGTTTGGAAAATATCATTAAGTAGATTTGCTGATTTAACTTTTATTTCCCCTTTCTAATTCTAGCTTGCTCTGAGAAGCATCCCAAGTAAATCTCCACCATCCTGTCCTCGTTGGCACTTTGCTTTCTATTGAACTGGCAAAACCACATGCCACGCTGGTAAAACTAGAAGGGAAAGAAATGGAAGAGAGTAATCAGCACCCAGTGAGCAGTACTGCTGCTTCCTTCCACCTGCCAGCTCCATGCTGACCCTAGCAGTCATGGGTGATGAGGATTTCATGACCTACCGCCCTTTCATTCACCAGAAGAAAATGGAGAAGTAATTGCCAGGGCACACCTGCAGCTGGGGGACAAGTCATTGCCCCGGGTCTGCTGAGTCAGAAGAACTGAAGCAGCCACTGAAATCAGAAAATGAGCATTCTTGTACAATCCAGAGCTGATGTCCAGGCAGGAAATAGAAATGGGCTTTGGAATAAAAATCAACAATTGCACATGAATAAAAATGGGAGCAATGTTACCAGAAGCCCTTCATCCTGATGATGTCATGGTTCCCAAATGCCCTTCAGAAATGCAAATTACCTACAATGTAATAAAAAGGGCATTTTCTAGAGTGTGCAGAGCTTGCATAGTTTAATTAAGCATAAACTAGGGTGACTCTGAAAGGGAAAGTGATGTGGATTGCATTCTCTGAGTGACCTTGGAAATGCATTTAGATACTTTGTCTATAAAGCAATTAAACACACACTTCAAATTCTGTCATTTCTATTTCTTTCCTTTATTTAGAAGCATATATTCTTTTTGTTCTCCCTGATCTCACATTGATATATCTCAGTACTTAGAAAAAGTGATTTGTTTTCCTCTAGCATTTGTCTGCAGCCTCACCATCTCTGGTTTTCTAGTCCCTATTCCAGTATTTACTTATATTAAACTCCTGCTACCTGCTTTTCTTGCTTTTCACCAAACAGCAACCAAGTCATTTCACTGAAGCAGCAAAACTGGAATAAGGAGATGCCCACAGAAATCTTTCATCCCAAGACCCATCCATTCTCTCTCAACACATCCTACAGACTCTCAGAAGCCCTTTCCTTGCTGGCCTGTCACACCGCATCACAGCCCTCTGTGAATGTTTGCAGTGTGACTCCGAGCAGCTCCTAAAGCTTCCTTTTTTCACAGATCTGCAATGTCAGGCTGTTTGCCTTTGATTTTACTGTGTGTGCTTCTGCACAGAACATTGGCCAACTTGCCGTGTAGGAAACTGCCCACTAGGCAAAAGTTCCCAGACTAAGTTTTGCCAAACACCACTGCAGATCAGCTCAAGGCTCTGTGGCAATCGCATATAGGGGAAGGTAGTACAGGTGACTTTCAAAGATGAACGGAAACTGACTTGCAGCTGATGTTTAGACCATGGCTAGACATTTCAGTGAAGCATGCACAAAGACCACTGACTCACAACGAGACGGAATACCCAAAAGGGAGAAACCAGTCCTGGAGCAATTGCATCCCATCGTGGTACGCAAGCCCCACTGGTTGTGCAGCTGTAAATTAGCAACAGAGAATGGTGCTGCTGCTGGAGGAGGAAGGGGAAAGAGAAGGAGTGATTCCTTGCATTATTAGTGACTCGATCAGTGATTGTGCTCAAGGGTCGCTTGAAATAACATGCATTCACTGTTGGTACATCTATATTTATTTTTCAGTGCCAAAGTAAATGCTGACCACTGCATAAAATTTAATCAATCTTAAGAGACCCCACAGTAAAGATGTGAAAGTCTGCGGATTAATTTTAGGGTTTGGTGCCCATCCACTTCGCATTTAAGAAACCTGCTTAAGGATCTTCCGTTTTGAAAACGAGGATCTCTTGTGTTTGCGGTGAGGAAAAAAGACGAAAGGAAAAAAAATGCCTCTAATGCGAATCCCGGGACGCTGCAGCAGCTGCAGTGCACACTCGATAACACTAGAGGGGGTAAGGAAAGAGGGAGTGGGGAAACCAAGGGCCGGGGATGCACGTCCGACTTAGCCTGGCACAGAAACTTCGGCTAAGAGCAGAGCTAAGAGCAGAGGACGGCTTCATTCCTTTCAGGCTCTCAGACCCCCACACCGCTCACGAAAGGCCCGGGCTGCTGGGAGCCGGGCGGGGCCCGGCCTGTGTGCCCGACCTCAGCTCGGGGACGCTTAACAAACACGGCACAGCCCTGTCAGTCTCAGTAACTACATTTTATTCATGGATTAAAGAGTACATACAGTGTCAGTAGCACGGAGTACATCACCTCTTTACTAAAAAGAGCCGAATGTGTACACAGCCTTCATATGCTCCCACTGCAGCACCGCGTTAAACCTATGCTGACAGCAACTACTGCTCTTTACAGAATCGTGTGTATTTTAGAACACATCAAAAGTTACCAGTGGGATGTTCTGCCATCCTGCCTCACATGAGATTTTCTCACAGCTGCAGTCCATTCTGGATATGCATAGATTATTCTCTACTTACAATAATTGTATTACAGAATACAGGAGACACCACTGTTGTCGCATACGTGAAAGGCAGAATTTAGGTGCTTGGTTGCTTCACGTTGGGAGCAGGAAGAGCAGAGCGAGACTATGAGATGCTGTTAAGCCCTGAGGAATTTACCCTGACCCCTTTTTCCCACCAACCAATGCTATTCCGTCCTCTCTCTGGATCCTCTCCTCACTCTGTGCACTAACCCAGCAGCACAGGTCGCACAGCTCCTGCTCTGTCCTCAAGCATGATGCTGAGCCCAGCTCCCCAAGCCCCAGCAGAGCCCCTCACACCCATGGCAGCCCGCCCGCAGCATTCATTTCCCCCACTTTCCTCTCCTGGTCCCATGCGAATGAGCCAGGCTCCTGCTGATCACTTCATCCTCTTTATTAAGCCCGTCTCTGTGGAGACCGTTTTAATTTAATTCAACTTGATAGCCGAGTCTCAAATCCCCTGGACTCCCTCACAACAGTACAATCTCCTGGTATTGGATACAAAAGCACTTTCTCACCGTCCTCTTGCTTCCCCTCAAATAGAAAATATCAAGATCCAATTTCTCTAAGCCAGCTTTTAGCTCTTGGATGTGTGCCATCAATGAGTGCATAGCACTAGCAGCAAGCCCTAAAAGAAAGTGCTGAGAAGTGCCCCTCCTCATCAGAATACGTGACTGTATTTAAACACATTAGACAGGAAAGAAAGAAAAAATGCCTTCTTACAACACAACTTAAAGTGCTTGTCAGCCGTACTGGCTGTATGAAGAGAGGCTTTTAAAAGCTAATGAGAAAAATGGTAAGGAGTTTCGTTCATGTGAACTATTTCTTACTTTTGTGGCTTTGTTAGTTTGATCCTAAGAGAGGTATTGCTAGAACTTGGAGTGCAGAGCACCAATCAGTGCTTCAGAGGCTGTATGGGCGATATTGCCCATGTAATTAAAAATAAAACCAAAATGACCAACTGTACGGGAAGAAAATAACATGTAATTTAAAAACAGAATAAAATGAATTATATCTCTGACAGGCCAATAATAACACTTTATTTCAGAGCAGCACAGCAAAACTTGGAGAAGGCTGTGATATCCCAGTCACCATTAGGTTGTGGCTTCTCATGGGAGCCCTTCGGCACAATCCTCATCTGCAGCACTGTTCAACCTGGATATGGGAAAACCTGCAAAAATATCTCTGGTTTTGGTAATAAACCATGTTTCACATGTCCAAGGCAAAAACGTGAAGCTCACACAGCAGAGATGGTGAGACGCTCTCAAATAGGGAAGAACAAAGGAAAGCTTCGTTTGCTCTGCTTCTTTTGTAGAAGTCTCCAAGGCAGAAATGCAGCAGCAAAATCCATGAGAAAATAACTTGATAAGCTACACGACATGAAAATATAAAAAAGCATAATTTACACATGGAAAAAAGAAAAAGCCTCTGTGTACAGCTGTGTTGGTTAGTATGTTAGAGAGCCTTTCCAGGAAAACAGATGCCAGCTGCTATCCCGACAGGCTCAGTGCACACCAGGACTGCCTTATTTAAGATGAATGAATGCCTTAGTCTGTAGCCACCCAAAATACCAAAGCAATATGGTCCATTCACATCTTACTGTTTAACCTGCAAGACCTCCAGCAGCATGGCAACCTGGCAAAAGCCTGGAGTCACCAAGAGGAAACTCTTCATCTTGGAGGCAGAAAACACTCTAGCTTGGAACAGCTCCAGTTGTCCTGGTTTCAAAAGATTTGGTGATATTGAAGTCATATCTGGTCCTCAGCCAGGAGGACTCCCCAGATACAGCTTGTGATGAATGAAACCTGAACTTATTGCTTGTGAGCTGTGCTGGAGGAAGAGCTCTAGAGAATAAATCATCTCTCAGCGCAGAGATGAGGCCCAGCATGGAGAACATGAATGTATGTTACAGATTCAGTTTAAGCTGTGTCTAATGGAAGAATAAGTCGACTGATCTCCTTGCTAATACACCCCCGAATGTACTGGAACCATCAAGAAAAGACTGAACTAGGTCATTCTGGAATGCCTATTAGTACACAAAGTGGACTCAAACTGCATTCTTTTCATTCATGGCACCAACCAGACCTCTGTTACTTTCTGTCCATATTAACTTGTTAAGATCACACAGTTTGGAACTGACATACCTTTATTTCCTGGCCATCCAAGTTCTCTGGGCTGAGCTATTTGCTACGCACAATTTGTTGCTGAAACAGTGATTAAGAAAAGAAAGATAGTAACAGATTTTGACTTTCTGCTTCATCTGCAGTGAGTTAAAACCTCCTTGTCTTGTTATAAACACAAATAGACGCAGATTTTGAGAATAGGGCTCAAGTAACCAGAATAAAGCACGTTCTGGAATGTTGCCATTTGCTTTTACAATTCATCAGCAACCATAAAAAACTGCCTCTAATCTTAAAACCTTTACTGAGATGTTAGTTTAAGAATCAGAAGCATTTCTGTGCTTTGGCACAGAAATGGTACGGCTTCCTTGTCCTTTTCTCTATGAGATGTTCAATTTACGGTATTTTCCTAGATAGAATTCAGATCTTTTCTAAGATATCAAAATTAATGCTAATGCACTGCACTCTCCTCTGAATGGCTGCAGGTTGCAAAATGTCTTTGAAAAAATATAAAACAGACATCTCATGCAGCAATCAAGTAAATGCACTCCCTGATTAATATGCAAGTTTTAAAAGTTCAGAAAATGTCATCATACTCCATAGGTGCACCTTGTTCTTGGAAAGGTCTCTGTTTTGCTTGTATATAAATGTCATTCTACAGGAATTTCATTCCAGCAGCTTTCATAAACTCAAGTCAATGATTATATGTTCAAATATTTGTGTGTTTCCTTTAAAACTAGAGGCAAAGAAAAAATCTCTTCGATCCGTTGACACAGCTGTGAAAGAACGTGGCGCTTGCACATAGATTTCTTTAAATAGCCTAAAGAGCTTTTTTTCACCATCCCACTGGTATATCTGGGAGAAGGTATAGTCGCTTCCCAGGGCTAGGTAGTAATTATTCTTAAAGGAGAAAGGCTGCAGTGTCATGGCTCCTCGGGATGGAAGAGCCTGAATCTCCACAAACTGTTTGCTATTCCATTTCATAACTCTGGAGTCCCCAATGAATCTTGTGAGTGTTATGTACAGGTTGTTTTGCATCCTGAAACTCTTCACGGCCAGGACATCTTCCATGTTGGGGATTTCACCGTGCGGGACAAACTTCTTTGAAGCTTTGTTCCACTGGAGTATAATGGGAACCTGTGAGCGGCTAGAGAGGATCAAATGCGATTTCCCATCTATATCAAGAAACTCAGCATCGGTGTCCCTGAACCACTCATGAAGGGACTGGTATGAGTAAAATCCTTTGTTATTCCACTTGTACACCGTTGACAAACCTGCTTTGGAGCTATCTGCTATGACAAAAAACATCTCACTGTCTATCTCAAAAAGCTCTATATCATTTGGCTTGGAAATGCGAGATACTTCAATATCCTGGAATTTGACAAACTTTGTCCAGCTCTCATCATACTTGTAAATGTGTGAGCCACCAAAGAGCTGTGCCACCACCACAAAGACTTGGTCACCAACAAGAATGGCTTTACATCCCACTATGGACTGACCTAATGTCCAAAGAAAAGAGAAGCACATGTTAGCACAATACAAAGCACCCTTTAAGCCACAGAGACATCACCATATCACCCTCCGCTCTTTTAAATCTTCATCTCATAATCTGTCTTTTGCTATGCACTCTCAGAGCTTCTTTTCTTGCTTCCTCCCCCCCAGTAACCGGACAGATGACTTCAAATCACACCCCTCAAGGCATGCAAGTTTCTCTTTATCCAAAATACGTTTTCTTTCTCTGTCCAAATACGTGCTCCCTATTATCCAAAACAATTATTTAATCCAGTTTTTATTACTCAAAATAACAAGTTATCTCTTGACTCAGTAAGAACTTGAAATTCTTTTATTCATGAGATATCTATATTTCTAGTTTAACCAGAAAAATGAAATATATTCTGTTTTTCCTGAAGAGTCACAGCCAGCTTTTTGCTCTTTTTGCTACTGTAAGTAGAAATATTGCGGATATAGCCCCTGACAGCAAGGTGAAAAAGATAAATCTAACCTTGTTGTTTGTCAAGTATTTAAGTATTCCTGAAATTTTAGATTATGTTTAACTCAGAATATTTAGGACTACTGCAGTTATGATCAATTTTATAATCTCAAGTCACTAGACAAAATCTACACCAAAAGGTAATAACCAAACTGTATGAAACGATCTGTTGCAGCAAAAGAAGTCTTCTCTGAAACACAGTTTATGTAGAACCACATCTGCACAGACTTCTCTGTACTTGCTCTGCTGTAGTCATTCCAATAGACTCGTGTTGACACCACAGCTGACCCCTACGCACTGCTGTTTCACAGCTGGCCTGTGATGAACTATCATCCTTCCCGAGCCGATAATGCTGAAGGGGTAGGATTCATCTTGAATACCATAAGATATCTGCAGTGTAGACAGGAATACTTGAGCTGATCATCCAGTCTCTTTCTGGTCTAATTTAATCGAAGAATACTCTAGCAAAGATTTTACCTAGCCTGTAGATATCTCCTTTAGGAGAGGATAGCAACATCTATTTCTCTACTGAGTGCTGTGCTGAGTATAAACACAATCTCAACAACTGGTTTAGGTCCATGAGCCCACACTGTAAAGGGCTAAACTCAGACTAGTGTATAGCTAGTAGCAAAACTGCCCACAGAGTGGATAGCCCTGCAAATGCTCTTTATGCTCCACAAAAAGCTCTTTGAATGCTTGAGCTTTCCAGCTCACTTACATTTCAGAGTACAGAGCTTGATCTGGGGCCTCCTAGGAATGCAGGAGAGTCATTTCAGAAATGAGTTTTGACGCATGTTCTGGCTATGGAGGTAGGGAAAAAGTCCTGAGGAGAAGTGTCTCTTAACTATGTCATTCACAGGAAGATGAACTTTGGAAAAATGACTCTCAACTTCGTTTCCAGAGCTCTTTTGGAGCTCTTCTAGCTACCTTTGGCCTATCTGCTTCTTAATTAAATTCACTGGTACTTATTTGCCCTTCATCTACCAAAACACAATGAAAACCTAAGAACGCAATTTTTTTCATTTCCAAAATTTCCTGACAGAAGTAGAATGCTGTTAACTTTCCCAAGTGAAACACACAGCTGACCTGAACAAGCTGGTGCTTGCTGTCTTTGCAGACACCTCAGAACACCAGATGAGAACACAGTATACTCCGCTTCCAAAACTTGAAAGTGAAAAAATAATCTATTATACAAAGCAAAGAACAGAAGGGAAGGATGCTCCATGGATAAATTTAGCCCTTAAGTTTTCAAAACCAACAGGCTGAAATAGAAGGGAAAGAGGATGGTATATGACCAAGATCTAAAGACTCTGTTCCTGCTGCAGGCAGTTCTCCTGAGCAGCATGCTTTAGGCAGCCCTACTTGAGCAGGGAGCTGCACCAGATGAACCAGGTGCCCCTTCCCATATCAGCCATTCTGCGATTCTGTGACTGAGCTCCATACAGCACTGCCTGTGTCATTAGGAACAGAATGGCTGTTAGCATTAGCAAGTAACCAGACATCAACATTGGCTTTTTATTTGGTAAGTAATCTGGCCAAATTCATGCAAATTCAGTGTTTTTGTAAAACATGGAGGCTTTACAGTACAGTTGTTACATTAACAGCTATGGTTTTGACATATCTATGTTCTCTTCAGCTATGAAATAAGCCCAGCCTGTCTACATGCACCCTTCAGACCCATTTCCTTCTACATGCAGTAGAATATTTTTATCTTCTTTTTCTTTTCGCATGTACTTGGTAACAGCAAGGGCTCCCTTAACCTATCCTTTAAGTTCCAGTGTGATTCAGGCAGTGAGTATCTGAGCTGGGCCATCAAGTTACATTCACAGGAAGTATTTGTGCATCAGAACAATTTACAAGTTCAGACTGAAAAAGCCCAGTCTGTGTGCTACAGCAAGGTTAAACATGCATGTCAGAACAAGGTGCACTACTCATTCACGTCCAAATATTGCACACTTTAATTGGCTAATTTCAACATTGACATAGGATGAAAACTAACTGGTCCCATCTATGAATCTCACCTTCTTTGTGAATTGTGAACAGTTCATCAACACTTAGAATCCCAGAGTTAATTACCTGTGATGTTGTCATAACTCCTGAAATTCATTTCAATATGATCCCACTCGAGCACCATGCAGTTCTCCATGCTGGGCTGTGCAATGGCTACAAACACATCATTTTTAGAGTTGAATGTATCCACTGACACTGACTGGTAGGGCAAAATCTGGTGAACAACAAAATCTAAAAAAGTACATTACAACAGTTAGGATACATTCTTGAAAATGCAAAATAAGTAGTTGCTGATTACAAATAGCAAATGAGTGATATATTCTGAATTCTATATAAGCCTAAGATAGAAGTGTCAGTGCTCACGTTAGGCATGCACCAACAGGGGAAAGGGTCTTCTTGCTTTAAGCATCCCTAAACTGTCCTCTGGAAAGAGAGTCGTAAAGGAGATCAAACAGGTAAATAATGTCAGAATTTCAATTTTCCAGCTAGGCTGGCTGGTATCCTTGAAATCAGGATACACTCAAACAGTCACATGCTGTCAAAGAGAAGACTCTTTCCCCACAGCTGGAAGTTGCTTTCCCATCAAGTCAAATGGCCTTGGTAGAATCACTTTCAAGCTGAGAGCCAGCAACTTCCAGCTGAAGTCCAATAACTTCTTAAGACATGCAAATTTAATCACTAGCAATTTGTGTTACGCTAAACCAGGCAGAAAGTGAAATAATATCTGAAGTTTGCCTGGGGATAACCCCATTGTGGCTAGACGATAGATAAAATGGTGTAATCAAAATCTCAGTTAACGTAGCGTTTTATGGGGCATTGTAAAGTAGTTTAAGCATAAAATACAACCAACCTTCAAATTACTATCCAGTGGAAAACTTAATCTAAATACTAAGACTGAGGAGTTGGAGCAACCTGTAAAGACCAGCCCAAAGTTCAAGATTTTTGCTCAAAAGCCAAGTGCCTGCAGATTTAGCCCTAAAATTCACATTGAGCTAAGTCAGTAGTCAGCACAGAGCCAGCCTGGGGCAAAAAAAAGAAAACCCTGAATTTGATATTTGGCCTTAATAGCTTGGCAAAGTCATCATTATCAGAAAAAGAAATAAATATAGCAGAGTTGACAAAGAAAAGCCAGCACTTAGAAGGTGCTTTGGTCTAGAAGGTACCAGAAGACCTGCATGGAATTTATGTGTAGATATAAGCATACAGAAAAGGAAATGAATATTCCATTAAGATAGAGTTTCTCTGGAGAACCAGACACTGCCCTGCTTCAAGTTCCATTTGCTACATGCTTCCACCATTCACTCCCACTTTTGAAGGGCCTGTGCATTCAGGGATTTTGGTGAAATTCTAATCAAGTCCTCATTCTGGTCCCTCAGTCTGGCATGTTAAGAAATACTTGATTTTCAATTAAGAACTCTTTGTCTCTGCATGCATGAAAGCTTTTGCTCTTGAGGAGTTACACTTCTGGAGAACAAAGACAGGTGACAACCATCACAAAAACACAACAGGTTCCAGAGCTGCAACAGAAATAAGTCACTATTCTTTGAGGGAGAGCACGGGATTGACACAGTAGTGCAAACAGGAAAACAAGAAAGTTACCTTCATTCCCATGGGAAAAACAAAAAGACTGGGGAAGACCAACAACAAACTTTGCAGAAAGTAGAAGTAAGTGATAAATCATAACAGGTACCGAAGGATGGGATAGAAACAGATGTAGTCACAGAAAATTGAAATATTTTTAAAATCTTGAGGGGAAAAAAGCATAGCTCTAACACTAAAAAAGATATCTCAACAGTTTTGAAGCACTTTGAGGAAATCTGCAAATTAAAACAGACCAGTTTGTGAGTTAAAATCCGTTGCTCGTTCAGAAATGATTCAGTGTTAACACTGCTATTTTTACTTGTACCTGTCATCGGGCTCTTTATGTCACTGGATGACTAAAAATGAGTAACTAAATCAGGCATAATCAGTAAAAAACAGCAAACCAAGCTGTAAATACCAGACTAATGTGGAACATAGTTACACACTAAAGAGATGTTGACACATCAGGCTTGCCAAAAATTTAGGCCTTAAAGGCAATAGAAGTGGTAAGACTGTTTTCAAGTCACCTGAAAGTAAGTACACATTCCCTCAAGGGGCGTATAACCAAACCACAGTGCCCCTGGATATATCTGTAGGAGAAATAAAAACAAACAAAAAAAAAAACCAAAGCGAAATGGATTAACCTGTTTCATGATGCAAGCTGAGAGAAATGGGAAAGGCAAGATGGTACAACTGAAAAAGTTAGAAGTGCAGGTCACAGGTACTGCCAATAATTTTCACAGTAAGTGACCAAGCATTTCTTCCTCTGGATTTTCTTTAATTTGGCAGCACTTCTTTACATCTCCCTTCCTGTCACCACTGCATCAGTTCAGTAGATGCAATGAGCCAATGGAGCTGACGAGAAAACACTTTACCAAGCAAACTTCTTCATTACCATGTCCTATACTATTCATGCTGAACACACCAGGGAATGAATGTGGACATATATCGTCTCCCTCCAGATCTGGGGGAAGCAATGGCAGAGAAGGAAAAGGCAGTTGTGGCCTAACACCATAGGCCACCAGCTGGTCCGCTGGAAGGCTGCAGCTTACAGCAAGGTAGCGACTGGTTCAATGCATGGGACATGATGCTGCCTGAGATGACACAGTCCTGAAGACTTACATTTATATTCTATTTGATAGTCTCTTATAGATCACATCTGTATGAATACCATCCCTCTCAGATGCTCTGTAACGATGCTGGGGCCCCACTGCTTCTACACCTTCACTACAGACCTGAGCTCCAGGTTGCTGTCTGCTCCCAGGCCAAACAGGTTAGGCACAGTGTCCTTGTCTGGTTGGAAAATATCTATTCCTATCTGAAGAATATGTTATATCCATATGCCTGCGGCTAGAGCACAGGTGGCCTTTGAATAAAAACATTTGCTGTGCAATCCTTGCACCACATAACACCTTAGCTTCCCAGCAAAATCTACAGCACATGATGTTACACTTATGCTCAATGAAATTTCATTTATAGCAGACAGAGAGACTAACTTTATGGATGAATTTAGCCTGTAGCCATTTCAGTTCATATCTAGATGTCAGCTATCTAGACGCAAAGAAATGACACAGTATAGGGAGGTTAATTTAGGTCTGAGGGCCAGAAAGGTAAGACTGGTTTTCCCACACTGTCAGTGCTGTGCAATTTCTTAAACTAGACTGAAATCAAGTGAAGCTTACTTTTACACCTTATTTCTGCACCTCCATGGACTTACAGACACAGTAACCTGGGCAAAGTTCTAAGCTACACTGGTCACCTGCATTTGACATCCATTTAAGTGGCACGTTATCATGCTTTATCCCTGCTGCTCTTCTGACATATTTTTTAATTTTTAATTCATTCTCTTTCCCTTTAAATATTGCCATTGGATTACCATTCATATCATGTCCTGAAACTTTATGTTACTAGTAATATGAAACGTCTCTACTGTCTCTCAATGATGAAGATTGATGATGATGACAGATGAAAGAACTTGAATGCCTCTGATATTACTGTATAGAAAAAAAAAGGCAAAGTGCTGACATCATATACATGAAACATGAAAACAATACCTGCAGCTGATATTCTCAGTTGTATGATGTGACTACATTTAAAAACAGGCAACTGCTGCTATCTGGTCATGAAATATAAGCATACCCACATGCAAGTGTCTCTTCACTTCGGTCTGCATGCTTTACATTACCTAAAATAAAAATCAAGATCCTAAACAAGACAGTACTCAGAATATTATTGGACATTTATCTCCAATTTAATGGAGTACCATAAAGAACAGCTGGCAGTATTGCTGCCACATTTGGTGATATTAAATCGTGGTCTACTGAATAAAGATAGCAGATATAGCCAAATCATTTGAACTTCTCTTCACTGCTTTCTGTGAAGCAAAAAAAGATTTTAGGAAGTTCATCTGACATAACTATATGGCCTTATTCCATACAACAGAATACATGCTGTGATGAAAATTAGGTCACTAGCAAGTCCTAATCAAGACTTTAAGAACATGGCTATTCCCAACTCTTCTCCCATTATCACTTAATCTCAGTAAAAGCTGTATTTTGGCTTCAAAATGTAATTTTCTCATTTTATGCTTGTTCTAGTACTCCACAGTGCTTTGTATGTTACCCTTTTTCCTCTTCCTCCCACCACGTCATGCTCATAGAGGTGAAATAGTGTAATATACACCTCTGATATTTAAGTATTTGTAGTGTTCTTAGAAATGTACATTCTGAATACCTGTAGTGGTGCATTCATAATCAAAACTTGTCACATCATTTAACTTCTTATCCTGATATTCTGCTGGACCAATACACAGGACATCAGAAACAGTGGAATTTGTCATCTTTAACCACAAAAACAACCACTTGGCTTTGCAGTCACACTCAAATTTATTTCCCCTTAAATCTCTAAAAAACACACAAAAATAAACATATTTGAAAAGGTTGACAGCAATATGAATTTACAGAACTGTTAGCACCTCGACACAATGAACTTAAAACGTAACTCTGATATGTTTTTGAAATGAGAGGAAGAAAGACTTCTTAACGTGCTCTTAATATCTACGCTCCTTCACTGAAGTGTTCACCCTAGAAAAAGTTTCAGTCTAGGAAATAAGCCCAGGTATAATGCTAGTAATAAAAGCACCGTGATTCATGTAAAGTCACTCCTGCTTATAAGTTTTCATAGGATTAAGACTATAGCATAATAAATCCTCACAGAGCGCTTGTCTGCTGCAAGCCTGCATCCCATCATCTACTGCTGACACAGACAAATCCCATTCCTTCACTGAACTACAGGCACCCTTGGTGAGCAGGGTGGTCTTGCTGGTATAATTTCTGTGCAGATGTAAATACAGATGTAAGGCTAGTATTTTTAGAGTCACTCCTGATGTGGAGTCTAGTCAGCTTAACTAACATGCCTTCAACCCTATGGCAATTCTTGTGGCTTACAATCTTTAGTTGAGAGAGCCAGGCCCAAAACAGGGGAAGCTGACTAGCAGCATAGATATACATGAAAACACTGGCAATAAGACAGCAATATGCTACAACTGCATGAAAAAGTATATTTGTAAATTAATGCCTTTGACTAAAATAACCTCATGGAATACTTGCAACGTTAACAGGAAAAACTATTCAGAGAAATTGCTGTCATAAAATTAATTGTCTGTTCCACTAAAAAAAAAATATACATGCAAAACATTTGTTTCTCAAATCAGTGATTTGAGCAGTCATTTTGGAGAAGTCCATCAAGTAAATAATATTAAAATGAGAAAAGACAAAACAACAAAGTGCACATTTACATACACAGCACCACACAAATGCACAAAACCACAAAGCAACAGAGTAGATAATAGCAGGAGGTCAACAGAAAGATTTTCATTACTTACAGTTCAATGAGAGAATCTAAATCACTGAAGACATCCCTTGGCAGAGTTTTCAGATGGTTATTGGCCAAAGAACTAGAAACGAAAGTTAGAGCTTAGAATCATTGTTACATCATCTGTTATCTCATCTTGTTGACACCTGCTAAGTCTGAACTCACCTACAAAATGTTAATTATGGGATATTGTTCAGTCACCAGCATTGTTAGCAACTACCAAGAACATGCATGCATTCATTATACTTATTTAAGAATGGTAGTTCCTCAAAGAATATGAAGCTGATGCAGAAGTAAAACATATAAAGCTGTTTTATTGGATGAAATGTAACAGAGAGCAAAGATTGAACACCCTGGAGAGAAAGAGGAATGCTAACTACAAGTACGTAACACCACAGTGGCACAACTGGCAGCACCCACAGGCAAGGGCTGCACCCCAGCGTGACCTGTGAACATGCACAGGCAGTGGATGTGCTGCAGTGCTGACTGAGCAGGCATTTTTTAAAGGTCACTTCTCAATTTATAGAAGGCACATTACCAACAGTCAGAGATGTTGGCTTGAAGACCATCTATCTGCAAGGAAGAGTTGTGCTCCAGTACAAATTACTAAGTGTTAAATAACTTACAGGTGGGTCAGGTCTCGAAGGCCACGAAATGCATTTCTTGATATGGTTTCTATTTTGTTTCCTTCAATGAATCTAAGAAGAAAAAAAAAAAAAAAAAGTACTTTAGAAGACTTTAAGTAACATCATGAGCACCATCAGTGCTTTAGCCTACTTCCGCCAAACTCTGAGGCTCCTGCATAGCCCCTTCAGACTTAGACAGGGGGAAGTCTCAGTGGAGTTGGTCACACTGCCTTGCCACCTTTCCTCTGGTGTACTGCAAGAAGTGAAGCGGGTAGCACAAGGGAGAGCAAGCGACACAAACATGCAGTAGCAGAGAAACAAAGTGAGCAAAGCAAAAACCATTATTTCTTTGTTGTTTAATTCTCATGGAACGTGTTGTATGAGGAAAGAGACTTGGGTAGGAGAGACTTCTGAGATAGACTTAAAAGCTCAAGTCCTGCCTTCCTCAACAACAACCTAAATACTGAAATGACAGGGCAGCACAGAGGTGCCAGGGTTCTGCAGGGTGCAGATGGACACTACTTGCGAGTTTGTGCCTGAAGGGATGATGCCCACAGCCAAAGTGCTGCATGTGCAGTGCCACCTTCACACACACAGAACCAGAAGGCTCTCTGCTGCAGTCACTGCTGTCACACGAACCCCAGCAATATACTGGCATTCCAAGCCCAAAGTCTGCCTACACGGCAAGGCCTCTGCTGAAAGCCTTGTGTCCTCTTGCTGCCATGTTCCAGTACTCTCCAGCCAGGACATCACCTCTGCAGGGCTCCTTAACACACACAGGTCACGGCCCTGCACACTGGGGGAACTGATAGCCACATATCGATTGCAGGAGTATGCTGCTCATCCTGACTGTATGTCAGCATTTAGAGAAAGAGCTGACATTTGAGCATCCTGCACCTAGAGCACTTGAGGACACATCCGTAAATACACCATCGGTTCTGCAAAGTGGCTGCAGCCAGGTAGCCATCAAGATATTGCATGGTACAGCTGTATCTGGATGAAGAAAGCCGCAGACTGACTTCAAAAGCAGTTTATGAGACAGGAGTATCTCCTTCCCCTTTACAGGCCCTTGTTTGCCATCCAGAAAGACAGAGGAAAAATGCTGCGAGTCAATGTCATTTCTTGAGCGAGTCAAGAAGGGGATGCAGCCCACAGTGGAATGCAGGAGATGACAAAAGCTCTGTTTAGACAGAGCCAAAATCTTTCATGAGTTGACCGGTAGCCTCACTGCATGCAAAGGATGCAGATGATGAGGTACTGCATGTGAATGGAAGGTGTCAGTTATGGGTCAACCATACTCAGTTACAAGGCAGCCTGGAGACACGAATTCAATCCACAGAGCACAAAGCCACAGTTCTCCCTGACACCGTGTCCCTGTACCCTGTACACAGCCAGCTTGTCAGCCAGTGTAAATAAACACTAAACACAGTGCAACAAGATGGTGGAAATCTGAGCTGGGAGTCAGTAAATTTGCTGGATTCCTTTGCAACCAAACCCGGTCTAAAAGGAACACCAGCAAAGCTCCCACCTTTATCAGACATTTTTTGGTCCAGACTCTGCAAACGTAGCTGGGTAGATTTAAAGGTGCATGAAATACCATCATCAGTTTTGTGAGTGCAGTGTGACACAGCACAAGAGCTGCTCCTGCTAAGGGATATGCAGGTATATGCTGCAGCTGCTCCCCTGCTGCTCTTCATTTGGAAACTGCTCGGTACGCAAAGAGCCTTGATCGTGTTCATCAGCAGTGTCTTCTTCTCTGTAAGGTCTGATCATTGGTAACTGAGAGATATGAGTTATTACAATTGTAATGATGTTACCATCTGCACAACTGGGTGGAAAAAAGAAAAAAAAAAAAGAAAAAAAAAGAAAAAAAAAAAGAAAAGGCCATTCATTCTGCCAAAAGGCAGAGGTGCGATTTGCTGCAAGAGGAAGTGCCCTGGGGACTTGGCTGGAAGGATGATCACAACCATTAACTGAGACCAGTTAGTTGGCTGTCACTAAAAAAAATTGAACCTCCAAGGCTTTACCAGTCTTAATTCTGTTCCCTGGTTTGCAATTAGCAGCCAGGGACAGAAACTGTCCATTAAATGAGATGAGGAGGAACAGAGGTCTCTTCTTTCAAACAGAGGTCTGGCCACAAATACCAGTGCAACAGCTATTGTAGTGCATGTTGCTGTGGCAAGGCTCCATTTTAGACTCATCAGCACTTCAAAGCCTAAGCAAGTCATCACTGAAACAACATAAAAATATTTGCAGGGATTTTTTTCCTCCTTTTTACTAGCATTCTGCAAATTACCTTTTTTTTTTTTCCTGTAGACACATGGAAAAGAGAATGATTAGATAACTATCACTCAAAAATCTAGATGTAGCTGAATCGTGGATTCCAACATATGCCACATACAATTATCCTCTATATCTTGGTCTGCTAATTCTACCGGTGGCTGCTTCTCCTGTATTAGGCCATTAGTCCTCAATACATCCCGACTTCATCCTACTTACCTGAAGGACTTTAGCAAGAGTCAGTTTTATGAGCATTAGTCTTCCTTTAGACAATGGCAAATGTTTTCCACAGCAACCTTTCAGCACAGAAAGGTGGGTGGAAAGATGAACTTTCTTTCAGATCATATTCAGAGTTTAGAACATACCAGCTCGTGTCCGGTAACACAGAGAAATGGCAGTTCTTTGGAGTATGAAGTGAGGGCAACCTGGTACCAGGGCTATTAGTTTTTTTAAAAGAAAAAAGAGTGACCTAAAAAAAGAAAGCAAAAAAGATTGGGAAATGAAGATAACGTAAAAATCAATGGGGAAGTGAACTAAGTTCAGAAAAGGAAAGTTAAAATAATTTATCTTATATGAAATATATATTAATATATTCATATATTCGTAATTATTTATAATATTAAAAAAAAAATGAATGCCACAGGCATTAAATGGAATGTCAGAACAAAGACAAAGTTGAAGAGGAAAGTTGAGGCAAGAGGATCAGTACAGTAATCAGGGCTGTTCCAGGCAGTACACCAACGCCCTGCAACTCCTCCTCAGGCTGTCAGCAGGCCATGGGAGGCTTCACCGCCTCTCCTGAGATCCAAACTCCTTGAAAGTGATGGCACTGTTCTGTGAAGCCGGGACAAGCTCTTGTTCAGCAACGCTTTTTCAATGTACTGTAATTACACAGAGCCACCTTGCACTCACAGCATATACTAAAAATCCACTGCAACCTCTGAAAAATGGTGAGCAACCATAAAGGACATTTGCACAGAAATGGAACATCAATCCATCATCCATCTCCCCTGCTTCTGGTAATCACAGTAAAGAATAAGACTCCACAGCAGGAGTCTTGGTAACTTATCAAAACACCTTGATTTATAACGGTCAGGTGAATACAAAAAATACCAAACTTACAGGTATTCTAGATGGAAGAGACCAGCGAAGGCATCATCTCGTATAATAGTAAAGGAGTTTGAGTTCAGCAAGCTGAAAACAGAGAGCAGGCAATGGGAAAGCATATTAAAAGTTGACACACTGGATTATGCCAATTGTGTTTACTGACTGTGACCAAACCCATCTTACTGACTCAAGTCCATACTGCCCCACCAATGCAGCACACATAAAATATTGTGGAATGGTCTATAAAAAATAAAAATCGAAGGCATAATGCGGTGCTAGTTAAAGTCCACCACTCCCCAGGAAATATGTTCACTGTACCATTCACCTTGGCTAAATACAGCCTAGTCCTGGATTGCTTTGTCCCCTAAGTAGGACAAGCTGTCCTTTCAGGGTAAGTCTGCTGTGTGTGAATCCCAGATGCCCGCAACCCTCAAGCCACAGTGAAAATTTTCCAGAGGCTCAGTGTTATTCCCAAGCTTCGAGAAGTGGTAAGCCCTTCTGTACAAGCACCAGCTTTCATTTAAGCAGTCTTGGTGGATTGGGGCTCACCTGTTTTCAGCTCACAGGGAACCTGCCTCAAGCTTGATCTGCAGTGTGGGAGGAAAGCACCCATTATGCACCACCCAATTGACAGCTGCAAACTAAGACTTGCCTGAACAGCCAGAGATAAAAAGCCATGCTGTCTCTGGGGAGCGTAACTCTGTATCTGCATGCACCAAGGAGAAGGGCTCCTGGTGCTGCATTGCCTCCTCTGGGAACTTCAGGGTCAAAATGTGGTAGAGCTGCATTGAGCAGCTGTCACCTGAGCCAGGACAGCGAGGTTAGGGAGAAGGAAGCTACAGAAAAGCTTGGCCAGCAAAGCTCCTTCTTTGCTGTACGAGAGCACAGAGGAGCAGAAGACATCTCCAGTGTCTATAGTCAAGGCACAGATGGTGATCTTGTTTGAAGAAACAGCAAAACTTTTCATCCAGTCTAAAAATCAAACGTCACTCAAAATAAATCGTTTTTAGTAAAACCTCTGAATTTTCAGCTATAAGTGAACACGTCTGCAGTAATGGCTTTACTATAGTAACTTATTAATCCTCTTTTTGTATGGTTTTAGGCATTTTACTAAAATTAATTTTTAAGGCTAATGAACACAAAATACAAACTTTCCCTGTGATCCTGGGTTATTATGTTAATACTAGACAAATGCTTCTTAAATTATTCTGTACAAATCTAAGAAAGATTCAGGCTGCAATCAAAAAGAAATCACTGCATTACTGCTTCATCATGGCTACTGTGAATGAAGATTCAGTCCTGATGTACAATAGTGCTCCATGCAGTGTTTAATTTTTCATTATTTAATCATTCCTTTTCTCCTGTTTGAAGGACAAACTCCCAAATTACACTGACCAACAAAATTTGTCAGGGGCTGGGATGATGATGGTAGTGGTTACAAACCCTTCGCACTGCAGCAGAAATTAAAAGGGCAACTTCTGCCTTTTTCCAGCTGACCCTGTTAGTTCAATGTTTTCTCCTGGAAATCTAATGAGAAGAAGTAACCTTCATCTGCTCTTCCTCCCTCCTCCTGCTACCACTGTCCAAACCAAAACAGATTCCCCATCTCCCATTTTGTACCCACCATTTTTCTCAAACCACTGTCAGGTTCATCTCTTTCCATCCCAAATAGCACAGGTCCTGCTATTTCCTGCAAAGTCCTCCTGTCCTCTGTCCATGGCTCTGTGCTGGTCCTGAGCTCCCCCTAAAGCTTTGGTGTGGGACTTCGGTTATGCTCAAACACTCTGTGGTAAATCCACGATTGCTCTGAGGAGATCAGAGAAGGCACAATGCTATGCTTTTAGTCCTGATCTGTGCTTTCAACAAAAAGGGGGCTGGGGGTCACCAGCCTTTCCTTTCCCAGGCAAGTTTTTCATGTGAGAAAGGTTGTGGAATTCATGTACTAGAGAAAACCTTAGCACAACAGTAATTGCAATTTTCCCATTAGCATATATTGCAATAACTATATTTAGAAATGAAGTGGTTAATTGCTCTACTTGCTCTTGCTTACTGTATCCACTCACCCTAAAATTCAAGCTGACCACCTGCCTCATCTCAGACTCCACTGCCTGGTGCTAATGAAAGTGAATACCTTCATGGTACCTGGCCAAAGCTGAGCCAGAACCTGTGAAGACTCAGATCCTCAGGCCTTACAATCATACAGTCATCTAGGTCAGAAAAGACACTCAAGATCACCAAGTCCAACCATCAACCTGACCTACGGAGTTCCATCATTAAAACACATCCTTTAGTGCCACGCTCACAGGTCTCTTAACCACTTCATTAGATGTCAACTCTACCACCTCCCCATGCTGCCCATTCCAACGCCTGGCCACTCGTTCTGTGAAGAATTCTTCCTAACATCCTACCTAAGCCTCCTCGGCACAACCCGAGTCCATTTCCTTGCATCTCATCAGTTGCCACCAGAAAAAATAGACTGGCACAGTCCTTGCTGCACCCTCCTTTCAGACAGTTGCAGAGAGCAATAAGGTCTCCCCTCATCTCCTCTTCGCCAGACCCAACAGCCCCAGTTCCCTCAGTCATTCCCCATAACTTGTTTTCCAGTTCCTTCACCAGCCTCGTTGCTCTTTTGCATGCATCTGAGCAACAAAACATCCTCTTTGTAGCGAGGGGCCCCAAAATGAGCGCAGTACTTGAACTGTGGCCTCACCAATGCTGCATACAAGAAGGCAGTCCCAGCCCTGCAGGCCTCCATCCCTCACCTTCCCACCTCTCCGCAGTGTCTTCAACAAGGTGACGTCCCTCTCCCTGGATGGTGAGCCAGACCCTCCAGAACAATCATAGAATCATAGAATCACAAGGTTGGAAATGACCTATAAGATCATCTAGTCCAACCGTCTTCACACTGCCACTGCTACCACAAGCTACTAAACCGTATCTTGCAGCTCCTCGTCCAGACGCCTCTTGAACACTGCCAGAGATGGCGACTCCACCACCTCCCTTGGCAGGTCAACAAGGCGAGGGGGCAGAGGAGCACCAGGGCACTCCACTACCAGGTGCCCTTTGGGATTACCTCTTGCCAAGACCAGTTTTAACTGATTTCTCTGTGGCAAGCGCTCAGCCTCCATTCCTGGCAAGCCATGCATCTTCTCACCGTATTTTTCCCTCAGAGCACCCCTTTACTTCGGGAGTAACCCAGACCTCCCATGGTGAGGCGTACCAAGCTGGCGTTGTGCAGCTTGTACAGGCGCCCATATCTCTGTGCTGCCCTGTTCCTGCCTCCCAGGACAGCTGAATGAAAGCCCATGGGAAACACTGCTCGAGCCGCAGGCACACGACTGCAGCGTGGGCACAACCACGGGACTGACCCAAGGTCACCAACGAGCGCTGGGAGGCACTGGAGGGGCCGGCCGCCCTGGAGGCCAGGTGCCAGACCTCAGTCGTGCTGCAGGCAGCGCACACTGCTCTCCTCGGGCGGGCACGGGGATCCTCCTGTCCCCAGCAGCCACGTCCCGTGTCGCGCTGAACCGCCCCGCAGTGTCCTGAAGGGACACGGGAGTCACCGGCACAAAACCGGGCTCACCGGCACAACCTGAGCTGGGGGACAGCGCTCACGTGGCTCCAGGGGGAAACACCGCCCTCATCGTCTTTAAGTGGAAACTCAAAGTGGAATTTAGGACACCAGATAACACTTTTTTTCCTTTAGCGCATAACTACACGTTTTATGAACTGGTTCACGATGCTGTAGCAATGCAGAAAATTCACGCCTGGGTTACCAAACGGCGGCTGTGCCATCGAGATGCACCGGTTGTGGCTTTACCCGCTGCCGCTCCTCCTAAAGGTGCGCCCGTAACCGCACCGAGCAGCGGCGAGCAGGGCGCTAACGAGATGCTTCAGTGCGATACTTACAGCAGCTGCAGGGAGGGCAAGTGGGAGAACATCCTGTCCTTGACTTCGGAGAAGGTCCCGTTCACCAGGCTCCTGGCGGAGGGAGAGAAAAGCCACGTTTGTGCGAGCGCGGGCTGCCGGCGGCCCCAGCGCGGCGTCCCGGCCGCGAGCACCCCGGCGTCACAGCGAGCGGCAGCGCCGGCTCCGCGCCCCGCAGACCCGCCCGCAGCCGCCGCACTCACAGCGAGCCGAGCCCGGGGGGCAGGCTGCGCGGCGCCCCGGCCGCCCCCACGCACAGCGCCGACTCTCGCCAGCAGCTGCAGGGCGGCGCGCAGCGCGGCGGCGGCCTCCGCGGGGCGGCGGGCGGCGGCGGCAGCAGCAGCGCGGCGGCCCAGAGCGCCAGGAGCCGCAGCGGGCCCGCCATGCCCGCGCCGCCGTCGCCCGCCGGCCGCCCGCCGCCGCCGCCTCCCGCGCCCTGACATCAGCGCGGCGCCGCCCCGCGCTGCGGGCCCGCCCCCCTCGCGGGAGCAGCGGGCAGGGGCTGCGGCCGGCCCGGGGCGGGGTGCCGGCCGTGCTGCTTTGCGAGCGGGCTGTGGGGATGGGCGGTGGAGGCTGCGCTCCGAGGCAGCGGAGGTGTTAGGAATGCCTCGAGGGCTGACCTTTCTCTTCTCGCAAGTTGTTGAACGAGGAAAGCGTTTGCGGTCGGAGGGATCATTTGTGCGATGTGCACTTCAGAGGATCTCAGTGTGTCTGCGGGGGTTGTGTCATTGGCAGGCGCGTGCAAACTACGAGGCTCGCTGGGTTTTGCTGGTACAGCTGGGCTATGGGTGCCTTATGCCGTCATTATAAAGCAAAGCAAAGAAGCAAGAAAGCTACCAGCAGTACAGAAGGTGATTTTCCACTAGCAAAGTTGTGACAAGAGTTGTCCCCATGAAACACAGCTGCTGGGGCCATCTGGGGATGCCACTTCAGGATGACTTTGGTCATAGAACTGCAGCATGGCTGAAGTGGAAGGGCCCTCTCTGGTCCCACCCCTGCTCCAGCACCAGGAGCACCAGGACACCAGAGCAGGGTGCCCAGGGTCGTGTCTGGGCGGCTTCTGAGGATCTCCAAGAAGATCCACAGTCTCTGGGCAACCTGTGCCACTTCTCTGCCGCCTGCTCCCAGGTGTGTGCCCACTGCCTCTTGTCAGGAGGCCAAGGAGGGGCCTGGTGGCAGCGGGGTGCAGCAGGAAGCCCTGTCACCTTTGTAAAATAGAGTGGTTGGTTCTGAGCACTCAGATGACAGAAACAGGTGCATGAGAGTATAGGAATGTAAATATGCATACACTCCCACCCCCATATAAATTTCCTTGAAAGAACATTCAGAAATTTCTTGTTTTAGGAAGTGATATCTACTGTATTTGTACAGCAGCCCTACATAAAAATGAAATTCTCTCACTACTGTGAGAAGAAAAAAGGCATTGAAACAGATCTCCAAAGAATTAGAAACAACACTGCCGCATGCATTCTGTGGCTTTCCTTCACACCTCAGCTCATAGATGTACATGATTTGTTCTGTAGGCCTGCAGATGCATCCACCGTTTAAGTCATGGCACAAGTAAGTGCAGCAAACTGCATATGAATGATTGTACAATTAGATACACATAGAAAAGACAGCATTTTAAATGGTAACACACTCATAGCAGCATGCAGACGGTATGTAAGTGAGCTCAGTAAGAAAATTTGATCAGAGGCATGAGGTGCACAGGAGCGTGCACAAGTGCAGTATGTATAAGGGCATGGTCCTCTGAGTAGTTGTGGTGTGGAAAACACTGATTCCTAGCTGAGAACGGCTCCTTGTGTTACTCTGGAGTGTTATCATCAGCATTTCTACTAATGCAATGACTCCCTTTTCCAAAATCTCAGGTATATGTTGAATTGCAGAGATAAATGGAATCATGTAAACATGGAGGAGCACATAAATATTAAAAAGCATATCCAGATGTAAAAGTTGTCAGCTCCATTTCCTCAGGATCAGGAAAGTGTTTCTCAAACATTATCATTCCCACTTCTCAGTTCCTTTATCAAGTGTAATACCAATGCGAATCCTTTTGTTGTGTTTTGCTGGTGCTGGACAGTGAACAGAAAGCTGCTGATAGACTCATACAATCATAGAAGAATCATAGAATCATTCAGGTTGGAAAAGAATTCAGTGATCTTCTAGCCCAGCTGTCAACCCATCACTACCACATCACTAAACCATGACCCTCAATGCCACAACTCCAAGGTTCTTGAACACCTCCAGGGACAGTGACTCCACCACCTCCCTGGGCAGCCTGCTCCAGTGTCCACCTACTTCTTTTAAGAAGAAATTTTTCCTAATACCCAACCTGAACCTCCCCTGGCACAGCTTAAAGCTATTACCTCTCCTCTTATCACTAATTACCTGGGAAAAGAGACCAACCCCCAGTGAGGCTCACCTCATACAAAGCAAAAAATATAAAAGGAAAGAAAGATTCCAACCTTCTGTCAGAGAAAATATAATTTCTAGGTTAATTGGCAAAGAGCAATGAGTTTTGTTGGATCATACATCGACCACCTGTCCAAAGTAAGAGATCTGAAAAAACTTTGAGTAAGAGCAAAGTATGTCAGTAAAAGTGCTCCTGCTATGAGGAGCAGGATTGCTTAATTGCCTGTGACCCTGCTGTGGCGGAAGTATGGGAAAATTAACGCTCTGAGCAATATTCATCTTGCTGAGTGTTTTCTTTTCTTTCTTCACTTGTGGCTCATGTGACCTTTTTGGAGTCCAACTGCTAGAGGAGATGCACTGCAACATGCGGAGTACGTTATTATTCTCTTGAATATTCTCCAGCTTTTGTACCAAATGTTTACTCTGCTTGGTCAGGATTAAATGTCCTTCGCTTTTGCCTTCTGCAGGTTTCTGTTCCAGATCATGCACCTGGTATGTTCCTTCAGTTGGCTTTTAAAGAAGTGCAAAAGCAGTTTTCTTTGCTGAAATGCAGCACTACAAAGTATGTTTTCATAAACTCTTTTAAAAATTTCTCAGGAAGCAAACAGAACTGCAGCTTGCCACATCTTGCTTTGGGAGAGTTGGAAGTCTCCTGCAGTGACACCCTGCTCTCCTCCCCGGCCTCTTACCTCAGGTGTAAGCTGTGTGCTGCCTGTGGAGGTTGCTACTCACATTGCATGCTGCTGGAGGAAGAGCATCCGATCACACATATTGTCCTTGCTTGCATGTTCTGCACAAGGCCACTAAACACGGGTCCATTGTGGCTCCAAACCCCCAGCCCTGGGAAAGATGCTGTGGAGCAGGCAGAGAAAGCGGGGGCTCCCAGTTACCTTCAGCTACTGATCTACCAGGCAATAGTCCTTCTGCAGAAAATGCCTTCATATGTGGGCGAGCAGCATGGTTCTTTCTCCCTGCCTATCCCTCAGCTGGGACTGATGGCATCTCTTCCCCCAGCTGCTGGTGGGAACTCAGGATCTCTGTGTCTTTGCCCTTTTCTAAAAACGTTCAAAAGTTATCAGCAGTTATCCAGAGGTTCTGGCAGGCAGACTCAAATGCAAGAAGACAATGAAGTAACAGAAATCTCATTTATTAATGGCACTGGACAAAAGAAAAAAAGGATGGTAGAGATTTGTATC
Organism: Chrysolophus pictus; assembly: GCA_037305975.1. Taxonomy (NCBI): domain Eukaryota; kingdom Metazoa; phylum Chordata; class Aves; order Galliformes; family Phasianidae; genus Chrysolophus; species Chrysolophus pictus. Next base: position 17,725,309 of record CM074579.1, read on the forward strand.
TTTACGGGATGACCAGATTTCAGTCACTGTTTGACCACTACCACCAAAAAATGAAACAGGAATTTTCATTTTTCTCTCTCCACCTTGAGCTCAGTAACAAAAATTCTAAATTAGACTTGTAAATGAGAGCAAAATTCATCCTTTTTAATTTCAAGGACAGAATACCTATAGTGCTTGCTATAGAAAAAGTGAAGCATTTGTAGGTGGACTACGCCCTTTGAAAATCAATGAGACAGAATTACTGTTTGATTTTAATGTATGGCCAAGGCTCAGATAACCTGCAGTCTCTCAAAACCATGGGCATTTGAAAATAAATCCTTAGATAATGCATAGTTCAGATAACCCATGGGAAAAACAGAGGCAGAGATGGGGAGGTTGTGGGAGAAGGGCAGCAGCCTTCGTGGGAATCACGGCAGGACACTGTGAAGATAAAGGCTTTGCCTTTTTTATACCTGCTTACTGAGAAATTGTACAATCAGCTAATAAATTTTAATGCCATTTGATCAACTGCAGTTCTCTGACCACTTCACCCCAATTTTGCTTATTGATTTCATGTGCACTCAACTGCTTCGGAAGAGCACCAATTCTCTGCATTCCCGGTTTTGCTGAAAATGACCCCAAATTATCTTGGCTTCTGCACATCTGAGACAAAGCTAAAGATCAGGTCTATCACACAACAGACATTACCTAGCTAGTAGGTTGTGAAAACCAGGTTTTTTTTGAAGTAGTTAGGCCTAATCTGACATAGCTTTATATATGCTAGAAAGTGCTACTGGTGTTTTCTGAATTTCATAGAAGATAAAATCCATTTGCTACCTACAGATGGGTTGCTCATGGCTGACTGGCCCCCTGCTTGCCTTTGCACCTGGAGAACATCAGGCCTGATGGTTGAAAAAACCAAAAAAGCTGGTCTGAGCTCAGAGCTGGTTCTGCTCTGAGCAGAGGTTGGACTGGATACCTCCTGAGGTTTCTTCCAACCTGGATTATTCTGTGACCATTTGAATCCATATAATGGAGCCCCGTTATAGGCTCCAGGAACAAGGAGCCTGGTTGTAGGCGGTATTGCTGAGAATAAGAAATGCAGCCATGAACTTTTTTCCTGCCCTGTGTTTAAACTCTCATCAAAAATGTTGGATCATTTCAGTTTTGTTTTTTTTTTTTTCCACATCACCCAGATATATTCATATACATGCACATCTGTATATATAGAAACAGGGAGTGTCTGAGCATTTTCCTCATACTAAATGTATGTTTCCTCATACTAAATGTATGTTTTATAATCCTCGGTGTTTTGCAAGGCTACAGGGTAATGTGCTGCATTCAGTAGTTACTCTTGCTCAGGAAATGCACAACAGTCACAAATGCTGCACAGATTGGTTGCTGGGTAAACTGTGGCTCATTTGTATTCAGCACCCTGCGTAAAAGTGATAAGAAGCCAAATACTCCTAGGAAACAGCACAAATGAAATACAGCACGCAGGAGGCGAAGTATTTATAGAAACAAAATATCAGCATTTTCCACACATTTACACAAAGCAATTTCAGTCTTTTCATAGGAAAAAAAGAACATCTCTGGCACTCATTTATTCATTTCCCTGCAGTCATATATTTTGGCCAAAAAGCACTGACTACATAGAAAACCTTCAGGTCACAACAAATTAAAGATCAATGACAACCCAAAATAGACGCTGTCATATTTTCACTTCTAACATGTCTTTGTAATGAGCATTGTTTTAGTAAGTAAATAACGTGACATTTCTGCTTGAATGGGATTTTAGTAGGGGCTGAACTCTGCCCACAGATCCCCAGCTTGCTATCAGAGAAAAAAAAGGTATCTGCTGCATTTAACTCCTTGGGACCTCTGGGCTCATTAGTGCAAGTCAGTGCAATGTTAAGGCCTGGCAGTCAGAAAACCAACCCACCACAGCTTCCTTCATGTGTGCATAACCACCCCGGGCTCTGTTCAGGATGGCAAAACGTTGCCTTGCTTGGGCACAACGCCCACCTGCACCTCAAGGACAATCCCTGCAGACCTGCTCCAGCAAATGGTGCTCAGCTTAGCCAAAAAACTTCCACCTTGCTGAAGGGAAGCAAGGAAATGGCCGTGGCAGCCTTTCAAAGAATGTAATCTTTCCGTCTCACTCAAGTCCAACTATCTGCAGAGGAAGAAGTGGGCCCCCAGGCCCCGCCTGTGCCGGTTCTGTAGGGTCACTGGGCGCAGCACACATGGCTGTTTCTGTCACTGTCTGACAGAGCAGCCTGCCCTACTTCATTACATGACAGGTAGGAATGCTGAACGATTTCCACAGTGGAGGTGATTGATTCTTAAGTCTAAGAGTGACATTTGAAAATTTATTCTGTTACACGTGCTTGGTCCTTCTTATGTGTGTGGCTCATGCAGACATCCTATGGGTAGAATTAAGTCTGTGCAATAACACAGAGAAAAAATATTTGTGAAATTATTTAGCTATTTCATGGTAAAGTAATACAATATTCAGTATTTGATTACAGCAAAGTAATACCCATTCATCCAATTCCAAGTATTATTCCCACTTGGTTAATGATGTGAGAAAAGATTGGGGGATACCATTGTCTGTACTTTCTGCTGTGATCCCTTGACTGAAATAACAATTTGCTATTTGTTTGTTTTGGGACAGGGTTAGGTTTAGGAAAACATGAAAAGTGAATGACAAAATCTCTGCCACAGTGGGAATTTATCTTTTACTGCTCTTTTATTTTTCATTAGAAGGGCTGGGAAACAGGAAGAATAAGTTGGAACCTTTTAACATAGAGTGAAGAAATAAAACAAGAACGCATCTAAATTGGGAAACAGCTGAAAGACATAAAAATGTCTTTTTTTTGCTGACATTCTACAACTGAGTCAGGAATCCTTTAGACAAAAATTGTGTTAAGCAGTAGTAAAAAAAATCTTACTTTTAGTGCTACCAGGTGATCTTTTGCATATCTCTATGTTAAGCTTAAATATTTTCGATCTTTATCAAGGTTAAATAAGCAAATAAATGTGCGGTGGTCACTACATGCCAATGATTTACCAACAGCAAAAAGGAGGCTCAGACACTGCTGGCAGCTGTGGCAGGTCCATGTGGAGCTGATAGGTTTGACGTGCGATTTTCTCAAATCTGCTTTCTGTCTGTATCTACACACACAGTGTGTGCAGGTAAAGGAAACACATTTCAGAGATGAATTCCTACAGCACAAGTTTCTTGATCAACAAGAAAGCAACCTGCAAAGCCTGTAATCTCTTCCTCCCTGGCAGAGGAGTGACAACACGTACCAACCCAAAACAAGCCTGATAAAATGGAGCAAACCAGGGGAAAAAAGGATAAGGTTAAAAAACATATAAAAAGTTGATCCTAAAGCAGCTGCGAACCAGTCTGTCCAAGACTTTTTATGGCCAAAAAATGTGGAGGCCTTATAAGTTACTCTGCTCAGGAGAAACTGATGCAATGCTGCTACAGCATTTCTTAGCTCTGTTCCTTTGGGCATTGGAGGGATTAAGCAAACAAAGGCAATTTCTTTGCTTCTTCCAAGTCCGTTCCAGACAGCATAATTTCAAAACTGCCTTTCCAGGCTTTTTCTCAGGGTAATGCTCATTTAGCGTAGGTCTGACTTGCTGTGTTTTTCTCTTCCCTTGTGTCTTTAGTCAAGCATCAAGAAAGTTCCTCTTCCTGTATGATTGGCTTCGTCAGTGAATTTGCACATCTTACACTGTGACTTGCAGTATTAAGTGAAAGATGATGGCTTCACCAGCCTCGGTAACACAGGTTAGTACATATAAAACATACGAAAGACAAAAAATGAAAACTTAAACTTGGGACGTCTGTTTCACTCTTCTAGACACCAATTCCCTGATTTTCTGTGGTCTATACAATTAATGCAAACACTCCATTTTATTCTGGGTCATATGGCTAATCTGATCTGGTTTCTTCAGAGCCATAACAAGAAAGCCAATGTTTCCAATTTGTATACATAAGCAGCATATTTTTTCCTCAGATTAGGTATTTATTTCCCTTGTCTGCATTTCAATACTCATAAATCATATTGATGGAACAAAATAATTTATTTTGCTGTGAAATCTCTTACAGGGTCAGCAAGATTTTATCTAGAGCAATGCAAATGTTGGAAGCTGAAGTTCAGGCATTGCTTCTTCCTTTCAGTTCAAATAAAAAAAGAAAGGCAGGCTTGTAAAGGTGATAGCTCCCTGTACAGGGTCTAGGTGCAGAACACTGAAACTTCAGCAAAATATCAGATTGCCTTGATGGACACCTGAGAGGGTACAAGATGCTTCCTTCTCACCAGCAGGAGGAAGGATCAGTAACAGCTAACGTGGATAGGCTGGGGAGAAATAAAAGCTGATGCATCACTTACAGAGCTGGTCCACTAGTGAGATGGCCACCTCTCAGACTGCTTAGTTGTTGCCTCATTCTGGTAGGTCCTGAGTTGAAAAGGTGCCCGTGCCCAAAACTGCCAAAGATGTAGGACTCTAGATCAGACATGCTGAAATGCAGGGGTGATTCAGAAACTGCACATTTCTTTGCTTCGGTCCCCATGAAAATTTGTTCCACTGCGTTTTCTTAATGTACAGATGTGGTACATCCCCTGAGAGTATCACAGCTGTGAAGCTGGGTGTGTTGATGTCCAGTGTGGCTCCTGCATTCCTGCCCTGGTCCCACAGCCACCAGCATTTCTTGGCTCCAGTGCAGGGCAGTGCCACTCACTGTGCTGATGTTGGGGCAGGGACAGCCTTTTTCTCCCACCTGTGCAAGTCTGATGTCATGGCTTGCACCAAGAGAATTAGCTCTGCTGGCTGGAGGAACAGACTATTGCTCTATTGACACTGAAAACAGAAAATATCTACCAGTCTGAATTCTGAATAATGATCTTTAAGAGTATCCTTGCTTAAGATAGAAAACTGAAGCCACCAGTTATTCTATATCATTTGACTTTGCTTTATATTTATATGACCTTTCCTTCCTTTACATTTTGCCTTCTGCTTTTACATGCACAATTTTAAAAAGTCCTATTAAAGATGAGTTGGAGTGAAAGTGATTTATTCGTTTTGGAGCAGTGTTAGGACCCACTTTGAGAAAGAACGGAAAAATGCAGTCAAGATCAAAGAACTTTGAACAAAGAGAAAGGTAAGTTCTTTGGGAGCGCAGCCAAAGCCCTGGGCGCAGGAATCGCATTCCCAGGAATTTCAGCTCGACAGTTGGCTGTGAGCAAGTGGAGCACAGGGAAAACCCAGAGACCAGCACGCAAGAGCGACTAAAGGTCAGAGCAGCAAAGGAGGAGTATGAAAAATTAGATTAATCTGCTGGGAATCGCATATCGTCAAGAACAGGCTTAGAGGAAGATCTGCCAGGAAGATGAGGCGGGCAGGAGGGTTTGCTTGAGGAACAAAGGGGACCAACTCGTACTGAATTTGGAAATTGTTAGCACCACCTATTGGCGACAGTGTTAGATGGAAGAAGCTGGAGGATTCCTGAGTACGTGCAGATAAAACAGAAAAAAATATTGCTAATGGAATATTTGTTTTAATAACCAACACTTGAACTATTTATAAAAACAGGATTCTTAGTTGCCCTTCTTGTGCTGTAGTTTAGGTTGATTCTCAGTGATGCAGTGATTATTTGGGAAATACGTTCTATTGGAGCTTAACAAGATATGATTAGGTCAGCATTAGATTTGACCTCATTTCAGTTAAGTAAGAGAAAATCCACTGAAAAGCCTTTCCTATGTCTTTCACTTACCAGTATTTAAAAATACCTGCAAAATCTCCATCAACTCTAACAAGCAGCACAGTGGAAAAGATGAAAAGACAAATATCCCTAATAAAGAACACGTACCTTCTCTCTAAAGCTGATCTAATCAATCAAAATGCATTTTGCCCTGCATATTTGTCTATTATATTTGCTGACCTGTGTAAGTAAAGCTTACAAATATTGGCAGTCTTGTGCTTTTCGGGAAAGGAGATTTCAAGCAAGGTGCCATCCATCATAGCTTTAGCGGTCTTACGAGCTGTGTAGAAATAAGCTAGGACTTGTTGAATTGAGCATTCTGGAGGCTTTTTGCTACCAGTTGTCGACTGACCAGCTATAAATGGGTTTCTACAATGGCACATCTGACTTGGAGCAATACAGCTGCTGTCATAGTAAATCTACAAGCTATGTGCAATAATTTGTCTGCTCCTTCTGCCCATCTTTGCCTTTTCTTTTTATTATTATTACCCCTTTTGTTGCTAGCCTGTTAGCTAGAAAACTTCACTCAGAGGAAACAGGAATCGCCTTAGAGGGACTAAATATTATTGGGAAAATTTGGTGTGGGGAGAATTGATGAAGACCTATGAGGAACTGAGGTCTTTGCCCAGGACGGTGCCAAGCACCCGTGAGAGCCTCAGCTTTCCCCACAGTTAATTTGCAGGATCAGACCCCGCTCCTGCAGCTCTCTTAACATATAATTGGATTTGTTCAAAGGCGTTACCGGACAGCATTGTTTTATCTCATGCCTTTGTTATCTTTCTTCCATTTAACAAGCGGTTAAATAAAGGGCAGCAGCAAGAGGGAACGATTCTGCTGGGAGATGGTTGTGCTTGGCGAGCCCAAGAGGCAGCGATCAATATGCTGCTACGTTCCAGTCCATTTACAAACACTGCTTTGTCCGAAATACAGAGCACATCATTTATGTCTCTCCCTGCAGTATGTGTTTATTACTTAAAAGAAAATGTGACTTTGTTTTTAAATGTTTGGCATTTCTAAATGTAGTCACTATTTGTATTAGCTACTAATGATACCAGGAGTTCACAAGAATCTTACAGAGGTATTTGTGGACTGAAAATATACAAGGAAAATATAAAATTTTATGGAAAATGTTGTGTAGGTTTGGACTGAGTGTGCCTTGGGTGCATCAGGATTTATGACATTTCATTTGATAAAGACAGTAGTTCAAATCAAACAAATAATTAGGGTGTATTCTTTTCAGAAACATAACTCTAAAGTTACTCTTCTTGTTATTTTTTGCCCCCCTTTTTAGGTATTTTTGTATGTTATCTATTTTATTGTTGAGACATGCTGGGCATGTTGCTGCTCTGCACTCCCTCTGCTATACTTTGAAGGGAAATATCTGCTCTGAGTTAGAACCAGAAAGAAGAAAAATGGTTTCTGATTAACCTATAGAGCTGAAATATTCACTGTTAAAATCTTATTTTAAATTGATTGTTGGAAAGGTAGAAGGAACAACTTAAAATGTGTTTTATAATATGAACAGACTTCCGTTGCACGTGGATAAGTTGTTTGTAAGCAACTTTCCTAAAACCAAGGACTTCAAAGCAGGATTGCCAGTGCACAAGAGGCTATGTAAATAACGCCGCTGAAGTACTTCAAATACTTAAGAAAAATATCTGCTGACAGGCCTGAAAACTGGAATTTTATGGCCGTAACCTGAGAACGACAGAAATGCTGATGGTAAAGTGTTTCTTCACTGCTCCCGCGCAGTGTCTCTGGAAGGAAATCAGAGGCCTTTATATTTCCTAAGCTCCTTTTATCCAAGGCCCTTTGAAATTATCAAAGAGGCCAGCTGGTCAAAAACACCAGCCTAGAAAGTTGGAGCTCCTGATTTTGTCCCTGTATCTGCCATAACGTGGCATTTGGTCTTGTGAATCCTATGGCAAACCTTATCCAAGCATAAAAGTATTTATCCTTGTCTAAATAAGTGAACCACTCAAAAAACTCAAAAACAAAGAGTTGAAACAATCTGCACCTCGCACCCACAGTCACACAGCACAGGCTGGAGCTGCCTGTCCCATGCCCAGTCCTGCAGGCTGTGACCTTCCCTTTTGGTGCACGTGCTCTTGGCCTGCACCAGCGATATGATCAATCTTCTGAGACACTGTCATCCCCTGCATTTCCAGGACATAGTGCTTACACCAGCGTGCTTTTATTGAGGCAGTGAGACACCTAAAAACAGTATTTGCTGCTGCAGAGTAGGGCAGAATAGCAGCAGCCTCAGCCCGAGAGTGACAGGAGAACAGGGAAGGCTACGATCAGGGGCTTTTGGAGCAGGACTTCTGCCAAGGGCATCTGCTACTTTCACACAAAGTAAGGGTGAGGAAGGGAGAGAAGAGCCTCAGGACTGTCTGAGACATGCAGAGAAGATTGGCACTGCCATGGTAGAAGAACAGAACTGTAGGAGGAAGCTGGAGACTCCTTACTGTTTAATAAATTTGTTCCTGATCAATAAATTGAAAACAAACATGAGAGCCCCCGAGTCCTGCTGCACAAGGGCCTGGGGTGAGGCCTGAACTAGCGCGAGCCCTTTCACAGCACTCTGGGGTTACAGCTCTTCTACCCACACTGAGTCCTGGAGCCATCGCAGCCTTTTGCCAGTGACACGTAGAGGCACGGCACCATGTCATGACAGCAGTGGGCCTGGACACCATGGCCCGCGTGCCCTGGGACTGTCCTACCCAGACAGATGGAAGATGCAGGCATACAGAGCGGCAACAAGCTGGTGAGCTAACAGAGAGCTGCTAGCAGGTTGGGAACGTTTATCATCAAAAAGACCCTGCTCTTCCCAGCATGTTTATTTTGGGAGTGCACTTATTGTGTGCGTGTGGCTTATCTCTGCGGCTCAGGGAAGGTATGGATCAGCTCACTGCTCTCATGCTGGCTGACAGGCAACTGCCGCCACAGCGCAGGGACAGCCACTGCTGCCTGCATCCGGGGGCTCGCCTTCACCCCACTTCCATTGAAGGGATTTCTTCTAATTGCCTACTGCATGTCTTAAAAAATACAGGGAGATGAAGGTCAGTGCTCAGGAAGCTGGTGTTTGGGCAACGTTTTCCAGGTAAAAATGAAGATTTGCTTACGCTCAACACAAAGGCTGCAGAGAAAAATTAATGATCTTATCAGGTGAAGCAGGTGTTGTGGTCACACTGTCAAGGTCACTGGCATTAACAAAACACTCCGAAAGCAGAACGGTGGCATGTTCCCAGCAAGGTGCTGGAGTGTTGCAGAGATAATGTGCTCGGCCTCGAGGGGAAAAAGCGCGATGCGCTAACACAGCTAACAGCTGCTGATGGCACAGCGCTGGGGGCAAGGAGAGGAGCTCTGACCTGCGGCCTGCGGAGGAGGCTGCAAACAACTGGCTGATTCCCTGCTGCCTCGCCCCTGCCTCGGCCTCCAATGCTTGTGCCAAGGAAATGCAGCATATATGCTAAATGCTATCACGTCAAAAAGGCTGAGTCTTAGAGCCATTTACACAGATGTAAAAATCTGCAGAAAGTGCAAGGTAGGGAAAAATGTGGCCTGTAAATGCTCATGAGAGAAGGATGTGAAAGGAGCCTCAGAAATGCAGTTTTAGGGACTAAATGCACACAGCTTTTTATAGCTGAGCTCAGCAGTGCCCCCGGAGCACTGAGTCACAGCAACTTGCTTCCACGACAAAAACACATTTGTATCATCTCTTCTTCATCCTGCTAGCACTGCAGAGCTGCTGCACCTACAAAAGAGATCCCAAATCTCTCCGGGATCAGCAGACCAGGCAGCTTCATGCTGGCAGCACAGCTTCCCTCTGCCTAACTCCCACCTTTGGGTGCCACCTTCCTTGCCTGGCAGCTGCAGTGATATTTCAGCATTCGGAGCACGAAAACATCAACACCACTGACATAGGGACAAGAGCATCTCCACCCCATTCCTCCTCTTAGTAAACCCATGTGGCCCTTATGGTCTTGTTGAGGAAGCCATGACATTGCACTCCCCACAGCACACCCAGCTTTTGTTGCTGACAGCGGCGTTCAAGCAATGAGGAAGCACTGACCTGCCAACCTCAGGGTGAAAACAAAACCTCCTCACCTGTTTGGATCACACTGGTCCAGAAATCACTGCACAAGGACACCACAGGGCACTCTGAAAAATGCATGTAGATATAAAGACCATCAGCAGCCACCACTGCCTCCTCGTCACTGAGAAACATGTCACTTCAGGAGGCCTCAGAGCAAAGGAGGCTGAAGTGCAGAAGGACTCATAGAGGGCCAAGGAGCTGTGAGGGACCTGGCCAGACCATCTGCTGTCAGGGAGGGATGTGCTGTGCTGCTTCCTGCAGCCGGAGGTGCTGCCCTGGTACAGAAAGCATAGTTAACACTGGGTTGATTGTTAGAAAAAATAAGAACAAACAAAAAGCCAGAGCGTGACAGCTTGTGCCATCTGCCTGGAACTCGAACTTGAGTTTTAATAGCACCAGCTATATCATTTTTAACAAACATTTTTGTATTCAAATCTATTTTCTGCTTAAAAGCCCTCAAACAGAAAGAAGCCAGCAGTGTGTGTGCTCACACCTACTGCCCTCTCATGCCCGTGAAGTTCTGCATCAATGGGGATGGCCATGCACTGCTAGGCAGTACATTTTTCTTATGGGTTAGTATAGAAAAGTCTGCTGAAAAAGCCTCACAAAAATATGGTGAGGTGAGAAGGATCTTTCAAAGGAAGACACACAACTAATAGGCTGATATAAGGAGAGTGTAGAAAAAGAACTGCATTTTGATGCTTCTCTTCAGTTCTACTGGACAGATTCTTCTTTCTTCATCAGCTGCATTCCTCGTTTGACAGATTACAGAACCAAAGTGTACTTTCCACCCATAGTTCCTAAAACTCCAAAAAACAATAGATACAGCATGAACAACTTGCTTAACAGTATTTGGTCTGCAAACTCTTTTTACGTGTCACACATGCTGGGCAGTCCAGTATCAAAATAAGTGGAATGTCTTCCTCTGCTTGGGCACCCCAGCTTTTTTCCACCTTGCCACTGCATTTGAGCCCCAGTACAAAACCACTTAGGTAAGGGATGAGAGTAGCTGCAAACATTTTAAAAGAGCTGACACAGCACGAAGAACTTTATGGATAGCAGAAGTCAAACAAAACCAATCTAGAAACCTCCAAAATCCTTCTACTTGTATCTGAGCCAGGTACTCTTTTGGCACCTTTCTGCCACAACAGATGCACCCAAGAAGCAGCTTTTGGAAAGAATATCAGTAGAAACACTACATGCTTATCCTGAATTTAGTGTATAGCATTACACCAGTAATTTGGTGCGATCCTACTTGGGATGCCTAGAGACAGAATATGCACACACCTACTTTCCTGTAATGTTCGTCCAAGACCAACTGCCCACCTCAACCAGCGAAAGACCAAAAGTAATAATGTGTAAGATGGCAGCCCTATTTTTGAAGCTCTTTAAGACAGAGTAGTAGGAGAGGCAGCACCCTGGTGAAACCGCTCTGTTTCCTCTATTCATTCATGTTAGGTTAAAGAAATAAAAGCAGTTATAATTCTGCTACAGCAGACTCAGGCTGGATCTAAAGGCAAATTAAGTTTCACCATCCACATTAAGAAAGCAATTCAGCTCCTGATCTGGATCAGCTTTGATTTCAACCTCAAGTCTCCTGTTCAGCGGCAGAGAGAATTATCAAAACACTCTTTCTTTGTTTGTGAACTTGACTTTAGGACTTCAAAAGGAGTAATGTAAGCTTGGTCCAGTTATAGTGAAACTGGTCCAAAACACTGGAGCTGGTCCATCAAGATAAATCTACTACTCGTAATTTGATATGACAGATGTTTGATGAGTAACTCTGACAAAGCAAATGCCCTTTTAACTAGAATTTTTAAATGGCATTATTAAACCACTAAAATGTCGTTATGTTTGAGGGGGAAAAGCGTAATACATGAAAAACTATTATTGCAGAGCACATACAGCACAATCTTTCAAGCACTGGTTTCAAAATTAAAGCCATTTGAACAAAGGTTCTCTCTGAGGAAAGTCACTTTGTAACCAATTCAAGCCTTTAAATAGCTCTTGTTTAAAAAAATTGTCAGTTACATCGATTATTTTTCCTTCAGATTCCAAACCCTGCCAAGCCAGGTTGATTAAAATGTTGCATTTTAAAAAATGAGGCAATCTAATTACCCTTTATAAAAAGTGAAAACAGCAACTCAATTTTTAAAGCATCATGAACAAAAGGCTATAGCCCATCTCTCACTCACATATGGATTCGTGTAATGATTCTTCAATTAGAATTATTATCTATACAGCAGATGAAAACTGAGAACTGCTGATACACTGCAGATGAGAACATTTGGTAGTCTCTGGGCTCCAGCCTTTCTTAAAAAATGATGATCGCACAATATAGATCGCTCAGTTTATATGTGTATTAAGCTGCAATGCCAGCATTTACATTTGCAACATTACAGTTTTGCTTTCTTAGGCTCAAGAGAATTTGCTGCATCTGGTAGCTTTTATTTGCTTTGTATCTGAGGCAATCGTTACGAATGAAGCGTGAATAGGCAATATTATTGCTCAAATAGTCCTTAGTTTTCTTCATTATCTCAGATACTACAAAAGTAAACTAAGAGCGGCTCTGTGAGATGGGTCATTCAGTGTCAGTTTGCTTGCACTGTATTATCCCAGTGCTATTTTTATAAGACAAGTCCATCTGCTCCTTCATTTACTTCACCTATGTAGATCCAGACAGCATAAGATGTAACATCAGAGGGAAAGAAAAGCATCCCACAGAACAATTACAGGCACCTTAGGAGGCACAAGTCTTCAGTGACTCAAACTGCAGCAGTGTGAAGGATTCCTGCCCACCCACACACCCTGCTCTGGTACAAAAGGTTATGATCTTCAGAAGCAGGTATCTGCATCTATGTTTTCTGCAGAAGTACAACAGGAAACGTGCTTTATTCACAGGCACAGTTTTTCATACCCTTAGTGCTCACTTTAACACACCTCAGTTTCAGCAGTTGTTCCAGCACTGTATGAATTGTGGCAGTAGCCAAACAGACGAAAGGCTTTGCTGTCCCTGCTACAGGGCAGTAACTTCTGGCAGAGCAACAAACCAGTAGCAAGAATAGAAACCTCTTACATTTCTGGATGTTAAATTCTTCTGGAAAATTTCACTTGCTTGCTTCTTGTTTCACCACTGATAGCTACATGCTGTGACCTACAATGAGAGAGACAGGAAGCTTCGCAAATAGTTGAGATGCAGCCTTAGTAACTGGGCATCTGTTCATAGTGTTTTATTAAGGATTCCTGCTACATAACCCCAAGTGTTATCTAAAGCCCATGCTGTCTTCCTATATGTCTCAATAGTGCTGTGGCTGCTGGAGATGACATGTTGGCTCTGGCAGGTCCCTGAGGTTCGTAGAACCCTTCGGTGTCATGTGCATATATAGAGGCTAGGAAAAAGGATGCACAATTAATTTTTTGAGCCAAGAAACTTCTTACTTCATTGTGCAATCTCAGAAAGACCTTCACAGAAAGCAAATATCTCTAATGCATTTGTTTTACTCTTCATATTTTGACAAAGCTACACCCAAGGTATTGCCATCTTTCAGCAGTGCTGCTTTTAGTGGCTGAGACCTGCCACAGACATGAAATCTTCCCACATCTATTATATAAAGAAAATGAAGACTCAATAGCTGTGTGTTCCAGTATTATTTTATTACTTCATTATAGACATTGGTGAATAGAGAATAACTGGCTTATATTCCTCCTTGAAAAATACAAAGTTTATCTACTGAATCTCCTGTTTCGAGTATGTCATAAATAACCATTTCTTCTCCATTTATTTAAATTTAAATATCACTATGACGACATTATATTATGCTTCTGTCTCTAAAAACTCAGTATGCATTACAACTTAACACTCTTAAAGGAACAAAGCAAGGAAATAAAACTGTGAACTGGTACAAGAACATACCAAAGTAACATAACACTAATATTTAGTTCAAGAGATCACACTTCACAATGGGCACAATTTTCAAAGTATTTCAAACTGTGGTTTCAGGTGGCATCACTAAGACCTGTGAAAAGCCTTAGTGACACAAATGTAAAAAAAAACCTGTAACCAAAAGTCTCATCTTAAAATGTTTTTCAATTAGAAAAATACAATGTTTAAAAGCACAGCATCAGAATGAAACACTTTAATTCTTTCCCTGGATACTTGTTCAGAGAGATGTGTTGAAATTTTTATGTTTGATTTCAAATGGAAAACATTTTGAAGACAGGAGAAACACTATCTAAGAAAGCAGTTCAATCTAGAGTAGAAGAGAGTGAATTATTTGCAGCAGACAATTTATTACAAGAACATAAAAAGGTAGAGGTCTTTTCCTCTCAGAAAAGGCAATTGCTGCTTTCTTGTTTTCAGTTTCAGTATACTGCTTATCAAATCCTTATTGTAACTACTACCACATACCACCCTAAGCTCTCATAACAATAATTCTAATATTTGTAGTCTGTAACTAACCAATTAAATCACTAACTTATGCTCATTCAAGCATAAGACAACCATATCCCAGAACAGGAAGATAGGTATCACTAAGTCCCTGTGGTTTTCACTGGCTGCTCCAATATGCAGAGTGCAGGGTGAGCTGCACAGCTCTGTCTCCCAAGGCTGAACGAGAGCTTCACTGACTGGAAAAACTGTGGTATAACATCATCTCAGAACAAACCAAAACAAAATTTACATCTAGTTATGGCCACAATGACTCTGTGGTCAAGTTGCATTACCTTTCTCTTAAGACATGCTGGTACAGCAAGTAACAACTGTGACTCCCGAGAGCCCTCCCTTCCACAAGCTTTAATGGGCCTGAAGTATAACTGTAGCAATACAATGTAGGAGCAGCAGTTCAATTCAGGCTAAAGATACAATGAACTTCACTAAGTTCATTTATTATGGTGATCAGCATACAATAGTTCCATACATTAACATCACCTCTTGTATCAATTCATTTGAGCACAGCAGAGGGACACTTCTTTCAAAAGCACTATCTATATTGATAAGGCGATTTCAGAGGGCTCTGAGGATACATGTCTCAGATCCCACAAAACAAAATAACAAGAATGTTTCCTGACATTAAGAACTCATTAACTGCCGTGTCCCAAGGATTACTACATTACAAACAAAGCAGAATGTCTTTGAATGCTAAGCTCACTTTGAACAGTGAATGACATAAAAATCTACATACAGTGTGTTAATTGCATTTAAGAACAATTAACAAAAAATGTTGTAACCTACAGCGCTGTCATTCCAGTGATATGGAACCTTTGTTTCAGGAACAGGCTCTGAATCCATAGTTTCATTAATGAATTCAAATCAGTAACTGCACACAGACAACAGTGCCAGTGGCAGGAGAAGGTTCAGAAGTGGATGTCTATAACTTTTAAAAACACCAGGCTAAAAATGCCAGAACATCCTCTGGTCTGACTGGATCTTGAAACTGCTGCAGTCATCCCACAAAGCATTCTACCTTTTGAGTGGATCTCTGACCTGACTGCTCTATCCATGATCAACTATCAAAGAAGAGATGAAGCTTATAAAGAGGACAAGTCTCACTCCACTCCACTCCACAGACCCACATTTTCATCACTGCACTCCCTCAAAACTCCTTCGGGTTGCTGAACTATGCAAATGTTTCCAAGAGCTGAGTACTGACAGAATATTAGGTATTTTAAGTTCTTTGCCACTGAGGGCTGCTTTGTTCTAGGCAGCTCATGAGAGGTAAGAGCACCTAAAAAGACCACTATTCCAACTTCACAATTTCTTCATTCAGTTTCAACATTTCTATATAAATCTTTGGAAATAAAAGAGAAATGGAAAGTAAGCTGAATAAAAGCAAGACATTTTGAAAGCAGTAAAACATTTCTTGTTGGTTGTATACCTAGACCTAAAAGGAAATTCAATCACTGCTACAGAAGATCTTGTTAATCAAAATGTGCTTAAATATTTTGTGACCTGATGAACACCAGCCCCAACAGTCACCCACAGACTGACAGGTCAGCTGAAGGTTTTATGAATGTAGAGCTTTACTTTGGCATATTAAGTACATTTACGTGGTGCAAAATGCTTATGACTGACTTTCCAGTAAGAGAGAATAGGACGAAATCACCTATTTCCTTTAAACCTAAATTTCACCCCAAAATTTTTTGGTGGTGGTTTTTTTTTCAGATCAGGACCAAATTTTCTGCACTTCAGATTCACAGTGCTAGTCCAATACAAACCTGACATACTTCAAACAGAAGTGCATCTTCCTGTGTTACTATGTTTGTACCTTCTGATCTTCAAGTTGTTCTGTGCCTGTGTTAGAAGTACATATTTCATTCGCACTTTTTTCTTTCCCTTTTCTAGAAGCCTTCAAACACTTGTCCAGTCTTTTTAGGAAGATGTCTACATCTTGCTTTTTAATTCCAATAGCTGATGCAGCATTGAGGTAAGCACAGGAGTAGTCATTTGCATGTGACATAAAGCCTTTGAAAGTGTAGTTATTCACTGTTTGCACAGATCCACGGGGAACAACCCTGAAATAAACGGAATTGTGATTCAGTTACAAGATGCCTTAAATATTTTTATGTGATACACTACAATACACATATTTACACAAATTCCTATGCAGTGTGATACCTGCTAAACAAATTCCTGTAGGTGGGCTTGGAATGGGTATTCTCCAAGTTAGTGCTTAAATACTGCAATGACTGACAGTATTAGCAGATCCTCAATTAGATAAAGTGAGTGGGCACAGGTGAATATTCATTCCTCTCCTCAGACAAATTTTCATCTTTGCTGCTGGCATTTATGAGCTCCTCAGCATGACATGAAAGACATCTGCAGCCAACTTTTCTATTCCATAACAAGACCTAACTATCAGACATGTTGTCTCTCCTCAGACAGCCTCGTGACCCCAAGCTCTCTGCAGTCACCATGCTGGGAGCAGGCTTAGGGCACACATCTGCTCAGCATTGTGTTCTGCAGCCCAAAGCTTCTGGGTTCAAGTGCTTCACAGGGCTCAGCCTTCCAAGTAGCTGGAACTACATGTGCACCACTGTGTATCATCCTTTCATGACATTACATATTTTCCCAAACCAGGTCAATAATCTTTACCGCCTTCTGCCTCCTCTTTTCAGTCTACTTCCTCAAATCAGGATCCCAATTTCCTCACATGCATACCTTGGTACCACAGCTCCCCTTTCCCTCATCCTATGATGGTAATCTTATCTTTATTCCCTTCTCAAACGGATGGTGTTCAGCACTGTTTTTACCTCTTCCTCATAGGAAGAACCACTACCCAACACCCTATTTCTCAGCATTTCTGGTACACATTCATTCCCTGATAAACCACAACCTTAATCTACCTCCTTCCTTCGTAAAGGAACAACTCACCTAGTGGCTACAGTTACAGCTTACACAAGCAATTAACACCAATCAACTGATAAGAATTTGTTATCCCTTCAGAGACAATCCCTACATTTCACGTAAGAAACTGTATTCAGACAAATACCATTATAATTGCCATATCCTTTCTGTGCCCAAGTGCTCAAATCTCAGGTTATGGCAAAGCCTGTGTATGAGCAATGCAGAGAGCTGCTACTGCCACCACTGCCATGTAATTCAAGACTGATGTTTAAAATCTGTTGAAATGCCATGTCAAACAGTATATGTACTGCAAAAGAATTGCTTATATATAAAAATAAATAAATAAATAAATATTAAATATATATATATATATATATATATATATAAAAGGAAAAATCTGAAACCTTTGAATGAGACAAAGAGTTCGAGAGCCTTAACTTTTCAAATATAGAATCTCAGCTAGTGATGACTTAAACTGCAGGACATGCCAAGGTTGGGAAAGGTGAATTAAAAAGAGCATCTAACTACAGAATATACAGATTCACTGCCATTTCTCTGTGCAGGAAGTGGAATAATCCAAGCTAATGAAGCATACCTTCCGATGTGGAAACAATCAGCACTGATACAGAAAATCACATTAAGACTATGGCAGAAGCTAGCATGGAAGCAGTAACATTCATATTAAGGAATTCTCCCAAAACAAATTTTAAATCATTCTCTTCTTCTAAAAGGTTTAAGCCAAAATCATTACAAATGATTTGGTTTATGTTTCCATGTACCAGTATCACTAAGAATAAATTCAGCTCAGACTGGCTCAAGTTGTAGAATTTTTCTTTTAAATATAGCTAGTTCAAGAAAGTAGGATTTTCTTCCATATGACAGAAAGCTAAGCAGAGTATTAAAAGCTTATTCCCCTGACATCCAGCGCAACCATATTTGTGCTGCAATAAACAAAACAAAGATCTTCCCTAAGCAGCTTACAACCTAACTGTAAGATCAGACAACAGCTGGAAACTAAATGAAACCAAGGGGTTCTAGGAAATAATGACACTAAATTAAATGGGGATAGATTATCTATTTAGTACACCAAAGCTAAAAGAGAAGACCTTGTTGCTAACTCAGGCAGGTAGACATATTATTAGTAGACAATATTGAGGAAGAAAGGTATAATGCTTTTAGACTTGTAATTGCCAGACTGAAGTCTGTAATCATGACACAACTGGTAGAAAGTAAATATTGTATTATATATTTTATGAAATCCTAATACAACTCCCCAGAATTTTTAAATTCACAGCATTCTCACCTCGCTCCTGAAACTTGTCTTGTAAAAAGCATAGATCCAAGCTGGGTAACAGCAGCATCATTATTTTCATCTAGATTCTTCAGTGACATGGCTGAAGTAACAAAAAGTCAGATTAAAACTACTATGAAACTTCTTTTTGCCCCCACCCCCCCAAAAAAAAGAGAGAAAAAAAAAAGCATCACAGTGGATAAGGTGTCTTCCAACAATAAAAACCTGTCCAAGGATGTGTGCTCAGATACAAAAGAAAAATAAACATAAATATTACATTTCACCATTTCTAGTTTTCCACAAACTGGCGTGGATTACTTCTTTGGTTGGGCTGCATGTAAGGCAGAGATCCTGCACAAGGGTATAACATTACTTTGGTGTTCAGCATGATTGTTTTGATTAGAACAAATATCCTGAGTAGGAATTCCATGATCTCTTTTACAACAATATAAGACGATGCGTAAAGTAATTATATCCTAATTTATTTTAAAACCTATTTATTTAAAAAATAACATGCTAACATCTTCTGCCTGCCTTGACTACAATAATTGATTATGTTGCACAGGAGCAATTTTGCAAAAAGGGCCTGAGTCACAACCCTACTACTCTGCTTTTATAGCAGGTTACCTTATTGGGTTCAATGATTTCATCTTGGCTTTATAATAATTTAATGGAGTGCAGTGTGCAATGCCTAATGTATAGCAAATGTATATATAAGTGCATTATGAATGCACAGCATATTAGAATTTCTTTTTAAAGATTTAAAACCCCATAATTACCTAAGGATATGGGATTATGTGGTGTATCCAACAGTCTCTCATTGTGGATATCTGCCAACTTCTTCAACTCACTTGAAAGATAGGAAAACATTTCCTGGAAGAAAAAAAAAAGAAAGGACACAATATTTTTGTTATTGGCTATCAAACACAGAAAATACTACCTACTTCACAAAACTTTTAAGTCTCTATTACATCCTTTATAAGTGCACCAAATAAGTTGGACAGATACTTCTCTGAAATCCATCTATAAAGCAACAGCTCCATTTCCTTAACCCTGTTCTTCCCCTCAGGATGGTGGAGAGCTCTCTATCTGGTCTGATATACGTGCTTGGGAGGTCAGCTTCTCTCTGTGGAACTGAAACCCAGAGGAGTAAAATCTTGAAGAGATTACCACTCTACAGCAGGTCCTCTCCTATATTAGTATCCCGTTGAAGGAGTTTACCCACTCCTGCAAGAGCTTCCCCTCACTCCAGTCCCATGAGTCAGAGAATGAACCAACGCAAATGGCCAACTGCTGTATTATTTTCTATTAATACGCTTCAGACTAAAACAATCACTTTTTGTTACCACTTATACAATCACGGCTACCACTGGTTCATAGTCCTCTCTTCTGTACAAGAAAGGCAGTATGTTTTTTTTAAAGAGAAAGCTATGAGTACACATGGCTGCATTTTGTTTCATACAACATACATTCTACTGCCATTCCTCTTCCTATCACCCACCTCTCCTGTACAAGCCTCCTAAAATAACAGAGGTATCTGAATTCCTGATGCCACTTAATTAGATTCCATGCTAATTGTGAAAGTGTTGTGAAACTGGAGTTCACAAATGTTCTGGCTAAGATGCAACTCACACATTAAAGCCTGCTTCTCTTCTTCATCTCTGCTTCATTTCTGTGACAATCTATGGTAGCTGCTCATAGTCCTCCTCAGTTCATTATCTTCCTCATCACATATCAGCTCAAAATACAACACAGTAAGAATAAACACCATTCTCCTTATTGTACTCTTTGGCTGCTTTTCTGTCCTTTTCAATTCTTAGTTTCTCATAAGTACTAGCAAAAAGATGCAGATACTGGGTATTCTTTTTTAAAAATACTGAACACCAGCTTTTTCCTCTTTCTGATTGTGCTGCTCATCTACTTCAATGTGACTGCCTGTTTCAGCATCCTCATCAATTTCTGGACCTGACAAGTGATTTTTCATTCCTTAAATAGAGTTGTCTCTCCTGTTTGCAGACCAGTATCCTGCTCTGACCCGCACTTTCTGACAGGTACAAATTATAGCTTGTGATCAAAATTATGCTCTTAAACAGAGCCTCCCACAGGTCTTATGAAACCAAATGAGTTTCATAGCAGCTAAGTTAGAAGAATGTTACAGCTGTTTAAGCCACTGCAGTGAGCCCTGCCTCACTTTATGAGCAAACAAATGACCACCACTCCTTACCTGTGCTTCCTAATACGTTGGGATGAATTCTGCCAGAGAGAAAAAGTAGGATGCTGCTGTACAAACAAATTAGGCTACAGATTCATTATCAACAAGAGCATACAGCTGCTGTAATACTTGGAACAACAACAACAAAAATACGGGAGGTTTCTGTGATTCTTTATCAGAACTCAAAATGTGTGAAGAATCATTTGTATTTTGCAGAGGCATTCTGAAATGAAATGATTTAGTGGTTTCAATCCATCAGTTTATTTACAGTTCACTTGTAGAAGTTGAAAAACATTTACTCAAATATTCAAACACATCTCCCTTTCTCCTAGTCCATCACCAAATATAAACACATTACTCATGTGTTATTTGCTTTCCACAATGAGCATCATTAATATGTTTAGCCATTAGATCAGTACTTTTTGTAATCCAATTCATAAATTAATCTGTGCTCCCTCTGCTGGCTATTTACTTTTACAGCTGAAGCAAAATATTACAGAACTATACATTAACTCTGCCTACTGTGGAGGTATTATCTATGAAACTAGTTCTGAGAAAAACTTCTCTTGAAACAGGAAGAAATTCCCAAGTAATTCATTTCTGTACATCATGTCTAAGGAATTCTCTCTTGCATCTCTTATAGTATGTATTTATTACCTAAGGACTCCAAGTTGTTACAACCAGTTACCCACTGTACAAACATATTAAATAAAATTAATACTTAGGTTACTAGATCAGCCTCCACAAACACAGCAATTTGGCAGAACAAAAGAGAATAGAAAGATGGGGAAAACAAGAATCCAAATGTACATTTTTATGTGTTTGACTGCACACATTCAAAAACTTATTTTTATGAGCTACTGCATTTTGCATTTTTCCACTGGAAGCCCTCGTGTTATTTTATAGATTGTTATAAAATAGATTAATGGCCTTTCAAAAAAAAAAAAAAAAAGTATGAAATATGGAATATTCTCGTGAGGTCAAATCTATAACCAACCCCTATTACAAAACATTTCTGTTGTGTGGACAATTTATAAGCACCCTAAGCAATTATATACAAATAAGCTCTTACAGAATTGCATTTCTGTGACAGCCAATGAAGCTTTCTCGTTTGGAGCTAACTATTATGCTGAAGTTGCATTGAACAACCCGAGCACTACATGTCAATTATATTTCATTATTTAATTCTACCTTTCCCCTTAAAAACTTACCAAACAACAGAACTTCACAGCCCCTTTGTGCCCTATACACATTGACAACTCTCACATGCTGCACCTGAGTCTGATTTGGTCTCATCTTAAGATACTTTGCTGCTGTTGCAGTAGTTGTTCATGACGGAACTGTCAGAGCTCCTCTTCTGCTTTATATATTAGACAGAATAGCTGCATCTTATGTGCAACCTGATCAGACACTGGGCACACCATTTCAGGCACACAACAAAAGGCTGCACTGCTGAGCATGGAGCTCCATTATCAGAAGGCTTACTACCTGAAATGCAGCCAAATAACATCAGAGAAACTGCATGTGTACATCTAGAATACTTACATATACCACATAGCCTCATATATAGATTCTCCTGCATTGCAACACCAAGAATTTTGTTCTGAATTCGTAATACAGTGGAAACTTTTAAAGATATAGGAAATTGATGACAGAACACTGAAATCTTTGTAACAACAATAATGGACAACCGTTAACAGTATGAAATTCAGCAAAGGAAAATGCTGGGTTCTGAACTTGGGAGTAACATTGGTCACAAGTACAGACTGGGAAATGAATGGACAGAAGGTAGCTCTGCAAAAAGGGATCTTGGGGGTGCTGGCCAAATGGGCAAACAGCATTTGAGGGTGCATTAAGCACAGCCAGAAATGTAAAACCAGTATTTTAACAAACAGTAAAAATTAAACAATTTCCTCCCACTAGTTGTGGTTTTAAATATTTTAGACTCAGATTCACACTCTTTAGGACATAAGAATGACTCCAGTTAATCACTCTCAAAAGGATACAGACAGCTGAATATAGCTATAAAAAGCTCCATCACATCTCACTTCAGAAAATCAGAATTATTTTGACCATTAGTTTGTTAAGAAAAGACTGCTGACAGATGTAATTGCTGAAAACAAAATGAAGCTATTATCTTTCCACTAATACCAGTATACAAACTAGTTAATCTGAGTTAACAGGACAGTTACCTACACATTGGAAAACAATTAACAAATATTAAACCTGTCATAGAACGTAGGTTCCCTGTTTTCCATCAGTTCTGATGTGATCATTAACTGCAGTCTGCTGCTTATGATACTATGCAGTACAGTCACTGGAATTGCTACATATGTCCTGGACAAAGAAACACATAATGCAAATAGAGTGTTTTAAGACCTAGCAATACAGAATATGGGACACAACATAAGCAGGACTGAGAAAATCAAAGGAGTCAATTCAAAAGCTTAACTTTCACATAATAATGAGTTCTTCAAAAGCAACAGTATTAATAAATTTGAGTATGGACCTGTTGCCATTATCTGTGTTACAGGAAGACCTAGAATCCCTTACTGAAACCAGAAAACTACTTTTAAAAATATGACATATGCATTAAAAAATAATACTGAGAACCTAGCACAAGTGAGAAAAACTACTTTCAATCCTTTCCTTGTTATGCTATCACATATAGTTGCGTTTATCAGACAGTATGTGTGTGTTACTCCCTTGCTCTTTAGTCCTCAGACTCACTGCACCCTTTTTACCCTCTCATATCAGAGCATACAACCTCAGACTCCATGAATGCCATCCTCTCAGAAAACATCATTTCATGTATATGTTCTTCTCTCTCCTACAGTCTCTTTCCTATATTAAACAGTATCTCCGTGCAGAAGAAAAATGGGACAGATGCAGTAGGGGACACAAAGAGAAACTGTCACTGTGCCAGTTCAAACAGTCAACTCAGAAGAAGGTTTTAATCTGCTCACAAGGAGCTGAATCAGCAATGGAATTCACCCAGTAGAAATCTGTGTCCTCTGCATCCCCTACAGCCTCTGCACCCATTGGAACTGACTCAACTTCCCTGACAGAGCTGCCCAAACATCATGCAGCTACCCAGGCCTGAGGCAGCAGGGCATGTCCAAGGTTTCTGTTGGTCTGGGACGCCTGTGGGAGGTGCCAAAAGAGAAGAACATTCAGGATTTGCTGCTCCAGTTAGGTGCACAAAAGACTATGGGGCCCAGTGGGATTCATTCCAGGGTACTGAAAAAAACTTGCAGATATTATCCCCATTATTTTTCAATGGTTTTGGGAATCTAAGGAAACTGGATGCTGGCAAATATTGTTCCAATTTTCAAGAAGGGCAAGAAAGACAACCCTGGTAATTACAGGCCTGTCAGTCTCACTTCAGTGCCTGGGAAAATTATGGAGAAAATTATAATGGGAGTTATTGAAACACACACGAATGACTGCAGCCATTGGTCACAGCCAACACAAGTTCAAAAGAGGAAGGTCCTGTTTAACAAACTTAATTTCCTTTTATGACAAGGTTATCCATCCAGTTGACCAAGAAAAGCCATCTGATGTGATCTTTTTGGATTTCAGCAGAAATTTATATACTGTGTTTCACAGCATTCTTCTGGACAAAATGTACAGCATGCAGCTAGACAAGTACATGGCATGATGAGTGAACAACAGACTAATGGGCTGAACTCAAAGATTTAGAGTATATGGGGTTACTGAAGGCTAGAGGCCAATTACTAGTGGGGTACCTCAGAGCTCCATCTATGGGCCAGTTCAATGTTTTTTATGAATTATCTGTGTGCAAGACTCTAATGAACACTAAGTTTACAGACAGTACTAAATTAGGAGGAGCTGTTGATGTCCCCAGGAGCAGAAAGGTCTTCTGAGAGATCTTGACTGACTAGAGGGTTGGGCAATCACCAACCATACAAAATCAGTCAACAGCAAGTACTCAATTCTGCAGCTGGAATGAGGTAATTCTGGATACATGTACTGTCAGGGAAATAAGAGGCTTGAGAGCAGCCATGTATGCCTGGAAGTTCTGGTTGACTGCAAATTGAATATGAGTCAACAGTGTATCATGGGGTGCATCGGTTCCAGCACTGACAGCTGGGAAAGGGAAGAGATTGTCCCATTCTGCTCTGCACTGGTGCAGCTTCAACATCAAGCACTGAGTGCAGGTTTGCACACCGTGATACAACAAAGATGTAAAACTATCAAAGAGGGTCCAAAGGAGGGAAAAAAAGATGGTGAAGGGTATAGAGGGCAAGATGTATGACAAGCAGCTGAGATAATGCAGTTTGTTCAGCCTAAAGGAAACTGACAGGAGGCCTCGAGACATCCTACAGCTTCCTCATGATGGGAGTGAAGTGGCAGTACTAATCTTCTCTGGTGACAGTGACAGGATCCAAGGGAACAGCATACAGTTGTCTCAGGGGAGGGCCAAGTTGGATATTAGGAAAAGGTAACTTATCAGAGGGTGGTGGGCATGGAACAGACTCTTCGTAGCAGTGGTGACAGCAGCTGGAATTCAAGGAACGTTTGGACAACGCTCTCAGACATAGGGCTTGAATCTGAGGTGGTCCTGTACAGAGCCAGGAGTTGGTCTCAATGATCCTTGTGGGTCCCTTCTAACTCAGGATATTCTATGACTAGCTCTTTCTCTTGGTTGTGTGAGATTAACCTCTTCTCAGTGATATTCTGGTTTTTCTGGCCTGAACTCAAATAATCTGAAATAACACTAGAGAATAAGTGTAAAAAGCGAAAGAAATACTGGAAGTTTTTTATAGCTGACTTCGTGACTAGGTATAACTGAACCGATACAGAAAGGAGTACTCAGTGTCAACCTATAAATAGCTCCTGCTGAGAGCCTAATAGCTCTGCCTCTGCCTTCACAGAGCACAGGCAATAAACCATCATTATTACATTTTTACAATTCAGGAACAAACACATTTAAGCAAAAAAAGGTTTCTATTTCTACAGCAAATCCAATAAAAGAAACATATTTATGCCATATATAAGCCTATGTTTATAGAGTATACTCACACTTGAAATAAAACAGACCTGAAATTGTAGAAATGTAATGCTTTATTCACTTTAGAATTCTACTTCCAAGAAAATGATATGGTTTAAAATATTATACAGCTATTCATTAAGACAGTTTACTTACAAATAACTTATTATTAATAACGTGGCAATATTTATACTGCTCATTACATATCTGATGCAAGTGTAAGTCTAACATCAAAATCAGCTTTGCAAAAAACATGATAAATTCACTTGAAGTTTTTCTGGAGACGAGAAGAAGATGGGAAAAATATATACATTTGTTTTAAATGAAGATATAAACCCACATATTGTGATAGTACACTGGTTCAGAACAAAACATTAGAAACTACATTCCACTATTGGTAAAAGCGTGACTGCTTTCAGTGTTTCACAAGCCATGTTTTCACATATCTTGCACAGACCACAACATATCCTTTGAAAGTCAACCCTGTTGTTCTTCTCGTATTCTAGCCACTCCTATGGGATCTCAACTCCAGTACAGAATTTCCGCATGCCAGTACAAGGAACTAGAAACAAATAATGGCACACAGCACTGTCATCCTGCTCAGATATCAGAAGCAGCAGCAAGCCGCCAGCAGGAGACAAATGAAACATATTTCCTAAATAAATTAATGTATGTAACAAATCATGCATGATTTAAAACTATTAACTTACAGTACTTCATCTACAACATTTCATTACCTAAAACATTCTATAAAAAGAATTCTCTCTGTTAAAGCTTACAGATAGCAAAAGCAAGCCTTTCAGTATGTCCAGAACTGAAGTTGACTCAAGATGTACAGGTTCCAATTTTAGAACACTTGAATATTTTGAAAACTCAGTTATATCCAACACAGAACATGCATGGGAGAGGCAGAGAAGAAACCTAGCTCTGCATGTAGATGGATGCCTTAAATGACAATCTTTTAATCTTCTCGTAGCCAAGAACAGTACCCGTAACTTATCAGAAGCTGTGATTTTCTTGAGAATGCATACACAGCATTTAACACTACCATAGCACACTACATGAAGCAGTTTTGCAACAACACTAAGAGCTGAATTCAAGAAAACGCTGCTTCCCAAAAAGCTTACCTTTCTCTCTTTCAGTAACTGTTTGTAGCCACTGGCACCTAGAGACAGAAGTGTAATGAGGACATCTAAAGAAGGAGATGCAGAAGCTCTTCCTGAAAAAGCAAAACAAAACAAAGGGTACAGATTACGTTTCTGAAACAACAAAAAAAAAACCAAAAATTATATGAAAGAAAGTTGATAATCAAATTTTCTACACTTATTTTGTATGGACGAAATCTATTTGTGAGCTACTTACCTGGATACATTTTGCTGATCTCCTGAATGAAGGACTCATTGAAGCCAGCAATGATAGCACCACCTACTGGAACCATAAAATTTTTGTCCAAGCTCTGAACAAAAGCATCTATTCTGCCTACTCGAGCACCCTTTATCAAAAGGAATAAAAAAATCCACAGCACATATTAGAAAAAAACATGGGAAAGCATCTTAATTACTCATAATCCAGCAATGAAACAAATGTAATCCCTAAAATTCTCTCAGATATTTTACTTGTGATGAAGAATTTTAAATCACAGCATTACCTTTGCTTAGCATTACTTACCATTTTTTGCTGTCTGCTAACACACTATCTTCAGCAACCTTAATTTGCTATGATTTAAAATATTGTTTTTAGTGCCTGCATGTCTTCAAAAGTGTAGCTCATTTGCAGCAACTATCAAAAAAAATTCTCTTGGAATTGAATGGGAATTACAGAGTTAACGCTGTACAACTCAAAACGTCACAGATTCTGGCAGTAAATGGCTACAGGTTAACGTCTCATCAGAAAACAAAAATATCTTTTTTGACATATACATATAATCTGCATCAAAACAAATGGACTGTGACAGCATTCCTTCATATAATGCTGCCGGCAAAATTAAGATTCAGATAACTTCCTCAAAGTCTTTCCCTCCTCCTGTAAAACAAAACGCCCCTAACATTTAGGCAATAAAATATCCTTAAAGAAAAAAAAAAAACAACAACAAAAATGGTAGATTCTGCAGTGCAACTTCAGTTTTAGGAATACAGTATCAATGAACTATGCAATTAAGAAGCACGCATCATAACAGAAGCTGGAAAGTACATTAATGATCATACAAGTGAATATTCAAGTACATACATAAGTACTTTGTATTAAAATCAATAAACAGAAGCAGAGCTAACATCTATGGCAAAACGAGTGAAAAAGGCAGATAAAACTAAAACACAGTAATTGCTATATTTTAGTATGTTAGTGCATGGGGGGGACAGGTATACATTTGATTTCATTAGTAACTACTTCCACACGGACAGCACATTTCCTGTCAGAGGAAAGAAATTCTTGTAAATAAATGACAGCTCAAATGTATACATTCCCAGAACCAAAAAAGAGAAAACAAAACCCAAACCACCCACCAAGAAGCTAGGGAAAAACACAGAAACAGAAAGAAACATGAACAGTTCTATTTGTGGCTTTGCAGTCTGAGAAAATCATCATCAGATATGACATATGCAGCAAAACTCAGCAATCCCACAGCCTCTTTCATGTTAGAATTTCACTACAATTAAGCAAGTTAAATGCAGTACACATGTATCATCACAAATCAAACATATACAGTGTTTTATTTCACACACCATTGCAACTTCTGTCACATTCCTTCAGTCTCTCAAGATAAATTTAGAAATGCTAACAAGATCCAGCTGGTCTTCGCTTATTTAATAACAGTGTCTTCTTAATCAGAAAAAAAATTATCGGCATATACATAATAATTCAGGATTCCCTGGATCCTGTTAAAATACATAGGCAACAGGGAGAACAGAGAAATAGCAAAGAAACATTGTATGAATTTGCAATGAGCAAAAATGCAGGCATTGTATGCTTTGTGGCTGATTTTAGGTATTAAACAATTTGCTCTTGCAAAAACAGCACGAAGAAACTGAACTTGTTTTGAATACAACACTGAATTCAACAGTTTTTTCAGGTGTTGTCTGTGCCAACAATACAGATGAGTGACAACATTTACACAGTGCTGCTGTACCACCTTGTGCCTTCAAGATTGTGCCAAACATTTGATTTTGAGAATTTAGAAATTGAATAAAATTTGAAAATCAGTCACTCATTCTGTTGAAGCCTTACTTCCTATTCAAGTACAACCAATTATTTAATGATTGTAGATCATTATGTTAATAATTTTATGAAATATTTTAAGAAAGATTAATAAGGATATCTTTCCATCATAAAAGACACCTGAACATAAACGAAGCCTAAATAAACTTGATTACACAAAAAGCCAATAATGGAAACAACAAACATTTTAAGTATTAGTTCCTTCTGCTCTGTATTCTCAGAAAGTAGTCCAACTATAGGATATGTGTGCGATTAACTTCCAAGCTGTGACACATGATAAAACTTGCTAGCATTGTCTATGATATGAGGTCTTCTCATGCTTGTTAAGAATATATATATATTTGAAATGCACAGTTCCTACCTGCTGGATAAGATGCATACATTTTGAAGATTGAACTCCATATGCATTGTTGACAATATGGGGAATGTCATAATTAGCACAAATTATAGCCAATTCCTCCAGCCTATGAGCATAAAATTGTAATTTAGAGAAATACTAATCACTGTAATCCATGTTATCAATCAGACCATTAAAAGACTGAAAGGTCTATAAGAAGGTCAGAATGAGAAAATAAACTTTCTTGTTTACTTCACTCGTGGCAGCAGTAATCACCTTTAGCAACAAAGGTTAAGAAGAAAATTCTATTAACTTTTATGTTTTACAAATGGTTGAACTAGGCTGAGATTTTTCACGCTTCGCTGAAAGTTCTGTCTAGAACCCAGTACACAGATCTCAAATCATTGTTTCATAAAAGAGGAAGCCTTTACAAGTTTCTATCTTTTTTTCCCCTAAGAACCAGTACTTCAGCCCTTTGGCTGAAATCTCACTTGCATACTTCAGCTCAACTGAGCAACAGAAAAAAAATTCTTCAAAAGGGATGAATACCCTTAAAATGATACCCTTGAATGGGTAGCCTTAAAATGACTGGATGTGGAGATCAAAACATTAAAACTTCCTTTAACTGTTTACTCAAGAAAAAAAAAGAAAAAATTTCATCTGCCTTTAGAAATTCTTGGAATTACAGAAAGGCCAATTTGGATTATTTCTCAGTGAAACTAGGATTTAACTGAATGCAAAGGTCATTTCCATTGAGGGACTGCAGCTTTTTAAGCACATATGTAGTTAGTAATCTTTTCAAAGCACTCCAGTCATGCTCTTATTTTTTTAATATCTTGATTTATTGTGAATATCTTTTAAAAAAAAATCTGTTTCAAAAATAAAGTAATACTTAATAATTTGAAGTGATTATGAAGATTGTTTTAAAAAAAGCACCAGAAAAATCCAAGTCTTCAATGTATTTTTCCCCTGTCTATTTTTGTGCAGCCTCTCACTGTAATTTACTGACATCCATATAAAATGTGACAAGAGTAGGAAAACATTTCCCAAGAGGTGACATTCTTTTGTATTCTATTTCTGTTATATTGCCTTGTGTCCTTTTGTAATGCAAAACTCAGATACAAACCTCAGATTGAATTTTCTGAACCTCAATCCCTAGGAAAACAACATCACAGTACTATTCCTAAAGAAATTACAAGTATGTAAAGCACAAGTTTGGCTAGGTAACACTCATAGTATAATGCACGCATTCATCTTTGACAGTCAAGATATTCAGCAGGAACTGCATGTCCAGTAATTTTTCCCATTTACCAACATCCTGAATCCTGAGTGAACAGGAAACATTACACCAGGCAAAGTTTTTGCCTTTTGATTTGCTGGTCTTGCTCACTCAGACTCATTCCTCACCTTCCAACAAGACCCAAAGAAAATAGTTTCCACTCTTTCATGTTGGTTTTTTTTTCAAGCGCAGGTAGAGAAATTCCCAATCTAGAAACAGAGGGTTCACTACTCTGTATGGTTAATCATCTTTCTCACCTGCTGAGTCCCAGCAAAGCAATATGCTAGTTGCTACAGATTCAGAAAACAGAAAAAGCACTTTTCTACGAGTATTTCATTGAATAATTAGATCCATGCTACAATAAAGGATGGGAATGCTACAGTTTGAAAAGAATATGTGATTCTGCATGGGAAGCAAACAATGAAGCACACCACTTGTATGCTTCTAAAGCTTAAATTAAACCATTAAGAGCAGCTAGTCATATCAGAAAAATAAAGCACAAAAGCAAGTTTGGTTACTACTCAAGTTTCCAAAAGTCACAAATAGCATAAATGGCAAAATATTTCTCTATGTCTTTTCTTTCTCTCCTGCCTGTGAAAGTTCATAAAAAACAACAACTTTGGTCTTTTTTCTAATACTAATGAAAGCGACAAAGTACAGAATTCTATTAAGCTCATTAATTAACCAAAAAGTCACCTTTTGCCTTCGGTTCTCTTTTAAATACAGTGCTTCTAGAGACAGCTTGTAGCAAGGGGTACAAGACAGAAAACTGAAGTCTCTCTAATAAGGGCATTTATGCAGTAGTACATTATATCAATAAAGTCTCATAACACTTCAAAGGAGCTACAGGTCTTATCCTAATCATTCAACAATCCTAACTCACTTAAAATTTTAAAACATCACCATCACAACTAAACAAAGCCTTAACAATGTAAATTGTTTAAAAGCAGACATATAAAAATGGTATCCTCCAGAAATGCTTTATTCTCCTTCCTGTAGGAAGATGGATGTTACGGCCTTCAGTAGTTGACAGTATCCTTTAAATAGAAAGTGCATTCAAATTCTCTTATATCTGTGGTATATCATAACACAGTGCCACTACCTAATATTTCATCTCTTAGTTGCAGAGAACAAAACAATTGCATGTCAAAAAGAGGAGGCAGATAAGGAAAAGATTCATTTACCAAAGCTATAAAATAGACCATTCAATTTTGATAGCTTTGATTTAAGCTAGCCAATAAATTTGGAACTCAACTTCAAACAACATTCTGACAGAATTATTTGCTTTTAGCTTCCCTCTAGCAACTAGGCTAAATCTATGATAAATACTGTTTTTCAAATATTTTAGGACTAATTTACGTGTAGAAATAATGTCTCAAATATTCTGTTTCTCATCTCTTAATTGCAGTGCTCATCTCTGCTTCAGCAAGTGCTTCAACTGATACATTTGCAGCAACTACAGAAGCTATGTATATGGACACATAATAGGAAGAAAGAATGCAAGGTGCTTTAGGTTTCTTTTAATGGTGATTTAACAGCTGGAAATTGTAAGTTGTAGTATCAGGCAATCAGGCTATAAATGTAAATGTTCGAACCCAAATACATGACAGTAGAGCAAATCTTATGTTATACTCACATAGCACTGCCCTACATGCTTTCAAAGGTTTCCCTACATCAGTACATCTTTAGTAATGCTATGGACATCAGCATAACACAGGAAAGAGCAACTCAAGCAATGATTTTAAATGTTGGCAATAGGTTATTTTTCTTAGCAGTTGTATTAGCCTAGGAAAATTGATCATTGGCTAGAAGAGAAGAGTAGAAAAGGTAAGATGAATATTAACATCTGGCATTAGCTGTAGAACTATATTTTCTGGACCATGTTTCTGTGAGATTCTACTCTTACTATTTCCACAAAATCCCATGAGAAACCTCTGTCAAAGTGGCATTAATTTCAGCCAAAGTGACCATTATTAACCTCATTCATAAGAGAGAAAGAAGACCCTCTCAATTATTCTCATTTTCCTAATACATTTTTTGGAAACATTTGGAGCATTGTCTCACAACATGCCATCACCCTTAAACACATGGATTGAAACATCTTCACTAGGTGCACTTCACTTATTGTCAGTAACTGAGCATTCAAAACATGTAGGTTTTTTCACTGACAACAAATAATGTACTTCTTACGAAGTCTACTTACCTATCAGGTACCCTTGGAGCAAAGCAAGATGTTGTAGAATGCACACAAAGAATGTTTTCAGCACCAAGAGTTTTGACTTTAGCCTCCACTGCTTCAATATCTGTCCGTAGCTCATCGCCTTCTAATACATTTTCTATCACCACAGGCTCAAAACCTAACCAACAAAAACAAGATCCAAATGTACATCAACAAATCTCCAACCAATTGCTTTTCATTTCTACCATAAACTCTAAAAATGTACATTTTTTCTTTTAACAGATAACTTCAGACTTAGTTTAATAACATAGACATGTTAGCACAGTATTGCCTCTGTTTAGATGTTTTTACCCAATGAATCTTTTATGCCAAAAACCAGAATCATAGTATGGCTTGGTTTGGAAGGGAACTCAAAGATCACCTAGTTCCAACACTCCTACTGCAGGCAGGGCTGTCAACCACTAAATCAGAGGGCAATAGAACAGCTTGCCCAGGGCCCCATCCAACCTGGCCTTGAAATGAAATGTTTTCTAGGAACTAGGACAAGAATCTATGCCACCACTTGCTCAGGTATGATCATTTTTCAGCTCATGCATATATCCCTTACTTGCCATTTCCTTGATTCCACGGGTCTGTCTGCAGGAGGGGACAGCTTTGGAGCAGTGATGGACTTCTATCCTTAGTTTACTTACAGTGTGGTATTTCTTTTGAGAAGGAAATAAGGTTTGATCTAAGAAAGGCACCAAACTTATTTATTGACTGAGCACTGACATACCAAGATTAAAAACAAATGGGGCAGCTAACACTTGCCATGTTCCAAAATAAAACACCATGGCAGTCAGCTTGTCACCTTCTGATCCCAATTTCAAAGACACTTTTTATTTTTTGAATAAATTTTAAAGAGGGATTTGAACCATGAACCAAAGATTGACATAATTCTCAGGAAAGCAAATTAGGCATCTAACTGAAAAATGAACTCTACTTAGTATTGTGCTCTTTGCTAAGAAACCACAATACTATATACATATCCCTACTTCAGCACACTCCCACATTCTATAAGGCAATAGGAAAACACGTCTGATTTTGTGTTAGAAATCAGATGTGTAGAAATAAAGCACTTACAACTACTCTACATTAGGCCTTTTTTGGATATGATTCCAAATACATAAATTTACTCTGAAAGATAAAGTTTTGTATCTGTTAGAAAAGCACACCATGTAACCAATCATCCCCCCGTTACCTGCAGTTATCATCGATTTAAAGCAAGATTTCTGGTCTATACGTGGCCAAATAATGTATTTTGCCTTTGGTCTCTTGTGCCGCAATGTTAAAAAACACAGAGTTAGACTCATGCCAGTTGCCATAGGAACCACAAAGCAACTGGTCACCGTCCGGACACCTGCACATGAAAAAGTCAGTCAGAAATTAACATGAAGAACACATGACATTCTGCCACAAAAGAGAGATTTTCAGATGTACACCTACCAGCCTGCTTTATAATATCTAGAACAACTGAATTAGTAAGCTTGTTCAAAAGGCTAGATCCTGCAGCTTTAGGCTGGACTGCAGAAATATCTCCTGATCTTCCAATTCCATGGATCAACCTGAACAAAAAAGGTTGAAAACACACATCAAGATTTGTCATGCCGCAAAGCAATAATTCTTGCTACTGGAAAGAATTTAATTTGATCAACAATTGTGGAAAATCCAATGCACTCTCATGAACTCCACTGCAACCAACTACGTATATTAGAATTGTTGTTTTCTTTTTTGTTTTGAACAACAGACAAACAATAAAGCATAAAGCAAATAAAAAACTTGAAGACGACCCAATACAGCAACAGCTTGAGCACCTGCCAGGCTTACTTTTAAGTGTACCTCAGCAATGTGTCGATGTCTATTGAATCAGCATTATAAACGCGGGTATGTCCAGACATGTAAATCCAAAGAACAAAAGTCAGTTGCCTACAGCGGAGCATAGCATAGAATACTGGTTCAGAACCACCTCCCGCTACCTTTCCCAGTCCCAAAGCTACTAGGCAAAACATTTCAGCAGTCAGTGCATGGATGGAAGCCTCTAAACTTTTCCTTGTTCTTGCTGACTCTCAGGTGAAGGTGAGATGCCAGGTGACAGAGCTACCTGAGATCAGCAGCAGCTAAATGACAGCCCAGGCTCACTCTGGCCAGAAGCTGTGCGTGCCCAGCAACACCAGCAACTACTTGGGCACTCTACCCAGTGCAACTCTCTGCCTTCCACACCTCACAAATCTGAGACTAGAGAGCAGAACAGAAAACAGAAAGTCCAAACTGATGTGTTATTGGTTTTCTTCATTAATTTTTCATGGTACTTAGGGCTTATGAAATACATTAAGCCTAAGTAGTTCATTTCTCATATGGTAAAGCTCAGTAAAATTCTCATCTCTAATATGCTTTTGTGCTATTATTTCAAGGAGAAATATCCCAACAAATTTCACTGTTTCATTCACATTGGATGAAACCGCAAAGTCACTCAGCACAGAACACTGTGCAAAAAAGAAAAAAAAAAGTTTATCTTCATACTGACATTAATGCAGAGCCTCTGGAGTTATAGCTTCCAAAGTAAGGGCTTTGAGCCATTAATAGCTCCTTTTGTCTTTATAATTCAGCTCACTTCATATAAAATAAATTTTATATAGACTGAGTTTTTACGTGCATATCAACTTTCCATATTGTAAACATAGCAATGAATATAAAAAATACAAATAGCCGTTCACTGGGGATGTTCAGCACTTTACAACTACAATACTTGGTAGTTTTGATTGATACACTAATAAAAAACTGTACAGTATTAAAAAAGCAAGTAATGCATGGATTATTTTAAAACACAAAGACTTCTCCTTGCTTGCAGTCAATTTGGCATCTTAGGCTTGTACTAGTTTTACAAGACATACAGCCAGCAAAACACTTTTGTTACATTCAAGACTGCCCAATGAGTTATTAATGAAAACTTAATACAGAAAATTGGATCGCTTCAATACTGCATCATTCTTTTTTTCTCAAACGCTATCCAGGTCTCGGATAACAATTCACAATTAACATGAGCACTTCAAGATCATCAATAATAAAACAGAATAATTCAAATAGCCAATAAAACTTGTACCTATAGTGCCTTCGGGCAACAAGTCCTGACGCCACTCTGCCTTCCCTCTCTCCCACACCACAGTTGCCCAGAAAGTTATTGCTGTCCATTATGGCAAGTTCATGAAGGAAGAGTTCAATGGTGCTTTCATCCCATCCATCTTCAGGGCACTTTCCCTTCATATATAGAATATAGAAAGATAATTTATAAACTTGAGAATTAAGAACAAACACACAACTTGTTTGACTGATGCAGCTCTTAAATGCTGAACACTAAGAGAAGTTAAATAATGATATTGCCATACATCCAATGCAATTACGCTGGCATACCTTGACATTAAGTCAGAGTACTTCTCATTTTCAAGAGTTCTGTAAGGCATACACCAAGCCACTGCAGCACACAGGAGTTGCTCACAACGTGTGACACTGTGGATTACGTGATGCATTCTCAACACAGAAGTGTAATACTACAGAAACTCAGCGGGTAAAACTGGGTGCAGAGAACTGGGATATTACAGAATCCAAAACATTATGAATAGGAACAGCTGCAACACACCTTCACACCTGCACGTTTTCCTTGGCAGTTATTACCCGATACGTCAGGAAGCTGCCGGCAGATTCGTCAGCAACCGCAACAGATGCACTCCTTCGTGCGCTCTGCCCTACGAACCGTGCTCAGCTCCGCCCACTGCGAAGCAGATCCCCAACGAAAGCCGCCCGAAGCGCACGCAGCACCGCCACTGCCGCTCGGCGGGTCAGAGGTTGCTTAACTCGTGACAACAAAAGGAACCCGACCGCAGCGGGGTACGAAGGGCCGCACCGAGCAGAGCAGCGGAGATCCCGCAGGGCAGCGGGCTGCGCCCCTCGAGCCGCAGGGAGGGAGCCGCCCCCGCGGGGCCGTTACCTGCTCCAGCAGCGCCCGCAGGAGCAGCTCGTGGCCGCGGCGGCCCTGCGCCCCCTGGCGCACATAGGCGGCGGTCACCAGCCGCTCGCTGGACCCGAAGTTCTCCGCGTTCATGGCCGAGGGCCGGCGAGCGGGCCGCGGGCCGCTCTCCTCAGCGCGGGGCCGTGCGTGCGGTACCGCCGTCCGCTTCCCGCCGCGGCCGTGCGGGGCAGGTGCTGCGCGTGCGCCGCGCGGAGTCCCGCCTGCCCGCCCTCACGGAGGCTGCGCGCGGCCTCCGCCCGCCACCGCTCGGGCCGGGTGATGGGGCTGTGGGGGGCGGGGCGGTGGTGGCGAGCCCGCCTGCGGCTCCACTGCGGGGATGGCGGGCTGAGCGTGAGCTGCGCGTGCAGCGCGCGGTGCCCCCGTTCCGCTGCTCGCTGCTAACGCCTGGTCGGATTTGGCTCTGAGATCTTATCCGATCCTTCTCTCGCGCAGTTTTAAGGCTGACTGACGTGAGAGCAGCGCACGGCGGCCGGCTCGTTCCGTACGTGGCGCTGGCCTGATGGGATCTGACGAGTGATTTGGCGGAGCAGTCCTGCGCAGCGGTTAGAGCTGTTGGCAAACAGACTGCGGTTAACCCAGTTTTCCACCGCTTTTAACATAAAGGAGCTTTGCAAATCGCTGCGTCCGGGCATCCTATCGCTGCCTTTGGGAAAGGCAGAACCGCTCAGCTCGTTACTTCGACGCATCACGAGAGGGCGCTGAGGGAGAGCTGAAAGCGCGCCCTGCTGGGCGGGTTCGGTTCTCTGCCGTGCGCCCGTGTTTGGGGGCAGTGCGAGCGTGGGTGTGAGCGGAGGGGGCGCAGTATGGAGAGAATGAGAGACTAAGGTGGGAAACGGATCAAAAGGTTGAAAGATTGAGGGAAATGGGCTTGTTCAGCTTGGAGAAAGCTCCGGGGAGACCTCACTGTGACCTTCCAGTATTTGAAGAGAGCATACAAACAGAAGGGGGAACGGCTGTTTACGAGGGTGGAAGTGATAGAACAAGGGGGAATGGTTTTAAACTGAGACAGAGGAGGTTTAGGTTAGATATTACGAGGAGGTTTTTCACACAGAGGGTGGTGACGCACTGGAACAGGTTGTCCAAGGAGGTTGTGGATGCCCCATCCCTGAAGGCATTCAAGGCCAGGCTGGATGTGGCTCTGGGCAGCCTGGTCTGGTGGTTGGTGACCCTGCCTGTGGTAGGAGGGTTGAAACTTGATGATCGTTATGGTCCTTTTCAACCCAGGCCATTCTATGAGTCTACAATCAGACTTACTTGCATGCTTTAGTAACTTCAGACCAGGTAGCTAATGGAGAGCATCAGCTACTTGGAATTAAAGTTAATCATTTGCTAGTATCTGTTCTGCGATGTGCATTTTGTTTAATTACAGGCTGAACTGCTTAAAGACTGAAGCAGTGTGAAGGCTTCTGGGGATCAAACCAGGAGCAAGCTATGGAGTTCTTACTGCAGAACACCAAAAGTAAGAACTGATGGCGATCACACACACCGCAGCTCATGTGAATGGCTCCCTGAGGCAGAACAAATAACTCATGTGTTTCTTGTTTTACTTTTTCGGAAGAATTAATGTTCAGATCCTTGAAAAGCCCAGGGACAAACTGCGTAGCAGTGTTTTCAGCTCACTCCCAACTAGTGCAACTAAAGGGAAAGGCACTCAGTGATCTGCTGGGCAAAATATGAGCCTTCTCCCCTTGAATTCTGACCCGTGTGCTTGTTTCAGACAGCAGCTAATCGGTGGTATTGTCTGCACTGAAAATTACATCCTCTGCTATAGCCTTTCTGTAGCTGTTGGCTAGGCATAAAAGCCTATTCATTTGGAATCACAATTGTTTGTTCACTTTTTATTAAAAGAAATGAAAACAGAAATGCACCGTGAGTGGATTTTTATCAGATGTGGCAGATATCAATAGTTACATAAGTAGATGGCATTGGGTTCCAAAGTCCACTGCTGAGAGGTAACCTGAGACAAAGCAAACATACTGCTGCAAGGTTTTACTTTGTTAGAAACCAAGCAAAGTCATTTTCTTTCCATGATGCAGACAGTGTATATAATGAATCATTGTGGTGCGAATAATTATGAGAATAATGAATAATAAAGACATGCAATTACTGTGTGAGCTGAGAACTGACCCTCTCCCAGCACGATCCAGAATCTTAGTTCTGTACATGTGCTCCATGTCTTTCTCCTGTATTTCACAACACCTCTGAGCTCTGTGCCAACAAAACCTGTCCCCAGAGAGAGAAACGTGGGAGGATGCATCCTAGTCACGGTGTGGTGCGCTGTGTTGGGGTTTGGTTTCCCTTTTTTCTGTTGACACAAGGATGGCTGTGGGAACATGGAAGTAGTTAGATTCGTACTGTTTTTATTTGCTATTTTTCTACTTGCTTTTGGAAATGACAGTGTGCTGCGCAGAACGACATTTCATTAAGTGCAGGGTGGGAGGGAAGCCGGAACGTGGCCAGGAGACAAACCAGCCTCAGACTTAAAAACTGAGGGTGTTACGGGGATGCTTTGTTGAGTCCCAGCAAGGAGAATACCGCGAGCATTGATGTCTGACCGCCTGGAGGAGCAGGGAGCAGTCACGCTGCACGCACGCTGCCCTGCACGGTGTGTGTGCGCAGCACTGACGCAACCGCAGCCTCCCGCCGACAGCCTTCTTCCCCTCCGGAGGACGCAGGGCGGGAGCCGCGCCGTGCGAACGGACAG
The DNA here is from genome assembly GCA_037305975.1 of Chrysolophus pictus. Lineage (NCBI taxonomy): Eukaryota > Metazoa > Chordata > Aves > Galliformes > Phasianidae > Chrysolophus > Chrysolophus pictus. Next base: position 17,764,800 of record CM074579.1, read on the forward strand.
GACGGCAGCGCGACGCCCGGAACGCGGCTCCTTTAAGTCAGGTAGCAGCGCAGGGCGGGCCGCCGGCACCGGGCGCATGCGCGGAGCCGCGACGGGCCCGCCGCCGTAGCGCTGGCACCGAGAGCGCCATGGGCTGCCGTGGGGGCGCCTGAGTCCGCGTTCGCCCGGCGGCGCCTCCTCGCCCCGCTCTCGGCTCCCGGCCGCGGCCGCCTATGGAGTCGGGTTCCGAGGAGCCCGACGAGCAGCTGCTGCTCCTGTCGGAGCCGGCGCTTCAGGCGGGGCCGCCCGCGGGGAGAGCCGCCCCCGGCGGGGCCGTGAGGCTGTGCGGGGAGCCGGGGCCGGAGGAGGAAGAGGAGGGTGAGGAGGACTCGGGGCCCGAGGGGGATGGAGAGGAAGAGCCTCTCCTACGGGCGTCGGGCCGCGGGCGCCGAGCGGGCGCCGCCAGGGATAAGGAGCCCCGCGTCGGCGCAGGTACGGCCGCGGCCGCTGGGCTGGCGCGAGGGGAGCGGCGCGGGGCGCCCGGCGTGTGCCCGGAGGGATGGATGGATGGACGGATGGATGGATGGACGGATGGACGGCCCCGGCCCGGCCCGGCCCCGCGCGATGGGTGGGCCGTACCTGGTGGGCCGTACCTGCCGGGCGGGGTGCGCGCGGCTCGCAATGCCCGCTGCTTCCGCCGGCCGTCCGTCCCGCGGGGCGCGCCAGCGGGCGGCGCGGGACGTGCGGGGCTGCCCGAGCTCGTGCGCGTCTCCGTGAGCCTGAGCTGCTGCTCAGCCTTGTCCTTGCCGTTCGGTTCTGCTGTGACTTTTGTGGGGTTCGTCGCTTTACACCGTAAAAGTTCTGACTGCACGGCTGCGGGCTGCCGCTACTTCTTCAGGCTTTGGGGCTTTCTTTCGTACGACTTTGAAAGCGGAGTAGGGTTTGCCGATGGAAACGCACGGATTTGTGTCACCAATCAGTGTGTGCTGTTGTAATTATGCTTTTTGTCCGAGATGGGCTTTAAAAGAGTCTTTTAAAAAAGCTTTTTTTTTTTTTTTTCAAGCTTAAAAAAAAGTTCATTTTGCAGGAATAGTTGATTTTACAAACAAACCCAAAACCCACCGATTAGAACAAAACAGGCTATGAGAATGACTCTTCTTAAGTAGCCATAGGGAGTTTAACCGTAAGAGACAAATGCAATCTTGTTTTTTAACCAGTAAATCAGGTGTGTGATGTGAGAGTGCCGATAGGATGTTAGGGTTCTTCTGCTTTATTCCCATGGAGATTGAATGTATTGAGATAGTGCTTTTAGCAAAGCATCATCCTTAATGTTTCTGAGAGGAGACTGGAGCCCTGGTCTCATCCTGTGGGGCAGTAAGAGAGGTGAATGCAGAGATGTCTTTGACATCTCCCCTGAGATTATGTAAGAAAACTTCAGAATTCCTCAAGACTCCCCCTACTAATGCTAGCATTAAAATAGGGAAAGTCTTGGGTGAAAGGAGTTAGAGTGCTACACTTACACACAAAATACACTAGTTTAGCCGATGTGATTGTTAACTTGATGGAAGAACAAGTAAAGGTGTGTGCTTGGATGACAGTGCTCATGTCCTTGGAGGGACAATCTCATTGTTGAAGGCTGTGAAGCTGCTGTGCTTGGACCCCGTGCAACTTCATTTGGGAAATGCTGACTGTGTGGCTGAGCCCTGATCTCCTGAATGGGAACTTCTGAGGAGAATAGCTCTTAGAGCAGCTGCAAGAAAAACCTTGAACAGTTGTAATTGTACATTCAGAGATAGTACTGAAAATAGGCTGTGTTATGTTTTCACAGAAGAAGAAACCAACTTGGAAAACCCTGCAGTGTTCAACAGATGCTAGTTACAAGTAAAGTGGCTTTTTTTTTTCATTTGGAAGCTGTTGAGAAACTGAAAGGAAACTTCTTACAACTGCTTCTGTCCTTGTTTGCGTCCTGTGTGTTCTTGTACACCCACATCATTGCAGTAATAGAAACCTTTCTGGTAGCTCAGTAGCAACAATGAATAAACCCTACGTTTAAAAAAAAAAATTCTCTTGAGCATACAGCATAATGTATTTTTAAAACATAACTGCAAGACAAATGTACTCAATTACATTCATGTTAGGGAGACGTGATAGAAGATTATATTCCTAAAGGCAGTAAGGATTCTAATGGATTTCGGTCCTGGAGTGAATGCACAGAATTAAAAGCTGACCTCTGAGAAAGCCAGAATTCTCCAATTTAAGAACTTACGCCAAGAAATAATTTAAAGTTTTGAAGAGCAATAGAAGTACTAATTCCTGCCAACTGTTTAGCTGCTTTTTTTTCATTATTGTTTATTATCTACATAGAACTGATCTCTTGGTCAGTGTGCAGAGAAGTTCTATAGGAGGTTTACAGTGCTTTAGTGCATGGCTGATGGCATGCTGTACTTGGTTGAGATGTTGATGCTACTTCTCAGGCCTATGTGTAAGACTGAGTTGTGAGCAGCATGATTGTCTTAGGTATTGAATTGTGTCTTAGGTATTGAATGTGCTAGCCAAGCTGTTAGCAGAATAATGTGGTACCATTCTAATACTCAGTGGGTGATGGACAGTTTGCTTTCAGTTAGCTTTCTCTACTAAGAGGAGCAAAAGCCTTAATAGAAGGGTATATGTGGATGTTCAATGTACGTGTGCATTTTTTTAATTCTTTTTTCTCCTTTAGGCTTTGTGATGTAAATATTAAAACAATCATTGTAAGATATAAACATTTTGCAGTGCTAGTCCCAAAGTGGTGGTAGGTTTGGATGTTTTACTTTAAATACATTTTATTAGGTGTGGGAATATCAGTGTGCAAAGTTGCACTGATTCAACAGAGCAGATTCCCCTGCTTGCTGGTAAGTAGGTATTGTCAGGCAGAACTATTCACTTTTCTATGTATTTACTTATGCTTTTATTCATTCTTACTTGTTTGCTTATTTTCTTATTTTTCAGGACATACGGGACACACTATTGATATGAATACATTTTTAGATGATCCAGAATTTGCAGAAATTATTATGAGAGCAGAACAAGCTATAGAGTGTGGAGTTTTGCCAGAAAGAATCTCTCAAGGATCCAGTGGGAGTTACTTTGTGAAGGACAGTAAGGGGGTGAGCGAAATGTTTCAAATGCAGAATCTCTAACAATAGCTGGTTTAAAATGAGAATTTCTAATTCTGTTTAAAAAGCTTTTAAGCATGCCAAAATCTAAGCAACACAAGTAAGTATTTAGATTTCTAATGTCTTGTAGCATAAGTGAAGTCCAACTAACTGTTGTTTCTCTATTGCAGTTTTAGCACGTTTTGAATATTCTACATCAGATATTTATGGAGGAAATAAAAGGGTCTGTTTGACAGCTCAAGGAATCTTTTGTGCAGAATCTACCATTTTGTTTTTTGTATGTTTTAACTGATTTCCTTGAAAGAACTCAGCTTCTGGTTTAGTACTGTACTAAAGTGTTCTTTAGCAAGCCGTTTTATTTATTTATTTTTTCCTTTGTTTATTGTGTTTTATCTAAGATGGTTTGGTCTACATGCTCCTGTGGGCAGGCAAGGAGAGTGATACAACCAACCAACCTTTTTGCTTGTACTCAGCTACTGAATCTTAACATGGTTTTAGTTTGTCTTCCTTTTAAAAGTACCATTTACCGCTAATAGAAGGGCAACTATAGTAGGTGATGATCAGAGTTTTCTTAAGTCTATTGTGAGAGAGAGAACTTAGTTACAACTTGCTTGAAAAGTAGCACTGGGTTAGCATTTTTATTAAAGGAGACTTTAGGCATAGTTCCTTGTTTTTTTTTTTTCTTTAAATCAGAAATACTTTGCTTATGGACCTGTTCCAAAAAGCAGACTCCAGAGCATTTTTAACAAGTATCAAGAAGATCATTCCCTGTACCTTTTGATTTGTTATATGCAATTTTATTTTAAGCTCAGCCAGCAGTCTTTAACCTTAGGTAGATGCAGGTGTTTGTTAGTTCTGAAGATGCCATTTGAGTTAGACTTGGAAACTGTAACACCTAAGTGCCTAGGTTTTCACAATGTCTAAGATGGCTTTTTCCTGCATCCTCAGAAAAGTTATTTCCTCCTTGTTTGGGGTTTAATTTTCTTTTTATTTAACCTCTATTTGTATTACTGGTTGTTACAGAGTATATTCTTGTCTTGCCACTTTTCATAGATATCCGGTTAGTTTTAATGGCAATTTTCTGGTGATAGTGTTTATGCTTTTGAATGAGTGATTTTTCACAATAATTGCCTGCCTTGAATTATGTTGTGATCTCATTCTGAACTTATTTTGAAGATGTAAGGTGGCAGAATTACCCATACAGAATCTTCTCAGAACTGCATATGTGGTTCATGCTCCTGTGTTCCAGGAACATTTGCTAGTAGTGAGCTCCTTCATCCTGTTGGAGGAGAGCCAAAGTAGATGGGGAAGGAGGGGAGGGGGATGTCTTTTTTAAACTGGAAGAAAAAAATGTTTTTTTCTCTAATCAGTTTGTGTGATTCTTGCTCATACATATAATGCTGTTTACAGAGAGACCCATCTCGAGTTTCATCAGTAATTTTTTACTTTCAAGTCAATTCCCTACTTTAGTAGTTTTGTTCTGTGCAGGCTTTCAGCTTGTATGCTTACATGTACATATTCAAACTGAATACAATTTTTAAAGAGATGATGAAAAAGTAAGGATTATTTCTTTCCTTATATGCAATAGGAAAAATTCAGAGTAGCTTTGTGACTTTCTTTCTCCTCCCTGTGTTGGCATACTTAGCATTCTAACTGGTCAGCTTCTGGAATATTTCCTCACGCTAATACCAACTTCTAACGGTAACAAGTCATTTTAGCTAGGTTGTTTTAATCGTTGATTTGATTCTCCCAGGAATTCAAACCTGTCACCTTTGTGCATTTTACTGATGTAGTTTTATTGATCAGTAGTTTACTGGTACAAAGCAGTTCAGTATGTCAGCATTCTTGATGAAGTGACGAATATTTCTTCATTTACCTACTCACTGTGTAACCAAGGAAGAGTTTATCTGCTTCAAATGCAGTCTTCTGCAAGGTGTTTTTGCTACTGGCTAATTGGTCATGTCATTGCAGCCAGTCTAGAAATTAATTTTGACTGGCCTTCTTGGTTGTCTACATATTGAGCCATCTGGTTCTACTCAACATGAGTGGCTCTGCAAAGTTTATCAAGGTTTGAACTTTAGGGAAAACTTGAAAATTGTATCTTGACTTGATATTATAGCACAGAAAGGTTCAGGCAAGCAATGGAATGAGCTCAGCTCCTTTTAAAAATGTTCAGTTTGTGGGAAGTACCACCTAAAATGTGACTCAGAAGGGATAATTAATGACTTGGCATGTAAATGTAATGCATCATTACATTTCTGGGAAAGGAAAAGCTCATAACTCTGTTTTGAGGAGGTAGATACATGTGATTCAACAGGAGTAACAATAACTTCCTAAGAATGCTAGTATTGTGATGTTGGCTGAAGTAGCATGCCAAGCAAATTCTGTTTCCAAAGGGTTTTTTTTTTTCTTTTGTTGCTTTAGGAGGCCAATTCCTAATGTGTTCTGTGCGGAGAACATAGTTTTGAATTCCAGACTTTCATGTTACAGAGAATGTTTGTTGTAGGAATAAGGACCTCTTGTGTAGGTCTAAATAGAATCGTAAATGCAGTGCACAGTTGCAGAGAACTTGCTTGTGATTTGAGCACACCATTAGAACTGGAGATAACAGCGTGCTGAAAACATAGGAGAATTTTTGCAACTTCACATCCTATTCCTGTTGATAGTAAACTTGTAGAATGAATGCAAGTAGTAATGTTTTAACTTATTTCTTCTGGTAGTTGGTGTGAGTGAATCAAAGTGGATAGATAAGAGAGGTGTTGTTACTAAAATCTAGCGTGTTGTGTATTGTATTTCCAAATTTAACAGAGTAAGCTCACTGTAATTAGTTTTATCCAAAACAAGACTGAAAGCAGCTAAAAATTCTATCAAACTTAGATCAACTAGTTAGTTCATCCCCATAGATTAGCTGAATTAGCAGTTCCTGGGATGCTGGTAACTAACTACCAGCAAACTGTGTTCTTAGTTTGAAGTGCAAATCAGCTATAAGAATTGGAGTGCAACTACAAGCAATTCTTGGCTTATTGAGAGATTACCTTTTTTTTTTTTTTTTTTTTACAAGGATTCAGGACAGAACTAGTATGAGAAAACATTTTTTAAATGGTTGTATGCGTTATATATTACATAAGAATTTGATTTACTTAGTTTGGTCATGAGAAAAGGAATAAAAATACTGCATTTCTACAGTATTTTGCTTGAGCTATACAAGAGTCATTACAGGTACCTTGTACATTAGGCTAAATTTTATCACAGACAATGGGAAGGGTATATAATTCAGTGTAACGAAAATTGTGCAGTTTGAGGTTAACAAATAATAGAATCCTGTTGTAGGAGGCACCTTAAGAAATTATCTCTTTAATCCCTATGTTGTAGAGCAGGATTGTCTTAAAGGATTTGTCATGCTCCTGTGACTAACCTGTTCTTAGCAGCATCCTGTTTTGGAAACTGTGCAGCCCAGAAATTTGTTCTGGTCTTAAGCCTACTCTTAAGGTTTAAGAGTTTTTCTTCTCGCTTCTTACCTGCTGGGATTTAAGCCTATCATTTCTTGGTTGGTTAACACTAAATCTGTTGTTCCTTGTTTCTTTATAGCAACTTATTTAGTTGATTTTGTGCCCTATTTTTTCTTCTTTAGGCTAAACAATTCATGGTCATACCATCTGGGATCTGTGAATTAATAAGGAATATTTACCTTTTTTGCATATTCTCATTTTTTTCCAATTTTCTCTATTTATTGCACAGATTTCTTGAAGCATAATGTCTAAAAATGGAATAGTACTCTCAGTAATTTTAAGCTTTGGTACAATTATTTATGTGTGTCAGATATCATAAACTGCTGCTATCAGCTTCGTGTCAAGGAATCTACAGTGATAGTGGTGCCATTCATTGAAACTGCCGAGTGCAAGTTTTCATCTTCTCTAACTGAAAGTAATGAAATAGATACAAAAGATAAAATGTAACACTTGATTATCAGCATTCTGTATATTTTTTCTTTCCTGGAGCCATTATGTCTCTACCTGGAATGTCTAGATCAGTAAGTTAACTAGTAGGCTGAAAGTTCTTCTTAAAGTTACTTTTAAAACTACTTGTATTCTAAAATAGTCACTTCCATTTTGTAGAAGTAGTAAGTGTTGGCTGGTTTTGATGTTTTTGTTATGAAGAGAGGTTATTTTGAATTTGTGCCTCTTCTAGAAAAGCATTATATAACGTGTTTATTTCAAATGCTATTTTGTCAGGTCTAGATTTATTATATTTTATAGAAAGGGAAATGGTGTAATGCATTAGGATTTAAAATTATTTTGAATATTAGTTATTGAAAGTATCCATGCTTTAACTGTATGTTATTTATCCTAGAAAACTATTGGAGTGTTCAAACCAAAATCTGAAGAACCTTATGGACATCTAAATCCCAAATGGACCAAATATTTTCACAAGATATGTTGTCCTTGCTGCTTTGGCAGAGGCTGCCTTGTTCCAAATCAGGGCTATCTCTCTGAAGCTGGTGCCTATCTTGTAGATGACAAGCTGGGGCTAGGAGTTGTACCCAAAACTAAGGTAAAAGTTAAAAATTCATGAATTATCAAATGCAAAAGGTACACAGTTACTGATATATCAGGATCTGGCCTGTAACTGTGCTCGCTTTAGCTCTAAATCATTTGCAAACTATATCAAGTCTTAGTGCCTAGTGGTGTAGTGTAGAAACAGTGACTCTGCAGTTCTTTGTTTTAAAGGATGAGTTTGAGAACTGAATTAAATCTTCGGTGTGTTCTCCATTTAAAATAAATAAAACTTAACCACTTCATTGTTTAGTATTTTCTGCTGTTTTTCTGCATCTAATTTAGCAAGAAGCATAAGAATTGCAAATTCTGATATATTCTATATAGCAGCATGTAAAGATTCCAGTTTGCAAGTATTTCATCACATTTCTCTTTGATATATCTGAGATAGCAAATATTCATGCTTTCCTGACTTTTTTCATATATTTTTTTTTCCCCTACTGGAGTTGCCTGATGCTTCATTTTTGCTTTCTTGGCAGCTGAGCGTAAAACTTACTGTAAATAGATAAATAAAATGATGCAGAATGGAGTTGTGCTTTTAACATTTTTAATGATGACATTTTCTTACTTGAAGGTTGTCTGGCTTGTCAGCGAGACCTTTAATTACAGTGCAATAGATCGTGCAAAGTCAAGAGGAAAAAAATATGCTTTAGAGAAAGTGCCAAAAGTTGCTAAAAAATTTAATCGAATTGGACTACCTCCTAAGGTAAGATTGAAGAGAAGATCAATGCGTTTCCTTACTCTGGCACAAAAACTTTAATAATAAAAATGTTTTAGATGACTCTAGCAGAAGAAACACCTTGCTGTTTATTTACAAGCGATCTCTGAATGATGGAAGGTTGATTAAATATAATTGTTTTTAAGCAAAACCTGACCATTCTGTTGCATCTTTCTTTCTCCTAAACTACGCTTACAATGTAGCCACTTTTTCAGTTTGCAGCTTAGCTTTCCCCTTGAAGAAAATCACATAAAAATGGTGTACTTCTTTTTGTTTTTCTCCTTTTCTTAACTATTGTATTCCCTTCATTTCTTGCTGTTTTTTTTGTTTGTTTCATGATTGATTGCTTCTCCCTTGCTGTTTTTCTAGTTCTTTCAGATTTTCTAAATCTTTTTCCCTTCTATTTCTTTGTTTTCTTTTTTTAGGTATCTTATTGTCATGCTCATCATCCTACCTTCTTGTGTGCAGTATTCCTCTAGACTACAACCTCACATCTTTCATGTTGTGACTGCAGAATCTCACCCATTCTAGTCTTACACTTTTAAAACACAACTTTAGTAATCTACTTCTCAATTCCAGCAATTTAGTTTGATACAACATATGTTATGCAAGCTTGTACCATGTATTACATGTTTATTATGTACACTTAAAAGTTCATGTGTATCTCAACATGTGTGCATCTACAGACATTTTAATTCTCAAATATAATCTCTCTTTTGAATTTTAATCTTGAGTAACTTTTCTGTTGTCCGCACATACGGAGCCTATTTCATCTGTGCTTTCCTTCCTTGGAGTCTTTTGGGAAATGTATTTCAGTCATTTTCATGCAAAAAGTGTCTTGAAAAAATGACCAGAGCTGCTGGTCTCATCAGTGAAGCTTTTCAGAGGGGAAGACTTTTTTTTTCCTGCTGTAATTTTTGGTGAGTTTTCTATGAACTGATGAACCAAGTATTTCCAATGGAAATAGATGCTATTTCTTCATATCAGATATTGCTCTAACACTGAAGGTTCATTTGTGCTAAGTCTGTCTGCCTACTTTTAGTTCCTGGTAAATTCAATGAGTGCTTCAACGCACTGAAAATCAGACCAAAACCAAAAATCCAAATGATATGAGACTTCTTAGAATTTTCTTAGAGTTCAGAGAAACCACTAGAGAAAGAGAAACTACTTAGTCTTGTTCTTCTGTTTTCTGTTTTTTGCTGGGTGGTTCACTGTATTGCTTTCAGTATTCTGACCTTTGAAAGGATGTTAGCTAAAGATGTGTGGGTGTATTTGTCATATGGTTTCTTAATGTTTCAGGTTGGCTCCTTCCAGCTGTTTGTTGAAGGATATAAGGAAGCTGACTACTGGCTCAGGAAGTTTGAAACTGATCCTTTACCTGAGAACACAAGGAAAGAATTTCAGTCACAATTTGAAAGATTGGTTATCTTAGATTATGTCATCAGAAATACAGGTATCTCGTAGCGTCCTGAAGTATCAGTTAACTTGCAGGAAAATTTGTAAATAGCTCTGACTGAAAGTTGCTAGTGAAAGCTTTAATGCATTTCAAGTGTTTTACTCACAAATGAAGGCCAGAATGTTGCATTTTGAAGGTTTTAAAGACTCTATATCTCTAGATTCAAACATTAAATATTAGAGAATTACAAAATCCAAGCAATTTTTATTGACAGTTACTTGATATTTTAAAATGACTTGAGAATTTAAAATAAAATACTTATGCCTTAGCTGTGTTAATAGGCGATTAGTTGTCTCTTTTGCAAAATTAGAAGAAAGGATTGTGAGGTTACAGGAAGCATAAAAGCAACTGCAACTACCATTCCTTTTATGCTGAGCTGGAGACCAATAACAGCACAGTTTCACCTTGGTGCAAAATACTTTGTATTGATGGTGACCAGGCACTGAACAGTAAGCTGTGAAACATCTGTTCTCCTGTGTTCCTCTTTCTTTCACTTGGAGATTGAGATTTTTGTTTTGACTTCTTGTAGGTGATTTGTTTTCTGTAGAATGCAAAGGCAGTTTTATCTAATTGGTTCCTTTGCTGCTTCATCTGAAGTGGGCATCTGTATTTACTACAGTCTATTAGAATGCCACTGCATGAAGATACTTTTTTCTTGTTTTTTTTTTTTCCGTATATATACTGTCTGTGTATTCAATCAGTAAAGCAGTAGTATATATGGCTTAGTAAAATTTAGTGTTTCTAATAAATCAGTTATCTTAAAGGTTTCACAAAAGATGTTTTGATTGGGGGGGGGGGGAAGACTGAATGGTTTTGCCTGATATCTTTGGTAAATTCTCAACTTACAGTATTTCTATTATAATTATCAAAATTGTAATTTTGAGCGATACTTTCTTTCTTTGTGACATGCATTTTTTTCTTTACTTAAAGACAGAGGTAATGATAACTGGTTAGTGAGGTATGAAAAGCAAGATGATGGACTTAATCTGTCAGATAAGGTAAGAAAATAATATTCTGAAAATGTTCTGATTTCTACAGCCGTTTCTGTGCTCTGTTTATTTCGTATTTTTGGAAGAGCTCCTTTGTTATGGTGGTAGCTTTAAGAATTCTATGAGCTGCAGTTTCTTTGATAGTCCTTCGTGAAATTTAAATTTACTTTAATTAGTGAAACTAAAACCCATACTTAGTATTTCAGTGTATGTTATATTTTTGTAAGCACACAGGCGTCGCTAAACTTTGAAATATTCTTTCCATAGGATATTCAATGGGCTGTAAGTGAAGAATCTACTATTAAAATTGCTGCAATTGACAATGGCTTAGCATTTCCCTTTAAGCATCCTGATGAGTGGAGGGCATGTATGTATTGTATTATTCAGTCATCTTACTTCTGGACAAGTGATTTCTAAATAAGTGTTCGCAGTTTGGGTGATAATAAAGTGTAAAACCATTAAGCTAGCACCAAATTCTTTTTTTTTTGCAGTGGCATGTGTGATATAGTCCTTCACTTTTTTTTTTTTAAACTTAGGACAGTATTAATACATAGATATTCACAAAGAATGATTCTTGCATTTTTTTTCTAATTAGTGTTGTCAAAGTGATTTGAGTGCAAGGATATGCAACTGTTTCAAAACTGTTCTAAGGGCACTGTTGTGAATAAGTAGACAGCCTACGCATTATTTTTCCTTGTTTTCAATCTTAGCTTATTTTGTAGAATTTAATATTATGTCCAAGAGGATAAAAAAATTTACATTCCTAATAAATCTAAATTGCTTCTGAAAATCTCTCTGACTACTTATGGTTTAGAGGGAAGTACCTGAAAAGGCTTAATGATGTCTGTGAACTGTTAGCCAATTGGGTAACTGTTACAGTTAAGTGTGGGCTAGTTAATAAAAGGCTATTTAATTACCTGCTTATAGTTCTGTGCAGTCCCAAACATCTTGCTCCTTGATAGCTACTGTCCCACGTATCTCTTCTGCAGTCAGTTCTAGTTCTGTAGCTGTTATTTTATTCCAAAGGAAATTAAATTACTACACAAGGAGTAAGCTGCTTTTGTTTATAGAACTTACTGATTAAACTAAATACTCAAAATATTAAATTCTTAAAATATATGTTGTCACTGATGGAGTTTAAAAAAAAAAAAAAAAAAAAAAAAACCAAAAACATAGCTGTTCTTGTAGTTGCAGTCAGATGAGTTACACTGAGGTAACACAGTTCTGTGGAAATGCATGTTACTGATTACTCCAGGAAGGAACATGCTACTACAACAGTTGTAAACACTCGAAAATTTAATTTTTGCCTGTTGTTTTTTCCTATGTTAGATCCCTTTCATTGGGCTTGGCTTTCTCAAGCACAAGTTCCCTTCTCTCAGGAGACTAGAGACTTGGTTCTTCCTCGCATCTCTGACATGAACTTTGTACAGGATCTTTGTGAAGATCTTTATGAATTATTTAAGGTGAGAGGAATGCTTCTTTGAATTTGGCATTTCTGATATACCTAACTGTTCCAAGTAAAAACTAGTTCTTGTTTTTGATTTTGTACCCTTTTCTATCAAATATTATATATACGTAATTACAGGAAGCTATGTCACTGTTGTGACTAAGAGTACTCAGCTTATCTGAATACCTAATTACCTTTATATATAGTGAAGTTTCACATACTTGATTAAGTCTAGTTAATTTTTATAACACAAATCTCTGTAAATTCTCCATTTAACATGCCTCTGCAGTGTATATACACTTAAACTGAAGTAGCCCAATGAATCTGGCACTAATAATTGCATCTTTGACTCAGCTGTATTCAAAGTGACTCTGGATTTTCAAATTCTGCAAAAGGACTTAATAAATCTGGAGGTGGAAGAATTTCTTTGGCAGAGAAAAAATGAGGGCCCAGTGGTATAACATTATGGTGGTGTTAAGGCTGCCTACCAAGGGTTGAAGTGTTACTTATTAATACGTTCTGCTTTTACCATGTGATGAATTTTGATATTTATGTTGACATAGCTAAATTGTTTGCAGTGACTAGATTTCTTTAAGTCATTCTGTGACTATGGAAGCTTCCTAGGTTTATTATGATGTTGATAGATATGACCATGCATATGGTGAACTTGATAAATGTGCATACCGAATGCACAATTGATAACAAAGGGATCATTTCTTATAATAACTTTAATGTTTTATGTTTTCTTAATAAAGACTGATAAAGGATTTGACAAGGCTACTTTTGAAAACCAAATGTCTGTTATGAGGGGGCAGGTAAGACTGCATTTTAATATTATTTGTCACAACTTCTCAGGTGTTTGTGTTTGTATCTGGAAAAAAACAAAGCTCCTATTCAACTAAAAGATACTTGAAGGCCTTTCCATCTGGGAAGACTAAATTGAGTTTCAATGGGGGCTTTTTTTGAGAGAGAGGAGATGTACATGATACCTGTATATTATCTGATATATTAAGCAAAACATTAGAAAATAGTCATAAACTGGAATGGAAAATTTGGTGGGTAATCTTATTATGTTATTAAAATAAATACAAAATAAAGTTGTACTGATTTTTAGAAGGTTAACTTCTTGGAAATACTTCTCACAATAAAGAAATTGGGTAGTAGAATTCCTTCATCCTAGCAGATGTCAGTACCAGTGATTAGCAGAGTAATCCAAGCATTTTCAGATTAGAATTTCAGTGATAAATTTAAGTCATTTCATAGTACTAGAACAAGAGAGGAAATGGTTTCTCTCTCCTTGCTGCTTCAAAATTGGTCTGATATACTGGAAAACATAACTATAAAAATAAATTTAGTTCATTGTATGTAAGCTGGGCATAAACCAGTGATTTGTGAAAACATAAGGGAATTGAGCTAGAGGAAGTAAGACTCCCTTCTGAATACACTGAAACTGACTTGTCTGCGTTTGTAAATTCAGCATGGGTAGTTTAAAGCCAGACATCGGCAATTCCTAGCGTGGCTTAGTCTGGTTTTTTTTCCCTGTAACAAGAAGTGCTTTGTGCGTGACTGCAGTTCTGTTTAGTCAAACATAATTCCAGTTACCATTAATTGTTTGCTGGCTAAAAGCCAGAGAACCTTATTCTTTATGAGTTTAAGAGTTTAGTTTTAAGAGCTATTTCTGAAATAGATCTTTGGAGAAGTTTGTGAAGTCACTGGAAATATTCTGAAATATTCATCTATCTTAACAGAGTTAAGTAGTTTAAGTTGTTTTTGTTTGTGCTGAATCAGTCAGCTACATGGAAACTATTGTTTAACAAAAGAAGATACAGGAAAAATCTAATCTGAATAGCTGAGAGAGACCTAGACAGTGATGTCTAATTTAATTTGATACTAAAAAGGCAGACTCCAGACCCTCTCATTCAACTTTTTCTTTGAGGTGAATTTCAGCAGAGGATTTTATTTTTGTCTCTGTGCCCTTGGAACTGTGTAATTACAACAAATGTAATTTTTATTCAGGCTTGGAAGTAGATAAAAGAAGTATAACAGAGTTATTCCTCAATGTTTGGAAATCCAGGAGCAAGGGATTCTCTTAGCATTGATTTTTAGAGTTGCTTTTGATGTGAAAACTGAAGTATGTTTAAAGGGGATTGTAAAAGAGTGGGAAAACCAGATTGATTACAGAAGATTTTTTTGCAGGATAGCAGAAAAACCCACCACTCTGTAGATATGTTGTTTAAAAATGGATAATCTAGTTGATAAAGATAAGAAATACCAAGAACAATGTATCTTGCATGTGAGGGTATTTATGAGGCTTTAAATCTGAGGCACTGAAAGTATTTAGAAATATATTTTTGTGAAACAGGAAAAAATACTAGAAAGAGTTTCAAGCCCAACATGAACAGTTCTTGAGAATATAGAGACTAAGTAGTTAACACAGACCTTTGAACTTGGACAATGTCAAGTGGAGTTCCTGTAGGAACCAGTTTGCGGGGAAACCATGCAACAGTCTTAATCTGCAGGGTTCTTCAGCTGGGAAAGCATGCGGCATGAAAGTGTGAAACCCACTGATCTGCTGTTCATTCCACTAGGAAGGAAGGAGTTGTGCAGTAGGGGGGAAAGGAGTTGAGATTACAGCTAATGCAAGTATGTCAGCTAAATTGCATTTGAAAACTTCCCTTAGTTTTCAGTAAAGGAAACACTGAACATAATGCAAGTTATCAGGTAGGTAAAGAGCACTGAAGTTTTGGAAGGAGAGCAGCAGATTCTGGGCAGATCTGAGGGCTGAATTTGAATCTTAGCACTGGATTTGGCAATCAAATAGCAGTAGAATGTCATAATGTTATCACGTAAGGTACTTCTACTTTTAGAAGTAGATTCTTAAACAAATTTTGTAGAAGACTGCCTTATCAAATAAATGGAATGATAGGTATATTTACAATCCTGTTAAGCACAATTTAACTTGTATGCCTGCACCTTACCTGCTTTCTGCTCTTTTAGATACTAAACCTTACTCAGGCATTAAAGGATGGAAAAAGCCCCATGCAGCTTGTTCAGATGCCACGTGTAATTGTGGAGCGAAGTAGTACTGGAAGTCAGGGACGAATTGTTCATCTGAGTAACGCATTCACACAGACCTTTCATAGCAGGAAGCCTTTCTTTTCCTCCTGGTAGCAACAAAAATATGTGGGGAAGAGTAAGCTTCTCTAACTTTGGTAAGCTACTTCTGTGTAAAGGCTCTGCAATAATGTACTTCTGCTGTATACCAAGAGCTCCAACTGCCATCACCTCAGAACTTAAATTCTAAAGACTTAAGAAATGTATTTTGAATGTAATAAAAGTTTACAATTTTTGTGTCAAAATCATGAATTCATATGTCAGGGAATGAGAAGAACTTGTCCATACTGTATTTTTATAGGCTGAATTAATGTATTCTGAATAAAACTAAAGGGAAGATGCACAGTTTGCATATGCTGAGAAACTACTTTTGAATACAACAGAAATTGTTTTTGTTTAATATGAATGTGAAAAGCTATAATCTATCAATTTCTTTTTATATGTTCTTAAAAAAAAAAAAAGTGGAATGTTTTATTTGATTGTGAAAATGCTTTTCCTTGAAATTTCTGCCTCATATTTTAAGCTGTTAATAGTTTTCATAGGCTATTTACTTGGGGGAAAAAAAAGTCATGCACTTGAGAAAATAAAAATAATAATAATTAAAAAATCCTTGACACACATGTGAAGGGGGGGTTGGGAAGGAAAGATATGCTCGAAGTAGATTTTTGTTGTTGTTGTTATTGCATGTTGGGACCAAAAATAACTAAATAGCTTTTAGTTGAATTACAGCAAAATTCATCCCCAGAAAGGACACACAGTTTCTACTGTCACAAAAAGAACTGAGTGTACGTTTTGGAGGGTGAAACTTTACCTGTAGCTTTTAGAACTTTTGTGTTGAAGTACATGTATGGATAAATGCGGTATTTCTTTGTAGATAGATTACAACAAAAGAATTGCACAATGGTACAGGTTGGGTTTCTTCTTATGACTGTGTTAGTTTGTAGTCACCAAAGTGGTTCTTCACAATTAATGACAGAAGCACTATTAATCACAAAGCTAGTCTGCCTCCTGAATTTCTAACCAAACACACTGTTATTTTTTTGACTGGAAAAAAAAACTTACTGTAATATATAGAGCACAGAGATTTATAATTGGACCTTTAACAATGTCATGCTCATTTGCCAATTTTCATTTATGTTTAAGTAATGTGACTTAAGACTTGATAGTCATGCTTCTAGATTTGTAGCTTATGTTATATGATAAATGTTTATTTTCATAACTTTTCAGACAGTGAAGACCAAGAATGGGAGAAAAATTGCTGCTTTTATGAGAGAAACTTTCAGTATTTCAGATATTGCTGTATTTTGTAATTCTAAGCAATACTGCTGAACTCAAATGCTTGTATTTTATATAATTTTGGATGTAACTATTGTTGTAGCATGTCAGCAATTCACATGATTAACTGAAGTGTTTAAGCCTTAAGTGTTGAAAAATAAAAGAAATACAGTGCGATGGAGTTCAAAATAAGACTGAAATGACCACCTTTATAAATTTTCCATTATTTGTTTTTATCCAAACAGTTTATTAAAATTTAAAGAAGGTATTTATGTACCAGACCTCCTAATGAAGAAAATAAATGTTAAAGTCTGAAACGCACAGGATTTTGGCTCCTATTGTGTTTGTCCTACAAAGAGAATCCTTAATTGTCTTGTTTCATCTGCATAACTCTTTTACTAAGTGTACTCTCTGTACCTGTTACATGGTGTAACTTTCTTGAAACTGTGAGTACTGAGAAGATGTAACTGGAATGGCACTGCATAGTAAGATTTAATAACGTTGTTCGTAGTTGAGTGTGCTTTACCTTCTGTGCTGAAGAGAAATATTTCCTCTTTCCTGGCTGTAGCATCTCACTGCTTTTTCATGGTGAGCATCATGGAGGAGGCTCAGAAGAGAACTTATCACTCTACAACTCCCTGAAAGGTTGTGGTGAGTTGGTGGTCAGCCTCTTCTCCCAGGTAACGGTGACAGGACAAGAGGAAACGGCCCTCAAGTTGCATCTGGGGAGGTTCAGGTTGGACATCAGGAAAAATTCCTTCTCAGAAGGAGTGGGCAGGCACTGGAGCAGGCTGCCCAGGGAGGGGGTGGAGTCACCGTTGCTGGAAGCGTTGAAGGAAAAAGGTTTAGATTTGGGGCTTAGGCACATGGGTTAGTGGCAGTATTTGTGGTAGGTGGATGATTGGACTACTAGATGATCTTAGAGATCTTTTTGAACCTTAACGATTCCATTTGAGTTACTATGCCTTAGTGACCAGAATGCTTCTATATACTCCCTAAACCCTGACAGACTACTTCAGAGTACTGGTGGTGGTTGGACAAAACTGAACGTAAAGCAGTACGGGGCTCCTCGAAGCACTTTGTAGGCTTTAAAAAATCTCATGTGCAGTTTATTCCTTCCTCGCAACCACCTCTTCCAATGCCCAGTTTGTAGCAGAAGGCGTTGGGCAGGTGGTGTGTGCAACCTGTGGGACCTTGGTTAAGGTAAGGAGGAACCGAAGTTCACGTGATGGCAGTAGCACCAGGCAGAGGACAGCTGCAGCGTGTGGTCAAGGGAGGAGGTATTTATTGCTACTTCGGTAGGAGGTCGTCGCCACGGCGCTTGTCCCGTTCCCGCCTCCCTCTGCTTGCGGTGCTGCTGGGAAGGCGGTACCAACATGGCGGCCGGCGCTGAAGGGGCAGCGGGCGCGGGGTCGGGCGGGCTGGCTCTGCTCGGCGCTGTGCCCGGCGCTCCCTGCTGCCCGCACGGTGAGCAGCGCTCGGGCGGGATGGAGGAGCGGGGCCGGCCGGGAGCTGTGAGGGCCGCGAGGGGGATGGCCGCAGATCCTGAGGAAGCCCGGGAGGCATAAGGCAGGTCTTTATGTGGGCCTTCTGTCGATAGGTCCTGCTCTCCTGTTCGTGAAGACCAGCCAAGGAAAAGAGGAGGGGAGAAGATTCTATGCTTGTTCGGCTTGTAGGGACAGAAAGGATTGTAAGTTCTTCCAGTGGGAGGATGAGAAGGTAAGAGAGGGCTGCTTCATGCTGAGGGGGGTGCTAGGGTTTTTTTTTTTTCGCTTTTTTTCTTTTTAACAGAAAACTGAGAAAGTGTAAATTTTGTTCTGGAAATCTGTGGTAATTGTTCTGTAAGTGCTTTTCTAACAGTATTCGGGTGGCAGAATGCTTTCTGTGAGGAGAGGATGTTTCAGGTACACCTTTCAAAGTGGGCTGTCTGCATGTTGAGCAGAAGTGGTGTTTGTTACTGCGTTACCAAGACACCACTGAGTTGGGGTTGTGAGTTGTGCCACTATGGTGCAATGCTGAGCAACGGATTGTTCTGACCCTGGGAGGTCCTCATCTGCTGCAGTCCGGGCCGAGAAAACTGGGTGGATGCAGCAGACGTTGTGCAGTGCCCAGAGAGGGCGGCGGGGGTCAGATCTGTAAGTTTTGTGCTGATGTCTCGATACTGTTAGCTATGAGACGAGTGTGTTTTGTGGGAGCGAGGACACAGACTCAACAAAGGGCTGGTGTGCGTTTAAATAATGGTACACAAGAGTCTTGGGCAATGTTTCTGTCAGTCACGTGGGATAGTTTTTCAGAGGGAATTCTAACAACTGTAGGAACATGTTAACACACAGTCTGTCCATTTCTTTGTTTATTGTAAGCGTGTTTTGAGATTTTTTCCTTCTGTTACATGTGGTAAAGGAACTGAATTCTTACATTTATTTATTTGTTGCTGCGTGGTTTGAATTCAGAAAGAGACTGCTATGTATGCCACTAAACTGCAGTCATGCTTGTTATTCTCAGCCAGGAACCCCAGGGGTGTGACAGTTTTCCTGTGCAGAGGAGCTGAAGCACAAGATCTTTGATGCACTCATTTTGCTTAATCCTGAGATTTGATTTGCAACACAGTGATTCCTGCTTTTTAACTTCTTACATGCATAAATTTTACAGGTATCACAAACTAGACTTGCAGCACGTGAAGAATATAATAGAAGTCATCAGCCGCCTTGTACTCACAAACAGAATGTGGAAAGGTATTGTTGCTAAGTGCATTTTCATTAGTAAAAGTCAGTCCTATGTAAGTTCAGAGACTTTGTATGAAGGCACAATGTTTCCAGATTCTTTGGAAAATGAAAGCATGGCAGAGGCATATGGAAAAATAAGAAAAGATTGTCTGTAAAGTGTAAATAGCATTGAACATCTGATTAGAGCATGATGCTTTCAAATCAGGAGCTGTGCCTTTTTATTTTCATAGCTACAGTTTTACAGTTTTACTACATGTTAGTGCTCTTAATGTGTTAACAACAGGTCTGTAGTAGTGCAAGTTCAGAAAGTTATTCCTGACTTGCACAGATTGTATAGTAACAGTAATTTGTGAGTTGTGTACAAGCAAGCAGTCCTGTATGTTTATAGTTCATATGTTCTTCACTCTGTAATCTAGTTATTTTACAAACTCTCAATGTCCTTGACCATTGCATTACTTACTTGCTTTTAGGGGAGATTTTCAAAGTGTCCTATGAACATTTTTTTTAAATATTACTTCACTGATATGTAGTTATTAGAGTTTTGCAAAAGTAGCTTTAGACTACTTTGTACTGTGTAAATTTCTTGAAAATGTGAAACCCATTTTGTATCTCCTTACATTTCTTTTATAGAGACTTTTTCAAAATTGTCTTTTATATTTATAGATACAAGAATTTTGTTCTGTTGCCTTTATCAAAGAGGAGGTTTTGTCAGGAATGCCAGCAATTGCTATTGCCAGATGAATGGGAAAAACACTCGAGTCATCAGTTCCTGTGTGATATCTCTACTGCCCAGTTAAGAAGTCCCAGTCAACTTTTGTATCCACTAGAAAATAAAAAAACAAATGCACAGTATTTATTTGCAGACAGAAGTTGCCAGTTTCTACTGGATCTTATTATTTCACTAGGATTCAGACGAGTGCTATCTGTTGGAACACCTAGGTACGTATAATAAGAGGTCCACTATGCTTTAATTGGTTGGCAGTATCCAGGCACTTAGTGGGAACATGCTTTGAGCTCACAAGACACACAAGAAGACTGTAGCTGCATTGCAGTTAAATTCCCTCTCGCCCACCTATCTGGTTTTTAAATGTCATGCTAATGCTTCTTACCGAAGTGACACTGAGTTACTTAGCTTATGTTTTGGGGTTTTTATTACCGAAGTGACACTGAGTTACTTAGCTTATGTTTTGGGGTTTTTATTGTGGTGATTCTCTAGTCTCCACTGATTTACCATCTTTTAAGGCCATCATATTTTTCTAACTTTACATATTGGCCAAATTGCTCCATTTTCTTTATCTGTTTGGTTTTAGGCTTAATAAAATACCAGATATTCTTGTCTTGCAGAATATTTTCTGAAGATGGTGGTTATATCTTACATTTCTTTGTTCTGACTATGCTTCAGGCTTCATGAAATGATCCAGTCAAAAGCTTTACAAGAAGAGGACTTCAGGGTTAGAAGCCTTCTGCTAGATATTGACTTCAGGTAGGTTTTGATAAATGTTATGTGTCTCAAGAGTATGTGCAAAGATTTGTTTTCTTATTACTTTAAAAGATAAATTGATAGTTATTCTTCATTTCTTGTCTCTACGTTTTCACTTCTGCACCCTAACAGTGGTGACAGTTAGTTTATGAGGAAAAATAGTTGTACTTAATTGTTTCCATTATCATGTTTTCAGTAATTGTAACTCAAAAATGTTGTCTTTATAAAGGCCTTAGTTTCAGTGCCCCTTAGGGCAAGCAAGAAGTAACTCATATTTTTCTATTACTGTTAAAACTTATTTTACAGGTATTCACAATTTTACACAGAGGATGAGTTCTGCCACTACAACATGTTTAATCATTATTTTTTTGGTGGAGAGGTAAGGACAAGTATTTCTTGAATGCTTTGTGAAGCAATACGTGTTGTTGATACAGAATTTAGTAAGAAAGTATTCGCTAGTCTAGATGGTTAGTTAGAAGACAGCTGTCATGAGATAAAAATGGTCAGCAGTACTGCAAATTAAAAAAAAAAGAACAATGCATCTTCAGTAACTCTTTCCCACTTGATTCAAAGATAAGGTCATGGAACTTTAGGAACATGCTAACTAATGTTACTTAAACAGCTTAACGTTTCTTTTATTAAAATGACAGTTTGGTGTGAGTTGTTGCCTATTATTAGTACAGGCTAGCCCTGTTTCTGTGTTACTACCACAGAATTGTTTTATTCCCAGCCTTCATGAGCCAAGCAGATGCCACAGCACTCATTCACTGATACTTGAGAGGGAAGGTTTTCCTGGTTTACTCCAGGCAAGAAAGGTCAAAAGGTCAAAACCCTTTTTTTTTTTTTTTTTTTTAAGTAGAGGATCATAGTTTAATCTAATTCTAAACACTCACTCTTCTCAAAACACTTATCCCAGTATAACTCACTGTTTAGTCTTCCCCTGCCGTAATTAGTAAGCCACGACTGAGTTGCATAAACATTCTTACTACAGTACCTTTCATCCTACATAGGTCAGGTTTTTTTTCTTTTTTTCTCATTCTAAAGCATAATTTTAGCAAGCTCTTGAAAATAAAAAGAATCTTCTAGCATGAAATGGAAAGCTGGTCTAAAAGCCTTACCTTTGAATTTCTTTGATTTGTTCGTCTATTCAAGTTTCGTATTTTTCAATTAAAAGATTGTTTACCTGCATTACTGCATGACTGAAGTGTTTTTGCCAAGCTGTGAAAAGCTGACACCTGTAATGACATGCATCATTTCAAGGTCTGAATTGCACTTCTGAATGTAGATTAATATTATAATTCTGCCTTTGGAATTCAACGGAATCCAGGCAGTAGAAGAGGACACTGCATGATGGCAGTGAATACGTAGCTTTTTCCATTTTCTTTGATAATAGATCCTAGCTGGATTGGTTTTTGTAACCAATATGGATTGAATCAGTTTTCAGTAGGCTGAAATTTCTCCTATTAATAATGCCTTACAGAATAAAATGAAAGGGCATTAATTACATGTATTCTGAGCCTAAACTCTGCTCTCTTGCATGACAACCTGTTTTTTTCCAAGTCATATTTACTACCCTTAAGAAAAAGAATATTTTAGACAGCTTAAACTGCATCTGTCCATTGTAATGTCACATATAACTGAATGAGGCATTGCTTTCAGTTCTTCAGATCCAGAATTTTTTTGAAATGCTACATTCACCTACACAAGAAATAATCTACATTGTTAAAGTTCAAACTTGTAAAACAATAATTATAGTGCTAAATAAAATATTTGCAGATCTTAAAAGTTTATTTTACAGTTCTTAAATCTGTATTCCTCCGTTTCTTACAGGCTGCACGTGAAACTTGTAGGAAATTCTTACATGAAGAGAAAGATGAAAGAGTAATTATGGTGGCTGATCCCCCATTTGGAGGTTTAGTGGAAGCACTGGCTTCTAGTTTTAAAAAATTGATGGCAACGTGGAAGGATACAGAAAAAGGAGGCATGTATTACAAATAGGTGAATTAAGCTGCAAAGTTACTGGAAGAAAAAGTACCTGTTCAAGTCTGTAATTATTGCTACTTGAGTGAATGTTAACATATGCATAATTTCAAAGATGAAGTACCATATATTTAAGTCTCTCTTACATGTGGATTTGTAAAAATAAACTTCACAATTAAAGTGGACTTTAAGGGTAGAGAAGAATAACCAATTAAAACACAATACCACTTCTTAGCAACCTAGGCAGGTGACAAGACTTGTTTGGGGTAAGTGGAACTTATAGCCCAGTGTATATAAATATGCCTAAAACTTCCTTTGCCCTAAAGGAACTAATTATTATGCTTAGTGCAATGTACATATGCATGCGTATGGATTCAGAACACTTACTGTCCATTTTTCATGCTTCACATACATTGTTTTTCTTTAATGTACATCCAAGCCTTTTTATCACTAGGTAATAAGAACCAAGAGATGCCCATGTTCTGGATATTTCCATACTTCTTTGAATCCCGTATTTCTGAATTTTTCCCAAGCTTCAGTATGATGGATTATCAGGTATGACCAAGCCCAGTGACTTTGTTGAATTTTGGTTGTGTGCAGTGTGGGCAGGAATATAAATGGAAGTGAATATAATGGCAGTGCTTATCTTTGGATGAGCCTTTTTGCATTTCTCACTGTCTTGGAGGTACTGGAAACTATGTGATGCTCATTTGGTGAAGTCATGCTTTTGATAACATTGTCACGCACTCCTGTGCTTCATTATATACCTTTAAACCTTTTGTCAGCAGTCCATTATCTCATTTCTTTTGAAATGTTTTCAGGGGGATAGATTTTGCACTAATTTAAGCACATGCATAGTGCAGAAGTGAGAGGTAGCTTAAAGAATGTTTTGTTTTGTGCAGATGTTAAAATGTCAGTAGCTTGGTGGGTAATGCCCAGCTCTGATAAAAGAAAGTTTAAGGTCTTTTGTCTTCAAAACTGCTAGAGAATAAGTGACAACAATGGAAATTGTTGGAAAGTGTGATAAATGAAGTTGTCAGTAATAAAGCAGTAGTCTGGCATCCGTTCTATAGGTTGAATATTTACATAAGTGACTTCTGAGAGATCAGTTATGCTAACTTTTATTTTCTCATATAACATCTTAGCATAAAGTTTGACATGGGTGTTCAAGACAATATATCTTGTAGAATGAAAATTAGTAGAAGAAAATTGCAAACCGATGCTATTCCAGGCTGTATTCCTGCTAGTATTCAGAGATGAGAATCTGGGGGGCAAGTCTTTGGAAGCAATGCTGGAAACAATCATTGCTGATCGAGTAATTTGTAATTGTTTTGAGGTAGTTTGAGATGCACATCAACTCTTGTTCTGTCAAACAAGACAAACCGTATAGTTTTGCTTATTTTATAATGGGTTGTGGTTTTGTTAAACACAACCCCTCTTTAGGGTGGAACATCTGAAATATTATCCCAGATACCCCATACAGAAGAGTAAAAAGGAAGAAGTAAAGTAGGATAGTTGAAGTATATTACGGTTTCAAAAATTTAAAAGGAATTGACACAAAATAGTTGGTGTAGAATTTATTGTCTAATTCAGGGTTAGCATCTTCCAGATTTAAAGAACAACTTCATAAGACACATACAAAGAGAACAAACATGCAAATAGTTCTGTTTTTGCTTAATGCTTTTATAAAACTGTTCTTTTTTCTAGGTAGATTATGATAATCATGCTCTGTATAAACATGGTAAAACAGGTCGCAGACAGTCCCCTGTCCGTATCTTCACGAATCTCTCCCCAAGTGTGATTGTACTTCCTGCAGAAGAGGGCTACAGGTAAGTTGTGTTAAAAATCAAGGGAGTGACTGAAAGATTGCCTTTGTTCTTAGGGCATGAAGGCTTCAAAGGACTTTGGGATGTGCTGCTTAGTATTGTTGTGCCTAACTTTTGGATACCAGATTCAAGATCACGTTTCACTGTTGTAGTCTAAGGTCACATGTTCTATAAGCAATGCAAAGGGGAGTCAAGCATTTATAAGGAGCTACATTTCTGTTGAGGAATGATAGGGTTCCTCAGCTAAGCTGTATGAACTGTGCATGTCCATGGGAGATAGAGATTTACAGCTATCCAAAATAATCAGCTTGGTTGAGACACTAGTTAATAACATGAACACTAAGAAGCATCAGGGACAAATGGATTTTACTGATAAAACTCATTTAGCAGAGTTTGGTTTGTTTGTTTTTGTTGTTGTTGCTATTTTGAATTCACGCGCCTGGATTTTTACTATTTGTTTGTATCGTGTCTAAATGATTATGAAGCTGTGGGCCAAAGTGGAAGTTAATGAATCAAAAACATACTTAATTTAGTGAAGTGATTTTTCAATCCCTGTATTTATTGTAGAACTTGTATAAATTTCATTCATATTCTTCTTGAGCAAATTTTGGACCAAAACACTTAGGATTTTATTTTTTCCAGGTTTTGCGCTATCTGTCAGCGCTATGTTAGTTCTGGCAACCACCACTGTGAAATATGCAATTCATGTACATCAAAAGTAAGTACTTTGCCTTCTTCCTGGGTCACAGTATCAGCAGCAATCTTCTTCTTTCAGGTGACAGTAGTCTTAATAGGTTTTATGATATTTGCTCTGATAAAAACAGCTATTTTGATACTGATTTCTTTGGGAAACCCCAGACAATTCAACTTGGTTGTCTTCTTCACTGGACATCATAACTTAATAGGAATTAATTTCTATCTTCTGATTCCTTTGCACTGAAAAGAGGACTGAAAAAGTTACCTACTTGTCACTTCGACCATTCCTTGTGCATCACTGGTCTGTTTACACATTCATTTCTCCTTATGTGTTGGAAGTTGCAGAACACACCAACTTCCAAATGTAGCCATTTTACTGTGATTGATGCAGGTTCTCAGCACTACTGTTTTTAAGTGTGGTCCTTTCTCCATGGGACCTGTTTCTGTAAATAGTGGGTAACATACATGAGTAGTTTGGTTTTAGGAGATAATCAGTGTTTTTTAAAAACAAAAAGTGCATTTATTCATCTATTAATTGTAGGATGGCAGACGATGGAAGCATTGTGTTCTTTGCAAGAAATGTGTGAAACCCTGTAAGTACAGAAAAATACGTACCTAAATAAAAGGACATTTAAATGGTAGTCTGAAGATACTGAGATGACAGACCAGATAAGTAAATATTCTGGAAAATAAATGAAATGGGATCATGCAGAAGACGTGGAGTAAAGGAAAAATCTCAGTTTCACACAAGTTGTTATCTTAGTTATCATATTTATATAACTAAGCTGTTAACTTAGTTAAGTTGTTAACTTAGTTATTAACTTAGTTATCATATTTGCACACAGTGGAAATATACGTAAGTTCTTACTTATATCTTACTTATATTTTTAAAGGGAAAATCTATTTAATATTTTGATTTGCCATATAAACGTTTCCTAATTTTGTAAAGCTTTGTGTAAGAACTTTATAAACACAGAGACAATTGTGAAAATGTTTCTAAGAGCATTATTAAGTTATGTTTCATACACAAATGCAGTTGTATTTACAGCTGTATTTAAACAGCTGGAGCAATCAATCTTGTTGTTGATATAGAAATTTTTGTGCATCTTTGTAAATTCATTTTAACATATGGGCTATTTTTCATGTTAAGATCTCATGCAGGATAATAGTTATAATAGCAAAATAATTCAATTATATTTAAATAGTATCTCTAATCAATATTTATCAAATAAGATAAAGGACCAGAAACTGAATGCCCACATCTCTGAAAATGTTAAAAAAAAAAAAAAAAAAAAAAAAAAAAATCCTGGTAAAACAGCCTGTATTTAGAATTCAACTTCAGGATGACAATTCTGAACCTTCTGAAGATCATAAACCATGTTGCTTATTTTGCAGCTTGGTTTCACTGTAACAAATGCAACTGCTGTGCTCTGGAAAACCACACATGTGAGAAGATTGATGTGGGCTGCTTTGTTTGTGGCAAGGCAGGTCACAAACGCAGCACCTGTCCCAGCCTCTCCTGCACCAGAACATCTCGCCAGTAAGTGTGATACTGTGTTATTGTAATGAAAGAGGTTTCAGATGAGAAGTGATTTTATTTCATGAAGATGCTTTAGGAAGAGATAATTTAAGGCTTTGTGTGCTGTCATCTTAAACTGTTGTCCACTTGCTGTGTTGCTGGAGAGTGCATACAAAAGGAGGATATGATAAAACCTAGCACTGCTGAGGCAGGTATCTTCCTCTGGTTCCCTGTTCCTTAAATGTGTTTTTTTTCCAAATGGATTCACACAGATCTCACAGAACTTTCTGAGTGCTGCGTTGGTAGCACTGTCAAGATGCAAAATTAATCTAAAGTAGTGTATTATTTTAATTCCCTTCAGATTCATCGCAGAAGAGCAGAGTATATAGTTGCTATACTGTTTTCATCGCTTCTTGTCTCCTTTGCTTTGTTTTCAAATCTTTTTCTTTTTTTTCACCTGGTATTTCAGGTGTTCTCTGCAATAGTGTCTAAATCTGCACTGTATGACAACTTTATTAATGAGAGCATATTAAGTACATTTATGGTGCCATGACTACAATTCTTTAACATACACAAGCACATACTTGTCTTTATCAAAAGACAAAGTGCATGTGGTGGTCTTCAGATAAAACTATCTGCAAAAAAGGGAAGGGGATGTTGCTGAAGATGGTTCAGTGAGCGAGTCGATCTTGGCAGTTAGACATAGCTGGCCCATGCTTCTAACAGTCCCTGCAGAGCGTGTTTTGGTTTTGTTTGTGATTCTCACCTTAAATGGATGTAACACTGGAAATGCAGATCTTCCCTCCCAAAAGATGCACCGTGTTGCACAGTGACACTCAGACAGTGGGCCTCTCAGGTCAGCAGCAAGCTCAATGGCAGTGGACTACAGGAGTGTTACTTCACTCTATGCTATGACACTCATCCAAATTTTGCTTATGGATTAGGGTTATTATGCTTATTAGAGCTGAAGTGTAGCTGTACCTTATATTTAATATATGTTGCAGTACTTTATTTTCTTGAAAAAGTGAAAATGATACTAAAAGAAATTCAAGCAACCTCATCTGTTTCTTCAGTCAGGTACACATTGTGCTGCGATGGTTCGGTCCTTTCAGACCATCGGTATGATGCTGATGAACTACTGAAAATAACTTAGGCTTATTTTCCTAGTAAAAATATATAGAAACATTTTCCTTATTGAAATTATTTCATGCTTTGTGCTATTAAATACATCCTTTGTCAGAGAAAAAAAAAAAAAAAAGCCACTTGCTAACTCTGTTTGGGTCCTGTGTTTATATTTCATCATGTTGTTAAATCTTACCTACTTTCTTCTAAGCCCATCTTCAATATATCCATGTAGAACACACTCAGCACAAAAGTCTGCGTGTGCTGTTTTGCACTTGGGGGTGTGCAAAGGTAAATGCTGAGAAATTACTGAAAAATAAAAAATGGCAGTGAAGTGGGCAATTTTAGGAACAGTCGATGTCAGAACATCCCAAGATGGCAAATCCTGGGACAGTACTTGTGAGGTATATGCATAACTGTATATGAACTGTGTATGAAATACCAGCAAACACAGAAGTCCAGTCACCATTTTATTATAATCTATATGTTCTTTCTTTACAGAGCTGGCAAAGGCAGAAAACAAAAGCAGAAAACCATAAAAACTCTACAGAGGGCAAAGGTGGGGGTCTGTAAAAGATGGGCCATGAAGCACGCCTTGTTCTCCAGGAGGAAAAGGAAGAAGAAGAAAAAAGACGAGGCTACTTGATACAAGATTATTCAAGAGATTTTTTTTTATGGCCAGCCTTTCTAAAAATGCTAATACCAACGTTCGGAATAAAGCCTGATCTAATTGAAAGTGACAGTCTTTTACATTAGGCATCGTTACAGGAACGAACGTGCAAACGCTTTACCGCCTATTCGCACAACACCACCGTCCCGCACCACGCCTCGCTCCGCCCCGCCCCGGAGCAGGAAGCGCCCCTCCGGAAGTCGGCAGCGGAGGGCGGGAGGCGGCGCGGCGGAGGTGCCCTGCGAGCGGGAGGCTGCCGCCATGCCCGCCTTCCGGCAGGTCGGGGAGAAGCAGCTGCCGCAGGAGGTCGTCGTCATGGCGTGGTCCCCCAAGAGGGACCTCATCGCTCTGGCCAACAGGGCGGGAGAGGTGAGCGCGGCGCGGGGAGGCGGGCAGCCTCCTCCCTGCCGTGGGCCGCGGTGAGGGCTGAGCGCTGCGCTGTCCGCGGGGCCGGCAGGGATAGCTGACGGCGGGAGCAGCGCGGGCTGCGGCGTAGTTCGGTTCGAGTCGCCGTGCGTGCAGGAGCAGCAGCGTTTTGTCGAGCTTTCTAACGTTTGTCACTCGCTCCAGTTTTAGTTTCCGTACTGATTCGTGGCATCGTGAAATGATTCAGGTTGCTAAGCAACTTAACATCCGTCCAGTTCCACAGGGTTCTGCCCCACCAGCTCGGGCTGCCCGGGGCACATCCAGCCTGGCCTTGAACACCTCCAAGGGTTGGGCACCCACAGCTTTTCTGGGCAGCCCGAGCCGGTGCTTCAGCACCTCTGAGGGAAACGTTTCTGCCTAAAATCTGACCGAAATCTCCCGTTTTACTTTAAAGCCGTTACCCCTGTCTTATCACTACGCTCTTTGAGTCCCTCCCCGTCTTTTTGTTGGCCTGTACAGGTCGGATTCAGTGAGGTTTCCCCAGAGCCTTCTCCAGCCTGAACATGCAGAGTTCCTTCAGCCTTTCTTCACAGGAGAAGATGTGTTCCAGCCCTCTGGTCATCTCTGGCCCTGCTCTGGACGTACTCCAGCAGCTCGGCACCTTGCTTGTGCTTGGGCTCCATGGGGTTGAGCAGAGAGGGATAAGCCCCTCCTTCTCCCTGCTGCCAACCCTCTGTTAATGCAGCGTGGGATACAATTGGCATTCTGGGCTGCAAGTGCATGCTGGCTCATGTCCAGTTTTTCATCCACTATCACCCAGATCCTTCTCTGCAGGGCTGCTCTCAAGTTCTTATAGTCTGTACAAATATCTGGGATTGTTGTGACCCAGGTGCAGCACCCTGCATTTGGCCTTGTTGAGTGCACTAATAATACTCTCATTGCCTATATCAGTGGTATTCTAAAATTTCATCATTTTTTTCCTTCCCAGAACTGCTGCATGTGATCATGCATGCTGAAAGACTTGTGCTTTTGGACTGTCTTTGCTGGAGAAGTGTGGGTAGCCCCTGTTGGTTACAGGCATCTAGGTTTATACAAAGCACAGTTTGTTCCTCTGTATTGCTCTACAGTAAACAATGTGGTGGTCTCTTAAACCGTGTAAGAGTGGAATGTCTGCTAGGAGAAGGAGTTATTAAATAATAGGAGTTACTAAAAAATTGTAAGAAATTGCATCTTGAATTGATTTACGATGATTTTAATGGTTTTATTTAAAACACTGTTTTTATTTTTCTGTCTTAAATGTGTCTGCTTTATAGGTTTTACTTCATCGGCTTGCAAACTTTCAACGAGTCTGGAGTTTGCCTCCAAATGAAAATACAGGAAAAGAAGTGACTGCTCTTGCTTGGAGGCCAGATGGCAAAAGTAATGTCAAGTATATGCTATGACTTACTGCAAAGCAATCCCACTGGAAGTCAGTGAAAGTTGTGGTGATGATACCTTTTGTATGGGAAGGAAACTTTAAGTGTATTTGAATAAAAGGATGGGTTAACTATATGTATGTTTATTAAAAATAATTGGGAAAGTTGCACTGTTGAAACAATTGCAAGAAATAATTGCAAGGTGAACTTACACCCAAAATATTGCTTTTCAAGGTGTAGCAAGGTTTCCTGTTCTTAACTAAGCAGAATGTTTTCATGTGAAATACAGGATTTACTTGAAGAATAGAAAGAAGTTGTCTGAGCAGGACTGTGTTAGAAGTGCTTGCGTTCGATTCAGCATGTGAATACACAACTGTGGGATTGGGCTTTTGACTTAAATATATCACTTAAAACTATGATGGGACCAACAATCCTCATTCTAATATGCAGGTTTCAAGTGGGAATTGGGAAGTAGTATAAATGGGCAGAAGGAAAGTGCAGTGTAGTGATTGACTATGAAGGTGCATTGTTTTCTAGTTCAGTATAAAGTACAAAGTTTTGCATGTTGATTATTTATACATTTTATTCATCTTTTTCTAGTTTTGGCTTTTGGCCTTAGTGATACCAAGCGGATTATTCTGTGTGATGTAGAAAAGCCTGAAAGCTTGCACTCCTTCTCAGTGAACTTGTCTATTACTTATATGCATTGGATGGAAGTAACTGCAGAGAGCA
This sequence comes from Chrysolophus pictus, assembly GCA_037305975.1. Taxonomy (NCBI): domain Eukaryota; kingdom Metazoa; phylum Chordata; class Aves; order Galliformes; family Phasianidae; genus Chrysolophus; species Chrysolophus pictus. The sequence goes on from CM074579.1 coordinate 17,796,015, forward strand.
GGTGGGTCTGAAAAACAGAAGGTAAATTATGGGCTATGTAGCACTAACATATTTATTATGTATGCTTTGCATGTAATAGGAAGTAAAAATAATATTTTGTAATATTTTGTAATTGTTGTCTTACTGCTTGATCTTAACCAAAGGGTAAATTTTAACAGACACTTCTCATGTACTTCTTTTCAGTGCTGAAATCTTAGTCTTGTGGTTCTTTAGGTTATGCACAATATTTCAGCATTTAAATGTTAACTTGTGCATCCTATCTTCTGATCCAGCTAACTTTGATACCAAGTAATTGTAATAATGTTATCATGATCATCTGTTTTGTTAGAAAAAGTTTTATAGTTAAATCTTTCTTCACTCGTGCTTTCAAGACCTTCAGTTTGGCATTTATATTTTTTCTTAGCCTTAATTTGATATGGCACCTGAATGTGCTGACACTTCTGCCATGGGAGTGCTTGCATTAGGAAATCAGATTGCTTGCAGAGACTGTGAGCTCTGTCACAGAATTCTCAGTTGCATTTGTGAGGCTGGGGGATGTTGTGGTCCCTCCTTCTGTGGTCTTACAAAAACCTCTGATAGGCAGTCCAAGATAATAACTAAAACATTTATTTAAAAATGAGAGTTTGGGTAAGTATTTCCCACTATGTTTCCCGAAAATGGAAATCTTAAAATATCAAGAAAACCACTGTATTATAAGCAACTCTAGCATTCCTCTGATGGGGACAGACATGTAGGGAATCTAGCCTCCAGGCACGTGTAAAGTGTGTTATTAAGGACTGTAGTTGGCTCTTCGTACTGTAACACACATCTTTGTAGTGAAACTTTGCTGAGGTGCAGATAGGTTAGCTGCAGGGTTGTATAGGTTTTAAAGAGAGAGCCTCCACTCGTGACTGTATCACAGATAATGGGTGATTCAGTAGCAAGGTACTGGGCCAGCAAATACAAACTTTACTTGGTGGAAATCACCATAAAGATTATCAAGTTTCTTTTATTAGTTTAGTTTTTAGATATATTTAGGATTACCATCTGATATTCGTATCTATTTAATATACATGACATGTTGAATGTGTGCTGGTAACTTCAAAGTCAGTAATTCTCTTTTCCTCTATTTCAACAGTTTGAGTAGCTAAGACAATGTCATTTCTTTTTCAGCATTCTCACTTCCTTTTACAATGCAGAGGATGAGGCAAATCTCATTTTGCCTAAATTACCAGCACTACCAAAAAAGTAAGCCTTAAACTAGAAAGCCTGGGAAGACATAAGTTGCACTTGTTTTTGTTATGTCTTCACTACTCTACTGGTGCATTGAGTTAGATGCCTGCCTAATTCAACTTTTTCTTTTTCTTTTTCAGTTATAGTACCACTGCAAAAATTTTCAGGTAAGAAACTGACTTTTTTTTTTAGTTTTTTTTAGGGGTTTATGTGTTTTGGTTTTTTTTAGGGGGTTTCATAGAACCATAGAATGGCCTGGGTTGAAAAGAACCACAATGATTATATAGTTTCAACTCCCCTGCCACAGGCAGGGTCACCAACCACAAGACCAGGCTGCCCAGAGCCACATCCAGCCTGGCCTTGAATGCCTCCATGGATGGGGCATCCACAACCTCCTTGGGCAACCTGTGCCAGTGCGTCACCACCCTCTTAAGTTTCCTTGTTTGTTTTCTGCTATTGAGACAAAGTACCTAAAAAACATCCATATCTTTTATATTTTCAGTGAAGAGAAGTCAGATGAGATTATGAAGCTTCTGGGTGATGTGAGGTAAATTCTGTTTGTGTGTTCTTTTCTTTATTTTTTGGCTTTAAAATAACAAAGAAGCTTACTTTAAAGTTACTGTTAATCTATTTTAAGGGTTCTGGAGAAAAAGTGTGGAATGTTTCTTTTCTTCGTATATGAAGAAGTTGTTTACGGAATATACTAAAAAAAAAATTTAAAGTTTCAATCAGTTTACATCTTTTCTCCTTGGCTTAAAGGGATTGTCAGGCAGCTTACAATCAACTGCTGTTGGTGCTATATTTTCTTTTCCTTGGAAGATTTCTTGAGGCACACTTAAAGGCTATCTTGTATGGATTATTTAAGCTGGTCTTGGAGACACCATGAGTGCTTTAAAATAAATATCTCATATTAGGAAACACGAGGAGCACCTGGAGGATGTATAGTCTAGTCGACTGAGACTGTAGAGTGCTTGTGACATAGCAGGCAATCTCCCTGTGTAAAGTGTGATGTTTCAAATGTAGACAAAAAGTGAGAGGTCATAGAAAAGCATTTTTCCAAGTTATTGTGTAGCAAGTTGATTTTGGTAAGTGATCAGAAGAACACAAATCTATTTGTCCCAATCCTAGTTTAAAAAATAACTAGGTTTCTGTCTCTTTTGCTGTTGTTGTCTGTGACTGTTCTTTGCTGCTGTATCTTTTCTATGTTTTTATTTCTGCGGAGGTTTTACTGAGGAGGCGCACCGAGTGACAGTGACAGACTTACTAAACACAGGAGAAATGAAAAAGTAGCTTTATAAGAATGCTTTGCAGCCTGTACTGGTAGGTGGGCTGGTGCTGTAAACTGCTAGTTTTTTTTCACAAGTCTCCAGTTAGTGAACTAACTTCGTGTTAATTTTTTTTCCTTCATTCAGCAATTTGCTATATGATTTTGTTTCCTGCAAGTGTTAGACCCACTTCTCATCAATCAAATCCAAGCTAGTAATATTTTTCATTTAGTTTTTAAATTTCTTGGATTGTAGACAACAGCACAGTATTTGTTTTAGTGGTTTTCTAGAGAATCTTTTAGTAAAAGCAATGAAAATTAAATATTAAGAATTATTTTTGTTTGCATTAAAAACTGACTTCAGATAGTTTAGGAAAAAAAGTTGTCAGTTTATTTTCATATGCTCATCAGCTTCTTCTGTTTTTATAGGCTTAATGCTCTTGTCCTTGGTGGCAGCTCAGGGTTTATTGAAATTTATGCTTATGGAATGTTCAAGATTGCTACAGTAACTGGGGTATGTTTATTTCTGTATTTTTTTTCTTCAGTATATACCAAACTACAGCTGAATTGAATGAAATAATGCATCAGTGGGTTTACATGTAACTGAAACTGGATTGCTGAAATTTTACAGAAAGGAATAATTATTTCTTTGGATAGGGTTATGTGGTTATTGCTGAAAAGACATTCCAACTCTAACTGGTGATTTTAACATCTTGTTTGAAAAAGAAACTAAGCTCAACACTAATCCATGTTAAAAGGGGTAAATTTTTTCTTGAACAAAATTCCCCTTTGTTTTTAAATGTCATTGAACATAGCTTGCTTTGTATGTGAATGTGTTACAGCAGTAAATACATATGGAAAAATTTTAATATTTCATTAACATTTAAACTGGAATCCTTCAGGTGGCAGGTTCTTGTCGTGGACTCTGTTTATCTAGTGATCTGAAATCACTATCGGTTATTACAGAAATTCAAGACTCTCCTGACAGTGAAGCAGAGATAACTTATTTTCAGGCAAGTAAAGTAATTTTAAAATGTTCTTTCTTTTACTTACTGTCACTAACTTTATTGCTTCCTGTTATTTGCAGGAAAAACCTGCAACAATTGTTTTCAGCCTTTCTGAAATGCACCCTGACTTAGCTTTTGGATTTATCGCATTGGCTTGCAGTCTCACAGATGACACTGGCTGTAATGCACTGAGATGTTCTGATAAAATATTACTTCAAATATAACATTCATTTATTCAATTACAGTTACTTCGTTTTTCTTCATTCTGAAAAAAAAGTGTAGCAGCCCTACTGTTCATCATCCATTCTATCCAGAACAGTCATCCTTAAAACTATTACTGTTAGAACTCCAAAATTAGAACCATTCTAAAGAGCTTTTATAGATAGATTAAAATACTAATTGCCCTGTTTTCTTCTTAAAATCAACTTAAAGAAAATAAGAAATAGTAAGTTTCTCTGTGGGTCCTCTCCATCTGTGTTTTTATTTCAGTAACCCAAAATTGTTTAAAAAACAAATGATCTGTTAACTGTTCTGTTTGTTATAGCTGGACACCAGTCTATTATCAAGTTATTTACCTGAGGTAACTCGAATGGCCCGGAAGTTTACTCACATTTCAACACTGTTACAGGTATGGTTTCAAGTCTTAGAGGCTTCAATATTCTTACAGGAAGTAAAATTTTTCTAGTAGGAAACTTCTGTTGGTTTTAAGTAAATGTGGAGCTCTAGCTTGAAAAGTTGATTAGAAATTTCATATGATGTCTGTAATATATATCTTCCCTTTGTGTTACAACATCCAGTTATTTAATATGTACTGAAGGAGAAAAAAGGGAGTAAGGCTAATTTTAGTGTCTGTATTGCAGTATATAAACTTGTCATTGACATGCATGTGTGAAGCGTGGGAAGAAATATTGATGCAGATGGACTCACGGCTAACAAAATTTGTACAGGTATTGTAGTATGAACTGATCTTTTGGAAAACTGTTTCTGTAGTAGGTCTGCTGTTCATGTTAACTATTATCTTAGTGCTGTTTATGTAAGGCCTCCAGAAAACAGTCTCTACGTTCAGAGGCAAACTGCTATGATGCTGCAGATATCTGAGAACAGTCAAGTGTGATTGCATTGTGATACTCCTTTATTTTGTTTATTCTCTGTTATTTAAAAGCAGTATTTTTCAGCTTGCACAGCTATTGAACAATTGCTTTTTGTTTAAGGTTGTGTTCTTTCTACTTCAGTCACTAATAAACTGTCTATTGTAAATGTTGAGCAGCAGCCAATCACCATTTGCAGCTTAACTCAATAATGGAGAATATGTATCAGATAATATATTTGCATATGTTTTGTGTGCATGGCTAGCAGTTAATTGAATCAAGTAATTAATGTATTTATTTTTAACATAGATTCTTGATGATGGAAACTGCTTAGAATTTTTACTGAGTATTACAACTGAAAATAACTGAAAATACTGAACTTGAATCATTGAATTGAATTTCAAAAGATCCATAGTCTGATTTCAGCATTCAAGAGTAAGGGTGGGTTTTATAATGTACTTTATTTGAGGTGTCTGTGACATTATTTGGTAGGCTGAATGTGATCTCTTTACCAATCTATTTCAATCATTTTGGCTGACAGGAAAAGAATACAACCACTTCTGTTCAGGATGAGTTTATGCAGCTGTTGTTATGGGGCAAAGCAAGGTAGCTACTGTTGTTTTATCTGAATATGCATTTGCATCTGATACTAAAATACAAAATGAAAGCATATTTGGTTTTCTCTTCCCTGTCCCTTTTTAGTCTGGAACTGCAGGCATTATTAATGAACCAACTGACAGTAAAGGTATGTTTATATTATTTAACGTCTTAGAACTATACATTTCAGTATCTGTTAATCACTGTTCATTTACATTAGGAAAACATTATTATGTTTCTTTTTTAACAGGGTTTAAAAAAGCTCGGTCAGTCCATAGAGTCCTCCTATTCCAGTATACAAAAATTGGTTATAAGTCATTTGCAGAGGTACGTCACAAAATGTCCAATAAGTTTTAGATTAAGTGGCATTTTATGTACTTTGCTAAAAGATGGGGTGCAGTATCAGTGGTTCTTTATATAGAGATTTTTTATATGATACATGGTAATACACCATGTACTAATTTAGTCGTGGGTGATGGAGAGCTCGTATTTTGAGCAATCTCCATGGAATATAAGCTATATATCCTTGCTTGCTATTTTTATAGGAAATGTTTCCCCAATAATGTGTGGTGGTTAAAGTTATAAAGACAATGTTTGCTTTTCTGCAAATACTTTCTTAGCTCTTACATTCCAGGTGATTTTATAAAGTTCTCCACTTTGTCCATTAAAAGATAAAAATTTGGTGCACAGTGAAGCAGTTATCAAACCGTGACTAAAAGATTGGTTCTTTGCTTTACTTTCCTAGTGGCTCAGAAGCACTCTTATACTATTTGAGTGAGTTGAAAGGAATGGCTTTATGGAAACAAAAATACGAGTCTCTGGGATTAGATGCATCTGGAATTGAAGGTACAGTAGTGTGTGTCCTACTTAACTACACTTATTTCACTTTTGTAAGCATAATATCAATGACTTACTCTCTTCACAGAGGCTACTACTGCTGTTGGTTCTTTCATCCTAAAAGCAAATGAGCTGCTTCAGTAAGTATAAAGTCTGAAGAATTTTAATAACTTGGCTATTGTGGCTTGGGAGTAGAGAAAGATGGCAGGGTATGGCTCCTCTGTTGGTGATGAGCTCTTGTCTTGCTGCATCTCATAGGCTTGTATGCCGACAAGAGTCTTACAGGGAGAGATGCATTTGGCATTTTTAAGAAGTTAATAATACTTACGTATCTGTCTTTAACAGATACAGAACTTAAACCTGCAACAGCTTGTGACATCTGGTAACTTGTTGTTATTGATTGTTTCTTCTGCAGAGTTATTGACAGTAGTATGAAAAACTTCAAAGCATTTTTTCGATGGCTGTACGTTGGTAAGCTTGATGATGTAGTAAATATTTGGTATCTATTTTGTAAATACCAAAATATCAACAATTAATTATGCCAGTCTTAGCTATATCCATCTGTTTATTACTACCATAGATATTTTCTGCAATTTAGTAGGGTAAGTAAAGCTTAATTTCATTCTCAATTCATAATTGTTCTTTTCAGACTCTTTAGCTTCTGACAAATTAATCCTTCGTATATTATCAACAGTGTCATATTATATAGCAATGAAAAATTAAGAATATTAAGAAAAAAATAAACATTAATATCTTTTTTTTTCTCCTCAGCTATGTTGAGGATGTCAGAAGATCATGTGCTTCCAGAGCTGAACAAGGTAGTTATAACATTTTCTCATTAATGGTAGTATATTTTGTTTTCTGCTTGACTTATAGAGCAAGATTAAAAATGTATTTTTTGTTCCAAAACTTAAAGGATGTGCCTGTGACATTTCTTTGAGAAAGCTGATGCCTGCACATTCACGCTAACACATTAATGTACTGTCTTGCATATATAACTGTTACTATTTTAATAGTGCAGCGTATATGACCCTAGTCCTCTATGAAATATGTGTATGGTGACTCTTTATATGCCCTAAATAATGAAGTTAACAGGAATCAGATTTTAACATCTTTATCTGAGAGAAGAAACAGATAACACCTGCATTTGATCTGCAGTCACTACCATAGTGGGTGTATCAGCTGATGTGCTTTAGGGGAGATGGAAACATCCAAAGGGAAATAGGCTGCAGGAATGAACTGAAAGGGACCTCCTGAGTTTCAACAAGAACAAATACAAAATTACTTCCAGGGAAGAATCTGCAGCAGCACAGCCCTGGTTAGCTGGGAAGGAGGGTCAACCATGTTGGTGGAGGCAAGCTGGGCATGAGCCAGCAATGGGCTCTGGCAACAAAGGGCAGTATAGAGTAGCCAGGGTTGTTCTAACAGCATTATGGCCAAGAGAAATAATAACCTTCCTTATTTAGCACTAGTCAGATCATATTTGGAATACTTTCTCCAGTTTGAGGCCCTTCTGTATGAGACAAATGTGAATAAAATGGAGAGATTTCAGAAGAGGGTCTACAAGCTGGCAAGGGTCTTCAGTACTTGCCCTATGAGCAACAATGTATTGGCCTTGTTCAGCCTATAGAACATACATTCTGTGCTCATTTAGATGTAATTCTCAAACTTTGTTTCCCCTTGCTCCATTTTTTCTGTTTCTTTTTTGTTTTAGATGACTCAAAAAGATATCACGTTTGTTGCGGATTTTCTTACTGAGCACTTCAATGAGGTAAGTAATCTTATTTTATTGAGTACAGCAGTGGTACTTGATTACTGTGTTTTTGCTGCTAGTAATTGAATAGAAACAATTTTAAGTAAAATAATTCCATCACCTTTTTGTGCCTTATTTCTTAGTCACTTTGGGTTTCAATTTTGGTTTTATTTGCATTATTATTTTTTTTTTCAGGCTCCGGAACTTTACAATCGCAAAGGAAAATACTTCAATGTGGAGAGGGTTGGCCAGGTAAAGAACTAGAGAATAGAATATGTGGAAGGAGGGAAGAAGAGAGAAAATCATTAGATGAAAAAGCTTTTAAAGTTGTGCCCATTTTTCTTCTCTGTCCCCTCTGCAATGTGTTGTCCATTCCAGTCACAGTAAACGGAGGTTATTGTCAATATTTTCTTTGTTATTAGATACGGAAAAAATTAGAACATTTAATAGTTTTTCCTTACATATGCAGTATTTTAGGAAAAGGGTGAAATCTCTATGCAGCCAGCAATAGTAGTGTACAATTAAAATCTACTCATTGTCTTTATGTTGTTAGTCACTGGATTTCTAAATGTTTGTGTTCAAGTATTGTTTGAAAATCAGTTGCACATGAAAGTGCTACTGTATGATATTAAACAATAGTTGATTTCTTATTTATTTCTAGGAGGAGTGGAATATTATATTTTAAATGTAGACATGTTATATTTAGAAGGAATGTTTAACTTGTGAGAGACAGTATGGGGCTTGGACTAGATAATCTCCAGAAGTCCATTCCAATCCTTACAATTCTGTGATTATGTATTGTTGGAAGTGAATTCTAATATTGCTTGTTTTTAATTTGCAGACTTATAAATGTCTGTTTCTCTTCTAGTACTTGAAAGATGAAGACGAAGATCTTGTATCACCACCTAATACAGAAGGAAACCAGTGGTTTCACTTTCTTAAAAATAGTACTCATGTTAAAGGTAATGTGTGCTTGAGTAAAACAGTGAATTGAAGGTATGTGGAGAACTTAACGTAAGAGTAATCTTTTTTTTGTGTGCTTAGGAGTTAGTTTCATAATGCTCGTCTGGTGGAATGAAATACAGGGCCCTTAACTTCTCCTCTGAACCATGTGCTTTAGGCTTGTGAGCAGCTTACTGGCCCTTCCAGAGACTCATTCCACTGTCACTTTAGTAGCAGTATAGTATATTTTTTATAGAGTTATAAGCATTTTTTTTTTTAATGAGCTTTATCTGTTTGCAGAAAGTCCACTTTTGTTTCCCTACTATCCTGATAAATCATTGCATTTTGTCAGAAGGCAGATGGAAGAAGTCATTGATCATTGTTTACAAAAGCCAGCTGTAAGTGCAATTTATATAAATTATAATTTTCTTCTAGGGGTAACAGTCAATTGAAGATGGTGATCATGCTTAGCAAGGCCTGAAATTTTAATTTTTACCTTAGAGTGCCTACAACGTAACTGGCAGAATGCATTCCAGCTTAACCACTACTGAGTGTCTTAAACTCAGTGGAGGATTTTTTTTGTTTTGTGTTTTCTGTGCATTCTGTTTACCTTGTGCATTGATGAGAGCTATTTTAACATTAAATAACTTGATGTACAAATTACAGATTAGATAGCTGATTAGTTGACAGTATACTAGTCTGTATCTTCTGAAGAAATATGAAATAGGTGTGTTAAGTGACAGTGTTTGTATTAGCGATATTTCAGTATAAATATTTGTGGATTTTTCTTTCAAATACACTTGGATTTTATTCTTTTTATGTATTTATACATATATATATATATAAAAAATAAAACTTAAGATTTAGTTTTCTTAAGAAGGGATATATCATGAATGACTTGTTTTTTCTTTGCTCTTTTTATTATATTTGTTAGGATGTGATTGGAAAGGCAGTGCATCAAGCATTTTGTGTGTCTCTCTACAAAACTTCCCAAAGGTATGTTTTTAACATTATTTCTGAAGTTCAGTTGCACAAAATTATAATAGTATTTTGTACACTTGTTTTGTTTTTCCTTTTCAGTGAAGATTCCTCACCTCAGTTATTTAAACTACCATTTCTGTAAGTATGCTGTTATTTCGTGTTGTGTGTCATTTACCTGTTCTTAAAATATGGTTTAACTTCTCATTTCTTGTTTCCTCACCTAACATTACAGGTGGAATGACAAAACATCCAACATACATTATGTTCTCTTTACCATATTAGAAAGTTCTATTTCTAAAATACACATCTTAAGGAGACATACAGATACTTCCAGGTAAGAAAAAGGGAGGGAAGGGGAATGGTTTGTGAGACTTATCATATGTATAGAGACAGTTGCAACTTGAATTTTTTCTGCAAAAAGAGAGATTGAAGGACTATGAGCACAGTCCTTCTAGGGTAATAGAGAATTCATCAAAGTGGAAGGCGTTGAGAGGTGCAGTGGGAAACTACAGTAGGAATTTGTATTTTATTAAACTCAGAAAATCTGATCAAAACATCCAGGATGTTTGGGTTCAGGAGAAAAAGGTCAGGTTCCCTTCGTTTTGCTTCTCACAGAATTACTCTTTGTGAACTAAGAAAACTTGTAGAGAATCAGGCTTACCATGTTGATTTGTCTTGCTGAAAATACTGTTAACTCCTTATAGCCTGTGATTTAAAACGCTAGGGAAACTGGGGTGGGTGGACAGGTAGGTTCAACAAATACATCTCTTTGGGATATCATTTCTGCACCTTCAGGAATTTCTCTACCTAAGGTGCAGTGCACTGACATGACCTGGGTATGGAAAACAACAAAAACTTCTCCATAAAATAGCGATTTTTATAATGTATGTTGTTTAACTTGAGGAGATGGTGAGCTATGACAGGGTGAGAATTTTTAGAACATTTTTACTGCTGAAGGGAACATATGATGGAAATACCTTCTGTGTTTCCAGTTGAGAGCTTCTGAAGACAAAATTATAGCCTTGTGGTGTAGTTTCTATTGTATTTCCTTCCTCACTGGTATCTTCATAGAATCATAGAATGGCCTGGGTTGAAAAGGACCACAATGATTATCTAGCTTCAATCCCCCTGCCACAGACAGGGTCACCAACCACCAGACCAGGCTGCCCAGAGCCACATCCAGCCTGGCCTTAAAGGCCTCCAGGAATGTAGCATCCACAACCTTCTTGGGCAACCTGTTCCAGTGAATCACCGCCCTCTTTGTGAAAATTTTCCTCGTAAATCTTAGGTAGTACTAACTCATTTTCTGTAAATGCAAGTAAGAAGTAACTTAATGGACTTGAAACTAGGACAATTGGGCTGAGAGTTCAACGAAGAACTGTATCCCACAACCCAGAAGGACTTTCCCATTTGGCTCCTTTAGTCACATTTTGCTTGAGAGGCAAGAGAAATCAAAAGGTTTCCATCCACTTGTTACATCATCTGGGGATGTAGTCATGTACTTTGTATAACAGATGGACTTGCACCATTTTGTACTGCAGTTGCCCTTTAAGATTTTAGATTTTCTACAGATGGAAATAAAATGTCACCAAGATAATGGTCTGTCGGTACCTTTAGGTCTATCGGTAACGGAATTGTTGCAGTAGAGTTTGGAAACTTCTTGAACAACACTATAAATGAGAGCTCAGACTCCAGGTCAGTATGTTTTAGTTGATTCTTCTTCCAGGGATGCAGATTGTGAAATCGAAGACCATGTTTTTGAGTGTTCATTTTACTTGAAGTTAACTTCTCTAGCATTATGGTTTGGCTTTTGTATTCCAAATTAGCACTCCACATGCTGCAGTAGCTTGTAGTTCACAAGTGAGTCGGGCCATAAGACATGGTACAAGTGTGTGAAGGTGTAGGATTATGAGAATCTTACCACACAGCCATTTAGGCTTGAAAAGACCTTCAATATCACAAAGTCCAGTTAACAACTGGACATACTGAGTCCCCTCACTAAAACCTGTCCCTTAGTGCCATGACTGCACATCTCCTAAATCATCACGTGATACAGACTCCACCACTTCACCATTGCAATGCTTCACCACCCTCTCCATGAAGAAATTTTTTCCAATGTCCATTTTAACCTCCCTGGTGCAGCTTGAGACTATTGAGTTATTTTGCACGTAAGGTCAAGTAAGCATTTTAGTTTTCTAATCAAAAAGTTGAACCTTGGTACCTGTGCAGAGTTAGTTGGGAACAACTTTTTCTTATATCAGTAATCTTAAAATAAGATAGAAAGAGACTTCATATTCCTGAAGGAAGGAATCTCAGAAGTCATGGCAGAGTAAGTTTTTTAATTTAGAAAGGCCTGATGTGGTACTGATGGCCCTCACCAACACCATTTCCTAATTTTCCTTGGTATTTGTGTTAACTGCAGTGTGTTAGTTGCACAACTGATCTTTTCATTGTTTACAGTAAGGCTCACTGTTAACTAATGAATACTACTTGAGTACTGTGCAGAATAAAAATATTTTTGTTTTATGATCACTTTTATTCCTTGTTGCTTCCTAAATATGTAGGTACTATTTTATTTCCTATAGGTGCTACAGTTGTTTAGATGCACATTTTTATGATGATGAAACTGTAACTGTAGTTCTGAAAGAGAGTGTGGAACAAGAGGGGAAGGAGAGAATCTTGGCCCAGCTGCCTTTATCTTCGGTATACACGAATGAGGATCAAGAAGTGGAATTCATCTGGGATTCTACTAAAAGGTGGGAACAGGCAATATTAGAAACAAGTTCAAGCCAGTCTTGGCCCCTGTAATAGAGAATCACATACAGCTCTTGTAAGTGGTAGTGAAGAGATATGTTGATCAAAGGTCACAGAGGTCACTTCTGTGTAAGTGTAGACATTGCCTCCAGAACTTTGTTCTTGTAGAGGAGAGATTTGAAGGAAAGTCAACATCATCTTCCTGCCATAGTTGTTACCTGGGACAAGACAGGACTGATACAACTCCATTCTGTTCTGTTGTAATCTCTTGCAGCACTCGAAACATGCTGTGTCTGCACAGTTTTATCCTCTCTTCTAAAGAGGATAAAAGGAAAGGAGCATATGGAGTTATGATTTTAAATGCTTGTCTATTTGTTGCATATGGTATAGTAAAATCTAGACACAAAAAAAAAAAACAACCCAAACCTGGGGCTGACTGGGATTTATGTTTTTGTTTTAGTACTGAAATTTTCTTATGTTTTGTGCATCTCTTCTTGCAGTTTGGCTGAGCAAAGTGATGAGATAGCAACACGTACTGTGTTCTTGGACAACCAGTGGAGAGTGCTGGAGAATATGAAAGCTCAGTATGTTGCTGTAAATGGTATTAGAAAAGTTTCCTGTGTGGTAAGTACATATCTGTGAACAAGTCTGGACAAGGGGGGAAAGGAAATGCTCTATAGTTAGAGAGAAGGATAGCCTGTAAACCTCATAAAGTTAACAGAAACAAAAGTCTTGATAATCATCATTTCATTTCTTACAAATTAATTATTCTCTCAGAATCTATTATCAATTTGTCAGAATACAGCCATGCCTGTGAGACAGGCATTACACAACCTGGAAAAAATTTAATAGCAATTAATAGATAGACTTGCTTTACTTTACAGTCTGCAGAGCAATAAAACAATTGCTAATTTCCACTGTACCTTCATTTCGAAGATAAAGGCTATTTTCAGAGCTATTGGGCAATACATAAATTGGTATCTGTGTTCTTTTTTAATTACTTATTAATCAAGATTTCTTAATGTTTCCATAGCTAAGTTCAAATCTTCGTCATGTGAGAGTGTTTGAGATGGATGTAGAGGATGATGGAGAAGTTGAAGAAGAGGAAGAAGAAGAAACAACTCAGATTGCAGCTGGGGAACCTGAAGAGCTGAATCACTCTGTGGATAACCAAGACAATGTGTGTGATGCATCAGCTGAAGAACTACCTGATGAAACTGAAGAAAATGAATCAAACCTGGGTCTTTAACACAGGTTTTCCCTGGTAAAGGGAAAAGACTGAAATCCAACGTCTGGTTACTGAGATGATGTTTGCCATACCTACCCTGCAGCGTTAACATGTTGTGTGTTCTGTATTACTTCTTAACAAAGACCAACTATGTTCTAGAATATACAAACTTGACTTTTTTTTCTTGGCACAGTGATTTGGTAGGAACTGTTTCTTGTAGAGGTTTTCTATTTGCAGTTTTTTGTAGGTGTAGGAAAAATACTAACTGAAGTTTTTATGGTTAACCTAATCAGTTCTGAATACTGTTCTGAAGATAAAATGAGCATGTGTGTGAAAACAATGAAACCTTAATTTTTGAAGACCAAAACCTCCCCTTGTTAGACTTTGTATTCTACTGAGGGGTACAGAAACTTCTTTTATAGCTACACTTCAAGTGTGCGTATAGAGAACAACAGGCTTGCAGATCAGCATAAAACTAGCTGGATATGCAAAGTTAGCAGCTGTTACTTAAATACTTTTAAAAAGCTATTCTGATAAAAATCTGTGTCCTCAGTAATACAGTATTTGTTCAATCTGTGCAGTTCTTTAGTTCTGAGTACAACGTGTGCATTTTGTCAGAAACCTCAGCCTGCTTAGTTTGTGTAAAATTGCTCCTGTATTTTTCCTCCTGCTGTTTTGTTTTTTTTTTTTTTTGTAACAAGAAGTTAAAAGAGAATATTTTTCTAATTTGGTGTGGCGTTGTGTGTCTTGTCAGGCTTCAGCAGGAATATGTTGCTTGCTAATTTATATATTGTTGTAGGAGTGGTGCGGTGCTAGCACTAAAAGCTGGAGGTGGAGTCTGGAAATCTAACATCTTTTCTTGTTGCCTAGTGGCTGGCTTGAGCCCTTAACTATATCATCTCTTTTAATGAACAGTGCTGCTAAATGCACAATCTTCCTTTTGGAACAGCGTGTGTATTTTTTATTTCTAAAAAGATCCAGGTCTTATACATGTGCTCCGTTCTATATTTCAAAGACAAATCAGTCTTCTCAAACTGCTGTTTGGCACTGCAAAAGTCAGGTGTTAGATTCATCCTCTTGTTTTGAAATATGCCATTTTTAAGTCACTTTTTTTTTTTGAGTGCACTTTTTGAGATTTTTTGTTTGTTTGTTTGAGAGAGATTTGTTGTTCGTAACTGTCCTAGAAAGCTGCTGGCTGTTGAGTGCTCTCATCTAACAAATGGTTGAAGGCACAAGGAAGGTGTGGAACAGGAGGGGCAGAAATTCACGTGTGCAGTGCATTTTCCACGTAGATCAGTTGTTCTTGATGAGAAATTGCTGCAACTACCAAACCAATTCAAGTCAAGCTTGGCCTTAAAGTTCTCCTGGAAATTTTTGCCTTTGAATTTGCTTTATGAATTGTCACACGGGAGTGCTTGGAAACAATTGTTTTGCTGTGTTTTCTGCTAAGTAGCTTTGGTCCACCAGCATATGAAAATGTGATCTGCCCTGCCCACAGTTGTTTCTAAATTTGTGTTGATAATAACTGTGTCCTATTTCACAGGGACGTGTTCTTCAGAAATCTCTCTGGGCTTACTCTGTGGGCCATTCTAGTCTAGTTTTGGATATACTTGAGTGAATGATAACTTTGTTTCTGGCTTGAAAAAGTACATACACACTTTCTGCTTTTCCCAGCAACGTGGTACAAATGTACAGTTTGAGTCAGTGCTTCTGAATGTCTTGCTGTTTCCTTCTGTCTTAATTTTGCTATCTTATTTCTATAATAGTAAATGCATCAGCAATGTGCTTATGCATCTTTCTTTTCAAAGGAAAACATTTGATCTAGTTTTTGAGGATTTTGATGGTGTCTGGACCTGGTGGGACTCGCTTTTCACTCTTCATCTTTTTTTTTTTTTTAAATGCTAACCGAATGGTCTTTCAGCCTTTTTCTGCTGCAAATGAGTTCTCATATATATATATATATATATATATCTATATCTATATCTATATCTATATCTTTTTCTGCTGCAAATGAGTTCTCATATATATATATATATATATATATATATATATATATACACATACTGCAATGCTATCAAGAAAGAAAAAATATATATATATATATATATTTTCTCAGCCATGCACCCATAGTTTGCTCTTTGTAATACTAATCTTTAGATCCATTAAGAGTCAGCTACGACTGCTGCTTTTAAGTCTGCTTCTTTTGCATGTGTGGTGTTTCTAACTATTTTGAAGATTTCTTGCATCTTCTATTTTTCTGCCATTCGGTTTGTGCAGTCCTCTTTCTGGCCCTTTTGTGCTTTTTCTGCCTGATCTCTGCTTGATGTGCAACTGTCTGCAATGCCAAGTTTCTCTTGCACTCTCAGCAGTTAGTGCTGCTTTGCTTCACAATCTGTGCGTGCCATGATCTGTTTGTGGCACTGTTGCCTCCCACTTCTGTGGATTTGATTGCTCGGTCACATCTGGCTTCATATGTGACCACTTGAGCTGTTCACACAGACAGGAAGTATGTAGAGAAATATTGAACACAGACTTGATTTAGTTAACTAATTCTTTTAAGCAGACCAGGAAAGAGAGTGTATTTCTGTAGCAATGTCTGCACTTGTTCCTATTGTTTCTTATTCTGAAAAAAACAAAGGTTTTGCTTGTTTGTTTAAGACAGTATATAAGCTTCAACAAAATGGAGAAGCCATGTCGGTAAGCATTTAAGTTTTCGTTAAGTTTCTGTAGTCAGAGTTGACTCGTGTTGTTGCATTCTGCAGTAATAGGTAAGGATTCTCTTGCTACCTTAAATGAGCAATTGCTTTTGCAGCGACTCTCATTTCTTGCTTTAAGTGAAGAGCCAGCTTAACTTGTGTCATGAAGCAAAGGCACAAGGTCTAAACAGTCTAAGAATGACATTTTGGAGAGGGGAAGAAAGACTTCAGCAATCCATTCATAAGGAGATGCATATGAATGAAGAGAGCGTTTGAATTTTCATAGTGTGAGCTTCAAGGAAGGAGATGCAAAGTAATGATCTCTAAGGAGAGTGCTGCCATGGAAGAAGGGGGAAAAAAGCAAAAAAACCCAACAACAACAAACAAAACAAAAAAACCAAAACAACTACGAAAATCTGGAAGAAATGAAATGCTCCTTGTAGGTGAATAAAGTGCATTCAGCTGTACCTTCAGGTTGAATAATAGAGCTGCTAGCAAATCAGTCGGTAAACGATTGGTGCCAGCAAAGCCCACGGTTGAAGTTACAATGGGATATAAATATGTGGGTGTTCTGGCATTCTTCCCCCAGGGGGTATTATACAGCTACTGCTTCTACCTGGCTGTCTTACAACTGTGTGCAAATGATGTAATCATGCCTGCTACTGTGAATCAGAAGACCTTGGGTGGTTTTTTTTGTTTTTGTTTTTGCAGTTCCCACAATTAACTTAGTAGATAAAGAATCCTATCAGTTTTCCTTCTTACATATCTCACTAAGAACCCTACCTCCTAGGGTGAGTCTATCCTAGCAAAAAGAAAAAAACTACTTAGGACCTACTCTAGGAAGTAGAAGACCCTATTTTTAAGTCTGTGTTATCACCATATAAAGAAATTCAGACATGCCCCAGCAGAGCTCTTGTGTGTTGGGTCAAGTGTTGGAGTTCTTTTAGTACATCACTGAGTCTGTTCTGTCTTGAACAAGCCAATTTGCTTGACTGAAAAATCTTTGTTTTTCTGCAGCCTGGAGAGCTGCACACTTGCTGCACACGTGAGAAGGTGAGAGGTACAAAGTATTCCGTGAACGGACCAGTAAAGCATCACAATACCAAAAATAAAAAGCCCACTCTACCTTTCTCACTTTAGTGATTCTTCTACAGATTTAGAGCCACGTCTGTGGCTCTGTTTTGCCCTATGCCTCTCTTAAATGAGTCACTACAACAGCCTGATTTTGCTCTTTTTGGTTGCCAAGAGAGTTCACATATAAATTTTGTAATGAAGATGAACGCTTGCCCTGAGGTGCAGTGAAAATCATTCTCTTAAACAACCACTACTGATAAGAATCGGAGGGGCAAAGGTAAGGAATTTGTTCATCTGGTCACATATTTATTTTAGACTGTTGAAGTAACCTACGGTTTCCTGAGAATAGCAAAAGGCTTTCAAACGCTGCAGACATCTGAAGAAAATAAGTTCTGCTTTTCCAATCGTTGAATTTACCATGTTACCTTTATAATGCAATCCTACTAGACTGGAAGCAAATGGATAATATCTGCACTTAGTCTTTTATAAAGGCATTACATTTGTTATGTCCCCTCTCTTGCAGCTTATCAGTTTACAGCAGGTTCAGTGCTCCAACTGTTTAGACAGAGTTCAGAAGATGGAAACGCAGGAGGGGGTGGAGGAGAAGCACTGTGATTTCCAGGCAGCATGTTTTAATTTTGATTTATTTTCATCAGTTGCAAGAAAAAAAAAAAAAAAAAAAACAAAAAAACAACGGACTGTTTGCATAATGCCTGCTTCCTTTGTTTTTAAAAAATGTTAGGCCGGGAAGATGAAGTGGTGAGTAAGGAAGAGGAGAGTTCTGTGTTTTTGTTTGGTTATTTACTGCTTTTATTGTTGTACCTAGAAATAAATTTATTCTTAATTGGTTTACTTTGTAAAGCATTTTTCAACATCGAGTAATCCCTTGAGAAAGGGAACACAGCATACATACGACCTTATTTAACGAAACCAGTATCAAAGCCCACCAGTTCATAAGTTATGGCCACCGTCAGTTCGGTTCTTGCCTTACAATACCGTGCAGTTCTGTTGTGCGGGTGAACCCTTTCTGTGCTTCGTTGCACAGGGACTTATTATTTCTCTATTTCTCCTGGTAGTCACTGAAACGATGCAGGATCGTGGTAGTTAAGATAGGTATGAATGGGAACGTCCGGGTGTGGGGGAACAAACTGCAACAGGCGGGCTGTGAGAGCGGTATGTGCTGAAGGCACCGAGATTAGCGCGTCTTCAAAGTCCTGCAATGCGCGTCCATGCGGGTCGTCAGGAAACAAAAGACCTGAGCAGTGAGCGGATGGCTCTGAGAGGCAGGGCGGGACGGTGATTAGGGGTACAAAGAGGTCTGTCCGCAGTCAGCACACGATTGCCAATCTAAGAAGAGTCCGAAGTCAGAACAAGTGCGTAGCTGCTGCTCCTCGTCCTGAGCGTTGTCACAAGCGGTTCTGGGCCGAGCTGGGTTCTGTAATCTTGGCGCTTGGATGCTGCTTCTTGAACGCATGAGTCCAGGTACTTGTGAGCATGAGTGCACATGAATTAAATCAGTTTGGCTTTAAAATTAAATCCTCTTCCCTTCTGATAGCGGATGGCTTTAGGGCTTGCGGTATTGCCGCTATAGCGTCGACTGCTTGAGAAGTGCAGGCAGGGAGGCTGCTGGTAGCCGGGCGGCTCTCAGCATGGACCCGCTCCGAGGAGAACAAGAGCTGGGAGTGGAGAGCAAGAGCTGGCTGCAAGGCTTTCTTAGCAGCGTATCTTTTGACATCGTTTTGGAAAACTAAATCAGCATACCAGCCCGGAGTTCAGGAGTATTTAGATTTTTCGGTGGTATCTATTCATCATCTTGATGTTTGAATGCAATTTAGAAGCAGATTGCTCTGGGCCGAGTGCCACCTTTCTTTTCTCCCTGTAAAAGGTCATTGCAGGTCCCTGGTCACAAATGAAAGAAAACTTTGTCCTTAAAATCTGCAGGGTGACGGTGAACGACTTAGTTTTACAAGGTTTGGCCTGCTTCTTGGCCTGGTGTCCCACCGAAGTTTAGTACAGAGATTGGAGGTGTGTGGTCATGCGGAGTTAGTGATAGCATGGCTTAGAGCCGGACAACGGTGAGAAAACAGACAAAACCCCAAACAGAAACAACGGACCTGTGTGCTCCGCTTGAAATGGAACGGATACTGATGTTCTTAAGGCAAAGCCTTCAAATAACAACTGATGAAGGCTTCTGCTTTCTCACCTGTCGGTTTCACTTCTGCCCATGTCCTTCGCTGCAGCTCCCTGCTCGCTGGACAAGTCTCAGGGCTGCTCTCTGCTTTCTGACAATAAGAGCCGCTAATCTGAAATTAGAAGTGATTGTATCTCTGGGTTCTCACTTCATTCACATTCAGATGATTTTCTCTCTTCGAAAAACTGATCATGATTTCAATCTGCAGTGTACTAGGAGTGCCGTGCTCCCAAATAAGAAGCAGTTTGTACCTGGGAGACCAACAGTTTAGTGTGAGAATATAAAGAAGGTTCCCATTGTGTTCTCACTCGAGTAGGTAAATTCACTGCAGAAATTGATGGTGTTTTTGTCAGGGGATGCAGATACTGTTGTATGATGTGTATATTTGCACGCTGAGAGTAATTGCAGGTGACTGCTGTACATTATAACATTTCTCGGCAGTTTTCTTGCTCTGGTTCACAGTAACTCCGTTCAGCCTCGTTTGTTCACAAAATACACCTTTATATTTAGACAGATCACAGGAAACCACGTTTTTGGGGTGATAGTATATCAAAGGTGAAACCGAAGCGGGAGAGTGAATCGAAATGTGCTATGGACATATTTCAATGACAAGTCGAGAGATTAATTCTTTGTTTTTCTACCCCTTCCTTTTTGACTTTTTTCTCCTTTTCTTTGCCTTTGATCCTCTATCTGATCTTAGAAATATCCAAGACTTACTCTTATCTAGGTGCAGAGGCCTATCTCTCGAGTTCTTAGCACATTTTTACCCACCCAATGTGTTACCGTTTACCTTCTAACTGCATTCCTTTTGTATACTGCCTTTTCAGTTTCTAATTACGAACGAGCCTTAGGGGGAATCTCTAAAAGTCTGAAGTCAGTATGGATTTGCTACAAACTGCTTCAGTGGCCCAGCCCTTTGCTTGAAAGAACAGCCTTCTGCCTTTTTTTTTTTTTTACGTTTGGTGGCTGTTAAAAGGAAGAACAGGGAAAGGTCTGTGTCCCTCTGCAAACTCTACGGCCGGGCCAAGGCCAAGATTTTGCTATACGTATGTATCTCAACAATGTTTGTTTAAAACAGAAATACATCTGCTGCAATACTGATCCTAGACATTCAGAATTGATTTGTTACTGTCGCATATTGGGACCTGATGCATTTGGTTGCTTTTGCACCTGCCACAGCTCAGGATAACCCTCTTGTAAAATCCCTTGCAAGTGAAAAATATCCTGGTATCTGGAGAACAAGATGGTCTTGCCAATGAGCTGTGAATCACTCCTGGTTCACTCGATGCATCGCTTATCTTACTGGGAGGATGTTCCCCTGCATACGTAATGAGGGCCTGGCTGCTCGTCTTGTTCTGAAACCTAGGAGTGAAAACGTGCAGTTTCCTGATGCAGAGAAATCATAATTGTCTCGGGATTTACATTCAAGGACTGTTGCCACTGTTCCATAAATATAAGGCTAATTATGCTGTCTTGGTTTTCAGTCTCCTATTAATTTTTAAAATAATTTAAAAAATATGTAATTGGCAGAAGCTTTGAAATGACCAATTGTCAGATTACAGGTGTGATATACATCTCACAAAGATGCAGTTTCTGTTTTGGAGAAGTTAGGGAAGACAGAGAAAGAAGTCTTATATTTATAAAAAGAAAGAAGTCTTAAATGAAGGGATCTAATGGCTCACTCCAGAAGACGGCACTTCAGAGAGAGTTGCTTTGAACTGTGATGGCCTAAGTGTAAGGGATTTTAAACAGGCTGCAGTTGGAGAGAGAGATTTTCTGTCCCTGCAGCGGAATAACTGATGGACAGCTGAGCTCTGCCGTGCTGCTCTCACTGCCCCTCCTCAGAAGGACAAGAGGAGATAATATGATGAAATTCATCTTTCGCTCACAGGATATGTTTTGGTCATAAGCTCTGGCTCATGGGTGGGACTTGGTAGCTACAGCTCAACAGCTGTCCTCTGGCCAACGGCTTCAAAGCTGTGTTAGCAGCAGGCTGAATTCATGGGAAACTTCAGACTATTCCTGAATGTAGTACTGGGATCACAGGAGAAGCTGCAGGTTACTGTTAGTGAATTAACCACCCCACTGCACACTTCTGCAAATGCTTTTACAGAAGTCTGTCTTCACTGTTCCTAATTCTCAGACTGAGAATGTGAACATCACTGGAGAACTCAAAGCAAGTCTTTCCACAACACAGGCTTCTTTCTCTTCGCCCTTTGTGCCTTGGGGATATAGGCCAAGTTGGTATTCAAGTGATGATATTTTAAAGCAAGGCATTGAGATGGGATCAGAGAGAAGTTTAAATCTGGCAATTATGTTTGGCTCTTTCACAGCACTTCGAGGAGACCATGCCTCTCAGACTGTATCAGCATGACCTGCAAAATCAGCTCTTGGTGTTCTGCAAGCTCCAAACTCACACCCTCATTGGAGTGCTTCCAGCTATGATGATATGACATCCAAAGGCAAGATAAAATCTCATTTTGAACTTCTTAGGATACTTAAAGTACAAAATGATAGCAAACTTCTATAGCTGTTCTGCTAATATTGTTTTCTGGTTGTTTGTTTGTTTTTTTTGCTGTTTTGTTTCCCTCAAATCACTTTCGAAGTCACTGTAGCCATTTGTGATCAAGTTCTAAGAATACACGTGTGTTTTATCAGGTAATTTCGTGACTTTGTTTTCAAATGTAATTTATAATTT
This sequence comes from Chrysolophus pictus, assembly GCA_037305975.1. Lineage (NCBI taxonomy): Eukaryota > Metazoa > Chordata > Aves > Galliformes > Phasianidae > Chrysolophus > Chrysolophus pictus. The sequence goes on from CM074579.1 coordinate 17,818,337, forward strand.
TGCTAATTTACAGCAAACTGCTGTGATTATCTTGGATCTCAGAAATTAAGTATGAGTGGGTGAAGGCAGGAGTCCAGCAAGAGACTGTAGGTGCTACATTGAATACCACTGGTGTTTTAAGGGGTTAGTAGTTTATCTTGATCTCTCAATGAAGGTAGGACATCTGATTGCTTTGGTGACTATATTCTCTCTCCAAGCTTTTCATTATTGTTCCCTTGTTCATTAGCATAATTTCTGGGATGGATTTTGTGTCTGATAAGTTTTGATTATTTGATCAGTTGTGAAGCCAGCGCTGCTTATATCACTTTCTGTGCAGTGTAAGCTGGTCCAGATGACTTTGCTCCCAAGAGCTTTGCTGCTTTTGCCTGTGCTTGAACAGTGGTAGTAAACAGGCATGTTTATGACCATGATGACAACGTCTTTTCTCAATTTACGTTCACAAGAAGCCAGATTTGGCAGTAAAATATTGTGTCACTACATATCAGCATTTGGAAGCAATGCCAGTTGAGATAGTTTCCTAAAACTCCTCCTCCCAGGACAGGGATTTGTCTTAAATTTGGTGTCCTTGCTGAATGTATTTTGCATTACTACTGTTGTGTGTCAGCGCTTCAGCAGCATCTGAAAACATCGCTGCTTTGTGGCACCTTGAGGTTAGAAAGTATTATCGTTATTTGCTTTGCAGGATGAGAAACAGCAGTCTTCTCATAGAAATATGACTTCACTTATCTTATATTGTTCTAGCTGCTGCTTTGATATAACAGGCTTCCATAGCGCAGGTCTGCTCCTCCAGCCAGCTCTTGGTAAGTGGTTTGCCTGAGGTGAGCAGCTGGTGGAGAAACAGCACTGCTGGAAATCTGTTTTCTGCAGTCAGGGCACTGGGTTGCTATTTTCTGGCCCCATTTTTGCAAACTTTCCACTTTTTCTAGTATAACTTTATTTAACTCCAGTGCAGACTTAATCACTTAGAATAATTTTTGTTAATACCATACATAATTACTGTTAACATTCAGATCATGGCCTGTAGTTTTGCTGTTTGTTTTACAAAAGGAAGACCTTAGACCTTATGTTCTTTGAAAATCTCAGCACTCCTCTTAAGTATCTAGAAGCCCTTTGAAAACCTGGGGCAAATTCAAGGTGCTGTTTTCGTGTAGTTGAATGCCTGTTTTGAGAGGTGAGGGAATGTATGAATTATAGGTAGCTAGAAAAATTTCAGCACTGGCTTTGGAAAAATGTTCACAATGTGGTAGATGACTGCGTATGCTGCCCAGATGACATTCGTTTTTCACCTTTGTTCACTATTTCTGTAGAAAATGCAGAAAACTTCATACTACAAAGTAAATGGTATTTTTGTAAACTAGTAGTTCTTTTGATTACAGGTAGAACTGACTTTATCCACATCTTCTCTCCAATTTTAACCTGTTGCAGTAGTAAGGATACTCTTATTATAAGCATATCCTTATTTTAATGCTTAATTTTCAACTTCAATTTTAAAAATTGAAATTTCGTAATAATTGATTTTGAAAGAACTGGTTAATATTGAGGGAAATTACATTTGTGCTTTTAAGGGAATTATTATTCAGTTGGAATTGTGAATTAAGTATAATCATGGGTGTCCAGCCTTTTGGCTTGCCTGGGCTGTGCTGAGTGAAGAGGAACTGGGGCCACATTTCCAAAGGCTGCTCTGAAAGTAATGCCTCCTAGTTATTTCTGTGGAGGCCATAACCAATACAAGGAGAAAATTAACATCATTTGATAGAGGAAATTCTCAGCTACAAAACAGTCTTTTTCAACACAGTTGCCACCATTAGCTATGCATTTTCACATGTGATGAACAGGAGCCTGCATGCTGCACTCGTAGCAGTCTGCAGCAGCAGAAGTGACCCGCTGTCACTGATGCTGAAAGGCACCGCCACCACCTCATTGTACTCGCATCCACTGTTTGGTTTCCATAAATGTTCAGCAAGCATCAATGAATGTCTGTGGGTGCCAGTTTTTCTGCATGGAGGAATTCAATTACAACATGCCTTTGCTTCATCTGCTCTTCCATATCGGATGCCATTTGGTCAGACTGCCCCTCTGCTGCCATCTGTCACACAGCAACAAAATCTGATGGGATACTGTTGGGAAGGTTCAACCTCTGCTGCCATACCACCGCTCATAAAATAGGCATAGCTTTTGAAGCAGACCTCACAAAATATATACTTAACATATATAAGTAACAAAACTGGTTTTACTTTTTAAATGTTTCTATGCATTCCATTTGAAAGCTCACAAGTAACATATTTATGTCAACTGAAAATGGAGTCGCAAATAAGCAAGAGTTGATTTTTTTCTTCTTGAAACCTATTCTCAAATTCCTTTATCAAACCAGAAAGCACGGCTGCATATTTCCCCTGACCACAGGGCTGCGTTTAGCCAACGTATCCAAAGGTGTGACCTCATTTGCCCCCACTTGAGTTAGCTCTGCTCTGTGCCCTCCCGGTGTCCTGGTTCCAGCCCAGAAGGGGTTCATAGTGCCTCACTGTTCTGTTGTTGCTGAGGGGCCAGGCTGGGCTGCAGGTAGGGCAGAGCCACCTCCATGGTGGCACGGGGCAGGGGACGGGCTGCACACGGGCTGTATGTTGGAAGAGCCTGATTATAATTATATCCAGTATCTTTTCCTTTTTTTTTTCTTTCCAGTTTATGGCCGTGTTTTAAATCAAACTGGGAATAGTGCCAGTTAGACTGAGGAGGAGGAAAAGTAAGGGTGGTTTTTATTTGCTTTTTTATTTCATTCTAGTAGGTTTTCCAGGTGTTATTTTAAAACCTTTTTTTTTTTTTCCAGAGTTGATAATTTTTTTTCTAAAAATAGTTTTATCAGAGCAGAAAGTAAATGTGGAAACATTCAGAAGAATAGATAAGTGATAACACCCATAAGACATGCAAGGGAGTGCAAAGTCTTTCTTTCCATGTGGACATTATCTCAATTATGGTGAAAGAGTTTGTGTTCCAAATGTTGCAATTGTGCCAGCCTTTTTCATTTCTCTTTCCAGTCTGTGAGTATGGAGTTGCTTTTAGACATTTACTGAAGTAAATGTGTGAGGGAGGAAGACTTTCTGTAACAAACTGCTTCACTGTTTGGATGGAGTCTGCCCAAAATTATCTCAGTAATGTAAACATTTGGGCAAACACTCATAGTTTCAAATAACTCAAAATTATTTGGCTAACAAAATAATTTTTTTTTCCTGCTTGATTCTTTCCCAGAAGCTTGGGACAAATGGTGTTACAGATCCCTGAAATGTCATTTCTGAGTTGTATGATCTTTGCTATGACGCTGTGTTACAGAAGCCTTCTGGAAAATGAAATTAATGAATTAAGCCCTTTTTGTTTGTATTTCCACATTTTGGATAAGAAACTGTTTAATTTCAGGGAGAGCGGTAAATACCTGTTCCTCTTTTCTACGTATTCTTGTAATCTTTAGCAGTAGAGTGTTTTTCAGCAGTTTTCTGGGAGTTCTTGATGAAGGGCCAGAATTTCATAGATACTGGCTGAGAGGTTGCATCTACTAGCAGGGGTGGGATATCAGAAGTTCCAGGGTAGGGAGTGGACAAAAACTCCAAACAGGACAGTCATCTGGGCAGAGCATGGAGAGTGGGAGGTAAGTGTGGGAGGAAATGAGAGACATAGGTGGAGACGTGATGACACGAGACCTTGTGTCTTGAAAATGGGAGCCAAGAAAGCGTGCTAGTGACTCCAATTTGACTGATGTAGAAGGACATTCTGCCTCAGAGCAATTTGGTTCAAGTATGGAGTGTGGAGAGTCACTTTTTTTTTTTTTTCTGATTTATTCTCACATATGAAAATGACCACAGATACAAAGTTATTTTCTTTAACATGCTTCCATCAGGTAGGAAGTCCAAAACATTGCCATTCTTATCAAGCTTGAATTTTGTCAGCAGTTTTGCCTTTTATCTAATGGAATGTGTCAGCCAGTGCTTGCTAAGGTGTACCATTTGCTGTATAGGAGTGGTAGGTGTATTAAAGGAGTATAAAAGTTGCCCTACACCTAAAAATAAAAGATTCTGGCAGAAAGCAAATGGAAATCTGCGTCATATGTTTTAATTTGAAAGAAATTGACTGCAAATCAGATCTGTGTAAGAAAGTGTTTGTCTTAAAACTAACTGTGCTTCTGTTGGAAGGAGTATCTGTAAACTGTGTCTGGACATAACAAAAGATTTATTTTCAAAGTGTCATAGACGAAATCTGAGAATAACAGTGCAATGCCAGAAACTTCGTGCTTTTACCTATTTAATCTAAATGAAGTTTCTCACATATGCAGAAATATGTGAATTAAAAAGGAGTATGTTTTTTTGGTGTCTCCCAGTACCTCCACAGTGCAGTTTCTGCATGTTGAAAGGGCTATTTGTCAATAGCTTAGTACTGGGTAACTCAAATGGGATAACCATGGGATAGGTGGAGCTGTGCTTTGAAATGACCTGTGCCACATCTCTTAGTTAAACTGAAGAAATGGGTTGCCCTTGTTGTAGTGTGTGTAGTGACTTAGCTTTCTTGAAAACTTTGTGCCAGTCTATCAAATGCCTGAATTCCCTTAAAAATCTGCACCAGCATGTATTTAGCAGGGGGGTTGGATAGACTTAATCTCTAGAGGAGATCCTTTCAAACCCATACAAGTCTGTATGATTCTGTGTATATACGGATCCTCAAACAAGATACTGGATAGTAACTGAAGTATTTATACAAAGGATTTGTACAGAGAAGTTACTGGCCAGTGGCTGCCTGAGAATATGCTCTCATTTGATAGTGCAAGCAAGGTTGCTGCCCTGAAGTGAGAGTGGAATCACAGTAAGGGCATGCTTAAGAGCAATTTTTCTGGAATGCCTAGTGTGCCATAAATCCACACCCTACCTCAGTTTACAGCAGCTCTTTTAGATATACGTGCTCATATCTTTATATGAAGTAAAATTGGTAAAATAACAACTTGGAAGTGTTGTAGTACCATTCTAATGAACGTGAGAAGAATATGGATGAAAGTAATCTCCAACATCTGTTGGATAAAGTAAATCTACGTTGGTCCTAGTTATTCCAGGGCTCGCCAGGGCATTGCATGCAACTGCGAGAACTTCTGTGCACCAGGCAGGCATCTGTAAATCAGGATTTAGTCAGAAATTTTCTTCAGAGTTGGGACTGTTGTAAGTGAGTGCATGATCCTACTGCTAAGAGCACATCTGAAATATCTGTGGATGTGATGCAAGTTCTCAACAGATCTTTCACATTAGTGAAAATTTTGCTGAAAGGCATCATCGGTATGAAAATATCTGGCCTTCAGCCAGCGTGTACAAACTGGGAGAACTCACTGAGACCAGCCCTGCAGAGAAGGACTTGGGGGTTCTGGTGAACAAAAAGCTGGATGTGAGTCAGCAGCATGCACTTGCAGCCTGGAAGGCCAGCATGGGCTGCATCAACAGAATGGTAACAACAGGGAAAGGGAGGGGATTGTCCCCCTCTGATTTGTCCTTGAGATCTTATCTGGAGTACTGCATCCATGCATCAGACCCCTAGCATGGGAAAGGCATGGAGCTGTTAGAGCAGGTCCAGAGGAAGGCCACAAAGATGGCCAGAGGGCTAGAGCAGCTCTCCCATGAAGAAAGGCTGTGGGAGTTGGGCTTGTTCAGCCTGGATAAGAGGAGGCTCTGGGAAGACCTCATTGCAGCCTTCCAGTATTTGAAGAGAGTTAAGAGAGAGCACAACTTTTTACATGATCTGATACTGATGGGACAAGAGGAGATGGCTTTAAACTAAAATAGGGGAGATCTGGGTTAGGTGTTAGGCTGGGATATTTAAATCAGAGGGTGGTGAGGCACTGGCTGCCCAGAGAAACCAGGGGTGCCCCAACACTGGAGGTGCTCAAAGCCAGCTGGATGGGCCCTGGGCAACCTAATCTGGTGAGTGGCAACCCTGTCCATGGAAGGGGGTTTGGAACTAGATGATCTTTGTGGTCCCTTCCAATCTAATCCATTTTATGTTCCTTCTTTTCTGTGTCCTGCACGTGATGGACTTACTGTAAGTGTGCAGCTCATGCACTGTGTGCCTGTGAGGTCTGAGTTGTCTTGACTGCGATTGGCGCGCACACTGTGTGGCTGGTCTGTGTGTGCCAAGTGGTCATTTATCAAGCATTTTTAGGTACTTGATAGCACAGTTGGAGCAGCAGTTACCTAATATCCAGAAAACACTGAGAAACAGCCAAATGAAATTTTTACAGTAAAGGAGAGGATCAATGTGGGAAGAAAAAGGGGACCTACAAGACAGAATTGCACAGCCTCTTTAGCAGGACATAGTGCAGTGGTTTCAGACTCAAAGAGGGGAGATTTAGATTGGATATAAGAAATTTATTTATTTATTTATTTTTAATGATGAGGATAACGTAGCACTGGAACAGGTTGCCCAGAGAGGTGGTGATGCCCTATCCCTGAAGATACTCAAGGTCAGGCTGGATGGGGCTCTGAGCAATTTGATGCAGCTGCAGGTGTCCCTGTTCAGTGCAGGGGAGGTGGAGTAGATGACCTTTAAAAAGTGCCTTCTAACACAAAATGATTTTATGATTTTAAACCCCCAGAAACTTGGTGATACCATTTTCTTTACTGGTGGCTAATGTACGTTTGTGTTTTATTACATAAAGCTCTACTATTATTTTGTAGTTTTGGATGTTTGGTTCATTACTTGCTCTAGGCCGGACTTTAACTTTGTACCATGGAAGAAACATTGGGAGAGTTTTGATATTGTCTTTTCCTCTTTATGTCATTCCTGTTACTGTGGAATATTTCCATGCAAATGTCCATATTTGTGACTCAGGATTTCCATTTGAACCTGTGCTTTTCCATTTCTTACTCTTCGTGTTGTGATGCTGAACAAGTATCATTATGCCACCTTTACTGATATTGACTGATAATGGCTTGAAAAAAAGGGAATTACGATATGGAGTTTGAGTCAGAAACCTCCGTTAGATTCATTGGGCTAACTGGGAGCTGGGGAACATGGCTGGAGTGAATAGACTCTGTCCATTACTTTTATTACATATTTTGACTGTTCAGATTTACTTTTTTTCTCTGTGCTTGTTTATGTTAGCCTCACCCAGTCTGCCTTCAGTATATATTTTTACTGTTGTAAGTTTGAGATCTCTTTGTAGTAACTGCTAAAGTCAGTTTGTAAGAGTATTCCATCTAGTTAATTTTTTTTTGCAATAATAAGAACTGAAAGCAGATACAGAAAATGAGAACATAAAAAACCAAATCCACCTAATCTAAATTAAATGAGTGAAAAATATTTACAGGTTTCATTGTTTTCTGGCTGCAAAGGCTACTATTGAATTTTTGTTTGTTTTCATCTTAGTAAACACTTATTTCTGGGAGCCACTGTCATCCAAAATCTGGGAAGAAAACTCTCTAACTCCAGCGTGGCGTTAGAAACCAATCTGTATCACTCTCCAGTAATGTTTTTATTATGTCACATGGACACTTCACATGCCAGCATCCTCTGCTGGATGGCCTACAAGGCATTTGTTACACTTTCTCTAATGGTTATGTCTGGGAGCCTTCTGACATGAAGATGTGCAGGTGAGCCGGTGTCAGTAATCTTGTCCCATGTGCTGACCATTAGGAACTCATCCTGGAAGTGCTTTGGGGAAATGCTTGTCACTGCACTGATTGGTTGGAAAAAAAACCAAAACCCCAAATATTACTTCTCTCTAAAAACTTATTAAAATTTTGAAAAAAATGATCATTCTCCAAGCTTCTTATCGTGTGCTCTTTCACTTGAGCTGCTGAAACTGTAGACGGGGTTTAAGCTCACAAAATCAAGAAGGGAGAACATTACCTCTGTGGGTTCAGATGAAATGACAGAGCTGCTGCAAATGTTTAATTAGCATCACATTCCCTAAATGTCTGATCTGGTTGTTGGGTTGTTGCCTCAAGATGTTTTTTTAGAATATGCTTCAAGGTACTTGAAAAATAGTGTACTGAGTGTTGGTACAGATAAACTTCAGCTGGTGGGCTGTTTGAGTTCCCAGGTGAGAGCAGAGGTCTGACTTCTCCTTTCTGTTTTTTCACTTGCAGAAGTCTTTATCTTCTGATGCATAGCGTGAGGTCTACTCTTTTCATCCTGAATAACTGCAGTGTCTCTGTAGCCTGTGTGAGCAGAGCTGTCTTGGAAATGAGTACTAGTCAGGTGCAAACAAGCAGAGACAAGATAGCCTTTCTGCTGCAGAAATCCCACCAAATTGCAGCTCTGTCTCTTCATCTGATTCACCCTTCATCTAAACACACTTCATCCACATAACCTTTACTGCTTTCTCACAGAGCACTTGTTTCCTGCCTCAAGAGGAAAGACTGGAAAGTAGTGGACTCAGTCTGCCCTCCTTTCCTGCCATGATTAATGACTAGCTAGGTTATGACAGCTTTAGCTATTGCAAATAACTTAAATCTGTCTTAATTATATTGTAAGCATTTTAGATTACTGTATTTATACATTTGATCATCTTCTATGTAAATATATATTTTAAATAGGTTGATTAAAGAAGCTTTTCATTTTTTCCTGATAGAAACAATAGGGAACCCGAGCCTCCTTGCAATGCTTGTTTTGAAAAAGTCTAATAATTATAGAATGAATGAGTGATTTGTATTGCTTATTTGGGATGCCTCATCTGGATCTGCCTTTGCCTGTGAAGCTTCCCTTGGACCTAAATTAATTAATTAACTCTTATTAAAGGAAGGCCTTTGATTTGAGAGCAAGGAAACATGTTTGCGCAGAGGCTACACCCACTTCTTTATCTGGGAGCATCCTTGACTGATAACACTATGTCATAATTAGGCGCGTCAAACAAGTTATAAGTTGATTCATTGTCTTTATGTGGTCCCAGAGGAAGAGGTGAAGGATGACTGTTCTCCAGAGGAGGTTGCAGAGAGCAGTATGCATAGTGTTTCTTAAGTGGTTGGTATCCTCAACTCCTTAGTCTTCCTTAAGAATATAATGCTAATATTTAACTTCTGGAACTCTGAAAAATCCTTGAAGTGCAGAGGTGGAGGAAGCAAATGTTGCTAAAATAAAAGGAGAGTGAGCATAAGCACAGCGTGTGTGAAAGTAATCTAGTTGTTTTGGATAAGTAGACCAATATAATTCACTTTATAGAGGTAAACTAAAATCTTCAGAATGCCAGTCAGCATCATGCTTGCATACCTTCTGCCTGTTTCATACAGTTTAATGTGCACATTTCAGTTTCCATCTGAACACTAGGCTCTGGTGTCACAGCTAGAGCAGGTGTGGGACTAGAGGGACCCAGAGGTTGCTTCCTACCTTATCCATTTTGCAATTATGTGAAAATGATGCTTTTTTTAATGGCTTATTATGCAAATTTTTACAATATTGTAGGGGAAAAAAATGCTTCTAATCACTATAAGAAGAAAGTTAAAAATGGAGAAAAAAATTTTTTTTACAGATGTTTCGAATTTGTGTAGCTACCATGAGATGAGAAAATGGTATAGGATAAACTTGTGTATCTAGGATTTGGGGATTTGGGAATTTCTGACATTAAATGAGAAGATCAGACCCATAGAACAAAAATGGAATCCAATTAATGTCTTCTAGATGAGGTCAGGGGTCAGTCTTCAGATAATACATTGTGATGATAAAGCATAGGCATTAGTTAACAGTCATAAAGTAGATACAGGTTGTCATATGGTGAGTTTCTTCTTCTCACAAGGAAAATCAGCAGCTTATTTACGTTCTAAGATGTTAATTCTAAACACAGTAAGGGAACAGTGAAAGCTGGTCTGTTACAAAAAATTTGTAAACAAGCCTTTTCAGTGTTAAAGCCATTTATGCTGAGAAGAAAATGGAAACTATAATTGTAATGCTAATTTTAAAAGTGATGGAGGAAGAAGATGGACTTTCCATCCTCCTCCAAAGTGCATTAGAAAATTTCAGAATTTGATGAATGCCTGGAAGACATGTTGGTGCTGTAGAACCTGTGTTCCCAGCTTCAGCTCTTGGGATATTTCTGGAGAACTGGGTCAAGGGAGGCAAAAACATCTGGACGGTATTCAGCTAAATATCAGGTGGGTTGTGTTCTGTATTGGTGATACTTTGGTTTTCAGTCTTCTGTGATCTGAAATCTTCCTAAAGAAGCTTTTGTTTGTTTTGTCACTAAGACTATTTGGCACCAGGGGGGACACGGTCTCTCAGGATGATATCTGCACACTTGGGAGTTTACTGATGTGAAAAATAGAGATATTCAAGCATCTCCATGAGAGGTCAATGGTCAGGTGAGCATGGGGAACACAAAATGTGTGTTTTTTTTAATAACACTAAGGTAAAAAAAAAAAAAACAAAAACCAAAAACCAAAGGCTCTTCTGCAAAGGACAGACCGGGAAGTCTTTCTCCATTACTTTGGGGAAATGTTAAACCACTGCTTGAGGTTTTTTGCACAAGGAACGGCATTCTAAACACCGGAGTAGGGAAGATGGAATAGGAAATAGAATTTTCAGTTTTACAGAGCATCCTGAAATAAAGAATGCATGACCCACACCTGGTTTTGGCTCAAGCATATCAGTGCAGATTAGTGAGTAGATATTTAATGACTGTTGTAACTTCAGTTTATTTCTGTCCTTCCTGAAAGATAGCAACCTCAAAGTGCAGCTATCGTGCTCTTTTGCAAAGAACTTGCACACACAAATGTGAACGTTTGCATAGCAAAAAGAACTGCGGTTCATATCTGAGAAAATGGCTCCTGGGTGCCTGCCAGATATAAGTTATATGGAACAACAAGAACAGCAGCTAAGCTGGGTGTCAGGTGGTCAGTGAGAGGTCTTAAAAAAGGCTATTTTTTCCCTACATGCAAGTGTAATGGTTACTTTTGCAAGTGAAATGGCAAATAAGAGTTATTAGAATACAGGTCATGGCCTGTTGAAGGCATCAGTATTCATTGCTGATATGATCCGATCCAAAACCTGGTTGTCAGCAAGAGCCCAGTCCTCCTCCTGCAACAGCTCTGTGTTCTTGCAGTTCAGCTGTAGTTAGCTGCTGCTGGCCAGATCAGAAAAACAACAAATGCATTGAGCTTACTGTCCAATTGTCTGATTTCAGATGGTCTCTTCTGAGCTTGACTTAATCTTTCTTGATAAACAGTGATTTAGAAAGTGTTTTCCCACTCTGATAATTATATGCAATTCATTACTATACTAAAGTTAATAAACAAGTTTGGTTAATTATACTTTTTGTATAATTCCAACAGTTTTCTAACATTAAAATAATGCCAGATGGCTGACTTCTGCAAGGAACAGTTTTTCCTCATTATCTCATAATAAAACAACTCCCAAAATACAGTTAATGAGTTATACAGCTTCTTCAACCAGGTTAGATTAATCAGTAGATTGATTACTTCTTTTTTTTTTATTTTCTTTGCTACAATAAGCATTAACATAATAAACAGCTTTATAGCAAGGTTAAAAACCTCAATTCAAGCTCAAAGATCAGAAAGTAATATACAAATAACCCCAAGTTTCTTACAGAAGATCTGTATCTGTTTCTGGGCGAGGTGGTGGTTAATAACACGACCTGAACTCCTAATTCCTGCAGGCACTCCCATTGCTGCTTAAAATAGAAAGTGGCTCTGTAGTTCACACAGAGGGAGAGGCTAAAGAGAAGCAAGTTCCTGGTGGCACAGACCCTTCTCCTTCACCTCCCTCTCTCCAAGCTGGCTGCTTCTGACCCTAATCTCACTATCTGAGCCAGACGTGTCTCTATGAAACCTGACAGCTTTGCCATCTCCTCTGCTTGTTTTGGTATTCTGTACCAACCTCCTCCTCCAGCCCCACCGTGTTCCTCTGCACTCACCGTGTAAAGCAGTGCCCAAGCTTTTTGAGCCTCCAACCTGCAAACCTCTTTCCCTCCTCAGACATCATTCTCATTTCTGGGCTGCACTTACCCTGACCCCATCGGTGCCTCAGTAGCTTTTCCCCATTTTGCTTGCTTAGCTGGTTCCTATCGCACTTAACTGCCCTTTTCCTAATTTTTAGAATCTTAGAGTCATTAAGGTTGGAAAAGAACTCTAAGATTATCAAGTCTAATTGATGAATCGTCACCATCAGAGCTTTGGTAGTCCCTGGCTCTGTCTCACGTTCTCTACTGGAGTCACTGGTACTCCTCCTCAGATTCGTCTCCCTTCTTACTCATCCCAAACCATTCATTAGTTGCTAGACCCTAATCTCACTATCTAGCCAATCCTGGTGACTATATCCCCTTACTATTAGATAATCACTTCTTGTCAGACTCTAATCTGTTTCCTTCTCCAGTCTGTTGTTTCTACGTGCCTTTATTTGGGTTAAATGCCTCTCCCTGCTGTGGCAGTGAGCAGTGTCACCCAGTAGCTTTCCTGGCCCTATCCCTGTGCAGGCCTCACCTGGCTCACCTTGCTGCTTTGGGCTTGTGTGTGCTTTGCAGACTGTGCATCCTCTGTCAGGCTTCCTTTTGTCTTCAGAAACGGACTATGTTGATTTTAAACATGAAAATGATAGGAGAGTTGGTGTTGTCAGTAGAGGTTTTGATGTCTACTTCAGAAGGGCCAGGATTTGTCTTATGATGGTCTTTGCTTTTTATTTCCATGCTCGTAGTGTCTCTGTAGGTTACCTGTGTATGGGTTTATTCAGGAATGAATTGGAAACACAAAAAAAGCCATAGCCTAAGCACTCAGAAATCTGAAGACACCCACATACGTTCTTTGTCTACAAAACCTGCTTCTTGTTTATTGTATGAGTCTTTGTTATATAATGTATCCCTCAAACAATATTCTATCTGGGCAAGTTTTGCCCCAAATTGAAGCACATCTTGTAAGACTGAACATGAGTACATTCTGCTCTGTGGTAGTGCTGGCTTTTTTTCTTTCTTTTTTTTTTTTTTTTCCCTCTTGTATATAAAGTTTATAGGGAAGTTGTATACAAAACCAATCACCCCATCACAGCATTTGGGAAGCTCTCTAACACAGTATGTTATTTTTATCTTGTTAGTGAGTGTATCTTTTAATAATTCATAAGACCTTTTCTACCTTTAACACTTGTGTATCATAGAAGTAGTGGCCTTACGTTATGTTTGCACTTGAGATTCTAGAAATTTTTGAAAGTGATTTTTTTTTTAAGGGGATTTTAAGGATATTCACTCCACTAATGGAAAGTGGAGGAGATTGGAAGAGGGCTTGGAAGGGCTAACACCTCTTTCAAAACTGTGGGAGAAGTAAAAGAAAAAACAGAAGGATATCAGTGAAGGAAGCAGAGGAATTCAAGCACCTGTATGAAAAATAGGAAGGTGAGGATGCAGCACCCAGGCTGAGGTCATTGTAAACTTTGTCAGGGCAGGTTTCTTGAAATTAAAGATTGCGTTATGTCTGAATGTCACTTAATACAAAAAAGGGTGCGGTCCAGTGTCCTTTTGTTTAGTAAGTGTAGATATAATAGCAACAAGTTTGAGAAATCCAGCTTTTAGAGCAGCAGCCTTTCAAGAAGCCAGGCTGGTGGGACCTTCCTTTTGCCGGCTCACCTAACCCAGGGATCTGCAATGTCTGACTGCTCCACTGTGTGCGGTGGTCTTCTGTTCTCACCCACAGCAACACTTAAAGATGCATGGGCAGATGCTGTGCACGGCAGCCTGGTTGCTTGCCAGGCTGTAGGCTTCTGTGGATCTACAGGCACACCACCTTCTTGCCCAAGGGCAAGAAAAGTGGGATCTTGTATCCTTTGGGTCCCCTGGAACATCTGAGCATAACCTGAAGCTCATTTCTGCTAAGCTCAGCTTTGTTTTTATTCCCATGAATACTATATATAAAAAAAAACAAAGATAGCAAAAAAGATGGATATAGTAATGAAAAAAGATGTTGATTGTCATTTATGGTTTTACAGAAATCTTACTTCTTGGCTGCAATGTTGATTTGCTGTCTCTGGAAGAAACTGCTTTTCTGGGAAAGGAATAATGCAGACATTCAATGCATCCTTGGTGACATTGTAATTGAGGGATAGTAGACAGAACTGAAAGTGGATAAGGTTTGGGTGATTTGGCTGCTTGCTTTTCTAGCTACAGAAGTGTGTTGGTACGCATACAGATCTTCAGCCATTGCTGTCATAGTCTTTAATGTAAATACATGACCAATATAAATTAGAATTTTATTTGATATGGAAAAAATTCTGGCAGAGAATAGACAAAAACCAAATAGACATAGAATTTTTTTTTTTTTGCAATAGTTTTTCTTCCATATTATGGCCTAATTTATATTTCTTATCTGTGAATGTCTATTTACCATTTTAAATCCATCTAATTTTATCTTTAAATTATAAATATTTTGAGATGAATCCAGAAAATAAATTGAGCAAAATTGCTTGGAAAAAGTACTTGCTCTGTCCTTAAAATCCCCTTTAAATATATATATATTCTGTGGCACTGATTCAGTTTGGCATGTTGGCAGTCTGCTCAAGCTAGAACTTGAATATTACCAGGTGTTTAATATCATTACTTTAAGAAAAATATTAAAGATATTCAAGGATAGACAGAGTGAGACTTGGAACATAGTCCATGTTTTTTAACTGTGAGGATCATTTACACTGGAAACAGTTGAGTTGTGTTGACTTTCCCACCATTTGGTCCCTTTAAACCAAGACTAAGTATTTTCAGTAAGGTCAGTGCTTTAGCAGAATGAAATTGTGGATTTGATGTAAAGCTACTTGTTCAAATTCCCAAACTGCAGTTACATAAATCAGAGGAGATGATAAATAATAAGCCTCCCAGCTGTGTATACAAATTTTTTCCTGAATTTTTGCTTTTGTAGAGCTCTATTTTCTCAAATGTACTTCAGGGATACAGTGCAAATTCTCAGGTACTGAAACAATTAAGCATCACAGTTAAACCACAAGATGTGACAGCTGCAATCTCTCTGGCTTGCAAGAGAAAGCAGAGAGAATGGCAGTTTCCAGACTATTAGTAAACTTGTTCCTTTCTTTAGCCAAATCACCTATAAATGTTTTGCTTGTTCTTCATCTGAGTCATTAGGAGAATCTTTCTTTTGGTCTTTTTGAATGGAAAAATGTAAACTAGGTTAGAACCTGGTATTTACACTGAGAAAGCTTTTCTGTAGACCAGCTGATTGAAGCAAGACTGAGAAAGGTGCTACCTTGAGGTGAGTGAGGACCAGAAACAAGCCTCTTGCCTGCCTCTCTTACCTGCAAGGTGTGTTATACAAACCACTGTTGACTGGTTTGTGCTCACTCGGATTTCAGAGGTAGTATCTCCAAAATAAGGCCTTCGTTGCTCTTTCTGAGCCTATACAGGAAAACTGGCCAGCATTGTGGATACCTGAGTATCATGTAGGTTTAAAACTTGACCTGTGTTAGTGTTCCATAAGAAGTCTCTTAAGGGCAGTTTTATGCAGAGCCACTTCTCTGGATACTGTTTTCTTGCTGGTTGCAAATGCGGAAGGTTCAGCTCTTCCCTGAGAAGTCAGTGGGTGGTAAGCCTGCACAGCATGTTGAGAAACACCTTTTGATCACTGGCCCAGAAATAAAGATAGCTGGGTCCTATCGTATCCAGCTTGTGCCTGCACATGTCTGGTCAAAGCACAGTACTTCCAGCTTGCAGGCTTCACAGAGGTATTATTTGTTTATTTGGATTTACTTTTTTCATAGTGCATAGTCTTCCTGCAGCTAGGTTAGTGTGCTCTATTGTCTGTTTGTCTTTGATTCTGGGAATGTGACTCTGCTGGTTTTGTTAATGCTAAGAGAAGCTGATGCTAAAAATAGTAATGAATAATCACGAGTACAAAACAAAGAGAAAATCTGGGAACTGTGAGTATGTGTCTTGAGGTCTGGTTGGTGTTCAGCTTTGTTTTTGGATTTGTTATTTGTAATCAAATGAAACGTTGATAGATGTGTTCATAGTTAATCTGACTTTATCTGAAAGGCTAAAGAGCTTTGCAAGCAAACCACCTGACTTCTTTTTTATTGGATCATAAAGCTGTTTTCCCTGGTACTTCATGGAAATTAAGCAATGTTAAATGTTTAAGAGAGGCTTAGCCTGCAGAATTTTCCATTTTCAAACAACAGAAAAGTCTACACTTCTCAGCTTCCTTGTCTGCCTGCATCTGCAGCTTGCTATCCTAGTCAGAGACATTTAGTCATTTAAATGCTGCAGAACATAAGAGAAATAGAATGTGTTAAAAAAAAGAAAAAAAAAAGGTTCTGGCAGATCTCTTTCATGGTCTACCATTCTTGGAAATTGGGAACTCCATTAATATCACTTTTCTAACTATTTGCATCCACCTGCTTTGTTCAATACTGGGCTTTAGTCACTGAGGATAAAGTACAAGAAAAAGCAAAAAGAGTAGCTCTTAGTAAAATCCTCAGAACACAGCTATTGTACGTAAGTCTCTCTGAAAATAATAGCTCCTATTTATTCCCATGGAAACTACAAAAACAGATACAAAGAGCATAGTAACACTATTTGACAGAGCAAATTCTCAGCTACAAAGCACTATTTTTCAACATGGTCACACCACTAGCTATATATTTTACCAGTGATGATTAAGAGCCTGCATGCCACACATGTGAAAGTCTGAACCAGTGGAGGTGACCCACTGTTGCTGTCACCGCTGCTGAAATGCAGCACCGCTGCTTCACTGTGCTCATATCCACTGTTGGATCTCCATAAACATTCAGCAAGCATTGATGAATGTCAGTGGGTTCAATTTTTTCCACATGGAGGAATTCAGTTACATACCTTTGCTTCATCTGTGTCTGGTGAAAAGCCTAACAAGTGAATATATGAGGGCTATGGGGCTGTAGAAAAGCAGAAGGATCTGTAGGGGTTTTCTGCTGAAGTGTAATCAAATGCATTACTTTGAACTAACAAAGGTGATAAATGTTTTGTAGAATGTTTCTTCACACCTCTGGTTATAGCACAAAGTATGTGTTCCTCTGAGAACGGAGGATATCTTCCTGCAGGATGAGTGCAGTGCTGAGACAGGGTTGTAAAGCCAACAGCACTGAGCCTAGGCTTTAGTCTTTAACGTCACCCGTTGTACAAAGATTAAGCCTTATGTCAGGAAAACCCACCTAGCAATGAACATCCAGGAGTGACTCTGGAAGCCTCCTGCCTGTAGAGGCAATGGGCTGTGGCATAGGGAGTGGTATCTCACAATTTGCAGTCACATGCCTACCTTTTCTTAAAGGCTAGCTTCTTTTTCTTCTCAACTTCTTTAAGAAAATTCTGAAATAGTCTAAAATCCAACCTACAGATTTGAGCTGGTGGAAATGGTGAAGCTGGATGATTCTTAATATTGAGCAGAGACTTCTATGTCGTGAGTCTGATATATCTATTACATTTTTAACCTTAAAATTCCGGCTGCTGAGGGAAGTTGAAAACAATGAAGTTACAGAAGAACAGGCAGTTTACAGTGTCTTTATTTTAAACTTAATCTTATTATTTGTTTAATGTCATTCAACATTGCTGAGGTTCAGCTTGGTTTGGCATCTTACCTCTAGCAGAGTGTAATCCCTAGTTACTTAATGAAGGTCTTCTTTCCCTTTTAATACTGCTACTACATCACAAGTTTTATGGACTTACACTTGTCTTTCAGCACATCCCTTTGTAAATAGGCAACGTCTTTTTGTTGGTTTGCAACTAGAGCGCATTGGCTTGTAATCTCACACGTTGCAAGCTCTTTGTTACCAGAGGCAAAGCTGAGGTTTCTCTAATGTGTACAATCACATGTTGAGCAACAGGGAACATCTCCTCTGTCATACTTTGCATGCCATCAGATTTGGGGCACTGTTATTTGTTTCCCTACTGTGAGATGGACGTAAATTGGAGTTTTTGTGTATTTACTATGTTTAAATATCCCATGACATTTATTTCCTGATCTGTGAAATTCGAAAGTCAACACCCAGTCTTTCTTCATGTCTGTGACAACTGCTGATATTTGCAAAGCATTGTGCATCATCATAGCTGTGAACTCTGAGTTAGGTGAGTGTGGTTCAAAACACTAACGCAGCTGTAGCACAAATGCCATTGAAGGTTATTGTTGCTTTAGGACAGCAGATCTCTGGACTAGTTAAAGTGTGCTCTGCTGCACTACTTTGGTTGTACAATTACACCATTTCAGTTCTGGAGCTGATTTGGCAGTAGGTCATCAAATTTAATACTGACTCCATTGGTCACACAAATGTATCACAGACCTCTGCAAAGGTCATTGATAGGCAGCAAGCTCAGAGAGTGGTCTAGCTTGTGGTACATCATAAAGGGAAATGTGGTGATTTTTTTCCTCCACTTTTCTTGAAGGGACTGTTCCTTACTATTCATAGTGCTTTACTACTTTTGTCTTCTAGCTTTACCTGTTGCCATAAGTGTGGGTTTGGCACAGGGCATCGACCACCTCTGTAGGAAGCCCATCCCACTGTCAGACCACTCATCCCATAAATAAATTATTCCTAATGTCCACCATGAACCACCTTTGGTGCAGCTTTGTGCTGTTTCCTAGTGTCCTGTCATCTGTGGGCTTCTGAGCTGCTTCTAGCACTGCTGAGTAATGTGGATGCCGATAGGAATATTGGAAGTACCAGCTGAAAGTTTGTCCTCTTTTTCTCTTCAGCTCAATACTTATCAAATTTTCAGGAATTGATTTAACTTTGTTTCATCGCTTAACATTTGAATGAATACTGGATTTAGAAATATTTATTTTTCTTTTTCTCTAGTGGGAATAAAGGATTTACAGAGAAGCTGTATTTTTCTGAACAGAGAAAACTAACCTCAGCAGCATCAAGACTGTGTCAGTCTAGTTCTCCAGAAATGTCAGTTTGTAACAATGCCATTATGTCTACACATATCTTTCTGAGTTCTTTGATGATATTAATCACATACATAAGTACTTCTAACCTCTTCTTGGCAATTCCTGGTATTTTTTAAACAGCTACATTTAGATGTATTGATTTAAACATCTGCATCAAATAAAAGGAAAGGAAGTAGTGTTGAGAAGGCGGACTTTTGATGTGAATTAATGATCAAAGAATGGTGGAATTATAGTTTGCTAAGTAGGCATTGTCCTCAAATTGCTCTTATGAGTTGATGTAGGAGATGCTTATGGAAATGATCAAAATTGGAAATCGTTTAGTACATTTCTTATTAAACATGTTATATTATGATTCTGGCATAGCTTCGTATTTAAATACATCCCTCACACGGTACTTTGTTTATTGTCTTTATCTGCTATCTTTCCCTTTTTTGAACTTCTAAGTCATAAACTTCCATTTATGGTGACCTTCATGTTTCTTTGCCTATAAATGATACATACATATATATATATGTATGTATTTTCCTGAGCTTCAGTGTGGCTTGGTGTTATTAGGATGCAAAATTACTTTCACACACTTTTCTGCAATACAGAGAGCAATACAAGTCTGATACGGACTACAAAAAAAAAAAAAAAAAAAGCAGTTGTTTTCTCTATTGTGTGACTGTTAGGTGAAACATGCACATAAGATTATGTTTCATTTGTAATCTTCCTCATCAAGACAACTGGCATTTGGTGATAAACATCCAAAGTTTATCTGCTGATTTCTATTGAAATTTTTGATGGTTTCCCTCTGTATGAAGGGGAAGTCTGTAGGCTAAATGAGGTATACCTTCGGGTCCCTGCCAGGTGGCTGTCTCTGCTCCAAAGGTAGCTCTGTTAGCTGAGTTGCTCAGATTATCAACTCATAATCTTTTCATGTGAAAATGAGTTCAAGTAGCTCTTGATTCCAACAATTTCTATTCAAATGACGCTGCCCACAGATGTTTGCATGGAATTGTTGTGGTTAGAAGAGGATGTACAGTCAAGCCTTACTGGGAGTTAGTCATGAACTAAACCTTCTGGGTTTGCATCCCACAAACCTTTCCTCTTGTTTGAGCAGCAATACAATTTCCCGTCCAAGAAATCTTTCCTTATGAAGATTTATCATTAAAAAATGCATGAATCACAAAGAGTTTTGACAAATCAGCGTTCCCTAAGAATTAAAATATCTTAAATACCTCCAACTCTCACCTTTCCTGACTAATTGGGGTTTTAGGCAGCACTTCAGAAAAGGCAGCTTAGGTGATCTGCTCCAATTTCTCTTTAAATGCTCAAGTGACAAAGGCCCAAATATATGACCAATGAGACACTGGAGTATTGTGTTGTTCCGCTGAGTTGCATTGAGGTTCTTAACTCATCCAGTTTTTCTTCCAAGTTCCTCATTATTCTTACATAAAATATTGATGGATAAAACTCGGTGTTTACTGTGCCTTCTGCAAAATAAAAAAAATATAGAAATAACTTTGAATTAATTGTAATAGAGACAGAATTAATTGAAAGCGCTTAAAGGTGTAGTGTGGTGGAGTCCCTGGTCTGTGGGATCTTGGTTCTCATATGCAGTGTTTTCTGTATTGGGCAAGACTCAAATTGCACAGCGAGCCTGACTGAGTTCCCAGGAAAGCCAGGAGACATTTCCTGATTTTTTCTAGGTTCTGTTTTAGTACTCAAAGACTATGAAGTGGTTTCTTGCTCCTCAGAGGCTTCTTCTATCCTGGCCTATTTGTCTGACAGTGAACAGAGGAGGCTGACCACCACATGTTTAGCCAGCATCCTAAGTTGGCCCTGTTTGTCCATGCCTTTGGCTGTGAGCAGCAGTATCAGACTGAGCAGGTACTTCTCAAAAGGCGTGTTATGTGACTTGGCGCCACATGAACGCTATGGCAGCTGCAGTGAATGACACACTAAATTAAATCTCTCTGCTGTCAGGTAGGAAAGTATTATTTACAGTAATGACCAAAAGCGTCCCCTATTTTGTTTCTCAGACATTTTTTGCATGTTGCTTTGTGTGTATCACTTTGTATATGGCAAATAAGAGTTTCCAGTGAGTTTACATACCCCACATGCAACCCTAGACATTGTGTTCTCGTATTTTATTATGCGTTTTAACAGCAGCTGAGGTGATGCAGTGCTCCACAAGGCAATACTTACCTCCAAGATCTACATTCTGAGAGAGAATAAAGGAATTTTAAAAAACAAAGTTAGGTGCAAAAGCCTAAACATCAAAAGCTGTTTCTCACAAGAGTAAAGCAGAATGAATCCTCCCTACAACTGTTTCTGGCTGTGGGAATGATAGGTTAGTTTATCTTTTAAGTAGTGACTACTGTAGCCTTTGCTTGTATACCTAGTGCAGGGAGAGTTATTCCATGGCTAAGCATATTCATCAGGTGTTGCTCAAATGGTTTCTGACTTTCTTTATCACCAGAAGATATTCAGTTATGTGGCTATCTGTGTTTTCTGTAGATTGAAATGTTCGTGTTGCATATTTGAGGGGGGAAAAGACAGTATTATGCAGGTTAGCTAGTGGTAGGCCCCAGAACAATTTAAAGGGCAAGAGTTATTAACATATGGAGACTGATGGAAGTCAAATGCAGGTAGGTTGTGCTCAACTGCAACTTTTTTGGAGTGGGTGGGGGGATGGGGGGGAAGAACAAACAACATTTATTTTTTAAGCCTGCTGAATTCTTTATCCAGGTTCTCGTGAAACTTTGAATATATCCTCAAAAAGGAAATATTATTTCATTCTGCAGGAAAAGTATTAGCATGAGAACTGAGATATGATGAAGAACTACCTGACAGATGTATGTCAGTAAGTCAGTATGTAATGTCAGTTCGGTGTCAAAAAGTCCCTGAGGACTATAATACTGTAAATCAGTCTAAACATGATAATAAAAAGGAGTGGGCAGCAAGAATATTAGCAGTAAACTGTTATCTGTGTTAGGCGGAGAAGTAAGCCTAGGTAAAACAGCTTATCTCGACAATAATTATCTGTGCTGTCCTTTTAACACTGGAAGAGGCATCTTCCAACCACTAGAAACTCCAATGGAGCACTAACGTCACGTTTAAACTTTATGAGTATCTAACCAAGGCCATGTGACAGAATTGATGCTGTGGCAGAAGTGACCTTAGAATTCAGGTCTTTCTAAAGCAGAACAGAAATAAATAAAGAAAAAGTGGAGCTGTATCCTACAAACATTTTTAGTAATTCCTGCAATCCAAAGTTCACAGAAAAAGATGCATTTCCTTATTTGTGAATAGTTTTACTATATCACTGGGATCTATGGCATAGACAAAGCATCAGCATGGTATGCTCTGAACATCCGGAACTGTGGTTTTTCTTTCCTCTGGCAAGTTGTAAACTCTTTGGGGAGAATGAGGTCTTCAGGTCTATCCTGTTCACTAGAGTGAGCGAACAACAGCATTATGCGGCAGGAAATTACAGCACAGATGGATTGGCTGGTGGCCTTGGGTGAGGATCAGCTTATACATTAACAACTCAGACTTCCGTAGGAGCACTGCAGCCCTCATGCTCCTTTCCTGCCTCTATGCATGTATGACCTTGCAAGTAACAGCCAAGCCGCCAAATACACAATTTATGGGGCCTAATGGAATTATTGTGCCATTCCCCAGCCCTGCCAGCTCTTCCTCATTGCTGAGGTATGAACCCCAGATTACTCCCAGAAGATGGTCCAATTGTGGGTGCTTACTGTCCTGTCCTGGTGCAGGAGGCGGGTGTCTGTGGAGGGGACAGATGCAATGGTTATTATGCCATTGGATGTGTGCTGAGGCTTGTTTGGGATTCTGCCATTTCCCTACCTCTTGTTTAAGCCCAAGCATTACTTCATATGGTGACAGTGCAAGCTGGGGTGCCCATGGGCAGCTGGACCAGGTGACCAAAAAGGCATCCCAGTGAAAGGGGGAACTGCTGCATGGGTAGGTGCTACTTGCTCCTGTCACCTCACTGAGAGGTGCCAAATTCTGAACATTTTTCAGCTTTCTCAGGTTGGCCATCTTCTGCTCACAGTCATGCACACTATGACTAAACCACTTCTTTTAAGAAAGCACTTTCAGGTCCTCCGGTATGGTTGTTTAAAATGAGTATTTCCCTAGATTCTCTTTCAGTGAACAATTTTAAACTCGGGACCATCTAAAATCTAGAAAGTTTAAGATAGAAACAGCAAAATAGGGAAATATTGGTGTATCGCCTGTGGTGTGACATCTACTCCAGGTAACTGGAATAATTTGTTGTATATCAGGAGTTTCTCTTCACCAGTTGTATCTCTCTTAATCTTATATCTTCAACATGCTGTAACAAATGAATTCCTTTTAATGTGAAATATGCTCTGCAAACATCAGTTGTTTTGTTGCTATCACAAATAATTAGCCTTATGTATTTTCTTTACAGAATACATCAAAGAAACTGGAAACTGTTCAATGTGCCTCTAATTTTCTACTGTGTCAGAGTGCTTAATTTTTCCAGGTAAGTACATGAGATGTATCATAGACATGAAAGGGCTGGTACAGCTGGTAACAGCACTTACATTAACTGCTTCTATGAGTTGACAGTTCACCATGTTCCCATTTTCCTCATTTTCCACCATTCCTCTGAATGCTTGTAGTTCCTCACACTGTTTACTAGTTCAAAAGAAATACCCACGTGTTCCCAAAGATACCTTATGGCTTTCCTCTGGGCAGGGATGCTGAGCTGCCCCTAGTTCTTTGCATACCTGTTCCAGTGTGCACTGGGGCCTTTGTGGAACCAGGGAGATTCACTTCCCTTGCAGCACTTCTGGGGCTGCAGCCTGGCATGGCAAGCACACAGCTCCTCCCTTCCTCTATTCTGAGTTACTCCAAAATGTCCTTTTGAAAATAACTCTATTTTAATGTCTTTATTTCTCTCTCTTTTACTCAATAATATTTTTCAAATGAAGAAACTCTGTGGATGTTTTTAAACTCACCTGATAATGACATGAAATGCTAATATTGTAGATGGTATGTGAAAAATCTTGATGTGTAACTTCAAGGTTTTTGGAAAAGACTTGTAAGTCATAATTCTCGTAACCAGTAACAGCCTATGAGATGTTTGGAGAGCCAGCTGTTAAATGGATAGCAGGCCAGTCAGATCACGGCGTGGGGATCAAGGACAGCACGTAACATATTTGTAAATGGGCTTTACATAATTTATTGAAATTAGCATAAAGTTACAGCTTTACAACACTGTAAGTCTTGAGTTACGCATCGTCTGTAACAGAGAAGCCTGTTTAAATCTTAATAAATGCAAAATGACACTTGATACCTCCAGCTTAAAGAAAAAGTCCTTCCAGTACAATAAAGAAGCAGTTATTGCCTTCTTGATGCACTATTTCATACGTGTTACTTAAACAAAGAAACACGTATTTTTAAAGAAATGAAAGTCTTATTTTTGTGTTGTTATATTGATACTGCAACATTTTAAATGAAAGTATATAAACTAAGTAATGATTATGAAGACTGTGCATCTTAAGAATGATATTTATCAATACTCAAATCAACAGCTTAATTAGGTCATATAATGCCAGGAAATTTAAGCTCATCAATAAGCATAGAATTGCGGTTATGTTTGGCTTTTGAGGAACCTTTAGAGAGCAAACAAATTATATACTCAGGTTTACCAGTTTATCTGTTTTATAGATAAAATTATATTTTCCTATATAGTGGAATTGTTCACAATCATTTCACGAGTAAGAGTTAATATCAACTAGAATTTTAGTACTACTACTTTTGAGTCTCCAACCAAAGTTTGCATTAGGAAAGAAAGTTGAAGATGGAATTGCTTAAACGACACAACAGAGAATATTTTGCTTTGATTTCATTTTTAACTTCCTTGGTTACATTTCCCTGCCTCACTGCTGCCAGTACTGAGCCCAAAGTTCAGAGATTTAGTCAATAAATCTCTGCTTTGTGCATCCCCATACTGATGGAAGACTTCCTTTGGAAAACACAAACATTGGTTGCATTAATCCTTTAATGCCCTTTTAAAAAGTTGAAGTAGTATTTGTGTAAATGGATGAACAAGCCGATATGATGTCTTACATGTGTGAAGATAAGTGTATGTAAGTTCTTCTAAATCAGTAGGAACTGTGATCTACAGTAGATTTTTATTTTTAAATATTGACAGGATGCCATGCCATTAACAGGTGGAGGTGGCTTTATTCTAGTGGCTCCTCTTACTAAATACATCTTAAATACATATGCACCTGAAGTCTACATAAAGTCCATGAGAATAGAATTATGTTTAAAACAAACAGAACAAAAAATTATGTTTATATGTAATTTTTTGTGAAGGCTGAAGACTGACATCCAATTTAAGCTGCAAGGAAGTGGGTTTGATTCCTGTGCCATGCAGAGTGCTATGCTTACTGGAATAAAGCCCTCCAAGAATACCCACACTTTTCATAGACGATAGCTGGATTTGATCAAAATAGTTTATGTGGAATGGATTGCTATCAGAAGGAGAAATTTTTTCTGGTGTGTGGCGTAGAGAAATCTAATTGTAAGATCTTGCAGCTATCCAGCAAAATTCATTAGTTGAATACAACAAGAAAACTGCTGCTGTACTCACCCTGAGAAGGTCCATCCTTGCATGGGGTTCTTTGAACAGCTTGACTTGAGATCCTTTACTCATTATTCTGACAGATGTATTAGCTGATGATCACAAACTGTTAATGCTCAGGAACTATATCTTAAGGAAAGTTACTCTATCAGAGATGCACTAAATGCCAGAAAGTTTCATTTTACTGTTAATTTTGCAGGTTTCATTTAAGGATATGTACAAAATTAGCATGTTGGATAGTTAATTGTATGGGAAATAAGGTTAAAGAAAAGAGATTTATTCTCTCACCTTATGGCAACAGATCACCTCTGGAGATCTGAGTTTAGATAACTAAGACAGAATTATCTAAAAGTCATCTCAGAGATGAAAACTTTGAAAGGAGACACTGCCGAGAATTTTGCAGTAAGTAACAAATGTCGATTTTGGTTTCTAAACTAGAATTTGAGGTATTTAGTGCTTCATTTGAAATGTGCAATTCTATGTGGAATTAGTACTCATTCACTCTTTGAAAGAGTAGCATGTATGTGGGAGATTATTTTAATAAAGTCATTCTCAAATCAATCTTTTAGGCGTAAGTGATTTAGGTAGAAGACAAATAAGTGTGGCAGTGGTAAATGTCAAGAGTGGTGCGTGGAGGCCAGCAGACTGGCCAGCTCATGGGCAACAGAAGTATACAGGTTGGGAACGTGAGAGGAGTCCTCCCTGCAGTGTGAACATGCTTAGCTGGATGCCTGGTAATTATACTTGCTTATTCTGCTACCGGCAACACCGTGTCCAGTGTCAGCCAAGGGTTAACAAATTGTGTAGGAGGAAAACAATGGATTTAAAAAAAAGTCTTTGAACTGTCTTTGAATAATAAAGAAGCTAACAATACCTACTTTCCCGAAGCACTTTGAGATCTGTAAATTAAGGTTTACATAAGAGTGTAAATATTATTATTTATTTAAGAGCTCTCACATTTCCCTTCACTTCTTCTCTTCTTCCTCCTCCCCATTACTTGTTAGTGGGAAGATGCTATTTGCATTCATTAATATGTGTCCAAAATGGGAGGCAGTGGGCGGATGTGGAATATAAGATTGACTGAGAGAGAGAACCGGAGGAGGATGGCAAGGGGCTGTGCGGTGGGAATTAGACTATAAAATGGGTAAGGAGGGGTTAGCAGGAGGGGAATCATATTGGATTTCTTTTGTGATTAAAAATTTCTTACCCTAGAGAATTCAGCAGATCTTCATTTTGCACTTGTTTTTTTTTTCTTAAATCTTTTAGTTAAACATTCAAGACATGATAAAAGTTGAGAGCAGTTGTGATAAAAATATATTTTAACAGTGTCTGGGTTTTCATCTTCAAATTGACACAATTCACATTTTATGTGTTCTGATTGAAATCACATTCAGGCTTGCACTGGTGCTATTTTGCACTTTGTACTGTGTCTACATTTTTGTTTGCTCTTTTGCTTCCCCTGTAGTGGGTAGGACATATTTAGGGTCTCCAAGAAGAATAAAAATAATTGTCATTTGTGTCCTTGATGGAGAAACCTGCTATCATGGAGATATAAACCACAAACCCCACTAACTTTTGCCCCAGTGAGGTGTTTGTACTGATGAAAACATTTGAAGCATGGTTGTAATGAGAATAAACTGGTTCTATAGTGAAGGGGCTGCACAATTATTAGAAAACCAAGTCCCTCTTTCCTTTCGAAAACATCTATCTGTCTAAAGCTTGGCCATTCTAGTCCTTTGTAAGGACTGTTCTTGTATTGAAATATTTCTTTCCCCTTTAATTTATGAAAGCCCTTCCTGTAGTTTTTGTGACTCCCTCACATTTTGTTTCTCTCACCCATTCCTGGCACTGACTCTGTTAACGTGATCTCTTTATGACTTTACTTGCTACTCAGCTCCAGAAATATGTTAACTACAGTAACTCCATTAATTATTTTACATATCATCGATGTGAGAGACAACAAACTATACATTGTAATTCATAACCTTGCGATAGATTTCAAACTCTTTATATGTTGAATCAAGTGCTTTCTTATTGCTGTCATAGTAGTCAGGAGTTCTTTATTATCTCTGACTATTGTAGAAACACTGGGCAAAAATTCTCGGGAATGCATCTACACCCACCAGATGACTTCCTGGTAGACACTGAAGTCTCAAAGACAAATTTACACTTCCTAATGGGATATGAATATGTTAATCAACTGCAAAGTTTTAGCATTTACGTTCTTTAACAAAAAGAATGGGGCATCCTATATAACACCAGGGACAGAGTCTGCTGCAAATATTGATCCCTAGTAAATACCCAGTTGTACATCAATGTGGAATTTAATAATCGCAATGCATATCTGACTGTGCTTTTTCATTAACAAACTGCATTGTTAAGATGTTTACATGTCAAATACATTTCAGACAGTAGAAAAAACCAGGGCTTGAGCTCTTTTCAGTAACTGCACGATGCAAGAATGTTCTCCTCAGCTGACTATGGCTAAGTCCTTAACTAAATAACTGTTATAGCTGTAATTCAGCTTTAAGTCAGCACTGATCTCTTTTTAATGCTTTGTGTCTTTACAGACCCGAAACAGGAAAGACTAATTTAAACTAATGCAGTTCCCAAATACAGATGGCTACCTTTGTTCAAGGTTTCAAAACAAGTTAAAATGTACAATGTTGTTTCCAAATGCTGGAAGTAATACCACTCTTCAGTAAAGAGCCACACGGATGTTTCCTTGTGTCTCAACATGTCAAAGATCTGGTGTTTAGCTCTACATTCTTTGGATTTATGGAACATTGAAAATTAAACTGTCAGATGAACATTTTTTCTCCTGATCCTAGCTGAGTCTTGATCATGCCTGCTGTCTTTTGAAGCTTTGTCTACTAAAAGAGCAGACTTGATCATGTGAATCTTATTGTTCTTGAAAACACATCTTCAGCTACTCTGATACCTTTGCAGGATGGGATGACCATTTATGTTACTTGCCTTTAATTATTTAAATTTTGTTATGACTTATGTACAGTGGTATTCTATACTAAGGCCTGGGTCTTAAAGATGAACAGGGTCAACACGTTGCCAGCAAATCTCCCATTTGTTTGGGAAACAAATAAGGGAATATGGGAAAACCATAAAGGAACTTGCAGAGATTATGCCTCTTTTGCAGACACGTTTTCCTCCTGTGTGATCGCTTCCTGCAACACAGAACAGCACCTGGACAGTGTTCAGGTCACACTGAATTTGCCCATGCCAGGATTTTTTTCTTGTTCTCTGTTTGAGATTTATCTGTGGTCGCACTTTCTGTAACCCATACTATCTCTGGTGAGTTTTAGGCTGGTGTAGATTGATTCCAAGAAACTGCAGAGTAATTTAGCACCTTTGTGATAGGAAGTAATAACTCTTGACATTTACTTGAATGTTTTGTTCTAGTAAACATTCTCTATCCAGGAGTGTTTTTTGGTATAAGGTCCATGGCCCCTAGAGGGGGGAAAAGGAATTAAATTGGTCTTCAGTAGCATCATCTTTTGAATCTGTTCCTGAAGAATGAAAATTTAGTGCACTGGGCTATAGCTCTCACTTCTTGGTATCTTGTGAAGTGTTTAATCCTCTTCTCCTTTGATCCTGAATGGTGCAAAGGCTCCTGTCAATGAACACCCTCCTTCGTCCCTTGAGACTTCTTGTGGAGGCTCTGAAAGCAGAAAACCTGCCCCAGGCTGCCTGAGGCAGAACCTGCATTGCCTGCCTCTCCATAAGTGACTAGGTTCTTCTTTCAAAATTTTTTTGGAAACATGATGAGTCTGATCCCAGCTCTGATCCCAGCCTAAAACATTAACGTGGTCAGTGCATAATATTGTACTTAGCAAATGAACAGCCTTGGAATAAAAATCCTGTCTTAAGACGTCACCACACGTGGCTGAGTCCTAGCCTGGCACTGTAAAGGTGAGCATCTCGTCGCTTCTCACCGTCAGAGCCGTGTTTCACAAACAGTGACTCAGAGGAGAATAAACCACAGCTTACAGAATTAGAAGGATTCCCAGTTAAAAGCTTCAGCTACTTCTGAGATGGAGGTCATCAATCATAAACAACTATTTTTATAGGCAGTTAAAGGACAGTTTTGTTAAGAATACGGAGCCTCTGAAAAAGGACCTTGAGGCCATTTCCTATCACTTCTTTCCCACTTCAGGCTATTTTCAGGTCTTCTTGGACTCCAACATCGCCTGTAATCAGGGTAAAGGCAGCAGTTGCTTTACACCAGCAGGTGCTCTGCGATTCTAAAGATGGGGCTGTAGAGGCTTTGCAGCCACCACTTACACATACTAAACATTTCTGAGACCGATGTGGGTGAGGAGCAGGTTTTGAGAGGCCCCCAGCCCCAAAGGCTGGGTGTCTAATAGGTTGAAAGGTGCAAAAAGCAAGAGTTTTATTTTTCTCGCTGAGTTACTGAGTCACTGAGCTGCAGGGAGATAGCACTGCGTATGTACAGACGAAGCAGATCTGCTGATTCAATTGCTGCTTTATAGCTTACTTTCTCAATACAGATTGCCTGCTGAAAAAGTAAAAATTCAAAGAGAATAAAACTATGGTGCCTGAGATAGCCCCTCAAGGTCCCCGTTAAAATCGTCAGTAAAATAGTGACTTGTGCCTGCTTGGTAATAGCTTACTATATTTATTGGATAACATATCTCTTCTTTGTAATCTTCCTTGATAGTGCTCCTAATGCAGTTATCAAAGGTGTCCTCACATCTTTAACTCATTTAGAATGGGAACCATAGCCAAAATGCTAATGAGCTCCCCTTAATCGTAAACACGGAGCACTGATAAGAAGGAAATTTCATCCTCTGTTCTCAAAGAAGTTCTTACGTGTTTCCTACTTACACCACGTTTTATCTGATTCCCCTTCACTTCTGTTCTTAGGCAGATTAATAGGCACCCGAACAGACAAATAACAGTACTGCCACTTCTCTGCATCCTTTTGACAGACTTCTGAGATTGCAAAATATTGTTTGAAAATTACTATTGGAAAAAAGATTACTGAGTGATCAGGCAGACTGCAATTTCTCCGGCTGGAACAAACCGTCCCATAGCACTCACATGAACACATTAGTAACTCTTACTTAAGTGCTGATGGGACATTTTTTAGAATGTGATAAGTGTGAAATAGCCTGTAGTTTTATCACTCTCGGTTGCTGCCCACTCCTTTTGAAAAAGGGTTGATCGTGATTACTGAGGTAGGCACTGCCTTCGGACTGTAAAAATGTTACTGCGTAATGATGAAAGCAAACTTTGCTCAACACCTGTCTATATATATTGCAGGTTGCAGTGGCTGCCCAGTTGGTCCGTTCACTCTGTTGCCTGGGGAGAAAGAAGTGGTAAGTAAAACCAACTAAGAACAAGGAGTGCTGTGGTTTTTATTTTGTTTTCTTTCTTTCTTCTTCTTTTTTTTCTCCCCCCCCCAAATTTTAAACTTAATTAGCTTATAAATCAACAGCTCTGCTTTCACAGCTCAAGAAAAAGGCAGCAGAGAGCTAATGTAGGGAGCAGGAGGGGCGTGTGAAATGTCACCCGGTTGGTAGCATTTTCAGCTTGTGTGCTTCACTGCATTTATATTTTAAGGAAGTGATAACAAATTGTAATTTTAAAACCAAACTCTGCTACTTTTTGCTTGCAAGTAACTAGTTGCTATTTTAATTAAACATCATAGGAAAAGACCCAGTGTATTTGCAGCTGTCACAAGCAAAACAAGCAAAAACACAAGTAATAACTGCCTATAAGATAACATGTTATTGTTTTCAGTATTATTTGGATTTAAAAATGGTGAGATTTTAAGTCACGGTGGTACTGGATACTGGAAAATGCCCGGGATATGATTAATGAAACATTGGAATGAAATACTGTCGGTCCATGTGCTGGCGCAGATAGCCGCAGTCTGTGTGCAGCACTACGGCAGGGCCAGGCTATTCTCCACGGAAACATTTTCTTATGCTAATTCAGTTTGATACACTGGGGTAGAAGGAATACATTAGTCTGATGCAGTTAGCTCAACTAATGTGACAGTAGACAGAAATCAGCTGGTTTCTCAGTAACTTTTATTAGCAGCTCTTCCATTAGATCAGTAAGTCTTTTTAATGTCATTATTCTTTCCTCTCTCCAATCTTTGCTGTGTTTTTTTGTCTTTGGGATGGGGTAATTTGTTGGGTTTCCTTATTGCTGGGAACATTTTTTTGTTGTTGTTGCTTTATTCTAGAAAAAGGAATTGTTTGATTTAAATAAATACCTCCTGGGCATTTCAAGCAGGTCACTGAAGTTTATCCATTCTGGCTCTTAAGTGGTATTGTTTGGTGCTTTGCTTGGTTGTGAATGCTAAAATTAATGTTTGGGATTTGTTTTCTCTCTGCACTAGCTTAGACATTAGTTTTCTTCTTAGTTTTATCTATTTTTTAGCTTTGCCATGTGTTAGATGTGAGAAAAAAAAAGAGTCAGAGATACATAGGAATAAGCAGTGAGCACAATGCTGACTTTTTTTCCAGCTTTCACACATCCTTTTTTTTTTCTCATTTGCTACTACATTAGTTGAAAACTCACACAGTGGCTGAGCCTGCTGTCTTATTCAGAGAAAAAGCCCCAAGGAGGTGCCAGGGCAGAGATGAGGTTTATTCTGAGGCTGGATTCTATCTGGCACTTATTTACCCGATTTTCTCTTCTGCTGCACTCGGGGCTTTGTGGCTACAATGGGTTCTTGGGTAGAACTGTCAAGTAATGTAAAGAAACTAAATTAATTTGTGCTGGCTAAGGTCTTTCCCTCCCCCTCAGTATAATTTGCTTCTCTGTCTGAGAGGGTACATTTTGAGGAAAAGCTGTATTTTTTCCAACTGTACATAAGAAGGATTGCTGTTTAGCTGTGTATTTACTGCTATGAAATATGTGTTGCATATAATAATCTTTACATAACTCATAATCTGGATCTCAGATTAGCTGGTAAATGCCTTTTCAGCATAAAAAAAACTGTAGCATGGTCTGGATGGCAAAAACTGGTATGTGCTTGTGGGAATGCTGGGAGAGAGGAGAAGTGTGGAGAGTCTGGCTGAAGCCATAACTTGATTTGGAGTTGCTTAAGCAACCTGGGGATTTTTTATTTCCCCAGAAAAACCTTGATTTTGTTGGGTCTGTTCCTGTCAGGTGAGATGTGTTCCAGGCTCACAGCTCTGTAGTTCTCACGTGGGCACAACCTGCCCTTTCAGTGGATGGTCACGGGTGGAGAGGTACAAACAATACCGTCCAGGCATGTGCAAATGGAACTTCATATTCTCTGTGTTAAGTCCAACAAAATAAACAGATTTATCACTGGTGCTGCTTTAAGACAGAATGGCACTGACATGGAGCCCTGCAGCAGCAGCAGCAGCAGCACTGTTACAGCTGTGCAGTGGCTGGGGACAGCAGTGCAGGCGCTGTGTGACGCCAAGCGTCGCTCTTGTTCTTCCCTGGACTTTAACTCTGACGTGCAGCAGTAAGGGAGAGAACATGGCTCTGACTTCATACCTCTCACATTTTCCTGCAGTATTTGTTCCCTCCGTTTGTGCTGATCTCCCCCTGAGGAGCAGGAGGTTTCAGTTTCCCTTGCAGCCAGAAAGGACGTCACATGCAGTTAGCATTTTCCGAAGGAAAGACTATACCTGCCGTGCCGTGGTGTGAGAGGCTTTGCCACACAGCTTGCTGGCACAGGCTGGGTTACAGCCTGCATGGCGTTAGCTTTCAGCCCTTTGCAATATGCATAGTGCGCTGTGACCTGCCACTTTCAGAGGGAATCAGGCTCTCATTTCAGCACAGTGCTGAGCAGCATACCCAGCCAGTAGTACCCACTCTAGCTGAGCTCCTCTTGGCAGCCTGTGTGGGCACAGGCCTGTCCTCTGCACATTCTCTAACATGTTCCTTCACAACTGTCGTCAGTGCTCAAAAGGAAACCACTATTAGTGTTTTCACAGTCACCATGTACAATGGTGCTGGGACTGACGTCAACTAATCCAAGGGGCAGGGAGCAATGTGGGCAACCCCGTCACTCTCTGCTCCTCCACAACATCTGGATTGTCTTCTGCATGTTTTTCTCAAGATACTAACATTTGTATTGAGGTCAAGAAAGAGTTGTTTGAAGGGAAAATTGCATCCTTGTAGTGCAGCGATCAATTAACAGTAAGTTGCTGTGGCCAGGACTCTGACAACCGCAGTATCAGGTGTATGTTATCAGCTGTAAGTTATCAGCTATAAGTTATCTTCTCCGCTGTTTCATTTAACAAGAGCTGGGATCTGGAGAAAGCTGGCAGTCTGGGTGACACTTCAGGGATCTGTGTGGGTATGCTTCTGTCCGTCCTGATAGCAGTCACGTGGAATTGGGGTTCAAGGAACACCACTGCAAGTCCAGCCACACAAAGCAAATACTGTTATGGTGTCCAGTACTCAAGTCTACCTTAACAAATCTGAGGTTGACCAGGACTCATATGAATAATTTTATAAACATAATTATAAAAAAACTTCTACCACAGAGGTGCTCAATTCTCATTCTACTGTATTTAATCATATAAAGCAAAAACAATAATAATACATGACGTACCTGTGGGATCCTGAGCACTTCAGGAACATGAGTGATGTTTATTAAGATGCCTTGCTGAATTCTTGAACTGGAAGAGTTTATGTAGGAGAACCACAGGTTGCTTTTCTGCCAAAGTTTTCAAGTTCCAGTGTCTGTAACAAATGCATCAATTCAGTTTCCATACTCCAGTCATGCAGGCTGAATCTTTCATTTTCATTCCAATGTTATCAAAAGAGTTGTAAAAATACTGATGACCTCCTGGACTGGTGCTATCCAGTATATCCTGTACTTTTCCGTGGCAAGGAGTACATCGGCAATACAACTTTGTACCTGATTTTTCAATGCATTTTCATGATTGCATTTCACTTGAGGAGCATTTGTGCTGAGCAGTTACACTTTTTCAGAGCTCTTTGAATGCTGAATGTGTATAACTAAAACTTGTTTGACAAGACTGAGGTGTTCTGGCACAGGTGGGGCTTGGAGGTTGTTCTGGCATGGATGAAAATACCAGAATTTGCTCCAAGCAGATGAAAAACCTTGTTGAAACAAGCAAGAGCAATTTTCCTCCATCTGTTCTGAGATCTTGGTGTGTCTTAGGAACTGCGCTGGATCTCATGCCACTGATAACAAATGTGCAAAAGTGTATCTTTTGCTAATGAGATTGTAAAATAATTTTCCTGCTAATGTGGAAGGGTAGAAATTCTTAACCTGGGAAGTGGCAGAAAGCCATAACTTGCTTTGCTACAGTGGTATACTGTTAGTGTTGTCTGTTCCTTTTCCTTCCCAGCTGTAGGAGTAGGATGTGTGGCTGTTAACATGGGCAATGACAAAACATCAGCTACCAAAATGATTATGATTAAACAAATGATTAATTATACTCCCCAAGAGTGGCTGCTGATTACAGCCGAGCCTTGTTTATGGGTGTATGATATGGACACCTGCCCTTGAAGGCTGGGGGCAGGTACTTTGTTTATAAGGAATGTTGCAGGCAAATGTGCTCACCTTTGTTTCAGCCATGTGGGTGCAAGACATGGCAGCCAGCAGATTTGTGTGGTGGAGAGGGTGGAAGAAACAGTTCCCATGGTGAGACTTCTTCCATTCCTTCCACTGGGTTTTGGGTCATATTGGCTATGCTAACCAATGGCATTACAGGCCTGGGAGCATGAAAATATTATCATGTACTGCTAGAAGTCCTGTGATCACCTTGCCCCTCTGTGGCTCCCTGTGTTGCTGAAGTAAAAGGTTTGAATCTTCCAAGTTTTGGTGCAAGAAACATCTGCCTCTTCAGCTTTTGCCTGGCCTTGGACTGCTGGATGTTCTTGTACCTCTGCTTTTACTTAGACCAGGAGGATTTGGCCACATGATTTCTTATTTTGATGATGTTTGATTATTGGACAGTATTACAATGAATGCTAAATGCTTGACCTAAAAAGGGGTCAGAAAGGAAGTTCACAGAGAGAGCCTATATGAGGTGACTGAAACTGAAGCTGCAAATACAGACCTGCAAATACAGACCTGAGAATGGCCACTACAATTCGATGATGCTCTTGTCTGGTCCTTCTGCTCCTTGCTCTGGAGCTTCTGGAGCTTGGGTCTTCCTTCAAGTTGTCCAGGATCACGTTACCATTCACCCTTCCATAGGAATGAACCAGTAAAGGCATCAAGAAGATTTTTTTTTAGCATATGTGACCACCCAAAGTAGGGGAAGAATGAATTTCCAGTTTGGTAATATGTTAAAACCTGAAGATGGAAGAAAGTAAAGGTTTTTGCTGAAGGAAGATAAAATGAATTAGAGAAATGCTTAAGGTTTGGAGGGCAGAGAAAACTTGGCTTTCATTCTAGTTGAAAGTGAACAAAAATTCAGACGTATATATAAATAAAATTTTGTAAATTGTGCTAATGAAATCAACAGTATGATTTCAAAATTAATTAGGATATCCATTTCATAAATAAAGGAATGATTCAGAGAGATTAGTAAAAATCTGTGTTTGAGGACAAGCTGCTTCCATTCCATCTCTTTTAATCATGTTTTTCACATAAGTTGCTGTAAGTTGACTGCACACAAATTTTAATCAGCTCTACTTTATTAGTCACAGATCATGGCTCCTTGGCCTGAGGTAGACAAGCCTGAAACCAATAACTATATTGGTGATTCCTCCAAACAAAACCAGAACATGCCCGGAAAAGAAGGAGAAAATCACAAAGGTAATGTGTGTTGACCTGCAGGTTACAGAAATATGTATGTTTGGGGCTCCTTGGAGAAGAGATAAAATGATTAAAACATTTTAAATGTTCTGTTTCATCAGGGAATGTGGCTTCACTTGGAAACAAAGTGGAAATTCAACCTGCATTTTCCACAATAGCATTGATAGATGAGACAAGGCAAGAAGAAGACCCATGGGCTCTGCCAGAACTGCAGGACACTGGAATCAAGTGGTCAGGTAGACATTTCTCAGTAAATAAGTTATGTGCACTTATTTTCTCCATTTCTGATGTCTGAATTTAGGATTTGAGCGGTTTTCAGATGTAGACTTTACACTTTGTCTCACGTTCCCCAGTGGTGAAGCTGGGATATGACATTCAGGCTGCTAAGAAGGAATTGGAAACCATATTGCTTACCCTCCTTAAAGCAAAAGGGGATATATGGAAAACAGTCTAAAAGTAGTGTGATCTTATTTTCAGGCTCATATTGAACTTTCTTTATTCAGTAAGATGAATGTGTAAAACTAAGGGCCAATCTAAGACTTCATGAGGTAAATGAACTGCCTGCTTTTGCAGTTAAAATTTGGATTAAGAAGAGCACTTTTGTATTTAATTACGTGCAGAGGTCACGACACTGTACTTAGCTCCATAGCCTCTTCTTCTGCACTAAATTGTTCTGGAGAGAACACCAGATAAATAAACATGTTTCTTTACGTATGCATAATGTATTTGTTTTGCAGAACTGGATAGAAAAGGAAAAATCATTCGTGTACTCTATGGAATAGGAAAGTTTATTATGTTGCTTGGATTACTCTACTTGTTCGTGTGTTCTCTGGATGTACTGAGCTCTGCTTTTCAACTAGTAGGAGGTATGAAAATGCATTTAAAGTATCAAAAATAAGCTACGGATGGGGCAGTAAATCTCATCTGAATCATTAAATTGCAAGTTTCACTCTTAAAGATCATATGACAAAGATTTATGTGTAGGTTTAGAAGGAAGTATCTCCACGCGAAGACTGACCTTCCTCTGTGTGAAAGGACCTTTGTTTCTAAGTTTTCAAAGAGCTGTCAATGAAGAGATTGATCTCAATTTCTTAGGAAGCTCTGTTACTTTAGTGACAGAAGCATTCAGCATTGAAATGACCCCTAAATCATTCAAAGATGAAAACTATTGAAATATAATTTTACATTTACCTTTCTTTAAGGGTTGAATTTGGCTCATGGATTCAGAAGTGGTTATCAAATAAGTATGTGAGCTTCTCTAGAATTTTTTTCTGGATTTTTGGCAACCTAGAAAGAACAGTATTACTCAGAATTATTAAAACAACTTTCCTTGACATGGTAACCAAAAGTCATCAAGGCAGTATTAGCATTTAAATCTATGCATGTGTGCTTTTTTACTCTACAGTCTTTACTTTTTTGCTAGTTTTATATAGTCCTCTGCAGAATTCAATGGAACTTGTGTAGTCACTGAAATGAGAGAATATAAGGCATATAACTGATAAACTGAGTCTTCAGAACCTGTATTTGGATCCTTGGGCTACATCACCGTGTACATTTTTCTGCTTGCAAGCATGAATGCATATGTATCATGTTAAATTGTTGAATGGTCTTCAATTAAATGCTCTGCTAGTTCCTATTGACTTGACCTTGTACTTCCCTCACTGAGAATATGTTTTGGTAGGTAAAGCAGCAGGGGACATTTTTAAGGATGATTCAGTGCTCTCTAATCCTGTTGCGGGGCTGGTGATAGGAGTTTTGGTGACTGTGATGGTCCAGAGCTCCAGCACTTCTTCATCCATCATTGTCAGCATGGTGTCCTCTACATGTAAGTCTGCTTGCTGTGTCTTCCTGGAAATCACCCACAAATCTTGGTGCAGCATACAACTGTCCCCACCTGTGTTGAAGTTGTAAAAGTATTGAATTTAAGAGTAGGGACTGCAGGAAGAGACTTTCACTGCTGTTGCCTTAGATATTAAAAAAAAAAAAGAGAGAGAGAGAGAGAGAAAGTTAATGAGCTGCAGAAAACAGTGAAATAATGTTCATAACTGCAGTGAAAATCACTGGAAGCATTGGCATTGAATGTACTAACTTTGGAAGTATCCACATACCTTTCTTGTGTTAACCAGTTACAGAATTTTGTTTCTGGTAACATTTCAAAATTCTTCAGAAAGTGGGTTATGCCTAGGGAAGAAGAGACAATTGCTCTGTCCATCAAATGTGTGATGAAAAGAGATAACAAGGGACTGCAGTGGGAATCACCAGACTGTTGCAGTGCCATGTTCCCAAAGGGCGTGATTAAAGCAAACGTATCTGGAATGGACTCCCTTTATTCCAGTGACATTGAAGGAAGTCTGTTCCTGAGGTCTTAAGTAGGTTAATTTTTACTGGACCAAATAGCTCACGGATAATCTCATTTTTTTCATTCAATGCTTCATTTTCTACTTTCTAGTGCTGACTGTACAAGCAGCTATTCCTATCATTATGGGGGCAAACATTGGTACCTCAGTTACAAACACAATTGTGGCGCTCATGCAAGCCGGGGACAGGAATGAATTTAGAAGGTATTGTACTTACACATTAGATCTGAAAAGTTGCTTTTCTTCCTTCTTAGTAAGTTTTCTTCTGTATTGCCTGTCACTACTACAGCCATTCAATCCTTCTATTGTCCAGAATTGAATGTCTGGTTATGAAAGCTGCAAGCAAACTTCTAAAGCAACTTTTATGACCTCTAAATCTTCATGGAGATTAAAAAAAAAAAAAAAAAATCCTGTTTTTCTTTGTCATAAGGAAGTAATGAAATCAATTCTGTGATTTTCTTTCAGAGGATAGCAAATTGTAAGCTGTCATCATTTCTGCCGTGGCCAAAGTAGAATACCTGGGTGTATGGTTTCACATACTTGAAGAAAAGCGTATTGTTCCTTCAAGTTTTTGTGGTTTTATAAAAGTCCATCATTTTTAATAGGATGTTACACAAGGATAAAGTTTCAGACATCACCCACCTTTGTTTACCTCTTAATTATAGGAGTTAGTAGATTGATATTACACTATTTTGATTGTTCTACTTAAGAGAGACATCAGTGTTCAAGGTTTCGGAAGTCTACAATAAACAAAAGATGGTAACCATAGAAAATATGATGTGTTCTGGCTGTCAAGTTATGACAAGTCTGCCACTTGACATTATCATTGAGAGTTCATGGCAGTAAATTTGGGAGGGATATGGGACTTTGGTACCTTATCATTTATGACATACTGAACATATGAAGTACCAAAGCATACTTCTACAAGACTTGCTGTCTTTGGTTGTGTTGGTCTTAAACTCCAGTGACAAAGTAGCCTATTAGTTTTGGGCCAGGTAAAAAAAGGTTAAATAAGTTGATTTTCATTGTAACCTTTAACAATCACTTTGGTTTCTAAATACTTTTGTTGTTTTACTTCGAACGTTCCACCTAATTTCCCCTCAAGCAATTTGGAACATAAATTGCAGGATTATCATTTCAAGGAATATTTCCTCCTCCTCTTCCTTTACAATGCTTAATTTAAGGAGTTATATTTTAAAACAAATATAGGCAGATTGCACAGAATTAAGAGCTATTAGGAAACAGCTATTAGGAATGTGGGAAAGAGTGCCCATGAGGAAATAGTTGTGGCTCTTCAGGTTGTGGAGGAGAAGCTGGGAGGACAAACTTGCAGTTTGCAAGAACACGTGAGAGAGCTGCAAAGAGCCACTTCTACATGAGTCAGGTAGAATAAGTCCTGGAGGCAAATCCTGTTTCAGGATCAAAAAAGTATCAAAAACAGGAGAGAGGCAAAATGAATGTAGGCTGTACAGCCACTCTTCAACTGAGTACTGTTAGCAGCCTTGTGTTAAGGATCACTTGTCTTTCCTAGTTTTTTCTTGTTTCAGTGACCTTAGCTGACTATTTTACTCGGTTAACAGTGGGGAGAAAATGTGGAGCTCTGTAATAAAACTGCCATCTTCTGGGACCTTAGAAATGAAATAATGCCTGTCTTGAAATTGGCTTCATCTCCACTTTTATGATTTCATTTTTAAATGGAAGTTGTGCACATATCGTTTAATTAAAAGTAGTTCTATTTTTTAATTTCTTGTAGAGCCTTTGCTGGGGCAACAATTCATGATTTCTTTAACTGGCTTGCTGTGTTTGCATTGTTGCCCATTGAAGTCATTTCTGGCTATCTTTACCATCTCACCAACGTTATAGTTGAGTCCTTTCATCTTGAAAGTGGTGAAGATGCCCCTGAACTACTAAAAGTCATCACAGACCCTTTTACAAAACTCATCATTGAGGTAAGCTCTATAGGTCTTAAATTAAGCTGCTACACAGAGAGTCCTAGCTCCATATTTCCCATATCTATTTCCCCCACATTTCACCGTAGTGAGGACAGACCCAGCTAGGAGGGCAGGGAAGGCAGGTGACACATGGGATGGATGGAGTGTCAGATTATTGCATAGGCACTGGCAGAGAATGCTACTTGAGGCAACCTGGCACATCCGGAAGATCTGCATAAGACTTAAAGAAATAGCATAAATTATGGGAAACTTACACACCACTGGAGGAGCAGCTGGAGGCCAGATGAATTGCATGCAGCTCCTAAAATGGCAGTAAACATGTTTAGGCAGTTATGTCAGTGTAGCTGCTTGATTAAAATGTCTGAGATCTGTGTGTGGGTGATTTGGGGAGAATGAGACACAGCATGTGTGTGTGTAGAATTTAACCTTCTCTGGCAGTACAGCCCCTCCTCCTTGTTGGGCAGCAGGGATTGTCATGGATGCTTTACATGGTTCAGTTTCCAAAGAAAGTTGTTATTTGAGCCGAGCTGAACAAAAGTCTGTGATGCAAGTTGAAATAATGCTGTTTGTTGTTCTTTTCTTTCAGCTTGATAAATCTGTAATAAATGCAATTGCTACTAATGACGAATCAGCAAAAAACAAAAGCCTGGTAAAGATTTGGTGCGTAACTGAAACTAATGTGGTGAGTATTATGTTAAATTAGTTGTCAGGCTCCTTAGGAAAGATATTACTGATCCATAGCTGACTAATACTAATGTGAAATTAGATTTTTAGATGAGTATTTGTTGCAGGAGAAGAATGAACACAATATGATC
Source organism: Chrysolophus pictus (assembly GCA_037305975.1). Lineage (NCBI taxonomy): Eukaryota > Metazoa > Chordata > Aves > Galliformes > Phasianidae > Chrysolophus > Chrysolophus pictus. The sequence continues at coordinate 17,859,735 of CM074579.1, forward strand.
TAGCTTTTGCATCACTTAAACCAAACATGGCATTCCAGTGGTGAGCTTGACGTGGATGCTTTAGGTACTGTACCGTGCAGGGCCTTGCTTATCAGAATTTGTGGTTTGGAGCCAAGCCTTTCACTTCTTTCACAATCAAATACCTTTGAACTTAGTACTTTTATTGACTCCCTGAAAGTGCAAAAAGCTGCAATGGAGGACCAAGAAACTCTTTTTGGCCACCATTCATCTATCTGATCTAAGCACCTAGTCTAATATGTGCAAGAGTAATGTGCTGGCAGTTGGTCACTTCAGCTTTCTTGGAAAACTGCCCTCAGACAAAGCCTCTCTGGAGCTAAAATCGTTTGATCTTCACCTGCGTAACACTGCAGCATGAAGGAAGTTGTTGCCCAGGGTGACACCAATGAGTATCTTTGGTTGGCCGTGGAGCTGTGTTTGATTTGTGTTGTTCAGCCAAACTAAAACTAGAGCATTATCTTGGACTTTTATGTGTTAGTGTGTATATAAAAGTAACTCCTGAAGTCATAATGCAGAAGATACTTGAGGACACACAGCAGAAATTAAAATTCAGTGCTTGCATTTTCAGAGGAGACCAGCTCCTATTGAATGACTATTTGGATGGCCAGTGAAATGCTAGCTATGGGAGATAGTGGTAGGAGCAGAGCCATGCTAATGTGAAACTCTGCTCGGGTTACCCGGCTGAAGCACTGGGTCTTTAATCCCAGGTAAAGCAGAGGCTGGGGCAGGCCTGCTGCTTCCAGCCCCCTGGCAGCTCTTGGTTGCCCTGTTTGCTGCACTTGCAAGCTCAGCAAGGCCTGAGCCCTGGCCTCTTGCAGTCCTCCCACTCTTGGAAGGCAAGTGATGGCACAGGGAGCATAGGCTGAAAGTTGCATTTCAACACGGATAATTTTTCTGTAGGCGACTGTTTTGGCTATGTACCTACAGCCTCAGTGTACAGTCAGATTACAAAGTCACACGAAACCCCTACAAGTTTGAACTGAGCTTGGTTGGGGAAGAGGAAGATATTTAACTGATTTGCATTCCTGGCAAGTTAAACTGATTTCTGGCAAAAATACTCAAATGGATTTACATCAAGGAGGAATGTATGCAGAATGTATTTAAAGCAAAAGATAAGGACAAACATTTCAGTCTGATGAAGCTGCTTTGATACCACATTCTCTGAAAGAATTTCAGAGAACTGTGATGTTTTCAGTAGGCTGGAGACTAGGTGTTCCCTGACACTGTGGGGCCACCCCTGGCTTTGTCCATCCTGGGCTGCTCTGCATCAGCTGGAGGGGGAATGTGAATGCTGCAACAAAATAGCATCTGATGTGATCTCTTTCCCTTTTTCTGAAACAGAGTATCGTTCCAACATATCTTACAGATAACTCCTGTTCGGCAGCGTGTAGTTCAGAGTCCATTCTGCTGTTAGCTATATTGATATGGGGAAGTACAGTTCAGTCATGGAACTGTTTCTTAATCTATATAAGGACTTGTGGACTTAGTGTCATCTGGGCTATCAGCTGGAGCTCCTGTAAGCAAGGTTGTATTTCATAAAGAGAAAGTCAGGTTCAAGTCAATAGTACTAGTATGATGAAAATGATTAGCTCTTAGAGAATATTTGAGCTTTAGAAAACAAAGTAGTATCTGCACATCTACATCTCCATTTCTACAGATGTGAAAACAGAGGTGCACAAAGGCCTTGTGATCAACCTATGCTCGTTCAGCAGCAGATACTGCACTAGTATTGTGATAGTCTGAGTCACAGTCCTGTGCAATACTCATCACACCATTTCAGAATCACAGAATCACCAAATGGCTGAGGTGGGCAGAGACCATCTCTTCCAACCCCTCTCCATCAGGGATACTCCGAGCAGGGTGTCCAGAAGCACAACCAGGTGGCTTTTGAAGATCTCCAAGGAGGAGACTCCACAGCCTCTGGACAATTAACTGCAGTTAAGCTGACAGTAAAGAGGTAGAAATTGCTTTGATCCAAGGAAATTGTGGCACTAACTGGAAAGGAATGCCTTTGTCCCGCACCTGCAGCCTGATGTGAATTTCTTTCCATGAACCCTGAGATCAGTTATTAAGCTTCTTAGCTCCTGACAATATGGTGCTATGGTTGAAATGATGTAGAAGGTTTGGGAAATATTTTCACCTTTAAAAGTTGTTCTGAACAACTTGAGTGAAAGCACAGCTGTTTATTTGGAGAATACAAGGAAATTTGCCATGTCATTAATGGGGTACAATTGAGTTACACTCCAGCTTACAAATCTGCCTTTAGTTGATGAATTCTTGGTTGCAGTAAAAAACCTAGAATTTTGTATGAGCTCTTAATGAGTGTTGTAGTTGCCTGAAACAACTGCTTTTTCTGGCAATCTTTAGACACTGCAGAATGTCACAATTCCACCTTCAGAGAACTGCACGTCTTCTGAACTTTGCTGGTCAGAAGGAAATGTGACGTGGACCTTGAAAAACATATCTGAAACAGAATATATCACTAAATGTAAGTAGAACCATTTTTCCTTTGATATAATACCTTTACAGAGATACATATTGTTCTAATGGTGTTAACAAACCACTTCAGAGGTGTATCGAGGCACTCACCTGTATGTGTACACAGGATACTTCTATCGCTGCAGTCAAAACAGCTTGTGCGCTGTTATACAGCTGGAGTTACCAGCATCATCACTGCATCTGGAAGTACATGGATCTCTTTCCATGCCCCCTAGTATCAGTAAATGAGGTCTTCAGTATCACGTCACCCTGGCTATTCAGGTGACTTGGTGCTACAGTTACAGTCACTTTGCTGTAGCAGTTAGTTGGATATCTCCATCTAGGTGTGCTGTTCAGGAATTTCAACAGCTGTTCTCAGGCACGTAGCCAACTCTTGCTGACCCACAACCCAGCTAGGAGCACATCACGATTTCCTCATGCACAAAGCTGCACTTGGTCAGCCAGACTTTGCCTGCTCTGCAGGTGTGCCTGCTATATATTTTATGAAAGTGTCATGTAAGAGTCCCTCTCAGACACAAATTTTGTGCAGTTAAGGAGATAGCATTTTCAGTTTTTGCCATGTGTGCTCTGGTCCCATTTTGTTAGGCTGTGCATGAAAACCAGAGCTGGCCTTAGGATCAGAAACAAAAATGAGACCACGCCAACTTATTCTCCTTTTCTTCTTTCCAGGCCGACATCTCTTTGCAGAATCAGACCTGCCTGATCTTGCCATCGGTCTCATCCTTCTGGCTTTGTCCCTGCTCGTTCTTTGCTCCTGTTTGGTGATGATCGTTAAGCTGTTAAACTCTGTGCTTAAAGGACAAGTAGCAAGTGTTATCAAGAAGACAATCAATACTGGTAATTATCTGCTTCCCCTGAAGCTTGTTCTTAGTAACAGCAAGGCCACAGGGTACATTTACTGACATCCCCTGTTCTGTTATTGCAGAATAGTTTCAAGAAAATAATATTAAGCCAGAAATGTTGCCTCTAAATATTTCTTCAGCTTAGCATGTTATTTTCTTCCTTAAAAATTTTTATTAGTGAACAATTTGCTTGTGAACTGCAGATTAAAAGCAACAGAGACTAAAGTCCAGCTCTATTTCTGATGTGTAATCATTAGCTGTTAGAAATGTAATCTTCACATCCCCAAAAGATAGTGGTTTAGTGCTGAGATCATGATTGCCTACTTGCACACAAGGCCTGCATGTTCTTTTAAAGTAAATTTGACAAACATGTGTAGAGATTATTTGATCTAATTTCCTTTACTTGACATGTTCCATTCTTTACCCTGCATATTGGTATTTCTGTCTTTCCCTGCGTTATCCAGGTGATTTTGGCTTTTGCTTTCATTGTGTGCAAACACAATGTTTTGTTTTGTTTTCCACTTGGCTGCCTTTTCTTCATTTTCCACTGAATGGAGAGTTCAGGACTTGCACCAATGAAAATCAGTCCTGGCGTACACCTGATTGTGTGAGAGGGCTCACAGCCATGGGGAAGAAACCGAAGTGGTCCCCATTCTGTCTTCTCCTGGGCAAAGATCACTGCCCAAATAAAAATAAATGAGTAGAAAGTGGCCAATCACTGCTCATTTGCTCAGAACCTCTCTGTGTCATCTCAGCTGATGAAGTCCTGATCTCTTGGCTCAGTCATAAGTCTGCAGACTACAAGGGACCATTGTACTTAGTTTCTCTAATCAGTGTGATTAGATTTTTTTTGCAAGAGTAACAAATGAATTATTAGATGTTCAGCTTGCAACTAGTTAGGAGCCTTATGATTTTAGCATGGTGGTCTTCAGAATCTTTTGAAGATCCCATCTACAAAGCAAATGCCTGGTTGCCAAAACTAGGAAACTCTAGACAGTTAGAAGGTGTTGAGTTGAGCTCAGTGGAAACATGTCTGGGACCTAATTGTATTACAGCATATATACTGCCCTGGGTCAGTACAAAGGTCTACCTAGGGTAACATGCATCTCACAGTGTGTCCAGTGGTGGAAAGCTGGAGAGAATACAAATAACAGGGCAAATTAAAGTGGTAGAACTGACTCTGACCTCCAATCTTGTTTTAGACAACATGTAAGCCATATATATACATTCAGAACACTTAGTAGGGTTTTCTCTGTTAGATGATTTTGCATGGAATATTTTGTTATTCTAAAGGCATTGTCCTCCCTCTATTTTTCTAGATTTCCCATTTCCTTTTACTTGGCTGGCTGGATACCTGGCTATGCTTGCAGGGGCTGGTATGACCTTCGTTGTTCAAAGTAGTTCTGTCTTCACATCTGCCATTACACCTCTTGTTGGTAAGTTGTCAGTATTTTATTCTTCATCCCCACATTTTATCTTCTTCATCATTCTAAAACTGCTTAATGCCATTTCTTTTCTTCTAGGCATCGGTGTTATAAGCATTGAGCGTTCTTACCCCCTCACCCTAGGAGCTAACATTGGCACAACCACAACAGCTATACTTGCAGCTTTAGCAAGCCCAGGGAGTACATTAAAATATTCATTACAGGTCAGTATAAACCAGTGCTTCTTTGAATTTATTTAAAAGCTGCAACTTTTCTGAATAAAAACCCAACAAAATTAGTTCTGATACAAATACGTCCTGGATATTGAGCTTGATTCTATATGTGATACTATTGATGGCTCAGTAATTTCAACTACTAGAGCAAAAAGCTTCTATTAAGCATTCTTAGAATATCAATATGTAGTAAAATGTTTCCTAAGTTTAGCTTGATCTGATTGAATTCATTTGGAAATCCAGCAGGATTGGCCACTTGACTCTGCAGAGCATTGAATCTCAACATCTGAGAATTCAGTGCCCAAATCTGACAACTCTCTTAGGTAACCCCCTTTGAAGGTTACTAATATCTGTAAGTTCCTTGCGCAGGATCCTGATGGTTGCTTGCTTTACCAACTTTATTTCTGGTGGACTCAATTTATTTCAGTACAGTGTTGCATTTTAAAACTTCTCTATCTGCAGGGAGATATCTTGTCTCCATTGGGCTCCTCTTGTTTCCAGATGCTGTGACCTGTTTATCATCTTTGATCTTTAGAATGTGTGAGGTATTACCAAGTCCTTTTTTCATGCTAGGAAAGGTCTAGCAGTGAAGTAGAAGCAAAGACGAGAAAAGATCAAAGTGAGAAGCAAGAGAAGGGAAACTATGAAGTCAGTACCTCTAGAAGTTATTACTGTGTGGGTAGGACTATTTAATGTAATTTGAGGTAATTAACTTTTCAAATGTTTTTTGCTTTTAGATTGCCTTGTGCCACTTTTTCTTCAATGTCTCTGGGATTATCCTGTTTTACCCGCTGCCTTTTACCCGGCTGCCAATCCGCATGAGCAAGAGCTTGGGAAACATAACAGCCAAGTACAGATGGTTTGCTATATTTTATCTTCTCATCTGCTTCTTCCTTTTGCCTTTGTTTGTATTTGGTCTGTCACTGGCGGGCTGGCCAGTCCTTTTGGGTGTTTGCCTTCCCCTGTTGGCTCTGTTTATTGCTGTGATTGTAATTAATATTATGCAGACAAGGCGGCCACATTCACTGCCTGAGAAGCTTCAAAACTGGGATTTCCTACCCATCTGGATGCACTCCCTAGAGCCCTGGGACAATATGATTATGTCTTCACTCTCCTTTTGTGGGAAGCATTGCTGTGGATTCTGCAAGTGCTGCAAAGTCAATGCAGAACAGGAGGGTGCCAAAGATAATCAGCTGAAAACTATGGAGGTTTATGAAAACACCATTACAATGGCTGATGAAGAAAGAGGTGTAAGAAGGGCTCCAGCTGCAGCTTGTGTTGAAAAAACAGGCACAAACAACACAGCTTTATAGTAGTGGATCAACCCATAATAGCAGAGGTAAAGCATGGGACAGTCAGGCTCTTGAAAACTACCTTGAACAATGCACTGAGAACAGAGTGAATATTTTGTTAGGTTCCTGCAGCCAGTGATATATCACTCATCAAGGAATGGAGTCAAGCAAGCTTGACAGAGTCCCTAGAAAATCTACGATCAGTTGAAAAGCTAAAGACAGATTTGCTTACAGAGCATCTACTGTGTGGTACATTCATCCAATGCTATCAGTAGCAACCAAAAGAAATCTTGATGTAGTTCTATGAAGAGAGGGATGAAAGGAGCGTGATTAATTAAAAACCAGTCAACCCAACAATGCACTTGTAGGACAAACTTTCTGGCCTATTGGCTTATTCAGTAGAAGTTACTTTATGATACTCTAAAGGTTCTGTAAATGAAAAAAGAAAAAAAAAGTAAAAAAGAAAACCAACCAACCAAAAAGAATCCAAATGTTTTCATTGGCTTATGTTCAGTGGTCAAAATAGAAAGCAATATTCCAAATGTGGACAAAATCTGTTGCCTGTGTGGAGGAAAATGAAATTCTGGGACATGCCTGAGGAGCTCTGGGAGTCCTAGACTGGCATAAGGGTATGCATAAGCCCCCTTAGAGCTCTCTGCCTCCTTTAACACAAGAACAGGAGCTGCTGTCTTCTGTTGTTGGCTAAAAGCCAAAAATTAATTGCTGATCACTTTGCCTGATGAAGTTAAACACTGGGTTTAGAGACACTGGGTTTAGAGACATGGGGTGGCTATGAAAGAGCTTTGTGGACTCAGGGTGTGGTTGCGTGGCTGGCTGTCTGTCTGTCTCTCTAGATAGTCCTCCCCCATCCTGTCCACTGAGTAATCCCATAAGCACTTGTCCTGGCACAATTAGAGGAAAGGTGCAGGACGGAGGACAAGTGACTGGCACAGGTATGTAAAGAGCTGCCCGACTCTAGGCTGATACCACGAGATCTGTCTGCAATTGGGACTGAGCCACAAAATGGCATTTAAATATAGGAGGGGAGACTGGCTTTAGAGCTACAAATGAGGGAACCTGGAGAACAGACTGTGGTTAGTGTGGAATATGCAGCAGCATTAACAGGTGAGAAATGAGTGTTCACTCCGCACGGTCACTATGTGCTCTGAACCACCCACCTTGGAAATAATGTGAATTTTATTGGCAATTGTATGTAGCAATCCAAATTCCAAATAAAATCCCTAGGTAGTGTAGTCAGTAGCACATGTAGTCAATCCAGAAGTAGTATAGCACTTGGTGTGAAGCTGCTTGTGCTCAGGTCTTACATTACTGATGATTTAGTAAACGCTTACGAGACAACACTGAATCATGGACTGACAAAAGATATCATTTCAATGTCAGAAAAAGATCATTTCAAAGACATGCTGAGTACTTCTGCTGGCCTTTAATAACTTAGATATGAGTGAGCATGGGATAGTACCTGAGGTCCAACCACTAATGGAAAAAAGATCATGTAGCAGAGCGTAGGCCAATCAGTATCATGTAAAGTCAATTTGCATGGTCGATTTGTAGATTAAATCTGTAATGGAAATACTGAGAGGACCCTTAGTTCAGCATAGCCACTCAGTGCTGCTATAACACATTTACTTCTGAATAGTTGGTAGTTTTCTGCAGAACTAGGATCAGTAGGCTGCATTCATACACGTTTTAGAAGGCAAAATTTTTTCATTTGTTTTTTTAAGCTCGCATTGAAAATAGCAAACTAAGCTGCCTAAAACATGTTTGCAAATTGTATTCATGCTGAGATTCCAACTGTTTCTACAATAATGAGCCAGTGACAAAATGCTTAGCATCAGAGTAAATTTTCAAAATAATTTAATTCTGGTATAGTTCTGCTCTTTGTGGGTTTAGTAACAGAGAATGGAGTTCTACCAAACTGTTCTGTTTCAAATTTACTTTTTCTCCATATAGTTCAAACAGAATTTTGTCAGCATTTCATTTTCAAAGTCGAATTGTTCTTCATTTTATTTTCACAGTTCTGGATTCTTTCCATTCTGCGTTTCTTTAAGTTCCATTTCCCATGCTCTGTTTTGACAGGAAAAAAAAAAAAAAAGAAAATATGTGAAAAATCCAGAATTCTTTCAAAGGTATCTTGACTTTCCATTGACCATTCATTGAAACAGGAAACATTTCCATCTACTCTTACTGATTTCTTAACATGCACCTTATTTTCATCTTGAAGTAAAGCTGTTGAGAGCAATGATAATAACTCTCAGCAAAACATCAGAGGAAAAGCAACTCTTACAGAAGAATCAGGGTAAAAATTATAGTCAGACATATCAGTACTTCATGTTCCTCGTTAACTTTCCCCTATGGTGTATTGAGTTTGTACCCTTCTCTCTCCTTGCTGGTGAACTTCAGGCCATATTGTGCCGTTGTTTTAGACAGATTACAAAACAGACTTCTGTTTAACATTTGACAGCACAACATGTCCTGGAAAACGTCCCTTCCTACTCTTAACAAAAACTATTTACACTTTATTTATAATTATTTGAGTGTACAGAACTTTTCATAAGTTATACAGAAAAAGGCTTGTGATTGTGTTATATATACATATTTGAAAACCACACAATGTTTAAAATGTAAAAAGGAACTACTGTATATTTGTAATATAACTTTTAAAATTGTTTGTAACTGTGCATACTGTGTATTAAGGAGGCTGTTGGCTCCACCAATAGCTTACATAAAGATTGTTAGTAATGCAGAGACAGATTTCTTAAAATAAAGATGAAAAACAACTATGCATTTTCATAATATGGCTTCATGCACAAGGATGCAGAACTCCACTTTTCTAACACAGATTTAAATTTTCTGCAATGAGGAATTTTGGAAATACAAGATTTCTAAAATGCTTTTTTAAACTCTTAGACGTTTTATCTTCTACTGTTTTGGGGACAGCATATGGCTTTATACTTTGTCATGAACACTCATCTTGTCTGTCCTCATGCATTGAATGTAAAAATAAAGAGAAATTTTAAAAAATGAAGATTTTTGTATCTGTTTGTAGACATATCATGGAAGATGCAGAAAAATGAGGATGCAGACATAGGCTAGTCTGAGATGATACAGTGTAAAGGAGCTGGGGTCAGGCACTGCAGAAACCCTTCGGAGAGCTCTATGGCCATCGGAGATTTCCATATGAAGCAAAAAATGAAGAATTGCTCAGCTCAGTTGCACAGGTTGAGATAGTTTCCAGCAGCGCCCTGCAGATCATCCTCAGTGAAGGTAAGTGTGGGAGACCAGCATCAAGGTTGCGTAACTGCTGGATACACGTGATGCAGTAGTGGTACTGGGCTCAAGTTCTCACTTCTGCATGAAAGATGGCAAACACAGCATTTCTGAAATACCTTCCTGAATGACATCGGCTTGTGGCAGAAATAGACCTGAATGACATCAGCTTATGGCAGAAATAGACATCTTTTTTTTTCATCACATGTGGTCTGTGGAGCTTAAAATGGAGAAGAGATGGAGAAGAATAAGAAGCCGCCCTTAAATACCTTAAAGATTATTTTACCAGGTTGTATTTTCAAAGTCTAAGCTGAGCACTAGCTGAGGAACCAGCCCCCAAAGCAACTGCCATTTTAAAACCATATTTTAGTGAAATGAAGACAACAAAAGTATTTCATATAACACAACTATGCAACACAGTGTAAACTTCTGTCTTCTAATGTGCAAGCAGCAAGCACTGTAGGCCTGTGATTTAAGACTTACAGCTTCTTACACTCATGCAGAAATACTTCAATTCTCTGTGCCATCACTCTCCGTGACTCACTGTCCATCATGAATCAAAGCACATCCAGGAAACAGGCAGAGGTTATGCCATCCATCTCACTGTTTCCAAACCCTCTGCAGAGCTACCTAGGGCAAAGTTCAGCAACACCTATCAGTATTTAACAACAGATACATGCTGAAGCCTTTAAAATGTTCAAAATAATGTTTCAGCTAATTGCTGGGTTGATCCTGTTTCTGCAACTGGAATCTATCCTCTTCCTCTCTGTTTATGACTTAACCATTATGATGGTCACAGCTCCTTCTGGTGTTCCCAGTCTTGTTAGTTCTCTGCTGAAGCTTCACGCTCACTTAACTGAGCTGCACTTGCTACCATGATAAATTCTTATTGATCAGAAACATGGGTTGAATTCTTTAACATTTCTTTTTTCAGCTCACCAAGTAGTGGTGAACAGTCCATCAGGTCCCCCAAATGGCCTCTGTCTATGCTGCTGAGAAAGGCTGCTCTCTTATTACAGCAGAGTATTTGTGAGTGCAGTTTGGCATGGTGGCATTGGCAGCAGCTTAAAATGAACAGTACCAAGCAAAAATCCACTATTTCAAAAGGTGCATCAGTGAGGATATATTTGATAGACAAACTAGGGAATGACAGGCCATTTCCATGGGCTATGGTTCCGAGCAAGTGCTTTATTTGCATTCAGATAGCTTGTTTTCTAGCTAAAGGCCATTCCATGCCAAAGGCATGACACTATAAGTGTAAACCCTCTAATGATATTTTTATGGCAAACATTCTATAGATGAGAATCTCTTAGTTACAGTTTTACTACAAAGGAAACGTTCCTATGAGAGAGCTGAATGTTGACATATTGGGTATATATACTGATTTCCATTGGGTTGTCCCCAGACAGATTTACTGTAACAACTGAGATCTAAGTACTTCAACAAGACAGAGAAGCAGAGCGAAGACTAGCGTTCAAATGTCACAAAGATTCCATCTTAGTCAGCACCTGATGAAATTAGCTAATTGCCATTTACGCTTTCGGAGTGTATCAGTCTTTTTACACAGCTTAATGTCTAAGGACATCACCATGGCATAAACAATCAGGGTAATTACAGGAAAAGATGTTTTGCAACCAACAACACAGTTGATTGGGTTTTTTACACAACGCAAAAAAACCCATAAATTACAGGGCATGCAAACAACTTATGGACCAAATGCTGCCCTTGGTTAGGCAACATACAACCATAATTGATATTAGGAAAATTCATGCACGTGTAAACTAGGGAAGCATTAAGCCCAATTTTAACTGACTAACGCAATTGCCCCAGGCACTGGATAACAACTGATTGACAGAGCCAGCTCCCACCAGGCATTCTCCTGTTGGAGACTTTATGAAGTGCTTTTGGTATCTCTCCAGCTGAGCCACCAGGTGTCTGACAGATGTGCTCTCTCCTTCCTTCCAGCATGCCAATGGCTCTGCACCAAAGAAACACCAAGGTGATGTTCACTCGGCTTGGGAAAAGCAGGAGCAGGGAATGATATTTCATTTCTTCTCATCTTTCTCCTCCACTCCAAGCCTGGGATGCTGGGAGCTGAGGAATCACACACACAGCAGGAGTGGGGCTCCACAACTCCAAACTACAGCAGACTTCTGGAGGCAGATGAGATGAGTTAACACCAGGGCTGGGTGACAGGTTGGGCCAGGTGGTTCAGTGATTGCACCCCAGCAGGCAGAGATCACTTTGAATTCATCAGCAGCAATTTCAACATTAGCTCAAGATGCAGGGAGAATAATCCATTTTACTTCTTTTGGAGTGAAACAACACTCGGTGAGCATAGTGAGGCACCATAAGTTTGGGCTCTGGGAGTTAGCAGTCCTTTTCCAGGCACCTCATGGTCACAGATGTTATGGAGCATCTGCAGTCCATACCTCCTAATCAGGCAGATCACCAGCCGTGCGTTCACAATCTCCAAAGAAACCTCAACAAGTGGGCTCAAAGCATCTACTGAGGTCTTCAGGAGAGAAGGCAACCGGTGGTGCTGTTCAGCAGGGCTTCATTTCGAGCACTGCTTGGGAAGCGATAGAGGATGAGCTGGCAGCCAGGCCGTCCCTCCTAGGGTATGTACACACAGAGGGCTGTGGTGTGGGTGTGAGTGCTGCACGTCTGTATAGTCACACTCATTTTGTTGGGGTCAGCCTGGGATGCAAAACACAGCACTGTGGGGTTGAGCGGAAGCATGCTGGCTACCTTGGGTGCCTCTATGAGGTTTGCTTTCTGACTGACAAACCCTATGGACTGTTAAAGGTCATAATGTGTTTTCACACAGGAAGAAATCATACTGGGTACAAATATAGAAGAAAATATAGGGAGTGTTTTATGAAAATCACTTGAGGAAGCAGCTGTATTTTACAACAGTATTTGCTTTGCAGGAAAGAATGTCTTCTCTGGAAACACCAATTAGCAAAAAAAGGGAAAATGTCAAAGCATGTTAAAGCTGAGGGTAGATCAATTTCACTTTGGCTCACTTTGATCCCAAAGAAGCATTAGATAGTTTTGCAGGATGCCTTGTTCCTCACTAGAGCATGAACACTTAGTGCTTTCACATCAAATTTAGCATTCTTGCAAAACTGTAAGATTACAAGGGAAACTGGACAGCAAAATTCCTGCAGAGTGCAGGTAATGATGAACATTATGGTCCTGGCAACTCTCCCAGGTGCAAATCCTGTAAGTTACTTAATTAAAACTGCCTCCCTGGGCCAGGTACATAGAATCACTCAGGTTGGAAAAGACCTTAAAGATCATTGAGTCCAACCATGACCTAACCATACTACCCTAACAACTCTGCTAAATCATGTCCGTCAGCAGAGGGCGTTGCTCAGAAATGGGCAGAGGATGGCTTCTGCAAGGTAGATTTCACAAATACTTGCTATAGGACAGGCATTTCTTAGTCCTAAATTTGTGAATGACAGCTGGGATAAGTGATGCTCTGTGAGATATCAGAAACAGCTGTCACTGGTTTTTATATACTGACTTGTATAAAATATTTAATGAACACAAAGTTTTGCCCAAAATATACTGCTCTGAAGATGAGCTGGGACTTTTTTCCCCTTCCTATAGCCTTCAAAGAGCTTTTCAACTTAAAGGCCATGAGAAACCCTACTCTGGGGAGAGAAAATATCTCAATTAGTTTTGTAGGTGCTCCTGGTGCACACCTGGTGATGCTTTAAAAGGGAATGATTGAAAACAGCTGAAAAGTGACTGAAAGAGAAGAGAAATGCTGCTATGGGCAGCCAGTCTGTGGCTTAAGGAGGTGTACTGGAGAGTGCTTTGTAATCTTCTGAGGATTATCTTATGGTAAGTAAAGTTGTTTTTGGAGATATGTGGTCTTGGATTGCAGATCTGTAATGGGTTGATGGAGATGTTTGATGATTTTCTGGTTTTGTTGTTGTTTTGGGTGAAGAGTTATTTGACTGAATTTGTTTTACTAGAGCAGAAGGTTTCTGTTTAGAGTGAGTATGTCGTTGAGCTGGAGGAGACTGGATGGGAGGTGGGAATATTTCTGTCCAGATATGTTAGTGGCATTCTGAAAAACGTAGTTGGTGAGGATCCTGTTTTTCATTTTAATTGCATGAATATCAAGCGTTTTTCTTCCTTCCCTGGTCATCAGTTAATTCCTGTGAAGGTGTGGTACACTGCACATCCACGTCTGCAATCCTGTCTGATAACTATGTACTGGATGTGATGGATAAAGTTCAGTTAAGACTGTATTCTGTCCCTTGAATAGAGTGGAGAAAAAAAAAGTAGGGTAGTAGATATCTATGTGTTCTTGTTGCTTATTGCTGCTATAATGTCTTGTAGTGATGGATGAGATTTTTGTGCTTCTGAACACAAAGGAGAAAGGTCATCTTTCTTTAGAAAGTTTTTGTTGGGGGAGTAGAGAGGCCTAGAATGTGGCTGACAATTGCTGGTTACCATCACCACACAACATGGACGTCTTATGCAAAGAATGTTGTGGTAACTGAGGTGTTGAGAGTTTTATATGGGGATGGATAGGAAAACCTCTGGCATGTGAAGGCACAAGGAGATGCAAGCTGCATGCAGTGCCTGCGTGGTCATAGAGCTGTAGAATGCCTTGGGTTGGAAAGGAGTTTAAAGACCATCCAGTTCCAGCCACTCTGCTATGGACAAGGCAGCCACTCACCTGCTCAGGCTGCCAAGGACCCATCCAACCTGGCTTTGAACACCTCCAGGGATGGGGCACACACAGCTTCTCTGGGCAGCATCTGCTATGTCTCAGCATCCTCTAAGTAACAAAGTTCTCCTAATGTCTAGCCTAAATCTTCCCTCTAAATAATGGCAGACATTTCAAACGTATTCAATGGCTTATAATTGCAGACATGAACAAAAATTAGGTGCCTAAATTAGGCAGGAAATGATTTAAACTGAGAATTTAATAATTCTGAATTACTGCAATTGACTACCTGAGTGTTACCTCACGTAACAGTTAGAAATAGTAATTTTTAGTAAGTTTAGACATTTAGCATCTGAATTGACCCTCTAGCTCCTGACTACTTGCACTTGCCAGACTCTCCTCTTGTCACGGACTGTGGGTCTTTCTCCTACAACATTTGAATGGGAAAAGTATTCATGTTTAGTTAGATCTAACAGATTTTAATTCAGTCTCCTGTTACAAGACGCAAGTGCATTCATGTGATGTTTCTTTCTGCAATAAGGGGAACTGCTGCAGACCACTGCTTTACTTACACAGTAAGATATAAAGTCTTCCTGCAATAGTAAGCCAGTTATATCAGAAGCTGTTCTGAGTATGTTGTTATATCTGGAAGTCAGATGTACAAGGGAAGCCCTAGCACATTATGTCTTATTGGGATGACATGAATCGTGAGGATGTAATCTTTGGTTTGCTTGTAGCAAGCAGCAGTCTTAGAGGATGCTGCCAGAATGACACAACACCCTTAATCTGATGGAGATAAAGTAAATTCATGAAGTGCACTATCTATATTGCAAGACAATTTTGTTTTAACTGTGCCAGTAGACTTATGTAAATGTGGGCCTGCCGGGAGTGGTGGGGGCTGAGGAAAGAGAACTGGGGTAAGGACAGTGGTAGATAAAATTCTCAGGGTACAAGCTCTTGATCATAGTCCAATTGTATCCTCATCCAAGTACCGACAGAAGTGTGTGCGTGTTCAATCTCTGTGCCTCTCACCACCGAACATCAGAGACGGAGACAGTTTATTAACTGAAGTGGGTCCAAGTATTACTACTGGCTGAACTTTGCCCAGTACAGTGGGCTGAAAAAGCACAGTAAAGCTCACTTGATCATTGCTGCTGAGATAACCTGATGATGGTACCTGAGACAGTCCATGCAAGAAACTACCCTAATGAATCCTCTCTAAATTGCTTTGTCAGGACTGATGCCACGTGTGGACTTCTGTTGTTGTAAACGAAGTGATGGTAACTGCACTAAAACAATTATCAATGCTGCTTCACTGATGAATATTGTGTATCTTCTTCAAAAGATGTGTCTTTCTTCTAGGGCGTAGAAGTTCAGTCTGCGTAGTTGCTAAAAGCATCCCAGTCTTTTAATGGTAACTGTACTACCCGGACTGGGACAGGCTGACAGGCTGGAAAGTTTGGCAGTGAGGAGCCTTGTGAAATTCAACAAGGGCAAGTGTAGAGTCCTGCATGTGGGGAGGAAGAACTATTTGCATTAGTACAGCTTAGGGGCTGACCTTCTGGAGAGTAGCTCTTCAGAGAAGGACCTGAGTGTCCTGGTGGTCAACAGGTTGGTTGTGAACCAGCAATGTGCCTTTGTTGCCAAGGTCAGTGGTATCCTGGAGTATATTAAAAAAAGCACGGCGAGCAAGTTGAGGGTGATGATCCTCCTCCTCTGTTCTGCCCTAGTGAGGCCATACCTGGAGTGTTGTGCCCAGTTATGGGCTCCTCAGATCACAACAGACAAGGAAATACTGGAGAGGGCCCAGCAGAGGACCACAAAGATGATGAAGAGCCTGGAGCATTTTCCTTATGAGGAAGGGCTGAGAGACCTGGGACTGTTCAACATGGGGATGACTGGGGGGGGTGGACCTTATCGATGCTTATAAACATGTAAAGGATGAGTGTTACAGAATTATTAAGGTTGGAAAAGACCTCTGAAATCATCAAGTTTAACCATCACCATCCCTCATTGCCACATCTATGTGTTTCCTGAACACCTCCAGGGACAGTGACTCCACCATCTCACTGGGATGTCAAGTGGGGGAAGTGGGGCAGGCTCTTTGCAGTGATGCCTAGTAAAAGGAGAATGGGCGACAGGTGCAAACTGGAACCCAGGATGTTCCATATGAACATGAGAAAGAACTTCTTTCCTGTGAGGGTGACAGAGCACTGGGACAAGCTGCCCAGAGTGGTTGTGGAGTCTCCTTCTCTGGTATTCAAAACCTACTTGGACATTTCCCACCCAACTTCCATAGGGAACCTGCTATAGCAGGGGGTTGGATTAGGGGATCTCCAGAGGTTCCTTCCAACCCCTGTGATTCTGTAAAATATCTTTAAGAAAACTTTTTAGTAGATTCAGTGAGAGGATCAGTTCAGGTATCTTTACGTATTTGCAATGATTTTATGTATTTTTACCCATGTGCAGTACGGACCTTCTTTAAATTCAGCTTCCCATCTTCAGCCCTTCAAAGAGTTTTGGAATTATATAAGGCAGCTACACAAAACAGCAGGTAGATATCCAAATTTCTGCTTTCATCCACAAGTGTGTGGATTGTTTTTGTTTTTTTTTAATAGGCAGAGTTATAATAATAAAATTACTGCAATGAGAGAGATTTTATGTTATGAACAAATCATCGCTAAGCTTTTAATGCATCACAAGAGAATCTAAGTATTCCAGGGGTAATGGTCTGGGGCACAAGGTACAAATATTCATGACATTGAGAAGGGTTTTGTTATTGATAAGCTGAGTCTGATTGATTTCTTTTATTTTTCCCATGTTAACTAAATAAGCATATAGGATGATAAAATATTCTTAGTGGCCTTTTCCAACTTCAATGATTCTGTGAAATCTTCAAGGAGGTTCTTAAGGTATTGGGACTATTGGAAGGCACAAAATGATTATCAGGTTGGTGAAATTGGGACTAACATTACAGTTGATGCTGGGAGTAAAAGGGGGTCCTATGGCCTAAACCAGAGGCCATCAGCCTCAGTTCATCTGCACAATTAATCTAAACAGGGTATAAAGTATGTACTTAGACACTGGTTCATGGTCATCTGTGCTATCTGGCTCTGTGCTTCCCAGCCTCATCTACAGCTTGAACAGCAGTAACCCCATCGACAGTGTTAGGATAAAGCTGAGGGGGTTTTACGGACCAGGACTATTGAACAGGCAGAATGGGAGGCATCCACATTCTGAGGATGAGTTGAACTATGGCCACGCTGTACCACTTTCTTTCACAGTCAGGTAGTGAGTAGAGTGGGATCTGCACTTCGTTAATGCATTAATACAAGTTAAGCCAGAGATTGCGCAAGTTTAGAAGCAAATTAAAGATGCTTACTGTGTAAATCTGCGATTCTAGGCCACGATGTAATGAACAGATGGAAAAAGGCCATTGAGGTTTCTCAGTTTCTGCTTTGCCAACTGCCATAAAATAGTGCATGCTAAGCTCTGCTAGTGAAGTTGTGTTTTCTGCGGTTTGCCAGGTGAAACTGATATGAACAAATAGCACTGATGATTAGGAGCTATCTAGAAGGTTGGTGAGTGATCAAAAAGGCAGAGGTTGACCTGGACAAACAAGGGGTGAACCAGGAACCATACGATGGGATCTGGGAGAAAATCAAGGTCAATGGGTACATTAGAGAAGGAAAGATCATTGTTGAAGTCATAAAATAATCTACTGCAGCCAGCTTCCTTCTAAAGTATTATTAAGGTGTCAAAAGGTAGGTATCTGATACATTTACCAAGAGGCTCAAGTACCTTGAGTCAAGGGGCACATAAGCACAGATGCAATTTGCTTAGAATATCAGCGCTTCAGAGTATCTAATCTACAGAAAATTTTGCAAACACACGACGTCTAATGCTTACAGTAAAGTAAGCATAATCTGTGTGTACTGTACTTAATCTTTTCGTTCCCACTTTGGTTACTCATTACTCCTTTTTCTAGTTATGACTCTTGCATGCATGAATCTGTATGTAACTGCAAAGGGATGTCTTATATTTAGGTATGGACTTGGTATTATGTTCTTTTTTAACTGAAAATAAGTTGGGCCTTCTGGCATAGCAATTAGTTACAACACAGCTTGTGCTTTTAAGGAAATGTTTCCAGCATGTTTGCACGCTGTCTGCTTTTTCTTCGTTTGCAGTTTTCTTTTAAGTGTTTCTATTCAGGTGTTGTTTCTCTCACCCACATCTTAGTCACATGTGCATATATACATACACGTATGTATTAGTCCTGGTACTCTGTGTATGTACTGCAAGTATGTTTCCTACAGGAATTATAGTTTTTCTATTTGAGCTACTAGGAAAGCACAGACAATCTTTAAAAGCATATGGGAAAAGTTATCTGTGATGAGACTTGTTTCTTGTCTGCCTAATGTGTCCTCATAGACTACAGGAATATGATGTTTAATGCCAGATGACTGCTGACCCTTCACTTTGAAGTGCAGGACAAAGGTACAGAACAGGTTCGTTAAGTTTTGACAGAAATTGCCTCCCACACACATTCCTCCTTCCAGTAAACATATAAATTGAATTAAAATACAAAGATGTAGAAAGAGAATAAAAGGGAAAGAACAGCTGGAATTTTCAAAGACTGAGTCTAAGTGTAAGGAAGCTCAAGAATAATGAGGAGAGTCTAGACATAGCAAGGGAAATTGCTCTATCTTCTATGTAGGTTGCTCCAAAAATAATGTCTCCTATCTATTTCCATGCAAGGAACAACAGATATAAAGAGCACAATTATACTACTTGATGGAGTAAATCTCTGCTACAAAACGTTTTTTCAGCATAATCACACCATTAATTATACATCTTCACTACTGATGAACAAGAGCCTGTGTGCTGTTCTTATAACAATCTGTAACAGTGGAAGCAATCCACTTTCACAGCTGCTATGACTGCATTGTTACTAGGACAATGCTGCCTATACACTTAAACAGAAGGAAGTCAGAAGATGCCAAATCCTTGCCACATGGTGGGTGTGGTAGGATGGTCCAGCCAAGATTGGCAATGTGTTCTGCTGTCTTCAAACTGGTGTGCGGCCTAGAGCTACCATGTTGCAAGCCAAATGTTGTCTTCTCTGGCCTGACTCTGGAAGTTGAAGCCTTCAGCTTAGTCAGTATCAGGATGTAGCAGTCAGAGTGGATGGGTTCCCAGAAATCCAGAAGAATCACCACTTACCTATTCCAAGAGAGTGCACTCACTATCCTTACTGAGGGCTGCATCTTGAACGTTTCTTTCGATGGGAATTCATGCTTTCCCACTCCGTAGACTGCTGTTTTGACTCTGGTTTCTAGTGGTGATCACATTTTGTCACCAGAAACTATGCGAACCAGGGAACTCTCACCTTCAGCCTTGTGTTGGTTCCATTGTCCTGACAAACTTGCATATTGTATTTTTTTTTCTGCTCTTGTGTCAGCATTTATGGGATCAGATGAGCTGATGTAGCTGCTCTTCATTTCCTGGTGTGACAGCTGTCTGGAACCTAGCTTTTCTTTCATGTTGCTGTTGCTGAAATGTACCACCACACTGCTCCATAAATGTTCAGCAAGTGTTGAAGAAAGTCAATGGGTGTAACTTTTTCCACACAGAGGAATCCAATGACACACCTTTTCTTCATACGCACTTCCATGACAGGCTGCAATTTGTCAGACTAACCCTCTGCCATCTGTCACATGGCAACAACATGTAAAGAGATATTGGCAGTAAGGTTCAACTTCTACTGCCACACCAGCAATATATAGTTCTGATCTTGTGGGCAGGTATAATAAAATAAGAGGCATTACTTTTGAAGCACACCTCATAACAGTGAGGTTCCTTATGTAAACACCTCACAATACCTAGTAGAAAGGAATATCAGGCTATATATGTTAACAAAATCTGTCACATGACCTCCCTCTACAACCATAAAAACAACAATCTGTTTGCACTGTTCTTGTTCAAATAAATGAAAAACCTAATAATAAGAGTATACTTCCTCATTATATATTTGGAGATGGGGGGAAAAAAGCTTCAACATCTGAATTTTCTCCCTTCCTTATTGAATGGAATGGCTGGCTCAATGCACCAACTCAGAATGCTTTTGAATTTTTATGTATATATATTTTTGCAGGAGAAACATACACTGATGTATGTGTGTGTATATATATTTCAATCTCTTTCTGAAAGTTTTTTTTTTTCCTTTTAATTCATTTCTTACCTAGTGAAAACTCCTACTTCTTGAATGACAAAAAGCCTCCCAGGTCCACTCTGTGACAATGCTGTGTTCTTGAAAGAAAGTAACGGTTGACTGTCCCACTTCAATCTAAGAAAACAGACACCTAGATAATATTCTTGAACCTCTGCAATAGTAAGATACTATTATAGGAGAATCTCACCTGACAGGTGCTTTAAAAAAAATCCTCACATTAAGGCTGAATTAGAAAAATATTTTTATTTACAAGCGTAAATAACGTAGTGCAAGGAGAGTGGATTTAATCCTCAGTAATGCATAGATTGATGCAGATTGATGCAGTTTATAGTCTGTGATCTAAATACATTTGCAGAAGTGAATGTACATCTGCATTAGAAGTCAGACCTCTCCTACAGCCACTTACCTCACAGCTCTAAATCAGACAGAAGACATTTGCACCACATTCTTATTATCCGTATTTCCCATCTAATGTTTAATCAAACTGTCATTTAAAGAGGTATCTTTTAAGAGATACTGTAGACTCTGAAATAAATCCTGTTGAGTGTTAACCTATGTAAACTCAAGAAAATGAACTGTTCACTCACTTCATGTCACCTGGTAACACTTGAATATTCTCTTATTTATCCATTAAGGACTCTATTTTCTCTAATCAATATCTCTTGGGTGGAGGAAATACTAACTGTTGTGTTCCTAGGAAATTGCTGACACTCATGAAACTTTGACATTTCAAGGGTTAGCCAGTAGTACTACTACATTATGACCGTATTGCAAATCATCTCAGTGTTTAATCTTTCAAAAGAGAATATTTTCTGCACCAAAGAATTAGGATGGAATATAAGGTGTCCAAAAAAAAG
Organism: Chrysolophus pictus; assembly: GCA_037305975.1. Classification (NCBI taxonomy): domain Eukaryota; kingdom Metazoa; phylum Chordata; class Aves; order Galliformes; family Phasianidae; genus Chrysolophus; species Chrysolophus pictus. Next base: position 17,881,116 of record CM074579.1, read on the forward strand.
CCCAAAATCTCTTATGGGTACCAAATTCCTGACTGGTATGGCATGGCACTTGGAAAGCAGTGGTGGCTGAGTTTCACTTGTATATCATTTCCATGCTTCCAGCTCAGAAAACTTTAGTAATTGTACCAGTAAAGTGACCTTTACTGCATTTAAGCTTATCTAGTAAGTTATTAGATATGCGAGCAAAATATTTGCTTCATCAAAACCAAGGAGAGTTTTTGCATCAGTTAGGTATTGGCTTTGTATGTCTTCTTCTAGTCCTTCAATAAAACACACAACAGTCATTTGTTGGGTACAGTAAGATAAGCTGTATTCCCTGTTTGGAGTGTTAAAGTTATTATAGGGGTGGTTTTCTACTAGAGTAATTGGATCTGTGGATTTTCCTGTAATTTTGGATGTTGGGCTGTATTATTAATGCTACTAATAAGGTTGGCTGCCAGTTCTTAGATTTGTGGTTGTTCGTATCCTGTATTCCTGTAGACTATGAGCCTTAAGAAGACTACACTTCAGTTGGTAACAAGAGGATTCAGAGAGTTTAACTCCTGCTGTGCTAAATCATTTGATAAAGTCGATTCATCTTGTTGCACTGGTCTTGTAGCATCCTCGTTGCTGCTCCCTGAGGAAGGTTCAGCCAATGATGGTTCTGATCTTGTTTCAAGAGAATTACTGGCTTCAGAAGAAATACCAAAAAATGATTAAAAAGAAACTCCATTCCATGTAAGAAAATGTCAAATTAAAAACTCAATCTTTAAATATTAAGTGGCTATAAAATTGCAATATAAATATGGTAATATACAAAGGTTAGGAAATAAAATTAAAAAAAGAGTATCTGTAACTTTAACTATGCCACTTGTACATGTGCACTGTGACTCCCAAGTTAGATCAATTAAAGCTAGAAAGAAAGGAAATGCAGATTATCAAGTTACTTCCATAATCAGCATATTATTTACAGTGATGTCCTAAATACTGTCTAGTAATTAGAAAATTCAAATAATCTTATATTTAATGCTGAGATATACATATATTTTTAAAATACTATTCCTTTTTGGTGTAGACTGGCAACTGGGAAGATATTTATATTGCAGAAATGTTTTTCTTTTCTAAAGAAAATGCATTTAGTGGAAGAAAACTCTAATTCTGGACAGGAAAAATCTGCAATTGCTGATTCAGTGTATTTTTACTGATTCTGTTACTGGTCTGAAGAGGAACTGACTAGTTTCAAGTTATTCCTCTGTACTAGTTTTCTGAACTGCACTTTTACTCCCACGCTCTATCTGACTGGATGCAACTCTACAGAACATGGGATGCAGTCTCACACATTGAAGAAACAATTTATGAACTCTCACAGTCATATAATTAGTGACTGCATAATCTCTTGCAGTTACTGTTTTTATAAAGAATCAAAGGGTTTATCAAGGGAAATTCTCAAGAAACTAACAAGTTTAAACCAGTTATCTGTGTCTGACTTCATGTGATTCTTTTCAACAAACAAACAATGACTTGTGTATCAAAGAACTTGCTGTGCATAGGCCATTCTACTATATCTAGAATTCCCACGGTTATTTTTAAAGTTCTTACTGAAACAAAAAGATCACTCCTATTATTTATTCAGTTTTATTATGAAAAATACTTACCAGATAGAGCCTGAAAATAGTGTACTGTAAATGCAACCAGAATTGATAGAAGAAAGGTTCCCATGAAATATATCTGTGACAGGAAGATTAAAAATGTTAGATCAGTGCAAAGCCAAGATAGTGCTCCAAATGAACTAGTGCATGTATCAAAGGAACAATACATACCAAAGTAGACTGTAAAATATTGTTCCAGAAAACTCTCGTGTAGAAATAAAGCAATGCTAATGAGCATGGGCTAATTGATTCTTGGTTACTATGATTCCAGCACCTACAATCAAAAGATTAAAAAAGACTAATTAGTCCTATTTTGTAATTTTGTGGCATCTGTAATCTGAGAATCTCCAGCGTGCTTGCAGTAGCCTATAACAACAAGCAGTATCTCACATATGGTAAAGTAAAAATTTAAAGAACTACCAGATTAACCTCATTATGCACAGAATACCTTACCCTAGAAGTATATTTATATTTTCTGATTAGTCAACAACTGGTCTAAGCATCCAGGCTGCCCTTGCTGAGAGCCACAGTACAATGTCATATCCATGTGTCATATCCAGGATATTTTATAACTTGTGTGAGTCACCAGCAGTTGGACTTATTTCAAGATTAGGTTTACAAAATTGGGCTGTCTGTGCAGGAGATTGGTGCCTAGAACTTCTTCAGAGACAGTGGAGTACTATGTAGTGCAATCAGAGCTCACAGTGCTTTAGCTGATTAACTGCTAGGGATCTGGTGTGAACTGAGTTGTGTACTTGGTTTCATGAGTTAGGACTTTACCAGCTAGAAGAGTTTTAACTTCTAAATCACAGATACTTTGAGTTTGAATTGATTGATTTACTTTTTTTTAAACCAAGCTGAGGGTGTGTGTGTGTATATTTGTGTACGTGCCATTCTGGACAAAAGTGTAGAATGATGGGAAATTACAGCAGTGCTGTCCACTCTGGCGTCATTCTATATGAAGCAGATGCCTTCAGCTCAAGAGAAGGTAAAATTCAGGTTTACAATCCTAGGAAGACCTACTTAGCTGACTGCTAATTTAATGTAGATTGGAAGTAATTTAAGGTACAAGTTCAGGCTAACTGCAGCGAATTGGTGGACTGTTGGCAAATTAACAAGTGAGCCCTTAGTGATGGTATCATCTCTTTTTTTTTTTTTTTTTTTTTAGTTGCAGCACTCAGTGGCAAAGCAGAAAACAAAAAAACAACTACTTGTACTTTCTTTGCAGCCTCATATTTAACCATTAGCTCCTCCTCCCTTAAATATATGGAAAGGCAGTTCCCCATATCCACCAAATAATGTGTAAGCTTTCAATTCCTACCATGTATTTCCAACACATGTATGCTGCTGGGAAAAGAGACCCAAGATCTGTACTGGAACCAGAGTTCTTTAGGTGATTCCTGCATATATAGTACTCACACATCAGTTTAGGCAGTGGATCTGCAATGTTCTCCTATCTACCACTGTGCCACCCCGGTGCCAGGATGATCTATGGCACAGTATGAGCAGGAATACACTGGAATGTCTTTGCACAAACAGCAGAAAGAACTACTGTTTTTCCAGTTACACGCTTTAAAATTCCATATTCTATGTAACCTTTTTTGGAAGGTTACAAATTGTCAGTGACTAAGTTAGGAACTTAAAAACGTAGAATTGGAAAAGTCTATCTGGATCATTAAATTTAGTCACTGCTAATTCAGGGAACCACATACAATCAGGTCTCACATAACAAGCATAAACTGAAGTATATTTAGCAGTTAAAGCATTTAAAACATGTTAACCTTACCCTGCCTTAAATCATACAGGTGAATGAAGTTAATAATTACAAGAATTGCTGTTCTCCAAAGTAAATGCTACTCATGGAAAAACAGAAGATAAGGTTAAAAAAAAACACAAAAAAAACTCCAAAAACCTCACCTGTAATAAAGTTCCTGAAGAAGTGAAGTATTACCAGAATGCAATGCCTGATCAATTTCCAAGTGATCCAGAATGTAGGAAGGTATGGAGTTGCCTTCTTCTATGAGAAGGGCCAAATTAAAGAAACCCTAATAGTAAAAAAAAAAAAAAAAAAAAGTATATATGCATTTTAACCATTAATATTCCATGTATGTATTTAGAGACTAGTATAAGTATCAAGTATCTAAATAATTATATTAGTGTAACATAATATTCACTGAGTAATTACGAGAGCCTTACATTCTAACTGTATATCCAGCTAAATACAGAAAATGCAAAAGAATTAGCATTCATTTGCTGTGACAGTTTTCTCAGAAACTACTTGGAAAAAGGTTTGAGCTTTCTTGTCTTTATTTGCTCTTTAAACACAGCCACCATATCAAACCATAATGTCTCTAGACATCTACTAGAGAAACAGACTAAAAGTGGGAATAGATTCTTGTTATGTTACCATTTAATTCTGCTCTACATAATTCTATAGATCAATAGAAATCAGAACAGTAAAACTGAGAGGAGAAATTTGCTCCAAGCAATTTAAATCCTTATGTTACACTTGGCCTACTTGGACTAGCTGTAGCCATCAATACGATCCTTCAGAGCCTTGAATATGAACATGGGAGATGTACTGGAGGACTCCCTATCAATCTGGCTTTCATAACTGTTCATGTTTACCTTCTTTCCTTTGCTAACTTATCAGTATTTTTGTCCTAATATCCTGAAATAGAGATCCCAAGTATGCTACCTCTAATAAATTAGCATACAATATTATTACCTGTAGACACTGTCAGAGATATAGGGAGAAGACTGGATCTAGGACATGCCCTAACACCATGAAGGCAGAACGAAGAGTTGAAATGTTGCGAGTCTCTAGTAATGTAACATCATATATCTCTTCATTATAAAACATTTTAAAATGGATCTTTTGTTGATGGAGCGAACAAAATTTACCTTCGCATATACTTAGTCAATGGAAATGGACCATTCTTCCTATTTTCAAAACAGCAAACAACTGAATTAGAAGAAAATTCAGGCAACTCTATTAACTCTTCCGCTTGCAGTGCAAAAAATGCCAAAGGTCACAAAAGAATCAAGTGTATTGAGGTATGGTAGTACTGAATTAGGCTTTTCATCTTCAGCTTTTAATACAACCTAACTATAAGCATGTCTTTCTATTCGAGGTCTGCCTTCTATTATGAAATAGTAACTAGTGATCCACAATATCCAGTCTCAGATGAATCATCAGATTGCTCTAAACTCTAGTGTTTCACTAACACATTACAACAGCAGACCTACCTGTGAATCTCCCTCTAATGCAGCTTGTGCGTACATCCGCACTGACCGATCAAGATCTTTAGACTGGTTCTGGTACCCATAGTAGTAGAAGTCTCCCATCTTCAAATAAACTGTGGAAGAAACCAGTAGCATGTTATTTAAAGCATTTGTAGAGACAGAATAAAGTAACCGGTAATGTGAGATGGAGAATTTAATAATCTTTCTACTTAGATGAGTGTATAAAAAATAGGGATATTCTTCCTTACTCATTGTCTCTGTGACTATTTTATATCAGACTGACAAATATAAATATTTGTCCTGGCTGAATATTTTCACGGTTGTTGTTCAATAAATTAATTCAGTAACAGGTCATCACTACTTTTACAAAAAACTAAGAGGCTTCATACTTAATATACCTAATGCCCTCTTCACTTGCTGAATCTGTCAGTCTCCCTTTGGGCAACCTGTAGCCCATTATTCAAATCAGCTTACTAACTTAGTAAAACTTAAAACATGCTGTTTAAGAGATCATTCTGTCACTGTGAAAGTTGAATGCACCTTAAAAGAGATTTGCTGATGATGATTTCACTCATTTCAAATTCAGTCCAACCCAGGACAATAGCAGGGGTAGAATTTTCCCGGTACACCCAACAGATTCCCTACAAATACCTTTCTCTGACGCTGTACAGTAACGAAACACTGTAAAAGAGCAGAGCACTGGATTCAGGAGCCAGCAAGCCACTGTATTAACATATGCTAAAGAGCTTATGAGCTTCCATGATCATGTCCAAACTAATCCAAGTTAAACTCTTCCCAGATAGCTGGAAACACTTCTAGGCTTCGTTTTGCATGTCTCTTGCAGTTACTCAGATTTTTTTTTCTTTTTTGTTTTAGCAGTGAACTATAGGAGAGCTCTTCCAGCAAGTCAGTCAGTTTCAACAGCAATGGCAGAAACAGAATATGCACAAAGATTCAGAGTAGTAGTGCAAAAACACTGTAGTGAATCACAGAGAGGAAAGTTCCCCTTGACTGTATCAGGCATGTCATGCCAGCCTTCTCATTAGAACTCCCCAGGAATAAGCAGTGGCCTTGTGGTCACACTGCTGATGATAACGTAGCTCACAGAATCTCTGCTGCCAGGATTACTCTCCTACAAGAAGGATTTGATCCCCCACTAGTACAGAAAGGGGCCTAAAGTCCTCTCATGCTATTCATGTGAAGATAGAAAAAGTAATAAAATCCTTCATTTGCTGAAGTCAACAAGTCATCTTTCCTTCAATGGAATGACGGTCTCACCTCATGAGTCTGAACTGCAGAAGCTCTTCTAATGTAAGATTTCACCAGTGGATCTGTAAGAATGTCAAAACTGCACCCTGCTAAACTATCAACAAACTCCTCACAAAAGCTAACAGGGTTTGTCAGCTCCTGCAGCTTTAAGCACTATCAATGTGGTATTTAGTTCTAGTGCTTGAATTATTTTTAAACTGCACTCTTTCACATTCTTTTTATAAAGCACTGAAACTTTCCTGTGAAACAGATGAGCACACTGAAATACTGAACTATCAAGGGTAACAAAATGATTTAGACACTAAAATCACAGATGTATTAACATGTAAGACCAGAGGAATCTAACTTATATGTGAACAAACCTTCTTTTTCGGAAAGGCATATATTTTGTTTTACAGAATCTTTCAGTTCCCCCGTGGTAATCTGTGCCTATGATGATAAACTCTGTACCCTGACAGAAAAGCTCACAATAAATTAGTTTAGCCTTCATTTGTTTCTCATGACTCAATTATGATATGGAAGTATATTTGCTTTTGAATTTTCTCTCTGATAAAATAAACAGTGTGAGCTCTTAAAGTCTGCTGCTATTTTTTCTTCAACGTTGAATCAATTGTTCAGGCTCCTAAATGTCTGGTGCTTTCTAAGCACAGTATTTTTTTTTCTTTTTTTTTTTTTTTAATTGTTCCTTGGTGTTTTATCCTAAAAAAGGGAAATTCTTAAAGTGTGCTGAAACACAACACTTAACATACTTCTAATATTCCTGTCAAGATATTGAAAACAAAGTCTAAGTATGGATTACTCTTCCCTTAGCTTGCTCACTTGCACAGAAGTTGCAACAAATGTAACTTTTGAAAATTAAATATGTATATATATAAAAATTCAGAAAGAATTCCTTATACATACCAAATGAGGGTGCATTGATTTGAGACACAGAGAAATTGTAGTATCTCCAAACACAATCAATTGCTAGGTATTTCCTTGCTAGATCCTTGAAAGAAAATGAATTCATTCATTTATATCACACACAAGATATTAGGATCACCTTTCAACTAAAAGGTGTTCCTTTTACAGTAAAGAGTTATGAATACGTGTACTTACTGGTCTTTCTTCACAGATGTGTGCTAAATTTGACTGTGACACTTCAATCCCAGTTTCAGCTGCTAGAACATAATGCAGCAAAGCTTCATGCCTGAAGTTAAATAGAATAAATTTGTGAAATTATTAACAAGAATCACAAGCATTTTACTTACAGTTAAAATTATTACATAAATCGATAAAATCACCTAGGAGTAAAACCTGTGTACAAGGTTTAAAAGCAAAAGGTTGATGAGCCCATGCAACAGCTACATCTACTGGCAGTGCTTGGTGTAACAAGAATTGCTGGATCTCAAGAATTTTCAGTGTTTTCTCTCTTGTACTGAAGCTAGATTAGCTCTAGTGTGCATTTATTCTTTTAAAGTGCAACACTGATGATATAGCTATATTGATATTAAGCCCAATAATCTTTTTAAATGCTTTGGATATAACATTCTTAAGAGACTCTTACCCTGTACTCTTAAAAAATACCCATTATTAATCTGTTTATACCTGTCAAGCATTCATGTAGGTACATCTTTGAAACACTTTACCTGTTCATTTATATGACTCCGTTGTTTTATCTTTATAGACTATTGGTATTTTGGAACAGGAATTGTCTCTAACATTAGAATGTGTGAGTGAAGGAGGATGTTGGTCCCTCTATGGACTGTAGGCATTTCATTTATTGTAAAGCAAGCAATAAAAGATAATTTTGCGTTTACAATATAGCATTTCAGTATTTCAGTACAGTGTTGTAGAATTTAGGACAACCCTTGCTTCTTTTTACATCAGTGGGTATTGTGCCACTGATTTTGCTACTGCTGTTATTTACTTTTATTTGAGTTAATGGCCTAGTGTTAATTATTTTATTATGCTATTAAGTAAATAAAAAATAGAACGTGAACTTGAAGAGAACAGAACAAACATACCACGAAAGTTCCAGATAAGCATTGAGTGCTTTTCTAATCACATGACCTAAGTAACCATTCTTTTCTGCAATATGCTTTGCCCAGCTGTAAAAAAGAACAAACAAAATATTAATAGCTGTGCTCCAGTAATCCCAACTCACTTTGACATGAACAATACAAAAGGATACAAGATCACCTTCTGACTTCCTTCATAACATAAACTGTGAGATTTCACAGTAATTGCTGCAACAGTCTTGCAGGTGTTGACTGAATGGATCCTGGAGCGTGTCCAGAAAAAGGCAACAAACTGGTGAGAGGTCTGGAGCACAAGTCTTATGAGGAGCAGCTGAGGGAACTGGGATTGATTAGTCTGGAGAAGAGGAGGTTCAGGGTAGACCTTATAGCTCTCTACAACTACCTGAAAGGAGGATGTGGTGAAGTGATAGTCAGCCTCCTCTCCTGCATAACTGGCAATAGGGGGAAATGGCCTCAATTTGTGCCAGGGGAGGTCCAAGTTGAATATTAGGAAAAATTTCTCCTCCATTTCTCCTCCAAAAGAGTGGCCAGGTGCTGGAATGGGCTGCCCAGGAGGTAGTTGAGTCACCATTCCTGGAAGTGTTCAAGAAAAGTTTAGATGTTGTACTAAGGGATATGGTTTTGTGGGGAAATATTGGTGATAAGTAGACTGTTGGACTAGATAATCTTGGAGGTCTTTTCCAGACTTGGTGAATCCATGATTCTATGAATAAGTACATATTTGCCAGTTTGCTTCCATAGGCATATCAGAGACATTGTATGGTTTATCTTAGCTTTTTTTTTTCTTTTCTTTTTTTTTTGAAAAAGAAAACACCAAATGCCCAAAGTTAGTGATAAGTGCTATAATTTCTCATCAGCCTCTTTGTACAACAAGTCTAACATCTCTTAACATGCTAATATGCTCGGCTGTGTTACACGGTACCTGCATTTTCTTTTCCTGCCCTTGGATCAACTCAGAGAGCCAATGTACTTGGGTGCATCTGAAAGTCCACCAGAAGTACTCAGCATCTCTCAGAATCTACTGGTAATTTAAATAATGCTCATATTAATGGGGATCAAACTTTACTACAGATTTGTTTCTCATGGAGGAAAACACCATGAAATAAAAGACGTTTTGACTGTGGACTTAAAAATCACCAATAATCAAAATAACCTCAACAGAAATAAATTCCCCTTTAGCAAATGATTTCATTTCTTACATTACAGCTTTTTCTGGATCTCTGGGGAATTCTTTCATATTTCCTGTGATGTAGTACAGAGAACATCGTAAAGTCCCTTCTATATGTCCTCCTTGAGCAGCTTTATAGAAATATTGTGCAGCTACTGTCTGTGAAGAAATAAAAGACAATTAACAACTCTACATTGTTAATGCTTATTGAATTTTGGTTCCCAGGTCTCATTTCATTAAATTAATTTAAAAAGGCAGTTGGCAAATGTAGGCAAACCACTTACTTTTACTGTACTTAGGTGAAATTAATTGCTTTCTTTAACTTTTTGAAAGTTTAGGCTGGAAAAGATTTTTAAAAGCTAAAATTCTGAATGAAAAATTCAAGAGCAAAGTAACAGAACTTAAATGTGAATAAACCTTCTTTCCCAGAAGGCTGGAGAACAATGCAATGCTCAGTATGTCTTGCTGTGTACAACCACCATCCTCAAGTCTCTGAAAGTGATTTGTAAAAGATAACTCAGGCTGTGTGGGTGGGGCCAGAGCCCCAAAAGCAGGCAGGATGCTTTGCTGCCAGTGCTTTGTTTCTAAATTAAAGGAACACAAACACACACAGCTGGGATACTTGAATAACAGTCTAAGAAAAAGCATCAAAACCCAAGCGACTGAACATAGCAGTCTCAAGAACAAAGCCAAAATCTGTAAACTGGGCACTAATGTAAACAATACAACCATGAAATACTGACTCACTTGATTTCTACCGGGTACACCAGGGTAAATCCCATCTAAATAAAGGACACCAAGATTGTAGGATGCATCTGGATTTCCCAATTCTTCAGCGATTAACCAGTGCTTGGCTGCTTTTCTGTAGTCTCTTCTAAAATTGTGGTAATACCATCCCAGTCCATTCACTGCTTGGGGCAAGCCCTCAGGGAAAGAAGAGCAGTCTCAGGTCACACATTTAACTCTGCTTTGGGTCATGCTGCACTCCCAACCTGCTGCCTAATTTTAGGTACTCTCATGGGCTTTCCTGTCTGGGCACGTGGCACACACATTCAATCAAAATTCCAATTGAAATGGAGGAGATAAAAATTTGTTTTCCTATTATTATTTAAAAAAAAAAAAAAAACTTTTTTTTCCTTTTTTTTCCCTAGAGCTTTTCTTCCTCAAGGCCTTGTGTTGACAGCAAGGAACAATAGTCAGTCCCCTCAGTATCAGGCTGTTCATTAACAAATGATTCCACTCTGAAATCCAGCTCCTCTGCCTCCTTATTCTACAGAGTCTCAGTCATGTCTGCATTCAGATTTGTACTTGGTGACAAGACCAAATAGAGACTGTTTTCCACTCATTTTCTCTGCAGAGCCTAAATGGAAGACCCATCTTTGTGCATCTGCAGTGAAAATAAGGGAAGACAATAAGAGAAGCCAGGGAGATAACCACACTTCCAGATAGGATTAGCAATCAAAAACTCCTTTTAAACTAGAACATCCCCCTAGGAATAAATAGGAAACAATGAACAAGGAAATTCAGAATGCTGTTCTTCAAACATAGGTATCTATTTTATTTGACTAGCCTCACATAAATCTTTTTAATACATGCCGCGTACTAAGTTGCACCTTTCCCTCAGAAAGTATGGATCATGTGGAAAAATCTTGCTGGGACACAGCTTTTGTTCTGGCTGCAGTGAGTCACTGTCTCCTTGCATAAATGTGTGGATTATATGGTGGCTATAAGTTTGGCAGGAGTTCAAATTCCTCAGAACCAGTAAATAAGTTTGCACATGCTATTTTTTTTTATTTAATGATGCACATTTAATAGCACAACCCTGCTAGAAACAATGACATAAGGTAACAGCTACCTAAAAAACACAAGCAAATTGCTTCCTACTGACCGCTAACATCTTCTACCCTGCATATCCTCTTTCCGTAATCTTTGTAGAAAGAGCTGTGTACTAATGGCACTGACAAAGACCTTCTGGAAGAGCATTTATTTTCCTTTCAAATGTGGGTAGTATTGCTAGCTTACCTATCAAAATCCAAACAGTGTTCAAGTTGTTATTAATTATGGTGTTATTGTTCTAAAGGTACACAGGATCACAAAAATGTAAATATGTGAGCCCAGCAAGAGTAAGAAAATTGTCTCTGGACTGTTCCCTGGAATTTGCTGCTAAGATCCTGACTGAAAGGAATTTTTGTTGTATTGTGAAAGCCATTTTGCTTACTCAGAATGTCTTTTCCAGTTTGGGAAAATAAGGTTTTCACCATTTAAGGTAAAGGCAATGGGAAGCTATTATTTACACAAAATTATTATATACATTTTTATATTTTATGTAAAAGGCAGAGGACATTATTATTGGCAGCTAGAATACAAATTCTATGATAAGATATTAATTATATTTTACCTTGGCTGCTGCTTTCTTCATCAGCTCTAAAGCAAGCTTTGTGTTCTTTTTCACACCTTGGCCCTAGGAAATGTATAGTGAAACAATCATTGCTTACAATTACAGAATACATGCTCATGAAAATTCACATATATAATTCCAAATGCATTTTAATGTCAACACAAACACTTACTAGGTGTTATTCAGCTTTAAAAAGCTATAATTTAAAATACAGCTTTGTGCTTATCCTTCATTCACAGCTTTGCAAAACCATAATGAGTTTTGGAGGTACAAACACAAAACATTACTTACTTTAAACAACACAATGGCATAATCATATATTAACACTGGATCTTCTGTTTCTATTGCACCCTTTGCATACCATTCTATTGCTGCTTCAGGATTTTTTGCCACTCCTTGTTGGCCCCAAAACAGCATCTGAGCCAATCGTTGCTAAAAGAAAACAAGGTAAGCACCAATGTTACAAATGTTAGCACTGAAACTGGGAATTTTCAGTGGAACCCACTTTTGCAGGCTTAAATGGACTTAAAATGAGTGAAGAAATAATATCGCTTTGAGATACAGTTATGTCTTTAACAGTTGGGATGTAATTAGATGTCAGGAATCTTCATAGAGCCTCCTGATGGTGAAATGTACTGATAAAGGCTGTGGTAATTGTATGCAAATCATATGATTCAGTATCACAACATACGATGGTAATCTGAAGTTAGCAGCAATAACTGCACCATATCAAAGAAAAACCCAGGGAAAACAATTAGAGAAAGAGTTTGCCAAGTCTTGCCAACTCTTCCTGTGCACTGTTGTTATGTTGCTATGGCTTTTTGCACGGCCACTGGATATTTTCAGACAGAAACGCGGGAAACAGTACAAGCCTTTCTGTGTACAAGCAATTTCATGTGTATAGAGAAAAAGTCTGTCTGCTATACTCCATAACTCTACCGATGCATATATAAAGCCAAGGAGGAAAAGTATTATTTTATACCTGTGCAGCTGCATTTCCTCTTGTTGCTTCATGTTTTAACCACATGAAGACATCGCCATTTTCTTTCGTTTGAGCTTTAAGCAGCTCATCATCCATTAGCCTTATAGTTTCAACAAATGCCTGAAGAATAGGAGAACAGAAAAAAAAATACTGCACAATAAATTCATACACCTGCCACCTAATGAAGCTGTCTGTTGCCTACTTATCCTTATGCCAATGTGCCGGGAAAAAATTCTTAGTTTTGAATGCAATTAATAATGACAAAGAAGTGCTTTTGAATACATTTGAAATAAAAGGAATAGAATTTTCAAGAGATTTTTAAGGTTTTGTAGTTTGTATAGAAAACTTTTCAAACAAAACCCAAAAAAAGAAAGCTTAATGAAGACATGCCTATAGTCATTCTTTCTGATGGGTCAAAATTCTAGTACTGGCCTACCCTGAGTAGTCTTTCCAGAAAAGTTGTGCTACCTCCTGATCAGCAACTAATTCTGAGATCGTTCTGCTGTAACTTTGTCTCCTCAGGTAGGCATTTAACAACCAAATCTTTTACATTTGATTTTAGAGAAGGTAGGAGTACAGAAAGGATAATGAACATTTCGCTGAATTTCATGATGTTCGGCTACTGAAACAGCAGACCAGATGCTTAATAATGATAGTTATCAATATTAATGATTAAAAACCTGAGTGAGAAATTAGGGCCTAGGAATAAGACTTAGACTTACTGACAGACAGGCACATGGACAATCCTGGGGACTAACACTGAGTTGGTTTCCCCCTTCCTATGAAATGAAGTTATAATACTTATGCATAATTTGTGGGATTTTCTAACAATCAGATGAGTTAATGCTTGTAAATCAAGATGTCCACATCTTTATTATTAACATATGAAAGTCACTTGCACAGAAAACAAATCCAGTTACGCTTAAAATTCTTTTACCTGTTCCCCTTTTATAGTGTGTTGATCCAAGGAGGTCTTTATTGCAATATTACTGTAATAAGCATATGACAGCTCCAAATCAAGTGGATAGTTATTAATGCCTTGGTAATGCTTATAGCCAAGATTCATCACAGAAAGTCTCTCATTCCCCTGAGCCCCAACCAAACTGTACAGCAGTCCCTGGTAAAAATCAACAGAAAAACTAGAGTGAATTTACAGCGTATATCTCACATTTAGCATTTTCATGAACAGGTACAGGCAACAGAGAGTTGCCTGTAGCAATGGTAGCTAATATAGCAGCTGTATTAACACAGAATCAACAATGGCCCAAAAGTAGTTGAAGTGTGTTTTATATGCATAGAAAGCTTTGTAAGAAAAACTAGTCTCTCTAAATACTTTTAAAATTACTACACACTGTGTGCAGTGTTTTTTTAAGGCCACATTATTATAAAACTAATAACACTCTGATACTTTTTATAGTCAGCAGTGACCCCTAACTATTGTCACTGACATCATCTGCGTTTTAACACTGAATTCCCTGGAAACAGAGAGTGGCAAACAATCAGCACCCCAAAATTTTACCCTCAGGATCCAAGGGGACTTGTGTAGCTAAAGGGAGCTTTGTGTTAAAACCCTGTAAGTCACATTGTTTGGTGCTAGAAATAGCCTAGGTACTGCAAATTTGCCAACAAAATTTTCAGCACTGTTGCAGTATTACAATTTTTCATCTGCATAGTAATAAAAAACAGCGGTGTCCCATCTACACTGGATATTAAATCATTTCCTACACTATCTGAAGCAGATCCAATGAAGAAATTTTTTAGCCTCCATAATTCGTACTAGGTACACTCCACAGTCAGGGTATTAAGAATATTCCTGTCTAAGGTCTCCTGTGTTTCTGAAACTGAAGTGAACTTGGTCTCTTAGGAGTTCTTATGAACTGTAACCACATTAGGCAGAGCTGCTATTCTTTATTAGCATCTTATATTATGCTATTATATCATTGTTAAATATCTTTTGGCAATTTCAATACAGCCCTTTTCCAGTGATAGATACCCTCTTCACTGACCTTACAATGGAATCCAGAAACACCTCAGTTATTTGCAATTTGCCTTAAAAGTCTAGAGAACACATACTCCATGCAGCTACTCAGCAAAAGCATTGTCATTTTCTTTTCTAAAAATATAAAGGTATTTCCTCACTTTACCCAATTTTAGACATCGACAAGCAATTTAGGTAGTTTCAGAAACTTCTGAACTGTGCAACTTCTGAACTTCTGAAAACCCAAGATTTAATACTAAGACTCTGTATTGCAGTAGACCAGCAGCTTTCCCATGGCTAGTTACCAGGTCTCCAGCACAGAACCATTAACTTTCTAAATTCTTCTACTGTAGTTACCTTTAATAATTTGATCATATACTCAAAACTGTACCATGAGACTTCTTTTCCGACTTTACTATAAAACCCTTTTGCTTTAGGAGATCTGCCTTAAAGGAGATATTTTCATTACTACCCACAATGGTCTATGGATAACTCAAGGGTTACTTCCTCATTCTACCTCCTCAGCAACTGGGAAAAGAAACATGTTTCCACCCTGCCATTAGTACCACTTTTAGATCTTCTTAAATCATTTATTCTCCTGCCATGAGGAATTCCTAAAGATTTCACTGCCACAGAGTTAGTTATTTAGGAGTAGCTGTATTAGACAGTCCCTTCAACCACAGCCTGAAAAGGGATCTGGAGGCCACTTCATATTTCTTATTTCTATTGATCCTAACTTTATCCCGCTTCTAACTTGCCTCTAAAGATAATTATTTTCACAGAAATAACAAAATGTATTAAACATACTACCTTTGTATGATCCACAGACACACCAAGCCCTGTTTCAAACATAACTGCAAGGAAATAAGAAGCCTTATGGTATCCACAGCAACTGGAGTCCACCAAGAAAGGGACAGAGGAGCCCACGCTGCCTAGGCCATCAGGACTTGATAAATTCTTTGCAATCTTCTCAAATATCCTCTGGCCTATTTCTAGAACTGTATCACTTTCCTCTTCTGATACTGAAAACACAAAACACAACACAGGACATAATGTTACTGCAGTAGTTAAAATCAGAGACTGATTCCCCTTTCCAATTTAGTACAACCAAGTCGGATTCTCCTATTTGTTATACTGAAAGGTATTCTCAGTACAGACAACTAAAATTCCTACAGAGCTGTAGGGGAACTGTTATGTGACAAGCCTAAATTGATGATTGAGCACCTGGTGAAGGGAGTGCCTGGTCCAGGAAGCACAGATGTAAGCAATTCTCCTGTGCTTCCCACACGATTGGAAGGGGGTGGACCTTAGGCTCATTTAAAGACTAGCCTCTGAAGGGAGAATGTCTCCTGGATGAAGGCTACTTTTTTGAGAAGGAGAGTTCTGTAGCCAGTGATCCTATCACTAGTTGGTGAGTCAACTTCTTCCTAAATATGATTATTGATATTCTTAATGATACTTTGCCTGGAATCACAAAAGATTTATCAGAAGTGATTTCGCTGCTTCCAAGGACCAAGAAGTAAATAAAAATTAAAAAGACCTTCTCAAATAAGCTAACCACTAAAAACATATCTCTACGTTCTTCTACATAATAAGCCATCTTTTGTTTGTGGTGCTATGTACCAGCTAACTTAATAAAGACTTATATGAGAAAAAAATCTATGAAACATTAAGTCAGAATGGACTAACTTAAATCAAATATATTGTGGAGTTATTTCAAAACAGTAAAATTAACTATGATTACCACCTGGAGCACTGAAATCCATCTCTTGCAACAGTCTGAACAAGGTGTGGTACTTTTCCCTGAGTTCTTTTCTCCATGTGAAGGCGTCGCACGTGGGCTTTCCTCTGTATTTGTGAAGCTGCTCTAAGTAATAGTTTTCAGAGTAACCTTGAGAAAACAACACGTTTAAGTGAGATATGAAAACTGACTTGGCTGCCCTGTAAACAAGCCTCTGGTAGAATTAAGATGTTTCAAGAGTAAATTAAAAAATTATGGACAAGATAGGTGCTCCTGTAACATAAAGCACTGTTAAAATTGGTAAAGTTAGCACAGTCTGTTTACAAATATATAAGGTTCATTCTATTCCATAACCTTGTCACAATGCATATAGTCAAGTTCTAACTGGAAGCATTGGCTTTTGGTCAGCACACGTGTAGACTATGAAACTTTTCTTTAAGTGAAATGGTTGCTTTGGTAAAAACCTGTTTATTACTTGATATTAGGCAACTGGAACAGACACTTGTAAGAAAAAAGAAGACATTTTGGGAAAAGGCTTAAGAAGCATCTGTCTCTAGAGAAATTTGCAAATGAAGCTGAAGAAAGGTAACTAAATAGTTTACATTTAAGCTTGGAAATGTTTCTTTGTCCCTTTATGTGCCTCTTGTCAGAGAATAATTATGAGAATGTAATTCAGGTTTGAACTCTACTGCATAAAAGCATCTGCAGGAACAAAAACTGTTTTAGCAACCAGTAAGACTGAACTCTTCAAACTGACTTTTTTCTTGTTATGTATGGCTGGATTTAAGTATACTTCTGGTAATCATTTTCCAGGATGGGATAAAAGGAAAGGCAACAGGTCTCCAAAAACAGTTTAAAACTCATATCCCACAGATTAATACTTACAAGCTCTTTGTGCTAGTTGGCCTTTCCTTACAATATGACTGTACTCATAAGCTATGTCTTGAATGTCCATACATCTCTCGTAGTAGTGTTCAATTTGTTCCACTGTTTCTTTGTCAAGCAGAGGATTAGAAATCTAGAAAAATACATATAGCATTTACATTACCTGTTGTTTGTTGTCTACACTTTGTAATAAGTAAGTGTTTTAGGCAAATAATGAAAGAGATTATTTACTACAACCAGCTTATCTGGCACATCATGCTAATGTGCCAAACAATATGATGCCAGACATGACAAGACTATAATTTCAAATAGTCAACATAATTCACAGATAAACTTGAAAAACTGATGAAACCTGAGTGGTGTTTACCAGCAACTTCAACAAAATCATAAACTATCAACCGTGTCCTGTACTGTATCTTCAATAACTTTAGAAAACTGAGTAACGTTAAACTGTATTTAAATAAGAACTTAATTTGAGGAATATTGCTTTACGTACTTGCTTTGAAAAGTCTTATCCTCTAACACTGAAATATTAACATTGCAAGATTTTGACAGGAAATGATCATATATTGCTTACATGTTCCCAAGTTCTATTATATTCCATATTAGCTGGCTGCTAATTTTTAAATGTTTGCCCAAATACTGCTTCAGTTTACCTGTTCTGTTTCCAAGACATTAAGACGATAGTACTTCACAGGTCCAAAGAATGCTTCAATACCATTTACATATCCACTGCCTCCAAGGACAAAATATCCAGCAGTGTCATCACAGTAGAAATCTTCCCTGAAACTTGAAAACACAAGAGATGTGAGCTGGCTATCAACAGGTATTATGAAAGGGGGGGAAAAAAAAACTCAATTTCAGTATCCAACATGATCCAGTTCTTTAGAATCAAGGACAAACTAAGACAAATAAAATATTAGACAAACTGTCTAATATTTTAGACAGCAGAATTTCTATCAAAGCGAAGCAGATAACAATTACACAGGTGAAATTCTAGCTGCCTCATGCAACAGCAAAACTTCCTCTGACTTCATTAGCAAGGTTAAGATTTCATCTGAAGACTGATCCCGATACTACTGTTGTTTTTTTTTTTTTCCACTCAGTTTTTAGCACGGAGGTCAGACCACAGCACTACAGTGTACAGTACATTACCTCAAACTAGCTCATGGCAAAACTACCAAGTTACTCAGATCATTCTCAGTGTAAATGCAGTGATGCAAACTGGTTTAGTGACTGTAGACGAGAAAAAGATGACAAATTCTGAACATCTGGGATCTTGGTTATGAACTTGCTGTCCTCCAGTTTTCCGTATCTGAATACATATATTACGTGGCAGAAGGGAAAAGACTGCTTACATAAAAGACTGGTGATGTTGTCTTTTCAAATTCTTCCCAACGCTGCTCACTTCTACCTAGAAGAACACACAATATTAACTCCAATAGACTAAATATTACAAGGAATATCTAAGACACTTCAACACATAGTTCACAAGATTACAACTGCAGATGTCTTGCATGTCCTCTGCATTATTGTCATGTATCTGATTTGTGTTGGGAAAGTTTAGTGGAAAGTACTGACAGCAGTCTGTGGTGGCCAATCACAAGAGGAAAAAAATAGCACAGATATTACCTACTTCAGCTATTTAACTTGTGTTCAATTATGAGATGCCTATACTTCACTGAAGCTTTTATTCTTCCAAAGCGTGAAAGTATGTTTTGCTTTTATACAGTAGAGAAATAAAGAGAATATTCATCTCCTCAAGAAGTTGTAGCTTACAGGTAAAGAATGGCCAAAAAGTTAATGAATCTAGGAATTAGATGCCTGAAAAGGAAGACAAGTTAAAGTTTTCATACATGTTGCTATTTTAAAAAGTAGTCTAAGGACATAAAAGAACCTTGCAAAATTTCATCAAGTGCTAAATGGATTTATCTTCCAGTGCTCTTAAAGTAAGAATCTCAATTTCTTGATGCCTCAATCTCCTATTCTTCCTTAACTTAAATATTTTGTCTAAGATCCTGTTGTATTAAACATGTGAAAGTGAAGTAACTAAATAAGGAGATTTGTGTGCACCTCTGGAGTATCAAAGCATTAGAAAACTCACTAAAGGAAGATGTGTAAATGGAATTGAACTGAACCACAATTTTATCTTTCCCAAGAATGACTCTAAGTACTGAAATGTTTTTAAGTTTGGTTATACCTTTTCTTCCTGCTGCAAGAGTGCACAGCTGAGTGATATGTTAAGGAATTTGTGAGAGGCATAATCAAAACAGAAGACTCTCAGTCTTGATCCTATAATTTAGTCAGACACATACCTGTCCACCCTTAAAAGAGAGATCCAGTCGAAACCACTGCTTCAGAGGAAGGCTGAAGCTTGTTTTTACTGCAAGGTCATCTCCTCTAATGAGGTGCATCTGAACATGCACATAACCTGACAGAACAGCAAAGGAGAAAAATGCACTAAACATGACAAATCATCAATATTAAGAGTGTATTTCCTTATATATTACATTGTACTCTTTATCACAAACAGAAATCTGGAGACTTGCTATGCCATATGTGAACTGTAACAGGGAAACATCCTCTCAAGTGCTAATGCACAGGCTGCTACATGAAACTACTAAATCAAAACCAACTTGTCTGGGGAATAAGGATACTAAATGTGTCAAACAGGAAGGATGCCACAGTTGATCTCAAAATGCCATACATAATTTTAAACAGCACAAGCGACATGAATATCTGTTCAGTGTTCAACTATTAGCACGTAAGAATGTAACTACTGACCAGGTACAAGATGACTCCAGACCCCATTACCGGGACCTGCAGAAGCTAAGCTCGTAGTCTGAACTCGTAAAAACAAAATAGTCTATTAAGATAACCTAATAAACACTGGGAATAAAGTAGGCCTTAGAACCTCTCAAAGCAAGTCCCTTATTGAGGAAGTAGTTTCCAGTGGAGCTGTCATTTGTTTTCTCCTCAAAGGAAAGTATTCAGTTTATAATGGAAATATAATGAATACTGGAAAACTTACCACAGTGCTATATCAACTATTCTAATGATCTATTATTTAAACTGGCAATGAGACAGAGAAAATAGAAATAGCAAAAATAGCTGGAAGACATTAGTTGTGAAACCTGCACCTGTTATGAGAAAGCCAGTGGTGCACTCAACTTTTTCTTCTTTGAGACTGCCAGTGAGCCCTCATTTGCTGAATTTCTTTATGTTTCTGAGATAGAAGAGCTGCCTTCTGGCAGGGAAGTTCTTTGATTGTAACTATTGCTAAGATAAGAATTACCTCTGAACCTTTTTTTTTTGGATCAGGGAAATAGACCTTACCTTGAACATCACAACATAGGCAAGAACTTGAATTATTTCAACTTCTGAGGCTATTCCAAATTTTCAAAAATTTTTATGTAGTATGTATATAAGAATTGAGAGCAATATTAAAGTAATACATCAACAATAATAATTAAGGTTGTTTATCCCACTGTTTTTTCCTAATCTATAAGGCCTAGTGCATCTTCCTGCCAAAGCAAATATGCTGACATTTTCCAAATTATCCAAGACTAGATGCTATACAACTATTTTTCAGTTTTGCTCTACTTATTTAGTAGTTACCTTTCTTTTCAGATGCAACAGTCAAAAATAAATATTTTTTCAAGATCAATTTCACAAGTTATTGTTATTCCTGTGTATAGACACAGATCTAAAAAAGCTACATGAAATCCTTTCTGAAAATAATTAATGAAATCCCTTACCTTCCTCATTTAGAAATATAGCAGGAGTGCTATACATCTCTTTTGGATCAATAAAATAGAGTATACCACACAGATCCTTTTCACAGTGATGCAGTAAGTATAGCCAGATTGAAACAGTGAACCTGCATGAGGGAATGCGAACAAGAAATCCATGATGAGAAATCTCTTTATGTAAGTGTAAAAAAAAGTGTAAAAGATTTCACCTTCATTTAGCAAACTGTTTCACACTTGTAATCTTCAGAACGCATCCTGTGCAGTAAAAACCTTCAGACTAACTCTGCTTAAGATTTTCTATCTATGATCTGCTTACAATTATGCACTTCTGTGGCACTGATATGAGAGTAAAATTAAAGAAGCATTATTTGAATCAGTTCCACAATGGTGGATCAGAACCCACATCACTAAGGAACTGAAAAAGCAGCTGAAACAACCTGGAGCCACCCTCCCATGTGCAGACTGTACAAAATCCCCGCATGCATGTTCTTGTAGTCTAGACTGTGGAAGCCAGTAAAAACTAAGTTGTGTCCTCTATACTAAATACCAACAGTGACAATGTGCTTGGAAGGAGCAGGTAAAATAGAATTTGTAACCTCTGGGTAGTACAAATAGGTATGAATACCTGTCATGGAGTTTATCAAAGATAAATAAAGGTGGAGTGTGTTCAAACCATTGACTGGTGGGGAAAAAAAAAAAAAGGAAAAAACCCTCAACTTTACTTACTGAGCAATTTTTGTACAAAGCCAGAATGGTTTTACCAGCTCTGATGACATTACAAAGCAGATCTGCTGAAGAATTAAAATCAGAATTTATGCCACTGCATCTGACTAAACTAAAAACTGCTTCTGTCCTGTTGACAGGAACTTGGCACTTATTTCTGTAACAACAAAGATCAATGCTGAACGCCTTTGAAAATCAAACCTCCAATGTACAACCCAGCAAAGCATGAAAAATTACAAACTTTGACAACGTTTTCCTACTGGCTTGTAGAAGGAGGTATTAATTGCATTTTGTGTACTTAGGAAAAAATATTTCTTTGTTGGTCAGCTTACCTTATATTTCTTGAGAGAAGTTGCTAAACATACAGCACCTTTATCTCTTCCCTAACTAAACCACTGAAGGTCTGATGTTAAAAATAAAAAATATAAAAGTGATGCAGTTTACACCTTAAATAGCTAGCAAGGTCATATTCTCCACAGATGGAACATGGGTGAAATAGAGGGGTTTGTAAACCACAATCATTTGTAAATAGATTATTGTGATCTGCAGGCAAACACTGTGCTTCCAGCAATACTGTTTGTGTTTGTACAGTGTTCTTTCCATCTTTTATCTCTGGCAATATAGCAAGCTTAAATTCTGCACTCTTTATTTGCTCCCTCACTGCCAGTCATACCCTGTCTGGACAAATTTCCAGGGACACAAGTGAGAACAATGCTGACACATTTTGCTTTCTCCGTTGCTGCAGAATGCCACGCAAAGTCAGTAGTCCCTCAGATTCCCAGCCTATCCCTACTGCAGGCTGTCTGCTGGCATCTGCCCCAAATGATAGTTGCTTCTCTGTTAAAAGATAAAGGCAAATCTCTACTGGAAAGCTTTTTCATTCAACGGAATCTTTGATGAAACTCAAATGAGAAACCTGTTCGATTAATCTTTTCAGTTGTCTTTTGATGCGGTGGGAACCACCATTCACGTATAAGCAGCTAAAGGAAAAATCTTTTCCACTTCTTAACAGAGCTAACCACAGATGTCATGCAACTGCAACACACAGGCAATACTTCATGCTCGTACTAAAAAGACAGCCTGAAGGAAAGAGCAGGTGGAACGGTGTGGAGCAGGTACAGAGCTGCTTAAATTTATGCTGTGTTTTGTCAACCAAGAGCTTCAGCACCTCAGTAACAGAAGCAAGTGCATGTCTGAGTAAAGAGCAGCAGACAGTGCAAACTAGGCTGTCACGCATCCTAAAAAGGCCAGGAGATAAAAACTGCACTGAACTAATGACTTCAGAGCTACAGTTTGCGGGCTGCTAATCTGTACAGAACCTGCACTTGTCGGTTACTCTTCTTTGGCTCTCACTGCTTACAGGCCAAATACAAACAAGCAGGCAAGTTCAAGTTGCTGTGATCATGTCCTGTTTCTGTGGTATTGTTTCTGGGGTAACAGCATCTGGTGGAAATGAGATATGTATATACATGTACGCACATTGTTTTGTCTGAAGAAACAAAATATGGCTGAAGAGTTGTGAGAGTTGTGGGAAGGGGAAGAGGAGCAGAGAAAGATGCTAGCGTGATTCCTCTGTAACTGAATAGTGTGTCTGACTTGGAGAGTTTACACAGGGATTGTAGAAGGGAATAGCATAAGTTCAAGCTGGATGACTCAACTAGGCAAGAGACTATTGCTAAGGGCTTGTCAGGCTGCAAACTAGTATGAAGTAATAGGGTAAAAAAGCTGTTATACACTGTCTGTCCTGTAGGAAACAGTACTCTGCAATTAGTCTGCAAATGGTTTGAAATACAGATCGTTCTGTGACATAGAAAACCTCATGTGAGGTAGTCACAAGACAGCTGTGTGATCACAACAGTATATAATAGCTAAGCTACCCTCCTGGTGCTACCAAACCAGCTTAGTTACATTTACAGTAGTATCTTTCATGGTATGTCTTACAGTAAGTAAGCCTCTTAGGCTCAACGTAACTCCCTACAAAACTGCAATCAGAGAACAGAAGGAACTGCTAACTAATTTGAACCTTTTCTCAAAGTATCAGGTGGTATTTCTTTAATTATGAACCAAGCTTAAGAACTGAAAAGTACATATAAGCATATTCTATAGCCTACAAGAATCAATTACAGCGAATTTCAGCTATTTGCCTATACTTACATTGGATAATCAATCTGATGTTGTCTGACTGTTTCAAGTTCTCTGTTTTCAAATTGTTCAAATCTCTTCACAATTCCTGTCTTCTCCCCACTGGAAGCATATATGAAGTTGAGAATCTGAACACCATCTGCAAAAATACAGATTTCCTTAATCTGCTAGAAAATAACCATTGTTAACTGAGTAATTAATTAGCTCACACTTGTACAGTCAAATATTTGAAACACATAATTGATTAAAAATTAATGCAAACTTTCAGTAAGTTGTGAAGCACAAGTTCATTTGCCGATATTAAATGCATTAGCCTTGGAGTAAATAACTCACAGGAAAGTGAAATGGAATCTATTTCCAGCCACTGCTGGAAGCAGGGAAAACATTCTAAGGTACGTAGATTTGAAGCATGAGTTAGCTTAAACAAAAGTTAGTATGGAGGAAAACCTACATTTATGTTATTTGTTTAAAATCTCATTCTACCTTCGGTTATGCCAGTGTGAGATTAATCCACAGCTCCTTGGCTTACTCTCCAGTTAAACTGCATGTATGGATAGATACCAATTCTGTCCTTAACTGGTACACACAGTCTAGTAATAAATCTAACCGATAATGTAGACCCAATAAGAAACAGAAGATACTAACTGTTTTTTTAAGGCATATCAAGAGCTTTTCTAAAATTGAGCAATTTGTCACAAGTTCATTTTTAAAAATTAATGGTTTTTGTTATACTAAGTGTTCTCATCCATAATGTAATTAGATAATGCATTAAGATGTTCCACACTATTGTCAGAGATCACATGCTCAGACTCCAAGAAGTAGCTCAGAAAGTCTCTGGAGGCAAAAACTACTTTGCTTTCTGGTTCTTCTCAATGCGTTCACATGTCAATGTAGCAAAAACAATTTATAAAAATGCTTTTACAGGTTTTGCTAGGAGAGGACTCTTTAGAAGCCAATAACCTCTTTGCTTTTAGGTTGTACTATGAATGTGTACCGAGGACAAAGGCAACTGGAAGTGGATATAAAGCTAGAAATAGGCAGATGGGAAAAAATAAAATAAAAAAATATTCAAGAGAACTCTGAGAAAACCTAGAAGGCAAAGTTGTGAGTTTCAAGAATTCATATAATTGGGTAGGACTTTTTATTTACATATATAAATATTTCCATCTATAAACTTAGCCCAAAATAAAATACTTCTTCTTGCTAAACAGCAGGATACACCAGATATAAAAATTAATTTTATACTGTCTCTGAAGCTTAATATTCTGTTAGCAAATTGTAAGTAATATAGTTCTTATTTAGCAGATGATGATTATTTTTTCTTGTTATTTGTGCGGATCTAGGAGTACACTTGTAGAGAAATGAGAATTAAAATGCTCAAATATAACATATTTAGTTTATAAACACTAAAACAAATGTTGAAAAACTAGCACTGTTGAAAAATAAATTTATTTTAAAACTTTTATTTTAAAACTATTCATTTTATCAAAACTTCTTGACTATGAAGGCTTTGGGGGGGGCAAAAAAAAAAAAAAAGTACTGCAGCATCTATTGCACTATGAAGTCTTAAAGATCTGTTTTTGAGCATATGGTCATTACCTCAAGCAGAGGAGAAGTAGACTACCTGCACAAGAATTATGTATGCAAGATGTTAAAATAATACAATCACAGAATCTCTTTGAAGATGAAGTCTGAAGATGAGGGAATGATGTCCAGTGACCTATGTGAGTTCTAAATACAATTTTGTGAATACGCTCAGAAAATAAAAGGCAGTGCCACTGTGATGAAACAAGCCAGCTTTGAAAGACATGATGATTTTTGTCATTTGAAGCTCTAATACTGCACTTATTAAACTTACACTCAACAGTGTGGGCCAAATAAACTGTACTACCTAATCTTCACTACAGGTACATATTTTTTAACAGCTTATAACATTTTCTGATGTTCTTTCAGTCTATTAGTCCACTTGGAAACAAACAACAACAAAAAAGGGACATAACACATACCGCTTTCATGAGGGCACTGAGGTATCTTGTTTGCCTGAAGCATCCACAAATAGTCAGCACCCCACTGAAGACAGACTTTGTGATCTTTATATGGGCGTTCAAAAGGTGGCACTGCTTCTAAAAAAGTGTAATTCTTGGCAACTGCCTCCTGGTAGCTTTCATTCTGCTCAACATCATAGCTGCTAACTGATCGGTGACTAATCCACGCATATAATATCACACTGTGCACTATTATTGAGTTTCTGATGATGTAATCATCTCTGTAAACCATGATGCTTGGAAATTTCAAATGTATTTGTCGAGTTTGACGAACATAAATATTCTTCTCATCCTTCCACCTTCTTCTGTATACTGGTACACCAGTCCTGAACTCTGAGGAAGCTACTGCTTCCAAATTAATTATACAAGGCTTAGAACATAAATACTGAACAGAAACTTCAGAACTGTTAAGGACTTTCTTATCCAAAACATTTAAATGAATGAAGTCCACAGAATCCATCTTTTTTCCAAACTGTGGCGTAACTGCTGTAGTCCGTTCTGTCTCCTTTCCAAAAGATGGCACAAAATTCTGTAAATAAAAAACACAACAAAACAATTATGTTAACCAGAGAACCAAATTTACACAATTACTAATATACTTCAACCAATAGCAGATGGGTTATAGACAGTACTCAGACTCCAAACCACCAGGATTCTTTCACACAGCAAGTAGCTATGGATTACTGAAAATATACCATCAAGATTTTAATGGCAACAGCTCCCCTACCACTGGCTTCTCAAAGCCACATATGCTTCTACAAAACAGTACTTAAAGGGTGTATCCTGCAAGTGGAATCTGGTCCACTAAGATACTGACTTACACGTCATGCTATTTACACATGTTCCTAGCATCAAGCCAATAGGATATCTACAAAAAGGTGCTGGCGTTTATTTGTCGTATCGTTGTTCACTTGCACTGCTGCAGCCTGATATTTCTATCTTCCTAAAAAGTTAGATCATTTTGTTTCCTGCATGAGAGGCATCTGAAGAGCAGGAATGTAACCAAGGCAGACCACTGTGGTTTCCTGAAAATTAATTCATGTTCATAAAGCATTTCAGAACTTACTACAGAAACATTCCTAACTGGAAGATGGACTTGTAAATCTGAGCAACAAGTCTGGCAGACAGTACTTAGCTTCTGCTCCCTACAGCTATGTACAATACATTCTTTATGAGTTTTTGGACATGCACAAGGATTATCCTCCATGCTGAAGTTCTTGTCTCTAAAGCTTCTGACTGCTTTTTTTCTTTCTGCTCAGCAGCCAGCGACTGGTTTGATGTGCTGCCAGGGATACTGAGGATTACTGAGCTTGGGGAGCCACCACCATCATTGTGCTTCTGCCAGATTCCCTGATCTCCATAAAACGTTCCAAACTGTCACTCTGGTCTACCAGGGAAGCTGGTAGTTAAGGTTAATCAAAATGAGCAGCTCTATTTTCAGTGACTTTTAACTTTGCGAAGCTTAAACAGAGTGAAATGAAATAGCTTGGATAGCTACTTCACGTTGATGTCTTTTTCACTGCAATTCTCAAAATATTTAAAAACTTGAACCAGGTAGTTTGTACATTTCTATCCATTAGATATATGTGCTGTTAACCTGAAAGAAAAGACCTCACCCCTCTGCCAAGATGGGGATCAGTAAATAAAATGAATTGTTTTCCTTTTTGTATCTTAAGAATACATTAACACCTTGAAAGCTACTCTGAAAACAAATATTTGCCTTTTTAACTTGAAAAGCTGTAACTATCAGGAAAAGACAGAACTAAGCTTACCTGTACTCCCCTCCTCATTCCTATTTTAGATATAACTGTGTGACCAAATTTTTCTCCTTTATTTAAAGTAGAAATTGTAAGACATGACTGAGCGAGGGAACTTTTGAATGAAGAAAGTGGGTATTGCTGCTAGCAGCTGGTAACTCCAGATAACCAGATTTATTCACAGGCTACAGATCTTTCTGTACTTGTTACTCAAACTGCTTTCCACAAGAACAGCCAAGAGTTCCTTACTTCCTCATGTCCAAACCAAATGTGCAGTGATGCTGTACAAACACATGGAACACCAAGATGAATATTTATTTTGGACAAATAAAAATGCAAACCACACCACAATGCCAGGATCTAGGCTTTTTACAACAAGCTGTGTCTTCACAGTAACAGCTTTCCTCTCCCTCTGTCTTGTTTCCCATTCTATAAAATGGATAAAATTCTATTAAAACTAAATCACCATTTCAATCACTAGTGGCAAAGCACAGTAGAAATACCCATTTGAATCTAACAAATGTATCTGCAGGCAGTGTTTAAATGATGTGTATTAAGAAGGATTTACTGAAGAGGATAAAAAAGAATGACCAGTAGTAGGCTGTGTCTATTGGAAAACTGACCACCACATCCTGCAATAACACACATGCAGAAATACTTGATACAGAAGCTGACAAAACCTTTAATACTAATTCTAATATCTTTTAAATATACTATTATATGTTTCCTTATTTGGTTCTAGTTACCTCTACAAAGCACACATAATAGCATCCACAAATTATGCTACAGCTCCTCTACTTGATCAATACCACTCATATTTATCAAACAATTTGTGGATCTTGCAAGAAACAGTACTGGAAAACAGCTTAATCTGTATGATATATCAGAATCTTCCCTGTGATGTGGCCCCCAGATTATAGAAAACTGTATGTTTATCACAGGATGTTGAAGTACACCAGG
This sequence comes from Chrysolophus pictus, assembly GCA_037305975.1. Lineage (NCBI taxonomy): Eukaryota > Metazoa > Chordata > Aves > Galliformes > Phasianidae > Chrysolophus > Chrysolophus pictus. The sequence goes on from CM074579.1 coordinate 17,909,811, forward strand.
TAGACAGTACAAAGCATCACATTACTGCTGCTTTTCATATATATCTATTTACAGTCCAAATGTATACAGCCAGCCTGCACTTCGCAGGGGTTTATCCAACACAGAGACACAGGAGTTGGCTCCCAGCAGACGCTCCCTGGGTCTGGCAGTTTTCATTAGCAGAGACATAGCAGTATGTGAACACAGCCATCTGGCTTCCAACGGAAGGCCAATTCTGGCAGAAACAATGCTACTTTTTGTGGTGCATATGTGCCAAGGCAGCAAGCACTGCAACCCACAGCCAGCTCTTGCAGAATAAGCTCCATGATGCTCCTAGAGCACTTAGCCATAATGTAGTGTGACCGCTGATGTGCAGGTCAACCTCAGCTGTATGTCTTCCCTCAGCACCTGTTCTGCAAAATGGCTCCCACAGGTTTATTCCTGAACATTTTCTCACTGGTGTCTGATGTATTGATTGAGACATGTTTGGGTCTGCTGCAGCATCACACCTGCTGAACTCCTCAGGATGCTCATCTAGGCTGGGACACAGCACAAAGCCATCTCCCACTGATGCAGCTATGACAAAGACCAGGGACAGTGCAGTCTCCCAAATCACAGTGCAGTGTCTGTACCCGCCTGGCTGCCTCCCTGCATTGCTCTTCAGGCATTGTGTGGTGCACCTACTAAATGAGTACCCCTATTCTGTAAGAGGTCCCAGGTATTTCCTCAGCATTGCCTCAGACAACGTGGAGTATGTTGTGCATAATCTCTGCCTACAGGGAGCTGAGATGAAAGGATTACAAAACGAGTGCGATTATGAGATTTAAATACAACATTTTCCCTATGTAGTAAACAGGACAGCTATGGCAGATCAAAAATGTACTGTAGGACAGGCAGAGTTCAATGAGGAAGGCACAGAGGCTTCATTGTGCGGGGCACCTTAATCACAAAGGCTGTACAGGTTCAGTTCTTGGATCTTCTTCTTAAACCCACTGAACCTGAGGGCATTAGCCCACGCCATCACACCAGATGTCAGGACCGAATCACAGCCATTAGAAGGAAAGTGAATATTTCAGCAGTGAAATACTATAGAAAAGGCTCGGAATCGTGCTTTGCTTAGCTGGAATAAGATCTCAGCAGGAATAGGGCTCAATCCTGCAGAAATCCCCCACATGATCCTATGGGACCGGGCCTGTTTGCTCAGAGCCTGAGGACAACCACAGCCCTGTACCTGTAATCGCCACGTCACGCTGATTTTTAAGCTGTGTGGAAAGGAGACACGCCAGAGCAGGTGCCGCTCTGCCCCCCGTCAGCATCAGTGTCCCATACACGTACGGGGACTCTAATCGGAGTTGGTGTTCAGCAGAGTAGAAGAGGAACAAACTGCGCTTAGCAGATGCCTTTAGAAGGCAGCGTTTCCCTTCAGGCGTTACAGCGGCCGCACACAGCACCTGGAGCGATGACAGCGGAAGCCCCATTCCCTCCAGCCCACCAAGCCCAGCTCAGCGCCACCCGCCACGCGGAGCGCGTTACCGGCCCGGCTCGGCCCCGCGGGGCTGCAGCCCCCGATCGCCACGCACAAACTGCCCCGTGCCCGGGGCCGGGCCGCGGCTGCCCGACGCCCTCCTGCCGAGCCGGGCCGCCCGAGCTCGGGGAGCCGCGGCAGGTGCGGGGGCCGCCACTCACCATCAGGAAAAGGAGGAGGAGAGGAGGGACGCGGCGGGGCTCGGCCGGGGGCCGCATGCTGCCGCGGCGGCTCAGGAGGCGGCGGCGCCCCGCGGCGTGGCGCTGCCCGCTGCTGCCCGGCCCGGCCGGCCCCGCCGACGCGGATGCGGCAGATCCGGCTTCCTGGAGGAGGGGCTCGCGCGGCGCCGCGCCGCGCCCCGAGCGGTCGCCGCAGGTGCGGAGAGGAGGGCGCGGCTGGGCCGGGGCGGCATCCGGCCGCGGAGGGGCCGAGCGGCCTCAGAGCGGCTGGAGCGCCGGCGCTCGGCAGGAAGCGTCCGTCCCGGCGCCGCCGTCGCGCCCGCGGAGCTCGGCGGCGGCACGCCGCTCTCCCCGTGCCGTCTCGCCCGGAAGCGGCGGCCGCGGAGCTTCCGTCCCGGGCGCGGGGCGTCCCTGCGCCGCCATGGCCGGGCTGTCGCGCACGCTCGGCATCTTCGGCTGCTTCGCGGCCGTGGTGGGGGCCGCCTTCTACCCCATCTACTTCCGGCCGCTGCTGCTGCCCGAGGAGTACAGTGAGTGCCCGGGGCGGGGGAGGGGCCGGGCCCGCGGGGCCGCCGTAAAAATGACGCGAAACTCGGGGTGGTTTGGTCTCAAGGTGACCCTGCGTTGTTGGCTGGGACGGGGCCGTGCGCAACTCACGTCGTTCTGTGAAGTGTCGTACCGGGAAGCCCTGGGATGCCCCGGTAGCGGCGCGGAGCGGAATCGTGCCTCCGTGCCTGCCAAGTCGGGCAGGGGAGCGTTTGGGTGTGACGCATCTCAGCGCGAGGGCGGGCGGGCGCTGCCGCCAAGGTGCACGCGGTTACTCTGAAGAGATTTCTAGGAAGAAAAACAAAATGGCAACGAAGTTATTGATCGCCTCAGAGGGACTTTAGCCTCGCCTTGATGGTGGAGTAAAATTTAACTTGCAAGCATCCAAAATAATGGAAGGAAGCAATGTTTGTGGAGGTTGGAAACTGCCCCGAGCACGGTTCTGGCACACGTACAGCGGGCACTTAGCACACACTCACACTTGCTATGTGATACCCGATTCCAGGCTTCGTTTATCACATGCGCCTCCAGCTCTCCTTGGTTCACACCTTTGTTAGTTTCCTGTGTGCTTTTCGTGGCTCTTATCAGCTGTATTAGTGCTGCACAAGTGTTCACCTGACTCTTAGATTCCACGGTTGTGATACTTCACTGGGAATATTAATTTTAACATTTAGGGTAGGGAGGAGTTGATTTTTGGAGTAAGCTGTGTGACAACAGAACTGCCGTAGAAGCTCTTGCCCCTCGTTGACTTGAGCTGTGGTGAAACACTCGTTATTTCTGTGTATTAGGAAGCCAGGCCTGAAGTCCCAGTTCTTAAAAGGAAATAGCTTCGAACTAAAAGAGTGGAGACTTAGATTGGGCATAAAGAAATAGTAAGGGCAGTGAAGCCCTGGAAGAGTTGCCCAGAGAAGAGGTGGTTGCTCTGCCCTTGGAGGCGCTCAGGGTCAGGCCGGATGGGGCTCGGAGCAACCTGATCCAGCTGCAGGCATCCCTGTTCATTGCAGGGGGAGCTGGACTAGATGGCCTTTAAGGGTCTCTTCCGACTCAGACAATTACAGAATCACAGCATGGCCAGGGTTGGAAGGGACCTCAAGGATTGTGAATCTCCAACCCCCCTGCCACATGCAGGACCACCAACCTTCTCATTTAATGCTAGACCAGGCTGCCCAGGGCCCCATCCAATCTAGCCTTGAACACTTCTAGGGACAGGGCATCCACAACCTCTCTGGGCAGCCTGTTCCAGCACCTCACCGCTCTCTCTGTAAAGAACTTCCCCTTGACGTCCAATCTAAATCTCCCCTCCCTCAACTTAAAACCATTTCCCCCTGTCCTGCAGTTTTCTACCCTTTATAAGAGTTGATTCCCTTCCCCTCTGTAGGCTCCCTTTAGATATTGAAATGCTGCGATGAGGTCACCCCGCAGCCTTCTTTTCTCCAGGCTGAACAAGCTCAGCTCCCTCAGCCTGTCCTCATAGGGGAGGTGCTCCAGTCCCCTGATCATCTTCGTGGCCCTCCTCTGGACCCTCTCTAACAGCTCCCTGTCTTTTTTGTACTGGGGGCTCCACACTCGGACAATTCTGTGATTCTAAGTCAGACATCTGGATCATCATCACGTAATATCCTGCAATAGGCCAGAAAGGGTTTTAGTTCTCTGGAGTGATTCTTGACAATGTTTTTTAAAGGCTTAAAAAAATTCAGTGGGATGGTCAAGAGGCTGCTACAGCCAAGTGCTTTTATGTTCTGCTTCAAAGCACTGTGGTGGTAAAGCACTTAAGAGTAAGCAGGGGGAAAAGTGGTGATGGCGGCATTTATTAGGGTAAAATGATACAAATTTAACCATTTTTCTTCCTGAAAGTGGTTGAATCTTCAAAAACATTTGTATATAATTATGCTGTAATTGATAGTTCATTGTCTCATATGTAACAAACCAACCCTGGAATAAGCCCACTGCATGGAAAATATCCCCCTAATATTTCGTTTCAAAAAATTTACAAGCAGTGGTTTATAGATGCTGCCATGAAATCTCCCTGGAACAACAGTTTCCAGAACACAAAGGTGAAGATCACCAATTCTGGAATGAATAAATCCTTTGAGGAGTTTTATGTTGAGCATGTGAGGATAATCTCCCTAAAGTAGTGCTCCTTCCTTGAGTTAAGGGATCACAACAGGTGTTTTAGCATTTTTTGTAAAAAGTATTCATTGATTTAAGATGGTTATCTCATAGTTGGTTCTGCAAGGTTACAAACTAGCTCTTAGTTTCTCTGTGAAGTGTGAACGCTACATTTGCGTTGTATACGTGCATACTCATCAGGATTTTACTGTGTGGGGTTCAGACCTCACTAGGTGAGGTCAAGATGTTTTCTTATTTTCTTTTTATTAATATTGTTCTTTCTGTTTTGTTTTCCAGAGAGAGAACAGTCAATAAACCGAGCTGGTATTGTTCAAGAGAATATCCAGCCTCCAGGTATACTCGATTCATGAGTTTGTACTGTTTTAAAGGTCTTCCTGAAGACTTGAACATTTCTATGGATTTAAGTAATGCAGTAAAGAATACATGCATTAAAAAAAAAAAAAAAAAAAAAAAAAAAGTCTTACTACAAAAACATTTTCTCAGGCTAATTCTTCACTTAAAATTGTGGATTTTATAACATCTGTTTTAAATTGAACTATCCAAAAAAGTTTTAGAGATCGTGTTATCTCACTCTTAAATACTTTGTGCACAAGAATATAACTTTTGCTTCAGTTCAGAGTAAACAAACCATGAGTGGTCTGAGCTCTAGCTGTAGAAAAGTTTGCTGCACCTTTGTTTTATTGAATGCTGCTTTACAAGTCAGCTGAAATGCAATTCGTGAGGAATTTTGTTGTTACCTTCCAGCCTTGTGGGAGGCAGAAATATACGACACTAAAGGAAATTCTGAATGCAGTGCTAATAGCTTTTCGGTGCCTGCTGTTACAAGTAGAAGGAATAGGAAAGTGTGAGGGGAATAAAGTCGTACTACTCATATATATACAATTATACCATAACTGATAATTCATTGTCTCATATAGCAAAACTGGCAAGGTTGATATTTCTCAATTAAAGTTACGGAATACATGTCTTGATGAAACAGTTTGTATTTGAATATGTTAAAGGATAACTTTACTCTTATTTTTAGAAGAGCCTAACAGCAACAGCAGGGGAAAATCCAGTAGGATTAATGCCACATAGTAAGCTATGCATATCAGTTAAATCATCAAAGCAGGACTGACTTTCCAAGAAAGCAGTTAAATTTTGAAGAGGAGCAGGTGAGTTATATTGATATAAAAAGTCTTGTAAACCTGCTTTTTATCAAACAGTAAAGAAGATTGGACTGTCTCATTTATCCAAGATGCAGGTACTTGATGACCAGTGTTCCTCAGTATAATTTTTTCATGTAAATTTAGCTGTTGATGAGAATTTATGAGATCCAGTAGTTGAATGTGAAATCTAGACAAACTGAAGTGTAAAATAAGATGGGATTCTACGTGCTTTTTTCCCAACAACATTGTAGTACCTTACATGCTGGTGTGGGGGACTTTTTGCTATCTGAAGCTTAAGATGAAGATGAGGTTGAATTCCTAAATACTTTTCAAGCTTAAGTAGATTTTTGAGCTCAGTGCAGAAAATGTTATTGAGATTCATTCATATTTTGTTTTTTTTCACAAGGCTGGAATAGCAGACAAGATTGTTTTTTTTTTCAAAACTGTAGTTATGAACTGCTGGTATTTTTGTATTTGTTTTGTAGGGTTAAAAGTATGGTCTGATCCATTTGGAAGAAAGTAATGTTGCCAGCCTGGTGCACTTGAAGGCAGAACTGAAGATGAACTTCTTCAATTATTTTTTCTTACACTGAAGTGTGCCTTTGGGCGTCACTTGAGAAGAGTTCTGATTATGCTGTGTGGGCACATGAGGAGCAACAAACGCTACTGGTTGGAAAGCCAAGAGGAAAAAACATCCCAGTTTTGACAGGGTGCTGTGGCACAATGGACAGACTGCTTAGGGAGGTGACTGTTTCTTGTGTTTAGAAGTAAAATATTTGCTTCCTTGAGAAAAAGGAAGAATTATTATTTTTGTGGTTAATCTGTAAATGTTTGGAGAACAAATTATGAATAGACTAAATTATGCAGACCACTGCAGTTTCCTCTCTAGTTTGAAAATTACTTTATGTGGTTTAATTGTGAAAACATGATAGAAGTTTATACTGAGAGAGACTTGTGAATATTTGCTCTCTCTTAGGCAGAATATAACGCGGTGAGAATTTGTGCATTAAAATTTCTTCCTTTCAAACCAGTGTGTATTCTACGTTATTTATTATATATTTTGTGAGCAGGTGTGGTGGTTAAACTTGACTGGCTGCCAAGTGCTCACCTAGCCAATCTCTTGTTCCCATTCCTCAGCAGGATAAGGGAGAAGACAGGATGAAGAAGCTCATGGGTTTTGATAGCAACAGGAAGATTGCTTACTGTCTACTGCTGTGGGCAAAACAGACATATCTTTCATGAGTTGCCATGGGGACATTTACTCAGGCGAGGTCCTCTCCACACACTGCAGAGAAATGCCTTCTCCAGTGCCTGCAGCACCCCCTTGCCCTCTTCTTTTCTGACATTTTTACTGCTATTTCTCATTTGTTTTCTCCTAATTCTGTCTGTCTTTTCTTGTTGTTTCTTAAATATATTTTCACAAAGGTGCCACCCATTTGGCTGGCAGACTGATCTGTGTCCTCTGTGGGTGCATCAGGGGACCAGCTGGGACTGTGTGTGTCGAGGTGTTGCAGCCTACCTCCCTCCCACCGAAACCTTGACAAGTACACCCAGTAAAGTAGGTTGGTTAAGACTGTTGGGGTAGGAAAGCAGGTATTTCAAAAGGTATTTTAAAAGCACTTTTATGATGAGTATAATGATCATGAGAACAGCCTAGTAAAGGATTGCTCCTATTTAAAATCCTTACCCTAATTTGCCTTAATTTAATTGGTTAATTAGTGTTCTGAATAAATGGTGTCTTCAGAAGAAAGAAATGATCTGTAACCTGCAGTTACGGGCTTTATCCTAACTGATATTGTTGAGTAGAGGGCTGGCACATACATTTAAATTGTATATGCTATCTTCCTTTCTATGCTATTCTTAGTATTTAATTGTGAGACAAACATTTTAAAGACTATTGCAAGAATGCATGTGCAGTGAGCATTACTCATAAAGTGAACAGGTGTTAGTCTTCTGTGGTTTTTTTTTTCAGACATCACCTGGCTTTCTTAATGACAGATAAAAGACTCATCTTTTACAGTGTTCTTGGCCAAAACATTTGTTACTTGATATCCCTTTTCTGCCTTTTGTTGTTGATTCCCTCCCACACAGACACATACTTCCTCTTCTATATTTCTCACATCTTTAAAATCTTATGTTAGTGAATGTCATTTTCAAATCTTTGATATTTTTTTCTGGCAAGAAAATAATTATTATCCATGCAAATCAATACAAAATTAAACTCTTAAAGCAGCAGGAAAGATACTGCAGTAATTCTCAGTTTACACTGAAATTTTCTGTCATTGCTCTAGCATTTGCCAGTTGCCTGAAGACTTGCCCTGGACTCGTCCTATTACTGCAGTTGGATTCCTGGGCATAGTGACAGTGCTTTGCTGAACTCCTCGGCACTGGACACATCTCCAATTGCTTAGTTGCAGGGAGGTTGAATAGATAGCCAGCTTTTTCCTTAGCTTGCTCTGAAATTAAAAGGTTTCTGCTTTTGTGGACTGCAACTATTACTCATTTTCAACACAAGCACACAAAGCAGTTTGGTATGTTTACAATAATACAAAATTCTGTATAACTTCTGGCATTTGGGAAATTTCGGTTTGTCTAATCTGCCAGGGGTATCAATCTGATAGTTTTGTTCTATCTTTTCTGATTAGTGTGATAGAATGTCTTATAAGAATGTTTTTAAAACTATTATTCTTTAATATGAACTCATTTTACTTACTTATTTTAGCTGGAATATAAACAACAAATATGACTTAATTCTCTGATGGACTCATATTTCAAAAACTGTGCTTTGATAATCTGATAGAAGCAATTGCTTGTACTAAGTTTGGGTCTGCTATTTTAAGCTGAAAAGTTTTGAAATTACTTGTACTATGGAGAGGGAGTTGGATGTTTTGATCTAAACCCAGACATGACTGAAATATTGTAGATTGTTAATGATACAATGAAATTCTCAAAGACAAACACGGTAGGATGGGTGAATACAGCGAAATGTACTGGCAAGAAAGAAAAATAAGATTTTACAGTACGTGCTGAAGATTGCACTTGAATTGTTGAGATTGTTTTCATTGGGAAGGCGAGAAAGGTTTTTTTTTTTTCCCTTTGGTACTTAAACACGTTGAGTAGTGTTAACCAATCTTCAAGTATTACTCTATAGACGGTCCTTTTAAAAAACAAAACAAAACAAAAAAACAGTCCAGAAAAAGAAGCAGTTGTTATTTTTTGTGGTTTTCTACACCAGAATAAATCATGTGTTTTCCCTTCTTGCAGTCTAACAATAATTAACTACTTATTTTCTCAGAACTGTGTACACTCCTACTGACCTTCTTCATGTTAATATGCAGACACAGCAGTAAATGGAAAGTTGCATTGACTTTTTCTGTGATGCCACACAACCCAAATAGTATGTTTGTTAGTGGAAAGAAATTATTTTCTAGCTTCTGAGAAAGTGCTGCAAACGTTACAGTTTTTATGTGGACAAGGTATGACTGGAGGGCAAAAACCAAAGTGCAGGGTACAGCATATTAAAGCTCTTTTAAACATATTAGCCTTGCAAGAAGAATAGAGCAGTGTTTAAGTCACTGCCTTGGAAATTAGGACTGTTGTGGTCAGTTCTATGCTCTGCAAGACTTTTTTTTTTTTTTGTCAGCACTTGAGCTTCAGTTCCATTTGTAAAATAAGAGTAATAGTACTCCCCTTCTGTGCTAGGCATGATGGAGATAAGTACAGGAGTTGATTACTCTGATAAGCTGGAAAACCTTTTTGGTTCTTACCTAGGAAATTTTCTTCATGATTATGAAAAACTGGACTGGGGATTAGATATTTGAGTCCTGAGTATTTCAATGTTTTAAAGAATCATTTTCAAAAAGAAACAACTGAAATTTCCCAGGGCTTCATGTGTTAAAATATGCTCTGAGTACAGAATTTTGGCTTTTTGGAATCAAACAGGAAACTCACTTGCTCTTCACAGTACTGATGTTTATTTCAAAATCTCCAAATTTGAGCATGAACTTTCACATGTAAGTTGAAGTACAACCCAATGTGAATGTTACTACTATTGCAGGAAAAAAAAAAGTAGGAAAATGGACAGGTTTTGCTGTGGGCTCAGGTGTCTGTTCTAAGCGTACACCTGACCATTTTGCATGTTCTTTGACTTGCCACTTTTCTTGTCTTCTGTAACGTGTCCTACCTTCTGTCCTTTGCACAACAAAGAAGTAGCTAGAAGTCTTGCAATAAAGCTGAAAGTACTGAGCAGGTGACACTGAGTACCATTTAAAAGAAGTGAGGGAGAACTGGAATGTTCTGTAGCCCTGGAGGAACACCTGCGAGGTAGGATGGTGGACGTGAATGGGAGACAGGGCATACTTGTCAACTGAATGAACAGGAACGTGAGGGCCAAAGGATATACATCCATGAGAAACCATCCTTTGTTAGCTCCACTGCTCACAAATCGGGATACCCCTTTCCCTCTCCTCTGTGTACTCCCCAACAAGTCAGAGGTAAACATTTCTGAAGAAAGTTCCTAGTAAAGACAGTGAAGTTATCATGAAAAGAGAGCATCTAAGGAGATCAAATATAAATATTCTTCACTTCAGCCTACCTTGGGAGGTCAGAAATCATAGAACAATTCAGGTTGAAAGGGACCTCATGCTGAAAAGTATCTTTCAGGCCTCAGGTCACAGGGAAAGGTACCTCCTTCACTGTCTGCTTTTTCCTGTAACTCTGTACAGTACAGTATCAAAAATACCAATCAGGATAGAGGAGGAAGGTACTCCCATTGCTTCAGCAAAAATTCATGTAGGAGGAGTCCTTCTCAGCCACCCATTCACGCCCAGAACTGGATGGCTCTGGAAAAGTTTAGGATTGTATTAATTCTTTCAGCTTGGAAGAAGAGAAACCACTGTGGATATTAACCATTTGCTCCATGGCTGCTCCTGTGACTTTTGGGGTGCCAGTGATTGTAGCAGAACACCTCTAGATCCAGATTTCCTCCCCATCTACTGATAAAAGGGACGTTCATACAAGAACTCTAACTTGTGCCATTACTGACTGCACCATTAGGAGACTTCTGAAGTCTGGAAAGCAGGTAATCTTAGTAACAGAATCTTCATTATCTGCTTGTAGCTTCCTCTGAAAAAAGCTCTCCATTCCACTGGTCCTTCTTGTAGTTATCCTGTGAGTGGCTGGCACAGGCTTGCAAGATGTTCCAACAAAGAATTTCTCATGGTTCAGTCCAAAATCCCATGTCCCACATTAAGAACTTGTGATGTATTATGTTCCCCTGCATTTTCTTTGTGCTTTTAATATGGTTTATGTGATTTTATGGCCTCTTCTGCCTTCCTACTCCTCTCTGCCTCTGGGTCAAAGCAATGATGCCAGCAGCACCATTAGCTGAAGGAGCCTCTAAGCAGCTTGGAGGGTGATCCAGGGAATGTATTCCCATGCATTAAGCCTGCCATTTCTACTAGCCTATTGCAGACTTCCTCTTATTTTTTTCAGCTGACAAGCCTTTGGTTCGTAGCAAAAACTCTTGTTATTATTCTGTATCACACCTAGTACAGTTAATTTTGTCCCATAGTTATCACTCTAGCCTTTTAAAGTCTTTTGTATAGATATTGCCTTTCAAATCATTTAATCAGAACACTCCATTAGTATACTGTTATTTTTTGTGCCAAACAGCTACATTTGTCCTGAGACAGATCTCTGAGAAATGCCACCATTAAAATCCCTCCAGGCCAATGACTTCCCTTTTGTCATATCTGTTTTAGCTAGTTCCATGCTTGGTTTACAAGCCTTGTAACTAATTGCTTTCCATGTTGCATCATTTAAATGCTTTGCTAATGTCAGACAGAATATACCCCCTGAATTTTTGTCATGCTAATAAGTTTATTAAGTAGCAAGACATGCTGACATGTTGACTTTTGGAATTTTGATTTGCATTCCCATTTTTCATTACTTCAGAGTTTACCATGATCTTGTATGTTTTTCTTTTTTTTTCTTAAAATAATAACAGCTAGGTAGAAAGATGTACTTGGACATTGTCCTACTTTCTTGTCTGGATGCTCCATAACACATATGAAATGAAATACTGAAACTATTAGAACTAACTAAACACTGTGAGCATGACCTGTCTTACCAGCCTAAGGAGAGATGTTTGCTGCTATTGGCTGTTTTCAAAAACTTTTTGTAACTTTTGAGTATCCAGTATCCACGTTGTTGACTACTGGCCTAACAGAAAGTTGCTGTAAATGTAGTTCAAGAACACAAGGCTGGTTTTATTTAGTCACAAAAGCTATAACACATCAAGCTTACAGAAGAGATTACTGACAAAATGTGATTTTTTACGTGAAGTGTTATCTCTGCATCATTAGCAAAATTATTCAGGGTGATGTGAAAGAATTTACATCTGGTTCTGGTTTCCACAGGTCACTGAGTGCATATCATCTAGTAAGGCTCTTGACAAAGCAGGTATGACATTCAGATAATGACTGCCTAGAAGAAAATAGGAAGTCTCTCTTGGCTTCAATCCTTTGGTTTCAAAGAAGAGGTACAGATTAAGGTAAAGATATAATCTTTCAGTTGTGCCAATGGTTTTAGTGGAAAGATACTTTGTGATTCATTTGTGAACTGCTGCATTCTTTGTGACTTTCTTGGAATATGGTATGTAATTCTAAAGATGCCTCACTCCATCCGATTTCATGTTCTGTTTCCAACCAGTCATCTCACCTCACCCTTTGCCAGGAATCTTCTCATGATGATGTGTTCTGTCTAAAGTTCTGGTCATCTTTAAGTCTTAGAAGTGCAAAAGGTATTTCATTTCTGTTAATTTTGGCTTTCCAAAGTAAAGAGGTTTGCATGCTACTCTGTTTAGATGAACACGAAACTTAAAGACTGAGCTGGTAGTTCCAGGCTGTATTTACAGCCTTAAATTTAGGGGAGATTTATAATCTTCTAGACTATTTTTCCTATCTAAGTTTGTAGGTAGATAGCTCTGCTTCTAGAGTGAACATGCTGTGTGTTCAACCAGTTTCGTAGAAATGCTTAGTCTTGAACACAGTATTTTCTGAAGGATTCACTATTGCATTGCTTAGAAAACTGTTTCCCTTGGCAATTGACTACAGCAGGTATAAGGGTCCTTACTACTTAATTCTTTCAGGATTCAATGATTTTGTCTCTTGCAGGTTTTGAGTTAAGTCAAGGGAAACTACTGCATACTTATAGTATAGGGACTCTTCCTTAGTTATGGCCTGTCTGTCCAGGAATAGATACTGAGCTGGATCTTCAGATTCCAACTATCTGAAAATCTTGTCATTTTCAATAAAATGTTCTCAATGCATAGCTGTCTTTGTGTATGAGGCACCTTATGAAATGTTAGCTCTGCAGCATAAAAGCATTAGGGGAATATTTATGTTTGCTTTATTGATACTATCTGAATGAAAACAGAAGTTATACTGTTCAGACTCATGTGTTAGTTAATGTGTTGACTGTCCTGCTAACAAATTTCTCACTCGAAAGCATGGCAGGAGATTCCCCTCAAAACAACCCACATGTTCCAAGTATAATTGTACGATCTGATTCATATGGATGCTTCTGAATTAAATGCTAGCTCTTATGTTGGAAGTCTTTGTAATTCTGATGGATGTACCATTTTGTATCATCACTGAAAACAAAACACTATATAAAAAGTAATGAAGGTGGAGCTACATCCAATTAAATCTGAAGAGGGTGGATATTTAGTTGTTCCATAGATGTATTGGAAGGGAATTTTTGCTGAGAAGTTATGTGCACACAGGAGAGGACACAAGACTAATACCAGACTAAAATTCTCTCTCTTGAGAGCACCACCACTGAGATCTTTGGGTCGTTGACTGGATTAATATATCTTGCCAGGAGGCTCCATGCAGTCTGCAGTATGTTTAAGGAAACAGAGGATCATGGTGAAGTTCCAGACTTTACTTGAGTACAGGCCAGTGTGATGAATGCACACATTATGTGTCCACTGTGCAAATTAAAACTATAGAGCTGTGTTTGCTTTTCCCACTAAGGTTGGTGGGAAAGCAGTACTGCTCAATGACAGTATGGATGGAATGGGATTTTGAAGACGTTTGCACTGCCAGGAGAGGTGAGCTGGCCAGCCATGAGCTGGCATCTGGATGAGCTGGCCAGTCATGCTCCCTATCAAGGTATCTTTGGTAGGAGGGCTTTGGCAGCTGGAAGGCAGCCACGCAGTGGGGCATGCATGATAATTCCAACTCTCTCCACCCAGCAGAGCAAGAGCTGCAGTCACATTTTTGCGATCTCCAGCAAGCTCTAGCAAAAGATCCCGGACTGCTCAGCTCAGTCAAGACAAGAACAGAGCCATCCCTCCACACACCTCAAACCATCCAAACCATCTACTGATATTTAGCTTAGGCAGTATTCTTATTTCTGTAAAGGAGTGATACTAACAATTGAAAGCCCTCTGTGCAGGCTCTTTCCAAATGCTCGTCTCGTTTCCCTTGGTCTGGAAGTCATTTTAGATTTGCCAGCTGGGACTCAGCCCCTGGGCTGATTCCAGCACCTGAGCCTAGGTTTATGTCAGAGTGAGCTGGCTGCTCCCGTGGGATATTACGGCGTGCCCTGACTCAGGAGGTGCTCAGAAAGGTGCTGCTGGACCTCTGGAAGGAGACGGAAAGTGGCAGAGTCAAAGCTGAGTGGTTGGAGAGCAGTGATTTCCAGCTCCTTCAGATGTTTATTTCCTGGTGAGTGGTATGTTTAAGAATATTCTTATTGTTTGGGGTAGTAGAAAGAAATGATAGACTATTTACTTTTTCTATTTCTTCTGTCGTGAATTTTAGAATATCTGTGACTAAATATAGTCACCAGAAGAATCCCCTAAACAGAGACTAATAAACTGGATAATTGTCCAGTCCTGAGTGTCTGAATGTGGAGTGAAACTTCTGTTTAGTTTTTTCCCAGTGAAAACAATTTGCTTTTTGATATAAAATACACGATCTGTTGGGATCTTTGTATTTGCATCTCATACATTATTACTTAAAAAACAAAAGCAGTAGTCTATGTGATTACAACTGAAGAATGCAGATTTTGTCCTTAGGCAGAAGGTAAAGGAGAAGAAAAATAGCATTCATTTCTATTATATAACCAAGAACATAAAGTCTTAGAGAACAGTGCTAGATTTTTCCATTCAGAAATACTGTGTATAACTAACATAATTAATTATTGACTTATTCACAACCAGGAATAAAGATGTTCATTTCATCTTGTTTTACAAAAAAATGGATCTTCAACATGTCAAGTGCCATGTTAATAGCAATTGCAGACTGTTCTTAAACAGGGATGGCAGAGAGTTAAGTGTTGAGGAGAATTATCTCACTTATACTGATGGTGAAAGAAAAAGTAAGACTGAATGGTTTATCTGCAGTTCTGAACACAGTTTTCAGCTGAAGTCTGTTTTATATTCAAAACTCACTCCAAACATTTGCTTTTGCTGTTTCCTTGATTATATATCAATTTAGATTGACATAAGATTTGGGCTCATTGTGCAAGTCAGATATCTAAATCTGCCCTTGTGTAGGGAAAAGAAGGGATTTTCCTGGCCTAATAACCCAGAATTTGACCCATCAAAGGTGTCTGTCAAGAGGGACAAGGCTAGTTAGGGGAGTTCAATACCAATATATGGAAGCTACCTCAACAGCAACACTAATTAAAGGCTATTAAACCTGGACTAGTGTCCTTTCTGCATCACGGTATAAATGTCCTTTCTTCATCACCGTATCTTCTCTCAGAACTATCTGCTATGGCTCCTTTCAAGCATCTTTCACCTGATCAGCTCCTCACAGAAGGTCCCCCCAGCACAGTCCAAGTCTTGACTCCAGAAATTTCGGAAATTTGACTATATTTTTCAGACCAAAATATACTCCTGGGAGGCAGCTAGGCAATCCTTTCACGATAGTCTTCAAAACAGTACATGTGTTTATGACCTCTTATGCACAATCCAGCACTTGGTATAACAGGAGGTCTTGATCTACAGCCCATAAATTCCTTCCCTGCCTACTATATTTGAAAGTAGTCATAATTACTTCTGAAGTTTATCACTCAAAGTGAATGAGCCTCGGTGGGGACGTTCCTCCTTCTTCTTTGCAGTCACTCCCCTTCTGTGGCCTGTTTACTCTCATGCAGTCTACTGAGTAATTAGAGTAATTGCTTCTGGAAATAGATGGTCATACTTGAGCTTTGCCACCTCTATTTCCTGAAGACAATGGTTCCTCATTGTTGCAATTGTGACAATAAGTCCTCTGTGAACTTTCATGCCAGGGCCTGGATAGACTTGCTGCTAGTTTAATCCTGTCTCTTAGACTTTCCAAGACACAGCAGTCCTCTGGGCTGGAGAGATATGTACCATGCAGGAGATGTAGTTACTTGCATGCTGACCTACTTAACTAAGCTGTTGTAGTTTGCTGGGATGGATCATCTTGAGAAAATGCCCGAGAGTGAGATCTCACGGTGAATCAGCTTGCAGGTGGGTTACCTGCTAGGCAGCTTGCTGCCAGGCTTTTTGATGATCTTTCTGTTGGCTGCAGCTTCTATCTAGGCACATCTGATTGAGTCTGCAACTAGCATGGATGTTTGCGGAGAAGAGGGATTTTAAAAAGTGAGTGCAAATGGTATCCTAAAATAACATGGGTGAGAATTAGGCTTATGCTCTAAGTGGATCATCCTGATAGGACTTCCTACCTATAGAAGGGCAAAAGGCCTCTTCAAGACAACCCAAACTTCACATTTTCACTCTACAATCCATCTTGTCCTCTAAAGGAGCAGACCTGCTTCCATAGGATGGATGCATAGAATGCAGTAATGGAAAATAAAAGGCCAGTTTGCCTTTAGGGAATTTGACTTGCTATTCAGTAAATATATATTTTAGATTTCCTTAAAAAGTTGTGTTAACTTTGTGATGACCATACTGAGCAGCAGTGCATGTGGCTGCTTTGTGAAAAGGGTTCTACAGTCTGCTGTTTTACAATGTTATATGATCTAGGCAAAGTTCAGAACAAAATAAGACATATTTATTTTATTTTTTCTGGTAAAGAAGTCTGTGTTACTGCTCAGGCTGTCCTATTACTTTCTTTAAGTAGAATACATTTTTCTCTTTGGTCATAAATAAGTAATTATTGCATTTCTGCCATGCTGAACAGCCAGTCTGAAGCTCAAGGTAAAGCACATATATGTCTTCTGAAAACCTACTGTCACTGACATTTAATCATCTCTTTAAATTTAGCGATGGGAGCTTGAGAATGGGAGTGAATCCGGGCCTTGGTAGTGGTGCGTTTCTTTGTTGCATAAATCCAGCCTTCCCATTGACCAGTAGATGGGGCAAGTGAACCTCCTTAGAGTTACAATCAAGATTTCTCAGAATGCAAGGTTAAAATGTAGCCCTCGTTGGCTCTTAGTTCAAAAGTCTAGTTCGAACTCTCTTTACCTTTGTACTGTAAGGGTAAATTACGTACTTTGACGCAACTGGACTATTTTCTTTACAAACATGTGTCGTAAACAATTGTTCTATTCCTTGAAATTCTGAGATTTAAAATGATATTCCTTTTTACACAGGGTTGGAAACAAATCTTTTGAAAGTTTAGTTGTGAGAAGATATGGGAATGAGTGTTCCCTCCCCAGAACTAGCTAATAGGTGTTTACAACACTCTTGAGGATGCAAGGAGTCGAAGTTTTAGTCTCTGATAGTCTCCCAAGTGACTGTAGAGTGTAATAATTACAAGATCACCTTCTCTTCTTACTTTAGGTTACCAGCTCCAATTTTCCATCACAAACTGTTGCCACTTTTATAGATTTACCACTGTACCAGGTTTGCACGGCCTACATGAATGACCACAGTAGTTCATCTTGGACAACCTTTCTGCCCACGTTTCTAGCTTTCCACTCGTACTTCATGTGGAGAGAGAGGCTGACCCACAAAATAAATTCCTGAATGCTGGATGAAAGGATGAATAACCTTTTTCTTAAACATGAGGGAATGGATAGCCCTTAGTTTCTCTTTAGCATCTGCTTTTTCTTCTACACTTTATCTTCATATGCATGCTATGCTCTGGCTCCACTTCTTCATGCTCAGCTTGGTAGTATACAGGTCCCGAAACTGATTGTATTCTTGCAGTCAATGTGGTGCAGGTGCAAGGACCATTTGCTGCCTCTCACAGAAGCAAATAATTCCAGTGAAGTTGGTCTTGTGTGGGGTGGGAGGATCTCCAGGTGGAGAGACTAGTTACAGCGGGAAGCTTCTGCTTGTCGCACAGACAAGATAGTATTGTTGAGCTAGCTGGGTATATCCTGCCATTGAGGAAGCAGATCCCACTGTTCAGCCTTGAAAAAAAAGTAAGTCTGCATTTATCTTATTTAAAGTGAAGTAGAGCATACGTCCTGAGATACATGGTTGGAAGTGCAAAGAAACCTGTATCTATACTGAACTGGATAGGTCAGATAAATGCAGTTTGTTTGTATAAAACAGAACAGCTGGTCTAAAGATCTTTCTTTTTTAAAAAAAATCATTATTTTCTTAAAAGCCTGGCCTCAAAATTTCAAATGCTGAAACAGGTAATAGGTGTAAGCCTACCTTCTCAGACATGCTGGGGAAACCTTTGCTGGGCACTGACTAGTTGAGCACATGTGTGTCTATATGCTACCATCTGTTATTATCCATTTACGAAATAAAAAATTTTTTCTGGATGGGAGGAAATTCCTGGCTGAGGAATTCCTAGCTGGATTAGCCATTACTTTTTGCTCTTGATCAAAGCTGCAATGGAGATGGGTAGTACTGAGTATGGGAGGAGACACAGCTGAAGTTGGTGTAATCTGAGAGTAGCACCTTTGCAGACAGTGAAAGTAACCAAACTCTACAGAGGTCTAAAGTGGTAAGATTTTGGCTCTACTTCGGTTCACTGTACTGAATCTGGGCATTGTCCTAACCTCTGTGTTTCTAAAGAGCAATTTCTGTTAACTTTTCCACATGTGACTTAAAGAGTGCTTCACTTTCTCCTTCTTTTCAATCTCATGGTGCCTTGAGACTCTAGCACTGATTCCTCCATGGTGTGCAGCCTGGCTCAGAGAAAGATTCTCACAGCCAAAATTTCTATAGCCTGCTACAGTCCTTCTTTACTTTCCATTTGGTCCTACAGGAAAAAATTCCTCTGATTTCTGCCATATCTACCTTTACCTTTGAATGTTTTCATTGCATTGCTATGTTTCGGATGAAATTTAAATTGCTTTGTGTGGTTTCAGCTGACATTTGCATTTTGTTCACTGAGTGCATCTTGACCATCTGCTGTCCTCATTTCTTCTTCAGTGATTTCACCACTGTCCTCATTGTCTTCTACTTATTTCCTTCATGTCTTTCCCTGCTCCTGGAGGAATGTTCTCCCAACAAGATGAGCAGTGCTACTATCGCTGAACATGCTCACTTTCACATTTCACTCTTCCTATTCCCTTTAGATTTAGTACTTTTTCTCTTAATTTTCTGCCTTGCTGATGGAAAGAACTGTTTTATAAGAAACACACTGCTTCCATGGTAGGTATAAAAGCATGGTTCAGACTGCATGGGTTCCTCAGGAACTTGGGCTGTGGCACAAATTGGCACGAGGCAGCTGGGAAGAACACCTACAGCATGCAGTGGTTTATAGCAAGCCAACTGCTCAGTGACATGTTGGCCTCTGAGGAAAGCTATGCAAGCTGCTAGCCAGAGGTCTCTCAGGAGGATTGAGAGTTTGTCTGCTATTTGGCTCTTCACAGACAGCAGATGTTCCCTGAGAAGGTGAAACATGCAGTAAATGACCATATTTACTTGAGGCAAATCAAGACAAGGCAGCAGTCCAGCCAAGTGTGTTTACTGCTGCAGGAATGCTTTTGTGCTGATACAGCATTTTTTCACCCAAAATCTTGGAACATTTTGAAAGTGTTAACAAATGTAAGCCAACACCAGTGTTTGCAGATCTATTTGAGACAGACTTTTATTACCTGCCTTGAATACCACCATCTACATAGCCCACACTGCTTTTGGTATTTGACCATTTCCTTAGCTGCATATATGGCATCTACAGGTCATGCTGAGCTCATGTTGATACAGCTACGTGATGTGTGGGATCTGAGCAGGTTACTGTGCAGCTGGCTCAGGTACGAGCACGAGAGGGGTTGTCATTTCAGCAGAGAGGCACAACTGTCCTATTTTTAAGAGGAAAAAAAAATCTAAAACCTGAGCAAAAGGCAAAAGACAAGTCACAAAGATGCATCTCTTTTCTACTGCTTTTTCTCAGGGTGTGTGTGTGGGGGTGTAATACTAAAATAAAAGTGAAACACTGAGTAGATTATTGCAATTAGAGATAAGTTCAAGCTAGGTTGTGTCATACGTGTTCTGACTGAATGTTCAGCTAATGTCCAGCAATCCAGAAGGAAGAGAAGTAGTGTCTTTAAGTGCTTACAGTTTTAGGCTTAATTTTATACGTTCCTCATGGACCAACAGATACCTTTGGATGCTTATTCTGAGGTTACTTGTCAACCTTCAGGGGCATACAGAAGAGGACTGTATCTTCAGCCAGCAGCAGAGTGTTAATGCAGGCACTTCAAATTGTTTTTCTAGTGCAGAATGTGCTGCCAAAAAATATCACCTTGTTCTGGTTAAGTGCCAAAGGGTTAGCAGTGAGGTGGGAGCCAGCTGGGCTGCAGTTTTCACCACTGCCTTGGAGACTGACAGCTGTGGAGTGACGGGGAATGCCTCTTCCCCCCTGATGTACTGCCTTATTTCTGGTGGATGGCTCCTCTGTGTTGGTCTGATGGCCCTCTAGTAACCCTTTCCCACAACACGCAAAAGGGGCAATCTCTGAAAGTTCCATGGGACTGACAAACAACTCTCTTATTCCAACTTTCCTACTTGTTTTACTTAGAAACTCACACTGTTCCCTTCTCCTCAGCTCACTAGTAGCAGTTTTCTGTGACCATTTCCCCCAAAGGATCTTGCTGGAACCCAAGAGAAACAAAAGGCCCTGCCCACTTTCTGCTCAAAGTCCCCTAACTACAAGTTGCATTTGGTCTGCAGAGAGGGTTTTTCCTCTCTCTTTCATTCTCTTTGCTCTCTGGTTGCCGACAATGACAGCCATATCTGTTTGGTCTGAGGGAAGCCTTGCATGCATTGTGACTGGCTCCTACTGCTAATAATTTGTTATCTGGAGCCTGTTGCCATTTAGTATAAATAAATTTCACTGCTTAGTATTTTCCCTTTTTGCTACTCAGCTGCTGGCAGGGAGCTGACACACCCTGTTTTGTTTTTCAAATTTATATTTTTGCCCTTTTTGTATGAGACAAAATCACAAGATTACGTTAACAGAGACGCATTACTGGCACATACTTTTTTAGTTGTCTTCTATTGCATTATGCAGTACTTAAATACTCCATAAAATAGGAACTGAAATGCAGCTGCCATCCTGGAACAATATTCAGTTTGGTACTGGGACAGATTATAGATCTCATCCTGCTTCAAAAATCCTATTGGTACATATTGACTTGATAGTATCTGTATGAAAATTGTTTTTCAGTTGTTCTATCTTGTAAACTCAATCTTATTTTAAACAACCTTGATGTGGTCCATTCCATGCCTATATGTTGGTAGAAATACCAGGTTATATAGCGCATCAGACCTAGCTGTATAGTGGTGAGTGTAGGGACTGGAAGTTCTCTGTTTGTGGTAGCATGCATACCGCTGCAACCTCGAGCTCAGTGAAGGGTAAATATTTAGAGTGACTGAGCCCAAACTGGGCTCTGTGCTGTTTTAACTAGATTGCTCCTGCCTAATTTAAAGCTGGCTTAGGCACTTCTCCACCGCACCAGAATCGCTGCTGAGTACACGGACACCTCATTTGGTACGATGAAAGCCACAGTCATGTTTTTCGTGGTTCTAAGCCTGATGGTTAGAACACTTGAGGTTGTTTTTACTATGTGGATGTGACTGCATGTGCATTTTAATATAGGGAAAAAAAGGCCATGATAAACGAATGAAGTCAGTAGAGTGGTTACATTTGACTACTTTCTTGGAAATCTCCATCATCCCCATCTTCCTTGGAATGAGTACAAGGAATCTATCAATCTAGGCAAAATTCTTTCTGCATGTTTTTGAATCTTTTTATAGAGAGAGTAGGTTTTAAGAAATGCAGTATATCCAATGTTTTTTTGCTTTCTCTTCCACTGATTCTCTCTAAGCAATGAAGCACATCTCCATCCGTATTGTTGAAAAAATTAGAAAGTAGTCCTGTGCCATATGCATTTTATAAACCAAGTCTTGAAAAAAATGACTTGAAGGAGGGGAAATTTGTCACCTCAACATTGCAAATGATGTGAAACCAGAATGTCCTCCCACCACAGCATATGTTGGTGGTGGGTGGGTGGAGGAGACGCAGGGAAGAAGTGGTGGTATAAAAATACCTTGTAAAAACAAGTGTTTGGCAGGATGAGTGGGTTTGTCACTTCAGCCAGACTGGAGGGGGGAAACCAGACAGACAGGGGGCGGATGGGGAAGGAGGGAAGAACGTATGTCACTTCAGCAAGGTAAATAACTTGACACAGTACCTCAGAAATTGCACTCAGATAATTAGCAGAAGATCAGATATTAAGCGTCCAAGTGGACTAGAAAGTTAAGAGAAAAAAGTAAAAGCTGCTTAAATATAACAACAAAGGTGATGAGAAATGGTTGATGTGGCAAATCTGAAGCAAAAGCATACAGGTAGAAATCTCCAGATAAAGCACGCATGCTCGCTAGTGGGTGCTTTTCCTGCTTTTTCATGAATGGAGCAGCACGTTTTTCTCATTGTAATCCTTGTAATAATTCAGAAGTTCTAAATGAAATTAGATTAGGGGCTCTGTATGGTAACGTTACTGCTAAATGAAGCTTTATCACAGATTGCTAGCATGTCCTCTGCACAGAACATCTATCTCTGCATGTGCTATACATCACTTGGTACACACCCAGTATTCCACAAAGGAGAGCAGACACCGGTGTGAGCACCCATGCTGGCAGCAAAGGTGGAATATGGCAATTTACCTTGTAATGCTTGGGAGCATGCATGTGCTGTGGTGGGAGACTGATGCTTCCCATAAAAGCGCTGGGCTCTGTGCTGGGGCTGTGAGGTAGCCAGCAGGATGGGAGGACAGCCCTGGCCCTTTGCAGGTCAGGTTGGCGGTGACAGCTGTTAACACTGTTAACAGGGCTTTTTCCTTCCTATGTGTGATATTTATAGCTTTTATTTGATTTTAATTGGCTTGCCTCTGCACCCAGGAAGCAGCTCAGCCCCAGTAATAGCATGCGTGTGTGTGAAGAAAAAGACAGAGAAAAGATGGGGATAGAGCAGGCTGGTGAGGTGCCCTTCATCCAGCAATCCGCTAACTAGAAGTATTTTATGGATGGCTTCAGATGCTTTCATCTGACTTCAAATTTGAAAGAGGGTTTAAAGGATCTCTCCATGAAGAAGAGGTGCTTTGCTCAATTGGACAAAACTTGTTTTGCTAGGAAGTATGTCATTCTTCCACTCTAGTGGTGATTTTGTTGATTGTTATCATTCCTTATAGCAATCCATCCCCTGTGCTAGTGGGTTTCAAGGGTGGCATACACTGTGGAAGTTGGCCGGTCCCCAGTTTGCAATCTAGGATGGAAGATTCAGCTCTCATCTCCTCCTCTGACTGAAAGCATATTGCTGAGGTCTATTGCACAGCGGGGGACTTTCCACTAGTAGGTGTTCATACAAATTTTGCTATATCTGGGGATCTTCATATGCTGGCGTGCTGTCATTTCATACTTGCATTCCCCTGAAAAGCAATGGGTATTTTCCCCCTTCAAAAAATTTCAAAGAAAACGCACTAGCACATTTTTGGAGAAATTTTGCATGCTCCAGCCAGCAAACAGAAACCTCGAATACCTTCGGAGACCCTATCTGTGCAGCTGCGCTGTTGCTTTTCCTCAAGGGCTGACTTGGGGTAGCTGAAGGGATTAGTAGTCTGAGTTTCCTGACTTACATGCATGTAATATTAATGAAATATTTTGGTGAAAATCTAGCTTTTACATATCAGATTTGTTTCGTTGCACCAGTTGGTGGACTGAAACTGCCATCACAGCAGCTGTCTGAATATCAAGTAACGCAACATGCCTTGATGCCTTGTCATATTTCTGTGTTTGCTCGCAGCTTGAACAGTCCCAAGCATTGTGTTGCTATTTTTTTTTATGAAGCTCCAGAGTTAGTGAAATAGAGAAGATATTTTTTTCCTCCACTTTCTCACAAATCCACTCAGAATCTCATGCCACACAAATCTCATGCCTTTTCACTGTGCCTTCCACTGATTTTATGATTCACCCTTTGTGGTGCAAGTGCTTAGGGGCACTTGCACAATGATAAGAATGTCACTACTACTATGTCGATGTTCTGCATTCATGTCTTACTGAATACATTGTGCCGTAGTATCTGAAGAGTGGATGTTATAATAGTGAAAGATAAGATACATACAGTTAGTCAAGACCTTTGTTGGTTTTTTTTGCTGGAAGATGTTCTAACTAAGACTTAAAACTTAATGGACATTTAGTACATGTGATGAAAGCCTGGCAGTTTCTTCTAATTAGCATGTAACTTCTGATGACAAAAAGAGAGAAAGAGTTTAATTGCAAGGTATCTAATAACCCAGCAGTTAGGATGATTGAGACATACAAGGCCCAAATCTAAGTTCTCAGGGTGAACTAGAAGGGACAGGAATACAGATTAATCTCTGTAGTGTTGTAACAAGTGTCATAACTGATGGGCTTTTGAGTGCTAAGGGAGGATATGTGAGTCTGTGTTCTGTGATTTCTTTGTGTAAAAACTATTAGGGTCTTCCTTTAATTCTTAAACTCTTTGAATTTCTTAATTTTTTCATCTGGGATTGAAACTTCATTATTTTGCAAAATGGAAATCTTGTTTCTGAGGCACTTAGAATAATAGAAGTTGTAGGTGCATTGTCAACATGGGGCAAAGGAAAAAAATGCATTGCTTCACTGGATCTGTGCAAGAGGAAAATCTGGGCTTAATCTACAAGTCAAAAGTAAATATATTTTTGGCTTACAACAGATCAAGATTTAACATATTCTCCTTCTTCCTTGGAGCTGCAAATGATTCAGTCCAACTTGATCAAAATCTGCTATCTGCTTTGGCAGATGGCACCTGGACTTGGTGGGTGTGATGGCTACCTGGAGGCAGACAACCTGCAAATGGCAACAGCATTTTAAAGAAAAGATGTCAGAGTGTTGGAGAGCAGCTTGGTTTTCTCACTTGTCATCGTTATTTGTTTCTCTCCTGGCCGAACCACCAGCAGCAGGTTAAGGATGACACAAACTAGCAACAAATCACGGGGTGGAGGACAGAGCATGTGACAATGCCCTGGCTATGGTGCAAACATTTGAGCTACGTTTCGAAAGCCTGCGTTTGTGTTCAGCAGGGTTCATGAGTGGAAAATAAAAGTCTTTGAGGATAATAATCAGCAAGCTTGGTCTCATCAGTGTCTGCCCTTCAGAGAGGAGGCTGGAGCAGATCCCATCAAGCTGCGATTTGGTTCAGCGCACAAGGGAAGGTTCCTAGAAGCATTCCCCCAGCTTCTTCACACTGTGCACTGAAGGGAAAAAAACAACATTTGGCAATTTGTTGTCAATATTTGTATAACTCCTGATGCCACTAAAACTGCATATGCATGCTTTAAACTAACAAAAACAAAACCATGGCCAAGCTGGAAAGCTGGATTTGTTTCCACGCACAATTAGGTTTATTTGTTTAGGTCTCATTTTATTTGCTTTCAGATGACTCAGATAGGAGTATTGCAATCCTTTCAAAGTGAAGTAGTGTTCTGTGTATTTTGGGCATTGCGCTTAGCCAAATGTGGAAAAAATTGGCTGCTCAATAGTATTTTCCTATCCAGAGGTTTTTCAAACTTTTGAGAGGAACTGAAGGAATGTCCCTTCCATGCCAGGCTTTTTTTTTTCCCCCTTCATAGCGTCTCTCCACATCATTGTTAAAGAGCACAGGAATTTTAAAACACTCCTCCGTTGTGCAACTGTTAGCAACTGCCCTTATTAATTGCTTTAACATTATGTTGCATGCTTAAAGTCTCACAGGTATCATCCATAATGTGCTGCTGTGAGCACCTTTTAACCCATTCCAATAAGAATATATGCACAGTGTACTGCTCAGAACCTCCCAGCTTGCTTGACCAGCTCAGGTTTTGCTGAAAATGATTTCCTGCGTATACAAATGGATATTTACATGTTGGCCTGTCGCCAAGCCTTCTGCTGGGAGTTAGCCACTGAGGGCAGATTATTTTCCAATGGACACGCTTGCATGCTATTGGTGTTACAAGAATTGTCTCAAATCTCAGTACAGTAGTGTGGAGTGGATTTTTTACTCTATTTCTCCCCTGTAAACTCTGTAAAAAAAAAAAGAAGGTAAAAATAACGGAATTTCTGATCTCTTCTCCTGTCCGAAATGGGCAGGAGGTGGTGATTTGCAACTAGTGCTTTAGGCATCACTGTATTTTGGGGGAGGTTTTTTGCTTTATTTTCCTTTTGTTTTCTTCTCCTGATCATTTTCCTTCTGGAAATTCCACCTCTGGTGGTGTTTCAGAAAATGTAGACAATATGAACAAATCCGCATTTATTCCTATTTATATGAAACATAAAGGTTAAATGCTTTCCTGCACTCACCAGAAATATGCATCTGATTTATGGCTTTTTTTAATGCTCTTCCCACTCACGCTCATAAAAGAAATATATTACAAAAGCTAATAGACAATCTATTTTAAAGTTTGCCTTGATAAAACCAAACTGGAACTTTATTCAGTCTTAAATGTCAGTTCAAAAAATCTGAATGTTTTTCTAATCAAGAACAATAAACGTGGAAAGTGTCTCCATGGAACAGAGCCGCGGCTCAGCACGCTGCTGGCCCAGTGCTGCACACCAGGGCAGATGGAATCGGCACATCACGTAGCCCTCTCTGCAAGACTGTTTTGACCCCAGGAGGGATTGAACAATGCTTAGGATATGCAATTTCTTCTTCTATTTTATTTTATTTTTTTTAGAGGATAGGAGCCCAAAATATTCTTACATGTACCAAATTGAGAAGCGATGTAAATTTTCAAATACAATATAGAAAGGAGAAATAACGTAGATTTCCAAGCCTGTCTTAAATACTGAAAGTAGTCATGAGGTGAGCAAATAGATCAGATGGTGCTTAGAAATTCATTCCAGGCCTATTATCCTTTGCTTCCCTCCCTCTTGCTTTGGAGAACTAAGGCTGTCAAAATGAAACCCATTTCGTGGTATCAATTTATAACACTTTTAGACTGATTTTTACCATGGATTGACTCCTAAGTTGCCATGTACAGCTAAGCAATAAGACAGAGGTTTCTTGGCATGCTATATATACTTAGGCCTTCTTTCTTGTAACGCATAGTGAGCTGGGCTGGTGTTGATTTCAATCTAAGATGGGTTTTACCCCTTCCTTCCTGCAGATGTGTAGCTGTGTGTAGGCAGATACTCACTGATGCCTGGCAAGTAATTCAGATATTGAGACTTGTGGGCTGATCACCACTTCCTGATGTGCATTACAGGTGAGCCTGCAAGGGGAAGGAGACCCTGAGGAGGAAAGCTAGGAGAAAAGGACTTTAAGGTTTAAAAGCATCAACCTTAAAGCTAAAGGGCAGAGGCAGAACATGAAAGGAATTCAGATAGTACTCTTTTCCCAGATGATGAGTGACCTGGAAAAGTTCAGCAGCAGTTAAATCCTACAGCAGTGCCAAGTGCAAATAAGGTAGTGCACACATTAGTTTTCTGTTATTTTATCCTTCCACAGAATCACAGAATGGCCAGGGTTGGAAGGAACCTCAAGGATCATGAATCTCTAACTCCCCTGCCACATGCAGGGCCACCAACCTCCCCATTTAATAGTAGACCAGGCTGCCCAAGGCCCCAAACAATCTGACCTTGAACACCGCTAGGGATGGGGAATCCACAACCTCTCTGGGCAGCCTGTTCCAGCACCTCACCACTCTCATAGTGAAGAACTTAAACTTAATCTTAATTTCTACTCTTCTTTCTTTTACTTAAGACAGAATAAAATATTTTTTTAAATCTACTCACGTGCTTTTTTCCTACTCTAGGGCAAACTAAAGTTGCCTACCTTGAAGCACCTCTTTAGGAATGGTGAATTGGAGGATTTTGAGTAGTTTGGATGACATGTGCATGTTTTTCATTTGTTGGGAAGTTGCATCTTAGTTAGGATGAAGAGAAGATGGCTACCAGTCATGGAGGAGTACTGTTCAGGTCACCTGAGCAGTAAACATATCATAATCAGTAATAGCAGTGCCAGATGCTGGGAAACATGAGAGGGAAGAGAGGTGGAGGAAGATGAACAACCAGTGATCCTCTGAGGGCATGTTAGCATGGCAGTAGCCAGAAAGGCTCTGAAGGCTTGGAAATACCTTTCCCTGGTATCCTTTGACACTGGATTTTTCTCTGAATCTGAGACTTATTGTACATAATATGACTCAGACCCATAAAGCAGAGGATAAACATCAGCCTGTTTTGACCTACAGCTGCTACTATCCGTAAAACCACTTTTTCCCCCCACTAATGCAAATTAGATTTTCATCCAAAAATCACATGTATTGGTAGCTCCTCTGATTGCTTCTTTGTGATGTTTCACTTTCTGCGGACAGTCTTTATTACCTTATTCTGTTTATTTGAAGCAGGGCCTTTGATTCAGCTATGATTAACTACTTTATTACAGTGATGCTTATTTACTTCCTCATTCCTGAATTTCATAAAGTTGTCATCTTCGAACTTTGTAGTCTTCAATGAAGTAAAATTTGTCAGAGGTCTTCATTCCAGCAAATTTTGGTATGTGGGCTTTCTTATTATTATTATTCACTTCCTATGCGTATAGTTATGCGGTTGTTCACCAGCAGATATTAGTACCCACTGCTTGTGCTCTGAGCTGTGACTGCAGTTAGCAGGGTGCAGAGCCCAACTAATAAACATGCAGCTGTGGCTCAACACTTCTCTAACATGGCTACACAGCTTCCATTCAGCCTGCAGCACTGAAACATCTGTCTGCAATGTACCTTGCGAAAAACCCTGCATGAGTCTGTGTAGTGGCTTCCTAGGTAGAGAACTATTAGTATGTAATTCAGAAGCACATGGAAGAAACCTGTCTATGTCATGGATAATGCAGACTTGAGTTAGAAGCTCAGTGGAGATAAATGACATATGACCTCAGTAAGCCATATATGCAGGCAAAGTGAAAAAGATCATGTTGGAAATAATGAATAAGGCACAAGTGAAAGTAAACTTACAGGCTGAAATCATAGGGTTGCAACTTGAGACAAACCTTCAGATATAGACGAGGAAAAAATGGCACAATGCAGGTGAGGAAATCCTGTCTTGACCCTCTGAACTGACGTATACAGCAGAACTGCTGGATAATGGTTTGATTCATGGAATTTTCCCTTTCTTCTCCCCATGAATCTGTATCTGAAAGATAGAGGTGGGGGCTGAAATACTGTGAAAGTAAGTGGCACCCATGGCATTATGTTATCAGCCACTCATGCAAAGAAAAAGCAATGTTCTAGAGAGCAGGACAAATCTGTGGTACAAAACATAGTATGAGGAGGTGAGTCTGAGAGATATAGAGCTCTATGCTGATTTCCTGCAATGCATGGGTGAGCTCTCACTTCCAGGCAGAAGGGGGGAAATCCCTGTTATCTGACATCAAGACAAAAATCCATACTTTTTGTCCAGCTTTCATTTACCCCTTGCTAACTGTGTGACTAAGGGTTTCTCTTTATTTTTTCTGTCTCCTGCTTCCTCTGCTTTGCACGTAATTTCTTGTTCCCAAACATCCCACTGAGGAGCTGTGCAGTATCTCTAAACTGCTGCCAGAAGCTGCAATACTCATTGGGAGTGGATGCTGTGGATGAGGCTGGGATAGTGTTGAAACCAGCAGTCCTAGGCTGGTTCTCATTTTTGTCTCTCTCTGTCCTGTCCACTCTAAGAGCAGCCATCTCTAAACACCACTGAATACAGCTCCTGGATCTGACTTTAACATCTGTACATTTGTAAAGGGCCTTTTTTCTTCTTTTTTTTTTTTTTCTAGAGGAGCATGTCTGACAGTTTTGCATTATTCTTTGGAGTATTAGCTGTGCTCTCACAACCTCACTACATGCCATAGAGTCAGCCATAGAAAGAAGTGTTGCTCCCAAACTTGACCTTTACTCTGGGTCAGGTGATAACTGCTGATCTCATGCTGGCCCATGTGCAGTGGGCCATGGCTTCTGATATGGCCACTTCTGACAAAGCAACTGTTCTGAAAACACTCTTCCTATCCAGCCAGTTTCCATGTGAAGACTAAAGCTCAGCTGGCTGCAATGAAATGTACCACTTGCATAGTAATTTCTTCACATAAGGTCATTCACAGAAATAAATGAAAGCTGTGCTAGTAGCTGTCAGTGCTTTAGAGCAGCTCCAAGAGCTGTTCTGCTCAGCTAAAGTGGTGCCAGGATGCTTTTGTTATCTGACAGGCTGTTGGCAAGAGCTCCCCTTCTGGGTACTTTTGATGGTGGTGCTGCTTAATACTTATGGGATGCAGTGATGGCTGGCAGGTCCTTGGAGCTGGTGCAAAGGGGCTCCCCATGAGGCAGCAGGCCAGGGTGGGGAAGCTCCAGGTGCTGTCAGAGACAGGGCTGGCAGGACTCTCGGAATCTCACAGCAGTAGCATGCACAGGCCATGGACCTCCAGCTGAACCCACCTGCTTGCTTCATGCAGGTTCTGCTCCAAATGGAGACCTTCCCTGACTGCCTTCTCCAGTTCATAAACCTGAAACTTAATAGAATACCAGATCTTAATGCTTGTTCCAGAAGAGAGTGACTGCTGCAGTCTGGTCTTTTTCCTGGATAGCTAGAGATGCTTTACAAATGGTGATGTCCCCTGAGTACAGCCAGACAAAATCATCATCTGGCCAGACAGTAAACAAAACCATTTGTTAAAGGTGAGCACAAAACCTAAGCATCAGCTTGGACCTTGGACTATAATAAAAATATTTATGCCCATTTAAATAAAATTCTTCCCATAAACCAGAGTAACTTTAAAAATCAGCAGAATACCTTTGAATGGATTTTTTTTTTCTTAAGAGCATGTAAGGCAAAACCAGTTAAAGTGGCTCTTGACAAAAAAAACATGTGATGGTGGCTAGATGAGCTGCAGGACTTTGTAGTGGCCACTCTGTCTTCCTGCAGCCGGGTTATAGCTGTTATGCCTCTAGGTGAAATCAAGGAGAGCTGCAAGTACTCAGCATCTAAAAAGTCACTCCCTGAGTGACATTACTCACTCCACAGCGAAGCCAACGTCTATGAACAAGCAAAATGATCTCAAAGGGAAGTTAGTTTCTGGAAGACAAATAGGAACTGAGGGTAACCTGTTGCTTAACAGCCATTGGGGAAAAGATAACATGACAAAGAATGGCTTCAGTCAATTTCAGAGGCACAATTCTTCCTCCATGCTCATAGCGTTATTCTTCATTTGCGCAGTGTTTTCCACCCAAGCACCAATGCTGCTATAGAAAAGACTGTATGGTTGGTGAGATATTTTACATTAATTTTCCAGTCAAAAGAGTGAAAGGGTATGCATTTGTCATACTTCAATGATGTCACTTAGGGAAGGGATTAATGCTTTTTGGACTGCAAGATAATTAATGTCTGCTAACCCTGATGGTTTGATTAAACAATCAAGTACCAACTGACATCTTTGCCACATGACACTTCTTTGGAAACCGTAAGCACCAGAACAGCATTTCAGTGTATACTTTGGCTAATGTGGAGCCACCACTCCTCCTCAGGGCTGAATTTGAATGACTCCTGGGTGGTAAGGAATCCTGGGTCTCTTGAAATAGGTTGTTTCCTTTTTTGGAGTGAAACAAGAAAATGCAAGCAAGGGATTAATAAAATTTTTAGGTAGAATTCCTGTATCAAGAAATTGAAATGGATATGAAAAAATGGTAGTGCTCAGGCAATGGGCTATGTGGACAAGAAGGAATATTTACATTTCACAACAAGCACAGAGTGAGAAATTATTAGCTTTTTTGTAGGTGTTTAAAATGTATTAGCTATTGCTGACACCAATGAATCTCCTTACATTGAAGAAAAGGCACTGTAAGGAAAAAGGTTGTACCCATCTGAAAGTAAAGGTTTATGAGATCATGAGGAAAAACAAAGCAAAGGAAGCAAAAAGTGGAAGGAGATACAGGTGACAAGAAAAGAGTGACAAAAATATGGGAGAAAAGCAGACAGGGCAACTGCTAGAAAGTTAATTGGGGTATTATTCCAACATACTGAAAATTTGTCAGCCTACCATGTGAATGGGTCCTACTCTGTCAAAAACCCTATCTCAGATTCCAGTTTTGAAAGGTCGTGTCTGTGCTGATCCTCAGATGTCTTCTGCCATTGTATCCAAGGGCTGTGATTATCAATAAAAATCCAGGCATAAAAACTTTGTAGACTAATGAATACAGCAGGTGAAAAAATAGACACCTCTTTAAATATAAGTATTTGAATGTTGCCACAATTCTGCCATGGAGCTTAAAGTGGAAATTCGTTTGCTTTTAAAAGTAGGGGGGAAACAGTTGTTATTATATCCTATTTTTTTACTACTTTATGAAAGAGTACCACAAAATTTTATTATATTCTGCTTTTCCTTTGTACAAAGATGAGTTTTTGTCCTACTCTGTAACCTCAGGGCTATTAATGACACCACAGTCACGATGCTTTGTTGCTCCCAAAAAGTTCCAATTGCAGGGAAGTTTGTTGAGTAAATGAAACAATAGCTACAAAAATAATAAAGGCAGGAGAATGCCTTAAACTCTACTGAACTTCGTATGTTCCAAAGCAGGGCAAAGAGAGGAGGATATGTGAAATTTAATTTGATTTTTTTTTCTGTTAGATTTTTTTTTTTTTTTTGAAAGTTTCCATGAAAAGATTCACTATTTTGGTGGGAGTTTTTTTCAGTTCCTTAATTTCTTTTAGATGGAGCTAAACTTTTAGAGCACAGATCTTCTACTAGGTATGATGTTTGGTTGGTGTTAGAAAAATTCTGGCTTTGATTCCTCAAACTTTCATTCACCTATGTCAGCCAAGATTCCAGATAAACAGTTCAGGTATGAGGAGTAGTTTCCCTAAAAGAGGTATTTGTAATGTTGCCCCATCATTCAGAATTTATTTCCTTATTTTTCACACACTGCAGCAGAAACTGTCTCCAGTTTCAGTGATCTTGAACAAAAACCACTGTGTTGGCATGTTGTGGGATGCTAAAATTTTGTTCAATCAAAAGCCATAGTTAACTGACCAAATATATGATGAAATTGTTCCAGACAGACTCAGCTTTTAAATGTTTTATTAATAATCATGTGATCTGGCATAATTTGTTCTGAGTGTTTGTGTGTTTCTTCCTTTTCTAGCCTAGAGCATGGGATTGGAGAATCTCAAGAAATCTAACATGCTTCAAGGAAGGAAGTGATTTTTTTTTTTTTTCTGGAATAAATCCAGAAATTCTGTGCTTTACAGAAGAAATATATATTATCTTCCTAAGTGAACTTACTTGTGCTGAAAAAGAAATAAATTAAATGTTTTGATTTGGACAAGAGAAATAGGCTCATAATACTAGTACAAGAAGCAACAGCGAACAGCAGGCACCATTCTTCAACTGTCCCTGCATTTTATGTCCTGCACCAGTCATTTTCCCATTATGTTGCATTGCTCTCTAGAAATCTGCTTTGTAGTTCTTGGAACAGTTTCTTGTTGCAGCAGTTTATGGCATCTCCAGCATGACTTCAGGAAATAGAATGAAGTTCAAAGTCCCACCGTTTTCTGGAGGTAGACAGAGTATAACAACATTTCCTGATTAAAGGCTAAAATCAACGTTCATTGTTCACAGAAGTCATTCTTGCAAGAGCTTCCCGTTGAAGTTTCCAATTGAAGCTCTTGCAAGATAGCTATAATTGAAAGGAATTTTTTTCTTGTATGGAAGCAGAGTAATACATAGGAGGAAGTAATGCTGCTGCTTTGTTGGTAATGATGTCTTACACTGTTCAAAGAACTAAGAGACACTTGTGGCACCTGTGGTAGGAGAATATAAAAGCTCACCTGAAGAAGCACAGATTTTTTTGCTTCCTCTTATGATAGCTGTCAGCCCTGCTGTGGGCATTTGAAAGAGTAACCTGGATGTGAAAAATCAAAAAGAACAAGCAGGTGTTTATGTACTTGCATGGAGACCTAGTCTTACTGTTGTTGTGCCAGAATGAGTTGTCATATCATGGCTTTCTGTATAGAAAAGAGAGTGATTATTTGTTTTTTTGGGAGTCTGATTTCTGGTCAGGAAAGGAATGAGGAAGTGAAAATTTCCACCTCTGGGTATCTTGTCACAGGTAGAAACAATGTGCCAATATGCAAAGCTTTGACCTAGAGATGATCTCTGTGATCATGTCTGGGTAGCATACTTGAGATCAATGAATCATTTAAAATTATTAGAATTCTTGAATATGAAGGAATCTTTTGGAGTACTGATATTTCACTTCTATGCTTTCCCAATAAAATGTACACTTACCTTAGTGAAACTTAAGTGCAATAATACACATTGCCAGAACATTTAGGAACGCTGAACTTTATGCAGTCAACCAGGTACTTGTTCTACACATATGGCAGATCTGAGGTGTGTCTGCTTTTTCACTACTAAACACATTCCCAGATTTCACAAACAGAGAGACTCATCAGGTCGATAATATCCTCAGTGGAGGATCTGATGCTACACAGCCTTGTCACTATTAACTGTTACTGCTGGCAACGGTGAATGTGGGATTTATAGGTGAATGGCCTACCCGTAGCTTTGGGAATTCATTCTTCTCATGCTTTGTTAATAATCTGTCTTCCTTTTGCTGAAAGAATTTATAGCAGTATGGATTGTCATTGTTGGTACACTGAAGAGCACGCAGACTTTTGAAAAGGACTCTCATCTTTTATTAAGTGACAGAGAAGAGAGTGTATGGAGAGCCAGGGTGGAAACTAAAGCATTGGAGCATAATACATCTGGCTTTTTTGGTGAGGTGTCTTGCACCCTTTGCTGGAACATTTCCTGCCCAGTGCTTAAAAGAAAGCATTCTGGTCTAAATTGACCTTGTGTCTGAGCAAACCTGGCCATCGCTATGTTAAATGTTAAATCATTTTTAGAATATATAAATAAAAGAGCAGATAACAGATTGCTATTAAAACAACATTCATTTCCTTTCATACTCCTTTAAAACTGTGGACCTTGGGATGCAGATATTCAGTGAATACATAGTTTATTTCATTCTGATTTGTTATTACATGTCAAAGGCATGTTACTGAGTCAGTGTTCTAGTCATTTTTTCCTTAGCTGTTGATTATTCCTTGATCGGTTAATTTTGGAAGCTTTTATTATTTACTTTACTCTCACAATCTGGAAGTAGTTCTTGGTTTCCAAAGTGGTCTCAGAATGTCTTGCTTCTGTAAACTGGTACCTTGTTTTGATTTGTTCATCAGATTGATATGTTATGTCTAAGTTCCCCTTGCACAGCATTTCACCACTACCCTGGTGTGCCCATCTTCTAGAAGCACACTGGAATATAAGAAATGGACAAATCGTAACTGAATGACTTACTCTGCCTATTGAAATACTAAAGAATATGCTTCAGAAAATATTTCAACTTCTTTTTTAAAGATCCGGGGTTCTAGCCAGCCTTATTCTACTAGGACTAGGCTCATAAGGTATCATAAGACCAGATTTTTCAGGTTGACTTTAAATGGCTTATGTTGGTGTTTTGTTTTTAAACAGTTAAGTATGTTTTATTTTATTAATGTGTTCAACAAAGTGTACTGAGTGTTCATCACAGAGTGACCAGAGACCTGGGACAGAGGGTCAGGAAGAACAGATGGGGCTTTACAGATGCAGGTTAGAAGTTCATTTGAGTAGGAGGGGAAATAGTTATATCTATCTCAATTGAACTCAGCAAAATAGGAGAGAGACAGCAAGTTACAAATGTCTTCAGAATGCCTTGCATTTATAGGATGCTGCTTTATCTGAAGAGTTTCTTTTTTGCTCTTCTGAATTTCCAGAAGGCACAGAAAGCATTAATCTGAAACATGAAACCAGGCCCAAGTTCCTAAGCCCTACTAAAATAGCAGTGTTGTTTCATTTTCCAGCCGAGTAATTACTCCTAGGAGCCAGTGAGAAGGAGGGGCTTGGAATGTCACTTGGAAATGACTTCCCCCACACACACCTCCACAATTTTTTAAAGACTTTCCATGCAATGAAGTCAGTGCTTAATTCCAAGCAGCACCCAAAAAGTGATTAGCATACAGTAAGCAAGAGAAGTATCTCTTCAGAACTGCTGGGGGACTATTTTAAACGGAAAAATAAAGGAAAGAATCACTGAATCATAGAATGGTTTGGCTCAGAAGGGACCTTAAAGACCACCTAGTTCCAACCCTCCTGCTGTGGGATCAAGTTGCCCAGGGCCCTATCCAGCCTGGCCTTGAATGCCTCTAGGGATGGGAGCACCCACAGCTTCTCTGAGTAGCTTTTGCCAGTGCCTCAGCACCCTCCAAGTAAAAATTTGCTCCCAACATCTAATTTAAATCTCCTTTCTTTTATTTTAAAGCTATCCTCCCTTCTCCTATCACTATCTGTATAAAAATTCAGCCTCAATCTTTTTTATAAGCCTCCTGAAATACTGGAAGACCTCAATGAGGTCTCCCCAGAGCCTTTTCCACACTGAATAAGCCCAGCTCTCTTGACCTTTCTTCATAGGAAGTGAGAGAAGCCAATTCACATTCCAAGTTGTCAGAAACATGAACATACATCCAAGGTCCATTCTAGCTTTTCTGTACTACTAGAATGGCAGAAAATTGTCACATTAATTTGGGCCAGATACACAGTATGTCAGTTTTGTATTTTTATTCTTAGGATGGTCCATCTTAAAAAGGATGAGATACTATCCAATACTTTACATTTTACTTGTTACACTAAAAAAACCCCTGAGTATTTAGGATAATCATTTGTGTAATCTAAAAAAAAAAAAAAGCTTTCCTTCAACTTTTCCTTTTTTAAAAAAATCTTCCTATTCTGGTTACTATTAGTCTCACTGCCTAGGTTCCTGTTCCTGGGCTTCTTTCCTCCTCAGTATCGAATTTACCTGTTTATGGGATTGGTATCACTGTCTATCACTACACTGTGCAAATAATTTCTTCAAAACTTAGCTAAATGTCTTCTAGATTTCATGTCATTTCATGTACACTGTTCATTTACAAACCATGCTTAGGCAGAGTTTGTTGAAGAGTAGGAAGATACATGGGGTTTGCTGAAGACAAGGACTATGATGTGATGGAAGGCTTTGCTGCATTGTGGTTGTATTTTCCCAGGGAATAAGCTGCAGAAGCTTGTTGATAAGTGTTCATTTTCATTTATGTGTTTTAACCCACTGAGTGCTTGAGAAAGTAGGAGCAAATTTTCGAACCATCTTCCAAAGCCTCTGGAGGGGGATGTTCACAGTGATCTGAGTCGATGAGAAAGAGGACAGAAGAAATTTGTTATGCCTTAGAGGTTGTTTATCTACAGCAAATAATAGAATCATAGAATCATTAAGGTTGGAAAAGACCTCTAAGATCATCTAGTCCAACTGTCCACCTACCACCAATACCGCCCATTAAAACCTGTTCCTTAGTACCACATTTTCACTTTTGTTAAACACCTCCAGGGATGGTGACTCAAACACTTGCCCGGGCAGCCTGTTCCAGTCAGTGCCTGACCACTCTTTTGGAGAGTTTTTTCTAATATTCACCCTGAACCTCTCCTGGTGCAACTGGAGGCCCCTTCCTCTTGTTCTATCACTAACAGATCACTACAGGTGGGATTTCTTGCTAGTGAATTATTCTGAAGTTGTAAAATGGAAGCTGCCTAATGTTGTTTTCTACCAAGGAATAAATTGATCTTCATGAAGGAGTGAGGAATAAGCTTCCCAGCAGATCAGAGGAGGAAACTGATTCTCTTTGGGCATCCGCATTTAGCAGAATATCAGTCAGTGCCACATAACCTTGACGTCTCAGCTGGCTTCTAGTGTATTTTCAGGCATTTAAAATCTTTTTCCCCAGCCTGAATAACAGTGACTCAGTCTTGCCTAAGCTCAGCTTGAACCATACTTCATCTAGGAACTGATTTCCTGTAGATGTTCTGCCTTTTCAAAAATAGCAATAGATATAGCTGCTGAAAATAAGCATCTCTTGCACTGGTATCAGCTATACCTCAGTTACCTAGGAGTTTTCAACAGTGATCTTGTGCAGCTATTAAAAAAGATAAAGGATATAACCTGGGGCCCCATGAGCAAAGACTTGGACAGAAGATGCCATTATCTACCACTCTGAGCTTTGCTTCAAACAAGACATTACAAGTACCATTGTGCAGGATCTCCACTTTCTATATGCAGTATTTTTGGCTTATTGAACCACTGTATATGGGAGTATCAGACTTCTTTCTATGGTAGTAATGGGCTGAGCGGCAATAAAGACAATCTCTATTCTGTGTCCTGATGTGAACTCTGACTGCAAGATCTTCAGAAAACTGGCAGTTGTATACTGTTGGCACGTTATGGTTACTGCTTTTTTTAAAATAGTTTTGCCCAGGAATGAGATGGTAATAGCAGAGATCTTCAGGGGATAGCATTTCCTTCCTGAGGAGTGGAAAAACTACTTATTTTCCAAGGAGATTGGTAGGTGAATCTCTCTGACTGAAGTACTGGCTGTTTCCACCTTTGGCAGGCAAACTTGTTCTTCTCTGTTACCAATACTAAAAGCCATACAACTGTTTTGTAGTTCATGGCTGTTTTTTTTTTTTTTTGCTCACTTTTCTTGAGCTTTGCCATATGTATATGGGATTGTGTCATTTGGAAGTCATGAAAAAAGTGAATAGTATCTGCTATAAAATGGAGCCTTTTTTCCCATGAACTTTATCTCACCAAATATTGACAACTCTTTGCAGCTTCCAGGTCCTCAGTCTAACATCACTGTTGAACTCTTTGGCTTGATGATCTAATTTTGGTACTGAAGTAACTATGCACGTTGTAATTGTGCTATACTTTTTAGAAAGTAATTTCTGTCTGTCTGATTCATTGGTCATGAGCCATTTCTGAACTATGATGTATTTCCTATCAGTGTGGGCAGTTTGGAATTTACATGTTATTGACAACTAACATCATGTAGTTGGGTTGCTGGTTAAGACATTAATGAATATTCTGTTCCTGTAAGGTGAGTAAACTTTCCAGAGAGGGTGTTCTTTTTGGATTCAGACCTGTTTGGTAAGAAAACTTTGAAGCACTGAGAAAACAGTGGTGAAAGGAGGAACATAGGCTTGATAACGTCCTGATCAAACCAGAAAAGTGGTATGCTGGTTTTGGTCCATCAGCCACTCTTAAGCATTCAATCAGATGTGTAGGATGTGTAGGGCATGTACCTTGTTCAGTGCTTTCTCTGTTTGACCACTTTCAGTGAAAACCTCATAGGTATTATTTTCCTAATGGTCCCCTGTCATTAGAAGATTCTGATGTCAAGTGGCTATTCAGATGCAATCTTACCATCTTTTATTTGCTGTCTACACATTCTGTGATTTGTTCTCACAGAGAAAGAGTTCTATTGACCTAATTAACATGGGAAATGGTATTCAGGACAAGGCTGGCTAGTCCTTGCTCAATATGCCAACATATCTTAGACAACTGTTAGTACTTCATATGCTACAACTTAGCTTTAGGGTGAGGCAGGTTTGGGGGGAATTACTTTTTATTTGGGGGGAATTACTTTTTGTATGTGAATGTATATGTTGTGATTTTTGTTGTTGTTCATTTTATTTTGTTTTAAATGAGAACTGTGACTCTATTTCTGGAATGTCTGAAACTTACTTATTTCTTGTTGCTTGTATTCAATTCCAGTTTTATAAAATATTTTATAAACTTGTATATTTTTGTTTCCTATGCCAACCAATGGGACTAAAGGATAAATACAAATAAAAGGGCCAGAACTTTGTCACAACTGAGATTACTGCAGTTTACAGCATCTGAAAGTTCCTGTTCTTTTCACTCACTGTATCTTCAGCTACTGTTTTTTGTTTTTGTTTTTCAAGTTTGGTCAAAACCATGTTGTTCTTGTTCTAGTTATCATACAACTATAGGATCACCAAGGTTGGAAAAGACCTCTAAGATCATCCAGTCCAACTGTCTACCTATCACCAATTAATACTGTTGCCATTGACAGAACGTACAACTTTTCATTCTTAACCTCATTAATGGTAATACAAAGTTACAAAGCAAATCTAAACAATAGAGAACCTCTATCCAATAGTTAAGTTCCACTGCAGGATACATGCTTCAAAATCTGCCCAAGATAAGGCAGCTTATCTGACAATCAAGCAGTTCTTCTATGACTCATTTTAAACTACTGGAAAAGATATGGTAAGAAGCATTTCCCAAATTATGTGAGGAAAAAGAATGCTTCACCCACTGGGAACCTCCAGACACTGGTTACTCAGTACCCACAAGTGGAGGAATGTAGCTGTGCATCTGCCCCTCAAATGGTATTCTGGATCAGCAAGAAATTCTTAAGGCTCTGTAAGTGTGCTTTCTTGGACTCTTCCAAAGGAGGAAAAAGACATGCTAGTTCTTAAGGCTATGTCCTCTCTTCCTTTTCTTTCTTCCGTCATCTTCTTGAGCATGTAAACATATAGTGCTGATAGTACTGCTGCCAAAGACATCTCTTACATTAGTGAAAGAACTTACAGTACAAACTAGTTTGCTTACCTCCATTGTAGTCTTGTAGGTGTGGGAAAAAAATATGAATGGAAAATGCCATCTTGGTTATTAGACTTGACTTTAATTCTCTTTTGGAATATTCATGTATGAGCCTTTTAAACAAGTAATTATTATGAGCAGTGGAGTCGGAGAATTATTCCTTCTTATGGCATAAATCTTTTTGTCACTACTGTACATATGATCTTCTAAAACTGGATTAAATTTGTGGCTTGGATTTGTGGGAGCTGGTTTTTTTTTTGGCTTTGTTATGTAACTACCCTCATAACTGTGCCAAACAGCCTACTTGATGGGATGATAATTCACGAGAGCAGGAGGGAGAAGAGAGAAGGGTTGAAGTGCCATTTCTGCTTGGCTTTGCAAATATGGCACCTCATACCCACAAAGTATTTGCAAATGTATAGCTACCAGTGGAAGTGGAAGTTGTATAGCATTCTTCAGAAATTATTTCTGAGGCTTTGAAAAAAATATTATGGGCTTAAAAATCTTCATCAAAATACTGATGTTTATTAAATTACCATCTGTCAGATGACATGCTAAATCCAGTGTGAATGCCTTTAGCCCATGGAAAATGTAAGACAAAGACATAGCTTTGCCTACAAAGAAAGATGGCCAATAAGCCATACTACCATGTGTTTGGACAAATTGAAAGTATGAATCCAGCTATTTCCTGGGCCTCAGCTGATTAATGATAGCTTGACCCTTGATTGTGAGTCCTTCTGCACTTTCATCTATAGCCAAATGATAGTCAGAAACTGAAATCTTGAGAGACAGCTAAATATAGCCAATTTTTAATTTAGTTCAACTGCTTTGGCACCAGAAAATCTTTCTGAATTTGCTCTGGCAAAGATGCATGGAAAGATTACTTCTCTGACTATGTAACGCTGATGATTTTATGGATTTCCATGTGGAGGTCACTTTGACGTAGCAAGCACACAGGAGAGAGACCCTCCAAAATCTCTAGTGTGATCTTGTGGGGGAAGGTTTCAGAGAGTAACTTGAGAAAAAGGATTCAGGCGCTTGCTTTTTGCTACTTAACATTGATTTCTCTTGAAAACTTGCAAGGAAAATTCTTGAGTTGAAGTGTACAACTTGCACTATGCAGTATATTAGTAAATACGGTGCTGTCTTGCACAAAGTAAGGTTTGAAAATCTCTCTCCTGGCTTTATTATAATGGGAAATGAACAGGAATTAACATTCACTCATGTATCAAATGACATTTTCCTTTGGAAATTCAACTACCTAATTTTATTTTATTTTATTATTATTATTTTTTTTAAGGCTAGAAGGGACATTATGATGACCAGTCTAGTCCCATTATATGACAAAATTTGCAAAACCTAATTTTACAATTCTTGGTTGAAACAAGCCTAGGATGTAAGGAAAGTGAACACTGAAATTTTGAAAAAGACCATTTTTAAGAAGAGACAGTTGAAAACCTTGGGCTACGACACACTCTAACTTTAGAGGAAAGTGAATATGATCTATGAGGGCCGGTCTGAAAGTAATGCCTCCTATTTCATTATGTTGGCCCTTTATGTAAGAGACAGATGTTGGTGGAATGGCAGCAGAGATTGAACCTTCCCACCAATATTCCCTTACATGTTGTTGCTGTGACATATGGCAGCAGAGGGGTCAGTCTG
Source organism: Chrysolophus pictus (assembly GCA_037305975.1). NCBI lineage: Eukaryota > Metazoa > Chordata > Aves > Galliformes > Phasianidae > Chrysolophus > Chrysolophus pictus. The sequence goes on from CM074579.1 coordinate 17,951,915, forward strand.
ACAAAATATTGTCTGACAAGGAAGTGTGTATGAAGAAAAGGTGTGTCATTGAATTCTTGCATGTGGAAAAAATGGTACCGATTGGCATTCACTGATGTTTGTAGATGACCCAAGAGTGAATGTGAGCACAGTGAAGCGATGGGTGGTGCGTTTCAGTAGTGTGAGTGGATCACCTCCACTGGTGCAGATGTTTTCAAGCATGGCATGCAGGCTCCTGTTAATTGCTGGTGAAAATGCATAGATAATAGTGGTGACTATGTTGAAGAAGAGTGTTTTGTAGCTGAGAATTTGCTCTATCAAACAGTGTTGTAGTGCTCTTTGTATCTCTTGTTGTTTCCATGGAAGTAAAGAGGGGCATTACTTTTGGACCTTGAGCTTTGGCCTTAATTCAATTTTTTTTCCAAGTGAAATTAGCCTCTGGCAAAAATGCCCTAAACCCCTTGCTTATTGGGTAATATAGTTCATTAGTCATTTAAAGAAATGTAAAAAGATATACTTGAGAGGCTTGGAAGGATGCAGAGTACCACAGAGGCACAACAGTCCCTGCTATATTTTGAGATGCAGCAGTATTATTTTGAAAAAGCAACTGACCGCAAAAAATTCTGATCAAAACCAAGATACAAGTAATCCTGATCTAGTTAATCTTTGCTAAGGCAATGACCCATTTGGAAAAAAAAAAAAAAAAAGTTTGGATTTAATTTCTATTTTTTATTTCACTTAGTGTCGACACTAAAGAAGGGAATTGCCTGTTTTTACTAGCTGATTCTCTTTCCTTCCTTCTTGGCTCATGTGTCTCTCTGGTGAGTAATGGGGAGGTTGCTTCTTTGGAACACAAGGGGAAAGTTTCAGTAAATTGCAAAAGCATGTTTGTTACTTGGAAGTCTTTTGGCACATTTTTGACCGAAGTTCATGGAAATCTTAAAAATATTCTGAAGAGAGACTTAGAGGCTACATTATCAAAAAAAATAAGCAACTACGCATAGGGACCTGCTCATGGAGAGTTCATTGCAAGATCAAGAATCTAAGCTGTTGTGCAGTCAAACAGGTGTGCGTAAAATACACTGCTCCATCTGCAGATGAAGCAGTTCTCCCTATATCATGGAAATATACAGCTCTGAATTTTGCATGGATGTCTCTGTGTTTTATAAGGATGGATTAAGTGCACGGTTCTATCTGAGAATTAAACTCTTTCCTTTCTTCTTTCCCTGACCCTTCTGTTTTCATTGTACACAAACTGTAAGTTCTCCCTGCAGGGCAATTCAACAATTCTAAAATGCTTTGCCCTCCAAGACATCACATTGTGAGGCAAGGCTAGTAATAAGCTCATAGTGAAGACCGATATATTCATACAGAACCTCAATCTCAATAGGACATCAAGGTCCTGCCGCAGTAACTTGGGTTTTATATTCTTGTTTTGGGAAAACTCATTAGAACATAAGGATTTATAGGGAAAATAAACAGATCCGCAGGATGGCAAAAGGGAGTTTTGAAAGGGAGGGAAGGACAGGATGGATGTTCTCTGGCAGGGTTTGAGGTCTAGAAGAATATCCTCACACTAAGCTTTTGGATGGCTGGATTACATCTGCAGCTGCTCATGTGCTCTCTGTTTTATGTGTCTGCTTGCTCACTTTAGTCACTGTACATAAAAAAAACTCCTTAAAATCATCATTAAAAATAAATATTGTTACTTTCTGAAAGGTGCTAAATAGGCATGCTGAGATACCAACATACATAGAACAGAAAGATTTCGCTACCAACATCTTTCCAACTCCTGTTGGAGAAAACAGCTGTAATAGAAAAAGGAGGCTTAATTTTCCATAGTCCTTTAGGTCTTGGCTTCCCCAACAAGGAAGTCATATTAACATCTTCTCTGATGATGGCTTATGTGATGCAAATGGACCTATGATGAGAATGGAACTGAGAAGACATCTTAATTTCATACAACTTTTATAAATAGATATAGGTTATCATTGCCAAAATTTAATTGGAAAACTAGCTTACATGCCAGCATAATTTTCCTGAGCTCCTTATCATTTTTTTTAACTCAGACATTTTTACCTGTCTTAGAGAAGAATCAGGAAACTGTCTCAGAGAAGATTACAGCATGTCCGACAGTCATGTGTCTGCATGTTTGCAGTTGACTTAATATCTTGCAGGTATGCAGGTATGGCTGTTGTCAGCAGTTTGCTCTACCTTCCTTTGTCCTTTTCTTGCATACTCACATAACCTGCAACATTCTGCAAAGATTTTTACTTCATTTGTGATTTACCTAATTATTTTATTTTTAAAAAGTCATGTCAGATATATCAGCATGGAGTTTGTCTTATATAATATACTTTCTTTGATGTGAGGATAGGAACAAATGGATGCTGAAGTTAGTGAAAAATCAATGTGTGTGATTTAAATGTCCTGTTTTGGGAGTATGTAGGAACATAAACCACAATCCAGCAACCAAAATAAATTTTATTAGCAAGTGAGAGCTGCAGTGAGAGCTCACATAAGCAATCTATCTGCCTAACATGAGAAACATTAATTTTCTAGAAATGCCCCATACGTGCTGACTATAACTGCCTAAACCTAGAAGCATTCATACACATGATTTTACACAACGATTCAAAAGAGTAACAACTCTGACACTGGGTGTTGCCTGAGAATTAATGACTGTCCACGATTAATAGTCCTCAACTGCATTTGAGCCATCAGCTCCTCCCAGCTAGTCATTAATCCCTACAAACAGTTCACAAACTCCTGTTGTCCATTTGGAATAGGGCATGCTGAAAATACACTGTCTTTAACCAGTGAAAAGCTTGTAGCAGTATAAACATTCAGTAACTCTACTGCTTGCTTCAGGCTTGTGCTAGGGCAATTTCTGCACTGAGTTTGGTCCTAAATTATGTCTTTACATACCTTTTGATTCCCACAGTTAATCACTGCACAGCACTATGGTAAAGGAGGAATTCCATATGCTGCAGTAATGAGAAGCTTCTAAGAAATGTGACTAATAAAGGAAATGTGCAGCTTAAGCTGTGAATTAATAATTGATGTGAATTGCAAACAGGATTTTGCATATGGTGCTTGTATGATTACAGATGAAGCTGTACATGCAAATAAAAGGCTCTGCAAAGCAGTTGCACAACTCAGGACCCAGCTCCATTCAAGGACGTGCCCTTGTAACATGGAAAAGACAGGGCTCACTCGTGCACAATTTCATTTGGGCCTCTGACTTTTGTTTTAGAGAATGATTATGATATACAGAAATGCTTCCAATAAACCCGCATTCTTATTTCCAGCTCTGTAAGTAGAATCATACCTGCTAACTTCGGAGACATAAACCCTGAGCCAAAAGGCAGCAGTAATGCAGGAAGCTGCAGAACTGGCATTGGAGCTGGAGTGGGATGGAAGGAATCAACAAGACACTACATTGCTTTAGGACAGGAATGAGTTAAAAGACAGGATTTCCATGTCATGGAAAATATTGTCACTTCACAAATTGCTTTCCTTCAGAATGAAAAAACAGTCTGAAACTTCCCATGGAAAGGAAATATTCTGTAAAAATGTGTCACAGTACAAACAGAAGACATTCCAATCCATAAAATAAGAATTTCTGCCTTCTCTAAGACAGAGCTGTCCAAATATAAAACAAAATAACAGAATATCAAAGGTACTGTAAGTAAGTCTTTACATACCGTATGAGACAGTATTGTGCCACTACTACATGAGATGTCAGTAAGAATACTATTAAAATCCCCTCAAATAAATGACTTTTCATAACAGATATGATTTTTAAATGCTTGTAGACTGTTTTTGATTTCAAGGCAATTTGAAATCTTTACAAAATTAAGTTATTTTTGCTTTAGGTAAAATAAAAACAACAATCTTTTAAAGGTCTTAAAGATCAATGCTTTAAAAGATAAAGCCATGCCAATGTAGCACAGAATGGTAATGCTGGTACATCCTGTGAACCAGGGCAACCAAACTACTGAGCAAAGGGCAGCGGGTCTGTTTTGAATTGACTCCTGTGTCTATCATAATGGTGTCTGCAAGTCTGAGAATGTAAAGCTGCTTGCTCTGTGGCCAACCTCTAACTACTAATAAGGGTTAGAGAAAGTTTCCTTGGAGGCAGTTCATCCCCTAATTGCTTGCACAGATTTTCTAAAGCTTTTCTCAGATGAAGCATGGCAGATACAGCACGGAAGTACTGTCCAAAACAAAGATTTAGGCTTCAAGGACAACAGCAAATCCTCTGCTCCCATGGCCTGGCTGTCGGTGCCCTGGGACAGGTAGAGCTTTTGATAGAGGTACACTTTGCTGGGGCCAGCTGCTGGCACAGGCAGAGGGCAGAACACTGTCAACAGTAGTCTAGAGGCAGTACAAGGTGCTGCAGCCTGCTGTGTCTGTCAGAGCCCTGCACCTTGGTTTGCCACTGCACTATTAGATGGGGATGGGCTGAGGGCAGGCGCAGTGGGGCTGAGGGCCAATTCCAACAGCAGGGTGAGTAAGAGGGCTTTCTCCCCTCTCTGTCTTCCCTCATTCCTTTGCCCTTCCTTCCAATGTCAGAGATAACCTGACCTCTCCTCCCAGATATGAAAATGCAGTTTTGCCTACTTTGTTGAGAATCTGAGTCTCTTCTGGTTCAGTAACCTGTAACTCCCTTTCCTAGAACAAGGACTCTGGCAATCTGAGTTTCTGAACAGAGGTAGATACGGCCTAATACTTGTGGCATGCAAAATTATGTCAAAGTGAGATTTAGCAGTAATCATACATGTCTGGAGATGGGGAATATATTAAGTATGGCCAGATATATTTGTGCTGGAGTTCTTGGAGCTGTATGAGCATGACCAAGCTCTGACCTGAAAGATGCTGGGTGGCAAGCCTACTTTAGACTTGGTTTTTGTCTTTTACCATGACTATGGTCTGCAAAGTTTTTCTTTCATCAGGCTGTTTAGAGTTGGACCTTCTGATCTGGTAGATTCAAGATAAGATGCAATCAAACAAACAAAGCTGGTTTTGCTACTGTCATCCACCCCAGTGTTTCAAAGCTTTTAGAAATACTGTAAGGAAGGTCTGAAAAGGTGTCACTGTTTCACATTTGAAGAAATTGAAGGACATAAATGTTTGAAGGCTCATGCAGAGTGGACATGAGTGTGAGAACAGAAGAATCTTTGCACTGCAACTTGAGCCCTTGACAGCAGGCACTGGGAAATGCTGTAACTACTTTAAGCCTTGATATTAGTTAATTGGTATTGCATATCAGAAATGTTGCTATCATTATACACACGAGAACTTCTGAAATATGTAGGTCTCTCCAAAAATAATGCCTCCTAATATCTTTTTTTTTTTAATACTCGCTATGAGCATAGTTAAATGAAGTAACTGGCAGCAACATTCAGTACAAAGTCATCCACTGCTTATTAACAGCAGTTCTAATTAATCTCAAGTCAGCTCAACCTAAACAAAAAAATACAAAACCAACAACAATTAAAAAAAAACTTGCAGTCAATCTGCAGAAGCATTCTGTAGCATCTGGTAGATTGTCTCTCCTGCAATATTCTTATCAGTCAGTCTATCTGCCAGACCAGAACTGTTGTGAGCTCCTCAACAATGTTTTCTATAATAACATATCAATGTTTACAAGATGACATGATGAAACTGCAAAGTCATCTGAAAATACTTCCTTCCAGTTGTTCAATATGTGATTGATAAAGCAAGGCAAATGTGAAACAGGTGCAAGAGGGGTGAAATGTCTTCACTAAGGTCAGCCTGTGTTAAAAGATTAGGGGCTCAAAAGCATCATTGAGGTGGTGGTGGGTTGGAGTTGTTGCAAGGGCTTGGGGGTATGATGCCTTCTTGATGTAAGCTGACCATGTGCTTGAGTCATAAGTAACTATAAGCTCTAGAACTGGGAGCTATTTTGTTCACGTTCATCTGGCCTGTGCATGGCTGCGCAATAATGAAGCTTTGGCTGGAGAATTTCTACACAGTAGAGAAAGGCAACTCTGCCAGGTATTGTAAAAATGGTGGGGTGGAGAAAACTTGGACATGAAACTGCCCGATACTGACGTGAGATAGGGTATCCATATACATTCCTGGCAGATAGCTTATCATTAGTCATTATCTGGATTACTGTTTTCAGTTTTGTATTCCCCAGTTTGAGAAAGACAAGGAACTGCTGGAAAGAATCCAGCAGAGGCCACAAAGATGACTTCAAGCATCTCTTGTACAAGGAAAGGCTGAGAGACTTGGGACTGTTCAGCCTGTAGAAGATTGAGGGGGGATCTTATCAATGCTTATAAATATCTAATGATCAGGTGTGTAATGTGTAATGATAGGGCCAGACTCTTTACAGTGGTGCTCAGCAGCAGAGCAAGGGACAATGGACACAAACTGGAATGTAAGAAGTTCCAAAAAAACACAAGGAAGATCTTTACTGTGTGAGTGACAGAACACCGGAACAGGCTGCCCAGAGAGGCTGTGGAGTTTCCTTCTCTGGAAATAATCAAAACCCACCTAGATGCTTTTGTGTGTGACCTGATATAGCAGAACCTACTCAGAAATAAGCTCGCTTTGCCTCTTACAAAGATCCTGGAGTGCAAAGCTGGAAGGCAGAAGACAGAGAGTGTGTTGTATCTTATAAAAACAAAGTTATGTCAGTTTCTTAGAGAAGACTGGTAATGGCCAATGCTCTTTTTTCTTGGAAAGCAAAAAATAAATACAATTATTCGTCAACTTGGCCAATTACAAGGGGAGATTTACTATAAAATCTCTACTGGCAAGAGTCCAGCAAAGGGCTGTGAAGATGATGAAGGAACTGGAACATCTCCTGTATGCACAAAGGCTGAGAGAGCTGGAGAAGAGAAGGTGCAGGGGAGGCCTTTTCTATATATATAAATATCTGAAGGGTGAGTGCAAAGAAGTTGGAGTCAGGCTCTTTTCATTAGTGCCCAGTACCAGAACAAGAGACAGCAGACACAAACCAGAACCTTGAACATCAGGAAGAACTTTTTTTGTGAGGCTGTCTGTGCACAGCTTGCAAAGCGAGGCTATGGAGTCTCCTCCTTGGAGATCCTCAGAAGCTGCTTGGACAAGGGCCTGGGCACAGTGCTCTGGGTGGCCCTGCTTGAGCAGTGGATGGGATCAGATGGACCCAGAGATCCCTGCCAAACTGCTCTGCTGTGATTCTATGAAAATATTTTCTGTTGTTTGATGTGCTGTCTTATACTTGTTTATTCAGGACTCCATTTATCTTAGTAATTGATCAAACAACTGCAGCAACTGCATAAAATAAAAATCTCCAATCTTGATGTCGTATTAGGATACGTTTCTTCATATCACCATTTAGTTTAAATCAAAACAAAAATATTAGTTCTAAGTTAGTAAGAAGACTATTCAAACAGTGAACCGGCTTAGGCAATGTGAGAAGTAGTCAGTCCTCAGCCTGTTGCTGCAGGTCTGTGACTGTAAGCAGGTGCCTTTCCTCATGCTTGTCCAGATGAAAAAAAGAAAAAAACAAAACAAGCTATGCAAGCAGAAATGACATCTCTTGTGTGGTTATTCAGAACTGACTCAGCATCTGTTAGATGTGGGACTGTAGCCCTGAAAAGTGAAAAGAGGGGCTAGGATGAAATGCCCTGTTTTTTTTGACTTGTTTTGAGATGGATCATTTTGAGGATCTCCTTTGTTTGCATTCTGTAATTTTACTGTTACCTGAAGCACTGCTGAATTCGAACACTAGCTGTGATTGTGGTAGTGTCATGCTTACTTCCTCTTTCTTTAAATAACTGGTTTGAAAGAGACCCTTAGCAAAGTAACTGATTTTGATTGCACGGCTTTCTTGGTTATTTCTTTAGCACTGAAAATTCTCCCTCTCTGCCAGGATTAAGTACTGTTTTTTCATGCATAAAGCTGAAACTCATTTTATCAGAATAATATGTTGTTTTAGACGATGGCCTATTTTTACATATGATGCATATACCCACATCTTTCTTTTTACTGTGAACGAGAATTTGTATTTTCCCTTTTTATTTCTGTGCTTTCATTCTCTATAGAAGCAAAATTAAACATTTTATGTCACAGTGTATTAGTAGAGATTATACTCCAGTTAGATAATATATAGATTTTTGGATTTGGGAGCTCCTTCTTACTAGGATAGGAATGTGGATATTAAGGACAGTGATGTCACTGATGTCTCCTATTTTTCCTTCTGCACACATGCTTGTTTTAAAAGAGTTGTATAGAAATCTTACGGCACTGAAAACCAACAAAAATGGTCCAGTCTATATTTTCAGTGCTATTTTAAACATGTGGTTATGGCTGCCAGGAACACGGTTTCACCAGGCACACCCTTCTCCTTTTCCCAGCTTCCTCAAACAGTTCCTCGGTGCTCGAGCAGATTCACTCCACGTGGAGCAATTGTGCAATCTTGCATCATCCCTCACACTTCTCCTCCCTGTTCTTCTTCTCCACCATGAAAAGACTTGCTCCAGTATATTCAGGACATAACCAGAGACTTGTTTTAATCAAAGACCATACAGTAGGCATTGCTATAATTTATTTGCATATTTTCTACCTATCAATTACCTACAGTTTCATTTCTAATGTATATGAATTTCATATTGGAAAATTTTTTAACAATCTTTCTACTACTGGCAGAAATTATTGCAGAAGACAAAATTTTGTTGGATTCTTTTCTCGCGTGACTTGGAATTCAGCAGAAAACTTTAAAATTTCCTGGTGAGTTATTGGCATAGGTCTGCAGAATTGTAGCTGAAGTTAGGAGTAAATGACAGATATGAATATGGAGACCTTTCTGTGTTAATTTCAATTAATATTGACATTTGCCTAATTGCTATTATATACTGCTTGTGTCAACATTGTACCTGCTCATTAATACATCTGTTTTAATACACATTCCTGTCACACGAGGAAATAATTCTATTTAATGGATAAGGGTTGAGAAACAGAAGTTAAGCAATGTATACAAAGTCACACAGGAAATGTATGGCTAAACCCTCATCTCCTGAATGCCAGTGTGGTGGTGCAACTACAGCAGCAGCCATCTGCTTGCCAAAAAATGAGTTGTGCTAAAGGTTTTACCTCTGGTATTGTAAAAAACCAAGGTGATTATTAAATTCTAACATATTAAGAACGATGAAATGTATAGCCCTATATGTAGTAATCATGAATCCTAGTTTAAATTCTATCGATCACATTGCTCCAAACTGCTGCTGCTCAGAACACAGGGTTTTGGATGAAAATCTACAATGGTTGACGTACCATTTTGGCAAGAAGTGAATGAATACTTTCATCGCTGTTATGTAGAAAAGATATTTCCCTCCTGTTAATGTAAAGTGCAATTCTATAGAAAACTGCTTAATAAAGTTGTTTAATGAAACAACTCCTTGTGACTCTAGTTACCAGCTGTGGTTGATGTGTGCTTGTGCATTATGTGCAGCATTCAGATTACCTTACTCACAATATCTTGTATTTCCATAACACCGTTGAATGTTTTAGAAATATGCTGGTGGAACATAGACATTAGCTGCTATTATAAGATCATTTTCAACAGCTTTGGATAGAATATTTAGATAAATTCAGCTGTGGAAATACAGTTGCTTGTACACCCTCTAAGACTTACTATGTTTCTTTGGTAATCTCTGTAGTGTTGTATAACAAGGGCACGGGCTACTGTGCCATTCTTGTTGGCCCCTTGACTCATGTCCCCTCAGTAGCAACTGGAAGACCATGAGGTACAAGCGTGTTGAATTCACCACATGACAGTCCTTCTTACAGCTCCTCCAAAACCTCTTGTTCAGGTTTTGGTTTCAGTTTACCCCTTGCCTTTTTATTTACATGCTCCCACCCAAGTCCTGTGAGGCTGTAGGAGACCTGCCCATCTGTTTCCTCTGCTGTGCTCCATCTGCTCTCTCACAGCCTTGGTGGGATGCTTGTTGTGGACCCCGGGCACAGAAGCCTATTTTCATTCTCTCATCTGTTATGTCTCTGGGCAGAGAGCTGCTGCACAACATCCATCAGTCCCTTGACTGATATCAGAGATCCTTGGAAGGGTTTTTCTTTTGGTGTCCAAATACGATTTTTCATTTCTAACCTATGACCACGAACACAATCCCTTTCTTTCATTTGTTGCCCCTCATCAGTGTTTTATATCTAATTTCTTCTTCTTTTGCTCACACTCTTTGCCTGGAGATTGTGGGTAGAGGGTGTTCAGCTTCCTTTGAGATTGGCTGAAGCCTGTAACTTCTGGAGGAAAACCCATTAGCAACAGTGACCAACTCCAGGCACACTCAGAGGAGTGTAAGAACAGGGCAGACAACCAGCAGTATTTCCCATATTGTTTCCAGATTGCTTCATATCTACCCACTGATGTGTAGTCTTTCTGATGTACATGTAGGTCACAGTTCTCCTTTGAATTTGATGAATTTGCTTTACTTTCAGGTAGAAGTCATTTGGAGATATTGTGTAGGATGTGGATTTGGGTATGGGTATTACTGCAAGCCTAATTCTGGGCAAAAGCATCAGCAAATCTTCTAGAACAAACCTTTCTAATGGAAAATGAACACAACTTTTTTTTTTTTTTTTTTTTTTTTTTTTAAAAGTTCTGCGTGCCTTAATAAAAAATCAGTTGATATTCTGTATAGTGAGATGATGGTTCACATTAGCTGGCCGTAAGGTCACTTGCACAAGCTTCCTGTATTAGCTTTCATGCCCAAAGTGAATATTCATACAAGTTTTCAAACTTCTTTAGCCATTCCAAATAATTTCACATCAAGGAAAAATGCTGAGAAACTCAGCAGTGAGGCATCCATGAGTGATATTAAGTGGACAGTTTCTTCCTTTTTAGTTCTTCACTTATCTTCTTGTGGTGGATCCCTAGATATTTGGGCATAAGTGACTAGTGAAGAAAAGGAAAAAGTGAATGGAAGCTCAGAGGCTTCAAAAGTGAGAGTATCAGCGAAGAGTTCTTGTGAGTGAAGTAGTGATGAAGTACATGAAGCAAATTCAAATGAGCAAATCAGGGCTAACAGCATAATTACTAGTCTGACCAGTGTACTAAGCAAGGATGAAGAAAGAATTAGGTCTTAGAGCAACTATTTCGTGCTATGTTGTTGCTCAGAGGTAGTGCTGCGTGAGTCCCTGATCCTTCCATGCTCTAATAGTGTGCTGGCTAATGGAGGGTTTGCTACACTGGCACAGGGGAAATGAAACTAGAACTTGCAAACTATCAGATTTGCATTGGAAGCTTTGGTAATAATAAAGAAGTGGACAGTTATCACCCTGATCTAACCTATGTTCTTAAAAGAGGTTCTAGAAAAACATGCTGATAAAATGATTCAGTACCAAGTAGTATGTGAGAGTGTTCCTATCAGCTGTTGACAATTAGCATCAGAAATACATTCTTATCAGCTATCCATAAATCCCATCTTCTCTTTCTCTTCTATTGGGTGTGTGTTCATGAGCTTTGACTAACCTTGGTAAATAATGCTAGGTAAAATCATAGTATTTGATTTCATGACAAGAGGAGAGTAAATGCTGTGGTTTAGAGTTAGTCAGCTTGAAATAAAGTCCTACCACAGCCAAAACGCTTTTCAGATGATGTAAGTAGCCAAGCAAAGGTTGATTAAGCTCTGTGTGAGGTCTGTTGTCTCTGATAAGTATAACTCTGCTAGTTTTGTACAGCAGTATTCATCTTTACTATTGTACATTGACAATCCAGAATTTCTGTTTTGAGCAGTCCCACGGTATCTTTTGTCTGTAAAGATACTCCTTGCCGTCAAGATTTCAGTTAAGTACCGAATTTTTTATGTTGCTTGGGTACTTCCTTTATTTCTCAGACATCTCAAAGAGAGGTTCCATCTTTCATGTGAGTTACCTAGATGAATGAGAACCTGACTCTGGAATAAAATGCTTCAACTGGATTCTGTTATTGGCCTTATTTAGGTGTATGTAGATATGGGAAAAGGAGTACATTTCTGCTAACTTCATGGGGTAGATGTTCACAGCTTCTTCTCTGTGACTATATTAATGACAGGAACTGGGGAACTGGGCAACGTCTATCTGAAAAATTCTTCTTTAGGTAGTCACTTAAGGAACAAGCGAGATAGAAAATGACCCTGTAGAATAAGTATTAATACTGTTAAGTGTTAAGGCTATTGAAGTGGTGGGATCCATATGAAATCCTCTGGAAAGCTTGATGAACATAGAGTCCTAGAATCATAGAATCATAGAATCACCAAGGTTGGAAGAGACCTGTAAGATCACCCAGTCCAACCGTCCATCTATCACCAATATTTCCCACTCATCATGTCCCTCAGTACAAGATCTAAATGTTCCTTGAACACTGCCAGGGCCAGTGATTCCACCGCATCCCTGGACAGCCCATTCCAGTGCCTGACCACTCCCTTGGAGAAGAAGTATTTTCTGATGTCCAAAGTGAATCTCTCCTGCCGCAACTTTTGAGGCCATTCCCTCTAGTCCTATTGCTAGTTACATGGGAGAAGAGGTTGACTCCCACCTCACCACAACCTCAGGTAGTTGTAGTGATTGATAAGGTCTCCCCTGAGCCTCCTCTTCTCCAGAATAAACAATCCCAGCTCCCTCAGCTGTTCCCCCTAAGACCCTTCCAGACCCCTCACCAGCTTCATTGCTCTTCTTTGAACACACTCCAGGGCCTCAATATCTTTCTTGTAGTGAGGGGCCCAAAACCAACATGTTATAAGGTTAATTACCTATGTTGTGAGAAAGGAAATCACTATACAATTTATAAAAACCTTGGGAAACATGGGTCAACTTACTGTTAGCTCTTTACCCAACAAGACAAAGTCCCAGCATGCTGACAAATCCACTGAAAATGGAAATTAGGTCTAAGCACAACTCTAGTGAATAGTGAAGGTCTTAAAATCTGTCTTCTCTCAGTGACTGGGTCAGGCAGATTTTACATTTCATCACAGCAACAGAACAGAATCTAATCTGAATCTATTCCACAACACTTAAAAGATTACTCTAGAGGTACTGCAAAGCAAACATGATTAACAGGACCTAGCAGTGAATTAACACATGGCATGATAGGTGGAGCTAAATAGCACTTTCATTTTCTACCCTAAAAAGTGAAAAGGATAAAAGAGAGTGATGGTGAAGGAAAGCAATTCCGTGTTTATTGAGTTCAGCCATATGAACAAAAGATGCAGCTGGTATTTGAGTTGGTATAACAAAAATCGATGACTTCATATGGGGGTGCTTTATTATATATGTTATTTCCAAATGACCTAGCTTATTCAAACAAATCTTACCAAAATGTATCAATTAGATTAGCTCAGTGCATCAATCAGCAGCATTCAAGATGTGCTGACTTCAGTTTTTGTGGTGTTTTCTTTGCAGCATTGTTGCTCTTATAAAAAATTGTTTCTGTGGTCCTTTCAGATTTCCAAAGCTGGCTGCATCCAAGTGTTTTCTAGCAGTGGACGTTTTGGGTAGTTAGGAACAGCTATTTCCAAAACCACATTTAATTTATTTATTACCTCATCCCAGAACTTATTTTACCCTAGAGCACAACTAAAACATATGCAACTAATTATCCCGAGAATGTCCACAGCTCCCACAGCTCCAGTAAATACAATTCTTTTTCCCCCTTTTCTCATTTTTTTTTTAAATCTTGCTATTTTTCATCCTTTCTGATGTCAGCTAAGACCTACAGAGAAATTTTCACTGAATAAATTCCCATTTGCATCCATGTGCAAATTCATTTATATTTCAGAATATTGTTTCAGAATATCTTCTGCTGTTCAAGTAATAACCTAGATTTCGGTCCATGAATCCTTAAGTCACTTTCTGACACTTAGGGATATTGAACCAGAAAGTCACATACTGAAGACACCAAGGCCCAGATTTAGACCATTTAAATTCCTTTTCAATCTCCATTCCTGGTAATTTCTCTTGGCTACACATGGCTGAAGGTACAGGGCTTGCCAGGAAGAACTATTAGGCAAGAAGAATAAAGTAAAATTTAGCCAATATAAATGAGATTTTGGGTCTCTGATTTTGATTAAAAAGCAAACCACAAAAATTCCAAGTTCTCCAGGAAAGTTGTCCTATGAACCTGAAGATTGTTTAAACATAGCTATTTTCACTGTCCTCCTTCCCAGTGCAAGAAAGAATAAACACAAAATACTTAATGAAATGCAGTGGAATCATAGGAGCAACAAAGTCAACTCATTCTGTTTAGAATTCTTTTTGATGGAATTTCTGTGAAGCTTGGGTAATAAAGTGAATCCCAGTTTTCGGACTGTGATAAAGTGTTTAAAAGCAAACAAGAAAAAAAACAATATAATAAAGTTTGAGGACGGTTTCAGTCAGATGTGTGCTAAAAGTTTCTCCGCAGATTTTCTGTTCGTCATTGCCACAGAATAGACTCTTCTAACTTGCTCGTGGGAATCAGGAAGGTTACACATTAGAAGTATTCTGGCCCTACTTCAATGCGGTGTAGAGAATCAAACCTGTTCAGTCTAAGAATTAGAAGCAGTTTAATTCTCATGGAGAGGAGTTCCAAGTATGCTAATTTATCTTATCAAGAATGCTGAAAAATTAGCCTGAAGCAGCCCTCACCAGTCTAAAAAACAGATGGGTGCACCATAGAGAAGTTACTAAGTACTTACAGGTCTTGTTTAGGTTACAGAGGACCCAGGAGCTCAGCACATTTCATTTTCAGGCTCTTGACCAAAGGTAAAATTCTAGCATCAGAGAAATCAGTGGCTAAGCTCTCCTGAGCTTCAGTAAGGCAAGATCAGCCTGATTAGGCTAATAGAGGACAAAGACTCTTTTAGCACAAGAGCAGTTTCATTGCAGTATTCAGAATATTTGACAATGGAATATGATTCTGCGGCTGATCCTGTTAGCATTGCTATGTGGGAGTGAGTTCTCATTGAAAGTGTTTTTAATCCTGTAAACAAAGAAATTTAATCTCTACATTTGTAAAATCCCTTCATATTTTTTCCATGAATATGAAAAGGAATATTTTGCATTCCTACTTTTTTTTTTTAATTAGTCAAATGACAACAGTATGTTTTGTTCCATAAATGACTTGTAAGTCAGTGTGTCCCCAGAAATATTAATCTTCCAGAAAAGAAAAGTGGATTTAATGGAAGACATAGAATAAGGATCTGCCCCAGGTTTTTAACTAACTTTCATACTGAGTTTCCATGTACTCTGTTTGTTTTGGGGTACAACTGTCTTTGGGAGTGTGAACTACACTTGAGAAAATTTATACAGAAACTTATCCCACATGTTCTTGCTGTGTGTCATTTGTTTTACTTGTTGTCCACTGAAGCTAATGAGCCTATCCACAAGAGTAAACATAAGATGATAAAAATTTCCCTGTTCAGACCCTAATTCACATCTCAAGATGTGTGACCAAATGTCGGACATTCCATTCAGAAGTCCAGATGAACTCATCATAGATAACTCACTGTGTTTCCATCTGTTTCAGATTTGAAGAAAACTATTTGGTTGGAAGAAGAAAAATACATTTTGTATCATTTTAATGCTGAACAGATTTAGTGACATACTTGCTTATTTAATCTACAATATAGGAGAGTCTAATGAACTGAGTGAGATACATATCTTGGCTTCAAATCTGTGCTAAGAGACACCAGAGAAGCTCCATTTTACTTAAATGGAATAGCATCTTTGTTAATGAGTGCAAAATGTATTCTGATGAAAAATGTATGCAAGCATGAATATAAATATTTCAAACTGTTGGAAATTACTTAACAGTTCATCTGCATTTTGTGTGTGTGTTTTTTCAGAGGAACAGTACTGTTTAATCAATAAAGAAGTCTGTTTTTCTCCGCTGAGGAGTGACTCCCACTCACAATAGCTGGAGAAATAATAGCTAAGTGAATCTTCCAAATGCTGCTAGGAGAATGAAATGCAGTGTTGTGCTGCGCATCAGACACTGCTGTTGTGTGTGCCAGACAGGTTACCTTTGATAAAACACAGCCTGGGGCTGTCCAATGCCAAGCACCTCTTACAGAGCTCATGGCCATCTGCTACGTCTCAGGAAAATAGGTTTTCTCAGGATGGTCCCAATATGCTTCCTTTCTGTTGTACTGAATACACAGAGGGGTAATTGACATAAAAAATAGGCCTCCCAGTAGACCAACTTTGCTGGGGAAATTTGCAGCTTCCGGTGACCGTGACTGGGGAAGCTACCAGGTTTCTTACTCCTTTCCCAGATCTGCTGCATCCTTTGCTCCTGTCACACGTGCCTGGGAGGCCTCAAAATTTGCAAGGAGCAAACTGAGCTAAAGCTATCCTGTTGTTTGTCTGTGTGGGAAAGGGCTGTACAGACAAGGTACAAAGGTGGGAAAGAGAAGTATTAACTGCATCAAGGGTTGAGCCATATTCTTAGTGGCTGTTCCATTTTACACTGGTTTAAAGCATGTCCCAGTAGAGTTGAGAGTACGTTTTCAGTTATCAGAGGCAGGTCCACAACTTTCTCAGATCAACTACAATAAGGCCTCATTTTATTGTCTCTGGCTCAAAATTCATCTATACATTCATTTGTTTGCAATATATTTTTTTTCCATGCTAAGTAATGCCTATAAGTCACTGCAAGTTATACTGCAGAAAAATGCAAGGGTTCAGAGAAAAAATTGAGTCTAATTTTAATTTATGTGTTTGTTTTGTAGTGCAGTTCAGGTTTCTTAAATGTTGTGTTGTCAATTGGTTTCCCTACAGTTGTTCTGTCTTCAAAGTTGTAGGATAAAAGACGATTCTTAAGCATTGAGACTGAAGTTCCTCCTTCAGTGCAACTGAATTGAGGGAAAAATCAGGGGGCTGCTTCTTTCAAAAAAATTATACAATATCAAATTGTATAGAAGTTTATTTGGGCATTCTTCTATGAAACATCACGAGTGTTCTGGCAGATCTTCTTGTTAGAAAGTGTCACTTTGTTGTTGCAATCAAACTTTGTAATGCCAATTCACCAAAAATTGACAGGATATCTTTTCCAGATGAAGAATGAATGGAGAAATCAAGATATGAGAACAGCCTTGGCTTTCTCCCAAGTGTGGGGAATGAACTTTCCAAGTCCATTGTGACTACTGGAAGCTGTGCATGTCACACTCACCATTTCCTGGGGTAGAACAGAAAGAAAAATGTAGTTGAAAGTCTTATCAGCCACTCTAAGACCTGGCAAGCTTACTCTAGTGTTGGGCTATCAAAGCCAGTGCTCTCAGTTATCTTTCTGGTTGCAGGCTTGTAGCAGTGTTGCAAAAGAAAGTGTAGGACAGACTGACTAAATAGATGGCAGAAATAGCGAAAGATTAACTAAAGTGCAGATGGGAAAAGAGAGATACAATGCAGAGGCTGAGAACAGGAGTGTGAGCCTTACATGCTGGATTTCATTCAGAAGCTAACAGGAAGTAGTATAAATGGGCTTATCTTTTGTATCCTTTCCACCGAGCCTGACTGTCCTTGTAATCTTTTGGGATCAGGAGACTTAAAGGACTACAGTCATAAAGGATTCTCAAGTACTAGCAGAAGGTAGGCATTTTTGGCCATGAAGGTGAATCTCCTTCCTTCTAGCCTCTGTGATATAAAATTATGGTCACAACAGGGGCAATAAGATTTCTTGTTGTTGTTCACCAGGTAGGTGAGATTTCCTGCCCATCAGTTTGAGACCATTTCTCAGATGTAATCTCACATAGCACTTCATTCATTAAGCCTGTTTTCTCTGAGCCTCTTCAATCTTGTTAACTGCAATCTTTTCTGGGTATGTACTGTTCTACACAACAGGCAGAAGAGACATTTGTTATTTGGACAGTGATATGTCCAAACAATATATCTTCATAGAAATATAGAGTAACAGAATGTCTTGAGCTGGAAGGGACCTGAAGGATCATCTAGTTCCAACTCCACTGCCATGGGCAGTATTGCCACCTGCTAGGTCACTGAACACTGGTATGCTAACAGTCTTAGGGCTTCTGGTACAGGTAACTAGCAGTTTCTAAGAGTGCATTTCTCTCACGAAAATGCCTTTAAAATATATTGAGATCACTTGATGGAAATCAAAATGGAAGCATTACTACACTGTGTGCCTGTCTCCTTAAGGATTCGTAACAATCAGAAGTAAGTGAATCCTGCAGTCTCAGGAGGATCAGTTATATGATGCTATCCAGTATTCATGTGATTGTGGGGTGACACTGAGGTCAGCCTAGGCACTGGACATCTCCTGGGGCCTCTGCAAAAAGCCACTCAGCTGGGTCCTCAGCCCTCATTTGCTGTGTGGGTAAAAGATATCGTGGGCACACTGAGGTCATGTAGCAATCATTTCTTCCTTCTGCCATGTGTAAATGGAATAAGAAATGAGAACGTTATGTGAAGAACACTGCAGGGAACACTAAGCAAAAATTGTTCTACAATTGGAAAAATGTAATTATTAGATTTCCTCTTTTTGCTTCTGTAAATTGCAGTGCTAGGAGAAGGGGGAATGTAGAAGGAGGGAAGAAGGCTTAAGTTCAAATTTTAATGTAGTTGGAACACAGACTAGGAAGTCTTCTGATCAGAAGTGTTGCTTGTCAAAGCTGTCTCAAGTTCTTAAAAGTTTAATGCTGAATTTTATTGCACTGTCTCAGTAATGCAATGAACTCTGAAATGGAATGGTCACTCTCTAGTGTGTGCTGTGTGACTTCTTCAGTGTACAAAGGATCACTTTGTTGCAAATAATACTTCAGTCTGAAAGGCAGAAAAGTAGTGTTTTGCAAGTCACTTTTTTCTTTCCCAGTTCATCTCATGTTCCCTGTAGTGATGGAAAAACTACCACAAACAGTGGACCAAAGAAGCACAAAATGAGGAGATGGATGGAAAAGCTGGTAGTCTTTCATATTTAGTTTAAGATACTTGAACTTTGAGCATTCATGGTCCTGTGACTCTGAGTCATGTCTGTGTTCTCTGAAATATGTTGGCTTCCCTTCCAGCTCCACTTCTCTGCGATGTCCTCTGGTACAGTTACTCATACTAAATCACATTTCAAATCTGTTCTCTTGCTCTACTGAGTGCTGCCATGTGTACCACTAAGAGAACAGCACTAGTATGGCTGCAGTGCCATGAGATGAGTCCCACGGCTGGAGCATGAGCCCTGTGGGGAGAAGGTTTGTCCAGGCAGATGGAGCAGGGCAAGGAGCTGCCATACATTGCAGATGAAACAGTGCATCATGAACCAGTGAGCACTGAGCCTCATCTACACATGTGGCCCACATCTGCCAGGTTCTGAAAGAGAAGCTAGTGATGACCATTTGCAGACTGATCAGTCCTTCTATGCATGGGGATGTAATTTGGTAGCATTAAGAAGAAGAAATAATCTTACATGCCTTCAACTTGTATTTGCTGGATATATAATGCAGTACTCTAAATGAGATTCTAAAAATAAGAGCCAAATTTAAATACAGAAAGTCTTGCACCCAGGAGAGGATGACTTAAAATAGGAGTTCCACCTAACAGAGGAAGAGTGATCAATGATTTTGTTACCTTATGCTTTTAGAATGGGGCATGAAATGATTCAAGAAAAACTGCAAGCCAGCTCTCCAAAGCTGAAAGCAGTTCCTAAGCATAGTTAATTAGGAACAGAAAATTAACATGAGAATTGTTAATTAAAATTAGTACTGTTTAAGAATCTACTGCTGCTTTTTCCACGTGCAGCATAAAGGAGAAGTAAAAGGAAACAAGACTCAGTTACAAGTCAATGTGCAGAGATGATAAAGGGAAGTCAAAAGAATAAATGGATTATTTAGGGATAATTCTGTTCCATATTTGCATCAGAACAGGAATGCATATTGCCCCAGATGGATGGGAAACAGCACTGTACTGTACCGTTATCTGCCTGACACAGAACTACATAGCTGCCTTCAGTGTGCCTTGCCATTCTCTAGAGCTGGAACATTAGTCTGACATATGGTGGGCATATGGGAGGAAATCTTCAAATACTGAATTCCAAATGAACAGGCTTGTATATTTACAGGTTACCTACAAACAAAGGTAGATTTATTGCCCTGTCACAGCAATGTATCTGTGTACCTATGTGTATCTACTTGGCTAGATCACTCAGCACTGCAATACAGTCAGGTTGTTTTGTGCTTGGATCATTTTATGACCAGCTTCACTTTTTAACCCTACACTCGCACAAGCCAAGAAAGCAACAAACTATTGCACAGCAATTAGGTTATTGGTGATAAAAGACCCCCTTCAGTTTAACCTAACTATATGGTATAGACAAGTTGAAAGTAAGGGACAGTTTATTCATGTACACATAATGTAGGTATTAGCAAGTGAGAAGTGACAGGTTGCCATCCTGTGTGATAGTAAAAGAAATAAGACACTAAGAACTGATAATGAAAGAGGAATCAGAAAGAAATGGGATGCAAAGAAGAACGGTCTCAATGCCTCTTAGATGCATCATTTTTGTAAACATTCAGGGAAAATCTGAGAAATTTAGAGAAATTTTGAAAATTGGGAAATTTCCAAAGAGAGATGGGATTGTGCTGTCTGCTATTTTAAAATCTAAAAAGAGGTTATCCAGAAGGTCCAGTTCATATTAGACATATTTGAGATATATTCTTCATAAAGATAATTAAAGTTTCAATCAACTAAAAATGTAAGTATAAAATTATATTTAATTCCATTTGATACAGTTTTTTAGTTTCCTTGAAAAAACTGATTTTCTACAGTGGGATTTCTTGCAGGATGTGCTGGATGCTGTTACAACAGACTTCCAATCTGATATTTGTATCGAGGGCATAATAACTTTGCAGACAGAGGAAAAAAATGACACCTGAATCATTTAGATGTCTCTTCACCAATTTAAATATCTTGAAGACATCCATAAAATACAGGATGAAATCAAGTTTTTTCCCAGAGTTAATTTGGATTTTTCAAAGATTCATTTCTCATCAATTTCCCAGAGTTGGCCAATGTCCAATTAAAGTTGATTTTATGTAGATGTTTCGATGAAGACTTAGGAATATTAGAAAAGGGAAGATGGCTAAAGTCTGTCCTGCCTAGGGATCTCCTCTGGTGGGACCCAGGCAGAGACTTGTCTCATCTGGAACTACTGAAGCCAGTAGACAGAGAGGGAAACCTGAAAGTTTGTCTTCCAAGGAAAACTTAACCCAAGTCAGCACATGAGGCTGCGGGTTTATTAACTGGTATGGTATGGTGTGGCGTGGTGTGGTATGGTATGATGTGACTGTAGACAGTGAAGTCATAATCAGTGCCACATCAGTAGTCATGAATGAGGATAGTGGCAGAAACTGACTGGTGTTATTCATGAAGAACTATTTTTCAGTAGGAAAATGTACATCTCATGGGAAAAAATAATCATTCTTTCAGTTTTCTTTTTAAGAGTGAAAAATATTTCCTCCTTTCTGCTCTTCTCTTTCACCAGGGAAGACGAAATGGAAAGAGAACACAGGAAAAGAAAGCAAACCAGAAAACCTGTAGCAGATAGGGCATTTTTCTGACATGTTTTCTAAGAAAACATTTTTTTCCCTGGCTCTAGTAAATGTGACAGACTTGCTGTGTTCTGGTGCTTCCTACACCAATCAGATGGCAGCCAAGTAGAAGTAATGGTAGTTGTTTTGGGTTATTTTTTCTTGTGGCGTTTTCACAGAATTGTTCAGTCTTCATCTTTTTATTTCCATTAGAACTTAACACAAAGCAAACCCTAATATTTGCAAGCATTTCCTTAGTAACTAACACTTAAAATAGTAAAATCTCAGCATTGACCTCATTCCTTGCTCTCTGCCCTCCTTCATCTGATATAGATGATTCTAAGAAAAGGAAATGGGATGGGCAGGCATGGTCCAAGCAAGGGATTAGCTCTGTGAAGACCTGAATCCAGAAAAGGGGCTGAATAAAGGGAAGGTTCATCAGAGAAGCTGTCTGTCAGATGCTGGTGTATCTATGCTGTTGAGAATACCACTTTCTCTCTTATTGCAACAATATTTAACTTCCACTTTTTGTGTTTTCTTTGGAGAGAAAAACTGCCAAAAGGAAATTCTTTTGCCTATGGCCAAGTAATTTTATTCAAAATTCTTGTGTTGGAAAGGGGTTGTTAAAATCCCATTGGAATCTCCCTTCTGCGATGTTTCTGTACAAACACAGCATGGCACTATGTTAAATCACCATGGCTAAATGAGCTCTGCAATCCGTGACTTAAGAAAAATAAACTGATCATATGGGTTGAATCACAATAGAAACGATGAATACAGACTATATCTTCTTTAATTAGGAAATCTTTCTGTTCCAGGTACTCAAAAAGTGAGGCTAATTCATGTGAGCATATTACATCTGGGCAGACTTAAAAATGCATCAACACAGAATATTTTAAAGTTGCAGCTTCCTAGGGGAAATTCAATAATTTTTTAGGGCCAAACACTGAAGCCAATAGGATTTTGTTCTGTAAAATCAGAATAAAACAAAACAGCCCCATGTTTCCCCTTGACTACTGATGACAGGCACCAGAGCTCCACAAAGGAAAACAGAAAATGAGCAGTAATGAATTTAGAAGTGATGTTGCCAAGTTACAATACTATCTTCATTTAAGTCTCTTCTAAGAATTTTTCCAAGGTATTCACAGGAAATAAATAGCTTATGAAATCAGCAGTATAGTTTCAGTGGAACCATTGACTACCCAGAAGCCCAAGTTAGAGCTTTTTCATGTGAGTGAGACTCTCTATCACCACCAGCAGAACTAAGCATGGTTCAACAGTCAGTTGAGTTAGTAAGGTAGTTTGGCAAAAAATGTGGGTACAATCACTTGCTCTGTCCTGACTTCTGCAAGTCTTTGGTACTTTAGGATGATCCATTTTGTTCCACTGGATACTTTTACACACAGTGACCACATCAACTCTTGACCTTTTCACACCATGCTAATCTCTAAGGCCAAATTTCAGACACTAAAAGAAAGTCCACAAGCAAGCAGCCTTTGAAAACAGGATCATCACATTGGCAAGGCAGAGGTTGCTTCCTGAAGGGCTGACTAACAGCACTGTCATGGCTGTTGTTGTACCAGTGCCTGCTGTTCTGTTAACACCACTGGGTTCTTTGGATGTAAAATGAGAGCAGCGATAACCTCCTCCTGCCCGGCATATATGTAAAGGGGAAAATATTACAAGACAGACAGGCATGTGGGTGTTTCTTGTAAAGGACACTAGACCTGTCTAGCATCTCAGAACTGTCTTTCTTGCAATTCTGTGAATTTTGTCAAGTGGCCATGTGATTTCACAATTTTATCCATTGCCTTGCATTCATGCTCTCTCTGTCACATCCATGTTTGAAGAGCACAGAATCCTGGAGGAGTGGTGAGGAAGAGACAGACTGTCACAGCTGCTGGGGCTGTGTGAGCTGCAGGCTTCAAACGCCACGCTGGTAATGCCATTCAAAACAGTCATACTAGTCATATGCTGAGTCGCCTGCTCAGGGTTGAGGTTTGGATGGACATAATGACTGCTTCTGTACATAAACAAAGAAATATACTGTCCTGCAAGGTAGGGAGAAAAAAGCTCTTTGAGGCTGTTAGAAGTCCAGGCAAATCTCTCTGCATTCCCTCTGCCTTTCTGTGGGTAAGATGCCTCATACACGATATATGTTCCACATGACTCATTTTCCTTCTCTTACTAAGATCACTTATAAAACAAAACTTTCAGTCATTAAAAGCAAGTCTCTGGCATTTTGTATTCAGTAAAAGTTAAATGACTTCTCTAAAATCTTTCTAAATTTCTCTACAGTGGGTTTGTGAGGTTGTGTCACAGATCTGACAGTCATAGTGAAAGAGGAATATAGCCTGCTCCATATATGAATGAGGAAGTCTACTCTTTTATGTAGAGTTAGTATATTGCACATGAAAGATCTGGAAAGCTTGCCTTTTCCACTTCAAGCTGAAAATACCATAGCTTGGCCCAGAAACCTCTCTGCTTGGGAATTGCAGAGGGATGGGGTAAGGCAGTTCTGTGGCTCAGTGATTCAGGGCACTGCAAGAACGTCGCACGCTGATGCTGTAAGCCAAGCCAAATGAAAGTCTTGTAAGTGCTTATTGTACTATTTAAACACACTCTTAAACCTTTCTGCACTGTTACTCTACTTCCGTCTTACTTCATATTAGCTCTTTTAACAATATATTTAAGATATTTTAACGATATATTTATATTTTGCATGAAGAGAACTTCATGCAAAAATTGAATAATTAATTAAATGATCTATGTCTGGCGCCATAAAGCATAACTATGTCAGTTTTTATTGAATTAAATTATATTTTGCCTGTTCTTCCTAAATAATATTGAGAGTTCTCATACTGGAAGATGAGGAGGCTGCTCTGAAGCTGTATTTTCTCTCTATGTACCATATAGCTATAATTTTAGGCCTTTGAGGAAAGTCTAAATGTTTCTCTGGACAAGTGCTGTGTCTGCTCTTGAGGTGTCTGATTCAAGCACGCAGCCAGTGTGTACATTGGTCCCTCTTGCCTGTGAGTCCTTCCTCAGAGCTGGTGAGGAGATGGCAGGCATCTGAACCTCCATGACATGTGTGTATGCAGGCTGACAGAACTTTTGCATGGTGGGGAATTGATGTTTCATGTTCATAGGCCTTTGTTAAGGATCTTGAGAATCACTGTTAATCTTACTGATTGCTCTGTGCCTCCGAGCAGCAGGGAGGAGTTAAGTGGTGGGAATCAGTAAGGATAACATAAACCTGAGAAGGCAAGCAAGTTGGCTACAAGTTTCTGCTCTTGCTTGTTGCTTCAAAGAGTTTCTAGAATACTGCAGTTTTTGTTTTTACCATTCAAGAGTTATCTTAAAAAAAAAAAAAATTGGAGTGAACTCAAAGATGATCCATAACAATGGGTAAACAATGGGAGAATGTACAGAGAAAGATTTGAGGAGCTCTGTATATTGGGTGGATGACAAAGTTGGGGGAAAGTCTGCAAATTATGCTCTTTGAAGAAGAAAAAAATGTGCTGAATGGCTTTGCTATCCAATGAAAAAATATATAACTGAGTAAATGAGATCTGAGGCCTCCCCTAAAAATTCAACAGAAAAGAAAGGCCTTCATATAGGCCATAGAAAGGCCATATATAAAGTCCAACAGCTTCATTTTGATCTGACAGAGATGAAAGCAGAGGGAACTGTTCCTGCTGCTGGGTCAGGTGAGGGCACTGCCTTGGCAAGATGAGGTGTGGCCATGGCTGTGGCATAGCAGCAGTGGCAAGGACGTGCTGTTGCATTAAATGTGGAGATGCACTGGGGAGGTACACAGGAAGCCCAGCAATGAAATGGCTGTGCCATTGACAGGACATGTGTGAACTGCTGCAAGCTTCTCCAGAAGCATGGATTGATTTTAGTACCCTTGGTAAAGTAATCCTTTTTTCGTGTATTAAGATTGAGCAAATGAGCAAAAGAAATAAAAACAAAAAGAGTAACAAATCTCTTTTTGGCCTTCGGAGAAAGTACTTTTTAATTTTATTTTTTGGGTCAAATGATCAAATTTGACAATCTATAGTAATAGGAAGGGACACCAACATGCCAGGATACAGTTTGCTCCCACAAATGTCAGACAAATTCTCAAGAGATAAGGAAACTGTCTCCACTCTCATCATAATTCAGAATCAGCATTTCAGGTAAAAGAGAATGAGGGCATTTCAGATCTCTGACTGAACTTAGTGTAAAATGCCAAGTATTTGACATCTGCTACATACCACTTCAAATGATGGTAGACCCTGCCATCAAAAGTAGCGCTGATTAAAAACTCGGACAGCACACTGCCAGTGACTGCAGGAAGGGCCTGGCTTATAAAAGCATCTGAAAATTTTCTTGTGAAGTAGAGAAAAATGGCCGCTTTTAGAACATTTATTTTTCCTTTTCTGGAAATGATTAGATTTGGTGATGAAAGTTATAACTGTGTAGACTAGAAAGTTTTTCTGGAATAATGAAAGAACTGCAGAATGGAAGATGTCATTCCAAAATCTTTAAAGAAACGCTATAACAGGTACTAATAAATCCATGAACAGCTTGATTCGTAGAAAAACAGGCTTCCAAAATTATAATCTCCATATCGAGGCAAACTAAGAAAAATCAATTGTAGAATATTTACTGCCCTTAAAATTTCTCTATTAGTTTTTGGCAAAGTAACATTTAACTGGTCAAAGCCAACACCTAATTAAATCTACCTGAATTCCACTACTTGCCTAAGCTGGCATAAGTTATCAAACTTTTTTCATACACCTATACTACCTGCCTTCCTTTTCTGAATACAATAATTTTGATGTATATTTTTTGATTTTTTTTTTTTGTAAAATAGTTTTGAATTCTTTATGGAAAAAGTAATTCAGAATAATTACAGGGATAACCACCCACATGGTGCACCAAGCCTACTTTAGTTTGACACAAGTAATCACATAGAACTGTGGTGATAGTGGGGTAAAAGAAGGAATGAAGGAATGAATATGTCACTTCTTAGGTTATTAGAAGTGCAACAGTTTAAGTTCCACAGTTAACAGTTGTCCTTAAATCATAATAGATTGACATTCATAACTTATTTTTCATTAGCAATAATTTACAATAATAAAAAACCTGATACAGCACTTTTTTTTTTTTTTTTTTTTTAACTTACATTTGACACTAAAGTGAAAGGGAAGCCATTTAATAAAGCACAGCTTAATGGAAAAATTACTAAATACATAATCAAAAGTTACCTCATCTATCATTGGATGGAGCTGTTTTGTCCGCTTTGTATTGCCTTAAGAAATAATCATTTTTAAGTTCAAAGTGAAGAAAATATCCTTGACTCTGAGCAGGATGGGGGAAGAGGAGATTCCTCGACATCATAAATGTATGAACTATGGTTTCTTCTATTTCTATAAATAAGATCAGTGCTTAAAAGTAATGACCAGAAGAGACCACAAATAACCCATTTAGACATTATTAGAGGAAAATTAGAAATAATGCAGAATATACAGCAATGTTCAATAAGTGGTTTTGTTCTTTTTTCATGGGAGAGAAAATACAATGCTCTATTTGTATAATCAATTGATGCTGTACTTTCCACTACAGCATTATCAAAAGCCATCTGTAACAAATATATAGGGATGGGAGCTTTTACTGCTCATTTATCCCACCTGTTCAGGACATCTTTCTCAGGAGAGACTAAATTACTTTCTGAAAGTACCTAAAGACAGAGGAGGTGAATTCCATTCTCTGGGTCAAGCAACATGAATTTCTATTGTAAAGTGGCCTTCTTCATCAGACTACAACAACAACAGCAACAACAAAAGAAGAAAAGGCTTTTGTCAGGCAGAGCAACAAAGTGAGCTGAATGTGGGCATTAGTAATCTCAACTTGAATCAGGTGAGATAATTTCTTTTTTAAAATCGGAAAATATTAATGTTCTTCATTGAGAGTCTTAGTAAGATGCTCTGTGGAAAATCTGTTTGCTCACATTTGAGAATTCAGACTTATACATGTACAACAGGCACCTGAGTGAATTGTGAAAACTGCTCTTTGAGAGTAATGAAGGAGCTTGTCTTATTTATCACAGCAAAAGAAAGTCTGGAATGTAATGTGATTGCTTTCTGGGAATACAACTGAGGGCTAAGCACCAAGACAGGTGAACTAAGGGCATGTATGGGAGACTGATAGATAGATATGGGACCACTATTAAATTTAAACTGGTAATTAGGCAACCATTTTAAATCAGTGCAACTATTTTAGCAAGACCTAGGGGAAGGATAAAAACATGAGAGATTATGCTGATGCTGGTACCTTTGTACCAGTTGCAGGATTATTTTATCTGGCTCTGAGTTCAGCTAGCTCATCCTTCAACCTGTACTGAGAGGAGTCATTGGCTCTGAGGACAGGCATTTTAAATCAAAGCGACTCTTTCTTGTAGCAGCTGTATCAGGGGCTGAAACAGTCAGAAGCTGAAACTAAACAAATTCAAATCAAAATAAGATGAAAATGTTAATTCTGAATGTAATTGTAGCAATTTGTCAGTTTGCATTTCCTCTCAGTGGAAACTTTGAAATCAAAATGGCATGTTTTCCCTAAAAAATAGGTTTTTTGTTCATTCACAGTACTGGGCTTGAATCAGGAACAGATTCACGGAAATCATGTGGCTTGTATTTTGCTGTGTGTCAGACAGATTACTCCCATAGTGCCTAAAACCTCATCGCTATCATTCTACTTATTTACATTCAACCTCCTTTTAAAATGCAAGAACAGCGTAAATCAGACTTAATCAGTGTAAATGAGAGTTGGGGCCTATGGTTCAGTGCTTCTGTGAAACAAAAATACATTGTTTTATGATATGTCTTTAATCTTGAATCGTTTTACTTCATGCATGGTGATAGCTCGCAACAGTAGATTATATTCCAGTACTTTTTTGTGTAGCTTCCTTTGCAGAGGAGGCCAGCCTCTAGGTTAACTTCTGGAAGTAACTTTGGAAACTAAATTTCAGGCAATGCTCCAAGAAAAAGAGGCACATGTTAAGGAACTGACATAACTTTTTAACACCACAACCAGCATATTTCTTCAGAAAAACACAGCCAAAAAGAGTTGCCAAAACCAATATTGATCTAGTCCTCCATCCAATCAACAAATGCCATTGTTTATAAGATATAACTTTTCTTGGTAAAAGTTCAAAGCTAAATGCCAAGGATTTAAAAAACTATTAAAATAAGAGGATTTAGATTTCCAGAAACTCTGGACTGTTTTCAGCCTCAGTGAGTATTCTAAGCCATTAGAAAAGTATCCAAAAAAACCTCCTTGGTTTTTATATGGAATCTAACAGTGAAATGACAGCAAAAAGAACATGGTTGCAGGCACATAGGTATGTGTATGATATATGTGTACATAAAAAAAGTATTTTACAAATTTTGTATCGAAAAATGGCACTTCAGATTTTCTGAATCACTGAAATTCAGCCTGACACAAAGAAAAGAGAATTATGTAGTATGATCAGATGAAGTTTGCAGAATCTCCTGTGTGTTGATAAAATGTCTTCTCTTCTAATCCAGCAAAATAAAAACTGTGTTGTGTTCAAAATTCCATGAGCTTAGGTTTTAAAATCATAAATCCATTGAATCATTGCATAGACATGAGATTTATTTACCTTTTCCTTAAGATGCTTTTTAGTAGAATCAGTCAAATGTTTCTGAATTTTCCATGGCAGTAATAGGTCCAGAACTAAGCAAACCCAGAATAAGTAGAGCAAACATTTATCTTTTTGTAAGAGATTTTCACAGTTCCTGTCTAGAGTGAATCTGGGCTTCATTTATGAAAGACACTACAGGAGCTTTAAATTACATGCATTCAGGTAGGTTGTACTGCAGAAAGCCAACTTTTCAACTAATCTTCAGTATCCTCAACAAGTGGGAGATGAGCTTTTGAAAAGTTGGAGTGATAGTCTGTGTTCTAGATAGCACCATCAGAGCGTTCTTGAAATATTAGTTTTACATCTAGTTTAACAGGCCATTTAGGTAATGATGAAGTGTCCTGTTTAGACACTGAATGGTAAAATTGGGTTTATTTTCATAACCTTTAAATTCCTGGAACCCTAACGTGGATCAACAGACTTCTGTGGAACACTGTTTGAAGCACTCCTGCTTTATGCTTAGATTTAAGGTTTTGGCTTTCCTATCTTGAGGGTGAGGTGATTGGATGTTAACTCTGACGAAAGCCCCAGTGTGCCTATTTGTTAAGAATCCTGATTATTTACTGAGCTGAGTAGCAACAGTACTTCCTTCTCTCTTTTGCTGTTTCAGTGGCCCATGAGAGCCTCCGAAGAGACATAGCACCTCCTCTTTTGTGCCTCTACATGCACAGGACTTAAAGTTTCTGTCCTGTGACACAGCACACAGCAGTGGCTTGAATTCTGAGAGTGTTACATCAGTAGCCCAGGATATGATAGGGGACTGCCATTTTTTAAATGTCTTCTTATATATATAGATACTACTTATATATATACTTCTTATATATATATATAAATACTCAGAGGCATTTTTCTGTAAACAGGAATGTCTATATAAATGTGATATCTATATCTATATATAGATATATATATATGTGTATGTATAATAATCAGTATCTGATAATGAGGATCATTCTAACTTTTAAGTGTAGCTCAAAAATGCATCCTTTTTGGATACTCGTTGGCAGAAAGATACCCCTGATCTGCAGGTGAAATGTCTTTTCCTTATTAAGAGTAACTTGCACTGGTTTGATGGCAAATGTTGATAAGGGCACTTGTCAGTGTTGCCTTCTCCTCCACTCCACCATAGCCAGCTCTCCAAACAAGAGCACAGGTACTTTTAGTCAGAACTCTGACCAATCCCATAAAATGAAGAAATATTAGCCAGAAGGATGAGAC
The DNA here is from genome assembly GCA_037305975.1 of Chrysolophus pictus. Classification (NCBI taxonomy): domain Eukaryota; kingdom Metazoa; phylum Chordata; class Aves; order Galliformes; family Phasianidae; genus Chrysolophus; species Chrysolophus pictus. The sequence continues at coordinate 17,982,338 of CM074579.1, forward strand.
CCTGAGGAGTCAGGATGGGTGTTTAACAGCAGGCGAGCTGCTCCTTGCCTGGCCTGGCTGGCAGGAGGCAACCCTGGCCTTCCACTAGGGTGGAAAATGCTTCACTGTAGATGAAGTGTTTTTCATTCTGTTGTCCTCTTCTTAAAAGTTTCACCCATGGGCAGCTCTGAGGAGACACTGGTAGCATTTTAAGCCCCTATGGTAGCAAGGTACTATGATCCCGTTGGACCCTGTAAGAACCGTGAAGCAGCGATGGATGGGACACACACCGAAAGGAGGAGTTTCTCATGTCACTGCTGTTAACCTGTCCTCAGCTGTTTTTATTTGATTCAGGATTCTCTAAAGGGCTCTTAAATAACTGCTTTGCTGTGATGAACAATCATTTATAAGACTACGTTGGGTTCATTTGTTCAGCATTTTAGGATGAACTGCTTCTGTATAGCCTAGATAGCCTCTGACAAGCCTACCTGGTCACCCTTTTTTTTTTTTTTTTTTTTTTTTTAATCTTCCTGGATCTTGCTCAAAAGTAGGTGTACCATTCTTTTTTATTTTCCTCCTCTGATAAAGAAAGCCAATCTGGAGTGGACGTTCAATGACATATTTTGTTTTCAGGGAGATGTTTAAAAATATTTGAAATCTATTGCCAGTAACTATTCATAATATTCCCCGTGGAAAATCTTGTTCCCAGAAGTTGCCATAGGTGACATGGAAGTTCAGGAATGATAAATGTTTCTTTTTGCTGATGATTTCACATTTTCTTCTTGTTGCTGACATTTAGACAAAGTTTTCTGCTGACATTAGAAAAAAAATGATTTTCCCTGTCCAGAAGTTCTTGGCCAAAACATCACTTTTGTGCTTGCTTTCACATTCTTAAGTTCCCAGTTGTCCTAAATGAATTCTTTTTTATTGATCTAATGATTACTAGGTTCAAATTCTCCCTGAATATTCTTTCGTTTTATGCCTTAATTCTGTAGCTATAGTAAGAAAGCTCAGCTGTTTCATTTTAATGTTTGCTGTAATCTTCCCTTCTCTCTGCCCAGCCACACAATAACTTTCACTTGATTTTAAGTTATTTAATGCCAGGTGGCTACCCAAATTCAAATTGAAGTTTTTTCACCTCTTTTTCAATCTTGAATTACTGATTCTTTCATTCACACACATTATTGAAAGTGTACATACTCCGTCAGTTTGGTACCTTTGTTTATGTTCTGCTCTACAGCAATACGATTGCAATTTCTTTCTTTGCCACTCTTATATTGTCAGGCTCCTCTATTTCACTAATCCCATCTAGCATACTCTTTTTTTCTCTCTTAATGTCATGCCTTATTTTCTTTAGTTCTGAACACAGTCAGCTCAGGCCAAAACTTAACAATGTATAATGCAATGGCCACAAACTAACATATTTTGTAATGGTCTTTCTTTGTAGAATTACTACTATTCAGTAGAAGCCTTATTAATTCCAGATACTCTGAGATTTTTAAATGCTGCTAATTCAAAACTTTTGAATTCACTTTTGTGACACTCAGACAATTAAAAGCAGGCTGGAAAACAATGAAGAGGTCTGGGACTTGTTATGACACTCTTGTTGTTATAACAGTTCTGATTGTTTGTGTTTTAAAGTGAGAAAATTGAAAGTTATTGTGAGCAAAACCAATGCTTGTAAATGCTAAACTTTTAAACTCATTTCAATAATGGCATTTCAGTGCCTTTTACTGCTATGAAAATAAAATCCTAAGAAAACTAGAAACCCATGACAAAAATCAATGAAGTACCATAAAGTGGCTCCTAATCAGTAACTATGCAACAAGTCTGCAATAAAATAGAAAAGGCAAAAGAATATCTGCAGCCCAAATCCTAGCAGATCTGAAAAATTAAACTACTGTAACTGCAAAAGCCAAGACTCTGGGAAGAGGCAATGAAAACGACCTGCGGAGAAGCCTGTGTACCTCTGTAAGCAGGAAGGATTTGTTCCATCTATTGCTGCCACGGGAGAGAGGAAAGAGGACAGAGAGTTTTGCAGGAAGCGTGTGCTTGTTACATGGCTTTTTTTTGCCGTCCTTGTTTATGCCTTAAAATGCTATTAACCTGTGCACAGCTGCTGCTGACAGAAGAAAACCTCTTACAGTTGTAGTGAAGACTGAGGATAAACACTTTCTTTGGGGTTTATGACTTTATTCCCTACAGAAAAGCCACAACACAGACACCTGCTGACTCAGGATTCTGGATTCCTGGGATCAGCACCTGTATGTAACTCAGCACAGTGCTGTGGAGCCAGATCCCCGTTTCCATGCTTTCTGTTTTGGAAATTCAGTTGCAGTCTGTAACAAGGAACTGTGCAGTTAAGAGGATTCAACATTATATTTTCTGCCCTCTGACTACCAACACCCTGTAAAAGCTTCTCATCTATGATACAGGATTGGAAAGAGCGGTATGTAATGAGGACACACTTGCCAAGAAAATAGAAGTATTAAAGAGGCAGAAAAATAATGCAGTCTCCTAATTTTTAGCACCGTAATCTCACCGTGCCACACACCACTCTGCTGTAGCACACTGCTCTGTTCCACCTTCATAGAATCACGGAATGGCCTAGGTTGAAAAGGATCACAATGATCATCAAGTTTCAACCATCCTGCTGTGTGCAGGGTCGCCAACCACCAGACCAGGCTGCCCAGAGCCACATCCAGCCTGGCCTTGAATGCCTCCAGGGATGGGGCATCCACAACCTCTTTGGGCAACCTGTTCCAGTGCGTCACCACCCTCTGTGTGAAAAACTTCCTCCTAATATCTAACCTAAACTTCCCTAAACCTGTCTCCCCCTTCTCCTATCACTACCCACTTTAACAAACACAAAAGAAATCCTATTCTACATGTCTTGTTTGTAGCCTTTAGCCTTAAATACCTGCAGCACTAAAGACCCTCTTTGAAGGCTCAGCTGTGGGCAAAACAGCACTGAAAGTGCATACAGCATGTTGAGGGTGTATTACAGGACAGAATCTTCTCACCTCTCACAAAAAGCCTTTTAATATAAAAATAATGAGAACTTCTAGTGGAAAATAGTAACCCAGAAACTTCCTCATTTTGCTTTTCTCTTCAGGCCACTCCTTGCATAGCCCCTACAAATGAAGCAATGTAAATTGGAATTGATTCATCTTCTTGGAGGTATAAAACTTGGTGTGTTGCATTGCATTTTGTTTATAAACTTGACACCTCACATTAGGTGACAGAGAGGATATATGAATAACAGGAAGTTTCCTGCTAAAACAGGAAACTATTTTTAACTTTTTTCAGAAGCACTGCACAGAGGTAGGGTAGTTACAAAGCAGTGATGCTTTGCTCCTTTTCTTCTATCCGTCTGACCCCACACAGTGACCACAAGGTCTTCCTAGTTTGGAAAACCCAGTACTCAAGAAGTAAAGCTTCTAAAAATATAAATATTTAACTGCAGATAAAAGTAGTGCTAATGCAGTACAAGATGTTCAGGCAAATGACAGCTTTGGAGCTTTCTGCAGTGATATTTAGTAACATCCTTAAGTGTCAGTTGTAGTCCCAAACTCAGCCAGGTACCACTGGGAACCTGCTTTCCTTCTCAACACAATTCCATATTGTTCGGCTCCATGAGCACAGGAAGTTTGAAACTTAGGAAACCATACGCTTTTCTTTATGCATCAACAGTAACCTTTCTTTTATGTGCTTTGGGCACTTACCTGCCTGCTTTAGAAGGAGATATTTTACAGAACAACCCACATAGAGCATTAAAAATTACATCTTACCAAATTATTGATAATCCTACAGCTGGGCAGTGACATTACCAGAGTTACAGGGAGAAAAAAATTACCTCAGTGAATTCCCAATTCTTGTTCAGCATTGTTTGCTGTTTTTGTTTAGATTAAAGACTGTGGAAAAGAGAAAGAAAGGGAAAAAAAAGAGGAGGGAACTGACTACAATTCCTTCACAGGATGATCTTTCTACAGTTTTGGTATTAAAAAGGTGGACTATGTCAGCAGAACTCTACCATTCCATCTCTTAGGGTAACCCTGAGCAAGCTGCTGAATTTTGGAAGAATTTCTCCATTTGAATGTATTCTATCTTTGTTGGGGTTTAAATACCCACACTTATGCTACAATGGGCAAACACCAGAATATCTGAAGAGGTGAAATGTTGGCATTTTAAAATTTGTTTATGTGCAAATAAGAGTGGGAGGAAAATCCTATGAGATTTTCTGTTGAGAAACAGAAAATTGTTGAGTGGGGAAAAAAAAGGAAACGCGTATACAAAATTTCCAAATTGAAAGGTGATCTGCAGGGATCACAGCAGCAGTTTTAAGAAAGTCTCTGCCAGCTGAGGGTAAGCAGTAGTTCAATCAACAGGATTCACATTAGCATCTGCCATGGCTTCTGGTCTGCAGGCAGGTTGTGGGGTCCAGCAAGCCAGCTGGACTGAGATCCTGGAAACCCTGCGACCCTCGGCTCACATTGGCCTGAATCAGCAGCAAACCTCTGCAGCCTCCTCCACGGCAGGACGCCTGGCAGACAGGCAGGTTTTGGCTTAAACTGGGATTGGAAGCTGACTGCAATAGAGGTATAGGCCAAAATGAAGTTAAAGCCAGGGCTTTCATGGCTTCCTTGCTCTTGTCTTAAGTAGGATTCCAAATAATACAAAGCACCTGGACTGCTCGTGTAGGGATGTTCTGGGGCTGCAGGCTCCCAGACAGAAACTACAGGGTGATGTGGCTGCTTCACAGGAGGGATCTCTTCAGGTTTGACAAATCTGTAGGAAAATTTTGTAATTTTTTTTTGGAATTTAACTAGCTGACTTCTGAAGCAGTGCTTCCATCCTGGCTATAAGGACGTGAAGTGTAAAAGGAAAGTAAAGCGCAGTAGATGCAATCCTATGGGTTTTAACTCAGCAAAATAGGCTGAGAATTTTTTCTAATGATCCTAATTATCTCACTGAGGCCAATACTGGGATTTTTTTTCTAATATCTGGGTCACAATATGTTAACAGCTAATGAAGTGTCCTGTGAACTAATAGAAGTGAACTAGTATAAGAACTTCCCTGAATCAGAAATGTCACTGTGTCATTTTGCCATTAATGGTACTACCACTCTAGTCCTTATTTTGTTTCCACTGTTTAAAGGACTATCTCGAGCCGGGAGTGGAGTATATTCTGAAGAAAGACCACACTACTGAATCTGAACTGCAGACTATGTTGGCATACAACACATTTTTAAGATGATACAGCAGTTCCCTTACACTGTAAAGGGTAAAAGCTGTCTATCAAAAACATTATGAAACATCACAGTGAAATAAAGTGATTCAGTTCAAGACACAGATACACAGATTCGTAAAAACAGAAATCAGATGCTGAAACTGCACTCTTGTGGATCTTGGTTGAAGGCTAATCCAATATTATTGTCTCTGACAGCAACCAATATAATTTTCTCTTAAAGTACTTGGCTACTTCTTTCTGTGAGAGGGAGACATTTTGCCTTCACCAACTTAGCTGATAAGCCTATGAAGTAGAATGGAAGCCCTCCCCCCTTGGTACTGAAGCAGTGGTGGCAGATGCAAAGGAATTTCAGAATGTAACATTAATAAGTTTATTGACTTGTCTTTATTTCTTTTACCCCGTACGTGAACAAATACTCAAAAAACGTTTCCCTTTTACTTATTGGAACAACTAATTGGTAGGCAAGAGGAAGAGCTGAATTTTACATGCCATCATAGTTCCCTTTTTTTATTCCTCTTCCACATTTTTTAAATGTGGGCTGAGCTTACTATTCGATGCGGTGCTCTTTACTGATCCAAACTCCACTTTAGTCCCTCTTCCTATCTCACCATGCACTCATAGAGCACAAAGAAATGGGAAAGTACTGTGGCTGCTTCTTGCTGATTACCGCATATTGATGCGATAAAGTAGTTTGAGGGACTATCATGATGAACTCCCGCTGACTGCTTTCAGCCCAGAAATATTCCATACAACCAGGCACCGGCCCTTGAAGCATTTCCTTCTTTCCTTCAGCTTTGCTGTAAGGAACACTGCCTACTTATCTGCACATCCTGAGTGCTTCTCTGTGTTTCTTTAAAGCAAGACAAAGAGGCATTCAATAGGAATTTGCCTGTATTATATAGCTTTGACTTCTGTTTTTGCCATTATCACATATCAGCTCTGCTTTTGTTCCCTAGCCAAGTTCTTCTCATATTTTCCAAATCATTCAAGTGCCTGCATCCAGTGCCCCAGCAAGGTTTAATGAACAAGTCAGTATTACTCTATAAGCTAGCAATTATTTTAGATTCATCTCTTTTCAGGTCTGTAAGGGAAACAGTGAGTTAAAGGAATTAATGCAAACGAGTTCTGTTGCCATTACCATGTGCTGGCTATTAGCCAGCATCTGCAGGAGTCATGAGCATGAAATGAAGGTGGGCAAAGGTTCTTCAGTAAAATGATTTACTGTTGGTCCACTTCTGCTCTTCTCATGGAAAGGAGTCAGACAGTTCTTGCAGAAGAGCAAAATTCAGAAATATTCTAGTCAGCCTCCAATGGGGAACCAGGATCTCCTCAGCCAAAGTTAGCTCATCCAATCTTTTCCACCTATTCCTGAGCACACAAGAAATTCATAGACATGGGTAAGTTTGGGAGTTAGGCAACAGATGATTGTTGTCATCTGAAGTAGCTCACATCGGGATTGGGTCTTCATGAAGATTTGGGCATATACATCTATTTATTTGAAGGTTATTTCTTTTCCGCTTTCATTAGTAAGGAGTACCTCCAGGTATGACATTTCTGCATTACAATGTCCTAGAATCATCAGCCTTTAGGAGAAAGGCAAGAAAAGACAAGAAAAATATGGCAGAACCTGGCAGTTTCCTACCAAGTTCTGACCAAATAACATCATTTTTTTGTTCCCTTTTCAGCTACAGTTTTTATAATGTCCTTGATATTTTGGCCTATAAGCATGACTTTGTTTTCTCTGTATCATTGACAGCTCTTTCTGTCTTGTCTTGGTACATTTGAGCAAGTGATCTACCAGCTAGTGCCTCTGAAATGACCACACCTCCAGTCACCTTGGAGAGCCGAGGGAAGTTGCATATGCTGTAACCTGTGAGCAACTTCAGTGTGTAATAGGTGATCTTTGGTCTTCCTTTATACAGGGATGACACAGTAAAACTAGAATTCCAAATTTAGTCTCCTGGATGTATCTCATTTAAATGTCAGAAGCAGAAGCATGATCTCATCCATGTCAATTTCTGAGAAGACTAAGATTATTGCTATTTTTCTTTTCCTTTTCTAATTAGAAATTTTCCTTAAAATAAGTAGTCTTTTTGAAAGAAATTTTTTTTTCTCAGTAAAATATCTATACTTGATAGGACTGAGTAGAATTTAACAGAAAACCTGAAGCGCTCCTGTCCTTAAATGTCTCATAACTGGAAATGGAATAGAAAGTCACTGTTTACACATTACAGTGCCGGGAGACAATCCTTCTGTTTTGGTTTTCTGACACCATAGCAGAACATGAAGTGAATTTATCAGTGCTCTACTTCCACTGCATGATCCTCATGCTCCTGATGACTAACATATCAAAAAAAATGCTGATGCTAATAATACTGCATCTTCTCACACAGAATTCATGTTAGAGCTATGATTGCATTTTGGCTTCTTTTCTGTCTCTTTTTTCTTCACCTCTGGCTGCTGCTAATACAAATGTCTAACACTTATGCTGATACAAAAATTTGAATTTGATTTTTTCTTATGTAGCATCTCTTCAAGTACAGTTAATATTTTCTCTTCAAAAATGACTCAGCATTTAAAAAAAAAAAAAAAAAAAAAGCAGTCTGGTAAAGGTTCCTGTATTGTCCATACATACAATGGGGCTGATACAAGAAGATGAGCTGATACAGCACAGATTTAAACATTTGTGTTGTCTGACACAGTTCAAGTTAGACTTTCATTAAGCTTGCGTTACTTTCTATTCCATCTAACATTTTGGTTTCAGAAGAGCTGTGAGAGCCGCCTTTGCTGACCAGGGGAATGCTCCCCTTGCTACAATTCTGAGGCTGCTGGAGTCCTAGGCCTCCAGCATGCATCTCTTCTCATCCCATTGTGGAACCAGACCTAAAGGCAAGAAATGCGCCTAGGTCCTAAGCTTCTTATTTTGGCATTGATTTCTATTTGCATTGCAAATCCATTATTTCATTATCATTAAGAGGCCTTTATCACAGGAAAATGTGATCGTAGCTCCAAGCAGCATTACTTGTGTTGAATTTGTATAATCCACAGTATCTTACTGTGCCTACTGGCAAGCCACGCACTACACTCCACCTGGAAGTATCTCCCAACATTTCATCCCTTGGTACTAAACATAGTTGTCACTGCAAGTATTCTTCTGGACTGACTCTAATGGAGAAAAAATAATAGTGCAGAAACTTTCTAGGAAGGGTGTTCTGTTCTGTTCTGTTTTGTTTTCTTTTGTTTTTAAAAAGAAAACAAAGCCTATTGACTGGAAATGATCTGACTGTGAATCTAGCCTCTGCCAGCTTTCTTGGCAGCGTGAGCTGCCAGCTTTCCTTTCCTGTTGTGTTTTCTTTTTCCTCTGATAACGTATGTAAACAATCAGTAGTACACATCAGAGGGTTTTTCTTGGGCTTACGTAGAACCTGCAGTATAAAGCACACACACGATATGGGATGGCGAAATCTATTCCATCAGAGATATGACTTGCTGTGTTATAGGGCAAATTTGCATTTGTATGATGGTAAAACAGCATGATAATAATGGAATGATTTGCAGTTCGGGGAAAGAGATGCTGAGGACAGGGTCAGATTACTGCAAACCTCTGCCCGAGGCACAGCATGACATGAAGCTTGCGTGGTTCTGGTTTCTCATGGCCATCCTACAGTTCATTCCCATTTGCCCCTCATAGGCTAGTAGAGGCAAGGAGGCCCAAGAAATTACTCCAGAAGTCAATATTTTAGCGAGTTTAATAGGGTCTTCTCAATTTTTCTCCTGGCACACAGAGTCATTCCATAAAGCTGTCAACGAGCTTCAACATCTCTACTTCCATTTCTTGATGCAGATCATGATTATTCACAGCTATTGTTCTGGACTGCACACTCAGACATCAGTATGGGCATAAATATTTCTACAAAGAGATTTATTTTCAAATGAAAACCAAGACTGTGATACAATCAAATAAACCTCAGGATGTTTTTACCCTAAACTTTGCAAAGTAATGATACAAAGTAAAGATGTATCACATTAAGACTTGAACAAGCAGACTATAGGCAAGATAAGCTTAGGAATTTACAAGAAATAAAATAGTAAATTAGATGGGTTTTTTTTTGTGCTGATGTGGCTACACCTAGAATGCTGTGTGCAGTTTTAGGTGCCACAGTCCAAAGTTGCTAGAGTTGAAGAAGTGTTTGGACAACACTCTCACATGGAGTCTGATTTCCGAGTGGTCATGTGTGGAGCCAGGAGTTGGAGTCGATGAACCATGTGGGTCCCTTCCAACTCAGAATGAATTCATATAAAAATAAAAAAGACATACATGTAACTACTTTCTTAGAGACACTGACCCAGTGAGTATCCTCAATATTAAAGGAATTATAGGGAAACCATCAAATGAACCCCTGACTCAAGAAGCTAAGCCTTCATTACCTTTGACATTGTTATAAGAGAAGTGAACAATGCTATCTGACACTTAATTTTTGACAATTAACATCCAGATAATTCTCACTCACAGAAAAATAGGTTTCATTATTAAATGTCATTTGCCAGCATATTTGATACTGTGATGTCAATCAGACAGTAAGGTGAGTAAATGGCAAAGTTAAAAACAAGTGGACAAAAGGTACTGTCCCTATGCAGAGAAAGTTGCGTGTAAGTCCTCCACTACCTCATCCTCCCAACACTTCTGTACTGTACACAGAAAGCAGGGGCATAAAGAAGAGGCATGAGAACCTGAAAGGTCTGTGGAATGTGTTATTCTTCTGAAGAGCTTTGAAAATATTTCACCCACTGGCTGTAAAGCCTACCTATTTTGTAGTTGGCAGCAGGCAGCATATGCCCATATAAATGTTATGCTCACAAGTTCACGCTTCCCCATATTCCAGTCCTCTTTTTCCTGTCCACTCTATCTTTGTGGCAAGTGGTATAGCCAAACTATCCACATACACACCTTCACTCTTACTATAAAACCTAGCATGTGGTAAGACTTGTGCTGTTTGTTTTCACTGGCCTACTCTCCTCAATAAGGTAAGAACAAGGAAAAGTCACTAAAAGCTGGGCTGTTTTCATTTCATTTTTTCAGACTGACTCATATGCTCCAATCCCTTGTCCTCAGGGAAGATACAAGGAAATGATGTAATTCTTTTTTTTTTCATGCTTTGGACTTTTTCTTTTGGCATCAGCTGCACTGGGCTTGTTTTCTAATTAATCTATACAGACTATGCTACAGTAAAAGCTGCCCCATCTGTCTCTGTGTACTCACTTGTAGTAGAGAATGTAATGGTTGAGGATAAGAAGTATTGATTTCAATGACTTATCAGGTTACCTATTAACAATTGCTCAGGGATTCTGCAAGCGTTCTATGGAGACTGAAATAAAAAAGACTGACATCTGTTTGAGACACAGAGTTGTTGTAAGTCCTGCAACTTTAAATTTTTTGCAGGCCAGAGGTGGAAGAGAAGATTTAGGCAGGAAGAAAATCAGAAAACACTCAATATTCAAAATCTGGATGTTTCCAGTCCAGATTGAAACCAAAATTAAAGCTATCAGTAGTGTCTGGCTATGAGGAAACTTCTAGTTCAGCAAAAATCAAGTGTTGAATACAATTATTTCTTCTAATCAATAAACAAATATACTTTTGTTCTCCTAGGACCAGAATGAAAAAGAGAGAGAAGGAATATTGAGGCAGAGGAAGTATAGGAGATGGAAAATGTAAATTTGAGTCCTCTTAGACTTGGACAGAAGATGAGCATGGCTGTCTCTGTAAGTTTCCTAAACCACAATGACATTTCAAGGCAAAACACAAAGTAACACGCCAGAAGCAGGTTTTAATTAGCATGAGGTCTGCTGGGAGTTTGGAGCCACAGCTGCCTAACAATGTCCTGCTCCCTAGGAAGCAACATCTATCATCTCTCCAGCCAAATTTTGCCTCTGGTCTGGGGACAGGGAAATTCCAGTGCATGAATTACATATATAGCAGACATTCCAACTTCTGCTTTTTAGAGAGAAAAATATATTTACTGCTGCTGTCGCTCATGCCAAATCCAGCCCTTCATGAACCCAGATGTGGCTGTGCTGAAACTGGCATCAGCTGGGCCTCAACAGCAGTGAGTGGCAGGCTGACAGGTGCAGCTGAAGGAAAGCAAATGCAAACTCACAGAGGTCCTAAAAGAGCTTCCAGGTCAAAACGATGCAGCTCTGGGTGAGCTTAGACACCTCCATGGCAGCTGAGTGTGTTTGCCTGAAATTCCCCCAGTGCCTGTGATTCTAAGTGCTGGTGTTCCCTTTTGCAAAGCAACCTTGGAGGCAGATAAGAAGATGGGAGTATAACTGGTGGTGTAAATGTAGATGCTATAATGTAGTCTATTAACTGAAGCTGAGATGGAGTTTTAGCAGTGCCTACTTCAAATGTGAGGACAAATTGCTGTTTTAAGTGACCAAATCTGTTACGGATCAGACCCCTGTGGAAGAAATTCAAGAATATTAGAGCTAAGCCAACACAGCACATTACTCTAGGAGTTCAGTCAAATCACTCTTCATTTCACATTCCCCTTTCTTGGCTTTTTGGAAATATATTCACTCAATATGCACCTGATCATTTGTTGAGAGCAAATGCAAAGATCACATACGCAAGAATTAACAGAGACTGGATTTTGTGCTTGCACAAGCAGCTGCACTAGCAAATTGCCTGAGCTATGGCAACCCAAATAGGGAAGAGAAATTACACAGATGAATGTGGCTATAATAATGCGGCAATAATTCTTTCAAATAAACTAAAAATCAAACGGTAAACTATTGTGTTAAACTTTACCTCCTGATTTTTGAAGCATTAATATTCCTTTTCTCAGGTGTGAGGTGAGAGCCAAAAATCATTGACAAAATTAAAATTGCTATTTGGGAGCTTGGACTTCTGGTCTCACGATCAATACATTGATGTTGTATATTGTGTCTGCATTTCTGACATTACCTGTAATCAGCTCTGGTAGAGAGAAGAAAGAACAGACAAAAGTTAACTAATTTTTCTGACTTCAGATCAGATGCATTCCAGGTTTTGACTGATGCTTTGGGATAACTTTTTTCTTGACAAATTTGGAAGGAGATTGCAGACTTTGCTTTTAATGAAAGTCTGGTGTGCAGCTTGCTTTACAAGGTTAAACATCAAAATAAGTGAGTTGAAAGAAAAATGTTGTTTTTTGTTCAGATCCTGAAATATACTTATGTGCTGTACTTTTTGTTCAGAATTTAGGCAAAAACAGAAGTCTATGATAAAATCTAAGATGGAACAGAAATGTTGATATTAGTGGCAAAACCAAACTTTTCATGTGGATCAAGTGTAAAATATCAGCTGCTTAAATATTCCAAGTACCATCATCTTGTTACTGGATCTGTGTCTTTTCTCCTGCCTGAGGTACACCAACACTGAAAGGTGGTCTGCTGAGGGAAGCAGTGAGTACTGTGGTTATTTTTGATTTGAGAACATAGAACTGACCTATTTTGATACCCAGTATTTGAGTGAATGAATTTTCAAGCACGTTGCTTTAAACAAAGTTTACATGATTCCTATCTTTTTTTCTTCAAGCTTCATGAAGTCCTGCCTTTGATCACAGACAATACAGTATGCCTCTTTTCCTGATTTGGCAAACCCATAGCTTTCTCTTTTTAGAAGGTTTGGAATAACAGTTTCTCAACTTTCATTGCAGTTATCTCATCATGCAGCTTGGAAAACAATTTTTCATACTGCTTATGCTTGTTAAGTTGTATGTGAGGTGTATATATATAAGGATTCCTCTGCTTATATAGAGATTCAGTGTAGTTGCTGTTGGTCTTTGCACAATTAAACACAGAGAACATAAGCTTGTTGGTTAGGAAATCATACAATCAGGTATACAAACATTACTGTGCAAAATTAATTAGAAAAATAATAAGTACCTTTCCAAAGTCACAAAAATATATGTGGTTTTATATATACATTAGTGTTTTGGTTCAGAGCAGTAGTGTGGTTTTCTAAGAAAACCCTCACGGTCTCCATTTGTAGTGCATTTGTTCAGTTCAGAGAGCAGCTTTGGTGCACAGCAGCTTCAGCTTCTCTCCAAGGGAAGCCAGGCCAGCAGCAACGTCCAATGAACAGAAAATGCACTCCAAACTCCAACGAGATGTAAGAGTCCAAACAAGCAGGTGGGCCTTTGGAGAGGTTTAAACCACTCACGTGGTGAGAACAGTCATTTGAAGGGATCAAGTCAAAGGCAGCCTGAAGTTCAAACCCCTGATGGACTTGTACTGAACATGTGAATTCTTAGCGCAGGCTACTTCAATATGGTGATCTATTTCTGTTATGATAAATCACTCATTAACGTAGACATAGCAAGCCTACGAGACATACGCAAAAGAGAAAACAAATCCAGAGAATAACAAAATAGGCTTTTGCACAGTATTTTGAGAGTTATGTTTATATTTCTTTGTTGTGCTGATAGTTCTTCTGCAGCCACAGCTATCTCCACCCCTTACAGTATAAAAGGTAGAGCTAAGTTTTTCCAGCTGAAGCAAGATATCTTTAAATAAACTTACAGTTCAGTTAGAAATATCCTGAAATGCTGAATTCAAAAAGATCTACTATACATGAACTGAGCTGATGAAGTAATGCTGTAAACACTATCCCATTCTTAAACTAGTATGCAATGGGGGATTTCTGAGGATAGACACGTGCTAGTGGTCTAATTTTACAACTGCTGAAGAACCTGGAGGTTCTTTCAAAATTATGACGCACTGTAACTTGCTAGTAAAAGCTTCTCCAAAAAAAATCAGTTTCATCCCATACTATGTATCATTCCTACAAAGACAACTTGATCACTGATCTGAAAACTGGAGATTGTATAGGGGCCATGAATAAAGCTCAAATCAAATTTCCTTTGGAGAAACAGACTATTGTACTGGCCAATGCAGTAACCTACTTTACAGGAGTAATTTCCCAAAACTGAAAATCAATGCCAACTTAACAGAGAAAAAGGGAAACCATTTATTTTGAACCTGAATGATAACTGATAATTTTTAAAAGCTGTTTTATTAACTCCTAAACTCCTGTCTTCAGGGCAGGAGACTTCCTTGGGATAGAAAGAAAAATTCATTTAAGGTGATCAAAGCAGTATGTTTACCAGGCAAACATGCAGATAAATCAAACTTAGCCACTTTCATTGTAAGCAGTACAGGATTCTCCCTGTATTGGGTTTTTGACATGCCTGTTGAAATTAGCAATGACATTCATATTTCTTCATCTCAATTTTTGTGGTGTACTTCTCTGACATCTCAGAAAGTACCAAGAATTCCCAGAAAATATGTAGACGTTAGTGATCTCTCCCAAGCAATATTCTCTTTTGCAAGTCTATATTACCAAGTTATTCCCAACTCACTGCAGCTATCTAGAGTGGAACTGCTGGTGCTGAAGACCCTGTGCTCATTATGTGATTCACAAATTTTACTTTGACGTAGCTAGAGCGGGACCCGTGGGCTAAAAGGCTAGGAGTAAGGAGGGGATATAGGGGAGCTCCTTCCAGTCCAGTTGCTTGGTTATAAATTTCAGTTCCTGTGCTCCCAGCCTGCCCTTCCTTCTGGATAAGAACAGCAAACAAAGGCAGCTGGGAGATTGCAAAAACATTACTAGAGACACATCCTATGAGCTCTTGGGTGCCCCTCTCAGATGCCCCACAACACAACCAGGCACACCATGGTGATTTGAGCTGCCAGCAGTACCCCAGTTTTTACTCTGCCATACCTTCTGTTTGCTGATTTAATGAAGTACAGAGGAAAGGGGAAATGGCTTTGTTTCAGGTAGCATTTGTTCTCATTCTGAGTTTGTTATTCTGATTGTCAGTTACGCACACAAGCTCCTGGCTTGCAGAGATCTGAACTCTTCCTCCTTTTCTCTGAAACTAAGGATGAGAATGAGAGTTCTCCTGTTTGCAATGCTTGTACAAATCTGTTGGGGACTTTGAGAAAGGTTTTCATACAGAGGGTGGTGACACATTGGAACAGGTTGCCCACGGAGGTTGTGGATGTCCCAAGGGGTTTGAAACTAGATGATCACTAGCTGAAAAGGTGGTCCTTTTCAACCCATGCCATTCTATGATTCTATGATTTGTGAAATTGGGGGACAAAAACAAGCCTGCCTGTGTCCTGGAAAATCAGTGAGAGTGAACATTAGTGAAGTATTTGTTTTCTCAGATCTTGTTATCTTAACCATCTGCTTTGACAAAGCATGTCAAGAGGTGTTGAATGTGACGATTATGATTTATTTTTACCACCACTTCTGCAGATTAGCACATTCTCCTTTTGAGTCTGTTGCCCTGCCTTTAGTTTGCTCCCACAGTCCCATTTAATTCTCCCTCCTCCCCTCTTTTCTCCCCCTTCCTTGTTTTGTCTCTCTAAGGTTCTTTCATCGTCACATTGTGCTCCTTCAAATGCAGCACACATTTTGTCAATGGAGCCTCTGTAGTGGCTGGAAAGCGAGAAGACCCTGTGCTGCAGCCTGCCAGGCAGCGGGGGACCGCAGTTCTCTCAGTCTCCAGCTGCTTTAGAAGCAGCACTGATTGGTTTCTCTCGCTGCTGCAGAAAAGGCTGGCACACGGGAGCAACAAATTCAGCATGTCCTTCTGGCCTGTTTTCAAAAGATCCACAAGTGCCAGAACAGAGATCGGGAGCAGTTCCATGCTGCCTGCTCAGCTATCCCTCTCTATTTATTGAAGCAAACAATCACTCCCTTTGCCTTTCCACTTCCCCCCCCTCCACCCCCCTTTTTTTCCCCCTTTATTCCATCTACAATTTCTCTCTGCCCTGTCTCTTTCCAGTTCACTACTCCAGCTACAGGACCTTTAAGACAACGTTTTTCTGTTGTGCTACTTTACAAGCCCTGTTTAAGCAGTGGATGATCAGGAAGAGCTCTGCAGCTCTGTGAGGGCATACATGACCATTAACAGTGCAGTGGCTTAAAAGGTGCAAAGGAAATGTAATAACATCTTTTGTAATTAACATAAAGGACAAAACAAAAGTTTACTAAATTGATTAAAACAGGACAATCCTTTCAGCGATTTTTTCAGAAGATTTCTATAACTATAAACAATGGAGAGAAATGTACTTAAATATTAAAAGCTTTGAATATATTTTTCTCCCATCTGAAATTTTAAACATCTTCAATATATTTGGGGAATTCCCTGTATTCTGTACTTTGGAATTATTGCTCAATTTGCAATCAGGGAAATTCAAGGGGCTGAAATACAATGCTGGAAGTGGGTAGAGCAGGCAGTGAGAAGGGCCGGAGGACAAAAGCACCAGAAGTCCACAATAATCTCATGTATCCCCTAGGCTTGCTGCAAATCACTAAACTATTGCTTCATAAAGCTACATAATTATATTTAATGAATCCATTATTTCCTAATGGCCATTTATCTAGCCATTAGGCATTAGAAGCTTCTTGCAGAAAGTATTGCGGAAACAATTCAGAGAAAAGATTTGGAAGAAGATGATAGGTTATTAAATTTATAAATGAGTTCAAGATAGATATGCAAGTAATGGTATCTGAGTGGTTTGGGGTAAAAAGTCAGGCCAAGGCTCCACCAGGCAGTAAAGCAATTAATCCCAGACCAGAGATGTCACCGCCTCTTGGTGCAATGTCCTCAACTGGTACAGACTGTGATACTGGATTATTTTTGTTCAAAAAGGAAAAATTGCACCTGTGCAATTCTGGTTTGATCAAATATTACTATTTCTCCCTTAGCTGTCATTGAGACAGCATAAAGAATAAAGCTGGCATAAGCACTGTATTTTATGTTCTGGCCAATTCAACAGATATCTCATTTTCCTGATCTGGACTGAAGTTGTATTGCCTTGCTGTCTGGTAACTCACAGAACTACTCTCTATAAAAACACTATGTACAGCCTCAGAGATGAAGGGTGATGTTGATGAGGCAATATATGAGAGAGGCAATATAATAAATAATAATAATTTTAAAAAACAGCATAAAAACCCCACTGTTATTTTTGCAAAGATTTTCTCAACAGCTCATTTCCTATGTATCTAAACAAAAAGTTTCCAGTGCAGCCAGTGGATGCTGTGTGATTTCAGCATTTGCCTCTTAATCTGTAGCATCTAACTGGGTACCCACAGGATCAGGCATTACATTAGTTCCTTTCATCTAGGCAATGAAGAGAAATAAACTAAGCTCTCTAGTTCACAGAATGACAGATTTATGAAATAGAAGTTGAGAATAGGGTTCATCCAGAGCACCATTTCTTTTTAAGTATGCCACAATATGCTGGTGGGGGGATTATTGCACCAGCTTCATCAAAGAGCATGGTTTAGCAGGAACATGCCATAAGAGCACCAGTTTAATTGTTCATTTGGTAAAAACTTTGTTTTTATAAGAAAAAAAGTATTTCACTAGGCCGGAACGTATCTGTTCTTGTGTTTTCCATTTGCTACTAAACATAGGAGTTGTAAGATATCTTCTGAATGCTGAAGCCCCTTATTTATGTGCAAAATACACAAAACCAGTTCTAAATTACTCAAGGATTGTCTGAAGGATATGTTTGACCTCTGTTTAGAAGTATGACTTGCAGGCTGAGAAACCCAGGCTGCTGCCTGTGCTAATGTAGACAATGGATGCTGGAATAAAGCTGCCAACAGAGGTGCAAGCAAGAGCTGAAATGCATGACTTCCACCATGCAGCACCTGTCTATTGTGGACTAAGCACAGAAAAAAAGATATTTCTCTGGGATTACTGATGGGAATGACTTTCAGTCCCTACACATTTAAGGCAGATTTATATCCATTTTTACAGGTTAAAAGACTGTTCAGAGAATCTCTCTCCAAAACTAGAGGCATCAAGTCATTTACACTTTGTATCCACTGTGACACCTAAAATGTACCTTGACTGCTGTTCTGCATCTTATTGCTTCATTCTCAGGCTGTGGCACTAGATCATTAAAAACAATCCTGTCTTTGGTTCTGATCGCAGACTGAAAAACTACCTCACTGCAGTACAAACCAGAGCAGTTCAGCTCAGTGCTGAACAGCTTAGAGTAAGTGCTCTGTAAGTACAAATACACAGTTAAGTCCCATGACATCTTGCAAAGGAGCACAGCAGTGCTGTTCCACATTCCTCGCAGGCTCCAGAACCAGCTCTGCTGCTCTGGCAGCAGGGTGTCCTGGTGCCAGGAAGGCTGAGGAGGTGGAGTTTGGAAGCGTGTAGGTGCAGCTACCTGGAGGTCTCCTGCTCCATGTTATGTTTCAGGTAAAGTGTGTGCATCCAAGATGCTATCAAATGCTACACGGACTCAAGAGGCTTAATGCAAAAATACCTGGAGTGGAGCTTTGTAAATATGAAAACAACCAAGGATAGAACCTAACAAGATTGGGTTTGCTTATGCTAAAGCCACTAATTATCAGATGAAATATCAAAAATTATGCATGTGGTAGTGCTGTGACAGACACTGCAGATATGTGAGGCAGAGAGTACAGCAGTCCTTACTGTGATTTTGCTTGTACAGCACGGTTTGCAGTTATTTGGCCGTGAGCCTCACTTAAAAGTGCTCTGGGTCCAGCTCCACTTGCTCTCTTCACAGCTTTCCAGGGCTGCTACCCACTTTTCTTACCCTGTGTCGGCACTGTTGCCTGCTTTAGCAGTATGGAGGCTAAGAACAAGCTCACCTGAATACTGCTGAATTTGTCACAAGCCATGTTGATGTCTTTGCTCTGAGCTCCACTGCTGCACTTCTTCCCCTTGGATAAAATACAAGAACACGGGACTTAGCCCAGCAGCAAGCTAGCCTAAGTTGACAAGAGAAGTTGTGCTTTATCTCTATGCCTCTGCATTGTGCCCTAGTGCACAGCAAGCAGATCCACTTCCAATTGCATAAACCAAAGGTCTCCTGTCTGTGGTCAGTCATGGGTTCAGGAAAGCACTATGAGCGGCTAGCTGTACCCCACACCCTTGCGTGGGGTTGTCACACTATCACTGTTGAAGCAGCCACTCTTAGCAGAGGAAACGAATTACTCACTAGTTCTTTGGGCTGAAGAGATGCTAAAACTGCTCATTCAGTTTCAACATCATGCTGACACAGCCATGCCAGTCCTGTTTCCAGGAACTGCTTGGCTTACATCAGCTCAGGGCTCTCTGTCCCTCTCCCCAGCGCACAGCATAGCCTGCTAAGAAGATGCAGACAGAGGCAAGTTGGGCTTGGTGGAAGCCCAGCTGGCTGCCACTACAGAATAATATATCAAAATGTTTAGCATTTGTTGTCAGAGCTTTCCCCATTTAGCTATCCTTTACATAGGACTTTGTAAATAGGAAAAGGGGAAATGTGGAAAGCCAGGCATCCTTCTAGAGATGCTACATCAATTACAAATACAGTGATCCCCAGGTTTGAGCTTATTGGTGACAGTTTTTCTTCCCTTCAATTTGTGTTAGGGCCTGAAATCACAAAGCTGTGATCTCTGAGAACCCCTTTTGTAATGCATATCAACTTTCGTTTTGCCCCTTTGTTGGAAATGTGATGGAGCATTGTGGTGCCTGTGTCCGGGGAGCAGGTTCGCTTTATTGTTCTTGTAAATATGTACTGCTGGGCGCAGCTCAGTGGAAGGCATTGAGTTTGTGCATGACTGACGCCGACCCGGACAACTGCTCTGACCCCCAGCAGATGGTGGTGCAGGGACTGCAATGATCTGGAAGTAATAGCATGTGCCATTTCTTTTTGTTTGGAACAGACAGCCAGACCCTACATTTCCCTCCCCTGTGCAGCAACAGCTGTATATACAGTACAAACTGGCAGAGCCCTAACTGTCACTCGAATGTTCCTCCTCTGCTATTAATCATAAAACCTTGGGCACTGAGACTTCATCAAGATTAAACACTATATGAACACCACATGGCTCTTTCTAACGTTCATAAAATCATGTGCATTGGGGCATAGTTCAGCGGCTTTCCTAGAAAAAAAAAAAAAGGAGTTAATAATATCCAGCACCCCTAGCACTAGACTTGGTAGTAGTGGATTTGCTGTTTTTTTAACCTCTACCCAGAAAAAGCCAAAGGAAGGCAGTCTATCTTCACTACATTTTTTAACTTTTGGACTACAAATTGCCACCACTGTAGCTTTATTCAGTTTTTGTCATCATTTGTACTTATGAGGAATCAAAATAAGTGTTTGTTTTGCAAATAAGGTATAAAGTGGGTGAAAGTCCACAAGTGATGTATTTTTCCAAGGCCAGGGGAGATTTATTGCTCCACAATGATAGCAGGACAGTTGGTATTTGTTTTTATAAGTGAGAGGCCAGATTTTTTATAATTTATTATATACACAACATCTCACCAGAGATCAAAAATAACAAATAACAGCTTATTCAAAATTGAAGTTAATCACTCACTATACATTTGATCTGTGGTACCAATGGCCATAAAACTGTCCTGATGATCCAGTAGGGAATTTCCTTGGGGTAGTGAACGGAGGTAGAGTAACTGCTCCCTGCCACTCCTCTCTCAGCCCAAGCCAAGATAGCTATCAGAGAAAGGGGCTGAAACACATCTGCTCTCTAAATGCAGTATTTCTGGCTGCTATAATGCTATTGTGAGGCTTTCAGCAGGCAGGACACAGGCAGCCTCACAGTGCCTGAAATGAAGTACAAAGGTAGGACAGTCTCTTGACCCTGGAGACATTTAAAGTTGGGCTGGACTGGGCTCTGAGCAGCCTGAGCTAGCTGTAGATGTCTGTGTTCTTTGCAGGGGAGTTGGACTAGATGGCTTTTACAGGTCCCTCTCTACTGAAATAGACATCTCTTAATTTCACACAAAAGATCTACTAAACCTACAAGCCCCTGTCCTAGCTGTCAGGCCAGTCCTCTAAAACAACAAGCACTTTTACTTTGCTTAATCCTGTGTGAGCAAAACCTGTTCTGGGTTTTCCTGGTTTGCAGCGTTGTGCCATATCTCTCCAGTTAAAGTCAGCCTTCTTTGCTGGGCTCCTGGCCAGAATTTGTATTTCTCATTATCTCTCATTAGAAATGTCATCCTAAAAGACCTGGTAAAGTTTGCTGAAACCAGCTCTGGTTTGGGCAAGCTAGCCTTTTCTGAAGGGAAATCAATGTTAGAAAATCCTTGTTTACTTGCCATGTGAAACCACCTTCATGTTAATTGACAAATTGTGCAGTGCCTGACAAATTAAGTAGAAAAAATCTTTTTCACATGTGAAAATTGGAAAAGGGGAATACACAGATGGAAGGCAAACAAGATGAAGGAAATTCAGAAGTGAGAGCCCTTCTGTGGGAATCTGTAGCTACAGTCTTGAAAGCTAAGTACCTGGAAAGCTGCTTGGGAACAATGACAGCCATTGCTCATCACCTACCAAGCTTGGGTCAAGGAAAAATTGTTTGAATTTCTCTTTATGTGACATTTAATGAAAATTCTTGTTTAGTCTAAATTCCTTCCAGATTCTTGATTTTGTTTCTAGTCAAACAGCTCCAAATGGCAAACACTTAAGCAGAAGTAGCTTTACTTTCTTGACTAATCCCATTAGCTTTAATGAGTCTAATCTCATGAATAAAATTATGCATGTGCTTAGCTCTTGGCAAGGTCAGTGCCAGTAATGATCAGAAAAACAAACAAATGACGAAGCCATGCATAATAAGAATGGTTGGCTATTGGGATTTCTAGAAATAGATACAGCTGTCTACAACATGAAACATCGCTGGTTGTGATAAAAGAAGTGACAGTGATAGAGACTTCTGAATCAACACTGACAATAAATAAAATTATACAGAAATTCTTTAATTAGCATCAGTGACATATCTTCAGTTACCTCCGTAACAGCTATAAGCTCATTACCTTGGTTATGCCTTATCTGTTCATCTATTCATTTATGCAAAGCTCATCAATATGATATCCAAGCACTAATGAACTTTAGCATTAAAAGGTCACTTGTAATCCACTACAAGGGAAAAAAATCAAATGGTTATTTTATTCAAAAGTGTCAGCCACCCTGGAACTGAGCGATGAAATATTTTCAGGCAATTTGTATGGAATTTATTTTCATCAAGTGCTACCAGAAATGGTCAGTCCTTCTTTGGGAGCGAGGTGGGATGAGGATTTTGGAAAAAGGGCTACAGCACAACAGAGGTTCTAACTGATATTCTGAGGAAGAATAGTATGAAAATTAGATAAAGCCCACAGCTACTAAAATCTGTGACTGTTCTTGAAAAAAAACAGAATAACCCAAACCCAAAGATATCAATATGGCAGTACTGTAAGATAAGTAGTTTTTAAGATTACATGTTCTTTGACCATGTGTTTAGAATACTTCAAAAAAATCTTATGTTTCGGGAATATATAACTTCCTCAATGTTTTAAATAAAGAAACAGACAAAGAAAACTAGTGTTATATTCCTGGCTTGAGGTCACTTACAATCTCTATAAGACACCAAACACGCAAAATCAGTTTAATTTCTTCACCCAGGACTAGCATAAGGCCTAATCGAAATAGCGGAACCTAGCTTTATGCTCTCTGTGAAACAATTAATTTCTTAGCTCCTCTCTCTAGTCGTTACAAGGAAAATGTGTGTGCACATATTTGTATTGAGGATTACAGGCTAAGGATTTCTGTCTAAGTTTTTTCCCATTTTGCAGAGCATGTGGCTACGTCTGGGACCTAGACTTGCCTAATTTATAGTAAAATGGGTTGGATTATAATTTCAAATAGGTTTTCAGTGGT
Organism: Chrysolophus pictus; assembly: GCA_037305975.1. NCBI lineage: Eukaryota > Metazoa > Chordata > Aves > Galliformes > Phasianidae > Chrysolophus > Chrysolophus pictus. Next base: position 18,005,309 of record CM074579.1, read on the forward strand.
AATTTTATCAAGGGGTTATGTGCAGTTTGTGGTTTTCTTTTAGAGTAGGCTGCTGAGCTCTTTTTTTTATACCTTTTTATAGTTAGTCTGAAATGCCCTTAAGCACTAAATACAAGAGAAAAACACATATAATCACGAGTCTGAGTTTCCTTCGTGTTTTGTTGAGTCAAATGAGTTCTCATTCTTTGGTGGCTTTCCCAAAACCACATTGTACTTGCAGGTAAAGAAGAAGTATGTCAGAATAGGCTTTCTCTGAGGGAGCAGACTATCTGAAAAAATCTAGTCAGACACTGAATTGTAGGTTTAAGTGTGAGCGTCTCTGCTAGCATAGACAGTATAGCAACACACATTATGAAAACGAAAGAAATGAGACAGTGTCTCTGGTTAAGTACTTTTTCTGCACAAAGACATCTGTTTTCACATTGGTTCAAAACCATAACATTGCAAACTCAATTTGTATTTATATACAAATAAAGTTGATAAAACAGCTGGAGCTGTATCATAACCTATAAATCTTCCTTTTTGCTTTATCTGTAATAATTCATAGTCCAACTGACAAATTCTGTCTTCCCTGTTTCAGTGGGATGGAATTAATTCACCTTTGTTGCATCGTACTGAAACATTAAATGGCCATATAAAAAAGGAACAGCGTCTTTTCCCGTATGTCTTGGAAAAGCAGAAGAGATTTTTTACAGTTTATCCTGCCATACTCCCCTTCAGTAATCCTTGAGTAATCCCATGTACTGCAGTTTAATCCAAGAACTGGTTCAGTGGGTTCACATGCTACCTGTGGCACGAGGCCCCAGCAGCACCAAGGTGTGGCCCTGTGAATCTTGCCTTGGCCGGAGTTTGGGGTTGTGGCTACAGGAGCTGGAGGTCACTGAATGGTGGGCAGGTGCTGTCAGGATGCTCTCTGGTTCAGGGATTCACTGCAGTAGACTTGCAGCAAGTCTGTACAGGGCACACCGACAGCAGGAAGCTGAGGGCACTAGGCACCACTGCAGGCAGTCCCACTGCAGGAGGACCACTAGGTGCCACAAAATCTCTGGGCTGGGCACCCCATGTGTGCAGCAGTGGAAAGGAGCACTATGCAGAGGAAGTTCAGAGATGGATAGCAGTTTCTTTGAAGAGCCTGAGTAGTACAGATATACACAGTGCAAATAGAGAATTCTATTCATCTATACACTTCATCTAATGGAAAATAACTGAAGGGATAGGGTGAGGGGCAAAGTTCAATACTAAATGTGTCTTAACAGAATGTTTTAGAAAAGTGTTTAAAAATAAAAGGATACAAAAGTCAGTCATCAAGCTGTTCACACTGTTAACCTACATAACCACATGATGTTATTACTGTTAACCTCATCTTCCCTCCCCCTCTTCCTTCCTATTGTTTGTTATTCTCACTTCTTGCATCTTGCCTTTAGATTCTAAAAATGCTCGATGCTGTGCTTGCTTGCAAAGCATTCTTGAGTGAAGCACAAGCCTGACTGTGGCTTTTGGGACATACTGTGCTAAGGCACACTTATGCCCTAACTGGCATAAAGTTGCAGTTCAGATTTTTTTTTTTGTGCTACTGAGATTATGACACACAAGTGAAAACTATTCAGCACCACTTGTTTAAAACTGCTAACTATCCATTACTGTTATCATCTCAGGACAGCGTAACGAATCCTCAGAGCTACACTGAACAGTATCTTCCATTTCGAGCAGCAGAGGCACTTCTGACATCTAGTTGTCCAGCCAGAAGTTAAGGCAATAACTTTAGCTGGCATATGCACAGAAGCTCAGATGTAAGATATGGTCTGTGGGCAATTGCCTGTTTATTTTCTTTCCTAGACACGCGGTTAAACCACATTGTACATCCTGTGCTTATAAAATTCCAGAAGAGTTATATCATAGTATGTACTACTAGAATGTGTGATTTCCATCACCAGATATAAACTGCAGCATCTAGAGAAACCTGTTACTTGCACTGAACTGAAGATTTAGATAAGTGTGTGATTCTACTACCTACGACGGTTTTTAAGGTCACTATATTTTATAAATAGCTTGGATTTTACAAGTTGTGCTATGAGTTACTTTTTCTCAGAAGCAAGATTCAGGTGGGAAAGAGGACTCACTGTTCTAAACATGCAACAGATGTTCAGAGACACAGAGTGCTCCTACAGGCACGGATGCAGATCTTTTGTCTTCTAACATTCTCCAAGTCATCCAGACTCGAAGCTGTAGCCAAATGAGCAGGCAGGCAATCCTGTGTCAGGCCCAAAGGAATGAGCCTGGGAAGGAATGACCAGAGCTACAGCCGAGCTGGATAAAGTTTGGCTTGGACTGGTCAAGCAGGCTGTTGCAATCTCAAGCCTTTTTATTACTGCTAGCAGCCAGTGCTCCCCAATCCTGCCAGGCCAGAGCCAGGCTGTGCTCAGCCTGGCAGACAGCTTCTTCAGCCTCATGATAGCCATGAAGATGAGGGAACCACATGACTTCCCAGATGGAGCTGCAGGCATCTGAACAGACTGCAGACAGACCCATAGATCTGGCTCTGTCCACACCTGTATGAGCCAGAGAGCCCAGAAAGCAGGAGGGAGCCCTGCCCCACAATTTGCAAAATGCCAGCAGAAGAGATTTCCTTCCCTTTCTAAAGGCAGCTGGTGGTTCTGGTACCCAGCTGAAGGAGTGTGGCCCCATGCCTTATGAATCCCATCCTTCAGTGGCACTTCTGAGCCATGTTTCTCCATTTCTGAAGCCCCGTGTCTGGCTCAAAACTATCCCACTGACCTCAGCAGGGCTAAAATCACCTAGTATTGAAAGGTTCAACTGCTGATTGCATAGCACATACAAAAATTTTAATTGTGAAAACTTTGTCTTCACATTTGCCCCTCTGCCTCAGGTCTGGAAGTGTTTACAATTCATTAAAGACCAGAAAGCGAGCGGGGCCCAGTACCCTGAGGCATGAGATTCTTTCAGTTTGCACTCACGTCAATAGATATTGCTTGTACTGCTATGTGAAATAAGAATTTTAAGCAGTGAGGAGTAAAATTCAATGCATGAACAATACCTAAGAAACCCGCTGTGGTTTTATTATCTGTCTTTCCACCTCGAGATACTCGAGGCTATTGTTTTTGACATGAATAGTATTCCTGGCCTTTCGCACTGTAGATTGTTTATAACTGAAAAGAAAGGAAAAAAAAAATTCAATGGTCATTTGTTTTATATCGTAGCTGTCAGAAATGGAAAGAATTATGACCATTTCTTTAATTATTAATTCTTCAAAATAATGTGTCTGCATCAGTATCCAATTAATTTGATTATTAATACAAATGCCTTCTTTGTAAAATATCAAAAGAGTCTAGACACGGCATGTTATTGTGTGCAGTATTTTTAGATTTTCCATTTTGATTTAAAACACACTAAAAGAGGGGCCTCAGAAAATGACCATCTAGAGACAGGCCATGGCACATGTCCAGGAACCATTCTTAAAGGAATGGAGCTAACATGAACTGAGATCATTCTTTAGCCTTGGAAAAAAAGAAAAAAAAAAAGATGTTAGGAAGAGATTTCTAAAGGGATTATTAGTTGCTCTTCACAAACAACACAGAGGATTTTCAGTATGTATCGTGCTTTCAACAAGAACTGTGCCTTCGTGGCTCCTTCACGGAGCCAATCAATGTCCTTTGATAATTAATGAGGAGAGAGAAATCAGAATGGAAAAAATGGTTTTAATGATAGCAGACAACAGCTGTTTATACAGTTAATAGAATTACAGCAAACTATGTGGCCAAGCAACCTCTTAAAGCACGATTTTAACCATCTGAGACATTCATTGGATTAGTGTTAGCAGAAGACAGTATACTTCATGAAGACATATAGAAGCACCATGTTAATGGTGTTATTGAAAATACACTACTTTTTCCTAATTTGGGAGACAGCAGAGGTGTGGAGGTGAAGTAATAAAAATGACCCACTTTTTGGAGCCTGGGGGATCTTTAAAGTTGCACCTGCTTTTGAAGTTACATGTGTTAAACTAAATGTATAAAGAGCTTGAATACTAGTTTTCTGAATGAGTGGTGAGGCATTGGAATGGGCTGCCCAGGGAGGTGGTGGAGTCACCGACCCTGGAAGCGTTCAAGGAACATTTGGATGTTGTGTTGAGGGACATGGTTTAGTGAGAACTATTGGTAATCAGTGGATGGTTGGACTGGGTGATCCTGTAGGTCTTTTCCAACCTTGGTGATTCTGTGATTCTGTGAATGAAGACACAGGATACAATCTTTGATTAATTTTCACACACAGTCCTCCTATGGACAATCAGACCCTCACCTTGCAATGGTCATATTGTTACATGGACCAAATTCAGGCTCCTGTTATGTCAAGACTTTTCAGCAGCCAGGCTAGCTTCTGTGTACAGATACAGTATCTCTGCTTAGACTTCTGAGACATCATTACAAGGCTCACTTTATTGGTCGGTGCAAGCAGGGACCAAAATTGTAGCTTATGTTTTTGATTTTAGAAAACACCAGAATCATTAAAACAGGCATTTAAAACTGATTTTTCAAACAAGATGATGTAGGAAACCTGACAGATTTTTCCAGTAACTGTGCTCTAGGCCCCAGGCTCCTGCAGTCAGTTTTTATGCCCAGTTTGCAAAAAGATTTCTTTTGGTTTTCATAGCTGTTTTGCGTGCTTGGTATGAAACAAACAGGAGTGACAGAGTATTTGGCCCGCACTCCCAGGCAGTGCTACTGGGAATAACAACACTGTTTTTTTCACTGTAAGCTTTAGCAGGAAGCCCACGCTGCCCAACTGTTTCCAACCCAGGTTTCACACTCGAGCAGAGAAGACCCGTATGGCATTACCAGCAGAATTCCAGAGAATGCCTTCTTATCCGAGCGCACCGTTTGCCATCCCAGCACACCGCAGTGCTCTCCCACCCGCCCTCGCACGCAGCCCGCCTTGCCGGCCAGGCCCGCTCGGAGCAGCAGGAGGCCCACGAGCCGGGCCGGCTCCTCACCGCACGCGCAGCTCGAGGCTCAGCCGCCCGCTCCGCCCACCGACGCCTCGCACGTGGCGGCGCAGCCCCGAGCACAACGTGGGCGGGCCCACCCGCGCCTCCCGCCCAGGGGCGGAGGGGTGAGGAGAAGGCGGCCCCTGGTTCTCCTGCACGGTGCCGAGCTGCCATCGCTACCTGGCGCCCCTTGCTTGCCTGCTGCCGGCCACCTTCTCCCCTCCTCGCCCGGGATGGTTTCTTCCCTGCGGGCAGGCGACGCTGCTTTCCCACCCCCGCCCCCCGTCGGTCCCGCCGCCCCGTCGGCCGGGAGACGCGCAGGAGCCAGACGTACGAGCGGGCAGAGGGAATCCCCCGCCCCACCCACCACGCTCAGCTCTCGCGAGAATTCCCCGCTCTCTCCTCTGCCCGCCGTCTGGCCGTGCCTTGTTCTCGCGAGCTCAGCGCGGTTCCCACGCCCGGGCTGTTGTGTCTGAGGGGAGAACCCGGGCGCTGAGTGGGCGGGGCGTGCCACCCCCCGCCCCCCCGACCCGCGCGTGTCTCACGGGCTCGCGCACGCGCGCTCCAGGTGCGGGGAGGGGGGCGCTCTCGCGAGAGTAGGAGTTTTAGCGAGAGTTTGTGGAAGATGGCGCCTGTTGTGACAGGGTAAGTGTGGGGGGTTCGCGGCGCCGCGCCGGGAGCGCTCGGCTTCGGGGGCCGCCGGGCCGCCGGCTGCCCGGCTCCCGCCCCTCGGCCTCCCCGTCGCCGCCCCGGGGGAGTCAGAGCGCGTCTCCGGACGGCCCGCGGGCGGGCCCTGAGGCGCAAACCCCGGGGGGCTGGCATCCCCCCGGGTGGGCTCACGGCAGGAGGCCCCCCTGGGCCGGGGCAGCGGCTGCCGGCGGTCGGGCTGCCTGGCCGGGTCCCGGCGCGGGGTGCCCGCGGGACGGGCGCTTTCCCTTCGCTCCCCTTCTGCCGGCGCTGCCGGAGCGGTCGGGACCCCGTGCCGGGTCGGTGCTCGTCCCCGCCGGCCCGGGGCAGCGCCTGTCGGAGGGCTCGCTCCCCGCGGGGAGAGGCACCGCGGGCGCTACGGCCGTTATCCCTGCTCGGCCGGCTCAGCCCGCCCCGTCGCGGGAGAGGACCCCCGGGTTCCCTTGGCCCCGGCCGGGAGCGCTCGGACAAAGACTCTCGTGGCTGCGAGAAGTTGAACGCCTGGCTCCGTCTCTGCCTCAGCGCCTGCCGTAGCCGCTGCAGGTCCCCGGCTCCGGCCTCGTTGTGCGCCGCTGCGGAGCGCTCCCGGCCCGCCGGAGCTGGCAGGCTGCGGGAAGGACTCCCTTGTCCCGGGGCAGGGCGCCGAGCTCCCCGTTCTCTGGGCTTTGCGGAGCTTTCTTAGTTGCCTTCCTGCTCGTGTTGCATGGTGTTGCAGTGAAGGGCAGTAGTCTTCCCACCCCACTAAGCCGCAGTGGATCACAAGGAATGATAGCTGCCGTCTCTTCCAACCGCACTGGGTAATACTTAATCATGGCTAGCCTGCTGTGGTGTGTCACTGTAATAAGTGACACCCTCGTAGCCACCTACAGCTGGTGAATAATAACAGCCCCACTGCTGGCGTACAGCACGGAGTCTCACCTGCAGCATTACGCTAAATATTGCTGCCCTTACCACTTCTGCTTGCTCTAAGTGCTGTGCCCTTAGTTTTGGACTGTGCTGAACACTTGCAACCTCCCTCTGTGTGTTGAGGGAAGGGACAGTCCAGAGAAGAGCAGGCCGTGTCCACGCTCCACCTGCTTGTTCCAAATGAAATCCTGACTGGAGAAAACACTGCTGTGTCTTTCTGAAATGTGGACCTTATTTTATGATTTCACAGTGTGTCCCTGACCTTCTGTCTTCCCTGTGGGGATTACATTGTCTGCAGCATTGGCTATGTGGTTAGAGAGAGCAACAGCCTGCTTGGGGGTGGGGTGGAGCTGGTGGTTGGTGCTTTTGTTCTTATGAAGAAGGTAGCATTATGGTACTTAGATATTTTATTTGGCTGCAGCAGTGTTTCCAATTCCTCATTCTTGTTTGTTGAAAACTAAATTGTAGCTTTTGCTTGATTTCTCCTGATAAAGGCATCTTGCGGCTCATACACGTTTTCCCAATTAAGTGTTCTATGGGGAAACTGGTCTTATTTATTATGGTTCCTGGAGTGTGCTATTTTAGAGGTTAGAGTTGAAAGAATGAAATAAATGCTTTTAAAGTTTGCTTTGAGGAGTAGTCTGTGCTCTAGTTAGCAATTTTCCATATTTATATTAGTTTACTCATCCTAATATTTGGGCTTTGCTTCCTTTTGTTTGTTGATTATTACAGGTTTGTCAGACGTTCTCATGTTCATGATGTTACATTTACCCTTCTTGGATATACATTAAAATGTTGAGAATAACAAACTACGTGGGTTTTTTTTTCTAATAAATGATCAAATAATTTGAGCAGTGGGAAGGAATACTGGCATTTTAACGGGAGCACAAACAGTTGTGTGCGGCTTTGGATTTTAATCCCAAAGTTATCGCTTAAAATCTGTAAGTGAAGTGATTCTCTGAACAAGTATTCTCATCTTCTTATTGTTAAGTATTTTTAGCTCTGATAAAAAGAAGCATGCTAAGACTGATGATTATTCTAGCTCGATTGCATTAAGGAGCATGCAGTTTTTATGTATGAACTGTTTTTGGCTTACAGCTCTGGTGCCAAGATGTTTGTTTATATTAGCATTGAAATTTGATGATTCTCCAATAACAAATTTTATTTCAAAATAACCTATAAAGATATTTTCTTTCTAGATTGTTCTGTAAAAGCTCTGTTATTGAACAGGAAAAAGAAGTGCTTGAAATTAAGAAGTTGTAACTGAAGAATGTAGTACCCAAATACTGCATTGTAATTTAATGAGCGGCTTGCCATTCTTACGGGTGCCCGAACTTGAGATAAAGCATATGGCTTTGCTGTAGCTAGTGTAGGCTGAGTGTAAAAACACAGTTCTTCCTGTGAAAACGGGATGCCTGAGCCTGAATTGTGGTTTCTTTAGCGCTGAATGGAACAGTAAGAATTTACTATAGTGATTTTTGGAGGGAGTCGGTACATTATGGTTTTATTTTTTGCAGTGTGTTGTATACTTGTAGCACGAGGAACGTTTTGATCAAAACTACTGGTATGGACAGTATGACTGAACCTAAATTGCCCTGTATCAGAGCTTGATGTAATAAGGTATACAGAAGTGTGAATCGTGAACAGAACTGAAATTGTATTTGTACTGTAATTTCCAATGAAATGGGTAATTTGTGACTGCAATATGAGAATTGTCTTTTGGGCTTTTGTCAGGTATTTTTTATTTTACTTGTGAATACTTTATGGGAACTCATCATTTAAAGACAATACAATTAACAAAAATGTTATTTAACCAAAGATGGGCATTTTGAGTTCAAAACGCTTTGTTTTTTTTTAGTAGCGATACTGCTTTATATTACTTTGAGAATCGCTGTGCTACAGAAGCATGGCAGAATTTCTGCTCTTAATAGTTTGTTTTCCTGTCACTTTAAAATGGCTTAAAATGTGGAGTTGTCTTTTCTGTGTCTCTCTCTTGAGTCTGGGATAAGGCGATCTATTAAATAGACAATAACACAAGAAGTTATTGCCTAAAACCTTTGCAAAGATTTCTGTAGCAGCAAATAACTAAAAACATTTAGAAAGGGTAGGTAAAAGTGGCAAATGCTAGACATAACTTTGCGTACTTGATTAGCAGTGAAAACCTTTATAATAGCAGTAAGCAAGATAGTACTTGGATTATTTTTCGAACAGCTTTTGGAGAAGCCCTGAAAAAGCCGATAACGGAACAAGCTTATCACTGTGATGTTTACCAGAGGCTCTATAAAGTAGGAAAGTGTTTTAGTACCACTTTTCAAAGTAGCAGACCAAGTTGTGTGCCTGATTTAGTCACTGCTAAGTTGTGTGGTTAAGAGGTGTTTCCTGACCCAGCTTCAGGGGAAGGGAAGATGAATCAGATTGGTGATGACAAAGGAGAGACATTTGCACCAATGGGGTGAATTTTAGTGCAGTGGCAGTGGTCTGGGCATGCCAGGCATCTAGCTGCTTTGTTTTTAGTGGGAATGGTGGAAAAACTTGTAGGAAGCTTTTAGAATAAAATTGTGCTGATTTGTGGATGTTTATATGCAGTCCTCCCAGCCACAAGGGCAACAGAATAGGAGTTCAGAGATGCAAATGTCACTGGCAACTCATTAAACCTGCACGTTTGACAATGTCATTAGAAATTTTAGGGTGAAATTGACCATAAGGGGCTTGGAGCAGAGAGCGGGGCAGATGCTGCTGAAGTAGTGTGAAGGAAAGTTTATGTGATCTGGTGTTAGTTTGCAAAAACTGTCCAGAGAGGAATGTTCACAAGGAATGGAATAGGGTCAGTTCTGGATTTTGGAGGATGGAGAAAGGTTCTTCTGTAGTTCTGATGTGAGCTGATGTGGTCACAAGATAAAATCCAAGCTATTAAAATCGTGACATGGCAGATACTGCCAGGATCCCCTAAGCTGGCTATTTTTATCTTCTACAGAGAACTTTCGTTTTAGAGCTGATGCTTAGGTAAGAGTCCTGAAAGGTAATGACTTGCAGTGGTAGAAAGGAGACTGAAGCAGTGATAGAAAGTAGAGACCCGTGTTTTGTCTGTACTGAGACCAAGCTGTGATAGCAAGGTGTCTGTATGAAAAAATGGAGATGTAAGCTGAGGTGTTAACTTCGTGAAACACAGCAGATACAAAGTTGAAGGTATGTTTCTGACTTGGTAGCAGGAAGATAATAGTTTCATAAGAATCCTGGTACTAGGCCAAGTGAAGGGGAATGGAAAGGAGTGCAAGACAAACTTATTAAATGTATAGTAAAATAGTAGAGGTGTATGACGATGCTTCTTCAGAAAGGTGCACAGAAAAGATTGAGAATGGGAAGGGGTGAATCAGGAAAAATGGTGGCAAGGAAATGGGGTAACGTTTCTGGAAAAGAAGCATTGCTGATAGTCATGGCTGATTGGCATGTCTAGGATATTTATTGCACTTTGGTTCTGAGCCTCATCACAGTGTTTGGCTGCAGGAGTTCTCAGTGAGAATGGTGTTGGTGGAGATCAAGGACTGGAAATTGGGTTAGACAGACTGCAGAAGGACATTTCAGGGATAGGATCTTCAGGCTACAGTTTTTACTCTCGCTGGAGGTTTACACGTAGTGCTTATTAAGATTTGAGTAATAGCCTGACTGCAGCTATTATACTGTGTCTGCACACATGATGAGTGTTAAAGGTTGTTGGGAAAAACTCGTTTACAACCAAATGGGTAGATGGTTTTGTGTGACTAACATTTAAATCATTATCAAGGAGCGTGTCAGTGTCTTAATTCTGGGTATTGGGAAATATTTGTGAGCAGCATGTTTTCAAGTGTCTTTTGAAGCTCAGTTTCAGTAGCAGTAGTTTTATGAAGTTAAGGTCTTGATTTGGATTTTATTTGCTTTCCTTGTTTACTCATTGTTTGAAGTTGCTCTTTGTCATTTCTTAACTATGGTTGATACAGAGCTCAAAAAAAAAAAATTTCATGGATTTCTGTAAAAATAATCTGGGGAATGTTCTTGGTTTGTTTTTGTCTTCTATGTAAAAGGCAGTGTCCATTACCAGTATCTCTTTGCGTTGAGAAAGCTGTGATTCTGTGCCATGAATTACATAAATGAGCCACGGGTTTGTGTGTGGGGGTGGATACTCTTCCTTCCTTCTGAATTGCTAAATTCTACTTTGCAGCAGCAATTCATTCTATCTTTTTTATCATTATTATGAGCTGAAGTAATTTCTACATTTGAAAAGAATACAGAAACAAGCTACAGTAGCCCACAGCAGCAGTGACTTAGAAAGGCTTCCTGAAAGACCTGCAAGTGTCTTCATGGGTAAAGGCCTGCAAAACCAGCTTAGTAGTTGGTAATTCATTGTTAGTAGAGGGTGCAGTTACGTTGCATTAAGTAGCTACTCTGTATTACATTTGTTCTGTTTTTATATAAAATTGAACAGAGAAATTGTAATTTTAGACCAATAAAATACATATTGAGCACAAACAAGTATTGTGTTTTATGCAATACGTGACTGTCTATTGAAATCAAGAATGTAGTTTATTCCACATATTAGCTTCACATTTGGAGAAATCACATCAGCGGGATTTAAAAGTTTTGGGACATGCTTTCTGTATCTGCAGTACTCCTCGCCTGAAATGCTTTGGATGTTAATTGCAAGCACATTGTTAACTAACCTGTATGGCACTCAATATGTTGAATCAGTGCCTGCTGAGTGTGTTAACAGAGAAAGATGTACTTCTAAATGTATTTTATTTTTAACCTATTATTGTTCTATTTAGTTTTTTTAAAGCTTACAATTAGAGATGTAAAACTGTACTATTGAACTTACTGAACTTCACTTTTTTATGTGACGTTTGTAATCCAGTGTTGCATATTTTTCATATTCATCTTGAACGTAATTGCAGAAATTAATGATTAGGATTGTGTAAGATGAGGAGACAGTATGGTCTTCACAGAGTCACAGAATGGCCAGGGTTGGAAGGGACCTCAAGGATCATGAATCTCCAACCTCCCGCCACATGCAGGGCCACCAACCTCCACATTTAATACTAGACCAGGCTGCCCAGGGCCCCATCCAGTCTGGCCTTGAACACCTCCAGGGACTGGGCAGCTGTTCCAGCACCTCACCACTCTCTCTGTAAAGAACTTCCCCCTGACATCCAACCTAAATCTTCCCTCCCTCAAGTTAAAACCATTTCCCCTTGTCCTGCAGTTATCTACCTTTTCAAAGAGTTGATTCCCCTCCTGTTTGTAGGCTCCCTTTAGTTACTGAAAGGCTGCAATCAGGTCACCCTGTGGCCTTTTCTCCAGACTGAACTTATGGTCATTCCTTTCCAGGATAAAAACCTCAGAAACAGCTGATAAATTTAAGCAAAAGTTATTAGTAGAAGTAGTAATTTCCATATCATGATGTTCTTATCGAGCTGTGGAAAAGTAAGCTCTAAATTCAGACTTTGACATTATCTCATTTCCTGGGCTTCTGCTTAGGTTGTGGTGTGCTTCACTTGTAAGTTACCTGTGTGTATTTTGTGGTTGCTGCTATTTTTTGAAATGTTAAGTGCTCTTTCCAGCCTAAAGAAACTTTTTCATTGCTTATTTCTTTGCGAAGTCACAGACTGCTTCTCAGAGGCAGCGTATGGAACACCATTTAAAATAATCTTCTGTGCTGAAAAAATACTTCATGAGTGATTAACCAGATAGCGATATACACGTTCATGCTCTTGTGCTTGTCAGTGTGTAAATGGTGTATTTGCAGTGATAAACTCTTTCACCAAGAAAAGAAAGAATGCAGGATTTCACCATGTACAGTGTAATCTCGTGATTAAAGGCTGTTCATTAGGAAAACATGAAGACGAAGGTGTTTGTACAGAAGTAAATCTTTTCTCCTTTTTGTTATAATGGTATGACTAATTTGTATGAAGTGACATTTAATCAGCATGCTCAAAAGCCACAGCTTTTGTGGTAAAAGGCAACAAGTGGCATTCGCAAGTGGTCGTTTCTGACTGCTCAGTGTGAGATTACACCTGTTACTTCATTTAATTTTTCTAGTGAGATTCAAGAGTTGTATTGCAGCAGGTCCTAGGCAGTGTTAATCCAATTATTTATAGTTATGTGAGTAGCTACACAAATATTTTTAATTTTTCCATTGTGAGTACAGAGAAGTGTAGACATTTTTCTGTACGTGCCAGAAAACGATCTTTCTACTGGTATTTGTGATAAGATTGCTTAGTCTGTAGAACATTTAATCTGCGCTTTTTTTCCTCATTTATACTGGTGGCATATTTCCAATGTGTGGTGCTTTGGGAGATTACCAGCAAACCTGGTATCAGAAGGAAACTTGATCAGGCAGCCATGAAATTTAGAATTTTCGAAGCCTGAGAGAAGGAATCGAATGTTGCAAAATACTGGTGCTTAATTGTACTGTTACTACGGTCTGGCAAAAGAGTGAAAAATACACTCTAGGCAATATCCTGCGTTTCTTTTCCTGGCAGCTCTTATTTTAACTCAGTAATTTAATTTTGGCTAGGAGCAGTGAATCTTGCAGGCAGAGCTTGTTTTGCAAGCCATAGATTAGGAATGGCCAGTGTAGAAAATAAGGTTAAACTTGTTTGCTTAGCAGAGCAATTAGTGAAAATAAGCTTTCATCAGATTTTGATGCAGTAAGAGGAGTCTCTCTTAATTGTTTACTGCTTTCACCAGTGTTGTGGCATAAAGGGGCCTTCAGACTGAAGGTCTGGACAACCAGGGGGGGGCTGGCACTCGCTCAGAGCTTATCCCACAGCGGGGGGGTTCTAAGGCTGGCATAATCGAATAAATAATAATTAAAGTTGGTTGTGTTGTTGTTGTTGTTCTCGCCTTCTGTGTAAAAGTCCTTCATGTCCCGAACATGAGAAAACAAGTTGAAAAAACCAGTGACTTGCCAAGATCAGATGTAGAGTCTGTGGAGAGGTGGAAGTAGAACTGCTGTCTCCTGCCTGGCTCTTGTTGCTCTGTGTGGTTGGAGGCTGGGCTTTGGTCAGTGCTTGTGGGATTTCACTGGGTGGTGTCATACCTTCTGTCCCTGCTGCAGTTGTGTTACAGGGTGAGAGATGGGCGGAAGGTGTCACGCTTCCTGAGGTGTTTAGTTTGCATAATGAAAAAACCTAACGAAGAAGTGTGACTATATTTGTAATTAATGTGTTTTGGTGAAGGGTGTTAGTGTAAGCACTGGAAAAATGATACTCTTCTGTAACTGAGGCATAAGGGATGGATAGAGCATGGCTGGTGGATAAATGGGGCCTGAAAAAAGATAAAGTGGTGCGTGCCACGGTGTGCTGGAGCCGTGTCTTTATAGTACAAAAGAAATCATTCTATGTAAGTATTTATTTTTAAATTCAGGATACTTTACTACTTTCCGATTCAACCAGCCAACACTGGCTTCAGTAGTAAGAAGTCAGAAAAAGTTTTATTGAAGGACTGGTATTCTTCTGCACGTGTGTGTTTCTTTTCACGCTCTCTTGGTTTTGTAGTAGATACACAGTGATGACTAGTAAAATCCTTCATAATGTAATATCTTCCAGAACTGTGGGGGGATATAGCAAAAACTATTTTGGATGTGTCTTTTCTGTCCAAGTATTTTTCTGGCCAAACTTTTTTCTTCTGCTGTTCAACACTTCTATGCTAGCACTGAGTCCTGAAGTGTTGTTTTTACTGTTTTTTTTCCTTTCTGCATTCCAAAATTTTATTTAATATTGTATGATTGATGTTATTTTTGTTTTGTTTACACATGCATTACGAATCTCTCAGTAATGAACTTTGCTGAGCAGTTAATAAAAAGAAGTATTAAGACCAGGCTTCCTCTTTGAAGGAGGCTTATGGCACACTGTGCATTGTGACAGCCTGTTTCAGTCTGCACAGGTGATACCAAGTGAACCCTAATAGTATAGAATTTAGGTATTTGAGAGATCTTTGCCTAAGTGTTGAACTTGCGAGTGTTGCCATCACTTCTAGCACTGTGTGGCTGCCGAGTATGGGGGTGAATGTGGCTCCTCGTTTGTCTGTATAATTGGTAAATATGTTGTATAGATAAAGGAGATAATGAGTTCTCCAGATCTGAAATATATTTTGACTGTTAAGGACATCAGAAATAGGAATCTTAATGCATAAAACCTTATTAAAATATCTTTTAATAATACAGATATTGTCCGAATTAGTGTTCGGTTTTGATAATACAACAAATTGCTTGCAGTGCTTACGCATAGTAGCACTGGAAATACTGAGCTGCGTTAAAACAAACGTCAGAACTTTTTGTGTTTTTATTTGCAGTGGGCAGAATACCTGTGTTTCACAATAGTTAACGGGCAAAACAAAAGGGCAGTTATGAAACAGTGTTTAGAGAAAGGTTTATTGAGGAGTTCTGCTTGTAATTGACTTGCTGAAGTGATAAGTCATACTTCAAATGGTAGCAAAGAAAGAACAGTCCAGGTTCTTACAGCCATTTCTGAGGCTGCTAGGAAGTTTAAGACAACTCTTTTTTTTTTTTTTTTTATTATTATTCCTTGAGCTGTGAGTAAAACCACTTTTCTTTCTGACAAGCTACAGCATCTACATGGAGCTTTTGAGACAGCAGTAGATGAAAGGTTATCTGGAAGATAACTGAAGTCAGTGTGAGTGTTCACTGAATTCAGGCTGGATTTCTGTGTGGAAATAAGATGTATAAGAAAATGCTGGACATATCCAATAATTTATACAGATATTTTTTGGACAAATTCATTTTTATACTGTTTACTTAGTGTACAATCAGAAAAGCTGATTGTTTCTCAGCTGCTTTACCTTATTGCTGTATGGCATTTGAAGTTATCAGTAGACTACTCAACACTCAGCTTGTCAGTTTGCATAGTCATGAAGGTTCTATTGCATCAGTTCAAATCTAGAAGTTCATCTTTTTCAGTTAGAACAGTTCTTTTTCTAAAAAAAGAAAGCAACAGGCCAACATTTGCCGGAAGTTATTAGGCAGTGATTAGTATTACATCTGCAGAGATAAGACAACCAGAAGTTGTCCTAGGTGCTTCTGGTGCATGGCATTCAAGTTATGAATATTGTTGTCTAAGGTACTTTTTAAACATAGATTTTTACTGGTTGCAATTTTGGTCACTGTTTCTGTTACCTTCAGTATTTTACTATGTAATGTCCAGACTTCAGGTGTTTTCAGAAATGATCAGTCTTGTTTTTTTCTTTAGATGTAAGACACTATTCTATACTATACTATTTTGTTAAGCGCTGCAATAGGCTCCCCAGGGAGGTGGTGGAGTCCCCGCATCCCTGGATGTGTTTTAAAACCGTTTGGATGTGGTGCTCAGGGACGTGATTTAGCAGAGGGCTGTTAGAGTTAGGGTAGTATGCTTAGGTTGTGGTTGGACTTCATCACCATTAAGGTATTTTCCAACCTGAGTGATTCTATGATCCTTGCAGTGTCCAAATTATTTTCTTTATACTCTATCCTTTTGTTTAAAATTAGTTGAAGGACATTTACAGCCACTGCTTGACATTCCTTTTCTCTAACTCCAATTCAGACCCAATCTGCTTTTTTGTTATATGTATAAAGTGTATTGAAATTAATGTGTTATTTGTTGGTTTTAGTTATTTCCTTACTTTTGTGACCAGATGTCAATTCATTTTGCTTTTACATCTCTTTTCTCTCCCTTTTTTATTCTATGAAGTCTGTTTCTGGGCATTCTGTATTCAGTTGCATTTGTTCAGAGCAGAACTTCCAGAGGACTTCCCAACCATGCTGTTTCTTACTCCAAATCCATCAAGTTCATCTGTCGTGTCAGTTGTTGCTATTGCTGTGAGGCTCATGGTGTGCTTATAGTATCACTACCACTATCTGCGGAACGAGGAAGTCACTGTTATGACTCAGCCAATACAATAAGCATCAGCTACGTGTTTCGTTAAGTCCAAACTCTGTTTCTTTCTTTTTGAACTTAGAGCTTGGCCAGATTGGTGTCTTTGATCCTGAGAGAGTATTTCTCACTGCTGTGCAGTTGTCTCCCAGCTGAAGGCCTCGCTGCCGTAACTTAGAGAACTTGTGAGGATTGGGGAGAAAATAGATTCAAGAACCCCAAGTATCTGTTGTAGCAAAACATGTATGCAGAGGGGTGCAGAGAATTAAGTTACATGGAGAAAGCCAAAAAAAAAAAAAAAATCATGATCTTTAACGATGTGAAGGGAGGAACTTTGGGAGAGATAGAAACAGTAGAGGATCGCTTTATTTTGGAGGAGTTCTGTTATTTCTTTTGTCTACCCTTCTCTCTCTTGTCTTGTTGCAGTCCTGCTCATGATTTTAGAAGTGTTTGGGAAACTATTACTGTTTTGTTATCTTTTTACTACTGCAAGAGGGATGGATAAAATAGAACTTCAAATGGACTGAGAGTGGACTAGCAATCTGTTGCTAGTGCCTTTGTAGGGAATGCACTGAAAGTAGGAAAGAAAGGGAACACTTTGTTCCTACTAATGTATTAGTAAGAACTGTGTTAGTATTCTGATGTATTTCAGAAGCAACAGAAATGGAAGAAAGGATTGTTTTTGAAATGCTGAAAGTAAACAAAGTAAAACTGAGAACAGTTCTTGAGAGCTAAATTCTGTAACTAAGCAATGTCCAGAATGTTTGTGCGAATGTGTAAATCAACTTCAGATAGTTTGTTGTACAGCTTTGTTTTGCAGCTTGAATTGATATTTACTCTACAGAAAGTTTCTCCTAACCCATAGAATGGGTTAAAAGGAGTAACTATTAGTAAAACTGTAGCTTTTCTTTTTTGCCTGGATCAGTGGTTGAATACAAGCATTAGTTGTGCTTTTCCTAACGCCTTTCAGAAACATATTCATGCAGGGGTGATTTGATGTCGGTTAAAAACTTGAAGTTCAATTGTATTATTTCTCTTCAACATCTGTCTTTTTCATCAGAGAAGGAATCCTTACTAGTTTGTAGATTTTGTGATGCACCTGTCATGAACTTTCCTGCTGTTGTTGCATCACTCATTTTGAAGGTTAACATCAAGGTGTTGCTCAAGTTGATGCACAGCAATGATGCTGTTGGTTGTTTTTTTTTTTTTTTTCAGCAACAAAACTGCTGCCTCAGTTTACTCTCTGATGAAGCAGCTAATGTGGCTCTTTGGCTGAAGCACTCCTTCCCTCTTTGTTTTGCAAGAAAACTTAAGTAGGCATGGCCTGCAGATCTCAGAATTGAATAATGGTTCTGGTCAGCCAATCTTGATGTCTGCAATCTTTCTCCTTTGATAAAAGGAACCTTTGAAAATTCAAACTTGCAGCACTGGGTTACTTTTGTAGAAACAGGAAGCAAGCACTTAAAGCTTTGTCCCAGATCTTCATTGCTCCTTGTGACTCTGATCTCTTCCTTTTTCAGCTGCTTTCTTAATTTCTGTCTTGGAAGCCAAAAGTAGCTTCATGCTTTTCTCCTAAGAGTTGAGTCATTTATTGACTTCTCCTTTGCCAAATGTATGTAATGAAATCCACTAAATTTTCTTCTGCCTGAGGCTGTTTATTGCATTGTCCACCTGCTTTTGCCTTTGTCTCATTCCTCATGATTCCTTATTCTAAATGTGTTGTACAGTGTCTACAGTTAATTGTAGCTGTTAGAAACATCTTGAGGACTGAGAGTTTCAAGTGCTCCCAGTCCTGGCATGGTATTGTGCTTGTGAGTAGCTTGTACTCATTTGCAAACTTCAAAACTTCATCTGTTGCGTGGCATACAGGTTCAGAGCAGTGGTGATTGTTTACCTGAGCTGATGGTCTATGTTCAGTTTTCATTACAAGAGCAGTTGGGATAACTGGAGCTCACAGGTCCTCTCACTGCTCCTTGTGTATTGTGAAGACTGAAGGAAAAAAGTCTTACTATGTTCATAAAATTTAGACATATCTGGTAAAGGAACTGTCTTCATGGCAACAAAGGAGAACTGCATGGAACCATCAGAAGCTCCATCAAATTGACTTTTTGAAAAACAAATATGTGACTAGTTGAGCCTCGTTGTGCCTTCCTCTTTAGTTGCTACTTGCAGTTATTGAAAGCTTTGTATTCTCATCCCGCACCTGATGCCGGGTCTTGCCTCCCATCCGCTGTAGCATCCTGCTGCAGCCTTCAGGTCAATGCCTGCAGTTGCTGAGCCATGTGATTTGCAGGCTTTTCAAGTATTGCTTCAATGTGGAACTGCCTTTGCTGACATGTTAAAAGTTCTGAGACGGGATGACCTTTAAACTCTGATCATGCTGATGGTGCCTTGTTGCATTGGGATTCTGTACATCCAAGGTAGTCTTGTGTTATAGTTGAGTGCTCCCCTGGTCTCTTCTCTGCCCTCTGCACCCCGAAGCACATAGTATACGTCATTTGCTGTCTACAGCGTGCTTGGATCATGTGAGGTACAGTTATTAATAAAGGCTGTGTTCATTCCTGGCATCAGCATTAGGCTCAGAAATCCCCTGAACTGAAAATAGTCATAGACAAGGAGAGAGTTTCAGAGGAAATACCAACTAGGCTTGTCTGGTTCTTACTCCTCTGCTGTCCATTAATCCTGCTGTTGGAGATGAGCAAGTGGTCTGCTGGACTCAACATAACCCACATGTTCCATAGCGGCGGGAGCAGAGGGCCTTGAGTCTCAGGTGTACTTTGTTAGCTCTGCCCTTCTTCTTCCTCAGTGCTGCTTTTGCTCTACAACATCAGAAAGAGGGCTGCTGAAAATGAAGGGATGGATTGGAGCTGAGGAGGGGGCCGAGATGTGTAAATACCGAAGTAGATCCTGATGTGCATACTTGTGTGTGGAGGCGTTCTGATCTTTCCTTTTGCTTCTCTTGAGTTTCCTACTTCTGTAAAGCTGGTTTTTGCTGTCTGACAGTATTTTGGAGGTGGGAAAAATACATTTTGCTACCTCAGTTTTTAAGTTTTTGTCTAATTTTTCACTTAAAAAAAAAAAAGTTATGGAAATACTTAAGGCTTATGGCCTTACTGTTTTTACACGTGTTCATGTATTTAGCTGTAGGGAAGTTGGTCTTTCTCCTCCCCCAAGGGAGTTTCCTATGTATATGGAAAAAGTACAAAGCAGAAGTGAAAGATACCTCAGGCTTCCAAACCTGCCGCTCGCATTTCACTTCTCCCACTACCCTCCTCCTAGAAACAGCTCTGCAGTTCTTCCTCTGTCTCCACAGCAATACCAACTCTGTAAAGAGTTACTCACCATCATAGCTAATAAGGCAGGTAACTCGACGCATGCACAAAATTATTGCAGCAACCTGTTAGCCACTAGGGAAATTAAAAAATTAAAATAAAAAATTACGTAGTGAATTACTTTTCTGGTGTTTAAATTGCCAGAATTTAGACTTTCTTTGGGGTAGTAAATATAACATAATTTGATTCCTGTTGCAGGAGGTTTGCAGTCATAAGTAGATTTAGTATTCAACCCATGTTGTTGTTTTTTTAATTTAAACATTCACTTGAGGCTGGTTCCCTAAAATTGTGTGCAACTCAATACTTAAGTAATGTGTTTCAGAATTTATTGTTGTTAGTGTTCTAGAGACCCTCTTGTTGTAACCTACTGTGGAGCTAACAGTAGGGTTTTATGTTTCTTATGCCTGAGTGAACAGCATGTAGATAACACATTTAGGACTTAGATGATGAAACAGAGTATTCTGTACGTATGAAAGCTATTCTGATAGTATGTACAGTTTCTTGTCAAGCCTTCAGAACTGACCTGAATTTTGTTCAGATTGTATTTTGTGCGTATTTATTACCAAGTAGTAGTTTTTTGTTGTGTTGTTATGCAAACAGCAGAACTAATGAACGTAACTTTCCTCCTGTATGATGAGGAGAGTTGATGGGACAATACCATGAGCTTCTTCATCCCTAACAGTCAAAGTCTAGGTGTGGGATGACAGAGACATGTGCTTACTCTGTCCGGATGGCACGTGGAAATGACAAATTGTTTCGTAGCTGGTCACTTTTCAAGTTCTGCCTGCCTTTTTCAATGACATCAGTATTTTGGAAACGTCTGCCCAGACCCTAATTTTTGTAGAACTCAGAGCTGAATTATGGGTTCCAAAATTATAGCAAGGATGGATAATCAGTTCCCTAACATGAGATTAATTTTTTAATAAACTGGGAACCAAAAGCAATGAAGGACTCTTTGCAGTTAGTAGGCTAATAAGCATGTCTGTATTTTCCAGAATGCATTAGTGGCTTGGAAGAAGACACTGCCTGCCTCTCTGTAGTGCTGAACTCTAAGCCACGGTTTCTAATATAGGTCACCCCCAGAATTTGGTTAGAATGAAACCTTTTCTGTTCATTTATCTTGGCTGCGTGGGCATCTGTACATTTTAACCCAGGAATTCAGCTTCCCTGCCTGATTTCTGGCCCTTAATTATTGTGTTTGTCCATGATTCCCAGTTTTCTTGGAGAGCTCAATCTGCCCTGTTTGGAGCAGCAGTAAGCGGGAATGGCAGAAGGGAAATCTCACCATCGAGCAGCGCGTTCCACGTACTGCACTCTTGGCATTCCCTTGCTGGCTGTCATTTTTTGAACCAGTCAAGGTACAAATAAGGTAGTGGTAGCTGCTAACTAAAATGCCTTCTTAAATTTGGTGGTTTTGTATTTTAAAACAGCTTTGACAATTTACTTTCCCTTCTGGCCTGAATGTACTTGAAAGGATGAGACAATGTTTTGAAAAGAGGTTGGGTTCAGAGCTCAGCAGTTGGGAGCCTTCGCAGCACTGCTTAGGCACGCTTATCATGCAGTAAAATCCTCACACACAAATCTGTGCCAGCACAAGCATTTTTCTGGGAAATCTGTGTTGTGGCAGACCGGGGCACAAGATCGTGTACAACCTAAGTATTGTTGGGAGAGCTTCCTTCTAATGTCCTACTAATGGCTTAGAATACCTCGGTCTGGTAAAGTTCATGTTAAAAACATTCTTGTTTTCAAGTTGGCTTCATAGTTTATAATGTACCTCATTAAGATTCAGGGAGAAGTTTTACCAGTAATTTGCATCTGTGTGGAGTTTAAACTCGACAAACCTGAAAAGCAAGCCTACTTGAATTAAGTATGATTCATGCGATTTCCATTAAAAAAAATGGACAATAATAACTGTTCTGCATTCTGTGCTCTGCAGATTCTTTTTCTTATGAAAAATAGCCTATGAAAGCTATTTTGGCACAAGAGAAATGTGTAATTGTGTAAGAGAACTGTAATACCAGAGGAAAGGAATAGAAGGTGTTAGTCTGCTGATATCTCAGACATATAACCTAAACTTTTCATTTGATTGTTATAAATGTACTGTGATAAGGAGTGAAGTTGTGTCTTTGGAGTGTCAGTTTAATTGCCCTGTTCAGTAATCCCTGACCCATTTTACAATAACAGTTATAAAAAATATTATTGTATTTGATGTCAGGCATTGTGGAAGTTAAATTTCTCTAGCGATTTGTTTTTAAAAATGAATTATGCAGTTAAGAATAGCAGTAATTGAAAGTCACTTCTAGCTTATTTGATCAGAAAAAAAACATTTTTTTGTTAATAAAAGCCACTTTCTCTTTTTCTTTTAAAAGTCAAGTATTTGTTTAATGGGAATATGAGTTTCTGTCTCTTTCCTGTGTGGGAACACTCCTTTATTATTGCTGTGGCAGTAGTTGAAGTCTAAATTGATGACTTAATTTACCCATGAGTCAATTGAACAAACAAACAAAAAAACCTACCAAAGCTTTTAGATGTTTTTATATGTTTGTTATTAAAATGCGGTTTTATAAATTGCAGGCAGACTAGCACCTAATTTTGCCATCTTGTGTGACTTTAAAGGTTTAAGAATACTCCGTTTATATAAAATACTCCCTGGCTGTAGGCTGCTAGCACAAGCACAGAGGGATTGACAAAGAATGGCCTCTGCATGACTTAGCTGTCCTAGAAAGTGAAAAAGAACCTCTAATTCTTCCTTTTTTCTGGAATGTGTGTTTATTGCTGCTGTTTTTATATTCATGGGATGAAGTATTCATAAGCTTAATTACGAAACAATATACTTGAGATTGATTAATTCTAGGATACTGACAGCACATTTTGCAACTGCGCCCAGTTAATGTTAAAGTAACCACATAATTCCTGAGTGATGCAAGAAGAAAATGTCTGAAATCTAGGAAAACCTGTAATTTTGTAAAACAGGTTGGTGCCAAATACAGCTTTGTTAAAAAGTATGCGTGTTCACAGGTTTTGTGTCATCACATCTATTGAAGAGACTAATTTTATTTGACAGTTTGGAACACTGTGTGATGAAAGCCTGCTTATGAGCTGATACCTGTCCTCTGATTTAACACTGATAATTATTTATGAATTGTTCTACAAATCTAGAAGCAGTGGATGAGACATAGTTGCACAGATGTAAGCTTACATAACTGCAGTAATTTTCTTTTAATGACTAGGAGGAGCTGCTTCCATTTTACATTTGGAAGCGTTACTGCAGTGTGGAAGTTGGAGGAGGAAAAGAAATGAAAAGAGAGGAAACAGAGAAATGATGACGTTGTTTTTTTGTTCTTTGTTTGTTTAGTTTTTATAGAAGCTCTAAAACATAGAAGGTTGATGTAGCTGACTGATTTGCTGGAGCAGGGAGGTATTAGGGTATATTCAAAGGTATTCTTTAGAAGTATGAAATTACAGTAAAGACTTTTATAAATGGCTTTTGAAGCTTTCGCTTTGGTGGGCTGAGAATTGTATCAGTTCCTAAAGTGAGATCAGTAAATGCAACGTACAAATTCTTTTTTCTATTATATAATTACATATAAAATGGTCTGTACTTTCTCATGGGAGGTCACGTTCTCCTCTCGCTGTTCCTGTTGGCTGCACTGTGGTTGGTGCTACTGCTTAGTGCATTCCTGCTGAATCAATGAAGCTCACTTGTCTTTCCCCCCAACCCCCAACCAAGAGTTTTTGGGCTGGATTTGAATTGATGTGTGGGAAGCTTTGCCAGGTGCTGTGTTGGGTGTGTGTGGGAAGGTAAGGGTAGCTGCAAGGAAGCTGGCTGGTGAGACCTGTGCTTGGTGGTGACAGAGCAGCGCAGCTGTTGTGAAGCCATGGTCCAGCTGAGATTTGGGACAGCTGAGATGTGTGTAGATGTCTCCTTGTCCTGACCTAATACAGACAGAGGCAGTTGATAGGTAGTGACTCAGCTGTCACAGAAGAACTTGCTGATGGGCCTGTTGAGACTGTAAAGGTATTAGTACACTTCACTGTTGTTTTGCATTCAGTTTGGCTGCAGTTGGGTGACAGTCCCATACTGTGCGAAGCTAAACTTCAGCTAAGGGTCTTAGTCCACTGATCTCTTAATTATGTTTAAGACTTGTCTTCTTCAAAAGGGTTAACTTTCTTTTTTGATTTTTAACAACAGATTTGAGTCACTCAAGAATTAAAATACTGCGGGTTATTCACTTTTGTAACTTCTGGGAAACTCAATTATTCTGTATTATATTTTTTTGCACACAGTTCCTCTCTATGAGAGTTGCAGTGTCGTCTTTGGCTTCTGTTAAAGTTGAGTTTGTTGAGATGAGCAAACAACTTTATGCAACCAAAACTCCTGTTTTGCCTTCTGTGTCCTGCTTCCCAGTGCATTAGGGTGTGACAGATGGGTGGGCTGAGCTGGCTCCCTGGGCAGGGCTGAGCTCTGCACGCAGTGTGATGGAAGCTGGTTGAGGAGATTGGAGTGGTCCTGGCAGCCAGGGACACCGTAAGCCCCTTAGGGACAGATTAGTGTGTTCTCCTTGGCCCTGTACTGATGGGAAGCAGTCACTGAAGTAATGAAGCTCCTTAGCTTATGTAGTAAAGGGTAAGAAAAAGCACACAGAAGGATTATTAACCTATTATTTTATAGAACAGTAATTAGAAATGTTGAGCTGACCAATGACTCTCCCTGTCAAGAACCACTCATTTCATCAAGAACTGTTCAAAAGAAATACGTACATGCCTTTATGGTTAGTGAGGTTAGACTGGCTTTTTGAGGATCTTCCTCCTTTTTAAGTTTGGTATGGTTCTTTACCACTTCCTTGTAAAGTCATTCACAATTTCTGCTTCTGCGAGGTACTTTTGGCATTACTGTGAAGTGGCAATTCAAAGAAAACCATAAACCTATTTTGTGCTTTTTGTTTCTTAACATATTTTTGTATAAGTTGCCTTCTGCACAGATGATGAATGCTGCTCACCCAGCTAGGAATGGGCAGGAAGGTCTCTTTAGAGAAAAGAAGCTGTTCTCTGGATGCTGCAGACATTGATTCAGACAGGGAGAGAAAGCAAGGTTGAGCAAAGCCTTAGGTACTATAATGTAGAGAAAGGTTCTTATATTGTCAGGAGCCTGGTTTTAAAAAGTATTGTTCTTATTCTAATTTGTGACTTTTGTCAAATGTTAGGCATCAGAAGCGACAGTCAGTAGGCTTTTAAAAATGGATTCCTCATGCAGCTAAAACTGTTCTGCTTCAGACGAAATCTTATTTGTTTGTGATCATGGTCAGTTAGTAGCAGTAAAAAACATTGTTCTGTTACTCAATAGTTGTGTTCTGACTGTATTTAGAAAGTTACTTTATTAAAAAGACAAGAGAGCTGATTGGTTTTATTGTTGTTATTAAAGGCCAGCTGGTAACTTGAATTATGGTTTAGTAGGGGACATAAAAGCACTTTCTTAAGAAATAAAAATCAAACTCTTGGTTGAAATATCTGTTTGCAGATAATGTGCAAGGTGAGATACGGTGGGAAATTTACAGGGCTGGAGGGAAAAGAGGAATCCTAAGCACTGTACACTCAGCAAAGTAGTTGTCACTGAAAGCTGTGAATGTGAAGCTCTGCTTCAGACTATTTTTGTATTAGCAGTTTACCATTATTTTAGTAGCTAATTGTGTGAACAACATGCACTAATTTTATTTTTTTAAGCCTTTTTTTTTTTTGAGTGGATGAAGATAAGAGTAATTAGCCTTCTATTCCACATTCCTCACGCAGTTGCAATAGCTGAGCCAAACTGTACTTTAGAGACTGAGATTCTGTTGTCCTGCTGATTTTTCGTCATGTTAACTATTTCAGCTGCTAAATTAAACCTATGCAAATTGCAGTTTTTCATGAGCATTTGAGCCAACATCAGGGAATCAGTCTAAAAGAAATAGCATGTGTATTTAATGGAATCTGTATAAATGGAGTCATTTTTGATGGTGTTTCTTACACTTTGTCCCATCCTACCATTTTAATGACATGCTTTAAGTTGATTATTTCTAACTTTTTTAGTATACTTGAGATTTTTGAGGTCTTGTAGGTTCTTACAACAGGTACCTGCAGGAAAAGTCAAAGCAGGGAAAACACATCTGCTGAAATAGGTTTAGTCATTTTCTTATTCCTGAATAAGCTGTCATTATTGGTTTTCTTGCCTTATTGTGGCACAGTTGTGTGAGTTCTGTCTCAATTGGACTTGACTTTGATTTTAGAATCATGAAATCACGATATTTACTAGATGAAGTTTTTTTTTCCAAATGCAGCTAGACTAGTATAAACTGGTGAATTTGCTTACTATTCTAAGTTGTTCAGAAGTCAGCCTTTTCACTGATGACAGTGCAAGCTGTATTTAAATTGCAGTTGTAGTTCTGTGATTTTCTTTTTATGGGGACTGGAAATGAGAGAGGACAATAATGAAAGCAATGTGGGAGGATGAAAGAGGTCAGAAAAGGGAGAGGGAGTTTCTAATTGAACCAGTGACCTCCAGTGAGAGGGCGTGACTAAACGAACCATTTTTTTTCTATTGTATTTATGTCCTATTATTTGATATAGTGCCAGAAGTGTATATAGTGGTGTACAGTAGATTTGTTACATGCACATAACATGTTCCCTGTGCTTGAGGACTCGGTAAAGATACAGAGCAGTAGAGGATCATGCAGTACAGAGATGTGAGAGTGTGTGGTTGGTGGCATTCACCCTGGAACAGGTGGGTTTTTTTTCATTTCCTTCAAGAGAGTGAATGCTTAGTGTGTCAGTTTTATGACTTCAGGGCTGCTGTGCTTCTTGCTGCCAAAGTGCCAGAGCACAGCTCGACCGCCCATCGGGTGCTCTTTGCAAGGGAGGACTTCAGGAGGAGCTGAAATGCTAGTGTTGTACACAGCCCTTAAACACTGTCAAGTGGTGAGGTTTTGATTAATTTTATCTCCTTTTGTAGAGTGGATAGGAAAAGAGAGTAGATTGGATGAGTAGTATTTCAAAGCACGTTTTTTGAGGTTGGCTATTTGTATGTTATGTGTGGATGTGAAAACCATGGCTGATTTTAAAAGTAGATCAAACTCCTGATCTTCAGAACGAAGTCTTTATAGCAGCATTTATTATAGGAGACACTCTGGGTTCAGGGCTTAAGTACTACTGACTGGTGGTAGTGTGAGCCTGCTGATGACTGTGCCATGCTGCTGGTTCTTGTGTTTGTCCTGAATGGTGTGCTGGCCTGGGGCCTGCTGCGTGGCTGAGAAAAGCCTGGTGCTGATGGCTGCAGTGGCTCTGAGGGATGGCGCTTCTGAACAGTGTTGCACTTGGTGGGAGCAACAGGGAAGACACGTCACTTTTTCAGTAGCTGCTGTACCTCATATGTGTGATCTGATTGAAGAAATTAGAGCCTCTGAAATGCATCATATATCTTTGGTTTTAGGTACTTCTGTCTTCTAACATAAATCTCTGTATGTTCTTAGCAAAACAAAGAACTATATGCTCTTTAGGTGCATGCATTACTGCAGAGTAATGAGTCTTCAGTGTCTTGCGTATCTTTCCTGGAACTGAATAATGGCCAAGGCAATATTTTCATTGAGGAAGTAGCACAGCAACATCATCTGTGGTTCTGCAAAATGGAAGGAAATAATAGAAGACCATAAGAATAGAAGACCATATCATGTTTAAGATATGAGTAGTCTAAGGAATGAAAAACTCCTTTCTCTAAAATGCTGTGTAGATAAAGCCATGGTGTAGGTTAGGTCGTGCTAGGCTATATGGCTTTATGTGATGACAAACTACAAAGATCAGTGGAGAGCAGAAGAAAAATGCATGTGAGATATTGAGGGGTGAGGAAAGTGACTCTGTGTAGAGCTGTGTGAATCATAAGGATGTGTGGAATCATGGGCCGAGTGAACAGAGTGACTGAGAAAATAGTTATTTCTGTCCTATTTGTTACCAGTCTAATTTTGTTTTGATTCTTTCTTTTTAGTTGATGCTTCTTGTGTGTTGTTTGTTTAGCACTGGATGTTACTGGTAGTACAGCCTTCTCTTTCACTTTGTGATCTGACTTGTGGATAGTGAACATGTTTTTGTTTTGGAGAAGATAAGATTTTCCTTCTGTACGTCTTTCTTGTAACTGTTTTTATTGTTCATTTATTTGCTGTTTGCATCCATGTAAAAGTGTGAAATGTTCTTCTTGTACATGACTATTATTAACTGTTTGTGTTTTTCCCCAGCTTAACTGTGCTATATATCCAATTTCTTTTGTATTAGTCACTTAAAAACTCTGTCCTTCAGGGTGATTGAGTAGTTGGGTTTTTTTGGTGTCAATCCTCCAGAACATCACTTTCTGAGTTGGCAATTTGTAACAATGCTGCATTTCCAACCTCAATAATAATCATCAGTAGAAATGAGGTGGACTTAAGAAATCAAATGTATCAAGTACCACCAATAGCAAACATGGAAAATGATGTGAATCAACAGATATATTTAATATGTAATTAACAGACCAATCATAGAAGAAACCACTGTATGAAATTTTGTATTCTTTTCTGTATGCCAGCTTATGCAGGATCACAAATGGCCTTCTTTAATACCAGGAATTCTCTTTGTGTCTTGAAACCAACAGATGGAATATTGCTGTCTTGTGATAGATGATCTTTTCTCTAGGGAGTTGTATTCTAACGTCTGTGAGAAAATATGGTTGTGTAGGTGAGTGCGAAGAAATATTTTCAGTATTTGCATATTGTCTTCACAGAAATAAGTTCACAGGAAAATAGATTTACACTAAGAAAAAAATCCTGTGTTTTTAAACCTGTTTTTTTCCTTATATTGTTGATGCAGCTTAAGTTGTTAGCAGTAAATGTAGAAATTTGCATGTGTAGAAGCTAGAAATATATAAAGACAAAATGAGGCTGACCCAGAATAGTTGACTCTTGCTATGTGGATTGCAGTATACTGCTTAGCCTTTATGAAAGGTTTCTTACCCCCCCTCTTGTTGCATTTAATGGCTTTGGGGGTCCCAACTGTTCCATAGAAATTAGAGTTGCTGGTGCTTAACTTTAACCTCTCATCAGACTTCATTGTCACTTCACATTGTTGGAGAGCAGAGGTTGGAATTTCTTATGTTCTTTCTTTCTGGCTAGCCTGGTGTATTCTGAAACGTCTCTAGAGATGTTATAAAAATCTGAAGATCTTTTCATTAGGTTCCTTCTATTTCAAGCCCTGTTTCTCCCAGACCTCCTCTGAGGAAGTAAAACTTTATGTATTTAATTCGGTATTCTTAATCATCACTATCCCCTAATAAGTATCTTGTACGTGTCTCAAAGCCAATTATTTGATGGCTTTGTTTAAGGCAAGTGAGACTTGCCACTTAATCAGTTTCTGGGCCTTATGCTGTCCTGGATTAGTGATTGTTGTATTTCATGTCTGACAGTGATGAGAGGTTTGTGCTTCAGGAGCAGGAGCTGGAACTGTTGTATTAAACAGCCATGGGATGATAACTCTTTGGGTAGGTTTCCTTCTGAACCCTTGTCTGTGGATTGTTTCCAGAATCCATACTGAGGGATTACAGCCATCTACTACAGTTTATTAAAGAGTTCCTATGAAATGTTCTGCAAGTGCTGTGATACATGCTGTCATGGAGCCAAACAAATAAAAAATCAGTTTTGCTATTCAGGAAAAATGATAGGCCTTTGCTCTATCAGTCTAAAACACCAGCAAGTTTGAAGGTCCAGTTGTGGAAATGGTTTGACAGCTGGACGTTTGGGAATGAAACTTCACCAATAGAATGGGCACTTTGTGCTTGTTCGAAGTCTCACGCTTGGTTCCTGTGCAGAGAACATGTTGTTTTCCTTTAGTTTTCCCATTATATTGGGTCTGACTTGACTGCAATTAATTTTCTTCCTAACCCTAGCAGCTAGTATGGTGCTGTGTTTTGGATTTGTGACCAAGACAATGCTGATAACTCAGCAGTGCTTTAGCTGTTGCTGACCAGTGTTTGCAGAGCATCAAGGCCTTCCTGCTGCTTACCCAACCTCACAGACTGGGAGTATGCAAGAGGCTGGGAGGGAACGTGAGCAGGCAGATGACTTGAACTAACCAAAGATGTATTCCTTACTAATTAATGTCATGCTCAGCAGTAGAAGGAGAGGGGGACTTAGGCAGTTCAGAAATCTTTTGTGGGGGAGCTTGCTGGGCATCCATTAACCTGTGGGAGGTGGCAAGTGATTGCCTTCTCATGGCTTCTCTTGTTTTCTTTCATCTTCCTCTACATTTCCTTCATTTATTAAACAGTATTTATCACAGCCCACGAGTTTTCTTGCTTCTTAGTCCTTTTTACCTCTTCCCTTGTTCCACTGGGAGTTGGGAGAAGAGGGCAAGCAGCTGTATGACGCTTAGCTCCCTGCAGGGCTTAACTTACAATACCCGTGAAGATTCTTGCATGAGGCAAAAATAGAGTTGCTCATGCAAGCGTCACCACAGGGATATCTGCTATCATTTGTTTTGGAGTTCTTCAGGGTAAGTCAAGTGTTTTGCTTTTATTTTCAGTAAGGATTTTCTGATGCCTTGGAAGCATCAGAATTTTCCATAATGTGCTTTTCAGGCCCATTCTCACCTAGCAAGTCTCAGTTTGCTGCTCACGTCTTTCCATTTCAGTTCTCTTCCCAGTATTCCCCCCATACTGGCCTCACCAACATGCTTTGCTCAGCTGTTACTCCTACTGTATTCAAATATGACAGCTCCCTTTTTCTTTTTCTCTCTCTGGAGACCATTATTTACTGTAAGATCAATGACATTCATGCTATATGCCAAAAAGCATGTCAGACTGTAGGCTAAGTGAAGACAGAATTCTTAAGGCAAATTGTTCAAGTTTGTCTCTGGTTCTTGTGGAAGTGTGTGTGTGTGTGTGTGTGTATATATATGTGTATATATATATATATATATTTGTAGTGTGTATATATATATTTGAAGGCTAACCAGCTCAGTGAATAAAGGTGAATGGACTTTCTCAAGGCTTGTAAAAACTTTGTTCTTAGTGAAAGGCTGGTGATGGGAAAATGCAGAGTTCACATTCTAGGTGTGAGGATGCTTGGAGCAGTTTAGTGACCATCAGTTTTCAAACTTGAGATTGGAACAGCATGGGATCTTATCATAGTTTTGTTCTTCCAAATGGCAGAATGTAGTTGATTTTAATAAATTATTTTTCCTTCCAAAGCCTTGAAATGCAGTCACTGGTTGTGGGGGGAGGGATCAGAATATTTAAAGTTGCAACAGAAGAAAGTTGGGTACTGTTAGTTGTGTCATAGAGGAACAGATAAATTTTCTTTGTGCTCTTGTAGATGCTAGAAACACTAGGATTTCCCATTCTTTCAGCAGTAGAAAACTATAATCTGGTGTATCTGAGTGGGAGATTCCAAATAGGAGTTGACATTCTCATATTTTCTGAAAACATTTGAAATGCACCATGTATTTTGTCTTGTTTTACCTAACCTGAGAATGTTAAAGCTTGAACAAAACAAGGTTAATATTAGTGCAGTTCTTTATTTCCACAGTTACTTGAGGTGCAGGTAGATATAGCATGTAAAGGGAGTAAGTTTGTTTCCCATTGCTTGCACTTCTCAATGGAGATGTTTATGTAGTGGGAAATTGGGAATTGCTAAATGTAAAAGATAGATTTAAAAAGAGGAATTATTTGGATCCTGATGTATGAGTAAAGTTATTTGTAGTGCAGAATGTACAAGTGAAATTCATGTAAACTATCATTAGTAAAATACATGACGTAATAGAATATAAAGTGGTGGTTGAAGAAAATACAGAATGGGAAAATAATAGTTTGAACAGGTGCAGCTGTATGCAGCAGCAGATTATGGCGAGCCTAATGCTCGTGCTCGTGTTTGCAATGCAGTATGTTGGGAAAACAGTTTGCACTGAATTTGTTCCGTGAATTGTAGTGGTAACTTGACTGTGTGTCAGGCATTTCAGAACATCACACCTGAAACAGTCATGGATAGAAAAGTTGAAAAGAAAAGTGAACATTCAATTATATGTGGCTTATACTTAGATCTACACATTACATATTTTTTTGCTTGTTTAATGACCACTAGAGGAAAAAAAAAAGATATGTTTGTAGTTTCCTGCATGTTTTTTTTATCTATCAATCTGCATATTTTCAAGATGCAAACAAGGGGGAGTAAGAGTAATACTGAATTTAAAAAGAAATCCCAGAAAAGTGAAATCCAAGAAAAATCAGAAATGAGGAGAATATTGCAATCGCTGCCAAGTTTGTCAGGTACCCTTGAAGTGACTGTACTGGTATTTTAGCATGCCAGTCACATATGAGAGGTTGAAATAGCAGCAGTCATAGCTGTACAGTGTCTGTCATTTAGCACCAAATTGCAGATAATGTATTTCTTGTGCTTGCAAATCGTTAGCATCACAAAACAAAAAAGCCTTCTGCATGGCAGTTGATGGTGGTGTTTTTCACTTCTGGTTGTATTGTAAATACGGATATCTATAGCAAATTGAAAATGTATGGAAAGAGCAAACTAGATGAACAATTAAATGCATGAGAACTGCTCTGACAGTCTGAACGTAATGCCTCCTATCTTGTGATGTTGGCTCACGTTGTCAGAGGCAGACATTAGTGTTATGACATTAGAGGTTGAACCTTCCCACTAGTATTCTATTACATTTTGTTGCTGTGTGACAGAGGGCAGTCTGACCTATGGCATCTGACACAGAGGTGTGTTTGAAGCAAAGGTGTGTCATTGAATTCTGCTGTGTGGAAAAACTGGCACCGACTGACTTTCATCAGTTCTTGCTGAATGTTTATGCAGACCCAATAACGGATGAACAGTGAGATGATGGATGGTGTGTTTCAGCAGTGGTGACAGCAATGTACAGAACAAATCATGTTCCTGATGGTCATTTGCACCACGGAATGATGAGTGTCTTGGTCAGCTCATGGATGTGTATAGGAGATGTGTGACCAGGCAGCTGTGTATGTAGCTGAGTGTTGGCTTCTGTTTGTTGAAACAGTGTAGCGACATTGAAATATCACAAGCTCTTTGCGCCTGATCCCATGAATGCTTAGACAGGGACTGAGAAAACACCGTATGCAAGTTTGTCTGGACTTATTAAACCAGTTTCCTGGATCACGTCAGTATGAGTGACGAGACATACTATTACCACTACAAGCCTTAGTCAAAACAGCAGTCCAGGGAGTGTGACATTTGAATTCCCCATTGAAGAGAAAGTTCAAGTCAGCTGTCAGCAGGTAAAGCACTGTCTTTTGGGATAGGAAAGTGGTGATTCTTTTGGATTTCCTGGTAGCTGAACAAACCATCAACTTTGACTGCATCACAGTGCTGACTAAGCTGAAGACTCAAACTTCCAGAGTAAGGGCAGAGAAAAAGACAACCTTTTTTGCAACACGATAATGCCAGGCCGTGTGCCAGTTAGAAGACTATGAAGCAGATTTCCAGTCTTGGCTGGGCTGTCCTATCACACCCACCGTACAGTCCAGGATTTGACTCCTTCAGTATTCTGTCTCTTTGTGCTGATGAGAGACAGACTGCATGGGCAGTGTTCTCCTAGTAACAACGCTGTCATAGCAGCAATGAAACAGTGGGTCACCTCCCCTGGTGTGGGTTTTTGAGTGTGGCATTCTGGCTCTTGTTCATTGCTGGCAAAAATACATAGCTAAGGTGATGACTGTGTTGGAAAAAGTATTCTATACCTGAGAATTTGCTCTATCAAGTAGTGTTACTATGTACATTGTATCTGTTGTTATTTCCATGGAAATAAATAGGAGGCATTACTTTTAGAGCAACCTGTGTAATACACCTGCTACTTCCTGTCTTGTTTCATGTCTTATTTATCTTGCGTTATGCAGTGTGACTAAAAAGTTGGTATCCTGGATATAATGTCTGCTATGGGATATATTGTGTTCACGTCAGTATGTGGGATGGTACAGGAATGTGCTGGTTATTAATCAAGGGTAGGATGCACAATGACCAGTCATCGGTCAACATCTTTGCTCCCTGGTGACAGGACCCAAGGGAATGGTGTGGAGCTGTGTCAGGGGAGGGTCAGCATCGGGATTGGGAAAAGATTCTTCACCACAAAGTGGTTTGCCACTGAAACAGACTCCCCAGGGCAACAAGCTGACAGTTCAAGAAGCGTTTGGACTGCTCTCAGACAAAGTTTGAGTTTTGTGTGGTTCTACATGTAGTCAGGAGTTGGACTCAATAATCCTTGTGGTTTCCTTCCAACTGGGGATATTCTGTTTTTCTGTAAGGTGACATTATTGAAGAGGTAGAAGCTGAATTTAGTTACACAGTCAAAAGTTGAACTATAGTAAATACTTGTGACTACCTCCTGTTCTACCTTGCCCCATATGGACTGTGAAAGAGTAGCAAATGATTCACTGAACTCAGTTTGCATCTGTTCAGAAGATTCATGTTGCTACAGGCAGCACCTGTGTTCACGAGGTGATTAGAGTGAAACCATTAACTTCAGTTTGGATGAGCAGGCTGGGGGAAGCTGGCATATGGCTGATGGCGGTGCATGCAGTGACTGGAGCTCGGTTTCTGGTCCTGTTGGTGGGCTGCAAGGGGACCCTGTGCATGTCTGGTGTGTCTCAATGCTGTCTCTGAGGAGGGGGCCTTCCATCACTCCAAGGTACTTGGAGGATGGGATTTATTATGTTGCAATAATTGCAGCTGTTCTGTTTCTGTGTAGGTCAGTTGTTTGTACAGTTTTTTTAGGCTGCAATTAGTGTAGTTGCAAGGGGAATTGATCTACTGCTCCCAGAGCTGTGCATGAGTAAATGTTCTTAAAGAATGAGCAGTCTTGTCTGTTGTTCCTGTGTGTCACGCAGTTTCAGGTGTCCTTGTGTCCTCACTGGATTGGAGTTGTTGGCTGCGGTGCAAGTTCCATGTGTATATTGCCTCCTTTGCTCCATGTAGGCACCTCTTAACTTTTTTCTTTATGAATTAAAAGGTGCAGAGTGATTGAATGTCATTCTACTCAAAGTGAGACAGCTAATCTATGGGGTTTTGTTTGTCTGTAGAGAATAGCTTAAGGGTAATCTGTTGTCTAGTCGGTGAGTCACAGAGAGATGAATCCTCTGCCATATGTACTGCTCCCACATTATTAGGGGACGGAACCACAGAGGCACGGAGGGGTGGGGACACACACCTTCTATTAGTTGGGGGGTAGGGGAAGGGTCAGTGGCTCTGGTGTGCCTGGGAGGTGAAGGTCAGCATGCCTGCAAAAGATAGATGGTAGGAGACATTAAGGTTTGGGAGCCTGACTTTCTCATTATAGCACCTGCCTGTGCATATGTAACTGATGCTGTTGCCAAAGTCCAAAGCTGTTAAGGATTTTTAGTTAGTTTTCTGCATAACAAATGTGACAGTGCAGTGATGCATACCACAGAGAAAAATGTGAAGTACGTGTTTTTATGTATTTTAAATTTCAAGATCTACTGGACAAGTTGTGCAGCAAGAATTTGTCATTGTTCTCTTTTAGCTTAAAATAAAGCAAATAAGTGAGCAATACACCAACAAAATGTGAACGGAGCTTAAGTCAGTTCAGATGCATTTAATTTTGTTGTTTAAACTGAAAAGAAAAAAAAAAAACCTTAATTTGTCTTAATCCTCTACTTAGCTCTGTATAGAGAGACCACAATGCAGATTTCTTGAGACATGAAAAATAATTTAGAACCCTGCACCCTGCTGAATGTTCTT
The DNA here is from genome assembly GCA_037305975.1 of Chrysolophus pictus. Classification (NCBI taxonomy): domain Eukaryota; kingdom Metazoa; phylum Chordata; class Aves; order Galliformes; family Phasianidae; genus Chrysolophus; species Chrysolophus pictus. The sequence goes on from CM074579.1 coordinate 18,040,914, forward strand.
GTCACTGCCTTTTAGCAGAGACTGTTTTGCTTACCAATGTAAATTACATGAGCTGTGTATTTACACTTTGCACATCTGGAGAATTACTGAAATGAAATTGGAATGTATCGAATCATTCAGGGCAGATGGACTGTGCAAATGGTTAAATGATGCAAGGAGAAGTTCCCCATCCTAGCTGTTGTCCTGGGGAGCCTCCAGCGCTGGAGTAGGGAAATATCAGAGGTGGGTTTTTCATTATCCAGGAAGCACAAAGGGAAAGATACGCCCGCATATCAAAAAGCTGGGCAAGTTGTGGCGATATTTACGAGCACTGGCAGCAGATGTGTTCTCTTATGCCCCGGTTTATTTTTAGATAGAAAAGTGTTAAGCTAAGCCTGTTAGATGTTTGTCTTAAAGCTGATAAGTGCCTTTTTTTTTCCCCTTTTCTTTGTCCTCATTTTAGCTTGTGGTTGTACTTCCTTAGCAGGTTGAGCAGATGTACATTGCAGATGTACATTGCTGCTACAGCTTTACTTTTTATTTTTGCAGGTCTTTTACCTGACTGTTTTTGTTAGTAAAAATGGGTCTGTCTGATGGAACTCAGTCTCAACTAGCGTAAGATAACTTTTGGAAAGCTTGCATAAAGAATATAGCCTCTCTCAAGAGCGATATAAAAGCACTAGAGGAAACACAGCTGCCTGAAAACATTTTTTGACTAAAAAGCATTCAATATATAACAGGATATTTCTTGCTTATAATTTGCTATGTTTCACAAGAGAGATTTTTTTGTATAATTTTGTATGAGCGTGCATGAAAGACTTTGCCATCCTTTTTCATAAGAAGTAGTAAGAAGAAGCAGATTTCTAAGAAGTTACCCTAATAAGGAGAATTCACAACAATTTGTCAGTTTGGCCTGTTAATTTCTGTTTGTAGATAATTGCTTTTTGCCCGTTCTCGGCAATGCTGTGGCAGAGAGCTTCTGATTATTTACATAGTTGTGATATCTTAACTTCGCAAAAGCAGTTTAGAGAAAAAGTAGCTTGCGAAAAGTGTAGTAAAAAGTCAGGAGTGAGATGCTGGAGACATTTTTAAAAATAATTTTAAGATAAATGAAAGACTTGCTTTGTGTACAACTAACGTTTTTTTTATTATTATTTGTGGATATTCAGCAAGGAAATTTATCTGTTCTAATTAAAAAGTGCCTCTGCTTTTGTGGGAAAAGTAGTTGGAAGGAGGCATAGTCTAGCTAGAAAACTACAAAGAAAATACATCAGTACATTTTCAGAGATTGTAAAATTGGCCTAATATTTCACTGAAAAACTATGACTAAACATTTTGGTTTTAAATTAACAGCTGCTTCTTTTTTCAGGAAATTTGGAGAGCGACCTCAACCGAAACGGCTCACCAGGTAAGCATTAAAGCAGTTCATTTTTTGAACAGTATTCTCAAGTTCTCTATCTCCCAGAGGATTTCCAAGTTAAAAAAAAAAAAGAGAATTGTTTATCCTAGAATTTAAAATGTGAAAGCTTAAAAAAAAAAAATGTAATCGTTGTATGCAGTCAGCAGCCAGAACTAAAAATTTGAACAGTCAGTAGTTTTGTATGATGATCAAAATGCCTTTTTTATAAATTGTATTGACTTCAGAAATCAGTTATTGTAGATTATTCTGTTGGATGTGAATCTGCTTAGTTTTAAATAACCAGGAATGAGCTGGATATCTTTTACTGGGTAAAAGTAATCTGTGAGGCCATACAAAATGGCATTCTTTACTGCCAAAATTCAGTTATTATCTCAGTGCTGTCATGCTCCAGGTATGGGCAGAATTAACTCAGTGCTGTCAAGGAGTGGTCTTAAGCAGTCTGATAAAGTCTGTACAGAAATAACATTGAATAGTACCATCATCAGATCAAAGAGGCTGTGGAGTAGTGTGCCTCAACCGCTCCTCGGCTGTTTGAGGAGCATTTGTACTGCATGCTGTCAGAATTTATCAAACTGTAATAATACAGCCAGTGCAAACATTTACTATTCTGTGCCACGAACTGTGCCCATCAAAAGGAACTACTATGTTTAAAATCGTCTGCAGTGTATAAGATTCGCAGGTTTTTTGTTTGGTGTGATAGTATTGCTGTATAAAAACATAGAAGCCCATTGTTTGTCTGGCCTATGTCTTTTTGAATGAAATTGTAGAATCACAGAGTCATTTGAGTTGCGAGGGACCCTTAAAGGTCTTCTGGTCCAAGTCCTTGCAACGAACAGGGACACCTACAGGTCTAAAACCTGATCTTCAGGTTGCTCAGAGCCCCATCCAGCCTGATCTTGAATGTCTCTGGGGATGGAACATCCACCACTGCTCTGGGCAACCTGTACCAGTGCTACATTACCCTAATTCTAAAAAGCTTTTTCCTTTTATCAATTCTAAATCAACTGTCTCTTAGTTTGAAACCATTTCTTCTCGTCCTATCAAATTATGATATTTTATGTAAAGTGTGGCAGGAAAACAAACACTTGTGTTGGAAATATTTCTCGTTGCCTTTCTGAATAAGCTTCAGGTTAGCTTGTGTGATTATTAAACTTGATTTCAATACAAAACAGTTCTGCACTGACTTAAAAGCGATTGAACAAACAGTACTGTTTCCTGTTGACCTAACTATTTTCAGGGATATTTAAACATACTGGTTTAAGTCATAAATCAATTTTCATTTCGAGCATTAACAGCTGTTGGTGTTTCCCCAAAGTTAATGATAAAATTTACCTTCTATGATTTAACAACATTGACAAAATCGACTATCTAGTCACGTCATTTAACTTACATTGTCATGAGTTTGATTAGCTAGTGTAGGGACTCTTTTATGTGCAGGACTTCAGCTATTAGATATGCCAGGTGGATTTTCCCGCTGTCAAAGGATGTGCATCTAGGAGCTACTTGCCATCCTTGAAAGCAGTAACATATAAACTTTGTACTGATAAAGAGAAGCTAGAAGCAAAAGCAGCCTAAGTTTTTTTCTCTTGAAGAGAAAAATGCTAAAAATAGAAGGACTCACCCATTTTTAAGGGTGCAATTTTTCTGTAATGCTTTAAAAAAATGTGTAAACCCTTAAAGGCGTTTAGTTCATTTATTGTGAAATTATTCTGCTTCTTTGTATAGGCAGTCCTGTTAGCCTAATAATGTATTCAGCCTCATGCTAACTCTCCAGTGTAACATGGAATGTATTTTCAGGCATGTACTTCTTAGAAAATGCTGAAACTTTTGTTTTATTGTACAAGTTCCTTGACATTAAAAATACTACTTCCGTTTATACTGAGCTAGTTGTTTTTGCAATAAGATGTAAATTGCAATAGTAGAACCTTTGTGGAGAGGTTTGTGATTTAATAACAAAAGAAACCTTGTGAGAATTGCGATGTTTTTCTTTTATCAGTGGGAGGAGTTGGAGGGGAACATTCCTGGTTCTCCTAGGAGCTCAGATTGTACAGATATGCTGTAGCAACACATTAGTAGAAGAGGCAGTATTTGTTCCTAATGCGGTGCTAAAGAAACATTAAGTAGCACCTAGCATTTTAGTGAGTGGATTGCTGGCTTTGAGCTGCTGTTTAATGGTAGTCAAGCCAAAGGTTTTTAATATGTCAGTTGCTATTAAATTAGTATGACTGTGTTATTCATAGAAAATTTCAAATTGTCAGATGAAAAGTTGCTAACCTACTTAAATGCAGCTAATATGTTGAATAAGAATAACTTCACAATGAAATACATTTTATGCCTTAAAACATTTGTATGCAGTGATTGTAAATAGTGTCTCTGTATAGTTTAAGGCAGTTGTTGTAATTTACGCTGTCATGGATAAACATCAGTTTTACCAATGTCAAGTGTAAATAGATCAAGTTAATCCAACTTTGGGATCTTTGCTCCTATGTTCCCGTGCTCACAAAGAATCTAGCATGCTGATCCAGGTCTTAGGCAGACATGGCCAACACAAGAGTTTACAAAATATCATTAGCAAACCTTAGCTGTAATTTCCTCCATTGTCCTCTCATAGAATCATAGAATCACCAAGGTTGGAAAAGACCTACAAGATCATCCAGTCCAACCATCCACTGGTTACCAATAGGGCTCACTAACCCACTAACAGCACCTTAACATTCCTTGAACACCTCCAGGGTCGGTGACTCCACCACTTTCCTGGGCAGCCCATTTCAGTGCCTGACCACTCTTTTGGAAAAATGGTATTTCTTCATGTCCAGCCTGAATCTACCCTGCTGCAATGTGAGGCCATTCCCTCTAGTTCTATCACTGGTTACATGAGAGAAGAGGCCGACCCCCAGCTCACTACTACCTCCCTTCAGGTAGTTATAGAGAGCAGTAGGTTCTCTCCTGAGCCTCCTCTTCTCCAGGCTGAACAATCACAGCTTCCTCAGTCCTCTTAATGCTTGTGCTCCAGACCCCTTACCAGCTTAGTTGCCCTTCTCTGGATGTGCTCCAGAACATTGATGTCTTTCTTGCAGTGAGGCTCCCAAAATTGAGCACATCTACTTGTTTTCCTCTGTGAAACTGTATGTGGGGGATTTCTTCAGGAAAAAAAATTTTGTTTTTATCTACTGAATTTTTTCACTGGAAAAGTTTTACAAAGACTCCAAGACATTAATTTATTTCGGTGTTTCTGACCTGTCTAAAGGGAATTCAAAAGTTGGGTGCAGTTTGGAAAAAAAAAAAAAATCATAAAAAAAAATTCCACTTCTGTAAGTTTTAATCTCTTTATGACTTCCTGTTAAATTCAGAGTTTGTTTCTACGGTTGGTTACTTTGAAGATGAGCGTGCTGATGGGCATTCAACCTGCAAAAAGCTCCTCCAGGGACTTAAAAATAATCTGTCAGCACTCTTACACAGCTAAACCCCAGGGTGTTGAATTTGGCGTGATACTTCGTGAACAGTTAGATTGATATACGGAAGAATGATAGGGCGTATTGTTCTCTTATTTCTCTCAAGGAATGTCTTTTGGTGTGTCTGATGTAATTATAGCTTTTATATGACTTCTGTCACTGCAATGATGATGAATGATAGAAAATCTTTTTTTTTTTTTATACTTGATTGTATGCAAGAAATTGAAATCCTTCTCTAGAAATCTAGATCAAGCAAAGAATTTAAACTTTTACAAATCTTCATAACTGAAAGAAAACTGATACGGATCAAAAGCATCAATTCAGTTAATAATGTTTAAAAAAAAAAAAGGCAAAAAACCCCACAATATTTTCTGTTCAGCCAATATAGAAAGTATATTATAATGAAGTATTTCTAGCATGACATTTTATAAAATCAGACATTGAGAGTGGTGTAGTGAAGGGCATTGAAGTGATTTTATGTCACAAATTTTTCTTTCTGGAAAATGTATTGGTAAGTATAAATGACCACAAACCACTGCTGTTGTGATACATGATAATTGCAGAGCAAAAGGAAGCAAAAGGAAAAAAAAAAAACCCCACATCTATCTTGAACTTATTAATATACTGACAGTTGTCTTTTTTTTTAAATTCCAGGTGAATTTTGTTTTTTTTTGTTTTGTCCTAAAGCTGACCTTGAGTTACTGTAATTATAAATAAAACCAAAAGAACTTTCAAAGCTTATTTTTTCTTTTAATTTTTAGGGAAGCAATGCGAAATTACCTTAAGGAGCGAGGCGATCAAACAGTACTAATACTCCATGCAAAAGTTGCTCAAAAATCATATGGAAATGAAAAAAGGTAAGTCCCTCTCTGACTTCCATCCACAATTCCAAGCTAGGAAAACTGAAGTGTGTGGTCTGATGTCCATTACATAATTCCTCAGGTTGTACTGTAGTCAGAAGAAGATTAAACGAGATGAAAGGTGTCCAGATAAATACTACAGGCTTGCAGCACGGTACATAATTGTGGCATTCAACTTAGCTATGCCTGTTTCTGCCTACAGATTCTCTGTCTGTGGGTGCTTTTTCTTCCATTGGACTGAAATGGCTCTAATGGTGCTTTGATGGATCTGGGTGCATTGAAAAGAGCATGGCCAGCAGGTCGAGGGAGGTGATCCTCCTTCTCTACTCTGCCCTTGTGAGGCCATGTTTAGAATACTGTCTTCAGTTCTTGGCTCTCCAGTTGGAGGAAAAAAAAAAAAAGAAAAAAAAGACAGGGATCTCCTAGGAGGAGTCCAGCGGAGGGCTGCAAAGATGATAAAGGTCCTGGAGCATCTCTCATTTATCTCTCATATGAGGAAAGGCTGAGTAACCTGGGTCTTTTCAGTCTGGGGAAAAGATGACAGAATCTGATCAGTGTTTATAAATACTTGAAGGGAGGTGGGAAGTAAATGGATGAGGCCGGGCTCTTCTTGGTAGTCTGTAGCAATAGGACAAGGAGCAATGGCCTAAAACTTGAACACAGGGAATTCCTTACAAACGTGTGGAAGAACTTCTTTATGGTAAGGGTGATGGAGCACTGGAACAGGTTGCCCAGTGAGGTTGTGGAGTCTCTTCTATGGAGATATTCAAGACCTATCTGGATGCCTACCCTTGTGACCTATTGCCTTAGCATTGGGATTGGACTTGGTCTCTTGAGGTCCCTTCCACCCTCTGCAATTCTTTGATTCCGTGATGTGATTTTCAAGGAAGTTCTTACTTGTTTTGTTGTTTACTGGAAGGGATAACTGAAGACCTAAGCTGGGTCCTTTCTTCACCTCCCATCTCAGTAGTAGAACTGTATGCTGTACAGCTGCTTGTCTAGTCTTTCATTGGCTGGATTTCTTAATTATAGGCATCATCTTGAAGAGCAGAAAGAACCTGTTGTGATGATTGAAGGCATAATTGAACTTTTTTTTTGCAGATTAGCTTGATGATCTCAGTTTATTGTCTAACTTTACATCAAATATTGGAGGGAAAAGAAATACAAACAGAAGGAAGCCTAAATGATTTCACCACTCCTCATTGTTTTATAGTAAAAAATGGAACTCTTAACATGTATATTTTTTAAATTTCCATTTTTAAGTCTGGAGTAGATATGGTGAGTGTTGGTTGCTATTTGTGGAGGATTTTTTTTCCCCAAGTAATTTCAAAGTGGTTTGAATTCTGTTGCATTACAATTTGCATAATAGGTAAATAACAGAAACTACAGGAAGGCATGAGAATGAATGAATGAAAAAGATGTGCATAGTTAAGACTCACTGTATATGATTTCAGTATATTACTCACCTAAAATGAGATGTATTTTTTATCAGCTGGCACAAATTTCCAAGCAGTGTGTTTGTAACTTCAGTCTGTTTCTTCTGGGTCCAGGGCAGTTTATGAGAGCAGGAACATTTTGTCTTTCATCATTTTAGAGATCAAATTGCATCAATAGAAGGTATAAAATAAAAACATAAAGCATGTTTTTAATTTTGGTTATTGAAAGTTTCACTGGAGTTTGGAAATCTTCAAATGTTCTGAAGAACATAGGGCAGAGCCTCAAAATATTTGCTAATGCTATTTGGAAACTCCTACGTAGATTTCATAGTCAATGCTACCTTGAATTCCCATTGCTTGGAATATATGTGTATACTTCATTTGATGCTGCTGTAGTCACTTTGACATGTATATTGCCTAAATTTTCAGGTATTGTAACTCTGTAAATTAGTAGCTAGCTTTTCATTGCTTGAAAACTAAAATGAGGCATTTTTATTGCCTCCAATTTCATGAAACACAGTTCAGTTGCCTAACTGAGCACCCCTGTGTTTGTTCACAAGAGATATCTCAGATTCACTGCTTGGAAAAGGAAGCACGTCAATGAAATTTAGAGGGTTTCAAAGCTTTGCAAAATAAGTCAGGAAAGCAGGTGTTTGTTATAATATAATGATGACCTGAATGCCATTCTGGTACAGAGATGGAATAGATGTTTGGAATACATGCTGAGAATTCTTTTTTCAATTAAAACATTTTTATTTTCACTATATTACTAAACCACTTTTTAGACTATCTCTGGTACAGTTCTGATAGCTCCTTGACTGTTAGCATGAGTATTGGCATCCTGTTGTTGCCTAGATGCCCAGCATAAACAGGAATGCTAGTTACACTTTGCATCCTGGTGTGCCTCCAGGGTATGCACTTTGTGCAACTGATTGATTAGCTCCTTTTTTTTTTTAATTTGCTTGTTATATTCATAGCAGAAAGTTCCTTTGGTTTTTCGTATTGCTGGACTGAGAAGAATTAGTAAAATTTTAAGGCTGCTTTATTCAACTGATTAATCAGATTTTCACCCTTTTTATGCTAAAAATGGCTTTTCTGAAGTGAGTTATTTTGTATTCATCTCCATAGACAAGCCTACCCATTTAACAAGCAGAATTCCAGGTTTTCCAAAGTATGGCATGTGTATAATCTGGTGAGGTTTTGATCCATCAAGAGTAAGTTATGTTGCGCTACCTTTGTAAGTAAGCATTAAGTCACAAAAGGCATTATTTCTTAAGTAATGTATCCTTTAAGTAAATACAGGGTCTAAAACTACCATCCACTTTCTGTTCCACTCTTTAAATTTTGCATACTGGGAGATGATGAAAAATATTTATCGTATTAAACTTCGCATAGCACAATTCAACGTCCAGAGCAGTAATGGTTTTCCTGTGTTGTTATGAATATAAGGTGAATTACTCTGAAAAGTCTCTGTAACCTGTACAGATCTAGCACAGTATGGTGTAGTTTAAACTTAAGTGAAGACTTCCTGTGTTAGATTGAGAATGCTCCTGATATTTGTCCCTAATTAATGGTGTGCTAGTGAAGGGAGGGTTCTTCTTTGAGTGCACTTTGTTAGTTGCTCTTTCCTAAGTTAATGTTGTTTAGTTGAATTAAGAAATTCGGTGGTAAGAAGCCCAGTGCTGGCTTGAGCTGAATTTAAGAATTTTTGTCTGATGTTTCATGCTGGGTGGCTGTCATTTTTCAGAGGCATTCAACTGATAGAGGCGCTCAGGTCACCTTTAGTCCTAATGAGCGTAGGTGTTTGATGTGTGCTTATGTTCTCTCACTCATGTGTACTTACTGTTGGCTGAGATTTCTCTCCTCAGTGGTTATTCTACTAGTATAAGGGTCACAGTTTGAACAGCATGAATGTTCAACAGTTTGAAGGACTGAAGTGTTTTGGATTCTAAGATGTAGTTTCACAAAGGTTGTGAGCCAGATTGGTACTTGTGGGTTGTATGCTACTCAGTATTAAAAAAAATTCTCACTGCTGATTAGCTTTGAGAATGTTCTAGTTGCATCTTGCTTAGTGAAGGAGCTGCTTCTGCAATTTCTGCTCAAATATTTTCTTTCCCTGCACTGTGTTGTTGAGAGCATAGCCTTTTCTAGTGCTTACCCTGTGGCTCCACTGCTTTATCTTAGCATTCCAGCACCTAGCTATGTTTCATTTGTTTCTTTTTTTTAGTGGATGTTGTCAGTTCATTCTGCTTTCCTAAGAAGGAAAGAAGACTGAGTGTTTTCATGCTCAAAATAATGTGGGTAATTGACAGACAAATTCTCCCTTGACTGACTCCAAACTGATGGACTGGTACAAAGAACCATCTTCCCTGCTGTTGTCACCGTGAAGTTAAAGGAGACAATGTGGTAGGCACAGTCTTCTGAAAGATGACCTCAAGGATCATCAAGTTTTCAACCCCCTCACTGCGGGCGGGATTGCCACCCACTAGATCAAGTACTAGATCAGCTTGCCCTGTCAAACCTGGCTTTGAATACCTCCAGGGATGGGGTTTAAAACCATTCCTCCTTTCCCTGTCCCATCTACCTTTGTATAAAATATTTCCCTCTGTTTATAATTTCCTTGTAAATATTGGAAGTCCACAGTGAGGTCTCCCCACCACCGCCTTCTCTTCTCCAGGCTGAGCAAGTCCAGCTCCTTCAGCTTGTCTTCATAGGAGAGGTCTCCAGCCCCCTGGTCATCTTCATGGCTTTCCTCTGGATCCTTAGCAGGGTCTTGGATATTTTGAAAAAGCTAACCTTTGTGAGGAGAATCCTGTGGTTTGAAAATAGAACTGATTATATCAGAAGTAGTTAGCAAAGACATGATCTGATTTTAGTTTTCTTGCTATCCCTTCAGGCCTTGATAAGTTCAATAAGGGTGGCTTCTCTACTAATGTATCGTATTTTCTGTATTGGCTTTAGTTGACTGAAGGGGCTGGGGGAATGTTTTTCTCTCCTTGGTGATTGTCTAATTAAAAACAATATTCCAGGTGGTGCCAAAGATTCAAATCTATTCCACTTTTGCTTGTTACAGTTAAGGCTCGGAAACCATTAGAGATTATTTTGTTTTTCCCTTGAAGTCATTTGGAATAAAAGAGCATCCTTAGATACCTCAGCTTGGTGTTCTTGCCATGGAAAAACATTCACTTTCTGGTCTGATGGACCAGATCTGTCAGGAGTACCAGCTTGCTTTTGTTTCCTGTACTGAGTTTCTAAGCTTAGTGGCTTAACATGAGGTTGGTAATGCCATGGCCTTTTCTTTGCTAAGTTAGCTATGAAATTAGGCCCTTGAAGGAGAGCACTCTGTGGAAGCCCTTTTCTCCTTTGAGGTAGATCCCCTGATCCTTCCTGACTAATGTCAGTCACAACATTAGCTTAGTTGATAACAACATCAACTACCCATTGATGACAATACTCATCATTTTAATTACACCAGTTACAAATTATTGGAAGTTGTATAGGGAAAGCATCATACATAAAGTAAACTAGGAGTGCACAAGAGCACTAAGTACATGTTGTCATCAAATATATGAAGTATTTTCAGAAACCCTGTATCCCAAAGTGTTATCCTGGCTTAGTCAGTCAACCATTGTTTATAAATCAGCAAATAGGAGATACTGAATCAGCATCTTGTCCAGAAACACTAACAGACACAGAACAGGTTTTGTCCTCTAAAGATATTCCTGGTTGCTATACTTGATTAATGGAAGAGCTTACAGAGTTCATCTCTCATAGATATTTGTGATTTTCAAATCAAGTTATTAAACATTTACCTCATGGATGAATGTACTTTTTTGCTTTACTGCTGATTAAATAGTTATCAATCTACTTGTAGCATAGAGAAAAGTTAGTAAGTAGATGTTATAAATCCTGATAAATCATCATGATTTTCCACCATTACTTCTTGTACTAAAAATTCTGACCAAACTCAGAGCAACCAGAGGCAGCTGCCTTTCCCCTTAGCACCTATCATTTTCTTCTTACTGTAGGTCAGATTAATACTTCAGAAGAATTTTTGCCTCCCACTCAGTCTTATTTTAGTTTGTGGTTAAAGAAAAAAGAGGTAGGCTCTGTAAAACAAAAGCTGAAGGAAGAATAGTTTCATTTGTTCCACCAAACATTGTCCTACCATTTTTCCCATCACCAATGCTGGAAATAACCTACATGGACTGTTTTGGGGAGATGATTTTCTGTCTTTTTTTTTTTTCCCTCTTCATGGGTATCTGAAAGCCAACCTCTCATGTGAACGTTTATAATCCTGTTTACATGGAAAGTGTTTTATTAATGAGAAACTCTGTCTAGTAGTTATTTTAAATGTACCTAAGCCACATTATTTAATACCCTCTGATAATTAGAAATAAAATACTTGCAGCTCGTATTCAAACTTGGAAAACTGTTGGAAATGAAATTTATAATTAACCTTTTCCATACATGAGTGCTTGTGGTTGTAAATATGAAGTGACAGAGAAGAAAGCTTGTTCAGACTGTGATCACTCGCTCTTTCCTTGTTTTGTAGGTTTAGCCTGTCATGAAATGGTCTAAGTGAGAGTTTCTGTCTTTGTTTGGTAATATAGGGTCTTCCAGTGTTTTTCTCGGTTTTAATTTATAAGGAGGAAATACGTGTTTCTTATGGGTCTTTACTGCCACCTCGTGGTCGTAGGTATGTAAAGGTCTTGATTTAGAATAAAGCTGAAATGAAAATCGGTATGATAAAAAGTTTGGAATTTTTTTGTCTTCTAACCAGTAATATAAATACAAGATTTTATCTTGAACTGTTGCACCTCATACTTCCAGATTCTCAAAGGAAAAAGTAAGCCTCCTACACGTGACATGATGAGTATAATAATACAGCCATAATCATTGTGCTGGCTTTTTGGTTTTTTTTCCCCCGTTTTCCTACAACAATCCAGAACTTTCAGCCATCAGTAGCTGATCTTCAGAAAAGGATTTTTAGCAGCAGCTATGGTATTTGCATCTAGGTATGGGCTGAAAAAAGTAATATAAATTCTGTTGTTTCTGTAAACACCTTACACTTTGATACTTTACGTTAGCCATTGTCATTGTGTACTTTCCCTTGGAAATGTAAATTCTCTTAAGATTCTTTCCTGTTTGGTAGATAAGCATTTGAGAGAAATTAGGTTACATAGTCTGTACTGATCTAATTTATGAAGTGAGTGCAGGTGAAAAGTAGGGAATGCATTACTGGTTCAATGATCAAAATTTTGTAGTAGGAAGGGAAATACTTGGCTAAGTGTGTAAGAGATTTCCATAAGGATATTAAGTATGCCCTGCAGAAGCAGTCAGCATTGTCATTGAGAAAGCTGGAACAGATGTCAGGTAGCAAAAAATGAGGGAAATATATAATAAGCTAAGAAAGTGGTATATGTTATATCCTGTTTCATAAGAAGTATTTATTACTTACTGTTTCTGTTTGAGGTAGTTTTCAACTTCTGTGCTTACAGCAATAAAGTAATGTGTTCTGGTGTCAGATAACTATAAACTCCAGCATTTTACTTCATGACTGGTTTACTGAAATTATTGTCTTGTGTGACTGCTGGAGAAGTGTTACATTTTATTTTTGAGCTACTTTGTTGTGTAGTTTTTCAGGTTTGTGAGTTGTCAGGAAACATCTGTTTTGCAAATTGGCAAGTTGCTACCTGTTGTGTTGGTTCTGTGTTCTGCATGTTCAATTGGAAGGAAAAAAAATCCCAGAGCCTTCATCTGGCCCATAGTTACCTCCAGAGAATCAAATGCAAATAGTTAACACTGATGCAATAAGCATATGAAAAAATATTGTTTGGTGAACTTTGAGTAGTTCACTTCTACAAACAGATTTCCATTAACTCATAATTCCATAGTTAATTTTATATTCCATTTATATCCTTGACAACAGTGTGAAGGCAATAAAAGGAACTAATAATTGTTATGGTACATCTCTGGTGAAATGGATTATCGTAATGGAGGAAATACAGCATTTGGTTCTGAATTAAGTTTGAAAAGCAATCTGTGTGAGCAGTTTCACTAATTAAATTAATGGGTTTTTCAAACATGCAGATTTTTTTGACCTCATATAGAGGTCTACTTTCTACAAATTCCAACTTGCAGGCAATATTTTTTTTTAACCATGGAAAGTGTTGTGGTTTGAAAGATTTTCTTAGATATTTAAGCCATATGGTATATTATTATATAATCATTTTGGATGTGTTTTAAAAAGAGTGAGAAGTTGAAGTGCCAAATAAATTAGCAGTGAAAATTTTTTTTTCTTGGATTGCTTGGTGTTTGCCTGCAAGAGTCTATTTTTGCTGGTTATCATAACCACTGAAATTTTGAATTGCAGTAAAATCTTTAAAAGTTATTTTTTGTTTCATGAATCAAGGAATAAATATTGACTATATGCCCTAACTGAAATGATTACCAATCTTTGTATTTACTTATATGGGTTTTTACTGTTTGTGTTTTTATTATGACTGTTAAGTCAGGATTTTGATTTCTTCTTTTTAGAAATTTGTTACTTAAAAAAGCATCTTATGTCTTTGAAAGATAATTGTGCTGATGGACTGAAGTGGTAAAGTTTATTAAATTTAATTTTCAAACTAAAGCTGATTTATGCTAATAAAAGCATAATAGCATTTAAAGAGTTTATCCATGTATTCAGTTGTTCCAGAGCACATTTTGAAAATGTTGTACCTACTTACAGGAATACAGTAGGACATGTTACTGAATGTCAGAATTGCCAAATTAAGTACCTACACTTCAGTGTGAAATAAATGGAATAAAACTTTTTCAATTCTCCTTTCCTTTCATGCCTCTTTAGTTTTTTTTATAATTATGGTATGCTAATAGTTCTTTTGCTTTTTCAGCTTTGATTTTAAGTAAATAATGTTAAAAACACTGCACCTCTAGGTTAAACTAAAACCAAAAGCACTGAAGACTGTCCTTTTAACAATTTGGAGAAACTTTAAGACCAATACATGGCATTAAAGTGCTTTTCTTTGGAAGTTTTTGGTTTAAAATAGCATCTAGAATGACTGCTAAAAAATCATATCTTACAAATACTGCTGAAGGCACCTGATTCATTTATAAACAGAAAATAAATTTGTATTTGAACAGAATAGACTCCCTCCTTTTCCTTTGCTAATGATAAAAACCTAAGTATTTAAAAATTGCAATTGCTAGATTTTCATTAAATTACTTGCTGGTACTGATGTGTCTTAATCATGTTGATTACAAAAGCAAAACATTGTCATCACTTGGAAGACCTCTCTACTTTCTTTAAGAGAATTTCCTTTTTGTGAGGGTAAGAAAATGTTTTTATTTTATAGGGATGAAACTTGTTTCCTGTTTCCAGTGGAAACATGCTCGTTGACAGGGCATCTAATGCTTGTTTTTCCTTGCTTTTTCTCTTTTTTCGATTTGTGTTTTAGAAAATCTTTAAGGCTAATGAAAAGCATACATATATAAACTGCAATGAAAATGCAAATTGATAGAGAAAGCTTTGGATCTACAACAGTTTGAATGCTTGTTTATATTTTTTCCTTAAAAATTGGATGTAATCTCATAATGTTTTTCATTTTCAGGTTCTTTTGTCCCCCTCCGTGTGTGTATCTTATGGGCAGTGGATGGAAGAAAAAAAAAGAGCAAATGGAACGGGATGGTTGCACTGAGCAAGAGTCACAACCCTGCGCCTTCATTGGAATAGGAAACAGTGACCAAGAAATGCAGCAGTTGAACTTGGAAGGAAAGGTAGAAGTGTAATAATGCATTTGAGATCTCCACAAAGGATGTTATAACTACGCAGTGCCTTTCAGGGCATGCGTTGGCTTATTGTAATTTTAGTCATTCTGTAGCAGATACTACATGAGTCGTTTAAAAAAAAAAAAAAGCCTCGAAAATATACAAGACAATGGAGTCAGTGGACATGATTCATGGAATTACAGCATGGTGCTATCTTTTCATCTGTAGGATCAGTTCTGTTAGGTTATTTGGTAGGCCTCAGTGGTTAACTGAAGTAAGCTTGCTTGCCAAAAGTCCTTGTCTGTCTCACTGGTTTGCGCGAATGGATAATATTAAGGAAGCGTCTGAACAACATCTGCTGCTGAAGTGGTCATTAAATTCCTTTGCATAAAAATGCATTTTAAGTGCCGCTTTATATGTGTAGTACATTTTTTTGTACAGTAATATAAATTCCTACCAGATTTTTTAACACATTTGTGGTGACTTAAACAATTGGAGTAAGTCTGGTGGCATGTAAGAGCTCATTTTATCTGGTTGTCTAATTATGCAGTGTTATCCAGGTGACTACTACAATTTTATTTGTAGCACCATCTCCTTAGAAATGTTTTATGTGTTACTGCATGTGTGTTGTTTTTTTCTTCCAAATATACAATGGAATCCATCTAAATTCCATATGGTGTTTACTCTTCATGTTGCTGCCATGGAAGGTCAAGATCACCAAGCTAGGTCACCACAGATCAGATTATTTGGATTTGAACAGATTGTTTGAATGGTTCTGAAAACTGACTTGTTACTTCCATGAGCGATTACTAACTGCAGGAGTTTTCACAAAATACATGCCATGTGTGCCTTACAGCTTAAGCACATGGTTTCACAGAATCCTACTGCAGGCTATATGGCTTAAAGATTTTTTTGTATAACTTCTCAGAAACATGTTCATTATACCAAGGTGGACACTGCTCTTGTATATACTTGTTTCTTAAAATGAAGGATAGTAGAAGTTCTTCTGGAGGTCTCTCATCTCTTCTTGTCACCTAGCTTAAGCATTTAGCTCTTTGTAACTTTCCACTGATTTCAAAACTAAATCCTCTCCAATGCTTTCAAGGAAAGCTTGGTTTAATGTTTGGTGGTGTTGCTGGTGGTTCATTTGTGTTTTTTTGGTTGGTTTTCTTTTTCTGCACAAGCAGTTTCTTGTGCATATCTGTTGTACTGACTTTATAGCTGTACTGGAATGTAACTTTTAGTGGTGCTCTTACAGTCTCAAATGTGGCTTTGACACAGCTACAGTCTGTAATCACCTGCTTTCCAGTATTAGTAAGGAGTTATTAGTAAGGAGTTGAAGTACTGAAGTAAGATGCTGTACTTCACAAAGCTAAAAAGTAGTCTATAAATGATTTCTATATGGAAGGATTCCGTATGTATTAGGAAAAAAAAGTCAAGTGTTGTTATTAGTGGGGAAGAGAGGAGAAAGCGATTTTTGATCTGCTTGAGAAACTGGTACACCATTTTCATTCACAGTTACATATGGAGTTTCTTGTACTGAGCTAATTTGAAAGAGGGAACAATATTATGTTTTTATCCACAGAATTATTGCACTGCCAAAACATTATACATATCAGATTCAGACAAGAGAAAGCACTTCATGCTATCAGTAAAAATGTTCTATGGCAATAGTGATGACATCGGTGTGTTCCTCAGTAAACGAATCAAAGTCATCTCCAAGCCTTCTAAAAAGAAGCAGTCACTGAAAAATGCAGACTGTAAGTATTTTACAGTTCTTCTCTTTCTGTAGCAATTTTGTCTCCATTTTGCTTTTAATCTATTGAGATGTGACTACAGTATAAAATATGAAGTTTTCAATTAAAAAAATGATTTTAGAATTACACACAGCAATATATTTTAAAATGTTCCTATATTGATTATGCCGTCTAGTTTTATACAGTTACAATTATTTAGTGAATACAAAAGATCCACCCAAAATATTTATTCTGAGGAGTAAATCCTTATTTACAAATTCATAAAGAATGCTCTGTCTCAGCTTTCTAAGCTGTTGAATCCCTTAAGCTGCCTTGATCTGATGCTTAGGATGTTTTGATCAGTAGTGAAGAGATAACTTTCAGACTGTGGTAGGAATACTTCCATGTTTCCCAGACTGTACCTCTTCATGTCACAGTCACCTTCTTTCTGTCTCATGCCATTTTTGTGTTTTTATTTTTAATATATTTTGCATGGTCACTTTTAAATAATTTGTTAAGAAATCTGTACGATGATATTTCACCCAGATTTATTTGCTTACCCTATTTTTTAACTGAAGATATCTCTGGTGCTATTGGGAGCATTTTTGCTTTTTCTCCGAAATTTTTGCCTGCTACCACTGGAGCACCTCAAGAGATGCTGTTATTTTTTTTTTGTTTGTTTTTCTCTCTTCACTAGTGCTTTAAAGGGCTCTTCCATCTGTGTTGGGCTGGAACCCATTCACCTATGGAATGTGGATCTCGGGGCTGCTAGCTTGCCACATGAATAAAGGCGGTCTGTTGCTGTGCAGTTTACGCCCGTGGGCTCAGAGTATGCACTGTTGACTTTGTATTCAGACAGATAGTTTTGTTGGACAACAAATATGAACTAGGCGTTTTCATTAGTAAATACTAACAGTAGAAGAAATGTGTCTGTTTTGATGACAGTGATAGTAGCTGAATTTTTTTAGGGGAGCAGACTTAGCCTTTCGCCCTCTTGAGTCATGAGAAAGTTCAGATCTGAGAAAATTTCAAGTTGCATGGTTACAATTTTATATATTTGTCTGTTTTCATTTCAATTGGTTGTGATTTGTAAGGATAATTTTTCTTTATACTTCAAATGCAGTGACCATTGAGAGTAGTCTTAAATATTTCTCAAGGGTAAGCTAATGCTTCTGTTCAAATAATCAATTATTTGAAAGCTGTGAATGGAGAATTTTCGGCTGGCAAGCACTGGCCCATTTGGCCAAGTGGCAGAATTTAGTGAACTAGCATGCCTTTAGAGAACAGCCTCTATATGTTTCACTCTTATAATTTTGTAACTATTTTTGGTCTGTCACAAATATAAGTATTATATAATCCAATCAATAATTGAAAATTATTTATTGATTTCCAATATTCATCGGCTTATTTTATTGTATTTGTGACTTCTTACTTTTCTTTGTAATAATAATGCAGTAACTTTATAATCTGAAGTCTCTATGTATTCCTTGCAGTATGTATTGCATCAGGGACAAAAGTGGCACTATTTAATAGACTTCGATCCCAAACAGTTAGCACCAGATATTTGCACGTAGAAGGCGGTAATTTCCATGCCAGTTCACAACAATGGGGAGCATTTTACATTCACCTCTGTAAGTAAAAATGAAGGAATATATATTTTTAACTTCCCTCCCTCCATCCCCACAAAAAAAAGTCCTTTGTTTTTCTTCCTTATTAATTGCCCAAGCACAGATTTGTTTTGTTACCGAGTGTATATTTGATGTAGTAGTGTGGTATTAAGTGTTCCTCATACTGAGAAAAACGTTTAAATAAAAACAAATAACGTGGAATTTCTTTTTTCATGCAGTGGATGATGATGAATCGGAAGGAGAAGAATTCACAGTGAGAGATGGCTACATTCATTATGGGCAGACTGTCAAACTTGTGTGCTCTGTTACTGGCATGGCACTCCCACGACTGGTAATGTTTAATTTCTCCACTGTTATAGTTAACTTGTATGTGGCTGCTTAGTGTAATTATATAATTGGGTTTTCACTCCTTACAGTTTTGGCTTTATTCATTTAGTTTTAGTAATACACAATTTATATGCAAATGACACTCATTTTAATAAAAGCATATTTTTATATCTGCAGATTAATGCTGTAAGTAAAGAACAACTTATAAATTAAGCACAAGGAACTTCTCAAAATTCAAACCTACCGAAGTAGGTTAATCTGCAAGCTGTCATTAAAAAAGAGGAGGTCTTTTTTAAAAACAGTGATGTAGGTCCCATTGTAGCAAAATACTTTATTCATTATTCAATATCAATACTTAAAGGCTTTGCAACCAGTAGGACAATTTTGTTTTTTGAATTCAGCCTACATTTAAAAGTAGTCTACTGATTTGAAGCTAGAAGATAGTTAGCTAAGAAATCTTAGAGCACTATGGCTGCTGCTTCTGCTGTTTTTGCATAACATGAAATATTAAACTTTTTTTCTAGAAGTTGAGATAAAATTCCAATATTCCAACTTATTTCCACTACCTGTAGGGGAATAATTTAATTTTTTAAAATAAAATAATACTCTGAATTAAGTCAACATATTTTTTTTGTGCTGAACTGTCAGTTTGTCAGTAACAATTGTTCTTTTCAGTTGGTCATTAAATATTACTTAAAGGTAACTGTTAAGATAACCAGTGATTGTTGTATTTGCAATATTATGTTTAAGGCCATCTCAATACCTTTAGAGTAGATCCTTATTTCTCAACTGATTTGGTTCAGCAGCCAGTCTGCCATAGGGTGTATGATACTGTCAGTGTTGGAAGCATGTGCTTCTGTAGAAGATGACTGATAGTTGACCTACTGTTCTTTCTGTCAAGAAACAAACCAAACGTAGATTTTGCTGAAGCTCAGACTTTTTTTTCTTGCTGTTGGAATGCGGAAAAAGGTACAATATATATTTTGTATTTGCATACAGTATTTTGAAGGAGTAGTACTGATTGTAACTGGAATATTGTGTCCTTGATGAAAAATTATTAGAAATTATAGAATAATTATAGAATAATCTGACGTTATTAAAACAGGAGGCTTGGAAACTTGAAAATTATGATTGTTCACTTCCTGTACTTAACATTACATACATAATCTGCAGTGTAATCTTCAATATAATGAAGTATAGAAATTGTCCTAAATGTGCATAATGTGCATACAACTTTCATTCACAGATAATTCGAAAAGTAGATAAGCAAACAGCATTATTGGATGCAGATGATCCAGTATCGCAGCTCCATAAATGTGCATTTTACCTTAAAGACACTGAGAGAATGTATTTGTGCCTTTCCCAGGAGAGAATAATCCAATTTCAAGTGAGTTAACTTATTTTGATAAATGAAAAGCATGGTTGCAGACTTTTCCCAAATATTTACAAATATGTATGATTGCCAGTTTTGCAGTTGGTTTTGAATGAGAATATTTCTTTTGAAAAATCAGCAAATAGAGTTCATTATAGCCTTTCATGATGCACTTAGCAGTGTTGACTTGTCTTCCTCTTGGCTAAGGGTAAATAGTAGAGTAAAGCCACAGAAATTTGATTTGTCAGTAAAGATGTACTCATCTGTCTTCAATAATTTTTCTCCAGCAGGTGGAGAAAATTATCCCCAGTGAGTTACTTTAATGGGAATCAACCCGAAGGAATAGCTGCCTAAAAAAATAATTATAGCTTGCATTTTGCTTTGACATCTCATAATATGCCAGCAAGCTGCTTTAGTCTTGTGTGTGTTAGTGTGCTTTTAGCAGACTTCTACTGTGGTAATTCCAGACAATAACAAGAGTGGTAATGAGATTTAATCTCAACTGAGAGATCTCTTTAAAAATCCAGGGCTGCTCAAATAGCGAAGGGTACTGAGAGGGAATACTGTATTCCAGGTAAAGCAACAAACTTGGTAAATACTCAGAACTTTCTTAGAACGGTTCTAGTTGCCAGAGGAAGAAAGGTAGAAGCAGGAAAGTGGAAAGCTAGCGTTTTTAAGGAAGGGGACAAGGAAGATTGGTAAAGTCTCAGGTGACTTCTGTCCTACACTGTGATAGTGGAAAGAATATGAGAAGTTTTGTTCGTATTTCAGGAAACGTTCATGACCTAAAGGTCAGAAGTGGACAAGGTCTGTTGTTTCTTCCACTAGGAGATAGCAGAGATATCTATCAATGTATTTTCTTGTAAAGCAGAATGGATCTTTGCCAGGAAGAAAAGAAAGCAATGAAACAGGAATTGCAGTGTCTCAGAGTCAGCCTTGCTGTTGTTTGATGTTTTTCTAACTACTTTGTGGGAAGGGCTGAATGAACTAAGAACTCCTGCTACTCTGACAGCTGCTAGAAATGTATGGTCCTGCAGTTCCACAGACTAACGCTCTTTAGTATCATGATACTTGTGGAGCCCAGGCTGGAAAGAGATCCAAACTTTCCACATGGGAGGGTGAAAGGACACCCCACTCGTCTGAATTTTTATTCTACTTGTTGAATAAAATCTGTTAATGTGCACATCAGACTGTAATCACTCTTTGGTAACTGGAATCATGACAAAATATAAAATCTTTCTGCCAGTGTCAGGAAAGACATCTCATTTTATCTGTTTCTCCCCTTGGACCAGAAGACCAAGGCTGGGGAAGAAAGCATGTGTGCCATCTTTCACTGAATATTTACTGCTGAGTCTAGTTTCTGAAATAGGAGTCTAGCCAGTCTGTGCTCACTTTGTGGAAGAAGAGCCACAATTTGTGTTAGATTAGTGAAGTAGTTTGTCTAATGTTTTTTTGAGAGTAAAGTAATATAACAGGTTGGATGGATGGTTGTATGTCAAGATGCCCCTAAAACTTTATGTAAGCAAGCAGAATTTAGCTATTAAAAGTTTTCTAGCCTGTTTTTTTTGTCTGTGATTAACCTGTGCACAGTTTCCTTATTGAATGCAAAATAATGGAATTGTTCAGAGAGGGCTTTTGCTGCCATAAAGAAACAGTACACAAAGATGTAAAACTAATGATATGTGATTTACAAAGGGATAGCATAAGTTTCTAGCTTATTTGCAGGGTTTTCATTTCAGCTTCTCCCATGTCTTTAAACAAACATTAGAATGTTAGCTTGTTTTTTTCATCTTTTTGTAGATAAAAAATAAGTTTTAAATAAGTAAATCTTGGTGCTTGGCCAGGTATAATTCATAAAATGAAAAACATTCAGTGCTTTCTGTTGGAGATGAAGGATGGAGAAATATATGATGAAAATAATAGATATTGTTACTGACTGAGATGCTTTTTAGCTCTCTTACTGTCAAACATTTCTACTTCAAACTTCAGACTTCAAACTTATTTTCTTTTTAAGGCCACTCCATGCCCAAAAGAACCAAATAAAGAAATGATTAATGATGGAGCTTCTTGGACAATCATTAGCACAGATAAAGCAGAGTATACATTTTATGAGGGGATGGGACCTGTCCATGCTCCAGTGACACCTGTGCCTGTTGTAGAAAGTCTTCAAGTAAGTGACGTATTTATTTTCATAAACTCTTTCACATGAGATTATTCTTATTATACTGATTTAAATGTTATAGTACTTTTGTGGGCTATTGTAGGAGAAGTTCACTTGTGTAGGTATGTTTATTTTTATTTCATCCAACTGATACCAGTAGCATTGTTTACAGTTCATATGTGCACTAAAAAGAATTTTTCTAGGGTATTTTTCTTCTTAATTAATGTGGGTTTTCTTTCATACTCATCCCCTCATCCAGTTGAATGGCGGCGGGGATGTAGCAATGTTGGAACTTACAGGACAGAATTTCACTCCAAATTTACGTGTCTGGTTTGGGGATGTGGAAGCTGAAACTATGTACAGGTATGGTGTTTCCTACTACTTTTATGGTGGTTACGTTTTACGGGATGTTTTTCATAGCGTATGCTCATTCTTTAAGGTTAAGTTTTGTTTACTAAGTTGATTCTCCTGTTTTTTCAGATGTGCAGAGAGCATGCTATGTGTTGTTCCAGATATTTCTGCATTTCGAGAGGGCTGGAGGTGGGTCCGTCAACCAGTCCAAGTTCCAGTAACTTTGGTCCGTAACGATGGCATAATTTACTCCACCAGCCTTACCTTTACATACACACCAGAACCAGGGCCACGACCACACTGCAGTGCTGCTGGAGCAATCCTCAGAGCCAACTCAAGCCTCATGGCTTCCAGTGAAACAAATGCAAACAGCGAGGGAAGTTACACAAATGTCAGCACAAATCCAACCAACGTCACATCATCTACAGCAACTGTAGTTTCCTAACTACCGTTGTTTGTTTGGACTTTAACTGACTTTTAAGTGCTACGTTCAAGAGAACTGAACAATTTTTGTGGTTTCATGGGAAAACACCTTTCCATTTTAGGTGATATTATTTTGAACCTGGTTACCTGCAAGTGCTAATCTTAAATATAGAAGCCACAATAAAAAAAAAAAAACATCCAAAACGTAAGAACTTTATTGAAAATCTATTTTTCAGCTGTTTTTTTTAATGGGCAAGAAATAAAAATGTGGCTGGGATACATGTTGAGCAAACTAGAAAACATGAACACAACATAGTTTTTATGGACCAAGGAACTTGTATAAGCTTTAGTATAAAAGGTACATTTTCACCATACCTTTTTTGTATCACAACATATAGTACACTTTTGTTACCAAATAGTTTATATTTTTTGTTCTCTGAGCTTTTGCTCCGAAGTATATTCAGGTTCCAAGCCTGACCATGCTTGTATAATCTAATTACCATACTCTTCCAGTTTTAAAAAAAAGTATATATATTTTTGGTCTGTGGCTGGAACTGTTCCTTTTTTTAAACTGAAGTCTTGTGACTTTTTATGAACTGAAATTGTTTTTATTTCAGCAAGTAGAACCTTGTAAAGGCCAGCATATTTTTTTTAAGATTATATGAAGTCTGTGCAAAAGCTTTAAAAAATGCCTCTGCCTTGCCTGCAATACATGCAATGTATGTTAACTTTAGTGCTCTGTTTTTCAGTCATTGTTAATAGTTATTTCTGTTTTCCTTTTTTTTAAATATATATTTATAGTGATAATTCATGAGGTTCTAACATTACATGAGTTTCGTTTTTTTTAAAGGTGACATCTCAAGCAGTCATATTAATGATTGTTCATGTCACAGGCATACGTTGGTGTTTTTGAAGGGTTGTTACTGGGTTACTCTCCCCCTTCCTTTCACAGTCATATTGCATCTGAAAATGTTTCAGAATCTGTGCAGGTTTTTCTATTCTTGTACATAATTTGTATTAAGTGTAAGTTAAATGTTTTATTTCAAAAGTGGAATGTTCCCAATAACTTCATTTGGCAGCATGTCTTCTGTCTTGTTGGCATGTAACTAAAATATCATGAGAAATATATGCTACAAATAGGATTGGTAGGTGATGCCCTTCATGGCTGAGAATCACAACAAGCATGTTTTTCTTCATAGTGTTTGGTAAATTAGGCCAAACTTAAGTGTAACACTTGTACTGAGAACGTGCTTTCATTGTGAAGTGATCATACCATAATAACTAAAGTAAATCTTATTACTTAGGAATGGGCAAATAGAAAATCATAAAAGCACTATGAAGATGTCAACTCCTCCCATCCTTATTTCCTATGGGTTTCTCTTTCCCTGCCAACAGCTTGTGCAACATCCAAGTCTTCTCTCCATCATAAATTTAAGGCTCATTTGCACTTTGACTTTGTTGGTTGTTGTGTTTGTTTTTCATTTTGACTTTGCTGTGTTTTAGCTCTCCTTGCAGACCTGCCTGCTTCATCTGTAATTGAAAATATATCCCACTAGTTCATTCATAGTCACAGAACTAGGCATAGAATCGTAGGACAAGTTCTGATAGCGTGATCTTGAAATGCCAAAATATAAATCTTATGGTGTGTTCAGCCTTTTTTATTCCCTGAAGCATGAGCCACAACTGCTGTGTCAATGTGAACCTGTGGCTTCCTACACTGCGTTGCTTTCAAGCTTACCTGTTGACCATTTTCATAGGGTTTTTATTTCTGACCACTTACTCCAGTTCCAACACCCACCAACATTTTAAAGCATTTTCACTGCACCATATTTGTGTACTCTGACGCTCCATTTTACTTGTTTGTTTTAGTGCTCCACTGTACATGTGAGAACAATGTGGTTAAAAGAGAAAATTGGTTATAAAACATATTTAGCTAATAGTTTAAATCAGTGCCACTGTCCTTCTGAAACGTGCTTGTATCCTACCACAGGCCTTCATATTTGCTCTGCTATATTACGAAACAGACTCCCGTGACATAGTCACAATGCTGGTCCTTAGCACTAGTGGATACTGCCTCACCTCATCTCTGTTTCAGTGACCAAGGGCAGAATTCATTGTGGCCTTATCTCTGTTTTAAACTGTTTACTAGCATTTACTTGCAGATCTGTTTACTTGTGCATATGCTATAAAACTTCATGTTAGTCTTGTTGTGGCAAGAATCATTTCACAGTGTTTTTGTTTGAAGCACATAAGTATCTTACAGTACTGTTTAATTCAGAAGCCGCAGATTTTCATCGCTAATTAGACTGAGAACTGAAGTGGTGCATATATTGAATTTAGAAGGATATTCAAGAACAAACCATGATATACACACAGTAAACAAACCATAACGAGTCTTTTGTCCTTCAGAGAATACTTTAAATAGCGTTTCAGAACTTGACACCTGCTTTTTATACTCATTATTTTAAAATTTTTACATGTAAATGCAATACTTTTTATATTCAGTTTATTTGCAATAATTTTGCCCAATAGGTATATTCCTTGACTTGTAAAGAACCTAACGACCTAGCCTTATTTCTGCTGTTCTACACACTACAGCTGTCTGGGTGAAAAACAGATTACTAAGTTGTGCTTACAAGACCATTTAAAACCCTGTTTTTCCTTTGGGCTTTTTTGCCAGTAGTTACTTTGTAGTACAGAAATGGTCTTCCAAGTCCTTACTGTTGTTCACATGTCCTGTTGTTCAGATATATTATCCTCCTGAACTTTTTTCCTGTGGGGTGTTACTGTTACATTTATTGGCCTTGTGAGCTTCTAACCAATCTTCATGATATTAACAACATCTCAACGTTTTGATACAACTACTTTTAGAATGTTTCAGTATGAAACAATTATAATTGTTCAAGTCTAGCTGTTAAGTCTGCTGTTAATTCTGTATACATAGAAACTGAGTCTGTGTTCAGAATGTTGTTATAGTTCCAACTGTAGGATGAAAAAGCAAATTATGTGCTCAGATTTAGCTCTGCCTTTTCTTGTTTTGTTTGGAACTGCATTTCAGAATTCAACACTAGCATAGTCTTTAATAACCTGCTGCTGCTGTTTTTCTTTCCTAATTATTTGCCCTGAGGGCATCCCACAATTGTGTTAGTAATTATATTCTTCTTTTCATTGCACAGACTTGTGAGATCAGAATGGTTACCTGAAAAGACATGAACTCAAGTTGTAAATCTGTGAATTCCCATATACAAAATATTAATGCCAAGTGAAACAAAATATCTATGGGAAGTAAACTACCCACTTGTAGATTAAATGACTCCATAGAGGTGTCCATCCTGAAACTAGATGCTCTTCAATTATTAACCATATTATTTACTTTATTTCAAAAGCAGCTGTGTTTATGAGTACTGAACAAATGTGTGTACTTGCCTGTGCCAGACTTTTGACTTTGTTTTCAAGCACTGTACTGTGGGATTGAGTGGCAGCTTTGTTAGAAGAATTATATTAGGGTTTCTACTTAACCCTTTTAAGACTGAACTATTTCTTTCCTTTAGAGGTTATAAAGGAGCTGTTCTAACTTTGTAAATGTTCTATGTTCAACATTGCATTTGCCCCGTATGGAGGTGCTATGCCATTAAAAAAAATAATAATAATAATAATCCTGTAGCATGTATATACATTCAGTCTTAAAAGGGTTATTTTTACAAACTGTGCACCTGTAAAGTTTCTTAGCAATAAGGTAGAAAAAATGAGCAAGTTTTTACCATAATTTTGTAGAGTTAACTGCTCAGTTCCATATTTCATCAAGAAAAAAACCCTGCAATATGGGCAGTTTTGAGGATTAAATAAAAGTGAAATGTAAACCACGTAAGTGTTTTTTGTCAAGTGTACTGTGTGTGTATATGTGCATATAATACCAGGCTGCATTTTTTCTACAAGGCTAAAGATAAAATGCCATGTTACTATTGATGTGACAAAACTAATTGAACATCTGTATGATGATTCCGTCAAAGTAGTTATGACTGATCACCTGTTGAACCTTTGCCACGTTTTTGTGGGCTTTTTTATTTTAACTAAGGAGTGTCTTTGTTTCGGGGTTTCTTGTTGCAAATGAACAGTGAGGTCATCTGTGGAACCAGAACGACATAAAGAAGACCAAGCCCAGGAGTGGAAAAGTCATCAGTAGTTGTGAGGCAATGCACACTGGACTCCACTTAAGCAGGATATGGAATGTCCACCCAAAAAGCTGGCTTCCAAATCTGAGTCTGTTTCATTATGGCTTGTATAATTGCTGGAGTTAGATAAGAAACTGTTTTTTTTCCAATAATGTAACAAAAGTTCACTTTTTTATATTATTTATTAAATAAGAAAAAAAAGAACCGTGTTTAATTGTTTAACTTTAGCAACTTTATTGTTACAATTAGTACTGACCTGAGTTATTTTCATCCTTTTCTTACCTACAGACTTTCAGGCATTCCTCTGTTCATAAGACCCATAGAAATTTAGGAAAGTATTTATTCCTTCTTTTTGAGGTAATACTTTGGAAGGGTTACAAGGAATAACTAGAATTGATACCTTATTTTAGCTTAGAGAGTTTAAAGAGAAGTTTCTAGGACTTAAAGAAGGGAAATAGACACAGCAGCAGAAGAATTTGGAGTGGCAGAAATGTACCACTGCAGAAGAACTACCGGTGTGGTACAAAACTTGCTTAATTGTAAGATTACAGTGGGCCCTGGAGTGATTGTTAAGATGTGGAGAGAAGCAAGAAAGGGAGAGTTTTGATGCATAAGCATATTCTTTTGTCTATAAAGAAATATTTCAGATGTATTTTTGAAACATATATAAAGGTAAATGCAATTATTTGCTATCAAACAGCCAGAAATTCAGCACTGGTAGAACTACTTCTGTTTGAAACAGAGACAATATAATCAGGTTATACCTCTCACTCTTCCTGTGCTTATTTAGCATGCCCACAAAGAATATTTATTTCTGATAAGCACGTGCTTCTGGGTGTAGCATGAGAAGCTACATGGTGTATTGCTTAATTTAAAATGTTTGTATTGAATATTAATTGTGCAATTCATTATGCTTGATAAAAAGTCTTCATTCTCTGTAGATGAAAACTGTGCTGTCTGAAGAAGTGGTGATGCTGTCCTCTGAATTTGACATCGTGCCTTCATAGTTGTACTTGAAAAATCCTAACAGATGTGTTAGGGAGAGAAGCAAGCACAGATGTGTACAGCCTATGTTGTCTGCCTGGAAACTGTCTTTTAATAGCTGACTGCCACAGACATGTAATTTATTCTTAAAATCTGTACTTAATTCTGTCTGGAGCCCCAAGGTTTGTTTGTTTATTTATTCCAATAAGAGAGCTTGTTTTAACTTTGATAATTTTGATATAATTGTATCTGTACAGAGCTAATCCAGCCAAGGTATCTGTGCTGTGAAATGGCATATGCTAAAACAATGCAATTGGCATGCTCACAGCAAACCTGTTGTTAGTCTGTATTCAAGGTAGATTTGTGTGATACTGTGTGTGTGGTTGCAGTGTTTAGTTCAGTGTACTTTCTTGACTTGCAGAAGGGTGCCCATGCAGCACCATGTAGATACACAAAAGCCCCAAAAGACAAATGGTTTGTTAACTTCCACTGTTACCTTTAATCCCCAGTAATTTCTTTTTATACTTTCTTGGGTTGTCTTTTCTGGTATTTGCACTTTTTCAGTTTGTTCTTAGTTGTGTGTGCTTCCAGTTCCATTTCAGCTCTCATTGTCAGCAATTTGACTGTGGAAACTGATTGTGGAAACCGAGAGAGGGCAGACAGGATTTATGGTGGCTGAATTTGGTGCCTCATAGAAAGTAATTGGGAATTGCAAACAAAGAAACAAAAAGCAAAACAAAAAACGTGAGAGATATTCAGCAATATTTTTTTTACTGTACTTCTTTTGATTCTAATTAAGTGTTTTTGTGTTTTGTCTTTGAAAGCAAGAGCTTTCAAGAAGAATTTCTCACAGTTGAACATAATTCTGTGGAATCTCTTTGCAAGAGTGACAAAGCGAACTGTGGTTAAGTACAGGTGTTGAGGTGTTACAGTCCAGCAGTCTGCTGTAATACGAACCAGGATGTTGTACAAAACCATTAAAAAGAAACAAATAATAGTTCTTGAAAAAGAATTAAATCCGGTATTGACAAAGGAAGCAACAAGCTTCTCAGTGAAGGAGGAGGTTGGTTTATCTTTGCCAAGTGAAAATGTCTTCAGTCTGTGCTGTGCACGAGTGACTGCAAATTGTAGTGTTTCAAGCCAATTAAATTATTTCTGAAGGGCCTGATGTGGGCTGGCCTTTGTGTTGGGTGTGTGCAAGTGCTCTGAGCATCCTTGTCCTGCTCCATCCCTCTCTTTCCAGTGTGCTCTGGTTTGAGGGGGCATCTGGTGTTTGGGATCTGCCCAAAGGGGTGAGCTCAGTGCGTGAGTCTAAAGTTGATGTCAGCTTGCCAATTTTGCACATTCAGATGCTTTAGATTTTTAAACCAATTTTTGACAAGCAGTTTTAGCTTGGAAATTTAATAGATATATGAATCCAATTGTATGGTCCAGGAAAATGGTCTGTTTTTTATTTAGCCTGCAGGTAATGCTGATAAACATTATTCTTTTTGTTATTTTGTGAGCAAAAATCCAGTTAGGTGAGTGTTTAGGCTTTCAAATACACGTGCCCTATGAGATTCAGAGCTTGGGATTATACGTTTTGATAAAGTTCCACTTGTGCACAATTTTTTTCTCTCAGCTGGTAAGTAGAATGATGCAGAACAGGAGTTACTAGTATAAATGTGTTAAATTAGAACAAAAATATCCCTGTCTCACAGGAGTTAGGCTGGCAATGCAATAGATAAGGTGAAGCTCGTACCTGTATGTGATTATCTTCGCAGCAAGAAGGAGATTTCATGCAGCCAAAACTACCAAAAATTGTATTGTGAAAATTCTCTTTGCAGCTGGTTCCTCCAGCTGTCTTGAGAAAATGTCTGAAATGTGGGTAGCACTTTGCCTTTCATTTCTTGGTATTTCAGAAGTTTGTGAACCTGTTTTCCCTTGTGTTACAATCTAACTTCTTTCCTTCCCTCACCCTTTTTGTCCAGTTGTGACGAGCACAGTCTTTGCAGCTGGTCTTACTGGAGTGAACACCAACCACATTGATGTTTGTCTTGTTATTTTCAAGTGATGCGTCATATTTACGTATGAAAATGTCCCTTTTTAAAATGCTTCAGTGCTAGTCAGTTGGTGAAGAGCTCTCAGTCAAAGTATGATGAGTTCAGTGCAAATCAGACATTTTCCAATAGCCTGCAGAAAATTCACAATCCCAGTGCAGTGAATCCTGAAGCAAAGGCCATTTGTCTGGGTCCCAGGCCGAGGCTGAAACAGTGAGTTCAGACCTTCAGTTAAATGTAAGTACCACCAAATCATTGCATAGGGCAGGAGGAAAGAGGTAACAGCAGGGTGGGAATGCTGGCTTTTAAGCCAGGTTGATGGAAATTTCAGGGCGGATAATTGAGTCAAGTATTAGGTGCAGCCATTCAAGTCTGGATGTTATCTCTTATATAGGCAGCAGTCCTTTGGCTTTTCTCCACTGACCCATGATGATCTTGGTTCAAAACGAGGAATGATTGCTCATGAAACCCTTCTGCCAAATATTAATTAAGGAGTCACTGTGATGGGCCAAACTTACGAAACACTTAATTCTGAAATCTAATAGTGAAAAATGGGGAAAATTAAAATAATTTAATAGACAAATCATAATAAAAACATAATAAGCTGTTGGACTCGAGCAGAACTGACAACCTTGTTCTCCGGCAATGGGTGAACAGCTAAGAAGATCAGGTATAAAATACCAAATGATGTACAAGGTATTTACTGGGGGAACTCAGATCCAAGGTGAGATCCTCTTGAATTTATCTGATCTAAATCAATTTCGTGTTTTACTGGGTCCTGTACAGAAAGTAAAATGATGTGGAAAGGGGTTGGAGAAGAAGCAAGTCTGATTGAGATATTTGCTTTGAATGCAAGGATGGACACAAGCTCCACTCCTTTATCACACTGAAGTACAGTAATTGTTGCTGTAGGGTTTCATCATCTACATCCCTGCCTTTTTCCAGTTTGTGGGCATTGGTAAAGCCTCGGATCAGTGAGGTTTAAAGTCTGTTTTCCAGGTAATCCTTCAGTGGAAGTTTCTGGAATGGTAAAAACTGAGATTTAAGTCGTTTTTCTGAAGCAGGATCACGTAGAACTAAAACCAAATTCTCTCTCTTCTGAAACCATGAATTCTGTCTTGGACTAGATACGTTTTTTCATGCAAAGAAGGTTCACTGTCATTGGTTCATTTCCTTCAAAATCTTGTTAATTAGATATTTTAATAGGAAAATTCTTCATAAACTTTCATTTCACTTTGCAGTTGAACTGTAGTGTTCTAGGAGTGGATTATAGCCCTGCCTTGGAGAAGTATGAATAATTTGGTATTAAGGAACCATCATCTGCAGTTCTTTTGGCCCACAGTGATGATCTGGAGACAGAAATGCCTAAGAATGGATTTGCATATGAGGGAAGCTGGGCTACTGCACTCCTACCAGCTAGATAGGAGACTTCAGTTTCTGCAGCTTCCCAAGCTCCATCCCCTTTGTAAATGAGTTGGTGGTCAACAGTCCCTGCTGGAAGTGCTTGAGCAGGATTCTGGGCTGATGCATCTCTGACCAGTGGGATCAAACAGTTGAAAATTAATATGAATGCCCACGAAAAAGCAAACTTTGCTTTATTCTGCCATCCTTACCCGGGCAAAACTCTTGCTGACAACAGAACCTACAGAACAAGCTGGACTGGATGGGATCCCAAGCTGGGCCTGGAGCAGAACTGGCTCTTGGAGCATGCAAGGTTTCCAAGTGGTCAATGCCACCTCAGGTGTTCTGCACTTCTACTTGGAATCTTTCTTGCAAGGTTTATCCCTTTTCAAGGCTCACCAAAGTGCAGCAGGAGCAATTGCTTTTGTTTTCTGGAAATACTCAGGCAAAATTACTGACAATGATTTGTTGTGAGCAAGCTGGGTGTGAGAGCACTGGTTGTGTTGTACTGCATGTGGAAAATGCCGAAACCAGAGGCTGGTTGTAGGAGGGATAAGAGGTTTGGAGAGAGAGAGTTAGCATTGTGAAATTGGCAAAGGGACCTCAAGCCACATAGGAAAAGTAACAGTTAAAAAAAAGAAAAAGGTTTCTAAGCAGGCAGGTGAAGCAACGTAACGTTTACCAATCTGGTTTCTTTTCAAAGCCCTTCCAACTGCTATCTAAGATAACGTTCACACAGATGGAGAGATCCCACAGCCACAGAGAGGCACTCAGAGCACAAACATGTTCCTCAGAGAGGACCAAGGACAACATCAGCAGATAACAGCTCCTGGCTCCAAAGCAGCGCCTGAAGTTGCGCAGATGGCTGCATTTGGGCTCCCAGGCAGATGGGGGAAAATATCAAAGTTCCTTGGTTTGTTTTATGGAGCACTAGATTAGGAAACATGGCTCAAACTAAATTTGGAGGGAGTGCAGACGCAACATGAATCGGTTATAAAATTGCATTTTGGTAAGTTTATGTTAATTTAGAACCATGCTGCTCTGGGTGGAGTTAGCAGAGTAATTTAATGTACATGGCACTGTGGTCTAACCAAATCTCCATTTGCAAATTGCTATTAGTGAAACCAAACTGCACAATGCAGTTCAAATTCCTCGAATGAGGGAACGCACAGCACCCAGCTGCCTTTTCTCTCATCTTCACAATGTGGCTGCAACAGCTCAGAACCAAGAGGTGGTGCAATGGTTGTCTCACGTTGCCCTTTCTTCCTCTGTATAATTGTGATTTTATTTATTTTATTTTCACCTGCTTTAAAAGACTGAACTTCTCATCATTCACACCCAGCCCTCCAGCTTCTCTCCCTGCCCTGTATTCACTTTTTTGCAGAACCACCTTTCCAGCTGCAGGAACATCACCCTCAGTTTTACCTTCATTCACTGCATCTCTGAATATTCACTGCTCCCATCAATCCTTTACAAATCTCACAAAAGCTGTACAGGACAAAGCTGCAGCACTGTGGCTTTCTCTCTCTCCTTCCATACTGGACCTGGAGCCCTGTCTCCCTCAGCTCTGCGTGCAGTGGAGAAGTCTGTCTCTGCTTCAATAAATATTTGACAAACTGATGCAGCAGGGAAGTTATGTTGAATGTCAGTAAACATTTGATGTCTTATGGAAAAACCCTGCTTTCAGTAGAAGTTCTAAGAACATTCACTACTTTGCAAAAAGCAAGGAAATGCATACAAAAGAGAGGGGAAAGAAAAAATAAGCTTAAAAAAATAGCAGGGAATGCAGAGCTCTGCCTCACAGTCTCCCCTGGTCTGTATTGTTTTGCTTCAGCTGGTTGACACTATTTAAACAGGTTCCTTATTTAATAAACACAAGGGCACTGAGATATGTTTTCTGGATCCTTTTCTTAGAACTGCAACCTCAGCGTGGCCAGGACTTAGATACTAGCAGAGCTTTCTTCTCCTAACAAATCCAGCATGATGGCCCTGCTTTATAGCTAAAAACTTGCTTCTGCTTTCCTTGCTTTCCAGGGCCCCTTCAGCCCTGACCGTGTCCCCACAGGGCTGTGCCCACTGCAGGCTCCCCACAGCGCAGTAGCCTTCCAAAATGAGGGACCAGAGGTGTGCTGAGTTGGGTATGGCATGTGTGAAACCTAGAGTGGAATGCTGGGAGAACATTGCTATCCTCATTTTTTGCTGTAATGACTGAGTTTTGAGTCAGGTTCAGAGCAAGGAAGCAGCTCCAGTCACTGCCCATCTCCCTCTGCTCAGCAGTGAAATGGTGAAGAAGTCAGGTATGGAAGAAGTCCCATGGCGGGCTTGTAAGCTGCTCAGAAGCTCGTGGTATTCTTGGCTGCACTAGGCATGGTATTGCCTGCAAATTAGCAGGGGTGATCCTCCCTCTCTGCTCAGCACTGTGAGGCTGCATCTGGAGGGTGTTTGGGGAGGGTCAGGTGGGTGTTAGGGAAAGGTTGACTAGAGGGTGGTGGGCATGGCACAGAGCTACTGGAGTTCAAGAAGCATCAGCACAATACTCTCAGACATAGAGTTTGATTTCTGGGTACTTGTGTGAGGCCAGGAGTTGAGTAGGTGATCCTTGTGGGTCCCTTCCAACTCAGGGTATTCTACAATGTTATCATCTGTCTGAAGAAGGGGAGGTTCAGGGAGACCCCATCAATGTCTATGAATGCCTAAAGGGAGAGTGCAGGGAGCAGAGGGCCAGGAAAAGCAGCACTGGGTGCAAACTGGAATGCAGGAGGTTCGCATTCCTCTGCTGTGCAGGTGCTGGCACAGGCTGCCCAGAGGCTGTGGGACCCCTCCTTGGAGATGTTCAGAAGCCATGCAGGTGTGGGCCTGAGCCCCCTGCTCTGGTGTCCATGCTGGAGCAGGGGAGGGACCAGGGGGATGCAGAGGACCCTTCCACCTCAGCCATGCTGTGGTTCTGTGCTCTAAGAGCAAACACAGCATTCCTAACAGCACAGTAGTTACTGTCAGCTCCCAAATAACAATAAGCCCCGTGGCTTCAGCTCAGGATGTCATTCTTCTCTTGGATGTGAACTGGGTAAGAAAGAAAATAAGTAACTCCTGAAACAGGAGGAAGTCTATTAAAATTAAATAGTGTTTGCCTGCAGAAGATGTTCCTACTTGGCACTTGCTTCCTGCTGGTGGTAATGAAGGCATTCTCTCATCTCGCAGTACAGTGGATAACCCGCATCTTGCTAGCTTGGAATGAGTGCCTTTGTTACACAACTGGGAGTGGCACCAAAGAAAACTCTTTGTGCCATAATTATCTCTGAAGATGTAGATAATGACTCCAAGCACGGACAATTTGCCATTAGGCAAAGAAAGCAGAACCATTCAAGAATGTTTCCTTTGCATTTTTCTTCCATGTTAGGCTGCCTTGGATACCTACCGAGCGTTGCAGAAGAATAGGTAAAACCATAGTGCCAGAAATGGGATTTTTATAGACCACTTAGGAATAAATTCTGGGATTTTTTAGGCACACACTAATATGACATGGAGGCTGCTGATGAGAGAAGAGCTGAGGAATGGCTGTGCTGGAGATGTGTAACAGAGATGAATAATGCACAAAGAAAACTGGATAGGAAAACAGTGGTCAGAGAATGAAGAGGTTGTTGTCCTATAGGCACAGGAGAGGTGTGACATTCCATTGATCTATGTTATGTGATGCTGCAATAAAAAGATGATAGACTCTCCTTCATATAATTGTTGCTCTGAACCAGTAATTTTGATCTATCTTTTCTCTTCTCTGAGAACAGACAACTTTCACCACTAGGAACCGTACATATAGCTCACCATCCATTCAATTCAGACTGAGAAAAAAGACCCAAGAAGTGGAAGAGAGGTAAGTACATCCTTTGAATCTAGTGATGCTCCATATATACTTCGATCTGTACAGAGAATCATCAGTTGTTGCTTGAGAGAAATGGATATCTGAGAAAATAAAGGGGGTGCAATCCTTCACCTGTTTGCCTGCTCCTGCCTGAAGTCATCTGCTCCAAGCTGTAGGAGGGCTGTGATCAGTCAGCATTCAAGGGAGACAGTGTGTGAGCACAAGCAGGGTTGTGCAGCTGTGGGGCCACTGGGAATGGGCAGGAGGTGAGGAAGAAAGAAGGAGAGAAAAGAGATTTATGGGCACTTTATATCTGAAATGTGGTGTTTGAGTCTTTTGCTGTTTGTCTGCCCCATCTAGGAAGTAGTTTGCCATTGGTACCCCTGCTGCAAGTTGTCAAAGTAGGTTTGTGGGATAGGATTTCTCCCTCAAACACCTATAAAGAAATGATGTTCAAATCAGGCAACTTTAGGTTTCCTAAAGTTTGTCACCAAGCTGTTCTACTCATACTTACTGTTGAACACAAATTTCCACTGAGAGCAGTATCTGAATTAAAGGTGCTGGGACGATTCCAGGGCCTTAGTGAGGGGAAGGCACCATACTGAAGCAGGGAACTTTCCACTGAGGTGCAGAAAGCATTGCAGGAAGGCTGAAGTTTCCAGTGCTGGTAAATGGAATAGAGATGACAAAATGATTCTGTATGAAAGAAGGGGATGGACTCTTGGACAAGGTCTGTGGTGATAGGACAAGGGGAAATGGAATCAAACTAAAAGAGGTTTGATTGGATATAAGGAGGAGGGCACTGGCACA
Organism: Chrysolophus pictus; assembly: GCA_037305975.1. Classification (NCBI taxonomy): domain Eukaryota; kingdom Metazoa; phylum Chordata; class Aves; order Galliformes; family Phasianidae; genus Chrysolophus; species Chrysolophus pictus. The sequence goes on from CM074579.1 coordinate 18,077,094, forward strand.
GGTTGCACAGAGAGGCAGTGGCTGCCCCATCCCTGGAGACTTTCAAGGTCAGGCGGGATGGGGCACTGAGCACCTGATCCAGTTGTAGGTGTCCCTGTTCATTATAAGGGGAGTTGGACTGGATGGCCTTTTAAAGGTCCCCACAACTCAAACAATTTTATGAAAATGACTGAATTGCAATATTTCATCTTAAAAATGTAATTCCTGCTCTGAGCTGGAATTGGGTTTAAGGTTCATTCCTCTAGGAGCTAGACCAAAGAGCTGATGTTCTTCTTATGCTTTAGAATAAAATGCATGTTTTAGAATAAAACCTATGTTAAAACTTATTCTAAAACTTACGTTTCAGTGTGTAGTTAGCAATATTCAAATCTAATGTATCATTAAAATGTGGTTTGCCATATATAAGCAATAGCTATAATAAAGCCAGGCTTTCAAATGCTATAGACTATTCAAAAAGTCTCATTTTCTGCCTTCACTCTTCCACATCAACCCAGAAGCAGCTGAGCTTGTTCCCTCAGTGTCAGCAGAAGGATGGGTTTGCAGAGGGTCTCATCCTGCAGCCTGAGGTGGAGTAAAATTTTCATTTCATTGCTATGAATTAAATCCCTGAATAATTTAATTCAGTAGGTATTTGCAAAAGGTCAGATAGATGTTGGTAGTCTCAGCAGTTCCAGGAACAGTGCTGCTTTATTAACGTGGCAGGCAAAACGTTGTTTCTATGGATTGTGCATAAATAGTGTTTACGATTTTATTTTAATTTCCTGTCTCTGAGCAAGCTGGATGCAAAACAACATAATAGCTGAAGTTGTATGCTAAGTTATATGGGGGAGGCACCGTGGGCAATAACTGAGCGCAGAACATGGCTCTGGGTGCTTGAAACTCAAACGCTATTTCCAATTTAAAATCATTCTGTAAAGAGATCGCATTTTTCTGATTAAAACCTTGAGAGTGGTTATATTTAATATCCACATCTTTATTCCACGCAGTACTCAAATTTAATCTCTGTCTAATAAGAAATTTTTAAAATGGTATTGACTCAGCTAGGAGAGGGAAGCAACTCCAATGGGATATTTTCACAGAACAAAATAGATTATCTGGCTTCTCCTGCCTGGATCCACCGAGCACCCAGCCTCACCCATACGCTGCACAGTGAAGAGATTGAATTCCTTGCTCGGTAGAACAACAATAATTACAGCATTAAAAGATTTTCCTGTGTTGAGTCTGTTTACAAGTATGTGCGACTGGAAAAATAGTTCCAAAGTTAACAAAATCCCCACACTCTGTAATGAAATCTTTCATCCTGTGCTCATTTTTTGTGCTGTTTCTGCTCTTCTGTGTCTCGTGGCTTTTATTTTGCTGTGTGCAGTACCAGAGCAGGAACGACTGAGAATGCATTTGTGCAATGTATCTCTGCTGCGGGCATTGTTCCAGGCCTTCAGTCTTATCCCTGTGCTCCCCAGGGTGGCAATTTCCACGTGAGCCTTCGAGGCTTAGCTCACATCTGCCCTTTATGTGCGTGGGTGCTCACAGCTGCAGGGAAGAAAGCTGCTTCTCTGTGCTTGTTCTATTTTTTTTTTTTTTATTTAAAACAAAGATACACTTAAATGATGGATGATTATCATAGATTCTTGCCAGGTGAAGAATGCTTTCCATCCACATTTTAAAGTCATCAATATTTATTTTCATTTTATTTAGAAAAAAATAATTTTACTTAAAAGCATTATTTTCACACAGACAAGCCCGTTCTCCCCACCCCAAAATGCTTGTACTTGACTATGGCACCAGCATGATCTTGACACGTCTTAGCTCAGCTAAAATATTGTGAAAAAAATACTTCAGATGTAACCGAATGATTTTGATTGTAAGGCAGAGATACTGAAGTGAAGACTGAAATACGTGTATTTGTGTTTGAGGAGAATCTATTGGCAGCTTGGAAATTTTCGGAGATGCTTAGAAGTGTAGCTGAATACTGAGCTAAACTGTTGATGTTAAGGACACCAATTTTTTTACAGGAGAATTTATGACAAATAGACCATCTTCTAAGGCTTTTTGTAAAGTCCCTTATCTTCAGAGAGCCCTCTTCCTCCGTTGTACTTTTGAAGGGAAAATGATATAAAGCTCAGACAGAGACAGCATCCATGAAGTTCTCACAGCGTTTACTGTCAGCTGAAGTGTTTCATTACCTTGGAACTAAATCATATCAACTAATACCACAGCCACTTCCCAAGACCAGACAATGTCCACTTGAACTTCTGTGGGCCACTCGTAGCCCCTTCTGATGCAGCTCAGGGGGGTGCAGACATGTTCATGTGTGTGTAAGAGCTCTTGGAGAGCGAAGCCCTTGTCGTCTTCCCCTCCTCTTCATCACCAACCTCTCCTCTAATCACAGGCGGCTTCTGCTTGGTGCAGCAGGTGAAAGTGGCTAGAAAACCCATGCGGAAACGCTTGTTCATGAAGCAGTATATGATAGGGTTCACACAGGCAGAAGTGTAGGACAGCAGGTGGATAAAGGAGATGGGAGCTCCCGAGAGATGCAGGTCTGCGGAGGCGGTGTCAAATGCACGCCAGGCGTTCACGCTGAAGATGGGAGTCCAGCAAATGAAAAACAAAACCACTATCACCATCAGCATGCGGATGACAAGTTTCTTGGCCATCAGGTTGGCAGAAGAGCTGCTGCTTCTTACCCTGTCTATTTTGCTGTTTCTCATAGCAGAGAGCTGTTGCAACGGCACTTTCTTTTTCCTTTTGGCTTTGTGCAGGTAGCACCCATCTCCATCCTCATATTTGGCAATGCTGGTACTTCCTTTTCTTTCTGCACACATAAAGGAATGCTTAAATAGTTGGCAAAAGGTCTCTGAACAGTGTCTCAAATTACAAAAAGAGTTGGTTCTAAGCCTAAATGAATAACATAACCAACAGCTGAACAAGACAGAGAAAGCACTGTCCCAGTTTTGCACCACTCATGTATCAGCTGCTCTGTCTGCTGGCCTGTAGTATTCTCACATCATAATTGCACACAAACTGATGTAACAGAAGACTGTTTGCTCCAGTGTTTGCTTAAGGTAGTTTTCAAAATAATATGCTGCCATTCTAATTTGACAATTTTGTTGTGAATTTTAATGACAGAAACAGTCCACGGCCTGAAAGGTATCCTGACATTTTTATAACAATTTTAAAGCATCCCACCTAGAACAACTGCAAACAAACCATAGATGGAGAATTACTGGCAAGAGAATAATGGAATCACCTCAATCAACAAATAAACGCTCCTGGCTGAAACAGATTATAACCATCATTTTTACAAATAGAAAATTTTGCTTACTGTGGCCTAAAGATGACTGCTCACATCTTCATCTCTAACTTAAAAAATAACTGAAATGTTTTGTTACCTCTTGAAGATCTTCTCTGGCTGGTATCAAATTTTATTCCTCTGTAGAGCTCCAATGAAATGAGGCCATATGCAACCATCATTATTATCCCAGGTATAAGAAAGAGTATGAGCAGCAGGAAGGTGTACCTAAAGAATCAATAGATGACAGAGACTGGGGAATAGTGCAAACCTTGTTGTTGTTTTTTTTTTTTAATATGTTTCTGGCCTTGCAGAAGCCACAGGAGTTGTTGGTCCTCAGAAGTGCCCCTGGTACTGGTTTCCAGTACTGGGCTGAGATGTACCTGTTGTGCACTTCCTTCCCATGGCTATGGCACCTATTGGAGGGATGGTGCAGCCACCATTGGGGTTCCCATCCCTGGGTCTGTGCAGAGCCCCTGGGGCTGGAAGCCTTTTCTTTGGTTGCACATCAGAGTCTGTCGCTCTCCTAAGTAATGCACTGAAGGCAGCTTCTCTAACGTGACTAAAAAATGGGGAAATCATTCCGTTTAAACATTCAGGAGCCTACATCTCTCCTGCTCCTTGGAACTTGGGTACCAGCTCATTAACACATCTTAGAACCTATAGTGATGCCTTGGAGGAAAGAAGTTTGACCTGCATCCTTCCTCCTCACCTGCACTCACACTGACAAACTCCTGAGGCTACTGAAAGCACTGATATGACTTTAATGAGAGTGGCACATACTTTAATCTTGTTCCTACTTCCAACTGACCTTCAGGAGTGAAAAAAAAAACAAAATCTTACATCTTCTCAGCACCAGTTTAGGTATTTGATCATTGTGCAAGGACACAATGTCAAAATAATATTGCTGCTTGATGGTGCCTGTCTGGAGGTGTACCACCTGCAGCTCTACCGCTCCGTTCATTTCTCTTACCCTCTTTTCTACAAATAATCAAAAAGGCCGAGTTCTCAAGAAGGGCATTTGCAGTCTCTCCAAGGTTTCAAATTCTACTTATCTGCTTCAGAGGACATTCAGACGCAAATGTTAACAGGCAAGGTTGCACACAGAAGGGAGCTTGTGTGTGTTTTTTCTGAGATCAATGCAGATATCTCTGAAAATATTGAAGTTTATGCTTAAATGAGTTAAAGCAGAAGTATTCTGACTTGATCAGTGACAGATGCTTTCTTTATAGTAGGGGCTTAGCAGACCAGTGAGAATCATTGCCATGTTAAGATGTCCTTCATATGACAAGGCAGAAGCTGTATAAGAGTCAAAATGTAAGCAGCTTAAAAATAAGATTCTTTTTCTATAAATAAGCTTGAGAGAAGTGTACGTGTTTCCTGATGGTAACTGCTTAATTTTCAATAGGCTTAATGCTACCATGAAATCCTGTTTTCCTCCAGATAATTATGCATTTGCTTAGAGTTAGACAAATCTTACCAAGACTGCTGAATGACATCACTTGGCCAAAGGAGCCGACACATGTTGGCTGTGCTATTGTTGTACTTGGTGAAAGGGACCAGCTTGCTGTAAATTGGGTATGGCGACATGATGGTAAAAGAAACACACCAGGTAGCAGCAATCACTTTCAAGGCGTGGGATTTTGTCTGCCAGACCCTGGACTGAAGAGGTTTGCAAATGGCACTGTACCGCTCCAAAGAGATGGCAACCAGGTTGAATGTAGACACGCTTACAGAGATACCTGCACGTAGAAAACAAAGTAAAAGGTTATTCTTGTGTTTAAAATGCTTCTGCTGTTTTCAAATAATCTTGCTAACTTTCTATATAAATGTAGAGAAAACACAAATACAGCAAGCTAGTCTTAAGCAAAATTATTTATAAATAACATGCTGATTAAGTTAGTGAAGAGTGCATAGAAATTGGGTCTAGGTCTCCATGCCGACTCTCCTGCTCATTGCTCTAGTGCCAGAAGTCCAAGAGAAAAGATTCATTCATTCAAACCATGAAATTCTGAAAACAGAAGGAAGGCACTTTTCCTTCTAATTCTTTTTCCCACTGTGTGGTTTATGCACCAGATTAATTGTGTTTCATTTCAAATCAGTATTTGAAATAGTGGGATTTTGCTGATGCTCTTTTAACAGAGTGCTGTAGTCCCTATTCTATTGCTTTAATTTTTTTACTTGTCCTGCTAGCCTGGTGATCTGTTTTCCTCATTCAACTGAATTAAATATTTCCATTTTTAAAAAATTAGTTGCTAATGGAGATAAAAAAGTAGGAGAACTGAAACCATGAAGCCGAATCTTTATCCTTCAAGTATCCTTAATTTCACCTGCTCACACCTTATGAAATATAATGCAGCGGTCTGTATTTCTGTCACTGAAGCATCTCAGTTTACCACTGCAGGATTATAGATATTTTTGCTTGATTTTACAACAATTTTTTCTTTCAGTATGTGAACTTTAATTTTTATGAATGCTCTGATGTCAGTCAAAACGTAAAATACTGGTGTCTTAATGTTTTACTTTACACAAATCATATGTAATTGAATATGTCTTCTTACATCTTACAGTTGAAGACTGAGAGCATATGTGATAGAATGGTTGTCAGTGCCTATTTATCAATAGAAGCCTCTTAACCTGAGTTGCTAAAGGAAAATATCCATGTTCTGATTCTTAAAATAAGACACCTTCATAGCTGAAACGTGCAGAATCAGAAATATTTCACTGGATTTTTATAAACTTATAAATTGTGAAATAAGAGAAAGATGACATTGCTTAGGTAATTTTTTATGACGTTTATGGCAGTAATTCATTATAACTGTTTAAACACAGCCTTTAGTTGCACTGGTTTTATCTACAAAAAGATGTTGATTTCCCATTCCCAGTTTAGGTGCATACTTTCACATTACATAAAAGTTCTCAAGGGCGTAAGTTAAAGGTGCACAGTGCAGGCATTTTGAAACTCCTGGCTCAGCCTCCCCAAACAAAAGGGGTACAGCACAGCATAGTGAGCTGTGACTTCCTGAAGTCAGTCTGTAAGAGCTGCATCTGTACAGCCTGCATGTCGTGGTCTACTGCTGACCTCAGATCTGACCTGATTTGTTCTTACAAAGCCCTCGCTCTAAAATCCAGTTCTGCAAATAGTACCTACTTCTGCTTCTGACTATTTTTGTCCTTTCATGTACCACTGCTAACAAAAGATCTGTGTAGTGAGGACTATACAGACCGTCCTTTCTGATGGATGATCTGGACACTGCTAATAGTTCTGTCAGTGGTAGGTAAGCAACTGTATGTGCCAGGTTCCTTGTTAAAGATTATTTGTACAAAACACTTCTCACTTCACCTGATACAGTAAAACACTTCTGTGTGCAGTTAAAATTAACCGAGTATCTCTGTGTTTTGCTGGAAACCAGATCTATAAATATCTGCCCTACGGAGTTGTTTCTTGATGATTTTGGTAACTGTTCAATGGCAGATAGAAGAAATCAGGTCTTTAATGACTTCTCACATATCCCAGTAGTTAATATTCAAAACAAGAGTAAACTTCCAAGACTTACCCATGAAGTAAGTGGCAGTTTTGCAAACAGTGCTCCCAAAAATAAAATCTTTCAGCAGGTTGGGAATAAGGGTGAATGGCATGCAGAAGAGACAGAGCATTAGGTCACTGACTGCCAGGGACAGCAGAAATGTGTTGGTGACTGTTCTCATCTGTTTGTTTCTTATCAGCACAGTGATGACCAGAATGTTCCCCAGAACACTGAGCAGAAATATCAAACAGTACAGCAGGATCCGGATTATCTGATGCAAATCTGAAAATAATCACAGAGAGAAATCAGGTATGAATTATACAGATCATAGACTATTATATGATTCATTCTTTAATTAGTAGGTAAACCCTTTCAAAAGCCTGCCTAGTTTTAGTCTTGCTGAGATCGATGCCTTTATACCAATCAGTGGAAGTTCTGAAATTCTTAAATGTATTTTGATCTACCTCAATTGAATAACTTTAAGATAGGACACATGCGGTGCACTTCTGAAGAAAAATACAACTTCTGAAAAGCATGTTCTGTTCAAACTGCTTAATGTGCACTGCTCATTCACCACAGAAATTCCTCCTTTCTTGTGAAAGCATGAAATTATACAGCGATCAAAAACATTTTAATGCAGTGATGATTATTTCAATCCCATAGTATTTTAATTTCATATTTAATCTTTTTTACATATGATGTCAGACCACATAACTTCAGTGCTACGGATTTTCTCAGAGTCAAAATTGTGTTTCTCCATGTCCCTCATAGAGCTGTTTACATTTTGTACCCGGTATTCCTACTGTCAGTTTTCCATTCTAACTCAGTTTTGTTCCATCTGGACATTTATCTTGGAAAACCAGTACATACTAAAATCTTTTCTGCCTGTTTCTCATCCTAACTTATCAGCAAGTAGTTGATTTTGCATTCCCCCACAGAAAAAGCCTTGTCTGGCTGTTTCGCTCCGTGCTCGCTTCCAGCTAGAACTCAAACTGCCTGAAAGATCTATTTTCTATACCTACCTTTAGAAGAGTAAGGTGGATCATCCACACAGTAAAAAGTCTCATTTTCCAAGAGGATATCACACAGCAAAGCAGTGATATTGGTACTGTTCTCAAGGAAGCTAGCATCAACTATTTCCATCCTTCAGGATCCACAGGTTAGCTGCTACGAAGAAGGCTGGTTTGTAACTATCTGCCCATTCTTTCAGTAAGCAGATATCTTCTGAATGAAGTCTTCAAGAGGAATACGAGAGAGGCAGAGGTGCAAGTAAGCTCTTTTACCATCCGTCAGGAACACTCTGGTCAGGCTGAAAAAGATTTATGCCATACGAGGCAGTTTAGAAAAGCAGGGCAAGCATGCAGACATACATTCACACATATGCACACATGCACACATCCCCTCCTGTACTTTTTTAGATCCACCCTCTTCTGTTACTGGCCTACTGTTGGGATTATAAACAGACTAGAAAAAGATTACAGTGTTAACCCCTTGCAAGGTTGCTTCTGCTCACGTCTCTGCAATCTTTCTCAGAGGGAGGTTGCTGTGCCACAGCCAATAAATCACAACCGGTGAATGATGAGAGTGATAAATCCGTCTCTCAACCAACACCACTTAAAATGTCCAGAGGAACTAAATAAACAGGCACAGAAAGGAAAAATGACACCAAGTTTTTGCATGCCTTACATGAAAGTGATTTTTTCTTCACATTTTTCAGAACAAGCTGAAGACTGGGTATGTAATTGACTCAGAAAAACAAGAGCTGTTACATCTATCTCATTTAGCTAAGCGCTAACTTTATACCGAAGATTTTCATGTCCCTGATCCAAAGCCCAGTAAGGCCACAAATGCCAGTGTTCCTGGATTGAGCTCTATAGACATAACCCATTAGAACTGTTGTCTAATATAAGCAGAAGCCTAGACATATTTTCAGTGCAAGGGCTTCTATTTGACTTGTAAACTCGAGCTGATAAAATACTGCACATTAGTTACGCATTAGTGCAAAATGTAACCTTGACTGTTTAAAAGAAGCCCTTTCCTCTCAGTTCTGCTTTGTAAACACTATCCTCTCTGGTGCTCCACAATGTCCTGGACTTTCAGCATAACAGTGGATTTAAGATCTCTTTTTAAATACACAGGAAAATAATAGGTTCCTAATAGCAGGTTCCTAACTCCTTTAAGTTGATATACAATGACTGAAAGTCCTGGATTTCTTCTCCACCTTCTCCAACTTTGGCTTACAGTGCCATATCTGGAAGGAGTATGCAGGAGAGTAGATCGAAAAGTTCTGATTTCTAAATTATCTTTTCTGTAGCAATTTTATTATAGCAATTTCCTTTACATACTCTTGCAGTTGTATTGTTGTTGGGTTTTTTTGTTTGGTTTGGTTTTAATCTGAGACAAAACAGGATCAAACTTGCAGACAGGGTGTGCAAAATGTCTCATCAGAAGGAAACATTCAGTACAGTAGAATTCATTTCCAGCCTCAAAGGTATATTACACAGGTAGGAAATTAATCCTACTTTTATCTTTCTACTTGTTGCTTTCAAAAAATTATATTGAAGAAATAAAGTTGAATTTTGTCTCCATTTTTGCAATAACTGACCACTAAGCTTGAACTTTAAGTGCTGAACTCTTTGAAAAATCTTGCTTTCTTTTAGCTGCCTAATTCAGCTTTAATTTTTTTATATATTTTAAGGACTGCATTGATGGATGCTATTAACCAACCACTCTCTTAAATGACAGATTTGCCTATTTAATTAAACACAGATTTTTTTTCAGATTTAGTTTTGAATTATAGTTCAGATTATTTTGAATAACAGTTCAGATTTATTTTGAATTGTTCCAGTATTTCAAAGTATTATAATATCCCAAACGTCTGAGTGGCAGCTAAGGCAGGCGCTGATTTGGTGGGGGTAATCCACAGGAAAAGCCCCGGATACTTTTTGGAAAGGACTTCTGGATTTAGATTGCTTTCTCACTCCTCAGAGACAGCAAGATGCAGAAATTCTAGTCTAAGTTGCCAAAACTTCTGGTTAACAACTTCTCTTTCCTTTGAAAATTACTTCCTATAGAAGGAAAATCAATAACAAAACAAACTCAGACCAAATTTTGTAGCACATATCTGCCTTTCTGAGATGTGCCTTGCTTTCAATATCTGTATCTGAGTCATTTCATTTAAGTCTTTAAATTTTAGAGCAGTCATAAGGCAGCATTCAGTCAGAACGATTTTGAGCTCTCTCATTTTTTCTGTCTGAGGCCTTTGCATGTCAAAAGAAGCTATTATAATTATTTTCAATTATTATAATACTCTGACCACTGCAAACCACAGGCTGGGTAATTGTGTTTAGCAATTCCTTTACTGAATTAAATAACCTGTAATGGAGTTAGAGTCTTTCTGTAAGCAAGATGTCAAATTGTTGTTCTGGGCTTATTTTTAATGTGGAAAAGATCTTTCTGGTTTCCTGGCACCTTCTATTAGATCTGTGTTAGAGAAATGATTGGATGTGTTTTCAGTTTCGTTTGTGTTGACTGGTATTAGAAGTATTTCCTTCATTACTTTTTCCCAGATGTATTGCTGCTTGGAGTTGGATTCTTTCTCAATTCATTTTTCATCTACAGCTTTTATACTGGTTATACCACTGTACTTTTGGGGTTAGTTGCTGGTGTTCTGATGAGTTATACATTGTTTTTTCCCTGTGCCTTGAGGAAGCAGCGGTGTATTAAATAGAAAGATGATGTTTTCTTTATGTTGTTAGATATAGACTGAGACTGAGAACTTATCGTCTGCTGGGCTTCCAGATTTGCTGGACTAGATTTCCAAGTGTCATCTATGAAGACTCCAGGGAAGAATAGGATTGAGTTGTCTCTCAGTGCATCATTACAGCGAATTACCATTCTGAGCCAACTTCTCCATAGCTGTCATGACTTTATCATGTCTGAAGAACGTGAGGTTAGTTATTCATTCCTTGTGTATAAGCTGTTTCGTAGCTTCCCTGAGCACTGTGGCCCAGATCTAAACCTTTTCTAGTTCATGTACAGTTTTTCACGGATGCTAACATATGATGATAAACCAAGGATTTTAATAATGGAATATTGAATTTTTGTGTTGGTTTTTTTTTTTTTTTTTCTTTCTCTGTTCCTGTCCTGATAATTCCTGTAATCCTATTTGCCTTTTTTATAACTACTGAAAATTGAACTGATGTTTACATGGAAGAATAATATTGTAACTACAGCAATCTCTTTCCTGCATAGTGATAACTAGCTTAGAGCTCTACAATATTCATGAAAAATTATGTTTGTTTTCTACATTGCAGTGATTTTTATTCTCCCTGCTTTATCAGAAAGGGCTTCCTGCATCTCTTCATAGTCAGCTTTTGCTTCTTCTCTCCTTGACTGATCTAGCATTAGCAGAAAACTCTTTCATCTCACTCCTTTTTCCTTTTTTTTGTGGTACATTTCTAAAAGTGATGAATGGCTGAGGCAAGGCTTCCTATGGGGCTTCATTCATAATTCCTTTTCACATCTATTTTTTATGTTGTTCCCTGTTTCATTTTAACACAATGGCCTCCTACTTGTCTATAATGTCTCTTTACTACTGAAATACCACTTCCATGATTCTCCTGGTTCTTTCTGGCATCCAAATCCATGCCAGGTTTGATCCTTCAGCATAGATTAGTATTTCAAGACTATTTGCAAACACTGATTTCTGCGTACGTTGAATTATCCAGGGCTTGAGAAACTCCTGCTGGAGAAGCAATGAAGATACAAACCCAGAAGTGATACAGCAGCTCAGTAACATGGGTTATGCCCTTAGCACAATGTAGACAATGTTCCACATTAAGGAAACAAAACACAAAGCCTGAAGTATTCATGAGTTAGGACTGCCATTTAAAAATTCTGTAGTGTAGACCAGGTGTTCTAAATGTGTTACTACAGTACCCACTAGGTTTTTTTCTGTGGATGCCAGGTTTATAAACTGGCTCTTCATCTGTAACTCTGTTTGAATATTGGCATTATGTTTGCAAGAGGTCATATTTAATAATTTTACTATTTCCTTTAGAACTTCTGGATGAATACCATCTGGTCCTGGACTGAGCTGGATTCAGTATCTGCTGGCTAAATTGCCAGACTAAATGAGTAAGAATTTGCTATGAACTCAACTCCCTTTTTGGAGTTGATTTCTGCATTAGACATACTAAAATCAAATGTTTTTGTTTTTCTAGGCATTTTTTGCATAGATTTACTCAAATGTACGGCCAACAGTTTCAATATTTGGACAGTTTTAAGTTGCATTTTTAACATAATTTCTCTCTAATACATTTGACTAATTGCATGATGATAGATCACTCTCTCTCCGGCTGATCAGTACCATTTCATTGTCTCCCCACAAGCTTTAAGAAAGATAAAGGAAACTGTTTCAATGAAATACTTGCTAATCATGAATGTCATTTTATTATTTAGGAGGGACAAAACTTAAATGATTGTTCTATCGTACCATTATTTGGGATGCTGGGAATTTTAGGCAAGAACTTCCTTAGAGTAGGCTGCCTTATTAGCTACACTGATTTATTAATAAAATTGGCTTTGATAATTAAGAAATATTTTAGGTATCATAGCAGCATAATGAACCTCTGCAGGTAGTCTAAAGAAATGTATACAATGTTTTTCCCAATATTTGAAGTAGAGAAGGCCTGATTACTCTGACAACAAAAGGACCTGGGTTTTTGTTTTTTTTTAAATTTTAATTATATATTTTTTTCTGCTATGTCACATGATGAACACACTGGTTCAGCAGCCAAAACAGGTAGTGTGTTCTATCATTTCCTGCTATGTGTACCATACTTTTCTTGTCCAAAATCAAACAGCATCAATTTACATTTTCCTCACAGGTTTTCTTGAAGGATAAGCATCTGTTTTCTTCATTAATTTATCAAAGACATTTTCTTATTCTAAATAGAAAGTCTACTTCTAAAATTATGAATTTGGAAAAGCTTAGCTCAATCTTCTATGATACCTACAAACAGTTTTGGGTTTGTTGCCAGGTCTTTCATTTGTCTTGGCAAATGAAATAAGGTAAATGAATTAGAAGAAATACATATGGAAATTCATGGTCTAGTTCTGTTCTCAGAAGAGTTATGCTGGCATAAGGCCATTGATTCTGTGGAATTACTCTCACAAACTACAAGGAGATTTGAATAAGGCCACACTTTCGGAGAACTCATGAAATTCTCAGAAACACATCTATTTTATAACATTTATTTAAAGTATATTACATTCAGGTAGTTTTTTTTTCAAGGTGATCTGACCTTGAGCCCCATTAGGTTTTTGGAATAACTGCCATCAAGACCAGTTTATTTAATCATCCAAACTTACCAATGTAAGGGTGAAAAACAAGCATGATGACACCTACAAGGTAATGATATAACAGTTCTTGTCAGTACTAAACTCCTTAATAAATCTCAAAAGCAGAACAGACTATTGAAAAAAACCCTATGTGTAATAAATCAAGAACCGTAGTCTTTTCTTTTTAATTCTCCAGTGAAGACCCGTAATAATCATTACTGTTCTACTGCTAATAGTTTTTGTTAGTAGACCTTAAAGAAAGGTACGAAAAAGGTTATTTATTTTAACCACAGTCACTATGATTTTTAATTTAGAGATAAAAAAATGAAGCCTAGGAATGTGAAGTGATTTGGCACAGGTCACTCAATGGACCAGTCTAAGTGTTTATAAAAGAAAATAATCTCTTCAGGCTCTTTATGGCCTTCCCCTGGATCTGCTCTAGCAGCTCTATGTCTTTCTTTGTGCTGGAGGCATCATGCCTGGATGCAGTAGTCCAGATAGGGCCTCATAAGGGCCAATCAACTCCTTCACCTTCCAATCAACATAAGGGGGACAATCAACTCCTTCACCTTGCCGGCCACCTCTCTCTTGATGCAATCCAGTTGGCCTTCTGGGCTGCAAGCACACATTACAGGCTCATGTCCAGCTTTTCATGGAATCATAACATCATAGAATTGCTCAGGTTAGAAAAGACCTTAAAGATCATTGAGTCCAACCACAACTTAACTATACTACCCTAAGAATCCTCCTCTAAATCATGTCCCTGAACACCACATCCGAATGGTTTTTAAACACATCCTGGGAGGGTGACTCCACCACCTCCCTGGGTAGCCTATTCCAGTGCTTAACAACACTTTCAGTAAAGAAGTTTTTCCTGATATCCAACGTAAATCTACCCTGACACAACTTAAGGCCATTTCCCTTGTCCTATCACCTGTCACCAGTGACGGGAGACCAACCCCGCTCTCACTGTAAGCACCTTTCAGATACTGGAAGAGAGCAATAAGGTCTCCCCTCAGCCTCCTTTTCCCCAGAACAGCCCCAGTTCCTTCAGTTGCTCCTCATAGGGCATATTTTCCAAGCCCTTCACAAGCCTTGTTGCCCTTTTTGGACCTGCTCCAGCACCTCAATGTCCTTTCTGTACTGAAATGCCCAAAACTGAACACAGTACTCGAGGTGAGGCCTTACCACTGCCTAGTACAGGGGCAGGATTACTTCCCTAGTCCTGCTCACCACACCATTCCTGATACAAGCCAGGATGCCACTGGCCTTGGCCACCTGGGCACATTGCTAGATCATATTCAGCCGACTGTCCCTCAGTACACCAAGGTCCCTTTCCATCAGGCAGCTTTCCACCACTATCAGACAGTTTTCCAGCCGCTATCATACAGCTTTCCAGCCACTAAAGACATCCACCCCAGAAGTCCTTCTCCACAGGGCTCCTCTAAGTTCTTCTGCCAGTCTGTAGTCATAGCTGGGATTGCCCCAGGGTAACAGAGGTGTGTTCAGCCTTGGGAAAAGAAGACTGAGGAAGGATCTGATTAGTGTTTATAAATACCTAAAGGGAGGTGGGAGGCAAATGGATGAGGCCAGGCTCTTCTCGGTGGTGCTTAGAGATAAGAATCACCAACCCTGGAGGTATTCAAGGAACGTTGAGAGGTTGTGTCGAGGGACATGGTTCACTGAGAACTATTGGTGACAGGCAATTGGTTGGACAGTTGGAAGGGATGATTTTGTAGGTCTTTTCCAACCTTTGTGATTCTATGATTCTATGAAAACCTGGACATAGGAAGTTCCATACAACATGCAAAGGATCTTCTTTGTGGTAAGGGTGATGGAACACTGGAACAGGTTGCACAGAGAGGTTGTGGAGTCTCCTCCTATGGAGACATTCAAGACCCATCTGGACACCTACCCATGAGATCTATTTTAGGGAACCTGCGTTAGCAGGGGGATTGGACTTGATGATCTCTTGACGTCCCTTTCATCCCCTGCAATACTGGTTCTGTGAGTTTGTGTCCCGACCCAAGTACACCTTGCACTTGGCCTTGTTGACCTTCTAAAAATGTTAGGGGATGCATGTCTCATTTAGAAGGCCTTTTTACTATTACTACTGGTTACAACATAGATAAAACATCAATAAATTCCTATCAGCAATCTCCAAAAGAAATAAAATAATCTCCTTGAAAGAATCCAAGTAGAATTTTGATTGAATAAAAACAAAAGATTATATGATGTTCAGAATATTGCTGTTTTTCCGTTGTCATGATTTTGCATGGAAGGATTGGAAGGGTACTGAGAATGTGAGATAATGGACTGTGCTGCTCAAGTACCAGGACTCCTAGGATGAAAGTGTGATTTTAAGTCAGATTTGTGGCTAGGTATTTTGCTGTACACAATTAAGTATTCTGTTGTTTGACTCTTGCTATTTACATTGTGATAATCTCCAGGCCCTATTTATTTATTTATTTATTTATTGCTCCACTGAAACTCTGCTAGCTAGCAGTTTGGATTAATTATTGAATCAAGTAAAAGTAGGTACAGGGAGACCTTCATGAGAGAAGACAACTTGTAGAAGTTGAAGTTCTGCTTTCGGTCTTAACTTGTGGAATTTGTATATTTATTTGCAAATTAGCCAAATTATCTTTGCATTTTGGACTGGAGTCATTTATTTATTTATTTATTTTTGAGAAACAGAATAATGATGCCAAATACTTGGATTTATTTCAACTATTATACTGAGCTTTCTTGGTAGCATTTGATAGTATTTTCATAGAAACTCACTTCAAAATGTTATTCAAACACTGAAAATAAATAGCAGTTTCCAGAGTTCCACCACATATGGGCTGTTGCAAGATAGAATTATTGATCTCGCCATGCTTTTTCTATGTAATTCTTAAGAAAACACACTCCAAGGAACAATTACTTTAGCTAGTTTGGACTATTTGCTTATGTTTATACAATATTACATTGTGCAGGGAGTTAATGTGACAGAAAGTATGTAAGTTTTAAATTCATTTTAATTGTTCAGTCTTTGCTTACATTACAAAACTGTTTAAAGCTGCTAAGGAGAACATTCAACTCTCAAAAGAAGGAATAGGCAAAACCCTGAGAACAAATTCTGCTCAGAATTCTCTACATTCACTTTTTATTACAGCCAGCCTCAGTTAGTTTGGATGCTATGGCATTTCCCAGATATCCAGGGGCTTACAAATAAGGCAAATAAATTGGAAGTTGGATCTTTGGGATGTAATCATTGTATGTGAAAAAGATACACTTAGTTGATGCATTGTCAATTTCACTTTTACAAACATTTGAGAATTCGTAGCTAATGTGGATGATTACTTTAATAGTTTGTGCCCCTGAAGTCATTATCTTACATATGCAATTTCATGCATACTGGTTTCATCCTTTCTGTAATCACCGTCACTGATGATAAGCATTCTTTGGACAAACAAAGCAGTGTAAATGCAGTGGCTACTGCATTGTTTCTTGGATACCTAATTTCTTCTCAGTATTTTCCTTTTATTCTGTAGCATTCATTTTTTAGACTTGTAATGTGGGGAAATGAAAAAAATGAGGAAGGAAAAGTATTTCTGATGAAGCCATTAAAAAAGCTCAGTTACAATTAGTGTTTCATTTTACAACCTCTGTTTCTTTAAGTTGCTTGAAGCAAGTAAAGCTTCTTTTAAACATTATAAGTACTATGCCAGTAACGCGCTCCCAGATTCTATTCACACTTACTCTGTCTTTAAATCTGATGTGTATGTATTTGCTCAAACCACAACTGTACAGTGTTCTTACCTATTTACATTTTGTTTGCAGTTCAGTGAAGAAAGCCAGAACTGTCAACTTCAATTTCATACCTTGTAAAGAGAGACCTCCTCAAAGTTTCACCTAATTCTTAGTAATTACTCATGAAAGTTGTTAATAGAAGTCAAATGAGAATGCTCTGGCAAAAGAAAGAGGAAAGCATAATTTATTTTATTAAATACTAAAAGTAGTTATTTCATGCTGAAAAATCTTGTTCACAAGATATTATATAGAGACTGGAGGAAATTTCAGATTCAATTATGTGAGAGATATTAAAATCAAATCTAAAAAGAACAGATCATAATATAAAATTCTGAATACATTTTGATTTTCTGTTTTAAGTAGGAGTAAGCCATAGCTCATGCTTTTGTCATGGATGTGTTAGGGTTTTGGTAGCCTTAAACTACCATATAACAATGCCAAAGTAAAGTGTTTTCTTAAGTAACCACAAGATTATCAAATGTATACATTTATATAAATGTATGCATTTATATAAACATACATAGAGCAGGTTTGCAATGAGGTATATATATTTGAGATGTGTGAATATATGTAAATACATACATTCTCTCCTCCAAATCGCTTACTTTATCTGCTTTGTAGGCTATTCTAAGTCTTTGTGCCATGCCTATTCTCATTGTAAACCTTTACAGATAGACTTGCAGGAAAATATTAACTAAGTTTTGAAAGTATCTTCCTTAAATAATTGGTGTCCTCTCCCTTTATTATTTCTCTGCAAGTCAGTACATATGTGGGGAGAAGGACATCTCACTGATCTAAATCCTCAGACTGCTGCCTTTATTGTACATCTAATTTAACTTAAATGAAAAATTTTGTATGCGAATATTGAAAAAACCCAAGAAGGATTTTTTCTGCTGTATTTTAAATAACTACACACCATCCAGCACAAATGTATCCTGCTGCAGGTCTCTGTGGGTACAAGTCCAAATGCAATTTCAGACAAACACCAGAAATTTTTATTCACGTGGACTACTACCTGGTGTCTATATTCATAGTGTGGAGCAACTTTTGTCCCATCTGCTCTGGAAAATATGTCCATTGGTAAACAGTGGGTAGGCAAGTTGGCTGCAGGGATTCTTCCGATGAAGAACAAAAGCAATTAAAGATAAAAATAATTAGAGAGAACAAGCAGGCATTTGAGGAAGATGGACTATGGCAATATTCAGCTCAGGGGTGTCAACTCCTGGAGCTGGATCAGGGAAAACTCTTTTTGCCTTAGCTGTCTAGTATCTATACCACAGTTATCCTTCTGACAGTATATATTCCTCCAATTACATTCCTATATTATTACTTATTCGTGTCCATGATTGACAAGCTCAGCTATAGCAAATCTGTACAGTTTTCCTGAACTGTTTTATCAGTTTCTTATCCTTCCCTTCCCTTCCCCCCTCCTCCCCCCTCCTCCCCTCCCCCCTCCTCCCCTCCCCTCCCCTCCCCTCCCCTCCCCTCCCCTCCCCTCCCCTCCCCTCCCCTCCCCTCCCCTCCCCTCCCCTCCCCTCCCCTCCCCTCCCCTCCCCTCCCCTCCCCTCCCCTCTCCTCCCCTCCCCTCCCCTCCCCTCTCCTCCCCTCCCCTCTCCTCTCCTCTCCTCTCCTCTCCTCTCCTCTCCTCTCCTCTCCTCTCCTCTCCTCTCCTCTCCTCTCCTCTCCTCTCCTCTCCTCTCCTCTCCTCTCCTCTCCTCTCCTCTCCTCTCCTCTCCTCTCCTCTCCTCTCCTCTCCTCTCCTCTCCTCTCCTCTCCTCTCCTCTCCTCTCCTCTCCTCTCCTCTCCTCTCCTCTCCCCTCCCCTCCCCTCCCCTCCCCTCCCCTCCCCTCCCCTCCCCTCCCCTCCCCTCCCCTCCCCTCCCCTCCCCTCCCCTCCCCTCCCCTCCCCTCCCCTCCCCTCCCCTCCCCTCCCCTCCCCTCCCCTCCCCTCTCCTCTTTTGTTTTCAGTGGGCAGAACTTTACCAGAAATCACATTGCCTAGATTTTTTTTATGCTTCACTGAGCTGGATACAATGTTTGCCATTTTTGCATTATGGAGATTTGTATAAAAATTTATATTTGAGGAGTTAATGAGAACAAGGAGGTAGTCTGCAATTCAGTGGCTTTGTCTTACACACACTTGCACTTTCACCTGCTCATTCCATTCCACTTTTCTTAGGTGCTTGCCTTGAATTTTTGTGCACATTCTTATTTTGAACTTACTTCCACGGTAAAAGCAGTAAAAGTAGTCTATCTAGTTGTGTTTTGTGCCTACTCAACTGATAGGCACAATAGGCAGTACAGTATTTAAACTTTTCATACAGTTTTCTGCTATAATCTATTCCTGTATGTAAATGGAGAAACTGTGTTTAGAAATCAGGACTCCGTTTTGACTTAACCTCTTTTGGTCTAATACAGGACAATCCCAAGTATTTCAGTGTAAGATTCTTCAGGCCCCTGACACTGTCTGTGATCTATCAGACAAGACTCTATTCCATAGTTGGTTAAGATATTTATTCAGTGTGCTGTGCTTCTTCTCAATGGTAGAAAGCATTTGTCTGTACAAAGAAAGAGAAGCATCATCAGTAGATACAAAAGTATGAGAAACTATGAGATACTTAGGACTTGCCGTGTTCAGTTCATTCAGTGTTTCCACCAGGTAATTTATCTTACTGGCACTTCTGGCTGTGTTTTTAACAGATCAGCCATCAGGTTAAGGAAGCAGAAGTCAAGAAGAAGGATATCTGAAAAATGTTAGCAAGGGAAATAAGGATCCCTGTGAGCCAGAGTGTTCTTTTTAATGATTACTGTATCTGGTTGTTTTCCAACTCTACACTAACCAACTGAAAAGAACTACAGAACCCTACAGGAGCTTTCTTATCCTCTTGGTTTATTCTTCACTTCTGAATCTTCTATTTGAAAATATAACAAAGTATCCAATCAGCTTACTAATCCTTCCTATTAATAATTAAGAACTTAAAAAGAGGATAAATTACCTTTAATTTTCATAAAATCTTAATTAGAGGCATATAAAAAACCTACCAATTACCAATTACTTGGATACTATTGGTATCCAAGAAGAGATCCTTGTCCTGTCTCTGAAGTTTATGGCTCTGCTCCTTAGTGATTTAGGTATCTTGCCACAACCAAATCCAAGCTCTGCTTGTATTTATATCATACAGTCTCACTGAAATCAATATGTTTGAAAAGGCAACACAAAATCTTACAGTACCATACCTATGTACTAATAAACTGTGGCCTGAATATGTCAATTGAGAAACTCCTGCGAGAGAGTTTAATACATTTCTTACTTTCTGCCCTAGTATTTATAGAACCTTAAAAGAAATGTCTAAACTAAAGGTACATGCATACTGGGGAAATGCATGTGAGTGTTGAAGAATGTCTTTTAAAAGGTTTGCCTACATACAATCATTGTGTAAATTTCCAGACAGGCTTACTGACAGTTGAACATATAAGTTATAATTAAAATACATGTACGAAGTGCATATACTATGATGTTCATAGACTGTCATTTAGAATGTTTTTTTTCTTCAAAATTGTCTTTGATGAATAGGCTCAATTTCTTTTGTAAGCTTATGAAATCCTGCATCAAATACAAATAATTGTATTTTAAAATCTTGAAAAGTGTGCACATGGGTTTTTAAGAACCAGAAAATGCAGAAAGATAGGGCTCAAGGCTAGGTTGCTTCATTAATTACAAAATACATGAAAAACAAAACTGAAATTAATAGCACTAGAAAAATTATGGACTTTGTGCAGGTTTTACACGGCTAAAAACTGACAGTTACTATTATGACAGCAATGCCATTAAAAAGTGCCAGCAAAAGATGCTATGACCTGAGATACGTAATCCTCTGTAGGAAGGATTAAACCTACATAAAGGCAAGGTCTGGTAGGAAATCACCTAAAATCAAGAGCTGAAGAATTGTGATACTCCTAAAGCTGGACTGATAATTCTTGATGTCATTGGTAGTCAAGTCTAGCTCTCAAGTTCAGCCATGTATTAGATAAAATATATTACTTTTCATGAACAATAGTCTGCAATAAGAGATGTTTTCTGCCCTTATAAGTGAAGATACATCTAAGCTTCCCACATTCTTCAGATTGCATCTGCGGGCAAAAAAAAAAAGTCATTACTCCACAGGGACTGATTATTTAAAAAAATTATTGAAACTTGTCAAAATGTACTGCCATTTTTGGGGCAGCAATTTAAATAAAGCTTAAAATTGATGAGAATGAGTCACTGACAGAAATTTCATTTTCCTTGCATTTGTAGTTTTTGTTACATTTCTCTTTTATCAGCTATAAGGGATCTACCTTGGTTCTGATTGCACAAGAAAACCAGTGGATGTTGGACCATAACTGAGATTAAAGCTTGACTTGCAATAGTCCAATATAAAGAGTGAGCACACCGAGTGAAGGACTAAATGTTATTCTCTGAAACAACCTGTATGAATGAGAAACCCAGGGAGTAGCAACTTGAACTTGACACTTTCAACTCACAAGCAAATTTCTGCTAGCATTAAGGGCATGATGGCACTTCAAAAGAGATTAGACATCTAATTCCACAGAAAGACTTCTTATCAACTCTATGACAGTAGTGGCAAACCTCCTGTACCTCTTAGGTTAGTGATCACAGGAGACCTGTATCATTCAAACTATCTATTAAAAATGATTTAAAATAATAATAACTAAAAAACAACAGAAAATAGAAATGCTTGAAGGCAACTCATGCATTCTTTTACTCTCACATGCCTTCCTCTTTGTGCTATTGTTGGTAAAACTATGCAGTTATGCAAGTTACAGTTTGACTAAATTACAATCGTACTGAGTGTTCATAATGGTCATACTGGTGGTAGAAGCATGAAAACTAAAAGGAAATATACATACTAGAAAAAGGATGGATTGGGAAAAGTAAAAAAATAAAAAATAAAAAATGCAGCACTGAAAGTTTGGTGTTTCTTTGAGCAGTCTTATCTTGATCTTTTCTTTTGAGTGGGTCAAGAAGCAGTGATGTTACCATAGTGAGTGTAATGTGTAGCTCCCCTAGACAGCATTATCCCACTGTTACTCAGGAAAAAGCAAGTCTCATCTACAGTAGCAAATGCTGCAGACTTCTAGAAGTGCAGCACACGGGCTCTTGTCCATCGCTGGCAGAAATGCAAAGCTAACGGTGCTATTGTGCTCTTTGTATCTGTTGTAGTTTCTATGAAAACAAATAGAAGGCAACCTACATACATTCCTGGAAAGAAAGTACTCTTCAGAATTTCGAGGAAGCATTAAAATGTATGTTGTTTCATGTAGCCTTAAAAATGACAGTGTGTCATGTATGATCTGTTGATTTAGTTCCCCTCCTTATCTCAAAATAAACCCCAGTGGGAAAAGAGGGAAAGACTATGGATGAAATATTTTAGCTACTGACTTTGCAATTTTTACTTTCCCTTGCCAAATTCTCGATGTTTTCCAGACCTGCACTGGCAGATAAATACAAGCCAGTTGGGATACTAGTATCAGTTACAGCAAACTGTAGTAACTTAGTACAAAGCACAGTAAAGAAAGATGTATTAAATTATAGAGCAGTGAAACCATACTGGAGGTGAGAAATGATGGTGAAGTTAGTGTTCAGGGTGTAGGACAAGGGTGAAGAGGAGAAAGACCACAAAAACCAACCAACCAAAAGACCAAACCAAACCAAAAGAAAACAAACAAACAAAAAAACAAGAAAACAGACACAACAGACCTGCCAAAACCAGCACCCTACCTTTGGTATGTGGCATTGCACATCATAAAACAATTCTATGTTGACTGTACTGCAGTTGCTTACTTCAAATTTAAAAGTAAATCACAATGAAAAAGCAGGAATGGCCCAATACTTAACACATCGACAAAGTTAAACTAGTTGTGTCATCTAGTGGGGATGGGTAAGGGGAATGCCATTCATTATGGGATTTCTGCCAACGACTGTTATTCAAGTGATATTTTTTAACGATGACCCTATATTTCTCAAGCTGCTATGCTTAAGCTCCTTGTAAGGAAACAAAAAAGAAGCAAGCACTGAAGCATGAGATTTCTTAACTGGATATGGTAAAGATGCACACAAAGCTGTTCAGAGCGCTCAGAGAGATGCTGTAGAAATAATCTCTCCATATTCCCTTGCTTTCTAGCTCTGATTGGCATTCATAAGAAACTATTTTCCTACTCATACTAGAGACGTAACTGGCAGGAGAAAAAACAATACATAGGAGGAAGGAAAATAGATTGGAGATAGCTGTGAAAAACAAGGAATAGATAGTGACAGATGTGGGAGTGAAGGTGACAAAGACTGGTTTAGGGTGGAGGTTGCCAACTGTAGAAAATCATTCATTTACAGCTGAGCCAGGCAAGGGAGCAAGGCTTCCTTACACAATAATTGCACCTGCAATGTAAAAGCCTGGACTTATAGGTATTGATATCTGGAGCTTAATAGCACAAGTGCGGTGCTTTTTTTCTTGTACCTCTCTAAGCAGATGTTCCTACAGAAACAAATGATCCTCCTCAACAACAACAAATTTCTCCACGTAAACCCTTCGCAGAATTTTAGTCTAAACTAGCATGCAAAATTATTACACTTTATATTCTTGTTCAGTTGGAAGTGTAGGCCAATATCCTGTTAACTCCCCATACAAGGAGAAAAACAAATGTGATTACTGTTGCCATTAACTTTGCATATGTTTGGAGCAAAGAACTGATAGAAAATCTAATGTAAAATGGAAGTATTCAAGGCACTGGTAGACAGCTGGGCATACGATTTCCCTGTCACTCTGTGAACTGGGGAGAGAATTGCCCTTAGCATTTCAATTTAGCAGTTGGTTATGGAACTTTCATCTCTGGCCTTCTATTAGTGTATTCCTTTAAACTTCATTTCATCTAGAAAAGCTTTCAGAGAAGTCAAAAGAGGGATGAGTTCAGATGTGATTTTATACCTCTTGTTACATCTACTGATTTTTTTCTCATCAGCAAGGTAACTGATTACAATTATCTTCGATTACAATTACAATTATCTTCATTTCCTTGCTTCTGCTTTGCTCACTTGCAAGGCTCACAGCAATGAAAAGGTTACCCTGATATTTCAGAATGTTACAAATTCTGTGTTTTAGAGGGATATAGTCATCCTCAGAGCTGAAAATGAATACTGATTATTAACTCTGGAAGTCAGTCTTCAGCTATTCCACGTTAACTCCTAGAAGTCTCTTAGATTGTTGATTAATGATTCTAGGG
Organism: Chrysolophus pictus; assembly: GCA_037305975.1. Classification (NCBI taxonomy): domain Eukaryota; kingdom Metazoa; phylum Chordata; class Aves; order Galliformes; family Phasianidae; genus Chrysolophus; species Chrysolophus pictus. Next base: position 18,101,327 of record CM074579.1, read on the forward strand.
TTTTCTAAATTAATATTTTGACTTAGTAAATTAGGTTACTAAACGAGAATTTGATTACATGGCGATGTACATAGGAATAGATTTTCCCAGAAGGGCTAAGTGGGCTAAACTCCTTGCATTCACACCAGCCATTCTGATGCACCTGGTGCTACACAGCTGTCCTGTTTAAATGAAGGCTGTATTGGCTCCTGGTACTGAGCTTCAATTGCAGAGCACACAAGGGTAAAATATTCAAGATTGCAATAAAGCTTTACTGGAGCACATGTCTACTACCTCATATCATCCCCCATGAAGCACACATAAAAAAAAGGTTTGCTGAGGTTACTTTTCATACTATCAGTATATGGTATGAAAATATAGCATAGAATATAGAAAATAGACCTCAGGCATGTGACAGTAGCATTTTAAGCTCTCTCCTAAGCTTTACAGGTGTGAATCCACACTAGTGACAAGACACTTAAATCACAGCTAAAGTTTTTTTTTCAAGCTAATCTTTCTGACTGCTCTGACATGGGTTGGAAGCTGTGTCAGTTCCAGCTGAGAAACAGTTCAAGAGGATTCTGCCCTGAAGCTGCTGATAGAATCACTGGCTGAATTAGAAAGCTTGGTCCTTTCCAGTGCAAAGGCAAACGTTAATTAAGCCTTAAATAAGGATGACAAAAACGCTGTTTTAAGTGACTATTGAGCCAGCTGTGAAATGCTCACAGCCAGGCCCCCAGGCCTGTTGGATGGTGACTACCGAGCAGCAGCAGCTACACGTGCTGCCACCAGCCCACCTTAACTGGAGGACCACTCAGGTATGCACATAAGGCTAAGGTGCTCACGCTGGCTGCAGGAATGAGGCCAAAGCTCAGCTGCAGCACCCAGTGTGAGGTGGCTCACGTACCTAAGTACAGGTTAGGGGCTGACCCACTGGAAAGGAGCTCTGCAGAGAAGGACCTGAACGTTCAAGTGAACACTAGATTGGCCATGAGCCAGCAGTGTGCCCTTGTGGCCAATGATATAAGGCCGATGATATCCTGGGGTGTGTTAAAATAGAGCATGGCCAGCAGGTTAAGAGGAGGTGATCCTCCCCCTTCTATTCTGCCCTGGTGAGGCTGCATCTGGAGCGCAATGTCCAGCTGTGGGCTCCTCAGTTCAAGAAAGACAAGGAACTTCTAGAGAGAGTATAGCAGAGATGTTGAGGAGCCTGGTGCATCTCCCTTATGAGGGAATGCTGAGAGACCTGGGACTGTTTGGCTGGGAGAAGACTGAGGGGGATCTCATCAGAGCTTCATAGAATTACAGGATGGGTTGAAAGGGACCTTTAAAACCATCTAGTTCCAACTAGTTCCAACCCACCTGCTACAGATAGGGACAACAGACAACTACCTCTAGACCAGGTTGCTCAAAGCCCATCCAGCCTGGCTTTGTAAACATTTAAAACACGGGAGTTGAGTGGATGGTGATGGACTCTCTCCAGCGGTGTGCAGCAACAGAACAAGGGGCAGCCTACCGCAGGGAACCTGTTTTAGCAGGAGGTTGGACTTGATGATCCCCATAGGTGCCTTCCTACACTTATGATTCTGTGACTTGGCTGGGGGCTGACCCGTGAGCCCTGGTGATGTTGCCCAGAGAAGCTGTGGGTGCCCCATCCCTGGAGGCGTTCAGGGCCAGACTGGATGAGCAGCCTGACCTGCTGGGTGCCAGCCCCACTCGCGGCAGGGCCTTGGAATTGGATGTTTTTCACGTATTTGAAACCCCTTCCAACCTAAACCGTTCCACGATTCTACAATTCTGCAAAATCCCTGGATCTGCTCACAGGCTGTCCCATACTTCCGATTTATCTCCAATGGGGTCGCATTAGAAGGTCTCACTTGGGAAACACGTGCAGGATCGCGTTTCTCACTGGTGGGCCAGAGGCACCCACCAGGGCTAGGAGGCAGCCCACGCCCAGGGCAGGGCGCTGAGCGGCTCGGCGGCCGCCACGTCCCCGCCGGTCCCGTCGGTTGGGGCGGAACCCTTCAGCGTGGCGCCGCTTTCCGCCCGGCCGCCGCCGCGCGGTTGCCCGGTAACGTCGGCGCGGGCGGGGCACGGCGTTGCAGGGAGAGCGGCCCGGTGCGGAGGGTTGGCGGCACCGTGATGCTGGAGCAGGACGGCGGGCTCTCCCTCACCATAGCGCGGATCGTGCAGCGGCTGAAGGGCTCCAGCCTCCACTCCCAGCTGGAGCGACAGGCCCGGGTGAGCCCCGCACCCAGGCCCGGCTCCCTCTCCCCGCCTCGCCGCTTTGTTCCCGGCGTTGTGTCCCTGCTCCGCGCGGTCCCGGGGCCTCCCGCCATCCTTCCCCGCTTGTCCGGTCGCTGTTTATCGTTCCTCCCTCTGGGGCCGGAGGATTTCGCAGGCAGCGTGCGGCTGCCTTCTGCCCATCTCGCCCGCTCCGGTAGTGAACGGCTTTGGGTTGTAATCCGCGATTTGCGGAGCTTTGTGCCCCTCCGCTGCCTTCCTCCGAAGTGCCCTCTGAGGAGACGGGGGTTTGGTGAAAGGAAGTGAAAATAAATGGAAAGTGCACGCGAAAGTTCGTGTTGTAGCTGGGAAAGCAGTTGTTGTATTTAGTAACTGGTCTGCGCATGAGACCTCGGCTTCTCATGTTCCAGATGATCTCCTTCAGATTAAATTTGTTTCTGTTTCCATGACTGTAATGCCATGGTGTTGGTGTTGTACGGCCGTTGTAGTGCTTTACTGAACTCTTTGGGGTTTGTTTTCATGGAATTTTGGATTTCATAGAATTTTGGGTTTTATTTAATGTTTCATAAACAATGTGTGAAGTTGTAGAGATTTGGTTCTGGGCAGAGCGCCCATTGTTTGCCTTAAATTTGTTTGGTTTTGAAATGAAACATGGTTTTCTTCTCTGAACGTCCCTAAGGCTTTCTTCAGCAGGAGACATCATAGAATCATAGAATGGCCTGGATTCGAAAGGACCACAATGATCATCTAGTTTCAACCTCTTGCTGTGTGCAGGGTCGTCAACCCCAGACCAGGCTGCCCAGAGCCACATCCAGCCTGGCCTTGAATGCCTCCAGGGATGGGGCATCCACAACCTCCTTGGGCAACCTGTTCCAGTGCGTTACTACCCTCTGAGTGCCTTCTTTGTTTCTTTTGTTGTTAGAAGCACCTGCCAATTTGGTGCTTAATACTGCTTTAAATGCATGTCTGCTGTGCTCTTGTTGAGTGGCAGCTCTCCAAATTCAGCATCCTAAACAGTGGGCCTGGCATGGCATGTAGAGAATGAAGGGATTTCAGAACAGGAATCTCTTCTAACGACTCTATTAATGATGACAATAAAACTCATGTTCACCTCTGTTTTTGTTCTCTTGCCCTCTGACTCCTGGAGGCCTCGTTGACAGCCATAGGTACCTACACATCTGTTTTGACAAGAAAGCTCAGTGTGGCCGGGACTTGGTGGGTGGTTGTGGTATGCAGTATCTGCAGGCAGCCTGAGAACTTTATCAGTGCCCTTATCAGGACAGTTAGATGTCTGAGTCTCATTCCTCAAAAATATCCAGCATCTCTGAAAACATGAGTCACAGTGGAACACAAGATTTATTTTAATACCACTAGATATTTTTAAGGTGTCTTGTAAACGTTATTTTAGCTGTTTTGTAAATTGACCTCTTCTTTAGAGTCTATGAAGGAGAGCTCAGAATGAACAGTCTTTCACCTGTTAATAATTTTGAGCAAAACACAATTTCCTGATGTTATTTGTGAGAGATGATAGAAGAGTCCTGTGGTTATGAATTGATCCCACCAGTGCTCTGTTTGACGCAGCCTGCACCCATGTCAGGGGCTGCAATGCACCATGTCTTTAAAATAAGTTTAGTGTGGGTGCAAAATGATCTACTGTCACAGTTATCATCAGATAATCATATTTTTGTCCTGAGAAATGAAATAGAGTCGTGTGCTTGTTAATGAAGATTGGAAAACGAAATGTTTGGTTATTCCATAGGATGAGTTTTAATGTTGCTAGTGTGTCTATAGTTAATGCAATGAGATGAATACAGAAAAAAAGTGAGCATGCTTTTTCACTCTGTGCTCATTTAGAGGCCTTGCAGCCCTCCTCTGGACCTGCTCCAAGTGCTCTGCATCCATCCTGTAGTGCAGGCCCAAGGCTTGGGCACAGTATTCTGGATGGAGGCTTACAAGGTCTGAGTAGAGGGAGACAATCACCTTCCTCTCTCTGCTAGCCACCCTTCTTTGGATGCAGCGCAGGGTACCATTGGTTCATGTCCAGGGTCAGGACTCCCAGGTATGCTCTCAAGGAGCTCTCCTGTCTGTACAGATATCTGGGGTTGCCCTGACCCAAACACAACACCTTGACCTTGTTGAACCTCATTAGGTACATGTGAGTCCACTTCTCAAGCTTGTCCTGGTCCTTCTGAATGGCATTCCTTCCATCTTGTTGTATCAACTGCACCATTCAGAGTGGTGTCACCAGCAGACTTGCTGAAGGTTCACTAAATATCACTGTCTGTGTCATTGATAAATATGTTGGAGAGCACCAGACCCAAGACAGACCCTAGCGGACTCCATTTGTGACCTTCCCTTTCTGAAATGCTTTTAAGGTAAAACGTGTGGTTGGCTAGAAAAACTGAGATGTGGAAATCTTCAGGCAGGAAATTTAGTTTGAGATCAAATGGAATGATTCAGAGATAATGACGTCACCTTTTAAATATGGTATATGAATAAATATGAGATGTTTAAGAGAATATCAAAAATTTTTCTTTCTCTTTAGACCTCTAACAGAAATCTGTCAGATTCAGACTTGCCAGGTGACCAGGGGCAAATGACACGTAAAGCTTTTTTTTTAACTAAAAGTAAACTGAAATAAAAGCCCTAGTATTTTTTTTTCCTAAAGAACTTTTCTAAAACAGAAGATGAGAATAAAATGAAACAAAGGTTCTAAATTAAGTTCTGTGAAGCAAGCAATACTCACAAAACAAAGAATCTGTCCTGACATTTTCTGTGTAGACATTTTCATTTGTTTTTCTTGTAGGATGCTGGTGGTGGGTGTACTTGAAAGAGAGCTTGTAGCAGATCAAGGCAATGCTGACTAAATAAGCTGAAAGATGAAACTGGAGTGTAAAAGTCAGCCCAGACGTCCTCACCCCAGTCTGGTAACTCAGATGTGTGGAGGGAAGAGGGGAACACATCTGGGATGTGGTAAAAGGTTTCAAGAGGTGCCTGAAGGTATCAGTAAGGTATGGCAAGAAGCTAAGCTGGAATACACAATCAGAATGGCTGTCCAGAAAAGAGAACACCCTCAGCGCTCTTGGAGCAGACATGTAACTACTTCCAAAAGATCTAAAGGAACTATTGATCTGATTGAGAGGTAGTGACATTCACAAGGCTTTGAATGGTGGAGGGAAGAGAGGAGCACTGGGAGTGATGCCTCTTGCAGTTGGGATGCTGCCTGAGTGCTTTGAGAGGGAGTGTGTGAACTTTTTAGATTAATTCATCTGGTGTAAAAGTTTGCAAGATATCTGAAGGTATTATTTCATAACTTTTTTTTTCCTAACATTAAAAAAGAGAAATTGATAATGATTCTTACTTAAGTAAAAGATCAAATTAAGAAAGAAAATGTTTCTGTGAATGCAGTATTTATTTAATAAAACTTAGCAAGTAAACATAGGCTCATGAGTTGTCATAGATAACAAATGATTCCTTTTTGTGCACTGTATTTGACAAATGACTTGCTATCCCCTTTTGATAGATCCTGTCTTTGGTCTAATTGGTCCAACAGTAACATTGCAGTATAATTAATTTTAAATTGAATGCAATTATGAATACTGTGAACAGATTGTGGAGTTCAGAAACAATGCCAGTGATTCAGGTTTAACTCACAGATTTATTTTTTTTAGTAATATGAATTAAATATATTTTAACTTGTGTTTTATTTGAAGTACTAATTTTATATTGAAATGAAACAGAAAAACTTGAATAGTGCATTTTTGATGTTTAATTGATGTGTTTTGTGTATCTTGTGGGAGAATGTAATGTTTGAAAGTGTTTATTTCAGTAAGATGCAATTAGAAGCTGTCTGTTTCAACTGTTAAATTTTTGATGTTTTAATTTGTACAAGAAAGCTCATAATGCTTTCAGCCTTAATTTAGCTACAGGAGAAATATGCAAGTGTAGGAAAAATGTTAGTGTATTCAGGGTTTTATACTTAATGAAGTTGGCTTAGTTATGCTCAGAATTCTCCTCCTTTTGGTTACAGAAATGTGTGAAATAAATCCAGAATCACTCCCTTAAATGTGTAGGATTTTTAGGTGTTTAGAGAGTGTTTATACTGGAATTGTTGCAATTGTAATTGGAATGATTTTGATCAAGTCAACTTGATCCTAATTGAATCATTTATGATGATGACTGCCAACATCTTAACCGAATACTGTACCAAGTCAAAGCTGTGCATGGAATGTAAACACAAAGGATTGCTAATGGTACCTGAGCCACTTGTAAAAAGTTTTGGCAAAATTTTTAAAGTCCAAAAGTTATGCTTTCTCTTCTGTACGGCTGAAGGACAAGAAGGTGCTGACAAGTGCTCTATTGATGGTTTGTTTTAGGAAGGAATGTCCAACAGCCAGTTGCCTCTTGATTTACAAGGAGTGGATGAAGGCTGTTGATGAAGATGAACACCCAACCCTTGAGCCCTGCTGTCCTATCCATAAAAATATGCACAATGCCAGTTAGACTGGAAAGGACACCAGCAGGCGTGAACATTGTTAAAAAATAATTTGTTGTTGTTTGCTAAAATATGCTGTGTTTATCCTTGTCTCAGGATTCAGCCTTGGCCTGGCTGAGCCCATGAGTAGCATCATTTCTTCCCTGGCCTGGCTGCCATTCTTTACCTTCCATTGCTCCTTTTCCTTTACTCTGCCTGTTATGATCTTCCTGATAGATTAAAAAGAAGAAAAAGATAGATGCTCATTCATCAATATGTGTATATTAAAATTGGAGAGTCTGTCTGCTTCTGTGTACCTTGCATTTTGATCATGCAGGAAATTAATTCAATTCATCAGTATGTCTCATCAAGGTGTGGGGTTCTTTTTCCCCAGTAAGCTGCAGTCGGCATTTTTATCAGTGTATATCATAGTGATGCTTTCAATATAAGAAAATGTCAATGTGTTTTTTTGCTACCAAAAAAACAAAAACAAAAACAAAAAACAACATAGTGGACAAAAATGCAAATGAAATTTAGGCAGTATCAAGCAGCTCAAAACAAAACCTACTAAAAAACCGTAATGTTTTTTGCAGCATAGTATTAACAACTAGTAAGAAAAGTAATAGCAGTAACTTGTCATCACAGAAATGGTTTGGGTTGGAAGGGACCTTAAAGATCACATAGCTCCAGCCCTCCTGCCTTGGGCAGTGGAGTCTGAGTTGTTATCCAAACATGAAATTCAAGTATATAGGAGACCCGGTCTACTAATTTTGGAAGACCATCTCTGTCTCTGACTCTTTAATGCCCATAAACAGCCATATAAAATCAAAAGATGAAGCAATTCAGAGGGGATTTCCTTTATCCTATCCAAATGAGTCTTTTCTTTGGCAACATTATACAGCCTTAGGATGTATTCTGCAGTGTTGCAGCTGGCTGCAGCCACAAGCTGGACTGTCTGCCAGATTCTTGTGTTTTGGGTATTAAATAGATCTGCAATCTCATGTATAATAAAAGAAGTCCTTCGCAACAGCAGTGTCTTTGGCTCTGTAGCAATTCTCTACACCTTGTGGTTTGTCCTTATTGATCATCTTTCTGTTTCAAAAAGCATGCCTATGCTCTCTTTGCTATTGCAGTAATATACCAAATATTAAAGACTTCAATATCTGTAGTAAAGGGACTTAAAAGGAGAATTGCTGATGCTAGTAGCCTTTTCATTTTTCAGTCGTTCCCCCCTTTTTACAGGGAAAAGTAGAAATATTTTTAAAAAATCTGCATTGTGAATGTATGTAGACCAACTCTTTTAGCGAGCTGTGCTGCACAGTAAATGAGCTTTTCTATGTATATCTATATGTATAAACTGTAAAGCAGATGGCAAGGATGCAGAGTTTGTTAGCTGAGTGTGATGGAACAAAAGCTTGCCATGCTGTCAGCAGTGTTGTCTGTGCTGACACACTGCATGGGCATGAAAGTCTATTAGCAGCATGAGTTATCATAATAGACAACAGCTGATATGTCTCCAACATATTGCAGAGTAGCTTTTGCTAAGCAGTATCCTGCATTTCTGGGGAGCTGAGGTGGCTGTGTGCTTCTAACATGCCTTGCTCTGGCATGGCTGGGGGGTAAGCTTCACAGATCCCCCAGTGTTATTTTCAGGTCAGCAGCCAAGATTGCTATTCTTCTGCAATCCTCTGTCTTTATCCTCTAGTGCTTATCAGCTGTTACCACATTTTGTGTTTTGGGAATTACACATTAAAGCCACTTCAAGAAAATCTTAAGTTTTAAATTGTTGTCCTTTTGGAACTTTTTGGTCTCTTTGTTTTCTCCTCTTGGTTTTGCTGTAGAAGGAGATACCATAGCAGCAGCTCATGCTGTTGCTGAAGAATCTACAGCAGGATTATAAAGCTAATTGTTGCCCAGCTGACATCTGTCAGATGCACTTCATTGCACATTGCTGTATATTCCTTGTAATGACAGCTGCAGAGGTGAACATTTGGTCCAGTTTTTATTTGAAGTTTGAAGATGGCACCTCTTATCTGATGGGTGAACTGTGGGAAGTTTGGGGAAGCTGCAGAACATTTTCAATTTGATCATGTCAATGACCAGTCCTTTAATGTGTAGAACCTGGCATTTGTGCAAACCGTGTAGGGTACTTAGGAATAGTAAACATGTATGTCACAGATAGTCCTTCTGCCTTTACCTGCATACAGCTTTTATCACAGACATAAACACAAAGATATTGACTTAGGAAAAAGTTGGCTGATTTATTTTATTATTTTTTGACTGTAACAACTGCCTTCAAGTTACTAGGAAGTAATTTACTGTATGTATGTAAAGTTAAGCTTGTATGTTTCTTATTTTATAACTAAATACACACATTACTTTCTTTATAACGAGTGTTTGATGCTCTTTTTTTTTTTTTTCCCCATTAGATTAGCCTACACAACCCAGAAATTAAACTGGAATCACTAAAAGAAGATATTAAGGATTTTCTGAAGACATCAGGTTTGTAATACTACAATACTACAGATAGTTAAGATGTGAAATTGTTGGCACTTCAACATGAAGATGGTGTTAATTCTGGATTGTGTGAGGCATTGTGAAAATATACACAAAATAGTAGGTGAGAACTTTATTAAATTATTAAATAGGATAGAGAAAATAAACAGGGAAAATATTCTTGTATTATGGCAGCATATGAACATGTGATGCAGAAATATGATATTGCAATTTTACAGGACACTGGTAATGTATTCTTTTTATGAAAGTTATGAATGAAACAAGGCCATTTGGTAAATGGAAATTAGCATTTGTGGAGGTCCTCTTTGAAATTTTACCCTTTGGTAAATTTCTATTGGAAGTTGTAGGCCATATTACTCTATAATGTGAAGATTTGATTATAAGTGATGTATGGTTTGTAATCACCAGGAACACTATTTCTATTAACATTTATAGTTGTTTTGAAAATATGATGGTTTCAGAGAAATAGCTTATAATTGTTTAACTGAAGCTGTATCATGATTATTTGAACAGCAGATGGAAATAAAGGATATTCAACCTTTTTTGCAGACTTTAACTTGTAGTTTTACCTACCTTTATTAGGTTAAGGTGTCTCCCTCTCTTCCTGTCTGTCCAGTACATAGACATGAATTGAGACAGGACAGAAAACTCTAGCAACTCTAAAGTAACCTCTGATTCATGTTCCATTAGTATTAATTTCTTAAAGTTGTCTAACGTTTTTTGTTTGTTTGTTTTTTTATTTTGTATTTTAACAGGTTGGGAAAAGAAGCTTCAGAATGCTGTTTATAGTGAACTCAATGTGTGAGTTTAATTAGTGTGTTAATTTATTAAGTTCTATTTGCATGATTTCCTTTTCATTCCTTTGTATATGAAGGTGTGTGATGTGTTGCTGTTGTGTGCAAAGTCTGCCATATCAAGGATGCCTGCTTTATTTCTGTTTGTAAAGTGTCATTTCTTTCTCATCCTAGTAAAAATGCTGGACTCAGATGTATTTTCCCATACTTCTAAACATTACTTTAATATTTTTTTTGTTGTTTTACTTCCAGAAAAAACAAAATTCCTAATGTAATTCTGTTGTAGCTGAGGTAGTTATTGCAAATGAATTATAAATTATTTTCAGATGCTTAAAACAGCATTATGTGTTCAAATACCTTTAAGATTTTACATCTCTAGACATAGCAAATCAATGTCATCACATTTGTTATGGTTATAAATACAGTGAAATTTGAGAAATTTTCACTTTATTATTGTTTAGCTCACTTTGAATTAAACTTCTGGGAAGTACAAATGCCTTTTAGACTCTGGCAAGGCACAAATGCAAATTAATTGATACACACAGCCCAAACTGCAATTATCTAATAAATTTTTTTTATGCAAACATACTCCTGCTAATTTAACTGAGCTTTTTACACTTAATAGTTTTGAACAGTCTGTCGTCAGAGTACAAGGGTCTTGATTCAGCAAAGTACTGGTATGTGTTATCATTTGAAATAATTAAAAAAAAATACTACTTGTTTTTATTTTTGATAATCATATACTATGTTTTTATTAGTGTTCTCATGAAAGAAATTATGTTTAGGTTTACAAATAATTAATAAAGCAAAATAAAAATATGAACACTTAAAGTATACTATATTTTCTTCAAGGTTTCCTTCACCGTGTCATCCTGCAGCACCTCCTGAGCACATGAAAGAACCTTTGGCTTATATGAGGAAAGCACAGGTTGGTTGTTATCAATTTTACAGTTCTTATTATATCTTTGGTTAGACTAGTTCAGATTTCTTTTAATTTTATTAATCCAATTTTAATGTTACTGTGCAATTTCTGGGGTTTATACCTTAGGAAAAATAAAGATTTGTAATTGTATGTGTGTAGAGTTTAATAATAATGTTGTATATGTAACATATTACATACATACCATAAATGCTCAAGTAATTCTCCTGCTATGGAAGAATTGGGATGTAGTAGCAGGTGGGTGAATATTTTAGAACTGAGATTACATGAAGCATATAAAGAAGGAGAGTTTATTTCTGTTGGGAAAAAGATATGTAGGTATGGGTTATTTCACTTAGGGTTTCAAAAATATTTTGAAGAGATACAGGTAGGCAGTTTGGCAATGAAAGACAACAAGCTGCATAGATAATGAGAGCAGAAAGAAGAGAGATCTTCAATAATTGGAAATTGGAAGGGAAGGTTAGCTTTAGAGCTAAGGAGCTTAAGGAATATTGAGGGGGAAAATAAGAGAAACAGGACGATAGAGGATTGAACAAGGATTTTGGTATTGGGGAAGAATATTTCTACTTCATTGGATTTTTTCATCCCTGCATGCTATTTGAAATAAAATTTTGCGTGAACCTTTTGCGTTTTTTTTTCCTTTCCATTTTTAAGAGTATGATCCAACCAGAATATCAGAGATAAAGGTAAAATTGTATTTAATGCAGCTGTATGTGGAAATCTATTGCAATATTCTTTTACAAGCTATTCAACAAATTGTGTTAATTTTTCAATCATATTGTTGCTTGTTGCAGTAAGTCTTACTGTGCTGCACTGCATTTTCTGTCTTTAACGTGTGGGTATAAAGATTGTATTAAACAAATTTTCTACTGTGATGTGGAATGTAATGCCACAATTTACTGTCTGAAAATAATCACTCATATCAATGAATGCTGACATGAAAAACACACAAATACATAAACATTTATATAAGTACTTGTGTGTTTGTCTGAAGCAGTTTAATTAGCTATTATTTCATAAAAGAGTATATAGTGCTTAGCACAATATTTTTGATACTGTGTGGTAAGGATGGTTTTTCTAATAGTTTAGGAAAGATAAGGAAAAGTTCTGTGTTTACTCATTTCAAAGTTTCACTTACCTAGTTCAAAGAGTATCATGCATACTTGTTTTCAAATTCTTTCTTGAAATACAAATAGTTTTTGCAGGGAAATATTGATAAGTGGTGATGGTTAGAAAGTTGCATAAGAGTGTGGTTAGGGGATTAACAAGACATTATCCAAACACACTGATGTGTGTGTGAGCATTTGATTTTTGAGATGCACTCATTTATCACTGTTGGTAAAAGGCCCATGAGAAAACAAGGGCAAACAGCTCAATTGAATCTTGGCTAGGTTTGTTAATCTTTTGAATAAAGAACAGTAGACAATGTAAAAAGTTTATGAAGTCAATGTTTCCATGATTTTGTTTATTTAAAATATTTGAAAGTAGCTAAAATGCTTTTATTCAGATTGCTGATGTCTGCTAGAAGTAAACCAAAAGTGGAAACTTACTGATTTATTTCCACCAGGTATCAGAAATCTAATGAATATTTTGAAGGTAGAAGGCTGTTTTTGTTTTATTTGTAGGTGGATCTTTTTGCTTTTATTTCTCTTTAGCATCACAACAGTTGAAGAAGAATGTTTTGATACTATCAACAATATTTGTCCTAATAGAAAAATGTTTTCTGTGTACATCTTATTTGATTTTTATTATACACAGGCATGGCTTAGGATGCTTTTTCCATTGTTATGAGTACACTGGCATTTTCTTTATCCTTTTCTATCTTAATTTTGTTCTACTTCAGAATTCTGGGAAGAAGGGTAATACTCTCTGAAAACCATATTATTTTGATATCACTTATTGGAATGACTTTGAATGAATCACTAATTAAAACTATATTTGCTTTTTTTTTTTTTTTTTTTACAACAGATATTAAAATGTTTGTGATTAACCCTTTTTCTTCTCAGATTGGTTATGTTTTCTGATTTTTAGCTGGTGATCTCAAATTTATGTACCGTATTCTTTTCATTATATCAAAATAACAGATTTCTAGGAAACGAGAGAGCATTCATATCAATGAGTAGTAGTGCTATAAATCAGTCACGCAGTTGTGGCATTGTTCAGTGTAGAAAAAGTACTGCAATTAATAGTTATGTTTTTGAATATTAATGTAAACGTGCTGTATGTTTTCTGATTGTGTGTGTGCTGTAGCTGGAGAGCTGTTCCTGCAGTTGAATTAAGGTAGATCATTAGGTTCAGCTTCGTCATTCAGTCTTTGATTAGGTCTTTCCTAAACAAAGGCCCTTTTTCATTTCTGTTTCTTGAAAATTGACAGATGCAATATCTGTCAATCCTGTCAAACCTCTCTTAAAAGCGTCAGATAATTTCACACTCTGGTGTTCTCTGTGCTAATTGGTCTGGTTACAATTTGAGAGGATTAGGTCACCTACTTCCACTTTGCTAAACAGGAGAATTATTACTTGTGCATCTTAATGCAGATTAGGCATTATTACTAAATTCTAGGATTTAAAAATTGAAGACTTTGCTAATTTGCTTTGCTGCCCAGCAAGCATTGGTTTGAGTTGAAAAATTCTTACATCTGTTAGATTTCTTTATTTTGATATCTGCATTTTGATGAGGCAAAATGATGCAAGCCTTAGCAGCTCTTTAGTTCTCTCTGAGTTCAGCTTTTTCTTGATTAAGGAGAATTTCTGCAAACAATGATATATAATTCAAGTGGGCGATGTAAAGATATAAGGACAAATAGAGATAAAGATAAGAATAAGAAGCTGAGTGCAAAGAAATGTTAGGAGTTGTTTCTGACATCTCCCATGAAACCATATTCTGGTTTTGTCCTATATTGATCTTACAAAGCTCATAGCAAGCTAATAGATTACTGACGCTATACTACACTATAGATTACTAACATGCTACACCTTCAATGCAATAACTCTACTCATCTCTGGCTGGGCAGTTGACTGTCACACCAAGAATATCAGCCTCCATTGCTCTTTGGAATGAGCTAATGCTCAGTCTTGCAAAGCTGTCTCACTGCTCTATGGGTTTTTTGCGTCTTTTATATCTTGGCATATTGTATTTTTTAAGTTTTGATCTTTATTGTTTCACTTGATGTTTTTTTAACTAACACCTCTGTATTCTTTGCTTCCATTTGCTTGTATGGTTTAGTAGTCTTTGTGTTTTTTCTCACTTCTCATTTCTTCCAGCAACAAAACCACCATCTCCAGCAAAATAGAGTACTGTAAATGCTTTGTTCCTCCATGAGAGAATAAATAGTTTGGTGTCATGCTATTGTGTAATTGTAGCATTTTGAAGGCATTTGGGTGCAGTAATACAATGAAATAACAAATATTATACAGAATATTATAAAAATTACTACAATCAGGTGAATATTTTTTGCAGCCACTACTCAACCTGTTTTGTTTATAGAAGAGAAGGTAAAGGGATTACTTGATTTTGGAAGAAAAGTTACTAATAAAAGATAACTATTGTGTTTGATAGAAAACGTCATAAAATCTTGTAAATGGAAGCTAAAATGAAGCAATTATAGGCAAGACATAGTCTTTTTTTTTTTAACTTTTTTTTTTTTTTTTTCCTTAAGAGAACATTTGAACTTCTGCCCTTCCCTTCATTTGCTTCCTGTCTAATAAACTGCAGCCCATTTTGGACAGAAATTTAAAGAGCTTAAATGGTTAGATGGTATCTAACTGTTGTCAAATTTGTGCCTAGAGCTAATTACAAATAATAAATAGAGTTAAATGAAATTAACAGGAGTCCTTACATTCATTTGGTTGAAGCTTGACTCATCATCTGCAGAAAATGAAATTAAATATAAAACCCACCAGTGCAGCTGTAATCATGGAAGCAAAATCCAAAGCCAGTTGACTAGGAAGTCAGTACTAGTTGGCATTAATTCCAGGGGAATTATCCACAGATCAGGCCACAGAAGTGAGCCTGACATCTAATGCAATAATCAGAAAAATCTGATTGTTCTTTAAGCTGTCCATTTGCTCTTGTGGAATTTGTCATCTGTTGATGTATAAGGAAGTACTAGGCATATGTCATAAATCAGTGACTGTGAAATGTGCACTTTTTAGAGATCTAAAATTTGAGGAGTTCGTTTTTCTGGTTCTTTATTGTGATGTAGTTGATGAAATCTATTTCCTCTTTGTTTCTATTTAAGCAACCATGTAAACTTTCCCTTAATGCTTCTGCAAGTGTCAGTGGTTTTTGTTATCATTTCTTTATATATGAGTTTAGAAAGCTGCTTATTCTCAAACAAGGCAAAATTGGAGAAAAAAAAAAAATTACATAATTTAATTTTTTTGTGTGTTTCAGGGAAGCTGGGAGAAGCGAATTCTAAAAAGTCTAAATAGTATGTGCACAGAACTCAGTATCCCACTAGCACAGAAGGTAATGTATTAAGAGCTTTCTGTTGCCAAACTGACATATTTTTTCTTGAAACTAAGCCTGGTCTTGCATTTTTTGTAGTGTTCATTTTACACTTGGTTATCAAGAGCTGCAGGACTGCTCTCCAAATATTTTAGTATAGAATACAGAATAATTCTCAGACTGTACACTTGAGCTGAACTTGAGAAGATGGCAGTCTATAGGAGGATCTTCCTCTGCTTTTGCAGGAATTAATCTCTTGAGGGAGCAACATGTTGGAGAGCTAATTGCTATCTTCATTGCTTTTAACAGAATGTTTTTGTGTGCAGACACAGCTGTATAACTTTCAGCTGCACAGCCTATAGATAATGTGAATGTATTTTGTTTGCTGGATCATATGTGCCCAACCTGCTGATTGTATGGGATTCCTCACCTCCCCCCCTTTTTTTAAAAAACGATTTTCATAAAAAACATAAAGTTTGAATACTTATATAATTTAACTGTATTATATATTTTGTATGTGGTCCAAGACAATTCCTCTTCACTCAGTGTGACCCAGGTAAATCAAAGGGTTTGACACCCTTGCAACTGGTACTTAGGAGAGAAAGATACTGACACATCATTAGTGGTTCTCTTTGAAAATCTGTATTTGTTTCATTATTTATT
This sequence comes from Chrysolophus pictus, assembly GCA_037305975.1. Taxonomy (NCBI): domain Eukaryota; kingdom Metazoa; phylum Chordata; class Aves; order Galliformes; family Phasianidae; genus Chrysolophus; species Chrysolophus pictus. The sequence continues at coordinate 18,117,387 of CM074579.1, forward strand.
TATAAGCTTTAATTTTAAAGACCACAGATCAGGATAATAATGTTAGAATGTTTCATTCTTTATTTATTTTCCTGTTACAATATATAGAATTTTTGATACAATAGATAGTACTTTGGTTTTCTCTACACTATGGTTCATCATCAGTGATAAAAATGCACTTGGTTTTGCTTTTCATGACTGTGCCGCAGATGGGAATTTGAAGACAAAGTCCAGAAGCTCCAGCTCTAGCTCAGTAATATGAATCTGACCACCAAATAGCCTAAAATTCATTAGTAAATCCATAAAACTGTTTAATTTCCACCTTTCCTTTTTTTCCTTGAACTGGAGCCTGAGACCTTATACACTTGTTAGCTTGGGATTAGTTTTTAGCAAAGGAATTTTTTGTTGCTAGTGCAGCCTGTTTTTAAAAGTGTAATATTCATTTATATATTTGAAATAGGCATGCTTTTACTCATTTTGTTAAAAAAAGAAGAGTTTCTTTCTTGGTGACTTTCAGAGGCCTGCAAGTGAGCAGAAAGAGCTGCTTAATAAATGGAATGAAATGGGAACTGATGAACCAGGTAAGATCAACTAAATTCACATGCATTAATTTTTTGTGCGTTAAGAAGTCAGATACACATTATTTATCAACCAGAGATTAATATAATTAATTAATTATTAATAATTATTATAACATTATTATATTATTAATATAATTACAATATATTTAATATAATCATTTCAAGGTAAACAGATTTCAGTCTTTTTTTCTAATTTATAATGTTTAACTGTGCGTAAGTATTCATTTTATTGTCATTTTGTTTCAAGTTACTGTGCTAATTTTGAGTCAGCACTGGGAGTTTATGGTATAATACTCCTGGATTCCAATGGTTTAGAGATTTATACAGCAAAGATATGGCTCTTTTTAGTGTAAAATCAGGCTAAGAGGAAGAAAATATTCAGAACTATGGATAATTAAGCTCAGACATTTTGCTAACAAAAGATAAAAATAACACCTGCACAGAATAGTCATGTTAACATTTGAGAGAGCAAGGCTAACCAAGTTAATTCACACCCAGGTTCCTCAGAAGAAATTATTTTGCAAAGGTAATGATTTGTATCTCATGGAGTACTACCTACACAACAACAAATACATTTCATGGATTGTTCATGGATGACTAGTCCTACTTTTCATTTTACTAAAGCAAATTTCATTCAGTAATCTACGATGTTTTAAAAAATCTTTAAAGAATATCGTATCACTTTCATGTCTGAAAGTGATTCAGTGTAAAAGCTTATGTGAAAGCAGTAAAAAGTTTTCTGGGACTAATGTTCACTTAAATACTTGGGATTTAGAAAGCCAAGGCAGTGACTGATAGGATAATCTTGGAGAATATACAATAGTTCTAAGCATGATATTTGGGATGATGATGATGTTATTTTAATCTTAGTTGTAAGACATTATTGAAATTGCTACATTGTGTTACGTGTATGAGAAAATTGCATGTGTTTTTCATCTTTTAGTTTTAAGATACCATAATTGAAATCTTATTTCAGATCTAAGTCTCTTCAGGCCTGTTTATGCACCTAAAGATTTTCTTGAGGTAAGAATTCATGAAACAACTCAGCAATTGAATTGCATCCATTACAGGTTTTTTTTATGTGAGGTGGAAAAAGTGTTTTTTAAGTTTCAAAGAGACAAGTAAGCAGTACAATTTGCTATTATTCTAAAGAAGCCCAATTGGTATGATGGAGATGATTGTCCATGGAGTGAAACAATAGAAAGCTCATACACAGTATTTGCAGAACCTTAGATTTTTATTTTCTGAGTGATTGTCCATACACATATTTATACTGAGACTAAGTACTAGTACTGTAGACTAGGTACTACTACTACCAGGGTCCTGGAACCCAGTCTGTGAGGCCAACCCACACAAATCCCTTGCACTTGTGGATAGCATTTACAAACCTCTCTCTTCTACAAGGTCCTTCTCTCAATCAGATTAGCCTTTGCACTTTCTCCAGGTCTTTTTAAGATAGTGTTTGATTTGACCATTAATTAAGGTTAACATATTTTATGAGTGTGGCTCTAAAGGCACGTGGACACTTGTTTGTTAACTTACTCTATGGATAGGACTAAAAAAGTGAAAATGCTTGTCACATATGTGCATGCACTTTGTATTTTCTTATTGCCAATGGGCCTTTAAGAATTCTAAAGTAGATTAGAGTCTTAGACTGTTCTTCTGTACCTAACAGTAACTTCTTATGTTATCCAGCACTTGTAGAAGTGGCAGAGAGATTCTTAAATCTTTTAACTGCTGCAGTTCTAGTTCAGCAACAATAGAAAGACCAATGGTGAACAACAGTCTCTCAAAAAAGAATGAGCTGTGTTGACACTAACAGGTTGCAGTACAGTAGAAGTGCATTTGTAGAGTGGAAGATTTGGTGCAGCATTCACAGTGTGGATTTTTAGGGGTTTTGCTTTAGTTAAATTCCAGTCTGATTGCTTCGACTGCCTGCCAGTCTATGACCAGAATGCATCAAATGTGCTAAAGGTACACCTTGGTTGTGATGTTAAACAAGCACAGCACACAGAGAGGTCCAGAGATTCTCTGTGAAGTCTCACTCTTGTTCTGAGATAAGTTGGCCATGTAGGTACATCTACAGCAGGAGCTCATGCATTTGTCAGATAGCTGGACAAGGCAGACAGTTAACCTGCAAAAATGATGATTCTGTAGTGATTAATACATTTCTGTTATGTTTGCACTGGTATTTCAGACAAATTGGCATTTATAACAAGTGAAAATGGACACATTTTATGATTCCAGGTGTTATTTACAAAACAAAATGCTGTTCTCTTTTTTTGTTGTTGTTGTTGGCTGTAGTTTTAAATTATATTTGTGACCTTCTGTTTCTCCGAAGAATAACCTGATTGAAGCTAACTTTTCCTCTGAAAGTAATTCCTCAACTTATTTCATAATTAATTATAAATGTTAAATTGCAATACATGAAGCTGCTAGACTAATTGGTGTTTGAAATTTTAGGTCATCTAGGATTGTGAAAAATCAAACATTAAATAGAAGTGTTTGGAGTTGAGAGGCTTTGGTCTATAATCAGACAAAATCATTACAAAAAAAAAGAGATTACATGATTGTCAAGACTTTAAAATCAGAAATGATGGTACTACCCATCATTTTGCATGGTTCAAGTGTAGAATGTATGTATAAAACAGAACTTACTTTACCAGCTATATTTATAATAGGATGGCCAAAAGAGCAATAAATTTGCTGTCATCAACAGTACTTAATAACGACACAGTTGGAGGTTTGGGATTAAAATAAGATGGAAAATAAAATTTACAAAATCCGTTGTATATATCCTGCCAGTCATACAGGAATCACATCATAAAGAACATGACAGAATAGATTTTTAGAGTTGAGATAATCTCCTCTTTTAGTCACATCAATCTAGATCAGTCAGAGTATTTTAATGTTTGAAATAATTCATTGTAAGTTTAGTGGAATGTCTTTTGTAGTGGTAGAAAAGACTGACTGTATTAATTATGAATTGTTTCATGCTTATCAATTGTAAATACATTTCTGAATCCTACAATAAACTTTATATTCACTTTATTACTTTTCTGAAGAGCTCCTCTTTTCAAGTTACTCATGTCAGAAAATTTTACAAATTTTAATTTATTCTGTTTTCTATCACTATACTAACAGTCAAGTTGTACGTTTAATCTTGAATCTGTAAACAAATCCATTTTCATTTTAGACTTATCTAGTGACTTTCTAGGTCACTTTTTTTTTTCCTAATACTGTTTTCTTTCCAGAATTTTCAGTTTGTTTCATTAATCTTTTAATTTACAAGTTTGATGGTGAATTTCCATGGTATTAAAATATTTAAGACTGAGAACTGTAGAAATAGAATGTTGCAGAATTTCATAAAAGCTGGAAATTTACATTTGAAGGAATCTTTGCCAGCTTAACATTATAATATTAAAACGTATATAATAAGAGTATATGTCAGTTGAAATTATTTTCTATATTCCAGATATTTACCTTGACTTTAAGTTCTTCTCTTTTAAATTTTATTCTTACTTCAGATTTTTAATTTTGTAAAAATAAAATAATAAAAAATAATAATAAATAGTAGATAAATAATAAATAAATAATAATAAAACTTAAACGGAAAAATGTATTTGAAGGTTTTGTTATTTAGTAAGAAAATATTTTAGTAGCAAATTGTACATCATTTTGATTAAACACTATGTAGGATTGCCAGTGTAAAAGCATGAATAAAGATTCTTTCAGAAAAGCAGTAGTGCTGTAGAATATCCTAGATACTGTAGCCATCAGAAAGCTTCAAATAGCTTTGAGAAGGAAGCTAATTTTAGTGAAGACATTTGTATGTAACCAGCTCTTAGTCTCATTTATCAAAAATGCTTTCTGCTTTTTTTATTTCATACGTTGAGCTTACTTTTCGAAGTGGAGTATGTTTGTTCCCTGAAAAAGTTGGCTTCTTTTTTGTTTTGAAAATGTAGATAGTTTGATAATTTGGGCCTGTACATGTAGTAGTTGTGGGAAATGGTTTTATGCCAAAGGTACAGTTTGCAGTATTGATTTTGGGAACAGTTCTGAATGTAAATTTCCAAGTATGTGCAAGGAATGACGGAGCTATTGTGTTTAAGGTACTGATGAATCTTCGAAACCCAAATTATGAAAATGGAGAACAACCTAGTTTCAGAAATCATCTGGGGCTAATTCAAGTTCCTCTAAACGTTAAAGATATTCCAGAATTGGTAAGTATATTCTTTCTTAACAGTAAGTTTCTATAAAAATAATTTTGCCTTGGTGATGAATAAGAACCTATGTAATAATAGAGTATATTAAAATTGAGATAAGTTTTTCCTTTTGTAGATGAAAATCTACAAAAGTAGATCACTAGTTAAAATAAAACATAGAAAAGTTTTATGATAAGACATTCTTAATGACAGAGAAAACATAAATGCTAAGTTGTCAGTCAATTAGGAAATTTTCATTTTGTGCCACGCAGCTCTTGATTTGAAATATATGCTCATGCATGTTTTCTTAACTTTTTTTATGAAAAAAAAAAGTCTAGCTATCCAATTTATCTTCGTCTCTGTTTTATTTGTGCTGCACAAGATCAGTTAACCTGACAATCAATTTCTGATTTTCTTCTTCAATTAATTTTCAATCCTGTTATAATTTCAGACTGTAAATGAAAGGAATTTGAATATAGGTCTTATCGCTGGACGATAGGAGAACTATTCTTAATGCCCCACTGATAAGGTTTGTCAGGATTTTGTGCCAATAGAAAAACTTTCATCTGGGTGGAGAAACAGCTCGGAATTAGAGATCATTAACCTAATATTTTATTTTTCACTTTATTACATCCTGGCATAGCTCATAGGCATCTTGAAAACTGAAATTAGAGTAAGGATTGATGTGAGATTCTTCTCCTTTTAAAAACCTGAGCTCTTATTTCATAAATATGCATTTAAAAGAAATACATTTTGTGGAGAAAATGTTTGCATTTAGACTTTGAGAAGAATTCTTGTGATTTAGGGAATTAAACACTGTTAATTTCCTTTTTATGGTTTTGTTTCTTTTCAGAAAGAAGACTTCAGTGAACTAGACTTAAACATAGGACAACTGGGTATTGATGATTCAGCACAAGTGCCTCCTGGTTAGCTAATGCTGTGCTTCACTCATTTAATTGGAACACTAATGCATAGAATACTGTACAAATATCAAATAATCTCTGTATTTCTTTCACAAGAAACCATAAATATTTGTTACGTTTGTAGTAATTTTCTTGGTAAAAAATAGCTAAAATAGACAGCATTTCAAATACTGAGGGTCAGATTTAAAGAGATATAAAATAGTCAGCTTCACTTGAAAATAAGTTTATTTCAGGTATTTGAACACTAGAGAAAAAAATTGCCTGTTTCCAAAAATACAGAAAATACTGAAAAATCTTGTCAACCCTGTAGTGTGACACTGTTAATATATGCACGTATAAATGTCTTCTATTATTTTTCCTTGTACACAGTTATTCCAGTAGAACCAAGCATTAAAATGGTGTTTTACACAAAAATGAAAAAGACTATATTATGAACTTATTTTTCTTTTAAAATGGAAATTTACCTAATTAAAAGTCTTAGTTCCTGTAGCACAGTGCAGCTTCTGTATTTTTTCTCTCTGACCAGAAGTGTTTAGTATTATTCCTTGAAAAAGAACATTGATGCTGATGCAATTTAATTTTAGTGCCTTCACATTCAGCTGATTTTTTACTGCTATAGATATGTAGAAAAATACAGAATATTTTACTAGTTTTTTTTAATTTTCTTATCTAATATTTGCAATTCATCTTTATTTCTTTATTTTCTAGAGTTCTTTGAAAATGAGCATGTACGTATTGGACAAAAAGGTAGGCATCTATTTCCATCTGTAAAATAAACAAAAAACTGAGTAGTAACAAATACATCTAGTAATTTTATATCTCATACGCCTTTAGAATTTTAACAACTTAGGTAGACTAGAACAAAACATAGTCAATAATAACATTGTAATTTAGACAAGGATGGAAAAGGAAGCATTGCAGTCTACCAGTAGCTATCAGATAAATAGTTCCACAGATATTTCATTAAAATTAAATAGGAAGCATAGACACGCAGCTTTTTGGTGATAACTTAGGTCACTGCTGAATTTCATTTTAAAATCAAAAGATTCTGGACTCCTTTCCCTGCATACACAGTTCTCATTAGTGCAATGGGTTTTATGTCTGCATCAAAAAAAAATGTTTTAATGGTTATTTGCAACTGCAGAACTTGTTAAATATTGCAGTACTTAACCACCATGTATACACCTTTTTTTTTTCTGAAAATGTTGTTTCCTTGAAGGATGAGAAGTGATCTGGAAAGGAATAAACATTTCTTAGTTCAGATTTGCTTTTATAAGCATACATACGATATTTGAAATCCAGCAACACCCACTAATTACTGTCCCTTGTGATTCCTTTTAAACTTTATCAAACAAAAAAAGGGGGTTGATGCAATTCCAAAACTCCCTTTTGCTGTTTCACTAACCAATCAATGATCTTGCAATCTTCTCTTTTTGTGGATCTTATTTTGTCCATTGTCTGTTCTCTGTTCCAAATGCAACTTATTAGGGTACAGTCCATCTCCCTCTTCATAGATAGAATCATAGAATCACCAAGGTTGAAAAAAAACCCTCAAAAATCATCTAGTCAAACTGTCTACCTGCCACCATTATTTCCCACTAAACCGTGTCACTTAGTACAGCATCTAAATGTTCCTTGAACACTTCCAGAGACAGTGACTCAACCACTTCCCTGGGCAGACCAATCCCAGCACCTGACCACTCTTTCGAAGAAGTGTTTCCCAGTATCCAACCTGAACCTTGCCTGGCCCAACTTGAGACCATTCCTTCTAGTCCAGTCACTAGTTACGTAGGAAAAGAGGCTGAGGTCTCCTCACCACACCCTCCTTTCAGGTAGCTGAAGAGAGCTATAAGGTCTTCCCTGAGCCTTCTCTTCTACGGACTAAACAATCCCAGTTCTTTTCTATTTTGTCCCTTAAAAAATCTCCACTCAAGCTTACTGAGATTTAAATCCCAACACAATGTAATTTTTAATGCTCATCTCTTGTCTGTGTAGAGCAGGCTCTATTACACAGGTTGTCTTAGCTTTGTATCTGTGCGAAGACACAGAATCTTGTAAAACTTCAAGCTAAAGGCTTGACCATGAATATTTAAGTTCATTCAAGGGGATACTTCTCCATGCTCCATTGGATGTTGCTTATGACCTTGCCTGTCACGGATGCATTGATTTTCTCTTATGTAAAATATTACTTAGTCTGAGGAGCTGCTGTTATTGTATTTTAATTTGTAATTCCATAATTATATTGAAAAACTCATCTTGAATGTGAAAAAGCTATTTTTTCATAGTCTGTGTCTCAGTAAAAAATGGCAAGGTAAATACTTATAGATGCTGAGATGAGTCACAGTCTTTTCTGAAGTTTTGTGGGAATTGCAGAAAGTCTTAGAAGAAAAGGAGATCACACAACATCTGTGTTAAGCTCTACAGGTTAAACAAAAAATTGGCAGACCAATCTATTCAGTACTTAAAAAGAGAAGAAAAAAGAGAAGAATCATTTCAGTAGGTTTTTGAATCTGACTTCATCCTTCCATTACAAGACTAATATGGTGATTTTAATATACAGTTAAATTTAGAATAGCAAATTGTTTCTGATGGACTGCTGAAAAATTGGAGGATACAGATTTGGAAGCGTCTCACTACCAGAACAGTATTGATCTGTGGGCAGTTGTTTAAGTTTTTTGTTCTTGCTATCTATCACAACTTAGTTTTTTAATCACACACCAGTAATCAAGCTGAAAAACCCAAAATCAATTTGAGTATCATAATTGCCTCAATGGAATTGATATTTTCCATCTTGAAATTATTTACATTGTGGTTCACAATACTTTCTAAAATATTCAAATACTTTGTAAAAGTGAGTCAGTTCACAGAATTATTCTCCCAAACTCATCTCTAGATAGTTAACATCAAAATAGGGTCAATAAGAAAGCAGAGTAAATGGCTATCTCATATTTGATATAACACTCATACTGGAGTATTTTGTGGCTACGTATGACTACTTGTTCCACTTGGTGTCAGCCTAGAAGCTGCAACTGGGCTTAAGTAAAAACATTTAAGTGCCATTCCTCTGCTGATGGCAGAATGTCAGTTGTTTTCTTTTCCAAAGAGCTACTTCAAAATTGAATTGTGGAAACCAGACCTTTTAGACATTTTCTCTTTAGTTAATGTTTACAACATGGTGAACTAGATGGTATACCCTGTTCCTGAATCTTCATGTTATATGTTTATAGGGCTAAACTGCACTCAAACTATCAAATGCTATAAAGTACTAGCCTTACTGTCTTGCATTCTTTGTTACTTGCATGTATGTGATTTATTTGTCAAATAGATTTTTGAATTCTTTTCTTATAACAAACATCACCTAAAACAAATATTTTCAAATGATTGCTTGCACAGAAAACTGTGATAAGCTACATAAGCAGAAAAAAGGAAGGCATTAAATTTCAAAGAAACGTTTCTTTATAATACAATATTTCATTCCTTTTATATTTTTATTTTTGTATCCAGACTAATGTCCATTTCAAATACATAGAAATGTTACAGAACTCTGTTATTTTTGGTATAAATTTGATTTTTAGTACTTGTAAAATAGCAATTAAGAAATAAGGAACTTGATAGTCTGATAAACTTTGGAAATCTTAAATTACTGTTGTTTATTGCTTGCTTCATTTTTTACAGTTTTAGCAGAACAAGATAGTGCTGCAGCTCAACAATATGTTCGCCAGGGATGTCCAACGGCACTCCGAGCTGATCTATGGGCCCTCATTCTGAATATTTCTAATCAGCCAGAGGTAAGGGGCAAAGTGAGAGCAAAATGTGAAGGTGTGTGTGCAACTACATTTTTTCTGTTCTTGAAAAAGATAATGAAATATTCTACTGAGTTTTCACACTAACTGATACACATTCCTTTCAGAAACCTCAGTGTTGTGGTAAAGTCTTTTAGGCTCTTTAAGTATATAAGCAAAATACTATGGAACAGATTATTTATTTGATCTAGCTAGCTTCTGAGCTTTTCCTTAATGGTGCTGATTTTCTTTCAGAGGAGACAAGAAAGAAGTGTCATAAAGATGAAACTCTGAAGTTTTACAAAAAGAAAACACATATGCCTTTTTCCTGGCTGTTAGAACCAGTCATAATCTGCGTATACATATCTTGTAAATTGCTTTATATTTGTGGATTGTTTTCATGCCTGTTTGTACAGCAGCATTTTTTCATTTTTTGTTTTCATACTTTGTGTTTTACTGAAGTCCTCAAGAATGAAATCTGTTGCAGTATTAGAATACAATCAGTATATCTAGTATATTCATACCATAGGAAGTTAAATCATTTCAGAATTGTGAATATTTTGATACAGTATTTTGATTTCAATTAAAATAACATGTGGAGATGTAAGTTTAGTCGCAAATGTGGAAATTTTACTGTATTTCATGTCCTTTGAAGATGTTGTCAATTTCTTACAACTCTGAGGCTGGTAACTATAGAGTATAGTGATAAGATCTTATCCTTAAAAATAAACCTGAATCCTGTTCATTGACAATTTACTTAGCAAGTATTTGTGCAAAAACAAGTCTTTATTAAAATTATTTGGCCTGGAATTGGAATTACTTAGCTTATACTTTTTTGAAAAACTCGAGTAGACTTTTGTTTCTAGTAAATAAAGATTAAATCTTCTGTAGAAGAAGCTGTTGAAATAATAACAAAATATTGTAAATGTTCGAGATGCTCAACACAAGACTTAAGTTCTATGAAATTATTAGATCAACCTGAAGTTTAGAAGTCTTTCTCTTTAAGAGAGCAGGAGTATTATCATGTGAAATTAATGTTGTTGGTTACACTGCATTTGTTTGTATCCTGCTAAGTCCCGTGTGCTCTCAGAGCATCTTTATCTTAATGTAGAAAGTGAAATAGTTGAATAATAATAATTAAAAAAAAAAAAAGTATAATGTTTTGATGACTGAAAGTCAATAAAATAATAATAATAATAAAAAGAATATTTCACATTATGTTCATGTAAAGCATGAGCTAGTACGGAAATAGATTTATCAAAATCTAGTTCCTGAAATTGATGTGGACAGTTCTCAACAGTCATTTTTCTTTTCAAAGGGGAACAAGCTATATTTTCACATTCTCCTTCAGGAGATATTCTACTGGTTTCAGAGCCTTGAGAATGATCTTATTTGGCTATACGTAGGGAATTATTGGTGAGACAGTGGTTTGTGGTGCAGCTGAGGTGATGTCAAGTGGCTGGAGAATGAGAAACCTCAAGAAAAAGTGGTAAGCGAGGATGGATGAAATGATGTAGAACTGCAAGTTTGTCAACAGCTTCAAATTGTTGAAATTAGGAATTGGAAAAGAGAAGAAAAAAAAAATCCCCCACATCCTTCCACATAGAACAGAAATTATTGTAAGTGTAGAAAGATACACTATATTGGAGAATATCTACTAAAACACTGAGTTTACGAATGCTTGTATTGTATGCTAAGCTGACATTTTCCAAAACTATTTCTGCATAATGTAGCATAGTGTTTGTTACCCTGTGCTATAAGTTATAATTGCTTTATGGATTTTGAGTATGAAACACATTAAAGAGATATGTTTTCTGGCAAAGAAACTTAGTAACTGCTTGAAGACTGGTGGGGTAGCACATGAGTTACTGTAGCTGTGTTATAAGCCGAATGCCCATAGTTCACTTTATGCTTTGTTAGTGTTTCACAGAAGTATTGATACAACTATTGCCAGAGTATTAACAACCTGAGACCTTATTGCATATACACCTTTATTTTTTTGCAAAATACAGCAAAGCAGTTTTCAGATGTTTAGAGCTGTTTTTCAGTCTTCTGTGTTTTTTTTAGGCTTTATTGGTTTATCTAACACATTTTCTCCCTCTACCTCATATGTATTGTTTCTCTGCTAGAATTGAATTGTGTGGTTGCATGGATTTCTTACTGTAATATTTTTGATCTGCAGTTTAGAATCTATTACATTTATAGATATGTGCATCTATAACTCAAAAGAGTCGTGATTTCCTTCTTTTAATCTAAAATGTTAGAAGTGTTTGGTATAATAGGCATTGTGTGTGCTAGCATCAAATATTGTTATTTGGAAAAACGTATTCAGTAAGGCTCAGCCTCTGTATAAAGTCAATACACAGCCAACTAAGGGATAATACTGGCAATCTAACAGCATAATCAGCAACTGTAAGTTCTATGTACAATTATTTAGATGTTTTTAAACATACTGCCTAGCAATGAATTATTAGTTTTCATTTGTAATCATGTGTTTTAGAGAAACTGTTTAAAAAGCATTTTTTGAGGTTGAAAAGTCAAACCTTTAAAAGCCTATCTACTACTGTCACATAGCATTCTGTACAGACAGTCCAATTTGCTGTGTGTGTATATATATATATTATCACATGACCTTGTGACTGTGTGATTCAGGTTTTCCTGTGGGACATCTGTCTCATTCATTGCACCAAATGGATCGCATGCAGTTACTAAAAATCTGTTGAATACTTTCCCCCCTTTCTTTTGTTACCCTATTCATCCACTGCATTCACATTCAAACAGTGCTTAGGGAACTTTTTTTTTTTGTGTACTTTTGAGTTAACAGGTTGGAAATCTTAATTCTGAGAAGTCTAGCACAAAGAAATTAGTAATGCTTTACTTTATGCAGCTTTTACTGAGTGTAACTTTATAGGTTTAAAAACATAATAAGCAAGTTAGGTGCTAAGTTTGTAATCGGGCATTATGTAACAGCACGTAGCATCAGTAGAGCTACTAGGCTAAGTAAGAATCAGTAGCCTTAGATTCCCACTCAGATCTCTCCTGTTCAAAAAGCTGAGAACCTAGTAACACTTGTCACTGTGACTAAGGATATCATAACCCAAACAGTTCTTTGATTCATTATGATGCCATAAGCAAAACTGCATTGAAACGTCTTGTAAACATGATGTGAGCACTGTACAGCATCCTTTATGAATCCTTTTTGTTCTTGTACAGAAGTCAGTTCTTTGTACATCCAGTAAAGTCATTCCTTGCATATCAAAACACTAAATCTGTTCTAAGTCTGAATAAAGCAGCACAGTAATTCAATTTAATGTCAAGTTATTTTGACTGCTGAGATGAAAGGACCAGATGTTTAAATTATTAGTTTTATTTGTGATTTAAAAAAATATTTTAATGATAGCAGGAAAATCTATGGACCCTGGTAAGCCAACATAAAATATAGTTTAGTAGTTTGCTAGTTATGAAAGGAAAAGATTAGTGCAAAACACTGCTCTAGAGATAGCATTAACTGGTGCCTTGGTGTATGACCTCAACCAAGAGTATTTTTAGAAGACTTCTTGTTTTCGCATATAAACGGAAAAACGTATTCTCATGTCTAGCAAAAGATAGCTCTTTGCCTTCACATCACTTTCTTCTCCCACTTCCAAACAGCTTTTATAATTGTCTGAGGCACTTTTGGAGAAATTAAAACAAGGAAATTGTAACAGAAAGCATTAGATTATTGGAATCTCTTTCTCAAATTACAGTAGAGGGTGGTTGTTTCATCAAGTACCGTTCAGTCATGAGTTTCATTTTGCCATTGCAGTAGGATAAGTTACGTTGTAGGTTTCCCTTATTTGCAAGATGCTTCTGTGCCACTGCTGGAAGGAAAGACAAGTTGTTAATTTTCTCTTTAAAAGAAGAGATTGCCTTTGACTTTCTGCTTAATGAGACAGAATGTGGCTATTCTGAATATTTTCCATCCAAGTTTAGTAGTATTCTAAAACTTTTGTGGGTTAGTTATAAGCCGTTCCAAATAATGAAGGGCAGCTCCAAACTTTGTCATCAATTTGGGATGCATCCCACAGTAGGAAGTGTTGAGGAAAAATTCTCTGTTACAGAGCTTGGTTCAAATTGTCTCTCCAGGGCAAAATAGCTACAAAAACACTTTCAAAGGACATTTATTCTCTAGCATAGAGTTTTGTGTCTTTCCAGTTCCTTGCTTGTTTATCATCCTAGAATACCCAGAAATAGAAAATATGTATTTTCATGTATAAATAGGGACAGTTCGCACAAGCAGTTTTATAAAACATGCGCTCCAGCTAAAATCATGAGCACGTTCAGTAGAATCATCCATGTTATCATTTCTTTCTTTGAACATGATAAGTTCATGTTCAAAGATAAGTAGGCAGATAATGTGCATTTTGAGGCAGTCTTTACTGATAACACATGAAAAATTGTCAGCTGTATTCTGGGTATTATGTTGTCTCTAAATATTCTGCAGTTCAAATGTTAATGTGATATAATTTAACTAGTCATTATTCAGTACAATAAATGGTGTCTATATCTTGTCTATGATGGTTGGTTAGATTTTATTTTAACTTCTAGTCATGCTTTATAGAGTAATATTTTAAGATTCCTTAAAATTATAAAATAGAAAGCTGAGACCATTTCTTAAATTGCTACAAACAAAGCCTGAAATAGATAGATAATTAGTTTTCAATTTAGAAATATTTTTCAATCTTTTCTAAAAGAATTGAATGATTTGATTCTTTTGATATACTTTCATATTTGAATGCCAGGTTTTGCTTTTATTCTTCTGATGTTATCTTGACATCCATCTGAGCTCTGTTTATGGTTGAAATTGCCTCTAACTTTCACTTGCAGAGTCAGTTCAGGTGGATTTAGCATTCAGTTTGTTTTTGATGTCTGTTCTTTCTGCTGTGTTTATGTAAGGTTTCCTGGGAAACTGACAGATCCATCTGATATCACTAAATTAACTCTTCTCAATGCATTCAATGAAAAATTTGTTTTTAATGTTTTTCTTCAGTAGCAAAACAAGCACCAAGGAAAAAAAGCTCAGCCTTGTGCTATACAAACAACTTCTAAATGATGAAGTTGTTAATGTTCTCTGCTGCTGCTTCTGTTTTCTAAACAATACATTATTGTTTTGGCTTTCAGAGTTGTAGCAGAACTTAGTTTGTTCAAGTAAAATGCAGACATTTGGGACTGTATTTGACTTATGTTAAGTAACTGGCATGGGATTTTATTGTGTTTTTTAAAACGTTTTCTATGAATTATGCCTGAGAACACTGTAAAGACTAAAAATAATGTAGACTTACAACAACTATTTAATGCAACCTGATCTTTTTGGCTTTCAACTCTGATTAAATGTAAGCATAAATATACAGCATTTAAATATACAGCATTAGTTACATATAGATAGCAACTTAAAAGCTTGAATTGGCATATGAGCATTAATTCATGAAGCTTCACAGATCATGAAACATAAACACTATTATCTCTGCCTCTGGGCAGGCAAGGCAAAGAGGTTAATAGATAAATCTGAAAAACAATGGGTGAAACATTTTTTATTTGGGAATTTTTAAGTAAAAGTGTCACTCATTTGCTGTTGAACTTTGAGGGCAGTAACTTCAGGTACTTTTCCTATTGACTTTACAGTTCTCTGAAGATGTAACCTATCTGATCTAAATGCACAATTCTAGGGTGATTTCATAATCTGCAAGATTAGATGCTACTGAAGCATGATTTGTATTATCTTAAGCTAGTTAGATTGCAAGTGATAGTGACTAGAAAAACAACACAGAAGAGTGACTCAAGACATGATATTTGTATATCATATATATATGTACATATATGTATAACATATATGTATAAAATATCCTTGGAGGTATGATTCTGAGCTTGACCAAAACTTCCCCAGCAAGAAAGGGGAGCTCTGTTAATCAGAGTTCTCCAAGCTATGGTTTCCTGCTGGCCAGAAGCCTTTCAATTCTTGAAGAGGCTCAAGATGCACTTTTCTGGGGGAGTTCCCTGTGGATTGTCACCATATGAAGTAACACTGTTCTTGTCAGAGAGGCTTCCTTTTTCTCACTGGTATCCTGAGCTGCCTAACTCTTGCAATGTGTAAGCAGCCTGTGTGCCTTAAAACGAGCAATTTATACTTTATTGAATCTTACTCTAATCAACTGGCTCATAATTACATGGGAGCCTGATCAAGAAGAAGTTTATCGCAGCTTCTTGTGTTGTGCTGTCTAGTACAAATCTCTTCTAAAGAACATGTAGCTCAGAGAGGTTATTTGTAGTAAAATTATTGATGAAGAACTGCTGATTCTTGTTCAGTGTTTATTGTGAGTTCTTTGAGTGATTATTTGTAAATAAGTTAAACTTTTTGTGTCTCATTTTTTGGTTTGTAGAAAAGGAGATCATAATGCTTCTGTTTGCAGACTATGCTACACAAACTGTCTTGCTGTTTCTTGCCTATGTAGAGCAACAGAATACTTCATTCTAATGTTGGAATGTTCTAATTGGACTTCATTCCAGTGTTGAAAGCGAGCTTCAGAGCTCATCACCTTGCTGCCTTGAGGATCTGTAGTTTGGAATATTTTTGGATGATTAGATTTTAAAGAGAAGTTGACACTCACAGCAAACCACTCATTTTCTTCCCATTCTGTCTTAGTATTTTCTTGAAGTTAAAACTCTTCTTACTATTTGGTTATGCATGTTTGAAAAATTGGCTATACGTTTCCTAACAGATTTGAATGCTGCTTTGGTTATAAACTTCGTGAAATATCAAGCATATTAGTGCTTGTGGAATACCTTTAAGGCATCTTACTTGCATACATGGCAGAAACAGTTAATTCCACAATATGCTGGGTGCTGGTTTTTTTGTGTTTTTTTTTTGTTTTTCTTTTTGCAAGCATCATCTGTCATAATATGTGCAGGTATTTGAGACAGGAGAAAGAAAACCAGAAAAACTTAATATATTATTTTTTCAACAGTGCTGCGCTTATATATACTGATGCTTTAAAATTCTAACCTGAATATTAGAGTAGTTATTTGTAGCATTTAAAAACTGTGCTACATTCAGACTGCTACTAGTTTATATTTAGTAAATATTTGTGTCATCCTTTGTAAAGAATTAGTGTACTGTTTATACTTACTTTTTTTCCATCTCCTCATTCCCTGTGGTAGTTACCAGTACTTAAGAAATAATGCTTTTATCCTCATTTCAAATTAAGTGTAATGTATTTCAAATTAAGTAATATATTAATTCTAATAACTTTCTAAGTGCATGCTATTCACCACTTTCCAGTTTTTGATCAGTGCAAAGAACAGTTGCTATGTTCCTTGGCCTTCTGTACTTTCTCTCATTCTCTCCTTCTATAATGCTGTCTTCAAATTTCACCTTCTCTTTTTTTTTTTTTTTTAAATCCTTACTTCAGTCTTGCATCTTTTGTAAAGGAATCAGCAATATTATGTATATATAGTATTATACAAACATCTCTGTGGTGTCAGGAGAAACACTCTGAAATTTAAAAAACATTGTAAAGACCTCAGGACTGATTATTTAGTTAATATGTTATTACAAATTCATCTAAAACAATTTGAAACAATAATATTCAATTGTTGGCATAATGGCAGAGGTGTATTTATGAATTACATGATGATAGTGCAACATGTAATATCTCTTTTTCCCACTGCAAGCTCTTTCTAAGAAGAAAGGGATAAAATAAAAAACACAAAGAAATGTTTGTTCTTTTAATTTCTTGTTGTTTCCCCTTTGTTCATCTTATGTATGCATTCAGGAAGTAATTCAAGTTTTAAACAAGTCTGACTTATTTGTATTCTTCACAAGATTTTTGATATATTTAATCATGATTTAATCTTCCAACGTTTTAAAAATGTAGAGATTCATATTAGATTAATATAAAATATTTGCCGCAGCTCAGTAACACTGGAAGATATGACAGAACTCATTAGTGGAGAGATGGATGAAAATAGAGGTAAACAACTAAAAAAATAAGGCAGTGATTTTAGCATAGAAACAGTTTTGACTGTTTAGTGACCCAAAAGTTGGAAGAGGAGAATCTTTGGTTTGAATTAGTTCGTTCATTCTCATCCTGTTAATTACGTAATAAATGAATAAACATAAAGGGGAGTTCACTTTATGAAGTCTCAAATATATGCCTCATTTCTGGAGCCTTTTAAGTAGCCAAAGAGTGCTTCCTAAATTATGTAGTGAGACTTTGAGTTTAATGCATGCTTTTCATTTTTCTTTTTATTATTATTATTAGAAATCATCTTTCTTAGTTTAAACATAAATTACAATTTTGTCTCCGACTGATGATGATAATATTTTCAATTTTAGGATATCTTGTATTATGAGCAGCTTAAGTCAAATGTGATTCAGCATGACCTTTTAGTGGACAGCCTGATTTACAAAGTAAGTAATCCATTAAGTGATTTATGTAGTCATCACAGCAGTATCTCGTTTGCAGGTTTTTTGTTTGTTTGTTTTCTTTCTTTTTTTAACAAAGAAAATGTTACATAGTTTTAGTTTAAGAAGTGTCAGAGTGATTAGAGTGAATTGTTGTAAACTCTCTCCTTGTTCCTGCAGTGGCTCTTGTGTAAGACCTTTGTTTAAATTTGAAGGAACAGTCAGAGAAAACAGTAACTTCATTTTGAGGAATAAATGATTTCAGAAGTAAGATAGCACTCGGGCCCAAATGATTCCATTTCAAGTTTCAATTCTAAATATTTTAATGATCCATTTAATATCCTGGTTTTGCATTTTACAATATGGATTATATGCTTAACCATAAGCTTTTTCATTATTAAATGGCGAAACAGTGTCTTCTACCATTGTATTTAGTTAAGTCTTTCACCTTCAAACTGTTTCATTTTTTTTATTTCAGGATGTAAAGCTTACGGCAAGCAATGATGACTACTATTTTGTATTTGAGGATTATTTATATCAGGTATGTAACTTAATTTTTTTATCAGAGAAACTAGAAAGTGTACTGCTGTGGCAGTATATAGCAGGACCCTCGACAGATGTGTGTTTGCTGCATTATGTATATCGTCCCTTCAGTTTATCAGTGCTGTAAACAAACCTTGTACGTTTGGACGGATTAAGCATGACTTGCTTCTAAAAACTCCTGAAGGACCCTCAATCATCCTTCCGATTCATAAATATGAAGTCAGCTATATTCTTTCTTTTTCTAGCTTTGTAACAGTAAAAATGATTAACAGGAGGTGTGGCACACAGAGATATCAAGAGCTGAGAATTTCTAGTTTAAAAACAAAAATATTGCTTTACAGCTCTTACTGTGACATACTGAAATAAGCACAAAAGATATTTTATTGACGTATTTTTAAACTGAACATATTGGTTCTGTGTAAGATAATGATGTATATGGTTATTTCTAAGCTTCCTCCCATACTATAGCTACTACTTACAATAGGGAATACAGCTAATTTATACAGAACTATCTTCATTGCTGCCTGTCAGATACCCTTGAAAAGAAGATTACCTTTATGAATTTCCTAATGTGTACTTGATTGCAGTGTCAACGTAAATGTCATGCAGCAAACTTCACATTCCCTTGGTTTTTTCAGTTTCATTAGTCACACTTGTTAGGCTAGACTTACTTAAATTTTTTTTAGAGCTACGTGAAACAGTTCTTCTTTGATGGTAGTATGTAAAACTGCCATTAATATGGAGAACCAACAAAAGCAAAAACTATCCTTAATGTTGTTTAGTCCAGATGAGTAAAAAAATGGGTTACAATTTAAACATGCTATTCAATCATGTCTACATATGATATTTTTAACAGAGTGATTGTTTAAACATTAACATTAAAAATCACAACCTCAAAAAATTATAGTTATTTTACTTAAAATAGTTACAAAGGTAACATCTGCATCTGATTTTTTAAAAATTAATTACAATTAAAAAAAAAATAACTCCACAGTGACAACTCAGCATTGATCTATATCCAATAGTTTATCAAACATTTCTGTACTTAACAAGGGGTTGTGTCATTATTCTTACAGCAGCATCACTTCTGTGAATGAGAAAAATAACATAGAAATAAACAAACTTGTACATCTGTGACTTTGTATCAGATGTTCTTATTTTAATACTTGAATCTTACATCCCTTATAACTAATATGTGCAGAGAGCCTCACCCAGAAGTTTCAGTGTAGTCAGAACATGTGTTTGGGTTGGAGTCTACTTCTTATAACGTTACATGGTCTTAAAGACTTCCAGATTCTGACAGTGGGCACTGTAATCCCCCTCTGTGGGCAAGGGAGGCCTCAAATAAGGTTACATTCTTTCCCCTACGAGAGGACAGAATTTATGTCCCTTCTAGACTAGTTCCTCTTTCTCTCACCTCAGTTAACATATACAGAGAATTACATTTGCCTGTGTATTGTTATTGTCAGTTGTATTTTGGCAGCTGTGAAAATGACTGTGTATTGCACAAAAATAATATTTAGCTTAAACTGTTCAAGATAAAGAAAGTATTTATTTTTTAAAAGATGTTTGTATCTGAGAAGTAATTTTGATATTCATAAAAGGGAAATTTCTCAAATATGCCTTGCTTTCAAAAAAAAAAGTGGTCGTCAGGTGTCACAGTTTTGCGTGTTTCCTTTCGATAATGCTGATCTCTGGAAAATGTTTGCAATAATTTGTTGAAAGAAAACTCCATTTGTTTTACTCATAAGAAATTATGTAGTAAAACACCATATAAACCATCTCCACATCTTACACCTTGGCTACAGTTTAAGGAAAAACTGTTGAAAGCTGCAAGAACAGCGGGTTTGGTTATTTAAAAGTCAGCAAATTGTAGGTTGTTTTACTTCTGCCCTCTTGTGTCCATTCTGGATAGCACAATCTCTCATTGCATGGAAACAGGAACATTTTGAAGTAAAATAATTATTGTATTTTTTCAATTGTGCATAGGATGAGATTCTTTATTGTTGTGGGTTTTTTTCTTCTAGGAATGCGTTTAATGTTTAATTTTTTACTCAATTGCTATGAACAGTAAATTGTTCCTTTATGTAAGCAATGAAAAATACAGATGTATTTTGTAAAATACAGTATGCATTTCAGAACTTAAGTATATGACGTGAACATTCTCACTTGTTCTTTTGGAAAGTACTGAACGGTGCAAGCATTCTGCAAAGCTCATGGGAATGAGATAGAGTATTAAGATCAGTCCTCTGGAAATGCATGTATATTAAAATGTAAACTCTTCATTTGCATGTGCTCTTACTTGGAGTTCCCTAAATCATAGTAACCGAATGGGAAAATGACCTATTAGACATCAAAGCAGCCAAGTGCGTGTACTGCTCTTTAATTACATAGCCACTTTAATGACTGAGATTAATGGGAAGGGGGGAACTAAGCAAAAACTGAAGAGAGTACTTTTGAAACATTCCAGAATGTTCCAACATGCTGATTATTCAGGTGTACGTCAGCATGACATGACAGAAGGGAGTAAACTTGCTTAGAGGCAAAGAGGAAGATTGGAGGATGTGAATATTTTGCTGACAACAAATGAATGTGAAGATGATATCATAGCAAACTCCAAATGAGTCTGGAAGTTTTAGCAAGACACTAAATGGAGCTGGTCAATAGCCTTCAACCATATTAGCGTTCTTCAGTACCATCTTACAAGTGCTAATGAAAGTGGGTGCTTGTATCTCTATTTGGCATTTCTTTGTTGATTGTCAGCTGATTTTTTTGATGCTGTCTTCTACAGGTATTACTCTGTTTTTCCCGAGATACTTCAGTATTGGAGCACTTTGCTTACAGCAGTGCTACTCCACCTAAATCGTACATACAAGGTAATAGGAGTTGTTTTAAAAAAGAATACAGTATGTGAATTTCTTTTGTGTTCATTACAACTTTTACACAGAATCACAGAATCACAGAATTGCCAGGGTTGGAAGGGACCTCAAGGATCATGAATCTCCAACTCCCCTGCCACATGCAGGGCCACCAACCTTCCCACCTAATGCTAGACCAGGCTGCCCAGGGCCCCATCCAATCTGGCCTTGAACACTACCAAGGAAGGGGCATCCACAACCTCTCTGGGCAGCCTGTTCCAGTACGTTTAGACTGCATTTAAATGAGTATCAATAAAGAACATCACGCATCTAGATGAGATCTACACAGGTTCTATTACTGCAGTTTAGAAACTGATTGCATTATGCCCTGATTGCAATGATGTAATTTTATGGTAGTTTTCTGTGTGTAATTATTCATTGTTTTTCCAAAATAAATTAAAACCCCATCTGCAACAGTATAGTAGAATCGTGACATCTGTCATCAGCTGGGGTAGAAATTTAAATGCACATCATTGTCCTCAGCAACTTCAACAGATTTACTAACTGGAAGTGGGGGTAGAGTGTTATTTTCCCAAAGCAGTGAGTTTGGAAGGTATTTGTAGACAGGAACAGAACACATTGCTGAAGAATATTAGGCTCTGTTACATGGACTGGAAAAGTACAGCTCTACCAAGCAGGCTTACACTGATTTTTTTCATTGCACTGTGTATTCCAGAGTTTTACCCTACTACCCTACTACCCTATTCCAGAGTTTTTGGATTTATATCTCTCTCTTGAGTCTGATTTTTTTTTTTTTTTTTTGTAACTTAATAGTCTTAAATTTATCACTTAGTCCACTTGCCCTCTCAGCCAGCTTCTGCCATGCTTCTGGGCTCTGCTGCCTTGTTTCTTAGATCCTCACCTCCTTTGACTTTACCCAGATGTTCACAATTTTGTCTTTTTCCTTGAACCCTTCAACCATCCAATCCGTTTTTTTTTAAAAATATATATATATTTCATTTAGATTTACCTTCACCATTACCATTTTCTTCCTTGGTCCCTAGTTCTGGTATATGTAGTCTAGTGGATACCAAGTACTTTTCTTTAGCATAAACTCTGCACACTTTGTTTTCCATGTGCTGCTACTTGTGTCACTAGAGCCAATGATTATTTTGTGATTATTTTTTTCTTCCTTTCTTATTGCTTTGTAGGTCTTATCTCTCTCTCTTTGAATGAATTAAGCAGTTTACTTTACCTACAGAAACTAGCAAGGGGCTCACCTGAGAGCAGAACAGCAGTGGGGTCTGGGTCTCATTTCAGGCACAAAGCCACGGCAGCCCAGAAACACTACTATTCTATTTATTCCAAAACAAATCTGAAGAATGAAGTTGCTGAAATCTAAGTCTTTGCTGAGCATGTGCAGCGTATATCTGCAACGCTTGTAGGTCCTATTTTTGGCTAATTTTCCAAGAGAAATGTTTCATGCTAAAAATAATCACCTTCCAGTTTACAACTCCCAGCTACAGGGCAAGCAAACAATTGAAAGGAAAAGTAAAATTACTTCGTAGTTTAATGAAACAATTGATTTCTGTAATTGGAAAATACTGGATTTTGTTTTCATGGTTAGGGGGCAAGAGCTTCACAGATTAATTCTGAATTTAATTCTGTCAATTTGCTCTATAGGAAAATATTTAAGCCCAAACTAATTTGAACCTGGCAAAAGTTCCTGTGCCGTAGAAAGTTCCTTCTGCGTAGAAAGAACAAAATGCACAGAGTTCTGCAGGACCTGTGAATATCCTATAAATTTTCACATAAATTACTATAGTTGAATTTCTCATTTTAAACCAGAGAAATAATGAAAAATTTTTAAGTAATTGTAAAATGCTTAAAAACCTTTTTTATAGTGCTAAATAAACTGTGAAAATTTTCATAGCAGATTTAAAATGAGAAAGTCGTGTAGTTACAGTACTGTTGACTAATGTGAGATGTTCATTTTGCAGGGAAGAGAAAACTGGCATGTTTAATCTGTGTAGTCAACGTTTGTCTTGACTTAATTAGTCTTTTATATCCAATAAATCACTTTTTTTTTTCTTCTGGTTTACCACAGATGTACCATGCATCTTCCTCTCTGTTGAAGACTTAATGAAGTCCTAAATATTTTTTTATCTGGTGTTCTTCTGCCTTTTTAAGTGACTTTCTTGTCCCTAAGTCAGCTTACCACAGCATGACAGACTTTTTTCTCTAACTTCACTGTCTTCAAGGACTGCAGCAAACACCTTTAGATCTCCTTCATATTACACCCCAATCAAAATTCTTCTTCTTTTTTTCCATTGTTTATCAACCTGCCTTGTTGGTGCTGCATTTCTGTTTTACATTTGAGAGTGTATCTGTCCTACTGCATTGCTTACATGCTTTTGGACAATATCAAATGATCAATAACACTTGTAGTTACAATTTTTATAATTGTCAAATCTATTTTTTAACTTATATCTTTATGCCTTTTAACAGTTGTATTGCAGTTTAATTGTTGCTTCATGATTCACAGGAAAACTTGGAATGGAAGAGTATGCTGTTTTCTATCCACCAAACGGTAAGAATGATACTATTGCCTCCTCTAGCGGTAGATTGGAAAGGTACAGGATATGTTTTTCCTCAAATACGTGTTAACTTCTTTTTCTATTTCAAAGTGTGTTTTACTGTTATTCTGCCAAATTCGTTAATTTAAAGGATTAAGTTGGACTGAAGCTAATGCAGAAGCACATTCAGCCTGTCATGTCACATGTAGTGACATGAAGTTTGTCTGTATGTGTAGGAAAGAGGGAAAGCAACTTCTGGTGCAGCAGCTTGTACTCCAGTGACAGAGGATCTTCCACTTAGAGGATCTGAAAGATACATCCTGGTCCCCAGCTTTTCAATGCTCTACACAATGTTTGAAAATTTCTTTTCCTTTCAAAATTAGTGTTTGTTTTAGAAATTCAGATCTAATAAATCTATACAACTTTAAATCAATATCACTGTGGTTGTTACATCAGTTAATTTTTTTTCCAGCTCTTATTTTGATCATTTCAGTCCTGATCTGTTGAAACCTTACCGTATTTTTGTGCCACATTTAAAATTCAAGCTCATTGCTGTTGCTTTCAAGGCCTCACATCACCAATCTTATATCCTTATCTTTGACCTTACCTTCTGTGCCTTCTCTGTCCCAGTGATGTCAGTGATAGCATGTTTGTTTGTGCTCCCCTTTCTTCCATTTTTGCCTCCATATTTCTTTGCAGCTTTATAGCCATGAAGGTCCTTATGACCTCTTGTCAAAACAGTTCCCTCTCATTGGTCCTATGGAAAATTAATGAATGGGAGCTGAGATCAGTTGCAAAGGAGGAGAGAACTATCATACAGCTGCCTCTAAAGTCCTCTAAAGTCCTCTAGAAGTTTTGTCTGAGTACTATATAAGTTACTGGAAGTCTTGGCCTTTTTTTTTTTTTCCAGCTCCCTCCTCGTCACTGCATGACATTTACTGGTTGTCATTTAACTGAAATTAGGTTCTGATTTCATCAGAGCTTATGCTTAGTAACTTCATGGAAACAGCTTTACATTGCTTTCTAGGAACTATAGCATGTGTTATGGCACACCATTGGTGGTAGTGGATGGAGTAAATTATCTAATTTATCTAAGTATTATTACCTAATACTTAGATACAAGCTAGAGATCTAAGACTCTGGGTGCTATAACAAAGAGATATTTTATCCCTGTAGTGGGCAGAATACAATTTAGAAACGGGAGGATAATACCTTTATAGCATGGATAAACATACATTTCTAGCATGGATAAAAAAACAATTTAGAAGAATAGTAAAAGAAATCTTTGTTTTTTAGGTGTCATCCCATTTCATGGCTTTTCTATGTATGGTAAGTATGATTCTTAACAATCAGGGATTTCTTTTTATTGTATCATAGTTTAAGGCTGTATGTAATTTTCTGGAAGTATATATTGCTCTCTATATTCTATTTTTGTGTATATAAAAGCTGTTGTATGTGATTCTTCCAAGCTGCTTCTACTTCCTCACATTACAATTTTATATCGTATGCTGTTTGAGAGCTAATCACTGAGCTGTTGGCCTCCAAATCAAAAGTTTGCAGAGTTCTCTTTTTCTCATGCTTCATGTCTTCTAGGTAGACCAATTTATCTGTCAGTCTTAAAAAACATGAATTATTTGAAAGGCCTGCTGCTGTATTTGTCTTCGAATAAGAGTTAAAGGACTGTTAAGTGATAGGTTAGTTGCTGCTGCCCTGCACAGAGGACAGCTTGATTATCAACAAGACTTCCAGGAAGAGAGCAGAAAAACCCCCAGTTCTCAGATGTAACAAGGCATCAAGGCATGTTACATAGCAGATGTACTGCAGAGAGGTGCTCAGACACCACAAGAGTATGTGCTACAGGTTTCCAGAGCTGGTGGTGGTGGTGATGGTTTGTTTGTTTTTGGGGGGTGCGGTGCAGGATGATATAACAATGGTATTTGGGTAAGCAGAGTTCAAGACTGTCCAGACTATCTTTAAAATGCCATGTTTGGCTACTAATAAAATTTAATGATCCCACTCCTTTAACTATCAGAGATAAAAGGCAATTTAAGTATGAGGTAGAAATTTGGACCTGAATAGGGAATGTCTTCTGAAGTAAGAAGCAGTTTGGTTATACACTCCTCAAGTGTTCACTAGGAGGCTTTCAATTTCTTTGATGAGAAACTGCTTTTCAAAATGTTTGGATTTGACTCTGCCCTTTAGAACAGCGATATGAAACTGGGTGGAAGCCTCTTCCCTCCCTCCTTTCCCCTTTTACTTGGAAAGGGCACAAAATAGACAGGCTGTGAGAAGGAGAGAGACTAAAAAGGCAGGCAGCAGAAACACTGTATGAATCCAAGCTGTGTGTGCAGCAGCTGGGGCCAAGCAGATGCTCTAGGTGGAACTGCCTGGGACCTGATGTAAATGTTGTATACTTTTGCATGTTTGCACACATACTCTCATACAGTGCCACCTGTCAGGCACTGTTCTCATATCCTCCTGGCCTTTATGTACAAAAGCACTTTGCCAACTCTTTCACCTCAGTCTTCAATCCCTACACATACAGACCAGTGAAACCCTCTGCTTTTCTCAACCCAATGTAAATACATATTTCTTTGAACATCCCACTTTGCCTTAGTGCTGCCACCTTTCATACACAAGCACCATTATTTTCTAGTAAGCCATCTTCTCTGACTTATATATGTAAAAGAATGAATTCACACATGCAGGTTCTAAGTAGTTTAGATTCTCGAAATATTAAAAACTGTGTGCTGGAATGTATTGTATTCCCTTGCTTAACTTTGTACTTCAAATGGTAGATTATTTTAACAATCTTTGAATAGTTTCTATAGCATAAGTTTTGTAAATTGTGCTGATATATATTATATGGTTTTCACCATACTTCATGCCTCTAACCATTGAATTCTTTTCGCAGTTTACAACGTTGTGTCAATTATAATTCTTTTATCCTTTCAGTTGCTCCACTTTGTTTTCTGTACCATGAACCTTCCAAATTGTATCAGATATTCCGTGAGATGTATGTGCGTTTTTTCTTCAGACTCCATTCCATCTCTTCTCATCCCTCTGTAAGTTCATTAGGAATTAAAATCCAATCACTTAATATTCTCTTTGCTATTGAACAATATTATACCATGGCATAATTTTTCTCTGTGATTGAAATATATCCTTATAATGTAATAAAATATTTCAGGCAAGCTTGAGAAGGACGTTGGATATCTTTTTCTATCTCGATTTCAGTCTTTGCTACAGAACAAAATGCACTTTATGAAATCATGTATTTTGCTTAATAGGCTTCTTAATTCAAGCTGTTATGTAAATACATATTCTGTCCTGTTTTAATTGATGACATGCAATTACTCACTTAAGTGCTTTTTAGCGTAGATGGGCTATAAGGTAGTCAAAGGTACACAAATACCTTTTCAGTGAAATCATGTTAACGTCTCTTTCTTTAACTCAACCATCTTTGAGTGAAAGCATATGCTTTTGTCATTATTAGATACTGGAGATAAATTTAAATAACTTGATTACATCTACAGCCAGCTGTTTTAACTGTAAGACAATTGTAGAAGTTTTTGCTTATCTTCTATTTTTTAAGAGTAGAACATAGTAGATGTTTTTCTCTTCTCCCTCACAAAAGGCTGAATAGTTATTTTTCAAAGCATTTCCTGGTTAAAAGAAAATCCTTTCCTTATTTTTAATATACTGTTTCAAGGCTGGCCATCGTGCTTTCAGTCATTAATAGTGGGAAAACTGGTTGGACAAGAATCTATTACCTTTCATGGTAATTTCTTAAAAAAATTTTAAAATGCATTTTTATTAAACTTATTTATACCTATCCCCATTGCTGTTCATTTCTGTTATCAGAGAGACATTTTTTTTTTTAGCATGTGTATCATAAAAGTGGAAATATTTCAAATCGGACATTCAAAATAGATCCTGGCACGCGGCTGAGAGCTGAAAGGGGCTATCAGAACATACAACATTGCTAATATATACATAAAATTTTAGTTTTAGTGATTGAAGACATTAGAGTTACTCATGCCCTGCTTACCTGAACTGTATATTGTATCATTAGTAGTGTTTTATTTCTTGAATTAAAAATTCATGCATACTTATGTGCCCGTACTGTTTTTTCAGATTTGACAGCATGAGTGTTAGTATTCAGGATATGATCTTGTTTCATTAGGGCATTGTGTCATTGTGTTTGCTGTTTGAGACTCTTCTACAAACTCATCTGCCTCAGCTCTTTTATCACCTTCGAGAAATTGGGGCTCAGCCGTAAGTACATCTTACTAACTTGATATAAATGTTTTGGATTAATTGTCATTAAGATGCTGCTTGTCCTTTTGTATTTTAATTTAAAAACCATGAAAAATTATTCCAAACTGCAGGCATGAATGTGCTGATTTTCCTTGAAAGTAATTTGGAGTTCTTTGTCTAACATGCGTATACATACGTATATTGTGCATTTCCTTCAGTATGTTCTATGAAAAAGAAAGGGTAATTGCTCTTTGTGTTTATATGAGAAATGGTAGGTGTTATTAGGTTAAGTTTCAATAATTCACATCAGATCTGATTGAACTAAGGGAAGAGTAGAATATTTTTATTTTTATTTACATTGTGATATGCTCATTAGGGCAGAAGCTGTTGAAGGAAGAGGAGAGAGCAGGTGGTTGTCATTCTCTGTAGTATATTCATAGCACCAAGTGCAACAGAACATGAAAATCTTACTGTTATAATCAATATTCATAATAGTAGCAGAAACTGATGAAACATTTGGGGTGATAAAAGCTGATGATCATTCTAATTTAATCGTTTGGTCAGAATATTTTGGTGATAGAGGATTTGTCTAATCATGGGAGAGAGAAAAATCTAACTACTACTGTTTATTGCTTGTTTGCAGACTACGAATTTCATTTAAATGGATGGTACGAGCATTTTCTGGTTATTTAGCTACAGATCAGCTCTTGCTCCTGTGGGACAGAATCCTTGGGTACAACTCCCTAGAAATTCTTGCTGGTAAGGGAATTATTTTTACAAAATATGGTAAGTCCATGTAGATGTAAGGCAAATACATGTTAGTTCAGTCTATTTTGTGACAAGAAAACTTAGTCATTCTTTGAATGCTGAAAGCAGATTATATGCAAGTCAAAGAGAATACCTTTTAGAAATTGTATAAATACCACACCTCTAACAAAAACGTGATTTTTTAATATATTTTCTTTTTATAATTGTTTTCTGTGATAGCAGTCCAAAAGTAGTGCTCTGAACAGAACATAAGATGTTCTCCTGCCTTCAGTGGTAATATTTGATGTGGCAATGATAAGATTTGAATTCATCACCTTTCACAAAATACAGCATTAATCTTAAGGGAAGTATGTCTTCCGTACTTAGCACAACTGAGAGTTGTCCTGATTTTGCTGTAATTCTTTTTTTAAACCTTGTCTTTTATGAGACTTTGAAAGTTCTCTACTTTATAAAGGAAACTCTGTCCTATGATTCGTGCAAGGTAGAGGCTTCTAAGGAAGTTAGATGTACCTTCAGTTGGAATCACAATTTAAATACAAAGAATGTGAATAAAAGAGAAGTTTTAGTTCCATTTGTAAGAGACAGCTATGTAGATATGTATACCTATATAAGAGATTACAAAATGAATTAACATTTTTTCAAGTTATATAGTGCTCACAATTAGAATTGTTGTCATTTAAATAAATCCAAATTATTGGCTTAGAAATGAAATAATTGTAATCACCTTGTTTCTTGCAATTAAAAGCGACTCATCTTAAACACAAGCGTTTTAACGCAAACTTTTCTGAAAGGATGTTTGTTGTCCTATCAGTTTTAGTGAATAGCCAAAGAAACTCAGACATTGACATTCACTGTATATTATTATTCAAAATCAAACTAATTATTCTGGGGAGAGAAGACTGGTATTTTAGATGAAGATGAATAGATTAATCCTAACCACTAATTAATAGGTCATCAACTTAAATATTGGTTTGTTGGCTTTTTTTTTCTTCCAGTACTGGCAGCTGCTGTATTTGCTTTCCGAGCAGTCAACCTGATGGAGGTGACATCATTGGCTGCAGCTGAAGTAAGGATAAGTTTCACTTTGAGGAGATTGAAATAGTTTCTGATGCTTTGCCAGCCACAGTAACCTAAGCCTCACATGGCACGTGGTACATAGTGCAAATGTTTCTGCCTGAATTCTTATCTTAGATAAAAACTAGATAAATTTTGAACATGCAGTACATAATACTACTTCTCTGGAGTAAATGGAAGTAGAAGTATATTTGTTACAAAAATGCAGAGTTATCAAACTATGTTGCGTAATTAGTGCTTTTTTTCTATTTTATTCTCAAAATATGTTAGTGAGATATATGGTTTTTAAAACTATTGTGCAGGTTTGTACTTTTTTTCTCAGTATATTTTACTGTAACTACTGTGCTTTTTAATATTGCAAAGATTTAGCAAAGTTAATTTTGTTAATATTGAATCTGAAAATTCATTGCAAATAGTATCATTGTACAGATAGGAAATGGGGAAAAAAAAACTCATTAAGATGAAGTTTATTATTGTTTATCTGTACTAGTTTGTTAAAATAGATTTTTTCCCAAAAATCTTGCAATATATATATATATGTAAACTTTGAGAGATTGTGATTGTTTCGATTTTTTTTGTTTTGTTGTTTTAAACATACTTCTTCAGAAGACATTGACTCTTTGAGTCATTACATTGGACTTGCTTCACAAGTACTAGCCAAGCCACAGGATGAGGATTCTTAATTCCCAATTATTTTTAGAAGCAAGTTGAAATGTTAGACTGCTTGATGCCCTATATATTTCAAGTAAGACTAAAGGCTAAAATAAAGTTACTTCGTTTTATATACGTAAACATATACTTTTTCTTTGAAATGTTAGGATGAAAAGTAAGGCAAGAGAAGTTTTTGGCTCACTGAAGTAAACCAGTGTAATTTGTTTCTAGTCAGATCTGAAACTAACTATTGTTATGAGTCAATGTTGAATCTTTTTCTGACTTCTTTAGCTGCTTTAAAGAAATGTGATTCAAATATCAAGTTTAACAAGCCTTTTGGGTTGTTTTCCTAGGCTGTTCTTGCTGACCTTTCAACCCTGAAGGTTATGCCACTTCTTCAAATCTTCTTGTTTGCTACTGTTACCTGATCTGCTTCAACAATACTGATATTGCGTTTTCAGCCTCTTATGAGAAGCTAATGATCAACTATGCAATGTCTGCATAAAACCAAAATTAAACTGTATGTACAATATTCATTTAGAAATCTTAATAGAATTTTCTAACTGAAACCAGTAACTTCACACATGAATTGTGTGTAGTGCATGCTGCTGACTTTCACTGCAACAATGGTTATTACTTGTACATTAAGAATGACAACTTGTGCAAACAAATGATTATGAATCAGTGTCTAAAATGCATGTAATATATAATAAATAATGTAATTCTTCACTTGAGTGTTGTAATATTAATGTCAGAATTATAAAAGCTCTCTTTTAATCTTAAATAACTTTTTTGAGCTCACAGCTTAGAGTATATCAGATCTGATACCGTAAATTGAGAAAATGAAGATACTTTAATTTTTCTCTCAGGAGTCTTCTATACTCCTTCCCAGAGTCTCATCAAAGTCCCCATGTTGTAAAATATGTTCCCCTGTAGAAGGCTTGAGCATAGCTTCCTTCTGAACTTGTTGAAGGCAGTCCATGCATGAGCCAAAATATTCTCCTGTGAATGATGCCAAGAGTTCTTTCACAGTACCCCACACCCTTTTTAAGAGGGCAGCGTTATGCCTTTGCCAGTTTTCCAGCCTTGGTGATTCAACAGCTCAGGCTGCAGCTCAGAATCCAAACTCATATCAATGTGTGACGGATTTTCACTACACTGTCAGGCTGACTTGTTGTCTGTTAGCAAGTATACAATTTTTGAGGTCTTCCAGTTTTTTTCCATTGTCTTGTTTAGTACTAAAGAGGAAATGACTAACGTGATTTGATTAAGCATATGTTAATATGTGGAAAAGATCAAAGTCAAAAGGACATAAGGGGTTATATAGCCACTGAGTTTGCCATGGGACTTGTGTCTTCATCTAAGTTACGTAAGATGCGTTACTTTCAGAGTGACCTATTGATTTCCATGGAAATGACAACAGACATAAAGAGCACAATAACATTATTTGATAGAGCAAATTTTTGGCTACAAAGCACTGTTTTTCTACATAGTTACCACTGTTAGCTATGCATTTTCACCAGCGATGAATAAGAGCCTGCATACCATGCTCATAAAAACCTGCACCAGTGGAGGTGACCTGCTGTCACCACTGCTGAAATGTACCACCAACACCTCCCTGTATTTTCATCCAGTGTTTGTTCTCCATAAACATTCAGCAAGTGTCAATGAATGTCAGTGGGTGCCATTTTTTCCACGTGGAGGAATTCAGTGACACACTGGTGGAATTCATGGAGGAATTCAATGACACACTTCATATGCACTTCTGTGTAGAATGCCATTTTGTCAGACTGCCCCTCTGCTGCCATCTGTTGCATGGCAATGAAATGTAACAGAATATTTGTGGTAAGATTCAACTTCTGCTGCCATACCACCAACATCTGCCTCTGACATCATGGGCTGACATCATAAAATAGGAGGCATTATTTTCAGAGCAGCCCATGTACATATATGTATTTGTCATTTGTGATATGTATTGAATGGGTGACAGTGAAATAGAAATCTTATCATTTGTTCAGCAGTTACCTGAAAAGTGCTCTTAGCCATAGTCTCACCTTAGTTTGAGCTTTATGTCTGCGATTCTAATTATGTCTATCCGTATAATACAGGAAGAAACCAACTCAACTTTTATAGATTGCTAGTATATTTATAAGACTAATTTTAATAAAAGTAAAGCTTTGGATTCAGCACAATCACTGCTTATGAAGTGAGGTATTTAATAGGTTTGACATTGAATGAGTTCAAATTTTCTTCTGGTGACAAAATAGATATTTTCATTAATATTTGACATAAGTGGTTTAACATATTTACCAGAGGCTTTTCTAGACATTTAGTTTTCAAAAAGAGGACACACATGACAACTTTTATCTTTACAGACAGTATTACCCTATTTTACATATGGGGAATGGAGGCATAGAAAGATTAAGAGATTTGCTAAAGATTACAGAGTAAATTCCTAGGAGATGAGTAGTCTCTCCTGAATTCCTGTTTATATTTCAGGAAGCTCAGTTTGTGTATTAATTACAGGACCTTATTTCAGGACAGCACATTATGTACATCTACCTCTAAAAATTGAGCATTTTGCAGTTTTTGAAATCTGTGAGGCTTGGTACCAACTTAGGAGTTATAATGTTACAAAGCATTCACAAGAACTGTAGCTTCGTAAGGTCATTACAAGATTACTGTGGCTTTGGGAGAATTAGAAGTGTTCACTAAATAGCAAATGAGATCCTGTGAAGGCCTGGTGACCTTCTGTTCCTTCCCATTGCTCAAGTGTATGGTGTAGCATCTGACCATTATTCTAATCCATTACTTGTTGGGCTTTTATTCTCATTCTTCTTCTTCTTTTTTCTTTTTTTCTTTTTTTTTTGTCTTCCCATTTTCAATAGTTTTGAAGGGAGTATAACTAGGAAAAGATAGAGACTATGGGATTATTGTTCAAACAAGGAATTCTGTGGATCTCAGAATGTGGTCTGTTTTCTTGTGACTTGGCATCTCATTATTCATTCTAACAGTCTCACTTCTCCCTTCTATCCCCTCTACCTTCCCCACTAGCATACTTGCTCATCCTTCCGTTCTTTACCTTTGTTTCTCCCAGTGTCTGGACAAGGGATCTTATTCTCTAGCGTGGATCAATGTGCATCATTGGCCAGACCAGTTGTGCTACTGCTCCCTCAGCCTGGGATGATGCTGTGCCTCATGCTTCATTGACTTCATGCAGCTCTTGAACCAGGGATTGTATGGACCAGCTGTGGCAGTGAATCTCTTGAAGACCTATGCTGACTTTTATTATATGTTTTAAGTTGTCATTTTTGTGACACAGACACAGATACACGTAGGAATAATGAGTATAACTTCTTTAGAATGAGATTAATATAAGATTAAAAACAAATTGGATCCTTTCCTCAGATTTCAACTGTACTCTCTTAGAACTTTCTTGAAATCTCTTCTTAAAAAATTGCTTTTACTGGGGTTTCATTATTTTCATGCTCGCATCAGTTTCTCCTTTTAGTTCCAACAAAATATTGTGCTTCAGTTTCTGGGTGGTATTTGTATTTTTCATCTCTCTTGTTTAAATAACACTCCTTCATTTCAAATATTTATAAAAATAAAATGACTGGCTTCTATTTCACTGTTAGATACTTCTACTAGGCAATATTCGTTTTTTAAGTGTTAACTCTGAAGAGCAGTTCAAACCTGTTTAAGTCCACAGTCTTATCATTTGACTTCCAAATTCATACAACTCCCTTTTTGTTTATGCCATTAGAAACAAGGGTCAGATTTTGATATAAAACCATAAATAAATGGACACTTACATTGATTTAAAGAGACTTAGCTGAACTTTGAATAGCTCAATTTAGCCAAATTGTTTTCCTCACTCTGCTTCCCCAGTATGAAATCAACATAAAGAGGTGTTTCAGTACAAGAACCAATTATTTCGGTATCTCCAGATAAAGATCAATTTTTACTGTTTACCTTTAGAATTCTGGCTATGATCTGTCAAAGATTTCTTGTAATTTCAAATAAACTGTTCAAAAAAAATGCAAAAGCAAATAGGCTTTTCTAAAAATGTAACCAAGTTATCTTGTTTCAGTACTTCCAAAAATATATTGAAACTTTCATCTTGATGGCTGGGTAATGGAACAGCTGAATAACTAGAACAACGTCTACTTTTTACTGGATTTTTTTGGTCACAGGAACAAATTTTATTAGGGAACAAATATTATTATTATTATGAGAAACGCAGTATGGAGATTGTAAAATAGCTAGATATCCCAGTAAATGGAAAAGGTTGGAAAGAGACATTGCTGCAAGATGAGTGTCTACATATTACCAGAAACCAGCAAAAAATTGTACCCAAAACTCTATTTTACTCTCTTTTAACACAAAGAAAGCTAATGAATTTTTTGCAGTTCTTCCAACAAGAATGAAGGGATTTTACTGAATAGTTTGCTGTGTAGAGATCAAATATGGGAATGTAATGTAGTGAACTGCTTATCAGCCCTAAGTGAGAGCTTATTTAAAGCTACTGAAATATTTTGCGAAACTGTGGGAGTCTATTCTTGATTGGAAAGGAGAAGAGACTTTCTCCTTTATCTGATCAGTGAAATACTTCTCTGCTATTCTATCAGGTATTTTATGTTAGGAAATGGGGGAGGGAGGGGAGGATGCAGGAGTGGTGAGAGCTGCAGGGCTCTTCCTTTTCCCTCCTTTCTTACAGCCTTTTCCTGTTCACGCCTCACTGCTGGCAGATGGTGCTGCTTTCATCCCCAGAGCGGACACTGGAAAGGCAATCAGTTCAAACCAGGGTTTGAGATTAGCAGAGCTCTGTATCTCATGTGGCCGGCCACAGTCAGCTTCCTCTGGCTGTAGATAACTCATGGCGAGTGGCTGCTAGGCCAGGGCGCAGCAGGGCCTGGGCTGAGCCTAGCAGAGAAGTCACCCCAGTATGAGAGGGGAAAAAATGTCTCCTTTCTCTGGTGGCAGCTTGCAGAGGCTCCAGGCTCTCTGCACAAGGCCACTCCTGTTGCAGGGCACCATGCCTGCCAGCAGCTCTGTGGGAACCACTGGCTGCCATAAAGAACAGCAGGAACTGAGAGAGCTCTGGGATGGAAAATGAGTTCTGCTGCTGACTGAAATTTGTCATAGATTTTTATTCTTAGCTTTTTTTTTTATTCTTAGCCTTAATGAAAATGCTGGAGCAGGGAAGATCGGTTCGATCTGGTGGAATGGTTGCTCTTTGCTTTAAAACAGTGTTAAAATTTCTCATCTTAGTATTTTTTTTTTTGTTGGTCAGGTCATAATACTAAATGACTGCCATACAGACTCTAATCACACTTTTGGGAAACATTTTAGGATGCTTGTGTTTCTGAGGATGTCTTGTGGTGCAGCAGCAACCAGCAGACGTCAAAGGGGACAGAGTGAATATCTGCTTAAAACATGGTGTTTGCCTTTGGTTCAATGTGCTTTGCAAAACAGCAGTGCATAAACTGCTGTAATGTGATCTAATCGTGCTAAATACTGGCTGAAGATCAGTCCTAAAATGGTGGCAGGATGGGTAATGTTGCTTTTTGGCAAACCATTTCATTTATTTGTTTATTTAAGACTGCACTCCAGCCCAAGGAGGTTTACCTGTTTCTGCACCGTATATCAGACATTACAGCCTGCAGAAGATGAGCTTCACGTTCTGTGAGGTTGTCTTTCATAATCAATGTGTTGTTTTAGATGCTGGACTACTGATATGTGCTAGCAATTATCTCTGGAGAATTAGCTTTATGGAGGACCACAGAGCTTTGCCAAACAACATTGTGTTTGGCTGAACAGTTTGAACAAATTGTTTCTTTTGGGATTATGACCAAATAAATGGAATATTTAACAAAGGAGTTTAAATACTCAATTTATGTCAGACAAAGCAGGCAATCAATTTCTGTGCATTGTTTTAAACGACAAAAATTGGAATAAGATAGTCAAAGACAGAATCTGCTGTAGCAACAGAATATGTTTAGTGGATATCTGACAGTAGTTTATTCCATGAGTGCTACATTCTGTAATTGTTTTCTTGCAAAGTTATTTTTAGTATAAAGTTATGCTTTTAATGAGTCTAGTAATAAAGAGTAAATCATTACAAATATATGTTTAAAAATCAATTGTACTTAGTTTGCTCTCTGTTTGGAATTATTATCTAAAGTTGTTTGATTATATGTCTAGTGTCAAAACATCATCCCTCTCCCTCTTTCTTTTTTAGTGCTTCTGGGTTACAAAAACATAAGCATTGCTTTGAAGCCCAGTTCTGGTTCATTAGTGTTGACTGGAAAACTGGCAGTGTTACAGCTTGTGATGGAAGCTCTGGGTTCATGCTTACTCCACAGCTTCCTACATAAGGGCATATTTAGACATTCAAATTTAGTTTGTGATACACTGGAGATATTCTGACCACCACATCTTGGAACAATCAATTTCTCAGGCTGGAGGTTAGTCTATGTGTTCACTCAGAATTCAAAAGAAACCTGTTTGAGACCATACTGAGAAAGAAGCTTGGCTTTAATGGAAATGGCGCACAGCTGTGTATGTAATAACTTTCAATCAGGTAGCTGAATTATTCCCATTGTTACATGCTACATAAAGTTCATCCATATTTCTTGGCTTATGTTGAAGGAGAGATCAAGACACTAGTTTGTACAAATAAACTTTGTTTTGTGTACAGTAGATGCTTATGCAATGTTCTAGAACATAAGGAAAGCACAAAATAACAGTATATTTTCCAGAGAATGAGTAGAGAACAGTGAAATCTGGATAAAAAACGAAACAAAGATTATCTTATGTGATGTGTAGAAGAGCAATTTGAGATGTTAGCAACTTTAGACTTTTTTCTAGTTTGTCAGATATTTCCTGGTCTCTGCTAATGATGAAATTCTCCTTTATATAAAGGTCTTTATATAAATAAATATTTGTATTTTCCTAGTTCAGGAGCAGAAACTCTTAATTCTTCTAGTTATTCTAGCTGTGTTTCCAACTCAAGGCTAGCATTCTTATAGCAATAAGCAATCAGTCTTCTCTACTTTTATAAAGAAAAATGCCATCTTTTCTTCAGCAGTAAAAAGAAAATTAAATGTAAAATGTTACAGAATACAGCTCTTTATGGATATGTTTCTTTTTCACAAGTTACAAACAACTTAATGAAGAATAATGAAGAATAGCCTCAATGTTTTGTTCTCCTTTTGTAGAATTTACCGTAAATCTCTCAGAAAACTGGACCCAACCCAACTGAAATTACTGTATTCTCAGTGCAAAAATAAGTCATCTTTTCAATTAGCTCTAGACTGAAATTTTGCCCCTTTTTAGAAAACATCATGGTGAGAATATTAAATAGCAAGCGCAGGGTAAATATCTCTTTTCTGACTTCATTCCAGACACTTAGCCACAGAGATGGTTATTGATACTGCTCAGGAAATTGTTCCAATGCAAACAGATTAAGACTGCGCGCTCTGCTTTTGGTGGTTCTGGGCCATTGAAAGGCAGGGTTATTATGGCACAGAAACTTTCTTTAGAGACTCAGGGCTGTATTAATCTTTTAGTGAGGATTAAAGCCGGGCACTAGAGCATTTTATTTCCTTCATACTATTATTTTTTTACTAACCCCTTTATTTCTTCATGAGTTTATGGGCCACCTGTAGTCTAAAAGGCAGAGCTGTTAGGATTTAAGAAGTGCACCTCATCTCATGCTCTCCCTTCCTGCTTAAGACTCCCAGGATGTGGTAACTGCCCTGCTCTAAGGAGCAACACCCACAGTCGTAGTTGATGGTTTGCCACCATGCTTCTCCAGTAATTCTGGACAGGTGCCACAACTATCTCAAGTCTGCATAATTCAAGAGGCATTAGAAAGCTGATATTTGGGGATTTGTAGCTAAAAACTGTTTATTAAATTTATCTTTCTTCTTCAGATTACAAAAACATAGATATTGTGGTACCAGTCCTGGAGTGATATTGAAACTTTTGAAGGATCACAAGTACTAGTTCCAGATTAAGTGGAACATTGCTGTTGTTAGCACAGCTAATCCCACTGGGAATGCATCTCTGGAGCCAAACACTTCTCAGAGTCCCTCTTCGGTCTTTCAAGATTGGTTCTGAAGATATCCTCTGAACTAATAGGAGTGTAAATATAATGACAAATAGAAAATCATCAGGAAAGGTTTACCCATTGCCACTGGATGTGCAAGCAAGCTGTAAGCATTCATCCTTATGGATGTTTACCAGGTATATCACTTTCAGTAAGGCCTTAAAGTTACTTATTCCCGTGTCCTAAAAATGTGAGTTAAGACATGGAAAAATACCAGGTTCATTTTCTGCTGTTCACAGGAAACTCACCTGCCTCCTGTCCAGTCCTCTCATTTTGGCTGTAGCTCCCCCAGCCCTCCTGCTCCACCAGGGCTCCACTCCTCTCCCTGGGCTGCAGCTCCGGCTGCTCCTGAAGGTTCTGTCCATAGGTTGCGGCCTTCAGGCCACATCTGCTGCTGCACCTCGGGCTCCTCCATGGCTGCACACAGAGATCTGCTCTGCACAGTGCCTGTGGGCTGCAGGGGAACAGCCTGCTCCACCCTGGGCCTCTCCTGGGCTGCTTGGAACTTCTGCTCTGTGCCTGAAGCAACACCTTTCCTTCTCCTGCACTGACCTTGGTGCCTGTGAGGCTGTTTGTCTCACAGTTTCTCACCCTTCTCTCCCAGCTGCCTCTATGCAGAAGTTTTTCCCTTTCTTTAATCTGCTCTTGCAGACCACAACCAGTGTTGCTCATGGCTCAGCTTGGGCAGTGGCAGGACCCCATCAGAGCCTCTGGAAAAGGCTCTGATCTGACATGGGACAGTGCTGGGCTCTGCTCACAGAGGCCATCCTGCAGCCCTCCTGCTACCAAAACCTTGCCATACAAACTCAATACACTCATTTAGATACCTAACTTTTAGCTGAACCCTTCCCTGTAATTTCCCATTAACTACCACAAACGGTTTATAAAAAAATCCCCACCTGTTATAACTTACTAAGTACAGGTAAATAAGTCATATAAAGGTTGTATCAGAGAAAGCTGACAAACTTCGTTACTGAATGCAGAACATTTTTGTCCTACCCCTAACCAAAACGCCTAATGTCATCATGAAGGCATACAGGGAATAAAAAAGTCTAAATTCTTTGAAGGTCAGTCCTCAGAACTCGAATGTTCAGAAAAGCTTAGCACACTGCACACAGCCTCCAACTATCACAACCTGCAAAGCAAGCAGGAGCAGAAATAAACTGCACGTACTGTTTCTGAAGATTTATATAAATTTTATATTAAATTTTGCTCTCACTTTCTTTTTTTTTAATTCGTCTGAGAAATACAGCTTTTTGTTGTGAGTCATAATGCCAAATGCCCAAGGTTGTATTTGCAAGTAGGAAGACCATCTGTTTCCAGTTTCCAGCTTTCTTGTAACTGAGGATATGGCCTCCAATGCTTTTTTTTTTTTTCCTATTACCTAAACCAAAGAACACACACACAAATAAATAAATAAATGAAATAAAGTGAGATGAAGACAAAATAGCTGTATTTTATTTTCTCAGCAATGGTTTCTGTATCTGCTTCATCCTCCTGGGTGATTTGAGACTAGCTATCTCTGCCTCTGCGGAGCGATCTTATTTATGATGTGACACAGCACTCAGTACCTGGCTGCACATGCCATTGCGGTCTGATGGATCTGGGAAGAGCTCCTGTTTACAGGATGTGCAGCTTGCCTTCAGAAATTCCAGGAAACAATCTGATTGCCATGACCTCAGAGCAGCCATTTCAATTCACTACAAACATCTGATAATAGAATTGTATTTACAAAAGATATATGATTTCACCAGGTTTTTTATTACTTCCTACTAGTTATAGATTTTAAGAATATAATCTCACTTAATTTCTGTCCTCTGAATGAGTGATTGGCTGTTCCACCTTTCAGTCAACAGCTGCTAGAACCACATCTGAAGTAAATCTCCAGTCACTTCCTTCTTGCCTCCACATAAGGGCAAATATATTCTTTGTTCTTATCCCAAATATTTACCTAATGAGGTAAATGATTTCCATTTTAAACTACTAAGCTGACAGCATTTTTCTCAGACCTTGCTCATTCAGACAAAGAATAGCTCTACATATTAGGAGCTAACATGGCTTTGGCTCTTTATTTAGACAGAAAAAAAAAAATTTAAAGTTACTACGTAGATTAGTGATAATCCAGCATTTCTCTTGGTTACAGCTGATCAGAACACCTCTCCCAGCTGAAACAGGCAGACTCCATCCTGAATGGTTCTTGTTACAAGTGAGTAGAAAAGCTTTTTTCTTCCAGTGAAACCATACCCAAGCATGCCCCAGGAGGCAGTCTTCACTGCTTGCTGTGAATATATGAGCACATGCTAAATTACTATGACAAATTCCCTTTTTTTAAAATAAATTGTGGCTTCCATTCTAATATTTCTTTTGGTCAGCATGCTTGTTATAAAAAGCAAGTCGTGTAAGTAATGGCTTTTATCATCTCCTGATTCTTTCCTTGTTTGCTCTCTAGCGGGAAGGAATAAGCAGTCACAAAGCACCTACTGTCTCAAGGCCAGGTAAGGGGAGGTTTAGATTTACTGAGATTTAGAGATGGTAAAAGAAATATTATGTACATGCTGGGATTCTTTTCTTCAT
This sequence comes from Chrysolophus pictus, assembly GCA_037305975.1. Lineage (NCBI taxonomy): Eukaryota > Metazoa > Chordata > Aves > Galliformes > Phasianidae > Chrysolophus > Chrysolophus pictus. Next base: position 18,158,717 of record CM074579.1, read on the forward strand.
GTGGCAAATTATTTGCACTTCCATCCCTCTGAGATAGCCTTTTTTAGTGACTCATCTCTATAGCTACTGCTTCTGTGTTGAAATTGGTTGAATTCTTACAAGCTTGAGAACAGAAAGATGGCAGCCACATTGTTTTACTGTACAGATTGGTTGTGTAATATTGCTGCTCATTAGACTTTAAGAACGGTTAAACGGATCATTTAAAAAAAATTTAATCTGAACTGCAAATGAACTGATTATGACTTTACTGAGGATGCAAAATTGTCACAATCAAAGCCTTCTTAAAATTTAATAACGTGCCTGGACTTTTACTGTCTGGCAACAAATCTTAGCTGGAAAAAAAGAGGGGGTATAGTGAGGTAAGTACATCAGATAAGGAAAGGGACACATCTAGATCTCAAAGGTTGTCTCTTGGCAGTTCTCAGCATACTTCTGATCACTATAATCTGTAATGTATTAATTCCATAACTGTTTTTGTGTTACTCTTGAATGTCCTTGTAGCTGTCAAAACATACAACAGCCCATCATTTTGTTGTAATCTAACTGTCATGCCAAATAATAGTAAGATAGGAAGATTCCTGCTCGTCCATCACTAATAAGGTTGTGTCCTGGCAGGCTGTTTGGCTCCTGCTACAGATTCCAGAAATCAAAGCGCTGCCTCAGATATTTTAGTCATTCATTCTGCCCATTGTTTTCCTTCAGATTTGGTATCTCTACATATGCCTCAAGTTATTGTGTAAACAGATGGAATTGTTGTTTGTTTTTGAAATAAACAAAACTCAACCACATTCTGAACAGCCAACATCTTCCAGCTGGAGTGGCATCTTTGCTCTCATAAAAACAACAACAAATGCAACAAACTGCAAAAAAAAAAAAAACAAAACAAAAAAAACCCCACAAGCAAAGTTTCCCTGCTAATGGGAGACTCAGCTGCAATGAGTATTCACTGAATATTCTGTGCTTTCCAATACTTTTTTTTTTATATATATATATATATTTGTACTTGTTTTATTCTTTAGCGTTAGAGAAAAAAAACCTGCAGTACTACTGATTATACTGTGATGGAAAAAGAAAACACCATAAAATTAGGAGACGTCCTCAACAATTTTTCAGAGGGCTACACGCTTAGTTTGCAGTTAATTACAGTTCCTTCTCACTGATTGAAAGAGATGTTGTTATTTTACCAGCATTTTAGCCTAATTCCAGGCAATCTGCTCATTTCAGAGAGACCCAGGCTCTTGGTCCTTCATAAGACCATAAGGGCTAATACACTCATCAGACAAAGAGAACACTTAATTCACTTCCATTCTCTCTGTTCTAATTTCATCATTGGACCTTGATAATATCTGTAGCCCATAATTTCTCAGCCCACTAAGGGCTGGGAATACAGGACCACTTAGAATATTTATTTTTTTCTCTTGAGCTAGCAACCTTCCTTACACAAAATATAAACTTGAGTAACTCATAAACAACTGCGAATCGGGTCCTTAACTCTACGACTCCATCTTCAGTCAAGATTTTATCAGTGTAGGAAATAAGAGAATTGCGAGGTTGCGGTTAGTATGTTTTGCATTAGTTGCTTACAAATACAAATTACTTCTCTACTCAAGAAGGAGGCTGAATTTTACTGACAAGCTTGTTCAAAAGCGATTGTTTCTCTTCACACCAGTTGTGTAGAATCAATTGTTCTCTAGACAACTTATAATAATCTGGAGGTCATAAGTTATTTGAATTTACATTGATTTACTGGCAGTTTGTATTTGCAATGTTTTTTAATAAATTAATCTGATTGTCTTTATTTATACCCAAGCTTTTGCTTGCTATCTGTAAATCTATCTAACCTTCCTTCATGTATTTTTCAATCTGCACTTTGCTTTGCCTCCCAAGTTTCTTTCTCATCTGTTTCTGTACGTGGTTAATATTTTTCCTTCTCAGTTTTCATATGCACTCAGAGAATTCTCATAATGTGGAGAGACTGTAAATAGCACTAAAGAGCAGAACAGATATAAAAGTAAAAAAATATATATATATTTTTTACTTTGCTCTGCTGTTCAAACCTGCTCCCAGGGCCCTTTTGGACTGGCCAAACATATCTATTGGAAAGCACTGCATTAAGCAACTCTGAAGATTATTTCCTCTCCTTTTTTTCTATTCAGATAAATCAATGTGTGCAGCAAAGCAGGATGGAAGGAATTTGCTGATTGCAAATTGCTGATGGAAACAGCAACCCAAAGCAGTAAAACAGAGACCATTAAAACAAAACAAAACACACAAAACCCCCTAGCTTTCTGCTCTGAAGATCAATGGAAGACAGGACCCAAAGAGGATCTTGGGTTATCCATACAGCAAAGCACACTCTGAAAATCTGACCAAAAACTATACAAGTCCATTATTACTGATCAGGACTGAAAGTATGCAAGGACAAATGATGCCAGCATTGAAGTCTTCCCCACGCCTCCTGTATTCTTCCAAGGTTGGTGACCAGGTGGAGATTTTGGTAATGACTCTTCGGGGCATTTAGAAGCTGATAGGGATCAGCGTCTTTCATCATGACTCTGTGATTCATCAGGATTTGTTCATTACTCTTTTTCTTCTGATCTGTGTGTCTTGCAAAACTACACACAGATGTGCTGGCCTTCATGATCTGCGAATTTGGATGCCATTAGCACAGACCCTTTTATTGCTGCATGCTTAGTCAGGTATGTCAGCACCCAGACATTGCCATTCATTCTCCATTTGCACCAGCTTCAGCCTTTCAGTTATATCCAGAGGCAGAGAAAACACTCTTAAATTGTGTTAATTACAAGTGTGGTAACCCTGAGAACAAAGGGTCTGCTTCTGAATGGAAGGGGTGACTTAAGGGAAAAGGATGAGATACTCCATGCCCTGAGAGGCTTTGAGGTATTCCCTTGGTATTTCCGACCAAGATCAGCCCTCAGATCTCACAGAGACCTAGCAGCAAAGTTTGGAGGAAGAGCCTATAAGCTGTAGGGGAAGGCTGAAATCGGGCCAGGTCAGCAAATAAGATGTATTCAAGTCCATAGGACTGTACAGGAGACGCATGTGGAGGTGCTAAAGAAGCTGGCTAGGGTAATTTAGCAGATCTTATCATCTTTGAAAAGTTGTGGCAATAAGATTTACAGCTAGTGGAAAGAAAAAAAAAAAAGAAGCAAACGTCACATCTATCATCAAAGCAAGTTCATGGAACTGCAGGACAATTGGCCTTGCACAGTGCCTCTCTCTGAGAGGATCATGAAAGAAATCTTTCTGGAAACCATTTCCAGGCCAGTAAAGGACAAGAAGTTGATTTGGAGAAACAGCACAGATCTACCACCAGGTTTGCCTTTTATGATTCAGACTGGTTATTAGGGCCAGGTTGGGTGTTAGGAGGTTCTTCACCAGAGGGTGGTGGGTGTGGAGCAGGCTGCCCAGGGCAACGGGCACAGCCCCGGGCTGCTGGAGTTCAAAGAATGCTCGGACAATGCCTTCATAGGGCTTGAGTTTGCGTGGTCCTGCACGGAGCCGGGAATTGGACGGATGATCCTTGTGGGTCCCTCCGTACTCGGGATACGCTGCGATCAGAGCAGCCCGCCTTGGTTTCAGCGAGGCTTCTCACACAGCACCCTGTAACTCCCCTGAAGTCCAATAGGGGAGGTACGGACTGGACGAGCAATGGATGGAAACCAGCCCGGATCACTGTACACAAAGCAGTGATCAACAGTCCAGAATCAACGCATCCATTCTACTGATGTAGGGCATTTCTATGGGATGCCAAGAGTCCGCACCAGTGTTCGCAGTTACACCAGTTCGCACTCGCCTCTTTTCTGTACCCTTTATGAATAGCCGTCTTTTTGCACTGTACAGTTACCCAATCAATTACATTAACAGCCGGTTTCTGCGTCTCCATCCGGGGAGCTCGTTCCCTGCAGCTCCCCAAAGTTAGGGCACAGCGCCGTTCTGCACAGTGCCGGGGCGGGACGCCGCCGGCTGCAGCCTGCAGCAGCGCTGGAGCTTCCCGGACGCCTCACAACACATCCACGTGCTGCCTAACTGCTTTAAAGTACCGCGTGCTTTTAGCTGAACGAGGTTCAGCTGAAACGCAGCACGCAGGCCGCCTCCCTCTCCTCAGAACTGCCCTCAGGTGACCGCACTCCTGGGAGGGCTGAGGAGGAGCGCGCGGAGCAGCACGGATTTCCGCAGGGCGCGGAGCGGCGCCTCTCCCTCTCCCTGCGGATCCGCCGCTCGCGCAGAAGCCCCGCCCCGTGCTCCCCCGCGCGGCGCCAGCCTCCCCCCTTCTCCCCCGGCACCGCCTCCCGTGACGTCACAGCGTGGTGACGTGTCGCCCGCTCGGCTCGGCGGCGTTGGCCGCCGGAAGCGGCGGGAGGCGGCGTGGGACCGGCGAGCGGCGGCTGCGGCGCGGGTAGCGGAGCGGCTGCAGCCCTTTCCTTCCTTCCTCCTTTCCTCCCTCCCCCTGCGTCTCGTACGGCGGCGTAGCGATGAGCGGCAGCCGAGCGCCCCGCGGCGTCTCCGCGGCGCCGGGCTGCCTGCTCCTGCTGGGGCTGCTGCTGGTCGGCGCCGCCGCTGCGGAATGCGAGCTGGAGGCTGCGGACGTGCCCGGCGGGCGGCGGGGAGCTCGAGGAGGCACCGTCGCCTCTTCCTCGTCCTCCTCTGCGGCGGAGACAGGTAACGGCTCCGCGCGGAAGGGGTGCGCGCTCCGGTGCCGCGCTGCCCGCCCTGCCTGCCTGCCCCGGTGCAGCGCGGAGCGGAGCGGCGGCACTGCGGCTCTGCCCCTCCCCGGCCGGAGCTGCCGCAGGATGCGCGCCGGATCCTGCCGCACGACGACGCCGCCTTCCCGGCTGAGCTGGGCGGGGGCTCGGCCGGGCCGGGGTGCGGTGCCCCCGGAGCCACCCCGCCTGGGGGCCGCCCGTCCGGCTGTGGGCACCGCTGCGGCTTCTCCCGCGCCCCTTCCTCCGGAAAGGAGAAGTGTGGGAAGCGGCTGTCTGCGGATAATTTTATTTATTTATTTTTAAGAAAAAGCGGCAGTGCTCCTATTGCTGTACTTGTGGCGAATGGTAATGCCTGCACGCAGTCAGCAGTTGCAGAGGAACGCTGAAAATAATGATATTTCGGCAGGTCGTGGTGCCTCCTGGAGCTGTTCTATAGTGGGTAGTGGGAAGCTCTGCGGTCCTCAGACCGTACTCTGGGGAGAGCAGCGTTTGTGGGCAGGCAGCACTTAAGCATTCTGAAGTTTGCCGTATCTCATAGCGTGCTTCTGAGAGCCCTCTGCCTGGAGGAGCGTGGAAGGTGCGAGAGAGAGGGAGAATACACTCTGCTTTGCTTTAGGAAGCAGTGTGTTTCTATCAGAACAAAATCCACTGTTCTGCTGAAGGTAGTATTGGCTAGAGCTATAAGTTTTCAGTGGTACACCAGTGGTCTGCTTGGAGGACAGGGCACTTCTGAACTTGAAGATGTCCGTTCTGTTGGCTTGCTGCGCAGACTGAGGAAGTGCAAACATCTGCAGTCTGGGAGGCAGGAGCCATTCCTCCTAGGGGTGTTGTGAAAATGCTGTGTTGGAACAGCTTTTTTTTTTTTTTTTTTTCCCCAGAACATAATTAATCAGGTTGTAGGTGGTATTAAGCGGTTCTTGCTATACATAGTGCTGATGCTGTCTACACTTCATACTCAATCAATCAAAAGTGTCAGTTTAGGTGGAGAAAAGTCTTTTTTTTGTGTTCTTTGGACTGTAAAATCAATGAGAAGCTAGTCAGATGCTGTGGTGTCTCCACCAGCAGTGTATCAGGGAGAAAATAAATGTGAGGGATCTAATACATTAGGAGTCAGGTTGTTGTGTTATTTATGTAACAGTTTGATCTGGAGAACACACGTTTCTTTACAGAGAGAGTGGTGAGATGCTGGAACAGGCTGCCCGGAGAGGTTGTGGATGCCCCGTCCTGGGAGGTGTTTAAGGCCAGATTGGATGTGGCCCTGGGCAGCCTGGTCTAGTATTAACTGGGGAGGTTCGTGGCACTGCGTGTGGCAGGGGCTTGGAGATTCATGATCCTTGAGGTCCCTTCCAACCCTGGCCATTCTGTGAACATATGTTCTTAAAAGCCATCTTAGAATCAGTTTTAATCTTGGAGAAGTTTTTAAGTGTTCACTGCTTGCAAATACAATGTGGCTGATATGGCTGATAGCTTGAGCTGGTTGCCTGTCTGATGGTGGAACCAAACAACTGCCAGCTGCTCTTTGCAGTGCCGGAGGAACTCTGAAGATTGTGGGAGAATCCCGTGACTGTACAGGGAGTGATTGTAATAGTTATAATCTTCTAAGGAAAGGACGTACAGATGTGAGAGCAAGTTAGGAGCGATGCAAGCAGTATCTAAATAGGCTAAAATCAAACTGTGTGTGCTTAAGAGGTAAAATCCAGAAGAAAAATTAACAAAGTATGTAATGTTAAGCTAGAAGGAGTCTATCAGGTGCTCAAATAAGGTGTAGGTGTACAGTCAGCACAGCTGTAGGAAAAAATCCAGAATTAGTTGCGAACTGAACAAACAGCGTAATGCAGCTGGTAGGAGCAAGTGCTGTCCTGGGGTGTGTTAATCCAGTTGGAATTGCAGAAAACTGTTTAAAAAACAGAACGCTTTATTGTTCTTCATTGCTCTTCTGTTTGGTCTTGAGTATTAAACAAGCCAACAAGGACAGAGGAAAGTAGCACCACGGACTGAAAGGCTCAGAATCTGACTGATGTGCTTCTGTGTTTGGGTGGTGGAAAAGGCTGTGGGAGGATTGTGTCACCTAAATAGGTAAGAAATAGTTCACACGAGGGTATTGATCAAAAAACCACAACTTTTTCCATCTGCTCTGTGGCTAAGAGGTAGGTTAAGAGGAAGTGAGTTGTAGTGGGGGAGATTTAGGTTAAATATCAACTGGAAAGCATTTACCAATAGCATTTAAATTGCATAGATAGCGTAACCAATTCCTGTCACTGAAAGTTTTTGCTGGGTTAGAGGAGAAGCTGGCAAAGTTAATCTAGAGATATAGTGACGTGACAGAGAAGGATGCAACTGATTTTATAGCCAGGAAACAGTTATACTGTTAGATATTCGAAGACTTAATGTGTATGGTTACTGTTGTGTCTTGTGTGCTTCCTTTTTAAATGGCAATTTGTAACGTACATACCGCTGTCATTTACATTTCAAGTCGTAGTTAAGAAAATCAGATCTGTAAGCCTTTTTGCACTAAATGGAGTACTGAGAGGCATGGTATGTTTGTTTTGACTCTACTTGTTTACTCTACGGTGTTGTAGAAAGTTGTAGGGATCACCTATTCTAGTCCTGAAGTTAACCTCGGGTTTTCACATTCTGTTTGTTCATTGACTTTAACTAAATTGCTCTGCAATATTGAGCAGCATTATTAGCCATTTTTCTGAAAGTTACTGAAAGATTTGTCTTGCATGATAATTATTCATTCGTGAGCAGGCATGCTCATCCCAGTGCTCAGAGCTGGCAAGGAGAGAGAGAGGCCCTGCTCCCTTTCTGCTGCGTACCCCTTTTGCCCCCTCCCTCCTCTGTGGCGGTGAGCGCTGTTGCGTTAGTTTGAAGGAATGTGAAAGGAAATGCAGGCAACAAAAACCAGTGTATTTGTTATCGGACTCTTTCATGGCACGCTCTGAGGGCAAGCAGCAGTGCGGGGGGCATGGCTGTGCGGGTGGGTCAGCAGTGGGAAGAAGGGCAGTGAGTCATTAGACGAGCCGTGCTGTCCGTGTATGTGCATCCTGAGGTGACTGTGGGACTGCTGCAGTGACCTTTCTTTAGCTGGAGTAATCCCTTTGGAACTTGCTGTGGTTGTGTGTGAGGCTTCATATGGTGGAGGAGTACAGAGTGTAGTGGTTTTGATCATGTAGCAAAGTGATCTTTGAGTCTTTTGGCATGTCCTGGTCTTATAAAATGGAACTATGAGATCTGTCACTTCCTCAGCAGCAGGCTGCTTTTTAAGGGTGGTTGCTGTTTCTAGTAACAAAAACTGAGTATCCCAAGCCTGTTCTTTTCTGTGACTTCTATTTTATGTTTGTAGTTAAGCCCTTAACGATCTGGTCCTGTCTTTTCTATTGAAAAGACAGAAATTGGAGTCCTTTGTCCACTAATGATGCCGACCTCAAGCTGGTGGTTACTGACTGCATCGCAGAGCAGTTATCTACAGTTATTTAACTCTGTATCACTGCTCCATCAGCAGGTTTTTGAGTTGCTCTTTCAGCTGTAAGCTTTCTGAAGAAATCTCTGCTTTTCTGGAGACCTCCTACCAGGCTCAGCCTAGCTACTCCTACGCAACCCAGGCATGACTCATTTTCTTCTAGCTAACCTCGGTGATAAAGATCTATCCAAACTGCGTTGAGCTGCCTTGCATCTGTCAAAGGATGGCAACCGGACCCAATGGCAGAGGCAAACTATAGTGTTAAGATTTCCCACGATGATACTATTGCTATGGAAAACACTGAAAAATGTAGTTCCCTTTTTAAAAAGTTTATATGAAGTATGCAGTTTGATATGTATCTAATTGATTTTAGTTTGCGTGCTGTACTTTGTACGTCCTCTAGAATTCAGTATCTCTTCTCTGTCAGCTCTAGGGGGAAGGATCATGTTGTAAAGAGCTGCAGTGCTGTGGAAAGGCTAGGAGAATCACAGCCTTCAGATTTTTGTAGTTTTGAGTGCATTGTCTGAAAGTCCAGAGAAGTGAGAAATCTTTTATGTAAGAGACTTGCTGTGTAATGAGACTTGTTGTGGGAACCTTGGTGTATGAGCAGTCTTCATTGGGATTAGTCTATTGCATCACACCTGTTAAATGCTTTTTAAAATACAGGAATTTCAGATGTTTATCTTGACCACATAGGGTTTGTGTTGAGGGTAAATAATCATTGTGTGGTGTTTAAAATAAGCACGTATACATCTTCAAAACATAGGTAAGTTCCCAGTCATTACATAAGTTGGTTTTCTACTGCCTCTGGATACTGTGAAGGCTTTCCTGTTGCCACGGAAACTATCTTTGCATCTCTGAGAGACGGGAGGTGAATAAAACAAGGATGCAGAGTTCTCCTTTAGAATTGGCATAAATGGAATGCGCTTATTGCCTGGGTGCTACACAACTTGCGTTTGTTTGCTTGATTTCAGTGAGCGCTACACACTTGACTGAGGACTGTTTGTTGCTTTCTTTAATGCTTTTTTTCCTCTTTCTGGACCTTCCTCATTTTCCTTCCAATCACAAAAACACAGTGTTTATCAGAGGTTTGTTAGAGGGATACTTAATTCCGTATCATCAATAGTACTCCAAAGTTTTGCCTAAATTTGCCTTGGAAATAAAAAATAATGTGCCTGGCAGATTTTTTTAAAAATGAAAACCAAAAAATTTAAGTTAACTCATTAATGGAATTGTTGGCTCAACAGAATTTTACTTGGGCAGTAAGAACCACTGGCCTTATATTTTACATCTTATCCTTGTGTTATGAGTTAGATAGCTCATGAGGGAATGTCCCCTGCATGTACACACCTGGCGCTGCTGCGGGTGAATCTTTGCTTCGCTGGGACTTCCTGGGTGTAGGGCTGGAGGGGAGTGGCATTGCTGTAGCTTGTATTGCAAAGTGCGAGCAGCACTGCAGGAATTTGGTTGACCTGAAGCGGATGTTGGGGTACAGGGCATTGCATGAAACTTCAGCTTGTGCAGTGCCAGAATTTATGGGGAAGATAACTTAGATCCCTTTCCTGTAGGCCCCATGTTCTGTTTCCTCCTGCTGCTTCTGCGTTATGAAGCACCTCAGACCTGACAGCAGCCCAGCCCTCTGCTGCTGTCTCCAGTTAAAATCTTAATACCTGATTTATTTGTTTTCTTTGGGGCTAATTGTTTTTCTGTAAGAAACCGTCATGTGCTCTGCTTCTAAAACTGAGATCAGCAGCAAACAGTGGTTTATATGAAATTATTTAAAGCCATGTATGAGTGAACACAAACTTTGCTAATGTATTAATTCAAATATTATTTCTTACTGAATAAAAGCCTGGTGAAGGCATTTTAGGTTTCTATATTTGGGATAGTTTCTGCTTAAAACAGTAAGCTTTCCATACAAGGAGGTGTAATGTGAATTCTCCTTTTTCCTTTGTGGTTTCAAAAAGAGAAGAAGAGGCTGTTAGCTGGAAAGGATTTCACTCATTCAGGAATGCTACGCTGAAAAGGAACTGTTCTCCTGTTGCATCAGGTGGCTGTGAACTGGATTAGTTAAAATTAAGAATTCTGTGCAAGACAAATATGTTATTTAGAAAGGGAATTTTAACACCAGCATTATTTTAATCTTAATAACTCCAGTAGACTGACTGCCATTGAGATTTGTTATCAGTAACTTGCTAACATTTCATGGTTTTTTTTTTTTCTGCATCTGTAGCGCTTTATGAAGGAGGGAATGGCTCAGTAAATGCTTTTATTTATACTGCCATCTGTTTGCATGTTGAAATAAGTTCAGTGAGCTTCACTGGGAAATTCTCTAAGTAACTTTTGTCTGTATTTTGATGCTTTGTCTCAACCATAGGATTTTACTTGAAACTTATTCCTCTCATGGACATCCTTCCAAGCTTCAGTAAGCAAGTGAATTTTCAAGTTGTATGCCTAACCTAAAACATATACAAATATTTTATATTTTCTCTGCACTTACAGTCTGAGAATGACAAGCTTGGTTTGCTTTATCTGAATTTGAAATGCCTTCTAGTGTTTGAAGAACAAGCAAGGCATATGATATTGTTAACAAGTAAACAAAACCACCCAAGCCATGTGGTCTGTGATTTTTGAAACAAAGCTAATCATTCTGAGTAGGAGACTTCCTTCTAGTGTGGTTTTAATTCTAGATTGCTATATATAGAAGGTTGCACGATCACTCCTTACTGTAACACCATATGCCTGTATGAAAAATACTTTTGACTTTTTTCATTGCCTGGACTTAAATGTTTTTGATATGAAAATGAAAGTTTGCCTTTTTAGTGCTAAGTATGGCTTACTGTTTTGCTAAATACAAAAATTAGCCTGTATGGTGTCATGTAGCTCTAATAATATATCACGTGACATGAGGGAAAAATATCCTTGTCTCCTTGTGATTTTTTTTTTTTTAGGTGCAAGGGAAATGCATTGAGGCAGCTGTCTTCCCAATGTGTGTATGTTTCCCTTTCTTTGAGAGAGAGATTTTATCAGTACCCTTTTGAGAGCATGTCTGTCTCAGTTTCTTCTATCTGTTTCACATTCCTTGGCTACATCTCCGAACACGCTGTTGGGATACCCATAGGGAGTGTATTATAGATATTGCTGTAACAACTGAATGAGACAATTAAAGGAATCCTTTTATTATAAATATACGAAGCTGTGTTCTGTATTCTCTGGGATTGCAATCTAGCACTGCATCTGAAATGTCTGTTTTGGTCTTATGAAACAGTAGTCCCTGTAACTGGTCTTTCTTGGTTGTGTTGCAGGCAGTGACTGTCGCTGTGAAAGATGTGGCTTTTTATTGATTTAAACTGACTTCAGTACCTGCTTATTCCTTTGCTTGTTGCTTTCTCTTTTTCCCTGCCTATTCTGTCTGTTCTGACCCCTTCCCTAATGTTATTGTGGCTGGAGGTGAGCTAGTTTTCGGAATGGACTGCATGGGAGATTGGTGCTTTCTTTTTTCCCAGTAGGATCAGGTCCTCACTTCAGTTCACTGCACTGCTGCACAAGAACGTCTGTGAGAAGGTAGCAGCTTTGGCAGAAAGTATTGCTTGCCACTTGAGTAGAAGCCTATGTGTGCTATGTTTTCTGTTTTGGAATTAAATCTTTCTTTCAGGAGTTAACTCAGTTTTTACCGGTTGTCGTATGAGAGAGCTCATTACTCAAAACCAAAATCACATGCTTGGCCTAACTACTTAGTTGCATAAGGCAAAACTAATGAAATGTGATTCTGTAAATACCGGATAATGAAGACATTGCCCGTTCTGACTGAGCTGTAGATATTTAGCAACTTGAAAGAAGAAATGGAGTCTGAGCTCTAAATGCATTTGGTTTGCCACTTTTAGTTTTTCTCATAATGAATCCAAGTAGAACTGGTTTGTTTCCTATATTTAATAAGCATCTTTCCTAAAAGAAACTATGCATCCTCAAGCACTTAGATGCTGTTTTATGCTGCCTCGTGTTTGCCTGTTTCTAGCATCCTCTGAACAGTAGGCGAGACTAATTTTTCTTGACACTGAAAAATAGTAAGACTTCCTATTTCAATAAAATGGAAGTGCAGCTTTGACTGTGATGAGATCAATAAAAATTGGAATCTCCTCTAAGAGTGATATGCATTTGTAGGTTAAATATTAACTTTAATGGGAATGAAAATGATGCAACTTCAAATCAGTAGATAATAAATGGAGCACCAGCTCAGAGGTGAGTGGAAGTTGGACATGCAGCAGAATGATGAAGGGGGACCTGGCGTAAACTGTTCTTGTCCACATGGATCTCTGAAGGTATTAATTGATGGCTGCATGTGGGATGATGAGATGTGAGATTGTGTCTGACATGCGGGGGGGAACAAACAAAAGCCAACAAAAAACTTGGGAAGGGGGAAAAAAGGAGGGAGGAACTTACTCAATTGGATACCTTCAAGCCCTAAAGTAAAAACTCCAAACTGAATTTAAGTTGGTAACTGGATCTCTTATTAGCTGTCATAATTTTGATTTTGAGAGTAATTGTGGATTGTTCTGTGGGAAAAGCCTGCTTGTTGGTCGGAAAGAAATAATGCAAATTACGAAGAAAGGAAAACAGTAGATACACCATTATTACTTGTGAAAGGGTATGAAAAACTAGAAAAGGCCTGGATAAAGCTCACCAGAGTTCTCTTGTATGTATGTTTTTTTTGTATGAAGAAGCATCAGGTTTCTCTGTTTTTAAAAAGCCTGCCTGCAGCCGTACTTCCTTGGGAGCCTAAGCCAATATGTGTTAGGCCTCCAGCCTGTACTCCTCATTCTGAGTGACTTCCATTAAATGAACTGACATCTTCTGCTGGAATAACTGCTGAAACTGTTGAAGTGAAGATCAAATGAATGGGGGCTGTGGCAGCAAAGGAAGGAAGGTTGCATGGTGATGTAGGCTAAGGAGCTGGAGGAAGGGCACTGCAGCAGCCAGGTGGGTTTCAAGTCTTAAGAGCTGTTGCTGAAGATGTGATGGACCTGTTGGTAATCATAAGAGGCAACTGTTAGATGGTAGTTATTTTCCTGATAAAAGACTTGGGGCATTCATTGAAAATCAGGTTTGCAATAAACATCCCACCTGCCCCACGCTTTTTTTGGGAGGGATGAAGGGGAGCACACCTCTGCTGAAGAGCTGGAATTTAACTAGGAAACACACTGCGGCTATGTTATTTGAGATGAGACAGTTTGGCAAATGCTTGCTGTTTTCCATTGGCATTTCATTTTTTGTTTTATGCAAATGCTTGAAGTGACTGCTGATGTAGGAAGAATAATTTTAAAATGCTCAAAGGAGAATGTCATAATGTTGTATATTGTGTCATAATTCATGTAGTAAATTTTTGGGGAGATGTTCTGAAGTGGAGGCTGTTGTCTTGTGGAATTTTTGCTGGCACTGACTTGGTAAATTGATTTTTATTGAACTGTTTTTCTTCCATAGATTTGTATTGGTTTGTGGTCTCTTAAATGGTATCTTAAAGCTGAATTTTCTTTTCTGCTGGGCGTTAATAGAATTACAGTGACTTTTTTATTTTCTCTATTGTTCATAATTTCCTATGTCCAAAAAGCTGTCAGCAGCAGATTAACATCCTTGCAGAAGTCAAAGTACAAGACAACCATTGTCTTGTTACCTAAATAATTGCTTTCTATATTTTTAAAATGTCTCCCAGCCACTCTTATTTGCAGGATGTTGAGGAAAGACAACTTTGCACATCTCGTGGTCTCTTGTCCCCCTCCCTTCACCTCAAAAAGGTTTCAGAAGCTTATGAGAATGAAGATAATAATTTCATTTAGAACATTCACAATTGTACAAGAAACAGTTAAAACATCTGATCTTGACACGTATTCTGGTCTGAAAACTGACTCTATAGAAATATTTCATGAATGTGTTTAGTTCACACTGCCTTTTTTTATTGTGCTATGCACAATAAAAATGAAAGTGGAAGTGAAATTCATCTGGTAACAAGGACGTATTGCACAGCATTACTGAAAGCATGGTGTTTATAACAAAATTTGTTGTTCCAAGTCTGTATTGTACTCTCAGTGACAATAAGGAGACAGTTCTGGTCAGGTTAGTAGGAGTATAGTAAGAGACTTGATAGAGGGAAGGAGCATTTATTATCAAAACATCCAATTATGTTTTCCTCGACAAGTTTTATGTTTAGTATTTTAGAAAATGCAGTTGAATGTATGAAGTTCTTTAGTACTTCTTATATATAGATGAGAACTAGAAGCATCAACTCTAAACTGCGGTAGAAATCAACAGTAGGTGTGTATCCTGTGATCACCATGGAGGCTGCCATTTGTACAACTGTTTAAGTATTTCAGAGCCCCTTTTGTGAGGCTTGGAATTTAAGAACTTGAATATATAGAGCAGTCTGTGTCATTTGGAACTAAAGCATACAATGTTGTTAGTCCTGTGGTTTCCTAAAGGATAATATACTTATTGGATACTTTCTTAATGTTTGTATGTGAAGTAAGCATAAGTTGGAAGCGTGGTACAAGGTGAATTATGATATTCATAGTGAGGATGAGTACAAGTACCAATACTAATAATGAAATTGAAGTATTGCAGTTCTAAGTGTTAGGAAAATAACAATATTTACCTCCACCTAATGTCTTGTCCAAGAATTTTAAATAGCTATTTTCATATTTGGATGAATTCATACTTGCATGAATAATGAGCCTTTGGCTCTGATGTGTTCACTTGTTTTATGAAACAGCATTACCCGATGATGTTAAGTTTCTCGTTGACTTAGAAATATTTTGAAACTCTCTTCCTCTTTGGTCTATCTCAAAGTTGTGAGATAGTAATGTGTAAACACACATTACTTCAAAGGATGAGTTCTAATTAGCTGGTTTGTTAAACAGAACCCCTTGATTTTTACTCTGTCATTTTCTGCTTGTACTTCATTTGAATTAATAGTTGTAATAATGAAATCAACCTCAGTTATTTTTTTCTTGACCTGAAAGATTTTAAAGATAACTTCTATTCAGATATAGAGGTCTAATTAATTCTTTTGTGATCAGAAATTGTTTTATTGTTGTTATGACGTGATACTAAGGGTGGCTTTCAGGTCTCCTTCAGCTCTCGTCTGGTTGCTTTTTCTGTTGGAGGAAGTAGGCAAATGAGGATTTGCATTTGTCAGATCATGCAGAAGGCTTTGCTGTTAGTGTTGCTTCCAGACGGGGTTGAAACTGTGTGGGATGCTTCCTGGTGACGTACAGGGTCCAGGGCAGAGGGAAACAGCCAGACCCAGCAGCGGGTACGTTGCACACTGGGTATCTCCAGCAGTAGGCCTGCCACCCTTGCCTTGGCTTCTTTGCCAGGCTGCTGGTTGTGCCAAGAGCTAGTGGTGCTGTACTGGACTTGGAGAGTGCCGTAGCATTTAGGAGCTGGTGTTTCAGGCCGTTCAGGATGGAAAAAATGTACTTGGATACACTTTTAGTTTACTGCTTAATAATTTTCATTTGTTGTTTAGCACTGTTGAATTTGTAGAAGTAGGGGCCCATAGTTCTTAAAGTGCTTTCTTGTGCTGTTACTTGAATTCTGTCTTTAAAGTTTATGTTCATTTTATGGCTCTTGAGGTGTTGATATCCAAGTTATCCAGGCTTCTTCTATAACAGAGCATGGAGAGCAAACTTATTTTCCTATGAGGTAGCAAACCCTGTTTGGGTATGTGAATCACACCATTAACTCAGTGTCGGATTCCTGTTGGAAATATAGAGACAAGAAAGTGTGCTCTCAGCTCTATACAGAAATTTTTCTAGGAGCAATGTTTAAGACTCCAACTTTGTTCAGGGCGTTATTTGACCTTAAACCGTAGCCTTATATCTAACCTCAGATACTTCTTGAGACAAGGGGGGGGAAGCTGCCTTTAATGTTTTAAATTTTTGAATGTTGGAGAATGAATAACTAGTGCTCAAGTTGAATACTAATTTGATATTTACAGTCACAGCGCTTCTTGAGTGCACTAAAGTCTTGTTTCCTGCCATTTAGCTTTAAAATGTTGCAGGATTAGGTTACAGTCAATCAGTAATACTAGCTAGGAAGCTATAATTAATGTGTTAGGGAAGGGGAGGTGGTGTTAACTCCTTCTCCCCATCTTTCATATCCTCGTTAGCCATAATTTATTACTTTCAGAAGGTTTGGGACTTCCTAGTGGATGATGTGCTAGAGAAGATGATCTATGCTTGAAGTCACTTCCATTTTTGAACTGTTTTACAGATGTAATTTGAATATTTGGATTACAGTGCATGGCTTCTTTTTTTTTGCGTGCTACAGATATATATGCCAATATCTGTATTCTATAAGGTGTATCAGAGGTAGCAACTACATTGCTATCAGTTCGTGTGGTTCTGGAACTTTAACAGAAAATGCTTTAGATCTGTAGATAAAAGTGAAGCACATGTAACAGAAAGAGAACAATTCCACCTCTGCATTGATTGGATCTGGGAACTTCAAGTAACGCTTTGTACTTCAGAGCAGAATGCTGTGCTAAATTGGAAATTGTGATATTCTCGCCCACAATTGTTCGGACTCATGCGACTGTGATTGGTTTAGTCACAAGGAGAATATTGGTCTGCCTACTCTGTCTTTGCAAGCTACCATAGCACTGGAGTTGCTCTTAGGGATTCATTAGTATTCATAGGCACTTCACGTAGGAAGGATGAGAGTTGTGGGCAGTGTCTTTTTTGATAGCATAGATTTCTCTTTGAGAGATGTCAGAGAGCTGGAGAAAATCTAAAATATTCAAGAAGGGTTGGTGACATTTAATATGCTGCTTGTTTGAAGGCTACAGATGCCTTGAACTTAGGGGTCTTTCGTAGTCCTTCAGAACGCCTGTTTGCTGTGCTTTTCTTGGGCAGCTCTCTATAGAGAACTTTTAGCTGTTACATATTACTAATGCAAGTTGCAGTAAGTCTGCGTTGATGCTTAAATTCTGTAAAGTACTTGAGTGCAACTGATTGTGCTTCATATAATTACAACTTCCTGAAATTTGCAGGCTGACTTTCTTCTATGCTGATTGGTTAATAATTATTTAGATGCAGTGATTTGTCTAATATAGAATGACTTGTTTTGTCATGTAGTTCTTAAGTGATTTTTGTTTTCCTTTAGCAATACTTTGGATGTCTGCTCAATGCTACTTTTGGTCACATCTGTTACTTGCCTCAGTTGAATGCCCAGTGAAATTAGTTAGGGGAAAAAAAATACAGAAGTAGATTTCTGATCAGTTTTTGTGTTGTTTAGAAGTTGATGATGCAGTTCACATTAGGAATGAATTATGAACGTGAAACACAGAATCACAGAATGGCCAGGGTTGAAAGGGACCTCAAGGATCTTGAAGCTGTAATGCCCCTGCCACATGCAGGGCCACCAACCTCTACATTTCATACTATACCAGGCTGCCCAGGGCCCCATCCAATCTGGCCTTAAACACCTCCAGGGACGGGGCATCCACAGCCTCTCTGGGCAGCCTGTTCCAGCATCTCACCGCTCTCTCTGTAAAGAATTTCCCCCTGACATCCAATCTATATCTCCCCTCCCTCAACTTAAAACCATTTCCCCTTTGTCCTGCATGCCCTGCATGCATGTCCCCTTGTCCTGAATACTTGGGAAGTCTAGAGTTCATGTTCTTAATAAAAGTGATGCCAATCTGTTTACGTTAATTAAAGCATTCTTATTGTCCAAGCTTACTCTGACTTTTTGTGGTGTTGTCCTGATTAATGACTGCTTGTGAAAATTGTGCTCTTCTTTTGTTTTATTGTGTTTAGAACTGATGGTTGACTCAACACCTCATGTTAGGAAGGGTTTTGCATTCATTCTAGCACATAGTATATGCAAACAGACTTGCTTTGTGATGTCATGATAATATCCACTCTGAACTGCTAGAACCGTACTTGTGTATACTGATTCTAGTAAGTAACTTGAGTGAAGCATTCCATAACAACAGTAATGTAGTCAGCTTTCAGCAGAAGGTGACTCAAGATTAATTCCTCCATTGGCCTTAACATTTAATACAGCACCCAGGCATCACTATTGCCCAACCACATGGTAGAGACGAGAGAAGTAATAGGAAAAACAGAAGAAAATATGAATAATGAAGGATTGCTAGCATAGCCTTTTGAATATTCATCAGTAGACAGATGATGGAAGTGGATAGAGAAACTAAATATACTTTAATGAGTATTGTTTTTAGTCATATTATTGTCTGCTTCCTTCTTACCCCCTGCCAGCCATTGTTGATCCAGGAGTGGATTAAAAGGTTAAGACCTTATCTAAGAACATAATCATTATCTTACAAAATAAGTGAAGTAGCTTACCTAAAGTCTTGAATTAACTGTCTACCTGTGGCTTGAGGAGGATTTTGTCTTAGCACATGATTTCAGCATAGTGATTCAGGAAGAGTCCTCCAAACAAGAAGCATTTATGGGTTGCTTTATGTCCTCAAGTGTGAAGACTTGCAGCAGGCACTTTGGTTTTTTATCTTACCTATAATAAGCATATTTCTGTGATGTGCATCTCCCTTTGGAAAAAGTTTCATGTTTTGGACACGATGATCTTCAGTATAATTTGGTGTCATAAATGAGCCATGTAAAAGCAATTTTTATTTTTTTCTAGTAGCTTTTCAAAATAATATCAATTAGAAAAAATAAAATCATTGTCTAATCTATTTTTCTCTGTTTTTCTATTACACTACTTGCGTGCTCTTTGTATATGGAAATTTCTTTTGTTTGGAATACTTTTTTGAGATGAGTAGAACCAAGCAGAGTACTTGAGTAAAGGAGGTATAATTACCTCTGCATTGCTTCATTTAGTAATTTAACAGCTGCTTATTAAGCAAATAACTTAATTGAGTTAATACCAATTAACAAACTTTGCGGTAAGAAATTTTTTGCTAAAGCAAATTCCAGTGTGTATGATTACCTCAGGTGACTTTCTGTGCAGATCAGTCAGCAATGGTTGGTTTTATACTTCTGCACCTTTTCTTCTATGTCTCCCTTACTGCAGCTCTGGCTTGGATTTCTCTTGAACTTGTTGTAGGTGGGCTTTGTTGATGGACGTGATCAATAGCAAAATTCAGAGGGAAAGAATAGCATAGTTATGCTTGGATTCAGTTCTGCAATTGAACTTGCAGCTCTGTGGCACTGATGAGGAGACGGAAAGCCTTAAGCTTTGTCTTGGGTATAAACTGATAAATCATTTGAGTAGAAAAGATTTATTCTATACTTAGTGTTCAATTTTCGTCTGCAGTATTTATAGCCTATCTATGAACAATTGTCATTTCTTTGGTTGAACAAGTTACACTGTCTCTTCTACTGTGTACAAAAACTTACTAAAAGGATCTGATACCATTTATTGGCTGTTGATTTCAACTTCTAAAGGAAAGCCAATGTTTTCCAGGCAGATCTGAACGTAGCTGTTGTTTCCTAGAGCATATTTATGCAGTATTTATTCTATTGATAAGAGAAGAAAAAAATCCAAGTACTTTAAGGCTGATTAAAAGGAAGATAATAAGAGGAAGTGTAGCTATTCCTTATTTGGTAAACAATTGATGTTAAGAAAGCAGACAGATGGAGAACATGCTATCAGGAAGCAATTTGACTCTATGTAGCCAAGCTCAATTGTGGGCCCAAATGGAAATATGGGAAAGCTTTCTTGATTTCTACTGATTAAATTGTGATATTGTGTGTATTTTTACACAAATACTTGATAATGTGAATTACCTTCTAGTGATTTAGTCTTTCAAATTCTGCATGTAGTTAAGACAACGTTATTTCTTTTAGCTTTATTACGTTCCCTTCTGTTTCCTAATGGAAAGCCTCCATTTAAAAAAAAAAAAAAAAAAAGAAAAAAATAAACACATCTTCATGTGAAAGCTAAATTCTGTTTTTGCAAAGAACAATTAAGGATGCTGAGACACTTGCAGGCTTTTTTCTTTTTTTTTTTTCCCAGTATGATTTAGTTCAGTGGAAAAAAAAGTTCTGGATATGATAAATGTAAGTGGTGATTTCTTCATGCATTTGCCTTCTAACAAATCTGCATCTAACATCTTTACCCAGAAGACTTGATTTGGAATGGGGGAACACAGCCGAGTGCTTTTGAGTGAAAAATAGGTCTGTGATGGACCAGATTTCATTGTTTGAGGGAATGCTTTGCTGAGACCCTTGAGCGTGAACTCCTTGGTGTGAACTCCAGTGGGACTGCATAGCACCAGGCAGTCTTAGCAGCCTGCTTTGGCAAGCTTGGGAGGCAGGGTTTTTTAGTTCAGGTACAGCACTTCTAAAACAGATGAACTACTTCCATGTTATAGCGAGACATCTGAAGGTGTTACTCAGTCTTCTCTGCACTCCTGTTCTCTGCCCATGAAATAAAGATGTTCCTGCCTTGCTTATGCCGACTTAAGTGATCTTCTTTCACAGTGAGTGGAAATCATCTTTGTACACTGAGATTTGTCTTTTTTTAGTTAATCCAGCCTGCCTGGAAATCGGCTTTTTTTTGAAGCTTAAGACCTGAAGTGGCAAGGGAGAAGTGAACAGTTGTAGATTTATGACCATAAGAATTTTGATTGAAGCTCAGAAGATGTGAAGCCTGGTAGTTCTAACTAAACAATTCCTCTGCAATATCCTATTTGAACAAATAGATTTTAGAAATTTCATTTTCTAACTCCATTTGGAGGAGCGTGTGCATGCTTGTGCAAAAATTACTTTGGCTGGTTTAGTGAAAAAAAAAACAAAACAAAACAACTGATCAGTGGTATCTAGTTATGCATATCTACCATTGTTGATGAAATAAGAAAATGACCAGCGAGACCTGTTGGTGATAGGTGGATGGTTGGACTGGATGGTCTTTTAGTTCAGGTCTTTTCCAATCTTGGCGTTTCTGTGATTTTCTGTGACCAGAATGAGCCGCTGTAACAGTGACAGGCAATGAGAGGGATAAAGATGTTGCTGTCACTGCTTTAAGACAAACAAAAAGCCCTAGAAGGTGAGGAACTGATTTGTTTTAGTAGGAGGGGATGAGAATAGCGGGTTATTTATTATGATTTAATGGGACTGATGTGTCATTGTATGTGACATACAAAGTGGCCATGGCTATTTCTTAAAGATGCAGTAAGAATGTTAACTTGGTATCAATATATCCAAACTAGCTGACAATGGATCCTAATTATCCCCTTTCACAAATAGGAATTGATTAAAAACTGGAATAAAAGCCTTATGACATTGGACATGAAATATGGGGAGCAAGGAGGAGACCTGGAAAGGAAAAACAAACACATGAGCAAAATATGGAGGGGATATCTGTGTGTGTTGGGGATTGAAGGGGAGGAGTGACACAAGCAAGAAATGTAGCAACCTAATTTATTTTAGGAAGGGTTGCATTAAAAGCAGAAAGTAACAAGCTATCAGTTTTCTACTCGTATTTAAGTAATATACTTGTTTATGGTAGGAATAAGCATTATGGCTCTGGTTTCTTATACGTTATAGTTTGTGTTGGTAGCTGCAGCTATGTGGCAGCGCGTGCAAAATCCTGTAAACTGCTTTTGTGCTAAATACAAAGTATAGCGTTTGAAGCACTAGATACTTTTGTAGCTTGTTCAAATGGTGCTGCTTTCCTGGCTGTGAACTGAGCGTGCCAAACCACAGACCGATGGCTGTAGCCATTGACGGCTCAGTGATGTGCTAAAAGCGATTGTTTGCTCTGCAAGTCTTGCCCGAGGCGTGTGCAAGCTGAGCTGAATGTTTGCACCCATAGAAACAATCTCAGGACTCATTTCAAACATCTACTGTCGTCTTGTTTTCTATTGTCTTCCCAATTAGTTCATGATATCGCTGAGGCTGTGGTTGTGCTGCAGTTTGCTCTCCCTCTGCCTCACGGTAATGCAGTGGATCTGGGGGTGGTTCAGCAGCAGAGCTTTAATCAGGAAGGAAGAAGCTGATGGAAATGATGGGTTTGAGGCATTTTGCAGCTGCACAGGTGGCAGCAAGACATGGCTGATCGCTTGGCTTGATTTCCTTGTTCCTGTTTGAAACCTCTCCGAGGTGTGGCTCCTCACAGCTGCGTATTGGTGTGGGTGGATAATGCTGCTGGCTGCAGGCACTGCAGTGCAGGCAAAGCTGGGGTGACACTGGCAAGCTGGGATTGAGATGCTAGGGGTAGCTGAATGAATTCTGCTCTCTAGCAGTGATCTGAAGAATAAATTTCATGTGTACCTTTTGCCCTGGCTTGTCATTTCCAAATTGTCATCAGATTATTTAAACAGGATTGAAAACTCTCATTCTTCCTCTGTTACTGGTTTGTCTGTGCTACTGCAGGTGGTTTTCTTAAGTAGGTCAGTGGGCATGTGCTCAGTCTTTGATATATGAAGCTGGCATGTATTAATATGATATGTAGCAATACCTGTGGGATTGGATTAAAAAAGTATTTTAGAAAATAGGTCTTAAGAGGGCACTCATATCAAGATGTCTCTGTGGAAAAACTAGCTAAAACCCTGCTTGTCTTCATTAGATCTACCTAGTTGCTGGGTTTTTGTTACTTAGCATATCTTTGAGTTAGCAATTTCATACACAGTTATTTGTCCTCATAGAATCACAGAATGGCTTGATTTGGAAGGGACCTTAAAAACTATCTAGTTCCGATCCCCTTGCCATGGGCAGGATTGCCACCCACTAGATTAGGCTGCCCAGGGCCCCATCCTAGCTGGTCTTGAACACCTCCTGGGATGGGGTGCAAGTGTACTGGATTTTGTGCATACATAACAGTGTACAATTATAACAAATACTCATCCAATTTGAACAGCTCAAGTGAGTGTTTAAGCATATAAAAGATCTTCTTTAATGACAGACCCCACCTTCTTGCTGTCTCCTTTCATGGAGTCATTTCAAATTAGCCTGCAGGTAGAAAGCCTTGCATGTAAGGAAATAGTATGCTTGCATTCATGTAAGGAGTGTTTCACTCATATATAGTGTTCCATGTTAGAATGGGCAGAAACTACTTGTTTTTAGACTAAATGGGATACGTGCTTTTAGTGTAAAAGTATGGGAACCATTGAGTAAAAGTATGGAGACTATGCGTGTTCTGTAGTTGGATATTCCATTTGCCAGCTTACTGGTCTGACTTTTCAAGGTTTCTTCTGTTTGTTTGACGTCTCCTATGGAAAGGCACAATTAAGTGTTCATAAAAGGAACTTTGAACTGTAAATTTTTCTAATCTTCTCTGCTGATATTTGCAGAATTGTCATTGCTGAAAGATTGAACACTAGTCTGAACATTCAAATTATAAAATTTTTTAGTAATTGCTGTAATTTTTTTACTTTATATATTCGAAATAGTAGGTGCTTAATTTTTGACTTAGTTTAGTAGTCTTGCAGTCATGTCTTTACCTTGAAAATCATGGTATAATTAATTGTCTAGCTAAAAGAATTCTATTAATCAGGTCTTACTAAAACAGAAAATCTTTTGTAAGGGATAAGTAAATCAATAGCCCATGTGATCTCACATGAAACAAGGGAATTTAAAGAAGTCCAGTGTTTAGATTTGTTTATTAAAACTTGGTTTGAAATAATTACTGTTTAAAAAAAAGAACAAAGAATCTTTTATGAAATGCAGAGATTAAACTTTACTCTAATTTATATTCCCTACTGATTTCTGTATTCTCCAAGCTTGTAGATTAAAAACAAAAAACAAACAAACAAAACACCCTAAAAAACAAAAAAGCAAAACAATGAAAATTCCAAGTGTTTACATTAATAAATTAGTAAACTTAAATAATGCTCACATGGATTTTTACATACTGCTTTGCTATTTGATTAAATACTAAATGTTTTATGTATTTTTTTTCCCCTGAGTAAGCTCTTCCTGGCAAAGGTTAGAGAAAAGGTTTTTAAGTGCATTAAAGCCCACCTTTCAGTAATGCTCAAGCTGACAGCTTGTACAGTTACATGGAACAGCTGGTGTTGTTCACAAAAGATTGGAATTAATTCTTATAAACCCTGAATTGGCTTCCTCTATAGGGTGCTGCTGCAGGTAATTACAGTTGGGCTCTCATATCAGTATTTTTCTTGTTTAGGTGGAACTTCTTTTTGTTTAAGAGTGAACCTTTATGGGAATAAAATTGGATACCTTTTCAGGTTGTTGTTTGCTTTAATGCTTAAAACAGATCTTAATGCAGATCTCCTTAATTCCACTTCAGTTGTTCTGATTTTGGTTGCTTCTCTGTTTTAGTGCATTTAATTTACAACAATTTTTGCAGCTTTCCAGTTTGAAAATCTGGATCAAGTCTAATGGTCACAGATTCTTTTTTTGAATATATATGATGGGTTTTTTTTGTGAGATACTTTTGCTATGCTTCTCTGTAATTCCCTTCCCCCTTCTGTTGATTGTAAGTTAGCTGCAAGCGTCTTGAATCTTATTTTTGATCGAGATTGCAGTTGGAGTGCAGTAACTTATGTAACACTTGTTCATAAATTACCTTCTCTGCTCATAGAAACAGTGAAAGAGTTTCGAAACAACTCTATTTTTTTCTCTTTTTCCCTTATACTTCTGCAAAAGAAATTAACCTTTCTTTTAGCCTACAAAATGTTGTATGAATGTTAATAGAGCTATTAAACCTTGATCTCTTTTCACCTTTAGAGAATCTCAGTTAAGTTGGTGAAAGTAAAGGTGAGGCTGCTTATGTCACATACCATAATATCAGCAAATCCCCTTGGAGCAATGAACAATGCCAGAAACTTTCTTTTCTTTTAGTTACTGCACAAGGCTGTATATTTCTGCTACAGATATCTCACTTAGAAATACAGGTCCCCACTTATTTGGGTCTGGATCTGGTCATGTTTAAGTACAGTTTTAGCTTTGCCTTTGCAAGGTTGTTTACACAAAATGTCTCCATGTGCAAGGAAATGACAGATGCTAGTTGAAAGGTACCCTGGAATTCAGTCTTGTGTTATAAAACAATAGTGTCATCAGAACCAGAGCTGGTCATCCATAGCTCTCTGGCCATCTCCTGAAGATTCTGTATCTTCTGGATAGCTTGCCATAGTACTGCAATGCCCTCCTGGCAAAAAAGACTTAGTTGCTGTATAACTTGGCTTTCTTAGCACGTATTTGACTGTTGCACCATGTCTACCACTGCAGAATAGGGTTTACCATCTGCTGTCAAGTGATTGCAGGCTGTTGTTAATCACCATAGCCTCCTCTTCACATGACTACTGAACAAACGTAGCTTTCTGAAAATAAGTAGTCTCCTTGAATTTATGTAAGATTGAAACATTTTGTTTTCCTAAGCCTTATAAAATTGAACAAGTATGTTAAACGCAAGATTTGGAATGCAAAAGTTTTAAGAATGCGTGCTAGTACTGGAATCAAAATAAGCCTCTGAAAAAAAGGTTAAAATCAGCTGCATGCTGCCAGTGTGTTTGCGTGTATACACGGTCAAACAATACAATATTTTACTTAAATTAAAAAAACAAAACAAAAAAGGTAGGGATGACCTGGATTTAGAGTGTCACAGAGTTGTAGGGTTTGGAAAGGACCTGCTAAAGCAGTTCCCTATAATAGGCTATATGGGAAAGCATCTAGGAGGGTTTTGTGGAGGCTTCTGAAGAGATATTCTGTCTCTCTGGGCATCCTTTATCATCCTCAGGATAAAGAAGTTCATTCTCATATTTGTATGGAACTTCCTGTGTTCCAGTCTTTGCCCATTGCCCTTTCTGTTGCTGGGCATCATTGAAAAGAGCCTGGTGCCATCCACTTAACTGCTGCCTATTCAATATTTATAAGCATTGATAATATCCCCTCTTAGTCTCTTTTCCAGGCTGAACAGTCTCTCAGCAGCAAGTCTTCAACTTTCCCTCATAAGAGGGATGCTCCAAGCCCCTAATCATTTTTGAGGCCCTCTGCTGGGCTTTCTCTAGAAGTTTCCTGTTTTGAACTGAAGAGCCTGGAATTGGACGCAGTACTCCAGATGTGGCCTCACCAGGGCTGAACAGAGGAGGATAACTTTTCTTGGCCTGCTGGCTATGTTCCTTTTAACACACCCCAGGATAACACTGGCCTTCTTGGCCACAAGGGTGCACAGCTGGCTCACGGCCACCCTGTTATCCATCAGGACAACCAAGTCCTCTGCAGAGCTGCTTTCCAGCTGATCAGCCCCTAACCTATACTGATACATGTGTTTATTCCTTGACAGGTGCAGAATGGTAATTGCTGAGCTAGCAGGGCAATAGGTGACTCATGTAGTTTAGTATAGGCTGATATAATATAGATATTGGAAATGAGAAAGTTCTGTAGGATAGCTGTCTGCTTAGACTATGGTGAGCATACTAAGTTTACCTTTATGATGTTGAACTTCAGAGCAACAGAGGGCAGCCTTTCTTTTCTGACTTGGGTTCACTTTTCATGCAGTGGCTACATATACAACTATTGCCATTCTTTGGTCTGTCTGGAGCACTTCTAAAGCTTTGAGTTCATCTGCATGGCGGAGGATTTCTGAATACCTGAGTGGGTTTTCTTGTGTCTCTTCTCAGTATGAAAACTTTCCAACACTTCTTAAAACAACTGTTTTCTATATATTTTATTTGTGATACTTTTTCTGTGGGAAATAGAAGGTCTTGCGGGATTGAAATTTGCTTCTAGGGGAATAGAATCTTAACTGAACACTGAAGTAGAGTTTATTTTTCAAGTTTCTGACTGGCTTTTGATCTCATTAAGGGCAGGCAGACTTTCTTACCTCTTGGAATTTATTTTCATTTTGATAATTAGAAATGATGGATTGCCTGTACTTGTTGATGTTTGATGTTTAAAAAGAGTAATGTATTGGAAACACTTGCATTGGAATTTGGCACTGGTCCACTTTTTCTCCTTGTGCCTTTTGCAGCGAGTAAGTATCAGAAGTGTTGGTAATTCAGTGTATGAGAGATCCAGCTCCATTTACAGCATGTATCCAGTGGAGTTTAAATAAAATCTGGTATGTCATTTGTCAAGCTTCAGTCTTTTGAAATCTGGCAGATGCATGTCACTATTAGTGTTTAAAGTATATTGTAAGACTCTTAAAATTTTAGTTAGCTTTATGTATAATTGTCATGAAGTATTCTTGAAGAGTAGTCATTATCTGGAAAAAGATTACTGTCCTTCATTTGATCATCTACCTAACTTGCACTGGGGAGAGAGGAAGAAACCAAAACATTAAACTTAATTTTTGAGTATTCTTTTGCAGGTGGTTGCAATCTCAATTGTCACAGTGTTAAAGGTCTTCATACTTGCTTGTGCTTTCCCTTGGGCTCTCTGTAAATACCTGTCTGGCTGTTTCTTCTCTTCAGGAAATTCTTTTGTTATGAAATCAACAATTTAAAATGAAAGCCTCCAATCCCTGGTGCTGTGTAGACAGGTGTCAGTTTGCTGGCTTTGGGACACATCCTATTGTGTGTGTTTAGATCTTGCATTTTGAAATCTTCCTGCATATTCTGGTTCTTACGTTTTGGAAAGTGGTCAAAACAATTACCTTGAATGAAGGAATACGTAGAGTTCTGTGTTGTGTTATGTGCAGCTATGCACCAGCTTGTTGCAGGTGACTGCATGTGTGTCTTCATCTCGACTTGATGGTTGTTATCTGCAACAAGTGCTCTAGGGCACAGCCTTGTCCTGTGAATCTCAGTAGTGAGGGTTTAAGATATGGGACAAGAGTTTCTCTCAGCAGTGTGGATGTTGTTCCATTACATTTATTCTGTTTTTCTGTTTATTGCTCACCTGCTGTGTTGCTGGCTGCGTTCAGCTGTAGGAGAGGTTTAGAAGCTGTGCAGTTCTGCCTGCTTCTGCTTTGGTTTCTCCTTTGCAGTTGCAAGTCTTTCATGCTGAATTAGTTCCCTGAGCCTTTCTGCAGCATGGTTGCACAAATGTGCTTTTGTTGGTACAAGGAAGAGAGCAGTATGGGGCAGGAAGGCAGGGGTACAAACAGTTTGGAATCGTTTTAGCACTGTGCTTTGACTTATTCTTTAGAGCTTATGTGGGATGATTGCCTTAGCTCTTTGCTTCCTGGATGCGTTTGTGCTGTTGGGGAACAACTGATGGAGAAACAGCACTTAGCTAGCAACGTGTGTTGTTCAGGCAAACCTAGAGAATTTAGGAGTTTTACGCATTACTATTGTGTATGGCTTCTCAATTTTTTTCTGGAGGTGTAAGCCTACTGCTTCAAATTTATATTGAAGGTGTGCATCTGTTTTTGAAGGGAAAAACTATTTTTTTTTTTTGCTAGAATGCACCTTTTAACAATCAGTTTGACTATAGTATGTAGCTTATTCTGAGTCTTGGAGGTCTTAGGGTGATCCAGGTTTCCTGCTTTCTTTTTCCATGTGTAGTGTTTGGCATCTGCTCGCAGTATTAGAACTGGCTTCTTTTTTAATGCCCGCTTTAACATCTAAGGGATAAGTGTTGGCTGACTATGCCGTTCACTACTACTTCCACAGGCCCAAGAATACATTTATCAAAACCCTGTCAGCCAAAATGTACATCTGTGGTTTATTCTGACACTCTCATAACTGCATGTGTTAAGTTTGAGCAGCAAGACAATGATGTGTTATTATTAACATATATGTGAATATCTCCTCTTTCCTTCCCCCCTCCACACATTCTAAAACCTTAAAAATGAAATGAAGGGGCCCATTTGGATCTTTTCTGCATCACATAAACCATCAAGGTGAACTGGATTACAGCCCAGTTTATCACTTGGTGAAATTTGTCATAAGAAAAATATTTGCTAGTGTATTAGCAAGAGCAAAACTGCGGGTTATGCAGTGTGGTTGTACAATCTAGAGTTGGATGTGAGTGCTAACTGCAGAGCTGTTTCTGTAAGCTTCTGGAATTAAATAGTCCTTTACTTGCTAGCAGTGTGCACTACTAAATCTTCACCTAGGCTAATGGAACTACTTAGAGAAATTGATATTTGTACGTGCTCAAAATTCAGTGCTGGAGGGAATTGTTTAATTATGACCTTATCAATTAAAGGAAATTAATCGACAGTCAGCACCTTTGGATTTATGAAAGTATAAACATGGCATAGGCTAATAAATTTAATGCTCAAACACTAGAATTCTAACAGATTGCTTACAATGAAAAAAAGGTGCCTCCATGTTAGGGACTTATTTTATTATAATATTACATTTTGGTAGTTTAGGTTTCAGTTGTACAATTCTGATATGCTCTTTTAAAGTATAAATACATTCTGACAACATGTTGTTACAGGAACTGTGAGGGATTTGATGATGCTACAGATGCTGCTCACAGAGGATTAAATTTGATTCCTCGGTTAGAACAGTTAATAATATATGTACTAGATCGGATGGTGTAGAAGACTTGAAGTAATTCAGTAATGTCAGCAATGTCATGCTTATGTGCCTGATTCATGGATATAGGATATGATTGTGAATCACATGTGAAAACAAATATAAGTGTAATTATTCTGGTTTTGCTTGGATGTAAGTTTATGTGTATTTTTAAATGAAAATGATGACTAAAAACAGTTCTCTAATTTATAATTTTAGGATGCTTAATTCTAATTGCCTAAATGTGAGATGGTTTGGGTCTTAGAAGCTTTTTTTTTTTTTAAGTTTTTGAACCACATCTCTTAACGCTTGTCTTTTACATAATTTTGAATAAAAAAGGTTTAGTAGGATGGGAATCCTTTTCAGGTGATTTTGCTCTCATTTTCATTTTATGGTTTGAACTGCACTTTCAACATGAAAAGTTGGAACTACTTAAGTTATGAGTGATGCCACAGCAATGAGGTTGTTCTATTCTGCAGATCATTGTCCTCTACTGAGAAATGTAGTGGCCCATGCTCTGCTTAACTCATGAACTGTATCCTAATACAGATTGGTACATTGAGTACTGACTGCAAGCTTTCACCAGAAGGCTAAAGATCAGGCTGTGAGATTAATTCATAGCAGAGGTGTTAATAAGTATGCAATTCTAAGCAAGTTGATGAGGTTTAATACAGAATTTAGTTACCAAGAAGTTTGCAGATACCATGTGAGCATACTTTTAGGCAGTTGCAGGTCATCCTTAAATCTGATTTCCTGACCAAATTTATAAAGTGGCTTAAATGCTATGCTATTCTTGTTTTTTGTTTGTTTAGAGCCGACAGATTTTTGCGTGCATTCACATAAATGATCAAGCATAAAGTACATCTATTTCTAACTTCTCACCCTTAGAAAAGGAAGAAGTTGTTACAGTAGGAGAAGTTAACTAGTTAGACCTAAAACATGTAGAAAGCTTAGCTAACCATTTTGTACTTAGATACGCTATGCACTAACAGTCATTTAGTTTATATGAATATGCACTTGTAGTTTGTGTAATCAGCTCAATTGGTATTCTGTTGACACATGAACTTGATTACTAAATTCATAGTCCTAGTTCTTTTATAACCGTGGGTTCTAAAAGTAAGTAATACAAGGCAAGCAGCAACTGTCGTGTTGTTCTGCTTGAGTTAAGGTTTGTTTCTCTTGCAGGTCTGCTTATGAATGTCCATCATTTTTGAACCTATGTGAATTTGTTTTCTTGAATGTATTCTAATTTCAGATGTTAGTAATTGCAGTAAAAAGTATATCATACATTTTAAAAGGTGTGTTAAACAGTGCGTATCTGGACTTGAAACAATTAATTTTCTATCTTTGTTCTTGTATATAATAAAGTTTACTAAAGTGAGATATACCTCTGTAAATTGCTAAGAGGAGATATTAGACATTTGTCTTTTTTTTTCTTTACTGTTCATGTATATATAGGAAATATTGTTTATAGATCAGATTGGAAGGAGAAAAAAGGGAGAATTGTCATTAGCTGGCTTAGGATACATCTCCATCTCCTGGTGTTGTACTGTTTTGCTGGGGCTAGCAGGAGTTCCTCTTTCAAGTCAGCTGTCTTTGAACATTTTATACATGTGGTCCAGCTGCTTCTTCTGCTCCCCTTGTGCAGGGGAAAGTGTGCAAAGGAGATGGAGGAGTACAAATCCATCTTCTTGACTTTTGTCTAGTCACAGAGAAGTACTGTTTGCTGGAAGTTAGAAGTTTGCTAATTAACTTTACAATCTAAGTGAAATGTTTATACTGATACTTAGTTTTTGTTAGAACAATCCATAACATGAGTAATGTATTCAGAACTCTACATGATAGCTTCCTTTTTCAACAGGCGTTGTTGGAAGATTTGCTTCTGTATCTGTAAAAGGAAAATTAGATTTGACATGAAGTTTAATTCTTTTGTATTCCTTTTGTATCTATTCGTTTGAATAAACAGTTATTGCCAGAAAGTTCTTAAATTGTGCAAGATGCTTTTTGTATCTTAACAGGTGATCAAAAATTAACCATGTCTGCCCTGCTGTTTTTTTCACTGCTTTTGATCTGGTAAAGATTTGAGAAGTGACAATTGAAACCTACCTTAAGACTTGGCTTTGGTAACACTAGAATTCCTTCTTTAGGTAATGAGCTATTAGTTACTAGTTTTCATTGTGCTACTGGGGGGAAAAAAAGAAATTATTCAAATTCCCAATTACTTTTTGGTGGTGTGGTGAAAACAGAAGTTGATGGTGATTGGTCAGGAAAATAAAACCCAGGTCTGTCTTCATCAAATTTCTATGTGTCAACATAGTCAACCATTATATACCAAAGATAATGAAATAGCAGAATAAATGGATGCTTCTCAGCAGTGGCAAAAACAGATTTGAAACTGGTACAAAGATCAGCTGTATAGAGATTGAAGGGATGTTGATTTATCTTAAGGTTAAGGTGTCCTTTCTTGTTAAATGAAGGTTATTTAGTTGATTTTAAAGAATTAATGCAGCTCTTTCAGAGCAGAACTGCAAGTCATCTCCCAGCCTCCCCTTGTGTTATTAATTACTAATGTTATACTTCATATGCATAATGTTAAATAATTATACTTTATATGTATATCTAGAAACAGTATTTCCAGTTCCAGGGTTTGCAGACGTTTCATTTTTTTAATTTCATCTGTATTGTATGGGTTAATAGAAACAATTGAAGAAATTATCTGAACTTCTAATATGCAGTGGCAGAAAAGCCTAATGTGAAGTTTTGCAGAGCTTTAAAATGCTTCAAAGACAGCGGAATGTTCTTTTCTCCTTTCCCATGCACCCCTTCCTCTTTTCCTGCTGTCATTAGTGTTATTGCATATTGCTTTTCAGAAAACTCTGAAGTAGTAATATTTAAGTAACATTAATGTTTTGATTAGAAGATAAATGTATTCTGCACTCTTTTGTCAAAATTGTCTGTTGTTTTAACATTTTTAGTGGAAAGATATGCTGCAATGATGAACTTTTTTTTCTCTCATCATTTAAATAAATGTCACAAATAACATTGTCAAGTTAACTGTTATCCTGCTCAGCCTACTTGTCGTATGGAGGAGTTTAATTATTAAGAGTAGGAGTGATTTGCTTTGGGAGTTGTTAATTGAAAGATTAAATGAAGCTCAATCTGAGGATCTCTCTTCAAGCATTTGAAGATTTTAAAGACACCTTACGTAAGGATTTAAGATAGAAGTTGAATGTTTGTTGCTTTTATTGTAAGTAGGTGTTTAAAATGTGGTGATATTTGTGAAAACGGTTGCTTTCAAGACACCGGTAATCTTGTGTGTTGGTCAGATTTGTATCCATGTCTTTAAAAATTGTTGTTCTGTTTTTCTTTTCCTGAATTGAAGAAAATGGAGTGTATTAAAGTGCAATGTAAAACAAAATCACAAAAAGAAATGTAAGCTGTAAGGAAATAGTAATTGTAGTGAGAAGAAGATGCATTTGGTGGAGAGGTGGCAGGGAGTGTTGTGGCCACCTGCTTTGACTCTAAAAAATGCAGAGAAATCCCACTTCTGTCATCACAGCTTGAAGTACAGTTATTTTGAGCTTGGAGTATGTGCTTAAGAAGCTGATGTTATAGTATAGTGCTTGCCTTTTGTGTGAGGCTTCCTTTTATCCCAGGTGGCCTCTTAGTAATGGGGAACTGTAAAGCTAGCAGAACAGGATATATTCCTGAATGTATCAGAAAAAGGCAGTCATGGAAACATTGTAGGCTTTTATGGGACTGCTCAATGCTAGTGTAAGAAAAAAAACAAGTACTATTCCTTCTAGGTGAACGCTGAACAAATGTGATGTGTTGTAACCAACTTGTCCAAGTAATTCTCAACAACAACCTCCTTTGAGCAAACTAATTTGGAAATTTCAAGGCATGCACCTGATTTCAGGTACTCTTGAGAATCATGAAGATTTCTTGTGTCCCTTTACTCTTAAGAGGTGCCTCGAGCTACTGAGAAGCCTTTACGGTGCTTTTGAGATCAGATCAAAACTGCAAGCATCTGACAAGAGTCCCTTTGCCACACTTTTGGGCACCATTACAGCTCTGATGCTCCAGAGTCCATGTGCAAAATAGGGGCAATAACTGCAGGGCTGCCTGCTTGTTGGTGTCTTCATCTTCATTCTGCAGTCTGTTACGCTGCCAACAGTTTGGGGAAAAGTAAATGCAGGGTAGATGACAGGCTGTGTTGTGATCTTATACCCTTTTGCTTTGGAGCCATGTATATTCCTAAAATAAAATTCATGGGCTTTGCTGACACGAACACTTGAAGATATGGGTGTAATTAATTTTCCTTACTGGCTTGTGTTGACAATGTCACTCTGTAAGCTGAAGTCCTGTTACTGTCAGGAAGTGGGATGGAAAAGCTGTGATGCTACAGCTCAGAACTTCAGCTTGAAGTTTCTCATGTAGCTTTGTCTTATTTTAGCTCCTTTTGAAAGGGAGAGGGAGAACCAAGAACTAATTTCCCCTTCTTTGTAAGAACAGACAGCTTCCTGTGAACTGGATCTCTCTGAACTCAGTTCCTTTTCAGACTGGCTCTCGCAAGAGCAGTTAGTAACAGTGGCCTGGTGAGGACTGCTGTTTCCTGCCCTGTCAGGGCTAGGAGGCAGCCTCTGACTTGCTCAAGATAGGATTAAGGTTTACTCCTGAAGCTTCTGCCAAGTTTCTTGAGCCATTAATTACATGCTTAATATTTCAGTGACAAATTTCCTCCTTACCATGAGCATAACGTCTGAAATTTCTACACTTCTGACCTGTGTTGAAGGCACATCCTCACAATGTGGTGTGCTTGTGTGCCTCTTGTTCTCCTCACTTAAACATCATATTTTGCTTTTATTTCATTGATTCCTGTTGATTTATTCATTAACAATCAAATCTAAGTTACCAGGTACACTCACTGAATGAATGCTTGATACTGTCTTTGTATTCTTTCCTGTGATAATGATTTTGAACTCAAGTATTTGTGACAGCATGTCAGCCTAGGACATACATAGTAGTCCAGACCTAAAAATTAGGTTTGTCCTTTAAGTGTAATAGAGGGTTTTGAATCTTAGAACACCGCTGTGTGGAGTGGATTCCAAGTGAGAAATGAATTACCAAATAGTCTTTTCACTTGTTGCTGCTGGGCTTTTTATTTATGGTGCTTGCTGTATTGTGAGGCTTTTTTCTCATGTCTTTCATCCTAATTGGCTGAATGGGTGAAGTTTCTGATAACCACAGGCTTTGAATTGCTTCTGCTTTGCCAATGAGGCAAAATGCTGTATTTTAGAATCTTTTTTGGATTTGGTTAGGGTTCTGTAGGTATTCTTATGAATAGTTGTGGGTTTGTAAATTTATTTTTGTGTTTTTGAGGTTGTTCTCTGCAGAGGGGGTTGACAGTTGTTAGTCTGGTAATGTTGCTTTTAACTTGATTGCATCAAAATAAACTTGGAGGTAAATCTGGATTCTGTTTAGGGTGGATTATTTTTTTTGTTGCACTTGATGTGTTCCTGTTGTATGTTTCTCAGACCAAAAAGCAGCAACTGGAATTCTGCTTTTTGAGAGAGAGAGATCAAGTGTTCCTGGGACCAGAGCACGGAACATTTGAAGCATAAGTAGCAGCCTGTTTACTTCTCTGAAGAGCTATAGCTTATTTAAGTGCCTTCATGTTTAAATAAGTGAAAAAGGTTTGGCTGGACATAAAGAAAAGTTCTTCACTTGTGTGTTAAACAGTAAAAAAGTTAGTTAGTTAAACAGTACAACTAGTTTCTTAGAGGGGTGGCTGGTACTTCATGCCCATCAGTATTCAAGAGGCATTTGGGTAATGCCTTCTTAAATGTGCTTTAACTTCTGGTTAGCACTAAAATGGTCAAGCAGTTGGTCTCAATTTTTTGATGGCCCCTTCCAACTGAACTATATTTATAAGTACTCTGTTTAGGAAACCGATCAACCTCAGCGTGAGAAGGTGTAGTCTGAGAAGGCTTGTGATCTGAAAAACTGGCCTTTCAGCTGAAAAAACTGGAAATGCGTTTGAGTGCTTACAAACTGTTAACTATTTATTTGATATTTTATACTATATAAGAAT
The DNA here is from genome assembly GCA_037305975.1 of Chrysolophus pictus. Lineage (NCBI taxonomy): Eukaryota > Metazoa > Chordata > Aves > Galliformes > Phasianidae > Chrysolophus > Chrysolophus pictus. Next base: position 18,194,353 of record CM074579.1, read on the forward strand.
TAGGACTAAGTACAAGTTAAACAGGCTAAAACTGTCTTTAATGTAAAAAACAGAAATTTGAAGTGTTGCTTCTTTCAAGTTGCATTCCAAAGCTGAAAACTCTGATGGGTTAGTTTAATATTTAGTTGTCTTTTTTTTTACAGTTATTTCATGCATCTCTGAGATTTCTTTTTATTTTGTGATAGTGCGGCTGTGTTGGATTTTTTTAGTTGAAATGTGGACACAGATGGAACTGTCAATTTTTCTGTAGTGAAACTTGCATATGAAGTAAGAATGCTTTGGACTCGTGTCTGTCTGTAGTAGGATTAGCCTTGCTAATGTGTCCGAGATCTCAGTAACTACTTGTTTGCCAGCTTTGTACTTCAACTTTGTAGCTTTATGTAAGTAGAGTTTTCTATGTGTTTCTTAATAGTTATTATTTTTTAATGTATAGCAGACACAAAAGCAGAATCATACCAATTTATTTGGTATGTTAAGGTTTTTTCTATGTAAACCCTAGATCCTATCAATTTGTATATGTTCTATTCATGTTACATATAAATGAACCTTTAATATCTTTTGTTGCAACATGAAAGCTTAGTCTTCTGGTAGGTAGTAGAAGAAGCAAAAGATAATCATGCCTCCTCCAATTGTATTTTTATTGGTGTGAATTAAGCAGAGTGTGTGCCTAGCTGTAGTTTATTGGAACTGTGCCTTTTAGTAATGACAATATAGTGGGAAATAATGCTGAACTAAAAAAAACCATTTCTTATTCTTCTGCATCTCCTATCATTTGGTTCTGAATGCATCAGAACTAGTTAAACTAGCTACTAACTAATGAAAATGTCTGTGAAAGGTAAATCTTTAATGATGGGTTGATCGTTATATATTGTAGAATTGAGCAGTATTTGTCATGTCATGTAGAAGGTGAAGAACAGATACCTAATTTGACATAGGTGGAAGTAAAGCCATCAGACATGCACAAATCATGAGCATTCTGTAATAATCATGGATGAAAAGATGCTATTTTTGACCTGGAATCTTGCTCTGTGGTGACAGCGTGTTTTTGATCAGCGTGTACAGGGTTATGAGATATCAAGTATTTTTGTCAGTTTTATTTTCTTTTTGATGTGCTTTCTTCACTTGCAATGTGTGTTTTTTGCCTGTGTATACTACCTGCAGTATTACTGCAGCTTAGCTATCATTCCTTTGTTATTTGCTTATGAAGCTGTGATTGTAGGACATGACAGCTTATTCTTGCTCTCATCCTCCTCCACTTTGTTTTTGCCAGGCTTTCTGAAAGGACGTTGGAGATGAGACAGTGGCTTTCTTTGGTGCTGCAGTGATAGATCACGGAGAGTGGCTGACAGATAGAAGTAGAGATAGTTACAGGGTGGGGGATGGAATTACAGTAGTCTAACTATCCCAGCCTCTTCTGTGAGGCTGGTTAAAAGAGAACGTTTTTCTTTTCATTTTTTGGTAAAAATTTGCAGTCTATCCATAATCTGAAGGCTAAGTGCAGTGAAATACATATGCACATACAAAAACTCACATCCTGTGTCTTGCTTGGAATCATCATATTCTAGAGAGACAGTAACTAATATTTTCTGTTCTGATTTGTTTTTTCCCTTTTAGATCCCTGCAGTTCTCTCAGTCCACCGTGCTTTACTGAGGAGGACCGGTTCAGCTTGGAAGCTCTTCGCATGATCCATAAGCAAATGGATGATGATAAAGACGGTGGAATTGAAGTAGATGAAAGTGATGAGGTGAGAGGATAGAAAGCCCTCACTTGTGCACCTGCAAGGTCTGTCCTTTTTCTCCCTGTTTTACATATCTGCTCTGATGTTCCAGAACTCGAGTAGTTGTTTCTTTTTTAAAATTTGGCCCTTTTTTATGGCCAAATGTGGAAGGTAAGTCTGGTTTCTGGAGGTGTCAAAAATGGAATACATTGATCCATTGTTTTAGCCTAAGAGAAAAAGCCTAAAAGGCTCACACATAAAGCTGATATTTTTGTGATTAGCATTAAGAGGCAGGCCTTAGTTTGGCTTGCAGTTAGGGTAACTAAGAGTTGATTTGAACTGCCGACTTTAATTTTAGTTTCTTAAGATTTTTTTCTCAGGGTATTGCTGGACTTTCCTGCTTACCTCAGCTCTCTTTCAGACACCACAATACCTACTAAGGACACTCTGAAACAGTCTTTTGTTGTCACGTTTTATATGTTGTTTATGGGCAAGTAGTAAGAACCTTCTGCTGTAGGTTAATGGTCCTATTATATCCTATCAACTAATGAAGATTTGTTATTCAGACCTGCCTTAAGCATGGTTGCTTATGGTTGTGCTTGAATGAGTTTGGTAGGCATTCTTCTATTGACTCAGGGAGAGGTCTTGCTTTTGTACTTATTTAACTTGACCATCTGGATCTGAGATTTACTTTGGAGGAATGAAGATAAATCCATGTAGTTTCATTGTTCTTGCTTCTCCTGCTTTCTGGTAGGAGAAAGGAAGGGGAATGAAGACGTCCCCTAAAAATGGTATTACCATGTGGTTTTAAGGTGAGTGGGAAAAGTCTGATTTCTCATCTCTTATTTTATAACTCTGTAGGGCAGGTTGTTTTCACTGAATGAGATAAGTTGTGAATTATATTGAAGTTTAATATGGTTTCTTCTGTATGGTCATGAAAACTGGCAGTGATGCTTGACAGGAATTTTCTGAAGGAATGCTGTTCAATGGGGAAAATGGTCCCAAGTAAAATAACATACTTAACATTTGAGGAAAAAAATTCACCCTGTATTTTAAAGTATGCCATGGGGCAGCAGTTAAGCACTGCTTATCATGATGTTCAGGATATGGACAATCTAGCATGTAAACTGAACTTCTGGTGGTTGTGAGATTTCTGAACAGCTGCATTTGTTATTCATGGAAGTTAAAAGAAAATGTTGAAATACTTATGCATTGGAAACTTTCTATTGGCTTTCTATTAGTATTCAAAAAGCTTGCCCTTGTTTACAGTGGGCTTCATCTTTATTTCTGAACTTAAGTTTCTTCCTGAGCTGTTCTTGAAGAGATGCTGTTATAAGTGGCATGCAAGATTTCTGAAGCTGTATGTTCAAAATACTCATTGTGCATAAGTTAAGATAGCTGAAATGTAACCCTTTCTCTGCCACTTCATTTTTTAAAAATATTGAAGTGTTTAATAAAAAAAATTACATGAGTTTTTTTCTTCATTTAGTTTCCTGCAAATAGTGGGTATTTGCACAGTTGTACTTTCTTCCAAGATATTAATTTCAGGTTTGCTAATAAGAATTGCATTTTAATTGTAAATTAAATTTGTGATCTGTATGTTTCTGTAGTGCTTGTAACCAGATCTCAATCTTTAAAAATTTGATAATTTAACAATATATTTTCTTGGCTACATTATTACAGTAGATACAGTAGAATATATACAAAATGTGTCCTAATAGACACTGCTTCAGAAGCAGATATTTTCTGTAACTGTAAGAGTGGACAGTGCTGCTTGTTTTGATTAAAGATGAGAACAGATAATTAATAAACCACTTTACTGGAAATAAGTCTTGCTTAAATACAGGTATTAACAAGAAGTTTGTGGATTTCCTACTGTTCTGTGCTGCATGGTTTTTCTTTACAACAAGACTCCTGGAAGAGCATCATATTGATATTCACCATGTTTTTTATTTGGCAGGAAAAATACAACAAAGCACATTAAATTTCTGTTGAACTAACACAGTGTTATGATTACAAGTGTATATTTACACAAAGGAAGGAAGTTCTTGTAAATAAGTTATTTTGAGTGAGAAAAGGTAACAGGAGGTAAAGCTGTTAAGTATTTTAGCTATTTCAATTTGCTAATTCAGTTGAGAACCCCTAACAGTAACTCCGGGCATCTTTTTTTAAAGTTTCTCATGTCCCCTTTTTGCTGTAATTTTTTTCTGTAAAATAGCAGTCTCACATAAAACCATTCTATAAATTTCTCTAGGAAGTAAGAAAGCTTGTACTTTTGTTAAAAACAAACAAAAAAACCACTTTATTTCCTTAAAAACTTGACTGTAACTGGGGGTCTTTTGGAAGCTGAAAAAAGCTTGTAGTTAACTTGGGTGGCGTTCATGTAGAAAACTTGATTTAAACTTTTTCTAATTTTTATTCCATGGGATTTATTAGATGACCTCAGTGAATGTCTTATGCATTTCTGTGACTAAGAAGGATAGAGGGGATCTAGTTAGTGCAGACTGGTTAGATTTTTTTCCCCTTTTTCTGTTAGATATGTTAGACTACTTAGTATAACCTAACGACTTTTAAAGATAGAAAAACTAAAGGAAAAAAGAAAGATTATTTGGATAATGGATTACGCTTTTCTGTCTAGTTATTAGTTTCTCTGTAGTAAGATATCAGCATGAAAACCAAAGGATGATGCAGTAGAGAGTGGGGAAAAAGGAAGGATGGAGAAAGAAGTCTGTATTTATTGTTAGGGTAGGTGAATATGAATTTATCAATTCCGACTCCTGCTACTAATATTTTACTATTTATGTACAAAAGGTTGCAATTGTTTACGTTGGTTTAAATATGTAGGCTGTTGAAGGGTAACTAAAAGGGAGGACATATTGCTGATGGAGATTTTAGTCATCTGCTGTGGGAGGCTATTCACTTCAGGAAGCATCTGTTACACCATGCATATACTGCCTGTTTTAGAGGTGAGGCTCAAGCAGTAAGGCAGACTTACATGCTTGTTAATTCTGTAGCTTTTTCTTCTCTTTTCAAAGAAGCTCTATATGTGGATCCTGCATTGAGTAATTTCCTTAAGAAATATCACTGTAGGAAATTGATAAGTTGGTGTTTTTGAAATACTGATGTCTAAACTGTGTCTACAACATCACACGAAAGCCAATGGCATGAATTTACAGCTTGTGTGGAATCTTTGGGTTTATTATTTGATTTAATATCTTCATGTTTTATTTGGAATACACTTGCATAATGAAGAAGAAAGGAAAACTGTCTCCAGTACAGTGGTTGAAGCAGAAAAATAGCTTGTATGATCTGATCAGGAATAGTAAAACAGTGCTCTGGCTGTAATAAATTTGATAGGCAAAGACTTTTTTGAAGTAGAAGTGACCATTTCAGAAGGCATGCGTGCTCTGTACAGCTGTTATTTGAGGGCTTGAGGTCATATTTGCATCCAAGACACAAATAACCCGAGATGGAAGAAGCAGTGTCATGAGAGAGTATGTTTCAAAGATGATGAATTGGAGTAAAACAAAACAAAACAAAAAAAACAAAACCCCCACAACCAACCAAAATCCAAAACTGTCAAAAATTCCAGTAGGAAGTCAAAATGGAGGTGATAGAGTAGTCAAGTGTTAACAGTTCAATGGAAAAATCAGTAATTTCTAGAATCAGGGTGAGTTGGGAAATGTATGCCTTCCTGCACTCTGTCTTTGGTGCTCATGCGTGATTAATGTTTTTGTTGTAGAGGAGAATCAGCTCACGCTGTTCACTTTTACTGTGTAATTAGTTTGCTAGTGATATGTTCCTGGTTGTATAGGCTTCCTTTCTTTTAGCAATTAAGATGATGCATGCACACATCACTCTCTGCTTTAGAAGGTTACTAAACTAAAATATTATGCATTAATATTACTATTTTAGAGTCTGAAGAAATAAAATGTAACACACTACTTCAACATGAAATTTTCCAAATTACTCCAGAGAGAGCTGTTAAGCTGTGAAGGTAACTTGGTATAAGAATTCTGTGGATATCTTTGTTCTTTAATTCCTTAAGTAATTGTGTGTTTCTATATATGGGGAAAAACAACAACAACAAAAAAACAACAGCCCACGTAATTTACTGGATTAAATGACAACTCTGTTCATTTCAATAATCTGTTCTGGTCAGGAGATAAGGACTAAACATTTCAGGGAAGTTGCAAGCAATTCCGTGGTTGGAAATCCTGAAGAACTAAGTGTCGAGTAATGTGGTGCTAACATTTTGAATATTTTGGGATTAGGAGCATTAAAGCATGAGATAGAAAAGAACATTTGACTGTATGTTATTAAACTCATGATGTCTCTAAGTGAGCAGCCCCTTCTGTGTTCTTGAAGATAACCAAATCTATACTCATATCTCTGTTCTTTTTGATTGTTAAATCTTAAGAGAGAAGTTTTAGCAAAGTATTTTTTGACGGGTGGATAACTACATCTGTATGTAATCTTTTAAAAAATGTGTCTGGTAGATAGTGTGGATGAACATTTGATGGAAAGTATGGACATAATTTGCAAGCTAACGTTTTAGTTTTTAGAGGTAGCATGGCAGAGAGCTAATACGTGTAGTTCTGATCCTGCTCTGAAGACATCCATCCAAATGTTTTTAAACTTACAGACTTTGTGTAATGAAGTTGGAAGGCTTCATCTCCCTTTGTTTAGTGTCTTGGGATCTTGTTATGCTGCAGGTGTTGTCATTTCATCTGGGAGGAGTACGGCTATAACCTGAGCTTCTGTTTCTTGTTTGCATATGTACACACAGCAAGATAGTAAGGAAACTTTGAAGGACGTTTTGTATTCTGATTTTGTTGTCATTTTTATAATGTCCCTACACTGATATTCATAATTCTGTAAAGTAGTCAGTGCTTCAGAGTCAGACTGTTGGGCAAAGTGCTCTGTTGTAGAGATGTCTACTTAAGCATCTCAGACTGCAAATGCTTCAGCTGCTTTGCATCTCCAGGATATCTTGTGAGTTCATTTTACTTCTGTGCAAAAACATTGTGTGAAGAACATGGATCTCGCATATGAGTATGCCCTATGTACTCACTAGCGTGACTGACAAAACTCTTCCCCCCAAAGCCATTGGCTTACTCTTGAGATTACTCTTAAGTTTTAGTTATCATGTTGCAGATGTGCGAAGAGGTCTTGTTTACTTTGAATGTTATTCAACTGCTAATGTGTTTGTCTCAGGCTGATAAAATGGGAACTGCCTTTTTTCCCTGTAGCTACTTGGAGCACGTCCATGCAGCAGTTCCTTCCCATAGCGGGCAAGTTAGGAGCCTGCTTTGCCCCCAAGTGTGATGTTCATGTCACTGTCCGTCTGCACAGGGAGTCCTGTGGAACAACAGTGGGTGCTGTCATGGGTACTGTTGCATAGGAACTTGTTCAATGGTCTTTTGAATCAGATCTTCCTCATGCTGTGCCTCTGTGGAGCTACTTAAGCTAGTATGAGGTTGTCTGCACCTGTTTATGAACATTGCAGCCAGGCAGTCTTGCTACAAGGAAGTGTGCTTGTGGAAATTTCAGCTTCCTTTGAAGGGCCTGTGACGTACAATAATTAAAATTTTCTTTTGAACTGCAATAATCATCTTTTTTGGTAGAAATTCTAGATTTAGAATTATAGGTAATTCTAATATACAGTAGCTTCTGCCTTCACAGCTATGGAAACAGCTTTGTTTCTGTAGTAATGTGTCCAATAGGCTTTGATACATTGCCTTATTTCACATCTTTAGAAGCTATTTCTACAGGGAGAAATGGTGAATGCTGTGTGCCACGTTCTCTTTTAAGACTATTCTTGCCAGGTGCCGTGTATCTGATAGCAACAGATAATACACAGCAACAGGGCTTCCCAAAAGAGTGTCTAATGGTGGCTTTTAGAACTGGCTGTATCTGAAGATAGGGTTGTAGTTAAAAACTTCGTTTTTTTTTTTTTACTTTTTTGAGTGTCCTTTGAAGAAATAAAAATGAAGGAAATAATAAAACTAGAGGGAATTTATATTGTAAAAATGAATAGTTGCTGGAGGGAGGTAGTAACACTAGATGTTACTAATTGCTCTTAAAGTAAGTGTGTCAGTTTGAGTCTATTTTAAGCTTCTGAAACTGGAAATCATAAACTTGAGTCTTACTCTAGAACAAGGAATAAACACAGCAGATAAATGCTTCTTTCTGTAGTTAGCGAGAGTGGTTAATTTAGGTTTACCACTGTTTTGCAGAAGAATGCAATTATTCATTTGCTCCTCAACAGGCGAAGGTATTTTGAAACTTCAGTACTCAAACTGCCTGGCATCTTTTTTTTTTTTTGTGGTGTTATGCATGGCTCTAGTTTGTTAATGCGATTTGCGTGTCAGACCTGTGTTGGATTTTGGTTTGTGTTTCTTCTTCAGAAGGATCAAAATTTTATGATGGTGGTGGTTCTTGCTTCAGGCTAGTGTTTGGTGGCGGGTTGCAATTTGAGTTAACTGTTGGAGTACCAAAGGTTTTCTGAAGAGGAATTTGGTGGCTCGCCTGACCTTGTAACTGTTACAGGACTCCAGCTTCAGTTTGCTTCAGGGCGAAGGTTTTCACTACACCTTATTACGCTGCTGAATTCTGGGCTCTGGGATGTGAGTTTTTGTAGGAGTACAGTTATCTCCAACCTTTGGGAATTGAGGGTTTGAATCTAGGTGTCTGGCTTTTTCTTTTTTGAAGCACTTTCTACTTCAAGTACTTATATTAACAAATGATTTTTTTTTCTTGATGTATTTTTATGTAACTTATCTGTTTTTCTTGGTTTCAAATTTATAGTCTTTTTAGAAGGCCTTTTTTTTTTTCCCTGAGTAATTCTGCTGTTTAAGATAATCCTTAGCTGCTTTTTTTTTTTCTTAGAGCTTATTCTTTTAACTTCTGTTTAGAGTTATTTTTCTAGCCTGTTCTTTGTGTACTTAATGGCCAGGGCAACAGAAGAGAGATTAGCTGCTGTGACGAAGAATAGAAAAATTTGCCCACCTCTCTCCCCCCCCTTTTTTCTCTTACCAGAATTGTTCTGTTTTTAGGGCTTTCTTCAATTTAAGACAACTCCTCCTGAAGAATTTCCATATAAGGCCTTTTTGAAATAATGGTATTTTAAACAACAAAAAAAAGAAGCATGTTTGACTGTCCTATCTTTTCCTAATGCAATGCATCCCTTCTCTGAAAAGTGGCATTGTCTGGTCTAGATGTTCATGCTGTAACTTTGTCATTGTGACCATTTTATGTTAGAGGAGCCTATGAAGGAAGGTGTTACTGTTATTGTCACAGCATCCGAAAGGGGTAAGGTAGGTGGGACTGAACAGGTGAACAGAATTCCATGGAGAAATTCTCAGAAGTGCATAACCTGTCCTGAGAAGTTATTAGATATTGTTTATTAAATGCAAGCTAGGAGTTTGTGTGTGGATACTTCATTTAAAACAAAACAAATTTAGTTTTTCCCTGAGTATTTAACTGATGTTTTCCACTCTCCTTCTCTCCTATCTGAAGGCTTTGTTTTTTGCTAAGAAAATTTGAAGTTAGGCTGTTCTCAGCCAAAAGCTGGTGTAACTGACTGTGTTTCCTGCTGAGTTGACAGTGAATAGATCTGTTAACTCCTGCTCCCTCTGCTGGCTTTGTAGCCCAACAACATGGTGTTTTGGTACATAGGCTTCCTATTAATCATTGCGAATGAAACAGCTATGTGTAATTCTTCGGTGCTTGGAATGTTGCTATTGAGGCATCATTGGTAAGAAGAAAATTGTCTCTAGGATGGTTTCTGTCTTTCAGTTTTAAGTAGAACAAATTTTTGTTACTCAAAAGGCTGTAGTAATGTTAGTACTCTTCTCATCCCTCAGGCAGTTTGCTTTAACTGCTACAGCAGGATTGGAGTATTACTATCCATAAAGGACAAATATTATATGATCTTGCCTTCCACAGGTGAAGAAGATTAAATCTATCCAGAATGGAGAAGTATGCAGAGTGATTGACATAGTACATACTTGTAAATGCTGTAAGGCTAAGGTATACTAATAATGATGTCAATATACTAGGAACTGCAGCTTCAGTTTTTCTAGGATTTAATAATTGCAAATCAAGTCTGTAAAAATATTAAACTTTTTGAGTCTGACATAGTTGACTTGCCTGAATTTTGTGTTGCTTGTATAGGGAAGAGATGGTAAAGATTCTCTTCTGCCCAATTTATTTACATTTTTTGTTTAGAAATCAGTATTACTTGGGAATTAAAGATGTTTTCCTGTTTTCTTCAGTTTCTAAGGGAAGATATGCAGTATAAGGATGCTTCTAATAAACATAGCCACCTACACAGAGAAGACAAGCATATCACTATTGAGGATCTATGGAGACGATGGAAAACATCTGAAGGTAGGTAAAAAGGAATAATTAGAAATCATGGTGCTTATTGAAATAGACATAATTCAACCATTTTCTACCAAGTCACTCAGAGTAGTAAATGGATGGCCTTTGCTTAAGCATCTTCAGGAATCGGTAGTGGTACCCTATAGCACAGGGAATAGATATTCATATAAATCCAATTGAAAACTCACTCAGTCCAGCTAGAGTTAATTTCCACTTGCTCTGTGGAGTGTATTGTGAGTAAATTAGGATAGCTTAAATTCATTGATACAAGGTTGCGACTATGGAAGTACCTGTTGCAGGCATTAAATTTCAGATGAGCTTGTTTTTAATTTAGTAATCCCTGAAGGTTGCTATCCTGGTATTATGCACTTTATAGTAAAGTAGAAATTCCAGTGTGCCTCCACTTTATTACTTCCTTTGGGCGATGAAACCTAATTCTCAGTATAAAATTTTGTAAAGTCTTTTAAAACTTGGAATACAGGACATAGAAATAATGGCCCAGCATACAGTCCACCCGCATCAGGTGGACTGTTCTATAATACAAAAAAGCTTCTCCCCTGTCCTGTATTTTTTCTTTCAAGCTCTTCCATGGTAAAAGAAGGTAACCTGAAGTACCTTCTTTATTAGAGGAAAAGATTTTTTTTAAAGGCTTTATTTATGTGTAATCACCTGTTTAAATCTGAGGTAATATTTCACAAGTGTTGTTGCAGCAGCTGGGACTAAACTGCATGCCATGAAGATGTTATGGGTGCCTTGCACTTTCTAATTCGTTTACTGTCTCAGGTTTTAAATACTGGAGGCTGGAAGCATGTGTGCACCCAGCTAAGGCCGAGTTATGTAAGGCTGCATGCCATTTGGAGCAGGAGGGTACAGTACTGCAGACAGGCATTCTGCACGAGAGGGAATTAAACTTGTGCTTTTAATGCTACACTGGAAAGAAAGGGTCATCGTTTACTTAATTTTAATTTGAATTAAAAATTGTAAGAACTGGTTGCTCAGTATTTCACATAATGCAGCTGCTGAAGGTCTTGCTACAGTAAAAACCTTGGACTCCTTCATGCTTGATATGGAATCACTTTGATTTTTTGTCTGTATTGTGGTTTTGCCTGATTAGTCTGTTCTCAGCTTTCGGAATGACTGTCATTCACTATTCCCTGTAAAGTATTGCTGTTTTATGTATTCTGATCTGTGTTGGAGGCCCATAAGAGTACTGGGTCTGATACTGTAATATTTTACTTTACAGCTGCCTCTCCATGGCACTGTGCTTTGTGATAAGTTTAACATGAATAAAAGCATTTTTATTGCCTGATCTCCTAATGAGCAATGAATGTGGTTAGCAAGAAACAGCTTTATACAGGGTCATCTTGCTCCTTTTACTTTCAAGCATGTTTTTACAGCTGTTTTTTAAAAAGAAACACCAAAATTGGTATCCAAAATAGAACAGCTGAAGCAAGTCTAGAGGCTAGGTGCTGCATCGGGGTGTAAACACTGTGGCTTTTACACCTGCCTGCTCAAGGCATGTTGCTGACATGCTGTCTCTCAAGATAGCTACTTGTAGAAATAGGTATGACACGGAAGGTTACTATGATTACCCCTTAATGCCATATGTGTTTAACTTTGAGTCGTTCAGTTGCTGCTCCTCCACTTGCTATCTACTGTATTCTTTCTGGGTGATGAAAATAAGTAAAAGTCACTCCCTCAGCACACTTGGAGTTGTCACGTTGTAATTGGCAGTGCTGATGGAGGTGAACTGCAGCTGCCTGCTTGACTTTGAGTACACTCATGTCATCAGTTCTCCTGTATCGTGTTTCAGCAGGCTGTTGCTGCTTCTGCTGAATGAAGGCCAGCTTACTTCTCACTACTGTATGCTGTTGAGGGATAAATTTATATGCTGGTTGTAAGGTCTTATTGGAGACAAGTTAGGCAATACTTCTGACTTCTATATACTACATAGAAGACATGAATAAAAAGAAAGCTTGAATGTTTTGGCTGTTGTAAATCAATTTTCCAGGGCTTTGCTGTGGTGCTTCAGGAAAGGGAAATTGAGGTCCCACATGCAGACCTAGCATTAGAATGTCACTCGTGCAGAAATAGATTACAAGCAGGTATACAACAATTTCAACATTGAAGTACTTTTGTGCAGGATAAAGCTTTGGGTTTAACACTTGTTGTGCAGCATCATTTTGGAATCTGGAGAAAGTTGCCTAGCATGAAGGTTGGCTTTATAAAATAAGTTAAACTGCAGTTTATTTTTGTATTATGCTCTTTATATTAATACTCTCAAACGTTACAGGTACCTAAAGGAATTTCTTCCTAAGTTGAGGAAGCTTCTGTGGTGCTAAAAGGAAGCTTCAAGGACATATCTATTATGGAATACTTATTTCTGGTTTCCCAGGAGAGTCCATTGGTCTGCCCTCACTCCCTAGTCTGGCATCTAGTTGAAAACTGTTTTCTGGTTTTAAATAAAACGCAGATTAAAAGTAACTAACTATTGCATAGAAAGTAAAAGGTCAAAATCTGGCAATTTCTACAAAGAAGTTATGTATATTTTGGAAGCAGTTTCTAAATGCGGAAACTGAGCTTCGTAGGGGATACATGTGTACCTTTCCTAGATCCTAAATGGTATCTCAGTCTGCCCTGAAGTTTGGGTGTGATGGTAGTACCTTCTTGTGTTACTTAAGGCAGCTAGCTTGCTCTTTGTGATGCTAAGGAGAGAGAATATGTGATCAAAGTTTTGTTACTTTTCATTTATCCTAATGTTTTCCTGTTTATGCACTTCTAAAAACTCATTTCTTTCCTGTGTACTGAAAATATTGTCCTCTGTCAGATTTGGACTTCTATTTTTTCTGCACAATTTGTTTTTCAAAACATCTTATTTTTATGCTACTACTAATTATTTACAGAGGAACTTTGAGCCCTACTAACACCTCTAAACATAAATGAGTTAGATTTCAAGTGTCTTTTCTCAAGGTTAAGCTCAATGTGTAGAATTTCCTAACTTCATTGTTCAATCCATTGTTGTTACTTTACTCTTTCCAGGTTATTACAATCCTCTTTTCCCTGCTGTATGGCTAGAAACACCACACAGTTCTTCAGACTTGGAAGCAATGTGTCTGTGTGCTTTTTTCCAGCTGCAGATTACTTTCACTCATTAGTTAATTGCACATCTTCTTTCGTAGCCATACTTGTTTGCCACTGGATTAGTTAATCAGATAATTACTTCTTACTTGCTTCTGAGTAAGTGGATGTGGCTTGACAGATCCTGTAGGGAATTAGGAGCTTGTTCTGCAGTTAAATTTTTAGCTATGGGTAACAGAAGTTGAGAGAGGGGGAACATAACCAGTTTAGGATCAAGGATTAAGCAAAACAGCTTCTCATATAAGATGTAAGGAAAAGATGGCTGTGTTTTTCCTTAGCTACTGTGTGGTCTATACTTTTTTGTCTATAAAAATGGAAAAACTATCAGGTTTAGGACTTAGCCAGACCTAGTGCATGGTATTGTATTGTTTTATTTTGCTTTAGATGCCATTGTTACTGACATCTGGATCAGCGCCCTCTCCCCTTCCCCCCCAAATCTTTGTTGTCTTATTCTTTTTAATCTCTTAATTAAGAGACTGACCCTTGGAACTACTCTAACATTTTTCTTGTACTTTTGGAAAGCTTTTGACTCCTCTGGAAAAGACTTTTCTCACATCTCTTTTTTTATGGGGGAGAAAAATAATCTTAATGAAAAGGCCTGTTTACTGGAATCAGGAAAAATAAATTGTAAGTATGTACAACTTAGTTGCTCGTCTAAATTGCAAGGCTTAATTATCTTCTCTTTAACATTGACTGAGTGTGGTTATATACAAATAAATTTAAAAAAAAAAACCACAAGTGGTTCACTTTGATTTTAACAGTATGATTGCAAAATACTTTCAGGAGAAGTGAAACTTGTTAATTTTTCCATTTGTAAACTCAGTGAATTGTTGCTTCCGGAACTGCACGTTCTGTACTGTCAGTAGTGAGGTGTCTCGTGTGTAGTAGCTATTTTAGATGACTTGTTGTCTAATCCAAACAGTGCACTTGCTTTGAATTGGTTTGTGAATGTAGTACTTCTAGGATGCAGTTAAGGACGATCTTGGACGATCTTGACTAACCTTTCGAGATGCTTAGAACAACCTGTGAACCTGATAGTTTCCTACTGAAGTAACAGTTAAGAACCTTTGCAATATAAAAACAATCTGTAAATAGAGTTTTACCAAATTTTAGAGTGTTATGACAAAATGGAGTCTGAAGATCAACACCTGGAAATAAGGTTTGGTGCAAAAGCAGAGGAAGAAATGGGATATGAAACAATTGCTTTTTGAATTCATCAGTGTGAAGCTCTGAGTTGTGGCAGCTGGACTGTGATGGCCAGAAATGTTTGGGGGTTAAAAATTTATGGATGGTATTTTTAGTATTTCTTTATTTACTAAGGAGAGTTTATAGCTATGACAGGTCATATAGACTCCCGCCATTATATACTTGAGATTTTTGAATCAATTTTAACATTTTTCTTAGTGGGAATACCATTGCATATAATACAGAAGTCTTGGCCTTTTGAAGGAGTTCATGTATTCTGCTGTTATATATCTACTGACTTTCAGTATTCTCTTTCACTCTTCCTGTCTTTCTCATTTCTTTGCTCCCCTTTTGTGGTTGGTTTGCACAAGCCTCTATGAAGATGAGAGCAGGTTCTTGGGACGGGTTTTGATATGGTACCTTAAATTATTGCTACAGCACCTGCAATGCTGTAACATTGGTTAATGTGAACGTTGGTTTGTCTGCAGTTCTTTTTGGCTAAACTCTCATGCTTATTGTAACTTGATTTTTTTCTACTGCTTTTCTGCAATACTTTATTATTGCTGTTTGCTAAAATTAATCAATCTTTTTTCTGTCAGTTCATAACTGGACTCAAGAGGACACTCTTCAGTGGCTGTCAGAATTTGTTGAACTGCCCCAGTATGAAAAGAATTTCAGGGAGAGCAATGTCAATGGAACAACACTTCCCAGGTGAATACTTCTTATGAATTAGTTTCAAATGATTCACTGTAGGCTGCTGATATAGCCATTAAGTGGGAACAACTATATGCACCTGAAGATTAACTAGATGTGGTCAAGTATAAGAAAAGAGAATTGCCGTGGTGTTTCTAAAGGCTGACTGATGTTTTTCTGCGGAAGTAATTCTAGCTATAGTTTCCTTTCTGTTGTTCCTTTATCTTAGTTTTATCTCTTTTTCTGTTGAAGCTTTTATCAATGACTACATAATTATCTGTACATTAGCTCACTTTCTTTTGGACAACTTTGAATGTATTGCATGGGTAAATATCAGAACTATCTGTGGAAAACATTTTCTTGAGCATATTTACTACTATATATTATATACTATACACAATTTACTATTTGAGTATTATGTATATTTTGAGTTGCCACAAGTTTATAGATAAATCATTGCTTTTAACTATACCAGATGGATTCATTTTATGAATATTCCAGAAAGGATAGCACTATGATTTGATTGTTCTTCCTTAGCCATGTTGTTTTTCATAACAAAATTATTTTTGTTATATGTTATTAAGAGATACAATATGTATCTCTTAATCTGATTGCATGACCATAATCCCATATAACAAAAATTCTGTACAGTGTGGGTGCATTTTCTTCAAGAAGTGATTTGAGTACAGCTTGTTGAAGTATGTAATGTGGTGTTTTGTCATTAACAGGATAGCAGTAAATGAACATGCTTTCATGATCTCTCACCTGAAAATAATTGACCGGAGCCATAGACAGAAACTTCAACTTAAAGCCTTGGATGTTGTTTTATTTGGACCTCTTACACGTTAGTAATTTTTTACCTTATCTTTTTATTGTATAAATTAAACAGCAAGGATGTCCAGTGACATTTGATACTGTAGGTAGAATGGCTTACTTTTATTGTGGGTATACTGATTGCTTGACATGCAGTATAAAACTGGACAATTGATTAAAATATTGTCAGAATGATGGATTAAGGACAAAGGCCCACATACGTGTTAAAGACTACATAGACTATAGTTGGCTTTGACACAGTAATGTGTCTTCTAAATATTTTTGACCATGCTTTCTAGACTCCTAGCTAATGTTAGGTTTATCTCCAGCGCAAGCTGGGATACTGAGTTGAGTGGGCATGATTCTTTAACCCCAAAAACAAAAAAAGTGGGAGATGGTGATTGTTCATATCTGTTGCCAGTGTCTTTTGTGCAGACTTAAGTCGAAGTGCGCTTGAATGTAATACTGCAGTTCTGCATCTGACTCATTTTGGCTCATGCAGACTTTGTCTTCATCAGTGGTCTACATGCTTGCTTGTACAGTTATAGGTCAGTTTTGCTTCTGTGCATATGGAGTGTCCCTTAATTAGTTAGCCCTTAGAGCTTGGTAATCAGTTAAGAGACTACTGAATTACAGATCAGGTCTGAGCTCACCTGACAGATCTGAGCTGGGGATTTGCAGGGAGAAAAACACTTCTATTGTGCCTTTAATGCTTACTGCTCTGTTGTAGCAGTCTTGAAACACTTAGCTATGCAACCCATGTGCAAAACTATAAGAATACTGCAAAAGTTTTTTTTCTGTTTTCTAAAGCAGCTAAGTTGCTCATGAAACTACTTACCCCTAAAAATACAGTTATTTTACAGGGCTTTACTTCAACTAATAAACTGTGACACATTTGCCTCTGTACCTGCAGTAATGTTAAAAGCAGCACATCTAAAGGGATTTTTGATATCAAAATACTTGACACTTCATAACCCTCATTCTGCAGGGTGTTTCTCTTCATAGTACGCTATTGGAAAAACTTGAGTAAGGCTCTAGTTTTTGCCTGAAATCTGAAGAGAGGAAAAGAACAGATCTGGTTAAGCCTTAAAATCAAAATGTTTGCTTTTAACCAAAGGAGCAATGTACTTAATAGTGATGCTGGCAGAGCATGGAGTCTGTGCTGCATGAGATATATTGGAGTGAATTAACCAAGTGTTCTGTTTGCGAAACAAGCTGCTAGTTTTGTGGAAAGCGTTACCTTAACTGTTTTTGTAAGTTTGTTTTATAAAAATTCAGTTGGCTGTAGAAGAATTGAGTAATGTATGCGTATCTTGGATATAGTACTTCCACAGTTGAGATTTTGCTTTTAAAAAGTGCTGCTATTAGTTGTCTTATAAAGATCTCTTTTATTACAGTTACCCTTTTAACTCAGTACAGGACATTTCAGAGGGCACAGACTTAGAGGAGAACTTAGTCAAGTATAACTTAAAGGTCTTAGGAACCTGGTAAAGTGCGATTGGAAAAGCTCTCACTTAAAAAAGATATAGACTACACAATGTAAAAATACAACAAACTTTCCTTAATGTAATATGTTTTAGCATAGACTAATCAGATTTTACTAGAATACAATTTCTTGTGTGTGGTAAACGAATAGCAGTTGTTGGAGATAGCTTGAAGTATGAAATAAGTAGGAATTATTCTGTTTAACATGAGGTTTAATCACAGCCTATACTATGCAGGAAGGAAAAACACCACAGCAATTCATATACGTACACAAAAAAACCAACTAACTCATTAGTGTGACTTCTGTATATGTGAAGTAATTAATGATCATGTTATTATCTGTACAGGTCCCCCTCACAACTGGATGAAGGATTTTGTATTAACGGTTTCTATAGTTATTGGTTTTGGAGGCTGCTGGTTTGCATATACACAGAACAGAACCTCAAAAGAACACATCACAAAAATGATGAAGGACTTGGAAAGTTTGCAGACAGCAGAACAAAGTCTTCTTGACTTGCAGGAAAGGTATAAAAACAAAAAGTTAATGTTGTCCTTGATTTCCTTTTGAGGTGAAGTATAAATACAGACCATTTATACTTATTAAAAAAAAAAAAAAACCAAAAACTTGCCTTAAGCTTTCTTTGGATTTTTTTTTTTTAAAATAGAAACTGTAATCTCAGTGCTGATGGGGATTTGGGTAGATAATGCTCCTGGGTACTTGAAATTGTGATAGAAAGTTAAGATGTGAGTAGAGAATAGTGGTTCAGTCTTTATCTACTGATTTAGAAGTAGGTATTGTTATTTTTGTATAACTAGTTAACTTTGGAATCTATATTTTCTGATGTACGTTGAAGTGAGAACACAGAAGTATTTCATCTGCTTTTTGCTTTTAAGATTGAATCAAACCCTGACTGATTATAATGCTTATTTAGTGTTATGAAAGTTGTTAGGCTGCTTTTGGTATGTATGTAACTCAATTTTATGGAAACTGATACTTTGATCTTATTACCTTTAGTGAAGGCTCAGCGAGAAGTTGACGTGTTTTGTCTGACTCTATGAACATCTCATTGTGATGCTGCAGATTCATGCGGCTTGTTCAGTTTTTGTCACAGAATGGCTGAGGTGGGAAGGGATCCCTGGAGGCTGTTCAGTCCAACTCAGAGCAGGTTGCCCAGGACCACATCGAGGTGGCTTTTTGAAGATACCTGAGGAGGGAGACTCCACAGCCTTTCTGGGCGTCTTGTGCCAGTGCTTGTTCACCTGCAAGCACAGGCATTCTTCCTGGTGTCCAGAGAGAGTCTTCTGTTTAAATTTGTATCCATTCAATTTGTATTGTTGTGATGTTGAACACATTTTCTTCTCTGGAGGATGGTAACTTCTAACAAAGAAATGCTGTGTATTTTCTCACTTTTTTTTTCTGTTCAATTGTGAAGGCTTGAGAAAGCACAGGAAGAGAATAGAAATGTAGCTGTGGAAAAACAAAATCTGGAGCGCAAAATGATGGATGAGATCAATGATGCCAAACGCGAAGCTCATCGCCTAAGAGAGTTGAGGGAGGGAGCTGAATGTGAGCTCAGCAGGCTCAAATATGCAGAGGAGGAGCTGGTGCAGGTATCTGCAAATTGTATTTTAATGCTGACTTAAATTTGGTTCTTGCTTTATTAGAACTTTAGGATTGTTTAAAACAGTCTTTCTTCAATACTAGATTTGAATGGAGAAGTCTAAATGTACTTAAAACAAAAGTGTATCAATTGTTATTATAGTTTCAGGTGCATTTTATTATGTGGAACTTTATGATCTTAGGAGCGTATGTAACTAAATTCATGGAACCAGGATTATGGAAGTTTTACTATCTTGTTATCAGATGGGAACTAGTGGCTTTGTCTTGTTCTTCTTAGTAATAGCAGGTCAGATGCATGTCGTGGGCCAGTTTAGGAGGAGGTATAACATTCAGAGCAGCCGTTGTATAGTTTCAGAAATGTTTGCTGTACTTCCTGAGAGGGAGTGACACTTGCAAAAGATTTATAAAGCCTGAGTATGTTGCTGTGGGATAAAAAGACATTTGTATTTCACATTCTTTTGCTGTCAGTTCTAATGATAATCTTGGTGATGCTTTCATTTCTTATTGATTGTCAGGTGCGCATGGCTTTAAAAAAGGCTGAGAAGGAATTTGAGCTGAGAAGTAATTGGTCTGTTCCTGAAGCATTGCAGAAGTGGCTTCAGTTAACGCATGAAGTTGAAGTACAATATTACAATATCAAAAGACAGCATGCTGAAATGCAATTAGCAATCGCCAAAGATGAGGTAATGACTTCACTGTTTTGTAAAGACCAATATTTTGCTAAATAAATTTAATAGTAAATACAGATTACTCAGGTAAGTGTGAGGATATACTTTCTGCTTTGAGCTGATTTATACTATCCATTCATTTTGCATATATATTGCTGTATGCATTAAGTACTTAATTTGTGCATTTCTGCTTTTTAGGCAGAAAAGATAAAAAAGAAGAGAAGCACTGTGTTTGGAACATTACATGTTGCACACAGCTCTTCACTGGATGAGGTGGACCATAAAATCCTTGAAGCCAAGTAAGACTAATACCAGAATGTGGTGTGTTTTTTTTTTCTTGGAGAGAAGTGAATTGTGAATTCCTGGAACAATTGAATTGGAGTTATGGAACTTTGTGTTTTTGCATTTTTATGTGAATAGATTAAAATACATTGATGTTGGGAATATTTGGACAGTCTTAATGGACCTTGAGGTATTCTAGAATGACTGCACAGGTGTTCCTTTGTCTGTAAAAATGTAATTTAAATGTGTGATTTTCTTCAGGAAAGCACTGTCTGAGTTGACAACCTGCTTGCGGGAGCGTCTTTATCGGTGGCAACAGATTGAGAAGATTTGTGGTTTTCAAATAGCACACAATTCTGGGCTACCAAGCTTGACCTCTTCTCTCTACTCTGATCACAGCTGGGTAGTTATGCCCCGAGTTTCCATTCCTCCTTATCCAATTGCAGGGGGAGTTGATGACTTAGATGAAGATACTCCTCCAATAGTTTCACAGTTTCATGGTAAGTGTTTAGTCCAGTAAAAAGGAAGGGGAAAAGCTTTGGAGGGATGGGATTTTAAAGTCAAGCAAGAGGAGAGTGCTAAAATAATAGAGTTAGAACAAAGTCAGAAGAAATAAAATTTGAGGTATTTTCAGATGTTGTCTTTCAAGGCTTGCATAAACTGAAAATGGAGTTTTGCCGTAAAGCCTTTATTCCCTCTCACTGCTGGGGACTGGGAAGGAAGGGGGAATGCAGGATTCAAAGCCAGCTAAGGCTTTGAAAGTCCGCTTGCTGTACTTACATTTTTTGTCTAAGTTGCAATTTATAATCTATAATGTTGAATTTCTCTTAGTGCACCTGTTCTTTCTGATGACAGGGATGGTGTTTGCCTAGGATCCCTTCAGCTATTGGGTAGATCTTACCTGTTGTTTGAGAGATAGTGTGATGCATATCTATTCAAACATTTTTCAATGTCTGAAAGAAATTTCTGTTGTTGTCCAAGGGAAGCTTTCAGGGAGAATGTTTATGTTGAGATGCATTGAATAGTTTGAGCATGAAGCACAGAGGCCAAATGCTGGAGGGAGGAAGATCCAACTTTGGTTAAACAGTGATCAAAATATATACACTGGGAATTCAGACCACCCTGATATCTTGAGTCATTATGTCAACATAAGAGCCTTTTTCAGGGAAGTTGTGATTAACTAGGCTGTGGAGATGAGTCAAAAAGATGAGTTCCCATGTAGCTGTTCAAGAAGCTTCAAGCTAAGAATTAAGTAGGGAGAAAGCATTCGTCATATGTATGTTTTTCTTCTAGGGCTGGAGTTCTCTGAATAAATTAGAATTAGTGTTTTAAAGTTGCATTGTGGGACTTTTTGCCACTTATCTGGTTTCAATCCATATGCTTTGGGCACACCTTCCTTCTGATCTTACCAACCTTCTTGCATGTATTCTACAGGCCTCTTTGAAAACGCTTGCAACACTATTTCTTCTGCAAGTTCTGATCACTTTCTAAAGAATACTGTCTCTATAATCTTTACCATGAGGACTTTGGTTTAAACCTTATGAAAAAATCCCTTGGATGGCCAATGGATGCAATAATATTACAAAAAACTTTAAATGTGCTTTCTGAGCTTTGGTAAGGCATGAGTCTGCTTTCATGGAAGTGATTTTAAAGTTTGTACTCAGTGAAAAACAAACAAGAAAGAAACCATAATAAAACAATCTCAGAATTGGAAATGCTTTGGGAGCAGGGAAAGAAAATATGATGTTGCTGAAATCAGTTCAAGAGTAGTGATAGGTTGATAATGGTTAAAATTATTCCCATCCTTTAGACAAAAATGACGAATGTACACTAGGAAAGACAGAAGCAAAATGTCTGATAAAAGGCAATGTGCGGAGAGGTCAGTTACAGGCAGTGCTGTTTTAGTGTATGAACTTAAACTGAGCTTACTGGTCTGGGCTCATGGCCTGGCCTGACGTCCTTTGATCTTTTCTTAGGATCTGTTTAATCAATCCTGAACTGAAGAACAGAAGGGGATTACGAAAAATGTGATTGAGAATGGAATGAAGCCCTTATAAGAAAGGGGTAGTGAAACATGCTGTTTTCCATTGGCTGATTAGGGTTCTGCTAGTTCCTCAGCATAGTGTGTTTCATCTGTACTTGAAAACTCTAGATGTTAAGTCGTCATAGCTTAATCCTTCATAATCCTGTGTGTATGCCCCTACAAGCAAATAAAATGCTTGTAATTCCTCTCAGCGATGGTTCAGTCTTGGTTTTTACACCATCAAGTAGAATGGCATCTGATTTACCTGGACACACGGTACATGTTTCCTTAATGGATTCTGTAGTTTCACCACAGTAAACTTCCAGGTTTCTGTTTCATAGGAATATCTTCGTAGTGACAAAACCTTATTTCTGGGCTGTCAACACCCGCATTTCAGGTCAGCAGGGAATTCCTCAAAATAAAATCAAAAGTTTGAGTTGCATGACAACTGTTATGTTGGAACTTGAAAGCTGTTCTTTATCCCTCAGCCCAGTAGATCACGAACTCTGAGTACTGGTGAAGGTGCAGCTGTTTGCTGTTTTGTGACAGTTGTGACTTCAAGCACTGAAAACAGGAACTGAACCTTTTCTGAGATCCCAAGAAGGGGAACTCTAATCCAGCGGTTGCTAAACTGGCGTATAAAAAAAAAAACAGAAGAGTTTTGTTAAGGCTAGGCATCCTTGCTCAAAAAAAAAACCCAACAAAACAAAAAAAAACCTGGATCTGTGGTGTACTGAATTAGATAAAGATCTTGAACACCAGGAACAGTCTTATCTAAGCAAAGTGATGCGTTCTGTGGGACAGTTTGAAGAGGCATATGAGGCTAATAGCAGCTTGCCTGAAAGTAGGTTTGTGGTTTCTTTGCATAAAAGTATTGCTACTTAATCAACTTCCGAAGGAGAAATTGGGTGAGGAAGATAATGGTTTGTCCCTTCATATTAGATTCTTGAATGATCGATTCTTGTGTTGCTGTCTCCATCCATTAATATTTTTTTCCTGAAATTCATAATTTGCATGGCAAAAGAAAATATTATTAAAAATTCTTGAGCTTGAAATGAGGCTTAATTATATATTTACTATCTTTTAATTTAAATGGAATACTATAAACTAGTCTTGTGTCTAATGTTAATTCTCAACTAATGCAGTATAATTCAGTTGGCTGTTTGGCTAGATACACTTAACTTGCAAAACTTTCATATAATCTTTAAGCGTCAAATCACTACACCAGTAAAATGCAGGATATTGCCTAACATACTAATTTTAGCACTGCTGTTCTTGTTTTATAAGGGTTTAGGAGTCTTGCTCTCAATAGAGGGTAGTGAGCCAGTGGTACACGCAGACAGTCTTATTTGGCAGATGCAAAACTTCTGCAGTTAGATCTTGGATAGCTGCTTCATCTAACTGTAGAATATATAAGGCGTTGTCAGTCTGTCTTCTCTCTAAACAATCCAAATAATTGGGCTATATCGAAGTTGCTTAAGAATCACTGTGGCTGAAGTAGACACCTATTATGTAGTCTTCAGAGTAGATATTATTAACATCAATGTCACTTGGGGGATTTTGGTTTGCTTTTTCTTTGCCTCAGGGTCCATTGTAAAACCTCCAAGCACACTGGCAAGAAGCAGTAGCTTGTGTCGATCAAGACGCAATGTTGTGCCATCATCTCCACAGTCTCAGCATGCTTTGCACTCCCCTGACCCTGACATCCTTTCGGTGTCGAGCTGTCCAGCTCTTTATCGAACTGAAGAGGAGGAGGAAGCCATTTACTTCTCTGCTGATAAACAATGGTACGGAGACTAGCAAACAGCACTTGGAAATACGATAGGATTATTTGAAACTATCAGTTTAGAATCAGAGATTGAACCAAGTCAAAAATTAAAGTAATCTGTAGGATAATATAAATAATACAGTTCACAGGGAGCAGAGAGTGTTCTTGTCTGGTATGAATATGTAAATAGCTAGTATGTCATATACAGTTAAGTAATGTTACAATCCAGGGTGCACTGAACTAACCCTGATTCTCCATTACAATATGTTACTGGCTTTTACATCTGAAACTAGGATCAAAAGCAATGTCAGCTACTGGGCGAAGAGAAGATGGATGGTAACACAATTCTTACAGCATGTTGAGCGTGTACCTACTCTTGTTACATGGCCTCATAGGAAAAGGTTAAATTCCTTTTGGAAGGAGCAAATGAGCTTGTTGAAAGGTAGGGACACTTGTCCTGAAGAAACTTCTTGTATATGATAGACTTAAATCTCCTCCTTTCATTTCATAACTTTTCTTGACTTCACGTGCCAGAAAGATAGTTTTTGTTCTTTTCAGTGAGATACAAATGACTGTTTCTGGGCAGATCCTGCTACCCACAAAAACCCACAAAAAGTTAACTAACTTAAGTTTAGGTAATAAAATGATGTAATTCAAGTTGTAAGTTAAAATGTCTGACCTAATGTTTTTTTTTGTTCATTAACTACTAGGGAAAAGTGGGTGGTGCTTTTAGACTAATGGTGTTAATTCTAAATTTATTTCCTTTAAATCCCACCGTGCAATTAAAGTTTCATTGTTTTCTCCTCTGTTTGCTCTGACCCAGGGAAGTACAGGAAACAGGTTCGGAATGTGACTCGTTAAATTCATCCATTGGAAGGAAGCAGTCTCCTCCGTCTAGTCTTGAGATGTACCAGACACTTTCTCCTCAGAAAGTATCCCGGGAAGAACTCTCACTCGAGGAATCATCTACAGGAGACTCTTCTTCTCTAACTGCAGATATATCTAGGGGCTCTCCTGACTGTGTAGGCATGGCAGAAACTAAAAGCATGATTTTTAGCCCTGCAAGCAAAGTTTATAACGGAATTCTGGAGAAGTCCTGCAGCATGAACCAGCTTTCAAGTGGGATCCCAGTTGTAAAGCCTCGGCACACCTCATGCTCTTCTGCCAGCAGTGATAGTAAACCCAGCCAAGAAACTTGTTCTGTTCCTAGGATAAGTAGCATCCCACAGGACCTGTACCAAAATGGTGAAAAAAACAAAAAGCCATCAAAAATAAAAAGCCTCTTTAAGAAGAAGTGTAAGTGAGGTGGGCAGAAGTCTGTAGTAACATTGTAAGAACTCTTTTTTTTTTTTTTAATCTTTAGGAATGTAATTCCATTTGAACATTCTGTTTTCAAATGGGATGTTCTCTAGGTCAATTCTATTTAACTGACTCTCTTGTCAAAGATCGTGCCAGCTGTCAATGAGAAATCATTAAAAATTTCAGACAGTTTACATTCATTTCTGCCTATTTATTTCTTTTTTTGCCCCTTTTGTTTATACATAAACCCTTTTTAAGCCACTTTGGACTTAAAAGCTTTAATGAACTAGTAAGCCTTCCCGGGCTTGCCAAAGTTTATTGTTTACCGGAGCATCTTCCTATCTTTCCATAGAGCTAGGACGCTTATCTACTGGACTTCAAGAAAAATAAAAAGTAGAATTAATTGCACTACTGTTTTACAGACTGGAAAAGTCTCTCTGCAAGTAAAACCAAGAGACTTGTATTTGACTGAGAAGACGAAACTTTTCACTTTTAGATTTTTGGGGTTTTTAAGTAGAACCTAGGATTTCTAATTGACTTGATTTCTGGAAATGGAAATGCCGTGCTTTTACTATGGGAAGCTTTGTTAATGCATTTATTATTAGAATGGTTCAGGTCCTGCTGTTTAAAAAAAAAAAAAAAAAGTTTTTCCCAGGACTGTCACTGTGATTTTACTTCACTGCAGGCTGTATGATAAATTTATATAGATATGTGTAATTTAACAAGAGAAGAAGCTCTTGATTCCTTATGCAAGTGATCGATATGAAACTTGACTGGGGACTGAAAATATTCACCCTCTTAAAACAAGGAGGGGATTAGTAGCTTTTGTTTACAGACTGACGGACAATGGACATCTGATTTGTGAAAGTTTGTACTGTGGCTAAGACAATAAATTGGAAACATTATTGTGCTTTGGGAATGTTCCAATTTTAGCTGATGCTTGTTTCAGACATATTTCAGAGTTCTGTTTATTCAAAGCTCTTGTAGGCTACATTGCTTATGCTTACTGCTGTGTATAAGTTATTGTTATATTTTTTTTGGATTAGCTATTAATGTCTTAATGTCTTCCTTTCGTAAGATTTCATACACTTTATTTTTGTATAGTCTGAACAGCTAAATCTTCAAACATGTCTGAAGTAAATGGTATAATTTTATAATGCATACTGTTATACTAACTCATAATTTTAGATATAAAGGTGAGACTCGATGTGCTTCAGGAAGTTTTTGTTGAGCTTTTATACGGAGAGATGAAAATACTATGAGGTAGCAAGGAAGCCTATTTAGGGCAACAGTAGCTAATTGTTTGAAAACTTTTTTTAAACAGTAGGCGACAACAAATGTACTGCTTGAGTAACAGTGCCTTTTATTCAGTTTGTCTGAAAATGTTAATACTGAGCAGGAATTTATTTTGAGGTACATTCCAAAGAAATATTTCTTGCTCTAGTGAACACAAGCAATTTATCCAGCGATCACTGAATTGTTTCAGCTCTTCCATAGGGGTATGCTAGTTGCCTCAGTAACGGGTGCCACTGCCAGCAAGCAGCCTGTGATTAGTGGCTCATTCCTCGCCAAATGTTCATGCTGTACTGTATGAAAGAATTAATTCACTGACTGCCTAAATTTTTTGCTAGTATGGAGCCTTTAACAAAACCTGTAGCTAATTGAAATTGATATGTGCTTCTTTTCTGTAATTTTCTATTTAGGTTCCATTGTACATAAATGTTAGTTCTGTCCTCAGTAAGTAGCAGTGATGTTAACAGAAGCGCTTACAGTGGGTAGTGAAATGTTAGAAGGGGAACAGTAGGAGATGGGTTGGAGGTGTTTAAGTAACTTAAAAGTTCTGTAACACTGATTAATTCTTTAAGAGAACAGAAAGAATCCAGGGTTTTGCTGTTTGTCAAGGAATGATTGAACATCATTTATACAAAAAAGCTTAGGGACAATATTTGTGAAGTTTGGAGAAAAACTTGATGGAATAGAAAATAATGAAATTATATTGTTCTCTGAATCATCACTGAACAGTTACAACTGCGAAAATAGTCATCACAAAGTAGCAGTGATGTCCTTGAACTAAAATTGCTTTTTCTGTTCTTGTTAGACTGTATTAATGCACCTATGTAAAAAGACTTTTGCCAGGGTGAACCACCTCAATTCTGAGTATTCAGAGTCTGTTGTTAAAAGCCTTATGAAGTACTTGAAAAATATGAAAAGGGAAAATACATAAAATTAAGGAACTTATTTTGCCTCCAAAACAGCATAAAGAAAAATACTACCAGAAAATGTTCAATTTTTGTATGCACTTGAGAAGGCTATAGTAATAATTGAGTTTTAATTAAGATTTAAGGCTGGATAGTAGATACTGCAATGTGAAGTTTGAGAAATTGTCTCTACCATTACCAAAGAAGATGAAGCAGCTTTTTGATACTAGAGTGTAAATATTTACACATAGAAAAAACAGTCTGGTACTGGGGAGGAGGACAGTGCTTCCTAATCACACAGCAGTAGGGGTTGGAAGGAACCTCTGGAGATTATTTAGTCCAACTCCTTGCTAAAGCAGTTTCCCTAGAGAACTTGTGTGAAAGTCATGCAAGCTCAAATACTGAAAAGCCAAATTAAATTTGCTGTAGTGTGTGTAACTGAAAAGTAAAACAGTGGTAGATTCTTAATTGGCTGTGACTTTAAAAAAAAGTATTATCTATCTTAATTATCTGTCTTAAAATACACGATTTTACCAGCTTCTGAAAGAAAAATATTATAGTATTCTAAAAACGAGATTGTCATAGTGATAAGTTTAGGAGCACAGACTGCTTCCAATGCTCAGTTTATTACTAGCTGTCCTGTAACTCTATAGCTGCTACTCAATAAATATAATAACTAAAAGCTTAAGTTAATATGATCAGAAGTGGTAAGTATTGTATGTTGGAACATAAACTGTAATTGATTTAAATTCATAGAGCTTTCTCCGTTATTTAGTTGAGCCCTTACAGTCTAATTTGTCCATAATCTAAATGACTTGTGTTCCTGCTGTTATGACTACTGTCGAATTGTTTTTCCTGAAACCTTTAGTGTCTTTTTTTTTCGCTCTACTAAAAAAAAAATAAAATAAAATTGTGAGGCATCTGATGAGGTACAGAAAGGAAGGAAGGATATTGAGATCATAGACACTAGGGCAGATCCTCATTGGTAAACATCAAATCCAGCCTCAGCACTGAAGTACCTGACATGTGTCAACATCTCAGAAGTGAGAAGATTATATACTTTAAAAGGTCCTCCAAGTTTTACCTCTGTTTGCTTAATGTAATTTGAATAAGCTGGCAGCCACTGAGTCCAATCAGCAATCCAACCACTAGGATTGCTGTAAGACAATTGAGACAATCTAGTGTCGTCATTCTTCAACAGCAGAAGACTTCCTGAGCTCTAAACTTTGCATGGTTGTGATCAGTTTTTTGGTTTTTTTTTCTGTTGAAACTCTTGTAGCTAAAATCATGTTCTATTTTAAGTTTACCTTCTTCTGAAGGTGAGGATCTTTACTTTCTTAAACATTTTATTAAAGTGTGCTTTGTCAGGATAGGGGCCCCTTTGTAGATGCTGTCTAGCCTCTTCAGGGAAAATCATGTAAAAGAAAGAAATGTCTATTTGTTTTCATATCAAGAAATATACTGACAAGTAAACAAAATGAAAAAACCCAAACACCAACTTTCCAAAGTTTCTTCCTGAAGATTATGATTTTTCTCTCTCCTTATAGCACGAAAACTTTAGTAAAGGTATTTCTGATTGCCATGTAGAATGCTTTATGACCAGATTATGATGAACTTATTTGAGACTAAAGCTGTTAATTTTGTTGTGAATGATGGAATTTAAAATTGCACATGCGCAGTTCCAGACACATACGGTATACTTTTATTTCCCTACTTAGCTGGCACCTACTTGATAAATTACTATGTACATTTTGATGGACGGTTGACTAAAGCAGAAAATTTTCCATCAAATTCTCCATCATGGTCTATCCATCCTTATCTGAAAGCCTAGGAACCCAAGAAGACTTGACTTGTGTTTATTTGTGATGTGTATGGATGTGCGCTAGAGTTGGGCAATTAGTTTCATGACTAACTGCATAAAATTCATTAGAAATGGAAGCCTAAAGTATTCTGCTCTTTTGCCTCTAAATATATGGGAAAAGAGTATGTGCAGGAGAGAGAGCAACTCCAATCAGCATTTCTCATACCACCAACTTTTACAGTGTCAGGATAGTTTCATTCCACTTCCAAGATAGACTGCTGAAGGATTGCTATCTTAATTTTATAATGTATGCAAAAAAGCATCTATTTTTCACTTACTTGGAAACAGGGGAGAAGAAGCAAATAAACCCAAGTGTTTAACTTAAATTTTTGTTTGAAGCCAAGTAGTGGAATTACTGATTCTTGGACCTCTTTACCATTTGCTTATCTCCTTGTGCAATATGTTAAGGATGATGAACATAGTTTTCTAATATGTTCTACTTGCACTGACTAAAGTGATTTGTGATTGAAACACAGCTTGCTCCCAATTGCTTAAGGCATTTTAATCCTGGATATTGCATCTTCATTGAATAATAGTCATTTGTGAAGGCTGTTTGATTTCATGTGCTTGTAAACTTTTCTGCTTTTGTCTTTTAAACACAGATTTGGGTATAGTCAATAACAACAAAAAAGGATTTTGCCTGTAGAGTGTCATAGCTTGACATCATGTAAATGTTTAGATAACAGTGCTTTTGAGGCTGCAGTAGCTCAACAATTTCATGCACGTTTTTAATAGATGGCTTTCCCTTCCAATTCACTTGATGTGGTACTGATCTGAAACTCCACCAGTCCTTTCTTGCATAAACAGAAGGCACTGATTCATGCTAATTGTAACAACTTCAAACTAATGGTTATTCTCCATTACTCTTGCATCTGATTGATACTTCAGCAAGACGGTAGTACTTATCAATCCACTGTCTTTCAAAAGTAAAAATGTGTTTGATCAATTTTTGATCTGTAACTGGGATTTTCATGCTTAACAAATTTAGAATATGTTGCACCTGTTTAATGCGTCTCTGAAATTCTCTTAAATGGAAAATGGTTGATCTCAAGTGTTACAGGGAAATCCTTACTCATCACATACAATGAAAAAGAATGCAAAGGTGTGTATCGTCTGCTCCTATTTCAGAAGGCTAAAAGATATTCACAGCTTTTGGTGCTGGAGATGTGATATGTTCAATCTCAACGTTCAGATCAGTAACTTTGTCCAAGAAATTAACCTTTGTTTGCAGAGCAAACTCTTCAGGGCATTGCCTTGACCTTTCTATTCCATTTTCAAACCAGCTTTAAATTTGGTGGCTACAGCACTAACTTAAGTGATTGCCAGACCTCAGAGCAGTTCTGGATAATGATTTCAGTAGTATGTCTTAAAGGTGACTTTTTTAAATGTTGATGACATCTGAATTAACTCTCCTTTACATTCCTTTTATTTTAATTCTGCTCAGTTTTTTGTGTTAGTAAAAAGAAGTATACAGGTAATGATAGTTGATTGTTTGTGTTTAGAATACAGCTTTTTTTTTTTACTCAGTCATTGAGAATTATTGATTTTTTTTTTAAAGACTAGATGATGGCTGGATATGGCTGTATAAACAGTTGAGCAAAGTATGTCATTGAGTGGTGCAATTTATTTCAGTGGTAAAGTTATCTGCCTTAATTGTCCTTCATTTGTTTTTTTTATTTGTATCTTAACTTGATGCTGCCCAATTATTTTCAGACTTGAAGTAATTTAAAGTTAAGGTCAGTATATCTAGTCTTATGCAGGTCAGTCTTCAGTTGTCAGCCATCAGCCCATTCTTACTGGAGTTAATTAAAATTACTGTTCTGCAGAAACATCCATTGTGAGTATTTGTACTAGCTTATTGGTTTGTTGGTAGAACAGATTTCTGGAGGTGATAGGCGGAGAACTGAAAGGAACCAGGTAACCTGTGTTCTTTTATCAGCTTTGAAATCCATCTCCCAATAGGATTGAGTCTCCCCAGGGGAATGTAGATGTACCTTACTGCTTGGAACTTTGTAGTTACTTGTATTTGGCTATCTAATTCTAATATCTGCATGTGCGCCGTGCTTGCTTGCTTTTCAATATCTGACAAGAGCTATGGGAGTTCTTAGGGGTTTGTTTAAAAAAAAAAAATTGAAATAACAACAACCAAAAAAAAGAGACTGGCAAGATAATTCTGCCAAGTTGTGGATTGACTTGAACCAACATCCCAGCTTTTGATCTGAAAGGCTTGTTTTGTGAAATGAATTGTATAGCATGTGTGTTTTCACACTGCTCTCCTGCAAGCAACAAAAAAATTAAATTGCCCTGTATGTTAGCAAGGCTGTTTGGGAAGTGTCTTGCCCTGTTCTTATTTTCAGTTTAAAAAAGATTTAGTATTAAGTGTTCAGCATATTAATGCCTGACTGAAAAGATTAGCAGAATTTGAATGACTTGCATTGTTTTGTTTAATTACAGCTTTATAAAAATGTATATATTTGCAGAAAGCCTGTCTTTGGTTCTAGGTTGTTTTCCAATGACATAATAAGAAGAGGACCAAGACAAATGTGTACACAGTTTAAATCTTATTCAAAAGGCTTTACTGTTCTGGGAAGATATGTTGTCCTCCATGCAGATTCTGCTCTTCCTCTATTTACTTCTGTTTGTTTTTGTTAACTGAACTGAAGTAAGAAACAAAGCCCTGGGACTGACTAGTTTCTGTCTCTCTAATATATACACACTATACTTACTTTTGACTTCATCTACTGCATGTTGTTAAGGCTGTACACAAATGCAGTTGGAATATTTCTTTGGTGTTGTACAGCATGATGCACTTCATTCCCCTTTCTAGTTTACCTCCCATTAGCTATATATTGCTTTATAACTGGAAAAAGAAAAAAGAAAAACAAAAAAAAAAACCCACAATCCAAACCTGAGTTTTTGGGAATTGAGTCTTTGTTTGCATATTTTTTTCTGTGAGTCTTATGAGAAATGTCCTGCTTGGAGAGTCTCAGACAGTATTTTCTTGTGTTTATTCATGTTGTTTTGCTTTATTTTATAAGTGGATATTGATTTCTGATGTGTTGTTACACTAAATGTTGAATAAATCTTTCTTCCATTTTGAAAAGTGAAAATGTGTAAGTGAAAATGTTATGTAGTGTTAATTCATTTTAGACTTTTTCCTGGAGTATATAAACTTATTAAAAAAAAAAAAAAGAAAAAACTCTTAACAACTTGAGTTAACTTTTCTTTGTTATGCATAGAAATCTGGCCAGTTTTTCTTTGTTTATCATGCTGTCATTAACCTTGACAGCCATTGTACTGGGAAGGGAAAGGTGAAGTCAGTTCTGTTTGGCAGCTTGCATGCTCCAGGTAGCTTTGGAAATCCTGGGGCTTATGGCTTGTTCTTGAAAGAGCCTTTGAGTTTCTAAGTTGCTTCATATGTTGAATGTCTGGATTTTTTCTTTTTGATTTTATTCTGAAGGTGAAAAGCCTTTGCAAATAACTGTCATAATTGGTACATAGCCTTGTGATTTTGACTGTATGAAATAGATTGAGACTCCTTTGTCAATATCTCCCCCTAAAAAAACAAACAAACAAAAAAACACAACAAAACCCCTCCACAGCAAAAACAGCTGTTTAAGATTTAAGTTGTTAACATCTCACAACTCTGAGAAGAAGCACTGGCTGTGCATCAACAAGAGTCATTTTTTCAAAAGTTTTCTTGTAATTGATGCTTCAGACTGAACACCTTTCATCTAAAGTCCCATCTATCTGCAGGTGACAAAACTGCAGTGAAATAAGCAAGTGAATGACAATACAGATGAGGAATGTGAAATCAGTGTGAATGGTTTTCAGACAGCTTAGGGCATGAATAGAGTAGCTTCTCCTGGAGAGAAACAGGATTAATGACAATTGGAACCATTTATAAATTGACCACATAAATTTTCAGCTGCAGTGCAATATAGCCTATCTCAGGAGCAATTTGGGGTGTGTGTGTGTTAAGATGGTCACTGGCTTTGATTCAGTTTGTCCCTAGTATCCTGGATCAAACCCCTCAGACTGTATACGCAAATGGAAGAAGTGTGTAGGCTGACCCAGCCAGATCAGCTCTGCTTCAGAAATTTATTTCTACTGGAGACCTAATATTCATTTCTCTGGCATATTGTGACTAAGCAAATTACATCATAGGTTGTGAGAAACGTCTCATTTTGCTGTAAAACTAAGCACCCAGGCAAGTGGAACACAGAACATTTTAATCTCATGGGATGGTAATACTGAGCTTTGGTTAATGAGGAGTTTCAGCAATCTGGGATTCAATCACTGAAGACAGATCATCTTTTCCTAGTAGATGAACTACTTCTGATCACTACTGAATTAAAGTCCATTTCCTTACGCTGTCAGATAAGGTTTTTAAACTGACAGCTTCAGCAATTCCATTGGGTGATGATATTACTTGCAATTCACTGCAGCATGCTGCTTACCCTTGGTAGGGTGGAGGCTGAAAGCATTCTAGAAATGTTTTCTGAACTTCATACTGGATTTCCATTTCTTCCATACATCTTATCTAATGCTACTTATTCTACAGCTTTTCCCATTGGTATTGGTTTTATACAGGTAAGGCTTAGCTGTATGAAAATACTCCAGAAGTTTTCAGTCACTAATAACATGAAGCTTGATCTGGTGACAGGAACAGGGAAAATTGTATACTGTGATTTATCTGTGCTCTAAAGAACTTCTTTAAAAACCCCTTCTACTCTCATGGAGGGGGGGAGGGAAGGAAGGGGGAAGTGTAGAGACAAAATCTTGAAGAGAATTATGAGTCAAAATACTGCTTTGGGGGAAAACTCCATTCTGCTTTTTTTACTCCCAGCTGTTAAAAATAAAAAAATAAAAATCTTTTTGTAGTAATTTTAGAGAAAGCATTTGGAAAGAATGCAATTTCTGGTATTTGTCTCCAGTGACTGACATTATGTGCCAGAAATGCTCCAAGATAGATGACTACCCTAAGTCTCAACAAAACAAAATGCACTATATCCTGTGGTTTTCAAGTGTTTTCCTTTGTTAGCCTGCTATTGTCTAGGTTGAAGTAGGCAGTAGCCTGGATAGCTGTAGTTTACATTGCCACAAATTTTGGCTAGCTTTTGTTTGGGGTTGAAGAAGCACCGACATTAGAAGGAAACACTGTTTCGTCAAAAGTTAATGAAAATCATGCCTCGCCAGCATGTAACAAGCAAAGGTCTTCCGAATGTGGACTTCTAATGATGTTCTTCAAAGTTTGAAAAGTGTAGGCTGAATTTTTCAGTCGAAGGTGTGTTTTAATTATATAGTACTTCTGCTTTGATACGTGCCTTCATGTTTATGATGCAGCAAAGCTTCCAAATGTAGTAAAGATTTAAAAAGAACAACCAACATCAGTTGTGAAACTTCAAATAAGAAAGAATGCCTCCACTTAAGAGAAGTTTTCTAGCATGAAATAACCAAGTAAAGCAATGAGCTGTCTATTCACAGTCTTCATTTCTTTTGATAAACTGCTCAATCCATCACTATCTTAACATGGAGTTGTAGTAAAATCAATGGTTTTGTCGTGTTTAATGCAAACAAGAGTTTCTGCAGTGCAGTTTATGCTCTTTAACTGTACTGTCTGCAATCTGCATTGTCTAACTAAGGCCTGGGATACCTCTGCTGCTTTGATCTTGTCATTGTATCTCATGTTACAGACAAACATTTTTGCAAGTTCAAAGTTCTTATTGGAATTTTGTTTTGAGCATAAAATGTCATTCTTAGAATCTAGCAAACCTAGACTGAGTTACTGGGCTTTGTTAGAGGTCAGATGTCTGAAGTGACTGTTGTAGGTACTCAGCATGTCTACACCTAATAACTGCAGTACAAGTGTGTTAGTTTTGTTGATTCTACAGGGAGAAGCTCTCAAAGTATTGATGTTTTCTGTCTAAATCAGATCTGTATATATTAAGGAAACACTTCGAAGTAGATCTATTTACTGTCTTGAATCATGTTATATTGTTGAAAAGGAAAATTACCATTTCTTTGTCCTTCAACATCCGAAAGTAGTGAAGAAAGGAGGGTGTATTATTTGTCTCTTGCAAAGGGCAACTGACAAAATCTCAGGATTGCAAAATGTGTGTGTAGAAAACAGTGTTAGAGATTTAAAGTATGGTCAATTGTGCAAGGTGATATTAGCTGCCATGACACTATTTTCTCCTAAGAACTAATTTTGCTCCTAATGAATCAGTCATATTGAGAGAGACTCTTCAGGAACATTTGGCTCCCTTTTATCCCTGTACACAGTAAAGCAAGCTGAAGAGAAAGCCAAACTGAGTCTTATTCCATATGTCTGAAGAAATGCATTGGAGTTCAGAACCTTCTTTTGAACAGTAAATACTTGAGGAACATCTGGAGGTACTGTAATGTAAAAAGACTCTGAGATGTGAAGCTATGCTAAAGCAGAAAATCTTGCTGGCATTTTCTCTGAACATAGTTAAGGCCATATACTTTCCTACACTCTACTCTTCAGTGTACAGTAGAGAATGCAGTTCTGCTGCTTATGCTCCTGCTGTTTTATCTAGAGTTATCGAAATTATTTTTCCTTCATCAGCTGTAGGATTCCTGCTAGCAGGTACTCATTTCATTCCTTTCTCTGGAGTCTACTAGATACTTTTTTACCTAATTCAGGAAGAATATTATCCTTTGCTACTTATGTGCTGACCACCTCCCTGGGTAAAGGGTGATGTTACTTAAACTATAGAATGCAGTAGAAGGGACCTTCAAGACCATCCAGTTCTAACCCCCCCCTGCCATGGACAGGGTACAACTTCCATCAGGTCAGGCTGCCCGGGGCCCATCCAACCTGGCCTTGAATGCCTCCAGGAGTGGGGCATCCTCAGTGTCTCTGGGCGGACTGTGCCAGTGCCTCATCATCCTCTGAGTAATGAATTTCCTCCTTGTATCTGATTTAACCTTTCCTGCTTTTAGTTCAAAGCCATTGCCCTTCTTTGCTTTACTCCCTGATAAGAGTCCCTCTTCGTCTTTCCTGTAGGGTCCCTTTAGGCACTACAAGGCCACAGCGAGGTCTCTCTGGAGCCTTCTTTAGGCTATCTAACCTCTACTTTTTCAATCTGTCTTTATCAGAGGACTGAAGCACCTCTGCACACAGTCCCTTCAGTTTAGAAAATCATGTTGTCTTTTTGGCGTCTGCCAGATCTTTCAGTATTTCTGTAGAACAAAATTGTTCAGAGATTTGGAAAAAAAAATAAATCAGCCTGCCTTGGCGTGAATTTGCTGCAACAGCAAAGGCTATTTTGGATCTGTGTCTGGTGTAGTTAAGAATACCCAAGTGCCCTATTTTCCAGGGGAGTGCTAACAAACCTATTATCAAAGAGCTGTGATTGATTTTGTTGCATTACAACCAACAAAATTTTCTTCTTTTGTTCCAGAGGGAGAAGGGGGCGTATGTTTTCCATTTCTTTAAAGATGCTCTTCATCTCTAAGTACTATGTAAGCTGGCATATATTAAATTCTGAACATGAATGGATAAGGCAGCACTGTAATTCACACATCTTGATTTGACAGCTAGGTCGCAAATATGCTAACGTTCAACTTGTTGGTTATTATTGCTGCTCCTTTTCACAAGGGAAAATTAGTATGCACATTTGAGGATGGCTTCTTTACAAAGAATTATATAAATGAAGCAAGCAGCTCAATTTCTTAGCTGTTTGTGAAAAGGCCTTTTATTTCTTACTGTATTCCCCATCTGGGAGAAGTCAAACATCCATTTGAGCAGAAATACTTGAAAATTGAACACACAGTTCCTTCACTTAAAGGACTCCTGAAATACCAGCAGTTCTTTTTTTTTCCTTAAGTGTCTTATGCTGGTGAATCACTGTTTTAGTGCTGCATTCACAATATATCACATCCATAATTTGGCTACTGAAGATGTTAGGGAAGTGTCTTAACAGCACATACTTTTCCAAGCAAGTAATGAGTGTATGAGACAATTTCATTTACTACAGCTCTTAGGTAACCTAGCAATGGAGGAAGGAATGAGTCAGTCATTTATTAGTAAGAGGCTCCTCAGAGTCTAAAATAAAGCCAAAAATCCTACAAGTAAACTAAGCAGAGAAAAGTCTTATTACACTATCATAAATAACACTAAAAATTCAACTAATGTAACTTCTTGAAAGTAGCTGTTTCCAATGATAGGTCCTAGACACAGTAGTTAAAAGCTTGATTTCTTAAATTAGTTAAATTCTATTCTATTTAAATTCTTAAACAGAACCTATTGACCTTTGTGGTATGACTTCACATTGATTTGTTTGAATTTGGGAAGCTGTGCAGTGCACAGGTCTTCTTGATGTTGTCATCCAGTCTTTGCATGGTGTGTGTATTTCTTGCAGCAGCTGTAATAGTTTAAAGTTCCCATTAGCTGCACTGTTAGGAGCCGCACTCAACTTGTGTGGGGTGATAATTGCTTTGAGGTGATCGCTACATTCTTAGTGGTCTCCCAGTGTCATTGAAGCTGTAATGTTTGTAGCAGCAAAGGACACCTGCTTTGATCAATAATCTGCTGCAGGCTGTAGTTGGAACAAGGAAGAATTCTGGAGAGATGGAAGAACAGAGAAGTCTGAAATTCAAGGATTAGTATGTTTTAGTATTAGTTTTCAGTGAAATACTGTTGGATTTCAAATCTAAAATCTGATGCCTCCTTGAATTATTATAGCTTAATGGTAGGAACACCAGAAAGACTTGCCAACAATAAAATAATTTAAAAACAGTATTCTGTGAACTTGAGATGCTAAATTATGCTTCGTGAACTTGCCAGCATAGTGTTATTGCTCATGCAATTTACCTTGGGTATTTTCTTAAAAATTGTCTTCCAATTAGGTAAACACTAATTTCTATTGCATTTTTATCCCATCTCTGCTACGTATGATACAGCTAAAACAAGTAAATTCTTGCTGAGTAATCTGACAGTGTGACCTTAAAAATCTTACTGAATTTTTATTTACACATTCTCTCCACAGCACTGTAAAATTGAATTCTGAAACAAGTGGAAAATGGTGTTGTGAAGGAGACTGTGTGTCTTTGCAGTACTAAGACTTAGTGTTACATGTGCTCTGT
Organism: Chrysolophus pictus; assembly: GCA_037305975.1. Lineage (NCBI taxonomy): Eukaryota > Metazoa > Chordata > Aves > Galliformes > Phasianidae > Chrysolophus > Chrysolophus pictus. The sequence goes on from CM074579.1 coordinate 18,232,607, forward strand.
GCTATTGCAAATCGCTTGCCCATTGCCCTTAGTGAAAATAAGGTGGTATGGTGTTCTCCTTTATTTCTGTTTTCCAGCACTATGACATAGCAGTAATATCTTGCTCACAACTGTCAACAGGTCTGCTTCATGAACCTTTATACAGTTGTTTTCATTTTATGTGGTAATGACTACTCTGGAAATACTCTACAAGACCATAGATCTTTCAAAGCTGTTTTTAATGAACAGTAGAACTTGGCTCTTTGCTTTCAACAGCAGCCAGCACCAGATGAGCTTTCTCAGTGCACTCTATGTCCCTATTTGATCACTCTGCCTAGACTGCTACTGCTTATGATTTGTCTGTTTTGAGGCCCTTACTTAATAGGCCCAACCCAGAGCAGCTCAGCCGAGTTCAGTCTAATGAAATAGCTATTACCTAGCGCAGCAAATCTCACAGTGATAAGGCAAGGGGAAAAAGTAGAAATTCCCATTGCCTGCTTTGAATTCTACTTCAGCTAAAACTGCGCATCTGTTTTTATATTTACATACGTATAAGTATGTAACGTACCAGGGCTGCTCTGAAAGTAATGCCTCCTGTTTTATGATGTCAGCTCACAACATCAGAGGCAGATGTTGGTGGTATGGCAGTAGAGGCTGAACCTTCCTGCCAATATTTTGTTACGTATTGTTCCATGTGATGGATAGCAGCAGAGGGGCAATCTGACTAAATGGTGTCTGTGTGTATGAAAGTGTGTATGAAGCAGAAGTGAGTCACTGAATTTCTTCATGTGTGAAAAAATGGCACCCACTGACATTCACCAGTGCTTGCTGAACAGGTGGTGGATGGTGTGCTTCAGCAGTGGCAACAGCATTGTGAAGCACAAGCCACACAAGATGCCCATGAACAGCTGTCACACCACAAACTGAAGAGCGTCTTGATCCGCTCATCCACATGAACTTGACAGTTAATGACCAAGGAGTTGAATATTGACTTCAGTGCACTGGGAACAATGGTGACAATATTGCAATATCTCAAAGTTTGTACCAGGTGAGTCCCACGAATGCTCACACAGGAGCAAAAAGAACACCGTATACAAGATTGTCAGGACCTGTGGAACAAATGCAAAGCTGAAGGTGACAGCTTTCCAGTTCATATCATTACTGGTATCCAGACGTGTTGTCACTGCTCTGAGCCAGAGTCAAAACGGCAGTCCATGGAGTGGCAGCGTTGAATTCCCCATCAAAGGAGAAGTACAAGACACAGCCTTTAGTGAGTAAAGTGATGTGCACTGTGTTCTGGGACAGGAAAGGAGTGGATTTCCTAGAAAACTGACAAACCATCCACTGTGACTTGACTAAAATGAAGGCTCAAACTTCCAGAGTCAGGTCTGAGAAGATGACAACCTTTATCTTGCAAAACAATAATGCCAGGCCCCCTGCCAGTTTGAATACTGTGAAAAAGATTGCCAACCTTGGCTGGACTGTCCCACCACACCCTCCACATAGCCCAGACTTGGTGGTTTCTGGCTTCCATCTGTTCAGGTTGATGACAGATGGGACAACTTGGGCAACATTGTCTTATAGTAACAGTGCTGTCACAGCAGTTGTGAAAGAGTGGGTCACCTCTGCTGGTGCAGATTTTTGTGAGTGCAGCATACAGACTCCCGTTCACTGCTGGTGAAAATGGTGGTGACTATGTTGAAAAATAGTTTTGTAGCTGAGAATTTGCTTTATCAAATAGTGTTGTTATGCTCTTTGTTGAAGTTTCCAGGGAGATTAATTATTTTCAAAATAGCCTACATATACGGCTGAAGTTTAGTATAAATTCCCACTAACACCTTAGTAAGGCAACAAATCTTTCAAGTGGAAAAATGCTGTTGTTTTGTCTGTTGTCACTTTGAAGTGAAAGATTTCTGTTGTTTTCTGGTCCTTCAAAGGTAACTATCAACAAAGGCACAGTACCTTTGGATTTTTGCTTTAATGAATACAAGTATATATCTTCACACCAGAAGTAGAAATTATTATGCTTAACCTAGTCCTTTCTGTCACTCATTTGCTTTGTGACTTTAATTAAACACTTCAGTTGTTCTATAAAATAAAGGTAATAGTGAATTACTTCCAGCAGGGGATTGAGTGAATGTTAAGCTTCAGTTAATTGAAAGTGCTGTTCTGAGTTTCAGCCATTAGCAATTCAGCAGATGAAGGGGTGAAACTCTTGTGAAAGCTAAGCATTTTCTACTGCAAAGAGAAGGTTTGATTTTCAAAGCAATGTGAAACTTCATTCTGTCTTTCAGGACACACTGGAGAGGAAAAAGAAGTGGAAGGTAAAATGAAAAGTAAAAGGAGAGTATAAAATATAAAGAAGATTTGACCTTCCTTCATCTTAAAACAGGGAGCCTAAGAAAGTGACAGATGATGTAGGAGGGAAAAGACAAATGTTCTGAGAATATTAAGCGTGTGTGTCATGGAACCATCTCAGAGACTTTCAACAGTTCTCTATATTTATTTCACATCAGTGTTGCTAGTTATTTTGAAACTTCGGTACTCCATTAATTTACAGCAAAAGGGATGCTCAGGCTTATCCTTTGCTGTTTGTGAGCTGAAGACATAAACGCGTACTCTGTGAAAGCAGGTTCCCTGTTTGGGAGTTTGTTTCCTTTTCTAAAAAAGATTCTTGCAGCTTGACTTCCTTGGTATGCAACATGCCCAATAAGTCTGCATAGCCTTCCTGGAGTATTCAGCGATGTTACTTAAGGCAAGATGTTGGATCAGTTAACCTGCTAGTGGGTTACACTTACCATATGTTTTCTGAAAATGTCAAACATTTCCATATGTTGACTTTGGAACATTCTGAGGTAATAGTCTCCCTTTAAAATATTTATTTAATCACAAGAACATGAATCACAGAAACTGTTAAGATAGGAAGAGATTCAGATCACCTAATCCAGTGCTCAATGCAGGGTCACCTAAAACAGGTTCTCAGTGATGTGTTCAGTTAGATTTTGTCTCCACCTGTGGAAATGCGCAAAACACTTGTGCTAATGTGTGGAATTATTCTTCCCGAGATGCAACTTGACATTTCCCCTTGCTGAACTTTGTGGAGTTTCTGTTAGCTCATTTCTCCAGCCTGTTTACGTTCCTCTGAACAGCAGCATTCCCTCTGGTATATCAGCTCCTCCTCCTTATTCACATATCATCTGCAAACTTGCTGATGGCGTGCTCTGTCCCATGGTCCAGGTCATTAATGAGTTTAATCAGCTCTGGCCCTAGTTATCAACTCCAAGGGTACACTGCTTGTGATTGGCCTCCTGCTGGGCTTTGTGCTGCTGATCACTAGTTGAGCCTGGTTCAAACCATTGTCAATTTATCTAGTCTGTAAATTGTCTATAAGTATATTATAAGCTTGAGAGACTGTCAAAAGTATGGCTTAAGCAGAGATAGACTGTATCCACTGCTCTCCTCTCACCCACAATATTTAACTGTGGTAAGCTATCAAGCTGTCCAGGCATGATTCCTACTCTGTGAATTCATTGTAGCTGATCACATGATGTATTTTGAAATGACTTTCAGGATTATTTGCTCCATCACCTTGTTGGGGTTGGAGGCGAAATTCTTTCTCTTTGCCCTTCTGGAAAATGAGTTGACTCTTGCTACATTCTGGTCATCAGGAACCTTCTCCAGTCACCATGACCTTTCAAAGATAGTGACTTTGTGATGCTGTTGCCTAGGTTTCTCAGTGCTTGTAAGTGCATCCCTTTTCCACTGAGGTTAACTTATCCTTGTTCCACATATTCTCGCTGGTTTCAGGGGTGTGGGATTCCTGAAAGGTAGATCTTGGAAGTAAGGACTGCGGCATAGAGGGGAGTTGCATACCTTGACCTTTTTCTCTGTGCTAGCGGTTGCCATGTACTGTGTACTCCATTCAGTAGCAAGCCCATGTTCCCCCAAGTCTTCATTCATATTGCTGTAGAAGCCTTTTGTTGCTTTGCATGTCCCTCTCCAGTTCCATATCCAAGTGGTCTTTGGCATACCTAATCCCATCACTTGATTGGACAATGTTTCATCTGGGTCACCTGTCCTGGCTGCCAACTCTTGAGCTGCCTTTTGTTAGCTGAAGTTTGTTAGGAGTCCCCTGTTCACTAGCACAGATGTTCTCCTGTCTTTGATTGACCTTTGGCACACCAGACCATTCTTGAGTTTGGAGGGTGTGATCCTTGAAAAATCAAACAGTTATCCTGAATCCCTTTTCTTTGTCAAGACTGTACTCCATGTCGTTTTTTCATGTGATTTTTCCTATGTGAATAGGCCAAAATCTGTTTTCCTGTAGTCCAGGAACCTGTTGTTTGCATTGTTTTCTTCTGTTTGGATCCTTAGCTCTCCATTACATATTCATGGCAGCCAAGGCTGCCTCCAGCCTCCACACCTCATCCCCTCTACTCATCCGGTTGTGATGGAGTTGATTTGTATGTAGCATACTGAATACTGAAACAAATTTGTCACCAAAACTAGCAATTGCTGAACTGTGCTTATGAGTCTATCTGCCCATCAAGGTACTTGGGCTGGGTGTCTTATTGGAGTCTCCAATGAGGTCTTAGCCCTGTAACTGCATGCAGATCTCCAATTTGTTTTACAGGGAGAAAGTCTCACTGATTTCCTGCTGATACCGTGACAATAATATTAAGATCTCTCACAAACCAAGTATTGAAATTTTGGGGGAGTGTCCTTCAAGTTCCTGTTCTGTGTTGGTGATGAGAAGAAGGGTAGTACTAGAGGACAATGAACGTTTGTTGTTACTTTCTGTTCTTGAGACCCATTTTGCCTGCTTTCTCCCTGCTCGTAACAATAGAAAGCAGTCTGCTCTGCAGGAAGCGTGTATGGCTGTACTGATGTGGCAAAGGTTGTTCATTGACTTTTGAGAGAAAGATCAAGTGAAAGAATGAGGAATAGAGTGTTTGGAGGAGTTGTGATGCTTGAAGGACTAATAATTGGAAGTAGGTCAAGAATAGTAGATTTGAGTAGACAAGTGAATGTACTTGGGGGCAAGAACTGATCAAGCTAATCAAATATTAATAGGACTAGGAAATGTTAATATAATCCCACAAGTGGCTAGGAAAAAAAAAGATCAGAAGAAAACCCTCTACTTTTTAGATTATCCATGCTTCATATGCCATGTGAAAATCAAATGCTTTGTTTTGAGTTATCCTTATTTTTTACATGTTATATTCTGGAGTGTGTGTATGCTGATCTGAAATGGAACCAGAATCGTTGTTCTTTCAAGGGCTTGCTTCCCCATGTTTTGCTTTAATACCTTTCTTTCCTCTATCCCTTGGGTGTGATAATGGCATTCTGTGAATCATAACAGCCGTGCAGTGCTTAATTAATGTTTGCAAAACACTAAGATCTTCAGATGATGTGTACTATATGTATCCAGTGCAACATATTATTGCTAGTAAACACAGGCTATTTTTTTTCTTCTAGCAGCAACTCATCTTTGGTGCTTTCCTGTTGTAAAAGCAACCACATGAGGATAGCTGTGGTGGGTCATGTCAAGGTCCAGTTATCTCACTGTCTAGTCTCCAGGAATAGCAGATGTTTAAGGAAAACTGTGAAAAGAACAGGTGCTTTATCCTGCAAACACTCCTGGCCTTTTCAGCCAGTTCTTGGTGAGCTGGGGGGATTAACCCCCCATACGCTCCTAAGGGTGTTCTTTGTCTGAGAACCTAGAGGAAAGAAAATCATATATTTAGTCTGTTTAGTTGGAAGTAAATCTCCATCTACCATGGTGATAAATGTACTTCGGTCAAAAAAGGAAAAAATATGATGTGCTCTTGGGTGCTTTGACATAACTGTTCATCGAAGAGCTCAGCGTATGTCCTTTTCACCTCAGAATAGGATGATTTATTGCTTTATATTTATCTCAATCTTTAAAACCAAAGATTCGTATCCAAGGAGAGATCAGTTCTTCACTCTTGTGAACTAGAGTAAGATGCATTAATTCATATTAATAAGATGCTAAAATCCTAGATTCTATATAAATTAAACAACAGATTGTTATCTCTCTGTAAGGAGTTGCTTTGCCTTGCCATGTTCTCACCCTTTCCCTCCCAGCTGATGGGAAATTTTTGTCCATATCCACTGGAAGCATTTTTTTTGCCTACAAAATGCAAAGATCTGGAAATGCAATGTGATTATGATCTGTAATCATGTTTATGTTCAGTGGGATTACTATTTCTGCACAAATAGATCAATTCATAGTTTAATACCATGTGAAAGAAATTTTATCCCGTTTGTGTGAGGAAATGGTTAACTACTCTGATGTTTTGGAAATGTTCAGAGGTGTTTGTAATGAAAGGACCAATAAAAATGTTAATGATCTCAATTGTAGTTATCATATACTTCACTTAGTTCTCTGGCAGATCTGCTGATTTGGATAGTGAGCAGCCTACTAAAATGTCATAGGATTATTAAAAAAAAACCAAACATACAACAAAACAACCATAATACTGGCATTTAATTATCTGCAATGGAAGGTATCTCTTTCACTTCAAAATTAGTCAGGCAGATAGTGTATGTTCACTAAATCTTTCCTTCTTGGTCCTAGATACTCTAGATGGCAGAATTGTTCTATCTACAGCATGTGAAGAACAGAGTAAGAAACAAAAAATGGTTAATGATGTATACCTCTTTGAATAGTTCTTGCTTCTTAAATCAGTTGCTTTATTTTTCCAATAGTGTCAAATTTATCAGTAAGCAGATAGAATTTGTAAGCTGTGTTTTTGAGAGAAAAAATTGTTTTCCCTTCATAAATGCTGTCTGACTCAATTAGCAGCTGCAGAATGTTTTCGAAAGAGTAATTGCTATGATAACATTGGTACTTGGATTGTCTTTTTGGGAATGTCTATCAGTTGTCACATATATATAGTTTCCCAGGAAGGACTGAAATTGAGGGAAGAGTTAATCTTTCCTACAGCATTATGTCAAATTTCTTGCATATGGGAAAGTTTCTTAAATTCTAACATAACATGCGTGTCATATAGGGATCTGAAGCACTTAAGATGCGTTTGTAAGGAAACAGCTCTCTTAAGCTAAAATATGTATGTGCTGAACAGGTGTAGGCTCTGTCTGTCAGGATCATTGCATAAGCCTAGTAGAGCTAAGCTGGTCTGATGGTTATCTGGGTTAACACTTAGAGTGAAGCTCTGTCCTAGATTTTCCAGTTCAAATAATTTCATTTTGTAACACTGGATGTAATTTCTTTGGAATCCAACATAACAAATATTTGGCATAACCTCTAGTGTCTTTGTGACTTTCTGAACATTAGTTTATGGTGAAAAAGCAGTAAATGCTTTCAGATATATCAGACACTTCAGAAGAAGAGACATATGAAGTCAAGCATTCCAAATATGCCTTTTTCCCTTTTTGTTCAGCTCTAATATCAGGTCTGTTTAGCACACTTTAATTGCCCGCATTATTTACCTCCCTGCCACCTGTGACCAAAGGGTCACTGCTGTTCTTAAATGAAAACTATTTAAGTAAGATACTCACGCAGTGTTGAACACTTGTTCTATTTTTTGTAGTAGGGTTGCTGTCATGGAAGTTTTAAGCTCTTTTACTTATTGCTACTCCAGGATTTTCCCTTCTTTGCAAGGTGGTGAGAGAGTAATTCTCCCAGAAGGTACAATTGTTGACTAAATGCTTGCCTTTGGTTTGTGGACCAGCTTGACTTATTTTTTCCTTTAAGGTTGCCTTATCACAGTATAATCTGGCTCGTGCTTTAAGCTGAAATCACCCTTTACTCTGAATGTGGTCCTTGCCTGGGCACACTGAAGGCGATGAAAGAGAGTACAAAACTGCCATGGTAACTTATGCATTGGTACTTCTGCTGTGTGTTTTACTTGGTATCGCATGACTTCAATCAGAAGTCTGTTAGGATATGTGGAATATGAGAATGTGATTAGAAGAAGTAATTGCACAAAATATTCTGTTAACGCTTGCTTGCAATACCACAGCAGTCTTTAGATATTGCAGATGATAACTGTGATGGAGTATTGTAGATGGGGAGACATGATGTAAGGCTGGTTTGCTTTAACAAGGCAAAAGAAACAACAACGGAATGCCTAAAATGTGACAGAAAGCATCAAGATGTTCTCCTCTGTCTTCCTTGTGTGTGTATGCAGAGATTTCTCAATTGTCCTTGCATTCCACAGCAATCTTTGGGACATGACCGTTGGGAGGAAGTAAATTCCCTCCAAGGACTAACAATGGACCATCACGGTGCTAGAAGGATGCTAGATGACATCGAAGGCTGCCAAATAAGGCTGTATCTGTTAAGCAGTCACTGGGGGTGGATAGAAAGGGGGCCAGGTTGTCTGTCTTGTTCTGTCTTTCAACCTGCTGCAGGAGACTGCTCAGGCCCAGGCTTTGCTGTGTAAGCTGTGAAAAACAAAAGGAAGATTGTTTAATTTCTGATGGGGGGAGAAAAATCAGGAGAGTGTGAATATTTAAATTAAGGAAAAGACTGCAAAAAGCCTCAAATAGTTTAAAAAAAAAAAATGGTTTGTCTATTTTTGAGCTTCAGCTTTTGTGTATGAATTCTTAAAGCTTACAATTTTAGCATCTCTATAGACTATAAAAGCAGCTCTTTGTTGGCTAAAATCTCTACAGATTTGTACCCTTAGTGTTCTAAAAAAAATAAGTCAACTCCATTACTGAATAAAATTGAAGACTGCCTTCAATTGCTCAGCTTGTTTGTAAGAAATCTGTTGTGTTTATTTTACAAAGCTGTAATGAGTGATATGTATTTGTGGGAATATTTTGTCTCTCAAGGGATTTTGGCACTCTGCATGCTAACTAGTGCCACTGTAATGTTACCATTTATCATTAGGGAGCCTTGAAGGTCTACAGCATTAATGTTGCTTTGCAGTGCTTGGTATGACAAGACTAGTGTTTCTACAGATTACTCATGCTGCGTTGTCAATGGGAAAGGTCATACAGGACTGAATTCTGCTTAATGTAATCATATTTCTTAATTCTTAGCTTCTTAAACAAAATATGTTCTCCTTGCTATAGGACAATTGAACTAATCGTCTTTAGCCTGTTACTGCAATTCTTGTAATGTTCTATTTTGGGAGAATAGGTTTATATTATTGCCTCTCTATAAAGCTGTTCAGAGGTCACCTTCTGAGACATCATTTTTCTTGCTTGCTTGCTCCAGTCACCATGAGGAGATTCTATTCTCTGAAGTGGGAAATTCTATGCTAATATTGTTTAATGTGTTTTCCAGAGGGAGTTGTTATCAAGTAGCATAACGTGATGCTAAGGAACTGAGGGTTACTACCTTTGTAGCTGCTAGAAAAAATGCATGTTTTTTTTTTTTTACATCTTTTGAGCATTAATGAAGTTGTCTTACAAAAGGCTTTTGACTTTGAAAGTGTTTTATCATGGAGAAAGTATAAGCAAAACCATTCACCAAGTACTATCTGATTTTATTTAAATTTCAAACACTATCATTATCTATTCCACCCTCATTAACAGGGCATTAAGAAAAAGGGACGAGAAACCCATCTTTTGTCTTTGCTTTCCTCAGATACATCATTTGCCTCGACCTTTCTATCTACCAGTGTTCCCCTCCTTTTACCTTAGCAATGCCATTTCAAACATCAATCAAACACGCTGACTGCAGCCATTTGCTTTGCCTCCTGAAAGCAATGTGCTGCCAGCCCTGGGTGAGCAGCCCTGCTGTGGTGCCATGCTGGGCCTCTGGGAAAACCATCCAGGGTTGTTCCCAGACGCTACAGCTGGCTCCTCGATGTAGTTTCACTCGAAAGCCTGGAGACAAAGTAGTAAAAAGTATTTGCCTTCTCATCAAAAGAGAGAAGTCAGTTTTCAGAGATCCTATTTTTTTTTAAATCCAATTTGAAGCTTGCTTTCCCATGGAAGTTATATTTCAAGAGAAGCACAGAGCTGTCTATGGATGGTTGTAAGAATGTATCTGGCGTGACCTATAGAGGAAGAGAAGATGTGAGAAACTTCTGATTGTTTAAAGGTACTTTAGGACATGCGATGTAATGATCTGTAGGTCTGATGACTTTAGACCTATAGAGAGACTTCAAAGGACGTTTTTATCAGCTGACAGAAAAAAGTGAGCATACCTCAAAATGTTATCTGAGGAAACACATAGTTTGTGCTGCACCTCAGATCAGCATTGAAGTAGAGGAAAGGAGAATATCCAGTTATTAAAAAAGAATACAGCAAGTGCTAAAGAGATTCTGAGTGGAGATGAATAAACACGTTTCTCGTAAGTGTATAGGTTACCATGGGCATACATACCACAGGCAAATGTGGAACACTGCCTGTGGAACAGTGAAATGAAGCTGAATTTGTTTCTTCTTTTCACCAGTCTGAAACTTCTTTGAAACAGATTTATTCCGTATTTCTTCTTATCGATGTGTTAGACATTCTGTAAGCTTTGTTAAACTGTGCACACCTGTGGCTCCCCTTGAGCTGGCAGTCTGCATGGTGCAAGCTGAAGCATGGGGAAAGCTCCCTTTATTTTGCCAATGAGATTTTAAATACGGAGACCAATAAGAAGGGGAGAAGCCCCGAGAGAACAAAGATAAGTATTTTTGGATTAGAAGGTGTTTCAGTGTAATTTGCATGCCAGAATATAGATACGCTAGGATAAGAGGTAATGGCTTTAAGTTGTGCTAGGGAGGGGTTCAGGTTGGACAATAGGAAAAATTTCTTCCAGAAATAGTGGTGACCACTGGAATAGACAGGGAGGTGGTATCATACTTTGAAAAATGTGTAGATGTAGTGACGTAGTTTGAGTGGTATGGCGCTGATGGTTTCATGGTTGGACTTGATAATCTTAGTGGTCTTTACTAACCTTAATGATTCTGTGATTCTATGATTATGGTTGAGTTATCAAATACAACATTTCAGCATTGTTGATTTACCTAAAATATATACCTAGCTAAAATTACCATATAGCTTTGCCCTTAAAATGTGCTGCTTCTGAAACATCCATTTTCCTTGTTTTGAAGGGAGAGGATCTCATCTTCGCCCTGCAGCCACTGACAACCTGACAAGTCTGTTCTGCATTTAAGGCATACCAGAGAATCAGACAGCCATTTTGCTACTGTTTCCTGCCCTCTTTTCATACAATGAATATCCCGGAATGTCTGATCAGCTTATGTATTTTTGAGCTGATTGTTTTTTTTTTCTCTGAGATTAAGGAGAGCAGGTGGCTGTGTCTCTGCTTGCATTTTGAGAGAGGGTTTAGCTTTAAAGGAAAGTGAGAATAGGATTTGTTTTGTGTAACAGGTATGCAGTTTATCTCAATTTACAGCTCTTTTAGGGAAGGTAAAACTGAAAAGATCAGCCTCCAGGGGTAAATAAAGAGCAAAGACTTGTGGGGTATAACAAGTGTATCCTTTCCCTCATAAGGAAAAGAGGAGTCAGAGGATATGGTGAAAAACTGCCAGCTGTCGTTACTTGTCTGATACAAAAGATCGTTCATCTTCAACCTACACCCAGCAAGGTGTCAAGTGAGAAGGATTGCTTTCCAGCTAATACAGTTTCAAAATCCATGCAGATGCATCATTCATCTCTTCTGAAAGCATGATTAACGCTGCCATCATTAATGACTGAAAACAGGAAAGTTGAGACGAGGGGGGTGGCATATGTTGGGAACTGAAGTCTCTTGAATAATCAAGAGTTAATGTGGCAACAGGGGATTGAGTGTCCTTGAATGCATCTTTTTAAAAACTGAAAATTCCATATTTTCAGAAAATTCTTTTTTTTTGAAATACAGCCATTTGAGTAAAGATGCCGCCTGAAAGCTAAACAGTTTCACAATTTTAGTTCTTGCAAGAACTTTTCCCCGAGAGATGAGCACAGACTTACTTCACAGAATTGTAATGATGACTTTTTTTATATATGATATAATTCAAGAGAAAAGAATTTTTCTTGTTTCACTTAAAAAATGGACTTTGGGGATGGTGGGAGAATGGGGAGAAATAGCAAATTATACAGAAAGAAGGCTATTCCATCTTAAATTATACTTAGTGAAATAAAGTTCTCAGAACAGATTCTAGCTGGAGGGAGTTATTTGTATTTTTTTCTGCAAACAGCACAAGAATGGGATTTTAAAAGTTTTTTTTCAATATGCTAAAACTCTCTCCATCACACCTTGCAGTAGGGCTATAAACTTCTCTTGGGATAGTTCAATACCAATTTACCTGGATTCCAGTATAGCAGTTCTGTAAGATTTCTCAAGTATTCTGAATAATACATGTGAATGCCTGATGTTTTACACAGAAGCCTCTGTTAGTTCTTGAATCAACAAGGAAAAAAACCCAAGCATTTCAAGATCTGATTAGAAAAATGCTATCCATGCCCTTTTTCTGTACAAATTCTTAAATTGACATTTGTTCCTACTAATTGGAGTGAAAGGGTTTTAAACAGCAAAAGAAGCCTATCTTTCCTGATATTTAGGATGGCTGAAACCTCTCTCAAACTCCTGCATTTCTGGCAATAAGGCTCTGCTCTTCTGCAGATTTGAGTTTTGCCATCTTGTTGATTTTTTGTCTCTGTAAGCTTTAGGGATTTTCTTCTAGATTCTTCTCTACTCTGTAAAGGTTGCTGGCCATGAAAGAGGGGAAGTGAAACTGGAGGAGCTTGAAAGCAGCCTGGGGTAAGCCCTGAAACCAGCCTATCTGGCATGATTTTTACTCATGTTTCTGTGGGTCTGCAAGTCACAAGACTCCTGAAGCAGTACACATGGCTTCACACCAAGACTATAGGTCTATGGTGTGGTGGGGAGAGGAGGAAACAAATTTATTTCCTGCTTTGCACACTGAAACCTTCCTTTTCTTTTTTTCTATTTGGTATTAGATGCGTGATTTTCATACCTTTGTCGTATTTTCTACACTAGAAATCATTCCTCCCCATTATTTTTGTGAAAGGAGGAAAACTATCTTCTTTACTAAGAGAAAAGAGGTCTGCTGTGGTACTCAACTACACTTTCATATGCTCTGCTCTTCCATGTGGTCCTTCAAAATCAGCTGTTTAAAAGCAGGGATTCCTGTTGAAAAGCAGGGATAATCCATGGCATTCACTAGAGACTTCATCTAAGTATTTTCTAGTTGCGTGGCTCTGAAATGGGAACAAATTTGTCTGAAGATCACCACTGTCTCCTTTCTAGGGAATATATCTGTCTGTGGGCAGAGCAGATATACTGCAGCCAGTGCCATTTTCAGATGACACTCATCTTTACCTTATTGCCCTGTGTTACAGAAGCCAACAGACGATCACTGCAACTACTTCTTTTTACTTGGAATGACTCTGGAGTTTTGGAGACTTTTCTTAATTGTTGTTGTTAAATTAAAAAAAAAATCTCAGATTCAAGTACTCTATTTAAGAAACAGAAAAAGAAACTTAAAAAAAGTGTATGCTAAGCATATTAAAGACTGTGCTAAACACTGCCTGTGGCAGTATTCCCCAACATTGCTGGCCTGGGGGTAGAGACATTGAATGAGTCATGTGCTGTAGGCATACTGTACTTTCTTCTTCCCTTCAACTTGAATTCAACTTCTAAATTTCCTGTAGCTGTGAGCAATGTTGGAGGGTGTCATGGGTAAACAGCGCTCGTGAGCAGTAGGGCTGGGGGAGCTGGCCTACAGTGAATCTCCTTCTGCTGCCTCTTATCTGTCAGATTTCTGCTATTCAGTATGGAATTATTCCTGGAGTTAGCAAATTCCATGAAAAGTTTCAAGAACTGAAAAGTAAGCCAGCAGAAAAGCACTCAGGACCTGCTATATGATGCTGTTACTAATGCACACCAGGGGGCACAGTTACGCTTTCCCATGCGAATTTTAGTGATTTAGTTTCCTGAGATGCTGCAGATTAAGAAAATATTCTTCTGTTCTCTGAAAATAGTGGAGTGTTTAGTGCAATAATACATCAAGAGATGTCGATTCTGATCTGGCATTTCCAAGATGCTAACATGTGGTATAAACCCCATATTTCTAAACAATAGCTACGAAAAAAATTTCTGGATCTTCAGAACTTCATTCCAGGTGTGACACAATTAACTGTGAGCTATACGATCAGCTCTGAGTTGCTGTTTTTCATCCGCTTGAAACAATTAAAGCTGATTTTGATAGCCTAGATTTCCTTTCTCATGGGCTGTTGAGACAGGTTAATTTAACGATCTGCATCACCTTAATTGTCTCATCATCATTTTGCAAAGCTTTAGATTTACATAAATCAAAATATCCACGGTTTGTCGATTCCTTTGCTTTAAGGAAACAACAACAACAAATGAAACAGTGTAACTCTTCATGGTATTTCTGTTGAAGAGCTCACGTAATTAGTTGTGATGCTACTAGAAATGGTTTTGAAACAATAATGCAGTACTACAGAAATTTTTCCATCATGACCCCTCCAGGAAGCTTGTGTCCCATTTATGTAAGCCAGCATTTTGTACAGGGCAAAACTGGACCTCCTAATGTATTTTTCCCAAGACAAATATTAGGGAATTGGTTGCTATTTTGATATTTGAAGTTAATTATGTAGGTTCTAGTTTAGATTCAGTAATGCCAACATCTTGTAAATGTTAGGTTACTTCATGAGCTTCATTTGATTATTTTCAGCTGTTACTGAGTTGGTTCAGACAGGAGTGGATGTAGGCATAACAACTTGAGCTGGGTCCTGAAATTTTTAGACAGAGACTTCAATTCTTTTTTTTTCTTTTGGTAATTCCTATTGTCCTCAGTGCTTTATCTACTTTTCCAGATAATAGCAAAAATAAAATGAGATTTTTACATGAACTGAAGAAAAGTATTTGTGCCTGAATTGTCTCTCGCAATTTATACAAGTATGCAATTATTATCTTAAATGCTTACGAGTAGGGCTCAATCATGTTGAAGTGGAAACACAAAGCAGTAATTGGTTCTCATGTCAGAGATGCTATAAGTGAAATGGATGTGTTGAGGATACCAGAAAAGTAAGGTACGTGGTGGTATCGTGTTAATGTCACAATTATTTAAATAGTTGGATATTGTTAAAAATTTACAGAATGGAAAGTCTAGAGAAGACAGCAGGTATGTGGGGGACCTTCCTCCGCAACTCTTGGGGGATTCCTGAATGATACAGTCACAGTATCACTAAAACAACAGCATGGAGAAGATCCATGGTGAAGGAAGGGTAACAGTGTTTTGTGCTGGATTTGTCTCTGTTTTCAGCAGTTTTAGGTTCAAATAAGACTACTTTTGTGCTAGATGACTGCTTCTCCTTCTGAAGAGGTAAGACTAAACATATCTGGGGAGCCCGAACCAACTGGAAAGTGTCCAGGAGCTTTGTACTGTAAAACCAATTGGAGTGCTGAAATCAGTAGGGAAGACTGCGAGAGCTAGGGCCTGCATCTGCTATTGAAGAGGATCTGACTGCGATCTGCCCCTTTTTGGAGACTGTACCCAAAATGTTCAGAGGCATCAAAACCATGGTCAACTCTTTAGCTTCACCTTATAATTGTCATCCTATGAG
The DNA here is from genome assembly GCA_037305975.1 of Chrysolophus pictus. Classification (NCBI taxonomy): domain Eukaryota; kingdom Metazoa; phylum Chordata; class Aves; order Galliformes; family Phasianidae; genus Chrysolophus; species Chrysolophus pictus. The sequence goes on from CM074579.1 coordinate 18,248,135, forward strand.
AAGCCAGCAATAAACGCTACCCCTACCTCTGCTGTTTCATTGCATTAGTTGGGAAAATAGGTTTGTATTTCACTTGAAAATGAACTGGTATACCTTTCTGTGAACCTGCTCCAGAAAGGACTATTCCTGCCTGCTTTAGTAGATGTGACTAAAGGTAACAGAAAGTTTTGTTGCCCTAGAGATGACGGCTGATTTCAAAGCCAAACACTTTTGCCGATATAACTGGTGTAAAACAAGCTTGGATTCGAAGATGTTTGATAAACTAGGACCTGCTGACTTCCAAATGCTTGTAGATACAGCGCTGTCAGGCTGGCAAACCACGTAAGTGCTTATTCTGTGCCATAGCACAGGCATGACCTATGACTTTCTATGATGTTTAGCTGGAAGCTGTGATCAATAGCAGAGATTTATTTGTATTGTATATTATTTTACATTGCTTGTAAATTAGTATTATGTGAAATACACATGTTTAATATGTGTATCTTATGTTCAGTGTACACACAGCATATGGTTTTCAGTATAGTGATATATTAATTATAGGCTAACCATGCTTGTCTGATCTTGCAACCTTTCAGCACCCTCAGGTGTTAATACTTCATGTATTCTGGCAGTATGAATTTGAGTTGTAATGACAATATTTCTTTTGAGAATGCCTCCACAGAGCTCTGTAAGAAGATCTGCAGGTACTGAGCTTATACTAGCGTACTGTGCAAGGTCACCATTCATTTTTACTGAACAGCTGAAAGACATTTGAAAGGAAACCTAGATATTTCTATGCTATTATGAATATACAGCTGCAAAGTAGAACACTACCTCCTTCCCAGCCATAAAATCAACAAAAATCATTTTGAATGGTAGATATACACTTCTAATTCCCTTCAGTGCCCTGAGCTTTGAATATAGGCTGTAGCACAAGGGACTTAGCTGCCTAATTTTCAGGACTGTTGAAGCTAAAGCCTCTTCTCTGTTGTTGAGCAGGTAACTTTTATATCATGAAAATGCTTGCAGTATCATGGCGAGAAGCTGTGTGAGGGAAAATGGTTAAATGATTTCCATCTGCAATCAATACAATGCTGACATAAAGTCTTTCCTTTAGCAGCTCCAATGGAGGTGATGAGCTGCTAGATGAGGGGTTTATCCTGGTGTTATTTTTGCTCCTTCGGTAGTGTATTATGTGTATGTGATGTAAAAGGGAGTTGAATGTTTTCTTTGTTCCTTCCTCTGTGCCTAGAGGAGCTTGCAAGATTAATTTTCAGTGCGTGACAGAGAGTGTCTCTGGCTCTGAAGACTCTTTATTCACCGAGAATCTGAGAGATGTCTCCCAAAACCTGTGTGTAGGTTGGTGTTGTTGTCTGCACACCACCAGATGAAGGTTCTTTGTTTGTGAAATGAATGCCTATGCTTTTTGTCTGTGCTTTCAATTGAATCTGAGATAATCTCTGAAATGATCTTTATGTATTATGATTGAATAAGTAGATTCACAATTTGGGGGAAATGCAGAGGCAAATTCTTGTTAGCCAAAATAAACAGTAGTTAGATGAAGAAAAAAGCCGTACACAGATGGGCTGTGATTTTTAACACTGCAGTTAAGCACAATGAACATACAGATCAAAAATAACTATGGGATGTAACTGTTTATGGAAATACAGCTAGGAAGAAGCTGTGAGGAGCCAGGTTTAGAAAAAACAGTGCATAGGAAACTCCAGCTTACAAATGAGGGGACAAAAACATCTTGGGGACAACACATATTCCTTGCTTCAAAACCTGCTTTTATTTTTCTCCAGTCAAAAGCTTTAAGAGAAAAATATCTCACCTTGTAATATCAATATGTTGCAATGTGCCCTAGTGAGAAGGAAATCTGGGAAGGGTAATGCAATTTCTCTAGTTGGAGCAGAGGGAGTCTGCTGTGTCTGATCAAGAAATGATCAAAGGGAAATGATTTCTAGAGATGTAAGCTATCCTTTTCCCTGCTACAAGCCAAAGAATGCCTACATTGTCTAGCTGCTGAGAAAGATAAGTCTGGAAGTGTTGTTAAAACTGATTTTTCTTCTATTCGCTGATCTTATTGATCTTTTTAGAAAGCACTGGATCGCCTCACATGCTACTCAGCGTAATATGAGAAAGAACCTTCAATAAAAGCTGGGGGAGTCCATCTGAAATGATAGAAGGGGAAGTTTTACCTGATTACTCTGCAGTTCATAAAGAAACTTCTTCTAAAGTCATATTCTCTCTCTACATGACTGCTGGCTATAATAATGGACTATCTTAGTATTTAATCAGCTTCTCTCATAGATTCTGTGAAGTACAGAGTGGTATTTTATCTGTTTACAGGTGGTGAGGAGAATAGACAGTCAGAATTAGCTAATTTTTCTGGACAACTATGTAATGAATATAAAAATGATATTTTTCAGAAGTTTTCAAACTGGCTGATGCCAGTGGAGTGGTTTTGGCAAATGCTTAGGAAATAGATCCTTAAGGGTATGACCATCTGCAGCTGTGATGTAGGACTTAGGAAATTGTCTCCATAGATTTGCCCTGGCATTTATCATCTTATTTTGCCGTATCATTTGCTTTATTTCTGACCCCGTATTTCTCTCTTTAAAATGATATACTGTATGTTGTGAAGACTGCCATGTATATGCAGCCATGAGGCTTTAAGATGAACAGCAAAATGGAATTGCAAAGGTTACCTCTTTTACTATTTGCTAGCAGCCTAGAAAGTGCTTGCATTCCTAAGGGTTAATATAAAAATAAATTTAGCTTAGCACAGTTGTCAGCCAATTTAAGGTGAAGATTTCAGAGATTAGTTCTGACAATCCTGTGGAACACACCATATGTCATCTTTTGAAAGCTGAAGACAGTATTCCTTCTGGTCTTTGTTATGAACTTAATGAGGTTAGAGAAATGTCCTCTCTCTCTTACAAGACACAAGGGTAGAAGGCCTTGATTTGAAAAATACTGATCAACAATGTATCTTTAGTGAGAAAACAAATTGAATTACGCTGCTGGTTTTGTTCCTATGTTGTCTCTCGTTAAAAGTTTCATCACAAAATGATTTAATTGGAATTGCTCATAAAAAAACCCACAATTTATTACAAGCCAGGCTAAAATACAGCAGGGATGACTGACTTCATTCTGAGTTTACTTGTGTCTTTGGGATATTTAAGCCTGATGACAGACTTAATAGCTGTGACAAGGTGTAGAAGCTCTTGGCTGCAAAGCTGTTTCGAGGCAGGGATCACTGGAGAAACAAGCTCCAGTCTTCCTCTGAGTGTAAGAACTGACGTGTCCTAATGCCAGCACCCCCAGGCCAATTAAGGCATGATGATGTTTTATTGTTTCACTGCTCCAAATATAATGAATGTTGCTGCTGTGACAGAGAAATAGTCTTTAATATGAGAAAAGAAACTGGAAATAAATTGTGCATTCAGCTGCCTTGCTGGCTGTATTTTTTTTGTTATCCGAGTCTGTTAAATGACAGCTCGAATGCTACCTAGTCGCTGCACTATCTACTCTGATCATGTTGGGTATATATATCTCTTTCATCTATCAAATAGTCAGCCAAAAATGCTCTTTTTCAATATTAGAAGATCCTGAAATCTTAATCTTTAGGTTTTGATTATTTTTCTATAGTTATTGTTCTGTATATAAAATTGGAGTCCACTGTTTGTATTTGATATTTATCTATATTAAGCAAATAATTGTTAGGAATAATCATGGACATTTTCCTTCAATTTTTAATAAAAATTGCCTATCATTTTAAATCAAAAAACTTCCACAACTTTTGCTGTCCATTTGATCTCTGCTTTTTTTTAATCAAATCTGAATTTTGAAATATAGGATTTAGGGATCATGCTAGGTTCTTTTCAATTTAAAACAAGACCAGGGAAAATAAAGGAAAGCTCATCACGTTTCTTTTTTTTTCTTTCACCATTGAAAGTATTTTAAGCAACTGAAATGAGAAAAAAATGTCATAAATGAAAGTGGGGTAATGTTACAAATAAAGCACTTTTTTGAGTTTTTAGGCTTTAGATCAAGAGATGGGAAGTTTTTCTGACTTTACCATTGAATTGCTAGGTAAATGTGTTTAACTTCCATGTGTTTCTGCAGTTGCTACTATCTCAAAATATTTTTACATTTTTGAATCCATATTTTTTATTAACAGATCTGTGAAGGGAGTTGGAAAGTAAATAAAGGGCAAAGGGACAGACGCTGACTCCTGACGCATCCAAACACTGTCCATCTATAAGAAAGTCTACTTTTTGGAAAGCGGAATAATCTGCAGAACACAACACTGATAAATCTAAATGGATTGAAGCCTGCGTGTATTTAAGATGAATGATCAAAAGAGCCAAGTGGCACAAAGCACAAATGGGATATGAGAAACAACAGTAATAATGAAGGCAATTAGTTTACTTTCACTGAGAGAACAAGATGCTTGCTGCCAAATGAATATCAAATTGCTTGGCAGCTGGGGATGGTGCATGAGGGGGCAGGAGCAGAGTGGTGAATTGGCAGTGGTTATCCTTTTCTCTGTTTCCCAAAGAAGTCCTGGGGCAGATGGGAGAAGAACATCCCTTCCTGGCCCAGCAGGACGACTTACCCTCCAGGATACGGGGGACCTGTGAACCTGTGTTGTTGAGCTGGAACTTTCTGCAGAATCTTCTGGAGGTGCCTCCAGCCCAGCACTGGATGTGAATCAGTATTTTGCTAAAAGCCGGACTATGAGGATGCTGAAAGGTCTGATGAGATCAATTTTTGAGAATGGGAGTGAGGTGGGTTCGAAGAGATAGTCATCTTCCAGAAGGTTTGGAGGTCTGATTTCTGTGCTGAAAATGTAGCTGAAGGCATTGGCTAAGCCTGCCTATGATGTGAAACCACAAGAAGGCAGTGGTGTAACTACAGAACTAAGGAAAACCAGGAAGCTAGAAGTGGTGCCCTATGGCTCTTGGCCTTGAGGAACTGGCTACTAATAGTTGAACATCAAGGGAATTTAAATCCTGTGGTGAAACTGTCCTTGAACAGCTCTGCATAAAATACAGAGGTAGGTTTTAAAAGGCAGCTCAGTGGAAAATAAGTATCTTCTCATACTCCAAAACACAGCCTGTGACACAAACCCTTTTCATTGAGTAAATCTACTATGAACAGCTTTTTCTTGCTGGTAACGCTGCTGATGGTAAAATATGAGTGTAAGTTATGTTTTTTTTCTTTTACAGAATTTACTGTATCTTTATGGTGAAGTTACTCATAAATTACAAAATACAGAGCTTCCCTACTTGGTTTTAAAAGCTTCAAATGAATGAACTGAATGTGGCCTTTGTCTTCTTACGGAAACCTTTTCTTAGGTGAAATTATTATCCAAATTAAGGAGACATCTTTTCTGTATTTTTGTAGAGATAAAGCAGGAACAGACAGATGAGCCTTGGCTTTCACAGCATGCATACGATTTATCAGGCATTGCGTTCTTTCCCCGAGGGAAGGTAGGTCAGCTGAAGTATGCAGTGGGAGATGATGTAAAGTTTTTTTTTTATTGCCTCCCTCTTCTGTTACCTGCAAGAGATGTTTTGTGTGTGTCAAGAAAGCTTTCATTAGGATTGTTTAGAATTAGCACCATTAAAAACAAGTTATAGAATTTAAAACTTGTATGTTGCTGGTAAGAGCTCTCTGTTATGGTAAAAAGAAAAAAAATATTCACAGGAAAGACAAATGTATGAAAATACTTGTTACTGTGAGAGACAACAGTTCAATGGTATTGTATTTCGAAAAGCTGCCAAAAAATACTGTATGAATAACTGGCGATGCTCTGAAATGTCTAGTGCTGTGCCTGCAAATTGCTCCTTGGCATGAAATGTGTTTTGCAGCTGTTATAAAGGTACATCAAAGCCTGGACTGGGGGAAAATTCAAACTGGAGGGCAAAAAAAAAGTCCTGGGTGCAAATAGTTGATCTGCCCAGAGTGAGATGAAGCCAAATATTGTTTGCTCTGCATTGTTTGACAGAAGCATTGAGCAGAAAGTACAAGCAGGCCAAATTCAGTGCTTGCATAAACAAGCTGAATGTCACTGAAGTCAGCTGTTTGCACTGACAGTGAATTTGCCTTCCAGGTTTTAAGTGACTCTTACATCCTTTAATGTCAGAACATAAAACAAATTTCATTATGTGGTCTAAATTAACTAATTATACAAGTTTCCTGTCTCTTACTGTAGAGGTGGGAGAAAAGCTGCTTGTTCTGCTCTTTAGGACTGTGAGTTGTTTCAGAGCCACTGCAGTGAGAAGATAGATACAATGCCTTTTGCCTCTTTAGTTTTGGGTGCAGCAGTTTAGGGGGGTAAGAAAGCAACTAGGGGCTGTAGAAACTCCAAGAATCACTGCTTGGGGCGATGAACCTTCCTGAGCTGTACATTATGAGGCATAGTGTGGGTCCCCAGCAAGGCTGGAGCGATCTCCTGACCTGCTTTGCATCACTTGGGTCATTCACAGGGAAATTCTCTATAGAGCTACTTAGAGGGTGAGATCAGTGCAAATGCAAGAAGATGCCACTGGCAAAGTGCATGGGAGGTCAAACTGGAGAATGAATCAGCCAAAGGAGGTTACATCGCGTGAGGTGAGGAGCTATGCTGGTTCCCACTTCCTTGGCTAGTTCATATCTAAGGCCCTTTGGTGTTGCTTCTCACCATCTGGGTACTTGTTATTCCCCTTAACTCTGCACGATCTATCTATAAAGATCAGTCTAGAGATATTTTGAATTGATCAGCCCTAATTTTTCTTGTTTTTCATCCTTACTGTGTGAGTTGGTGGTGCTGGGAGCCTATATGAGGGCTCAGCTTAGGGCCCTGGGAGCAATGCAGCTGACACCTCTATCTTCTCCCTGCCCTGCTCCCTTCCTTTCCATTTTCCTGCAAGCACAGAGTTGTGTGAAACAGGGAAATCACTCAAAACAAGCTAACGTTTTAGAATGTGTCCTGATATAAGACACTTGATCCTCACCAGGTATAGAAACGTGCTGGAAATTAAATTCTGTTTTATTATTCAAATCCCTAAGTATTGATGCAAACACATTAACTTAATTTACAAGCAAAAAGAATAGTTTTGCCACATAACAGTGGTGCAGTAAAATATCCACATCTGTTAGTAAGGTTCTCTGTGAGCATCTATGTAACTCTTTGTCAAAGCATCCTGCTGTTGTTGGCTTTTACTTAACTACTTCTCTTCCAAAAAGGGCAGAAGATGGTCTCTTGTTGGTTCTAAGTGGCCTTGGGGGACTGGTTGTTTAAAACAAAATTCTGATATTTAAGAATCCTTCCTTTCCAAATCAATGAACACAGGAGAACTGCTCCAAAACTATTCCCTCTTGTTTTATTGTGTTGCCCCATGAAGTCAGAAGCAGATGTTGGTGGTATGGCACTGGAGGCTGAATCTTCCCACCAATATTCCATTATGTTTTGTTGCTGTGTGACAGATGGCAGCAGATCTGTTAGCAGAGACAAAATGATGCCGGACATAGTAGTAGATATGAAGCAAAGGTGTGTTACTGAATTCCTCCATGAAAAAAAAAATGGCAACCACTGTCATTCATTGACACTTTCTGAATGTTCATGGAGACCAAACAGTGGATGTGAGCACAGTGAGAGGTGGTGGTGGTGCATTTCAGCAGAGGCGACAGTGACATGAAAGACAGGCCATGTTCTGGACAGCCATGCAGATTTCTGTGAGCACAGCAAGCAGGATCTTGGTCATTGCTGGCAAGAATGCACAGCTATTGGTGTGACTATGTTGAAAAATAGTGTTTTGTGCAGAGAATTTACTCTACCAGATGGTGTTATTGTACTATTTGTATCTGTTGTAGTTTCCATGCAAATAAATAGGATGCATTACTTTCAGAGCAACCTATGTATTTAGGATGGGTAGGGAGCATTTAAAAGCTTGTTTATTTTTTTCATCTGGCCATGTGCAGAAGAAAGACATGATCCTTACTACTTTTGGAACATTTTTTTTAATGGAAAAAAAAAAAGGAATTATTCAATTTTATATTTTGGACAAGATAAATGAAATGTTTTGTTTCAGAGTAATGATTTCTAAATGAGATATTTTGGGGGTAATTCCACTTAATCTTTTTCTTGGCTGCCTCTGTGAACTGGAGGTAATTCAGGAGCTGAATTCCCTTGCTTTGCTGTGTGCTCTGTGCTTACACTTGCTTCAGAGGAAAAGAATCAGTATCAAGTATCAGCAATACTTAGGATGCTGGGAAAATCTCTGATTAGCTTGATACAGTCTCTAAACATTTTATTATTTTTTTTATTGATTATTGGCATACTCCATGATTTATAAGACATGAAAAAGACCACACTTGCTGTGTGGTTCTAAAAATATTGTGCTATAAAAGAAGAATGAATGGATCTCAGTAAAATTTGAGATTTAATGCCCCACGATGACATATTTAAGCAAATTGAGTTTTTAAATTTTTGAATAAGAAGCAGTAGTTTGACAGCTGTGGTGCTAACAGGGGAACAGCAGTTTTCCATTTTCTTGACAAATAAAATCTAAGCTCATGAACAAAAAATTGGCGTCAGGGCAGGAGAAGTCATTTTATTTGAAACTGATTCAGCAGATAGTTAATATTTTTATTTTAAAGATTCTCTTTCAGAGAAAGATGTAACTTACATTGCAGCTGTAGCACTTTTCTAACATTAAGTGCAGAGGAGTACTGCCTATACGCCATTTTCCTCTGATCTGTTAGCACAGCCTCTGCGGATATCCTGGCTGATGTGTCAGAGCCAAATCCTACATTAGTGTTGCCTGGAACAGCAAAAGCTGTCTGTGGAACCTGGAGTGGTACTTTGAGGAACAGGTAGTTACCCTCTGATTTGGGTTGAGTCCACATCCTGAATGAGTGTGGAGGATGTTGGTGTCAATACTCTGAATTCTTGATGCTTTGCTTGAAGGAAGCTTTACTTATTTAGGTGGAGAGGTAGGGACACCGTGGGGACAAAAAAGAGGGTTATATGAACAGAATGTTTTGATTTAGTAACTAACTTGTTTTCTGCTACAAAATTTCCGTTTATGAGCATATTTCTATGTTTTTTTTCTATAGGAGTACAGATAAAAGTGCTTCCAAATCACCACCCTTTAACTACTTTGAAGACTGAGATGGTCCATTTAATGGCAACTGTTGCATATGAGAAATGATTAATCGTGAGCACAGCCATTAACACAAAGACTTAACAATCCTGTTTGCCCACTCATCGGTCTGTTTCTGCTTTCTTAATTTTTTTTTTTTGCACATAAATCATATTGAGAGAGTCATACCACTGTTTTCCAAGTGGCACTGTTAATTCAGTATATTTAGACTTCTGTGCTTAGGCATCTGATCTAAAGATTATTAATGATGAGAGAGAGACTGCTGTTGAGTATGAAATGGTTTGGATCAGGCTCTTAATGTCATCTACTGTAATGAAAGAGGATATTAAACAACATGGAACAACAAGATTTTAGAAACCCCTTTGTCAAACTGTAAGTCACTCTTTGAACTATGTATCTTGATGTTCAGACATTTACTGTTATTATGTTTATTTTTGTACATGCTACCATTAAATGATCAGTACTTCCCAATTGTTCTTTATTGCAAATTGATATGATAGGGTTTTCATCAGGATTGCCGGGGAGAGGGCAGGGGGGCATCCAATTGCATTTCACAAATATAAAATTAATGTCATAAATAATGGGAAAATCCTGAACTTTGATTACTATGTGCACTGAATGGAGAATTTTCGAAGGACATACATTTCACTTAGCTGTATTTTAAAAGTAATATTGTAATGCTAGAAGAAATGGGAGGTGTAACTTCTAGATTAATTGTATTTTATAAGGAAATTACATTCTATTTAATGTGTTTTGTGGGATTTTTCTTGACATATTTGATCTAAAAACCTTGTAGATCTGAGTCTTAGAGTTTCATTTCCACCCATATTGATTGCTCTGGCAGAACTTTGGATAAATGCCTAAAGAACTTGGAGGCAGAATAAGTATTTGATCCACTGAAATCTTCAGCTTTCTCTTGGAGAAAGATCGAGCTATGAGCAAATACCATTTATATTGCTGCTTTTACCTAGTATGAATATTGCTGAAAACACACCTATAATAATGTTCAAGGAGAATGGGTGTCGCATCTATTATGCAAGTATTATAATGTTTCTAAACCAGATAAAAATAATGTACTCAATAGACACTACAAAACGAACTTCAGTCTAATTGCTCTGAGCACTGTATTATATCGCTCCCATTTGCACCTTGCTAGTGATTTCAAACGTTCAAACAAGCAATTTTTAAACTGATCAAAGTCTATTGCAGTTCTAACACTGATTCATTTCACCATCTAATCAGGTCTCCGGCAAATTCCTAAGTACTCATTTCCCTGGAAGTAATTTGCAAGTGGTGCTACACAGCATATTATGTATTGGTGCAATATCCAGCTGCTTGTTAAGAAATGCAGCATGAACCTTGTATTTAGAGGAGCATAAAGGATAATCTCACCTGGACAAACATGTTTGGCATGTTATGGCATTAGAGCAGACTTTGCATGTATCCATGAACATACCTTTGCACCTGGTTTTGTTTCTCTTGTAGATGCGCAGCTTCTAGCACTTCTTAGGACATGAATGCCTGCAGCATTGTAGCTTTCATAAATGACTACCTGCTCTGATGCTTTTTCGGGCAGGGCTAATTGAGAGGAGTACCATGACAAAGCAAGCACTTCCCTGCTGCTGTCCTGGCTGTATGTATGAAAGACATATAAAGAAGGGCATGTGTGAAATTCTAGTTTTCCTGGACAATAAGCAATTTCTTTGCATTGCTTTGTTTCCAAACCTCCTAAGGCTATTGATAACTAAAATTCTCTTTGACTTTCACCATTTCTTGTGATGAAATCTCACAGTTCCCACTTGTTTATCCAAATATTGAACTAGTGTGAGGTCTAGGTTTATTGCTTTTCTATTCTACTTGTGAGCTGTGCTTAGGCTATCTTTGGTTTTTGCAACATGGTCCTAAAAGAGCATTTATTTTCTCCCTCATCAAAGTTGAGTGCCTAGGGATTGCCATGGATCACACTTCTACCTTTTTATAGAAACAAGGTAGTAGTTTCTATACAGTAAAAAAACCTAGTAAAGTAACTTTAAAGATATTGGAGGTAAGTGAAATTGTAAAGCTCTGGTAACTTCAGTTTGCACTAATGTTTTTTCATCGCATTGTTTTGGTCTTTCACTCTGTATTTTGTTCCATGAAAGGCTGTTTAATTGTGCGTGTTGAAGAATCTGCAGTATTAAGCTAGACCATATTGTACAAATTGATGAGTTTCCAAGAATTTGATATTGCTACTTTTCCAAGGCAACTGCAGGTACACTTTAATTTTAGCTTACATTTCTCTATTGTAAGTTGAAGATCATTGCTTTTCATATTCACTTTGCTGTTCTTATTAGGCCATGCAATTTCCAGCATTTTAGTGGGGCTGAAATGAAACTGCTCATTGTACTTACCTGTCCTTTGTAAGTCTGCAGTAGGGACTTTATTGATGTCAGTGCTGAGCTGACATCAGCAAAGCAGTGTTTGCTAGTCTGCCACGTCTGCTCAGGAAATGCTAATCAATTTGACTGGAATCACTTGGATTCTTGCATGCAAAAATACTTGCTGCTTTTCATTAGTATTTAAGAGACAAAATCCTATCCATAGGTAAGATTAGCTACTGTGTTACCTAGTGACTTGTATGTATTTATAACACAACAGATGTTTTCCTTCAGTATTTTTTTAAATTCTTATGATTGAGAGGAGATTGCTAACTAGATAATTGTCGTCTTTACATATTGAGTCAGGTCCAAATATGTCATGTTATTTAATGTGATTTAGGAATGCTTTAAGTATCAAGCTTCATAAAATATCACTCCTCACACCTGAAGATTTCAAAAGGTAGAAACAATCTTCAGTGAGAAAGGACTTAGTTTAGTAATTGTCCAGCATCATTCTACTTCCCACATGCACAAGCATAGGGGTGAGATTTTGAGAATGTCCTCTCATGGGGTGGAGGGATTATCCAGAGAGCACAGACATTCACCCAAATCTTGTGATATTTATCTTTTAGTGTTAGAAAGGTCACCACTTCTCCTGCTACTGTGAGGTATTATTGAATCTTGAATCTAACAGATGCCTGTTACTGTTTAGAGTTTGCCTATCTTGCAGCACCAAAACCAGACAGAACTGGAACACAGCTGGCTTCAAGGGGCCAAGCCAGAGGAAGAGAATTTTGTTGGATGTAGCTGGACCATCAGCAACAAGAATAATGTTATGAGTTCTTGTTCATGACCTGCTTAAAATGAGGTTTTGAGCCTTCCCATGGAGGGGAAAATTTGAAGACAATTGCTCTTAGATTTATCTTGTTGAGAAAGGAGTGGTGGTGGTTGTTTTTATTTTTTTATTTTATTTTTAGTAAATCATTCATCTTCTCTGCTAGTGAAGATGATGTTTAGAGGAGCTGGAATATGTGAGGGCTGCATTTGCCCAGCACCTGGCTTCAGTGTGCTCAGCTGGAAAAGCCAAATAGCAAGCTTACATGTAAAAATTTTCTCCTGAGCTCAGGTACTGTGAATAATTATCATGAAAAGACAACATAATTTCATTAAAGAATTATTAGAACTCAAAATATCTAAAAGATGTTTTGAGAATACTCCTTTCAGCTCCAGTACTTTGACATCAAGCTCTATCTTAGCTTTTGTACAAATATTTCCTTCTGAAATTAGGCTGAGAGAAAATGATATTTAATAATAAATTACAGGAGACAATGTCTGCATTGTGAAATGAAGCTCAGTAAAATATTTGAACACTGCTGAAAAGTCTACAACTATATCCAAAGGATTTTGGCAGATTTCACAATTGTTCTCCATAGCTTATTGTCCACTGCAGCCCCTTCTCAAAGAAAAGGAATAAAAGATACTTGACAATTGTTGTGTACTGCAGTCTTAAATAATATGTCATTGTGAAATACAGAAATGAAAAAGAAATACAAATTTGGTATAAGTGTGAACAGATGAGATGAGTAAAAATACAATTACAAATTCAATTATGCATTTTAAATATTATCTATTTCCTGTTATAAACGTAGTGAAATATTGTATGTAGAATTTGATGACCATCAGCATGGTAAATGCTGACTTTTCCAATGGCAACTCTTATGCTATGTTCAGTGAGAAAAGTGATGTGAATGCTAACATTTCTTGTTGCCTGAGCTTTCTAGCCATGAAATCTCAAAATATTGTGAATTATATTTACACTGAAAATGAAATAGATTTGACTTTTGGCAGCAGAGAGGCTGCACGGATGTGAAATAGTATACTGAGAGTAGTTCTAGTCACAGAATGGTTTTGTGGGCAAGCTACCCTAAGCCTGTTATGAGAAGAGCTACAGCAAGTTGTTATGGTAACTGGATCTGTACAGGAACAGGGTAGGATTAAATAGTTGATTTTTTTTTCCCTATGTGGAGTTTTGTAAAGCATTATTTTCCACATACAAAAAAGAAAAACATTTCAGAAGAAAATTAATGAGGAAATAGCCCAGACAAATGTTTGTGTAAATTGGCTGTTGTGCTTCCATGAGAGGCCTTGCCCCTCATAAATGATGGGTCTTGCCCCCTTCTTGGCAGAGATGAATATATTTAGTTCACTAAAAGTCAATGTTTGTTTTGGTTGGATGTTTTCTTGATTTTTAATACATTGTTGCATTTTGCTTTTCCAGTTTTATTCTTTCTGCTATGGTGATTCTGTTATTGCTTCCATATTTTTGCGCAGGGGATGTTTGTTGCATGGAAATTGGTGTCTAGACAAGGTGCTCCTCTTGCAAACTCACTGCACCAGGAGGGCTGTAGGTAGATAGGAAGGACTCAGTAGCAGGGGCACAACTGATGGAACAGTGACTGTCACTTCTTGTCTTCCTTCAGAGCCAACAGCACCTTGTACCACTCCAGTTATTCTGAATTCTCTTTGACAATGATATCTTTCTTTAATAACTCAAAATTTCCTTTAGACATATTTAACATTAATATAGACATATGTTTCCACGACCATTTTCTGTACAAGTCACTTGTTTGACTCCTGATTCTGTCTGTGTAATATGTATTAATGCATAATTTTTTAATATGATATAACTTAGAACTATAGAATCATAAAATTTTTTGAGTGGGAAGGGACCTTTAGAGGTCAATTGGTCCAACTCCCCTGCAGTAAACAGGGACAGCTACAGCTGGATCAGGGTGCTCAGAGCCTCGTCCAGCCTGATCTTGAGTGTCTCCAGGGACAGAGCAGCCACCGCCCCTCTAAGCAAATTGAATGTGCTACTTCTTTAGTAGTACATCACAGTGTTTGTTGAGCTTGTAGTTAAGTTCTTTGTTTTGTTGAATTTTTGAAATTTTTGAAAATTTTGATCGCCTTTTTTTCATAACATACCTTATTTAAAAATATATTTATATTTGACAGAATGCAAATGCCAACAAACTGTGTGCATTCTTAGCAGGGTTCTGACCCTGGATATCAAAGCTTTTTTGCAAACAAAATGCTTACTAATTTGTTGCAGCAAACACTAAAGTCTTAGTTTAGGTTGTTAAACAGGCTTGATAATTTGCCTTGAACGACAGGTTACTGGCTGAGCTGGATAAAAGTTGGCTATTTTTATCATGGATATTTTTTTCTAATGCATTTCACTGTTCATATTTGCTGTCCAGTTGAATTCTAGCACTGTTTGGAAATACGGGTTAAACTTTGCTGTTTCCAAAACAGTCCTCTGGTATCCTACCAGGCTCTCTGCAGTTAAAGCTGTAGCTGTGTAAGATGATATCAATGCTTAGCAAAAATAACGAGGTTCTCCATCATGTTTGTACTATTCCCTGGAATGAATTCCCTCTTCAGATGCATAAATTTAAACTTGCACCTCTTAAAAATGTAGACTTGCTGAGCAGAGAACACAAAGCAGACAGTTTGTATATAATATGCCAAGAAATAAGAAAAAAATAATGAAGTAGATTGCAAGATCTCACCCTGATAGAGAACAGTAAACTGTGTACAGGCCAGACAATTATAACACAAATAGAATGCAACATTTTACAGAAGCAAGCTACTGCTACCAACATAGCTCTGGCACTGGCATCCGAGTGGTGATTATTCAAATGTCTCCATGATTAATTCAGTTTGTATTGATGCAAATAATCCTAGAGGAGACCTGTGAGAGCTAATGCATTTTAGTGCTGTGGCTTTCCACTGACAGCACAAAACAGCAAAGAGGAAAGTCATTTTCATGATATTAATAATGGGATTACAGTATCAGGTCATTTAAAAGAATGGTGCTGACTCAGCTGTAGCAGTGCGGGGTTGAATGTAGAGATTAATTCTTGAGCATGTTACATTAAAATTTACTGCTGGATATCTTATTACACTAAAGTATATTTCCTCCTTTGTAGGAAATATTTAAAATGACAGCAGTTGATTTGATGCTTTCTTCCCTGCTGTTAGGAATTCTTTTATAATGTAGGAGTGCTTTGTGTTAGAAGTATTTACCTTTACCCTGTGAGAAAGGGTTTGCTTTGCTCCCTCCCCCTCTCCAGGCACTGAAATCAGTTTCTTCTTTTATAATTCCCTGAAGGTCAATGAAAGTCTGAGGGGATCATAACTGCTCTGCACAGGTAGCTGCCTTAGTCAGTGAATCTTATTAAAATCAGGGATGAGAAGGAACAAACATTTCCTTTTTTGTGAAAGAATATCTAGATGTTCCTGCAGACAGGTTCCTGGTGAACTTTTGGTACCTTCGGCATTTCTAGTGTTAGATACTTGTGCTTTTAGTGTCATTTTATTCTTTTATGACCAGGTCAATAAGCTTTACAGATGTACAAAAATCACATTTCAGCATAAGTTTCCCTATGAAAATGTAAGGAAAAATACAAGTTGCCACTGATTTCTTTTTTTTTTTTTTAGGGTGCAAATTAAAAATGCACCACATAGCAATTTTGTTCACTATGTTTAAAAATACAGCAAGGGAAGAACAGAGGCATTTAATTCAATGTGCTTAGAATAATACCCTTTTTTTTAATGTGGAGTTCTTATGGACAAGCTTAAAGAAATAGGGAAAACATTTTTATTCCTTTGCAATGTACCTTTTCTGCATTAATCTTATTTTTCCTTGCTTTGATGGAATACAGGTTAAAATTTTGAGGGCAGGAAAAGCCCATTTATCTTCTGTAGAACTATACAATTAAAATTGAGTTGAAATTTAAAAACACTTTACTTCCTCATTTATTTCTAACATCCGTTTTTGTTCTGATCAAAACTCATTGATGTATGAATGATATGTTACTTATTTCAGGAGTCAATCAGAAAAAAATTAATAAAATATAGCAAAAAAATATTACTGTATTAAACAGGATCAGCTCTTGAGATATGTACTTTGAACTTGGTGATGACCAGGAAAAAAAAAAAAGAGAAGATCATTAGTCACAGCATTAGGATATTGGAAGTATCATCTGCTAATTAGAGACAGTATTTCTAAAATTCTGTAATAGTGCTGAGAACTGAGAGAGAGATCTTTCTCCTTATCATCTTGGGTGGTAAATAATTGGGCTACTTTGGCCTGCCTGAACTTGAAGTAAAGCTCATATTTTCTTGCTGAGTATTTTCTTCACTTTGTGTTTCAAAATAGGTCAGGTGCATTCCTTCCCCTTTGGCTCTGTATTAAGATATATCACATAGCTGCAAACTCACTTTCTCCTCTGAGGAACTTGCAGTTTGCTCTGTGGCAGCGCTGGTCTTGGCAGAGGGAATTAATTCTTCCTGAGAGTGCAGCATGATAGGTTCACACTCACGTGGACTTGTTCCACAAGTACCATTAAGTTTTCTTCCTGAGTGCCGATGTACATTTCAGGTAGGGCTCAGATGGAGGGTTTATGATAAAGATTTTGATGCAGTCGCAGAAGGGTGAAATGCAATTGTTTTTGGAAGACTTCTACTCTCATTTGCTAATACTGCGTAACTGTGGTTCTGAGGGCTATGAAGAGTCAGTGTGTGGCCAAGGGGAAAAGAAAGGCCAAAGGGAAAAGAGAGTTAGGTCCTCCTGTTCTAGTATGATTTTTGAGATGAGATTCACTTGTCAACTAATAGTCTTTTTAATCTAAAACGTAGTTGAAATTCCAAATATTATGACAGTCAGTTGTCTTGCACCAGGCTTCTGCTTAGCTAAGTGGAGGTTGTGTACTATTGAATGCTGAGATGTGGGAGATCTGAATGTAACTGCGGCCAGTTTTTGTCACGTTTGTCTGTGCTGAAGAACTGGAGATTGATACGCTGCCTTAAAGTTTGCATGGGTGGGAGAAAGGTGTTGAACAGAGAGCCATGTCAAATTGAAGTGGGAAAGGGGAGCTAAGGAGCATTGTTTCCATGTTTGTTTTTGCTGTTGATATGGTTCTGTTGTTAACCACTTCATTATTCTACTGTAGTTATTTTTGTGAAGACATTTGCCAAGGATTAGTTTTTGTTCTGTTGCAAACGTATTGCAGCTGGAAGCCTTTTTATGCAGCTTTCAAAAGCTGAGAAATTGGTTGTTGTTGTGTGAAAAGTTCTTTGCTGGTACCACAGACTGCCTTTCATTAGGATGTTGTATATTTAATGATTGCTAGCCCAATGGGGCATGTAGAATTTCCTGCTGTGGTCTTCTGCACAACTCTATTGGAGAAAAAGACTGGAAAATGTTGCTATTGTGCAACAATGCACGGAAAACATATTGTGTAAAAGTGATGGAAATCCTCAGGAACAGTTGCTAGATTAAAACAAAGCCAAAACCTTCATAATTCTAATGTTATCTGCACAAAAATATTGGCAGGTACAGTAGATAATAGGTTTTATCACTGCCTCTGGGTAGTCAGAAAACTTTCAAATCCGGGAATAAACTGTTTTTCTTTAGGAAGATAAAAGTAAAATACTGTTTTCTCATTTGTTTCCACGCATGTATAAAGTTACAAAACAGTAACTATAAAATAAAACGCACAACTTAACAATAGAAGTTCTTCTTTCAGCTCTTTCCTGAAGTCTTGAGATGTGTTGACTCATAAATCTTGTCTTTGTGTTTTCAGAAGTTTATTTGTCAGAGTCTGTGATTTTTCATTTGTTTATTTTGCTGTGATTACAGAACCATCCTGGAAAGGCATATTTCTCTGAATGCAGGTGTCAAAACACCCAGTGAACTGAATGCATTGGATCAAATCTTTAGGTCTGACTGAAGAAAATATATAGCTCAGGCCAGAGGGAAGTTGACACATGTAGACTAAAGCTACTTGAATGGCTTTCTGAAGTCAAGATGTCCAAAGATAAAATGCAATTTTTACACCAGTGGCTGGAAGGGAAGTTACTTATGTAAGATGTTTAATATGGAGATGTTAGCCTTAGCTTTAGCTGATGTTGGAGGGTCACTTTGTAATCCAGGTACGGCTGCTCCTTCATTAAGCTGGAGTGCATTTCAGCATTTCATTTTGATCCTGAACTTGTATCTATTGACATGTCCACTTTAGATTTTAATTGTTAACCCAGAACTTTCTTCGAGGTAAACATTAATATCAAGAATACTATGCTGTGAAGATGTTCTCTCACTTGGCTAGTTTGACAGGGTCAATTGTCTTCCAGACCTATTTAAAATTTATGTGGAACTCCCTTAAGATGATGTGGTTGAATGTGGCATCATATCCTCAGACAATATTTAGAAAGAATTAAGCTGAGATACTGGCAATTTAATGTTCAACTTTAGGACATTGTTCAGACATACAAGGTGATAGGAGTCGCATCAAAATGATACAGAGATAAGCGTTAAAAGCAGAAATATGGATGAAAATAAAGAAGATCTGTGCTTTGAGGTATTTTCAGCCGCAGTGCAGTCTTGTCTGTGGAGAGAATAAACTCCTTGAGCTCCTTCATAATGAGATCTGGAAGACCATCTACCATTTCTTGTCCAGTAAATGATGTCTAACTGCAGCATTAGAGTGTATAGAAAGAGAACATGTTTAGATGTGAAGAAGTGGCTAAAGAAGTTCATCTCAGAACACAGTGTCTGAGTGGGCCACTGTACAGTGAACGTGCTTTTTGAAGATGTGCTTGTGTACAGTCATATAGAGGCTACAGGGTGATCTGAATAGTTGTAGCCTACAACTACTTTAAGAAGGGGTTTTGGAGGTAACAAGAGGCAACAGACACAACTTCTGCTCATGGAGGTTTGGGCTAGCCATCTTGTCTTGCTAGGAGGGCAGTGCAAAACCCAGACTGGCAATCATCTTTTGAGGGGTTTTCTGTGGATGGTCAGATACAGTGCTGTTGATAATGCTGTTCTGAGGGCAAGAGTGGTCTGGAGAGCTTGAGAGTTCTCTTACAAACAGCATTTCAGTGATTCTGTTCCCCATCTACTTGACTCACTTTAACACTTCCCCTGCCCTTAGCCAACCTATGAAGATGCTTATAAGCTGAGTCAATTCAGCACTCCACCAAGTTTCAGAAGAAAGCCCTCAAACATGTACTTTTTGGCTCTCTAGGTGTTACTCTTCAGTATAAACATAAGGTCTATTTAAACATAGGTTGCTTAATAACATCTTACAGAATCTGCAGTGGTTGCTGCTGCCTTAAATGGTTAGTATACTTTTTTTTTGACCTTGACTTCTCTAATATACACACACAGCAGCATGTATATGTTTATGCAGAGAAAAACAATTCTACCAGATCCTACTTTGCATATATAATTTGGTTACAGGGAAGAGAATGAGAGAACAAGCTGTTCATGGCAAATGTAAATAAATTAATCCATTACTACATAGCACTTCTTGCTGTGGCATGATAGAGTATTTTTAAATCTTGCAGTACAATGTCTTATTGTCTTTGTTTGACCAGATGGACTAATGATCTTTTAGGTCTTATCTATAATCTGATGACTTCTTAAAATACTTGGAATCTGCATTAGACAAATTTTAAACAGAGCACTAAAAGACATGTAGCTGCATATAAGAATGTTGTTCATTATTTTCTCTGCAGTGTTTCTTGTAATTAGTTCTGTGTGAATGTAAAAGGTGAATCCTGATAAGCCAGTGTGAAGGCAACACTGATGTAGAAACTCAAATATAAAGACAAAGCCACTTGCCATGGACCATGCACCAACTAAAATGATTCCTTCTCTTCATTAATTCTGATGATAAAATGGATGTGAAATCAATTCTTACACTGATCTTGAACAACTGTCGAAGATCTAACAGAATCCAAGTAGAAATAATGTCGAGCCAAAATAGCTATCTAAGTAATTAAGGTATAAATTAAAACCACAAAATGTAGAGTCATAGTATGAATGTAGATTTAATTCTAAAGAGAAGGGAAATCAGAGAGGAATTTAAATATTCTTGACATATATGTGCAGAGTCTTCTGTCTACAAATGTATATTCTCATCAGTGTAAATGCTGAATGTCTGAATAGGCAAGATTGAAATGACTTGTGTGGGTTGAGGGGTGGGGGAATGCAGATAGAAACCATACCACAGATGATTATTTCCTAATTCTGTGGAGATCAGGCCACTGAGATTTGTCAGCTGGATAGATACATTCATTGATCTCTATTTGTTTTTGGGTTTATTTGTGATAGTGATGACTAACGGACTCTTGTTTTTTTTAATCATTGCATTTATGAATGTATTTATTTTGATTGTGCAGCTGGAAATGTAATAGTTTGTTTGCATCGACTTCCTCACTGCAGTATAATTCTTTTACAGAAAACCCTGCAGAAGAAATTACCTTATCACAACGTATTGCAAAAATAGGTAGATCCTTGTGCATCAGGAGTAATATTCAAGGATCTGAGAAACACAGCAGTGTTAAGATTATCAGGAATAGAAAACCAGAACTCACCTTGAACATACAGATCTGCTTTGGAAGTGAGGGAGAAGTTTGTGGTTCAAGCTAAAGTAAGACAACCAAAAGTTCAGGTAATTCCAGATTATTTTCATATAATCCTTGACAGGTTTTTGATTAAGCCATGTATCTCTTTATCTTCTTGATTAAAGCAGAGATAATACATCTTTCCTCCTCTTTTTTGCTGTGTCACAAAATGCTGGTGCTTTGTTCACCCTTGAGGAGAACACAAAGTGTGTTACAGTGATGTAGGATGCTGTGTCTGCCTGTGGTTTTCAGCAATATCTGTTTCTGGAGCTGTTTGCTCTGATGCAGCCAGCTGTAACCCTGTGGATGGCTATCAGGCCCTGACATTTTGTTCCCAAAACCTCAGAAGAAGTAAATCTGTTCCTTAAGGTGTTTTTTTTTTTTTTCTTCTCTAAGTCTAAATGGAGTCATAAGGTCTCATCTGTTCTTGCTGAGCAGAGGAAAGGAGGGCTGAAGACTGAATGTCCTTTGTGGGAGCCTGGGCCCGCTGTGTTGAGCTGTTTGCACTGTGAGCATCCTTGCAGGTGGGAGCTGTTACTGAGGGCTGGTGCTCCTCTTCTGCAACTCTATGTGTTAGAAAGGACCAGTGTTATGCCAGCCTAGGACTGTACTGGATTTGCTGTTATTAATTCACATTCCCAGAGAAGCAGGATTCACTTCATCCACTAAAATTTGATGAAATCAACTGGAGGGAGGTAATGAAATGTTCTCACATGAAATAAAATTTGCCAGAATATTCTCCGTGCTCAGCCCTGGCAGTTTTACTGTGCTAGGATTTTAACTTGAGTCTACAGCAGGGGGCACTTTAAGACTGGTTAAGAGAGGTGGAAAACTTTGCAACACTAATTCCACATCATCATGAGCAGAGTAAACAATCTGGTACAAAACAAAATATAAAAAAAACATAAGCAATTAAATATGTATTTAGCAGAAAGTGTGATTCGATTCCTGTTTTTCCCCCAGCAACTGCGCTTGCTGAAACCGGACATGCAACTGAAAATTACTTTCTTGTTCTAAACAGATTGTATCATTGTCGTCTTGTTCATCTTAATAAATGGACTTTGCTTTTCTGAATCTAGCTAGACACAGGATCAGATGCTGTATTTTTTGGTTAATCAGCCTCTGTCTCTGCAGCTATCTGTGATGGTAGGTTTGCAATTTTTTTTTTGTTTGTTTCTTCATAGGAACTGTTTAAATTTCTGCTTTCTGGCATACTTGCTAATTTTTTTTTTTTCTCAACTGCATCCAGAAATAGAGTTCTGTTCCAGGACAGCCCTCCAGTGTCTCCTGAGCATGAGAAACTGTTTTTGCTGCCATGTTAATGTCCATTTTCCTGCCAGGTTTATATATTTGCCAGAGCGCTTGAATTCTGTACTGATTTATCTTGTAAAGGACATTAGAAGAAGGTAATAATCAGAACTCCTAATTCTAACAGAATTTTTCTTTCTGAATAGCTTAGAAAAGCTCAGAACTAATCAGATCAATCTGATAAGCTGACAGAAACATAGCTTTGTTATACATCTCTTTCAACAAAATGAAAAATTTGCTTTCCTAATATCAACAAGATATATAAACCATGAGAAGATAGATAAGAATGACCCATTCAGTTCTTTGCAACAAGAAAATGTGCAGTGCATGGCTGAGATGACTTGATGTCTTGTAACAATAGGCTCACACTGATTAGCACATAAAATAGTCAGACAATAAATGCAAACGTTTTTTGTGCTTTACTTGTGAGCAAGATTATTGCTATTTTCCTTTTATTTTTGTCCCCGTGCATCTGGCTGCAGTTTACTGTTTCAAATATTGATGGTTTTACTTATTTTAAGATGATGGTAGCACTGTTCAGCTTTCTGGGATGTTGTGGGTTTTTTTGTTTTTTTGTTTTTTTTTGGTCAGGAAGCACTATGTTGTTAAAGCTGAAACAATTTGTGGAAACAATGATTTTGATAAAAACTTTGCCATGAAGGTATCTTGGTATTGGGAATACTGAGATGGTGCTAAAAATATGCTCACCTCAGAACAGCTAGTGCCCAATTGCAGAGGATGAGTGCTGCTTTCAGTTCTGTACTCTATGCAGCCTCTGTATATGGACGTATATATCTGCACCTAACTCAAGTGCCATCTCAACTTGTTATATAAAATTATTTTAAGAAAATTCTGAAGAAGTTAGAAAACTAATCTGAACAGAGAGCTCTACAGGCATGATTTGGGGGCTGCATAGTATCTGCATAGTCAGATGTTTGCTCAGAGCCTGCTTCTGCCTGAAGCTTTCAGACCTGTGAGTGCAGCTGTGCCTGCAGTGAATGTCCTGTGACTTGGGTGGGAGTGTGGGCTCAGGCAGAGCCATGAGCTGACAGGGCTGTGGGGTACTGAGCTACAGAGGACTGGATGCTGTGGGGCGAGAGCGGGGCTTACATGTGCCTGCTTTTGTTGAGCAGAGAGTATTTGTATCCTAACAGTAAACAAGGGTAGTGCATGGCTGGAAATCGACAGATTGAATTTAGCAGATGAGAAATGAGATCTAACAGACGATTACTGCTGCTGGTTGAAACAGTTAGACAACAATTAGACAGTTTACTTCTTTCCTGTCTGGAGAGAAGCTAAATTGAAGAGCTTGAATTTCAGAGCTCTTGCCATGTCTTGGGGTCCCTCAAAATGCCTCCGGGCTTTTCTCCTCTTGGTCTTGGGAGAGAAGCAGAGACCGAGTAGAGAAATGGAGGGAGAACGGATCATAGAGGATGTTTTGGCTGATGGGCCTCAGATACCTGAAATAGATATGTTGCTCTTGCAGACTCCCTGACCCCTGCTGTGACCTCTTGTTAGCCAGGTGAGACAGAATCAGCTGAACTATTGTGAGGTGAACATTCAAGCAAGCTGATAAAAAATTTCTTAGACGACAGCAGAAATGACGTATGTCGCTGCTATAGAGCTGATGGCACCACTATAGTACACTCCTTTTCTTTGTCTGTGCATAGAGGATTTACATGTAAGAACATTTTTACTGCATTATTGCATAGTCAAGCCATATACCAATGTACAAAGTTAGTTCTGAATTTTCAATCTGAAATATAGCTATTAGTGTTGCTTTGAAGCACAGGTCTTGGTTGAGGTTAACAAAGGGTCTTGAGTAATCTTCTGATGCTGGTTTTCTGGTCTCACTGTTCAGAGCTCTGATTATGCTAACAGTAACAACTATCTTATTACCTTAAAGATAGCTGTGCAAACTGCAGTGGTATCATATGATTGTGCATGTGTATATATATTTATATCATATAAGTGTAACGGTGGTGCAAGATTCACTAAAGGCAATTGTGATTCTGTGTTATAACGTATTGATTTTTTTAGCTACTTTTCAGTTTGTCTTTTTTTTGCTCTTAAAATTAACCTAATTCATCATTGCAGAATGCCTTGCTCTCCTAAAAAGGAATGCTGTTAACATTATAATCATCCCGTGCAATGTGCTCATTAAACAAAAAACCCACTATCTAAAAATACCTCCAATTTTTTCCCCTTATTTTTTCTGTTTTCCATAGAATGTTAAAAAATGATAATGGTGGTTGTCTGTGAAGCTCAGTTGTGTTTACTTTAGAACTCAGATTGTATCTTAGTAGTTCATATTAGAACAGAACCTAAGCTATGTTAATCCTAGCTTTTATATTTTTTATTTTTATTTATTTATTTATTTATTTATTTTCGCTTAACATAGAATCATAGAATTAGCTCACAAGGCATTGGCTGGGGCTTTGGAGACCAACCTTCAAGGCCTGTTTTGTCTGTGTCAGAGCAGCAGAGTGAACCTTCATTCTGGCTTTCTTTTGCAAATGTCAGAGTCAATGTGTTACAATGAAGTAGAATTTTCTTCCTTTTTGGAGGTCTTTTTATTTATTTATTTATTTTTGATTTTCTTTTTTGTTCAAATCAGTGTGATACAGTCTGAAAACTAGAAATATTTTGTAAACTGGACAGTTCTTTTCATCCTCAATTGTGAATATATTTTCATTCTTGTCAGATCTCTTGTTATCAAGTACAGTATTATATGTAATCACAATGGAGAAAGAAGGCAAAAATACTGCAAAAATACTCCAATGCATAAAACCTTCCTGGGGAGCTTCCTCATCTCTGCTGTTCCATTATGAACTCGTTAGATTTTGAAATGTTTAAAACCCACAGTGGCAAATTACTGTAAATCAGAGTAATTCTTCCTGTGCATTCCACTACCAGCAAATACGTATCTGAGTCCATTGCTAATTATAACATTCCTGTTATTGTTTTGGCTTTTTAACTAAAAGAGTCTACTCTGTCAGCGTTTCAGGCAGAGTGTGTATACATATGTTCCTACAGTACTCCAGGGCTTATAGGTCATGATCCTCTTCCGTTATGGAACTGGATACATTTGTAATATAGCTAAAATAGAGCAGTGTTCTCATCCAGTGACCACAAGTGTTCACACGCTATGTTTAAAGGTTCCTGCACTTTGGTCACTTGTTTAGAAAGATAACCAAGTGAATCACACCCTCAGCAATGTTGGGGTGGGAAGGGGCTTCTGGAGATGATCAGGCCCAAGCCCCTGCTTCAATCAGGGCACATTGCTCAAGGCTGTGTCAAGTGCAATTTTGAATATCTCCAAAGACTGAGACTCCACTGCAATAGTTTACTCAGAGATATGGAATTAATTGCCTTCACAATATTTTTTCCCTTTTTTTCTGACAAATGCTCTGTATTTGAAAATGTGGCTGTCACCTCTCAACCTGCTGCTGTTTCCACTGGGGAGAGTCTGGCTCCATTTTCTTTACTTACACAATCAGTTATTTATCCACATGGGTAAGTTCCTCCCAGGCCATCTCTTCTTTAGGATAAATAGTCCCAGGTTTCTCAGTCTTTTACTCTATGAAGATGTTGCAGCATCTTCACTGTCTTCATAGCTCTCCAGTAGACTTGCTTCAGAATATCCATATCTCTCCTTCACTGTGAGCTGTAGTGTTTTCACACTGATGGGCAGTTCAGGTACACTGTGCTGCTATATCATCCCGCTCCTCAAAAGTAATTGCTGCACTCTTTACTTACCAACCTGCTCTTAGTTCCTCTCTGGATAGAGTGTTGCTGTCTATCCCTGATCTGCTGTTCCCTGTTTAAGGCTCTCCTCACTAGGCTCACCATCCTGTTGGCAAAAATACTTTTTTGTCTCTCTTCCTTGGTGGGTTCTGTCTCTCCCAAGATGTCATCAGCCATTAAATAGGATGCCAGGCTAGTTTCTGCAGTCAGTGGTGGGGATTGTGTCCTATATCATGTCACTGTGCACAGGCACATGTCGAGTTTTTGGCCCCCTTCTTCACAAATTGCTTCCTAGTCCTCTCCCCAAGTACTTGCTGAAAGGGTGCTGGACTCTCCCTAATCTACTGATGTGGGGTTAAAACCAGTGCACAAAGAATCTTTTGATCAAGAACAGCCAGAAGAAGTTTTTACAAACTGCTAGAGCTTGCTAGAAGTGGCAGCTTCCTGCAGGTATTCTTCTCTGGCAGCAGTAGGAATCTTGATGCTCCTCAGAAAGTTCCCAGGAGTCCTCTGGCAATCACAGGAGGTCAGGAAAATCTAGAAACAGAGCCCAGAAACTGCTGTGCAAACTGCTGTGTCTGAATTTAACACTGAGGAATTCAGCTAGAAGCAGGTTGCGCTGCCAGGTTGATGCATTAGTCTCTCTTCCTGTCTGAGCCTAAGATTTCCCTGACTGAAAAACAAGGAGATTGATGAGGCAGATGAACTGTATTGTGCAATACCTCTCAACCAAGGTTGTGGATTGACTGCCTTTTTATAATCTATTGTATACAAAATAATAGGACATAGATTTGAAAACCTTCTTCTTCATTTTGTTCTCAATTTGCTATTTTCTTAAAAAAGCTTTTCTGCATGTTTCATGTTGCTCAGAAACAGCCTACTCTGGATTTAAGAAAACCAGTAATGTACCTAATATTGTAGAAGGCAGCAGATTCTGCCTACTGCTGACACTCTGTACTGTTTTGTCATCATAAGTACAATGGAGGAGCACTGTTGTTGTTAAAACTTTTCTTTCCATCTGCTCATTCTGACTTTAAGCATAAGCCTGCTTAACACAAAGGGAAGGCATCTTATCTAGCAAGGAGAGGTTCAGGAGGGTTCACTGTAAACAAACTGATGAGATGAATGTAAACAGGAGCAGCATGTTCTACTACAGATGGCTCTTTCCTTATAATTCTCATGCTCATAATGAAATATTTTTGTTCCTGAGGGTCCTGTAATGAAATAAGAGGCAGCAAGAAATGGATTTTTTCAGTCAGGTTCGAATTCTTCATCTGTCACCAATGAATGAAGAATTAAAAACCCTTGCTTCATAGCTAACACTGTTTTGGACGGGAGGTTGTACCAGATGACCTCCCTCCAACCAGAATTTCCTTATAGTCTTATGGGTTATCTCCCGGGTGACATGCTATAGCAGTTGTTGGTTTTTTTTTTTAATATAGTAGTTTGGTATTTAACTGCACCTATATACATCACAGCACTGCTATCGAATAATATATCTCATTTCTAAGTCTTCTGTTGTATCTCTTCCATAAATTAGTGGAGAAATTGAGGAATTTGTGATGTACTCTTTTTCTGCCTAGAAGCTAAAGTTGGACTTCTTCAAATATGGAGTTGGAGCACATGCCCTATGAGCAGAAACTGAGGAATATGGGCTTGTACAGCTTGGAGAAAGGGTGGCTTTGGAGGTACCTAACAGTTGCTCCCAGTACCTGCAAGGAGGATGTAAAGAAGATGGAGCCAGTTGTATGGTGGGAAGGTGAGAGACAATGAGTATAAATTGAAATGAGGTGTTCAGACTGAACTTAAGGATAAAACTGTGTTCCTCTGAAGACAATCAGATAATGGTACAGACTTATGGGAGAGGTTTTTCAGTCTTCATTCCTGGAGTTCTCTGGATCAAGTCGTGACAAATCTCAGCTGACCTCAGAGTTAACCTTGCTTTTTGAGCAGAAAGTTTGGACTAGAGACCTCCTGATGTCACTTCCAAGCTTAATTATCCTATGATCATTGCTTAACCATCTCTAGATCTGTCCAGAATAAGAAGATCATACTGTTATGAAATCCCAAAACTTAGTTCCCTAGTTTTGTGTTTCTTGTCTTTGTGGCCGTAAGAAGAGTCTTGACTACTATAATCTGTGCAATACTGTCATGTCAAATCTGTGGATAGAATCCAATGGAAGGAAGACTTGCAATTGTTAAATCCAAGGGAGATTATTATTATCACTGCCTTTGCTCCAGGTAGGCTAGACCTAAATGGGTATTGTCTGTCATTTTAATTTCATCTGTGAGAGTGTGCTAAAGGGAAGAGGGCAATAAATTTCATTCTCAAATTGACCTGTTGCTAATGCAAGGAGTGATTTTTTTTTTTTTCCTTGAAGATGAAATTACATAGAATCAGAGGAAAGCTGCCAAAAATGCACTGGATTCATGCATGATGTGGATGATTAAATGTAATCCAAAATTTGAACTCTCTATTTTTCTTACTTTTACCATTGGTAGGTAGTCCACTTCAAAAGTGGTGACAGTGGTGGGTCACCTTTGCTGGTGCCAACTGTTATGAGCGTGGCATGCAGACTCTTGTTTGTCACTGGTGAAAATGCATAGCTAATAGTGGTGACTGTTGAAAAACAATGATTTGCATCTGAGAATTTGCTTTATCAAATAGTGTTATTGTGCTCTTCGTATCAGTTGTGGATACATGGAAACAAATAGGAGGCATTACTTTTGAAGCAATCAACAGAATTGGAGATATTTGCAGTCACTTCTTTGTCTGCTGAAAAACTGGTGGAATCTCTTTGAATTGATATTATTGGGAAGCTGATCCAGCTTGTCCTCTTGGCTTTCTAGGCTGAGCTGTTCAGAGAGATACCCAAAATGCTGCTTCTCTGAGGAGAAGGGTTAGCTACACTCATTGCCTTTTCGCTTTGTTTAAATGATATCTGTAATATTTATCACTGTCTAGATCAGTCTAGAGTCTAGGGAAAGCTGCTATTATCGTCTACCCCACAGTCTGTTTCCCTGCTCCATTCAAGTCCGGATAGTCAGCAGACTGGCAGAGCCGCAGTTCTCTCCGTTCATAACACTGACATCTAATCCTCTTCTTTGCTGCTTTCAGTTCTAGGTGAAGTCTGGGCTATTGATTTTGCACTATCAGTTTATTTGAAGAGCTGGACAAAACTGAGGCTTTGTTGTTATCTTGGGAGCTTTCTTATTTTGTTAATGATCCTTGTTCTGATGAAGAGAAAAAGAATCATAGAACTGTATTGGATAGGACCTTAGAAGTCATCTAGTCCAGCTCCCCTGAAATGAACAGGGACATCAACAGATAGATCAGTTTGCTTAGAGCCCTTCCAGCCTGACCTTGGAGTTACTCTAGGGAATGTCACCACTACTCTGGGCAACCTTTTCTAGTGCTTCACTATACTTACTGTTAATTTTTTTTTTTTAATATCTAGTCTAGTTCTTCCCGCTTTTCATTTGAAACTATTTCCTCCATCCTATCACAATAGACTAGAGTCCACTTCTTTCTTACAGCTTCCCTTTGGATACTGAAAGGACTCTAAGTTCTCCTTGGAGTCTTTTCTTCCCCAGGCTGAACAGCCCCAGCTCTCTCAGCCTGTAGTCATGGGGGGGTGTTCCATTCCTTGGATCATTTTCATGATACTCCTCTGGATGTGCTCCAATAGGTCTATGTCTTCTGTATCAAGGACTCCATGTGTGGACGCAGTATTCCAGTTGAGATCTCACCTACTCTGGGTAGAGGGGCAGGATCATCTCCCTTTACCTGCAGGTTATGGTTCTTTTCACAGAATCATAGAATCATAAGGTTGGAAACGGCCTATAAGATCATCTAGTCCAACCGTCTTTTCATTACCACTGCTACCACATTCTACTAAACCATATCTCGCAGCTCCTCATCCAGACGCCTCTTGAACACTGCCAGGGATGGCGACTCCACCACCTCCCTGGACAGGCCATTCCAGTGCCTGACCACTCTCTGAGAGAAAAAGTTTTTCCTCATGTCCAATCTAAACCTCCCCTGATACAACTTGTGGCCATTTCCCCGGGTCCTGTTCGTTGCCTGGGAGAAGAGGCCAAAGCCCTCTTCATCACAGCCTCCCTTCAGGAAGTTGTAGAGTGTGATGAGGTCTCCCCTGAGCTTCCTCTTCTCCAGACTAAACAATCCCAGCTCCCTCAGCTGCTCCTCATAGGACTTGTGCTCCAGACCCTTCACCAGTGCTGGACACATTCCAGGGCCTCAGTGTCTTTCCTGTAGTGAGGGGCCCCAAACTGAACACAGTACTCGAGGTGCGGCCTCACCAGTGCTGAGTACAGGGGGATGATCATCTCCCTGCTCCTGCTGGCTACACTATTTCTAATGCAGGCCAGGATGCCATTGGCCCTCTTGGCCACCTGGGCACACTGTCGACTCATGTTCAGCCGAGCATCAAGCAACACCCCCAGGTTCCCAAAAAATCTTCTGGCGGCAGGTTGAGGGCCCCCACTAACACCCTGTCCTTCTAATCTTAGCTATGCCATCCTACATCTTATCATGGATAGGCTCATTCTCTCTCAATAACCTTTACTTCAGAGTGGTTATGAGCAACTACACGTCCTTTTAATCTAAAGAAATATTTATAAGATTTCAATGAGCAGGTTTAGCAAACCTAGGGGAAAGAAATAACATTTTTTTTACCTGCATAATTGCATATTGAAACAGTGTTCCTTCCAAATTAATTCTTGGACATCTGTATGTTGAGTTTTTTTCTGAGTTTTCCTCTTTTAGCTATCCTAAATTTCTCGAACAAACTTCTCAGCCATATTCAGTGTCTCTGCATGTTGCTGAAAATGCATATACAATAATGAAATATTCTAAATCACATTTATTCTTAAATCTAAATTGAAGTGTTGCAAATTAAAGACTTATTTTTATTTCTTCACATTCATAGTTAAAAAGGCCTGTACATAGCTCTGGGAACTTACAGAAATTAAAATATGCTTGATAAAAGGAAGAAAGTTTTAAACGTATGAAATGCCTCAGTGTACAAGATTTTTCTTTGTCATTACAAAAAGTATACACCTGTTGTAGCTGAAGAGCTGTGCAGGCATTTTCTTAAATCTGAGTTCAATTTGAAATGGTACCAAGAAGATGAATTGAGAAAAAAAAAGGATTTAATGAACAACCTACTACAATATATCTCAGACATTTTATGTAATAATTTTGACTTCCTTCTGTTCATCAGACTTATATATCTTGCTTCCATTCCTTCGATTTTATCCAGAATTTATTGCATACCAACCTCCAACTTCTCCATCTTTGACTGCTAGAAGCCGTGTTCCCTTCCCCTTCCTCTCAAAGCATTTTGACATGGACTTTAATATGGCCTGCTCTCTTTCTCCCTCAACCTTGATTCCTATTTCTTCAAAGTAACAGTGAACTTTTGATGTGAAGCAGAAAATTTCAGAAGGAAGATGGTTGGGTAAGGCAGGGAGGAATAGGAGATGCAAAGGTTGAACGACATTTTCCTGGGATGTTTCCCAGCGTAATCAGCCTTAGAGCTACTCCCTTAAGATCTAACTACAAAGTAAAATGTAGGTGTGATTGTAGCATACTAAGAATAAAATGAATATGCTTAAACATAGGTTGCTTTGAAAGTAATGTCTCCAACTTATTTCCACTGAAACAACAGCAGACACAAAAAGTACAGTAACAGTATTTGATAGAGCAAATTTTCAATTACAAAACACTGTTTTTTCAACAGAGTGATCACCATTAATTATGCATCTTTGCCAGAGTTGAACAAAAGCTTGCATACTGTGCTTGTAAAAAAAACCAAAAAAACAAAAAAACCAAAAAAAAACCTGTACCAGTGGAGTTGACCTGCTACCACCACATCTGGGATGCATCACCCACCTCCTCAGTGTGCTCACAGCTATGGTTTGGGCTCCATAAATGTTCAGCAAGCATTGATGAATGTCAGTGGGTGCTATATTTTTCCTGCATGGAGGATTTCAGTGACACACCTTTGCTTCATACACACTTCCATGTCAGGTGCCATTTTGTCAGACTGCCCCTCTGCTGCCATCTGTCACATAACAAAATGTAACAGCATATTGATAGGAAGGTTCAGCCTCTATTTCCATTGCACCATCATCTATCTGTTATGGGCCAACATAATAAAACAGGAAGCATTACTTTTGAAGCAAGCCTTACGTTTTCCAGTTGCATATGCAACAACACAGGGGATAGTAACCAAAAGAAAACTTCCAGAAGGTTGAAATTATATAGTTGCAAGTCTGTCACTGCCTCTGTTGCTGTATTACTCTGTATACTGACGTTAGAAGAAATATGCCCATGTGCATCTCCTTCTCTGATGTAATTTTTCCTGCAAGACTGAAAATCTTGATTCAAGTTTTCTTCAGTAGTAAATTAATAGTAAAGCACATGATGTTCAGCTCTCTGCGTATTGTGTCTTGCTTTGGAGATATTGTGATATGCCCTACTTCTCTAGGGTGGGAGCTGTTAACTACAGGAGTTACCTGTTAGTCCTTCTCGACTCCTTTGACAGGAAAAAGATTTTTGAGAATTTTGGAACCTTTTTAGTTTTTTGAGAATTTCTGAACAATCTTTGAATTGTTTTCTGGCTTCCAGAGATTTCTGATCTTTTATATATGGCAAAGACATATTGTTGGCAAACTTCATGGAATTGTTGAGCATCAATCAAAAGTAAAAGCTAGAATTAACTGGCTGTGCAGAAATCAGCTGAAAGATCAAAAACAGTTCTCAGCTTAGCAATTTAAACTGCACCTGTGAAGAAAAGTTAGATTGCTTCATTTTTTTGGAAAATGATACCGTTTCTACAAACGGTACTCTGCACTTTGTTTACAATTCTTTTAATCCCTCCCCGAGAGATTGGTTTCAGGTTTATTGTCTTGTGTTTTCTTGTGCATTCATAATTTCAAATCTATTTAATTTCTTTCTCGTATCCTTTTAAAATTTTATTTGCCACAAAAATTTTTTCCACTTGAAAAACCTATTTTATTTTGACTTTTTTTTTCACCACTGCTGCTTCAAATGTCTCTTCACATCCTTTTCACTTCTTCATTAACTGTAATGTATTTTTACATGTTGAAAACAATTTTCCTCAGAACTTTGGAAGATTAAGCTTTTGTTTAATAACAGAAATTTAATGTTTCAAATTCAGGCTGTAACAAGGGTGTGTGTGTGTGTGTGTAAGTAATAAGCCCGAGACCATGCTCAGATCCATTTCCCCGCTGCCTTTTTTTTTTTTTAACCTTGCAAGAGATACCAAATATAGAGCTTGCATTTCTATAAGTTTGGCTTTTTTTTTTTTATTATAATGCTTTTATTTGGGATCACATTTACTGCGCGTATCTTCTCACCCTAACATGCCCCCTTCTCTTTTGTATGACTTGTTCAGAGAAACTTGAACTACACTGTAGATTTAGTTGAGTTGTTTCCCATTGCACTGACATACAATGGTGTTCCTGCCTGGACATACATGCAGGAACAGCAGATGTATTTCTGAATTAACCTTACACACAAGCATGTGAACAAGTAATAGAGCAAATATATCCTGCCTATATTCTAAATTCATACTGTTTTTAAAGTATACATATCTCAGTAACTCAGAAATAGAAGAAAATAATCTACATGGATTACTATATCTTTTTTAAAAAAGTATCTAAGTAAATATGGACCATGGTTTGCTCACAATAGCATGGATATACACCAGCTACAGTAGTGTGGATGTGGGTCCTTCAAGGTGTATTTTCTAATTTCATATACTGGAAATACATGCCTTGTAAGAATAAGAAAAAATAGTTCAGGAAAACATCATGATTAGCACCATAGCTTTATTTCCTTATTTATTATTAAATCTCTTCTATTACATAGCCAATTTCTGCAGATTATCACTAAGATGTCTTATTCTCAAACTCCAACACCTGCTGCAATTTTCTGTGTGTTTTAACCAATCAAATGATAGGTAAATATTTATTTTTTGAGATAACTAAGAAATACTTATTGAACTTACAACCTTGTCAGTGACTATATACGGTTTTAATATATG
The DNA here is from genome assembly GCA_037305975.1 of Chrysolophus pictus. NCBI lineage: Eukaryota > Metazoa > Chordata > Aves > Galliformes > Phasianidae > Chrysolophus > Chrysolophus pictus. Next base: position 18,282,257 of record CM074579.1, read on the forward strand.
ATGTCAAAATCCTCTTATCTGTCAAGCATGGATGGTGCATCTCTGTGAAATCTTTTTGGACCCATACTGTGATTGTAAGTGCTAGGAGGTTGCAGGACACTTCTGTGGATACACTTCACAAAGCCGGACTGTTTTTTATGAACACATTAAACATTAATGCAAACAAATGTGAAGCCTTATAGCACAAAAGCTTTATTTGCTTGGACATATATTTATTTATTTTTTATTGATAATTTTTACCATACTACACAGTTCACATAAAATTTGAACTTTGAAAATGATTCCTTGGACTTAGTAAATGTTGTTTCATATAAAACCAAGGGAACAAATGAAAATCACTCAGATTTACATTTCAGTGAAATCTCATAAGTAATTCATGAACTAGGTTTTAGAACTGACTCGTACAGGGCCTTAAGTACCTTCTAACGCTCATCACCTTCTATGAGGAAGCTGCAAAAAGCAATTTTTCCTCCTTTCTTTCTCAAACCAGAGAAAATCTGGAGAAGGGTGATGAAGGCAATTATTGATTGGGAAAGGTACAAAATGCTTTTTTTAATTAACAGGGAGCATCCTGATTTAGTTGTTACTAAGGTACAGCATAGCAAATACTGAACCTTGTGTTCTGATCCATGAAGTGCAAAAGTCATTGTGAGCAGGTTTTGGTGTGAGGTTAATATGAACGGATAGATTCGCTTCAAAGAAACCTGGAGATGGAAACAACCACACCAGCTCAGAGCCCTTCTGAAAACTCCTTTCTAAAGCTTCTCAGGTATTTTCCTTGCTCTGTGAGGATTTGGGATTCTGACTCTGGTTTTAAAATGATTGTTTCATCTGATATGAAAATGGCTTTTCCCATAAGCTTATGATAATCCACTGTCACTGTCAATCTATTCCTATCTGAAACTCATTCCTAAACCATGACCTGTTTTTATAATAAATAAACCGCTCACTTCATCTACTACCACACATCCTTTTGCATGGTAACATAATGGTGTCTATCACAGCTGACCTTTATTATATTATATAATCCTGCTCAATAGGATCTTAAGTAGCATCAATGCTTTTCATTCAAATATAACTCCTCTCTTGTATAACGTCCTACCTAGGTTACCAGTTCTCAGATGCATACAATCTACTGCAAGGATACAAAAACCTAGAAGAAATGCCAAACTGTAATCAATGTGCAGTGTGCGCAAATAGATGCGGTATGAAGGAAGAGAAATTAAAAAATTCAATGACAACTCTAAGCAGCTACTGTTGACATTAGAAATTCGAGGATTAAAATGGTTTCTGCATTGAAATGCTAACAAGTGTGATGATTTAGACTGTGTGCCCTGTTTCTAATTATTATGCATAGCTTGCATATAACATAAGTAGTTGTAACCTTTGTGTGAAGAGCAAAGTCAGGAAATATTAATCCATGGGGAAACCATCGCTTTTCTCTAACTTCCACATAGAAACTCTATCTCAAATGATAGCTCTTGTTCTCCAGACCGGGGGAAAAAAAATCCACTTTGCTTTTGAATATCCCCTTTTATGCTGTGTGTGCATTAGTCAAATTGATTTCCATGAGAGTCCTCCAGGCTGAGTTATATAACACTATCATTCAGTGCATCTGCAAAGAGAACTGTAAGAGAATGAGAAATATTAGGAAAAAAGATCTTCTGAAACTTGGAAGTAGCAACTTTGATAAAGTTGGCAAGACTTTGGGCTGGAGAGCTGATATGCAGCTTGTCTAGAAAGAAATTCTTTAGGGAAAGACACGTTTTGAATATCTTTTTTTCTTGAAGCTTTGTGTTTCCTTCTCTCCTTTGGAAGGGCTACTCATCCGACAGAGGCTAAATGTTGTGCTCAGGGCCACCCAGGAGGCAGGAATGAACTGTTGGGGAAGGATATGACATGTACATCACCAAAGGTTTTACAAGAGCGCTTTTGGCAAAAATCTGTCTATAATGTTTATGTGCAGGTATTGCTTTTTCAAGATCCACTCTGTCTACCTTTTGAATGACTCTGGTGCAATAATTCCTTGACATTTCTGTAACATGAATTGTATGCAGTTTTACCTGAGTGGAACAAAATTCTGTCATATTGCTGAAGTGCTAGGATCAGGAACTTTATGGACAGAAATAACATGTAACTGATCACAGAGTGAAAGCAAATTCTTTCAGAAGGTAGCCATCTCTATCTGATTGTCTGATCATGATCCTAGAAGCTGTTGTGTTTTCTTCCTCCCAGTTTTGTGGTTACTTCATTAAGTGGTCATCTGTTTTTATTGTAAGAAGTTATCTTCAATTAAGCACCCTGATTTTCATGTCTGCTCATAGGCTGTGGTTGTTTTTCTTTTTTTCTTTTTTTTTTTTTTTAATGCACATCAATATATACTGTGGTCATAAACACTATTTTGCAGCTGAATAATTCCTTCTCACTTGAATACATCTGAAAGATTTCTTTTGTTTTGGCTGTACTGCCTTGGCCTGTTGGTCATACTACTTTAAAAAAAATTGGGAATAATAAGCAACAAAGTGCTTATATTTGGAATTTTTCATGTTATTTAACATTCTCCACTGTTTTCTCTATCTCATGAATTTTATCTGTACACTATTCAGTGTATCCTCTATCTGCAGTTGCATAATGCTGAGTTTTTGTCAGTGTTAAGCCACTAGCAAACAGTGTCCTCATACTTAGAGCCTACAATGTTCCCAGAAATGCAAGATTTTGATTACTGAGCCATTTCCAGTATTTAGCTTCCAAATCTTGCTTCAAATTTAATTGTGTGTTCAATTGCAATATAAATAGTTTTAGCTGATGAGAAAATACTAAGTGGTCTTTTAGAGTTCTGGGCAAAAAAATGAAGCTTCACAGAGGTAATTTGATTTTTGGAGAACAAACAGGTAGTTTTGAAATCTGAGACTTGAATTTTCATGCATTTCCCACTTTTGGCTGTGCTACAGAACTTTTTATTTTGAGCAAAGTGTATATAATGTTCTGGGATCAGAAAATTCCCAGAATCTTACAGAAGAAAGAATAGTTTCCTTGAACAACTCTAATAACTTGGCAATAACACTCATTTATAGTCAAGAAGTTAAAATCTAAATAGCAGCAGTAATAAAGAAAAATCAATGGAAATAAAAGCAAAAACCAAAGCTTCACAATACAGGTACAGACTATATATAAAGAGCCATGCCTACCTTAGTTGTACTAGATATAATCTGAGCAAACAAAAGACCTCTTGAACACTAACCCTCAAATTTATAGGCATTAGAAAAGAGCTGGGAGACTGCGATCCCTATAGGGCTACTTGGGATTTGAGCTGGACCTGATGACTGCCAGGGTGAGCTAATTCTGCAGGTTGGAAATGCTGAGCTTTGGGGGAGGAAGAAGTATGTTTGAAAAGGAGAAAATATTTTATGGCTCAGCTTGCATTACTCTGTATCCTGTATTTTAAAAGCATATCAATAACTCAAAGACTGAATTTGTAGCTGTGCCAGCAAAATCAGTGCAATGTCCTCAAACAGAACAGGATGGTCTTTGCAATTTACAGATAAATAAGCACACATTAAGGAAATTCAGGATCTCGGCAATTTTCACCATGTTATATTCCTGTCAGTTACTTTGGTATATTTTCATTGTTCATCTTTTTTCTTCCTGTCTCCTTTAGGTCAGGCTACAATTGTAGATTTTTATTAGCACTATTCATTAAGTTGAAACCCAAAATATATGTTTAACATTGCTATACACATTTCCTATCTCAACACATGCAGGTAGTTCTCTCCATTAAAAAAAAATAATAATAATAGAATGCTCCTGAGGTGAATTTGATACGTTAAATTTCAGCTTGTAGTAAATTTTTACAGTTGAGTTATAAACCTCTGGGAAACAGTGGGTTGGGTTATCACAGAAATGCTAATACAAACCAAACTCCAGCAGTGATGTTGTAATATAAACATCATTAAGTTTCCATTCTCACAGAACGCTTGGTGTACAGAATATTTACATTTATAGTACTATAGTGTATCTTTTAGAGTATTCCTCCAGGTAACAGTGAAATGATAGTTTCATGAGGAAAATTATGTGACATTATTTTAATATACCCATGCTGATTTTAGCTCAGAGAAGCTCAGGAGCGGGATTGTCATAATGCTTCCCTATATTAGCCTGGAAAGCGTTCAGCCCCTTTTAACTATTAGTTTGGTGGTTGTTCAGAGAATAGCAGGAATTCAGACTTTTTATCCCTCTGGCTTCTACAATAATTATATCACACAAGGAAGGTTTTTTGTTGAAATAAATCTAATATTCCAACTTGCTTTATATGAGGTTTAAATATGAAATGGGTTTTTCAGTGTAATTTTGCTACCTGTTCATATGTTGACTTATTTATCCATGCAGGTTTTATGCTTGGTATCATTTACTCTCAGAAGCCAGTGGACAATTTATTTGCATCCTAATCATCGCAGGAAAAAACTGCAAAGAGAAAATCATTACATGGTTTGGAAAGGAATGTTTAGAACTGCACACTTTTTTTGGTCTTTTTTGAAAAAAAGTGACAATGATTAGAAAAAAGAAAAAAAATAGAAAAATGAGACTGTGCTCATATTTCTCTGAGGATGGATATTACAGCAAGAAAAGGCAGTGATGAGAGAGAAGAAAGACTCAAAGTCAATAAGGGACAGAAATTTTGTGTGAAGCATTTGAGCCTAATGAACTGTTACCTGGCATTTTTGTTCATACAGGACAGCACAGCTGACGTATTTCTCTGCTATGCAGTTGCCTAAGGGAGAATATACACTTTGGTTTTCTGGAAGTGCATGCGGATTCACCTGAACAGAGTAAGAAGAAATTTTTTTATGCTATTGAATACTTTTTAGATAGTTTGAATGTGGAGATTAATTTTGGTTCTGATTTTCAAGGGTCAGTGTTGGGAATTAACTCTGTAAGGCTGCCCGAGAAGATGTATAAAGTACATGCCTTTTACATGAATGATAGGTGTGAATGTTCTGACAGCAAGTATTTCCTTCTAGGTGTAATGTTCCAAGTGGGAGTCCCATCTAGAAAGGTAGCATCTTTTGTCTTCAGAATGCATGTGGAAAGGAACTACAGATTGCCTTTAGAGATGATGAAAGGGCCATGGCAAATCTTTTGCTCTGAAAATATGTTCAGGCAATGGTTTTTTTTTTCCCAGAATACATCTGAAAAGCTATTTTGTAGCATTCCACTGCAATAGTAATTTACTGGAGTTATGATTGTATCCCTGCAGAGCTTTGTTTGATCTAAAACACACAGCAGCTACCAAGTACTCTTCTGTAGAGTGCATGCAGCTATAAGAGAATGACATTTGAATTAATTAATCTGTGGAAATACTGTTAGAGAGGAAGAGACTAATGCTGAGGACTTGACAGATTCTACTTGCTTTCTGAAAACACTTTCATGACAACAGATTCCAGCAACAGGCATCAGTACCAGCAAACCACCCTGCTAATCTGTTCTGTTATGTTTCTCAGCATTCAAAGAGCAATCAGATATTTTCTGTTGAAATGACTCTCATTTTAAATTAAGAACAACAAAGTAAGAACAAAAATAAAGCTCCATCAGAGAGTGTATTTTTTTTCCAGAAGCATTCACTGAAATGAAAATGTTTGCTAGTCTTTATAGATAGCTGTAGCTTTTTAGAAGCACAGCTCATGACAGCACCAACAACATATGTAGGTACCTAATGGCAGCTAGTTCTACAGTAATATATAGATTTTTCCACTTTAATAAAACTTGCTCTAAGCAGTGTTATTCATGACTTCATCCTCTCATGGTACTGAACTTTGAGATTGTTTCCTTAACTGCATTTTCTCAGTGAGGGCACCTTCACATAGAGCACATAGGACCATCTATTTGAGAAGCATGACTGATATTTCTGTTTAGGGGATCTAGGCTGTTACTGTTTTTGGAGGTGGGTGTTTCTCTTGAGCACATGAGAAGTATGTGTGATGAGGCTGGAGGTTACTGTCTGCAGAACAATCTCAGAGCTCAGGTTTTGCTCTTAGATGTGGATACTCTCAGCCAGCTGTAACAGTGGCTGAAACATATCAAAACAACAACAAAAGCTGAGAGAGAATTCTGATCTTATTACTCAGTGGCTTATTTTATTGTGACTAGATTTTGTCATTTACAAAAGAAGAATAAAATAGAACTTTTTCTACTGATACATATACTTCATCTGGATGATTCTCTTGAGTAATGGCACACACCATCATTTTTGTACAATTCATTATTTGGCCAGACAAACTATGATCATAAACATAGTATTTTAACAATTTTTGAAAGGTTTGCTTTTGAAAATCTCCATGTTAGAAAAACTTAAGGTTAAGAATGGAGAAAAAAAAGAGTTAAAATTCAGAGACACACAGAACTTCAAGGAATTTTCTGGGTCTTCAGCTGCCCTGACAGTTACTGGAAAAAGTAACATGGTGAGATTTAGGCAAACCGGGAGGATCCTGGAATGCATCAAAGATAACTTCTTGCGGCCAGTAATCGACAGCCCCACTAAGGACCATGCTATACTGGAGTAGCTGTTCACCAAAACAAGTGAACTCATTAGTGTTTCATGACTTTTCATTGGTATTCCACATCATAGCATCATGCAGTGCACTGTGAGTTTTTTTTTTTACTTTAGCTCATTGCCTCTGTTTTCCTCATCCAGGCTCATCTCCCTGTCTTTTGCTGGGGCATGGGTTCATGGGTCTCTTTGCCCCCTTGTCAAGGAAACCAGGCTGAACCGTGACACAGTGACATCAAGATTGTATGCTATGTGGGCTGTAGTGATCATGAAATAACCCTAGGGCGGCAGGGGGACAGATGAGTAAAAATCAGGATGCTACATTTCAGGAAAGCCATCTTCCAGCTCTCCAAAGAGTTAGTCAACAACCTCCTTAGGAAATTGTCCTCAAAGACAAGTGAGTGGAGCAGAGCTGGCACATTTTTGTGGAAGTTTCCATAGGGCACAAGTGCTCTCCATCAGCAGGTGAATTAAGTCAGGAAAGGAAGGCAAGAGACTAGCATGGCTGAAGCAGGACCAGAACTAGAGAACAGGAAGGATATGCACAGGCAGTGGAAGCAGGGACAGGTACCCTGAGAAGAGTATAGGGATGCTTCTAGCTCTGTAGGGATGGGGTCAGGAAGGCCAAGGCCCAACGGGAACTGAATTTGTCAAGAAGTGCAAAGAACAAGAAAGTCTTCTACAGGTACATCAACCAGGAAAGGAAAGTCCAAGAAGGTGTACCCACTTGTGAGCAATACAGGCAGACTAGTAATAAATGACAAGGAGAAAACTGAGGTACTCAATAAATCTTGTGCCTGACTCTTCACTGGCCACTGTTCTTTACACAACCCTGGAGTGGGTGGTTTGAAAGGTGGAGACTGGATGAGCAATGTCCCTCCTGCTGTAAGCAGAGATCAGGTTTGTGACCTCCTAACCTGAACATCCACAAGTCTATGGGTACTGACAAGATGCATACCAGAGTTCTGAGGGAATTAGCTGATGCAATCACCAAGACTCAACCAATGATATTTGAATAGTCATGGCAGCCAGATGAAGTCCCTAGTGACTGAAAAAGACAATGTTACAGCCATTTTTAAGAAAAGCAGAAAGGACAATCCAGGCAACTACTGATGTGTCAGCCTCACCTCTGTGCTATGTTTTGGATTCTCTAGGCATGGAGTTTTTGGAGGCATCTGTCCCTGCCTCATGACAATGTAAATTATTGTGAACAGCAGAGGAAAGACCTCCAAAGCACAATGGAATTGAAGAGAAACAGCCCAGATTCAGAAAGTGTTAGGCAGTAGATAGTTAAGAAATAGTGGGAGAATCCAGAATCTAAAAGTTAATGTAATTACTTCTACAAAAGAGACCTGTGGAAATGTTAGTTATATTTTTGGAAGAAAGTTGTCAGCGGTAATAGGCAATTCTGAATGGCATTGTTACATAACCAGGGTCAATGGGCCACAACTTGATCTTTTTCTATCTGTATAATTAAAATTTCTCCTCTTACACAGATTGGTTCTATACCCTACTCTGCATCCTTGCACTCACATAGCAGAGAGTGTTTTCTGTGGCAAAGTAAAAGGATGCACTGAATCTGTGATGGGCTCAGATTGCAAGAGCATTGCAAATTCAGGTTGTTAATTACTTTAAAAGTTGTTGGGGCCAGGAATGCATCCCTGTTGATTTCTTAGAGTGATACTCAACAAAATCCATCCATAAAGGCATGCCGAATTAACTGGGACTGTTGGTAGTCACTGCCTTATGAGTTGCATCAGTTCACATTTTTTTCTCTTGTTTTTCTCCATCATAACTAACAGGGAGACAATCACATAGAAATTTTGTCAGAAACATAATTTCCTTTTGCTCTTGACTGCTTTCTATGTATTCACTGACTTCTCTGCCTCTTCAGGTGGTGCCTGTAGCAGTACAGCTTATGTTTTTCCTTGCTTATGTTTCTATCCACAAACCTTCACCAAATAAAACAGTGAAATAGAGAGAAAGATTTTAATTGCTAACATAAGAGTTTCTTTTCAGGCCTCTCTGCTTTCATTTTTCTTGCCACAAAATTTCTCAAGGGAAGGAATGGTAGGTAGGAAGAATGTTTGATCTTGGGTTCCAGTGCTAAGCAGATGAAAGATAAGACAACTACTTTGCTTAATTCTTTACATGAAGTCTATTAACTGTAGTGAGCTTTTCAAAGTCATTAAGTTGTATTGTTAAAGCCAGTTAGTAATTCAGTTTGTGGTAGTTGTTTTTCTCAATTTTATTTTTTATTTTTTTCCCCTATGCCATAATTTTCTTAGCTAATTTTCCATTGCTTACTTGCTTTTCTAGGTTATAAAAATACGTAACAGTTTGGAAAGCTTTGAGAACAAAAATAAACATGAACTGGTACAATTCTTGAACAATTCAGTATCAGAATTTTCTTTTCCTGTTGTGACTTAAGCTCTGAAAGAAGAAATAAACATCTGGATGCAGTGAACTCATGCTCATAACAACTGAGTAGAAATTCACTTATACTGTTGAATATCATGGATCATTGCACCACACAACACAGGTAAGAATTTAATGTTTTAAGAGAGTATTCTCTTGGACTTTAATACTCTGTCTTCATATACTTTGCAAATTGCCAATCCCCCCCCACCTCCCCCCCCCAAAAAAAAACCCCACAAATCTCCCCAGCAGAAGTCTGCAGGAAATAGATTCTGCTCTATTTGCTATGCTTTTTTTGTTTATACCTCATTTTGTCTTCCACAACAAATGCAAAGTTGATACTTTTTATAAGTTTGAACAGTCATTTACTATTCTGGAGACAATCTAAAATCTTTGGAATGACTTTTTCAGAAGCATAGTATTTGAGTATGAAAATTAAATGTGTACATTACTTCTTAAACAAATTCCTCTAAACTATTTATTATGTCTCTGTCAACAAAATGCTAACAAGTGAGCTCAACTTTGCAGCCCAAAGTACAGCTAGTGTTGTGTGGAGGCATGCTAAACAGAAAAAAGGGAAGTTTTGTTGAAAATGTTGACTGGAAATTTTCTCAGGTTTGAAATAGAGAGGGGGAGTGGAGGAAAAGACGTATTTGCAAACAGGGCTTTGCTGCAAAGCAAAGGACTTTAGGAATGAGGATATTCCTTTAAATGCTAGCCCTATTACAGGCTGGCAAGATAAATCGTGAGATATAGGTATATTATTTTTTTTATTTTTCTGGCTAGATGTGGGCAGACATGTTTCTTAGAGTGATTGGAAAATTGTGCAAGGATGAACTGCTGAATGTAGGCTTTTCTTTGCATATCACCTTCATCAACTGCAAAAGTTTTGCAGTAGCTTGAAAGGCTTTGCCCTCCAAAGAGAGTACTGTAGCTGGTGTTAGACAACATGAAAAAGCTTTTTCTTTTTATATAGCATAGATCTATGTCATCTTTCTGCCTATTATCACTGGAGTTCTGTAAATACCACCTTGGTAGAATACCACATTTTTAGATTTTATATCTTCCATTTTGTCTGTGAATGTGTGAGGTGTGGTGTAGGTTTTTTTTGAGGGGGTGGGGGTGGGGAGGAGAGGCTTGTTGGTTTTGTAAGATCCTCAACACTACTATTCCTGTTTCTTTCATTTCCAACTGGCACTTCATCATAAATGGCATTCAATATACAATGTTTTGAGCACAATGAAGACTAATATCAGAGAAGACCATGGATTTTATACCCAGGAGCAGTGTTCTCAGTTATTATGATGGTAGAGGCATGTGCAATACATTTCTAAGTACTTCAGAGACTAAAGCTGACCCTTTCTGGGATAACTTGCTGAAAGGTCCCTCTAGTGTCAGTTTGTCAGTGTAGTTTTCTTTCTGAAACCTATAATTGAGAATGGAAAAAAAGTGCATTTTCAGGAACTCCTACAGAAATGCAAGTACTAAACTGAAGGTAGCAGTGAGCAAGGTTGCAATTGATAGTGGAAGATGACTTCAGAATAAATTGATTTTTAAAACCAGCAGTTTTATAGCGCTCTTCCTTGAGATAGTAAAGACGTGATGCAGGTTACAAAAATTCAATCATAGCAATAAAATCTTTATAAAAATATTTGAAAACATCTTATTTTTATAGAAATATAGCTGTGTAAAATCCAGTGCCAAGTGAAATATCTAATGCTATTTTAAATGTGACATCTAACTCACACTGCTGTCAGTGCATTGCACGTACTCAAAGACAAGTTTATATTTTTGAACAGTGCATATTTTTAATTAGATCTAGTTCCAAATTTCATATCCAAACTGGTAAATAGGTACTGTCTGTGAGTCTGCAGACATCTCTTTATATTTTGGGGAAAGGAAGTGGGGCTGTCTGCCATTAATCCTGAATTAGAAATGATTTCCTCACTCCTGTGTGATTAGTTGCCTTTGTTGATTGAATGTCTTCGAAGTGATTTTCATGAATAAATTAACACAGATACAGTGGTATCCCTTATTACTCATGCTTCCAGTTTAGTGGGAATGCAGGAAACTTAAATCAAGTGCCTATTTTGATTTTCCAGCAGGAGATTGAATCTCCATTTCCTATACCAAAGGCAATGTCTCTAACCCTAAATCTCCTGGCTTCTCTGAGTCAAAAGAGCATTTATATCTCCATGGTTATGATCATAAATATTATTCCAGATTTGAAAAATATTTCCTTTTTATCTTTCCCATTGTTGGAGGGACAAAGGAAGAGAATGTTCTCTGTGAAATATGCTAGTAATACTGAAAGTTTGGTTGTCCACTTACTTAACTTCAGCAATAACTTTGTGGTAGAAAAGTGTCAGTTATCTTCTGCATATATCAGAGAATTATTGGACACTTAAAGACTTAAAGGCCATCTAGTCCAGTTTCCCTGCAATGAACAGTGACACCTACAGCTGAATCCAATCTCTCATAGCCTGGTCCAGCTTGACGTTGAATGCTTCCAGGGATCCACCACATCCACCACATCTCTGGGCAATCTGTTCCAGTGCTTCACCACCCTTATCACAAAAAAAAAAAAAAAAAAAAAAAAAAAATTTCCTTATATGCTTTATCCTTATGTATCTCAACATTCAACAAACCTTAACTGATTTCATCACTCTCTGTTATTCGTTATATTTTTATAATCGTTTTACATCCTCTCTGACTAAAGGTAGACTCCTAAACTGGTAGGGAGATTGGGATTTTCAAAACCTTCATGTGACTCAATCAGTTTGTATTAAATTAATTCAGACTTCTAAATTTTTTAATACAGGCGAGAGCACTTTTGAACACTTTGTGCTATAAACCAACTACTAACACCATTGCTTATTGATGCTTTTGTGACAGAAAAAAACAAAAAAACAACTAAGAGCACAATATATAATTAAACTATGAAAACATAATAAAATCTATTAAAATAAAAATAAGGCAAAATGCTCCCTCCTACAGACCATTATGTTCAATGCCAACAGATTATATATCCTATAAACAAATAGGTGTTAGGTGTTCAAATAAAAATAATAAGGGAGTAACCCATTATTCCTTCATCTCTGAAAAAATCTTTTTGATACTCTTTTCATGTGACATCCAAAACAAGTGGAGTAAACTGAAAATAAACCACATGGTCTGTATTTCAGTAGTCTGGTTTCTGAAAGCCATAGACAAAGGAAATATTGTTTTTCTTGTCTTGAAGACTAATGAAGGAGTTTTGGAAAAGTCATCTTTAGTTCAGAAAATAATGTGTTGCTTTGAATTCCCATCATTTCATGCTGAGAATAGTTATAAAGCAGAATCAGACTACTAAGTTGATCTACTTTAGTGTTACTATTTTGGTTTTCTTTACTCAAGGTGTTTTTTCATGACTCTGATGATAAATGGACCTTGTCTGTACTTTCTCAAGGGAATGGATGCTTTTTGTGCTTTGCTGACATTGTGGAAATGTAGACTGGAGTTAGCCATTAAGTGGGATTTGCCCATCATAAGTTTGGCAGCTAAAATCATGAGTTTGGCAGGTGAAACAGCGAAACTTTAAGCATTAGAGGTTGTGTACTATGAAATCACTCCTCTATTTATTTCTGTTCAGACATTTCAAAAGGGCATCTGTTGTAGTTGATGTATGTTCGCCAGGAAAAAATAATTGTAACAGTTGCTTAAGCAGAAGTCTAGTGACTGCTTGAGTGTATGAAAATTATATGAAACTATATGAAAACTAATGCAGTATTGCAGAAATACTATAGCTACAGTGGTAATGTATTTTTTTATTCTTCAGCCCTTAAAATCTAGAAGAGATGAATTTATGCCTCCAACTTTGATAAAAGCCTAATATTGTACAACTGAAGCCATTTTCTGTATTTTCTTTTGTATTTAGCTTATCTTTTAAAATGCCCTGATGGTCATGCTCATAGTTCAGTAGGCAGACACATTCTGGGGATGACTGGGTATTTCTGAGCACAAATAATGAATTGAGGGAACTTTAATCCACGGACTATTGCTCAAATTCTGTATCAGGTAGAGAGCTGCTGAAACTGTGTATTTCATGCACTGCAAACCAAGCAGAAGGACCCTTTGAATAAGTTCACTTCTATGCAAGGAATTGCCTACAGTATTGCTACTCAGCAGAAGGCCAAGTCTTGCTTTCGTGTTTATGTGTTTAAATGTACTAAGAAATTGTATGATTTATTTCCAATTAATTCTATCACTGCAAGAATAACTTGTTTCTTTTTTTTAGGGGAAGATGAGGGAGATGGGGGGTGGAAGGGGAGAGGGAAGGGGTTGCAAATAAAATACTAGGTTGATTTTTGCCTTCAGTTTGATGAGAAAGAGCAGTTACTACTGCAGGTGACCACTAGACACTGAACAAACCTGTACAAAGCTTTTAGTTTATAAATAGTATAGAAGAAATATTGGAAGGGGCCAAGATGACCTTGGAATGAAATTAGACTCTTAAAAACATCTACTACCAAATAGCTGCTTGAATTCTGTCAGCTGCTATGCTTTCAGACCACTTTCCAGTTGATGGGCATCAGCAGCACAAAAAGCTTTGTCAGAATTGATTGTAAATGCTCCTAGTTAGCAGTCACAATAAAAAGAGAGACAATGAATGGTGACCTAGGACCAGGTATCTCTTCTCTCCAAAGATGACCATCTTGATAGATGCTGAAGAGTAATAATTTAGTGATTATGTGTGTGCTATCTGATGTAAAGAGCAAAATGCCTCAGGCTGTGGCTCTGTAAAATGGTAGCTCTGGCTTTTAAGTGGAGAACATCAAATGAAAAATTGCTCAAAAGCAAAGCACAGAAACAATACTTGCTCACTCTGCTGTCTCAGCAGTTCTTGCTCAGTCATTTAGCATATGTACTCCCACAGCAGGCATAGATTTGGCGTAAGTATTATATTGCTTGTTGTGTGGGTGGCTGGAAAACTATGTAATTGTGTGTTTGCACTTGATCCAGATCACATTTATTCTGCCCGTGGTTCAGGCAATATGTATATTTAGAATCAATGAATGATGAACCATGCCTACAAGTGTCCTGCACTCTTTCACCATGGTACTTAAAGTTAGTAGCTTTTGTTTCATTAATATGAAATCACAGGAGTTATTTTGGACTCAGTAGCTGAATTTTCTTGCTATATATCTTTCCTGTAGAGAAGGCTGATATACTTTCAATTAAAATGTAGAATAAAAGTCAAATTTTACTTTTTAGATTTTGATTTTTTTCAATATTTTTATTTTCCACACCTTTCTAATTTCAGAGGAAATATCTTCCTCTACCACTCTGCCTACAAAAGATGGGCAGCTTAAGTAGTGAAAATGAGTTTTGAGTTTTTCTTTTTCTGAAGGGAAAAAATTAGGGAATCTTAGGAGAGGAATTAAAAATGGAAAGAATCTTCTTTTCATCTACCTTGATTTAATAGAACAAAATATTGCTTACATAGAGTGTAAAATAGTGTTACATAGAGCACATTTTTGATCAACACAATTTTTAACAAAAATGAATTTGCTTTAAAAAAAAAGTTTGTATATAATAATTTTATTTATTAGCAATAATTCTTGTGCGTCCTGTCATGTTTCACACAGGAATTGTTCATTTGATAAAGGATATTCATTTAGGAACATCAAGGACAACAAAGTCCTGAGCTCAAATTCACTGTCCTGAATATAGCCTATTACTATCATTGGTAGAAGAGCAAAATGGAATAACATAGCACAGTTTAGGACATTATCCTGCAGTACCAATCCAGCAGATATTGTGTGAAATCCTACCACAAGACAGCTCTGGCACTCTTTAGATATATTTGAGGGCATTAGCCCTTGTCTCAAGGGAAATGTTATACTATATGTAACTATTGCTTGCATAAGGGTCACTGTTTTGCTTATGTAGCTGTTGAGCTATTAGTACTTGATTCTTTATTCTACAAAGGCCTTTGGGATGCAGCTCCTTGTCTGGTGCTGTTCCCTTCAGTTATTTCAAGATCAGCTTTTGTTCCTGGGAAATGATAAATGAAAAAAAACCACCCATACATACTCAACATTATTTGCATTGTTGGATATTGTTGTTAGTATTTCCTGGGGTGATAGAGGTTGAGATTTGCCACTGACCCTTGAGTTTTGATTCTTTACTCTTGACTGATCTTCTTTCTCCAGAATGACTCAATGTTTCCTAAAATATGTTTTAAAATGTCCTGATATTGGAGGACGAGATTATTAATATATAATACAACAGAAGGCTACTAGGATTTGACTGTGCATCCTACCTTATTAGATATAGTAATCACACCTATTATCTCCCCGTTTGAATTTATAAGCTGTAAGTGTCTAGTGATATTTAAGAAACATGGTAAATGCAGCATATGATACAAGGAATAAAGTTAATCAGATTTGATGGGCAAAATCAGACTTCCAGACCATATTGATATAACAGGCCAATTAATAAAATGGTGTATCATTTCTAAGGTGGAATACTTATTGTGAAACTATTGTGCCAATGGAAAATCACAGTTTCAATGAGCCATGTGCAAATGCTGTTTCAGCATATCACTAATTAGTGTGCTACTCCTGGTTGTCCCAGATTAATCTCTTCTGCTATGTGTATTGTATATAGCTAGTAATTGTGATTGATTACTGAACAGAAATGTTGCAGAACCACTGAAATTGTGAACTTGCTGAAACAGGATGGAGAATTTTGCTGAACTTGTTCTGTTATCAGTGAAATATGAGAAAGCGTGGTTTGGAGCTATGGCAGATTTTAGTGACTAATGGAGCCTGATTATAAGCTGTGGAATTTTCTTCCTTTTGGTTCCTTTTTAATGTCAAAATGTGACCTTTCAAAGTCATTCATAAAAAAGCAGGGGGAACCACATATGTATACAAAACTAGGAAATACTCAGAGTAAGGACATTTACTGTAGATGATGTTACCTGAATTTGTTTCAATTCATCCTAATTACAGACTTGAACTTCAGTCATTTGAGTGTCTTTGCTGCCATGCACTGTTTCCAGGGATACATTTCTCTTGCTGGGGCTATTCCATTTTGAATAACTAATCAAACTTCCATTGAACAAGTACTCCAGTTTCTTACATCTTAAAGTATTCCAATCACTGTGATACAAACTCAGGCTTCCTCTTGATGTGGTGAAATAAATTTTTAATTTGACAGAATTGAACAAATTCAAGAAAGAGTTTGAGAGAGCTATCTCAAAGTAGGTAACCTATTTGGCAAAGACAGTGCTGGCTGAAATCCCTGGTCTGAACAGAGTATAGCAAATATTTGCAGCCAAGTGAATTGTCAAGGCTTTTAACCACTGACTGTTGTAGAGCTGGGCTTCCTGAGAAGCAATTACTCTGGGAGAAAAGCATAACATGATTAAAAATCTTGTTCAGAGCCCACCATGAAGCCTAGTAACTCCAAAACATTTTTTTCCTTTACTTTCTCATCCAAACACAAATGTCAATATTTTCACAGGAATCTTTTTCTATAATCCCAATATATATGATACATACTTCTGTCTTTATTCTTTCTTTCAGTTTTTTTAAAAATAAATAAAACTCTCTAATAATTCTACAAAATAACAATAGCATGAAAACCCCACATCAAAAATGCAGCCATGACCTCTCTAAATATATTAGCACTTGTTAACAACCACTCACTGGCTAAACTTTGCTGTAGCTCTGAAATACTCAGCAAAAACCAGCCAAGGAGTATTTTTTGTACTTACCTGCAACTGCTACTGTGTGCTCTCTCAAACGGCAAATAGAGCTTACCCCTAATTTCTTGTATGTATGTAATTACAATAGATTTTATCTACACTTTTCTCTTTTTCTTTTATACCTTTGAGGTAGCGTGGCCCATGAGGGATGAATAAATTAGCTAGTACAGCATTAAGGCATCCTAATGTGTGGGACAGTGGAAATTTACCATTTCTAGACTTTCTGTTATTCTATGAAGTGAGAAAGATCTAAATGCTCTTCTCACATTTATTTATTAATCACTTTGGTTGATTTCCTTAGTGCATTCACTGAGGGAAGTGGATACACTGGGACAGGCCATTATAACTAGCATTTTTTAGGAGATCTGGTACATCTGTGGGTCAATTCCAGTATCACCCACCCATCCTTTTTTCCTTGCCTTTATTAGATAGAATGTTTCTTTTTTGGTGAAACCAAACCTGTTGCTTTGGCTTTCCCTCCTTTAAGAATATTTAGTAATGTACTATAATTCAGTAATTAAGCTCCAATGAGGAAGATTCAACTTCAAGCAGAATCTACTCACCATATATTATTTGGATGGGGTGTGAAAATTGTTATGAGAGTTGATCAGCAAGGAAAGTCCCTCTAAAGAAAAGAAAAAAAAAAAAGAGCAAATTTTAAATACAATTTGAATTGTTGTTTTTTCAGGAAATTTCTATATGGACAGGCTACTTCATTACCAGTGATTTCTATTTTGGCCAAGGAGTAGTACTTTGGCAGAGGCTTTAAGAGACAGAATATGTACATTCCTCTATAAGCACTGGGGAGTATTCCTGTCCCTACTCTAATCTTTTAAGATTCTTGGAGAGCTTTAGCTGAAACAGAGACTTAGACAACAAGAGATGCCTAAGTATGGATGTGTTGGTGAGATGCAACCAGTAAGCCTATAGATTTTCTTTCATGTTAGGTGATATCGATAAAATGTCACTAACCTATGGGGAGCCTCAGATGATCACAGTAGCTCATTTCACATGGGCCTGAAAGGCAGGAAAATCCTGGAGAAAGGAAGGAGAGAAGTAGAGGTCTCCAAGTAGTTTTCTGGAGAACTCTCTGTAGAGTTTATCATGTTGGTTTTGAGTAAATTTTAATTATTCAGCTAAAGGATCTGACCCAAGTAGTTTTTCCCTCTGTGCTTTTACAGGGTACTTTATAAAATCAATAATCAGAGACAGTTGAATAAGCTTATTCAGCGTACCACTTTCATTAGTATTTTTTAATAATAAGAAGCTAGCTAGATTGTTTTCTCCTTCATGAGTGTTAATAAAAAACAGATCTTCTAAACAGAGATTTCACTATAGATTTTCTAAGCAGTTATTATGTTGCTAATTACAGTAATGTGCAGGTAACTCTCATCACAATCAGAAATCTCTTTATGACTGTGAAAGTTTGAGTAGGACTGTTTGAAGAAGTTATATCACTTCTTTGAAGTTTGGATAAGACAAAGACTGGGCTACCTGGGCTCATCATCTCATCTGGTTTTTATGAAAGACCTTAAAAATCTCACTTATTCATCCACTTTCCAGCAGTGCTAATATTCTCCAAATGGAACAGAGCCCCAGTTTAAGCCAGCTGTTCTCACTGTTCTAACATAGCAAATCTCTTCTGGATTTCCACACCTGTATATTTATGAATCCTCCTCCTTGATCAACTAAAATTGAAAAGAATGAGTATTTTCCTAGGCAATCTTGATTGCCCTTGATGGTGTTTAACTATTTAATTCATGATGTGGACCTGGGCAGGCTGGAGAAGTGCGCCCATGAAAACCTAAGGAGGTTCAATAACGCCAAGTGCACTTGGGTGTTGTAGTTGGTTTGGTGCAATCCCAAGTATTTATACAAACTGGGGGGAAATCTCCTTGAGAGCAGCCCTGCGGAGAAGGACTTGGGGGTCCTGGTGGATGAGAAGCTGGACATGAGTCAGTATAGGAAGGATGTGGAGCTCTTGGAGTGGGTCCAGAGGAGGGCAACTAAGATGGTCAGAGGGCTGGAGCATCTCTACTGTGAGGAAAGGTTGAGAGAACTGGGCTTGTTTAGCTTGGAAAAGAGAAGTCTCTGGGGACATCTCATTGTGGCTTTCCAGTACTTGAAGGGAGCATACAAACAGGAGGGGGAATGGCTGTTTAAGAGGGTGGATAATGATGGGATAAGGGGGAATGGTACTGAGACAGAGGAGTTTTAGGTTAGATATTAGGAGGAAGTTTTTCACACAGAGGGTGGTGATGCACTGAAACAGGTTGCCCAAGGAGGTTGTGGATGCCTCATCCCTGGAGGCATTCAAAGCCAGGCTGGATATGGCTCTGGGCAGCCTGGTCTGGTGGTTGGCGACCCTGCACATAGCAGGGGGATTGAAACTAGATGATCACTGTGGACCTTTTCAACCCAGGCCATTCTATGATTCTATGATACTTTACACTTCAGATGTGCCTTTCACTTGAAAGATGTCAGTAGGCATTTACTTTTTTGATCAACGTCAGTTGCTTTCAGAACTGTCTTGCAAATTACCTCTGCTATTACCTTAAAAAGTGATTGTGCACCTGCAAGTAGATTGGTTATGCACACCTTTTTTAGCTACGTAGGCACAGATCTTCTAGATGTACTTCTGGTCATCTTGGATCTGCATGATGATCTACTTTCCGTCACTGTACTGATATTCCCACGCTATTCTACTTCACTCCTCTTCATAGCATTTTTGGTGAAACCTGCCATGAATATGAACATAACTCTTAGATCATTGGAAATTCAGGTGTTCTGGGAGATACTCCTAAAATGACATTTCTTTGAATACCCTTACTACTGCTTAAAGAATTCCACAGAAAGTAGAAAAAGCTAATGAGGTGGATCAAAAATTTGGTTAAGAAGTAGGAAAGGATAGATGAAAGGAGTGTGCAAACTTAAGAAAATCTCAAATTGTCAAATAGATGTGGTGATTTGAAGGAAAGGCAAAACCTTGTAGATTGCATTGTAAGTTAGTTCCCAGGAAAGCTCAAATTTGCATAGAACTGAAAGAGCTAGGGCAAAATCCTAATGGCAGATGTGGTTAACTGCAATAAATAAATCAACATGGCCCTGTGATGCAGGCTTTTATGAGAGAACTTTCAATTGGTTAGTAATGAAATTTTGAAGGGGAAGTGGACATAGTAAATGCATCAGGTCCAACAGTGCTCCAATGATTTAGTGACTTCCAAGGGATGTGTGTATATCTTACTGGCTGGAAGATTTCATTTTAGGATTAGTAATCCTTGCTTTATCATTCAAAGCATTAGTCAGTCCTGATTTACTTGCATCATCAGAATAAAGAACACTCCCAGCTCTCCACCCTCCTCTGCCAAAAAATCTAGACTTTATGATAGTCAGAATGGATATTAGGGAGGTAGTTCAGATAAGGAAAAACCATATCTCAACTTGATGTGACAAGTAAATGACAGAATAATAGCCAAGAAAAGATTTGGCAGTAGCAGAAAGTAATGTGGAGATAGATATAATCCTGATGGCTTCACTACCTTTTGCTCATGTAAGAATATTCAGTGGCCATATGAGTAGCAGTATATTTTGTAAACTGTTTTTTAATCATTGCTGTACTTTTTAAGCCACTCAGGTTTGTGGGAAATGTACATGCCCAATAATTATGTACAGCAGATGTAAAGTGAGTGTGCATTTTATCCAAAGTGAAAAAAGCTGATATTTCACTGAGAATCTCTAGTTAACAGATAATGTCAATAGAATAGGATGTTATTGCAAGATAATGGTCTCCTGCTGCTAGATAAGTGCTGAGTCAAAACAACAATGCTTATTTTCAAAGCAGGGGACATTGATCCTCTGACAACTTTCTATTTCAATGACATTCTTGCTATTACATTAGACTGATGCACTTATGACCATTTTGTTTAATGGATATTAGTTTAGTAAAGTGACAGCTGCTTATTGTGAGCTTATTCAATTCACTGGCTACAGTGAATGGCTTTAAGTAAATAACTTGTGTGATAAACATAAGAGGTATGTATAGGTTTTTATTTTAAAGAAGAGAATCTTCTCATATGAATGAAGTGTTCAAATTGTTATTTTATATTTTTCTTATTCTCTGTTAAAAAAGATTTTTACTTTACAAGATTGCCTTTTGATGTAATTCTAAGCAACGATTTTTTTTTTCTTAAGAAAATAACAGCAAAAAAGGGTAAACTAAGAATGAATGCTGCTTTGCAAAACCTGGTTCACAGAAAATTTAAGCCTTTTTAGCTGAGAGCTTTTCCCAGGTGAAAACCAGTAATTTGTTCTTTGGAGAAAAAACAAATAACTAAAATGCTTTCAGTACTAGAATTACCATTTTACTGCACTGGAGCTGACTATGTAAAACGTTAAAAACAGAGAGCAGATTAACTCCCAAGTGTAAAACAACCTTTTACTGTAAAATATTTTCACTGCAAGCCATGAAGTTAAGTTCTATCTCTCTCTCTCTCCTTTTTACATTCCTGAATATTTTAGTGTCATTACCAAAGCTGAACTTCTAATTTTTTTGTACTGTTTTACCTTGTAGGAGAAGGCAAAAAGTAATTTTTAGACTACACTGAATTTTCATTTCGTACAAGCAAGGACGTTTTGTAGGGCTAAAAGGCAAAATCTAACATACAGATATGATGTAGCCTTTAGGAGAAAGGTTTTATTTGAATAGCAGCTAACAAAAACCCTACTTACTTTTTCAAAATTGTCATTGCTTTCATGAAAGTAGCAGTGAAAATGAAACAGGAGAATAAATAATGTGATACAGATTCTCAATGGGAGATTTTTTTTTTTTTTTTTTTGCATCAGTGGTAAACCTATTGATTTTAATGGTTCAAAGTATCTAATAATACTTTATTACACTGAAAGTGAAGCATAGGAATGTGACCTGTGTGATTTAGTTGAAAAACAGAGGACTTAATTATTTATATTTTCTTGTCAGTGTAGTAATTCTACCCTGTACATTTATGAAAATGTGAGAGGAAGGGTGTATGGATTTGTATGTGTGTGGGAGAAAACTAAAGAAAAATAATTAAGTGAAACCTCCCTCCACACTGTCAGGAAGCACAACATCATGTTATATTAAATTATTTACCTTAGAAAATCACTGTGAAGAAGTTAAGATAGCTTACTTTGGAAGGGCACTGTAATAAGTAAATATTAAAGTATATATGTAGTTTGGACATCTGTAAACTACAATTCCTGATGGTAATGTAAAACTTCTGATTCAAAACTTGTAAGTATATGCTTTGTGATTTTTGTTTCAATCCAGATCAGGTAATAGAAAAAGTTTTTCTCATTCCAGCATTTTTTTGCTTACTTTTCTCCTTGAAACATATAAATGGAAAACACTTTGAATCTGCAGAAAGACAGAGTTTAGTATAAAACAGGGATGAAGGTTGGCTTAGGCAATATTAATACATAAACCATTAAGCCAAATTTTCACTGATAAAAGTTATTTTTTATTTACAGCAACTGAAAATCTGTCCGTATAGGTGGTTTTTTTTTTTTTTTTTTTTTTTTTTTTACCTGATATGATCTCTTTTTCAAGTGTTGATTATCTTATGAAGCCATAGAAAGCTCACCATTTCCTTTCAAAGATAAGTCATATTTTCAAGATCTGGACAATGAGTATCAAGTGTTATTTTAAAATCTGTTTGGGCTGGAGGGAACCTCATCTGGTTCCAACCCACAAAGATAGGACTAAGTGAGATAGAATTCTTTCACTGCCTGGAACTGTTAGAAGTTATAATGGTTGCTTTGGAGTGATCCAGAGAGACAGCAGGCTGTTTCCATTGTTCCTGTAAGGAAGAATTTCCACAATACTTCTTATGAAAGAATTGGGCTTCATCTATGTTTTGATAGTAAGAAAATCTCTAACTGCTCGGCACAAGTTCCTGCTCTGATGTGTTGATGGCCACAAGCCCAGAAAATTTTTCTTTTTTTTCTTTGCAAAATGAGAAACAAAGTTTTACCCATAGGTAAAAACTAACAACAGAACAACATCAAGCCTGTGGGTGCTTTTTGGGAACTGGACCTGTTTTCCTTCATTTCATGTAGTTGGTATAAAACCAGTTAAGTTGCACTACTCTTAGAACATTTTGTGAAGAACGATGCAATATACATGAGCACAAAGTAGTGCAATACCATCAAAAAACTATATAAAAGGGAAGTGAGAAACTAGAGTTAAAAAATTTGTGCCTGACTCTCAACCTGGACATGTAAAGGGATGGCGTAAGGAAGAATTTTAGCAACTATCAATATATACGTGGGAGAAGGTTGACACTGAACAGAACTGTGGAGTCTTAGATAATGAATAACTGTATATTTAGAAATAGCCTGCTTAACAGATAGATGAATTAGTTTATTACTGATAAAAATGACACACAAATCTTATAAGATATCTGTCAAAGCTATCCCTCTATTCACTTCCTTATCTGGAATACGTTCCACAACCCTATAGATATGAAGAAAGACATACGAGGGTAGTTGGAAATTAGCATGATTTGTACCTGCATGCCTTCATTTGTGTCCACTGTGATCAAGTGATTGACAGCATAACATAAATCGAGATTTTTTCCCCTTATTAATATAATATGAACTGCAAAAAGATTAAAGTCTCATTTACATAACCTGAGATGAAAGGAGGTGAAATATTGTAATTATCTTTTCAAGCTAAATTTGTACTGCCATTTAAAATTAACCTATGCAAATGACAGGTTAAACCCCAGGAAAGCTCTAGCAATGTTTGAAAAAAATACAATCAATATCAAGTTAGGAGTGTGTTTTTTGGTGCTAGCCACTCAACTAGTCACTTGAATTTATACATTTATACCATGAATAATACTTATTTGCCATTTTTTGTTCTTGGCTTTTAGCCCGCAAAAAATATTCAGGTGGCAACATGTACTTCCTTGTTTGCATCGAGTAGCACTCTAAATATTGTAAAGATATTGATATAGTAATGTAATATGTTGCCTAACGTGAGAATACTTAACTGTAATTGTGTTCATAACTAAGCTAAGAATCTATAGATTTTACAATTCGTAGGTATATGGTGGGATCTTGGGAAGATTTGCATGAAAGGAAGACAATTTTTAAAGGACTCTTATTGTGTTTCAGAGAAGAATAGTTTTATCTCTTTTATTTTTTTCTTTTTTTTTTTTTCCAGTTTCAGAACATAACAATTGAGGGCCTTCATTACACCTTGGTCTATATGTGGTCTGAAAGTATTTTTCAAAAAAGATGGCCTACACTCCCACATAATTTCTCTGTAAGTTGCATAATACAGAGGCAGACAGAGAACTGTCTTCAATAATCTAATGTGTATGATAGGATGGATACAAGTTATAAACTTGGCGTTAGCCTTGTGCCCTCAAGACGTATTTCACACTTGGCAGTTGGTGGCCTTCTTAATCAAAGCTAGACTCAAGTTTTTATTAAGAGATGGATAAATAAAGAGGTGGAAATTTTAGTGAACGCAGGCCAATCCCTTAATCAATGCAATAATGCTTAACGGGGAGGAGAATCAGGATGATTTGAAAGCTTTTTGAATTTATGAGGGAGCACAGTGCCTTAGACTTCTGGAATGCCACATTATTTTTGTTGCTCCTGCAAATACAGTAACCCCGCAGGGGACTTTGTCTATCTTACTGGTAATGTCTGCAGAGATTAAGTGAGAGTCTGAGAAATTATTCTGAAATGCAAACTCCCAAATTTTCCAGGTGATAATTGCTCATTTAAAAAAAAAATTAAGTTGTCTGGAACTTGAAAGTGATGTTATATGAATTGTTGATTCTGTTATGGCAGTCAATTTAGAACAAATATTTCTACAGGAAAAGGAGTAACAGAGGCTCATTTTGTTATGTGTTTATGCCTTTTGTCTCCTACTGTCACTGTAAGTACTTCAAATTCCTCTATGAGGTATTTCTAAATATCTTTTGTGGTCCTGAGGACCATCCTGCTGCCAGTCCCTTTTAATTTCAAACCACTAGAAAGGCTCATTCTCTTAATTCTTGCCATGTCTGGTCTGGAGGACAATGTGTGCACACTGACCAGACAGTAATTGTGTTGTCCAGCACTTGGTAGCTGTCAAATACTAGCTCCTCTCTGCCCTTTCTTCAGACTAATATGGTCTCCACTATCTCATGAGACAAATTTTCACAAAACTCACATAGTAGCTTTGAACTCATGACTGACAAATTGGATAGAAATCACCCAATAAGACATAGGAATGTCTTATACCCTCTGCAGTTGTGTCAGGTATTTCATTGCCAAATAAGACTATAAAATTAAGGGGAGGGAAAGGGGAAAGGAAAGGGAGAGAATTATTCAAATAATAATGAATGGAATATATCTTGTTGAAATGAAAGAGTGAAACATTTCATTTGGTTTGACACAAAAGGTTCCATTCACCGTGAAATAAAATATTTTGTTCTGAGGCACTTGTGAGAAAGCAAAGAAAATGAAAGATGAGTCAAAAGCTGACAGAGGAAAAACCTTCTCCTTGCAAAACAAGTGCTAAGGCCTACCTCTACATGACAGAGATCTGAGAGATCAATTCAGAGATCTGAATTGTACTAATTTTGTATTTGGAAGGGGGCTTAACTCCTGGTTTTTGTCTTGTACTGTGCCATCCCACAAATCTTTAGAACATCTGAAATTCCTCATTTTTTAGCTCTGCTTCTATAAAACGCTTTAACGGTCATAATGGGTGCACATAAAAGTGCAAGTCAGAGAAATAAAGGGAGAGAAGTTTTTTATAAACAAACTGAAACAGCTACTGAAGGCACTGAGAAGAAATGAGAATATTTATATCCACCAAAAATATTACATTCAGTTCCTGGGCTCTTCAGAAATGAATATGTGTTTAACTGTAGAGAAATAACTTTGCTTTGCTTGATGTGGAGGCTAAGATATTGCTAACCATCTGAGAATTTGTGTTAGATGTTGAGCATTTATGGACAAACATTTACCACTTAAGACTACAAATTGTGTAGTTCTTACTCTGATTATTTTTGACACTTAGTTATCAAAAGTTTTTTTGGACTTCAGATCTTAAAATTTTAGAAACACCTGAGGTGTTACAGTACTGAGGTGTCCTACTGATTTGTTGGTACTTTTATATAAAGTATCTCAGGTCAGAGGTCACTGACTTGCTGGTAGCTGGGTTTGAGAAGGTGAGAGGAATGCTCTTTGAATTTCTGTTTTTGCAGTCCTGGACTGCTGAAATGCTCCACCCTAACTTCAGGTCTTCGAAGGGTCAGGTGAATGTAGCTTTCCTGGAGAAGTGGAAAGCTAGAGATGAAAAGGTTTAGTGACTTATATAGTTCATTTGCCCATGGGAGTGGGCAAAGAAAGGGCAACTGTAGGTGTTAGACTGAAACTGCCTTCTGGCCACCACAGAAAATAAGGGGATAATTGCTTCTATATGCCATTACTCAATAAGGAGCAAGGGAGATCTCCACAGAAATTTTTACTGAAGTGTTTTTGGCACATTAAAGAATATCCTGCTGAAAGTGGAGTTTGTGTGTTATTAATAAGAATTATACAATGCTATTATTAATGATATTAATTATTAATATAACTATAAATATAATTAATTAATTATATTAATGTTATTAATAAGAATTATATAACATTTATTTAAGATCATCTGTGATACTTGATCATCTTTACCATTTTTCTCCTCCATCAAGAGAAATGAATCCACCCCCAAAAATCTGAGTATTACTTTTTGTAGTAAAGGTTATGTTCTGAATCTGAAATGTTTTTCATTCAGGTGAATTAAGTCACTGCCTGAATTTGAGCAAACTGGGATGCTTTCAGTCTGAGATCTATATCTTCTTATCCCTAGATTGGTTTGTTGAACTGATCTGACAAGTGTTTTTGTGTCATGTCTTTTATCTGTTTTTTTCATCATTTAATGATTGTTATTTTAAAGATCTTCAGTGACATTAGCCTTTTTAAGATGGCAAATAGAGAATTCTTTCTACCCTAGATAACCTGGAATACAAAAGTATGAGTTTTGAATGTTTAACACCCACTGCTACATTTTTGAGTCAGTAGTGTCATTCTCATGTGCTTCTGACCTCAGTCCAATGACATATAAAATGCCCAACAGAACCTTGAACCAGTTAATGTTGTAATAGGCCTGCTGATTATTAAGTGTATCTGAGCTTTTCCTTTAATTTTTGAGAGGTTATGAAAAGAGTCTTGTGTGTAATAGATATTTATTTCTCTGTGCATTTCCTGAATACGACTATGGTTTCCAAATTGTGTGTCTTGTTCTACCTCGTCTGGCTAAATACAAATGAAACAAATATAGACTTATTCAAATTTAGTGTATGTATAGCAATCAAGCTTATTATATAGTTTATTTCTCAGTTTTTGGAAAGTGAACAGTTCTACAAAAATGATGTAAATTAATAATCAAGTCCTCTAGTACCTTCTAGAAGCATCCCCAAAAGAGAAATTATTGAGCTGGATTCTACATTCATGCTATGTCTTCATCTTTCTTTTTACTTCTTTTCTACCCAAGCAGCAATATGCACAATGCAGTCAATGTTTAACCATCACCATTTCAGACTCCCTGCGTGCTTTAAGGTAACTGCATTATTTAAAGCATTTTGAGCTTTGTTTCCAGATATACAAAAAGAGATATCTTTTCTCTGAAGAAATTAGTCCGGAGAAAACTGGAACACTTTGTATCTGTCCCCATTGACAGTTACTAGCCCTTTGGGGAATGCTTTCCTGAGAGAGTAATTTCAGCAGAACTCCTTTCATAACGCAGTGTGCAGCAGAGGATTGTACCTTGTGCAAATAATCAGAGTAATGGAAAACGATCCTTATCATCAGACGCTGTAGATAAATGCAATTACAAGTGCAATGAACTTCCAAAGATGGAGAGTTTGGTTAGCATTCTGTGATTCTGTGTTACCAAATTTCATTTATGCTGGAATCAGTTGCAAAGGATAATGATGTAAACACTGAAAAAACAGAGTGACTGGCATGGTGCTTAAGCCACAATTTCATTTTACAATAAGCTGAAACACGGTGTTTAATTTTATTAAAATAAAAATAAAGGAGAATATAAGAATATTCCTCATTAATAATTATTTACAGAGAGCATAGAATTTTCTTTTCCAAAGTGACATTGTTGCTTAGGGATAATTTCTAAAGGTCTGTGTTTTAATCTGTGTGTAGTCTGAAAAATTTTATTCTGAATGTATCTACAAGCCAGATCATAGACGATCAACAATAAAGGATGAATACATTCTCTGAGTTATCACTTCTGCACTATATACACACTAGGTCAGAGTCTGAAACTTTAAGATTAATTACAAGTCCTGACAATGCTTTATGTTTTGTTGCCCTTCAAGCTTGCAATTAATATTCAGACAGTTGTGAACAGAGAATAATTTGGTGATTTTCAGTTTATTCTTCCAGGAAAAATAGAAGCAAACAAAGAGAATGCATATATCTCTTTACTGCAGCTCAGAATCAGTTGGTAAATTTTTGTCTGCAACAGTACCCATTCAATGTCAGTTAGTGTACAACTTTATTAAAGTTTTTTTGAATTTACATAACTTTCAGCACCATTACATGTATAATTTATCATGACGATGCAGTATCGTTGTAGGGTATTTATAAGCTTCGTGCAATGGGGCAGAATTTCAAACTTGGTCCTTCATTAAATTTTAATTCAACAACTTAGCAAAGCTAGGTGAGCAACAATAGCAAGAACACCAAGAGCACTGCCAATCCTTAAAATGAAAATGTTTTTGTTCAGTACCTTTACAACGTTGCAGGCTGAAGTTTAAGGCACTCACAATTAGGTGTTTACCTTCAGAGTATTCACAAACCTTTTCTTCCAAATATGCTTACCAGCTGATATGATGTCACAGCTGACTGGATACAGGTATAAAGTATTTCACTGAAAAAAAGGTTTTTAAAAATTATCATGCTGTTGCTTGGAAAGGGAAATGATGAAAAAAAGCTGTTTTCTTTGCATTTTCCATTTTCTAGTTCTTAACACCTAACTAGCCATAGTTCAAATAAGATCTGATAGAGGAAAAACAGTTCCTTTTACTTCTAATCAAATAATAACAATAATAAAGCTAATTCAGGTGTTAAGCATGGCTTAGATTCCAAGTAATCCAAATAGCTTAGATTCCTGAGAGTAAAACCTGTTAGAATAGAACAACAGCTGAAAATCTAAGCCACTGATTTTTTTAAGCCTGGTTTAAAAAAAAAAAAAAAAGATTCTGATCTAGGAATCTATGGAATGATTGAATTCATCCATGGAATGGAACATCTCTCCTATGAGAATGGGCTGAAAGAGCCTGGAGCTCTTCAGCCTGTAGAAGAGAAGGCTCTGAGATGACCTGATAGCAGCCTTTCAGTATCTAAAGGGCATCTACGGAAAAGGGGACAGACTCTTTAGCAGGGTCTGAGTGATAGAACAAAGGGAAATGACTTCAAGCTTAGGGAGGGTATAAAGAAAAAATCTTGTACAGTGAGGATGGTGAGGCACTGGAGCAGGTTGCCTAAAGATGTGTTGCATACCTTGCCCCTCGAGACTTTTAAGGCAAAGCTGGATAAGGCCCTGGGCAATTTGATCTAGCTGTGGTGTCCCTGTTCACTGCAGGACTCTAAGGATTATTTGGTGATTCCTTTTGTAGATTTCTGTACTGCTGTCAAACTCCAATAATCACATTAAGGGACTTGTTTCAGATCTTAAGATGTCAATTTTGTTTTATGCTTAAGTGTTTGAGTAATTTTGTACTCCACTGGTGATACTGGTCACTATCCTTGACTGAGATGTGGATTGCCATCTGACAAGAAGCATTTTGCATATACATCTCTCATTTTATTTTGTTACCTAACTGTCGGCTGCCTCTGAGAGAACAGCTGTGAGCTATTTTAATACTTGCAATTTAAGTACCAGATTTTGATTTTATGTAAAAGTAATTCCAGCAGTGATAGACACAATTCTTCAAGTGAAGGGGGACCTGGGAAAGGCTGAGAATTCAGCCCTTTCTTTGGCTGGAAAATCAAAACATTTTGCTATTTGTAAATTTGTGTCTAAAATGTGCACTCTGTATTGCTTTATACCCAGGGATGCTTCAGGGAACTATTTTTCATTTTGCATGTAGAAAAGATGATCTGTTTCTGATGATGCCCTGAAACCAATGAGGATAAAGAGTTCATTACTGACAAAACACATCATTGGAAATGATTCAGAATAAGAGATAAATAACTGATCCTACACCCAATGAATTAGAAAAAAGTCCATTCAATTTCTGTCATTTTTAATGAGTCTTAGACCAAGCCTCAAGATAATGAAAGACATATTTCATCCTGTTTTACTCATGTTTCATGTTGGTCAGTCTATATACTCTTTCTGAATTCAGTAGAATTCTTAATCTTCCAGAAATGTGAATATTCTCCAGGCCCATTACACTGTTCTTGTTTACTAATAAGTATACATTCTCACATTAGATAATCCAAGATTATAGACTGTGTTAAATATAAGCAATGCTATTCTGAGAGCACAGGAAAATGAAAAAAAAAAAAGCTTAAAGCTCTCCCTCCTCGACTCTCAAACCTCCCTCTTTTCTGCTAGAAATAGATACTGTGATGAGAAGCGAAAGTGTGGCTTTGAGACTTTCTTTGGGCTGCAGACAAAAAGAACAAAGTTAACCTTGTTATATTTTTCTTCCATAGCCTGAAGAAGGCCTCATGGCTGAAAAATCTCTTCTCATTTCTATTTCCAGGGTTTATTTTCTTATCCTCTTCATAAAAGAATGGATTATATAGCTAGGTGTTGATCCAGCAGCTGGTTTGTTTTTTAAATGAAAATGTTATCTGTTTATTATTCAGATACAATTTTAAGCAGTTTTCCTCAGTGCATTTGAATTCAAAATCCTATTAAGGATGCAATATTCCTCTGCTACTTTGTCCCCCACTGCACTGACACTAAGTTTCTCTATTTTAAATAGAAATATTATATTGTATATCTGTTCAGGGTGATGTAATTTCCAGCATTGAATTACCAGTCATTGGACAGACTGTTCACCTTTCTATCTTGGAAATTTTTTATTCATACACATTGCCCTCCACATTTACAAAATGCATTATTGGCCGGGCTATCTTGCAATTGCTCTACAGCAGCACTTTCATTTTAAATCTAGAAAACCTATTCCTTTGCCCCTTTCCACCTGATGGAAGTCATGAGAATTGCTGAGTTAAGATAAACACCCTCATTTTGAGGTAGAGAGAGAAGGGGAAAGAGAAGAAAAATGTTAATTTGTTTTAAAGTTAAAAGTACTGACCCATGCACTGAAGATAAGCATATCTAATTTTAAATCTTCCATATCTATTGTAATGTCTAATTGCATAGTTAAATGAGCTGTAAAAGCAGAAATGTCGCTGTAACCTCTAAACAATTTTACACAGTTCTAGAACATTTGAGATAACAAAAGAAAGCTTAAAGAGGCTTTTCTCCTCTTATAAAGCTAGTACTTCAGAGGATAGAGTTTATTGAACGAGAAGCTTTCTGCTTGGACAGCACTTTCCCAGTACTCGCTACGCACTTTAGATGTAAGGAGGCAATTGAATGCATCGTGTGAGTTATGAACACTCTAAAAAGGTCCAAAAACATTAGTGGATGTGCCACTCAGTGTTCAATTCTCATCTTGGATTGATGTAACGCTGGAATAACTTGATTGGCTTCAGTAACTTTATTCTAAATTAACATAATTGCTATCATAATTATTTAGCCTACAGAAACATCTGGAGCCCCTAACTAGGTCAGGGCACAATTTTACTAGGCTCTGTGCATTACATACGCACATACACAGATTAATGCTTTATATTTAGACTGTTTCTATCTGAATACTTCTCTTGGGACAAAATAAAAAAGGCGGAGTGAAGTGAATTCACTTGTCTGAGTGCTAGCCTCTGTCACAGACTTCTCAGAAAGTCCCACAAACTTTCTGTGCCTCTGTTTTCTATGAAGAAAATGCTGATAGTAGTGCTTCTCTTGTTTTATGAGAATAAGTGCATTTAAGACTGGGACATGCTCAGGCACCGTGGTAATGGGGATGTGTAAGTGCAGATAGAAAAGTAATCTGCATCCAATTGTTCATGCTTTGTAGCTCTTAATGACAGATACTTCAGGGGAGTTGCTTGTATCCTGAAGATGAACTGTATAAGATTTTTGACTACTGAAAGGTAAGAGGGAAAGGACCAAGTAGTTGTGAAATAACACTTCTTTTACAGACTGTAAAAGAGCATAAGCTTAATGGCTGCACTGGCTGCCATAGTTTCTAAGATTAAATGAAATCACAATACTGCCCTTATAGAGTGAGAATCACACAGACTTTGTATACTACATCTTATATTTCCTGTATTTGCCAGCAGTGTGCCCAGGTGGCCAAGAAGGCTAGTGGCATCTCGGCTTGTATCAGGAACGGTGTTGCCAGCAGGAACAGGGGAGTGATTGTCCCCCTGTACTCGGCTTTGGTGAGGCAGCACCTCGAGTACTGTGCCCAGTTTTGGGCCCCTTGCTGCAAGAAAGACATTGAAGCCCAAGAGTGGGTTCAAAGAAGAGTAACAAAGCTGGTGAGGGGTCTGGAGCACAGTCCTTATGAGGAGCGGCTGAAGGAGCTGGGATTGTTCAGTCTGGAGAGGAGGAGGCTCAGGGGAGACCTTATTGCTCTCTATAACTACCTGAAGGGAGGTTGTAGTGAGCTGGGGGTTAACATCTTCTCTCGTGTAACTAGTGATAGAACTGGAGGGAATGGCTTCAAGCTGCGCCAGGGGAGATTTAGGCTGGACGTTAGAGAATACTACTTCCTAGAAAGAGTGGTCAGGCACTGGAATGGGCTGCCCAGGGAGGTGGTGGAGTCATTGATCCTGGAGGTGTTCAAGGAATGTTTAGGTTTTGTGTTGAGGGACATGGTCTAGTGAGTACTATTGGTGATGGGTGGATAGTTGGACTGGATGATCTTGAAGGTCTTTTCAAACCTTGGTGATTCTGTAAAGCTCTCAAAGTAATGCCTCCTATGTATTTCCATGGAAAATGCGACAGATACAAAGAGCACAATAACACTATTTGCTAGAGCCAATCCTCAACTACAAAACACTATTTTTTGATGTAGTCACAACAGTTACCTATGAGTTTCCACCAGTCTGCATGCCATGCTCGTGAAGGTTTGCTTGGCTGTCTGCAATGTGGCTTGTCTTTCACATTGTTGCTACTGCTGATATCTACCAACTACCATCTCACTGTGCTGACATCCAGTGTTTGGTCTTCATAAACGTTCAGCAAGCATTGATGAATGTCAGTGGGTGCTATTTTTTCTGAATGTAGAAATTCAGTTACCTTTGCCTCATAAGAAGTTCCACGTCAAATGTTGTTTGGTCAGATTACCCCTCTACTGCCATCTGTCACGCAGCAGAACGTAGCAGAATCTTGGTGGAAAGGTTCAACGTCTACTGCCGTATCACCAACATCTGCCTCAGATATCATGGGCAAACATGATAAAATAAGAGGCATTGTTTTCAGAGCAGCCCTGTGGTGTGACTGTGACTTTTTTTTTCCCGAGTTTAGTGGTGCTTTAGGCAATAAAATAGTTACTCTGAAAGAAAATTCTTAACTCTGCCCTATCTGAACTGTCATCTAAGTATTTTCTTATGCCTATCAGATCAGAAATACTAGGACAGAAGCAGAGTGGCTGTTGCATCAAATTAGTGATTTTGAAGTATCTTAATATTCTTAGGGTGACTGGCTTTAATGGAGCCAGGATATAATTCTAAGACATTTGAAGATGATCTGTTTAAACCTCCAATTTATTTCCTGAACTAGTGGGAAGGGCAGACACTGTTCTCAGAAAGCACTTGTCTGATTCCATGCTTTTAAGACCTGACAATCTTTGCTATCTTTGCAATCTTTGCTTTGGGAAATTAGGTATGTAATGAGAAAGAATTTATTTTCTACTTCTTTTCCCCCATTAGATTAGATTTGTTTCCCCAAGATTTGAAGGGTTTCAACAAACTCTTTTCATTACATCTTAGAGCTACACAAGTTAGTGACATTTGTGAGACCATCAATAGATTGACCAGTCATACTGTGATCATTCTTCTGGTATCTGAGTGAAGTAAGAAGAAAGTCCTTTTATTTTCTTTTTAGTTATAGGGAATGCAGGACAAGTTTTGACATCTTTCCATAGCAGTACTGGCCCACAGTATTCATTTATTTCTGGGAAATAAGAGAATGAAATTTGTATTCTTCCAAATCTTTTAGTAATGTCTTCTTCACTGAGTATTTTTTCAGCTATGAATTCCTTAGATAGCTTAAATTAAATTCTGTATGGCTCAGTGTTGTTAAGAAATATTGGAATCAATATCAGATTGAGACTCGAACTTCATTAGTAGCTCTGTAGTGTACAGACTGAATTTGCCACTCTACAGGGATATGCTAAAGTACCAAAAGGGCTGACGCATATCATGTGTGTCTAGATAAAGTTTCAAAGAAAAGACTTAATATTATCAACAGTCAACTTTTCTGAAATTCTTTCTGTCCTGTATTTAATGACAATTCTCTCAATGTTGAAGTGAGTTCAGGATATAAATTTCTTTTTGATAATGTGTTTTGTTTTCCTTTTAACTTGTTATAGAAGGCCTGTCTTATATCTTCATCACTGACTGTTCAGGCTGCATTTTAAATGCTCCAGTACTTTCTCAGTATCATTTTAGAAACTGTTGTTTAATTGGGTGAGCTCTTAGGACTTGTGCGGTTTGTTTGTTCTTGCTGTAGCGCTGATGCTTTTTACTAAAGTTTTCTATCATGACCTACATGCCTGCAGCTGGAAGTTTGTAGAGGAATTTGGTGCTGTTTTTCAGTATTACATAATGAGAAGGAAATCTTTCTTGAAATACTAATGTCTTTGAGGATACTTCCTTCTGAATAAACAAACGATTCCAAATATCATGACTTTCATAGGAAAGAATGTGAGTAATCCATCTTTGGCAAGCCATATGTTAAAAGATTAATGGATTACTTGCTTTGATGACACTGGTAAAAAAAATGCAGGACTCTAATTTTAAATATGTCAGAAACCTAAATATATAGTTGAACTTAAGTGTGAAAACCTCTTAATTGCAATTGTTCCCTGACAGCTGATTTCTCAAACGAGGGAGACTTATGCAGCTGATCCAGAGAAAACTAAACTATTGGCCCACTGTGCATCATAAATTGAGCATAAATGTTTTTTCAGTCTTCAAAGTTGCTTGTGTCACTGGTTTTACTTATGCCACTGTTGATAATACTACAAGCTTTGTGGATCTGTGAGCAATTGAGAAACATAACCCGGGTCACTACCTGGATTAATGATGCTTCATGTCTTGGATTGATCACATCTAAATGTTAATCAATTCCAACCAAATGCCTGATTTTTTTTTTTCTTTCCAATTTATTATTTGTAAGCAGTATGAAATCAAAAATATTAAAATCTAATGTCAATAAAACTGCTGTTGCTATCATAATTAGCAACTTCTTCTGATATTCTGAAATGTTAATACTATTTTTTTAATCAATTTGGCAATTTGTTCTTGATCAGTCCAAGTTACACTGGTTTTATGTTGTATCTTTTCTTGCGGATAACATCCCACAGCTTTAGTTATCATCATGTCTAACAATTAAGAAAAATGGGATGGGAGACATAAGTAACCTTAAATAAATATGCACTGAAAATGATTTCCCTGCACTTATAAGAATACCTTTCTTTCTTCCTGAGTGGGAATGGTTACAGAGCAAGTACTCTTTCTGTGTATATGATGCTTATTGGACAAGGAAGATTGATTTTACTTTCTCAGTGTTTTTGCAGTAAGACAATTTATTTTCTCTAATCTCTTTTCTGGCAAAAAATCTTGAGCAAAATATTTAACACCTTGACATCTTGACCACAGCTTTCCAATCATTCTTGGAAAATTTGTATTTGAAAAATGAAAGTTTCCAGCCTGACTGCACGTCTATCCCATCACTGTGGTATACTTTATATAAGGAATTTTTATACTTCTGATTATATTCTAAATGGAGCAAAAAAAAGCACGTTATCTGCAAGGGTAACATTATAGAATTTAGTAACACTGTAAAACAAACATTTCCAGAAAAGCACTGCTTTCCTCCTTTCTATGAGTGACTACAAAAGCAGCTTTTTACAATTTTCTGGTTTTCACTGAATACCTGTCTATTTTTGTACATAATGGTGGAAGCAGGAATGAGCAACACTGCAGGAAAGATCTTGTATCTGAATAATGGAAGTCAGAGATGGAGAAGACCTGCTTCATGCTGTAGTCCGTCTTCCTGGTCTGGATCATTTCTGTGCAAATAAATTCTTTCATTGCTTTCAGAGCACTGACACCAAAACGGTATATGAGCACATGATCTAGAGCATCGTAAAGTTAATATTTTATCATAGAAAGCTGTGGGTGCCTGTGACAGCAGTGTGAGAAGCTCATTAAAGAGGTGTGTGTGTGTTTTTCCAGTGGGAGGATGATACTGATGACACCTACTTCTTGCATAAAGTAAGATTTTTTTTCCTAGCTATTTGGATGAAACTGTTTGCTTTTATTACCTATTTATTATTGAGATTCATCTCTCCTGAGAAGGATAGCTTCTTTCATATAGGAGACACTGCTCAATGCAAAGACAGTCTATCACAACATTACCTCTCTGCACTTTTCTTTAGCTTCTGCAGTTATAATGAGCTACTAAAATGAAGTCTAGTGACAGTAGCCTTACAATAGGTTGATTTTATTTCCATTATGGAGTCTCTGATTTCAGTTACACAACATTGCTAGTGAAGGTAATGTGGTTGTGATCAAAAACAGACTTTTACAGTAGAATAAGTACTGAAAATGACAAGTTTGGATCAGTAGGTATTCAAAAGCACTTCCTCTCATCCTCTAATTTCATTGTATTGTGCTACAATTCCTATAGCCTAATTGCAAGAGAAAATGTATAGGATTTGTACAGAGATGGTCCTAGACAAAAGAGAGCTAGATGACCTTTGTTTCTGGGATGCAAAAAGTTAGTGAAATAGGCAGAAAGATTTCTTTACAACTCTTTTCTTTTTAGATGTTTTGTTTTTCTTTGGCATTTTTTGTTTCCATTTTTATTTTTATTTTTATATCTAGTTTCACCTCCACTGATTTTATCTTTTGATTCCAGCATCTTCAGCATAAAGGAAAATGTTTTATACTGCCATTTGAATAACATTCTGAGATCTTCTCTACCCAAAACACCGCAGAAAGGCTATCTTTGGATTTGAAGAGTTCACGCTCTTTTTTTTTTTTCCTACAACAATGTCTTTAGAAAACTTACTAAAGTAATTTCCAAAAGGCAAATGATGAAATTCTTGTGATTCTAAGAATAACATTAAGAGCATATTTTACACTTCGTATTTTAGCATTTCAACTTCTAAGGCATACTTCTCATTATCATACTAGGGCACAGTGCAGAGTTCAATGACCAGAAGCTCTAAGAAATAATTGAAAAAAAATCTCAAATGATATCTAATTAAAATCTGTTTCAGGCAGAATGAATTAAACTTTGCCTTAAAGTTGCTTATTGCATCCATCTTATTGATGTCAAAAGGAGCTGAGTTGCAAAGGTGCATAATAAATGTAAAAAGACCTTGCAGTAGCTAACTTCAAAAATAGAGTAATCAACAATCAGC
The DNA here is from genome assembly GCA_037305975.1 of Chrysolophus pictus. Taxonomy (NCBI): domain Eukaryota; kingdom Metazoa; phylum Chordata; class Aves; order Galliformes; family Phasianidae; genus Chrysolophus; species Chrysolophus pictus. The sequence continues at coordinate 18,319,755 of CM074579.1, forward strand.
TGAAATTACAGGAGTGGTGAATTACATCATCAAATCTTTGAGCATAGCAGGAAACATGAAAAAATATGTTTAATTGGCTACAAAATCTGGAGTCATAGATGTTTTTGTGGCAGATGATAGTGTTGTATGACATTAATCAGACGCCTGAGTAGAAGCCAATACAAGGTATTAAGAGGAGAGCTAATACATCGGATTACTTTTTGCAGGTCAGCATTTCTGCTGTAGCTTGGAGTTACTTGGTCTCTGTTCAGCAGGAAGGCAGGAAGAACAGCAAGCAAAGAATTATAATAATCAATCTGTTATGCAATCAAGAGCAAAAAGTGAGCTTTGTGTGGACAGATTTGATTCAGTTCTGCAGTGTTTCTTGGTACTATACTGAAGATGCTCAACAGATAATAATTTCTAAGGGCTGCTATATTTAAGCCTGATTGATCAGTTTTTATGAAAAGAACCTGAATATAGATCTGTAGATAGCTTATGCCAAGGGGCTGCTACAACAAGCAGTTGTAACGTTTTACCTACCATAGGCTTCCTGTTTTCACATTAGTTAAAAAAAAGTCAAGAAAAAAGAACAAAATACTAGTTGTAGAGAGTAATTTTCTAGCAAAACAGTGTATTGTGAAGTCATATTCCTGGAATGGAAATGGTTTGGTGTGCCCATATCCTGTGCTTGGGCATTTTACCCCAAATCAGAATGCTGGCTTTTACAGATCTCTGACTTGATCAACATCTACTTTTGTTTAAAGACCTTTAATGTACAAGAGATCTCAGTACTTCCACTACACACAGGGAATTTCTCTAGCTGGAAATTCCATTTTTTCTTGAAATCTTTCATACTACATATTTGTCTTGATGTCTTTTCAGAAAAATTCAGAATGAGAACAGTTAAGGATGGAAAACTGAAAAAGGAACTGGGAGATAAAGGTAAACCAACTCTGGACTTTGTAATCCAAAGTAAGCATGATTACATGGTAATCATGTAATCAATCAATTGTAACATTGATTCTCTTCCTTGCTGTGCTATTTTAGTGTGATTAAGTACTTCTGTACTATCATATCCTAATATGCCTTCCAGCCTTTTTGCTTGAAAATCCATTTACTTTACTTACCTTCATCCCTGTGCCCTGCTCTTTCTAGCTTCTTCCCCATTCTTAATGTAACTCTCAACCAAAGTGTCTATTAAATTGATAAGCAATATGAAAAGCTACCAATCCAAATCCTTATACATTTCTGCAATGACGTCTTACCTATGATACTATCAAAAGATATGATTGGAACTCCAATACAGATTCACTAAGCTTAAATCTCCAAAGCAGAATTAGTGACTGACAAAAATGAATCAAAGCCAGCTGCTTTTGCCAAATTAGTGTACACTAAAGTAATTGTTTAAAGAAGCAGTGGCTTTGTTTTCTGGAGTACTTGGCAAGCAGTAATTCATAACAATACTAGCATTCATATCTGCATGAATTTTTATGTGCAAATAAGGGTATCTGTTTGCTACTATTTTCCATTATTCACAAAAGAATTCTTAATTATGAAAAGAATATATCAGAAGTTCACTGTTTTGAGATGTATGGGTGATTTACATATCACAGCTACTGCACAAATAACATAGCTATGCTTTTTTTCAAAGCACCATTAATTAAAAAATTATTATATAACTGCAATAATAAAAAATGGAAAATATAGTAGGGGACAATATTCACAGAAAGATAAATAATAAATGGCCATCCATGTGTTCATACACTGCTGAGTACAAAGTGTGTTGTCATTTTAAAGTTTGATTTTCTATCATTCTTTAGAGAACACTTTTTAAGATGCTGCTGTTTAACTAATTGCTGTAGCAAATGCCCTGTTGCTTAAACACTATGGCCAAGAGCAGTCTGCAGACTTTAAGAGCCTGGGGACAAAAAATGAGCCTAGAAGCAAAGCCCACTGCACTGAAGACATATAAATTAAAAAGATTAAAACTGACTGCTTTGGGCAGGGTAGGGTAATGATTTTTAGGCCAGCATAAGATTCCTGATGCTCCAGGAAAATCCCATGACGGGCAATTCAACTGATGTCAAATGCTACTGAAAGATCTAAGTGAGGACACTAATAAATGTAGCAGTGTTAGTCGGTGTTGAAAGCAGGTGGTTAGCCATGTTCCACAGAGCTATCTCTATGCTGTGAAAAATCTTAAAATCATAAGGAAATAAATTTCTAGGAAACCCCAAGCCATCATCAAAATATTCTTTTTCTTTCAGAGTCTCTGAAACTGTTAACTTTATATTTTTCTAGTAGTGAAGAAAAAAAAAACAAACCTCTGTAACTTAACAGAAATGTGTATATGAAACTTACGTATGAAATACATACTGAAATATACAACAATATTTTGTGTATACAAAGTTGTTATGGTGTAAAAGATTGTCTTCCAGTAATAATCATCATAAATACCAGTGAGAGCATGAGATTTTGCAATATTTTTTAAAGGGCAAATTACCACTAAGAAGGTGTTATGAAATATGGGACTGGGGAGAACTGGCTGTAAAACAGCTGAAACAGAAGCAATGAAGAAGACTGAAGTTTCAATGAGAATTTCAGCTTATGTTATATTCATTATATGAAGTGACAGAAACTCATCTGGATGAACTTGAGTAGATCCCACACGTTTTCTGTTTATTTCAATATATGAATTAAAAAAGAAGGGAAGTGAAGATGCCACCCCTCATTGTTAAGCATTACTCAGTTAGAAATGCGCATTTGTGTATTCCAAAAGATCATGCTTATCACGTATCATGAAACTTCAAAGGAAAACAATGAGGTGATAATTAGCCAGATTGTAAACTATGATAGTGTAAAGAATCGTGAGTCAGTGCAACCGTTGGGGGGGAAAAGGCAGGTTCCAACAGTTTCGTATTTTGTTTAATTGTTTAATTTTGTTTAATTGGATTTCATTTTGTCTTGAAGAGAATATATCAAAATCCCATTACAATCTTTTTTTTTTCTTTTATTGGTGGAAGTTTTGGTAGGGTAGGATATGCTGTAGCTAGACTATTGCATTTTGCCATTTGTCAGTGATCCAGGCATTTTATTCTTAACACACTGCTCAGTGGGAAACTAACTTGTAGTAAAAGTCTGTGGAGCATTCTTATGGCTCTGTTATTGGCCTTGAGTAATATCTAATGAGCATGAAAAACAGTTTCTCCTATTTCTTGCAAATTTTATTGTATCTAGATAGACCATTTAATCTGAATAGAGCATTTTTCAACCATAATATTTTTAGTGGGTATAAAAAAACTAATGTTTTCTGAATCAGATTCTGAATCAAGCTGTGAGTCAGTTCACTTACCCTACACTAGACCTAGCTCTTTAAAAAGTTCATATAAACTAATCTGCTACGATTTTAGACTGGTCCTTCCTGCATTATGTTTTGATTCTCTCTCAAATACCATTTTATTAGACAGTTCTGCCTAATTGCTTTTTTGTAATCAGGAATTGCTGGCTAAGAGAGAAAGAACTGTCATATCTTGAGATATGGTATCCAGGGAGGTCCATATCATTCTTATAGGATTATATTAAGAGTGGATTAATTGAATGAGTCTCTATTCTTATTGCAATCTCTCCTTATTAGAATGGATTAATTTATCACATTTTCTCTCCTCTTCACAGTCTTTGACACAAGAATGAATTATCACACTTTTTTATTGTTTTTTCTTTCTTTTCTTTTTTTTAAATTACTGTTTCTCCAACTGGCTGATGCTTCTCTTTTCAGTCTATTCAGAAAAGAAAGGAAATGTTAGTAATTTGTTGTAATGAACTTGCATGTACTGCAAGATATAGGGCTACGAAAGTTTTTGATTTACAAGGGAGTAAAGTGAGAACTCTTTTCTTCAGAAGATGCTGAGGATATGACAGTGTTCATGTTAGTAGGATTGAACAAAAAATTTATAGATTAAACTCAGTGTAGTTGAATTTTTTTTTTCTTCAGTGAACTTCTTTACATTCACCATTTTAATTTTAGCTTGAGAGAAATATCTAAGGCTGGAGCACCTGACTGTTCATTGCCGACTGTTGTCTTTCAGTACCTTTGGGCGTACTGGAGGATATTTCACAGGATTACTCTTCTCATGTCGATGCACACTAAAGCAAGCATGTTAGGCTGATAACATCTAGTGCTTTCTTCATAAACAGCTTATAAACTTTTTAAATAGTAAGTCTAATTTTCTTTGCTGAAATAAAGATGCTGTTACAGAAAAGAACTTTAAGTATAACATACATCTATATTCTAATGTGTAGGTTGGGTACCACCTTGCTAGAAACAGGTCTGATGTATATTTAAGGAAAATAAATTGAACTTTGTAGTGTTTCACTATAGTACCCGTGGGTCTTGCTATCCCTTCATTATGACTAGAGAGACAAAGTTATAGTCACATCTGAATAGTTTATTTATAGAAATATAGATGTGCATTGCAATTGACACTGGACAACCAAGTCAAGCAGACAGTCTCTTAGAATAACTAGATAAAACACATTCGAGCCTGTAAATTGAGCTACAGAAGTCAATGTGTGAATGTACAGAAAAGTAGACTGTGGATCATAGAGTACAATAAAGCTGCTTTTAGATCTGCTTTCTGAAAAGTGGTGTAGTCATAAACATTATGGCAAACCGCACAAGCCAGAAAGCATTAAAAAAGTGTTAATGCCACGCTCTTTTAATATGTAAATAGCATAAGACCTTTTGTGGTTTTTCTCCAGGCAGAACTAGTATAGAAATCATGCGTTTCTTGACTGGCTCAATTATTACAGCTTCAGCAAAATGAGTGCAGACTGGACATTACCCAAGCACTGAAGGCTCCCTAACTAACAAAGATAGATTCTGTATTTCCGTTTAGGAATGCAGGAATTTCAACTCAGGAATAGTTTGCATGAGTAATTTTCTCTTAAAGCAGCCTATTTTATGTGCTTCAGAGGGGGTAAGGCACATCTCATGCACAGTCATGCATAATTCTATCTATTTGTTTGTATATGAAGGGCAGAGTAAGAATAATTTATTCATTATTTAAGCTAGTTATTAATTTGTACTATATACATGTACATATATATTTGTACTATATATAAACTTAATTTGTTATTAATTTTTGTACTATAAATATGAGCTGTGATGACCTTTGCAATTTATTTAATTTTACCAAGTTATTTTCTTTAGTAGTATCTTAAAGGGCTGACACAGTTATAGTAATTATATAGTGCATAAAATCTATTATTCTTTATACATATAAAATTTACTTCCTTTTAATTTCATCCACTGTCTCTCTATGCTTGTATTATGAGGAAATATAAGTATAAATGATCTTCTGTATCCCACTGTAGGTATGCCATAGACATTGTTTGTTTAGTACCTTCCACAGAAGCCAAAAAAGTTATTCCTTTTAATTTTTGTGTTAAGGAGATCCTGCATATATCTTGCCTTTTTTTTTTTTTTTAAAATTTCTCCCTCTCTTCCTCCCTGTCTTCCTTTTCTTTCTCTCCATTCGTCCTTTACTCTCTTCTTTTGAAAACCGTCCTACTTTTGCCGTGGCTTCTCTGGTCTCTTGATTCTCTTCAATGAGGATAACAAGCTTTATGTAATGTCAACTTCCTCACAACACAATCCTGAATGCTTGACTGGGAATGTCTAGGAACTTGCTAATCCTCATGGTGCTTAAATACCTTTGATTTCTTTAACTCCTCTTTGTAACGATTAGAGTGGGAGAGAAGAGCTTAAAAACCAGCCATTACACCAAAGTATATTGACTGCTTAATTATGTTCACACATTACATGGCTGATATGAATTATGTCTCTGGTGCCATCAAAATGCTCATTATTTCCTGTTAAGTGCTTTCAAGTGGTATAATTTCCGGATCTTGGCCCAGAAGATTGGAGCTGTAGATGCAACGTCTGTGCCTCCAATGGCACTTCACTAATTGGCTTGGCATGTAACATTAATTACATTCTGTTTGGGAATTCTCTTCTCCTGAATAAAAGTACACTGTGTGTGTGCATGTGGAGTGTGAGTATGTTGCAAAGTGCCCTGTCTGGTGAAACAGTAGGGAATCTTTACTGTGTGCCTTTTTAAAATTGAATAGTTTATTTGAGACGAAGGGAGGTATAGCTGTGTATTAATTGAGGACCAGCAGAAGCATATTGGCTTGTATGCTGTACTACTTAATTTTTATTTAGGAGAGAATTTAGGGGCAGAGATGCAATCAAATGAAACAGAAATGGATAATTTTCATTCTCTACCTTTTTGTGGGTATTTAGAAATGAAGACACTGAAGTTAGAGACTTTCTGAAGCAAGGCCTTTGTTTTGGTTGTCCCAATTCCTCTATTCAGATAGTAAAGCATAAGACTTGATTTTGACTTGTTTATTGGTGTAAAATGTAGTATGCCCAATAAAGTCAATCGTTTACTGTTGACATTATAAACAATCTTTAAAGCCTATAGATTTAAATTTATTAACTGAATCTTCAAGGGAATACTCAGAGAACTTTTGTCTCACAGTTTTCTTCTTTCAGTGCATAGGAATATTTTTTATATAAGCATCTCTTATTAATTTTGTTTACAAACTTTAGAGGGATATTTGTATCTATAAAAGTATTTTAATGGGAATTACAACTGGCAAGAGGGGTAAAAATGAAAAAGTAACTTTTAAGTTCCTTGAAAAACACTTACTTGAAATACTGACAGTTTCCAGAAAAAAATCCAATATTTGTTTCACAGCACTAGGAACTATTCCATCAGTTTTGACAAAGTCATTTGGAAACCTATCCTTCAGCAAGATCCCAGGATCTGTCAATAGTATCTGTACATAAATGGCAAATCATTTCAATTTGCCAGCTGTTCAGAAATCATTATATCAAGCAGACAAATCAATCCAACTCCTGTTACAGATGAATGTTTAGCTGCAGTTATAGGAAGACGAGGAACCAGACTGACTCTCTTCTGATTTGAATGCTGTCCTTTTTTTTTTAAATCATTATTCTATGTTTTTGATCATGTTAGTTGTAACAAATAATACTGCTCAGCTTAGGTCTTTTGATCTTAATCTAGAAATCAAGCTACTGTTAGCATCGTATGCATGGTGGTATATCAGTTAAAATTTGGAGAGACTAATGTTCCAGTTTGCTTACAAATAGCAATTTGCTTAGCTTTTTAAAGAGAGACAGTCAGTTGTTTTGGGAACTCCGTGCCATTAATTCTTAAGGCAACTGAGAAAGGATCATAAAGAGTGGAAAGTCAATGGTAACTTTAATTTTATTTCTCCATAGTAAATTTGGAGTGATATAGCAACTTTAGATATTCATCACACACCTGTGATTACTAATTCAGCCAACTTGCAATGTGATTATTTTGCTTTCAGCTATGGCGTTCATAAAACGGAGATGTGATTTGGTGATCATTGCAGTTTAGGAATATATGGAGAAGAGAAATAAAACCAAATAATTGCAGTTACTGGATGAAAGAATGATTAAAATAGTAGCTTTTGACAGTTAAGAACAATCACCAGTAATATTTCTCTGAGAGAAGACAAGGGAAAGGAACACAAATGAAAAAATGAAATAAAAAACTGGCCTAAAGAACTCCAGGAGAAGGGACAATTTATAACTAAGTAACCATCTCGCAGAGTAAGAGTATTGAGGCTGTTTTAGAAGGGGTCCAGAGACTTTTCAGGCACTCTGGCAGGCAATAGATCTATAGGTGGAATATACTGTAACAATACCAATCTACAAGCGTAACTACATCTCCATCAGGATCTTTGCAATTTGTCACCAGTTCCTTGCAATTCTAACAGATCAGTTGAGCTTCTCCACCTATTACTTTCCCAGAATATTTATTTGTTTAATGTGTCATTGAGTTAAATTCCAATCTCAGTTCTGTGACAGGAACAACAGTACAAATACATGGGAATGAATCTAGGTCTATGGAGCAGAGGTGAAGTGTAAGACTACAGAGACTCCAAGTCTACTTGACAAGGTACATATATATTTCTTGGTGCAGTGCTCCATGAAATTCAGCTCTTTTAATAATGGTTGTATTTTTTACCACTACAGATTTCAAATAGGTCTCAATGACATCTAAAGTGTGTTACTTATCTGCGAATATCCAGTGCAATGGAGCAATGGACATGCTTTCCTTATGGTACCTTCCACTTCAGAATGACAAAGATCTGCAAATAATTTGGATGCTACAGAAAAGAGCATAGCTCTGATCTTACTTCAGGAGTGTGGGTAACAAAATTTGAATCCTTTCCCTAGAAAAAAGAAACCCTTAAGCTATTTGTCTTTTTGTTTCTCTTTACCGCAATACTCCCATCAGTTAAATAGTAATAATACTTGCTGTGAGTTTGGAAGATATACTTCATTAGCGTCTCTGATTGCCAAATATTAGGCTGAAGAAAAAAATGGCGTATGAATTTGCAGTTTATTGTGTTACTGTATTACAGATTACATGTAACTATCTAAACATAATGACCCAACTTCATATTCAGAAACCATTTTCTCCAAAGGAATGTAATTTTCAACAGGAGATTCTTATGTTTTGTACAGTTAGAAATATTAGCATCTGGAACAAATGAATGAATCATCTAAAGACAAACCTTTTTATCAGTAGTAATGAACAAATATATTTAAAAGACATTTCATGCGTAATTGCTCCAGAAACTCATTTCCTGGGTTTCACGTTAACACAGTACCTGGCAAGAAACCAGTTCAATGTATTTTGCCTGAACACAATGAACACGCTTGTTCTATGCAACAAAAATAAAATAAAAAAAAAAACAAACAACCCACCACCAACAAAAAAAAAAACAAAACAACAACAACAAAAAATCCAACAGCAACAGAAAGACAGATCTAATCTTGAAAGTGAAATATTCATTGTCACGTTTCCTTCCACAGGCAGCATGTTAGAATTCTGTTAGCACTACTAAAAAAAATAAATGTACTTCTTTTAAATCTTAAGTCCTACCACCACTGTAACCAGTCTGCATACATATATATGCTTATTTATGCACTCACAAACTAATCCAAACGAATTCATTAAAAAAGTTTTCTTTGGGGATTGCAAAAAAAATCAGCTTTGTTATACAAAAACAGAAAACCAAGTACAAGTAATTTGACAAGTAAATATCCAGTTACAGCAAAATAGTGAGTTATATATGAAGGAGAAAGAGAGAGATGTTTAAAAGTTTGTTTCTTGTTTATGGTACCACTTATGACAGAGTGTGGAAGACAATGCAATACTGTACAGGGCAGAATAGCACTTAAATACCAACCTAGCTTATGCAAATTCACATGCAATTTCATTAATTGCAGAATGGCGTCACTCTTCATACAAGGTAGCACTGAGTAAGAGTATGGCAGGAGAGCAAGTGGAATAGGTCATTTTCAGAATTTCACTTTTCAATTCATTCTCTTTGCCAATATAATCACCATTCGTTAGTGACTGTAGGATGTCTCTTGTGTAACATTTTGGGCATTAGATACATACTAACATGCTTTACTAGCTAGGTTAATCAATTTTATTACTGGAATATATAATTATGACTGTGTACTCAGTAAAAAACAACAATGGTGGTTGTAAAGTATTTTCTTCTTATTTTCTATAACCAAATTTTACATGTAATGCAAATGCTGTAGCTTCAAATTTAGCACAGTCAACTCCACTCAACTGATTTTGATGTATTCAGCATTTTTAATTACCGTTTATTTCTTTAAAGCCATTTAATGAGAATACTTCTATCAACAGTTTGACCTGGGTATGTTTGGATAATCCAGGGTAAGCAATGAAGCTATTAAAAATGTTATGGGAACATGAAACAATGATGAAGAGCAGGACGCAATTATAACTGTAAAATCAGACTGATTTTAATTTAGACATAATGGGTCCTTTCACAGAAGTACAAATCATGCATACATATTCAGTTTTGTTACATATTGAAAATCTTCTCTAGCTTATTAATATGAGTATATTCAGAATAAGAATTTTTCAATTATTTATGTCTTTTTCTTGGAATGCTCAGGATTGTTTCTTTATCTCTCCTTTATTCACATGATTTTTGCTGATTGTCATCAAAAAAAAAAAAACCAAACATTTTCTGGAGCAGCTTATTCAAATCTGTCCCTTACTTCTTTACTTACTCTGTGTATTTGAATTTGTTTTATGGCGCTAGTTAAAACAGTTCTAATTATTTTGAAATGAAAAGCATTCATAGATTTGAATTGTTATAACATTAAGTGTTTACCTAAATATTCATTTCATAAAGTAGTTACTATGAAAGATGAAGTTACTGGTGTAATCCCTTAGGTTTGTGATCAATCCTCCTGTGTTGTATGGCACAGGCAATCAGTATCCTGAAAGGTCACCTATTAAATCCATTCTGTTTTTATGTCACAGCTTTAAAGTGACAAAAATTCTCTTTAGCATTTATGATTGTGAAAATAACTTTTGTTGATTATTGATTATTTAAGCATGGCTGGATGAACTATCAGTAGAGTGTTAGTAGTGACCATTTACAGATAAACATTCCACTGAAGAATGTTTTAAGATAGATACTTTGAAATTTTATTAAATATAGTAAGAAAGTGTTAAACTGATAATTTTTTGGATCTAGGTAATAAAAGGTTTCTCACTGTGCATTGAATCTAAATCAAAATCTTTGTTTTGCAACATTATTTCTTTTGCTATGGAGAAAAGGGGTAAAAAGGGTGGGCTTTTGTATAGCCCAATGGGCAGGAAGTCATGTAGAATCTGGGAAATCAGAGTTCATGAACAATAAATTCTTGATCTGGGGTGGAGTCATGTCAGCAAGAGAAAGCAAACCACCTCAGACCGACAGGGGCAGGTAAAAGCTCTCAGTGTATCATGTCTGATGAGGGGACAGTTCTTTACCCAGACAGGACACTTCAGGCACTCTGTAGAGGATAGCTCTGTCTCACATCAGAAAATCCAGCCTTGACCCAATAATGTCCAATATTCAAAATTGACACAGCAAGTGCTATGCTATTCCCCCTGCTTTTATGTTATTTTTCAACCTGTAGTGAAAACTGTTTTTCAGAAAATCATTATTTAATCAGATTGGTTTTATTATCTTGAGACTTAGATGCTTGGATTAGGAGCTATCTAATGCAGAGACCCATCCAAATTCAAGATTAAATGCTATTCTAGCCCACAGTTCTTTACAATATACTTTTAAAAAAGACGTTCTAGAGCAGAGGAGTTTTAAAGTTCTTTGGGGTTCTAATTTCCTTCCAGAAAAGAGGAGCAATACCTGTATCAGATTGTCTTACTCTAGGGTTGTGATTGGCAGTCAAATGAATGTCAAAAATTTATAAAATGTGCATTAGTCTAAAAATACAAACATGTTTGTATATGGTACAGGAACACTTCAAAACACTTTCCCTACATTATCATTATCTGCTGTTATTTCTCAGCTTAAAAAATCTTCTAAAGGGTTTTTTTTTTTTTTTGGCTCAGTAAAATGGCAAAATCTTCTAATGATTGTAAATGATGGAGTTTTTCCATTCATGGCAGAAATTATTGTTGATACTTTGTGGTACAACCAGGAACACACTGTCCTTCAAAGATTGACTAGTGATGATTCCTTCATTTATTCAGTGGCAGTAGTCCCAGGTTTAGATGCATTTCACACTGTTGATCCTCACAATTATCGTTCAAACTAAATCTACACACAAAATCTCATTTATTCAAAGCTACATTAATGAGTCAATAAAAAAGCTCTGATGAATCTGGCTCTGCATTCCTGTATAGATTACTGAAATTTAGCCGCAACAAATTGACCAAAGAAGGTTGTTTTTGGCTCCTGGATGGTTATTTTGTTGGTTTGTCGACAGCTTTCTATATGTTTTAGACTTTTCCAGTGCAGCAATATTATGTTTCCTTACACTGCATATTTTATTATTACAGCATAGTATCACATTCAGTGAGCTTCAAATGGCACTTGTATTGCATATGTTTATGTTACTTCATCAAGGGTCACTGGGTGTTGAGGTTAAGTAGATTATGACCAGTTCTAATTTATCCACTATCAGATTTTTCTAATTTTATATGTATATGTCAGAAGTATTCACCTGTATTGCTTTTTTTGTTTTAATGTTTTTTTTTGTTGTTGTTTTAAATGAAGCATTGCTGCATTTCTGATCTTACAGAAGAAAAAAAACAATCTTTGCCTCTGTATGAATGATACCACATGTTTAGTAATCACACTCATGGCCAGAAACCTCGATATTTTATTTTAACACAATACATGCTCGGTTCTGTTTATTTGTCTTGCAATTTCTAAGCTGCTAAATGATGATTTTTCCTCACAGCTCTGATGGTTAGTCATGAACACTGTTTTTTCAATGAAATATGAGATTTATTGATTCCAGCTTTGGGAATTTAAGGAAAGGTACATATATGCAATAAAATTTTATGAAGGGCCGACAAAGATTTGTGAAAAAGTTATGGCAGTTATCATGGTTGAAATCCATATGCCTAACTTACAATCAACTCTAAACTTCCATCATTGTTCTTTTTTTTTCTTTTAATGAGTTTTTGTAAAGGAAGATACACACGGTCACCCATCAGAACATAAATCTTGGTGTACTGCATTAGTTATAGTTCTACAAGATGTAGTTTAGTTGGAGCAGCATAGTTTCATTTATGTAGTTCTGTGCTTGAGCTAATAAACTAATAATGATTTTTTTTAAGTTTATGGGGAATAGGAAAACATTTCCAATGACATTAGTTTTTTACTGCAAATCAGCTTACTAATTCAAACATAGCCCAGTGTCTTCAAACCTTAACTAGCTCCAACACAGCCAATTAGGGTGTGTCTTCACTGTAAAGTTGGGCCTCCTGGCACTGCTGTGTGGGTCTGCCTGAGAAGCTCTGAATTGTGCAAAGCTGAGATCTGCAACTATAAGGAACATTTTCAGTAGCTTTAAGAATTTGATATTATTAGTTAGAATGGCTGCATTCTCCATGTATTCTTGGCAGTCCTGTGTTCTTTAAACTCTTGCTCTTCCCGTTGTAACATCACCCATTATCTCCCTAACAATGCCTCAGCTTTCAATGTCTATTTTGTATAAGATAATGAGCTTTTGAGTTCAAAGTCTGTGTGGAAACTTTGTGATTTTTAAGCTGAGATATATATGTGGCATAGTCTGAACATTATCAGTGCTGCTGTAGACTGTTTTATTGTAGAACAGCGGCTGGTGAGGAATCTGAATTGCTAAATTTTTTCTCTGACTGACATACAGCTAAAAAAACCCCAAGATTTTCTCCTGTTGTTTTTGTGAAGAATGCAACAAATCATTCTCATTTATAATATAACTTAAAACTTTTCTTCTGATGAGTTGAGAATGTATCAATTGGAAGAAAACGTTGTTAAAGGAATTTTTAAAAAGTCATTTAAAATGACTTTTAAATTGAAATTTTAAAAATAAAATCAAGACTTTCTGAAATAATCGTTTCACACAGTGTTTCACTTTGAGAAAGGTAGGAGTTCTTAACTCTGTTCTTTAACTCTGTTTACAGAGTTTGTAAATTAAAAAGTCAAAGCACGTTTTTCTGGTAGATCTTCATCAAATTTTCAGAGTATCCAGTGTAACTAAAACTATATACCATAGTGATAAAAAAAAAGGGTGGGGAGGGGAGGAGGGGAGGGCGCTCGGGAAAAATACTAAAAATGAAAATATGTACTGTTTATTGTTGTACTGAGCACTTACCGGTACTTGGGGGGAAGAAGCAGGGGTGGGGAGTCTCAGACACCATCACATAGGCATGCCCGCTCCAATCCTGCATTAGATGTATCCAAGATACCTTGTGCAGCCACCTAATGAGTCTGAATGCCTTCCTCCTTCAGACACAAGCTGTGCTCAACCCTGCTGAGATAGAAGTGACAAAGGAGTAAATGTCTTGATATTGATCACTTGTTATTACACTGCTGATGCACAGCTACTGTCTTCCTTCCTGCAACAGGGTTGTGGAATGTTTAAAAAACCTCTTTCAATTTAGACAGTCTAAGCTGGGTTCTTACCAAAAGCATATTCAGAGCATTCTAATGTTGTTTTCTTGTTGAACTTAAAAAAAAAAAAAAAAAAAAAAAGCAACAACAAAATGCAACAATCAAAAAACAGATCATTGTGATAAATCATCAATCTGCAGAGTTGAACTGCACATTAATCTGCAATTAGGAAAAAGGTGTAAAAAGAGTTGGTGATTTGCACTGCAAATTTGGCAGCGAGTAGTCAGTTTCTGTTTGTTCTTATAATGAATACAACTTTTCTTTTTCCTCCAACAGTTTCAATTAGCGATGCTTGCATTTTGCCTTAATTTTCATGTTTATTTTTTTTTTCCCTGAGCAAATTGTTTCTTACTGTGTGTGTGCATCTATTTTTTTTATCTAGTAGATGATATAACCAGGAATTTATATGGGATTTTTCGGATTGCTCTTTGTTACCGCTAGTAAAAATTAAAAGAATGACTATTCTGCCAGTGCACTGTGTTGTCACATTGGCTTCATGTGAGTTGTTCTTGAATCCAGTGTTAACACATAAAAGTTGAGATAGTAAAGAAAGATGTCTAAAATGATTTTATAATAATATGACAATGAGAAGCAGATACTATCTACAACATGAAACTTCAGCTGTATAACCTGAAAGTAAAGCTATGCTTCCATAAAATTAATTAAGCAAGAATAGTAAAAAGCTTGTTGTTGTAATAATATTAAATAAAGGGAATGCTTTAGAGATTGATATGCTGTCTGCATATCTGATTCTCACATAGGACACAAAAGTACTCTTTGAGAAGATGTGTTTCCTACAAATTTATGAGATTTGGTAGCACTTCTGTGGTGGGTTGACCTTAGCTGATGTTCGCCAAGCTGCTCTCTCACTCAGATTTGACTTAGGGAAAATGAATATAAGATATTGTCAGTTAGACTATGAGGATGGGAAACAAAGACAAAAGCTAAAACACATCCCTCCAAGCCCCCACCCCTTTTTCCCAGACTCACCTCTGTAACAGCCCCTTCCTCCTCACGCTTTTCCTCTGCTCAAGCATAAGTCCTCTGTGGCCAAAAATGTTTTCCACAGAGCTGCCAGCTTGACTGTAGGGCCTGTCAATGTCATGCTGTGGGACCATTGGACCTGGTTGGAATCAGCTGTGTCCAACACAGGGCAGCTCTGACCCTTTCTCACAAAGACAATTGCAGCCTCCACTGCCAAAACTGGGGCACACACACCCAATACAACCTTCACTTTTATTACAGAAGTTTCCTACATTTTTCTGGGCTCTAATGTGCCAAGTCTTCTTCAAGAAATGTACAAACAGGTACAACCTGTGCTCCTTGAATCATGCCAAGTATATTATTTTAATGTGAACTTCAGCTAGGAGAACACACTGAAATTAACATTTGATGTTTTGTTCTTTGATATCTGGCATTTTTCACAGACAGACTATAATAAAGAAGTCAGTTAGTGCTATTAGACATATTTTAGAAGAATTCTTTTTTTGATGCGTATCTCCACTTGGATTATTAAATTTAAATCACTGCTGCGATCAGTTTGAATACTAATGATATGTTCTGCCAGATGGAATCCTTTAATAAATTTTCACTTTTCTCTTAACAGTCAGCTGTAAATCCTAAGTGAGATTTTTTGGGGGGTTGATGCCAGCTTTAATGTGCTATGTCCATGTGGATTTCAATGTTGTCTGTACGTGGGAGGCAGAGAGCTCTTAATTAAATACTATTCTGTTCCCTTCACTGAGGTGCACAGTAGCACAAACTTCCTTATTTTTCCTGCTTTTTAATATAAAAAATTGTGAATGATTCCTGATCTGCCAGCCACTTTTCTGCTGTATGCATGCAGTATGCCTGAGGCTGTCTTTCAGTGTCTTTCAGCTGACGTGTATTCAGCTATGGTCAGACTTTCCAGCTCTTTGCTGCTGCTGCTGTACTTGAAACTCCAGGACTTGTGAAAGGCAGATGACAAGGAGCTGCTTACTAGAGGTATATATCTCTCCAAGTGGCATAAGCCTTTTCTGATTCTAGGCAGTTTGTACCAGCACCCTTCCACAGGACCAGGGCTTCAATTATGACTCAGAAAATCAGATGTAGGATGAAGGAAACTTAATAAACCAGTTTGTTTCTTTTATCAGCAGCTTCTTTTCATCAGCTAGCAATATTTTTGTCCAGTCATCTGCTACATTCACTTTTAGACTTCTGAATTTTTGTGTAGGGTCCTTACAGTAAAAATCTGTGCTGTTGTAGGGATTTCAACTTTGTATTCCTTAACCTTTTCTCTGCTGCATTTTACCAAGCTAGAAAAGCTTTCTTCAGGGAAAAAAGATGCTTATCACTTTACACAAACTATAAGAAATGGTAAGCTGCAGATCCTGACTGTGGTAAGGAAGGGAGAATAAACACTAGGTAGCTGCAGAGAAATGAAATCACAGCACTCTAACTTTCTGTACCTTGAGAGAAAGAGAGAACTAAAATACTTACATGAATCAATAACTATTCCTGGTAGAATCCTTGGAAAAGCCTACAGGTAGAGCAAATTTTTCAGTTATTGAGTTATGTTCTCACCTGTCTGTTTCACTTATTGATTTGTTTTGTCATTAAATCTAAAGCCACACAGTAAAATGTGATTCATTCATGCACCAAACTCTCCAAATAATTTCATTATCATCTAAATAATTATCTGATGTGCCAATTACAAGAAAGTAATTAATAATATTATAATGCAGATAACAGGTTTGGTGGTGCTTTGTTCTTTGATTTTCTGTTTTGTTCTCTCTCAGCTTCAAAGTAAGAAATGCCCATTCAAACATCTCCATCATGGAACAAAAGATGTCAATTATAGAAAAGTATGAGCATCGACAAAACATTTTGAATCGTTTTAAGACATTTTCTGACATAGTAATGGTAATTAGTATATTTCAGCTTCAACAACTGTAATTAAACCTGACCTTTGAGTTAATTATGTCTTGACATTTATGATTTTAAACTAGCTTTCCCTGTGGTGATGATGTGTTACATACAGATGCTAATAAGTAGTTTCTGTAGTGTGAGCAAGCAGATTTTAAATGTGCCCATACTGCAGTTCAGAGAACAGCATCACATGCATACCAGAATCTTCAATACATTAGTACAGTTCAGTTAATGCTGTGATTTTGCATTGGCATGCTGACATTGCTGCATACAAAACAGAAATCACTAGCAGAATTTTGAAAGGAACTTAATGATCATTAACAAATGTTGCTATTGTTAACAGTCCTTATTACTAATGTGGAAATTAAGAGAAAAATGACTTAGAAATTAAGAGAAAAACAACTCAATCTATTATAAAGTCTGCAGCATAGCATAGATCACAGAAAATAGTCAATAATGGGAGCTGGAAACAGAGGATATGTGAGAAAAAAGCAATAGGTTTAGAGGAACTTAGTGATGGGACTAGAGGGAATGGACTCAAGTTATGCCACGGTAAGTTCAGGTTGGATATTAGGAAAAATTTCTTTTCCAAAAGAGTGGTCAGGTGCTGGAATGGGCTGCCCAGGGGAGTGGTTGAGTCATTGTCCCTGGAGGTGTTCAAGAAGCATTTAGATGTACTGAGGGACGTGGTTTAGTGGGGAAATATTGGTAGTGGTTTGTCTGGATGATCTTGGAAGTCTTTTCTGCCTTAGTGCTTCTATGATACTATAAAATAAATGTTCAGAGCTGTTATTGCTCATACATAACAAGAAATCTACCTAGATTTAAGATCAGACACAATGGTAGGTTTAGATAATGTTATAAGAAACATGAGTCACATGAGGTTTTTGGGTGTAAGAACCAGCTTTTCTGAAAATAAGGCAAATTTTACAAAAGGCAAGGTAAAAATGTTTTCAATAAAGAACAGAGGTATTAGAAACATGTGCTTATGGCAATCAAGTCCTCTGTGATTTACCACAGAAAGACCTATCTTGGGTAAAAGAGATCAGGAATCTTCTGGAAATACATTGGCCCTTTGGAAACTAAGGGGTCCGTGTAAACTTGGGGTGGAAATTTGCTTTATGCATAGTAAACACTGTGTTTCACAACTCTAATGCTAATAATATACCTTTAACACTGGATTCTGGATTTGACAGAAAAAAGTTGAAGTACCCTCCTACTGTTTAAAAACACAGTAATTTATGCAACATTCTATGTAGATTTTTATAACTCTTTTTAGAGCCCTACATTCATCTGGCTTATATGTGTAATCTGTTGAGAAATCTCTACTGCTTTCAGGCTGTACAACTTCAAGTCCATATGGAATTATTTGTCTATACATGTTTATATATATTTAAGTAGGTTCAAGCCAAAAATCATACTGGTCTGTGCTTATATGGAAAACTAAGTGGGCTAAACAATATACCCATGCCATTTACTGGTTTGGGTAGTCCTAAGCATTCAAAGTATATCTGATTGTTCTATGACTGATTAGAACAGACTGCCTGAAAACATTCTCCCGAATCCAATAACCATTACATTACACATATTTATTGGGAAATCAGGAAGCTCCATATAACCTGATTTTATTTACTTTGCTAACAATTCTTCAACAAGTTTTCTTAAGCTGTTTACTTATTTGGATAAGCTATAGTTTATTTTCTGTTTTGTTTCTGTACAAAATCTTGACATGTATTTGTCGTGGGTCACTTATGGTGAGGAAAAGGTCAACAGAAAGTTTTACAGACTGAAAGACTTAGTCTTGTTTAGAATATCTGGACCCCAGCTGCCTGACCTATTTATTGACTGTGTTTTCTAATTGGGCCATCATTGCTATCCAACCAGCAGTGTAATGTTGTTAACTGCTAGTGTGGCCAGAACACGAAAATCAATCTGCCAGAAAAGGGCATAGCAAGCACCGTGCCTATAGAGTATTGTATACTTGGCCTTGGAATTCAAAGGGTGCTTTTTTGTTTGCACTACTTTGATGGAATACTGTAGATTTATTTCTAAATTAAGCGCCTCTCAGCTACTGATGCTATCTTTTAAATATCTTTTTGCATTGCATTAAGAAGTGCTTTTTGATGTAGGACAAACTGCAGAACATATATGTTTAAGAGGTATATGACAAAATACTGCCATGCTCCTTGAGTTGTGGTGCAAAGAAGAGTTGTGCTGTGTATTCTGGTATCTTTTGCCATAATTACTGCAGATTTTCCCTTCTGAAATATAGCTTTACAGAGCGTGGGATTTACTAGAACTAATAGAACATATGAAAACAGTAAGTGACATTGTGCAGTAAGTGTATAAAAAGCAGCTCATTCTTTTCCTGTATAAGTTTCCTCCTAGCTATGCTGTTTTTGGCATTTTAGAAAAATAAAACAATTGATCTGATCTGAAAACTGCATGAAAAGCAAGAACGCTTTCATCAAAGTGAAAATGAAAAAAATAAGCTCTTGACTTTCCTATACTTAAGTCTGTCAGATCCAAAGGAAATGAGGCAAACATGTACTTGGATTGGAACTTGATTATGGAAATGACTTGGAACTTAGCCTGGAAATGGTGTTGAGCCACCCCAACCCCATCATTTTGTTTACCATAGCGCTTTCTTTTCCTTACATCTTATGCCCTGGTGATAAAGGCAAAGTTATTTTTTTTCTGTTCTTCAGGTAGTGAATCTCAGAAGCTTATCTTAATCTGGTAACAGCAGTCTTATTACAATGTTCATAGCATTTTTTAAAATCTGAATTAACTCTATCATGTTTATATCAATGTAAAAATTCAGAAATGTATTGGCCATAGAACACGTATCTCAAGAGGGCTGGGCACAGAGGGTAAATAATGCTTAGTGGGTCTTGAATCTCTTTTCAAAATGATCCAGAGGCCACTGAATTCAGCGAAGATCCGGTGTCTTTTAAATCAGTTCTAATTCTTTGCCCTAAGCTGTTGAGAAAACTACTGAGAGAGAACATGACCAAGGTCAATACAATTGTAGGTGGTGGTTTGTGGATAAACAGAGAAGAGCTTTTTTTTTTTTTGGTGGAGTAGGGTTTTGGCTTGTAGACAATGTCATGGGAAATTGTGAATGTGAATTGGTTACTAAAGTGCCAAATGTAATTAAACAAACCCTTGTAAGAAATCCAGGGCTGCTAGCACAATGACATAATGCCAGGCTCATGATGTCCCTGATCCATACATTACTTGAAGTAGTATTCTCAGGAAATACTGCTCTCTGTATGAGCTTTTGACTGGGTGCCCATTGTAGATCACAGCCAGTGATTAGATATTGGGTGGACCTGTAGTATCACCCACCAGATCCACTTACAAGTTCTCAAGGAGCTGTATGAGCATCACAACTATTGAGGCTGTTTTCCTACAAATGTGGTGCATACTTGATTTTGAAAAAGAAAAGCTCTGACTGATGTTCTGTCCACAGACTTGAGCTGTAAGTATTGTTCCTTTCTGTTGTTCTACAATATCTCAAACATACTGAGAATGCAGTGCAGTATTTTTTTCCTCAGGGAAGTAGTATCTTCAGTACATCTGTCCATTTTCATTAAACTTGATAGACATTTATTATCTCTGAGCTTACTCTTGTTTTGTGGGAATGTAAATGTAGCTAAAAGAGGGCAGAAGGGTCTGAAATTTTTGAAGTACAAACATGCATACTCACCTTGATCATATCAGCCGTCTTTAGTTTAGTAAGCAGGCTGATAACAAGAAGTCCAACAATCATAATAAAGCACAAGATAAGATTTTGTTTTATTAGTAGTATATGTTCTGTACACAACAATTAGACAAGATTCACACTCTAAAATTCTCACGACTTAATTAGGCTAGTTTCAGTACAAAAAATTAGAAGCTAGACAGTGGTAGCAGAAAGGGTCAGAAGATTTCCATGTATGTGAAAAAAAATCATTCATATGAAGTATGTTGAAAAGACAAATGATACAAAATTTCCTTCCAGAAGCATACTGTGAGGAGAATTTTCTTCTGGTAAGAACTAGGTAGCTGGGATTTTCCTTATTCATATGACTTTTAGTATGAGGAGAATATGTCCCATATTCTCAGATTCATCTGTCTTTCATAGGAAATTTCCTGTGAAATCTTAGGTTCAGCCTATCATGCAAAGTAGGCTATCTTTTATTCATATGTATCAGGCCTACCAGGCCTTTGCATACAGTCATATGGTCCATGGTCCTCCAGACAAGGAAGAGATGTACAGCCGCCATTGAGAACGCAGGTCCAATTGAAGGAGTACAGGGAACCTTTCCGTGGGATGCTACTGTAAAGCTAATGGGTAAATGGAGAACTATAGAACCTGCACTTTCCTTTCAGAAATAGTAGAGCAGACTTCAAAGATGCATCACAGTGTAGCTTGACATCTTTGACATCACTAGAATTCTTACTAGTGGTCAAAAGCAGTGAAGAATTGGTCCACAAATACTTAGACCTAAGGACATATATTTGAACTCACTTTTTATTAGCAAGTTTCCTTCTGAGAAGGAAAAAAAAAGATATTAATACATCAGCTAAGTATGTATTAGACTAATACCAATTTGTCATTTTACATTTATTTGATGATTTATTTATGAGGATGATTTAATTTCAAGACCTATACTATTTTCTGAGCTGTTACCATTTTAAATACTTCTATACCTCATGCTGTTATGCCTTTGAACATACACACAATGCACTTCTCTTACATCTAGCTTCTTATATTATAGCAGAAAGCAAACATTTTTAATTTATCAAAGAATGCCTTTCATTTCTTGCCTGCATTTTGTTTCCTTTATAAATAATTTTTATGTACAGTTTTAAAAATATAAACAAATCCTCTATGACATTCTTTCTGATCATTTACGTTCATAGTCTCTCAGATCAAAAGTTTGCTGAGTTTCTTTGTGAGCATAAAAACTCCTACTCCTCACATTCAAGAAGCTCATATTAGAATGCTTTTCCTTCCTTTTTTTTTTTTTTCTTGTCTGTCTCGATAAACCCAAAAGGTAAGTGATAAATAATATAGCTCTGTTTAGACATTCATTGAATTTAATGGATACTGTGGTGTGGGAAAGTGGTTAAAGTGTAGTGGGAAAAAAAAAAGCCTGTACTGAAATAAAATGAGCAGCTTTGAAAACTTATAAAACAGTACTTCTAGATATTTTTTTTATTTTCTGCCAGGTAATTTCAGACCCATCTAATTACATTTTTGCACAAAAAAATGGAATGTTTATTAAAATTCAAATGTTTATCTTGATATTATAGATAATGGTCATTCTACATAAGTTGATTTTGGAGCTAAGTGTAATTACTGTAATTGTAATTGATAACAAAACAAACTGACTTTTACTATTCTACTTGTAGGTTGGTCACATTTCCAAGCTTAGGAACTGAGCAAAACTTAACACAATGAGTTGAAATTGCTGCAAAAGGTATCTCCATTAATTGTTCATTAATGAATAAATAAGATTTTATGGAAAGTGTAGAAAGAATGAGAATGCCTGCTCTTTATTTCCCCCCTCCATTTTGTGCCTTCACAAGGAATTGTTGGGCTTCACAGCATAGCTTCATAGCATTTCACATTGTGAAAAATAATTGTACTTGTTTTTGCTGTCATGTCCTCATTATCTTTGCCATTTTTCTCAAAGCTAATTCACCAATTCCCTTCATTTCCTTCTGCCTATAAGCTTGCTGACCCTGTCCTGACATACTTCAACATTTCCTGTTCCCACCATCCATCAGTATTTTGAAGAAGTGGCTGGGAAGATTTTTCACCCAGTAGGATCTGAAATTTGCCTGTTCCTCAAATGAATATTTTTCATTTTTATTTTCATTTCATGAATTTAGTCAAATCTGGGACTAAAATCTTGTTCTCTTCCGTAGCAGACTATACTAACCAGCTTTCTTGAGCGTGTAATCCTGAAGTAGAATAGAGAACACTTTACTGTTTCTATGTTAAAATAATTTTCTAAATAAACATGCATATTAAAGCATGGTTGCATCTTTGTGCCGATATGTGACCTGATGCATTCACCCAGTGATTCCACACATAGGTATATAGCAGTTCTCTGGGGATTCATACATGCATGGAAATGTAAAAAAAAAAAAAAAAAAGAAAAAAAAAAGATACCTTAAAATTATGTGTAGCTTGAATCTTTTTCCTCTAATGTGATAATCTTGATGTGATAGTCTACACAATTGTACCGGTTAAGCCATGAACCTAACTGCTGTTTGGGGTAGAGCAGAGGCTACAACAAAAGTCTTTCTGAAATGAGCAGTACAAAGAATTCTGCTTTGTGTTTCCAGGCTACAGATAAGAATTATGAGTCTAGTCATTTAAAGTCCCTTTAAGTGTCTTCCAGAGGCTAATTTATACCAAGTCTGAGGAAGGTATTTCCAGAGAGTGCTTTATACTTTATGTGGGGTTTTATGACTGGTGTCTATCTTCCTCTGTTGATGGTGGAGGGATCTTTTCTTGGACAGCTGTATTGTCAGATCATATGAATTCTGCTTGAAAAGTACTGCTGTGTACTGCAGACAAGGCTGTTCCTTTAGCCTTTCAAGTCCAGTGATTCTTATTAATAGATATGCAGAAGGATATGTTTTCAAAATATTTAGATGCTTAGAGATATCTAATAGGATTTTCAAGATCATTAAAGTAGACTGGACATCTAACTTCAGTTGATTTAGCTGAGATAGGTGACTGTTTCTATTTGACTATGTCTGTTTTTTCCATAATCCCTCTCAGCACTTTTCATAATCTTGCCCACTAAGTCCAATTTCATTTCTGAGAACTGTACTCCAGAAGAGTCTATCATATTAAACAATATCCAGGTAAAATGTGTTAAACCTCAATCCTTAGACTTTCAATCTTGTACAGGGTCAGCAGTTTTGCTATGTTGTCTGTGGGGATGGCAAGTGGAACCATCACTTCACCAGAGAACTGCTTGTACTTTTGTACTTCAGCTAACATACTGTGTTGGGGGGGCAGTATTACAACGGAAAATATATACTCAATAAACTGCTGTGCTCTTTGAATCAAGAGAATAATTTTCCCTATAATGAAACATAGTGCTTTCAACATGTTGGACAGCAAAATACTGTAGTTTGATGGACCAGTGGTATGAAACAGTATCATTAATTCTTGTTACTCCCATGACAATAAGGCTCCATTCATGAATGAAATTTCTGCTGGTGCTAATGGGATGACCATATAGACAGGAGACATTGTCTCACTCCTAATTTACCTTCAGTAGCTTCCTCTACCAGATCAGCATTTTATTTAAAATAATGACTACTTGATTTATTCCTCTGTCCCAGTTTTCACTTTGCTCTCATTCTGCCAGCGTGGAGTGACAAGAATTTTTCTACTTGTCTTAAATTTCCTTGGACAATAGATTTTATTTTTTAAAATGTCATCTTAAAATAGGCAAGTTTTTTAAAAAAACTACCTGCGAAGAAATTACATATACTTGATTTAATTTCAAAAAATATCCGTCAAATTCTAGGTAGGCATATGTACGCTTTCAGAGTTGGTATAAATTTAAAACAGTTCCTACATGCATTTTTCAGTGTCTTTTTGTCTACCGTATTGTTTCCCTCTTGCAAGTAATGCGTGGAACAACATCAGTTAATTAGTGGCAATACAAATAAAAAATGAGCAGGAATTGCTTTATGCAGAATGATTGCTTTATGCAGAAATTCATTGTAAGTGCAGTGTACTATTCCTTAGCTCCTTAGCACAGCCCTTAGTTCCTACCTCCCTTCATTCTGCTATTGTAACATAGGTCAGATGGTTTTCAACGCCCGCACTTTGGATTTTTCGTGTTAATCGCAGTCACTAATTCTCACTAAGACCTGAAGTCAGTGAACCTGTATGGCAATACTGATGATGTCCACAAGAGCAAGATTTGTGCTATGATGCTGAGCTCATTGCCCAAGATCAGTATCCTTCTTGAGAATATCCCTAAGAGAATATAGGGAATTGATTCCAGGGGTGCTTTGTGACAGTCTTTCCTTAATCACTCTGTCCATAAGAGAACTGCCAAATTTCCTTGAAGTGTTTTAGTCTTCTCCTTCTCTCGTTCTCCTTCTTCTTTTTTTTTTTTTTTTATAAATCAGCTTCTCCAGGGCTTTTCTTTCAGCATTAAGATGACAGAGGTGTACATATCAAATCTGTGTGGCTAAACCCAGGCAGCTAACAACTTGGGATCAATAAAGGAACAGATAGACACTGAAAAAAGTAGGTCTAGATGAAGAAAAGGCTATACAGATATGATGATGATGATACCATATTTGCACCCTTAATGTGCTGCTAGGAAATTATCTGCTCTGGTAGGATCACCCAGGAATCGTGTACATTGAGCACACACTATTAAAGCTCTCATTCCAATAGTACCTTACAGAGAGACCCAAATCAGTTCTAAAGGCATTTGCAAGCAGCTGCTTCCACAACAAAGATAATATTGGTACAGCTTTTCAATTGTGTGAATAATAGGCAGCATTATTTTAAAGTTCTGTCCTTCATTTGTGCCATACAGACAAAATGCTGACTTGTGTCATTTTTAGAGCTAATTATATAGCAGGGATTTCGCAAAATATCTTTGAACTACTTAAAATGGATATTAAAAAACTCAAAATCCTGATATGACAGCTGCAGTAATAATACCTATTGTTAAATTCTGCTAGACTTCTTCTCTCTTATATGCTTAAAAATGTCTGTCTTATTTTTCAAATATCTTCTTCCTTTCATAACTTAAGAGCAACTTTTATTTATTGCATATTCTTAACATTCAGTAGCTATGCAGTAAAACCGCATGCCCTTGAGTTCGTATTTTATATGCATAGTTTAATAGATTGATTTCCTACCAGGTGAGCTAAGCAGCATTCATTTTCCTTTATCTTACCTGAACTACGTACTACAGGCTTTCTGAAAGCAACTGTGTCAAATTAAACCTGACCTTTTATAATGGGGATTCCAATCAGATGGAAACTGTGGAAAATGAGCTGTACTGGTACTTTTTATGTAGACGGGAAGTTTCATGCCCTTCAGCAGATCTCTAAGGATATTTTCCATTGCAGTATACTGGTAAGGCTGAAGAGGACTTGGAGACAGTCCAAGTTCTCAGGCAGTTGCACTTGGTCTGAATATTGGACAGCGGTGTGATGCCTGCCTTCAATCAAATTTGCTTCTCTTTACATTAACATCTACCCATAATCTTTCACTAAAGTGTATAGAATTACTTAAATATCCATTAACACTCATGATGTGTTGAAAAAAGCAAGCATTCCTTACAAGGATAATTGTTGAGAACAGCATTCTCTAAAGTTCCCACATACAGTTTGTTTAATTATGTATGTGTGAACAAATAGTTAGTGTCTCTAATTTGAAAGTCAGTCTATGCAAAGATAACACAATTTGTCTATAGTGAAACACTTGAACTGAAGATCCATTTGTGAAATGAACATTGACTTCATTATTCTACTGTTATAGAAAACTATTTCTTCCAATTCTAATAATTAGATTCTGATATCATGTACATTAGTAATGCTAAGAGAAAGACTGTACGTGTATACTGGAAGTTGCTGAAATAAGAAGGCCATCTAACATTTAGTGTGCTACGTCCTTTCCCTATCAAAAACCTCTATTAAGGTGTTTGGAATGCATTAAACTCCAGAAGAATCAAGATGGAAGTCATTGTATTACTGAACTATACGTTATGCACTCACTAAAAAGTGCTTGACATAAATAAATTGCTATCTGAAATTTTTTAACTGGATACTTGAATGACAGACTGATCTACTGAAAATTCAGTGTTTGGCCACGTATCAATAAAAGAGTATAATGTTGGGATTGCACAACCCAGTTGGGCCCTAATCACTTTAGAAGTGTATCCAAATAAGATGGTGTTTTGATCTGAAGAGCAGCATCACGTATAGGTCTTGATTTAATTGTTCTTTGTTTAATTGGTACAGTGAATTGTCAATCACTAAATTAGCTTTGATATGTGCAATTCCTGAAATCAGGCTGAAGGTAAATTTGGCATTTTCCTACCAGTGTATTTGCATGTAACTCTTAATAACTATCCAGCATTAATTCTGTAGCTTGAATTTGACAATGGCTTTGTTCTGTTCCCAGTGGACTCCTTAAACCTGGAATAAGGCTCAGTGCAGCAGGTTCAAGCTCATACTCTCTTTATTCAGAAATAATAGTGCTACACCTACTGCAAGAAGATTAAGATGAGAAAAGTAAAACAGAAAATCCAGTTAATCGATCCTTTGTAAACACATTCTGTTGAATCATACTCTCTGTTGAAGGCAAGAATAGCTTAACCATTAAATTTAGAGAGGCGAACGTTCTGTCCATTGTCCAAAATGTCATTCATGTAGAAGCGAAAGAGATCAACACTGTTGCACACTGCTTCTGAGAATAAACCTACTTCTTTTTCTTATGGAGCTTTCCAGAAAGATCAGGGAAGAGTTTGTCTTGTAAGTTTCTTTACATATAGAATGTAAGGAGCAAAGGAAATTTGATTGAAGGAACTGATTGGCGGAACAGAGTGTTCTAGATAAGAGCTATAAAAATGATATTATATTTGAGTTATGGAAAGATTAAATGACTGTCTATTAGAACCAGCAATGAGCCCAGATCTTCTGGTTTTCAGTCAAGAGTTTTAACTGGAAGTTTTTCACTTTTTTATCCATGTTTTCTTCATGGGTATAAGTGTGATTTCCAGCTATAATTGTTTGTAGCATATTTTAACAATATAAAGACAGTTGTTTCAGTCAGAGTTCGCATAAGAACACGAGAGTATAAAACTGCAAATAGCAGATAAAAAAGAAAATATATGGACACACAATCATTCTCTCTAACATCCTGAGACGGAACTTAGCTCAAAGAAATGGTGATGTTTCCATATCAGTTTAAATTGCACTAGTTGCATGAAAGAAGAATAGGCTATGACTCAGTTTGAAATGAAATTTGAAAAAAATAATGTGGTAAAGATTTACCCAGCCTCCTAAATTGGTTTGAAGCAATGAAGGTAGTATAGAATATTTCTTTTGAGTCAGCTTTTTCTTATTGCTCATATTTATGGTGTTGCCCCTTATACTTTGTTGTGCATATCCATGTTACAACAGCAAATTAGAAAATACTGTAAAAATTCAGTCCCTTGCGAGACCACTATCTGACTTACTTCTGTGGGGAACTGTTTTAAAAAATGACTGCACAAATTTTAAAGTACAGAAAAGATTGAATTTAAATTGATCATATGAGATTGCTCTTTTCAATGAGAATGTACATTTTGTCCAAGAGAAAGCAAATGCAATTCCTGAAAGTGAAACTCTTTTTGTTTCTCCAGAAAATGTAAAATCACCATGTATTTCTGTCATGGTTTCTGAGAAACTTGGGGGCTTGTTCATTCTAACAGATGATTTACTTCAATTTATTATGATTCAGAGTAATATTCAGTGATTACTTTCATAGAAACCAATTCAGAAATGTCATTATTCTAGAAGAGACAGTTTCCTTTCTATGCTTGTATTGTAGAATGGAGATAAACAGTTTCCAGGGAAATATTATCTTCATTATTTTATAATATGCTGCAATTAAAAAACTAAAATACTTGCAACTACATATTCCTCAGTGAATGAATAACTGTCAAAAAAGGCTGTTTTTTTTTTTTTTCCCTGTAAAAACCCCAACCCCTATTGACAAGTAATTCTATAATTCTGCAAACTTTCCTCTGCTTGAATAATCCTATGAAGCTCAATGGGGCTACGCAAATGCATTAAGTTAATCACATAATTGAAAACACAGTTTTAAGTATTACTGAGCATTTAATGCACAAAGAATACACACTGCCAGATAAAATGAGAAAGCTAAAACTTTGTTTCAGATCTGCAATAGATTTTTCAGAAAGTCACACTTAGAATATTTCTATTGTTATCTTCCTTCCTTTCATAAGATGTTCACGTCATTGTTACCAAGACAGAAAATATGCTTAAATCCACAAAGTTATATAAGGATGTAGAGCTGCTTTTTCCTAGTTATGCTTTAATCAACTTAAAGATAAGATTACTTGAGATTTGGAAAATGAAGTCCATTCTATCAATGGAATATTGCATTGCCAAGGCAAATAATTGATTATACTTTCTGATAGCGCTCTTTTCATCTATTTCAGGTAGTACTATTATCAGAACTGTAATGAT
Source organism: Chrysolophus pictus (assembly GCA_037305975.1). Taxonomy (NCBI): domain Eukaryota; kingdom Metazoa; phylum Chordata; class Aves; order Galliformes; family Phasianidae; genus Chrysolophus; species Chrysolophus pictus. Next base: position 18,348,969 of record CM074579.1, read on the forward strand.
TTGGAGCTATAAATGATGGAAGATTTATGTACAGGTACAGTATCTTTTTTAAAAAGTCGTCTCATATAATCTGAAAAATTGAAAGCTTTAGTACAAGAGCCTTTCATCAGGTTTTGTATTTTAAACTTGAAAAAGAGTTAATATGTCATCGGCAAAGCTACTTGAAACAAAGTTGGAAGACCAACTTTTTCACTTGCTTTGTTTTAGCTTGGATCTGTGGAGATCATCATCAGGAATCAGAGTCAGGTTCATTTCCTACCTATTCAGATCTTGATTGCTGTGTTTGCATCTATTACTAGCATGGATGCTAACTACATGGCAGATTTTCTGTGTATTAGGAGGAGAACTGAAAGACTCTGCCAACTGACTTCATGTTGTAAGCGAATGCTCTGGGTAAACAGCTTTCAGCCAGGGCTGTCCCTGAACTAGTTGGCAAATGTGGAAGTGAAAAGCTCTGTATCCCAATAGGATTCCTTTGGTTTTAACTCAATTATTTTTAATCTGTTTCTGAAATAGTTTTCCCTGCTTTTGATGTAATCTCCTTTCTTCTATTTGAAAAAAAAATACGTTCTACTAAATACTAAGTAACTGAATGTGTTTAATTTTCTGAGAAAGACAGTTTTGAGCTTTGTGGGCCTCAGAATTTATTTTCCTTTCCATGAAATTTTAATAAATTAATGAGCAAATTAGACTACTTGAATGGAGTCATAACTTTCCAGTGTCTTTCAGTTCCATGTCTGAATATCTATTAATGATTGCTATTTGATCCATTCATGCAGAAAACTTCTAATTTAGAGCAAGGGAGGAACAATGAGTACAAACCAGTGATTTAATTTATGCAGGTAAATGCTAATTGTTTGACTGTGTTGTCCCCAGAAATTAATACTTTCAAAAAAGTACTCACAGGAAAGAAAGGTTTACCCACGTTCTCTCAGAGTCATAGTAAATTTCATAGATAATTTCTTTCTGTTTCAATTGTAGTTCAGGAGGAAAAGAATTGATTAAAATACAGAAGTCCAAAATTCTCATTAAAATGGAAATATTTCATAGAGAAAAAGACTGAGCTGTCAGTTCTGTATATAGTTCTTTTGTCCATGTTCTTTAGTCCTTTACGCTAATATATTTTTATTGGTTAAACCTGTGGTACAGAAGCCATTCTGTTTGCCAAATGTATATTACAGAAGAAATAACTAAGTGGCAGAAGGGTATTCAAAGTCAGGTACATTATTTTGAATGAGTAGCAATTCCAAATATTCTCATTTGAATTTTAAATAATAATGCTTAAAGTGGTAGACAACAAGTTAAGGACAAATATTCTTTTCAGTTTTGTTAGCAAGTTCTTCACAGGTGAAAAACCAGTAAGAACGTTATTTTTTTATCGTGATAGATAATGTCATCAAGGCCCGTGAAGACATTCAGTACCTTACAAGTTATTGACTCTAGATCATAAATTGCATTACATTTGTAGCTGTATTAATTTTTTTAATGAAACCAGCCACTTTAACATCAGGAAATGTGTAGTCAAGTAAATGATGACTGAAATGTCTGCTAGATGTTTTCTTTAAACTGTGATTTCAGTTTTAATTTTTTAAGACTTGTTATATGGAAGATTAAAGCAAATTTTTCAGTGTATTATTTAAATCAGTCATGAATACGTTGATACCAGTGGGCAATGTGTTTGAATATTTCATTATAAAATGACGGAGTGTCCTATCTTAGCTTGTTAAAGTGCTTTTACTCACTGGTCCATTCTGCTCTTTTCTTTGACATGACCTGAATAAAGAATGACCAAAAAGTTCAGCAAGTTCAGAATCCATAAATTGTATCAATAGGGGAAAATGTATTTCTAATCCTGATTATATTATTGCCTTCAATCTTTTACTACTATGAAAAGTTATTCAAAGTCACATAACAACATTTGGCTTGTGCAAATGTAATTTAATAAAAAGAAGAAAATATTTCTTCTGGTAAACAGAAACTAAAGATAGTGAAAAGGGATTTTTTTTGTTGTTGTTCTTATTTTGGTAAATTTTGGATCTGATTATTTGATCAAATTTGTTTTGGATTCCAATTTACATTTCTGTCTGTGAAAGAGAAGCCCATCTAAACCCTTGTCAAATTAGACAAGAAACTGAGAAATGGGAGAGAACTTGGTGTTAGCATATTTATTTATTTTGTAATAAGTCACAAGAAAATGTATGACAAAATCTGACGTTGCTGGTGTTTCTAGAATGAATTTCCTTGCGATCAGAAACTTTGGGAAACCATAGGAAGATTCAGAACTGTAAGCTTTTTTTTTTCTAACTACTGTAAATGAGGTATAAATGTTTTATCATGAGGACATTTGAATCAGTACAACAGTGTTACTCCCTGAATTACTGCTATGCTGAAGTGTTTAGATAGTGTTCCTTTGGATAGCCTTGACAAGTTGTAATTATCAGTCTCCACCTGACAGACTTTTCCCACTGACATGTCATTCTTTTCTAGGGACCCTGTTTCCCAGACCTTGATATTTTTGCTTTGAGTCCAAGTTAACTTAATGTGACAATGCTTTTCACATATCAGTGAAAACTAGCAGGGTAGAGATTTTTCTTTCAACTTTCAGATCTGCAAAACAGCAGAAATCATTGCAAAGTGTTCTGTGGTTTGCCAAGAGTGAGGAGCTTTTCTCTTTGGGTGTAGAAAGAACAATAGGGAATCCAAGAGAGGTTCCCAAGTGGTGACTAGCAATGATTTTGCTGTCTGCAGATGATACTGAATTTCTCTGTTTTTTTTTTTGTTTGTTTGTTTGTTTGTTTGTTTTGGTTCCATATATCTCAGCAGTAGCTTCTGCTTGTAAGTTCTGTAAGAAGATTAATAGATTCTAAATCTAACAGAAGCTCAATGCAATTGTTCAACTGGGACTTTGTGATCTGTTTTTTAGATTTCAGTAGAGGTGGCATCCAGAGGAACTTCGTTGATGTCCTCCACAGATGTCACTGCTGACTCATATAGGTTTAGAGTAAGCAAGGGGGAGATACAGCCTAATGCATCACTCTCAGCAACCATACAGAAACAGAGCAGATGCTGAAATCTTTGGATGCCTTATGTTGCCACAGTCTGTAATCAGCAGATTTTGCTCCCTTGACTGGTGATGTTACATTCATATATTGCCTAGAGGCCACAAAGCAAGCAAAAGAAGCGAATATGTTGCTTGTCAGCCTGCAATTTGTCTGTACTGGCACTTCACCATATATCTTTCATCAGATGTACTCATTTTGGGAAAATTGTTTTGTTTTGTGATTCCTCACATATTAATATGTGACAATTCCAGGTTTATACCTCTTGCACTGTTATGAGTAGCATAGTATGTTAATTCTATTTAAGAATATTCAACATAACATAGCATTTGGTATATATTAGTATGACACAGGTAATTCAATGAACAGTGGAAATAAGGAGACCTAGCTCTTAGAGTTTTATACCTTAAGAGTAAGCATCCCTGAGTCTGAGGGAGAATGAGTTCATACTACAACTCTGCCAACAAATAGGCATGAGGATCTATATAAACATCTGTGTCCATGAATAGAAGTTCATGCTACAGTCTTTTTATAACCAGGGAAATTACTGAAAGTCTCTTTTCTACCCTGCTGTACAGTTTCATAGAAGTTAAGAGGAAGTGAAGACTGACACCTCGGATTCTTGGTCATGCTTGTTACAGTTAAAGGTAAGTTAAAGGGGAAAAATATTGACTGATAAACATGCACTGAACAGCACTACATACGTATTATCAGACATTTTTTGAAAGTGCGATGGAAAGGGTTATGTGGTAAACCAGATACATGAGATGAGATATTGCAATGGTTTAGACTGAGGATTATTTAAATAATTCAGAAAATAGTTAAAATGAATCTTTTTCTGCAAACAGAACACTTCAAAATTCACCTGACTCTTCAAGAGATCTTTAAAGCGATAATTAAGTGAGAGGAGCACTAATATGTGGGGGGATTATCTTGCACACAGAGAGGGGCATATTCACTCTATTTCACTCAAATAGACATAATTCTGAACATCAGCTAATTTCCCTCAAAAAGGTGGTGGTTGCCAAAGTTCCTCAATACAACATTAAAAGAAATATTTGAGACCATTTGTAGGGTTATTTAATTTCAGTGGAAAGTAGACTGATATACAGGAGTGTGACATCTGTTGACATAGGTGAAGTTTGCTCTTGCAAGTTAATGAATATAAGTGTCCAAAATTGTTAAGTTTCCATCTAGATTGTTTGCATGGCACAGGCACACGCAGGGATACTACAATTAGGCTCTTGGAATCTATATAATTGTGTTAGTGCGGTCCTCTGTCAGAGGTAATGGGTGCTTCTCCATAGGCACTGTTTATTAGTGAGTGCACTAATAAACTGCTATACTGTGTTTGTTTCTGTGCTAGCTGAGCCTTTCTGCAAGGTTCTGCACTGAGTTCTAAAGATCTGCCTCTTAGAAGATGCCTGCTGTGTCCGCAGCAGGGAATTGCTGCTATCTCATGTGGTTATATATACTAGTCACAAGTGGTGTCATGTGTCAATTTGTTGGCAATATATAAAAACAGAAAGAAAACAGTGTATTTATAGTATTTACAATTAATACTGTAAGTTAATAAAAAAGTGCATTCTAACTTCAGTAGATCTGTGGAAAATTCAGTATGCAATATATATTCTGTAAATGCTCTGCCTGAATTTAAGTATAACCATATGAAATGCATCAGAAATCCACTCTTCTGATTATTTTAGAATTCAAAAAGCCTGTTTACATACATCCTTGATTTCTGGCTATTTTTGGCTGATCTGTTTGTATGATTCTATGTGTATTTGTGCTTGTATGCGGCTGTGCAACAAAAAGGAATGTTCAAAATTTGCACAAGATGCAAATATGGCTGATTATCTGATGGTTTTGATGTAAACTGATAATGTGAAGTATGTGAGGAGAAGGGAGATGTTGGTAAATGACATTAAACCTGACTTTTTGATTGAAAAATTCTGCCTTTCCCTTATTTCCCTGCTGCTTTTCTTGGGGAAAGTTGCATTTCACCAATAAAACTTATTACAAAAAGAAACAATGAAAAAGTTGAAATATTTCCCAGTCATAGTAATGACCCATGGTTTTTGTATGTTTAAACAGTGATTCTAACAAATGCATGCAGATTATTTTTGGCTATATTATTTTATAGCATAGGAAGGAGGCTTTAAGACTAAATGCATAGATAATGACAATTTGTACATGGCACCTGGATTTATGACACAATGTACAAGTTGTCAACTATACATTTAGTCTTAAATCTGTGTCTGTAAAATGAATGGACATGAATCAGAGTATATGTGATCTGCACTTTTGCTGTAGTATGGATCTGACAAGGTCTGTGATTAGCAAAACGTAGTTGGATACTGCATGCATAGTAATAGAAATAAAAATGTTTAGTAATCTAACCAGGCCTAATTAGAAGATGAATACCTGAGAAAGCGGAAAAAAGTAATCTTGAATGCAATTATATGGGAAATTTAATCTTATATCTGACTACAAAGCTTTTTATGTTTGTATGCAATTCATGGATTAAAGATGAAAGAGAAATATTCCTGTACTCTTTATCCCTGATTCATTCTTATTAATCTTTTTGTTTTTCTCAAACATTTTTCTGATAAAGCGGTTCTCCAGAACAGGCTTGGATTTGTTCCTCCATATCTGCCTCTTCCCTCCTGCATTTTAGAAGGTTTGAAAACCACTGCCAGGTAAGAATTTCTTTTTGATGTGTTTGATGTCTCAGTTTCCTCTGTTCATACTGCCAGTTCATTTGCAGGTATTCTGACTAGTAGTTTTATGTAAGTAAATTTTAGTATTTATCAGCATAAGCTAGCAAGATGAAATGGTAAAGAATTTGGAGTCTTCCTTTCACAAACAGAAGGGAATTTAGGACTGTTGATTGGTACTAGTTAACTTTAAGCAGATTCTTCTATTCTCAGGCTATATCGGGTAGGTTTCTTTCATTGCAGTGTGCAAAACTGTTAGTCACAGCCCTGGCAGTCAGGTAACCAAACTATGTGATGTCTTCCAGTGCCATGGAGAATTTTACTAAGGAAGTCTGGCTGTATACTGTTATTGGATTATGATGTAACAGTTACTTTTAGTTGTAATCGTTGTTTTTCCTTGGCCTACTGCATGATACACTGTTGATGTATAATATTGCATAAATATGCATTGTGCATATTATTCCTTAATCTAATCTGATTTTATTAGACAATCATCCTTCAAAATCAAAGAAGTATCACTAATATAAGCAGAATTTGGTTGAATGGGAGTGGTCATGTCTAACCAGAAGAATGGGTACTATGGTGGATTTCTTATGGCTCCAAAAACTGCCAAGTCTCCCAGGTAGATTAAGGAGACCAGCATCCAATTCTTTCTTTTTCACTCTTTTCTTTCTTTCTTTTTTTTTTTTTTTTTTCCCAATATGTGAAGCACTGTGTTAGCTATTAACTAAATAGGTGGTGGAGGAAAATTAGAAACCTGCTGAATAAAAAATTAATTGTGAATTTGGAGTGAGAAATTAGAAAACCTGTGGTAACAAAAAGGAGAAAAGCACGAGCCAGAGAATTTTAACAAGCTATTAAAGCAATAAGGTTTAGGTCAATGCAGTCTGTAAACATCAGCCTGAAAGTAAATCTTACATCAGTTTAAAAAATAATGTATTTCTTTAATTGTTGTGAAGATGCTGATTATCATTCTGTGGCTGTACTGGAAAGAAGTCATTTCACTTGTGTCATGGAGTTAACTATATCAATCTATGCCCGTGACAGGGGCAGTAGGCCTCTGGCCCCCTCCCTCTCCCCCAGCCCCACAAAATGGGAAGGAAAAGGGAAAAGGGGTAGGGAGATGGGAGTTGGGCTCAAGGAAGGAAAAAAAAAAACAGTGACAACAATCTGTGGAGGAAAACTTATTTTACTATGATATCGGAATGTAAGATAACACAATATAATACAATCTAATTGAAATTGAGACTAATAAATCAAATAAGATAGGAGAGAGAGTTCCTGAGACCGAGTCCAACCTGAAAAGCTTGGTACGGCTAGGAAAGCACCTCCAGCACCCACTGCCAGACTGCCCAACCAGGAAGAGCCAGATCCCATGACTTCCGCAACATATAGGGGCAGATATCCGGAATTGGAGCATTAACCCTTTAACTCCCAGTGCACTACATGATGTTATGATGTGGAATACCGAAAACCAAAAATCACAAAACCATGAAAACTTGTTATGTTAAAACTGGATTCTTATACCATCTAAGCAAAGGCATGCTGGGACTAAATCTATTGAAATAAATGTCATGAGGTACATGGAAATAGATGTGGCTACATCAGAATAAGAGTCGTTGTTCTTAATAGTCTTCTCTGTGACTGTAAAATGGCTTAAACATTGTTGTTTGATTCATGGTGTAAAGATTATTATATGAATTAAATTAGAATATTAAGGATTACTAGGTGGCAAATAGATAATTCCAAAGGGTATATTAAGCATGGTGACAATCAAAACCATTGTAATCTTCAAGTAAAGCAAAATGGTTAGACTGTGCTTGTTCTAAGATACTGGGTGTCCCTCATAAGTCAGCATGATGCCATAGAAGACGGCTTCAGTTGTGAGGCAGTTAATACTTTCAATAATTCAAATAGATATCTCTGTAAGTAAAATGATATTTTTGCAAAAGCATTACCATAAACAAAAAAGCCAACACGTTTTCTGTTAATAAAAAGCTAAAAAGGTTAAACAAAAGAGTGGGATTCAGTCTCACTCCCATTTTCATAATAACTGTTTATAGCGTTCTTATGAAATACATGACTGACTATACTGGGCTTTGTTTTGAGTTGCCAGCATATTGTATTCATTCTGATGAGAAAGAAAAGTTAATAGCATTTAATCTTTGACTTGCACTGGACCCTAGAACAGATTCTTCTTTATTATGTCTACACTGTCTATGCTTGAAAACAGATAAATAGAGCAGACTAAAAGCATGATGAAGAACTTGATGAAAATATATTCTCACTACAAAATAATATCAGTGACAGCATGATTATTATGTAGAGTATTATCAGTCCTGCCCTTCTTTTCCTTTTGCTCTTAATCTTTCTTCTCCTTTCTGCTAAAATATGAAATTATCCTTTTGCAAACTTCTTGATTTCCCAGTTGGAGCTCTCCGTTACTATTACAGTGGCTTTTAAATATTTAGAAATTGACTTGTTTTGTATTTCTATGAATTGGAAAGAAGACAGAACCAAAAATTTTTCTCCTAAAGTCCCATGAATCTGATCTGTGTGTCTGACTCACATTTGAAATGAGATAAAAGCCTAAATCCTGTAAGCTGGCATCATACAACTCCCTTGATTTCATGTGGGAGCCTAAATACTTTAATGTATGTGGGCTCTGAACACTTCAGAAAATATTAGCAGAATGTGGCAAAAAGATTAACATTCAAGGAATCTGATTCTTTAATCCATTTTACAGATTAATAGGAACAACAGACTACTAGCTTTAGTAAGAATATTTATTTGACTAAAACTGGGCAGGCTGGGGAAAGCTGTGTTATAGATGGAGTTGCAATTTACATGAGGAATCCATTAGGGTGACATAATACTTATTTACTGGTGGAGGTCATTACATGCCTCTGAAAAACAAAGCAGCATAAATAAAATCTTCTCAGCTTAATGGATAATGTAATGTTTAATGTACTAACTGTTGTCACATGGTAATACTATAAATCATTACACTTCAATTTCATTTAGTAAGGACACAGAAGAAATCAATTTACTAGCAATTAAGCTGTGTTAGGACATTGGTTCTGGTTTCTTGAATATATTCTGCAGATTTACTACAATGACCTGAGTTATAGAAATACTATTTTAAGTTAAGAGAAAAACTGACATGGGTTCAAGCTGAAAACAAATGTTCTGACAACTCAAGTTTAACTCACCTGTCAGTATCCCAGAGATGTTTGCATGAAACAAGGGTATTTTTATTTTCTGTTTTGCCAGTTCCTAATTTTAGTTGTATACTGGGAGTAGGAGGAAGAATCAAGAGGAGAAACAGGGGAAAACCTCCTAAATGAGGGAAAGGAAAGTAGTAGCAAAATGTAATCTGGACTTTAAGTTTGGGTAATGGAAACAGGCAGCTTGCTGAATGAAAATTTTATACCAAGAAAGAGTGCCGTCTACATGGAAATCAAGATGCTGTTGACAATAGTGGCTTCATATTTTAAGTTTGACGGGCGAGGTACAGTAAACAATTACTGCTATTTGGATTAGATAAGAAATAGCAAATTTGCTTGAAGGAAATTGTCACAAGGTCTGTTGCAGTTATAAGCTGTTATGTAGAATATCAAATAGAAAAAGATGACAGGTGGTTTGCTTTAGTTGAGAAACTTAAGAAATATCTGACCTTTGCACTGCACATATGAGTAGATTACAAAATGCAATTTAATTCAGAATGGTAACTAGGAAAGGGCACATCACCAGACTTCCTTGCAGGAAAAGACATCTGTCTTATCCATCACTCACTGGGAACAGTGTTTTGTCACATTGCACAAGATCAGTATATCCTCATTTTCCAAAAGCAGGGAAACTTTCTTGAGGATTCATGTTGGCTCCAAACTTAATCATGTATCCTACCAGTATTACTTGCTGTCTCTGAGATAACACATAAACATTTACTAATTAATCCTTGCCATAAACCTGTGAAATAGATCATTATTTTCAACATCATTAATGCTGTTATTTTTGTAGGTGGTAAAACTGAAAAATAAAAACTTTTATAGACATTTAAACATTGTTTTACTTAGCATTGTGACACATACTTTATGCACATTTCGATTTTCTGCATACACTAGTATAGCTTTAAATGACGTAGTAAGTATAACAGAAACTATATAGAAGTATGCAGATGTGTCTGTGCACCAAGCCTGGTAGGCTCTGCAGTGTCCTTGCCAATTCAGCTCCCCCTGACTGCATGCCAGCATAAGGCGTGGAGAACTTTTGCCCCTGTGCATAGCTTTATTTGGAGCATCTAGCACAATAGTCCATGGTGGCATCAGAGACCAGCCCAGCTGGACTGTGCATGGGATACATAAACATGTGGTAAAGAATGATACTTTTGTCCTTTCTGTTTACCAGAACATCATTAACTATTCCCTGTGGGATGGTTTGGTTTAAACAGGATTGGTAAAATGTTCATTTCTCTCCTAGAAGGGTTCTGCCAGTGATGAGGATAATATGAGACTGAAGAAAACATTGAGCCTATTTTGCCCTCCTTGGTGGCTCCTGGCATTATCAGGTAGCCTATTATATAAAAGAAGGCATCACTTGTTTCAGAGGCAGTGTTTTGTAACAAGCAGTCACAGGCAGCATGAAATGTACATTAGTATCTTGGAAGGCATGGCCAGCTTTCAGAAATCAAGCTCTTGAAACTCCTTGGGACACTGAGGATTTGTCCAAGCCTCCCTAAAGCTATGTCAGCAGATTCCACTGAGACTTGTCTGACTGTGGTACTCATATTTTAACCCTCGGCTTCTGGTTCCCTGCTAGTAGAAATCTAGTGAGCAAGATTAGTACTGTCTGATGAGTTTGAAATGAAAAAATCCTTTGCAAAATTCAAATGCTGAATTTACAATTGGAAATATAGGGACTAAAAATTAAAGTTGAAGATTTGTATTAACTCATATGGATGTAAGATATGAACTGGTTATTCTGTCCAATCTAAACAATTATACATTGTCAGAATTTTAAATTGATTCCTATTAGCCTTAGAGGAGCTTATGGGAATTTTTGATAGAAAAATATTCTTTGTAGAAATTGAATAATGATAGGTAAGAAAATCACAAGTTGTTTTATCAATTCTTACAAAGAAAAGTGCCTCAGTATATCGAATGGTTTGCTCTGTATTTGCTTAGTTTAATTGCGGAGAAGAGTAAATATTTTGGTTGTGCTGAGAGCTGTCAAACAGAAATGAAAGATGGAATAGACATATTAGGTCACCTTGAGGCCAAATTCACAGCTGCTGAAAGCTGGTATAATTCCACTGACGTCAATTCCTGTTCTTTTCACTTGGATATGTAGATAACTCAGCACCCCTGAAGTCCTTGAAACCATGTATTCAGTTTCTATTCTGCTTATTCCATCACACTTCTGATGGCAGATTTCCCTACAATTTGACTGATAAAAATACTGATGTATTCACTAATGTAAAAATGCATATTTTCTTGTTCCTGTACTACTGTGCCTTTGTACCTCCAGCAAACTTAGAAGGCTTGGTCTTTTGCAATTATATGTGAGTAGTATTGCACTTTTTATAGATATGAGTTAATCAGAAAGACAGGCAACAAAGCAGCAGAGCCTGCCAGTGCACTTACAAAAGTGTAAGTTATCAAGATGGCTTCAGTTCTAGACTATTGTGGTTGAGTGAATTCAGGGAAAGTGTGCACCAAATGAAAATACTTTGCAGTAACCATCAATAAGTAATGATTTTTAGCAGAATTTCAAGTCTTTTGGGATACTTTGCCACAAACTATACTTCAAAGAACATCCTGAGAAGAAGATTTGATGATAACGTGTTGACAATTTTAAATATATTATAAATGTAAATTATAATTTAAGTATAATTCATAATTCATAAGTGGATTTGTTAACCTTTTTTTTTTTTTTTTTTTTTTTGCAACTGTACAACTTCTTTCCTTTCTTTGAATTGCCTCTTAATGAATTTATGAAAAGATACAAATTCAGAATAACACAAGGTAGAATTAAACATTCAAAAATGTGATATTTTGGAAAATTGTAAATATATTTTAAACAACTACCAACTGTGAGTTACTGCTGCAGCATCATAGCACAACAGTAACTTAGACCATGAGATGGAGAAATCATTTACACTTATATCTACTCTGAGTTCCAAGAAAAACTGTGGTTACTATGGCAACTGCCACATTACACTCATGCAGTCTTGGGAATAGATTAAATTGCTGAAAAACTGCAAGTTTTCATTTGCCTCTTTGTTCAGAAGTGCAGCTAAATGTGCTGAAGTTACTTAATCAAAGGCATGTCAGTATGCATATTCTAATGTATCACTGACTGAAATCTTAGCTAGCTTCTAGGTTTGGCTTAGTTTTTCTGAAATGTATATTAATTCAAAATAGCTTTGTCACATTGATTTACTGTTTACATAGAATCTGTTTCACCATATGTACATGTTCAAGTATACACTGACAAGTATGAAATATACTATAGAAAAATTCATTCCTCGTATTCATATACACCATAGATACAGTCAAGGGGTTTAGATAACTGAGACTTTCTTTCCTTTCCATAGGAAGTTTGTTCATAGACCATACTAAAATTGCATAAAAAGTTATTTCCTATAGAAATTCCACTCCAAAGGCTTGACACAGTTGGTCAGCAATTGCAGGCGAATTCATCTAACAGTCATCCATTATGTAACACAAACAATTTCATGCTTTATGTTCTAAGTGCTAAAACAGTGATTCTGAGGAGTGAAGATTTATTCCTTCCTGATGTATTTAAATACTACAAAAGTTAAACTAGCTAACATGCAGGGAAATTTTACTGCAGATATTTTTTTGCATGGTGGTCATGCAGAACAAAATACAAAATAAACACAGGATGCCGCTGTAGAAAAAAAATCACAACAAAAACCACCTCTTTGAACAGCAGAGATGCCAGATCATTTCATGGTGTGATTAAAAAAAACCTGTAGATAATTTTGAATTTCAGGTTTCTTGGATATCCCCAGCTGTGACTTTGAACAGACAAAGCAGATATTCTTGTAGACATATCTAGAGGAATGTAAAACTGAAATCATGGGACTATGTTCATTTGTATGTTGTATTAGGTGCTTTTGTTTCTTTCATTTCAGAATTTTTCTTTTTGTCTGTTTGAGGGATTTAATTTTTGTGTATATGCTTGCTGATGATTTATTTAACTGCTTAATGAATAATTTTTGTTTTCTTATCTGGGCTTGCCCTTCTGGAGCAATGTAGGACAGTATATCAGGCCCTTCTGTGCAGAGTCAGAGCTCTTGATAGATTTCTGTTTTTTTTTTTTTTTTTTTTCTTTTTTCCCTAATGCGAAATTAAAAACACTGTCTACTTTTGACATTTTCTTATTCCTCCCTGTGGATTAAATTTCCCAAAGTGGTGAGTATTTTGTAACCCCTCCAGAAAACAACTGGGTGGAGTCCTTGCAAAGGTCTGATTGCTTCCCCTGACCTCCAAAGTGCTATTAGCTTATCAGAACTCAGCTCTCATCCCATTCTCATTCCCTTTCAGACTTTAATTCTTTCTTTAGAGTTCTGCTTCCATTCTTCTATTTTCTCTGATAAATCCTTACTGTTCAGAAGTTCTGTCTTTCTTGGATTTTCTTTGGTCAGTGATTTGTTTTATCTATCTGGTGATTATTTGATGACATGACTATGTCTCCTTTTTGTTTATTACTTACAGTTTTTGACTAAATCAGGACTTTCTTCCATGCCTAAAGATTATTTATTTATTTATTTATTTATTTTTAATATTTTTTCCTGAGAGGATGCAGCATTCTGGTGCTGAAACATTAGCAAGTTTTTTGTTATGGATGACATTTATTTCATTTGTTCTCTATTCCTAATACAGTAAGTCTTACAGCCTATTTCAATATGTTGTTTAGGTATTTTATATAGAAATGCTGTATCATTCTCTCTGTAACTTTCTTGTTGGTAGATTTAACAGCACCAGATTATTTAGGATTGCAGTTATTGGCTCTGTGTGTTTATGAAATACATTGTCATAAATATTCATGATTTTTTATGGGTATCTGATATTAGTTTGCAATGTTAATCCTGCCTCAGGACCAGCTTCCATCATGACAAGTACAAGAAATGTGTTCTTCTTGCATACTTCATGAGCTTCGTAAATTAAAACCTTTGAAATATACAGTGTAATTTGCGTTTATTTGTCCCCTATGGTATTTCTCTCAATACCTTGTCACCGAGATTCCATAGGAGCTACATTTTCTTCCCTGCCAGGTAACTTGCATTCTGTCTTCTTTGTCTTAAACTGTCAGTTTATTCTTTTGTTATGCACTTCATTGCGTCACTTCAGAAAACAGGCTCCTGTACTGCCACTTCTCTGGCAAAACACATCTTGGTGCTGTGCTGGAGTGGTAAGATTCAGACCCTGATTATGTGATGACAGGCCACTTCTTTTTCAGAGTACTGGGGAAACTGAAGGAAGAGGAATACGGTCTGTAGGTAGAAGGCTATCTTAAGCTCTTTTCATTATAGAATTCTAGAATGGCTTAAGTTGGAAGAAACCTTAAATATTCTCCCTGTGGTGAACAGAACTGCCAAACCAATCTGCCTGGGGGCCCATCCAACCTTGCCTTAAATGTCTCCAGGGTTGGGGCATCTGCAACCACTCAGGGCAGCCTATTCTGGCTCCTCACCACCCTTTGAGTAAAGAATTTTTTTCCCAACAGCAAACCTAAATTTCCCCTCTTTTAGTTTTTTAACACCATTCCTCCTTTTCCTATTGTATAAGACTGTGTAAAAAGTCCCTCTCCTGTTTAAAAGCTCCCTTCAAATCCATGCAAGATCTTCTTGGCTCCTTCTGTTCTCCAGGTCAAACAAGCCCTATTACCTCAGCCTTTATTCATAGGAGTGGTCTCCTATTTTGTAATCTTCTTGACTATCCTCTGGACCTGCTCCAAAAGCTCCATGTCTTTCTTGTGCTGAGGGCCCAGACCTGGATGCTATACTCCAGGTGTGACCTCACACCAGAGGGTAGAGTAGAGAGAGCAGAGTAAGGAGGGACAATCACTTCCCTCTCCCTGCTGGCCACCTCTCTTTTGATGCAGCCCAGGATACTGCTGGCCTTCAAGGCTGCAAGTGCACACTGCTGGCTCATGTCCAGCTTTTTGTCCATAAAGACCCCCAAAGATATTATATATTTTTCTAGTGAATACCTTTTTTTTCTACGCTCTCATACTCAGATAACTATGAAATGCAATTTTTTATGCATAAACTCTTTGCAAAAAATGCCTACTTAATACTCTTATATTGATGATGAAATGTCAGTACCAAATGAGGACCTTTTACCAGGAAATCTTTCCCACTTTTCTATCTACCCCATGTTTCATTCATTATTAGCAAGACTTGTCAAGACCTGTCAAAAATAAACGTTTTCCTTTCCTAGTGTCTTAGTTACAGAAAAACAAAACAAAACAAAAACAAAAACAAACAAACCCAGAGCTCATAATTTATCCTACAAGTCTCTTATTTTCTCCTTCATATTAATAAAATTATCACCATATTTTAGTTGCTACCACTTTTTTGCTAACTGCTTCCATAGAAACAGAAGTTGAGAAATCAATTAGATGTTCCCAGTGAGTTTAGAGAGAGTTCAGTTCAAGAAAGACTGTCCTGTGGAAGAATGCTATGGTGGAGCAGGTGAAAAGTGTGAGAAAGAAGGATTGGCATAGATAAGTTAGGAACTGACCTCAGCCATGACTCTCTGTTCCTTCTGCACTGCATGGGGTGGGAGGAGATAGAAGAGCTGAGAATGGAGAACTGAAGTTGAGCCTGGGAGTAAGGAGGGAAGTGGGGAGAAGGGATTTCTTGTTTTGCCTTTGGTCCTCACCATTCTGCTCTAATTCAGTTATCAATATGTTGGATTAATCTTCTCCAAGTCAAGTCTGTTTGACTCATGATGGTAAACTGGTAAGTGACCTGTTTTCACTGTTATCCATAAGTGCATCTGTATTATTTCTCCTCCTGTCCTGCTGAGAAAGGAGAGAACAACAGAGTGGCAATCAGGCACCCAGACAGGGTCAGCCTGGCACACAGACTTTGCTTTCAGCATTGTAAAAAGTCAAAACTGTCTCTAGTTGATGGATTCCTCTTGTACTGAAACACAGCTGTACTTTCTGTTTTACTGCTGCTGAACCACTTTGCAGTGGGCTTATGCTATAATGGCAGCAGACTCTACAAATACATCTTTCCAAATTCAGTTTTTGGTAAACAGGAGACTCTATGCAAGTGAAATTTGAGGTAACTAAGAA
Organism: Chrysolophus pictus; assembly: GCA_037305975.1. Classification (NCBI taxonomy): domain Eukaryota; kingdom Metazoa; phylum Chordata; class Aves; order Galliformes; family Phasianidae; genus Chrysolophus; species Chrysolophus pictus. The sequence goes on from CM074579.1 coordinate 18,365,080, forward strand.
GAGAACATACCCTGATGTGTTCAAAATAGATTTAAAGGACACAGGAATGGAGATTCCACGTTTTGGAGAGAAATTTTTATCCATGAACATATAAAATAAAGATTATAAATGCTTTTATAGTTATGTTTCCTTTAATTATGCCCTCCTAGCTAATAATTTATTCTTCTTCCTTTACTGATCTGTTTATCAACAGATTACTCCCTTTTTTTTTTCCACTGATGCTCTAGATGTTAAAGGCTAACGTTGCTACATCACACTAGGGTAAGCAAAATGAGCACAACTTATGTGAGGTTTAGAAAAAGGAGGAATTAAAGAAAAATGGAAATACAGTGAGGTGAAGTAAGGAGATGAAAAAGGCAAAAGATAATAAGCGCATTAAAATGAGAGGACAGAGAGCAAAAGAAAGGGAAGAAAAATATTCTGGAGTAGTAGGCATGTTAAGGTTGCTATTAGTGTAATGAAACACCAAATTTACCTCTTGGTGCACACGTAGGCATGTGTCATCATAACTCTTAAGACACCTCTCACCTATTTATTTAGAGAAAATTATAGCATTCTATTTCAGCCATTAAGATTCATCCTTCCAAGATGTTAAAAATAGATATTCTCCTTGCAGTCTGTAGTTTCTGGATACCTCTTGTACACTGGATCTCTCACTTAAAAGTAGATGTTAAAGTTAGTGAATTCTTAAAAGAGCCATTGCAGGGCAATTCGGACAGCAGAGATAGGGAGATGAGGGTGGAATTTGGCAAACATATGCACTGAACAGTACTGAAATCCCTGAGTGCCAAAAACAGTGACAGGAGATCTCAGTGAATTTAAAAAAAACACAAACATTTTTCTCAGAGTAAAAGCCTAGGGATCTATTAGCAAACAATAACTAAGTGTATTTATGCTCCTTTGGAAAAAGCTGCTTTAAAACACATAGGGACACCATGTTTGACAGTGACAGTTCAGCATTAGTTTTTTGGAATTGCCTTGTGGCATTTGATGTAGGATATAACCCACGTCCTTCAGGATCCTGTTGGTCTTTTCTAATTCAAGCCATGATCCATTGAAATCCCATTGTATCCTCCCATGATGAACACTTGTTCTGTCAGTATAAGCTGCTCATGTTTTGTGAGTTTGTACTGAATTTTAATCAGCTCTCACTTGAAAAATCATTCTGGTTGTAGTTTTTTTTTCTTTACTTTTATGCTTATTGAAAAGACTAACTGCTTCATCTCAGATGGGAACGAACTTGAAAATGCTGGACTGTCTTGCTGACAGCACTGTTATCCTATAATAATTTAACGTCTTTGTAAGTATTAAAGTAAATATACAGGAATAACTTCAACTGACCATGATTTTGAGTAAGAAATTATGGGTTTTCCTATACAGAGTACTCAAGAGTCAGTAAGGATTTTCCTTACATCTTTCACAGAGAACACTTAATAATGAAAACTGTGAATTAAAAACTGACTGATCTACCAGGCCTCTTTTCTCAGAGCTTCTCCATGATCCCTCTATGTGAAATGATAATTAAGAACTTGTTTTCATTTGTATGCAGATTTTCAATGTCTACAGATCAGGTAAGTACAGCAGATGAAATGGAGATGGTATTTATTTGTATCTTCCAGGCTCCTAGGCCTCCTCCTCCTTTTAGACCACTGTTACACTGTTTTATTTTAGAGCTTTTCAAATGCTGCAAAAATTATTTTATTATTGCAACACAGGTATTTTTCTCTCTTCTCCATAACAGTTCTCCTGAACTGATTTTGTTGAAATTCTTTTTGCTTCAATATTTTAACATTGTGCTGAAGTCATGAATGAAATTCTGGTGTGATTGAAGGTCATAGTTAATCATGGTCATGGTCATGGTTTTACTGGAGGAAGGATTATGTAGGAAGGTTTCTTACTATACTGAAACTTCTGAAAACTATGTGTAATCAAAATTAGTTTTGAAGTGAATACTCCCAGCTGTTTAATGCTATTTTCACATGCCTTCATGAAAAACAAGCCATAAAATTAGCTGAGGAAATGATGGGGAAAAAAAGGAAGTTTTCTTTGAGGGTAAATGCAATTAGTTTGAGCACTGTAGCTCCAGAAGAAACTAAACAATGCCATAATTAGACCAAGCCAAAATATTTCAGGAGAATGGTTTTTAAAACTACAAGGCATATTGATGTATTATCTTAATGAATTTGATAAATAGCTTCAGAAAAAATAAAAACAAACAGCATGATCCAACAAAACAAACATCTGTCATCCCCTCTCACAAAATAAGAAATATAAGGTGCTTAGCTTTACTTAAAAATGGCATTTTGAGATTAAACTTCCCCAATTAAAATAAATAAAAAAATAAACCTATTTTAATTGATCAAAATTGGGCTAAGCAAAGGCCATTCATTACAAGGAGGCAGACAGAAAAAGGATCTGAATACTGTATAATTAAATGAAAGCATGTCCAGAGGTGGGACATGGTAATTTGTGACATTTGTTTTTGCTCCTTCCTCATCAATGATTAATCTAGATTTGTACTGAAAATAATGCAAGAAGGAAGATTGAATTAACATGGGAAAGTATGTGAAAAAACAAACCAAACCAACCAAACAAAGCACCTCTTAAACAAGAATATTTAGGACAAATGAGAGAATTTTTTTTATAGTGGTCATCTAGCTTTTTGTATTCACAATGTTTGAGGACATGATAGTCAGTCCTCTTTAGAACACAGTTGTTATGTTATTACGTTAAGATTACTATTAAACTACATATTCTCCAAAATACATTTTTCCATAAACTTATTCTCATGTGAATTTAAGGTGTTATAGGAAATTTAAGTTCTTTGTCTATATGAAAGCTTGTAGTTTATTGACATGATTCTGAAAGTCATGATTACACATTACTGGTATGTGAAGCACTGACAATTTTGTCAGAAATATTTTCTCTTATCTGAAGCAAGTGATTACATTTAGAATACGATTCATTTTTCTGTGGATACTAGAATTATAAAATCCAAATACAAAAGAAATGGTCACTTAACAGTAATACTTCTCTTTAGAAAAAAAAAAAAAAAGAATTAAAAAAAGAATATAAATCAGTGTTGGACTCAAATTTATTACTGTACTGTTAAGCTAAAAAAAGACCCACAAAAAAACCCCCCAAAACCCCAAAAAACCAAACCCACACAAAAAAACCAAACACACAAGCTTATCCACAACATAAGGTAGCATTATAATGCATTAATAATATTCTGTGCTACCACCATGTTACCATGCTTGAAATGTTAGTAGAGCATCTCTTGTATCAATATGGGATAAATTCTTCTTCGTAGTATGTGTAGTGTTTCTGTTGGCATATATTAAAATGCCACTTGTTTATAACCAGAAAAGTATTTACATCTTTACCCACATTTCTTGTCAACTACTCCTTGTTTTTGGTGGTGGCAGGTTTTTTTTGTTCACTGACAACTGAGAGGTTATTACCTAAGTCCATTCCTTGTCACTTTGACTGTTCTATCATCCTAGTCATAATCACTGGCATGTCAGAATTGGCCCAATAGTCACTTTTATCTCTCCCAAATTAAACAATTTGCTTGACCAGAGAAGACACTGAAAAAATTCAGACACTTAAAATGCTAAGTAACAAAGAAATAATGAAATTTAGTGTTAATAAATACGAAGTAATGCATACTGAAGTTAAAAATTAAAGCTACTTGTGCACTTTGCAACATTCTAAGCTAAGAATATTGCTTGAAGAAAAAGGAGAGAAATTGCAGCAGTTCAGTGAACATCTTACAGTCACGAAAGTTAGCAAGATATTGGGATGCATATGAGGTAGGATGAAGAATAAAAACAGATTATTATAATGCTCCTGTGAGTCAGTAATAGTTCTTGTATAATACTGTGTGTGGGGTTGATCACCCCATCTCAGAGGGATATTAAAGAACTTTAAGGGGGTTCAGAGAAGGACAATAACATTTATAGAGAATCCAGAACATCTCTGACATAAAAAAATTGAGAGCCTGTGTGTTTTCCTTAGAAAGGAGATGAGTAATTGGGGACATAATAAAAGTATGCAAAATTCTGACTACAGTAGAAAGATTAAGAGCTTTTTCTTCTCCTTTATAACACTAGAATAAAAGGAGCATTAATGAAAATGTTTGTTTTATTTACCTTTATTTAGAATCGTAGAGATGTCTTGTCCAAGATAGTAGGCTTTCTTACATAATTACACAATAAATATCCTTACAGAAAACCTAAGCAGCATTAGGATAACCTATTCCACAAGGACTTGGACAGTCATCTACATACAATACAGAAAGCAGTGCAGAAGCATGTGTAATAAAAGACAGTAAATTTAAAACTGATAATTCTTTTTGATATTTACTGTAATTAAATGGTAGAACTGTAGTGCAACAGAAAGTGATGAGACCACAAATTTAGCAATGCTAAAGGGAAATCACATGTTTTTAATGATAACCAGGATATCCAGAGCTACTCCAGTTAATTCTAAGAGCTTTGTAAGTCATATTATGTCTCATATTTTGGAGCTTAAACTTGTCTCTAATGATGTGAGACCACATGAAACTAAGTGCAAGCTGTAGATAATAATTTCCAGTCTGTAACATTTTTATACTCTCCTCTGAAACAATTTCATTGGATGCTCTTAGAGATCATTAAGACTTGATGAACCTTGATGTGATCAAATATTTTGATTCTTACGCTTCTGTATTAGTAAAAATCTTAGCATCTACCGCTGGGAAGGCAGAATTGTTATGAGGAAAGATGTACTGAGAATTAAACTCATACCATGAGAGAGCCAAATTGCTTTTAAATATGCATAAGACATTTCTGATGGTAAGGGATTTTAGCCAGATCCACTGTTGACTTTTGTACAGGGAAATGTTTTGAGTTGGTTGGAGTGACTAGTCAGAGAGCTCAAAGTGTTAGTCCACATTTTTTCAAGTGTAGTCACACTGGCTATCCAAAATGTTTTAGACAAAATCCATTTTTAGTTCCATCTTTTTCAGTAAAAAGTAAACTGAGTTTTAACTTTGCTTCCTATTTTGGTAGTTTCAGAGTACCTTGGCAAGTGAATGTAGAAATATATACTGCTAGACTCTGGTATAACTATTATATTATAATTCAATTATAATTGAATTATATACAATTATAAATAATTTTCCAGTCAAAGAAGAGGGACAAACTTATGTGAGAAATTCTAGAGCTCCATTAATACTATAGCATGCAATACTCTGGATGAGAATCTCTTAGCACCTCAGTTCTTGGAGAAGTGTGATCAATGGATAAGCAGCTGGTAATAAGCTGAGTAAAGCTACACCATGGCTGCTTTAAAATTTGAGAAAGCCATGTGGAAAAGAAGCAGAGAAAGGTGTTTCTTAAAAAACATGCCACAGAATTTGTTTCACCTTTGTTTTACATAAAAATAGAACATTCTACTTTCTGAAAGCTCAAATGTGGACAAATTAGTGCTGGGGAAGCTAGGATGTGAAAATAGGATGGATTAAAACTTTTACAGTGGAGTGCCCATTTAGCTACCCCTCAGTAAACAGAGAGGGATGATTTGTTTTTATGAGAAGTTGTCTTAGCATGAGAAGATATAGTTGACCAGATAATAGACATGCTACAAGTTCAAGTCCTAGACTTTTTTCAAGTACTTTTTCTTTATGTCCATAGTTTTAATTCGAGGGCATTCAAATTAATTTTTCTACAAAAACAAAATAAAATGGATAGCAAATCTATTTCAGCTTTGTCAGCATATAGAGAAAATACTTCGGGCACAGTAAGACTATTTACAGCATCAAGAATATTCCAATTGCTGTGATACACAAGCTAAAATGAACCAAAAAGAGAGATGCTGTTTTAAGGAAAACAGGATGCAGTTTCATCAATATTTCAGAAAGCGGTGAAATATGCAAAGCTGCGGATAAGAAACTCTTAGCTTCCCAGTTGGCAATTTATTGATTATATGAGCTGTTCACTAATGAGCTAACTAGAAGAAGCCAAAGTAAAAAAAAAAAAAAACTTGCAGAACCAAATATGCTGACACTGTTTAACAATGAGCATGTTTGCACAGAAACACCTGAACTTTGCTGGTGGAAGGAAAATGGCTTTGCCTTCTCTTATTTTTTTTTCGCCCATTGTAATATATTAGTTAGCTCTATAACAAGGATATTATTTAGGCAGAGTCTTTCATCAGACCCAATTATACTGTCTCAACAGAGCACTGAGAAGTAACTGCATTTCAGAGAATTTGTATGCTATATCTGTAGGTATTGCACTCTATTTTTGCTAGGAGGAGTATAGGACTCTTTGCACAATACGTGAGCAGTTAATTTCCATAGCAATGACTTGTGTATATTGAGGCCACTCATACATTTGGTTTTGCTCTATCTTGTCTTTGATTAGCTAGGAGACTCTATCTTACTTTCCTGCATTGCCATGTTTTTGCTTGGGCTCACATGGACTATGACACCTTGTGCAGTGAGCTTAGAGTGCACTTTAAATCTACTTGTTTTCTTGAATAACTTTCTCTTCTTTCTGTGTGGATTTTCCACAGAATGCTGGGATAAGGATACTTTGTGCTCGCATGTAGGCAGCACTATTCTAGGTTCTGTTCTGTGGCTGTTTCTCTTAACTGTCCAAACTGCAGTCAGGCTAGGTTATACTGAAGTTTACTTCTGGCAAATACAGATATAATTTGTTCTAATGGGAAACAGAGCAAGAGATTGGGGCTCCTGTGTATTGGATATGGCTAGAACATGTCTCAGGACCAGAAGCTGGGAAATGCTACTAGGTGCTGCAGTTTAAGCGTAGCCCCCCTCCAGGCATCTGAAGCTCCGTGCTGTAGATGCTCAATGAATGCTATTAGATAACTTCACTCTGACATAATATACCTCCTTGGTAGAATTAAGCTTATATGTTCAGAAATCTGAACCTAAAACTATGGCATGAATTTCCTAAAAGTACAGATCATCAAAAAGTCCATCATCTCTCTGCTGGGAGGCAGCTTGGCAGCAAAGATATAACTGTGCGGCTCCCTGCTGTTAAATGGCATAAAGTACATACTATACGTTTGCTCTAAGTGGACCATATATCTCTGTGACCTTTCCTCCCTGAAATAAACAGACAGCAATGTGCTTGTATTTATACATTAAAAGTACTTTGAGAATCCTATTAAATGAACTGCTTTTGTACATTGTCTTTTGTGAAAAGAGTACACGTTATTCAGGTCACTTAAACCACTGCAGTGACGAGCATGATAAAAAAAACCTGAGCAGATTTTCCCTATGACTAACATAGACTAGGATAATGGGCATAGCGTTTTTGTCCAAGGATTTTAGGTAAGAAAGATAAAATGCTTGAGGTACTCTGTTTTCTTTCTTTGCCTTTTTTTTTTTTGTGTGTGTGTGTGAGTGGAAGAAATGCATACACATGAGTAAGCACCATATAGCATTTATGATAAATGCTACAAAGGGAGATAATTATTCAAAGGGGTTAGTTCTAAAGGGCTTTTTGGGTGGAAGGGGGAGGATTTTTCCCTAGCATCTATGTGAGATCTGATTTGTGCAACAAAAAGCTAGAAAACCATTTGTCATTGATTTCTGTGTGCTCATGATCTAGGATTAATATTCTTTAGTAACTCTTTTGTGCTTGCTGATGTAGACAAACATGCACTAGTTCTAAATTTATACAGAATGTACTGGAATCAAGTTTGCCTTTTCGTTTAAATGCTTTTATGAACAGGCGGTATTTTTTGTATCTAATGACTTAGAATGGGATACACGAGTGGGCAAGTCTACAGAAATAACAAGATAACTAAATAAAGAAATAAAAGATAACTAAAGAAGATACTTAGCTATAGTCCATGGGTAAATGTACTGTAATATTAAATATCAATTCCATTTTCGAGACCAAGCAGAGTTAACTTCTGTGAATTAGGTACAGAGGATTTGTTTAATGGGTATATATACGTACGTTCAGACATATACACATTTGTATATGTGACATTGTGACCAGACATTTTTACTATTTCTTTTGCTGAAGGTGTTCACAGATTCTGCATTCAGAACACTGAAAGGGACTGTTTACAGGGAGGTATACAAACACTGGCTGTAAATGATATGCCACAAAGCTGTGGTGATAATGCTGTTTTAAAATGTGTACCAGTGGGGACACAGAGCTAATTTCCATAACTACTGCAGCATCTTATGCCTCTAAGAGGAACTAGTACTACAAAGTTACAGTTGTGGAATACAAAGTGGAAACTGCTTATTAAGTAGTCTGGAGACAAAAAAGAAATATTTTATCTAAATTATAAAAGGAAGCCTCTGGAAAGGCCATTTTAAGGTATGGTATTTCCTTCTCATTTTAATAATTTGAGTGGTGAAAATGCTCAATAACAAGCTGAAAACTCAACCTTTGCCCAGAAGTACTCTCTTTAAAAATAACACGAATGTAATCATCTGTGCAGAATTTCTCAGATCCTAGTTGTTCTTTGTCATCACTTAGGGGAAGTTCTTTGGAACTATGCTAGAAACCATACTCACAATAGCTTTTTCACTTTAACAAGGTAGAAGACTAAGACAGGAATATTTATTTGTTGTGTTCTTAGTCTTCAGAACATTAAAACAAATTTACCTAAGTTTAGATCTGGAAGAACTAATACTTCTATCAAAATACTTATTATGTAGGTAGCCAGCATTGTTATTTTTGCAGTACAAGAAAGAGGGGCTGTGAAAATGATCTAGCATCCTAACCATCCGCAAAAGAATGCAGAAATTCTGTTAAATGCAGAAGAGAAAAAGACTCTTCTTGGCCACTTCTCTTCTGACTGCCTTCACATGCCCTTTGAACTCCCTTAAAAGCATTTGATAGCATGGCAAAGTGTACTTCCTTCCAGCTTTAACAGTCCAGGACTGGATCCTGTGGACCTGTCACATTTATTCCAGACAGAGTTCTGGAACAGGTTGCTGGCTTTGGTAGATGTCACAATGCATTTACATTGTATGTGTAAAGGAAATACTGTTGTCTGTTGCTGAGTAGCAGAAAAACTGCTGGTAAAATGTCACAGGTATCTTCATGTTGGCCTGAGTGCACTCATAATACAAGTTATGATTACAAAAAGAATTTGGAGGACTTAAATGGGAAGTAAATATAAAAAATGAAATTTCATTAAACTTTAAATGTTGTTGAAAGCTTCATCCAACTATTAACTACATGATAAAATCTTGCAGTAGCACAAAATAATAGAATAATGTCTGTAATATTATTTATTCATAACAGAAGAAGCTGTGAAATCCATTGCAGTTTAGCTATGTTTACATTAAGATGCAATACATAAAAAAACCCCAAAAGTGAGATTTTAGAGTGATCTGATCAATGCTATGAGTCTGGTGCCTTCACATTATGAATTTCAGAAAGATTTTTTCAGCTAGTGATAGTCTGTCTTGGTGAATGGAGTGCCAATTGGTGTTTGGAGTATAAGATGAGCTCTTGGAGTACTTATTCCAGTTCCTTCTAAAGGACATCCAGATTGTGTGCTCCAAGACTCCTCTGTGATTTAAGCCAAAGTGCAGGCTGTAATCTTTTCAGTGCATTCTTCTGAATTAAAGCAATAACGTAGATATATTTCCATTGCCACCAGTAAATACAGTATCTCAGTTCAGCCCAATGTTAAAAAAAAGTTATATGTGATCAAAGCCAGTTTAAGCACACCTCAGTCAAGTTCAACTGCTCTGATTTGGGTACTTGTCTCGCTCCAATTTATAGGATGGATATGAGGTTCTTTTAATATCCATATACCTGGCATGAGATTAAGAAACAACGGTTCATATGTTAATCCAACCAGTTTATTATAAATCCTAATCAGGGAGACGGGGAAGAGAAGGAGGGCGATAGAAGAGATAGGAAAGAAGCAAGAATTGCATAAAGCAGGGATAGTCACCACCAGGATCCAGCAGTGGTCCTGTCGCACGCCGCTTTGAAGATCAGAGGCAGAAGCAGCAGCGGGGAGAGCAGCAGCGTGGCCGGCCTTGGGCAGCAAGCAGGTAGCAGGAGGCAGTCGCAGAGCCAATCCGGGGGGGAAGCAGCAGGACTCAGGTAGCAGGCCCAGGAGTGTCCGTCAGCATGCAGGAATTCCGTAGTGAGGAATCTGATGGCAGACACCTCTGTTCTTCTTCATCATGCTGGTAGAGCGCAGAGCAAGTCCAGGAGGGAGAGAGGCAGGTCGTGAGGCTTCTCATGGCAGAAACTTCTTCTTCTTCATGAGGAATCTGTTGCCAGAAAACCTCCTGTTCTTCTTCATGAGGAATCTGTTGCCAGAAAACCTAAACCTCATGATTGTAGGTCCCCATTTTATCCTTCTTCTTTTCCTGCCTACGTGACATCCCTGGGTGCTTGAGCAAGAGTCATGTGAGTACCCCCTGAGATGGCCATCTTCCTCGAGATAAGTCCACACAAAAGTCACAGCCATTAAGCTGCGGCTTCTTTCTCTCTCCTTGCCCCTGGCCTTGTCCACCTGTGCCCCTCAGACAAAGGATTTCACAACCCTTGTCCAGGACTTGTCCATCAAAGTTCTCCAGACAAAGGATTTCTCAACCTGTGCCTAGGACTTGCCTGGACTTGTTCATCTGTGTCCTCAGCAAACTTTGAGACAATGATGTAAAATAATAATCTCTTACAGTGCTAAAGTGCGGAAACTTGCTTACACAAATGCACCAGTACTTTTTTTACATAGAGAATCTGACTCTGCTGAAGTCAATACTGTGGTCTCTTTACAGCTTTTGGTACCCAGAAAAGTGTAAGAGTGCATATATGTACAGCAAATGAATCTCCACAGGGAAAAAAGGACTTCACAGGTAGAAGAAGCAGAAATATTTGGTATAAACTTCTAAAGGATAAGCATTATGCAGATGATATTTTTGCACCTTTATGAATTAGTGGCTAAAAGCAGAACTGGAGATAGTTTCTCTGAGGGACTGCATTACTGGAATCAGCTGTAGAACAGAACTCATACCTTGCACCACATGAAATGAAAACTCTCTGAGATGAGCTCTCTAGGGAGCAAATAATCACCTCATTGACAGTACTGAGCTACATTAATATGCACCAAAAGTAATGCTAGCAGTTTCTGGAGAGCAAATTATGGTATTTCTACCTTTCACATCCTGCAGGAGTTTCTTCACTGGCAAATAAAATGGAACTTATTAGGCTGAGACATATATGTCTCTTTGAACTAGACTTACTGTAGCATCCAGTCTGGACATATTTCAGTTTTCTCATGGGAAATATAAAAAAGTTTCCTCTTATCCTTTCCCTCTTCCTCTTCCTCTTTCTTTTCTCTCTCTTTCTGTGTGTGTGTGCTGTTTTCCTATTATTGAGTAAAATGAAAATGAGATACTCTGGACAAATCTAAAAATCAATATTTCTTCTAGCCTTTCTGCATCCTAAGGGGACACTGTAGAAAGAAGCTGCTTTGCTTTAGCTAGTCAGTAGGCTTTAAAGGAAATAGCTTATCATAAAGACTGTATGAGATATATGTACACTCTATAAGATATATATTTATTCAAACGTCTCATTGTTGGTAGTTTTGTTTAGGAATGTTTTAATCACCCTTGCTCTTTTAACAGAGGGAATGAGGTTTGATGCTTATGCTGTCTAAGCTTTGATTTAATGCTACTTCCCTCCCGTAAACTACTTTTTTACATCACTGGCATGGTTTCCCATTTTGTTTTGTCTTTTTTCTATTGGCTCCTAATCTGACAGCATAAACTGAGATCTGAAAATCTCAGAAAAGAGAAATGAAAAGAGAAATCTGGAAGAAATGCGTTGCTGCAGATATTGACAAAGGTGAATGAGGGATATCTAAGTGGCTTAGGAGACTTTTATCATGTTGTAGCTAACAAATGCATTTATAGGCAGGAAAGGCATAAAATAAGCTAATATGTGGCTGTACTTAAGTGCCTATACTCCCATGTGCTGAGCTGTGGTAACAAGCTCAATAAGTTCAAAATAATGAAAGCTGGGTGCAACAGCATACACAATTTGGACACTAATGTGAGCGGCTGCAGCCAGTCCAGGAAGATTGGAAGGAAAGTAGAGTAATTTGTAATTTGTGTTAGAAGCCTCATGTGGAACAAGAAATGTGTTTGTCAAGAGCTTCTGCTTAGTGATGCTGGGGATGCTGTGCAGGCAGTTATGCTATAGGCCATCTCACCAGGAGGAGATGAGATTTCTGGAGACAGCTATGAGAAGCTTGCTACTTTGCATGGGATTTGAAACACCCAGACAACATCTAGAAAGACAATATGGCATGTTGCAAGAATCCAAGAAACTACTACGTTGTCTGTTGGCTACTTACTAATGTAAATACTGGAGGGGGTCAAGCAATATAATGGTATACGTGACCAGTTGTTTACAGATGACTCAGGTCAAGGTCAAAAGGAAAGTGAAAGATGAGCAGCAGAGTCTCTGGCCTTCAAAAAAGCAAATTTCTTTTTGTTTAAGTAATATCTTTGACCAAATTTCATCTTTCTTATGCAGAATTCCCTCTGGAAGCTGTCATAAAGGAAAAAAATGCATAAAGAAGATGGTTTACCTTTAAAGAAGACTTACTAAGGGTTCAGAATGAACTTCCATTTGTGCAAAAAGATGAGAATTTCTGGCAGAAGAGTTGCTTGACTGGGCAGAAAGCCTCTGGTTGAACAGAAACACAAGAACACAAGAAGTAGAAACTATGGAACAAAGGAGGAATACAAATAGAACTGCATGAGTATTTGGAGCAAAATCAGAATGACTAGAGCCCAGCTGCTGATAAAAGTAGTGATGAACATAAGGAATTATGAGAGAATATGCTAGAATCAGAGAAAAAGATGGCAAAGAAAAGCTTGAATCATTCCATACCATTTCTGACCCTGTTTTCATAAGCAAAATTTTTTGCATACACAAGCACTGAGGGACGAGAGGAGCTACAAGGAGTAGGGGAACAAGTTAAGGACTGCTTAGGGAAACTGGATATATTCAAAACCTTGGACCAGATTAGATACACCTGAGGGTACAAAAAAGGTTCACTGAGGTGATACAATTAGATAAGGTTTCTGGATTTAGTTCTTGTAATGATTTTCTGGCTGCAATCATGTTGTTGGGATTGCTTGAATTGACATTTACAGCAAGGACCCAGGATGAGGGAGTCCATACAAGAACAAATAGCAAAAGAAGAAGTATTAGGTAAGCTGCGTAACTTAGGTGAGGGTTTCTGGTGAAAAAAATAAATGCCTCTTGCAGTCTGAGAAGCCATGTATACTGACAGAAAAAAAAAAAAAATTATTTGTGCTTAGCCTGTTAAATTATTTAATGGATGTGCTTTGTGCTGAATATTCTCATCAGGCCTGCAACTGGATGCTCTCTCATTAACTAACTCCCTATGAACAACGTTAGAGATTTCTGTCTTGGACTTTCTGCAGATCAATGAAAACACTTGCTGCCCTGACTAACTAGTTGTAAGAAACTTCCATTCTTTTACTTAGCACTGAAGTAGCATTGTTCTTAAAAATAGCAGATAAAAGCATTTTTCTCCAAGAAGTCACCCTAAATCTTGGTCTAAAAGCTTGTGCAGTTAAAGCTTGATCCTACAATATTTTTGATTCCCGATTCCACACTGATGTCTTTGAGTTATGTCTGAAAATCTAGATTATGGTACTAATGCACCCATCAACTTCAGTAGTGCAAGGTATACATCATGTTTATTTTCTGGATTCTCTATCTGCCATACATCTTGTCAAGAATGCTGAAATAACTCCAAAAGTGTGTTCATGAATTCTAAGTCAACAAATCAGATGTTTGAAATGAGCATGTCCCTATCATTCTGTCGTAGTTGTTGATGTTATCACTAGTGTTATCACTAATGGATTTTGATTGCATAAACACATGGGAGTTTCTTAGATTTGATCTAGAACAAGAGCATTTATGCATAAAGAAAAATATCTGCTATTGACTATTCATTGAATCACTCAGCAAACGTAAGAAACAAAACAATGCGAGTAGTTGACAAATCATGAACTGCAGAATGAAATTAGATTTCCTTGATTGCAGAAGAAATTGCTGAATTAAAAAACAACAGTTGTTGACAAAATGACTTCATTTGCTGGTTTTATCAGTTAGGATCCATATTCTGGATTTTGGTTGACGGAAGAAAATTAATATATTTCAAGTAAACAGTAGTTTAATGGTAAAATATTGTATTATTACCTTTAATCTCAATGATAAAGAATTCTTTAAAAAACACTGGCCTTAGGAGTACAGAGCACATTCAATAATAATTTTATTGTAGGTGAAACATGAATCTTAAACTCTTTGAGCAACATTCTAAATCGATTTTTTTTTTTCTTTTTTAAATTTACCCAATTGTTTTATTTATTTCTTTATGAAAGAGGGTTCCTGCTGCTTTTGAACATGGTAATTCCTGTAGTGTTTTCCCTCTTTTAAACTGGGGAGAGTGAAGGGGGAGATAAGAACAGGTGTATTGGAAAGCAGGCTGTAGAAGCTGAACAACAAAGCAGAGAAAGGCCTCTGAAGTGGTGTCAGTAACTAAGAATTGAAAGCATAATTCGGATGATAGGTGCCTTTTTCTTCTTTGTCCTCCTCTCTCTCTCTCTCCCTCTTTTCCTTCATATTTCAGTTTACCTCTCATATTCTTTCCTGTTCTTGCTGCCTCTTCATTGCTTCCTGCTGTGTGCCTTCAGTCACTGCAGTGTACAAAGAACAGTCTGTATTCTAGTTTATGATTTCTCCTTTAGGAAGGTATTTTTTCTTTGTTTTAAGAAAGAAAAATCCTTTTGTCATGGAAAAAAAGAATCATACCTAAAATAAAACTTAGGAGAGAAATGTGCTTAAAGCCTTGGGAAATCTGTAGTCTAACCTCTTAGTTGCCGATGCTGTCTGACGAACTTGGGTTCTGGCAGTGGGGGTTTCCTGCAGGAATAATCCTTTGCCAAGCTGCCAGTCTTAGCACTCAACTCTCACCTGAACTCCCACAGGGTTCACTGATCAGATAGATGTCCTGGATTCAAATTCTGCAGAACTGTGTCCAACAGTTATGCTCACAAGTCCAACATATGACAGCCATACTAGGATCAAGGACAGGTGTATCTGGTTTAAAAACAGAGTTGGAGGAACTTACCTCTAGGTGACATCATAATAGCTAGAATTTCCCATTTAAAAGTTGGAATGCAAATTCACATTCCCTTTAAGACAGTCGGGGAACTCCCACACTGCTCTCATAGATGTGTTGGTACTTCTGCTTCTGCAGCTGCTCAATAAACATAAATAAGGAACTGACTCAACTAGCGAGAATAAGTATTTAAAATTTCCCTTTCTTTGCTGAAACATACCTGTAAAGATCCAGGGTCCAGTAAAGAAGTCAAGGGAACATGGGAATGCAGGCCCAATGAAATTTGAAGGGGCATTTAATTGCAAAATCCAGCAGTGACCTCAGCCCTTTTATGCCTGGTATTTATCTGTCTGCTATATTTTAGCTGTACTATAAAGCCGTGTTTGTCAGCATCACTCTGAATCTAATAAATATTTCTAATTAATCTCTACTTAAAAAAATGTTGTAAAATTCTTAAAAATCATGCAGTTGAACAGAGCAGATTAACTGATTGTCTTAAAGATTTCTTGGCATCCATGCAGCTATTTTGAGTGCAGCATATGAGACCTCTCAGCTATTTCATGAAATGCATGTAGGTCTTCCACAATTCTGATTCTGAGGATATGTATTTTAATTTGTTAATTAAAATTAATCAGTATTTAATTTTGTGAATTGATCGGAGTCTGGATAATACTCCAACTTTAAAAAAAAAAAATTATGAAAACTCTGACTAGTACAATTAATGACTTAATACCTTTTGGTGTAGAATCTACATAATGTTTATAGAAGGTTTTTTTTTTCTTATTTCTTGCCTTCTAAAAGGAATAGTGTCATAGTTTCTTAGGAGTGCAAAATTCCTGTGATTTACCCATCATAAATAGAGTGTTAGCTTGGTAATCTCTACTAGTGTCAGGCAATAGGTTTATTTAGCTTTCACATAACTGACTGAGAAAGATGACCATAGAAATGTAGCTTAGCTTATTTATTTTGAGGTACTTTATGGTATGTTTTATCTTCAAGTATCAAGGACAACAACATCATGTTATGTATATTTTTTGCCTTATATGATTGCTTCTTCTTTTTTTTTTTTTTTCAGTGAGATAATCCTGCTTCTTTAGAAGAAATATGAAATGAAATCACAGCATCTAATTTGCCTGGGATGGAAATTAAACAAAGGGATCCAGCTGAACACATACACATCTAAGCAATTATGGTTTTATACTGACACACATCCATTTAGGATTTAAGTTTTCATAGCACATTATATGAGAATGATTTTTCTGTGTGACTAACTATAGTGAAGATCAGTGAAGGTAAAAAAAGGGACGCAGTACTGAGAAAGGATGTTGAAGAATTAAATGAATAACTAAAATGAGGATGAATGAGAATGAAAGGAAAAAAGATTAGGGTAAAAAGGGAATAAGAAACAAAGGAAACAACTGACAATGAAAGGAAAATAAGTTCAAACCAAGTGCTACTGCTTCTGAGTCCCAAAATGAATAGAAAAAAATGAAGTATAATATAGAAAATGGATGGAAGGAAAAGAAGCATGAAAAGTAAAAAAGGAGATTTTTTCAATTTTGTTCTCAGCTGGTTGGTGTTCCTTGGGATCTGATGTTATCCTCCGTATTGATTTGAATGATTTGGCCCATTTGGTTTATCGTTTCTTCTGTCCTGTGTAATAAATCCCAGGTGAGCAGAACCTGCTGAAATGGAGATGAAGAGCAACTGAGAAACAACTGCCATGGTTCCATCATGTTCTGCACCCAGACAGTGTCAAAAGGGAGGGAAACATCTCAGAAATTATCAGTCAGTTGACATCAGCATAGAGTTGTTTATCAAAGTTCTTAGCCCTGTATAAATGGCCTCCATCTGACCCAAACTGTAAGATCATTCTCCTCCTGCTTCTCCTTCAGTTCAGCAACAAGCATGGTGTGTGCGTTCCCTTGTCTGAAGGCTGTTGTTTTCACTATCATGCTACTTGGAAGATGCCATTTCTGTGTATTATGATGATGCATCATGAAGCAGAGAGGTTGGGGGTGTTTTGAAGAATAGCACACAGATGGGATGCTGCAGGGAATTGGCATACAGGATGGTATAAGGAGTTAAATGTGTAGAACTGCCAGGCAATGAGAGAGACATTGAAAAAGCATACTTCCTGTGAAAGAAAAGTCATGTAAGCAATGTTTAATTTAAGTGCTGCTGAACTAAGCAAATGGCTGTTTTACATATCACTTACTGTGTGCTTTCAGAACTTTAATTCATTGATGATTTCTGTACTCTCTTGACCGACGATAATAATGCCTACTTCACCTATCCCAGTGGCTGACTTGCACCATGGATAGAAAAGCCAAAGGGCAGAATTCCCAAGCTAGTCTCAGTACGAGACTCTTAAATATTCAGCACATTTCAGCTGCAGCAGCATATTTACAATTGTATTTCTAATTGTTTTGTTACAACGTGGATGTGCAATGTGCCAAAAAAATGAAAATATTAATACTAACTAACATATCATACTTGGTAAGTATTTAGCTGCAAAGGACAATGTTCTGAGCTGATAAACTGAAGGTTAGGATTAAATCAGCCATTTCTAAGGAGATAATTTCAGAGAAGTACAACTTCTTCCCTAATACTCTTTGGCTTATCCTACTCTAACTTGTAATGAAGGGATTAGATGACAAGAATCACCAGCATTATTTCTGATGCTAAAAGATTGCTAATAGTGTGATAGAAGTCTGGGCTGCAAACATCGCAAGAAGAAGGTTATCTATAGCATATGTGGGAGGGAGAGCCTGCCTTTTTGTACCCTGACAACCTAATTACAGATGCTTCTTGCTCCTTATATGCATCAACTCTCTGGTGCAGCTGCTAGTTTATCAGGTAGTGTGCTACACAAATCTGTCATTGTCCTTCTTGACCTAAAAATGTCTCAGAGTGGATGATCCAAAGTCATGTAAAATTGGTGTGTTTTCTCCCCAAGGAATGTTGCCAGGCTTTAGGCCAAGCTTGAAAAAATAAATAAATTAGGTCTTCAGTTTTCTTACATGATCTGGTGAAAGGCTTATTTGAAGTGAAATGGTTGCACTAGGAAGCAGGAAACTTATTTTCTATTTTAGGCTCTACCATGAGAAAGAATGCAATTGTTTCCTCGCTTACTCAGTTCTGTTTGACAGATATCTCATGAAGGAATTGCAAGGCTGGTGCTGTTCCGGGTTTGAGATCACTAATTCCAGATATAGCGTATCTCTAAAGTACTATTATTGTATTTTTCCTCACAGATTTATGAAGATTATTTAAAAAGTTTTATTCCTTCTGTTTGGAAGAAATAAGAAATCATTCATGGCTGGTAACAGTTTTACTTGGTGTCTTGCTAGTTTGCCATTTTGTTTAATTTTTTTTTTTCCCTAGTCTCATCATTTATTTAATATGAACCATTCTAAACTCTGCGCTTGAGTTTCCTGCATGATTAATTTAATAATATTAAAAATGTGATGAAATGCAGACTTCATAAATTTGAGGGATAATTATATTTCTTATGTTAGTCAGTGAAACGAATGATGAATAAAACCATAGTGGCCTGATCAAAACCATTAAATAATTTAAAATGAGTCCTTCAGAATCAGGTTGGAAGAATTATATTGAAAGTAGTTGTTATCCTGATTTATAAGCTTTCTGATGTGTCCTATCTCTTGTAGGGCTTTTCTCTTGTAGAATGTTAAATACATATTTGTATTTAATTTGCTGATACTATGTATATGGGTTATTACTTTTTCCCAACTTCAAGTTGTTCAGTTCACTCTTTTCAGTCCTAAAAGGATAACTGCTGGGATTTTCCAAAGAAGCTTACAGAATTTAGGGCTAAATTTTAAAAGGTGCCTGAAGATTCAGATAGATGCCACAGGGGATTTTCAGAAGCTTGCAGTTTCATATTATAAGAAATAGAGGTTGCTATTGAAATTCTTGAAAATCATACTGGGTTTGTATCAGTAGCCTTCAAGTTCCTACAGGTATTAAAACTGTCTTATTTGGATGTGTCTATTTTAGTAAGTAGTGCAACACAGTAGGAGCAGATTTGTAGAGCAAAATGACACTGAGGAGACACATTATATAGTTTTTGGCTGTTTTTCTTTAGATGAGCTCTGGTCCTGTCCCACTGACTAAATTCACATTAGCAGCTAAAGCACGTTAAATATGTTACAGGACCATAGAAGTATTGCTTGGAAGGGGATGTCTGGAAGTCCTCTCAGTGAAGGACTGTTTTTGTGCGGTTCAAATATAGGTTTTTTTACCTAACTCTGCAAAACTACAAGGAATAGAAGCTCCATGATTTCTGTAGGCATAGAGTGCTACACTACCTTCCCTGTGAAAAGTGCTTTACAGGTCCACTCTGAACCTCCCTAGCTGCAGTTTCTGCATGTTGCATCTTGTGTTATCAGCTTAGGCACACAGCAGGAATGCACTTTTACATCTCATGAAGACTTTCATTCCT
The DNA here is from genome assembly GCA_037305975.1 of Chrysolophus pictus. Lineage (NCBI taxonomy): Eukaryota > Metazoa > Chordata > Aves > Galliformes > Phasianidae > Chrysolophus > Chrysolophus pictus. The sequence continues at coordinate 18,384,719 of CM074579.1, forward strand.
ATGCACCATTTTATAACTTATTTCTGGATATGGACACCATGGTTTAGAGATATCTTTATCTGGTCACTATGTCTGTGTCTCAGAGCACAATAAGAAAAGAAAACAAAGCTTCTACCTCATACTACAGTGAAGTAGAAGTTACTCCTACTATGGATTCATTTCCTTTTTGCAAATTTCTGTATGAGCTTTGCCCACAGAATTTTGTCTGATTGCTCATTGCTTCTGAGAAATTTAGAATCATAGAATCCTTAGAGTTGGAAGGGACCTTTAAAGGTCTAGTCCAACTCTCCTGCAATGAACAGGGACATTCACAGGTAGATCAGGTTACCCAGGTCCTGATCCAGCCTCACCTTGAAAGTCTCCAGGGATGGGGCATTCACCACATCTCTGGGCAATCTGTTCCAGTGCCTCATCACTCACACTATTTAAAAAAAAAAAAAAAAAAAAAAAGACAACGTTTTCCTTATATCTAGCCTATATCTACCCTCTTTAAGCTTGAAATCATTTCCCCTTGTTCTATCACAGCAGACCACCCTAAAGAGTCTGTCCCTTTCCTTCCTGTATCTCCCCTTTATATATTGAAAGGCAACTATCAGGTCACCTTTCAGCTTTCTCTCTTCTCCAGACTAACAACCCCAGCTCTTTCAGCCTGTTCTTGTAGGAGAGGTGTTCCATCCCCTGGATCATCTTTGTGGCCATTCTCTGGATGTGCTCCAGCAGGTCTATGTCTCTCCTGTTCTGAGGACTACACATCTGCATGCAGTACTCTAGGTGAGGTCTCACTAGGGCAGAGTAGAGGGCAGGATCACCTCCCTCAACCTGTTGGCAGTCAAGGATATGGTTGGCTTTCTGACCTGAGAGGGCACATTGCTGACATTGTCCAGCTTGCCATCCACAATTACCCCCAGGTCTTTTTTGTCAGGGCTGAACTCAATCCTTTCATCCTATTGGTAATGGATGTTGCCTTTACCCAGGTGCAAGACTGCACTTGGAATTGTTGATCCTCATGAGGATCACCTGGGCCCACTGCTCAAGTCTGTGTAGGTCCCTCTGGTTGTTGACTGAACCCTACATCTTGGTGTCATCAGCAAACTTATTGAGGGTGCACTCGACCCTGCTGTCAGTGTCACTGATGAAGATATTAAAAAGTTCCAGTGCCGACCGTTGGGGGATATCACTCATAACTACTCTCCATCCAGACACTGAGCCATTGAACATTTCTCTCTGGACTCGATCCTACAGCCGGTTCTTTGTCCATTGAGCAGTCCAACCATCAAATCCATATCTTTCCAATCTGGAGAAAAGGATGTTGTGGGGTACCATGTCAAAGGCCTTACTGAAGTCAAGATAGATGACAGCAGTGGCTCTTCCCTTGTTCATTGATGCAGTGACACCATTATGCTTTTTTTTTGTTTTCCCTTTCAAGCTTTACTTTTGTTTTTATATGGTTTTGTCCTTAATTAGGCTCTTAATTACTTTCTCTGATACCACAGCAAGTCTCATTGCTTTGTAATTCCCCTGATCTTCTGTGACTTCTTATTTTAAATATAGATGGTGTTTTATGTGAACAGATTGTTATCCTCAAAAATAATTGCTGTTGTAAAGCCTGTATTTTGCATCCTTGTCTATATCAACACTGCTTCAAACTTTATTTCATTCAAAGTTTTTAAGCCAAGTTAGGTTCTGTACCCTGGGGAATATCAAACATATTGAATTTATTTATTTATTTATTTATTTTCTCCTTGTCTTATAGTCTTCACAGTCCTGCTCTTACTTGGAAAATATTTTACAAGGTACCTTTGTTGTTCTATTTGCACCACTTTGTCTATGGTCAGCACTGGTGTGAAAGAAACTATAAGCTGGAGAAGCAATTTCCCAAATAAATGAGGAGAAAGGAAAATATCCACACTGTCATAAGCTGGCAGGTGGGTCTACATCAGCCCTTGTGGGGCAGGCAGACCCTAGGGTGTGATGTGATCTGAGAATACACAGGAGGTGTCAGAATCAAACTTTCAGATATTGCATAATTCCTTATATGTGCAGGCTAAGTACAGATAATAGAATGACTTTCCATTGGGATCATCCTGGATGATATGCTTGATCACATGAGGAAAGGGCGTGTGATCCGTGATGGCTTCACCAGAGGAAGGTCATGCTTGACCAATCTGGTGGCCTTTTATGATGGAGTGACGGCATTGGTGGACAAGGGAAAGGCGACTGATGTCATTTACCTGGACTTGAGCAAGGCCTTTGACATGGTCCCCCACCACATCCTTATCTCCAAACTGGAGGGATGTGGATTTGACGGGTGGACCACTCAATGGATAAGAAACTGGTTGAAAGGCTGCAGACAGAGGGTGGTCATCAATGGCTCTATGTCCAGGTGGAGGCTGGTAACGAGTGGCGTCCCCCAGGGGTCTGTCTTGGGACCGGTGCTCTTTAACATCTTTATCAATGACATCGATGACGGAATCGAGTGTACCCTCTGCAAGTTTGCTGATGACACCAAGCTGAGTGGTGCAGTCGACAGGGTTGAAGGAAGGGATGCCAGTCAGAGGGACCTCGAGAGGCTAGAAAGGTGGGCCCGGGTGAACCTGATGAGGTTCAACACGGCGAAGTGCAGAGTTTTGCACTTGGGCCGGAGAAATTCCAGGCATCCATACAGACTGGAAGGAGCAGTCCTTGAGAGCAGCCCTACAGAGAAGGACCCGGGGGTCTTGATGGATGAAAAACTTAATATGGGCCAGCAGTGTGCCCTTGGAGCTCGGAAGGCAAATGGTATCCTGGGCTCCATCAAGAGAGGTAGCCAGCAGGGACAGGGAGGTGATTGTTCCCCTCTACTCTGCTCTTGTGAGGCCCCATCTGGAGTACTCTGTCCATTTCTTGGCCCCCAGTACAAGAAAACATTGACATGCTGTGAGGAGTCTAACATAGGGCCACAAAGATGAAGGAAAGTCAAAAAGTTAAGGGACTGGAGCTCTTCTTTTATAAGGAGAAGCTGAGAAGGCTGAGATGGTTCAGCCTGAAGAAGAGGAATCTTGGGGAGATCTTACCTATAAGTACCTGAAGGGAGGGTGCAAAGATTACTGGGCTGAGCTCTTCTCAGTGGGGCCCAGTTCTGGGATGAAAGGTGATGGGCACAATCTGGAATACAGAAGGTTCCATCTGAAGATCAGAAACACTTCTGTGCTATGAATGATGGAGCACTGGTACAGGCTGCCCAGAGACTGTGGGTCCCCTCCGTGGAGACCTTCAGAAGCTGCCTGGGGGTGGGCCTGGGCACCCTGCTCTGGTGTCCCTGCTGGAGCAGGGGTGGGACCAGATGGTTACAGTGGACCCTTCCACCTCAGCCATGCTATGGTTCTGTGATTCCATCTGTCATATGTGGCAAAATTGATACTTTCTGTCAGTCTACTCAGCGATACATTGTAAAGTACTGTATAATGACATCTAGTTCAGGAAATTTTAGATAAAAAATTCTGAATGGAATTGACTGTTGAAGAAGATGGCAGTAGCTCTCCTGTTTTATTTCAGTTTCCTGTAATTTTATACAAGAACATGTCTAGGTTTTATGTAAATATCACACAAAAATCCTGTATATTTCCTGTTAACTGAAATAGGGTTGGAAATTTTTTCTAAATCTTGTTTCAGAGCATGACACTGATTTTTATCTTTTCTTTTTTTCTCTAGATTGCTTTTGTGAATTATTGAGCTGTAAAGCAGAAGTATGGCATAATATATCTTCTCCTATTTATGGATTCTACAGATAATGATGCTATATGCGTAACCTTGTTCAAATATGCCTATTGTAACACAAAATGTAATCCCAAGCAGTAGACGTACATAAGAAGTTGCCCTGGAATTCCTAGCTGATTCCTTGGTGTTTATTCTTTCTTTATCAGATGAGTACTTTATTCCAGATTTTAAATCCCCTAGATGGCACTACAGAATACGGTATTTAAATATTTTACACAATGCTGTTGAAGAGACAATGTTAAATAATTTTTGTCCTGAAAAATAAACATTAGTTGGTTATTTAATAAAATGAAATAGAAGGCAAAGAATTTGTTTAATGAATGCAGGATAATCTACATGCTTGGAATTTTGGCATGTCCTTATGTGCAAAAGTGTAATGGCATGCTAGACATGTGCCAGATCACATGCGATCCTTTCTGCTAGTGTGGTCCAGATGGTAGCTGTCAGCTTCAAATCCAGACTTGGGCCTCCAGGTCTGAATTGGAAAGTAAGTTTATTCAATCCAAAGGGATTAAAAATCAGGAAAGAAAACAAGAGCTGTTGTTTTGGATTAGAAACACTCTCAACAGTTGTAAGTGCTAAAATTGTATACTATAAGGAGTTGTTTTTTTTGAGACCAGGTAAGAGATTTTAACATTTTAATTGGCATTTAAATTTCATGCTTTAGTGGCAGGTATCTCACAAGTTGTACCTCGTGGGAATCCTGATAGTTTATATTACCCCTGAGCATCTATTTCGCAGTTGATATGTCATTGTCTGCAGATCACTGCAGTAAATACTGTACTGTACTGAGAAGAGAGAAAAACATTGCCATCTGCAACTACAGCTTGCAAATTACAGCTTGCAATCGTCTGGTATTAAATAAAGACACTTAAACAATATTTTGGGTTTTAAATTAGCAATTTACATCACAAGATGCTGAAAATACTAGTCTTTTTAATACCACAATTTTCTTTCCTTTTAGCTAGGCATCAACATATATTGAATAAAAAAAAAAAAAAAGCAATACAAACCAATGTTTACTTAAACAATAGCCACTGACAGTAAGAGACGCGCAGATGGAAATCCAATAGTTTCTATCTCAGTGGGAGGTATTGTTTGAGGACCTTGATGGGGATGTGATTGGACTGCAGCACTCTAATTTACGTCATGGAGAATCTATCATGATGCCTTTTTTACTGCACTGTTGTGCCGAACTAGGTCTCCTATGAGAAACTGGTCTCAGGCAGGGAACAGGAAGGAAAGCTTTAATGTGAATGAGAGGAAAAAGAAATGGAGTTTCAGGTACTGAAAACATATGCTAACTTGAAATATGGGCACAAGTATGGGCAATGCTATACTATGCTTTTGTTATTTTTGAAGATTCTGGAAAAGGGAACAGCAGAGAAGCAATAGGATATATTTGTCTTCAGTGTGTGCTGCCCCATAAGTTAAAGGAGGAGAAGAACTGTGTCATAGCTCGCCAGTAAATGGCTCAAATTTACTTTTTTAGTGTCATTACTTGGCTTACAGGGATAGAAGGAAAGAGTGGAGAGGAGTTGTCCACTATAATGAGTGCAGAGCTCATCCTTTCACCCAGGGAATCCTAGTGTCAGCAAAATGTATGGAGAAATCCTTGGCATAAATAGCCCTGAATATAATGGAAAGTGCCAGCAAAGAATTCTATGAGGCAAGCATAATTTTCTGTTAAATTCTACCAGATGGTCCACAAAGGCCTATAAAAGTGCTTTCCATTATAAATCTTGTAGATTTTTTCCTCCGAGGGCTAATCCTGTAACCGCTAATCAGCTAAAGCTCCATGTGCTTGCCTTTACCTTTGAGTACACACAAAGATGTTTTACTTCTGGTCTGCCTGGCCTTTTGGGGAAAGCAAATTCTTTATTATTGATCAGAAGATAAATCTATTAAGGGAGATAACATAACAGTCCTTATTAACTACTTCCAGAGTCTGCTAGGGCAGCTAGTAACATAATTGTGCTTGAATGTTCCTTACTTTTATGCTCTTCTGTGATACTTCTAATCTATTCTTTTTTTTTTTTTTTTTTTTTTTTTTTTCCTGGTCAGCTTTTCCAGTGTAAAAATGAGCAATCTTTTAGCCAGGAGCTAGAATCCTTGGTTCTCCTTCAGAATGACACCTAACTCTTTTTCTGGTATCAGACAAGTCACTTAGGCTATATGTGGGCTGAGCTGTGGGTGCCATGGCTCTTGGCTGGGTCCTGATCACTTGATTCCCCTGATTCATTTCCCTGTGGTGAGGGTGCACCAGGTTCCCTGTGCCCAGAGCAGCTTGATAAGGGTGAGAGAGCGAGCAGAGGGCTGGCAATGCGTATGCATGACTCCCAGTTGGGAAGTGCCTTGATCCTCACCCATCTTTTCCCCCTTTGTTTCTCGTAGTTATCATAGATTCCCTAGACTCCTGGAATCAATTTTAAGCCTCTGTTCTAGCCTGAAGTATATTATTTGTATCCGCTATAATATGATGACAACAACAGTAGTGAAATCTCTAGAGGAGACCTGGTAGCCAGCACTTACAGGCTTACTGTAGTCCTTGGTACCACTCATTTGCTCTGTAAACTGTCTGGGTCATGTATGGACCTCACTGTTTGTTTATATAGGGCTTAGCTTTATCTCAGCTGGGCTGTGTGGAGACAGCTGTGATGCAAATGCATTTCAAATTACATATTTTATTACAAAAATGTAAATTATTATAATTTAGATCATTTTTTCTTAATCCTTTTTATTTTCCCACTGGTAAAAATAACTATGTCACAACAATAAGGTATACAAAATTTCACAGTTGGATAAAAATGGTATGAAAACGACTTTTAACAAAAAAGGAATCTTACTGAACTGTAACCAGTTAAATTCCATTCACATACCAGTCTCAGAATGTTGTTACTTGTCAGAAGTTTTATGAAGTTCCTCCATATTATATCATTCTTTTGGTCCATGCTGAGTTGCTAACAAATTTCCATAATGATTCTAGCAAAATTGCTACCACAGTAAGACCTGCCTAGATTCTTTCTGTGATTTACTAGCAAAAAGTGTTAAAGCAATTACTAACTTACTTTTTTAGACTCATTAGTCATCTCTCTGATGTAATTTATTACTCTATCTTATTATTTCTCTTAAGGTCTGATGCCAGACATTCTATTTAAGTATCAGATTGGTTTAATTTAATCTTGTGATTCGTGTTCAGATAGTTTTTGAACCTAACTCAACTGTTTTTGCTGCTTCAGAAATGGCATGCCAAAGGACACTGTTCTTGTCCTTCTATTAGATGCTATTTATAGTGCCTTTTTGTGATAAGAGTCGGTGGATAACGGATGGGACTTCATTTCTATGCTGATTGTGGACACTTTTATTTCATTTAGAAAGATGGCTGGTTTACATTTATTTATTTATTTATTTATTTATTTATTTTGCTGACCATAAATCTTGTCTCTTAATTGTATCACCGATCTCAATTTGATTTTCTGTGAGAAAATGCAAATTCCTGTAAGGTATGTATGGCTTTAAATAATTGAGAAATGCTATTAAATGCAACAAAAAATTCAGCTGCTTATGCCTTCGTTAATGAATGCTGATTCTTTTCTGAACTACTATTTCTGTATGAAACCTATGTATGCATTGCTTAAGCTGCACAAAGCTATGATTTTAGTATATGCTTGTTGGGAGGCTGTACTTAGGGCTGAAGATTTCATACAGTTCTCCATTTGAGTAAATGTATCCTTTTTTCTTTTGAGTTCTGGCCATTCTTCCCTTTTCTATCAGTAATATGAAAATTATCTGCAGACTGCTGAGAAGGGAGGAATAAAATATGAATGTTTACATTTGCACTCATATAATGCTTACTACACAGATTTTGATATAAAACTTTTGGGCTGGCTGAAGGCCAGTTTATTTCCTAACCTATCATAGAACAGCTGGAGACCATGTGTAATAGCAAACTTGCCAAACTAACACTTTTGGCTCATGGGAACTTGGATCAGAGAAAATGTGGCAGTCCAAGACTACTTCATAGGGAAGCATAATTTAGACATGTTTCTTGTAAGCGTGTCAGAGACGGTCTGCATTATCACAGGCTGAAGGTTATAGTTCTCATTGATCTGGAGAAAATTTAAACATAAAGGTATCGTCTTAAAGATGAACTTAGTTTGATAGAATTTTGTCCAGACTATTCTCCCATTCTGATCTAGAGGGTGAGAAAATAATAATAATAAAATAATAAAACAAAAAACAAACAAAAACACACACACAAAAAAAAAACAAAAATGAGATTATAAAGGTCAATAAGAGGACAGGTGTAAAATATGTTTTAGTGCATTCTGGGAAAAGACGGATTTTAATTTTTAGATCTGTGATGGTGCAAAGATTTTGGTGATGCTAAACTTAAAACTAGTGGGCAGAAGACTTGGTGTTCTCAACCCCAGTGAGTCAGAAGCAGAGCAGGATGTGATTTTTCTTTAAAAATTCTCATGTTTTTAATTAGTTTGAATGTCATTTTACAGGCAGTAATAAGACAAAGTAATGACTTCCTCCTACTCATGTCTGCTGTGTGGAATCTATTCCATACACACATTCATAATGTGACTTTTGAAATGTATGATCTAGTATAGAACATGGTGGATAATGTAGTTTTTTTTTTGTTTTGGTTTGGGTTTTTTTACAGTTTTTGAAAGGCATTTCTTAGAGAGTTCAGATTCTTGGCAAATTTCAGTGCATAGATACCAGTGTTATGGGCACTTCAGAAAAAATAATAATACATCTAGATTAGACAGATATTAGCTGAGTGTTACTGCCAAAATTTAAAATGAGAATCAAGCTATATAGATTCCCCATGCAGCTTGTGTTTAATTTTACAGGAGACATTGTTTTAATTTTTCTAATGGTCCCCAATATAGAAATTCTAATCAGTGCAGGAGTCCAAGAAATTTTGTGTACATGCCAGAAGAAGGATGTTCTAAATAAAAAATAGTTTTACTCAGTAGTATAAATAACTACTGGAGCTTGATTGGAAGAGAATGTTGAAAAGTGTGTGTTTTATTAGATATTTGCTACTGATAATCTCTAGCAGTAATTCCAAGGGTTTTTTTTTGCTTGAAGATCTTAGTGTAAACTTCTGTTGATGCTTGTACTCAGAGTTGGACAGGCTCCTTGATAGCATTCATAGGCCTGCAACAGAAACTCAGACTCTTACTTTTTTTGCTATGCTGCATACTGTGGGCTATAATTCATCTACGTTTAGGAACATTCGTGAACTTTGATCACTTCCCAGGGCCCACATAACCACAGTTGCAAGGGTGGGAAGCCCTCTGCAGCTGCCAGGCTCTGACCTCTTGAGCCAAGGTGAGTCACCTAGGATGACCACACCGCTTTTCTTTTTTTCCTTTGAAATAGCGCTGCCCTTTTCTTGAGATACTAGCTTGTGTGGTGGAATATATGAGCACTTGGGCAGTAGGTCCAGGTCCATGGATTGCTTCACTTGTGATGAGCATGCTTGCTTCCTCCTGGAGATACCTCTGTTAGTCCAGGGAAAGACTTGTTTTTTTTTAAGAGCTAAGCTGAGTGCTGAGTGCTTCTTCAAAGGGTCGCATAGTGCCACATAGATCCACTTTTAATGGGAAGTTATAAAAAATATTCCACTCCTGCATACTTCACATTTGGCAATTAATTTTTCTTTGCTATTACCTGAACTGCTGTTAAGGCAGATGGCACTGTCTAGTTCCTGTCATCAGCTGATGAACTTCAGCTGTCTCCAAAAGATTCTATTTAAAGAGAGCTTCTACAGGAAAAGAAAATGTGACCCTGTTGTGCCAGTGATAAAAATCAGTGTATTGGCTAATTGTCAGACATGCTAGCAATCATACAATGAGCACCTGTGCATTACTGGAAGCTAGCTACTGAATATGATCGTTGATCTTTTCTTCCTAGAGGGAGGAAAATAAATATGCTCACCTATATTTATGTTCAGAGCTCAAATGGACTTCTCTTTTATCACCCCTTTATTAATGGGATTTTGTTCCTTGTTCAGATTTAGTCCCATACCAATTTTGTGAATCTTTTTCCTCCTTAAACTGTTTTGCTTTCAAATCATAAGATAGTAAAAAAAAAAAGTATATTGTCCAGTTACATTTTTGGGACTTACAAGGTCCTAAGGCCTGAGAAGCAGAATGTAGGGTCTTGAATTGCCGCCTCATCTGGTTCTGGTGCTGGGAAAGAGTGGAAAGAGGTTTCTTGAAGATAAACAGTTTGATCTTTCTGCCATAAATGGAGAAAGAGCTGATTTACAAACAGCAGAACATAAATGGGACTCCTGAGACTACCAATTTCCAAATGAGTGCTTGATTTTTTTCTATGATTGTTGAAAAACTGTAATCCTTTATGCTGCTTTTTACTTTATGAAATGCTCTCACTATCTGTGGAGAATCTTATGCTTTCAGAAACAGGTGTAATGCATGCACATTGTTATGTCAAAGGAGAAAGAAATAGTGCAAGGTTGTTGCTGGCAGTGCACCATAACAGATGAATACAGAACACTTAGTATCATCCAAATAAATGCATTTTAAGATTACGTAATGGAAGTATGGGTACTTGCAAAGAGTAGAGTGCATTATTTAGAGTCAGAAAGAGTCTGCAAATCTGAAATAAATTTTATATTCACTATTATTGTTTGTAGTTACAGCTAAAATCTCAGTCCCAATGTAGTAGGCATTGCAGGCAATGGGAAAGAAAAATGATGTATTTTCTAAAAGATTTTCATGCTTGAGTGAGAAAATACTTTCTAAGAAAAGGTAGAAAAATGGTGAATGTGGTCATTGTATTTTCATGTAACAGAAAGGTCTTCCTCTTGTAGCTTAAAGACTGTAAGAGTGGAGGTCAAAGTCCTACCATGTGTACTTACAGAACTTGACAACATTATTTTGTGTGCAAATGTATTACCTTAGCTTTATTTTATAAAATGTCTAAGGGTGTCATGGTTTTGTGATTTTTGGTTTTTGGTATTCCACATCATAACATCATGTAGGGCACTGGGAGTTTAACTGTTAATGTTCAAGTTCTGGGTACCTGCCCGGAAGAGACGAAGAACTACATTCCCCAGGGGACTTTGCGGTCACAGAGAGGAGGTATAACTCCTGGCAAGGTCACCTGATGCGCTCTTCTCCATTGCTCTTCTTCATCGGCTCTCCTCCTGTCTCCCTGCTGCTCAACTGGACTGCACATCTCACCTCTGCGTTGTGGTGAGACCTATCCACCTTTCGGACATTCTCTCTCTCATTATATTTGATTTATTAGCTTCAAGTTTAATTATATTGTATTATAGTGTGTTATCTTGCATTTCGATACTATATTTAGTAAATTAGTTTGTTTCTCCTCAGATCGTTGCCGCTGTTTTTAATTATTTTGCGATCCCTTGTTCCTTTTTTCCGGAGGCACGGATTTTGCAAAATCCCTCTGCCCTGCTAATCATGGAACCAGGCCGAACAAGCCCGTAAACCAAAGGGTTTGCCAAAGGGTTATATTTTTGACTAACATATTTAGCTGCTACACGTTAACATCATCTAATAAAGTTCTATAGTTTATTACCGTACCCAGTATTCTTTTTTTGAGCAAGGCAGCTCAGCAGCCAATATAGAATTTGTGTGAAATACACGTACACGATGCGGGACTGAATGGACTTCTTCACATTTATTTATAAAATGTTTTATCGCCTCTTCATCATTTTATATTTCCATAGTGACTCAGGCTTTATGTGGGATGAGACCCACTGGATATGTCTGTACTGCTCATAAAGAGTCATCCCTGAAGAGGTTTTGAATACAGTGTGCTGTGTCCTGCCTGACTGCCATCCACATTACTGAAACACAGACTGAGTGCAAGCTGTGTGCCTACCAGCATACAAACCTGCCTGGCACACTTCCATGATTTGGAAGGCATGAACAGGCTGTACTTACAGATTTCTTTTCCATTTGGGCTGAGGGTCTGCTTTTGAGGACATTTCTAAGGCATTTCCCACCCAATGAGCATGTTAAATCAGAGGCAATACAGTTATTCAGGAGAATAAAGGTTTAAATGTTTTCAAATATAAACTGTGAAACTGAACACGAAAGGAAAATTTCATTCTTATTTCATCTGAAGACAGTTCAATAACAGGCAAATCTTTGATAAAAATAAAAGATATGAGCTCATATGTGGAAGGCAGGCTCAGCGGGTGGAAGGGTTGGCAGGTAAGTTATCCTGAGGACATGATGGAGGCATTGTTACTTGGCAAACTGATTGACGCATTCTGGCTGGGAGATAGAGATATTTGGGAAGAGTTAAATCCATTGGATTTCAAAATTCTCATGATAAAATACACTGAAATCAATGTTATTTACTTAGATTCCAATTTGCCTTTCAAAAATTCTTTAGGACCGAAGTTGCAAGAAGAAAAATTGAATACATCACAAGTTCTTCATCCCTGGGATTCAAATCACAACCCTAAACTGTTCAAGATCTCTCTTTTCCATGAGCAGAGGCAAAAGAACATTATTTCTGTGACTGCAGTGGGTTTATATCAGAAAGAAAGGAAATTAGATAAATGTGAGTCTACATATATCCATGACAACAACTTAAATTGCAACTGGTTGTAGTGGAAAATGGTAAGCTGTCAAAATGGCTTCCAGCTTTCCCTGGAATTTTACACAATTTTACATATTGTGTAAAAATATTTTGGATTATTGATTTTATCTTTAGTAGAATCTAGGAGAGTTCTATGCATACCTTGCATTTGGTTTTCAGTGGGATTCTTGGTAAATCATTTATTTCCTGTTGTCTCAAGTTTTCAATGGAAAAATCAAGAACTTCTAATAAGAATGCTGTGAAGATAACATGGTACTAATCTTATGAGTGTGATGATGAGGGCTGTACTGTTATTTGGAAGACTAGTTATGAATTTGCCATTTACAACAGGGCCTTCATTCAGTGGAACTGAAGTTAAAAGTTTTTTGCCAATTCTGTAAAAGAAATCACAAAGTGCAATACTCAAACAAAATGGAAAGGTGCTCAGCTTAAAGAAGTGTTTGCTATAAGCAGCTTTTCAAAGTTAATGAGAAATATCCACGTAAGGGGGATTTTAATAAGCATTCTCTTGCTGAGTTCTACATTTTTGATTAATTTAAAAAATGTCATTGAGATTTAATATATCAAAAGACAGCTTCATTCTAACTCTGCTGTTGGATTTTTACATGGAAAACCTTTTTCTTTTTAATACATTTGAATATCAAGGACATAGTAGTTCTAAGTGCCTGTTTACAATTTATGTACAAAGTTTTTCTACTTTGTGGTTTGATTGATAACTGTAATGGGCTAGAGAAATAGCTATCATTCATTAAGTAAAATCTCTAATTAAGAGTAATATTAAAAAGCTTAAAATATGGTCAGTATTTCTATCAGTGGTGATATATGAAAATGTTTAACTCTTTCTTACATCAATCTTTGTTAGGCTGAAAATGATATTTTCTTCCAAGCAATAGATAAGGTATAATTCACAAAATTGTGTAGTCATGAGTATGTGAGAGTCAGACAAGCATGGGTAAGTTAGCAGACTTTGCAAACTTTTTCTGAGTATAACCTCTATTATTTTATGATAATTTTAGAGGTTGCTTTTACATTACATTTATCAGTACATTGTATTGTTGACAATGTAAAGCAACTTTATGACTTCTAAACTTTCAAAATCTTCTGCTTCACAAGCAAACAACTCTCTGGATAAAACCACCATTTAAGCTCCTGTTGTGTAACTGTTTTACTCCCTTGGAGAAGATAACATAGTAGGTTGAATTATCTGGTAGAAAATTGTCAAGAATTATGTTCTGAATGACAGTTGCGTTGTTAGCAGTCCATGATGGTTTCTGAAAGGCTGATGGACAGTTTAGAGTGAGCAAGAACATTTTCCCAAAGTAAAAATCAAAAGCTATGTAGCTAGAAAAAGAAAAAATATCAAAAACCAAGCCACAAACTATCAGCAGTACGAAGAAACTATTTCTTAATTCCATATTCCTTGAGTTAAATGCTTGCTCTGAAATCATCCTATTTCCTCAGTAATAGCTAATCGTGCTGGAGGAACAAAATTGCTTTTGTCCCTTTACTTAACTTTGTAGAACACATAGGCAATTACGGGAACTAAGAAAGGTAATACTGACCATCAGTCATTCTAGTTTTATTCTTTATTCACCCCATGGTGCCTTGTAATTGTTTCTTAAATGACCTTATTATGTTTGTGCAACATGGAAAATAGCTCACTTCACTTGCTTAAAAATTATCCCAATTCCATGCGTTTCTATTCATTAATTTTATACATGTAGATTGCTTAAATTACTTATTATAAACTGTACTTCTGTGGGGTGCTTACACTAATTGGTAAGCCAAATTACCTACAACAATTTTTTCTTGTGGCAGTGATGCCATAGAATTTATTTATACATGCACACAGACTTTACTTCTGGTAGGATGGCACAGACCATAGTGTTTTGTGCATTTTGATATATCCTGGAGCCTTAGGAAAAGGAGTGCACATCTTGTGTGCCTGACTTAAATTTCTGCCTGTGTATTCTTTGTCACACACTTTCTTCCATTTTGCCCATTTTTTTTTTTTTTCTCATGATAAAAACACCCATCACTTGTTCATTTCTGATAGGGCAAGCTGAATTATGCCTAAAAAAATCCCACTAGACTAAATTATGGCGATCTGGGGATTTTTTTTTCCATAAAGTATGTTGCTCATATTTTACCATTAAGTGAAATATTCAAGATATTCCTCTGAAAATCACCAGGAATAGGAAAGTTCACCAGCTTTCCAAATTAAATTATATACTTAAGATAGGTTTTTTTTTTTAATTATTATTTTTATTGTGTGTGTGTGTGTGTGTGTGTGTGAGAGAGAGAGAGAGAGAGAGAGAGAGAGAGAGAGAGTGAGTGAGGAAAGATTTTTTTGATAATTTTGTGACTGAGAGCTTGAGGCTTCCTGCTGTCAATTTTTAAGTTAATCTCAACCTCGAGTAATAAAGAATATATTGCTTCTGGGATGCCTGATCAGGACAGCAACCTTTGCCTTCCTCCTTTCCCTGGAATGTAAGTTTGTAAGAGCAAGAGCAAAATCAGTTTGCTTCTTATTTCACCAGTCTTAGTACTCAGAACATTGCCCTAATTTGGTTTGGTTTCTATTGCAGCTATACTCATCTTTAGTCTACCACTGAACCTATAGGTTTTGAAACTGAAACATGTAGATTTCAGCATGGACTGTTCTCAAAGGTGTATCCTGCTGTACATGCAGACATGTAACCCCTGACACAAGTGTTCATGACCACAGCAGATACATGATTTTGCATGCAACTCATTTGCACTTCAGTTTCTAAGACATTATGCCTTGGCTGAGTCTCCAAACGTCATCTGTAGTACTGAGTATCTGAAAATCAAGCTCAGGAATGCTATGTCCTTCCAGGATAATGTTTTTTCTAAAAATAGACCCTTTTTTTTTTCTTTTTTTTTAAATTGAATTTCTACTGTGGCATGAGAGAAATCTATTTAATTATTGCAGAACTTCCGGGTGCTTAATTTCTTATTTATCTATTATATCTCATCAGTCATATCTGCTTCTGAGATGTACTGTGAGAGCATGTTAATATATGCAGATGCATGCTACAGGATTATCATGGTGGGATAAAGGATTCCCCACCAATATAAGACTGTAAATTTTATGGAGTTATGTGGAGAAATAAAAATAAAAAAGATTATTGTCCTTTTCATCCACTTAGATGTAGATACTAACAATCAGATTTGGGCTTTTATTTATACCTGACATGACATATCTTATTCACTGAGCAATTATTTACATGGAAGGTACCTTACCTTTTGATATGTGCTTATGAATTGCAGACAGAGAGGATCTTAGAAAGCTTAAAGCATGATCTGTTCAAGTTCTAGTTTCATCATTACTTAAAACCTTTATCTTTTTAAATTTAAAATAGATCTTTTTTTTGGTATTAAGTATCCTTTTTATTGATTAAAGATTTGTATAATTCTTGTTATATACTAAGATGGAATAATATAATTGTATATTATATAATTATAGCTATAAAGATGTTAATATAAAATTTAGTTAAATATGTTTGTGGTTATCAATTAAGATATCACAAATTTAACTAGAAACATTATGTATGCCTTACTGTTAAAGCCAGGGGTCAGTAAGCTAATACATAATATTTTAATGTGCTTCAATGTTTTTCTGCACATTTTTTTTAAGTTTCAGATCACAAGAACTGCTTTAAATTAAATAAGAACCCAGAAAGCAGAGACTTCTTCCAAAAGAAATAATGCTTCAAAAAACAGATGACAAAACAGAAACTTGCCTTCAAAAGGGCATAATATATTTTCTGAACAATATGCAGTACCTTATCTAAATTAAATAGTTTTATCCTGCAACCATTTATGGAAGAACAGAGAACAGAATAAGGTAAAAACCTTTCACATATTCAGTTTTCTTGGTCTAATTTGCAAAGCTTAGCAAATTAGGTTCTGCAAGAAACAGTCAACCCTTGCCCTCTGCAGACTATTTATTATTTTAGTTTTGAGATGAAACTACAATAGCTTCGGACTCTTCTCTTTCATAGTCACTGATTTGTTTGCACACATCTCATGAATTATACCAAAAAATAAGAAGAAAAGGAAAACACCTACATATATATTTTTCAGAAGACAAATAATAGACTGAAGGTGTATTACAAACACCAATTCAGAAGAAAATACAGGGCTGTAGAATCTGTTGAGAATTTTGCAGAGAATGAGTGAATACAAAGAGGACATAGTCTCACAGTCCTCTGTCCAGAAAAAAGACAGGATTTTCCTGGTGTCATATAAGATGTTGTAGGGGCTTCATTTACAGCCGTGCCCTTCAAGAAGAACAGTGTTTAGATTATAAAGACCCACTTGTTCCTAGTCTGAAAAATGGTGCTTGAGATTTAATCTTTGTCTGCAGTGAAAAGTCTCTTCCCCTCTCTTCAGGGTGCCACTCCCTAAATTTATGCCATTAATCAACCTTCACCATTGAAGCTTCATCAGTAACGTTCATTATTTGGCATGGTATTAACAACCCCCCTCCTCTTTCCTTCCCATACTTTTCTATCTCCTGTCAGTTTAATTCTATAGCAAAACCAAAATACCCCCTTACAATCAAAAACAAGCAATCAAAAAAATTCAAATAACAATCAAAATTCTTGATATTTTTTCCCCTAGGATTCTGTTAAAAATTACTTGTTCAATAATGTGTGAGAATCTGCTCACGCATTCATAAAATATACTGCACAGGCTAAAATATTTTTAAAAGCCTGAAAAAACATTCCAACTCCGCCCCAAGAACTCATTATTTTTTTATCCCTTGTATTATCCTAAATTTTACCCTTTGTCCACTTACTAACGCATTCTCCAAATGACAGATTTTCTAATTTATCTCACAGAGTAGTAACAAGGTGAATAACCCTCCCCCTCACCCCCCAATATTTAGCAAAATAATCAAAACAAAGGCCCTCCTTAATTTTATCTCATTATTCTTCCTGCAGCTATAAGCCCTTCTGTCACTTGGAATAGTGTCTCTCCTTCTGTAATGCTTTTCCATGAGAAATTTGTAGGTTATTATTGCTCTCCTTAGTTGTTGCTTAGCTAAGTGATATATATTTGACAGACTGTAATTGCACAAGCCCCTGGGAAGTGAAACTGCCAAGGTTGCACACATTTCTATTTGGGATACGTATTACAAGGTATGTCAAATGCAGGCAGTTGTAGTGCATAAACAAGAGTAAAAAACCTCCAACTGAGTAAAGAAAAGAGAGAGGGGAATCTTTTTTTAGATATATATACATATATTTTTAAGCCAGTTACAACAATCTCAGCCATTTCTCAAGTCTTCTGAAGGTCACTAGTGAAAGCTCACAAGCACTATAGGTTCACAGGCACTTGCACATTCTGATGCCTGGAGAACTGGCACTGTGTCTCTGTCCATCTGACACCCACAGTCTCTGTCCACTTACCCACTCCACAGTCTCCTGCTCGGCCATGCTGGTGCTCACTGCTCATGTGCAGCTCGATCAGTTGCTCCACAGGCACAGCACACTTATGGGTCCCCCAGATACCAGCCTGGACTCTTGGCCTCTTACTTGCTGCTGCATGCAGCTTGAGGTTTGCCAAGGGAATTCATGTGTACACCAGGTTTGGGGTAGGTACAGGCCTTCACCCCACAGAGGCAGCACCAGGCATGACACTGTGTTGGGCAAATGTACTGACCAGCCATGACTTACGCAGCTGGCCTATTTTATGCCTGTTTCTGTCTATTTCCCTCTTTGCTCCACCCTTAATTCCTTCTCCTAAAACCTAAACATTCCTTCCTGGGGGACTACAAAAAATTCAGAAATATCCCAAATCCTCATGTTCCTTTTGTTTTCCAGTTCTTGACAGTTAAGAAGTACAGACTCATCATTTCTGGAGTTTGTTACTAGCCTATTAATTAGTAGCGGGAGACATTCAATCTCTGCCCTTGTCTCCATTATCCTTGTCTACCACTTTTCTGTCACTTTGACTTATTGCTCACCCCTTTACTTATTATCACCTTTTGCATTAAAATATCCTTGATGAGGTAACCTTATGTAAGTGGTGTTCCTGCCTTCCACATTTTCTTGCAGAAGTCAATACAGTGAATTTCAGAAAACCCAAAAAGCCCAGAAAAGTCAATGAAGAACAAGGTAGAAGCAGTAGTAGACAGAGAGATAGGGAGAAGGGTATTTATTAATCACAGTTAAATACAAGTTTATGTTTTGAACTTTAACCTTTAACCTTTAAGATTATTCTTATTTACACATTAATGCTATTATAATGAAAAAGTCATCTATGTTAGATATTACATTTTTTCTGCAAAACCTAGAGGCAAGAAGAATTCATCCACCCAGATGTAATCATCTATTCATCCTGGTCTTCCTCTGTATTGGTGGAGAGAAATAGCTACTCGGGTGCCACACTTCTCATCCTAAAATAGACTTATAAAATAGATTAGAAGAGTCATGCTTTAAAATTGCCTAATTCTCTTCATTGACTATAAAGGCAGCCTAGGGGGTTAGCTGAGATGTAGATGTCTACATTCTACTCATATTAAATTAGGTGAGATGAATCCCACCCTTCATTTATTTTTCAAAGAACGTAACTTGAAATTGTCAGATAATGGTATGAATATGAGAGGTGGGGCTTTGAAAAAAGCGTTAAATATTACAAGAATGGTGATAAGATTGTGAGGTACTGGTAGAAACTCTTATGCACAGTAGCGACCAGATATTGCCAGGGTCACTCATATCATTGTGTGCTACTGGAAACAAGCAAAGAACGCATGAAAAGAAAATATGTACTATGTTAGAAAAAAATAAAAGTGGATACTGAAACAGAATGTAACACCAGAGCTGAAGTAATAAACAACTGGTTTCTCTCCCTATCGATTTATTCTTCATTATTGCTTCTTTTCCTCAGCATTGAAAGTTTGTATAGCTCCTCTTCTCATCTTCACTTCAAACAGAAGAACAAAAAGCTGAGAGCAATAAACTAAAGAGCTGAAAAAATCTACAGTGTAAAGAAGTAATTCAAAGAACAAGGAAGAAAGAAATATGAGAGGAGAAAGGGAACAAAGAGAGGACAAAGGAAGCAGAACAAGGGAAACAAGTGTCCTATCATTCTATAGATAGTATTGTGTGTCTACATGTAAACCAGATTGCTGGTGACTAACACAATGAACTGTTCCTAGCATGCTGAAATTCTCACTTGACCACTTCATTGTCCCTTATGTTTTGCTTTCTCCTGTCCGATATTTTTCTTTCTTCCTTTTTCTTTCTGTCTATAATTCCTGTTTGCTGTCTAACACCATAATATTAAAAGCCTCTGTCTATCCTTTGCTGCCAATTGCTATTGTTTTTGCCTCACTACAGCTAAGCTCATTGAGTTGCTTTGGAAAGAGCTCAAACTCCTATCCAAATCTCTGGAGGCAGCACAACAAAGCAGAGAGAGACTGCAGCCAGCGGTGAGAGAAGCCTGGGCCAAAGGAAAGGTACAAACCCTGTATCGTTATCATCTGTGATCAACACTAACACCATGAGTAGTGTGCCAGTTACAACAATAAAGAGCAAAAAAATGTGCTGGCTGGAGGTTAGCTCTGTTAATTTTCAGAACTGAAAATGAGATGAACAGCCTAAAGTGCAGAAAAAGGGAAGCTGCAGTGTCTCAGACACCTGCATTTCTTAATCCAGTATCATTTGGAAACAAAAATGCTACTTTCTCAGTCCAATACTTATCAAAAATTAGGAGCAGGTGACTAATTTGATGACTGAAACTAAATCTGGAGGCAATCATTCTTACAGGGGCTGTCACAAATTGCTCTTTCCTTCAGATGCTGATTTTCTATGTCATGCTGGTGTCCCATGGCCCCTGTGAAGTTTGGCTCCCTGTTGTACTGTTCTTCCAGAAGCAGAGAAGGAGAAACAATCTCTGTGCCAAAGAGCTTGAAAGTAAGCAAGTCCACTGTGGTAGATAATTTTTCCTTAATGAGTACGTGTCCCTTTGTACTGCTCAGGTTCCTTTTAGGTTACTAAATCATTCTTCCAGTCTCCCACTTTCTTGCTATGTACCAGCATGGATTTTGGAGACTGGAGCTTCAAACTTCATCAAAATTGTGCTGTATCTGAATTCTAGCCAACAGATACCAC
Organism: Chrysolophus pictus; assembly: GCA_037305975.1. Lineage (NCBI taxonomy): Eukaryota > Metazoa > Chordata > Aves > Galliformes > Phasianidae > Chrysolophus > Chrysolophus pictus. The sequence goes on from CM074579.1 coordinate 18,405,244, forward strand.
TCAAAATGAATGAGACATATCAAGGTAGAACCTGTTTAGAAGACAGAATGTGATGAAAGAAAAGAATGAGCAATTTTGGCAAAAAAGCCCCCACAAAAACAATTAAAGATGAAAACAAAGAAATAATATTGGCAAGTGGAAAACCATTTTGAACAGGTTCATTAAGGTAAGATTGATTGAACTCCCACCTCCCCCCCCTTTTCACCTCTCCCCCTTTCCCCATTCTGATCAATTTTTGGTACTTAAGAGGCACAGAATAACAATTTGCTACTTGCTTTTTTTTGTGTGTGTGAGAGAGAGTACTTTGTTATCGTAGAATCATGGAATGGCTTAGGTTGGAAAAGATATTAAAGGTCATCCTGTTTCAAACTCTCTGCCATGGGCACAGTTGCCACCCACCAGATAAGCCCTGTGCCCCATCCAACCAGACTTTGAACATCTCCAGAGTTGGGGCATTCATACCTTCACTGGGCAGCTTGTGCCAGCACTTCTGAGTAAAGCATTTTCTCCTAATATAAACAGGTGAGAATTAAAAAATTGATAAATAAATTGATAATGAATTAGGAATGTTTATTTTAGAAGAGAAAAAAAAAAGAATTTACTTTCTGTAAGTACAAGATTGACTTAACTCTTTTTGTGCTGTAGTAATCAATCATATGTTGTAAATCTGGAACTCTAGCTGTAAAATACTGTTGCAGTAAGCCTGTATATTTCTTTAAAGAAAAAAAAAAGTGTTCAAAGAAAGAAATATATACTGACTTTATTAACATAAATAAATAAAAAAATAGAGTTTGCAGCTCTATTCTCTCACAAAGACTTGGAATGGACCCCTATATCATTTTAAGCCCATTGTTTGGTTTATTCCATGTTTCCTGAATGAAAGTGGATTGAAGATAGTTCTTTATTTATGGATGAAAAAGTATCACACCTTCCTCCTCTTTTCTCAACCTTCATCCTCCTTGCCTCATTTACCCTCTCATATGTAGAATTCTAATTCTAACTCAAAAATAAGATTTTCTTTTGACTAATATGCCCAGAATTCTTGCTTGTACATCATAGCTGAATCTGAGTACCTCATGCAAAACAAAGCACTTTTGTATCAAGTCTTTCACAGGAATATCTGCTCATTCTGTACAGAAGCCGATATAAGATCCCTAGATGTCAGTCAGCATCTCTTCTGTTCTGCAGTGGTCTTTGAGCTTATTAGACAACTGCAGCTGAAAGGTACCGATCTGTAGACTGATGCATCAGTCTTCTGCTGACCCAGATTTCCCCTTTTCAGTTTGTATTTGCAGGCACTGTCCATGGAAGTCCCTGTCTTTTGTTGTCATTTGGAAGGCTGTGTTACGAGAAGTCACTGCCCCTCTGCACTTTTTGATAATCTATAACACTAAGCAGTGATGTGGGCATTGATAAGACATTGCTCTGTGAACTCTATATTGGCATGGGTGTTATGCTTTTTATAACCCTGTAGCTAAAGCTGTATCTATGGTGGGTTTGTTCTATCTATCATAAAAGAAAATGATTTGAAGGTTACCTCTGTCATATCTATCAAATCACTCACAATCTACTTCAATTATCACAGCAAAGCACAGCTGAGAGTTACTTTATCTTGTAGTGAGGAAAATGGGAACAGGACTAATGGAAAGAAATAAGCATGACACTCACAGTACAAAACATATAGCAAAATAGAAAATGATCATTTCAGACTCATTTTATATTTAAACGTGAGATGAGAGTTCCTAAGCAATATAGACAGATATTTTTCAGCAATTTAAAAGCCCCCACAAATTATGACAAATAAAAGGAGACTAGTTTGTGGTCCTTTTCTGCATTTACATATGAAATTGCCTTTTTTTTTTTCTTTTCTTAGGTCTTGATAAATGGAGAAGGAAAACATTCTGTCTCTATACTTGCACATCATCAATGCCTCCACACGATTCTGATTCTTGATAAGTAAGATGTGATGCAGGCCATATTAATTGTAAGGTGTAATATGGAGGGAATCCAGTGAAGTGCCATGACTGTATGATGAAGAACTTGGAGCATCTGTCTTATAAGGTAAGATTGAGGGAGTTGAAACTGTTCATTCTGGAGAAGATGCAGAGGGTATCATTCCAATGTATATAAATACCTCAACATAGGGTGCAAAGAAGATGGATCCAGGCTCTTTTCAGTGGTGTTTAGTGACAGGACAAGAGGCCATGAGCATGCAATCAGGAGGTTCCCTCTGAGTGCAGAAAATTTTTATTGTGAAGGTAACTGTGTACTGGCACAGGTTGCCTAGAGAGGTTCTGGAGCCTTCTTCTTGGAGATCTTCCAAAGTTTGGACATTGTTCTGGGCCATATGCTTGAAGTGGCCCTTATTTGAGCAGAGGTTTGTACCAGATGACCTCCAGGAGTCCCTTCCAAACTCAGCCATTCTGTGATATTGTGATCACATATAGATGAGAGAATTTCCTCCCAGCTGATTTTTCACAGCAACAGATACATGAAGACAAAGCTACTGAACATGAACTTGCTGTACTTCAAGTAAACTATTTCACTTACTCTGTGCAAAGCAGCCAGACTTGTCAGATTTAACCTTTCATTGACATTCACTCTAGGATTCCTTCTTTTCATTGTACTGCTCTATGTGCAACTAACCAGATTACTTGAGTCCTCAAGGTAAAAATAGATCATTCTGCTTCTGTATGTGCATGATTCACAAAATTCAGCAGAGGAACAAAGGGTATATGATTGCTGAGAAGCAGAGGTACATGTACTTACGTTACATCCTGAGTCCTCGCAACCTGCTAAAACGTATATTCTTCACCAGTCAGCACATTATTGCTATGGTGAAAAACAGAATTCCCTTAAGAGGAAAGAGAGCAGGCGGTTATTTGGGAAATAGTGTACATCATGAAATGTTAGATGGTCCTCCTGGCATTTGTATTTTAGGACAGCCCTGGCTACCATATATGTACAGTATATTCCCAGTGGCTGACACCAACCCTGGAGAACAGAGGCACAATGATATGGTGAAACAGATCATACATCGTCTTTTTTTTATTTTTTATTTTTTCTCTTTCTTTCTTTCTTTCTTTCTTTCTTTCTTTCTTTCTTTCTTTCTTTCTTTCTTTCTTTCTTTCTTTCTTTCTTTCTTTCTTTCTTTCTTTCTTTCTTTCTTTCTTTCTTTCTTTCTTTCTTTCTTTCTTTCTTTCTTTCTTTCCTTTCTTTCTTTCTTTCTTTCTTTCTTTTTCCTTCCTTCCTTCTTTTTCCTTCCTTCCTTCTTTTTCCTTCCTTCCTTCCTTCCTTCCTTCCTTCCTTCCTTCCTTCCTTCCTTCCTTCCTTCCTTCCTTCCTTCCTTCCTTCCTTCCTTCCTTCCTTCCTTCCTTCCTTCCATTTCATTTTTTTCAGAGGCATATTTATCATAGGTTCAGGCTAATGTCAGGATTAGATGATTTGAGTCACTTCATTGAAAACTTTTATTATAGTAGTTATATTTTTAAACTCATAGAAAGAAAATTGATACAATAATTATTAGGAAAGGCTGCCTTATCCTTTTGTCAGGATTCACTATATACAGTACAGTGCTGTACCACAGAAAAGATCAAAATATTTGCTCTTTCTCCAAAGACAGTTACGGTAATACACAGATACATCTGAGCAGAATGCAAAATCCAAGGTGGTCTTTAGATGTCATCTGCATTTTTATATTGATTTGCCTGATTATTTTTCATTATTTGAAACTACAGCAAATATCAAATGTTACATCTTTTATGTCCCTAAAACTTTTAAAGAAAAAAAAAAAGGAAAAAAAATATACAGAAAGGAGCAAAATTTCTGGATATGGAAAGCTTTTAGAACTGATTATATTTCTTTTGTTGGGAAAAGATTTAAAATGAAAAGGTCAGCAGTGCGTGTTTTTTCCTAAGCTCTTGAACTCTTAACGGGTGTCAGTCTGATTTTACCATTTTTTGTTAATACAGTGTTAAAGCAGAGGGAAGAACAAAGGTTAATTCCAAATAGCACTATGCTGAATTCTATTCATAAAAAGTAAGATTAGGTTGTATTAGAGGAGCCATGTCTTTTTAGAATATAGCTTTCTGTTAATTGCAAATATATTCAAATTTTTCTTTAAAACAGAAATGGATGTAGAGCCCAGAATCACATTTTGACCTTAAGCTTTCTTAGCAGTAAAGAAATTATCCATCATTTTCAGCTATAAAGAATTTCTATATTCAGTGCACCTGAGCTCCTTTTCTCTCCTTCAGGCTTTTGAATCACGAAGGAACAAGAGGTAATGATATTTAGCATAGAAAGAACTGGAAATGTCAATTCCTACTAATTCAAGATTCCTATTTATTACTCTTCTCAGACCATTTTCTTACCATTGTGTTTGGTGTCTGTAAGCCTTCATGATGAGAAAAGCTGATTAAGTCATGAAATATTTTTCATTACTTTTTCTGGAATCAAAGAGTCATTTCTGTAACACATTTTTAGGGAATATTATGTGAAATTTTGGAATTTTAACAACATGCCAACATTGTTGTTCAGTTCACTCCGCAGTCATAAAACAATAAAGGGAAATTCTGGGCAAAGGAGCTTCAAATGAAACATAAAATTATATACATAAATATATATGGTAAGCAATTGTCTTCAGACCTTTAAAGGTCCCTTATAACTCACGTGACTCTTTGATACTATATATACATAAATAGACAGTAATTGACCAGAAGATCTTTCTGGCAAGAATGGGGTTCTTAATGTGTGTGTCCTGACCTCTTTGCCAGTTGCTATGCAGTACATTGTGCTGCTTTGTGCCCTCAGGTGGTTGTTTTTCAGCAATAGAATTGTTCCTTGTGTGTACTGTATTGATGTTTGTAAAATGTCTTAAGTTTCTCTGAGATAGAAGCTGATATGCCAGTATAAAGTCAGACTATTAATGTACAGTTAAACTTCAGCCCTGGATTTATCAGAAGAATCTGAGACTGAATTCTCCTTGATAAAGTCTCCATTAATCTTGCACTAACAGAGATACATATGCCCTCCAGTGCCTTGATTCATTAGCATGATTTCCATAATGACATACCTGGAATGAAAAAGTTCACCTTTCTACTCCGTAAATGAGTTGGAACAAATGTAGAGAACATTGACCTTACAGGGAGGCTTCTAGGTGATTAAATTGTTGAAACCATGTCAGTAAGTACATTAGCCACTATAGAAACTTCCCTGTGGTGCTAATGAAGAAGAGAGGATAAAGATCTCTGTAAACCAATTGTCCATGTGTTTCCATCTGGCTAAGAGAGGATGAAAAAAATAGAAGTTTATCTAGTCACAATTCCTTACTCTTTTCCTCCATTCTGCTGCTGTGGAGTGAAACTTAAAACAGTGTCAAAATAGTGAATCAAAAAGCTTCCCTATCTTGCACAAACACTCAGATGTTCTTAATTCATTTTCTCCATTGATTTTTCAGACCTGATCAGTGGAAATTCCAAGGTGTTACCGTGAAGGGAACAATAGAAAAGCTTAGCAGACAAGTAGAACCAGCAGTTTTCAAGTCTTTGAAAAAAACTTTACCTTTCAATATATTTGTACCACATATTTTCCTGCAGATCTAGTAAGAGTCAGAGTACTTGTAGTGGGAGTTAAAGAACACAGAAAGCAGAGCAGCTTTTCACTGGCACTTTTAATATATTATCCTTTCTAAGCTTAGCTTCCTGTTTGCAGATCTACAGTTCTCTGCATAATTCAGTGCCCAGCAAGAAATTCTGCATGCCTGTGCACAGAATATTAAATCACAATCTAATACAAAAGCGAGTCTGTCCTAGTGCACATGAAGACTGGGGTGTTTTCTATGCTGTGCTGCTCTTTTTCAACTTATAAGCCTACAAAAATCATACAAAGACATGGCAATAGAAAATTCACAGGTTCAATCTTTTAAAAGCTCACAATGGATATAACAAAATGTTCATGAAAGAGTGTTAACAGAAGTTTTCCAAAATCAATTTTTCTTATTCTCTCTGACCACATCTCAGTCAGAATGATACCCTTGTGACCTACAAAATGTCTGAGAGAATAAAAATGCAGCAGTAGCTGAGCAAAGAGCAGAACTTTCCAAGTCAGAAGAAAAGGCAAAAAAGCAGCAGAAACAGGACAAAGCATTCTACTTAATCATACTCCATGATATAACTTTGTTATGGTAGAAAAGTTTCAGTCTTCTTAATGTTAACATTCCCTTTCTGTCACATAAGCTGTACCATGCCCAATAATTAATATCTGGAAAATTGTTGTATGAGACATACTTGCATGATGTAATTTATATGGCCAGGATTATTGGCTGCTCTAAAAGCAGCTGAACTAATGAAGTCTTTTCTCTTATAATTTGTGTCTTCTGTCCCTAACCTTTTCCAGATGAGTTCTCTTTCATGTCATCTATGATATCCCTTACAGGCAAGAGACAGCAATGCTATACCTAGTCTGAAACTATCTGCATACTGATCAGCCAGCCAGGATGCACTTGCTGACTCGCTGAAATGTTGCTGCCAAATGGAGTGTATACTGGCAGAAATCTGTCTTTCTCTCAGTAGGACAGCAGTTTGTGCCCTACGCTTCCCACTAACTGCTGATTTTCACATACTTGAAGGAACATAATTATCTTTGATACTTTCATACGTAGCTTAGTACGGAGAGCAGGATTCAAATAGTATGAAGGGGCAGGGAAAGAATAGACAGATAACTAGACAGATTTTAATGTGATATATCAAATTTGTTATATTTGTAATATCTAATTCGTTCCCTTTAGGAAAAGCAGGAAAAGCAAAACAAAACAAAACGAAAAACAACAACAAAAAACTCCTTTATCTATTGGTAGAAGATAATAGTTTAAAGAGCATCTTAAGAAATCATATGATTATATTTCTACACTGATGAACATATTTTTATCATTAAGGATTTTTACCAATTTACTGAATCCATTCCCACTTGCAGACCTGTTTCTTGCCTGTCAGCAGAATAATTTATTTTAACTTCTCAAGGTCACTCTGCCTAGAGATGATAAAATTGTGTAGCCTAGATGCAGATTTTTTAAGTTGCCTTAATGAGCCTCTGATTCCTATCTCAGCAGCACTCTAAAATCATTCACCTGGCTGCAATAGAACAAGAATTCTGGTTGGAACAGGGGAAAGAAGAGTTATTTTGTCCCAGATCAGTTACTGATCATTTTACTGCACTTTTCCAAAAGAGTATGAGGAGACAGGAGAAACAACTTGTCTCAAGTACCTGGTGTACCAAGAGGCAAGGGAGGAAAACAGTGGTTGTGACTGAGAAAAGTGACAACAGATCCTTAAATTGGCTTTCCTTCTTAGCTCATTGTACCCAGAACTGCCTCTGTAGGAGATACTAATGTAGTATTAATTTGAACATAATTTGATCATTCTATACAGATAAAGTGACTTTACATTACTGGATAGATGCTGAATTCTTTGCTCATACTAAAAAAAAACAATTAACATTGTTGATTCTCTGATAGTTCCTGTAGTCATTCACTGGTCACAAGATCATCAAAACTGCTTTATGAAAAAAAAACCCCGTAGGAGGCATTATTTTCAGAACAGCCTAATTTTTAGGAGTATACATCTTAGTATGACCATTCCTAGCTATAGGCTGTGAATTATCCTTTACTTAAGAATTCCATGAGATTTCTGAGAGTCCCACAGACAAAGCCCGTAAAAATGCTGTTTCAAGCACAACTGTCTAGTTTAACAGTGAGCATCAATGCAAATCAAAGCTGCATATAGACAGCTGGGAATAACAGCACAAAAATCACATGCTATGCAGTTGTCCTCTACACTGAAGCCATGGATGTGAAGGGTGACAAGAAAAACTTTTATAAGTATATTGTTGAAAAAAGGAAAACTAAGGAAAATATGGTCCCTCTCTGGGAGATAAAAGACTAGGTTACTCAGAATATGAAGAGGATTGAGATACTCAACAACTTTTCTGGGGCCTGTTTCGTTCAATATAATTACTGATTACATGGATGAGGGCATTGAGTTCCCCCTCAATAAGTCTGCAGATGACACCAAGTTTGGAGTAGGAAGGCCCTACGAAAGGATCTGGACAGACTGGATCACTGAGCTGAGGCCAGCAGGATGAAGTTCAGCAAGTGCTGGGTCCTGCACTTCATCCACAACTCCAAGCAATGCTACAGGCTTGGGACAGAGTGGCTGGAAGACTGTGCAGAGGAAACAGACCTGGGAGTATTAGGTGATCTTCGTCTGAATGTGAATCAGCAGTGTGCCCAATTGACCAAGAGGGCCAATGGCTTCACAGCTTGCATCAGAAACAGTGTTGCCAGCAGGAGCAAAGTAGTGGTCATCCCTCTGTACTTAGCCCTGGTGAAGCCACACCTTGAGTACTGTCATTTTGGGCCCCTCAGTACAAGAAAGACATCGAGGTCCTGGAGTGTGACCAGAGAAGGGAAACAAAGCTGGTGAGGGGTCTGACCACAAATCTTATGAGGAGTGGATGAGGGAACTGAAATTACTTAGTCTTTAGAAGACGAGGTTCAGGAGATTCAGAAAGCACATTATGGCTTTCTACAGCTACCTGAAGGGAGATTGTGGTGAGGTGGGAGTTAGCCTCTTCTCCTGTGTAACTAGCGATAGGACTAGAGGGAATGGCCTCAAGTTGTGCCAGGGGAGATTCAGATTGGACATTAGGAAAAATTTTTCTCCAAGAGTGGTCATGCACTGGAATGGGCTGCCCAGGGAGGTGGTAGAGTCACTGTCCCTGGAGGTGTTCAAGGAACTCTTTGATGTTGTACTGAGCAAAGTGATTTAGTGGGAAATATTGTGATAGTTGGATGTTTGGACTGGATGATCTTGTAGGTCTTTTCCAACCCTGGTGATTCTATGATGCTATGATTCTTGTTATTTTCCCTCAATCTTAAGCAGCAAGTGCTGTAGCCACACAACTCAATTCATAGAATTCAAAGGCAGGTACTGAGAGAATGAAGAACTGTCCACCACGGGGAAAGAACAAGTTAAAGATTATCTAAAGCAACTGAAGTTCATAGGATCTGATGAAATGAAGCTGCAGTTCCCGAGGGAACTGGAGGATGAAGTTGCTAAGCAGCCCTCCATCATATTTGAGAAGTTGTGGCAGTCTGGTGAAGTTCCCACTATCTAGAAAAGGGGAAATATAACTTACATTTTTAAAAAGTTAAAAAAAAAAGGATTTGTGGAACCAGGAGCCAGTCAGTCTTACCACTGCGCCTGGCAAAATCACGCAGCAGATTCTCCTGAAACCTATGCTAAGGTATGTGTAAACAACCAAAAAAAAAAAAAAATTACAACAAAACAAAAGAGGTCATTGGTGACAGCCAACATGTTTTCATTAAGGGCAAATCTTGCCTAACAGATTTGAAGATCTTCTATGATGGTGGGTAAGGAAGGGCAACTGATGTAATCTAACTGGATTTTTGCAAAGTGTTTGACGCTATCCCCTGTGACATCCTTGTTTATAAATTAGAGACATAGGTGTGATGGATGGACCACTTGTTGGATAAAGACTTGACTGGATGGTTGCTCCAATTTTTGTGATCAGTGGCTTAATGTCCAAGTGGAGAACAGTGATGAGCTGTGTTCCTCAGGGGTTATTAAGACCAGCAGTATTTAATATCTTTGTTGGAGACATGGACAGTGGGATTGAGTGCATCAGCAAATTTACTGATTAAACCAATCTGTGTTACTGTTGATACACTGGAAGGATGCCATTCAGAGGAGCCTTGACAGGCTTGAGTAGTGGGCCTATGTAAACCTCTTCAAGTTCGACAAGACCAAGTGCAAAGTGCTACACCTGGACTGAGACAGTCTCTAACTAACAAGTATACAGTCTCTCTCTAACAAGTATAATATGGATGCAGAATGGATTGAGAGAAGCCTTGAAGAGAAGGACTTGGGGGAGTTTGTTAATGAAAAACTCAGCATAAGCTGTCAGTTTGCACTTTTATTCCAGAAAACCAACTGTATCCAGGGCTGCATCAAAGGAAGTGTGACCAACAGGTCAAGTGAGGTGACTGTACACTCATTTCTTGTAAGACACCACCTGAAGTATTGCATTCAGCTCTGGGGCCCCCAACATATGAAGGACATGGACCTGTCAGGGTGGTTCCAGAGGAGGGCCATGTAGATGCCTGGGGGGCTGGAGTACCTCTCCTCTGAAGACAAGCTGAGAAAGTTGAGATTGTTCTTTCAGGAGAAGAGAAGGCTTCAAGGAGACTGGGAGACCTTATAGCAGCCTTCCAGTACATACAGAAAGCTTACAGGAAAGCTGGAGAGGGATATTTTACAAGATCATGTAGTAATAAGACAAGAGGAAATGATTTTAAACTGAAAGAGGGGAGACCTAGACTAAATATAGGAAAGAAATTCTTCTGCATGAGTCTGATGAGGCACTGGAACAGATTGTCCAGGGAAGCTGTGGATGCCCCATTCCTAGAGGTGTTCAAGGCCAGGTTAGGTGAGGCCCTGGGCAGTCAGATCTAGTAGATGGCAGCCCAGTCCATGGTGGTGGGTTTGGAACTAGCTGCCAAGCCAACCCATTCTATTAATCTGATTCTATAACTCTATGATTGTCTCTAGCTGGTTTTGTCAGCTATGCTATGCAACAGCCAGGAAGTCAGACACATATAGAAAAAGAAAATGCTTCTTTATTGGCACATATACACTTAATTTCTGTGACAAATTTATGCAATTAATTGCTTTCAGTGTCTGTGCACTTGCAGCAATGTATTTCACACTAATTAGCCAAGATAGAATCAGTATAGTTTATATTTTGCATGTAAATGGTTACTGAAAATATATTGTTTACTTTAGCAGCAGTTTCATAAGGGAAAATTTTTGTTTGAGATAAACAGCTATACTCATTGTACCTCAGAGCTCTGACTGTCTTGAACAGGTACACGGCTTTGGGAAAGAAAATCTGCTGAGAGCATGATAACAGCACAGGAGCTGCAGTTAGTTCTAAGGCACTGAGAGGCCTCTCTGCAGTTTGAGGCAGTAACTTCCATCTGTCTATATTATGTCAGGAACGATTTTTTGAAATGCTTAATATTGGAAAGATTTTAAAATATGTCTATCTCTGCTCCAGGGATGCCAGCTGTATGTTGAGCCTTTTAATATTTAACCATTAAGACTATATAATTAAATGCCAGCAAACTTGCGTAAGGATCATAAGATTTGGTCTTTGTTTTTTAATTTTTTTTTTCCAAGTATGTTGTGTGATTGAAATGAGCTATTTTTTCAAATGTAGTGCATAATCTATTTGATCTGATAGTCATTACTAATAAATAAGTTTGTATAAAGATAAAAAATCTATGAATCTGGATAACTGAAACATAGAAGTGCCCTCTGAAATAATAAGACTTTCCAGTACAAAGATGACATCAGGGTTTTTCTTAGATGGTCACACTATGGTGACATTGCTTGGTAAAAGTGAATAGGTCTTTCTCTGATAGAAATGAGAAAGAGTAGAGAAGTTGAGAGAAAAGCATTTGAGTACTTGGTGGGAAAAAACACTATGAATGTAGCTTTGTGAAAAACTTAGAGAAAGATCTTTTGGGCTAATTGCTGGCTAGAAAGAGCCTTAACCCTCAGACAAATCAGCAATCCTGCTGTTTGATTTCTGCTTCATTCATGGGAACTGGACTTTGTGCATTTTTTGTAAACTAAACAGGATTAACTGAAGAAACACCTGACCTGAGCTTCATCTTCCACCTGAAATAGCCCTTGGGCTAACCGTTAGGTCAAAATGAGTCCTTTCAATATTACTTTAAATGTGCTTGATTTCAGAAAGGCTTTCACAGAATCATGGAATGGCTTGGGTTGGAAAGGACCCAAAGGATCATAGAGTTCCAACCCCCTTGCCATAGGCTGGACCACCCACCTTCAAATCTCGTACTAGAACAGGTTGTGCATTCATCACTGATCTCTTTACTAGTGATGTGGAGTTCAGAATTCTTTCCTATGCATCATATGTATGCCTACATTGGAATAGGGATATTTCAGAAGGGAAGAACTTGCAGTATTTGCATTGTATGTTCAAGAGATCTATGTTAAAAGAAACACGGTATGCAGTCAAAATAAATGTAGAACAGCTGTTGCCTGAGAAGCATTAGCATTCAGCAATAGAATCATGAAATTATCTACTCTATGGCTAAGTATATACAAATGAAAAAAGAATATTAAGCAATTTCATCTACAGGATATGTATTACATGTAAAATTTGAAGAACACTGAATAGAAATTTTGTTCTGAAGGACTTGACTCATTTTGTCTTCACTGATCCTTAATCAAATCTTAATTATTTTGCATTACATTCTAATATCTTTGGATTGTGCAGAAGTTTGTGATATTTTTATTTAATCATCTCTAGTGATTTAGATAGAACTCTTTGGAGTGTAAAATGCTTCTTTTGCAAAACTTGTCTCAAAGAAAAAGAAAGATTTCTAATCTTCTATAAAAATACAAATGCTCATATATTGCATGCTTTGAAAGACACAATAGTCATCATGTGAAGAACGTTCTTGCAAGAGGACAGGTGTGCATTTAATTGCATGATTTCTTAGAAAACAGACTTATGTGGAGGTATGTTTGAAAATCATGAGTTGTTCAGAAGTTAATAGTTTTTAAAACTTAAGAATTTTGTTCTAATCAATGTCTGATCATCTTTAATATGGATAATAATTCTAGTCTTTTTTTTTTTTTTTTTTACCCTTAATTAAGTAGCTCAGCAGAAGTAATTCCTAAATGTAAGCTTGGCTGAATTTGTCACCAGGCTGCTCTTAATTATTGCAATCATTTTCTTGACTAAACAAATACTATCAATATAGTAAAACTCTCTCCTTCTCAAGGCAAGGAACAGCAAATGGGTAAAGGCCTTATGTACTTCTTCATGTGTTCACTCTGTACTTCTTCTCAGCCTTCTTAGAATCTCTTATCCTGTTTGCAGGTGACTGTGGATTCAATCATGGACAGAATTAGGAGAGGGGACTTGTGCCCAGTATTTCTGTCCACTTGAGATAAAGTCACTTGCTGTAATTAACAGCAGTCTCTTAATATACGACCAATAATTCAAGAATGTGAGACTGCATGAATAATGATAGTTCCTGGAGATGAGACAGTGATGATGAAAAAGAAATTGGCTACTAGGTATCATACTGATGAGTAGGTTAATGGTCAGTGGCCTTCTGTTTTATGTGCAGAGTTTTTTTTTTTCCTTGATTTCTCAAAACAAATACATATTTCATCTTTTAAAATGAGTTATTTTATTTCTGTTTCACAAGGAGGTTCAGTGGTTGTTAGCAGAGAGAAACAGTGGGGAAAAAAGAAGGCGAAGGAAGATCAGAAAAGGTATTTAGTCATAACAGACTTTTTCAGTGAATATCCTGGTTGATGTGACTTGTTCAATTTAAAAAGAATCCCTAGTTGGTTTGGATCATAGGATTATAACAACCTGTAGTTCATACCAAAGGAAATGTACACATAGCTTACCTTGCTTTGAAGCAACAAACTGAATAATGAAATCACAGAATCACAGAATGGGCAGGATTGGAAGGGACCTCAAGGATCATGAATCTCCAACCCTCCTGCCACATGCAGGGCCACCAACCTCCTCATTTAATGCTAGACGAAATGAACTTGCGTTCTTGAGCTTGAGGGTTCAGGGTTTCATCCCTATATGCTTTATGTCATGGAACTTTTCCTTCTCCCTTACAAATAAAAAGAAATAGCCAAGTGTTTAGATGAGAGCATAATTAGTCCTAATATATACAAAATATTACTGTTTTTACACTTTCAAAACTTCCCTTTAATTTCATCAGGTTTTATCAGGAATTATATTGGCCTTTTGTGTGTTTAAAGTTTATATTTTCTTTTATGTTCTTCACTATAATTGTCATTGCAAACATGAGCTGAGGGACAAATAACCATCTCAAGTTCCTAAACTCTCTTAATGTTCTATTTTCTTATTCTTTATAATTCTCCCTAAAAGATTCAATTCAATTCTTATTGAAGTCACTGGAAAGTTTTCTGTTGATTTTAATGGGTGTTGTATAAGGCTCCTTAACAGTTTATTGCTGTGACCTCTTTCACCTCAGTCACTGTGGTTTTGATGAGAGTGAGGCAAGCATAGAAAGGTGCTTTTTCAGATGTACTTGCATATAGTTGCAAGCACAGCATCTCTTAAAACCTGTTCTAACCTGTGTTTAGGGACTTTTAGGCAGTGAAGAATATAATTTAATTCCCTTTGAGATTTCTTTAAGAGGAATTGGCAGCCCATCTTGCTTTAGGAAGATATTCGGCATGACAGTATATTGACTTTAGACTTTCTTTCTCACTTCCAGTGAGACACATTTACCACTGAATGCGTAACATAATGACAATCTTTGAAGAACTAGAATGAAGTTCCCAAAAAAGATGTGTTCATTTCAAAATAAAGTTGAATTGTTTTCTGTAAAACCTTTCAGTGAACATAAACCAATTAACCCTTTTTCCTAAATGAAGTACGTATGTGTAATGAATTTGTTAAAGAGAAACATGAAAATATTTTCTATTTCGCTTGACAGTATGATAACATAATATTCTGCTGTATCTTGATACATATAAGGTAATAATCTGAGTAGGTTACAAAAATGTGTGCAAAATTGCATCTATCATCCTGAAAACCTTTCTGTATAAGACACGTTTCCTTGGAATCATTGAAGCAAATCTTATTTAAATTGGCTTACATTCCAGCACTGTCTTTTAGAGTCAAATTTAGTTAGATAAAATGTACTCCATCTAAAAGGCAGACTCATAAATGGGTAGAAGTACCTTTTTTTTTTTTCTTTTTTTTTTTTCCCCCTGCATAGTGTCATTTTAAAAAATTAAGTTCAAAGCTAGCTACTCCAAACTCCTACTTAACTCTAGCTAGTCATACCATGTCCTCTAGGAAAACTTCCTGGCCAGCTTTTTCTGTTTTTGGCTTAATAAGAATTACTGAGCAGCAGAAATTGTTGAGAGATTCATTCTCTGTTAGCAATTATTCACATTAATGTGGCAATGTATTAACACAAGGTTGTATCTTCCAAGTGTAATGACTTTGCCAATGCAAGAAACCATGGCCCGCGGTAGCTTTTACAACTTGATTATTTTAAATCTTGTAAGCACTATATACATTTCTGTCTGTTTCTCTATTCCTATTGGAACTTTTTTCCAGAAACGTTTTCCTCTGATAGATAAGAACTTTCAATATTTCTTATTCTGATTTTATTCCATGACCATTTGCTTTACCCTTTTGAAGACTTCAGCTTAAATAGCTTTTCTGTCTCTTACATTTAACTTTGTGATGTGTTTATATGAAACAAACATATCCCCTCTTGGCCATTCTTCTAAGAGATTCAAAAAGCCATGCACTCTTTTAGACTTCCCTGTAAAACAGGCTGTCCAAAGCTCTGATCATACTGGTTGTTCTCCTGTCACATGGCAGCAAAATGTAATGGAATATTGGTGAGATTTTACCTCTGTTGTCATCCATCAACATAATCACCACTCTGATGTCATAGGCCAACATAATAAAATAGGAGGCATTACTTTCAGAGCAGCCCTCATATTTCACATAAATTTCAAAGATAAATTTGCCTTTCCTCTTGGTCTGATTGCACGGTTGATTATTAGTCACTAGAAATTTATCTCCCTTCTCCTGTTTGCACTACTTGAAATTTCCTATTTCAAATGTTCTCCTGCATGTTGTGAATTCATTGTAGCTCCTACAAGTATAACTTTGCATTTTATATTACTTAATTTCACCCAGATTCCATTTCTGCAGTTCTCAGGGTGTGGCACTGAGATCTTTTGTGGCCTTTTTGAAGGGTCTACTTTACTCAAGTTTCACAACACAATTCCAAATAAGACTGTGCTGGACCTAATTTATCATTATGTTGCTCTATTTATGAGTCACTGTAACTCCATGGAGTTCAACAGAGTTATAAAAGTTTAAATTTGAATTAACATATGAATCAGACCTTGCAATGTCCCCTTCCCTAATGGCAGGCCATGTTTTTTTCTCTAAAAGGTAAATTATTCATGAAGTTAGAGAGTGTATGTATCTTATTTGAACAAATAATAACTAACGTACTGAAATCATGAGAATTTTCATTTTTCCAGAAGTAAATTCTGAGGCAGTATAATTTTCAGTTTAGATATAGGATGGTTAAACTAGAGGATAACCATTGTTAGTAGTCTAGGGTTGGAACAGAGCAAGGATCCTATAAAACTATTTATAAATATAAAAAAGACTTTTCATCAATCTGAAGTAATTTACTGAAAGCAAGTCAGAAACCACACAAGGCTATTCTGGTTAAAGCACAACATGCAGAGAAAATAGGGTTCCTAAGGACCTTGCTTTGGCAGAGAGGTCTTTTCCCATTCCTGTGGTTCTGTGATTCATGAAGGGATGGTTGGGCTCTGAAGGACAGACCCCTGTGCATCTCTTCTAAGTCAGGATATTCTACGATTCTGTGATTATGAAAATTTCCCTCTACATTGGTGGTTTTGAGATGAAAAAGTTGAGTGGTAGTTCATTGCAAGACATGACTGACCTGGGTGTTTATGAAAGCAAATGCAATTTATCAATCGAAGTTTAGTGTAAAAAAAAAAGAGGTGTAAATGGAGGGATCTGAAGCTACACCACAGTGAAGTACAAAATTTCTTCAAGATAATAATTATCATAAGCTCATAATTATCATAAGTAAATGTGAAATTTGGAAATGGAATTTTGAAGCAGCTCTCAGGAGGTAATAATGTCAGGCTATTCTGACTTTTCTAAGGTGCTTCCAAGGTCCTGAAGCTGCCTGCAGTACTAAGAATTCACCAGGAAGATCCAGGACGGAGGTAGGGCATAGTAGGCTCCTCATACTGTCATGAAAAACTGTGAGAAGGCTACCAGTATATATGAAGCAATAAAGTCAGATAGAGTGGAATACTTTTGCTGTTTGATGTCTGTATCTTTTCTTGCTTCCAATGTACAGGTTAGCTCTCAAGCCAGTGTAATATCTTAATAGTAGCAATACTGCAATACTTAGAACTGCTGTAATCAGACCTCCACTTGTGTTCACTGCCCAAAACCTGACCACCTGCAGGTGGAAGTCCTCATAACAGCTATTGCTCATGGGTAAAATTATCTAGATTTAAGCTTGAATGTAATTTTTTAAATTAAGGAACCAGATTTTTATGTATATCATATTCTGAATGAAAATAAGTTTTGATGGAGTTAGCATAGTCTGTTAAATATCAGTCTGGGAAGTGACAAATTGTAGACAAAAACCATACAGCTTGCTTTAAAGCAAAGTAATATACTACATAACCAACTGACAGAGCTTAATGATTGTTTTGATTTCTGTCTGTTGAAAAGCTTCTCTTTAGGTAAAAAAAGTAATGCTGTAGTTCTTTCTGGAGTTTTAAACCTTTGTTTTCATGTACTATACCTTTTACTAATCAATAAATATACCAGATTAGCCCAGTTTTGAGAAAACCATCTGGCCACTGTTTATCTCTGATCACATGCTCCAGAAAGGAAAAGTGCAGGTAACAAATTGTATCAAACCAGCTGGAACAAGCATGATTGATGTAGACAGTACAATACCCAGAGTCTTGGTATAAAACAGGAAGGACTGTGGCATTTGGATTACATAAGACAGCTGGGCATTCTCAAAGAAGCATGGTAAGGGACCTGGTGGTCAGAAACAGTGTGAAAGTCTCTGTTTCCCCAGAGGCAAGTACTTTGAAAGGAACCTATGAATATTTCTGTGATGTCTAATCAACAGCTGGACTGCTAACAGTACAGATGTACCATACGGAAAGTTCCATATGGACTTCAAAACTCATATTGTTCTAAATGGAATGAGAATTTCACCCAAAATGAAAAAAACAGCAGTGAGCAGAGTCATTGCAAAGGTATTTAGAACACTATGCAGAGAAACACAAGGCAAGAAGCCATCTTACTCCTATTAGAAGATAAGCAACTGTGGTGAGGCAGCTTGAATCCTTGGATCTCATGCTGGAGCCTGCTGGGGACACTGTCTGGAAGGTCTTTCTTACAGAAATGGTCACAGGTGGGCTAATGGTGTTTAATGGTGTAGCTTGTGGGGTTTACTAGTGCATGAACTTTCTGCTGTGAAAGAGCCCAGCCACGTATGCTGCACATGTAATCTGTTTTAATCCCTCTGTAGATACCCCCAGGGACTGTGGGTGCTGTCAGAATTGCCCTGTTTAGAGTCCCCATCTGGACACATTTTCAGCTCTGCAATCCTGAAGTTCTCTCATGCTCTTCATTGATGCTCCCCATAATTAGTTCTTTTACCTCTCTTTCTATTTCTTTCCAGCTGAGTTTGAAGATTTGGCTATGTCTTGGCCAATGCCAAGAAAAAAAGTGCAATAAAAGGATTCTGTTTAAATCTGTAGAAGCTGAGATCCAGCCCTAAGCAAGGCAGCATGAAGATAAGGTACAATTTGTTTTCTCTCTAGTTTTCCTTCGATGTAATACTAAGGGGAAAGAAAGAAATTGTAGCAATAAAGTACCAATTTTATTTGCAAAACTGATTTTCAGAATTACAGTGTTCTTTTAAAAAGCATACCTGAAGTCTGTAGCAGTTTCTCATGAGAAAAGAGACAACTAAGCCTCAGAATTCTATGTTAAAATAGAACCTTCTACTCCTTTTTCTATTTTAAATATTAGAATACAGGCTTTTATCTACTAGAAGGTGTACTGATAATTCAGAGGAAGAGCTAAACTCAGGAAGCAGCCATCTTGTTTGATGTTCCCAAACAGCAGGGAAAACACCTATGAAAATACGCAGCTGTTTGGGTGAAACACAGGGAGAGCCCTGACTACCCACACCTGCTGTGTAGCTGGCAGCAGGAAGAAATGAGGCCAGGATTTCAATCACTTCACGATAGACAGAGTTAGGTTCAGGAACTAGGGCTTTGCTAGTCGAGGAAATGCTGGTATTCTCTGTGAGGAAGGTCACAAAATAGCTAGAGGGTAAGAAAAAGCAATAGAGGCAATGTAGCAGGAATCACAGAAAGGAATCACTCCAGTATATGGGAACAAAATCGATGTAAGAAAGGTGGTTATTTTGAGTATATTCCTCAGAATTTAGCTTGTCTTAGTTTCACAGAATAATGATATTAATGGGTGATGATTAAAACTTCTTGTTGTTTATGTTAATACAATTTCATGTTTCTGTTCCTACATTCTTTGTAATGAATGATATAAATATTACAACTCCACATTATTGATAAGAACTGTTAAGGTCTCTGAGAAAGGAGATTGCATCTGAGATATTTCTCGTATAGTGGAATACAAAAGTAGACACTGCCAACTTACTCACTAGATCTCCTGTCTGTGTCAATATATTTTCTCTCATTTCTTTCGGAAATAATCATTTCATAAAGATCAGATGTGACACCCTGGTCCTGTTGGCACCAGTGACAAAATGATCTCTGGCTTCAAGTGATTCAAAACATAGAATCCTAGAAGCACAAAAAGAGACTTTCTGGAGCCCATATGGACCAAATGCACTGTGTTAGCTAGATGCTGATGGCCCCGTCTCCTGTGAATTTCTCCAGTCCTTTCTGGAAATCACTTTAACTTTTGGCTTTCAGAACGTTATGTGGCGCTGTCTCACAATTTAATCATGCTGTAATAATAGTAATTGTAGTAAGTGCCTATAATTAATTCTTATAGTGTATTGTTATATTGTTGTAATTATATACATAGTTAATTGTTATTGCTAATCATTACAATTAATATCTGCAAACCATCATAGTATTCATCCTCTGTGTACTATTAGTGACTCAAGGACTGGAGTTACATGTATTGTTGTAACTATTCATATTTCTTCCTTATAAAATAGTTTTCTATAACAGTATATGTCTTCCTTTCTTCAGAAAGCCTTTTTCAAGCTGAAAAATCTTAGGCTTTATGTCTCTTTTTGTATATATATAAGAGCTCCAGATCCTCAACCGTTTGCTGTAGCTTTTTCCCACTTATCCTGTCTGCTATGGGATGATCAAAGCTGAATATATTTTTCAAGGAATGAACAATATTTACATACAAAATTTATTTTATGACATTGTTTTGATTTCTTTCATTTCTTAGTTTCCTGCTAAATGTGCCATGCTTTTGCTTATTTTTTTACTACTGCTAACTGTAGTCACTACATTTCCATAAAACCTTCCACAATAACTATTTCTTGATATCTTTCTTGAGCGGTAGCTCATTCAGAGACCATAATGTTAAGGGAACACTTAGGATTTTCTCCCCGCGACACTTTTTTTTTTTTTAATATTTAATGTTTATTTGTTTTGTCTCCTGCAATCAGTTAATTCAAGATCTTCATCTACATATCTTTAGATACCTGCAAAGAATCTATTCTTTGCAGTTTTAAATTTAAATGTAATGAGTAATTTTCTGTCATCTAAAGACTATTACCTTATTCCTCATCCTTTTTTTTTCCATACCCTTTATTTTATATTCATATTGGACTGTTTGCAAGCCAACATAGATCTCTGTGAGTTCTGTTGGTAACTTGCTTCAAAAATGTAGTTTTTTCTGGTCATTGAGAGCTGAAATGAGATCAAGTAGCCCACAGAATCAAATCAGAAGTCTTTTATGCAAGAGTGGGATATGGTTTTCCTCAGCTTAGTGACCAAGGTCTTTTATCTCAGTATTTTTACAAGTAGAAGAAAAGTCAACACCAAATTTCATTTCACATAGGACTTTTCACATCTAACTTCTATTTTTTTTTTTTTTAATTTTGCAAGATAAATAGTTATCCGTATGAATTTCATTGTTTTCCACTGCCAAACTCAGGGAGTGTTTATCATCTGACCCTAATCTTAAAACTGTCATGATTTTTTTTTTTTTTTAACAGGAATTTCTTGGCAGAAATTTCTATTCTTTATGTCCTTCAGAGTGAACAGCTTAATCCAGGCATTTTATCTCCATCAGTGATGGACATGAAGTCAATTTCTGCCATAAAAATCTCTCCCTGTCCCTAATATCAGACACAAGAGTCAGGGAAGTGTTAGTCAGAATAAAATTGGATCATCAATTCTCCGATGTTCTTTCCCAGCTAGGTCTGGTTTTGAGAATCTGAAAACAACTTCTTTTTGACTCAAAATGCTTGGTACTCTGGTTCACTGGAAAAAACAAGTATGATAAAATTTCTAGGAGTTTCGGTGAAATTAGCTTGGAAATATAATGCTGGAAGGAAAGTATGATTTCATAACAAAGCTTCATATACTGACAAAGTATCTGCATTAAAATATTCCTTTTTCAAATTCTTCCTTGTCCATAAGTTGTCATGTTGAAATAAATTTAGAGGAACAGATGTCCTTTGTTTGATGAAGAATGTGAAGCGTTCATTTCTGAAGCACTTCAGTGAAAACGTGGCATTGTTCTGTGGCTTTGAAAAATGTATACAAAACCCTTTTTATAACTGGTGCCCAGCTTTAGAAAAGTCTGGAAAAGTTGTATGCATAATTTTATTAATTCTAGTTTTTTGGTTTTTTTGTTTTGTTTTGTTTTGTTTTCTACATGGAATAAGAACAAACCTTACTCACTTATTTAAAAATCGATATTATATAGTGAACAAATTGCTTTTATGTCTTACTTTACGGTTTATGGCTCACACTGTATTATTGTAGTTAACGCAGAAATGTTAGCACTGTTTAAATCAAAAGTGAACATAAGTTGTTTACAGACAGCAAGCTCAGCAAACAAAAGTAGCATTATGGAAAAGAAAAACACATTGATAAAGTACTTTGTCATCTGATCATTCTATGCAGTTTGTTTGAAACTGAATTTAAAGCTTTTGGCTAATAGGTGGACAATATTTTTTTCCATTCTTCATTTTAAATAATATGTATTCTGCTTTTCTTATTTAAAAGCTGTTATCTGTCAATACCATTAGAATCAGTGATGATGCCTGATTCTCATTATGAACAATAGAATCTAATACTATCTATTCAAGATTGTGCCTTACACTTACTGTGGTTTGCAGAATTGCTTTTGTTTTATTCCAAGTCAGTGATCACATGATGTTTTGTGGGCTTTGCACAAGTAATGACTAGCAGAGTCTAGCTCTGCAAATGTGACATGTAAATACCTAGACATATTTATATTATATTCCATGAACAAATCTTATGGAATTAGATTACACTGCAATTAAATGATAGCCTGTAGATGTAAAAGCTCCAGCCCTATGCAGTATTTAGTGAACTCAGGCCATCCCTGATCCTTGCTTGCTGCGAGATGGATGGGAGGTAATGAAACAAAGTGACCTTTTTCTGTGTATTGGCTGCCCTATTCTTATCTTGTGATGTGTAGATTCAATCCCCTCAAGGGCTGCTTTATTTGGCATGCTGAGATCTGCCTGGAAATAAAGATGCAAAGGTTTTTCTTTCACTGTAGCATCCATCTAGGACATATACTTTAGGCCTTGATTATCAAGGAGACCTTGATTTAGGTTTTGTATTATTTAACTTATTCATCAGTGACTTGGATGGAGGAATGGAGTGCCTCCTCAGCAAGTTTGCTGATGGCACAAATGTAGGAGTAGCTGATATCCTGAGTGCTGTGCTACCTTTCAGAAGGATTGTGACAGGCTGCAGAGGTGGCCAGAGGCGAACCTGTTGAAATTCAACAAGGGCAAGTGTAGGGTCCTGAACCTGAGAAGGAATCACACCAGGGACCAGGCTGGGGTGGGGGCTGACCTGCTGGAAAAGAGATATCCAGTGAAGGATCTAGTGGACAAGTTAAGCATGGGCTTGTAATGTGCCCCCATGGCCAAGAAGACCACTGTCATTCTGGGCTGCATTAGGCAGAGCACTGCTCCATTCCATCTGGATATAAGGAAAAACTTTACTGTGAGAGTAACTGAACTTTGGAACAGGTTGCCCAGAGAGACTGTGGAGCCTCCTTCCCTGCAGGTATTCAAAAACTGTCTGGACGCAATCCACAGTGCGCTTGAGAGACACTGCTTGAGCATAGAGATCATTGAGCATTGGATCAGATGATCTCAGAGATCCCTTCCAACCCTAGTCATCCTCTTCCAAAAGCCCACATTCTCATTAGGTGAAGGTTATTTTTCCTCTCCCATTAATACTGCTCAGCAGTGAGTTCCAGTTCTCCCCCTCTCTGTCCATAATCCAGTCCTGGCACAGGGATTGCTGTATGTGTAAAATGATCGCTGCAATTACAAAGCATGCTGCAAAGTAGAGAAATTGTTTAAATGTATTTTCTTCTATAATCACAGCTGAGGCTGAAGTGGGGCGCTGACCCTACTGAACTTGTAGCTGACACAACTGTAAGTGGGTAGAGGTTATAACAGCATCATTGGGTCTTTGCTACCTTGCAAACTGCACATGCTTCCATAAAGTTAAGCCCTTCTGAAGATTTCAGCAGAAGCAATTTCACTGATCAGACTTTTACAGAACCTGTTATTTATCATGTTTAACAGAGCTTGTAAATTGAAGTCTTAATGCAGTTTTGAGCAAGAAAGTTTGGGATTCACAAGACTTCATAGCAAAGTCTAAGGTTTGTCTCTCATGGACTTGTATAGTTATCTTAAAAAACATGCAATTATGTATTATACTTTTATGTCAGTTTATTTTAAAATATCTAAATGAGTAATGAAAGCAGTTGCATTCCACTGTATTATCACCATGCCTCAATGTACTTAAGCAGATGCATAATCATAGCATAAGACTAGTTCCATTCCCTGTAAAGAGACAATATGTGTTTAAATTCAAGGACATCTAAGCCTTTTGTTATTCAGGGGGTGAAATTTCAATAAAAATGTCAGCTTCTGTGTATCAAATAAGTGTTAAGATATTATATAATTAATTGGAGGATGAATCACTCATGTATAAACTGCACAAAAAGGAAAAGTTTGATTAATCAAACAGTATCTGCTTTTAATAAATGCAGAAAGATAATAAACAGTTATTATACTGAGGTTTCTTTGACAGCTTCCAAAACATCTTGTGGAAGAGCTAGCTTTTCTCTCCCATCCTAGATGGAGAAGATGAGATGCAGAGGAGAGCTGTAGCCTGCATTTAGCTGCCCAGAATGCCAGTGATCAAGTCTGTAACTGATCAATTTATGACATCTTGCCCTCTAGTAAATACCTGTTCATATGCAATTTGGTATAAAATCATTTGTGTAATAGCATTGGTTTTCTCACAGGATTTTCCATCCATTGCTGCTTCTTGTTCAGGTTCGCTTTATCAGATAATGGAATGGAGTATTTTGGATGCCTCTTGTGGTTCTGTTCCCTTCAATCTTGGTATGTCTCAAGATAACAAGGCTACTATTTTTCTGCGAGTCATCATAACTAAGTAATTACAGTGGCTTATAATAGGAGGCACAAAATCATATTTAGCCTTAATTTAGGCAAAGAAAAAAAAATGTAATCTGTTTCAGCCAATTAGCAAGTAAAAAGATTCAGTATAAAAAAACAAAGCATATATGTATCACTGGACTATGAGTTTCTTACAAAAAACCCATGAGCTTCTTAAAAAAAAAAAAAAAAAAAAAAAAAAAAAAAAAAAAAAAAAAAAAAAAGGTGTTCATAAGACGTCGTCCAGAGGATATTCATCAAGATTGACAAAATTTTTGATTTACAGCCTGACTTAGATATTTCTGTAATGATACTGGCAACTTGAAGTAAAATACCTATAAGTGAATATCAGGAAGCCCAGTTATTCCCTTAGGAGATAACTTCTTTTTCTTCTTATGAAGAAGGTAGAATTAGTATGCTATAAGATTTACATTTTGTGTGCTAGTATTGTGCAAAAAAGAAATAGATATCTCAAGTGGCAAGCTGAGATCAGAGAGGAGGGAGAAGGAGATGATGAGAGTGAAAATGTGTAACAGAGCATACATTCTGTAGTCCAACAGTGATACCACTCAGCTTGAAGTACAGCATAGCTGAATTAGATCTTAAAGATCACGTTAGCTTTGTGAGATGCCATTCTGAATGGTTCATTAAGTAATTGATATTGACATTTTGGTAAGTACTTAATGCTGAATTCCATATAAAATGGTTTAAGTATTAGGATTTTATTTCTTTAGATAGGATGACAGTTATTAAATGTTAACACTGCTATTAATTCCTCTCAATTGGACTATCAGAAAAAAATACGCATTTTATAGAAATTGGGAGCAGTCATGCCATCTATTTTTTATTTCTTATTCTTATATAATTCAGTTTTGGATTGATAGGGAGAAGAGACAGGACTTAGATGGTGTCTTATTGTAGGCAACTGTACTACAGTGATAAGTTACATTGTACCAGGCTTCATGTTGAAAAATAAAAGACAGGAATAATTTCTAGTGATATAGTATAGTTTCAAGAAGAGTATAAATTGATAATTTTCTCCTTTTCAGAATTGTAACGAAGCTCTTCAAGGCAATACTCATTACTGCAGAAATACTTTGTTCTCCATGAGTAGGAGAAGTTAAGAGGGTGAAATGATTGTCTTTTCCAAGTTCCAATCCAGCAAAATGTTGACATAAATAATCAGCACTAAGCTATTCCTTTTACTGTATTTGCATCCAGTGCAGCCCTTAGGCTGTGATATGAATTAAATGTAAGCATACATTCGGAATAAATATCAACCTCTAAATATTTAGTATTTCTAATTCTGGATTAAAAAAAAAAACACAACAGATTAAAACCATAAATATCATAAATATGACTTTTGTCACTGAAGAACTCCTTCCCTCAAAAAGACAGAAGAAAAAAAAAAAAATGAAGCTCGTCTGACTTGTATTTACCCTTAGAGCCTTGGCTTACAGACCCTTGCAAGCTTTATTCCTAAAGGAATTACTGGACTGGAAATACTAAAGCAGCTCCTAGTACCAAAGAGCTGCAGTTTTTCCTGAAATGATAATCCTTCTGTTTTCACAAAGAGAAATGGGAAGCAGAGGCAAAAGGCAGTCAAATGTTGCTGACCTGACGTCTGGCTCCTCACATCTATTTTTAGGTGGAGCCTGAGGTTGCTTTATACTCAATAGCAGATTCTGGAAAGCCAATTGTTTTGTATCAATCTATAGGGTAATTATATAGACTGCTAGTTTAAGCAAGAAACAAAGTTTGTAGTTTATACTTTTCGTTCCCACTGTAATCTTTTTCAACTTTGATAATCTTTTTCTTTGCAGTGCTTCTTCTGGCATTTAATTGAACTGTGGACTTTTTAAACCTCAGGCACCTCCTTCCTGAACTTTGTAAATTGCTATTATTAGCCTGGTTACCTTTCCTTATTTCCTACAATACAGTTGCCAGAACAGACTTATTTTGCTCTTATGTGATCATTTCAAAATCATCTGATGTGCCTTGAGTCAAAGAGAATGAGAGATGTTCTTTCAGTGAAACAGGTCATTCAGTCTATTTGTAAGACTGGCAGGCTCCCTCTTTTTTCTTCACTTGGGATGTACTACCTCCAAGAAAGACATAACCTGGCCACATAACATTCCAGAGTGAGATAGCATTGCTGCTGGGGAGAAAAAGTAATTCTCCATTAAATGAGGTCAGTAGTCCCTATCCCCTGTATCTCTACTATACCTTGAGATTTTTTTTGTGTGTCATTGTAGCTCCTGTTTAAATCAGAAAGAGACAAGGGAGCTAAGAAAGATAGGTTATTCTATAAATCTGTAAAATTATACTCTATTTATCTCTCCCTATGGCAATGCACCTGCTAAGTTCTTCTGTCTTTAATTGAGAAGGCATGATGTCCTTTCAATATGCTTGATCTCCTGGCAAACAGTTTCCATTGAGACCATTCCTGAAGCAGCCCAGCTGACATACACCTATTCTTTATTGTTGGTGGAACATGAAGATTTTAAGCTTAGGTGACTTAATATGATATGATTTGGGAGAGAAAATGTGCATTTAAGGCCAGGCTGGATGTGGCTCTGGGCAGCCCGGTCTGATGGTTGGTGACCCTGCACATAGTAGGGGGGTTGAAACTAGATGATCATTGTGGTACTTTTCAACCCAGGCCATTCTATGATTCTATCTTTTCTTTATCAGTGGTTAAAATCTGGGATTCTCACAAGTTCAATTTCCTACCTGTAAAACATGGATAAAACACCTCAAAGTAATGACTCCAACCTAGTGTTGAGAGGATGAATTTTTTATATGTAAGGTGACTGCCATAATGCAAGAAACTTAGAAGTGAGACGGATTGACTGACCTTTTAAAATCTCCAAGTGTTTGTTCTTCATCACATTAAAAATAAATAACTCCTCTGTGTCATAATTTGATTTTTAGATTTGAGGGAGACTCCTTTAAAGGGAATCCCATTTTACCTAGGTGAGTAAAAAGGATGACAACCTTCTAAAAAAAATCATCAGTGTAGTTGCATTTTCCATCTTTTATTTTTTATCCATTGCTACCTGTATCTTAACAGATGTTGAAAGAGATATCTTTTCTTGCTATAACATTTATGGTATTTTTTCCCTTGAGCAGATTATTTGTCTTATGATTTTCACCAAAGTCATTGTAAGTATTGCTTTTCAGTCCTTTAAATTTGTTTTTCATAAGGGAGAGGGAAAATACTGAGGGAAAATACCATCCCTGAGTAGCAGGTAAATAATATGTATTATGATATTCAAAATAACATATTTCATTTGTGTTTAATTATATTTAATTAGGAATCTCTATTGTACACACAAATAAATGTGTTCTTCTGGTTTTCTTTCTACTTTGTGGAATTCAACCCACATATCATTGTTTTATCTTATTCTGTTTTCTGTGAGTAAGAAGGGGGGGCTCATTTTTGTCTTATTGCCTGCACAATATTATAATGTAAATAATAGCTCATATGAATGATTCAGGTGTTTCTTTTATGAGAAAAAAAAAACAAAAAAACCAAGAGCATAGATAAATAATTATTTTTTCGTACTTGTACACCTTTAAAAAGGTGCAGTCTTGCTAAATAATGGGAAATACAACTACTTGCCTCATTAAGGATTTCAGGAATTCACCACAGTGCCCAAGTTGAGAGTAGCACAACTACTGTTGCTGTGCCAGTTGCTGCAGTTGCTACAACAGACATAACGGGGTTATTCTTAAGCCTTCAGCATGAAAGTATGCTTAGCATTTTAAAAATACTTTGTTTTGATTAGTGAGGGGGTTTTGTAAGAAAGTGCTATAGAAATCTAAGGCATAGAAAAATCTTTTAAATCACCAGTGCTCGAACATATGTAATGCAAGCAGGCTTTAAACTCTCACAAACCAATGATACTTCCTGCTGTGATGACCTGTCCAATGACACAATTTCAGTGGATTTTTTTCTTGTTTATGATCTCTTATTTGTTCTATTACAGTTCAAAGCTGTGTTCTATAATTTCAGACAGCTCCAGCAACTTTCATCTTCAGGACCTTTTATGCTTTACTTAATTAAGTGAAGGACAGGTTTCAGGATCTGGAGTTTGGACACAGAGGTTTATGTTAACTCTTATAGAGCAGATCTGATCTGAGATGTCATGTGATGTTGTTCTTTTTTTCATTCTTATTTTGATCTCATTTAAACAATAATTTGCCCTTAACAACCAAATAAAGATGAATTTTTCCTAATTGTAATCACATACAATTAATCACTAATTCTTACTATAAAGCATCTCTCTTATACAAATTTTATTTTATATAGTCTGAATATGCAAAAAATTACGCTGAAAAGATACATTATCTTTTCAGATTGCTGAATATAAACTCTGAATATATATTACAATCATGAAGCTATATATACATATAATATATACATATAAAGTATTTTTAGACTCTCAAACAAAACAGAACCATGATGGTTTAAAGAGTATTATCAAAAATCACAATGTGGAAAGAATGATCTGCTTTAAATATGCTTTAATCTACTTCAGAAGCCAAGATCATCTAGATCCACTTTTCAAGAGCTCCCTTCACAGAAGGCTCATCATCTGCTAAAGAGCAGTCTTCACAGAATATATAGATATATATATAGGCAGAAACTATGGTGTAATATATATAGTAGTAACTTACAAATAGTGTTAGATACATATAAACACTGGGTAGGGAACTCTTAGATTTGCTCATCCGTTTATTGCTTATCCACTATTGAGAGAAAGTAAGAAAAGTAGCATTTCATTTTAGCAATAACTTTCAGAAACTATCTGCCTAAATCTCTTGATTTGACTCACAGCAAATATTAACAGTGAAGAGAACGGAAAGCAAATATCTATTGCAGACTGTGTGCTGGCAGAAAGTTGTGTAGCCTCAATTTGTGTGCCACCACTGAAAGGATTTCTCTGTTACATGGTTCTAAAATGCTAACCTTGAGGGTAATATGTTAGACAAGCTTGTGAGCATATTCAAAAGGTGCTTTTGAGAATCTGTCTTCATGGTTCAGAAGATCATTTTAAAGCAGTAGTGCTAATGCTGCTTGAGAATAGAAACTCTTATCCAGTGAGATATTAAAATCGCTTTACACTTTTTTTTTGTGTCATGAATTTGGCTGAAATGAAAGGAAAATGCTGAATTCAGAAAAACAGTGATTAGAAAATGTTGAAATATAGCTATGCATTTAGCTGCAACACACAAATGAAGACTATATTCCAGTGTTAAGGAGATTTATTTTCAGTTGTCAAAAATCATCAGAACAATGTATTCAGCTGTCTTTGATGTGAGACTGAATCTCTCTATGTTGTCTCATAGAAGCTGTGGATCAAGCGGCATATTGAGTGAGCTGGCCTCCTCAGCTGGACTGCCTTAGTCTTCAGTGAACGAAAACTGCTCACCTCATGTGAGAGATGCAGCACAAAGGCTTGACGTAGACTTGATTCCCTCAGTGTGACCTCTTGTATTACCCGAGCAGACAGATGTCTCATTTCTGGATTCTGATCATGCTTATGTATGGTAAAGTTACTTAATTTCTCATTCTTATCAAGATTAGCAGAATATTCAGACACACTTAATACCTGCGAACATTAAAAATAAGATTAGTCCTTCAGATTAATATGGAGGTTGTATTTATTTATTTATTTTGAAGTATCATAGTTTGGTGCATACTACAGTTTAGGGCAGAAATTTCAGTGTATGCATCTAGTTCTCTCTTCATATGATCCTGAATTCCTTATATGAGCCACCAAATAATTATTGCCTAACCCTGAGGTTAACCAGTTCCAGAAGGAAGACTTCAGAATCTTGAGTCATAGAAGTAATTAGGAAGCATAATTCATCGTCTCTTTTTCATCATTCATTCATCCTTCAGATGGGGGCAGTAATGACTGCTAGTAGCGGGCTATCGGAAATTTAAGTTAACATTCATACAATGTTTGGAATGTATAAGAAATTGATTTGACAAGCTTTGTTTAGGCAGCAGATGAAATGTGCAGATACATTCATTTTAAGGTGCCCTTCTGCATTACTGAAGTGTAACATTTCATATGCTGACATTTATGTAGGAAAGGAAACACGTATATGGATGTAATAGAGCTGCCTTCTCTTCTGGAAACCTATTTATACGCCTCTTGCAGGGGAAAGAAGTAGAAGACAGAAGGGTGTTTGGGCTGAGGAAACAGTTGTCAGCCAATTCTGGAAGGTGAATGGAAGCTAAAATCAATCGGCTAAAAAATATACTTAAATGTTACATTCAATCTGGTATCTGTGCTTGTAGAAAGTGAAACAGGCTCTAGGAGAAATTGCTGACAAGTCACTGGCAACTGCAGTGACCCTAATCTCACTGGAAGATTACCCTCTGTTGGGTAGAGCAGCAAAGATCAAAAGGTATATAGGGGCTCAGTTTGAAACCAGAATGCTGGGAAGTCAAGAGGATTTTGTATGTGTGTGTGTGCGCGTGTATGTATGCATGTATATAGAACAGAAAAAAATTTCTTTCAGGATATAGTGAAAGGCAAGTGATTAATGATTTAAGATTCTTTTCACATTGCAGTAAAAATTAATTAAAGATGTGCTGCCTTCAGGCAATTCTATGCTTACAATGATAAATATGGAAATGTGCTGCATTTCGCAGGATAAAAACCATTGTCTTTACAACACACAGAAATGAATTGTATCCACATCAAGTTTTATGTAAACACTCTGAAATTTAATTGGTAAGGGTTCAGCTGAATGTCTCCTTTTGATTAAAGAAAAGCTGGTGGTGGCATCTCCAATAGCAAATGCATTTTCTCACTCAAGAAAAAATAGAAAGAAAGGATTTTTGTCAACTGTGGACATAAGGAAAATAAGGCGGAGAAGAAGGATCAACAGATATACTTTTAGTAGCGAAATATTTTACAATTGTGATAAATGTATGGTTAGGTATTTTTGGTTTTATTTATTAAACTTAATGTCTTACATGCAAACCCTGAATCTTTTACCACAACCAGCACCCAATCCATTCTCCTTTTGGTTCTTATAAAATGAAGCTACAAGAGTAATCTTCCTTTTTATTGACACAGAAATGTAATTCATTTCTTCAAATCCCTCCAGTGACTATCTCTGTATTATTTTATTAAATAGAACCACTCGTTACTGGCTTCAAATGGCCACATAACAGTGAACATAAATGTTCCTCTCCTCTGTTCCTTTTTTCTTCTTCTCTTTCTCTAGTTGCATCTTAGGGATGCCAGAAGATTCCTGCTTTTTTTTCTGCTGGACACATCTTCTGCAAAGCAGCTGTGGGAAGCTGGCTTAGGACCTTCTGCAGACTACATGTGGCTCTCATCTCTGCCTCTGCTTATTCTTTCAGATCAACCTCTGTCATGCTGCTAGAAGTGACTTGTTTAAAAGGTGCCTTTCATCTGCTTTCTGCTTGTTCACCTGTTCTTCCGGCTCAGAAAGCCTGCTGCAGGTCAGAATGATGCTAAAATTAAAAAACAACAACAGCAACAAAAACAACTAAACAAACAAACCCATATAGAAAATGCTCTTTATTAGGAACCTGGTATGCCCCAGCTACTCCCATTGAGAACCCTGAGCATTTAACACTGCAACTGATTTACTGTTGAGTGAATGTGTGTGTAAATCTCTCTATGGCACATGTACCAGAGAATTTAATTGGCTAAATGAGAATAGAAACATTCTCAAAAATATTTTTTGCTTCTTCGGGATTCTGAGGATAAAGGGAAGAAAAAGGAAAGGAGAATGTATTGTGGGACTAAGTATGTAGCTGCCTGGTAGAGTGGAAACAGGTTAGTCTGAAAATTCTGTAGAATCAGCAGTTGGGTAGGGAGCTGCCTCCATGCCCTCCTGCAGCTGCGCTTGTGTGTTCTTGTTTTGAGTGACGAATACTCGTGATCCTATTGTGTTTAACATTCTATCAAAAGAGATTTCAAAACAGTACAAAGGCAGTGTAACTCTAATGGCACCAGTGGAGATCACCAGCTGAAAGATTGGTCCAGTCTGTCCACTTATGAAAATACATAGTTAAGATGTAGAGAGAAAGATATACTAGGTTCATGCAAATAAAGCCAAACTTAGATATAATTTTTGGTATGAAAGAAAATTATACTGCAATATGAGTAAAGATGATAAGGAACTAAAAATTCTAGAAAACTGACAGATGACTTTTTAGCACCTCTGAGGATGAATGTTTTGATGTAGGCGTAATGTGCTAATGAATTAGCCTTTCAAATTCAAATGGAGCAAATCTGCCTCATTCTAGTCCTAGAGCATGGAAAGTATTTGTTCAGACCCAAAATCCATCGTATGGTTTAGCAAATATGTGGTATGAGTGGAAATTTCCACTTGGTCAATGCAAAACTGTAATAGCAAGTAAAATCTTCATACAGCTTTCCAAAGTGCTTTTAAAGAAAATGAGTGGATTCTTGCATAGTTTAGGGTCATATTTTGCCCAGTTTCAATAAGCGTTGCTGATGCTTGGACAAAAAATAAAATAAATTCAGTTAGAAAGGGATGAGAGCATGAGCCAAATTTGCTGGAGTATGTTGAACTAGGTTACAAGAGGCGTTTAGCCAAAACTAGTTGATAAGGGATGTGCCCTTGAGACACATCCACAGTTGCCCAGCAGATTTTCCCCATTCACTGAGAGTGGAGCTAGGTCAGTCCTTGAAAATCCTGTTACAAATCTTATAGATGAGTGGATGAGCACACCAAATTTTCTTAGTTTTAAAAACAGAAACATTGAAATCAAAATCAAGATTTTCTATGTACAAAAGGAAATTAAAAGTGCTGGAAAACTACGAAGGGTTGTCATGGAACCCTTTTTGATGGAACATGCTGGAAACTCTTCATCCAGCATTCATCATCCTCAGTTATTGCCTGCAGCAACAGTAGCTCATGAGCTATATCTTA
The DNA here is from genome assembly GCA_037305975.1 of Chrysolophus pictus. Lineage (NCBI taxonomy): Eukaryota > Metazoa > Chordata > Aves > Galliformes > Phasianidae > Chrysolophus > Chrysolophus pictus. The sequence goes on from CM074579.1 coordinate 18,438,632, forward strand.
ACAAGAAGCTTTCCCATGCCTGCTCTGCAGTTTGCAGCCCATTCAGTTTTGTCTCTGCCTCTGTGATATAAAGAAGAGCACTAAGATAATGTAGGTTAAGAAAGAAACCCTTCTTTAAACAAGTAGGAGAAGTGAGAAGTGTTATTGGATATAAGTGTTTACAGTAGCAAGGGAACTGTGAATTGCCTTAAATGGCCAGCAGCAGCTCAGCCTCATGGAGGCAGGCGGAATGAGTGAGTATTTGTACTTGCAGGCAGTAATTACAGCTGCTGCTCATTCTCCACTCCAGAGAAATTAGGTTGCTTCTGATTTAAACTGTAGTTTCATTATACAAAGTATTGGGTCCCAGTGCTGGTTTTCCTCCCATTCTTCCTTCTCCGCTTTGCACCTTGGTGCTGTGTCAGTGCAAATCCTTGCTCATCTGTGAGTTGAGTTGGGCATTAGAGAACTATTCTGACATGAAAAAAGAAAAAAACAACCAAATAAAACACAGAAAAAAGACAGATTACTTCTATGCCTAACAAAGGTGTGATGAGAGAAATGAGGGATGAATGTACAGGTTGAAATTATCACAGCTTCCCTTTCAGTGTTGGCAAACTTGGTCTTACTACTTGTCCCTAGCAGTCAGCCATACTCTGTGCCTAGCAGACAGCCATACTCTGTGCTCTGCGCAGACATAATGGAGTCGTGGAACAAGCAGTATAGAAAAGCATTACTATCCATCAATTCCATCCTTTCTGTTAGGCATATTGTCACTAAACATTAATAAAATCTTACTGTTACTTGGCTTTAAACCTCCAACATAAGCAATGCTATGCCACTAGAAAGAACAAATCTTTTTAGGAAAAAAGCATTACCTTTTATATTTTCCCTTAAAGGAGAAATATTTCACTATTTTACTGATCTCTAAGAACAGCACTATTATTTCAGTAAACTGTTTATAAACATTAAAAGAAACGGAGTGTAGTTTATGGGATTTAAACATACATTTTATTATTTGTTAACAGGATTTGGCTTCTGCATGTTGCTTCAAACATCCCTCTTGAATATGTTTTCCTTAAGTTCTGTGTCTTGAAAGAATTCTAAAATAAGTCTTTCTTACCTGAGCTGGCCTTTGTCAAATCTTCTGAAAGAAGATGTGATGTCAATTAAAGTATTAAGCAGCTGTATAAGCATTGTACTATATGCTAAAAATCAACTTCAGTGAATGTTTTCTAGTTAGACTACTATTACTCATGAATATTTCAGTTATAAATGTAAAAAATATATTCTGATTAAGAGTCAAGCTACAAAGAAAGCACTTACAACTTAATTTCCCCTTGACTGGACTCATCATGCATTCAGCAACAAATTATTTCTTTTCTTGCCACCAGCATGATGCTTGCTGGTGCTAAGGAGTGCCAGTACATAGCTTATAAACTGAAAGGTTAATAAACGACGCACACTGTGCCATTTGCATTTGTGTTCTTTATATCTACAATAAAATATTTATCTTTTTCATACATAGGAAAACCCACATTTATTGATTTCACTGGCAGATTAGCCATTTGTTTTTAAAATGCAAGATGCTTATTTCTCACTTTATTGCACTGCTTTAATATTTTACTCTTGATAGGAATGAAGTAAGAGAGGTCAATAATAATTCGATTGAGTAAATGTCATGCAACAAGTTTCATAAAATAATGATGTTGCAGAGAAATCCTCCTAGATGTGGCTTAGTGTGTTGTGTTTTCTGAGAACTGTTTGGTAGTCTTTTTAGGATGCACAGGAGCATCTCTGTAGCAGGAAAGATGACAAATTCACTGACCTCAGAATAAATTCTCTGAAGATGAAGGCTTGAAAATCATGATATAAAGAAACATTTGCTAGTAAAGAACAGGAAGGAATGGAAAGTTTCACTTATCTAAGAAGATGAAATTCAGTGGCTGATAAGATCTAAATGTTATGAAGACTGTAAAATCACTGGGAATTTGGAGGTATAGAGAATATTTTAATAGCTGCCAAAGCTGTGGTATAGCAAGATCTGCGTATAAACTAAATTGAAACAAAGCCACAGCAATACTTTGTCAAGATTTCACCGTTAAGCAAAAATGCTGCAGCAAATGAGGGAAAAGTGAAACAGATTAGAAGCTTTTGACAGTTTCTGAGTCAGCTGGTGGCAGCTACCAGCATGGAGGTTTGCACAGTGCCCAGCCAGCTGTTCCTATCAGCCATCACTTTGTACAGATTATTCTTACCTTTTGCTTATAGTGTAACTTCACAGAGGGCTGCACTTTCAGCCAATGAGCAGAGAATATATCAATAGAAAGTTAATAGAAGGCTGCTGCATGGTTCAGCGAGATGATTACAAACTGGATTTCTTGTCTGCAGTTTTTCAAGAGCTGAAAAAATATCTTGGGTAGAATGCTTACAGTCAAGAGAAACCAATTAAACAGATCTGTGTCCATGGAATGTCTCAAGTGTATTAATCTCTATGTAAATTTAAGTAGTCAGAAAAAGTCCCTACACAGCCATTCCTCCCTGTAAAAAATTATAAATAAAATGTGACAGCTTAGCTAAATTCAGTTATTTGAGGTATTTTTCAGCATTCGTAGTCAGGCACTATAATAAAAATAAGTTAATTTCTCTGAAAACTTGAAATTAAATAATCCAACTTTGACGCTGCTGCTGAGCCCTTCTACATAATGCATTTGCTGTGGCTGTGGTGTTCTTAAGGAAAACAAAGACTTTGCCCATTAAAAACCTGTAGTATTAAGGTTGCAAAGTCAGGTACTTAGAAGATAAGAAATGTTAGTTTAGGTTCCTATCTGAATCTAATTGTGTTCTTATACAGCAGTTTGTATTATTAGATTTATTTTATAACTTGTACAAATTCTACTTTTCCTTACATTATTTTGCTGTATTTAAATGCTTTTTTTTTTCTTAGACTGCATTGCCAAAATAATAAAAAGGCTTTATTTCCATAAATATATTTCTGTATATTTTGTAAAGCAGAAGGATGAGCAGGGATCACATTCGCAACTGTATCAGATCTTCCTCTTCCTGCACAAAACGCCACTGCAGTTCTGTCTGCACAGATGCAGTCCCTTCCAGGCTGCCTGATCCTCATTCTTCATCTTCTGTGGGAATGGTGCCTCCTTGTGCCCTGCAGAGCTCAGAGATTTGTCAAACAGAAGGGAGTATGACTGAAACATGAGAGTGATTTCAATGTTACCATTCCAGTAAGTGCAGCATGCCATCCTGGATCACCACCAGACTTTGGGTTTTATGGGTCTCCAAACTATAGAGGGTATAGAGCATGCTTCACTGTTACACTGCCACACTACAGATGACTTCACTTTCTAGTGTTCTTGTTATGTTGCAATCTGTCAGCAAAATATAGCACTTCTCTGTTCAGTATTTTCTCTTAAAGCAGCATATTCAGCTCATGAACTTTCATGTTGTTTTATGACACTGTTAAAAACTCAAGAGTAATAACCTGTCATTGAACAAAGGCATAAGCACAGGGAATTATCAAATCTAAACTGAGCTGTCAGGGCGAATAGAATACACCTACAGATTCTCTCTTGCTTCGTGTTTCTTACCATTGATCAGAGAAGATTGAGTTTCTTGACCCTGACTGATAACATTCAAGTTGACCCAAGTTAACTGTACAGAGGTAACCTCTATCTTCAAAAAGGTGGATAATCCATTCTGCTTGTTCTTCCACTGGATTAAACTAAAACCAGACCTCAAAATCTGAATGCAAACAAATTATAGTGGTGAAAAAAGGTAAAAAAGCATCACATCATCACTATAGAACTATTAATTTCTCCTCAATAATCTGCAAGGCTTTGTAAAATTTCCAGTAAAACTACTGGAAACACTTGAGGACAATGGAAAGCAAGGAACTATCCCACTCAGGAGAGAGGACAAAACAAAATATATATTTTTCTACAAGTGTGGTATGTCTGGTTAGTTTGTTGGCTTTGTTTGGACAATAAGCATATTTTGAGAAGAAAATCTGTTCTACAGTATTACCCGGACAATTAGTATGTAGTAGTTAAGTTATTGCAGACAGAGATTTGTACAAGAATTATAAGGAAGTGAGGAACCAGCATAAGAAGAAATGACAATGGATTTTGTTAAAGTGGAAATATTGCTAATGAAATTCTTCTAGGATCAGGCTTGCATCTGGTCCCATGTAGAATTTTTGGTAATAATTATAGTAGAAAGAAATTGATCTTGAGCACAGGGAAGATTTGATAGGATGAGATGTATTGGACTTAAGTTGTGCCAGGGGAGGTTCAGGTTGAACATTAAGAGAAATTTCTTCTCGGAAAGACTGGTGAGGAATTGGAACAAGATGCCCAGGGAGAGGTTGTAGTCACTATTTCTGGAGGTGTTCAAGAAAAGAATGGAAGTGTCACTGAGGGACATGGTTTAGTGATGGGTTTGTGGCTGACCTAGATGATCTGAGTGGTTTTTTCCAAACTTAATGATTCTATGATTCTCAAAGTACACTTCTGTGAGGCATGTGTGAGAATTTTTCTCACCCATTGGTGAGATAGTTACAGGGACAGTTACAGGCCCCTAAACCAAGAGGTTAGCGATGATGGTGGGGAGAAAAATTCATCTCCAGAGAACAGCTCACAGAGCCCAGGTGAGCTTCCAGCTCCAACTAGTGCCTCCCTCTTTTAACCACAGAGAGAGAGGAGGGGGCAAGATGGCTCACTTCCTGCGGTAGGAAAGAACGACAGTTTTTTATATACAGGTTGAAAACCCTGTATTCAGGTCTGCTCTAGTTCCTGTTCACAATATTAAAACAGGTCTTGAGCATTGGCTGTGAAACCTACCAGTCCCCTGCAGGGATTCTACTTGAGTTCATAGATAATTTAAATGTACATGAAAGGAGTAGACTAGACACAATATATTTCAAGTACTTTGCTTTTTAAGTCTTTCAAATCTGCTTTTGCAGTTAGTTTTCTTTTGTTCCTGCAAAACACATTTGTAGGACAATATCTGATTCTCAGTCTCTCTGGTATTCACCTAGCACTTCACAGGGGTCCGTATACCTGCTTATACACTAACTCTCCCCCCTCACAGATCAGCATAATTCAATTACAGTAGAGAAATTTCTCTCAGCTTCAGACTTATTTTAAAGTTTGATGTTAATGTTTCAGAACTTGCCTTGTTTAAAAAAAATTCAAAAAACAACTCACTCTCTCTACCCTGGATAACTGTTGAGAATCCTGCTGAATGCCAATAGTAACATACTTGTAGCAATACAAAAGGCACTGAAGTTTAACAAGTAATAGTCAATATATTTATTGTCTGTTTTTATTTATCTATGCCTACTTTTCCAGCTTCTGTCTGCTTGTTTCTATTCTCTATATCATAATTTGTCACCTCCAGGATTTGCTTTCTATTTTCCATTCGTTTGGAGGAATGACTGGATTTGGTTTCTTTCTGCCTCAGTCATTTCATTGAACTGGTTTATGCTTTGAGCCCACATGGGACATTATTATGGCGGAGGTTACAAACTGTACCTCTATTCAGGAAAGGAGAAAAGAGCTGTGAGTTTTCTGAGCGTTCTACGTTTTAACATATGGTGTAGAAGTGACATGAGTCTTCTCTTATATCTGCTTCCTTGTAGTCAGACTTGACAATACAATGAGACAATACTATTTGAAATGTATAATTGATCTCACTGATCACGTACAATACTTTTGTAAGATATCTCAATATTCCAATTTCTTTCTCTGAAAGAAGTTGATTCAAGCTACTAGTCCAGGTTTAGACATAAAATACCAATATGGCTATTATATTAAGCACCTGATGCTAAGTATATATAAGAAGTACCATTGTACATAGTTTTTCTGATATGAATTTGGAGAAGGGAAGACAAAGATATCAGAATCAATAGAAAATAGTTTACAGTATGAGGCAAATATAGTTATTTTTAGACTATAGAATGCGGACTAAAAGCTAGTGAATGTTCCTTGTAAATGTTTTTAACAACAAAAAATTGTAGGAGATACTTCACTTAAAAGAAAAAAAAAAGTAAAAGAAAAACAGTGCTGTAATGACAAAAGAATTCATGCTGCAAGACTGTGGAGTGTGGAGTAGACTTCCAACCAAAGTAGTGAAGGTAAGAAACTTAATGAATTCTGATCCAAATATTGATTAGTTTACAAAAAGCATGATTTTGTTGCTGTTATGATATACTTGCTCTTGTTAGCTTTGTTAGGATCTGTTCTAACTTGTCTACAGTGTATGCAAGTTCTGATTTCCTAAATTATCATTGTTTAGTCTGAATTTTTTTTTACTGTTTTAACTTATCTGATGTAAAGTAGTTACAAAAGAACTCATACCTTCATTTGACTGCTTAATCTTAAACTTTAAGCCTGATCCTGCAAGAATTTGTATGAACTTAATTTAAAACACTGCAAGCATCTGTAATGTTTTCAGTAGCACAAACTTAGCATATTGTGAAGTACATGTGGGTTACAAGGAAATGAGCCATCACCACCTATATTCAAATAAGATCTCAGAAGACTGTGTGCTGCTAGTTGATAGAATATTTTTTGGCTATTCAGTTTACAGAATAGCATACCCAGCAGCTGTCACCGAATTAGGGTCTTGAGCTAGTCTCAGTCTGAGTGTAGTGATTTGGCAGGAATCACAAATGAGCAGGAGTCATTCGTTTGCTGTATGGAATACGAATGGCAGAGTATTTTGAGGGTTAACACAAGATCATTTGAAAAAGATTTTTAGAAAATACTTGAACAAGATAGTTCTTCAAAACAATAGCTACTGAAAGAGGAAATGTGTAGATAAATTATGCATTCAACCTGAAAGATCTCACATCATATAGGAACATTTTGTCTCTTAGAACATCATGCACAAAGGAAGACATCAGAAAATGGAGCAGTCAGAGCAATCTATATCTTCAAATCTAGTTTAGTTTCACTGCATTTCTATCCTAATTGTTTAAAACCAGATTAGAATTAGAGTGTCTTGTAAGTCTCCCTATTTACACCACCTTTGAGTTTTCTGTAGAAACAGTGAACAAGGTTGCCATGGTCTCCTGTAACTTAAATTCTTTTTTAGGAGTAGGTACTTTATCATCAAATTAATTTTGAAGAAAACTATTGTAAAAGTCAGCCAAAAACCACCTGAAAAGTCTGGAAAAGACTTATTCTTGAGTTAAAAAGGTCTAAAATCCATTATCACGCTGCTGGCAGTAAGATACTGTTAGCACATACTTAGGCATATGCCTTTCTGAATTTGCAGATGTCGGTGATGTTTCAGAGGTTTGGGGAAGTAGAATGCATAAATAACAGCTATTGCTATGGTCGTTAACTTCTGGGTTTGGCAAGTCTTTTGCATTCTGATAGAGAATTTCCTTCCAGATGACAGCCAGAGGCAGTGAAAAAAAGATGGAATCTTAGGGAGAGAGGACCCACACATATCCGTATGACAAATTGTAATGACAAGGTTGGGATTGGAATTTGTAATGTGATATACTGAAATAAAATTCATTTTCATATAGTGCATGCAGGCCTATTGCTGTTTGAAATAATCATCTTTCTAAAGCATATTGTACTTTCTTTAAGTCAAGAAGCTCACTCTTTTCCTGTGCCAAGGTGTTTATATATCTTGTTCTCACAATCTAAAATAATTCTAAGCTTTGAGGATAGTTTGTTAAGGAATTCATAAGGGCATTATTACAGCTAAAATGGGCAGTCCAATAACTGAATTATTTTCATATTTGTGGGAAAGTACTGACATCAGAACTTCTCTTTCACAAAGATATTTTAAAACATACTATTTTGCATCATTATATTTTTGAGACAAATTCAATATGTGAAATAAAATCATTGCAATTCTGTCACAAAAGAGTAACTGGAGAAAAAATAATAATACAAGAATTCAACTTTTTTAAGGATACTGGTTACCCTTGCAGATAGAAATAGAAATTAACCTCAAAATAGCCAGCAGAAAGTACAAAGTATATTCTTTACATAACTGTGATCCTTCCTCATGCTTATAAATAGTAAATTACTGTCTATCTTTTCTTTTCAAGCACTAAGAAGTTTGTAAGCAAAATAACCTACTGTTCTGGAGATCAGTGAATGTCATATTCTGTTAATCTGGCATGGGGAAGACATAGCTGGTTTTATAATTGTTTTGATTTTCACTGGTCACCAGCCTGTGTTGTTGACTGAGGAAACACATAGTTTTCACCAGAAAGTCTTGCTATCTATGAGCATATTTTTTTCCCCCATAGAAGCAGACCAAAACAGATGGGAGAGGGAATCCTCTCAATGAAACCAATAGTTATTCTCTCTTACTGTGAGATTCTTAAGCACGAATGCACCATGTCACCCCTTGTATTACTAATGGATGCATTAGATTTACTTAGCAACTACTCCCAATAAGCAAATCTATAGTTGAACAAGATTTGTCAGTTCCTTTAAATCACTGCAGAGGAATCTAGATCCATGCATTATTTCTAGAGAGGTTTTAATTTAATTTTTATTTATTTTGATGCTACTAATTCTGCATTTCTCTTCTTCTATTTTGCCTGCATTGAATCTCTTTGTTAATCTTGTACAGATCTCTGGCTAATGTACCACACAGTGTTGAACCTTCCTTTCAAATCTTGAACTTTTGTCTTTTCCTGTTTCCATCACCTGTTTCCTCTTTTGTGCCTGCATTTTCTTTTAAACTGCCTAACTCTGATGAATAAGATTGTTAGATTAGAATGTCCCCAAATTGCACAGTCTTTGCTGCAGCATCAGCTTTTCTTTATAGTTTCTTCTTTATGCAGGTTATCCTACTAGCTCTGAAATTAACTCTACATAGAAGATGACCTCAGCCTTCTGGAAATATTTGAATCTCTTCTGTGAATGGAGTGCTTCTGTACTTGGCACTGGTGAGACTGCACCTTTAGTACTGCATTCAGTTTTGGGTCCCTCACTCCAAGAAAGGAATTGAAGCCCTGGGGTGTCTTCAGAGAAGGTCAACAAAGCTGTTGGAGGGTCTTAAGTACAAGTTCTACGTGAAGTGGCTGAGGTTAACTGGCATTGTTTATTCTGGAGAAAAGGATGTTGAGGAAAGACCTTATAATTCTCTATAACTCCCTGAAGGAAGATTGTGGTGAGTGGAGATATGCCTCTTTTCCCATTTTAACAGTGATAGGACAAGAGATAATGGATTTAAGTTGCACAAAGGAATGTACAGGTTGAATATTAAGAAAATTTTCTTTTCAGGAAGAGTGGTACTGCATTGGAACAGGTTGTCCAAGGGAAAGATGGAGCCACCATCCCTGGAGGTTTTCAAGAAAAGAGTAGATGTGGTCCATAGGAAATGGTGGCAGAGTTGGCATGGTGGTTATGGGTCGATTGAGTTGATAGTTGGACTAGATGATGTTAGTGGTGTTTTCTGACCTTATTAATTCTATGATTCTAGATACCTTCCTAAGCACGTATGCTTTCAAATTATGAGTTAGTGAAAATGTGGTATAAGGTGAAGAGCTTCCAAAGCAGATCTGGATAAAACTTGTCTGAGTATAGCTACTCTGTGGACTACTTATAACAGGAGATTGATATGTAATTATACACCATCTTTATCCTTCCAGAAACACTAGTTCTGTCTAATAAAAGGTCATGTTAAACACTTTTCTTTCCAGAATGGAATATTGGATCATACCTCTGTATTTCCTACTACTGTTTCTCTTTCAAATAATGCAAGAACATGATGTAAACCTTTAAGTTTTAAGACACAAAGGCAATAACATTTAGGAAATAATAAAACAGCAAATAATTCCTTTTATTAAGCTTGAAACATTACTTCAAACAATGTGGAAAAATTTGCATTATCGTGTTCGTCATAAATATGGATGGTTAGTGAAAAGAATATGATAACAAGTCAGAAAATCAAAAGAAAATACATTGTGTCAAAAAAAGGAAAGATATTACAGAATTCTATCAAAAAAGAAAAAAAAGTTGTGTGAAAAATCTGTAGTGGTGCAGTTGCAATGCTGAAGACAAACAGGTTTCTCATTTTGTACTCTTGAAAAAACAAAATCAATGATGGACACACTATTTTGACCTAAAATTATGGTTATGCCTCACCTTGAATACAGTGTGAAATGTAGGTATAATGTGACTGTAAAACGTGACTTTGAGTACATAGAATAGCACAAGAAATAAGCTCAGATTGTAAGGATCTATAGAGAAGAAAAGTTTGAAATAAAACTTTGTTCTCATTGAAATATGAGAAAATTCCCTAGAATTAACTGAAATTTCCTATTTATTGCAGTAATGAATAAGTCTTAATGGCAGTGCTGAAATGCAGTTATACCAAAATACCTCAATATATTATTTGCTAAATTAGTGAAAGCAAACAAAAAGTAATACAAATAAGTTAAAGTAGATGATAGAACCCATCATGTTGTACCAAGCATAGCTGCTGAATGAACAGAAAATAGTGAGAATACAAAGGCACAGTCTCTGGTAGTAAAGACAGCTTAAGAGGATTGTGCTTCTGAAGCAGAGAACGATAACCTACTGAGAAACTGGTCTGTAAAATAAAATGATTTCAGTTAAAAAATACATGTTTTCCACAAAACCTTATTTCAGTGATCCAGTGGAGGAAGAAATCTGCAAACAAAGAAGGGCAGTGGGTGCTAATGGCAGTTGAGCTGTGTGGTAAAGCCAGTCTACATATTTCAGAAAGAAGCAGACGGAAAAAGAGACTGGAAAGGTATATAGTACTAAAAGAGAAATAGGAGTGAAATGAAAAGAAGATAATTGTGAGCATCAGAAAAAAGTGTCTTAGTGTTTATTAGGACTTAAATAATAGCTTTGATTTTAGATCTATAATTGCATTGATTTTAGGTGATTCCCACTGTCATTACAAAGGAGTATCTTAAAATCCATAAATTCATTCAATTTCACAGCATCACTTTGTAGGGAATGTTGTCCAAAAACGGGGGACTATTTCTTATAATCACATAGATTGTGAGAGTCAAAGCAGGAAGAGAAAAGCAATATAATCTTCAAAACAATGTATAGTCTGCTCACAGTTAATCTGTCTCTAGAACAGATTTTGAATTTTAGACGTCATGCTTCTGACCAGGTAAATCTAACCACAGGGACAGGGTTTATAGAAATAACAATTTAGTGTTTAATAGATTGCGCTGGGAAATTGATCACTTTTGGCTCCGGAGAAAAAAAACAGCATGTAAGTGAGCTTATAAAGGACTTTTTTATTCATACTGAGAGAAAAGAGATTTCTGTTGCAGAACAAGTTAGATTATTTGAGTCGTGGACCCAAAGTGGGTGACATGCTCCATGTAGGTCACCTGAAATTGTCCAGAAGACTTGTATTTCATGTTTCCTACTCACAGAGCTCATCACCATAAACTTCCTTAATGTTGCAGAAAAAGAGAAGACAGAAAACATTGCTGTGCAGCAGCTGAACTAGTAGAACTGAGACTAGGAAATCTGTAGCTGAAAGTTGGAGTATATCTACATTTGAATCTGCTTGGACAGGAGCTGACAGAGGAAGAAAGCCTACAAATGCCACTTTGGCTGTAAGTGAGAAGATTAAGTATAATGCATGGTTATGCTTGAGTTTATGAGTAAAAGTTGTGGACATCAGACAGTTGGATAATAGGTAGGATCACACTATAAGATTTCTATTACGTATATAAATGGAGCATTATTAATTTAATTTTCTTACAATTATTATATTTTCTCTCACAAAATCTTCATTCACAGTTACTTTTCTCTAAAACTAACAATTTTCAGCAAAAGATTACAAAAATTAACCATGTATATATATATCCAGAAACTGATAATATGTTTCTGGGCAAAACTAAGTACGTTTTAGAATTCTAAAAAATGTCTGGAAGATTTAAAAATTGACATATGTGCAAACAGTAAGAAACAGAAAGAAAATCAGAAGCAGCTTCAGCAATGATGAACCTATGAATTGGTGAAGAATGACATCTCAGTTCCTTGCACAAATCAGTACGCTTGTAGTTCTGACTGCATAATTACACTATATTACATTCTAAAGTGAAAATTTACCAAAATTGTGAGAGAATTATCAAAGTAGTTGGACACTCTTAAAATATGTTTGTGATGATTATTTCAGGGATTTTGCTTCTAGACCTTCTTTATTACCAAAGCTGTAAGGACTACATTTTTCAGAAAGCCATCAAAAAAGACTATTCCATTAGAAGAAATTTTCTATGTTGAACTTAGAAAGAGAATACGAATAGTGTGTTCCGCTAGTAGGAGAGCTGTGCAAAAAATGTGGTGCCAAATTGAGCTCTGCAGAGTTTGCAAAGTTTCAGTTAAACTAAAATATTCCGTGCCACACTTGTAGGAGAAAACCTTTACTAGAAATCTGTGTTAAAGTTAGGTGCAACATTTTTAGTATATTTCCTTAACAGATTGGTAATTTTAACAGGAAAACTTGACACAGTTAACTTCGAAGACCTACTTTGCAGCTAAGCTGTGACTCTTGGTCTTTTTCTTTTTTTAATGGTTGCTTGAGCTTACTGCTTTTAACAAATATGTTCTGAATAAGCCATTTTGGCTTGCTTTGCCAAAGCAGTTAATGACAGAACTATGTTTTCTCTTTGAAAGAACATTTTAGAACAATACCACTTGACAATTCTTTTCCTAAGTCATATTGCTGCTAAATGCCATGAGATAAGGTGTTCCCAACTCGTGAAATAAGAACACAGAGGCACAGTTTGTTACATACATCTGGAGATCCTAGCTTGAGACTAGTGAGACACACCCCAAATAGTAATTTTTCCAGCCCAGGTTTTCTGTCACATTTCATAATGGGCCAGTGGAGAACAATACTCTTTAGAGACTCCTAAATGAAGAGCATCCATTTGGAGATTTGTAAAAAGACATGAAAGAGGGAAGGTGCCCAGTTTTCTATGAATCAGCCAAGAAGAGAAGTTTTAACATTCCCAGCAGAACTTATGTATTTTATTTTTCCCTCTAATAAAGGCAATCCAAGATGCAGATGAAGAGATTGAAGGAGGAGATATGTTGATGTATCTGTAATATGCCTGGTCTGGGATTGAAAGGAATATCTGAGGGCTTTACAAAAGTCCTTATCAATCTCTGAGAAGTATTAGACACATGAGTATTACTCCAAAAAAGTGTGAGGTTTCTCCTCTTTTTGGATTTTTTATGTTAGTTTTCATTAAAACTTAATTAAAATTACTGTTGGAGATTTTTTAAGCCATGCTGAAGTTAAAATGTATGCCTCCTCTGTGGCCATATGAGGCTGGGAGAAGAGTACTAGTGAACAACATTAGCACAATAAATATATTCCTACCTCTCCCCAGGTTCTGAGAAATGGATTTTGAGATTTGGTAATTAAAATCATGCATTGAACTCCCATAAGTGAAAATGGTCATATTCCATACTGTTTCATATCTATGTTTATTCGTATTAATTTCTTTTTCCCTTTTAGAAATGTTATCCAGCCAACATTTGTGAACTATGTACTTGTCTTGGGATATCTGAATAATCTGAAGTCATTCAGGCAACCTTTGTCCATGCCTGAGGTTATATGGACAGATCAATTGAAAAGCAGTATGTGCAGTGACTGAGATACATTTTGGATAAATCAGACTTGTTAAACATATGCTGCACATCTCAGGCGCATTTCCATCTGTGAAATCTTGAAAAGTAGTATGAGAACCCTGATTTTCCACTCTGCAAAGATGCATTGAAATGGAAAGTGAAGTTTCAAATTTAATGTACTTTTAGCTTTTGAGTCAATATTCCAGTCATATTCCTTTTTATCTAGCAACTGGGAAGAAATATGATAGAAAGATGGCATGAAGCATCATTCAAAGAAGTCTTGGGAGTCAGTTTTTTATTCCTAGTCCAGCTACATATTGGAAAGTAGTACCTCCCATTCCAAAGCATGTTCAGATTCTAGGGCAAAAGGTGTCTGTAATGAATCTTTGTTAACTTTGTTGTTCATATTTAAACTTTCTGCACAGCTTTATGGTTCAAATTAAAGGGAAAGGACAAAAGTGTACTGAAATGAATAACAATTCTTGTTCAGTGAGGTTTTGAGGTACGTCATTTCTTTAAAAGTTATTTTCTTTTAGAGACTGCAATCAAATAGCCAAATTTAGAAAATTAAATTCATTTAAACATATGTATAACTCTTTAATTGTAATACGCATCTTACTTTTTATTGTTACAAGTAATTTCCTCTCTTTGTTTTCCATTTTCTTCCTCTATGGGGGTGCAATGCAGGTCATAATATAAGAGTTTTCAGTCTCTTACAAAATATATTTAGAGACTTGTTATACTCTCCAGAAATTTAATTGGTAATTGAGGTTGGTTTTTTTTTTTTTCCCCTTAATAGACTGTGAACTGAAAAGGACACTCCATATTACTTTAATAGTCTATCTGACAAATTATGCTCTTTAACTGTACTTAGGAAACAGCCTTTTACATTAACTAAACACCACCCCCCTCCCCGACCCTGCTTGACATTTAAAGCTTAAGCAACTACGGACTACTTCTAACAAGTTCTTCTTCGATGTAATTAAAATAAAGTGGTACTGAACAAAATGATCCATTATCAAACAGTGGTTTCCACAAGGATTTATTTGAGACTGTTCATGAACAAATAGAGGAATTCAATTAAAAAAACAACCAAGGTACTAAGCAAACTCTCAATATTAGCGGAATGCAAAGTAACTTGACAGAGAGTTCACCTTATTGTATATTGTTGTATACTCATATATATGCACATGTAGACACAATAGAATGTCTTCTGGTCTCCTGATTTATGATATTTATAGTTCAATTAAGAGTATCTCTTAATTTAGTTAGTTCACTTAGACTTACTGTTGTGGGCGTCCTCAACAGCATTATCCTGGAATTTTCATTTCTCTAGGATGTAGTTAAGTCATGTACTTTGTTTGGCTTTCAGATATGCTCATTTAAATAACTAACAGGAAGTTTGCTTCTCATCTTCTAAAATACTTTGGGACATAATTATGATTAGATTGTTCAGGTACACTTGCAGTCATCTCTATATTCCAGGGATATCATGCATGGCAAAATTCAAATTTCTATGTTAAACTTACTTTAGACATTCGTTGAACTTTGTTGTTTGCTTTGTTTCAAATCCAGGGAGTATACATGTCATATATTTAAACTGGATTGGTAATATTAATGAAAAAAAAAAATACTTGTATACTTGCGTAACATATCGAAACAATTCAGTTGAGCATTGGTAGTATACTTGCAGAAGCAGCGTATCAGTCTCTTTTCATGTCATTCCTTGTTATTTTTAATGCTAGAGACAGCTCTTCCTTTGGATTAAGTATTTATTTTGATATTATATTTTTCATGAGAATTTTCAGTAGATGGCCAAACCCCTGCATTTCTAGAAATTAACTGGAAGATTTTTTGATATATTTGTACAAGCAGAGAATAATTCATTTATGGAAAATATACTTTAATAGGATTTTAATCATAGCCTGACTTATAATGCTCTGAACAGCTGTACCTTTAATAGATGGGAACCCTTGAATATGGGGTTTCTCCTAAGTGGTTTAAACATGTAACAACTGATAAGTCTTTTTGTATTTGATGTGCATTACTTGCAAAAGACTAAGTGAAGCTGCTGCAGTGTTCTGGACCACAAGATTAAAAGTATTTCTGAGGGACTAGAAACAAATGGGATATGAAAATTAATTTCAGGTATTGCTACTCTCTAACACTATAAAAAATACTACATGTAAAAGAAAATAAACTATAAATGTAATATTTCATTTTTATTTTTTTCTTCTATAGCAGTACACTTTTTAAAAATCATGAAGTCCTGGAATAGCGTTAGAGAAATATACAGGTTGGTTACTAATGAGGCATACACAGTTTTTCATCTTGGGGACTTATTCAGGGATAGGCTTAAATATCTGCTTAACTTTCAGCACTGCTTAAATCTCATCAAGTTCGATAGAATTTGATTACATATGCAAACATCCCCAAAGAATAAGATCATTTTCTGTAAATCAGATTTTTAAAAAAGTTGATTATAGAAAAAAGCTTCAGCTGTACATTTCCAGCTACTGTACTGTGTCTGCTTAGTAAATGAACTGTTGTAATTTTAGCTGACTGGCTTTAGCATTAGAGAACATAGTGAGTGTTAATCTAGCATAGCTAGTCTCTTTTATTCTTAGTGAATTCATTGGCTTCTGTGAAGTGTTGCTAAGGGTAATCTGGCCCACTGTTGGCAAGGAACTTGTTCTGACTGCATGCGACAGCACAATTTAGTAAAAGTATATTAAATATACCATTTAGACACTACACATAGCATTTTTGAGATCCAAAGGAAAGACGTTGAAGCACATCTGTTAAATTGCTCTCTGAAATTTATGGTTTGGTTTGATTGTTGTCCACATGATTAAAAATAAACAGGAAGTTTTTGAATCAGAAATTTCAGAGGAAAACTGTGAGAGATGATAAGCACACTTACTATACTATCTAGATGGACCATTGGTTTGATCTAGCATGTGAGTTCCTATGTTCCTGCAAATAGCTTTTCAGTGCACAACTGCCAAAAGAATTTGGTCACAAGCATAGGTTAGAACAAGTTAATTGTATTTTAAATTCTTATACTTTGAGAATATTAAAATATAGAATGATTAATTTTAGGAGAATACACACTTTTTAATGCATAAGTCCAATGCATTGAAGAAATCACAAATGAGTTCAACATCCTGCTTCTCTGGGATTGTGAGAATTCAGCTCCTCCCAGCTTCAGACCAGTATCTGCTGATGATTTAGAAAACAAATGCAGAGTCTGTGCGTACTTGAAGTTGCGCTTATTTTATTAACTGAATTTCCCTGTCAAAGTGCATGAATGTTGTGTTTTCAAAAGTGGTCATTCTTTGTGATCCTAGGGGCATCTACTGAACTATTCAAGCATGCAGTTTATGAACACTGATGCTTTATTAAAGATGCATGAAATGTTCAATTTTCAATATTGGTAATATAGTGAATGGTGAACACTAACCTTAAACTGGTGGAAAGTACATGATGAATGATCTCCGAAGATTTGTTAGTGTTAGTTCCTTGCATGCAAGTTTGTTTTAGACGTATTGCAGATTTTGTGCAACTGAAAAAAACTGACTTAAATATAAACTGAAAGTAGATCTGGCTCTACACCTACATGAATATTATTGCAAGCCAGCATGTACTATATGGTCTAAGCTAAAGAACTGGTTGATAGTTACGTTTTGTTTGACAACTGAGTGAGGCCTGCCAACTGTATCACTTGTTTCTTATGCATAGGCTTATCTTCTTTGAAAGTTAAGATGAGGAAACATTATATTTTCCCAAGTTAGTATTCATTTCTGAAAAAAATGAATTTGAGATAGGTAATTGCATAGTGCTGGAAAATAACCATGGTGAGATTTTCCATCAGGTTAGTTTGTAACAAAATATGGAGGTCTCAGACTTGCTGCAGTGAAGAGCTCTGGTCTCTGTTATCATGTCCACAAGTTTCCTTAGAAGGTAAGTAAGCTATTGAATCTTTCCTTATTTTTTTCCCCCTCCGTTTATGGTGAATTCCTGCTATGTTCTTGAATGGCTGCAACCACCTGTTCTCCCACGCCTGTTTCAGGTTATAAACCATATATTGCAGTCACACACTGTAGACATGATGTGCTTTCTTGTAAATATTCTTTAGACTTCCTAATTTCTTACTTCAAAATAATTTGAAAGCATTGATTTACTGAAAATTTGAATGCTCTCTTAACGTTATATCTGCTTCTTAGGCAAAGAGTTATAAAGATTGCTGAATCATAAAAAATGCTTGTGGAACTATTAACACTTCGTTATTTGAAAATTAATGCTACTTGATCAATGGTAAGGAAATAAAAGATATAATAACTGTGTAACAAAGGTATGCTCAAGCACATTGTAAATAATAATTTGCAGAATGATACACAGGACAAATAAGTTTTGCTATCAAATATTCAGAAAGAAAATTTTCTTATATTACTTTATATTAAAGAGATGTTTGGAGAGTTGGCTAAATCCTCATCTGGTGTATGCTATAATTCTTTGTTTTGAAGTTGTACTAATGTGTACATTAATTATATAAATGCATCATAAATGTTCAATTTCCTGGTATGGACATCTGGAAATTCATAAACATTTAGAAGGGTGATAGGTTCACATATTTAGGCATAATGTGCCTTTCATTCTGTTGGTAATGAAGTAAAACCTCATGTTGACAACGTTTTATAACTTAAACTTGTCCCTGATCAGTAGAACTTCCACACTTTTTGGAAGATTGATGAATGTTGATGGTAGATAGCCAAAATATTCATAGCATCATAGAATCAGTAAGGTTGGAAAAGATCACTAAGATCATCTAGTTCAACTGTCAACTCATCACCATCATGTTCATTAAACCATGTCCTCAGTGCCAAGTCTACACATTTCTTGAAAATCTCCAGGAATGATGAGTCAATCATTTCCCTGGTCAGCCCGCTCTAAAGTACCACTCTTTCTGAATGGAAATGTTACATACTATCCAAACTGAACCTCTGTTAATGCAATTTAAGCACATTAACCCTTGCCTCTCATCCTATTGTTACCTGGGAGAAGAGAATGACAACTTGCCACAACCTTCTTTCAGGGAGTTGTAAAGAGTGTTAAGGCTTCCCCTAAGCCTTATCTTTTCCAAACTAAATAACCCCAGTTCTGTCTCTCACTCCTCATAGGACTTGTGCTTCAGACACTTCAACTGCTTTGCTGACCATTGGATGCGCTCCAGGTCCTCAATGACTTTCTTGGAGTGAGAGGCATCCTTAAGATGAGGCATCTCCTGTACCGAGTACAGACAGATGACCAGTTCCCTAGTCCTGCTGACTACACTTTTTCTGATTCTAGCCAGGGTGCTTAGCCAGGCCTTATTGGTGACCTGGGCACATTTATGGTTCATGTTCAGCCAGCTAACATCCACAGATCCTCTTACTCCACACAGCTTTCCATTCATTCTGTCCCAAGCTTGTAGTGCTGCATGGCACTGTTGTGAACAAAGTGAAGAGCTCAGTCCTTGGTCGCACTGAAGCTCACACAATTGGCCTCAGCCCACTGATACAGCCTATCCAGATCCCTCCATAGGCCCTTTCTACCCTCAGGTAGATCAACATTTCCTCCCAGCTTTGTGTCATACGCAAACTTACTGAGGGTGTACTCAATCCCCTCACCCAGATTATCAATAAAGACATTAAACATGGCAGCCCCAATACTTACAGCTGAGGAAAACTACTAGTGACCAGTTACCAACTGGATTTAGTCCATTTGCTACCATTTTTCGTGGAATTAGTAGACTTTATAGTAGGCCCATTCTTTGGACTTTCAGTCACTTTCTATATCAAAGTTTGGATCCAGTTGTTGTCCTTAGCCATATTTCTTCACTAGCTTGTGCTGAATTGGCTTGGAAACAAAAAGAAACTCTTGCACATAGACATGCTTTCAGAAGCCATTTGCCTGGGTGGAGAATGAGATGGCCTTATGAAACCCTTTATGCTTCGCTGACTTTCATTTGCTGTAAAGCATTTGAATGAAGTGGAATGACTTGCAAAATGATTTATTATGGCATGGACTCTATGTTTCACTTTTACCCTTCATAGTGAACTAGGAATGTATATTTATTACACTGTGCAGGGGTAGTGAATCATCAACGGGTGATACAGAACTCAATGTTTAATTAATGTGATGGATAAACCAGAGTAATATTACGCTCTCTGCCTACCACTGTCAAAAGAGCAGCAGTTGCCAATGTAAAAAGTCAATTACATTCTTAATAGCTTGTACTACTGAAAAATCAAGCCTGTTGGAGGTGGTGTACATTCCTTCCTTTTCCATCATTAATTTCTTCATTCCTCTTTTTTTGCTCCCTCCTTTTTTTTCTCTGCTGTGTACTCAGTTTGCTGATTACTTATTCTGAGGAGGAGTAGTTGTAGTATCTCAAATAATGCATTGTTTTCTTGCTTCTTCTATTTGCCCTTCCTTTTTTTTTTTTCTTTTTTTCTTAGATCACATCCATCTTCATATCCTTTCAGAGTAGCTATACCAGCTTTAAATGAAGTCAATAGAAATGGCAGCATGGGGAAATGAGATAAACAGAAAAAGATAGAGCTTCTAGCTATGACTATTGTCATTTAAAATAAAAAGCAAAAAAATGTTCCTAAACATAAAGCTCAAGGAATCAAAATGTACAAATTCTCAGTCTGAAAACTTAACCTGTGCCTGGATCTCCCTTAAATTGAGTTTATTACTTGTCCAGTAGTGTCTATGGGAAATGCACACCAAAAGTTATATGTCTTACATTTCTCAGCATACAGTATTCATGCAGAAGAAAGAGGAATCTTCATGCAAGAATTTTTTTTTAAAGAACTTGCTCTTAATATTGATTTTAACATTATTTCAAAGCAAGAAGGTCTTTGCAGTATTTATTTATTGAAAGTTCCAAGGTCTAAAATGGAAGAACATTTCTGCTTGTTTGCTTGTTTGTTTGTTTTTTAATATATATATTATTTTCATCTTGTCCTTAGGTAAAATCCAAGATAGAGGGCGTCTGGCGTTTGGGGTATGATGTTACCTGAAATCTCCTTATTATCTAGACCTATATTATGAAAGAGCTTTGAATGTCAAGGTTATTTGAATACGCAAGGAGAACTGTTTGTAATGACTGGTGCCAGCTCTGAAAATGTTGACTAAGAAATTGCTTTCTGCTCCTTCCTTTCTCTTTAAAATTTCATATATTAGTGCCTTGCTCCTTTGAGTTTAGTAAAAACCCTGGAGTTCCTTGTCATTCCAGTTTAAATTTAGATCATCTCTGCTCAGTAACACAGAAATAAGCTTCTATTTTTGAAGCTGTAATTAGTGAGTTCTATGCAATGGAGATAAATAGATTGAAACTGGCTGAAGTTGGGTTACTCTCCGTGTCTTTTCCATATGAATTTTTCATGTTGTCCTTTGTTGGTGATTGCCTTGATCTCTATTTCCACAGAATTGATTAGATGTTTTTATATCTGTTCTGATTCTGAATATTTCTTCTGAAATTTTGATCTCTTTTGTGTTTTCATGCATAAGTTTAACTCTCTGGCTAATAAGCAACACTTGGTACAATGCAGAAAAGCAGAGTAAGCTTTCTAAATAGTAGTTTGATGAATGAAAACAAGCAGGTAACTTCTGATGCATAAGATGTGACAGGGAAATTGATCTGAAGAACTAAGGCTGGGACCAATTGGCTGGCTATGTAATCTATACAGAGAAGACAACTGCATCACAATCTTAAGCTGCCTTATTGCCATAAGAACCAGGCTGGAGCCATCCTGTAAATGAAAAAGTAACTTTAACCCTGTTGGGAAATGAATCTGTTTTATGTGAAAGGGAGGCAGTATCTGAAAACTTTGGCATCATGCTGAGCTTGACCTTCTAAGCAGCAACTGCTCAGGAGACTCATGTGCAGATGTATTTTGATTTGTTTATGCTATGCTTCAGGCAGGAAGACTTTACGTATTTGACTGAATTATGCTGCTAGGATGACATCTGAGATTCTTTTAACACTACTGTAGGAAAAAAGCAGTAACAGCAGTATTCATATTTGGACACTCTAATTTATGTTCTGAGGGACATGATGGTCATGTTCCAGCCCTTACTTCTATGTTTTTTTGTGAAGGGTTCTAATAAGCAAACATTACACAGGATGCTTACAGGTAGATAACCAAACACTAAAACATCAAGATGAAACCTGAAATGCTCCAATGTGGCAACCAAGAACATCAAAGAAATTTATAGTCATCTACTATTGACCAAGCATGATGGAGATTTAAGGCATTTTTAAAATTTACTTCTTTTCCCTCTTTTTTTTCCTTTTTTCTTTTTTAATTTTTAATGTACTAGAATCTACACTCTGTCATCACAGATCTCAAATATCTAGTGATTTAAGAAAAAATAAAATATCATAGTATAGGTACTAAGTACAGTTATCTCCACATGCTTTGTTTTCCCAACTTCTAAAAGCAAACTGTAATTACAAGGTTGCTACTACCAGGACAGCCATCTAGAATCTCTCTCCTTACATTTGAGTGAAAAAAAACCCAAACAAACAACACCAACTATTTCTGTAGTTCTATACAGTCAAGTTTTGACAGGGATGTTTTTCCAATGAGAGAAAAGCATACATACATTTTGCTACAGAAATTAAATTGCATTCTAGTAAACATCCTAGTGATAAAAAAACGTTAGTTTCCTGCATATGTGGGGCCTAGGGGACTGTGGGTTAAACAGACCTGCTGTTAAAAAGCTTAAGGACCAATAGTAATGACCTAGAGATGGGATCAAGGTGTTACAGGGGCATAACATTTTTCTTTCATTAGGTTAAACTTGATGCCAGTGAAAGTAATTCAGTGGGAAGGTTGAAAATACAGCATTGATTCTGGTTAGTGATATAATGATTAATTATATGCCACTGAGTACAGCAATGTGCCAATAAGAGCTTGCTGGGGCCCAGTAACAGGTATCATTAGGTAAAATATTAGTGTGATCTCTCAACCATCCTACTGTTACCATCTTTCACAGAAAAGCTTAGAAGCCTCTAACA
Organism: Chrysolophus pictus; assembly: GCA_037305975.1. Lineage (NCBI taxonomy): Eukaryota > Metazoa > Chordata > Aves > Galliformes > Phasianidae > Chrysolophus > Chrysolophus pictus. The sequence continues at coordinate 18,461,315 of CM074579.1, forward strand.
ATAGCAGAACTACTTGGCTTTCATTCAGATTCAAACACATAACAAAGATCATTCACAGTCACCGTTTCAAAGCCATCTAGAAGAAGCAGGAAAAGGGTAAGAAGAGAAAAAGAGAAAGAGAGTGATGCAGCTAAGGTAATAAATAGGGCTGTCCTGGGAAGTCTGGGAGTAACCTGAGCGTGGATCTTGCTGCAGTGGAGACTTTGAGACCCTAGGGATCTATTGCTACAACTCTGTCTCACCTTCTTTATGTGCTGCTTCCTTCTGATGAACAAACATAAGAAGCAGTAGCAACATCCTAGGATGGGTATCAGTATATTTTAGGGGCATTAAATGTTTATTTGAATCTGTCTGGGAATGACTTTTGACTAATCTTAAAATTCATAAGATCAGTGTTGAACATGGAAACATTTCTCTTATTTCATATAAGTACTTCAGGAATGTATGCTAACCTGCCCCTAGAAATTTTATTTAGAATCATAGAATCACAAGGTTGGAAAGGACCCACAAGATCATCTAGTCTAACTGTCCTCCCATTACCACTGCTACCACAAGCCACTAAACCATATCTTGCAGCTCTTCATCCAGATGCTCTTGAACACTGCCAGGGACAGCGACTCCACCACCTCTCTGGGCAGGCCATTCCAGTGCCTGGCCACTCTTTGAGAGAAAAAAGTTTTTCCTTATGTCTAATCTAAATCTCCTCTGGCACTACTTGTGGTCATTTCCTCGGGTCCTGTTTTTTCCTGGGAGAAGAAGCCAAACCCCTCCTCATCACAACTCCCTTCAGAAAGTTGTAGAGTGCAGTGAGGTCTCCCCTGAGCCTCCTCTTCTCCAGACTAAACAATCTCAGCTTCCTCAGCCACTCCTCATAAGATTTGTGCTCCAGACCCCTCACCAGTTTTGTTGCCCTTGTCTGGGCATGTTCTAGGGACTCAATATGTTTTTCTTGTAGTGAGGGGCCCAAAACTGAACACATAACTTGAGGTGTGGCCTCACCAGTGATGAGTATGGGGGGATGATTACCTCTCTGCTCCTGCTGGCCACACTATTTCTAATGCAGGCCATCCTATGCATATAGGCCTGCATAGGATGGCATTGGCTTTCTTGGCCACCTGGGCACACTGTCAGCTATTCTTACTATTCTTTAACAAACATGTTCTCACGTCCAGTCAAAAGGAGGAAAGACAAAATTACAATTCATCTGTAGCTGCTAGGATTTCCTAATTTGTATTTGCTTTGGACTAGTATGTATAAACTTAAGCCCCTTTGATTTCTGTAAGGTTTAAATTCTTCACTGTATCTACAAATCTGAATCTTGGCTGGTTTTCACTTTTCATATGTCATGGTAAAACTGAAATTCACTTGAATTGAAGAGTGGGTTTTCTCTTGACATAATTAGCCTCCACTTTAGAACTCCAGTGCAAATGAGGGTAGTCAGCACAAAGACCATGTAAAATTCTGAAACTGGAAACTTAAGTCTGTGGAATCTAAAGTATCCTTTCTTTTAAACCACCTGGCCTGATATGACTGGGTTAGAAATGTGATTAAAAAAAACTCAAGGACAATTGATTTTTGTGGAAATTCTCTAATTTTCTTGCCCATAAAGAGTACATCTTGCCCTGGAGTACATCCACAGAGGTGATCTCAAAGAAAATGTCTGACATAAATAGTGATATTATAATTTAGAAAAATCTACAAGTCAGATACGCTTCTGTTTTTGAATATTAATCAGTTTATCCCACTTAGATGATACAAGAACAAGGAGTGGTTCATTCAAATTGTCTCTATTGAGACTATAAGCATATTCCTTCTGTATACCATATTTTGTCATAACAGACTACAGATCTTTTTCCTTTTTTTTTTTTTAATTTTGCTTTTTATTTCACCAAGAATATGTATTAGAGGTTTATTATTTCCTTAACACTGTAGTTTATATCCACATATCCTCCTGCTCACTACAATCTGCAGTTCCTTTATCTGTGATATAATTAGCCCTGTGGAATATATATATATATGTGGGAGATAAATATATATATATATACAAGTGGAATATATGTATGTGGAATAATGACCACATATTATAATAATACTAGAAAATGTACCAATATCTTCAGAAAGACAAGTCAGTGTATACTGTTACTTTCTAGAAGTTAAATAATTCCTTAAAGGTATGTTTCAGAATATGAAAGTAGTCATGTTGCGCTACATAATTAGTTTCCTATGAACACAAACTTGAGAAAAACATTTTTTCTTCCTTCTTCTTCTTCCTGTTCTTTTGTTTTATATATATATATAAAATAAAATTATAATATAATACAATATAACATATATGTAATAAAAATTATGATAAAATTGTGCTGAGTCTTAATTCTGAAATCCTTTACTGTGAATATTTAGAAATGATAATTTTAAATTCATACCAAATTAGCGTAACTGAGATTTGGATAAGCAATTGTAACTCAGCCAGATTTAACTAAACTGTACAGTTCAGGACCAATTTTGGTTTCCATAGCAGGGTGTGATATTCTCAAAGTGTAAGAAAAAGAAAAAAAAAAAAATGCAGAAGATCCTGAATGCTAGCATTCCCTGTGTTAGAAAGAGAACAGTAGAAAGAACATCCACAAACTTTTATTATCTTTCTTCTTGCTTCTTAAATTTGCTTTAAAACTATTAAGTATTTTTATTCTGTATATTACATCACCATCTTGAGTGATTTACAGTTGTCAGTTTTCATGGGGAGAAAATACAGAATATTGAAGTCTCCTTCTTCTATGTGAGAAACTTGTAGTGACAGGATGTTAAAATCAAACAAGTTTAAGTTAGATATAAAGCACACATTTTTACCATTGTTGGTATTAACCACTGGAATTACTTTAAGAGGGAAATGGATCATTCTTCACTTCTTAATATTTCCAAATCAGTTCTGGATGTTTTTTTTTTCTGAAGTGTGGTTCGTTCAGAGCCATTCATTACTGATATGACGCCAGGAGTAATTGGCTTTATTTTTCTGCTTGAGACATATGTGAAGGCAGGCTTAAACGTCTCAGTAATTCCTCTTGATCTTAAAGTATTTTATTTGACAAATCTGTTCTAGTGGAATATAAATATTTTAAGAATTGAAGTTGTAGAGAAAACTATGTGATTTTTTTATTTTTGGAAGTATCAGTTTCTGCACCGAGGAAAGATTTTACCATAAAACTATTGTAGCCTATGTTGATTACAAGGTCAGCTACAGCAGATTAGTGTATCTAGCTGGGTTTTCAATATCTCCAGGAAGGAACACTTTGTGGAATCACAATTCTCAACTTTCTATGCCTCCAAAAAACTATTTGAGGGCATTCTAAAATATTTGTCTGAAAAATAATGGTAGTTACATAATTGTTGCAAATCTTCCAAATTCTCCTGCTGGAATTGATAGGAGCAGTCAAATCTGGTGAATTGGGTGACCCAGGGAACCCTCCTGTCTCAGTTCCATGCAAATCAATCTGCTGCAGATCCCTGGTCCCAAAAGAGAGGTACTCCCAGCAGTTGCTCACAAAGTTAACATAATTCTGGACACAGAGGTCACCCAAAAAAGTGTGCGTATAAACACGAATCTCAGAAACAGCCCAAATCTTTTCTGCTTGTCTGTGATAAAGACAAACCTGCTGACCTGCTTGCATGCAATGGGTTTTACCACTTTTCCTCTCTTTTTTCCCATATGCAATCCATTTTGATCACTCTCCTTCCCCCATTCCATAACAAGTTTTAGAAACTCCCAAAATTCACTTGAAACATCCCATAACAACATTTATACAGTCTACAAATTCTGTTTTCAGCTGCATCCCACAATAAGAGCTATACCTTTGCAGGCAATAACCCTTTTTTAGTCTGAAGGCCTGTGAAAGAGAATTTTTGCTGTTGGCTATCCCAGTAATTTTCACGCTGGGGACATTCATTTTCCCTTGGTTGTCTTAGGAGAGGCTGATTAAGTGTGCTCTAATTTTTATTGATTGGCTTTTCACTGACTGTGCTACTACAGTCCCTCCACTGGTAACTGTACTTACAACCATGTTAGGCCTTTCTGCTTTATTTGCTTAGCTTTTTATCGGAGAATCTACCACGAAACTTGCTTGTAAAGGAATCAAATGTGAAACTGAAAAAGATCTGAAAAAAGTTCAGGTTTTCCTTTCACAGTTGCATTCTACCTATTTAAGTGAGAAGTTATCTAGTTCAGGAACTGAAATAATAATGTACCTCTGGCTTTTTATTCAGACCAAAGAAAGATAGTGTGGGGAGTTTAGCTTTTTTCACGTTTTCTGGTAATCTGTACCAGAGAAGGAACATCTGCTATTAAATTCATATCTCTCATGTTTGGTATTGCTGGATTTGTGCATGCAATTCCCTGACGGTCCCAAGTTGATCAGATATAAAGCAGCTGCATTTCTGTTCACAAAGACCACCTGATAGAGTTTTATGCAGGCTCTCTGCAAGCAGTGGAATGAGAGATATGTGACCTGAAATAATGTCTATATGGGAAAAAATGTTACCTCTTGAAAAATTTGGAATCCTTTTAAACTTACAAAGTGATTTTTTTCAAAGCTTTATCTCGTACAACTGACATTTTACTTCAGTTTTAATATTTTTTACTTATTACCAGATTTACTGTGGGTCTAAAGCTGTAGGTCTAGAAACTAAAGTTGGGTGGGAGAAATGAATACAAGAAGTAGCTGCTCTTAGAGAGTGGAGAAACTGTATATATATAAAAAGAATACTGAAAGAAGATAATTAGTTGTTAAAGAATAAATAAGTTTATTTCATCCACTTTTCATTAATTCTCAGAAAACATGTTCCTCAGAGTTTTCTTTGATATTTTGAGCTGTGTTTTGCAGATAAGTTCATCACTTCAAAGTAATATGATGTTTGTGTTCGACTTTAACAATCCAGTTGCCTCTTATGCTTTTTGATTAAACAATTGTCTATGTATTTATTAAAGGTCAGTCTTTGACTGATGACATTAATTCCTAATGCTCTTCTGGAGCCTGGCTTCTAAAATTTGTTTTCTTTATTTATTATGGGTAGTAGCTTTTGAAATATCCCCTATTTGACCTTTGTATTTGCCGTTGACACTGATAAAAAATTATACAAGTTTGCTGCTTCTCCTGGACATGAAACCTTCTACTTGGAGGATAAAGGTCACCTGAGGATGTTAATTATAGTTACCATATGTTAGTAGGGAAAAGATTCATAAATAAGTTTCAGTGGGTAAGTGACTGAAATTAACGTCGTTTTTCAAAGTTAGACGATGCTAATTAAGGGATTACAGAGTGACTCGTTTCTTTCCCTGACTTCAAACTCTTTGTAGTTGCTCATAGGTAGTGTAATGTTTCATGAAGCTAACAGTTAGATCACTGATATGGAACTTCATCTTCCACAAAACTATTTTGTCATCATTATTGCTGTTACACAGGCAGAAGGAATAACATATTACTGCAATACGAATATATCTTGCTCACCAGTTGTATAGAGTTTGGAATATAGAAAAGTACTTCATTTCGCTTCTGTCATATGCAATGGAGATGCCTACTTCTAGTCTACAGTAAAAAAAATTTTTTTCTATTGCTTCAAATTATCTGCTATTTCATAAAAAAGGCCAGGCTTAGCAGGAGTCCCTGAAGTAATAGAAGCTGAAGAGTCATAGTCAGCAAATGTTTTGGAAATTTTCATTTAAATAAGTTACCATGTGAAAAGCTTATTATAGTTGTATTATTATCAGTTAGAAACTCAAGGCAGCAGATTCAATTTTTCATAAAATTCATACTGAAATTTAGCACATGAATTTGTACCAAGCAAAGACTTTTAGGTGGGACTTGTAAACACAATTTTCAATTTTATGGAAATATTCTCCAATATTATACAGATAAACTTTTAAAGAAAATGACAATACATTAAAGGAAAAACATTTCTGAATTTAATTGTGCATATTAAAATGGAAAAAAAGCATGCAATTATTTTTGAGTGCATAATACATAGCTATTAGTAAATGAACAAGGATTAACAAGGATTATCAATGTAAGTTTTCTGTAGCTTTCATTTATCTGTTGAAACTTTAGCTGATTACTGGAATGTTCAATTTGTTGCAATTTTTGAAGAAAGTTGTATGTTCTTTCACAGAAAACATGAACAGTTCCAATTGTTTGTTACTACTATAATACAACTTATTGAATTTTATATGTGTAGAATTCATAAATGGATTTTTTCATTTAAAATATCTCTTTTGAAATAATAGATTACCAAGGAAATGTTTCACAGTTAAACAATTAATGTGGTTAATAAAATTACTCATAATTGTCTTCATATAATTATGTATAATTATATTTTCTTGAGAAACAAGAAACTTATTCACTATCACTTATTTTTCAAATTACAGTTGTTAAAATTTATTGCTTTTTCAAAAATAACCTTTAGCAAAATATGTATTACAGTTTTGGCAAAACCAAAGCAAAACTAAACTGTCCACATTCAAATGACTAATAACTAAATTCTTCCCTGATGCATAAATACCTTAATATTCTCCCCTAAAATGTAATTTGAACACATAAATGTCAAAGATGCATGAGTGCAAACATTCATATTTGCAGTTTGGGGTAACACTGAACACAAGGCAAATAATAAATGCTGTTCAATGTGATCTCCCTCTGATAGCTGACCAATACCTTCTATACCAATCTATACTGTAAAGTTGTATTGCTTCTTCACAACTGAACTCTTCTCAGTTTGATCACTGCTGAAGTTGTAGCTACAAGTTGTTCTGTTAGGGTGTTGGTTTCCGTGTCTGCTGCTGCCTGCCTGGTTATGAGTGTGATAGCATCCTGGTACCTAACATCCATGTATATTAGTGGTATGAAGAACAGTATGTGTACTGTTATGTTCTGGCTTAGAAACAGATGTAACATGGTAGTAAGTAGTAACAAACTATTTTCTGCAGCACCAGAAATCATTCAGTGAATCATTTTTGGTCTATGTGGAGGATAGTTACTGAAATTTGGTTGAGAGATTATTATAATCTATATATCCTATACTCCTTCCTCCTGCGATTTGAGAACAATGGAGACCTGGAGTGTAGCTATCGTTTCTCAGATAGCTTCTCTTAGAGCATTTACATCCACATACAAAAGCTCTTAGGGTTCTGCTGGGGTTGTCTGATCCCTTTTCAGGCTTTCAAGGGCCTTAGGACAGGTATATCCCAAAACACACCAGCATAAGCACTTCGAAGATCTTTGAAGCAGGCTCCTTCTTTGAAATGATGGGTTATAAAAAAAAATACTGTGGGACAGGATATTTTCCAGAGAAGGCTTGCTGATAAGATTAGTGATAGTGCTGATATTGTTTGACATGACATGGCAGAACTCTGTCATGATAAGATTCCAGGTTTTGACAGAAAAGGATAAAAAAATAAAATAGTTGACTAGCCTATCTTGATATTTATAATCTTGATCAATTACGTTAAGTGATAAGAACAATTTTATACCAAGCAAACTCATTAAAAAATGCATTATCTAGGATACAGTTTGGATGCCTCAAACCATTCTAATTCCCATGTCAAGACGTCAGATAAAAACTGTGACTAAAAAAAAATCCTTAAAATCTTTTCACCTTCCAAATAACACATAAACTTGGGATTTCAAATCTTACAAGAGACAAATTTGCACCGGGAGTAAGAAATGTTTTGTGACAATGGTGACTGTACCTTATATAACCTTTAAATATGAAATGAAACTGTCCTAGATGCTCTCTGATCTGGCTGCAAATGGATACTGAGTCCTTCTGGTTGAATATTCAAAGTGGCAAAGTATGACATTAGCTGTATTATTCTCAGTATTTCAGAATTTTTGCTTTTGGTTAAGCCTTTGATCTTGATGTCTGCCCAGCAAAGTAATGTATGAACTTCATTCACAATTAACTTACTGAATTGGTAGATTCATACTTTTTGAAGAAATATTACTGTCTTTTGGTTTCCAGTAAAAATGAATTTACATAAGGAAGATGAAAGCAAAAATAGAATTTCATTGTCTTTGTTTTTTAGTTTTTCCTAAACTAAAATATCATTAATACCATTAACCAAAGGTGTAGCACTAACATTCACAATAACATTATTAAAATTTTACAGTTCATTCAATTTAAAATTCACAAGTAACAAGTGCATTTGGTGATGACTAGTCAATTTGATTGCAAATCACTGGTTGGCTTGAAGAATAAAATCAAATGCAAAATCATTTTGCCAGATTCAGTGAGTAACCTCGATCCACAAACTTGCTTAAAAGTGTCAAGACTGTTCTGTATACATGGACCACATAATTCAACAAAACAGTCTAATTTTCAGTTTCCATTATTTTGGCAATGTATGCAAATGGGGAATAGAGTTTTAGCCTGAATTACTGGCATTCTAGCTTGGGGGAATAAGTATCCTTTAACTCTTAAAAACAATAAACATAAATATAAGATGTATTTGTCTTCTCTTCCTCTTGCCCTGATTAAAATACCATGCTATTTACTGTTTACTGTGGCTAAGTCTTAGGAAATTTCTGTCTGGGAAAAAAAAAAAAAAAAAAAAAAAAAAAAGGTAATTTTGAAATCCTTTGTGTCTACAGACATGTTAATTGGTAGTTGCAAATGCATTTTTTTTTCTTTTCTTTGATTCAGTACTGCTTAACTTGTCTCCCTTTCTGGAGTGAAAGCTAATCCTTTGTGTGAAATAACAATAGCAAATAGAAAGACAGGTAATTATTTCCAAAAACATGAACTGATTTGTTTGAAACTGAACATGCATAGAGTAAGCTATATCAAATTTAAAGATTACTTCTGAAAATTATAGATGTGTAGTAAATGAGTGCCCCAAGGTCATTCGAAGTTTGACAGACCAAAAGCTATGTTCTATTTTAACCATAACAATCTGTTATAAATGATTTTGTAAGATTTTGTACGATATAACAGTATTTTGGAATGTGGGAAGAATAGTTAGTGGCTGGCTGACATACCTTATGTGCAGTGCAGAATTCTTTGTCAATTACTTGAATAGGAAAGAAGGTAATCCTTTGTGAAAAGATTCTCATTTGTAAAAGTGAAATGGTTAAAATGTTACAAAGTAGATGATAGTTCTTAATTTTTGGATTACTCTAATTTGGCAGCTCTGTTATCTAGCAAATGCATACGCAAAAGACAACTGATCAGAATATTAAATATAACCTCCAGTTGGATAAGAGGAGCCCTCAGCTCTATAGAAATTTTTTTAATATAACTACTAGACTTTAAATAGATCTCAATTAGTGAGCAAAAAGCTTTCTCAGGGCTTTCAGATGCTGAGTTGTTACAGAATGTGAATTCAGTGAGGATTATGGCAACGTTTTGCAAATTGTTTTAGTAGCAACATATTTCGAAATCTCTTTCTCCTGGATTTAGCAGTCTGTGCGAAGTTGAATCCACAACTCAATGAAGGTACCTTAATTATTATTATTATTATTATTATTATTATTATTATTATTATCATTAATACTGTAGCTAAAAGCAGCAGGCTGAGCTCTGTGCTATTGAAAGATGGACTGGAGGGGGAGAAGTGGTGTGCATGCTTCTTGCAGCAGGGCATCTTGTGATGAAGGAACCCACACTGTGTCTGCAGCCTTCTTTAGGATGGGATGAACTAACAAGAGCCAAGCTGTAGAGAGATTGGGTGGGGAAGATGCTCATAAACCTGGAGTATTTGTGACTTTCCTCTTTTTGCACCCTCTGGTTTAAGGCAAGGAGCACAAAACAAGTCCACCAGCTGGAGTCCACAGACTGGTGGCCATACCACTGACTTTCTCTTGATTATAGAGAAAGCTTTTAACTTAGACTACATTAAATGATTGCAGTTTAGAGGTATGAGACTGAGTCGTTAAAGACTTTAAGTAGTTTTCCAGAAACTTTGTTGTAGTAATAGAAGTGGCATAGTAATTTCTATTTTAGGTTTAACGTTTAACTTTCTTTTCAAACTTGAGACATGTTCAATGGTTATTATACCAAGAAGAAGAGAAAATACAAATGTAGCTATTGCTTAAGTGTCTGCAAACACAGAAGAGTAAAAACATACTTTTTATTAGTTTATTTTTTTAAGAAAACTTTTGTGCTGTTGAATGGCAAGAATCTACATTCAAATAGTAGAGTGTGATTTATGCCTATGGTAATAAGAAAACTTGAGGCAGAAACTAGTTTTTTGCATACAGTGAACTTGCATTCATGTGAAAAAATCTAATGATTGTAATAGAACTATCTGTGGTATGTATCAGAGTATGATGTGCAAGAAGTTTAGTCATATGATATACAGTCTTACACAGCTGTTAGGCAATACAGCCTCATCCTGTGAGGTGCTATTTATTTCCTAGGTAGCTCCTTGACTCCTTAATTCCACTGAAGCTTCTGAAGATGTCATGCTTTTGTCATGCTCTGAATATTCAGTTCAGAAAAGAGTGAAAAGCTGTATCATTTGCTGTAACATTTTACTTCTGTTGTTAGGTTCCTTAATAACATTTGAATGCAGTGTTAAAATTGTTTGTTTTACATCCTAGCTAAAAAGAAATTAGCTTAGTTTCCCTTTTTTTCTTTCTTCTTTTTTTTTCTTTCTCTAGGAATCTGGCTCTAGTTATCAAGAGCTATCTGTCATACATTACATGAAGTTACTTAATCAGAACTTACATAATACTTTCCAATTACTGTGCTGTGATGGCAATAATCTTTAGAAGGATTAAGAAGGTCCTTATTGCCATTTGCAGTTCCTGTACATCTTAAAGCAGCCAGTTTATTGATTTCATTAGCCTTGAATATTAATATTGACTGTAAGCCAAATCCTGTGTGTTTGACATGCATTCCACTGTTCTATGGAGCTCCATGAAAGTAAAAGGATTTGAAACATTGGAGCTTTTTACAGTACACATTTTTTTTTATTTATATTTGTTATATTTCAGATCTGCGTAAAATTTATTCAGTTGGCTATAACAGCTACAGTGCAATGATAGTACAGATTACATGGGGTAACTGCATGAAAGGTCTTATTTGTAAGTCAGGCATTTTTGCCTTAGACATACATGAACATCTGATATTGAAAATATCGCATTGAAAATATGACAAAATGGAATATGGAGCTGGTATAACATTTAAGGTGTAGTTTTTTTTAATATTTATAATTAGATGTCTTTTATATGTGTTTATATGCTGTAAATGCAGTTCACTTGCAGAAAACAATTTTGTTGAGAATATGGATTGTCTCTGGAGTCTGGGCTTCTCCAGAAGCCCACCCCTCCCTTGTCTCATAGAAATGCAAACACATACCTGCCCCAGACTTATGACCACTTCCATACCTGGCTCCTGAATCTATTCCCTTGTTGGTCCAGGATAATATGTACCAGGAATTACCCAGTGACACACATGTATACTCACACTCTGCATACAGTGCTGTCTCTGCAGTTGCTGGCCCTGCAGCCATACAGTTCCACTGATCTGTAGTCTGACTCCATTTGCTTGGGCTCACTGTAATTCACAGGTAGTGTTCATGGGATATAATCTGCTTGGACACTATACTAAGCAGTGTTTATTCCCTGCTCAGGAAAATGACATTTGTGTAGTAATTTCAAAGCATTCATTTCTGAATGTAATTTGAAAAGTAGAAGGAGTCATCTTCCTTTGTTAGTACTTCAAAAACTGCATTTCTTTGAGAAGATGAAAGTTAATTTGAAGCACAAAGGGATTAATGAGTTACAAAGTATCTTTAAATAACAGATTTCTATAGTAGCTTGTACTTGTTTAAAAACACCCCTGGTGAAACTGAAGGAGTTATTTGAGAAAAAGTAAATGCATTTTTCACTGTACATCTGCTTAGCATTACACCTGGAACCCCTCAGTACCTACAAATAGATAAACATGGAACATTGTTATCTACATAATTAAAAAGTTCCGGATTAAAGAATTATCAGCTAAGAGGATGGAATTGTATAGGTTGTGTTTTTTGTGCATCGCCTTTGGAAAAGTTTTCAAACAGGTTTTGTTATAAATCTAGTTAGAGTATTTATGAGGAAGAAACAAACAGAAATGAATACTGATCAAATCTTTAATCCTGTGCTAATATTTTTTTGAAAACTGACAATAAAAACATGATGGCATATCATGAAGGGAATGAAAAGAAGCAAAAAACTAAGAGTTTATAAGATTAGGTCTTTTGGTGCCAAAGCACTTTTGTGGATGAGGCAAAGACAATGGTGACTGAACATAAGCAACTATAAGCTGTTTGATGCGAATTCTCAATCATCTGGTGAGTATGACCACAATCCTGTCAACAAATTTTTAGGCCATCTTGTTTGTTTTGAAGTTGTCCTGGATTTTCAAGGAGTAAAATTGATGTATGATGCTTTTATACCCTTACTGTAAATACCTATTGAAAAGACAATACCACACCACTGCAGTGGAAATGACTTAAAAGACTTTATGATTTACTTTATCCAGCAGCGGGGAGTAAAAATATTTAGATGCTTCACTGAGCATAGAATACACTTGGCTGCTGGTTTAATCAAGAGGACTGATACCAGAGCATCTCCTAAAGGTTTCATTCTTTCAGGGTGAAATCTAAAGCTTATGAATTTAGAAACTGAGTGTTTCCTAAAATCATTTGTGTTGGGAGGGACCTTTAAAGTCTCTTGAAAGGAACAGGGACATCTACACCTATTTAATGGCTTGAGAAGTGAAGCCAGAAGAAATAAAAATTCAAGTATATATTGTGAATTTATGGATTTTTTCTTTTCGCAGCCTGACAGTGCCTGAGCTGATTGCTTTAGAGATTAGAATAAGACTTATTTTGACCAGATTTTTTTTTCTTCCTTTTGTAAGCCCAGATCATAGAGTTTTGTCATATTTTTTTGTGGGTGGGAAAAGAAATGTGGGAGTAGTTCCTTCTTTCTGACTAGCTTTCAGTAAATATGGGCAAGCCTGGCTGACTTTCCATAAAGCACAGCAAATTATTAAATAATTTAGAACTCTGTCTCTAATTCACATACCTGTCTGCTTTAAAGGTACTTGATCTTTTGATCAGGTGTCTAATCAGCTAATATTCCATGGGTGCACTGTCAGCTTTTTCTCTTGAAGCAGTAGCCCAGTTCTGAAGTTTATCTTTGATTCGACTGCACTTATTGCACATTGTATTGGTTCAAAGGGACATTTCAATACATACAAAACAGCTGTCTGTTAGAGGAAATTAAACTGGGAGTTATACGTTAGTTGTGTTCTTCATCATATAAGTTCAAAGTGATTAACATAGCGTTGCTAGCAGGAGCAGGGAAATAATTGTACCTCTGTACTCAGCACTGGTGAGGCTGCACCTCAAGTACTGTGTTCAGTTTTGGGACCCTCATTGCAAAAAAACGTCAAGGCTCTGGAGTATGTCCTGAGAAGGGCAACTGAGCTGGTGAAAGGTTTGGAGCACAGGCCTTATGAGGAATGACTGAGAAAGCTGGATTGTATAGTCTGGAGAAGGGAAGGCTCGGGGAAGACCTTATCACGCTCTGTAACTACCCGTACGGAGATTATAGTGAGCTGGGGGTCAGTCTCCTCCCTTGTGTGACTAGTGATAGGATAACAGGATAACTGCACCAGGGGAGATTCAGGTTGCATACTAGCAATACTACTTCTCTGAAAGAGTGGTCAGGTGCTGGAATGGGCTGCCCAGGGATGCGGTGGAGTCACTGACCCTGGAGGTGTTCAAGGAATGTCTAGACGTGTTAAGGGACATGATTTAGTGAGAACTATTGGTGATAGGTGGATTGTTGGACTGGATGATCTTGTAGGTCTCTTCCAACCTTGGTGATTCTATGATGCTATGATACTATGATTCTATGAATCTATGATTCTATGATTCTATGAGTATTCATAACACATATGTGGTGATGATATTCAATCCACAGGACATGATTAAAGATAATCTGAAGTAAAGTCAGAGACCATGCAGGGTGGTGCTGCTTAGGTTCATCACCAGCTATTTTGATCTAAACTTCCTCTTATGATGTGCTAAATTACTTGCTGGTAATATCTATGTCGATATCTTTAGGTATACAGAGTGGAATATGCAGAAAGATTGTCTTAAAATATTCAAGAATATTACATTTTAAACAATCTTTCTTTTATGCATAGAAGCTCTGTAAAAAGCTATTTGGAAAAGTTTATGTCCCAATATATGAGCATTAAGATAAAGACACAGAACAAAGCATTACGTCTTTGATATGTCCTGACCTAATCCATAGCTCTTTTGGCAGTTATGGAGATGACAGGCAATCTCTGATGAATTTGTTCCTGTCTCACTGAGATAGAAAGTCAATCCAATTCTCCATTTCTCAACTCTATGTGATAACAATTAATGCCAATATCTTGTCAACAGTGTTCTTGTGCAAGTCCTGTTCTTGCGCAAGTCCTTTATATGACAGTCAGTAAATATTGAATGGACAACGTACAACAAGAAGGTAGATAAGAACCGTGTCAATATTTTAGGGTCATGTGCATAAGGTTTCAGTGTCAAAGCAAACTCCAAAGTGAATATTGAACACTTTTTTTCTTTAATAATATAAATGTCTATTTGAATGTTACATGAAGGTCATGCTGATGTAGCAACCTCTTAAATGGCCATCATATAATTATTATTGGATATTAAAATATAAGGCAATGAAATATCATGGGGTTATATTGCAGGGGACATGTGGCATTACAGTCAACCTATTGAACGCTATTGAACAATATCTATAGGCATGTTATTGTTTCCAAAGAAAGCAAGCTCTTTAAATTAGCTGCAAACATATAATGAAATCCAGTGTTCTTATTTCAAGGTGAAGCTTGATAAATTGAAAAAGAAAGTACGTATTTTTAAAAGTAAAAGTAACTAATCTGTGTAAAATCTTATCTTGGGAGATAGTGGATTTTTGCTGGCTGAAAACTCTAAATAAATCCAGTGTCTTACAAAAAGAGGTGCTGTGCTAAAATAGGAGATATGGTTTTGTGTAGATATAATGGAAAAATTGTGGTGAAAATTTCTGCTAGAGTGGGTGATTGTTATAGCTTCTAAGACTCAAAGGACATGAGTTTGTCTGTAACTTAACAATGGTTTTTGTTCTAAAAAGTGGAGGGAAAATATCAATTTTTTTTTTTACTTGTTTGGCAATGTCTAAAGATTCATCTCATAATGCTTTTATAGGCAAATATTCTAAATTAACAGTTAACAAAATTGAGATAAGCAGTGACAGATTGACACAATACTTTGAATTGATGAACAAAATATCACTGAATAATTGGTGGATTTTTCTGACATGGATTAGAGTACTAGGTTTTGATAATAATTTGAATTAATCAAAAGACTACTGCTGATTATTTGGTGCATTTTTCTGAAGTGAATAAGCAACATCTTTAACAAATGACAGAAGTTTTGCTATAATGCTAGGAGATAATGAGTAATTTTTGCAGAAAAATAATTGCTATTATTATGAGTTTATATTACAGCGTTATTATTTGTGCATTCTTCCTGCAGTAATGCTGAAGTTAATCAGGTTAAAACAGGTTAATTATGTAATCATAGGATCATAGAATGGTTTGGTTTAGAAGGGACCTTTAAGATCATGTAGTTCCAACCCTTCTGCTATAGACAGGGACACCTCCCATTAGACCAGGTTGCTCAGAGCCCCATCCAGCCTGATTCCAAGGAGGGGGCATTCCACAACCTCTTTGGGCAACATGTTCCAATGTCTGACCACCTTCACAGTAAAGAATATCTTCCTAATATCTAATCTAAATCTCTCCTCTTTCAGTTTAAAGCCATTTCCTCTTGTTCTGTCACTGCATGTCCTTATAAAAAGTCTCTCTCCAGCTTTCCTGTAGGCCCCCTTCAGGTACTGGAAAGCTAAGATTGCCTTGGAGCCTTCTCTTCTCTAGGCTGAAGAGTGCCAGCTCTCTAGGCTGTCCCTGCAGGGGAGGTGCTCCAGCACTCTGATCATCTTCATGGCCCTCCCTCTGGACCCACTCCAAGAGCACAATATCATTTTTGTGTTGGGGGCCTCAGAACTGAATGCAGTACTTCAAGTGGGATCTTATAAGATCAGAGTAGAGGGGCAGAATCACTTCCCTTGGCCTACTGGTCATGCTTTTCTTGGTGCAACTCAGGATACAGTTGGCCTTCTGGGTTGCAAGTACACACTGCTGACATATGATGAGTCTTTCATCAACCGACACTCCCAAATCCTTCTCAGGGCTGCTCTCAAGCCATTTCCCACCCAACCTGTATCTGTGCTTAGGATTACCCTGACCCAGGTGCAGGACCTTGCACTTAGCCTTGTTGAACTTCATGAGATTGACATGGGCCCACCTCTCAAGCCTGTCCAGGACCCTTTGGGTAGCATCCTTTCCTCTGCTGTGTCAACTGCACCACTCAGCTTGGTATGATCTGCCAACTTGATGATGGTGCACTCTATTCCACTGTCCACATCACCTACAAAGATATTAAGTAGCATTGGTCCCAGCACAAATTAGGTTCATATTGTGATGAAAAGGCACTATTTCTATTTCTGATTTAAAATACAGACAAGATACACAGAGAGAACAGCGGAATAGGAGTGTGGAGGGGGAAATGTAAGAAATTATTTTGTTGTGTATAATATCCAATTTAGAAAAATCCTATTTATTTATTATTAAAAAGATACAAGAGTTCTTAACATTTCACTGAAAAAGTTCCTTAACCATTCAAAATGAATAAGAAGAACTTCTTAAAAAGCAACTAAAAATATTTCCTTTATTTGAGGACAATTTAAAGAGTAGTCAACAGATTTGAGCACTTCAAAGTACTGTGAAGTAATTAAAAGAGAATCGCTTTAGATTCACAATAAACGGTAAACAAAATGTTCAGATTATATGAACTGTGAAGAACTTTATGGAATTATCGTGGTTGTTACTTTCAAGGTTAGTCACAAAATCAAGTTAGTCTGCAACAATCAAGCAGGTATTTGCTGTTTGGTTAGAAGAGATTCTTTTAGCTTTCAGCTTTAGGCACAGGCTAACACTACAGAAAGTCAGTTTTGATTTCATGTAAGTATTTTTGACATGGTGTATAACACAGGCATGTATAGTTTATCAGAACAGTATATATTACATCCAGTAGAGAGCGATACTATATATGCATACGAAGCGTTGCACTATAAGCATAATTAAGCAATGTAAAATATCAAAATATGTATGTTATTTTTTTTAGACATTTTTAACATGATAAAAATGTATAAATTATCGTGGGATTTATAACTAGTTTTTAGAACTACTTGATTACTTCAAGAAGATGTGATTTCTGGTAAACTCAAAACAAATTATGTCAAAATCACCAAAGGCAGGATCTTGGAAAGAATTTAAGTGCTTAAAATGGAAGCGCAGCATATTTTGAAGTCTTAGTCTAAACCAGTGAAGTCTTTCTTATATTTGACAGGTCTGTAATCTGTAAGCATTTCTATTCTTGACCTTAAAGTTGCCCAGATGCTGAAATTGCTGTTACTGTAGTTGTCAGAAGTATCTCAATCCTTGTAGTTCAGCAATCCAGAAAGTAGGTACCTACTCCTTTCCTCCTTTGAACAGTGTAATCTGTTAAACTTTCTGAGACTTAACTGATAATCAAGCATGCAGCAGTAGCTGCTGCTTTCTTTTAAATCAAAACTGGGGGATAAATCTTTCTTTTCACTTAATTTTAACATGACACTGTGAACACAGGTTCAGTTTCTATTTTCCTGAAAAATAAATGAATGTTATGTTTCTTATCACTTTAGACTCACCAAATTCTAGATTCTAGACTCTACCAATGTAAACAGATGTGTTTTTGAGCACAAATGTTTTCCATCCCAAACACTAAAGCTCTGTGATTCAAAGGAGCAGAAAGAATGGAAAACAAGATGACACGTAATCCATCTAGAAAGGAATTTTTTTTACATTTTGTTCAATGAAGACTAAGTTGGGTAAGTAACTAGGAGCTTCAAAATATTCAGCTTCAAGTTTTGAAGGAACTCAGATTTGAAACTGCTGAACTTCTGGCAAAGTTGTTCAAACTGTCCACTACAAGCAGGCCACTGTAATAGGGGACTGGCAAGTTGTCAGGGTATCTCTCACTGAAAAAAGGACTTCAAGGGAAGTCCTGTGAACTACAGGATCTGAAGTATGAGTCTGGCTTCCATTCCTTGCAAAATCACAGTCTGCAATAAAGAATGAGATAATGGAGCACAGGTGTAGTCTTGATGTGTTAGGAAACAGACAACACGGAGGCCTGTAACAGTCTGAGTGAGCAGGTGGGTAATGGGGAGGTAGACAACATAGCACATATAGACTTATAAGTAAATACTTTGAGCAACTACTATACCAAATTAAGGAAATTAACTTGCTGTGGGTTTGGAGAAAAGGTACTTTCATGGCTTTACAAGATAGGAAGGTAGAGGATAGAGTACAAATGAAGAGCATGAGTCCCCAGGGATCAGCAGTGGCTTTATTTTTGTTCAGCATTCTAACTGATGACCCGGAAAAGGAACTGTATAATCAGATGTTCAGGTGTACAGATGGTGCTGAGGTGTTTCAGGCAGTTAAATGTGTCAGTGATGATGAGAAATCTCACAAAAAGACCTCACAGAATAAAAGTACTGAGAAATGCCATAATGTCAGTAAAAGGGATGTAATGAAACCCAAATCATGCTTACGGAATTATTAATTTGGAAGGGGAAGTTACAATTCAAGGCAAATCTTGAAATCCTTACTGACAATAACAGTATCTGAAGTCATCAGCTCAGTGTGCAGCATTGGTTGTGAACATACAAAATATTGGACATCATCAGGAAAAAATGTCGATGCTAAACTAAATCAGTATTTTTTACTATATGAAACGTTCTATTAGTTTATCAGTTAGTAAATACAATGCTTTTCCTTGCATCTCCAAAAAAAACCCCAAAACAAATAATAATATAAGTAAGTTAAAAATGGTGCAGAGAAAGCAACTAAAATGATTACAATGATAAAATACTGCCTTGCAATAAAATATTAAAATACTTGAGCTCTCCATCCTGGGGAAGAAAAGCCTGGAGGGGGACATGATAAATATTGACAAAGTCATGAAGATAGTAGATAATATGAATATGCTACTATTACTCATTGAATCCTGCAGTGATAGGAGAAAAGGACTCTCACTAAGCTAACAGGATGACAAGGTTCTGTCTCAAAAAGAGGTTGGTGAATTTCTGGCAAGTGTTGCCACAGGAGGCTGTGGAGAGAAGTAATAACAAGAAATTTCATAAAGAGATCGATCCAGTTCATGATTAATAAACAGACACTAAAATCAGGGATGAACTCCCTATAATTGCTACAGTGAATATTGAAGGCAGATGAAGAGGACTGCAGACAGAGGCAAGGTTTATGTGCTTGAAGTAAAATGTCCTGTTTCCAGAGAGCAAATATTGGCCTATATGACTGTTTCTTAGTCTTCTCTAGAGTGACTATTTAAGTATTTATCAAAGTAGCTCACCAATGAGAGTCCAGGGAAAAGGGAATGTAGGATCTCAGGAGCCCGAACAACTTATTCTTCATGATGATTGAAGAATAATTAAAGTGGAGGAATAGTTTAAAGTAGCTTTAATTCCATCAAACTTGAGATATCTTTGTAACAACAGTAAGCATATTAGCTAAATTTAATTACTAAAGTGAGATAATTTCAAGCTGATCCATATTCTAAAGTTCATGTGTTAAGAGAAAATCATGTTAAGTAAATGGTTTAATACCATTTTGTTTTGTATATGTTTAATTGGGAAAAATTGATCTCAGCAATCTTAGTTTCTGTTGTTTTTCTTTGATTTTGTTTTTCTTCAGGAAGACATATTTCAGATTTAGAAGAATAAATCCAACTCTCTTCTAAAGTCCTATCTACATGAAATACTGATAAAACAAGGACAACATCATTAACTTTGTCATCTGTAAAGTTTTCACTTTTTCTCTATCTAACTCCATATGAAATGCAGGTCTTTCATTGCTCGTTGATTTCATTCTTGCTTCTTTTCACCTTCATTTAAGACTTTTTTTTTTGGTTTTGACAGGTTTTGACAAGCCTGTTCTCTTATGACTCATAAAATGCTATAGCATTAAATATGAAGTATATATATACATACATATAATATTTGTCTCTGTAAATTTCTTCCTACAAATTTCAAAACAAATGAACTAGAATTCACAGTTTAGGTGATAAAAATGTACAACTGGAGAAGAGGAATGGAGAAATTGTAGCGTTTTTTGACAGAATAGTATTAAACAAATCCATTTTTATGTAAAAAAATACTCTGCCTATGATTATTTGCTATCTAGCTGCAGACTCCTTTCAAAATGACTCAACTTTATCTGGTCATACGTAATGAAGAAAGCAAAGCTCTGTGTGCAGTTAACCATGCCAAAAAAAGCTGTATCATTTAATATGGCATCTTTGTTTCAGCAAACTTCCCACAGTGACTTCATCTCTGTGCCCACAGAACAAATTGGGTTTTAAAAGAAGCAGCAAAAAAGAAAAGAAGATTATTTTTGAGATGTCTTTTTGATATTAGTATAGTATTAGACATTCAAAAAAATTTAAAAAGTTATAAATGACTCCTGTAAAAGTAACATATCCTTTTTCCCTCTCAGATACTATGGCTGTGCTGGGGAACAATTGTAGGTTAGATTGCTTGTTTTCACTGAAGAGGAAGTACTCTCCAACTAAACATCACATATGAGAAATAACGAAGTGAGAGCAACACTTAATGAGAATATAAACATGCACTGAGAAACACATGGATATCTGTAAATAGTTAAGCAACAGAAGGAAGACAGGGAAAATGTGAGCCTGCTGCTGAATGAGCCAGGAGGCCTTTTGAGACAAAATAGAAAAGGGTGAGACACTGAAATCCTTCTTTGCCTCACTACTAGCAAAAGCACTTTAGAACTCTAAGGACTGTGACCAAGGTGAATGACTGGACTGAGGAAGATGTAACTGATAGAAGATGGTCAGGTCAGAAGATACTTAAGCAAACTGGACGTATGTTCATGGGCCATGTTGTGATGCAACCGTAATCACTGAGAGAGCTGGATGATATCATCTTCAAGAGCAGTAAGGAGGACCTGAGGAACTACATGCTGGTTAGCCTTATCTCTGCCTCTGGGAAGGTGATGGAATAGCTAAGCCTGGAAACAGTGACTGAGTTCTAGCACAGGCTGATTAGAGATGTTGTGGCCTCCCTCCTAGGAAATCTTCAAAAGCTGCCTGCACATGGCTGTGGGCAACTTGGTTTGGGTGACCATGCTTGAGAAGAGGAGTTGGAACAGATGGCTTCAGAGATCTCTTCCAGTCTCAAGCATTCTGTGATTATATGACAGATTATATGTCGTATAGTATATATTGCATTTGTTGGATTTGCAGAGATGCATTTAATTAATCTGAGTTTCAGAAATGGCTTTGAATTGATCATAAGAACATTGGATTCCTTTGAGATTAGAAAAAAAATGAGGACACCCAGTGTTTCGAAAGGTGTTTTCCTCATTCCTTCAGGCAAAGTATCTCAGTTTAATGTAGTCAGTGTTTATTTTGCTTCCATGTCTTATTTTCTGGTTGCTGCTAATGAAGGATGTGGCATAGATGGCCTAAAAATATTATTAAAGTTAGCTCAGAGATAATACAAAAAATACTGTTATTCATTTTACTTTGTGATTTTTACAGTCTCAGGCTCTGAATATTTTTTCTTTTAATTTCAATTATGTTTTCTTTGTTTTTGTTGTTCTTCCTATTATGTAGTTGATCAGGATCAATAGACAAATTGGAAAGTCTTTTGTAACGTATTTATTATTTCATACATGCTGAAGGCATGAAATGCAGGAAAGAAGAACTTGTATTGGTATTGACCTATATCTTGTAATGATATCCAGTTTAGTAGGAAATCAGATAAATTATGTGAAACAGGGTTAATCACAAATGTCTTAAAAAATGAAATAATAATGAAGTATAAATCCAAAAAATCATTTTGGAATTATTAAAAAAAAGTTTTTTTAGTTATGAATAGTAACCTTTCGCATCCCTGCAGTTTAGAAAGAAATTTTCTGATTTCTTCATGCATTGAACTGGTAAAAGTGATTTGGCTATACAATCAAAAAGGTTGCTTGTAACCTCCATGGTTAGGTCCACTAGCTAGGAAGTATATTGTACTTAAAAATGAAGGAAGGTCCAGGGATAAAATAATTAAGTTTATCCTTACAATATGTAAGTTTAATTTGTGTCTCTATTGCAGTCTTTTTGAGCAAATTGGAGAAATGCAATTGTCCTGTGCTACAATACTTCATCTCTAATATTCAGAGGAAAGAACTTGTCTGCTATGTCTGTAAAGGCTTTGAAGCAGAGACTGTCGCCCTGAATGTATTTTCTAGCGTAAAGTACAATGGAACTTCTGATTCATGTTAGGAACTTTCAGTGTTAGTGTGATATGAATAAATAATAATTAGTAACAGATGTTTTGTCTGCTTTCTTCATAAAGTATAAGTACATGAAAGGAAGCTAACTTTTCCTTATAATGTGAAAGACATTTCAAAGGTCAAATTTTAGCTATTATTCTAATGAAAAATGAGATGCTTTTAAAGCTGTTGATAAAGAATATAGTTTCATAAACTTCTTTTTTTCCTTAGCCAAATCAGAGTTCTTACTGTGATTTTAACATTTGAGCAAAATACTAAAAGCCCACACTGCATGCATTTTTTTCCCTTTAGTTGTACTGTGAGGGTGGCATCAAAGCCTTCCTCAGATTCTCCAACCACTCTCATTTTACTGTTGTAATAAATAGAGGAAGATTTATGAAAAAGTCATTGAGAAGGTTATGCTTTTAGAAATATTAAGATTTAATCTAATATCTTTTTGCAAGCAATTTTTGCAGAATCACGGAATTGCGGGATCTAGAAGGGTCCTCAAGAGATCACTGAGTCCAATTTCCCTGCTACAGCAGGAAATTTTCTTTCACAGTCCACAGAAAATTAGTCAAATTAAGGTACATTGCATATGTTTTTATGTAATGCTTTAGTACATAGAACATTTTTAAGCAAAAAGTAAATTTAATTAGAATCAATTCCAACTGTCTCACCACGTCTAAAGAATTCTTTCTGTCTCTAGATGAAACCAAAAATAGCAAGTGTTTTATTTACAGTTCATTGAATCGAAGAGAGGAAACTTCTGTCTCCAGTGATATCACCTCTTGCCTTATCAAGTTTATATTTTCTTCATAAATTCTCAGTTCATCAAGTAAAACAAAAAGTAAAGGACAAAAACACATACACATGTTTGGATACTTTCTAAACTACTTTATTACACATAAGTTCTAGAGTTAGAAATAAAATGTAATGTATCTGACAATGAAAATAGGGGTGAATCTCCAGTGAAGGGTTTTAGGATAATTCATAAAGTAATTCTGTTGTTTTGAGGTACAAAGGCAGTTGAGAATTTTCAGTGAACTGCTTTAACATTTAATTGAATCTTATTTCCTCGTTGGCTGTACTGTGTAGTGCTTCACATCCATAGTAATTTTGGCAATGAATGCTAGAAGAAACTTACAGTCCCCTTCCCTAGGGTAGAAAGAATATGGGAAGGGGTAAGTTGTATCTTTCGAGTGTACACAGAAGCAAAATTCATACTGAAGTAGAATGATTCTCTGAATTTCCCCTGCAGTTCCGTATTATCCAGGGTTCTTAATAGGAGACATAAAGAAATTGGTTATTTCTGTGGGTGTTAAAGTCCAATTAGAGAGATGAAAAACAGTGATAGCTTATTATATTAAATGTCTCTGACTAAATCCAAAATCATCCTTGTTATCATTAATGTCTTAGTTTTTCTTTTATTTGCTTGCTTTCAGCATTCTGGTTACTTGTGCCTTGTTATCTAATTCAAACTCTATAATTTTTACTCAATTAGTGAATGTAGAATATTTCTGCCTTCCATCTTTTCACATGCACGCACTTTATCCAGCACTCTCTCATGTTTTCCCACCATTTCCATTAATGGTAATTGCTAGTTCAGTTTCCCTTCCTCTTTCTTAAACCTGAATGTTTGCTGCAGGAAGCCCACTTTAAATGTCAGCACATTCCCTTAACTCATCCTCATTTTCTTATGCTGTTTGCCAGATCTGCTTATGTTAGAATTGTTGCATCTAATGCCCTAAAGCTCTCTTAGACAGATTCTCATCAAATGTAAATTTACTTAATATAATTGGAAACACTGAGCTGAAAAACCATCTTTCTGTGTTGTTTCAGACTGTAATAGTTGCATAAAAGGTAGAATCAGAGAGTTGCTGAGGTTCTGGAGATCTGGTCCCATCCCCTGCTCCAAGCAGGGTCATCTACAGCAGAGTAATCAACATCATGTCATGGGTATCTCCAGGGTCAGAGATTGTACAGTCTCTCTGGGAATTCTTTTTTAATGTTAAACCATTCTCAGAGAAAAAGCTCTTTAAACATATATTTATTTTTTTATTTCATGTGCCTTTGTTTGTCTTTGTTTTCTCTTCTTTCCCTGTGTAGTCCTGGGAAGAGGCTGTCTGTCCTCTTCATTCCTTCCTGTCAAGCATGAATAAGCTGAACATCCCTGCTTTCTTATCTTTTGACAGTTGATCCAGTTCTTGATGAATTTTTTCCATAGTTGCAGGTCTCTCTTGTACTCTTGTACTGGAGAGCCTAGATTTGGACACAATACTTAGTTGTATCTCATGACTGCTACTTCTAAATTTCGCCAACACTCCTCCTAAACAAGATATTGTCTTTCTTTGCTGTGAGAGCAGATTGCTGGCTTATGTTCAACCTGCTATCTGCAGAGACCTCAGGTCATTCTCTGCAAAGCTGTCTTCCAGCCAGCTGGCCCTCTATCAGTGTGTGTGGTTCTTCCAGCCCAGGAGGACTTTGCTAAATTTCATGCCAGTAGAGGTCCATTTCTCAATCCTGTCGAGGTTCCTCTGAATGACAACATAACCTTTGAATGTTCCAGCAATCTTTCTTGCGGTACATTCTGTCCCAACATTTAGGTAATGACTGAATATATTAAACAGCACTGGCCCCAGTATTAACTTGTGGGGCATACCATGAGTTCCTGGACTTTGTCTGGTGTTCCTCTGCTGAGGACAAGCTTTTAAACATGTTCATTCTGTCACTTTTCAGTCCATCTCACTGTCTACTCAGTACGAATCACAGAATCACACAATCATAGGAGATGGAAGGAATATCTGATCACCTAGTCCACTTCTCTGCTAAAGCAGGTTACCTAAAGTCAACTCTCTGCTAAATAAGGTTCCTTAGAGAAGGTATTTCATTAGTCTGAGAGAATGTTGTGAGAAACTAAATTCAAAATAAAGAATATTCTACTGCTGCCTTTTCACCCACTGAGATACTCATTTCACTATGGTCAATGATTTCCCCTTATAAATCCATGCTGACTAGCTCAATTCACCTTTCTGTCCTTCATGTGTCTGGAAATGTCTTCCAGGTTTATTTTTTCCATCAGCTTCCCAGTATTCAGGATGAGGCTGATAACCCTGTAGTTTTCCAAAATCTTCCTCCTTGCCCTTCTTCAAAATAAAAGTGACATTTACTCTCTTCTAGTCCTCAGGTGATCCATGAATAACAACCAGCCCTCCCTGGACTACTCTTCTCTCCAGCAGTCACCCATGAGATCCTTCCAAGCAGAACTCTGAAGTGTCAAATATGATTTTCCCTGCCTGGCGAGGCATGTATTCTGTAGCTACTCCTGACATACATGTAAACTGTTCTTCCCTATGAGGTACTGGGATAATATTATTCCTGTTGAATTTTAAATGCCATAAGTGCCAGTATTTTATTTTCTATTGTTTCCTGCATAATTTATTATATAGTACAGCTCACTACCAACAATTTCTTTAGATACTCTATTTTTATTTTCTTCAACTGATTCCACAGTGATTCATTATATCTTCTTTGGTCATTCAGAATATTTCTTCTCCATCTTTTGTGTTTACTCTTATGCTAATTGGTGCCTCTTTACACTGCTCAGACAAGTGAAACACAGATAATATTTTAAAAAATTATGTCTGTGTTTACACATTCCATGAATTATGGGGCAGTCTTACTTTCAGACAAGAAGTATCTTAAATTCACACATTATAGAATGATAACAACATTTGAGTTGATTGTGAGCTTATTAATGAACCTTAAAAAGACCATCTCTTTAATTAGCAGATATGATCCTAGTTAAAATGTCCTTAAGTTTTCTTCCAAAGTTTAAAAATTCTTCTTTCTGTCATCTGAGATGCCAAAGAAGCTGAAAAAAATCCATTACATATACTGCAGTGACAAATTCAAGAATCCATGGTGCTGTAAAATCATACACTTTGAAAGACAGTCCCTACTTCATAAAACTCCTTGTTTGTTATTTGTTCTCAAATGCATTGGCACTAGCAATAAAATCCATTGTCCCTCCTAATCACATTTTCTGTCCTCATACCAAGGAGGCAGCATAACGTCCTAGTATTTTGTTTATGGAATTAGTTCCTTATTATTATTCTGTGTCAGATAAACTTTACACAAAACTTCTGGAAATGCTTCTTAGATTGCATTGTCCTTTGTCCATAGCCATGGATAAACAAGTCATTACAATCTTCAAATCAGTTTTTCTCTTTACTACAGTTTTCTATCTGTAGCAGTATGCAGAATGCACGCATGTTCTGTGTTGTCTGATGACACCACAGGGGGGGTTGAAACGCGATGATCATTGTGGTCCATTTCAACCCAGCCCATTCTATGACATCTACTTTAATGGTCCTCAGATTTCAGTCTTGGTTTCTATCAATATTTCTATGTTATCTCAAGTAAAGAAATACATTTTCACAGTATAAGTTTAGCTCTTACTATATACAGTAAGTCTATATACAGTAAAGTGGGTATTTTCACAATAATCAGGTTAGAGTATAGTGTTCTGACTACAGTTCCCACATTAGGTTTTTACCTTGCAGAGTAACTCTGCTGTTTTCTGGCACAGGTAACTTAAATCTTGATTATTTCTGCATGATGAATGCTAAAACGTGTTTCCTAAGCTTATTTTCTATCCTTTTCAAAATCAGAACAACTGTTTACTGTTACTTCATCATTCTCAACTTTTTCCTCAACAGAACTGATAAACAAAATGTGACTTTGGACTTGAATGTAAGAACTAGCAGCACTTATCTTCATGATAAGTGATGCTGACAGTATCATTTACTAATTATATATTACTGTATTTTGTTAGTACTTAGAAATGTGGTTGTGTGGATCTGTATTCCCTTGTTACACAATTGTAATCATATGACAAAATGATTGTTCTGGTCCTAAAGACCTTTATTCAGTAACACTGTACTAAGTTTGCAATTTCATGTTTTCCTAGTGATTTATGTCACTGTTCATAAGAGTAAAATATATTAGTTATATTTGTTTATTTGTGATAGAAATCACATCTGAAGCCCATCTATTTCTCATTGTTAGACATTCCTTCTCATTTTTTTGACCAAGTTATCAGGGATGAACATAGCAAAATACATTTAATATTAGTCCAACATACTGACTGTGCCATAAAAATAACATAGTTTGAGTAAATTGTTATATTCTGTGAATGTGTTAGAGTTATTATACACTTAATTGGGTGATAGGGAAGGATAAATAAAGTTGTGATGCATCTTTTATTGACTTACTAAGAAATAGCGCATTCTTGGATTAGTACAGTATCATTTGCAAAGCTGAAGTATATCACTATGTTATTGAATATTTAAGTTCTAATTTTTATTTGTAGGACAGACTGTATTTTTCAAGTGATAATGAGAATTGGCTCAGTATCGTAGTTACATATATTACCATAGCAATGCAGTGCTACTGAGCTACTCAGAATGTTATTTTTCCCCATGAAGACAGACATATATTTGAAATCTCTACATCCAGTTAGAAAAAAAAAAAAAAAAAAAATTAAAAGCTTGCAATACTTTACTCTTAATAACACTTTACTTTTGCCAGTAAAAGAATATTTCATCTTTTCTGATGGGAATCCATCAGAAGCTTATACTTCTTTTTTCTTCTTTTCTTTTCTTTCTTTTTTTTTTTTTTCCTGATGGAACTACTGCTAATGCTGTGCCAGGAATTGAAGGTAAAAGCTATGACAAGCTAGTGAATAGATCATCTTAGAGGCAGAAAAAGGGTAAACTGAAGAGTCTCTCCTGGTTTTCTGTCCCACTTCATTTGAAAGTGAAGCTAAACTTCAAAGATATCATTGCCCTCTGACCAGCGTACAGCTATTAGATTTCAAGGTGAAAATGCTCTCTATGACAGTCTTGTAATTGTCTCTTTATAATAGTGAAGAAAATGCTGAAGAAAAAAACCTTAGTATTAATCCACAAATGACATTAGGGAGCTGGTTCAAGACCTGCTAGTCTAAGTTCTATCCCTGCCTCTAACCTATTGACTGTGCTTAGTTAGTCATAAATCCATTTTAATTATCAGCTATTATCTATCTTATTTACTTGAAGTGAAAATTACTTAGGTCAGGAATAGTTGAAATATGTGTTTGTTCAATACCTCTGAAATGGTATGCTAGTTTTTGTTCAGGATTCTTTTCCTTACTCAAAAAAAGTAACAGTCACAACTAAGAACCTCTTTTAAAGTCCTTGTCATTCAGATAACTCTGATTAGATGTTAAAGCAATTTATACGTCCTTCCAAATACTTGAATCACAGAATCACACAGAATCACAGAAACGCCAAGGTTGGAAAAGACCTACCAGATCAACCAGTCCAACCATTCACCTATCACCAGTAGTTCTCACTAAACCATATTCCTCAATACAATATCCAAACGTTCCTTGAAAACATAGTAATACCAGTTTTATGTACTTGTAGATTTTTTTCTTAAATCTCTTTGAGTAGTTCCATAGAACATGAATTATAATTTGTTATTGATAAGTGGAAGTGTTGATCTGTCTGAGGGATCCTGATAGGCTGAATCAATAGGCTGCATCCAATCTCATACCATTCAACAAGGATAAGTGCTGGATGCTGCATTTGGTCATAACCCAGTGCAGTGGTACAGGTTTGGATGAGAGTGGCTGGAAAGTTGCTGACAGAAAAGGATCTGGGGGTATTAGTTGAACATGGCTGAACAGGAGTGTTTCCAGGTGGCTAAGAAGGCCAATAGCATCCTGGCTGGTATGAGGAAAGATTTTAATGAGTACAATTCTTGAACATGGAATTTTACAATGAAAATATTAGCATTTTAGATATTTTCTAATTTGATTGTGTAGTTATCAAAATTTTTACTGTTCGTACTTGCTGAATTTATTAAAAAAAATGCTCAGCAAATATAATAACAAATTTAACTTCCCTCAGCTGAACTGTATGAAAGACCCCATAGACAAACCAAACAAGCCTAACATGATCCCACAGGAACCTCAAAATTTGGTTGGCCATTTTAAGACTGTCTTCTCTGGGGAAAAAAATTCCCTGCAGCTGCTCTTAAATGTTGAGGGTTAAAAGCATTTTTGCTGCTGAGAATGCACATTGGAGCATATGTAATGCTTTAATGTGCATTTTAAAGTGAAAATACAATACAGCTTTTCAAAACCCTTGAAAATAATCACAGACTTGCTTCTGAGGTTGAATTAACTCAAAAAGGTACTTTCAGGCAGAGCTGACTGACACTCAGAATTTCCATTCTGGAAGAAATTTTGATATTTAAAGAAAGGCTTCATTTTGAATGAGAGTAAATAGAAGAACTTCTTCCATTTTCCTTTCAGTAGATAAGTAAGTGTGGAAAATGGAAACACTTTGTTCTTTTCCTTTTCCTAACAAAATTATTTAATGTCTACAGCTAAAAGACTATTCCTTGGGCTTTTGGTAGCTGTCAGAAGAACATAAGGAATTTTCAGAAAGCAGTTAAATTCATTATCACTGAGAAAACAAAACAAAACAAAACAAAACAAAATTTTAAAAAATCAGAGATTGATAATCAAGTTTAAATTTTAGATGATCCTTGTGTGAGAAAGAAAAAAAATCAAAATCACATTATCAACATGTTTCAAGGTACTAAAACTTTTGGTAAAGAAATGATGGAGTTCTGAGATACTGTTAAGACCAAATAAGCTATCTCTTCAGTGACTAATTTTCCCCACTTTACCACTGATCTTGCCTCACTGAGTGCATAAGGGACATTTTCTATTGATTTTACTTTGCAGGAAAGATTTCAGTAAAATGTGTGCTGGAAACTCTGGGATTGTATTTTTATCACCCACCCTAAATTTTACATCCATTAATACCCTAAATGAACGAAATTGTCTGCCTTAACAACACTTCTGTTATAACCCACAACCCCTGCAGTGAAGCTGCATGCAAATAAGCTCTTTCTAAGTTTGATATTCTGCTGTGGAAATTAAGGAGAGTTTGTGACTGAGTTACTGGAGAAGAGAAAAGGGAGCTCTTTTCACACCTCCTCTGTAACACTCTGGAAGTGCAGCTCTAGCTTGCCATAGACCTGGTATGGAGGAATGAGAAGAATGGAGGCAGAGTCTCAAGATGTTCAGGCTGTGTGAATAGGGTCAGATAGAGGGATATCAGAATTGGATTAGTACTGGAGGATGTTAGCAACAGTTACATGTAAAACTGTGATATTACTGATATGTTGTCCATCATTATTTATGATCTTCAGCAACTGAGCAATGCCTGTGATGAAAAATGCTTGTAAGCAGCTTAATTCTTCTAGGAAAGGGGAACTGCTCTCAGGAGGCACCCTGTTTATTGCCATCTGTTTTAATCAGTGAACAGTGGTGAAAAGTAGAGATTGTTTGTCCTCCTTTTCTTAATTCCATATAGATAACTGTGTGTTGAGGCAAGTGATCATCCAAGTGCTTGAACCTCATATTTGTTATTTACTTTCTGTAGTCAGGCCCTCAGTAAGCATGAGAAAATGGTCAATTATTTCACAAAGGCATTAACATCTCTTTTGTGTGGTTGCTGAAAGTTCTGTTGTACATTTCTCTTGAACAACACCCATCTTAGCAGAGCTTATTTCTATTGCACAGGTGCTCTCTGCTCTGAAATGTTTTGCCCAATTTGTATTCCTACAACAGCTGGCCTGAATATAGATCAACAATCTGAAATACCCCATTCAATTCTGTACACTAGCAATATTCTAGGAAAATCTAAAATATCATCTTTTGAAACATGAGAGCTTTGAATTCTAACAGCATAGAGGAATTTCATCATGTTAAGTCAATTTTGAAGCAATAATAATAGATAATGATGCAAATCATAACTCATTTTCACCAAAATAGTAGGGGCAATCCCAGCTGGTATAATGTGTCTCTTTATAGAGAGCCAAGTAATACTGAATACACTGTTCTCTTCACTTTGCTGTGCTCTCTTTGTCTGAGATATATCCCATTTCTATTATATAACAGATGGGATTTTGGTGGTCATTGTCCACCATAACCTGTTATCTGTAGATGCTAGAGAAATCACCCTGCAGCCTAAACAACTAGTTATACTCTTCTCCCAAGGCTTTGATGTGGCTGAAAATAACTTTTACGAATAGGGTAGGTATATGTCTAACACGTTCTTTTTAAATACTACATTAAATCACTGCAACTCTTTGCTGTAATGATGTAGACTGACTCTCTTTTCTTAAATATTTAAAATACCAGCATCCCTGGGATTCAAAGTTCAAAACTGCAATTACAAAATATGTTAAATGATAACAGTATATAATCATTATTCTTATTTGAAACCATGATGGATTGGTCCTGAGCAAATGCTTGCCAGGAAAGTCTGCAGATGAGCCATGATGGATCTAGTACACTCCTGAAGGGACTACAACTCTCTCTTTACAGAGAGAACGGTGAGGTACTAGAACAGGCTGCCCAGAGAGACTGTGGATGCCCTGTCCCTGGAAGTGTTCAAGGCCAGATTGGATGGGGCCGTGGGCAGCCTGGTCTAGCATTAAATGAGAAGTTTGGTGGCCCTGCATGTGGCAGGGGGGTTAGAGATTCATGATCCTTGAGGTCCCTTCCAACCTGGGCCATTCTGTGATTTTGTGATTCTGTATGGATGTAGGCACAAGTTACTGTTTTTGATGCAGTTGAATGTTTGGGTAGCACAGCTTCTTATAACTTTTCTTTAAAATGTTTAATTTTAAACATTTAAATTATTGTAATTTCAGGGATTCTGAAGAGTTGCTTTTTTCCTTCTGGAATTGCTATGCTTGCAGATACTACAATTTATCACTAAACATCTCAGATTAATTCTGTCTAATTCACAAGAAATTTCCAGCCTATGGTTTCACTACAGTAATAGTATTAAAATAATTTAAAAAATAGTTTGAACATTATCTGAGAAGGGAACAATCAAAATATACAGTCTGAAAAAGTCAGAGGATGGTATAAATCACTCCCTTAGCTGGGAATGCAAGTAGAACTTGGAAGGGCTCTTCTGATTTACACTTGCTAAAGATCTGACCCATACTTTTTATCATAACACTCTGCTGTAATGTGCAAAAATATATGAGAGAGAACATTTATCTGGTTGACAGAAGTTTGCTTCTTTAGGAAAGCTGTTTAACTCCTAAGTTCAGGTAGCTTTGCATGTTTCTGGTAACCCGTGGATGACATCTAAAAATTAAGTCTGACCTGAAAGTTGAGGGAGAAGTACTCTTAAAATAGATTAGATTTATTGCAGAGGTGGGAAATGAACAGTGCTGCCAACTAAGAAATATCTGTTTGACTCTGTCTTGTGTTAAGATGCTACCTTGAACTTGTTGATTGAGGAGAAGTAATAATCCTCTTGGAAATATACTATTTGGTAGGTGCTGACTACTGGAAAAGAGCCAATGGTATTTTCTTCCTTTCTGTTTGTTGTTAATATCTCAACTTGCAACATGGCAAACTGTCAGAATAAGTTATTTCTAGTCTGTAATGAATACTTCTATCACATTATTACTGAAAATAGCGGGTCTTGAATGTGTATGAGATACAATTCATTTTCTTTTTCACAAAAGTATGGATTCTTTTAAGATTAGAATGAGTGTGAAATCTCTCTAGCACTACTTTAGCCAAAAAAGACTCCGCACAGTATTTAGACAGATTCTGTGCACACAGGTTTTGCAGTGAATATTTAGAAGTGAGACAAAATTGCCCAATAAGGAAGACGGATCAATCAATAGATTAAATTATCCAAAAATTTAGTCAAGGTATAAAAATAATTTTGTCAAGAAAATAAATAGTGAAATACTTAGACAATATTGAAACATTATCCAAGTGAGCATTTGAAAAACATACGGTAATATTTAATGAAAATGGAAAAACACGTAAAACTTAGATTTAATTAAGTATGATTGCCAAGAAAAAAAAAGAAAATACACTAAAAATTTGTTTAAACTAGAACTAGAGGCTCATTAGCCTCACCTTGAACCCCAGGAAGGTGATCGAGAAGCTAAGGACACCAATAGCATCAATTTATCAGCATGCATTCACCAAAGAGAAGTTATGCTTGATTAACCTGATAATCTTCAATGACTGACATGGTAGATGGGGGTAAAGCAGTGGATATTGTTTGCATGGACTTCAGTAGGGCCTTGAACACTTTCTTTCGTAAAATCCTCATAGAGAAGCTGTTGATGTACAGGCTGTATTAGTAAAATGTGAGGTGGAGTGAAAATTGGCTGATCGTCTGGACCCAGAAGATGGTGATCAGTGGTGCAAAATCCAGGTGAAGACTAGTAACTAGTAGTGCACTCTAAAGGTTAATACTGAGCTCAGTTCTGTTCTTCATTTTCATTAATGGTCTGAATGATGGGGCACAGTGTATCCTCAGAAACTTTGCAGATGACTGAAAACATGCTGCCATCTCAACAGGCTGGAAGAATGAGCTGAAGATCATGAAGTTCAACAAGGGAAACACAAACTCCTGCATCTGAAGAGTCCTCTCTGACCTGGGGAGGATACAACCAAACATGGCAGTATGTACTTCGATGAAAACTACATTTGCAGAGAAAGACCTGAGGATCTTGATAAAAAGCAAGTAGAATATGAGACAGCAATGTGACCTTGCAGGTAGGAAGGTTAATAATATCCTGGGCTGCACTAGGGTAAGTATTGCCAGCAGGTCGAGGGAACTGAACTTCTCTATTTGACACTGGTGAGGCCACACATAGAGTATTTATTCAGTTCTGGGCTCAGTTGTACAAAAACGTGGACCTACTCCAAAGAGTCCACTGAAGAGGCACAAAGACGATGAAGGGATTGGAGCATTTGTTGCCTGAGATAAGGCTGAGACAACAGGAACTGTTTAGCTGCTTAGTCTGGAGGAGAGAAAGAGCAGGTAGGTTTTAATCAGTGTATGTAAATACCGGAAGGGAGTGTGTAAAAAGTTGAAGGCAGGCTCAAAAGAACCTGAGTCACTGAAAATAGTGGTGCCAAGTGCCAGGACAAAAGACAACAGGCTCAAACAGAAACACAGAATATTTTGCTTAAATATCATTTATTTTATTTTACTTTATTATTTTATTTGTTTAATTTCATTTATTTTTACTCTGTGAATGACTGAATGCTGGCACAGGCTGCCTGAAGAATCTGTGGGATCTCCCTGGAGGTCTTCGAAAGCTTTCTGGACATGATCATGAGCAACCTGGTTTGGATGACCTCGATTGAGCAAGTGGCTTGGACCAGATTACTTACAGAGCATTAAACATTTTGTGATTCTGTGGAAATAGACTGTAAGTTAATTTAAACAAAAAAATTCTGTTGTTCTGTTGACACATTTTCTATTTTATTTTCCTTCAATTTTCCCAATATTTGCCAGTGTTTTCCCTTTTCCCCTTGAATTCTTATGTTGCTCTCTCTCGCCTTGTATATTAGAATGATTAAAATTCTATAGTTTACATAGTAAGATATAATTTCTACATCTTAATTCTCTGGCAGGTGCTTTACAGTGGGATCCTTCTGAACATATATGTTTCTCTCCGTGAAGAGGTGCATCACGAGTGGTGTTAGGTTCTACACAGTGATATATTTTTCTTGAACACGGATGAGGTTCTCAGTATTTTATCTAATGATGACAAAATCATGACATTAGTTCATGGTAAATAGGAAAAACTTGGTCATCTACTCCTGATCTCATGCAGTGTTTTCACGAAGTAAACTTAACTACTAATATTAGAGTCCCCTGTTGGATAAAGGCAAGGCAGGTGCAGCAACTGTCTTTGTGTTAGGCAAATGTGGCATCTTTAACACCAATTTTTTTTGTTCTTCTGACCCATTCCTATTTCCCTTAATTACTTGCTAATGCAGACACAGCATAATCATATTATTCCACATGGAAAATCCTACAGTTTTGAATTGCTGTTTTATGAAAGTCATAACTCTTAAACCAACTAATCCTCAGATATGCTTAGTTCTTAATTTATATTGATAAAGAAAAGATTCTTCAGTCATTTATTTTAAAGATATCCTGAAGGAATGAAAATATGGATGCCATTTGCAGTAGAGTATTTGTTGTGAAAATAAGGCTTTGTATGTGAGAAATATTTAAACCAAGTGCATACAGGTTCCTTAAGGCTTCACAAGGCAACAGGGCTCAAAATGAAAAAAAAAGTGCATGACTCAGTTTTCAGAGGAATATTAAAAAATAAAAATAAAAATAAAAAAAGTGGAGAAGAGCCATTTGGCAATGTAGAATGTAGAGCACTTCATCCAACAATGTGTATTTCAAAGAGTCACAGAATACAAAATATAATTTCCTAACTGTTTAAAATCTATAACCAATGCAGAATTTATCTATGAGAATTTTAGAGATTGATAAAGAATTTCTTCAGTCTCAGCAGAAACAGAAATATTCACCAAGACTAATTCCTTTTCCTCTTCTGTAGTAAATGATTGGAGATAAGGGCAGGTATAGACTAATACGTTGAAGACACCAGTATGAATAGCAGTCATGGCTAGAAACTGATTAAAATTGTATCACACTAACTTAAAGCTGAAACATCACCATGGATATTTTCCTCAGTAAGACTGAAAAATGACTTCAGCCTCTTGATTGCAAAGTTAAGACATCAGAAAATAAACCCAGTTCAGGGAAGACTTTAAATGGGAGGAAAGTTTTGACTCTCTCCAAAAATATTCCTGAAGATCTTTCTAGGTCTTGAAGATTACTCTTCCTTCCTACAGATCTTCAGAAATCATCAGTGATGATTTCTAAAGAGAGTCTGATACTTCTCTCATTTGCAGCCACCCTACCACATCTTTTTTTGCTATAGCATACCATCCTTCTAAATTGTGTTCTCTTGCAGTTGTTTGACTGTTATGTGAAATCACAGAGAATAGAAGCATCAAGGAATTAAAAGGAACTAAGAGGTGAAGAGTAAGAAGACTTGAAAATAAATGTCTCTTCTGTACTTTACTCCTTTGTTCTGCACTATTCCTCTTCACTAGTGTCATCTGCCTTCAAAAGAAATACATACCATCTGATCTTTTTAAAGTCACTGCCATACTCTAATAGTTCCTTGGCTGACTACATGATTCACCACACTGTCTCTTTGGAGCATATAGAAAACTATTAGGAGGAGAGGATTCTTACAGTACATGTAACACTGGAGGTTATCTACACAGCTATGTGATAACTTTAGGAAACAGTCTTCTAAAGCTTTGAATGAGACTCACGTTAGTGATATTGTCAGGAAGAATTTTTAGAAATTAACTCAATCTTTGTAGGAATCAGAAATCTGCATGTTGTAGGAAATTATTCTACAACTTGAACATCTTAAACATGAGTATATAGCATGTACATTCTATGAACTGGCACCATAAATTCAGTTTCATTTCTCAAGTAGATCGGCTAGTGAGCTAAGTGTTCTATGTACTCATTTACACTAAAAAGGTATAACTGGTTCATTAATATGCTACTTATTAAGTTTTTACATTCCTATTTTATTACCATGATTTTATTCTTTTATTTTTTCTGTGCTATACTAATTTTTAAGTACAAACTACCTGACATTAGTGGAGCTAACAGAGCAGAAATTGGGTTGTATACCAAATAAGAAGTCTTGGAAACATGCTATCTGTTTGTACTTCATGTGCATTGCAGGTTATTTATTTGGCTTGAGGAATACATCTCCAAATACAATTTGCAAGATATGCAGTTTCCTCATCACAGGGGAAGCTTCAGGCAACTACTTGTTTAATTCCAAACGTGAACATTAGATTGGGTATTTTAAAAGTAATTTTTTCTCCATCGCGTGCCACTACTTCTACCTGCTAACATTTTATCAACATGTATTGAATAGGAAATTCATTTCATACTTTTTGCTGGAGTTTATTCTAACAGCTGAATAGCCTGAACATCTTCAACATGATAGGTCAGAAGGTGCCACTGTGTAGAGCTGTGATAAGGGAAAAAACCCTCCAAGAAAGTAAGTTTTTACTTGTTTCTTCTGGTATGTAAAAGCTAGCATTTTTTTCCTATCAGTGTTTCCCAAGTGTTATAATTGGAAATGTAATATTTAGATTTATAAGGATCTTCTTATTCCAGTCAGAGATTAGCATTTCTGTTTAAGAGCATACTATTAATATATTTGATTGGAGAAATATAAGTAGTTGGACTTCTGCAAATAAGTGAATTACTATGACCTAGAAAGTATTCTGGATTTTAAAGCCTGCTAAGAACAATGCTTCTATAGAAGATGTTTGCTAAGAATATTTATGTTGGAATATATAATCACAGAGCTAATCTTGAAGGTTTTATTTAGTCAAAATTTTTATTGTAATCAATAGAAAGAACTGATGTATTATCTTCCTTTGCATATTGCAAATAAACAACAGAAATAAAAACCTGAAACTGTCACTTTTATTTAGAAATACTTAGAATCAATCCATGTATCTCTCTCATCACTGTGATTATACTGGTGAAAACTAAAGTAGATGATAATGCAAGGCAAAGTTATGCTTTAATAGCACAGCGTGTTGCATTATTATTCATTGCAGAGAATTGTATTTCTCAGAATATGTGGGGGAAACTACTGTTTTTCAACATTGTCCTTAGAATGTGGAGATTTGGAGATTTGAATGGGATGTTCTTGAGCAATGAACTAATTCTTATAGGACTTATTTAATCTTCCTAGATCAACAGTTTTCAAGCAATAGTGCTCACTTCAATGCTTAATTTAACTAGTGATCGTTTGTCCAAAATCAAATTTATTTTAGTGAACAAGAGTATGTTCATTATAGTATATATTTTAATGTTTAGAATAAACCTAGTGAATGCAGGGTTTTATTGCCATATGTTTTTATGTTTTTTATGTTAAAAATTTCTATTGAACAGATCATATATTTTTAGTTATTACCAGCATTTCATACAATATGAAAATCTTGACACCCTGAAGAATATGCTGTCAACTGTAAAAACTTAAAATAATAATAATAATAAAACCTTCAAAATTTGAGCATATTTTGCAATTTTGAAGTCTTCTTTGTCTAATTTAATAAAATAGCCATTGGATCAACATAAACAACCATACTATTTCTCTTTCCCTTTTGTTATCACAAGTTCATGAGAATGACAAACATTTCAAAAAAGATCTTTCATAACTTCCTTTTAAATCTCCTGGGATTTGAAATATTTTCCAGTTCATCTCTGGAAATAATGTGGAGATCAGTATGATAGGTTGGAGAACAGTAATTGTAATTCACAATCGAAAAAACTAGAGAGAAAGACTTGCCTTCTTCCTTTTTCTTCTTCATATGTATGTCTTAGTATTGCTGAAGCAACAAAAGTTTGAAATTCCTGTTGATAGAAAATTTTTGTGTAGTTCTTATTCAAATCTGGAAAATATTTTTACTATGAAATGTAAATTTTGATTTTTTTTTTGCCAACCATTTTATAGAGAGGACTGAGAGAAAATGTTTTCTGTTTCTGCACCACTGCATTTGTGTTTAGACAGGCCCAGTGCCTACAAAGTTGTTTGGAAAATGAGCTTTCCTGGAGTGAATTTGAAGGGAGATATAAGTGTAGTAGTGTACAGCTTTAAGATCTGTTAGGAAGTTCATAGTCAATGGCCCAAATATCTCAAGATAAAGGTGTTTCTGAATATGACCAGAGAGATACAATCCCTCAAAAATGGCAGAGAAAAACCAAGAAACAGTGCTCAATCCTGTATTTATACAGTCCCTTATAAAGTAAGCAGCTTTCGATCACAACTGAAATTCCAGTTTTAAGTACTCAGGAAACTTAACAGAAAAACATGTTAAGGCTTCAGGAGGCATGCTCTTGAGAACAGGTCTCTTCATGTTGAAAATTTGTGGTTGAGGAGCAAGTTTGTAAGAGGAGACTGACTTCTCCAACTCGCTTAAAAACAAAGGTAAATTGTCCCTAAGGCAAGCTGGTTTAGGAAGAAAGGCATCAGCTAATTAAACTTAATTGGGTTAGCCAAGGTAGTCTGATTAGCATAATTAATTTAGGTCTCTAAGTAGGCCTGAGGGGTGTGTGTTTCTGTTAGGGTTCTGTGAGGGTTCTCAAAGTGAGAAGTGTAGTTAATTCTCCAGGTCAAGGGAGAGGTGCTATAGATGAGTGGAAAAGAAAACATACAGAAATGCAGGAGACTTAGTATAGCTGAAGGCCGTGCGTTCTTTTGAAATTGGTAATGGCAAGGGAAAAAACAGATGGGTTGGTTAGATTTAAATCTACCCAGAGATGGGAAAGTGGCCTAGCTAGTACATTACATTTGTGCATGACACTGTTGTGACGTAAGTGAAAAAATGAAGTCTATTAGGTAGGATTTTAAACTGACTAGATAGTTAAACAATAGAATCCTCCAATCCGGGTTAGTTTCTCTAAATAAGAATTAATTGCTTAATGATGATCCTCTTCTAGTTTCACAGAATAAATTGACTTCTGAATATGTATGTTCTACTTTTGATTTCAGTAGTGCTTCAGTGGAATAGATTGTGCAGATGTTCTTTCCTGTATTATACTATTATACAATAAAACGATGTCTCATAGTTTTATTGGGTTGAAAGATGGGTTTATTTGAATTGTTGTAAGACTTCAAGCCTATTTAATAGTTTTCATATTTATTTATATTTTGAATAGCATTTCATTTTCAATATCACTTTGGTTGATGTAGTGATCAAATGAGCCTTTGTCATCCTCTGTTTTTATCCAATAAATGTTCTGAGTGTCAGGAAGATACCTTACTTTTTCAGACAAATAGGAAGCGGTTATCTCTATTGTTAAGCTTATCCAACAACTGATTGTTAAGAAACATAGTTTGGAATCCCCAAAGGGAAAAAAAAAAGATTTTCTGCTGTGCATTATTCTTTGCCTACATACTTCTGCAGGCTTCTTTTATTACTCCCAGTTCTATACTTTAAATCACTGCTGTTTCAACTACAAGGTAAAGGTAAAAATAGGAATTTTGCTCTGAAAAAGTTTCTAGAAAGTCTGCACAAACTTGTTGGCAACTGTAGACTGCATAAAGATGTGAGGATTTGAGGATTTTTCATCATGTATTCTATTTACCATTAATATATAAAGCCAATGAATTTAGCATATAATTTTGTGAGCAAATAAGTGTTATGATTTTTGACCGAACATGATGAACAATTTTCTGCAATATGGAATGATGAAATATTCAGAAGCATGTTATGTATCCAAATGAATTACAGAAATTGAAATATCACGTTTTTAAGCTGAAGCTTGAATTGTTTTCTATTTTAACTTTGGTTAGAAATGTTTTAGGTGGCTTGTCATAACCAATACAAGCTATTCAGGATGAAATTTCATGTTATAAATAATCACAGAATTGTAGTGGTTGGAAGGAACCTCTGGAGGTCAACTAGTCTAACTCCCTGTTAGAGCAGGTTCCCTATGGTAGGTAAAACAGGAAAGTGTCTAGGTTGATTTTGAATATCTCTGGAGAAGTAGACTCCACACCCTGTCTGGGCAGCCTAATTCAGTGCTCTGATAATGATATATGTTTTACTTGAATATTTATAGGAAAATCTAAAATTGTGTGAAGGGAGCTATAAATTAAGCTGTAAAATATCGTAAATATTTTGTAAAATATTGTGATATGAAAGTCTTTGGAAAACATCTTGGTTTCATTCTTGCTTGAAATATGATATAAACAATTTTACAGTGCATTACTTTTTGTAGGTCTGAATTAACCTGGATGACAAAAAAAGACATGAAAATTAAAATCAAAGGAGAATTGATGAAACAGAACCAGGACAAATAAATAAATCCTTAAGTTTTCATTTTTTAATCTTTAAAAATATTATGTTTAGAAAAATTCATGTCCGGTTCTGCTTCAGAACTGTTCAGATGAGATTTTACAAAATAAAGAAATGAGAAACATTGCTAAATTGCTTTGAGAAATGTTAGCCACTAGACATGAATAAACTACAGACTGCTGCTCCACGAATATATATGACGTTGAAAAATGTTTTAATGAAGTAGCAAAGATCTGCTAGAAAGTGAGTTAAAAAGAAACGTGTGGACTGTATTGTACTTTGAAAAGACAGATGGATTCTTTTCTTCTTTTATATTTAAAGAAGAATTCAAACTATAGCATTTCATGTCTTTGTTTTAAGCTCTGTGGCAATTCCGTATTGTTCAAAATGCATGTTCCGAATTCCAGGTTTGGCATCTGCATTATGTGAAGTATAATTACATTTACTGTATGTAATTAGATTAAATTTGTGCTGCTGGAGCAGGAGAGCTTGGGTTTTTATTATTTATTTATTTTTTCCTTGTGAGTTAGTGTTAAGCAGTCTGTTTTGTGCTTGGAAAATTTACCATGACAGTGCTTCATAATAGAACCAATTATCAAGAATGCTTTTACACATAGCCTTCTAGACCCCAATTTAAACACAACCAAGTGACAATTCCTTGTGTGAAACAGTTTCCATAAATTGGCTATATGTGAAGATCTACATACTTATTGATAATAAAACAAGAAGTATGAACTTCTGTTAAATAAATATCTTGAATTTGTTCTGATTAACTTTCAAACCAAAGGGAAAATATTAACAGCAACTTTCAAAGTGTCTTCCATATATTTACTATGTTTAAATGAATTCTACTGTCAAAGCAAACATTGCATTTGCAGTTAGAAAACCATTAGGACATTGTTGTACGTGTTATCACAGTTTGGCAACAGGTATATTCAGTATTTTTAAGGTTTCTTCTAAGAATCCAGTTGTGCATAAGCTGATTCTCTAATGAGTATTTAAATGGATGTGCTTTTCTTGTTCTCCCCCAACATATGTTCTTCACAGATCTGGAGAGGTACATTTTGTTCTTACTTTCTTCAATGGCTTGCTTAGTGAGAGCATTTTTTTAGCTGCTGGACTTTCTCCAGCTGTTTTATCAGTTCTTTCATACACACCTTCTTCTCAAATCTTTGTTGTCCTGTTTGGCCTCTGAATGTCCTACTGAATACTGTTCTTTCTTATTATTACTTGAACCACTGTTTCTCTCTCTGTGCCTTCAAAATTTTCTGCAAGGGGCAAGAACTCTGCTCTCAACGTGACAGAAAGCCTTTGTCCTTACTGCCCTGAGGAGGAACAAGTAACAACTATGTATTTCATTTGTTAGCCTTGAAGTCATGGTAAAATAGACTAGAAGGATATCTGGGGGAAATGACACCTGTGCTTACCTTGCTGTTACGCTTCCTCATCTGTGTGCTCCTGGCTACAAGGGGTCAGATAGCACATGGTCTTCAACCAGTAAACCATTTATATATGTTAATACAATTTATCTTCAAATAGAGTAAGTGGATTCTACAAAGAAGAGAGAGGTATGGAGCATAAACCTACACTCCATTAGTTCTATCAGAATTCATTTAGTGATAATTTAAATCTTCTATGGAGGAATTTTCTGCTTTTTCTCACCGTGGTGCTGGCAGTAGCCCAAAGTGTTTGATTAGAGGTTATGTCTTCAGTCAGTGCTTAATAGAATGAAATAGTACTTCACAAGTTATTTCCAGTGTCTTTCTGTCATCAGTTTGTATTGTGTGTTGTTCTTTTGATTGAGAGTACTTAAACTGGCAAGTAGTTTGTCTGCAGGCGTGCAGGATTTTACTCTTTTATATTATTTTCCCACTACAATCCTAATGAAAATGTTAAGTCATCTGTATTTCAATATAATCATGTAGCAATCATATGCATTTATAGGAGGGATGCAAACTGTTGATTACACCTTTCCATTATGTTTTCACTTGCTTGTTTACTGTTGTTAGGCAATTGGTTGCTACCTACAAGGATGCTTTTATTCAAAGCTTTTTTCTCTATTGAATGAAAGGAGCATCTAATATCTTGAAAGCTCAGTTTTATTTTCCCCGTAGTTTTTCTGCCTACACAACAAAACTAAATCCTGTAGCTGACGGGGTGTTATGCTGAGAAGACCATGACAACTTCTTTTGTATTTACACCAGAACCTTTGATCAAATCAAAACACCCGGAGTTATTAGACATGTTTGAGCAGCCCCACATTGCATTTTCTAGGCAACTTTCCTTCAAAAACTCATAAAAATAGAAATTCATAAGAGAAAGAACATTACACTAGTGATGCTGAACAGGAAAGAAACGCTTGGCCAGCAGTCCAAACACTGGAATGTGTATTTTTACAATATCTTATATGAAACTCATCAATTTACCTTGAGTGTGGCTGGAAAACTGCAACTGCAGCAAAGACAAAAAGTCAGTGCATTACAATAGTATGTTTCAGAACTCACAGTCAGTTTCTTAGCCAGAACCTAGATCCTTTTACATGCACTACCCACTTTGAGATATTGGCTTTACTTAATAATTATAAATGAAGGGAAATTTGTGAATAAATCTCCAAAGGACTTTTAGATATAGATGAGATTTTTCACATGAAAGCAAGAATTTACTTTATTTCATAACAGATAGAGAAAATTAT
This sequence comes from Chrysolophus pictus, assembly GCA_037305975.1. Taxonomy (NCBI): domain Eukaryota; kingdom Metazoa; phylum Chordata; class Aves; order Galliformes; family Phasianidae; genus Chrysolophus; species Chrysolophus pictus. The sequence goes on from CM074579.1 coordinate 18,505,354, forward strand.
GGCCATTTATTTAACACCCCTTTTAGAAAGAGAATATGGTATGTGGAGTATTTCAGAGTGTTTAATACTTAAATATAGATAGTTTCTTAAAATATAACGCATATATGTATTTTGTATCACAGTGCTGCAACGGCATAATTATTTATGTTGAATTAGTGGAAGCATGTCTCATCTTATCCTCAGGGTACTCCACTCTCTGACCTGGTAGTCTTGACTGGGGTGCGGACAGAACCCCCCGCTATTTGGGAGGACGTAGTCAGAGATCTGCTACTCCAGCTGGACTGTTACAAGTCCATGGGGCCAGATGGGATTCACCCGAGAGTGTTGAGGGAACTGGCGGAGGTGTGCCGAGCCGCTCACCGTTATCTATCAGCACTCTTTGTTGACTGATGAGGTCCCAGAAGACTGGAGGCTTGCCAGTGTGACTCCCATCTACAAGAAGGGTTGTAAGGAGGATCTGGGGAACTACAGGCCTGTTAGCCTGACCTCGGTGCCAGGGAAGGTTATGGAGCAGATTGTCTTGAGGGAGATCACGCGGCATGTGGGAACAATCGGGGGATCAGGCCTAGCCAGCATGGGTTCACGAAGGGCAGGTCCTGCTTGACCGACCTGATCTCCTTCTATGATCTAGTGACCCATCTGGTTGACGAGGGAAAGGCTGTTGATGTAGTCTACCTAGACTTCAGCAAGGCCTTTGACACTATTTCCCACAGTACTTTCTTGCAGAAGCGGGCAGTCCATGGCTTGGACAGGTATGCTCTTGGCTGGATAAGAAACTGCCTGGAAGGCCAGGCTCAGAGAGTGGTAGTGAATGGAGCTAAATCCAGCTGGTGACCAGTTATGAGTGGTGTTCCCCGGTAGTTGGTGCTAGGGCCTGTCCTCTTCAACATCTTTGTTGATGACGTGGATTAAGGCATTGAGTGCACTCTCAGTAAGTTTGCAGATGACACCAAGCTGGCTGGAAGTGTCAATCTGCCTGGGGATAGCCAGGCCCTGCAGAAGGGTCTGGACAGGCTGGATAGCTGGACTGAAGCCAATGGGATGAGTTTCAACAAGGACAAATGCAAGGTCCTGCACTTCGGCCGCAACAATCCCAGGCTTGGGGCGGAGTGGCTGGAAGACTGCGTAGAAGCAATGGACCTGGGGATATTGATTGATGCTCAGCTGAACATGAGCCAGCAGTGTGCCCGGGCAGCCAAGAAGGCCAATGGCATCTTGGCTTGCATTGGGAATGGTGTTGCCATCAGGAAAAGGGAAGTGATTGTCCCCTTGCACTTGGCTCTGGTGAGGCAGCACCTCGAGTACAGTGTCCAGTTTTGGGCCCCTTGCTGCAAGAGAGGCATTGAAGCCCAAGAGCGGGTTCAAAGAAGAGTTCAAAGAAGTTGGTGAGGAGTCTGGAGCACAGACCTTATGAGGAGCAGCTGAAGGAGCTGGGATTGTTCAGTCTGGAGAGGAGGAGGCTCAGGGGAGACCTTATTGCTCTCTATAACTACCTGAAGGGAGGTTGTAGTGAGCTATGGGTCGGTCTCTTCTCTCATGTAACTAGTGATGGAACTAGAGGGAATGGCTTCAAGCTGCACCAGGCGAGATTTAGGCTGGACGTTAGGAAATACTACTTCTCAGAAAGAGTGGTCAGGCACTGGAATGGGCTGCCCAGGGAGGTGGTGGAGTCATTGATCCTGGAGGTGTTCATTTGGATTTTGTGTTGAGGAACATGGTTTAGTGAGTACTATTGGTCATAGGTGGATGATTGGACTGGATGATTTTGAAAGTCTTTTCCAACCTTGGTGATTCTGTGATCTTTCAAACAAGTAATTCTCTAATTCTAACAGTTAAAAATCACATTGGAAAGAATGTCCTTTTATTATTTGCAGTATAATAATGTATTTTCTTCAATCTAAAGACAAAGCAGAAATGATAGAGTGAAATTGAGAGTAACCAATACCATTAGGAGAACATTATTAGTTCTGCAGACATGATTTCTGAGATCAGTGTACACATATTGTCCATGTGTTGTTGTCCATATTGAACAGCTGTGGTCAAAATTTGAAAAAAGGTCTAAAAAGAAATGTACAGATACTTTACATTTCCATGAATTTATTTTAAAGTTATAAGTTGAGTATATTTACCTGTCATATAGAGTGACTGAGCTGATAATGCTTTGCAAATGGTGAAAAAAAAAAAGAAAATTTTGACTGTAAATGATTAATAAACGGAGATTTAAAATCTTTTATTTTTTAAAACAACAGCCATGAGAACATAGTATGTGAACAGTCAATGAAATTATTTAAATTAAGGGATAATTTTTTGAAACAATTGCATTCTCTGACTTTATCAGCTGGGTTTAACAGAAAAGGAATCAGCTGGAGAATATGCATGGACATTGAAGAATACCTGTGGCTGTGAACTTGATAATCAGGAAAGGATTGAAAAATCTTTACTAGGAACAATTTTCAGTGGAGTTTCTAGCATTCACTTCATTAGCAAGTAAATGTTTAGGTAGTGGGCAACATCCCTTTGTTGATATGGTCCTCTGAGTTGAAGGACTTACGGATACCAGAGAAGACTTATTGAACCAAACTGTAGGGACAGTGGTGTCTGAAAGTATACACCTTTGAGATAAAATATATGAAGATACACTTAAAGCTAGTTCAAATTAGAGCTATCTACAGCGCTTTACACATGTATTTCATTAACTTTATAAGTCAGAAATCAACTGAGAAATTATCTTTTAGTTAGAAGGTTCGACTTCAAATTAAGAGATGCCTGTTCATTTTCCAGAATTACTCTCTGTAGTTGCTTTGCCTGAGTAATTGCATTTTCTCTATTTTTGTTTTCTAAGTGTGAAATGGGAGCAGTAATTACTTCCTATGCTGCAAAGTTATCAAGAAGTTTTAGGGCGTGCAGTTCTGAGTGATGGAAAACAAAACTGAACGCAATAGAAATGTGATCAGAAAAACAATGAGAGCAGAAGTTGATCTGCTTGCAGGAAAAAGAAATAGAGGTGCAGTAAGTTGGAAGCTTTTAGAAAAGTAATTTGAAATAATTTATATTTACTTCTGATTTGGTTTTAGTTTACATTTTTTTCAGGTTCACTTTTAAAGTACATGGTAAGAAGGAATCACATTTGTCTTTTTAGATAAATATGTCTCCTAAATCTGTGTGGACCCATTACAGGAATCAGAGTGGAAAACTGAAGTTGTGCTATGTTAAGGCGTGCTAATGTGCATCCCTGATAAATAGAATTCCTTATTCATAGCATTTGTCTTCTTTCTGTTTGTTCTTCTGTTTCTTCTCTTCCCACCAAAAAAAGTATGACTTTATCAGATAAATTCAGGACAAATTAAGACTTGTACAAGGAAGGCTTGTATTGAAGCTGTAAAAGTTGGATTTAATCTTGCAGTATTACAGGTACTCTTTCTGAGCTTCTGATTATTTCTAATTTCTATAGAATTCAAATGGAACAAAGGATATTAACAACATAAACTAAATAAAATATAAACTTGTAAGACTTTCAGGGAACAGTCAGCTCACATGTTAATGTTCTTAGATCTTATACTGAAGACTTATACTGAATATAAAAAATGTCGATTAATAAAAATGACAATTAATGCAAAATTAATAATTATACTTTAGTAATCTATAATTACTTATGAAATATTTCCTGCAACTAACAATCAACTTTTAAAAATAAACAGAAGCATTCTCTCAGGCAAAGCTGTAGAAGCAGTTGAATAAATACAGCCTAAGAAATAGGCAATTGGTATTTTGAATCATATTTTGTAACTTTTTAGACCTTAATAGAACATTATTTATAGGCACTACTGTACTTTTATAAATGTAACATTACTGTTATAAAATATACTATTTTTTACCCTTTGGTTTGATTCCACAAAATAGAAATATAGTGATAGAAAAAACTCCATTTTTTTTTTTTTTAATAATTCTAATATTGCTTATATCTGGATAGAAAAGACAAATGTAGCAAACTGTAGAACCAGATGTTCCACTGCCATTAAGCTACATAAAAATCTGACAATTCATCTTCTGGTTTATCGCAAAACATTTAGTTTTTCTGTGTTTATGCAAAAAGAAGTCTTGTTCAAATGTTATTACATGAGGCTCTGGTAGAATTATTCATGACATTAACTGTGAAACATGTATATACACTGTTAAAGCCTCTGTCAAGAAACTGAAGAAAATATATTAGAAATTTTCAGATGATAGATGTATTTGTTTAGCAAATTCTGAACTTTTTTTTCAGAAGTGATACATCTGTTCTTACAAAATGTACAAAAATATTCATTATAATCATTGACCTTTCAGAGCAGTGGAAATCAATTTCCAAATTTAATGAAGAATGTAAATCTCTTCTCAAACATATTTAACAATCATGATGGTTAAAAAAAAAAAGAAAAAAACTAATTGAAAACTCTGTCAAAAAGTTAGAAGAGGACTTGGACAATCTCAAGATGGTACTAATAAGTAAATGCACATATCAGCATTCTGCAAAAGCTAGGAAGAGGAAAACTAAAGATGAATCACAATAATGTCCAATGTGAATGAAAAAGCAGCAACCAGATTGCAAGATGACATTGCACAGATAAAAAGAACATTAGCATTCTGAATTTAACTCCAGCTATCAAAAAATTAGACTATGCCAGAGCTATATCAATAGAAAGAAAAAAATATATTTTCTACAGCCTGTTTTTAATTTTGAAAATTCGGTGATCTACCTAAATTCCAGTTAAGCAATAACTGGAATTATATAAAACTGAATGTTCAGTCTCCACCATGTGTTCACTACATTTTCAGTTTTTTTTTTTTAATATGTATTATCAAAACCATGATTTGATGAGCTTGATGGAAGAAACGTAATGAATACTTGAATTATGAGAATGGAGACATTTGTATGAGCATGCTGAGACAACATGTAGCTATTCCATATGTACTAGGATTAGGTATTGTCAATTCTAATTTTGTCCATTGGTGAATGGTGTTAAAACAAGAAGCACTGGGCACAAACTAAAATAACCCGATGTATCAACATGATTATCCCTCTATATGTCTGTCTATATGTGTCTTCTCTTAAAGAATATGTTTTAGACATAATGACATTTTGCATAAATTTGGAGGAAATAAAGATTCCTAGGCTGAAGTTAATGTTACTGAACAAAGCAGGTGGCTCTAGTAACATAAGCAAAAGGCCTGTGTGATGAGATCCTTCTTCTAAAATTATCTTCTAAAACGAGACAATCATTGCAGAGTTTTAAAGCTTTATTAATATTGTAGTTTAATTGGGGATGATTTTCTAGCAAATTACAATTTATTCAAAACATTATGTATTAATATCTCTTTAAATTTCTGAGACTTTCCAAAAGCTAAGTGTGAGGAAGAATCTATATGACACAGAAATGTCCTCACAGTATTTAGAATAGGTGCTGAGCGATGTGTAAAACCAGTTATGTTTTCCATATTTCTGACTGACAAGTGGTTGACTGAAGATGAGCTTCATACTCATATGAACAGATTCTATAAAGAAATACTGACTCATTCCTTGCTTAATTTGTTTCTTACCCTTGTATAAAAATATCTTTTGAAAACAAAGAAAAAGGATAAAAATCTTGAGAAACTAACAAAGTTTGGCAAAGTAGCCTAACATTTAAGATCAATCTGCCTTGTGAAAAATACTGGGTGGATCTGGATAGTTGCGAATTGAGCTCTCAAACTTATACATAGCATGCTTGCTAACATGCAGAATGATTATACATTTGATGTGTTTGAAGTGAAAAGCAATAGCATCTTTTTGTTGCCCCAGGCTGCAATTATTCTGTTTTCCTTTCCTTTCTGTGCAGACTGTCGCTTGTTTTAGCTATGCCATTTAACTTTGCTATGATAGGAAACAGAAGAAAAAACACTCACAACTTGAGTCGTGATCTCAGCTGGAAAGCAGACACCAGCAGCTGTGAGACTACTATGAGATATTCCCCTTGCCTCAACAATGCCTGACTGCAAGAGATCTTCTTCTTGACTTTGTGTCAATGTAATATTAAAGCCTATGTTTCCAGCTATTTGCTCTCAAAGAGAGAGTCTTACCTAAATAGACTTCTTTGGTTTTAAATTAAATTGACTCCTTCTGTAACAAGGATGCCTGAAGAATTAATGTTTTCTTCTATTGTAATTTCAAATAGCATAGAATAGCACAGAATAGAATAGAATTAATTTAGTTTAGTTGGAAGGGACCTTTAAAGATCAAGTCCAATTGCCTAACCATTTCAGGAGGACTAAACAAAAGTTGAAGCGTGTTGTTGAGGGCATTGTCCAAATGTCTCTTGAACATTGACAGACATAGAACACTGACTAGCTCTCTGGAAAACCTGTTCTAATGTTTGACAACCCTGATGGTAAATAATTTTTTTTCTGAAAGTCTGGTCTGTACCTGTGGAGGAAGGGTTTCAGCTTTGTGCAATTCCCTGTTATTACTTACCAGAAGAGACTTGCACCTTCCTTTTCAATTTTGCTCCTCAGAATGTTGTAGAGAGCAATGAGGTTCACAGAAGAATCACAGAATCGCAGGGATTGGAAGGGACCTCCAGAGATCATCGAGTCCAACCTCCCTGCCAAAGCAGGCTCCCTACACCAGGTTGCACAAGTAGGTGTCCAGGTGGGTCTTGAATATCTCCAGAGAAGGAGACTCCACAACCTCCCATGGCAGCCTGTGCCAGCGCTCTGTCACCCTCACTATAAAGAAGTTCTTGTGCACATTTGTGTGGAACTTCCTATGCTGCAGTTTCTGGCCGTTTCCCCTTGTCCTGTCTCCGCACACTGCTGAAAACAGTCTGGCCTCACCACTCTGCCCCCCACACCTTAGATATTGATAGACCTGGATCAGATCCCCTCTCAGTCTTCTTTTCTCAAGGCTAAACAGACCCAGTTCACTTAACCTTTCTTCATAGAGGAGATGCTCCAGGCCCTTCACCATCTTTGTGGCCATCCGCTGGACTCTTTCCTAGAGATCCCTGTCTTTTTTTTGTACAGGGGAGCCCAGAACTGGACACAGTACTCCAGGTTTTTTCTTAGCTTCCATTTCTTCAAACTAGACAAGTGTCTTCTGCCCCTTCTCATAGGACATGCCTTCCAGATAGATTGAGTATCTTCTTAGGATAGTTGACTTGGGTGAAAGTAAAAAATATTTTTTTTAAGAGTAGCTTGAAATTCACTTTCACAGAAACATTTAATACTTTGACATTGATACAGCATTTCAAAATCAATGTGTGGAAGCATTAATGGAAATTTCCAAGATAGAAAATGATTTCTTTCCCTAAAATGTCATTTTTCCTTAAGAAAATTGACAACTAATCTTGTGCATGTGTGGTTATGTGTAAACATGATAACATACACATATATGCTCTTACTTTCTGGACATGAAATGAAATAGGAGTGAGAACAAACCTTGATCTTAACATGAAAAACACAGGCGTAGAAAGCAAATCAAGTAATTCAGACATTTTCTGATAAGTGTTTTTTACACTTGTAGTATTCTGAAATCTAGCTGCTGATCCCATTTATGCCCAATATATTTCTAAGGGAATTTCACTGACCTGGAGCTTTTCTGTCTTTATGTTAATGATAAGAAAACACATTTTTTTCTCTATAACGCTTCTCCAAGGATATTCATTTCTAGAACTAAAGTTGAACTAGAACTAAATTATGTGACCTTTAGCACTGCTCAGAAATTAACATGAGTTAGCTACCGAGCATCTTCATCATTATTCATTGGTATTTTTCTTCTGCATTTTCTTACAGCATGTTTTTGTGTTTTTAGGTCCTTTACTACTTGTGAAATTTTAACTTAATGTATTATCTAGTATTCATCAATTTGTTTATCTCGTGTCCTGTTGTTATTGAAAATGAGCAATCTGGAATGTTACTTTCATGCATATTCCTACAGATCATATTTGTAATCAAGATCAGAATTTACACAAACAACTACTGTCAGGAAGTAATTTTTTTTAAATATTAATGAATGTATTATAGTCTGAATACTGATACATTGGAACAAAACTGAGTGTATTCACTTCTGTTGTTTCTCTTCATTTCTCTATTGTTAATACTATTATACTCGTATCAGCTTGCTTTTCTGAAGGGATTGACGTTTAAAAAAAGAGACCAGCACATTAGCTGACTTTACTGCCTGGACATATGGTAAGCCAAGGGACCATTAACAGTAACACATTAGCCTCAATTATGTTTTCTGAAGGCTTGCAGGATTTTCATTTTTTATTCCATATTAAAGATATGTTTCTTGCAGCTTACAGATTACACCTTGTCTACAAAAATCTCATTTCCTCAAGTTTTTTTGTTTTGTTTTGTTTTGTTTTGTTTTGTTTTGTTTTGCATCTGGAAACCTATGTAGAACAGCTGTACACCATAAGCATATCATTTCTGTCTTTTTTTTAATTTCTTCATTGGAAGTATTCCCCCTTCCACAATGCAAAGGCTGTTTACCCATTTTGAAACCAGAGAATGAGACTGTCCTCAAATTTATCTGTAGGAAGTTTCCATAATGAGATTTGTTTGCATGAATAGATATATTCATGAGGAATATTAGGTTATCATGTAGCAAAGAAGCAATGTCAGGATTGAGGAATAGTATACCACACTCTGTTAGACTGGGAAGCAACTTTGCTGTTTGTCTGACTGACTGGTATTGCTATTGAGTTAACTCAGGTTCCTGGAAGAGTTTGGGTGTGGTAACAGAGGCTCTGTAAATTTGTATGAACTGAAGTTTGTTTATGGATAGTTCAGGTAGTTTTCTGCTACACTGAGATCTATAGTACCAATACACCTAGGTAAAACAGTTAGAAACTCCCTAAAAATGGGTTGTTAAATCTAAGAAAGACATACAGGAAGTAGTTAAACAAGAATGTATTTTATATAGAGAACCAGCATATAGAAAAGAAAAAAATGTAAACTGGGAACAATTTTCCCAATAGCTTGGAAGGAATGGTTTCCATTCCAAGGTGAAATTATTCCCCAGAAATAATCCCTAAATTTCTTCCTACCTGCACTTTGATTGTCAATTTCTGTTTCCCAATAGCAATATATGTTTGTGCATACAAGGTTTCACATATTCACATATTTACCTCTGATAAAGTCAGATGCACCATCAGCCTCACTATTCATTCCTACTCACATCTCTCTCCATGGCTTTGACTTAATAAATGAGGGCTGCTCCAAAATTGATGCCTCCAATTTTATTATGTTGGTCCACTATGTCAGGGCGAATATTGGTAGTATGACAATAGAGGTTGAACCTTCCCTCTGATAATCTGCTAATATGTCTGTATGAGAGAGAATCTCCCATTTCTCCAGCTGAACTGAAGACTTGCACCCTAACAATGAACTTGCGCAACCTTCTCCCTCTTCTTGTTCTCCTTGTTCTCCTCCTTCTTCTCCTTCTTTTTCTTCTCCTTGCTTTCCTTGTTCTAATACAAGTAGATACCTCCCTTACACCCCCATCCTTCTCTTTGTATTTCTCTCTATTCTCTGATTTTATGTTCTGGTGTTAGTTACCTGACTTCTAAGTGTTGTCACGACTAAGATAAGAATTTTTAGTATTGCTTTAGCTCATTTTAAGGCACTTCTTGTCTTAGCATCTACTAAGTTTTACTGCTCCAAGAATTGGATTAGAATATCAGCTTAAACATTTTAACAAGTTTCTTGTATCGATTAATCTGAATAAAAATACACTGTCTGACACAGGGTTCCTTTCTGCCTTTTGTTTTTCTTTTTCACTAGTTGTCACCATCTTGGCTGAAAAATGCTTACATCTGTTTAGCAGTAACATAATAACAATTAAATATGTAGGCCACTGTGAGCTGTTTCTTATTTCTCTGATATTTAGATTCTCTAACAAACAAAACTGATGCTTATATAACTCATATTCATTTGATCCACTTTCTTAGGTCTGGCTCCAGTTTAAAAGTTCATAGTGTAGAAAGAACTCACCCTGGGGAAAGTTTCTTGCAGTTTGTGAGAAAATAGTTGTTCAGTAATTACTATAACTCATTAACCTGTTTTGAAAACATTTGGTCTCATATTGCTCACTTGGCATAAGTAACTGTGAAGTCTTCTTGCAGTAACAATATTTTGAGCTAATAATTTTAATGGGTTCAGTAGAGGATTGTGTCCAAGCTCTCATAACAATTAATGTTACATCCCAAGTTTGTGTGTATACATGTATTGGGATTTTGGCATTGTTAATGGCAGCATTTCTTTCTTGACAGTTGTGCTTAATGGGCACAAACTGAATTGTGAGAGAATGAAAGCTGAAACTTCTGCCAAATGAGTTCTAACAGGTCTTAGTAGCACAACATGAAATGTTCTACAATGTAATTAAGAATTACAGTTGTTTGGCTAATTCTAGATCATTGTTTCTTCTCCAGGCAGAAACATTGTAAGTGTTTTTATTTCCAAAGGAAGTTTTATTTGACAACTCATTCTCTCACTGCTCTCTAACTTTTAATTTCAGGATATTAGTCATTTATTTCCAAATATCTGCTATCCATAAGTTTAACATTTCATAATGATTTCCATTTCTTTCTCAAAATGTTGCTGAATCAAAGTAGTTCTGAAATGCTTTGTACAAGATGAGTGAAAATGTAGTATTCTAACTTGAAATGTATTAGGATTCATAAGATTCAGTATAATGTTATGTTGAAGTTTCTTAAAAACAAAAAAAATCTCTTTCATGATTGAAGAACATCTGAAATAGATTATATCTCAATTTATTTGCTCAAAAAGCCTTCTCTTTTATGATACAAGAAAAGTTCTTCATCATTGCTTAAGTAGAATGATGGTAAAATATAGCATAAATGTGAATTGTGTAATATGTAACATAATATTACATAAGATATGCTCCAGCATGCGCATAATGGTGTTTGAGTCTTTTCAACTAATGAAACTTGATGTGCACTACAAGTACATTACTCTCTGAAGATCTTTATTTCATTCTCTTAAAGTCAGAGGACTTGATTCTAAATGCACAATGAATGAAAGTAAACGAAGTATCTGCTCAAATGGTCACTGAAGTTAATTCTTGTCATTACTGACTGGCCATGATCCCAGTAATGAAATTTCAGTCTGTAGACCCAGTAGAATTGTTACTGATCTGTAGCTTTTGAACTTATTTAGAACAATGTCTAGCAGTAATTAGATCTATGCTGCAAATATATAAGTAACTATCTTGCAGAAAGGCAGTAAAAATAGCTCCCACTGGAATGTCAACAAGATTGAGTTTCTTCTGGCTGGTTACATGATATTTCTAATGATCTGTTTAATTATAGTTTTTAAAACCTTGAAAATTTTGGAATGGTTAAATTATATGAACCAAATATCAGTCGGTCAGCTTTGCAGGAGGCATTTATGCCAGATTATTAGTCTGAAGTATTCTGGGATTACTTTATAATTTTACTAGGCTATTCTCTATTCTCAAAATCATCTATTCGATGATTTTGATCTACCTAAACTGCTTGTTGCTTGAGGAATTCTGCAGCCTAGTGTGTGATGGACAACTGGAGTAGAATAGTTCATTTGGAAGGAACGTTCAAAGATCTCGTTCAACTGCTTGAACACTTAAGTGCTAATCAAAAATTAAAGAATATTAATCAGGGCATTACCCAAATGTTTTTTGAAAACTGACAGGCATTGGGCATCAACTGCTTCTCTATGAAACTTGTTTCAATGTTTGAGAATTTTCATGGGTAAGAAATTTTTCGTAATGTCCAGTTTGAACCTCCCCTGCCACAGCATTGTGCCATTCCTCTTGTGTTCTGTTATCAGTTACCTGGGAGAAGAGACCCACACTTCCTTCTCTGCTTTCTGTCCTCAGTAAATTTTTCAGAGAGCAATGAGGTTACATCTGAGCCTTCTTTTCTCCAACCTAGATAATTAAAGTGTCGTCTGCACCTCCTGTTGATTTAACTGTTTTTCTGCCATCCTGGATACTTTTAAGAATGTTAAAATCCTTTTTATAAGGCGGAGAGCAGAACTGCACCAAGGTATTCAAGGTGAGGCCATAGCAATGCTAAAAGAGGGAAAATCACCTCTTTTGATCATAGTTGTTTAATGCATCTCACAGTGCACTTTGCCTTCTTGGCTACCAGGGCATACTGCTGAATTCTGTTAGGCCTGTTGTCAACCAGCACCTCCAGATCCGTTTCTGCTGAGTTGCTCTCTAGCCACTTGTCTTCCAGTCTGTACCTGTGTCCAGCATTATTCCAGCCCAAGTGCAGAACCCATCATTTTTCTTTGTTGAGCTCCATGCTGTTGTTAATTACCCAGTGTTCCAATCTATCTAGATCCTTCTGCAAGACTTCTTGTGCTTGCGTGGAATCAAAAGTATTTCCTGGTTTAGTATCATATGCAAATTTTCTGAGGTTGCATTCCACTCCAGTGTCCAGATCATTGATAAAAATGTCCAACAAGACTAGCACTAGCGTACATCTCTAATAACAGTCAGTCAAATCATGCCCAACCAATATATTGGCCTTTTATGATTGTAGCAGTGGACAACGGAAGAGCAACTGATCTACCAAAAATTAATCTACAAAATCTACCTGAACTTCTGTAAACCCTTATATCTAACCTAAATCTCCCCTGTCTCAGTTTAAAACCATTCCCCCTTATCCTATCACTATCACGAACTTCATGAACCATATGAAGTTCAACAAGGTCTAGTGCAAAATGCTGGGACTAGATAAGGGAAATTCCAAACACCATACAGGCTAAAAGATGAAAGGATTGAGAGCAGCCACGTGGGAGGACTTGAGGGTACTAGTGGATGAAAAATTGGACATGAGCCTGCAGTGTACACTTGCAGCCCCGAATAACAATCGTGGGCTGCATCAAAAGAAGCATTGTCAGCAGGCTGAGAAAGTGATTGTCTGCGCTCTATTTCACCATTGTGAGACCCCACTTGGAGTACTGTATTTAGCACTTAGGCACCAAGAGAGGCCCCAAGAGAAAGAAAGATATGGAGCTGTTAGAGTAGGTCTATAGGAGTGCCTCAAAAATGATTAAAGGGCTGGAGAACCTCTTCTAAAAGAGAGACTGAGATAACAGGTTATTTAGTGTGAAGAAAACAAATCTCCAGGAAGACTGCACAGTTGTATTAGTGAATATTAAAAATATAATCACTTACTAAAAGTGGAACACTTTACATTTTGTAAAGCACCAGTTTCAAGACAGCAAAATACAATACGTGGAAAGGATAGCTTATCATTGGAGTATAGGAAAAAGTTTTGTTATAGCCATTAAAGTTCCATCTTCTCTTACTGCATTGAAAAGAATCAAAAACACAACCTCCTTTCGTCTACGAGGGAAAAAAAAAGAAAAGACCAAAAACCATGCTTGGATCTATGGAATAGAAAGTTGATGGACAGGTAAAAGAGGAGTTGGAAGCTAAAAGAAAAGAATATATTAAGTACTGAGAGACTGCAGGGGAGAGTGTGAAGGACATACTGAAAAGAAAATATTCCTGTACCAATACACAGTGACTGTAACAAAAATAAGTATCAGACTTTTAGTAATGAAAAGCTCACCAAAAATTATATGTTTATATGTTTGAAAGATGCAATTACATATTTCTGTTTCCTGAGTTGTCTTAGATTTGCTTGCCTGCCTGCCTGTGAAGGAGATAACAATTACATAAACCAGAATGTTATATAATGTGTAACATTAATGAGGAATTTGTAATCCTCAAATCACTAAAAGAAAGCATGGAAACATTTTAGAAATTATCATACGCATGAATTTTCAAAAATGGAAAGAAAGACTCTTCTCAGTTTACAAATGTGGGATTTTTCACCCTATTCTCTCTGGAAGTTTGCTGTTCTGTTGGATGCAGCATGGATTTTTTTTTTTTTTCCATAGCCACACTAATTACAACCATTTCTTTTTTAACCTATCCTTACATAAAAAGTTTTCTTACAAGCATACCACTTTTAAATGATTTAACATCTGCAAGAGAAAGCAGATCGAATTTATTAAGCCTGTGAAGGCAAGATTGTGTGAGCAGATTTTAGTAAGCAGCTGAAGTAGGCTGATCATTTGACAGGCTCATATGATGTACCACTGTAACCTGTGCACTTGTTCCAGAACAAAATAGACTAATGGGGAAATTTTAAGATCTCTGTTGTTAAAAATTAGATTCTTTCTACCTCATAACTTTTTTTTTCTGCAAATTCATAAATACTGTGCACTACATAACTGTGTATGTTAGAGGTCATGATAAAACACTATAGAAAACGTGGAGTTTGTTTGTTTTGTTTGTTTTTTTTTAGTTCCAAGCATGAGTCTGTTCTAACAACAGCTTCTGGTATCATGCCAGATGTGGTGAGATTCAGTTCATGGTATTGTAAGGGAGCAAGTCCAGTGGAGTGTAAAATAATCTGCAAGGACTATAAAAATTTACATTGAATGGAGGGAAGAATGGAAGGAAACAAATTAGAAAGTTATGTGGCTAAAATTAGATATAATAACACATAGCAAATTTCTAGTCCTTATCAAATGAGTTAATCCTGTTTCCCAGTGGTATCAGAGCTATAAAGGGAATGCTGTTTTAGGAACAAAATTATGAATGCATTGTGTGGGAAGACCATGTTTAAATCTAGGATCTACCTGATAGTCTGATGAGCTTCTGCCAAGTCTTTACTATTGAATCCTGACCAGAGATAAAGGGGAAGTATTGTTTCATTTGCAGGAATGGATTTCAAGGATTTAACTTAAAACTGCATTAAAAAGTTTATCTTAGTTCCTGTTCTTTCTGTTTTGCATCTCCATCCTGACATGCAAAAGCAAGATAAACAAGAGAAACAAGATGCTTTTTCACCTTAAGCATTTTTCAAACTCCTACAATAATTGTGTTCAACGAGTTGAACATCTGAGGAATGTTGTGTTTTAAAAAAGAAATCACATTTCCAGATTCTTTTTGTAGAAAAGCAAAATTAAGATTTTTGATGATAGATCACTCTTTAGCAATAGATGAAAATAAAAAAGAAAATCCCAAGAATGCCAAGTGTAAGGGAAAAAATAGTTGAGACTTGTGTTCATTGTGGTAAAGATTGCTGTGATGTCAGTTTGCAGTAGATGGTTCTGATGTGCTGGAAGACATAAAGTCATGTTTTAGGGTCATACTCTAATTAGATTGCTTTATGGAAGTGCTTATATAAATGCACTATTTGGAGCAAATATCAAGAAATTCCATTTGTTACTCATACATATCTTTAGTGCATTTAGTATTCATAGTCTTTTAATCAATCCAGCTAGTATTAATTAGGATGTCATACTACTCATCCTTTCCTAAGAAAATCTTATTCATAATGGAAGATATCAGGGAAAAAATTATTAATATGACCTACTATAATCAAGTAGAAAAGGAAAATACTCTTTTGTATGTGAAAGAAGCATTCTGTAGACCTGATGAGAAAACTGAAAAGCATGTTGATAGTAGCATGAACTCCACTAGTACAGTGTGTGCATGCTTATTGCTATTTTTTGGAGCATGCAGCTGATTTGTCTTGATAGAAAAGGATAATTTTTATCTTTTCTGTACCATAAAAATGCTGAAAACACTGCTGAGCTAGCTGTTTAGCAATAGCATTAGTGAGTACCTGCCATAGTCCCATCATATTAATTACATCTTCTTTCCCCAGAGGTTGAAGAGGGGAAAAAAAAATCCCCAAATAATCTGGCTGGAGATTTATGTCTACAGCTCAGTGAAAGTAAATCCAATCTAAGGGCAAAAAAATCCTTTCTGAAGCACACAGCAATAAGAAAACCATTAGTAATGTATAGTAGCAAGTATGAATACACATATAGAAGCTATTCTGGCAGATATTAGATCATTTTCTTTCCAGATAAAGTATATTAATATAAGATATTGCATAAGTAAGAAAAATACAATATCAGATTTCAAACAATATTAATCTTTGTCATAGCTTTTATTCTCTAGGTTATTTCGAATAAGAAATTAAAAGGGCAGAAATTGAACAGATTAATGACTGAACTATATTTGTTAAACTGAGTTTCCATGTTAGATGAAAAATGAAATATTTTATCTTACTGTGAACCATTTTAGGTAACAGCTAAGAGCTAGTTTTTATGAAATACTTTGTCCTCATCTCCTGTCTACAGTAGACTAAGGCTAAACCCCTGCTCACTTCATCAGAAGGATTTGAAGCATTCTTAACTGGTGAAAAGTTTGCTGTTAATATAAAATGTACTCTACAATGTAGCTTTCATCTCTGCAACATTTTGCACTTTAGGTAAGGTTCTGCTACTCTGCATGAACTCTGGCAAGTAATTGCCTAGGCTTTCCGTAGCTGGGAATTGAAATATATAAACAATTACTTTTTCTCCCCTTCCTCATCAGTCAGATTTTGATGAAAATGTGAATAAGGTTTTACTGCATGTGACATAGTGTGTTGATTTGCATTTTTATTTTATTTTTTATTTTCTTGATGGCAACAATGTGCAAATGGGCACACCAGACTAGGACTCTGCAGATATGCCCCTCTCCTGCTGCGAGACTTCTCTAATCCTTATCCTCTCTACATTTTGCTTTTGCTAGCTGTTCTAGCATTGATGACAGATACTTACTGTTTTCTAAGGGATTTCATATCTACTCATTAAAAGCACTAAATGAATCGGTGATAACAGCAAAGCCTAATACATTGTTAGATTCACCTACTGCCTTACTAAGCTATACGTATGTCTTAAGTACATGCTATAAAGCTGAATATATCTTGTACATATATGAAGTAATACTTCATCAACACTTTCCTTTTGAGAGTGATAACAGCTATTATGTTGGTGTGTGAATGTCATCTAAATTTTGCATTCTATTTTCTCCCCAGTGATCAATAGTAAATTAAACTACTTCTCAGCTTGTTTTTAGAGATGTAGGGAGTATTAAAAGTGGTGCATGAAGAAGTTTTTTATTCCTTAAGATCCCACTCAAGGCAATTTCAGTGGAATTTCTTCTAAAAGAAAATAAAGGAGCATTTAAAATGCATTCCTCCACAGCTCTATTTATAATTTTTTAATCTGTTTTTAGAAGGATGTTATTACTTTTGTACACATATGAGAATAACTGGATTAAAAATTAGTTAGATTTTGCTCTTTCTATTCAGTTAGGTGTGTTATATTTAAATTAAACAAATACAGTGGCAGCCACTGAGCCTGTCTATAATATTGTGTCTTTGTCAGCAGTTTACTTATGGCTTTCCTGTTTAATTAAACAAGAAACTGTGAGTGGCTGACTCACTGTTATGCATGGTATGTAGGACAAACTACACCTGCCACTCTGAATAAAATCTGCTTAATGCACATGATGAAAGCACACATGCATACAGCATATGTGTTTGTCCATAGATATTGTAAAGAGTTAATTCCTTGCCAAGGTATTTGTAGCTTCTCTTACTTTTTGAACATTCCAACTCCTTATCTTGCATTTTCTTCAGTATATTTGCAGAATATTTAGTCTGCTTCCTCTGGTTTAAGAATCTCCTGAGCAAGCAGACTGAAAATTCAGTAAACAAGCTGAAGAAAAATTGAGATAAGGAGCTGAAATATCCAGGAGAAACAAGAGCCACTGAACTCAGAAGGCAGAACTAAACATTCAACATCATGGATTTTACACAGCAAATCACTTCTCCTGTACCATAAACAAGTTATACCACTCAGCTGTTATTTTCTTAACCTGTGTATTAACAAAATAACAGTATTAAAATATTAGCATCCACAAAGTGTTGACTTCCTCAGTAGCCATCACTCATTGTTTGCTGTGTATACCTTTTCACTTTACATATCATATTCTCTGCCATTAAGTTTATCATTGTAAGCTACAGTACTTTACTATTTCTATTGCATCTTAAGGCTGCATAGCAGCTCAATTTACATATCTCCCCCTTTCTGCAAAAGGAGGCCAAGGTAATTCTGTATAAGTTAGCAACTAACAACAGAATCATTTCTCTTGTCTGTATAATGCTAAATATATACATCTATATACATCCTCAAGTCCAGCACTGGCCAAGGCCTGAAACGACTTCTGAATAATGTATTTATTTCTCAGGGAAGACCATTCTACTTTTAGATCAGAAGAAACAGCATGAACTTATCACACTGCCCCTTTCTTCACATTTCTTTTGCTGCTTGACGTGTCCCCTAGGCAGACTGTGTGAGATAGACCTTTCCTCTGTGTGATCCTGCCATTTTTGGCAGCCT
Source organism: Chrysolophus pictus (assembly GCA_037305975.1). NCBI lineage: Eukaryota > Metazoa > Chordata > Aves > Galliformes > Phasianidae > Chrysolophus > Chrysolophus pictus. Next base: position 18,523,642 of record CM074579.1, read on the forward strand.
TCTGACATACTGTCTCTTCATTGCTTGCACTTACACTATATCTCGACTGAACCTTGTATTTTGTTGCTGCCTACCTCATCTTGCTCTCACTCAGTTCCCTAATGCTGCCTCATGTAACAAAATATTCAATGTTGTGAAAAAAGATGGTATGAGAGGGAGTATAAATAGATTTCCATTTAAAATTTTGCACAACTCACATGAGTAAGAGCTTAGGGGAAGGAAGAGAGACAAACATGCGCTCTGTGGATGATATTCCAGCCTCCAGGCTGGAATAACGACAAGGACATTTAGACAGCCTGTTTGACAGCCTGGTTCAACAAGTCTGCTTGAATGTATGTAAAGCTTTTGAATCGACCTACACTTCTTTGTTTTTCCCTGATTGCCCTCAATTTTTAAATATTTAATGTTGACTGCTAGATCTTGCATTCTTTTTCAGGGCATTTTCTGAAAATGAATGTGTGCAGAAGGCCCTGTCCTGACTTTCTGGACAATTCTTACACTTCTAAATTAAACAACACAAAGCAAAAACAACTTTGTATTTGATACGTTGTGCACATTTTCTGCACACTTTCTATGAAAACATTATAGATTATCTTGATCTAGTAGAAGCAGTGAAAGTTATCCATTCCCATGAGGGAGTGGGGGTTGAACTAGGTAATTGTGCTTCCCAAAAATACTATTTGTGAAAGGAGTAGACAACTTCAAGGAAAACTGGTAGATAGTATTTCTTTAGAAATACTTTCCAAAGAAAATACTCAAGCACAAGAACAGTGGTACTCTGAGGGCAGTTGACTAGGTGATTTTCTCTGCTTTTCTTTTCATTTGATAGCTTAATAGAAAATGTTACATTTTCATGATGAAATGTTTATTGAAGCATGTCCAATTGAGGTTATCCTCCCACTGTAAAAAAGTGTGAATCTTACTTTATGAAGATGATATTTTAACTAGAATTTTCATAATTGTAGGTCATATTTCAATCTTTTTACACTACTGTAAAAACTATCAGTACCACTTATTTTACGTGTTGAAAATTAGTTTAATAAAAATTAAGATAGAACAGGCTGTGTTCATAGGTGCAGACACATTTGGAACTATAAAGGCTTCATAAATGGATACATCATGCATAAAAAATTAGACTTGTTTTCTCATTACTCATTATAAGGCAGTGTTGTCGAATGGGAATAAACTGGGTTAGAAAACTGCTTCTTCAGCAATTTACCTTCACAGCTGAATCCATCTGCAACAATAAAATAAATCATACACAAACATGTTCAGATAGCAAAATTACAAGGAAATTAGATTTTTCTCATTTAAAATGGTATATCACATTTGTAAAACTTCTTCCCTACTTCATAATATTCTGTTGTGACTCCTTTTATTAAAAGTTATTGCAACCTAAGTGGCTTGCTAGTAAAAATTATACACAGAGGGCATTTCTTCTCTGGAAAATGAGTTAGCATTTTAACCTTGTTTTATTTATCTAAGTCTTTTTATAAAAAGTTTTCAGTATGGTCACCTAATTAAACCCAGGAATCATGACATATATAATTACTTGTATTTTCAAAACAGTAGCAAAAAGCCCTCAAACTCTAGTTATTTATTGTACAATGACTATAAAGATGGTATTTAAAGATGTGCTCCTCTTACTAAGGAGTAAGAAGTTGCCAATGGTATCCTGGGCTTCATCTGAAAAGGGACAGTGAGCAGGGACAGGGAGGTGAATTTCCCTTTCTACTCTACCCTCATGAGGTCCACCTGGGGACTAGGTCTGAGGCTCCCAATACAGGAAAGATGTGGAGCTGTCGGAGAGGGTCCAGAGGTGGGCCACAAGGATGAAAGAGGGCTGGAATACTTCCCCTATGAAGACAGGCTGAGGAGAATCTCCCCGTGCTGGGAACAATCTTTGGTTTGTGTTATTCCCTGAACCACAGTTTGACATTTTTTTGAAGATTGCCATTGTCCACATAAGCAGTAAGCACAGACAGTCCTGTAACTGAGACCCAAGTCCCTGTCAGTTTGCTAGTGTAGCTACATTATGAAAAGCATCCTGATTTGTCTTTTGAATATAAAATATAGATGTGAAATTAGAAGCTTTCTACTCAGATTTTTTGTTTTCTTGGAGGACAAAGACTTCTGGATGACTTTTGCATTTTGACTTCTGATTCTTAAAAGATAAATAAACTGGACCCAAGGTATGCAATAGAAAGCTGTTCTGACTTGCTGTCTGAGAATATCTTAATGTCTGGCAATGTCTTGTCTGATATTTCTTTGTACATCTGCTGGCTGTTTATACTTCCACTTATGCATCGTTTTTACTTGGTGGCTCTGTTTCAGAAGTACAGACTAAAGAATATCCTTTCCCCTCTGCCACGTGACTTGCCAGCTCTTCAAGGCAGACCATAATCTTGCTATACAAGATGTCTTCCTTGAGACATCAGAGATGCCTTGAGACCCTTCTGAAACTGAAGGGAGCCCAGAATATGCATTATTTACACTCCAGGGGGCATCTAAGAGTAAAAGGAATTAATTACACAAAATATGGGTTCTCGCAACTACCAAGATGGGTTTTTAAGTAATAAAAGGAATTCTGGACTGTGAATCCCAGCCTCAACTTTTTTTAACTCCAGACAGGCTCAGGCTATCAGCCATCCCCTTTTCTTTTCTGTATACAATGAGACCTGGCTCAGGTGTCCTCTCAGGCACTGAACTGTTTTAGGCGGTGTTCCCATTTAAGTATTTTAGTGACTTATATGGCTATTTAGATTACCAAAACTTCAGTTCTGGAAAGAAAGTACATATATTATCCATGAGAACATTTGGACATTACTAAAGAAACATTCGTATTTTCACATTTAAAGTCTCTTAAAGGTAGTGCACAACAATATTAAAATCTTCTATTCTACTTAATTCTCTTGGACCTGAGTCATTCTTATGTGCACAACTACTGCATGCTGAAAACATCCACTGTCAGCAAAAACAACATATCTGAAATTTTACAAAGCATCTCCAGTCTTAACAATTTATCAGACTACTAGGGAACAGAGGTGTAAAGTTTACTGAAGTTCAATTGATTATCATCATATGCCATCTCAGCTGAAAGGCTAAGAAAAGGGGCTTTTGTAAATGCATGGAAAGGTCTTTCAAGCAGAGTTGGTGAGTACAGCTCCTGTGAAGATATCCTGTTTTTGTCTTTTTGAGATAGAACTGTAAGAAATTTAATATAGCACAGATCCATTGTTTTCAAAAGTACATCTGGGCTTGCAGAAGCTGAGACTCTCAGTGCATAGCAGGGGCTTATGGCTTTTGTATCCACAAAATACCTCACTGATGAGATAAAATTACTGCTTAACAATCATGCATTTATTTCTTCTATTTTTTTACAAATTGCATGAATCATTAGACTTCAGTTAGCAAATATCTCTGGAATATAGTTAGAAAAACCTTAGGGAAAAGTGACCAGCTGGGGAAGATATCTTGATTTAAATGGAGGACAAGACTTTTTTGGAGTAGTGAAATAGCACAAGACCAGATAAAATTCATATCAACCAGGGACAAGTGTACAGGATATGAGCATTTCTCAAAGCTTCCCTATGCCTAGGAAAATCCTCTGGTTGAAGTGCAAGAATTCCTTTACTTCCAACTGCTAAGTCACAAGTTGCATTTATACATTTACCATAAAGAACTGAAAGGTGAGAAGGGCCCCGTAAGTGAAAGTAAAAAGGCAAGAAGACTTCACAGTTACTGAGAATAGGGGGGGGTGAAGGGGAATAGTTAGAGATAGTTTATAGAAGCAAGAATGTAGAGCTTGTTAGAAAATAAGGGATGGCAGACACTGGGTCTGGGATAGTAAGGGGGATAAAGGCCATAAAGATAAGGGTTTGAGAGCAGCCTGAGGACATTTGGCAGGGAGGTGATTAGATGTCCAGAGGGCAAGAAGAAACCAGTTTGGGGGAATGCCCTCCCCCGAAAGGTCAGAAGTTTACAGCAAGAAAGGTCAGAAACCTTCGCTAGGAAGACGACAAATCTTCATCCCACGACCCACTGTACATGCACAAGAGGGGAGGGTCTGCATGCTAATGAACTCTCAGGCATGTAATGAATACGTATCCAAATTCTGGGAAAACTATTGATTATGTATTAGTTTGGCCTATATCTGTAGCACGATTTTTCCTGATGTTAGGCAGATCTATCCCCCTTGCACCCGGTGTCTGCGCAGCACTGAATTAACTATACCTGTTTTGTAACCTTACTTGGGTTACAGAGTTTGATTCCATACATCAGAACTAGCACAAGTATCCTCTCCTTTGTGAATGAAATGGGGCAAGACATTAAAAGAGAAAGTTTCCTACTGACTTGCTGAGTGTTACTCAGCTGTAGATATCAAGCTGCATGTGAGGGGAGCTGCAGGAGAAGTAGTAGTAAACGAGGCTTTACTTTAGAATTATTGAAAAATATTACTTCACAGGCAGGAAGATTTTAGATAAAGGAATATAGGGCATAGAAAGCCTAACAGGTATTTTACAACAATTTACTGTGGCAATACTGTCTCTGACCAATAAACTGCAATGTAAGGGGAAAGCTTACTCCCTCTGAACCTTATAAAATTTTCCCTGTAATAGACAGATTGCTCGAAAAATTGCAAAGATTTTGCCTGAGGAAAGCCCTGGATGAAATTTTCTTTATTTTCTTCTTTCTCTATTTTTTAAAAAATCATTCTTTCTTTCTTTCTTTTTTTTTTTCCTTTTGTGAAATTAATTTTTAATAGATTTCAAGATACTGCATTTACAATACCAGCTATTTAGTCACTGAGTATTGAATCATTTTTATTTGTTTGGATAGCCTTGAAACTAAAGAATTAGTGTGGGAAAATGTTGATGTCCACCTTTTCATTCAAATTGCTTGAAATCAAGGAATATTATAAAAAAAAACCCACAACACTGCATTGTCATTCTTATCATTCACGATCTTACTGTTTTATAAATTCATTACTACAAAAATTTGGATAGAAGTTGCAGATTCTGAATTGAAAATGTAAAACAAGGACTACATGGTGATTTAGTTTGTTTCCCTGGTCATTATTTATGGTAGCTGAAATAAGAAACAAGCCAGTCTTAGTAAGTGTACACAGGTTTCATCTCAGGTTGTGGAACTAATGTACAGATTTAAAACTAACTGTTGTCAGAACATAATGACAATTAAAAGTGTCTAGAATTCCAGATTATGGGGTCAGAGACTCTTTTTGTTTTTGTTTTAGTACTCCAGGATACTTGTTTTCCTGCCTGCACAACAATAATAATTGGTAAGGAAGCTGCTTAAATTAGGACCCATAGTTAAGTTCCCCCAAGCAGAGATAATAGATCTCCTGCTTCCTGACAACCTGACCTTACTTTTAATTATTAATTCTATGGACTGCCTCCTCACTCTTTTTTCATCTATATCTTTCTTTAAATAAATGTGATTAGAACTGCTGTGCTTTGCACTGAATGTCTCCCCATCATTAAGCAAGAGGTGAGCAAATTTAGTATTTTCATGGTTCTGGTTCCCTACGTAAGGATGTTGTGCTGAGGGACATGGTTTAGGGGTAAATATTGGTGATAGGCAGACAGTTGGACTGGATGTTCTTGGAGGTCTTTTCCAACCTTGGTGATTCTATGATTCTATGATGTAGAAGAAAGATGCACCCCTTTCCTGATGTAGGGTCATTTTGGGCATAAGCTAAAGCTGATATTTGGAGATGATGGGAACTCACAAGCTCTGCATGGCCCCACCCAGTCAGGTTTAGCTGTCTCTGGAGTAAGAAACTCTAGAGTAAATTAGAATAGGCTTTCCAGGTGATTTTCCTGGACATCTGCAATCTGTCAGATTCCCATGGAGACAGGCTGGAGTTGATCTGTATTCTATCATAGTATTGTTAGCAAAGATATGATTCTGAAAGCATAAGATGCATGGAGTGAGAGCTACCTTGTTTGTCTAAAACTTAAAAATCTATGATTTGAACAAATTGTCATTTTATCTTCCAAAGAACACATTACCTTTGCTGTGTGAAATACCTATATGATCTGCACTGTCAGATTTTATTATTATTGTGACAGATACTGCAGCATATAAATTTTAAACTAATGAAAAAAATGTCATCTATCTTCTGGAGCTAAGTGTTCAAAGTACATCAGCTATTCAATTTGATAGATCATTCTTCAGAGAGTTTGAGAAGAATTGCATATTAAAAATACAGTGAAGGAAAACCTCATTTTATCGAGCTCCACATTTTATAAACTAATTCTGGAGAACTCATGAGAGAGATCTACTTCTAAAAATGTTTCTTTATAAAAAGTATCTGGGAAAAAAAAAGGTAAATAAAATATTTCTCTATTAAGTTAAACTTGACTGAATAGAAAATAAGAGATAGTACTAAAACTCACTAGTACTGATTTTCTTCTTATTATAGTCTCCTGAAAATGGGAAAAAGGGAAAGCATAGCTGCAGTTTATTGCTTTCATATTTTTCTGTGGGTGAATTGTACCAACATTTATGATTCTCTAATAAAAAAAATACACAGTTGAGCTTTACAGGATAAAGCAGTTGATAATATTACATCAAAATGCTTTAACGGAGACACTTTTTGGAACAATAAAAAAAAAAAAAGCTTTGTAGATTCCAAATGCAGTGAAATTTTCCTTTTTTTTTTTTAATTAATTTATTTTTTAATAAAGGTTTTCTCCTTCAAGAAAAAACAGTTTGATAGATGAAACTTACACAAAATAATTCTGGAATTTTTGTTTAAAGGCACATGAACAGAAGAGCAATAAAGTATTTATGCATGAAATTACTTAGACTCTTTCATTAGCACATTCTAATCATTGCTTAAAATATCAACAGATGCCCATTATTCTTGAAGGTGAAAGTATCACACTTCCCCTTATGTACTTTTGTGACTTGTTACTCTGATCCTTCCTCTTCATGGATGATGCATATTTTTGGAAATTTGTTGGCAAAGTATGAAGTTAACAAAAATGTTGTAAAGGATGATGATCTAATTGAAATTCTTAACGTATAACTTGAATGAAAGCTAAAAATATTGTTGTTATGACCTATTTATGAGGACTCAATAATGGATTAAATGTTTATTTAAATGAATTAAACCCTTCCTCATTTACTGAGAATTGAAATTTGAGAAATCCATCAATACGTTCAGCATCATTTATTTGACATTTTCCTTTAAAGAAAAATGATTGACTCTTGCAAAAAGGAGGGGAAATAGGAACATTTACTTAATAATAGAATATCCACTCTCATAGTACCATCTAAGGCTCATCCTGCCAGTGGAAGGAGTTACTCAGTCAGTGGAGTTTGGGAAAGCAAACTTTGAACATAAATTCTTGATCTCCTTCCAAATTACAGTCCCATACTACTTTGGAAGCCAATACTGAATAAGTCAAATTTATAGAAGGAAAGCTTTATGAACGTGAAAGATACAACATGTCATTCTAATAGGGACTAAGTTCTAACATGAAGGAACTTGTCAGTCTGCAATATCCATGACATTTTAATCATCCCTATAGTCTAATTAAATATGGAAATGATCTTTAGAAATAGCGAAAACTTCACAGTTCTGAGCTTGCTATTTTTTTAAAATTTCCTGCGGATTCAAACTGCTCCAGAGGATATAACTCAATCGCTTGTGAGTTACAATTCTTTATCATAAAACAAAAAATAAATGAAAATTAAGGAAAAAGGTCAACAAATTTTATTTCACATTTCCTACCCTTCTATCATCTATTATTTTTTAAAAAATGTATTATATTTGTGCTACAATAACTTTCTGTTTTAGGATGACAACAAACATCTGGGATATTATTTACTTTGATTTCATAATAGAGTTTAGTTCACTTTCTGGTATGAAAAAGACTCAGGATTGAAGCACTAACTCTACTACCAGATATTACTACATTTTATTTTATTTTATTTTATTTTATTTTATTTTATTTTATTTTATTTTATTTTATTTCATTTCATTTCATTTCATTTCATTTTGTTTCATTTTATGTGGGGGTTGGGGAAGAAGGGGAGGTGTAGCATTAAAGAAAATTATTGCTTACGTTAAGCACTGAGGAGTAGAATATTCTTTGTTTCTTCTGAAGAATTATTGGAGATATTTTGGAGCAGAATGGAGTGTATATTTTCGAATGGGAAAATAAGAAAGCATGAAGCTTTTTCCAAGTACTCAAAGCCACATCAGACTTTTGTGTTTATGACTTCAGCCACCATTCATTAATTTATATTTTGTTCATCAAAGAGCAGTCAGTGAATATATATATATATATATTTTTGAAATTTAGGAACTACCTAATCCTTTCAAATGCACTGGGATTAAAAACCTTCAAGTACAAGATGCTCAGTTTCTCCATTTAAAAAGAAAAAAAAAGAAAAAAAAAAAAGGAAAAATCGTCCTTATAATGTCAAGCTGCTTAATATGTTTGATTTGATTCTCTTTTGATGTTCTTTAAGTTCTCTGCCTCATGCTATAGGTCACACTATGGATTAGGAATACAGCTGTTTGTTACTGAATACTAACTGACAGAAGCTATTTTCATGATCATTTTTTAATATTGCTACATATGTATTATTTTTCTCAGTTTTGACTCAGTTTGTGTTGACTTTTCAAAGCATTTGGATGCTCCTTATCTGTAAATTTTCAAAATTTATGTTTAGGAAGTCAGTTTAGCATGCTGTCACTTCAAAAAATTCACTTCAAAACCAGAAACAAAAGACTGTTGATATATCTTAATTACAATCTTACCAGGAAAAGGAACTCTTTTTCAAATGATCAAGACAAATTATTAATGACTTCAGAGATCATTATCAAAACTTACTTTGTTCCTTGAAAGTCAAGTGAGAAGTACGAGATAAATGTGACTTCTGCATGGACTTCAGGTGATCCTTGGGAGTGAGATGCTTTGGTAGGCCTAGCCTTCATCTGAAAGAGACATCTGAACCTGCCCATCTGCCCCCTCCCCCCCCCTTTTTTTTTTGTCTGTCCTAAAAGCTAGATCATGTTGTGTGAAGCATCCCAATCTATTATTTTCCTAACCAGAACATTGCACCTCAGACAGCAAATAAAGTGTCCCTTATGGCTAAGCAAAGTAAATGTTACAAAAAATTGCAGATGCTACTATCTTGATATGCACAGTCTAGAATCAGCATTATTATATGTGCTTAAAGATGAGCCTATTTATCTTTGCAGTATGGAGAGACCAACACTGTATCTAGCTTTAATGATGCTGTTAAAATGCCAGTTAAACAAATTGTTAAGTATTATACTAAAAAGTTAAATTTTCTAGCTTGAAAAAAGGATGCAGGAGTGTGGATATTTTCTCTGGCCTTAGAAACAATGAATCATCGTAGTAAGAAAAACAGGTCTTTGTGTTTTCTTTCAGTTCATAGGACAAAGGCTTGGTCTGAAGTGTGAGATGGGACTTTTCCATAGATTATAAAATGTATTTCATTTGAAATAGCGAATAAATATTTTATGCTATTTTATGCTGCTTTTTATTTCTACAATTTAAGATTAAATTTGAATTATGTTTATTTTTTACTAATAGTGAACATTTTAATTTTACTTTGAAATTTCCTACAATTTGCTAATGATAAGTATAGAGGCTAAAGGAAATCTGCTTTTTCTTTTTTCTTTTTTTTGTTTTTTTCTGGTGAATTTTTAAAGCACAATATTCTAATAAATGATCAATAGGTTCTCAATGTACATTGTTATATCTCCTACAGCTATTTTAAAAGAAAAGCCTACCAGGGAATTCAGTAGTTAGAATATCCAATTTGATGAGTGCATGAAATGCACTAACTAGCACTCATTTTAACAAAATTTATACATAAAAATGTAAATTAAATTGCTAAAGATTAATTCTAATATTTGCTTTAAAAAAGGAAGGCAACTCAAAAAAGAGACAGGACCCCTTACTTGTCATAATACAGTGATCACACTGTACTAATATTTTGTGCTATATGTGAAATGCAGAATCTGTACATTACAGTCTCAGGAAAACTTGATATAAATTCACTACTCCAAAAATGGCCAAAAAATCTTGGGATTTTTTTATTTTAATGTAGTGGAAAATCAGTCAGAAGGAGAAAGCCAAGATGACCTTTCATTTCATTCTTTCCAGTAATTTTCCATTCTGCATGAACAATGATCTGAACTACTTCGCTAACTGAAATTTTTCATTATCTAAAAATACTACTTCAAATACTAATAAAATGCTGTATTGAAATAGATATTAAAAATGCCTGAAAACTTCCCATCAGTTAAAATATTTACAGTGAGAAAAATAAGTTGTGATAATGGATCTTCAGGTAGTAAAGCTCACTGCAGCACACACATTTTTTCTTCTGTTTCCTACCCAATGAATCTTCCTAATATATCTGTTTATGAGGGCTGCTCTTAAAATAATGCTTCCTATTTTATTATTTATATTTATTATTTATATATATTTATTATTTATATTGACTCATGGTGTCAGTATGGCAGTACAGGTTGAACCTTCCTACCAGTATTCCATTACAATTTGTTGCAGTGCGACTAATGACAGCAGAGTCAGTCTGACAAAATGGCATCTGAAGCAAAAGTGCATCTCTGAATTCCTCCATGTGGAAAAAATGACAGCCATTGGCACTTGTTGACACATGCTGAATGTTGGTGGAGACAGAACAGTGGATGTGAGCACAGTGAGGCGTTGAGTGGGACATGTCAGCATTTGCAAAAGCAACACGGTTACCTCTGCTGGAGCAGATTTTTACAAGCTTGGCATGCAGGATCTTGTTCATCCTTAGTAAAGTGCATAGGTAACAGTGGTGACTATGTTGAAAAATAGCATTTTGTAGCAGAGAATTTGCTCTATTGAACAATGTTATTGTGCTCTGTGTCTGTTGTAGTTTTTTGTTGTAGCAAATAAATAGGAGGTATTAATTTCAGAGTGAGATATGTAGATAATTGCAGTGCAGGAGTGCTTAGTTATTGAATTCACAGATCCTGGGTTTGTGTGTTTTGTTTGTCTGAATGTGCATGTCTCATCGGCTAGGTACTCACACATACTCTCCCAAGCAGTGGGATGATAAAAAACGTGGTAGGTAAAATTTAAGTAGATTCATTAACATCACTGTTTTATTAATCTAAAACTCATCCATTGGCAAATCACGAATGAGCTCTGTCAGCAACTCCAGTTGAATGATGGTAAAATGTCTGTAATAAATAATTCAGCAATGCGTGTTTTCTATTTTACAGATAATTTTAAGATGCTTTGCAAAACATTTTTCCTAGAAAACATCTCAACTACAAATGTTTGGGAGTAAGGAAAATAATTTTTTTCTATCTCTCTAGCAATTACGATAAGATTTTTTCTCAGCAGTGTGAAAAAGAAAGCTGCGTCCATGGACTCTTTCAGTATAGTTTTCTTGATCAGATAATGAAAAGCAAAGCTGAGAGCACAGTTATGTTGCCAAGTCTTTTAACTGCTCTATTCTCAACAACGTCTCTGCAGAACTAAGATATATGCATGTCATTAAACATTTAATATAAGCCTGGGATATGTAACATATATTAGAAACAGGCATGTTATTTGCTATTGTCCTCTTTTTAGAGTAGAAGATTTTAATATCTCTATAAGCAAAATACTTCTTTTGCATTCACATGAATTTGAGTTTCCCATGAAAATAAATAATGTTAGAGGAAGGTAGAGCATTTAATTTCAAATTCAGAGGCTTTTGTTGATTTGTGTCATAACTGTCATGTTATTTAAATCTAAGAAGGTTATACTTAATTATAGATATGGCAGTATTTTTGACAGTTTGGCCTCTTTAATGGATTATCTTTTCTCATTTAAATATAAACAGTAGGAATAACAAGAATAAAAAAAAATCTACAAATTTAACAAGCTTCTTTTTATATGTTTAATAACTATCGTTGAAGAAGAATACACACCATGTTGAGCTTTAAAAAACTGACAATATTTATTAAGCCACAAAAGAGCTTATGTAGCTTTGTGATTATGGACAGGAAAGAATATTAAAAAAGGCAAAGTTAGCAAAAAAAAAAAAAAAAAAAAAAAAAAAGCTTTAAAGTAAGCAGAAATTACATGTCAGTCATAGACATTAAAGCTGGCTGTTTTTAAACTCCAACTGCTAAGCCCTGGGCATGAAACAAGAAAATGATGAGGTAGGCTGAAAGAAAAGCACACAAATGCTAATGTTTAGAACCTTACCTAAAGTTAAAAACACGAATGCTTGCTTTAAGGAAAAAGTTTCAAATAAAATAAAAGGGTCTATCATGTGTGTCTGTATGAATATAAATATGCTGAAATCTACACATGCAGAATCTATTAAAGGCAGACTTGAGAAACATTCATTCTCTATGATTTAGAGAAAACTGAAATTTCATGTTTTCTGTTACAGCAGTGCAGAAATTCATCTTTTTTTAATTGAATAAAAACATATGGTTTATTTGGGACAGAAAAAATCTCGACACTGTTCTGATGTAAGGGTGTCACCATGGAATAGAATAGAAACAGCATTAAATGGATTTTCTGCTTTTATGAATGCTTGCTATAACAAATTGCAGCCTTTTGTGAACAGATCTGCACTAGTACATAGACTGAAAATGAAAATGTATATTAGAACTGTTACCAAACGTTGCATTTTAAATTATTCCAATTAGGAAAGCTCATGTTCATATCCTTGCCTATGGAGTTCTATATATTTACATATATATTTTCTTTTAAATGCAAACCTACAGAATTGTGTGCTTGCATGCGTGTAATAACAAAGTACTAAGCTGAATTAACTCTGAAATAAGTGCAATCCATTAATTTCTACTATATTTATCTGTAAGATAAAAAAACATTTGTAAAGATTAGAAAATAGATGTCTGTGTCAAAACATTAAACATTTAAGTTTAATACTTACTAATGTTTCTACTGCTCTTTCTTAGCCCAGTCCCTTTACATACTTCCTTAAACTTCAGGAAACAGAAGCACATAGGAAGCAATAAAGGAGCAAGTGTTCTCCAAACTCATTGTGTATTTCTCATTGAAGGTGTGAATAAACAACCCACATTTCCTCTATTTTTTATATATTCCCTTCTCTGACTTCTCTACTCTGCAGATCTTTCTGTACCTCAGTTGGTTGCAACGAGTGGTTTTAGGCTGTCTCTGAGAAAGGGAGGAGCCTTTTCGCCACTTAAAGGAATCACAGAATCAAAGAATCAAAAGGGTTGGAAGGGAACTCAAGAGATCATCTTGTCCAACCTTCCTGCTAAAGCAGGTATCCTAGAGTGGGTAACACAGAAAAGCATCCAAGTGCATGTTTAATATCTCCAGAGAAGGAGACTCCACCACGACTCTGGGGACATTGTTCCAGTGTTCTGTCACCCTGAAAGTAAAGAAGTTTTTCACCATGTTTGTATGAATCTTCTTAAGTTCCATTTTGTGCCCATTATCCCTTGTCCTCCTGTTGGTCACCACTGAAAACAGACTTGCCCAATCCTTTTGAAATCTGCCCTTTAGAGATTTATAAGCATTGGTATGATTCCCCCTCGGTCTTCTCTTCTGCAAGCTGAACAGTCCCAAGCCTTTTATCTTAAGGGAGATGCTCCAGGACCTTAATCATCTTTGTGGCCCTCTGCTGGACTCTGTCTAAAAGTTCCCTACCTTTTTGAACTGATGAGCCCAGAGCTGGACACAACACTCCAGGTATGACCTCACCAGAGCAGAACAAAAGAGGATGACACCTTCCTTGACCTGCTGACTATTTTTAATGCACCTCAGGATACCATTGGCCTTGTTGGCCACAAAGGCACACTGCTGGCTCATGGCCAACCTGTTGTCCACAAGGAACACCTAGGTCCTTCTCTGAAGAGTTCATTTCCAGCCAAGAGTTCCTTTTCCTAATCTGTACTTATTCATGTGGTTGTTCCTCCCCAGGCATAGACTCTTGAATTTGCCCTTGTTGAACCTCATAAGGTTCCTCTCTGATCAACTATATAGTCTGTTCAGGTCTTGCTGAATGGCAGCACAGCTTTCTGGTGTGTCAGTCACTCCTCTCAGCTTTGTATCACCAGCAAACTTTTTGAGGGTATTCTACTTCTTCATCACACTCTGCCTGATTAAATTTTCTAACTCTACCATTATGAAAAGGAATTAGGATCTTTGAACTATTCCTTCAAGAACAGGTAAATAAATGGCATATTTTTTCAATATGTGGATCTATTTTTGGTTTCCGACTGTACTTGTTGGCATTAAATCTACATTCAAATTAAAAATTTGGCAATCAAAACAATATTTGAACAGTTAGGAGACTCATCTATGGTAGAATAGTTCATAATTCAAGACTCTTCTGAACATATTTGTGTGCATGAAGACATTTCTTTTTTTACATCTGTATTCAGAAGCAAAATAAATTAGACTATGTAAGCAGTCAAGGTTAATACACAGTCCAGAATTATTTCCTCACAATAGTACAAGAAAACTTTTTAACAATAACATCTGGCCCTTTAGACTGAATTTTCCCTAGAAAACTTGAATAAAAAGAACTGAATTTGACCTAACAATAAGACAACAAAATATGTGACTATTGCAGATAAACTGCAGCAGAACTGCTCATCTTAAACCTTCAAAGTGAGTGGGAGCAGTGCTAGCTTGTGAATGAAATGTTGCAGGCAAATGTAAACTACAAGCAGAGCAGTTCCAGGAAAGTTGGAATAACAGAATAATCTTTGATCTTCTATATTCTGAAAAGAAATACCATTATAATCAATAATCAATATCTTTTGGATAAAAGGGAAGGAAAGAGAAAAAATAGAACATTAAATGCTGTCATCTGTGTAAAAAAGAGGCACTTTTATCTTTATGAAAAATCAGGAAAACAATAGGGAACATTCAAAGTTCCAGCATGCATGTCCTTCCATGATCCAAAGTGAGCAATTCAGTTTAAAGACCATCAGAAGCAGAAGGTCTAACTACACTCTGCAGAACTTATGTATCTTCAATTCCTGCTGTCAGACTCATCAAAGTGATGTGGCCATTGTGTTTTCCAGTTTATGGTCCTGCAGCATCACAGGGTTTTTGCCACTGACATTACAAACAGAGCACCGACACATCTGTTATTAGAATAAGAAAGCTAAATTCTTTTTTAGGAAGCACTGTGACCTAAAATTATATATATGTATACATACATACACATATATATATGTATATATATATATATATGTAAATTTGATAGGTTTTGCCACAAAACAGAACCTCGAGGATTTCTGATTCCTTAATAAAAAACAAAACACCACGAGCTCAGCTATCATCCAGTAAATACAAGTAGCTATTTTGAAAATGACAATTACTGTATCCAGACAGTTTGGTTGTTCTGTGCTCCAAGCTCTTGTTTCCAGCAGGATAGAAGCCGCTGCAGAGGTATATAGCATGTAATAGGTACATGGAAGGTGTGCATCTCTCTGTACATGTCCTGTGCCATTGCAAATGGGCTGTGTACACCAGTGGAATTGTGTAAACTTGGATATAGATGGAAAATTTCACTCTCACAGATCAGGTTTTACAAGTTTCTGAAGGTTATGTTTCAGCTTTTGAGTTTTCATCAGAAAATACATTTCACTCAGTAAAGGTAAAGGCTAATGTTAAAATAGTTTCAAATTTGTGCACAGAATACTTACAATGAATTTTGTTCACATTTAAATACAATGTAAAACAAACGAATGGAAACAAAGCAATGGGTCAATCAAGGTTAAGGGCTGTAACTCTAAAGACTGAAAATGTAGACCTAAACTACTAGTGAAGAGGTCTATGAAAACAGAACAAACAATTTAAAAGAAAATTTTTAAAAAGGAAAAAAAAAAAAAAGCAGAATTACTGTATCTATCGTATCTATCAGTCAATATCTATCATATCTATCTCTCATATAGAAGTAAGAGAAAATTATTTACTGAACACAAACTCCTGTACTACACTTTGCCAGAGCCTTGTTTTCTGACCACAATACCTAAGGATTATTCTTGTCACAGTTTTATTAAAGTCTCTTGTCTGTTAAATCCCTGTGCCTCCACTCCACATCCAGTATATTTTTTTTGAGAAGAGTAGTGGATAGCAAGAACAAAACTGTGCCACTGACTCTTTTAACCATTGAAACATATTAATTCCTTACCATTGTTTCCTTTGCAATAGAATTATTGTTAAAGGTTAACTGTGTTGGAAGTTAGTTACTGCAAATATTGCTTGATGCCAGACAATTGTATACTTATTGTAACCTTTGATTCAAATCCATTCTGTTCTTAGAAATAGTTAATTCTTATTTTCAAAAATGACCCAAGGCATTAGGGAACTTAGGTTTGACTATCTGTGGTGTGTCAACTCTATCTTTTTTTCTTCTCAGAAATAGGTTTTTCTAGATCTTTTTTTTTTTTTTTTTTTTTTTAATTGTACTTGGAAACAGCTTGCTGAGTGTTGTACTGTGCTAGATATCTGTAGAATTGAGATCACAACCCCAAACCCAGTTGCTTACAATGCAAAAAACAAGTGATATAATTGAGAGCTTAAGCAAGAAATAGGGAAGAGGGGAGACAAACAAAAACTGGTCTGAACACAGTATGTTGGAAACAGACTGCATGAGAACTTGATCACTGAATCTGAACATAGAACAGAACTTATAGAAAACAAACTAGTGGTCCACGTTTTTAATAGAAAAACAAAGCAAAACAAAACAATGACCCTACATGTTCCATAAACAAACCTACATGCTCTACAGAAAACAATTAACTGCTAGAATACACAGAATAGGAACAGAAAATGATTATCTCAAGAAAATGGAGGGAATCCTCTTTTACCATAAAGACCATTGCTTTTCCCCTTTACTATTTCTTTTGGTAGGTTTTTCCTCTGAAAAAATGCTACAGTTTTCTGGAACACATTCACTTGAGTGTCAGCAGTCAGAAACAATGAAATAAAATTATCTGTTTATCTGCCTTTCTCTTCATCTATCATGAGAAGAGAAAACCATGCAAAGAATGAAATGGAAAAAGGAAAATATTTTAATAATTTAATACAGTACGATACTCACTGTCATTGATGCTTATTCTACGTAAGTTTTGTTTTCTTCCACTTTAATAGGAAGACGAGGTGTATCACATGCCTTTTTTTTTGGAATGATATCCCTCTTCAAATAATTGTCAGTCAGCTCTGTTAATCTATTTTCTTTCCCCTCTCTTAGCATCATCTGCAGTTTGACATTTTCTCTCCTTTTGATTCATATTGGCTGGAAATTTCAATTGC
Source organism: Chrysolophus pictus (assembly GCA_037305975.1). Classification (NCBI taxonomy): domain Eukaryota; kingdom Metazoa; phylum Chordata; class Aves; order Galliformes; family Phasianidae; genus Chrysolophus; species Chrysolophus pictus. Next base: position 18,540,975 of record CM074579.1, read on the forward strand.
ATAGCTTTTCTCTTCAGTAATGATTTCAAAAAATCTTTTCTGTATTGATATTTCTCCTTTATTATGGATTATTATTTTTTTTTTCAAAATATACTTCAATTCAAAATTTGATGAATGACATAACGAGAATCCCAAAATTTCCTTTTCACTTTTTTTTAAAAATCGATCGTATGTTTTCTTCTGCTTTAGGAAGCAGGGAATGCTCTGCAGAATTTAAAGTGCAAATGTGTCATATAGACTTATTTTTTTTAAAATGCATCATTTTCTGGTATGACATGACCAGGATCATCATATAAAACTGTGGTATTGCAGTATTGTATTGAAGACTCATTCGCAGAAATGAGTAATGGTGAGTAATAGTAGCAGTTAATGGATCAGAATATTTCTTCCCAAATTCTTTTGGATCAGGTTGTCCCAAAGACTAATGTGTTCTTCTTAACATCCATAAGGACTTGGTGGATATGTAAAATCAGTTTGTTGGTGGTTCCCCAGCCTAATCTTAGAGAATTTTTCCAAATAAGTCCATAGATGCCTGGGTTAAAATATATATATGTTTCCAACCTGTGCTTGTAAGAACACCTTAAATTAGGAAATATGCTGACACTACGTGTATTTTTTTGCAAGTCAACACAGTATACATATATATATATACAAAACAAGAAAGTATCTTATTAAAGGAGTAGGTTTATTAAAATAATTAGATATGACACAAGAGAATATATGATAAAATATAGGATTTTAACAGTATCTCAAGGGTGACTTGATTAATTTTTCAATCAAGTGAGGCTGAATTTTCTGGGCTCTAACAAACACAGGATATTTCTTTCAGTAGAAGTTATTTCTCCATCATCCTCAAATGAACAGTGTTGCTTAAGAAAACAAGAAGTTGGTAAGTCATAAGTGCAATTGTATTCTCTCAATGGTAATGAGAATGTGTAGACTGAGAATCAGTTCAGACTGTGAGTTAACACAGCCTCCTCAGTCTGTAAGAAGAACTGTAAATCCTATACAGAAGATTTGTGACCAAACAAAATGGATTTTGGCTATTTTTTGCCCTAGATGGGTACTGTGAAGATACCCATGAACTTGCTATTATTCAACAGAAAATTTACAGAAAGATGGAGACTGAGTGTACTGCAAACTCTGTGGCATTTCACTGTCCCACTTTTGCTGGAGAAAAAATAGTTATTTTGTACTGATTTTTGTCAAAGTCCCTGTCATTTTTTTCTAGTGATAGCAGTATAACATGGTCTCTAGTTTCAATTGTGGAAATGCAGTCTATTTGAAAACATCCTATGTATCTACATCCTTGGTTTGTCAAATAATGATTTTGAGAGAGATTAAATGAGTGTGGTATAAAAAAATGCCATTTTGCTATCATAGCACAATAGGTAAATGATAGGAACCTGAGAGGCTCGTACTGGCCAAGAATGTCATCCAATCTTTTTGTATCACTTTACACACACACACACACACCCCTCTTCCCCCTCCAACCCTCCCCCCCCCCCCCAAAAAAAAAAAAAATGAGGAAGATACAGGATTCTGTCTGTAGGTCTATAGGTACTATTCTCTATCCTTTATTTAGCTTCTGAAGAAATCATCAATCTGCATCAAATGGTTTTTTTTTCATACTGTACTAGTCACAAATGCTTCTATTTAGATTAAAGCTAAGTTAGGACATCTATTTGGTCCATATGGAACTGGCATAATTAAGACAGACAAGTATTTTGTACCAAGCTAATTAATAGCTTAGCAATGGGTTCATCTGTGAGGCTTTTAATAATCTCTTAAAAATATTGTATCCAAAAGGGAGGCAGCTGCTAACACACAGCCTAATACATTCAACTTAAAAATGAACTTGACAAGCTCCAGCTTAGTTTTACCACTAGATTATTGGAAACCTTCTTGTCACTCAAATATTTCTAGTGCTTTTTCCTCCTCCTAATTAGTTTCCAGATCCTAAGAGAAAGTTACAGGAGAAGTGTGTACATGCTGTCAGTAGAAATGGGCCAGGAGCATAGCAGGCTGAGTCTTGCCATCTCTTGTGGAGTTGGTACATATCCCCTAGAATGGCAGAGATGAGCTGGATTCTGCTTCCTCCAGGTCAGAGGGAAATATAAAATAGGTAGCAAATAATATAAATAGGTCCTCTATTACTTTCTTTTACTGTTGTTCATGTTGGACTTCACAGCTGGTTTCCTTACTGTTACTTAATCCTTGCATCTCACATTTTCCTTCTCATTCATTGATTTTATCACCCCTTTACTACATTGAGTGTAGGAGAAACAGGATGTGACATTCAGTATATGCATACTTTTGGTAACACATCCAAATGAACTGAGGCCCTCTTAACAGGATGCAGATTAACAAAAGCAGCTGAACCTCTAATTTGTTTAATTTGTTAGTCAGCCAGTGTTGTACATTAGTTGAATTAGACATACAATCCTCTAACTTGTGACTCCTAAAATTGATCCAAATTATCATTCTCTCTAACCAAAAAGTTCAGCTCCTTATTATCTCAACATCCTTTTCTCTACTCAGAAAACTGCCTTTTCTCTAGAAGTCAAAGGTCAAAGCCCCAGTGGGTAAAGTCCTTAACTAACACTACTACAGATTACCTTTATCTGTTGCCTACATATATGTTTGCTACCTGTATAGATGATACCTAGAAACAAATCAATGCATTCTTAAAACTCACTGTAATGTGTGAATGATTCTGCACAAGTAATTCTATTCTGAGTGATGCATGAGTTATGGCATTAAAGTAGCCATATCATATTAGTAACTGTTTGAGGTCCATGAATTATGTTAACAATGACCTTTTACATTCATAAAAATAACATGTTAGTATCTTTGCATTACATTTAATACAGAGACAGCATTGCTGATACATTTCCGTCATGCTATTCACAACTTACTCCAGATTATGTGGCACAAAAATCTGCTAATTATTTTTTTTTCCTCACTGTGGCATTTTCTTGTGGAGACACCTTTCATTTTTATTCCAAGATACTTAATGCAAGTAACGTTTCTGAAAATGTTATTTTTATAAGTTAATGAAGAAATTATTGCCTTAATCTTATGTAGATTCTTCAGTGAAATCAAGAATGAAGGAATATATTCAAGAAGACGACAGGTTTTGTATTTTGCATGTTTCCTCAGTCAGAGCTCCTGCTGCTGCATAGCTCATAACAGTTTGCTTGAAATATACTGGTGTTGTTTTTCTTGGTATTGTATTTCACTTCAAATAAATCACGCCTCTACTTTCAAATTTACCAAGATTAAAAGTACATCTAAATTAATGTCAACTTTAGATACATATTATACTGTCAGTAGCCTGCAATGTATTATATTAATGTCAAATATATCTAATAAAATAGAAAGGTGATTTAAAGAAGAGGAATTTTTGGTGATCTGAATGTTTTCTTCACTGTAACTTCCCACATGACAACAAACAAGCTTTTACTGGTCTATACTGTCAGAAATATGTAAATGCCAAATTCCAACTGAAAACACTTACATATAGTGAAACATAGTTAGAAGATAGGTTTCTCAGGTTCCTACCAGTAAAATAGGATATTCAGAGAAGTGGTATATTTAGCTACAGTATTAATCATACATAAAAGGAACATGGACATTGCGAGATTTCTCAATGTACAGGCATATTGAGATCACTATGATTTTAAGGAAAAGATATACACCTGTGGTAAGGAGATGTTTGGGATTCCCCCCCCACACACACTCTTTCCTTCCTTCCTTCCTTCCTTCCTTCCTTCCTTCCTTCCTTCCTTCCTTCCTTCCTTCCTTCCTTCCTTCCTTCCTTCCTTCCTTCCTTCCTTCCTTCCTTCCTTCCTTCCTTCCTTCCTTCCTTCCTTCCTTCCTTCCTTCCTTCCTTCCTTCCTTCCTTCCTTCCTTCCTTCCTTCCTTCCTTCCTTCCTTCCTTCCTTCCTTCCTCTTTCTTTCTTTCTTTCTTTCTGAATGTGGATAGCCTCCTTCGAATTAGATCTTGAGGAAGAGAGCTTAGTTGACAGAAAAAAATAAATACTTTTACTTACTTCTTTTTATCTGTAGAAAAAGTAAAAAAAAAAAGGCAAGAACAAATAAACTAAAACAAACAAAAACAACAAACCAAACAACAGCAAAAACCTCAGAGTATCTCCTCTCAAAATACAAGAGATATGGGTACAAAAATTAAAAAACAATGTGTATGCCTGGAGACAAAAAAAAAAAAAAAAAGCAGTTTTCATAGCAAAGCTTATGAAGTTGGGAGAAGTAGAACAATTGTATAATTTTAGGAAAACTGAAAAATTTAGAGGTAGTGAGAAGGGAAGCAGTACAACTGTTGGCTGAGAGACATCAAAAGGAATAATACCACCCAAGTCTATCAAAATTACAAAATTATAATTAGATAAATAGGAAGGTAAACTGGAATGCATTTATCCTTTAAAATAGGCAAATGTTATCTTAGTAAGTGATATTTAGTAGGTGTCTGGAGGTGTATATATATAAACTTGAAATTACAACTGCCTCTTATGGGGAGTTCAGTAAAAGCTTTTTATGTGGTAAAGCAAAGGTATTAGTATAAAGTGTGAAATAATACAGCTGAAGATACTGGTCTTCAGCATCTTACTGTACAGTTTTGAGTCATGAATGTCAAAAGGAACTGGATATTAAAACATTTTTGGCAAACTGAAGCATTATTAAACATTTTTTTGTGTGTTGCAGACATGCTTTTATTGATTTAAACATTTTTCAGACAAAAAATAAAGACAAACCAAAAAGCATTCTACCCAGGCTCACCCACACCCTGAGCAATGTTAATTCTTAATTCTTTAGAGTTGGAGATTTCAGTTTCAGCATTTAGAAAAGTCTAAAAGATTTTTTTGTTTGCTTGTTTGGTTGGTTGTTTGTTTTTTGTTGTTGTTATGGTGGGGAAGTGGAGAGAATTTTGTTCACCCATTTTTAGTTTTCTTTTTTTACTGGAGAAAAGCATATTGCTTTGCCTGCAATAAGAAATCAATATATTCTGTTCAGTTAGAATTTATAATACTTCCACATTCTTGGCTAAGTAAGATAGAATCCCACCATTAGTAGTGTGCTAGGCACTACTTTCTTGAAAATCTTGCCTGGCTTGTCTGAATTATCAGCACAGGAGCACTGCAGTTTGACTTTACCTGTACCAAGGGTGCTAGATGTCCACCAAAAAAAACCAAAACAAATAACAACAACAAAAAAAGTCCACCAAAGAAACCCAATCATAACCATAGATTTTCTTAATCGTCCCTGTTTATATAAGAATTAAATCCCAAATAAAATTTTTAAGGTAATATCTTCAATGATGTGACAGAAAAATCATTGCGCTATTTTGAATGTTCCCATTTGACATGGGCAAGTTCACATGGAGTCAAAACCATAAAAAAGAACTTAGGAATTCTAGCAAGGATCAGTGCCTTAATGAAAATCTAGACCGTCCAGGTTGAGGAAGAGAAAAAATGAAATGTCAATTTCTTAATGTTATTATGTCATAATTATGAATGGCAGGAGCAGCAGGATTTAATACTAGTAGGATCAATGGACTTAATGCACTTCATCTTAGAACTCCATAGCACTAAAACTGCTTGCACCAATTACAGTCCAGATTTTCAAAGGTGTTAATGAGATCCCTGTGAGAAGTTTTTGAATGCTTCTGATGCATTATTTTTGTTGCCTCAAGTATTAGTAGAAAAACAGTCTCTTCCTGGAAACTCAATCACAGAGATTTGGTTTGCTTTAGCTTTTTATACAGAATCATCACATAGGACTGAATGTCTCCTCTAAACAAGAATAAAGGCAAAATAAGTTCTAGACATGACTTTTAGGCTCACAGTGGTGATAATTTAATGGAGGCTTTGGTACAGTGAGCAAAACCTGCAGTCTAGCAGAGATTTTAATTGCACTTCAATGGGAATTATATACTTTTGTTGCACTCCTTTCTTGGAATGTATAACCGTCTAGATTTTTTAAACTGAAAGTAGATTCTTTTTCCCTTCGTTTGCTTCTTAGTTAGTCTGTTTCTTCTAGTTTTTGTTTATATTAATAAATTGTACCTGGCTCCTTTTTGCCCTACTTAGGCATAGTTGGTAATGTTCCTTTGTTTTTAATGTTAGACATAGATTTTTCTTTTCTCATCTTATTACTTATCATTCATATTTAATGCTGCACACAGAATTATCTTTTAGACTCTTTCTAGCTTTTGATTTTTTGTATTTAATGACACACCCAATTGTTTGATATCCTTTTTTTCCCTAGGAACCTGTCACTGCTCTCTATTTAGCTGCTTTGAACTAGCTTTCATCTTCCAGCATTTAAACCATCTAAGTCCTCATGTATATTACTGCACTGTTCCTCATTATTTACTCTTTCTGACTATAATGCCATTCTCTTCAAACAAGTGCTACTTTTTCCTTTGTTTCCTGCTCTTTGTTTTTAATTTTCCAAGTCAAAGTTACGCTTATTACATGACTCCCACACCTTAGGTACTGTCATTAACCTCAGATGTAAGACTTTATCAAAAGGGTTTTCAAAAGCTTGTCTGCAGAGTCTTACCTACAGTAGCTCATTTGTCGACTGCAGCTGAAGAGAGTTATTGAATGATAGAAGGCTCTTCTCCCTGGAAGCTAAGTGCCCAACCCTCTGAGTCCTTTGTTTGAATGTAGGTCTCCAACATGCAGACTACAATATGAGCACTTGACAAAAGGATTGATTTTACATCTAACACTGGAAGAATGCATATAATTTCCATGTATTACATGGTGTACAGACTACATAATCTGAAACTTTTTCTCTAACTACATTCAACAACCTGTTTGAAGCTCCTGCTGTCTATATTCAGTGTGATTTTTTTTTTTATAAAAATGGTGTTAGTTTTAGAGTTAAACTCCCAACACTGGCAATCATTACAGCAGAATTTTACCAGATGTTATGAATTGTTTACCTGCAATGAAATATATGAAGAGAGCCTTAATGGAAAAGGATCATTTTATTCTATAGATGCCTTAATAGAGGACTTCACTTAATCAGTTTTTATATTTAGAAATACTTTTAATCCTGATTATTCATAAAAAAGAGTCAGTACATAAGGACCCAATATAATCCCTTCAAGAAAGTCAGTGATATATTTTTGAGCCTCAGTGTTTTATGTAAAACTGTTCATCTCATTTCAAGAAATGTATGAAATCATTGATGAACTATGAAAATGAAGTACATTGTAGTTTACCATATTAATAGAATGATTAAACTTCTATGATGGGAAGGAGGTAAATATAGGTGATAGGGCAAAAGCATAGACAAAAACCCAAACGGTAAAAAATCAGATGAGAAGGGACACGTTATCTCTGTCTTATCCTTCAGAAATTGGAGATATTTGTTTAAATTAGAAGGCCGTAAATTCAAACCAGACTTTAAAACTTACTTACTCCTCCGTCATGTGACTAGAAAAATGTTGAAAATCCTCATACCTCAGAGCTCACAGCTACTGAACAACAGAGACCAAGTCAGGACTCTTGGGAAACAATGATCAGAGAACATTTATTCCACCTCTGTCCTCAGCACTTTTCTCTAATGCATCTATTGCTTGCTATCACCAGAGACTATGTCTATTACTGATAGCTTTAAAGACACCTTCTGTTGCTGCTCACTGCAAATTGTGTTAATAGAAAATAAATTAAATCCATTAAAACTACTGTCTTCACAGCTGACTTTAATTCAAAGAAGCTTTGAATCAAGACATAATCAAACTTTTAGCCCTGAGGCTTTACAATCATTTTAGACTGATCAAAGGGGGAAGTTTTATGTTATGTCTAATCTAATCTAGTTGAGAATTGCTACTAACACGGGTGGTTCTGCTCTCTTTCTTATCATCTCTCCTCATGTGATCATACCCTTCTTATTTCTTCGCGTGTTTGTTTGGGTCACCTTTCTGATCCAACTAATTCTGCAGCTGTTTATAGGTTACATCTGAAACTAAGCAGACATTGTCTGTATATGACTGGGTAGAGAGTACAAGGTTATGATGGTTCAATTTTGAATTGGATTATGCTTAATAAAGGATGCACATAGGTCAATTTTTCTTCTCACATCTAAACACATGTACTTATTCCGGTTTTTGACAGCTAGAGTAGCCATATATCCCAGAAGATTTTTAAAACACTTTGGTTATGTTTTTGTATTTTGCTTAAAATCAGAGGAGCTGATGCAAGGGAGTAGCTAGCAAACCCTGATGAGAATTATCTTTTCTGATGACTGGCCAACTTAGATGATTTTAAGCTATTTGTGAAGATATAGAAAAATCTCAAATTGAAGTTTCTCCAATGAGTATATTTCACACTAACTTTCAAAATACAGTGAAATAGGTGGCATAGAAACCATAGTCTTGTACTGAAAAAAATCTTTCTGTCCTAGAAAGTTCAATACAAGCTCTTTTTCTGATAAGAGAGTCATAGATGTCTTGGAGGTATATCCAGGATAAATACAGGATAAACAACCTAGTGAATTGTACTCTGAAATAAAAATATAACTGCTGTAGGGCAGGAAGCAAGCATTAAATGTGTTTCTTGCAATGACTCAGCTGACTCCAAAGATAAATTACTCCAGTTAGCACTAGACTAAGTTGCCCTTGCCAGATGTTTGTCTAACATGGTAGGATACACTAGTTGATTATTTCTTGGGCTACATGAATGAGGGTTCCTGTTTTCAGTTTAAACTCAGAGAAGAGTGTTCAAACCGTATGTGGTAATAAGACAGGATGAGTGAGAGAAAGAAAGCATATATATCATTCCAAGGTCTAAATATGTTTTGCAGAGCTCTGTGACACTGAGATGTATTGACAGAGGTCAGTTAAATGTATTCATTAGAAAATACATCACCAACAAAGTTATGCAGAATGTGTCTTTGCTGATCAGTATCGTTTTCTGTCCTAGAGGTTCTGAAGAGAAGTCCATTTTCTGAAAATCCCACCTCTGATTTGCCAAAGATCTTTTGTTTTTATACATTTTTAGACATAACACCAAAATCACTTTGCTTATCAATGGCACTAAAGACTTAAATGTCACTGGATTCCTTAACCAGTTTAACTGCTTAAAAACACAGTAGAAAAGAGGGAAGAAAGACGCAAAAGATTTTGTTAACAGAGCTTTTGGATAGGCAAAAAATAAATTTAAAAAAAAAAGTGGTATTCTGTCTTTCTCCAAAATTAAAATAGTAAATCTACTGATTGATCATCCAAATAAATTTAACGGAGAATCACCAAAGCTAAAAGTACTTTTAGCAATATTCACGGATCTATATCCAAATGGAGGCTAGTCATGAGTGGTGTCCTCTGGGAGATATGTTTAACATCTTTACCAATTACATAGATGATGGGATTGAGTGCACCCTAAGAAAGATTACAGACAACAGAATGCTTAATGGTGCAGTTGATATTACAGAATGAGAACACCCTGAGGGACCTGGACAGGCTGGTCCAGGAAAAGTTGGCCTGTGTGAGCCTAAAGAGAGATAAAACAAGGCCAAGTGCAAGGTGTACTTTGGCTAGCACAATCCCAGATGTGTATACAGCTTGAGAGAAGAATGCACCCATGCAAAGAGGATCCTGGTGGAAGAAAATCTGGACGTGAGCCAGCAGTGTGTTCTAACCACCAAGAAAACCAACTTTATCCTGGGCTGTCTCAAAGTGGGGTGGCCAGCAGGGAGAGGGAGGTGATTTTCCCCCTCTGCACTGTCTATGTGAGGTCCCATCTGGACACTGTGTTCAGGCCTGGGGCCCCCAGCACAAGAAGAATGAAAAGCTGTTGGAGGGGATCCAGAAGGCCACAAAGATGGTCAGAATGCTGGCTCACCTCTCCTGTGAAGAAAGACAGAAGGAGAAGGGCTTGCTTAGCTTGCAGAAGGGATTTGAGGGGAGCTTATGAGCAAGAGAGAGATCACATTTTTATGCAGTCCAATAGTGCTAGGTAAAGGGAGAATGGTTTTAAACTAAGAAAGGAAATTGAAATTAGATGTTAGGAAGAAATTCTTTACTTAGAGGGTGTTGAGGCACTGGAACAGGCTGCCCAAAGAAGTTGTGGATGTTCCATACCTGAAGGCATTCAATACAAGATAGGATGACGCCCTGAGCAGCCTAATGTAGTAGCTGTTAACCCTGTCCAACCCTTGTCTTCCCTTGTGCAGAGGCATTTAAAATGTAAACCTCTGAAGAACCATGCTAACTAGTAATGGGATTTAGGCTTTTAACAGTTGTTGGTATACACTTTGTCTAGTTATGTGCAGTCAAGGTTAGTTAAATTTAAAATGATCATCAACATAGATTCCTTACTGTTCATTTTCACTGATGTTGCCCAGTGGATACTTGGAAAAAGATGCAGGATTTCATTATTTTCTTCTCAAATATATACTAGCATCAATGCCTCATGGAAAAAAAATTCTAACAATATAGGAGCTTTATTTTCCTATCCATCTGGATAGGAAATCTGGATAAAATCTGTAAAAACAATTTTTATTCATTTCACATTAATAATGCCATGGTCATATTAATTATCTCTTCTTTCTTTCTCTCTTTTCTGTATGTATATATGTGTGTGTGTGTTATGTGTGTTGTGCATTACATGTGCATGAAAATCACACAAAAAGTTATATCTCCAAGAATTAAATGCATGCACATCTACATCTGTGAGAACCCTTTGTTTTCTGGCTCAAAGTTTGCTTCCTGAGGTATTTCTTGTGGTAAGACACTAACTGATCTATTGAGGAGGCAAGTGATGGGTGCTACCGTGTGACAATCGACTTTGTGGACATTTGAAAGCACCTTCCTCCAGAGCTGCTTGCCTCCAGAAGAGAGTGCTCAAGAGTATATTCTGGTGGAAGATTTGGTTTGTGACTAAATAGCTCCAGTTTGGTATGGGAAAATTGCGGAATGATACCATTGTGTCCTGTAAAAAATAGGATGCAGATGGGCATCCCTGCTACCTCTTATCTGCTGGCAAGGCCCAGAAGATGGGAACAAAAGAGTTTCTGCTGAGATCCCAGAGACAGAAGCTGCCACTCCAAGGAGAGCTGACTCAACCATATTGGATTTGAGCTGTCACTCGAAAGAGAGCTGTCTCGACCACTTTGGACTTATAAATACGTTGATATTACCATTGAAAAGTAATCGCCATCATCAACGGAACAACAACACCCGACAGCCCACCACTACTGAAGATCAGTGACTGAACTACGAACCACACTGGATCCGTGGTGATGACTATCTCCCTCTTGCTTCCTACAAAGACTCCTTGCTTCTATTTCCAATCTTTTCTATTGCCCTTCTCCCCTTCCCCATCTCCCTGATTAAGATTTGTAATAAACTGGTCTGACCAACATTTAAACTGTTGTTTCTTAATCTCACATTGGGTATAAATATATTAAAGAACCTCCTCTCCCTCCTATAAATTGGAGCAAGACAACGTCACATATACATATATACATTTAAATTATTTACTTTGATGACGAAAAGCATTTATAATTGCAAAGCTCCGATGTACTTAGCTGAGTAAGCTTACATGAACTGAAATTTACTAAAATCACCTTTCAATAAAGTTTTAATCAAAAGACTCTTTCCCAGATACTAGAGAGATGAGCTGCTTAATAATTCAATGGATCCATAATAAATGGATTCAAATACCACATTATGGTAAAATTTCATTAATTTGTTTCTGCTTATATTGAGTTCAAAGTACCTGAAGTTCTTCTAACATAATGGCACACTGACAAAGAAAAGATGGTGCACGAATGAAAGGAAATTACATGCTTATTTTTAGGAAGTTTCACCATTCCCTCTGGAACTGAAGCACATTATAATTGTACAAATGCACATAACAATGTAGTTCATTTTTCAAAATATTAATAATTTGAAATTATCAATAAGCCTCATAGTAATAGGTTAAATTCATTGCATTTCTTATTATCAAATCAAAATTATATCAACTTTCAGCAGATATATTATTTCTTTGATGCTTCATACATTTTATAATGTTTATATTCTGCTGTATGCAATAACTTAACACAATATGACTCCTAAATCTACATATCACATTTGAAATACCAACCAGGGAAATAATATGAGGTGGCATGGATCATGAATAGAATGATGAATTTTGATTCTGGTTTGTTTTTTTTTTTTTAACCTCCTTTACATTTTTTGTTTATAACTGAAATCCTGAAAATAAAATTCTATTTGCTTGTCATCACTGAGTTGAATGTTTGAAGGAAATTTCTGTATTTATAAACTATTCATTTAATTAGAAGAAAAGAGTTAATTGCATTTTGCATTTTACAGTTCAGCTGAAAATTGGTGCTATTAATGATGTTGACGGACAGGGGCCAGGTACCAATGTCTATGCTATTAAGTGTTTTCATGCTGTAGGCATTCTCTCCCTTGTGGGTTTATTTAGGAAACTTTTACTGAAGCTGATAAAACAGCAGATGACTGAGATGTTCAAATACCATCCTGAGAAGAGCTGTACAGTTTTATTACATTGTTCTGGAGCAGTACAGTCTAATAATGATATTTATATGCTTATATTATCACCAAATTGCTTCTTGTATGATAAAGCAGACACGTGAAAGGAAGAACAGCACAGAAGAAAAGTAGAACACATTTGAGAGCTACAATTGAACCCACTAGGTAACACTGAAGTACAGTGTCTGACACTGGACTTCCAAAATCTGCTTCATATTCTATATCATGCTTCAGGCAGATGGACTGTCAGTAGCAGAATTTTTGTGTATAACACTTTGATTTTAAAATTTGAAAATGTAGGAAAAATTATTCCTAGTGGCTTCAGAGTGAGGAAATACTTGTAAATTGTGCAATCATGGGGAAGAAATATTATATACATGAAAAAAGTAACTTGCCAAATTGTATAAATTGTATAAATAGACTTACTAAGATAGCATCAGTAGTAGAACTATTAAATGTCATCTTTGAGAATTCAGGGACTAGGTTGAATTAATTATAGCACTAGTTTTTACAGGTCTCTTAAGTACCAGGTATGAGATCAGAGAAATATTTCAATAAATCCTTTAGCACCTTGACAAAATTTGCAGGCAGCAAAAGTTCATAAGCAATAAATCATATTTAATATGATAACCTGCTATCATGGAAAATGCAACAACTTGGTACAGAATGTAGGATTAATGCAGTGGACATAATGGACATTACTTAATTCCTCTGGTTTCACTGAAGTTCTTATCTATTAAATCAATTTCAACCTATTAAATCTAAACTATTACTTCAAATTCATTTGATTTTTTTCAAAAAATCTTAACAAATGTGGTATGTGTAGCAGTGAGTAAAAAGAGAGCTTGAAAAAATTATTATTAATAATTATTATTATATTATCTTTTGTTACAATTAATCTCTGATTAAAGTAGTTCAAACTGCTCGTAACATCTTCATGAATTCACCAGAGGATGATGTCAGAAGTAAACCAGAATAAATTATGTAAGGCAAACAATCTTACCTTTTGGGGAAGTTATCTTTGAATGACAATATCCTGATATCATACAGAGCATCTTTATTTGTTCTGTTGCACTGCAGAAAGGAGATTTGACTGTTATACAAGATTCGAGGAAAAGATGTGAAAATGCTTTCACTCAGGGTAATTCTAATTACATTTCTTGTCTCGACTCTGACCAAAATGAGGAAGAGATTCACAGTATAATGATCGATTGGAAAACTGCAAGTACCAAGTTAAATTAAGAAGTTAAATATACCTCATCTTAGGCAAAGAAAAGTTCAAGGGGTTATAATGACAGGAAAGTGTACTGGAAGGTATAATGACAAGCATGGTCATATAAAAAGGGGAGGGAATAGGCTAATCAAAAATTACTGATTGAATCAATAAAGCAGTATCATCATTTCCCAACAGAAATTTAGCATACAGTGGAGAAAAGATAGTAAGTGTAATATAAAAAACTATTCTGAAAAGGTAGAGTTGGGATAATGATACAGCATACCTTTTCTAATTTTAGATTTAATTTTTCTGTAATCCTTTATGTAAGAGGCTAAATATCTTCCTCCTGAGATATTTGAAACACTATAGTGGGAGCACTGGAAATTCCTCAAGGAATCTGATACTAAGGCATTTGTCCTTTGATATAATTATCACCATGAAAAGTATAAGCAGTGATTAAAAATGTTTGTAACTCATAAATTCCACATACATATACATATATTTTTTATTTCTTTTCCTCATGAACATATTTTTCATTTCTTGTGTCTATAGTCTCTTTAGCCAAAAATATCCCGAAATTGGAAGCTGAGAAGCATTTTACCTTCTTCTCTGATTGACATATTCAATGTTATTTTGGAGATTTGGGCTCTATGCCTTTGTTTCAGTTAAGAAAGCTTTGGAATTGAATTATAAGAGTTGAATGCTAATTTTTTTTTTCTATTCTAGTTTTACATTTCTAGTTTCTTTGAATATGAGAATTGAGATGCCCACTTAATGTCTTTTGTACCCATTCATTCATCCATTCATTTTACCAGATGTTATCATGAAGACCATGATATAATTGTTATCATAGAAGCATAGAATCATGGAATGGTTTTGGTAGGAAGGGACCTTAAAGATCATTGAGTTTCAGCGGCCTGGTGGTAGGCAGGGGCACCTTTTGCTAGATCATGTTGCTAAAATCTTCATCCAGCCTGGTCTTGAACATTTCCTGGGATGGGGCACCCACAGCTTTTCTGGGCAATCTGTGTCAGTGACTCATTATCTTCACATTGAAGAATTTATTCCCTATAGCTTATCTTAATCTACCCTGTTTTACTTTAAAGCCATTACCTCATGTCCAATCACTACACTTCATGACAAAGAGTCCTTCTCCATCTTTTCTGTAGGCCCATTTTAGGTACAGGAAGGCAATTAAAAGTCTTTCACATATCCCTCTCTTCTTTCTGTTTTCTTAGGTGAGGTATTCTAGCCCTCTGATCATCACTGTGGTTCTGTCTCTGATCATCACTGTGGTTCTGTTCTGGACTTGCTCCAACAGGTCTATGTCCTTCATATGCTGGGGACTCCAGAGCTAAGCAGAATATTCTAGATGGGTCTCATAGGACTGAGAACTTCAGTGAATTGCCATGACTTCTCAAATATGATGAATAGTGGCAACCTAATCTGCCAGTTCCCTTAAGACCGTCAGATCATTAAGTACCAGGGACTCGTGCACCTTCGGGTTCCCTAGGTAGTCTTGAATCCATTCAAAGTATATGTACATTTACTTCAGTGTTCTGGAGGAATAAATAAATAAACAAGCGTGGCAATTAAATGGCAAGAACTTATTTGCAATTTAATCAGCTAAGGATCATCGGGTACCAGGCCAAAGGTATGAAAATATTTCTCTCACAGAAGTATCATCTCAATGTAATAATTAATTACAGGCAAGAATTATCAATATCTACCAGTGCTAAATTTTCAAAGCAATGAAGCACCTCACTAGAAGAAAAGTGATGTAAGAGCACTGTGCTGACCAGAAGACTAGGACAGATGAAATGTAATGTCTCTGGCTTCATCTGTGATGCACTTATTAACTAATGCCAGAGTCCTACACTAGTGTAAGGAACTGATCTTCAGCCATCAGCCTGGATGTTGTTATGTGGCTATTTACAAGTAGGTATTCAGTAGAGGTCATTAGTTCTGCCAGGGTCATCACATGCTTAGATTCATTTCTGTAACTAGCATCCACACTGTTGAAACAGCTGGGCCAGCATTCAAACCAGGCTGATTCATAGAACTTTTTGCTTAACTCGGACTCACCTGGAATGTCACTCATATTGTATCCCTTCATTCCGTATAGTTTAGGAAGATGATAGTTCACATTAGTCTATCTGAGTTTCCTCTTGAATCATCAGATAAAGAATGTTGCCTCTCAGAAACAATTCCTCAGCACTAGTGTAAGAGTTTAAGAAAAAATAAGTCACCCTTTGGGAAATGCTTATCTCCTACCTATGACTAAATATTAGTAATAAGAAAGCCTAAATAACTTAGAGCTGAGGGTCCTCAGCCAAACTTTGAAAGACCTCTGTAATTTGAAGCATGACAGTAAAGTCAAGAGAAACAGCATCATGATAAAACTGAACTAATAACAAAATAGCTCTGATTACACTTCAGTTAGCAAGTATCTGTCTGTGCTGCTCATCATTGAAAATTTGTCAGGTCTTAGGGAATTATGTGTACGGATTAAAGATCGCATCAATTCAGTGCTATGCTATTCATCAGGCTTGCTTTATAGTTTGCATATGAGTTACTGTATGTTTGTATAATATACCACCTTTTAGGTAACAAGTTCTGTGCCCTAAGAGAAGCTAAAACATCTTTCCCCTTTATTTTCCTATCTCAAACAAAATCTATCTCTGTATACCAGTCTACATACTGTTATGCTGCTGACTTGTGAATAAAATAAGTTAACTGGGTACAGTAAAATAAGTTAACTGGATACAGTAAAAAAGTAAGAATATCAATTTAATCATTTCTTGCTGGTACTTGACTATACAAATGAGTTAAATTGTTGGGTCAAGTTCATAAATGTTAAGCTGAACATATGATTTTTCTTAAGGTATGGGAATAGTTTCATTTGCTGCATAATACTGTGGTGAGATCTTTATACATCAGTTAAGGTTCTGCCAGAGTAATAACATGACAACAGAGAATATTTACACTCCTACTTACGGAATTTCAGTCTAAGTGGTAAAGGAAGCAAGAAAAATATTCATATTCCCAAAGTAGAAAACAATTAATTGAGCTTTTACGTGATTAAAGGGAATTTCTATAAATTATATTGCATCTATGAAGATCAGATCATGGTATCATAGAATCACAGAACAGCTTGGGTTGTAAAGGATCTTAAAGATCGACTAATTCCAACCCTACAGCCTGCCATTGACTGAGTTGCCATCCACTAGATCGGGTTGCCCAGGACCTCATTAAGCCTGGCCTTGAATGCCTTCAGGGATGGGGCATCCATAACTTCTCTAGGCAGTCGGTGGTAGGGCCTCACCAATCTCAGTAAAGAACTTCCCTCTGACACCACATCTAAATCTCCGCTCTTTTATTTTGAAACCATTTTCCCCTGTCTTATCACTGTCAGACTGTAAAAAGTTGATCTCCATCCTGTTCACAAGATAATAAAATAAAATAAATCAAAATAAAATGTAGATGAAGAAGCAAAAAAAAAAAACAACAAAAAAAACAAAAAGAAACACAACAGTTAACAAAATGCAAGACAATAAGAATTGAACTTAGGACATATTGTATGTGAGAACAGCGCAGACCTGTATGAATATTGAAATAAAATTATTAATTTTCACACCTAGTTCTGGTAGTATAATGTTGAAGAAAGGAGATTTCTGCATTTTCAGTATTGCTACAGATTTAGAAGTATTTGCTGTATCTAACTGCATCATTTTTCTGTCTATTCTAAATGTAGACCATAGGAAAGACCTCCTTGTTCTTACTATGATCAAGGTCTACAGGCAACTAAATTGACATTTAATCAAGTCAAATATGAACTGTGAAATTGCTTAATGTGTAATATGGAAGAAAGCTAATTTGTAAATTTCCATGGCTACAGGAAAAGCCTGGGCTCAGAGAAGAACATAAACTCTGTAGAAGAATACAGAGTGATATGCTGCAAAACGTCAAATACCATACTGAGTCTGTATAGTATAATGAAAGGAATTAGGTCAGGAGAAGGGGGGCAGGTAATTAATTTTTTATCTCAATGCAGATTGGTAAGACCTTACTTGAGTGCTTTACACTGTTTTGGGCTCCATAATACCAAAAAGATTTTGCTGAATTGGAAAGAATCTAATAAAAAGGATAACAAAGATGGATAAAAAAAAAGTTTATTAAGAAAAGAGAATTTCCTAAACCTCAGGAAAAGATGACTGAGGCACAGCTTGAAAGCTAATTCTAAGTACCTGCTAGAGATTAACAAAAAAAGCGACTAGGGAGTGGAGTAAGGAGAGAAACTGTATTTCAGCAGTCAGTTCAGGTACAAGAAAAATGATTACCTCAAATTAACTTCACAAATTGGAAAAGAAGAAAGGTATCTATGTGCAACTGACAGTCCTTGCAGTCTCATGGAAGTTAGCTCATTGACTTTCTGAGGAGGGAAACTTGGTGTGTATATAGTATCAAAAGATTTGTTTGTAGAAATAGTTATTTGTAAGTTTTAAGAATGTATTTGTCAGTGTGAGTAAAGGTGTAATTCTCCTCTGCCTCCCAAACTCTGAAAAATGGGCTAAAAATATCTGATTTTTTTTTTTTCTTTTTTTTTGCCTTATAGGAAATACCCAGAAGGCAAAAGCTTGATTCTAAAGGGCATTTATTGCAAGTGTTCTGAATGTTTCTGAATAGTGTTTCAGTGTCAGTCTGTTAATATTTAACCACCAAGTCTCCTTTTCCAGTGTTTTTAGAAAGGGAAGCTAAATTCAGCTAGAAACTAGGTCTGTGCATTTAGACCTATGCACATACCCTGAATTGTTATGAGGGCTGCTCCAAAAATAATGCATCCTGTTTTATTCTGTTGGCCCATAATGTTAGAGGAAGGTGTTGGTGGTTTGGCAGTAGAGGTTCTGCCTTTCCACCGTCACATTTTGTACGACAGATGGCAACAGAGGGTTAGTCTAACAAGATAGCATCTGACATGGAAATGTGTCCAAAGCAAAAGCGTGGAACTGAATTCCCCCATGTGGAAAAAATTGCACCCACTGACATTCATTGATGCTTGCTAAATGTTTGTGAAGACCGAAGAGTGGATGTGAGCACAGTGAGGTGGTGGTGGTACATTTCAGACGTGCGTTTCAGTGAGCCGTGGTGGGTCACCTCTACTGGTGCAGATTTTTTTATAAGCATGATATGCGAAGTCCTGTTCATTTCTGGTGAAAATGCAGAATGGTGGTGAACTATGTTGAAAAATAGTGTTTTGTAGCATATAATTTTCTCTATCAAATAGTATTTTTGTGTTTTTTGTATGTATTGTATTTTCCATGGAAATAAATAGGAGGCATTACTTTCGGAGTGACCTATATGCACAGTATTACATATTACATGCATATGGGTAAAGAACTATTTTTGAAAGGAAACTATAAAATTAGTCTCTATAATGATAGGAGCCAATCTCTGGCGAGGTCTTCTATATATAATGTGTTTGCCCAAATGTGACAGGAAAAAGTTTTTTTCATACGACAAACTTATAATTCTGTTTTCTGCAGTGAATATGTATGAGGTGGCTCAATAAATGTCAAAGCTAGCTGTGTCTTTAAGAATCTCCAAGAGCATCTCAAATTCCCTATTCTTTGTTTAACAGAAGTCTTAAACTGAAAAACTACTTGAGAATATACACATTAATAAAATACTCGAAAAGAGTATGGATTCCTAGACTACTAAAGAGGAACCATTTTTTATCAGACATTTAGGATCTGTTTCTGATGCTTTTGTCTATTTATCTGTTTTTCACTTTGTATTTAACATGATTTTTTTCCTGTTAACAGTAAAGAGTTCTGAAGAATCATAGTTTCAAGGATGAACAGCAGAAATTACAATAAATTTTAATTTCTCAGAAAGACACACAAATTGAAAAATAAAAATATGCAATGAAAAAGCATTGATCCACAAGAAAATGCAAATTACTGTCTCATGAGTAAAAATACTGCAGAAGCTGGCTCCTGAACCTATAAGCAGTGAAAGAAATTAAGTTGTGTGATTTCACTGGACTATGTTGGGAACTGTATGGCTTAATTCCCAGACTTTACTTCAAATTTTTTTTAGGGCTAATTATCAATTTCAGTCTTCTGCTTTACATGCTTAATTATATACAGCAGCTATATGAATAAATTGCAGATCTGCCAAATGTTGAGAGCAGTACAGTTTTAGTAGCTGGAAATATGCTGTTGGCACTAACCAGACAATATTTATAACAATAAAATAAAATATACATTCCAGTTTTAAATTTAGCCATGTTTATTAAGGATGAAAAAATTTCTATGAAATTCTGTGAATAGGATGAAAGAACTCTCTGCTCTGGAGTGTACATTTAAATTTCACATAATGTCACCTTCAGTTAATTGTTAAACTGGGTCAAAGAACTCTGATCCATTATGTCACCTCTTCACTGAGAATTTGGTACTGTCCTTAGTCACATTTCTAACCTCAGTTCAGGAATTAATTTACTAATTAATTTGATGAGTTTCAATGAAGTGATAATCATTTTTCAGTAAGATTATTTGTGCTTGATATAGGCTTTTACTAGATTTTGCTATATTTCCCTCTCTTTCCTTAATTAAAAAGAAAGAAACAAAACCTTGTGTCTTTCTAAAATCTCTTCCTGAGAAAGAACAATAAATGGTAGTTTCCTAGCACTTGCAAAAAATTGTTTATGTGAAATGACTACAATGGCTTTAAGCCAACAGACACATCTAGATAAACCTTTCGTGTGCTCATATACGACTGCCACAGCACAGATACAAATCTCTGTTCACCTAGAAAAGCCCACAGAATTGAATGCTCTGTGCTGCGGTTGTTCTGCTACTTTCATTTATCATTTCAAGCTGTGTTATTTTGATGGCTTTTCAGTTGCAGGACTACTAGTGCTGATGCAGAGATAATGAAATACTGAAAGCATCAAACAACTGGGATGTCTGTAACTGGTAATGGGCATCCTTCTTCAGTTTATTAACTCCAGCTGTGCAGTTTGACAGTTTTTGTGAAGAGGTGCAGCAAAATGTGAGAATGCTGAACAGAGAACGAAGAATACAGTGTCAAGACGTAAACTGCATCACATGCAATCTGTGCAGGTAGACTTGCATAAAATGGAAATCATCATCTTTTCAAAACCTCTCCATCTTCATCCAAATGTTTAGATATATGGAAGTATCTCATCTTGTTAATAATATGAGATGGGAGTTAATATTAGGTGGATGGTAGCACTGCTTCTGATGATACATTTGTTATTAAAACATTAAGATGTGAAAGTTAGAGCACAGAGAACTAAGAAGGATAGCTGAGCTAGAAATGGCATGGTATTGCAAATATTTCTTGCTTCTTATTGTGTTTATCTTTACTTTTTAGGCTTTTTTAACATCTGAAGGTGAATGTGCTAGGAAGCTTTGGAAATACACTAAGTGGGAGTATCACACAGTGTGCCCTCACTAGCTGACTTTGTTGACTTAGTCATGAGCAGTTGTGAATGAGTCCCAATAGGTATCTACAGGTGCAGATGGACAAGAACTTATCAGAAAACAACAGGCCAAAGGGAGAAAAATTATTTACTGTGAGATACTGCTTGAAAGTCTACCACAAACTGCTAAACTCAGGAGTTTGTTAAATCTGTAGGAAGTGTTAAACTTGTGGAACTAAGAGACTGTCCAAAGGAATAAGCAAGAGTAGCACCACCAGTTTGTATAACTTAGAGATATTAAATCCTACAAGACTCTGCATATACTTCAAACAAAGGACCTTAGAAAGATTTCATCATCACCCAGCAAGAAATCACTGGCAAGTCATTATGAATCTCCTCTTCCTGCTTCAAGAGCTGACTTTGACCTCCTGACAACAGCTCCAAAACTATGAGTCTATGTGTGAGGAAATAATTGAATTAATCATGTCAATATCTATCTCCTGACAATTAAAAAAACAAAGTAATTAATAAATAAGTATTCAAATAAATTGGTCTATGTTTCTTCTCTTGCCACAGAGATTTACCATGCTGTGGTAAGCACCCAATGCGGGCAGACCCTACCACAAACCTATTGGTTTCAGTGGGTGCAACTAAAACAAACAGCACCCTCTGAAGTGTTCTCCACTCCCAAGACTGATATTTATATCTAGTATAAAGGCTCCAACAAACTTATTAAAAAATCCTAATTAAAAAGTGTACCTGCTGTCTTCGTGGGAAACTGGTAGTGGTGGTGATTGTGGGGAGAGCAAGGAAAAGGTGAACAACTCAGTGGATGAAAAATTTCGCTCCCCCAATTATAATTTTTTTAATTTATCAATGAGATGAATGGTTACAAAAATATCAAAAAGGTTGAGATAACAAAGTTGTTGTTACCTCTCTTACCTGAAGGACCTTTGATGTAAAGGTCAGTGTAACTGATAGGCTGGAATATGCAAGTTCTGCAGTACAAGGCTGCTTTCACTCCTTTCCTGGAGTTTTCTGTCATCAACTCTTCCTACAAAGAGCTTTGTGGACTAACTTCTCCCTTTAAGTGAGAGGCTTGAAATATTTCCCTTTTACTAAAGTTTGTCAAAAATTTTGGTTTTACAACCAAAAATATGGTTGTAAAACTAAGAAATAGGTACAGCTAAAATTTAGTAGAGAGAGAATCTGGTTCAAAATAGCATTCAAGTGACAATTCCAAACTTGCTATCAAGCAGTAAAATAGAGCACATTAGTAAAACATGCAGTTTGACTATGCTATAGCTGAGATGGAGGTTCGAATTTGGCTGTTGGATGTTTATAGATCAATCTCTATTAAAGCCTAAAGATTGCCTCCATAAAATATTGTGCCCGTATACATATATAGAACATAGACTAATGCATAGGTTTCACTGAAAGTAATGCCTCTTACTTATTTTCATGGTAGCTACAACAAAGAGCACAATAACACAGTTTGATAGAGAAAAATCTCTGCCACAAAATACTGCTTTTCAACATATTCACTGCCATTTTTACCAGTGATGAAAAATAGCCTGCATGCCACACTTGTAAAAAATCTGCACCAGTGGACGTGGTCCAATGTTGCTGTCAACACTCCCTCATTGTCCTCACATCTACTGTTTGGTCTCCATAAATCATAGAATTATAGAATCATAGAATCACAAGGTTGGAAATGACCTATAAGATCATCTAGTCCAACCGTCTTCTCATTACCACTGCTACCACATTCTACTAAACCATATCTCGCAGCTCCTCATCCAGACGCCTCTTGAACACTGCCAGAGATGGCGACTCCACCACCTCCCTTGGCAGGCCATTCCAGTGCCTGACCACTCTCTGAGAGAAAAAGTTCTTCCTCATGTCTAACCTAAACCTCCTCTGGTACAACCTGCGGCCTTTTCCCCAGGTCCTGTTTGTTGCCTGGGAGAAGAGGCCAAACCCCTCCTCATCACAACCTCCCTTCAGGAAGTTGAAGAGTGCAATGAGGTCTCCCCTGAGCCTCCTCTTCTTCAGACTAAACAATCCCAGCTCCCTCAGCCAATAAGACTTGTGCTCATAGAATGTTCAGCTAGTGTCAGTGGGACAATTCTTTTTCCACATGGAAGAATTCAGAGACACCTTTGCTTCAGACATACTTCCATGCTAGATTCCATTTTTTCAGACTGCTCCTCTGTTACTAAGAGTTGCATGGCAGGAACATGTAACACAGTGTTGATGGGAAGGTTCAATCTCTACAGTCATTCCATTAATATCTACCTCTGACATTGTGGGTCAACATAATAAAATAGTAAGTGCTACTTTTGGAGCAGACCTCATAGAATAGGATTTGGATTTGATAGGATCTTAAAGATTGTTTAGTTGCAAACCCCCTGCGATAGGCAGAATTGCCACCCACTAGATCAGGCTGCCCAGGGCCCCAGTCAAGCTGGCCCTACAACTTCTCTGGCCAGCTGTATGACAACACAACAACTGTAAGACCCTAGGACATAGTAGCTCTACCTACTCTTAGATGGTGACTGCTGCTGAATTCTATACACTAGCTGCCAGGATCTTTCTAATTCAGCCTGCAGTCTATGTTTTCTTGGAAATGTCAAACAGGGCCAGTATGTTTGCAAGTCACGCCTTTTAATCTTCTGGAAGACTCTTTCTCTGCTCTTGCAGAAGAAAATAAAAAGGAAAATAGAAGCTTTTTCTGACATTAAACAGGATCATAAATTAGAGTTGATTAGCCTTTTACATCTTCCTTGATTTGCTGGGAGGCTTGAGGGGGCAATGAGTCAAAGTGCTGGTAAGCTGGACACATGCCTACTGCCTAATGGCAGTTCTACTTTGTTAAAAAGATGCTACTGGCTAAATTTAGTACTGCTTTCCAGTTCTCGGACTGACATTTGGGAAAGTTATTATTAAAAACGAACCTACCTGCCTGTGGCACTGGTAACATCTAGGAGTAAATTGGCAGTAAGTGCCCAAAGAAATTCTTTAAGTGTTTGACAAGGAGTATCCTGGATGTGATCATAATCTTTATTTTTTTCCTTCCTGATAGACTGTCTTTTTGACATATCCTAAATTTCAGTGAAAATTAGATTAGCTAAAGATTGGGCTTCAGTCTGTGTTATGAGTGGACTGTAATACTAAAAATACATGCAAAATAGATACTTGGAAAATCATTAGTCACCAAAATGCAATGCAGGATATAATTTAATTCAAGACTGGACTATGTATGAACATAGCTATTAGAGCAGTGCAGATTCTATTACCAAAGCCCCGTATGCAAAAGCTGAGAATGTTTCAATTTCTCCTGATGATTTGAGAAGCTTAAATTTTCAGGCTGTTTTGCTGTAGACTGTGTAGTGTCTGAGAAATGTTTTCATTTTTACAAGCGTCACTGACACTTTGACAAGTTTGAAACCACAAAGCAGTACAGTCACTGATGCACCACTCAGGAGACACACTTCTGAACTGGCCTGGAAGGATCCTTTATGCCATGCTTCTGTCTGATGCATCAGGTAATCCTGGGCATTCCTCCTTAGGTTTGCAATGTGGAGGCAAATTTAGCTTATGATTTGTGAAAGACAGTCAGCCAGGAATAACAGAGATGCTCCAGCTTTTATCTGGTCACTTTCATTGTTAAAAATCTTTTCAGTAGATTGAATATCTCTACAACCCTGAAACATTTCAATCTGGCCTAGCTCTGGACTAGTGGAAATGTTTTTCATTCTACCCTCAATGTTTGCTTTTGTGTTCTAGTTTCCCCTTCTCAGTCATTTATATGGATAAGCTCTTTCCTATGAGTATGCATGGTGTGTATTTTATAGGAAGTTTTAATGTTCTCCCATGTTTTACCTGATATCGCCTTAATCTTTTTGGTCCATATTATTACAATACTCTGAAAAAGAAGTAACAATCCTAACAATACTATTTTGAAGCTGCGTACTTTGAACACAGAAAAAAATTAAATGCCAGAGTTTGAGAGAGGATAGTGAAAAGTTCTACAGAAATGAAATGAAAAACCTTTCTTAACTACCCACACAATGGCTTACTCAAGCCAGTGATACAATGTTTCTTTCTTTCATCACCTCTAAATGCCTGCACAAAGGACAAAAAAAGAAAGCTAAAAAATATATTACATACTCCTGCTCCACTTGCAAAACACAAGACTTGATTCAAAGCCTGGCAAACCTGTTAAGGAATCTTTTGTTGTTTAAGACACTCATACATCATGCAGAGTATCCTATTCTTCAGCAATCACTTTTTCAACTCAAGCTAGTATTTTGACTATGAAAAATGTATATATTTTTATTTGTCTTGGATTCTCACTTTTAACACACATGATAAAGAGTGGCAAATAATCGCTTACCCCGTAAATCCACCAAACTGAAATATATTATTCTTGTCCTTGAAAAGTGAATATATACAATAGGATTCACTATGGCCATAATGATCGATTACACTTTTCAATATTCTTCCTTACATTATATAAATCTTAGCTAAAACTTACAGTATTTTGACTTTCAGTGCTGTGGGGACTAGCTATGTCAGGAACACAGAATAAAACACCTTGCTGCAAATCAGAACTAATCCTTAGTAAGTAAGCAAGCAATTTTTTTCACTAAGGAAGAGAGAATTTGAAAGGATTGTGAGACCTTATTTTCAGCATCTCTATCCTATTTGTCTATTAAATATCTTAGTCTATCAAGGCAGAAAATAATTCAAAAAGAAGACTATTTGATTTAACAGTCCTGTAATTCAGGGAGCTAAACTAGTTTGCAGCAGCTATATTCCCATGCTGTACAGATGGGGATATAAATACAAAATCCTTTAAATGATGTTGGGTTTTGGCATACTTCTTATTTTTTTCTCCCACCAGTATTTCTTCAATTCACATTGACCCAGTTCTTGGTATTTAAGGTGGATGGCCTAAGCTTTCCAATTTGTGCTTTGTAGAAAGGATGTTTCCAGATAGCAAAGAAAATGAGAACTTTTCTCTGGTACTAAAAGGTAAAAGTTACTTTTTCCATGCTAATTATAATTAGTTTGTTGTGGTTTTTTTTTTTTTTTTTTTTTTTTTTTGTTAAATGATCAGTTGTTCTATTTATCTATGAATGTTTGAATAAGAGTTTGATTAGCCAAAGGAGGCTAAATCATATGCTGTTTTCTCATCAAGAAAAAGAAGAATTTATATTTCTCTAAGTAGGAGACATGAGTCCTGTGTTAAAAATAAATACTTTTAACGTTGTAGACAGTAGTCGGCCCTGCCTTATATCCATTTGTAAACAAAGGAAATTGGAACTGCAGTAATTGACTGTATCTGTTGCCTAAAAATTACATCAATAGTTCTGATCAAATTAAAACAAACCCTGCTGACTTAACTATGTTATACATACTTGTGCATGTAGACAGGCTATGAATGGTTTACATTTGGTTGAACTGTAGCTGGATACAAACTGGATTCATTTAGTTATTTGTTTACATACTGACCTGACAATTAACAGTTGAGTTTGATGTAAGCTTTCTATTTTACAAGTTATGAACATTTTCTGACAGTATTTTTCATGAAACTACCTACTCTTTTTGAATCACTGAAAACTATACTGCTTCTTACTGACAAGACAGTAACTTGTCTATAAATTTATCATAGTCTTAATAAGAAAAACATCTCATAGACTACTCTTTTAGAGAGACATACAACATTATCTTTACAGCAGTAAATAGCATTTGGATAGTAGGAGGAATCTTTTAAACAATAATAAAAATATCTCTCATTCATCTAACTGGAAAATAGACAATTTAAAACAAAAAACCTAGCTGGAAAATAGACAATTTAAAATTCAAAAACCTAGCCAGGTAGGGAAATGTGTTAGAAGCACTCTGTCTTCTCCTACCTGGTTCTAATGGGTATACAACATTTTCCTGTGTAATTATCACTAATTATATTGAAAATATTTATCAAACTTCTAATTATCTAGGTCTCTAGGTAGTATGTATATGCAAGGGATGGATAGGGAATTCTAAATACTCTGTTCAGTTTCTTTCTGCAGATGCAAATCGTATCCACAAAGTTGAGTCTACTACCAATTTTTTTTTTAAGGAAAATTCTTAATGAGGAAAAAAAAGAAAATGAGACAGGACATACAAATGGAGACTACAAAAAAAAAAAAAAGTAATAATAAATTAACCCAAATCAAATAAGACTAAGTGCCAGGAAAAACAACCTCGGACCTTTAGAGTTGAAAAAGACAGCAAGAAGATATAGACAAAAAAAAAAAAAAAAAAAAAAGAAACAGTGAGAAAACTATGAGATAAATGTACAAAGGCATGCGTGTCCCAGTGCAGAAAGAATGAATAAATGAAGGTGAATAATTGAATGCAACATCTCCTGTAGTTTTTCTTGTGGAAAATGCAGGAAGAAAACTCACTTCTAGTAAATTTGTGTCTTGAAATGCTTTTGTCAGCTTCTGTGGACTCATGGGAATTATGTAACTGGGTCTCCACCAGGTAATTCTCATGTTTTTCTGAAGTCCGTTGATTTCACACATAGTCTTCCTACACTTGATAGAAATAGAACCTCTCTGCATATCAGTCCTCCTCTGTACGTCTAGAATTGTTGAAGGGAATGGAAGCCTGTCTGGATGAGATATGAGATGAACCATTATCAGAAATAATTATAAAAAATAATAAAAAATGTTCACCATTTAATGGAATATTAGGAGGCTGGATGATTAAAAATCTAGATAATAACTTCAAAAATTATAGAACTGTTATAAGATCTGAATATAAAAGACAATAATAAATAGGGGTCAACTGTAAATCCAGGGAAACCTGTGTTAATCTGGAGAAATATCTTACCAGAAATGTTGTATTGTTGATAATCAAAGATGTGTTTTTTAGACAGTATGGGAATCAACTTAATATAAATTTCTGAGACAGCATATCTATTAGAGCATTCCATTTGCAACAAGGAAATGAGTTTACATATATCTGGAGAACAGACTGCTATATTATCATTTCTTTACGGTTTACTTAGCACCTCTATCTGGCCTGATTTGGAGTCAAGTCTGAGACCTCTACTTTCAGGAGCAGAAGAAATTTACATTGGTTCCTCTGACTATGTTTGAAACTATATCTCAAAGAGTAGAAGGAATCATCTTGCTAGAAAAAAAAACATCACATTTTTTGTTTTCCTTGGATCTTGACTAAGCAAGCTGACAATGAAAGCTAAATTGATTGCAAGCAAGAAAAAAACATTCAGAACAATATTTGGCCCTTCTGAAAAGATACATATTTATTAATATTAAATACATTTCACTTTACTGTGCCTCAGAAATCCATACCATGAAATAACTACAGCTCTGCTTAAAGCCTTAGTGACTTTGGATTTTGTCTTCACTATTTTAATTTTGAATATATTAATTTTATACAGAGGTTAGGAAAAATGAACAGAAACGGTAAGGTAAATATGTGTGTTATAAAGACAAAGTGTCAAACCTGAGAATTCCACACTTGTTCCTAGTCACTTACTCTTAATTCTCCTCCTTCATGGATTATCTTGGGCACTGACCAAAACACACTCTGAGGGAAAAATATAGCTGCAAGTGATACTGTATCATAAAGGATATGAACAAAAATGACAAAGAGAATAAGCAAAAAAGTTCAGTGCTGTCAGACTTTCTGAGTTGAAATGGTTTGAATGTTCAGATTTGTAGCCTAAATAAATTTATTTCAGTCAGTTAATTTTAATTCCTAATCCATTAGATTTTCTTAAAAATGTCAAATAGTAGATGATAAAAAAATTACTTGAATACTCTATGTAAACTTTCAAGCCTTTGACAAAATCTCTCACAATAAGATTTCAGAAAACAACTTGTGTTGAAAGGCAAAGCATTGTCACCAAGCAACAATTGTCGAAAACGTTAGACATTAACTACTTGCATTTCCATGATTACTAAAGGTTAGCACCCATACTGTGATAGAAAAATCTTACCGGGGTACAAGTTTTGCTCACATGCTGTGTTTGCACATACAAATTATAAATAAAGACAGACAAAAATAAATTATATGAACTACTCTCAGACTTGGAGGCCAATGCCCATTAAAATTAAGAAAAATCTGATATTAGCTGAACAATCATCAAAAAACAGTTTAGAAGAAAAAATTTACCAATTTTGGAAAGATGCTGTGGATTATGTGTACTAAATATGGTAAGAAAGAAAGGGAGGAATGCAAAAAAGAAGGGAAAAAGGAAGGGAGGAAGGGAGGGAGAAGGAGGGAAGAAGGGAAGGGAGGAAGAGTATGGAAAGAAGGAGAGAGCAGAGGAGAGAAGAGGAGAAACAATTCCCTAAAGCATGTTTTTACATTCTCACATTTCATTTGTTGCATTCAATGCCATGTTCCATTGAAAAAAGTTCTTCATTAAAGGAATTTAGAAAACAAATAAGCCTTTAAAGAAGAAAATTTTAATATTAAAATAACATCTAGCTATACATCTACTCCTATCCAAAGCACAAACAGCTATAGTTAGGACCTCACCAAGGGCTGCTCTGTGCCTTAGATGGGAATAAAAAGCGAGTGATTCATCCCCTTATTTCAAAAAGCAAAAACTTTTCTTGCTGTGTTTTCACAGCTGTCCAGCTGTATAGAAGGAACTCTGAGAATGGTGGGAAACCCTGTTATTTCCCAATCAGGACTGTGTTCTTCATGACAAACTGAACAAAGACTTAAGTAATGAGTTTCTGTATTTATATGTGATGTGCTTCCACAGATAAGAAAGAGATATGTTTTTTTTTTTTTTTTCTTTTATATGTTAGATAGCATAATTCACACATGAACTGGGGGAAAAAAAAAAAAAAAAGTACAGCATCTCTCATTCTCCAATGAATAACCATTTCCATTTATATCAACTATTCATTTCCAGAAATTAGGAATAATCATCTATTATATTCTGTTCTTTCTTAACTAATCCTAAATGCTCAAGGCCATTTATTCCACAAAGCTAAAATCCCTAGGGAGTAGTATCCATGTAACTTAGTCTCCAAATAGCTTTGGCAAAATAAGCATAAATATGAGTACCTTCTTTTTCAGACATCTTTTGGAACATCTGTTATGGGCTGCTATCTGAAATGCTATAATGACTGAGATGGACTAGTGGTCTTGAATACAGTGTTTGACTGAGATGGACTAGTGGTCTTGAATACAGTGTTATTACCTTTGTGACTTTTTTTCTATTACTTTAGCACACTATGGAAGTCAGACAAAACAAGTACTAGGAAGAAATTAACTAACAAATAGAGTACCAAATAGAGGACTTTCAAAACCTTCTGTTTGTGCTGTAAAACTAATAGCAGAGAGGACCTTTAAATCTAAGTATCTATTAAAGCATGAAATATTTTAAGTAATGAAGAGTTTGAAATTCATTAATCACCACATGAAACGTTTAATACTTTTCAAGCCCATTGATCATCATTCTTGACCCTCTGCCCCCAACCCTAGCCCCCTTTTATTTTAGTTCTGTTCTTAATTATCATTAAATTGTATTATGTCTCATTTACACACATGGACAAAAGAAGACAGAGAAGATAACTTTATTATCTTACAAAATGCTAATCAGATGGGTGTGATAACCTTTATGCCAATCAAATTTTTACTGAATTCAGTTGTAACTTATGTTCTGTATCCTCCTGTTCTGATTTTTAATGAGTACTATGGAAAAACTAGATAGCTTCAAACTAAGAAAACTCCCACTTGTGTCAAAATTAGGAGCATAAATAGTACTATCATGCATAGAATGTATGCATATGCTCAAAAAATGAGTAAACATCCTCAATAAGAAGCAACGATTTGAGTAACATTGGGTTTGAACGTGTTTTATTCAAGTTCCCCTGTCCTTGATTAGGTGCTGGCATCTAGCGTAGTCCTAGCAATAAACTTAATTTTCTCTCTGACTTTTTTATATCATATGAAAAATGTAAGACGTAAGAATGAAGTTGTGGCATTCTGACAACACATCAACCTCTGAAGGTATAAATTGGTCCCCATTTATCTTATTAAGAGACATCTGGCCATGCATCCCTTGACTCAAAGGACGGAGCTTCTATACTCTTCCTCCCCTGATCCAGCTTTCATTCTGTTCTCAGTGGGGCTGTGTTTCAAGCTCCCTTGTATTTCTGAATCCAGATAGGAAAGAGAAATTAGTGCATGCAACATAAATGATTAGTTTCAAACTCAAATAAAGACCAATAGAGTCGGACTAGACAAATGCAAGAGGCTACTGTCACAACGTTTGAATGATAAACATGCTCACAAGATTAGGGTTGCTTCACATATACTCTGAAAATCTAAAACTGTCAATATCATTTAAAAGATCACTGCAATCACAAACTTCATCTATAGCTCCCTTAAAAAAAAAAATAAAAAAAATTGCCTTTGAAAAGATTAAACAAACATCTACAAATCAACTGTCTGTTAAACTGCCTAATACTCTGTGAGAACAATTTCCAGCCTATGGATTTTCCATGTTCAGA
Organism: Chrysolophus pictus; assembly: GCA_037305975.1. Lineage (NCBI taxonomy): Eukaryota > Metazoa > Chordata > Aves > Galliformes > Phasianidae > Chrysolophus > Chrysolophus pictus. The sequence goes on from CM074579.1 coordinate 18,572,732, forward strand.
GGAAATATTGCATTTTCATTGTACTTGCTTTCTGAAATCTGCTATATGGGCCTTGTACACAGGAGTGTGTCATTGCAGGTTACTTTTTTTTTTTTTTAATGTCTGAAGTAAAAAACACTATCAATAGTGGCAGGAAAAAATAGAGGGATATATTTTGTAAACCACATTTTTTCCCTCTTTGTAGTGCACTCAGGAAAGACAATTGTAGTTGGGGTACAAATAAACACGAGTTCTTTCTTGAAAGTCAATCTACAAATCAACTCTAGGTACATTATGCCAAGATGAGGGCTACTTCACTTTATCCAGTTACTCTCCATCAACTGCATTAACTAGACGAGAAAATGTGGTGTTTTCATGAAGCAGTCCTTACTTTTGTGAGAAAATGTTTATAATGTCCCAAGAAAAAGATTGGCTATCTGTAAAACTCATATAATGTGTTAGATGCTTAGCTTAAGTGGTATTAATCTCTTAGATTTGCATAATCTTAGAAGATAAATAAGCATACCTGTTACATGTCTTTTCAGTTACAAGTATGCATTCATTAGTTTAATCTTGCAGACTCCTCAAGGCCCAGCTTTGAGCAGAAAACTAAGAGGAGCACATGATGAATTTACTATCAATAAAAGTTGGAGGTCTGACAGGCAACCTCCACAAGAAAATTTTGCCTTGGCACTTGGACTTCAGATTCAAAATACGGAGGGCAAAGAAAGCCAGCCCAGTAGAATATCTACTCTTATCCAAGAGCTAAGTTGCTTCTGCAACAGAGTGACTGCCACAATGCCCAAATACCTCAGCTGGGTTGCAAAGAGCAGGTAGGCAGTGTGCTATAACTCAGAGTAGCTCAGGAAAAGCAGTTTAAGGATAGAGAAGATACTGTGGGAAAACCTGAAATATTTTAGCAGCATCAGGATTCTTCTTCAGTCTGGAGGAAGATTCATCCACAGAAAAGTAATGCAGATAGTCACTGAATGCCTCCAAATAACAGTGCTTTGTTTGCAATACAAACAGTTTTCGGTGTTAGGAGAAATCTTGTTCATACAGTTACATCCTATTTTTGCTACTTACCACCCACCCACTTTCTCATGCCACCCAGAGATATAGGTGATCATTGGTGTCTCACTGTAGGAAATGTGGACAGGCTGTTGTTTAGAAAAATGAATGAGAAATTCTTCATGTGGGAATACTGAAATAGCTACAATAGCAGTAGAAAGGGACAAAGAACAGAGAAGATAGGCAAAAGATAGGATTTTTAAGCACTAAGAGGAAATGCACACTTGATAAACGTTATACATAAATGTGCAATACATACGAAGTTTTGTGTCACTTTTCTGTTTTGTGTGTATGTGTGTGTGCAGAACATGTCTACTAGTCGCCTATGCTCTAGATTAGGAGGATATCAATTTTCAGTGTTGTCTGGGTGTGGAGAAGAGAGTAAAAAGTCGGAAAAAATGAAGAACTGTGGCGAAGGCAAGAAAATGAAGAATTCTGAGAAAAATTTCATCATACTGCTCCTCTGGAAGTTTCACTTTTCATGTTCTTGATGGGAATTCCTTATTTTAATATGAGTATTTAGGATTCAGTTATTTTAAATTGAAGAACAAAACAGAATCCAGAGAATCAGATTCTTTAGTTAACCTTTTTAGTTCAGATTAGCAGCCATATTTCCATGAAGGGTGAATTTTTGGATGCTGGTAATTGTTTAATGTAAAGGTTTGCATCTATACTTTCCATCTTCTACTTTAGAATATGAGAATAACATCTTGGGGAAAAGGAAACTATGTGCTCCTCCTCTATCAATCTCTAGATGCAGTTATATCCTTAACAGCTCACCCATATATTTGTCTTCTAGCAGAAAATCCATTTGTTACATTCTAAGGAATTAAATAATGTTTTTAATATGACCCTGACTCAGTCAAGATGATTCGGATTCAAAATGTTGCTGCATTGCAATCTCCAAGATTTATTTAAATTTAGTCAGTGTTCATGTAATAAAGTTATTACCACATACTTGTTGTACAGATCTGTGTGTGCTCTTTCAAGCTGCAATTTTTAAGAGGTAAAAAAGGTGGTTTTCTGTTTATGAAAAGGTTGTTTAACCATGGTCAATTAAGGGATAGTAAGTCATTAACCAGCTTAGGTCAGTCTTCTGTTTGAGCCCTGAAAAACCATCCCTTCCAATACATTACTGTAGTTCACTACCTGCTGAATTTGTAGATATCCTCAAAGGGTTTTGAGGTGAAACTGAAAATAGATACAGTTGGCATATAATGCATCTTGGTAATAAGACCTTATCAGAACAATTAGTAATAGAATTGCATACTGTTAGAAGTAGGAAAAAAAAATGCTGAATAGCAAAAGAATGCTGAGACAAGGCCGAAGCTGAAGTTGATCACTTTCCCATGCTTAAGCATGAGTATGGTCAGTGGTAAGCTTAGGAACAAGTCAGTGTGATTAAATATAAAAAATATGAGTTGAAAGTATTGCAAAAAGTTCTGTAAATTACCTAGTCCACAATTTTCACTGATATAATAGAAGAAAGCTTTTTATCTAAACTAAGATGCTGTTCAATGAAAGTTTTAAGTTCACCTTTTTACTTTGGTATTATTAGTCATTACATAAAAAAATGCTTTCAGATCTAAATGTGGTCTGTTAGTAATCAAGTTGTAGAACAGAAAATGTAAAAATTCCTTGACATAGAATAGGGTCAAATTAAGATCTAATGTTTAATATTTGCTAGCAAAATGTTAACAGAAATTAAAACATTTTCTGAGGATAAAGAAAAAAAACAAAAAAAGCTTCTAATTGTCACAATTGAATTAAAAGCTATTATTAAATATTTTATAATAAACAGAATGTATTTCCAGTAAGAAGCAGGTAAATTTAAGTATTGCTTTTTTCTTTCCGAATTATTATTTGCACAGGCATATGGCACATCTGTGTTCTGTTAACAATATTTACTGGAAGAAAAAAATATTTTTTCTTTTTATTTGCATTCCTTCCCATCTTCAATTTGTTTATATGTTCCAAAGATGCTATCGATAAAAGGACAGTGAAGAGTGCTGAGCATGCTGGAGTATGTTTTCCTCTTAAGATTTTTCTTTTCTAGATGTCAGTGTTTTTGGCTAAGAGCTAATATAGCTAGGAAGGCCAGTGTTCACACCAGGACTGATCTGTCAAAAAGATGTAAGTGAGCTGATTGCACTGGCTTTCCTGTACCATTTGTATTCTTGAAGCCAGTTCTTCTTTGTCTCCCTCGGAGGGCTGGATGAAACACTGTCTGCTTGTGTATGAGAATTTAGAAATTTAGAAATAGAAATTTAGAATGACCTCATACTCTGTGCACAAAGCTGATATGTAGGCCTGTCAGTCAGAGGCATTCCTGCCATGTGTAAAATATAACATGAAATAAAATTTCCTGCTTGATAATGTTTAGCAAAGTGCTCTCTGTAAATACTTGCAATAAACACTGTAAACACAGACCAACTTGAAACCAATATGAGAACTATTTCTGCTGTTAAAAATTAGCTTTTCATTCCTTTTAGTTCGTTATTAATTTAGAGAACTGTGTAGGTTACTCCAAAAGTAATGTCTCCTATTTATTTCTATGGAAAATACAACAAATACAAAGAACACAATAGCACTATTTGATAGAGAAAATTCTCTGTACAAAATACTGTTTTTTCAACATAGTCACTACCATTAGCTATGCATTTTTCCCAGTGATGAAAAAGAGCCTGCATGGCACGCTTATAAAAATCTGCAGTAGCAGAGGTGACACATTATTGCTGTCACCACTTCTGAAATGCACCATCACCACCTCACTGCTCACTCCCATTCTTTGGTCTCCATAAACATTCAACAAGTATCAGTGATGTCAGTGGGTGCTGTTTTTTCCACATGGAGGAATTCAATTCCACACTTTTACTTCAGATGTATTTCCATGTCAGATGCCATTTTGTCAGACTGCCCCTCTGTTGCTGTCTGTAACATGGCAACAAAATGTAATGGAAACGACACGAAAGTTCAACTTCTGCTGCCATATCACCAATATCTACCTTTGATATCATGAGGCAATGTAAATAGGCAGCATTACTTTTGGAGCAGTCCCGTATTTTAGGTACTTGAATAGAACTTTTTAAACAAAAAAATAAAACAAAATAACCAATATTCTTGAAATGCAGAATATTTCTTCAAGTCATATTGCTTTATAGAATGCAATATAATAAATTGTGCAGGATTCTTTTCACAAACTTATATCATTTTATTGAACTGATATCCAAATATTTTTGGAAGGAAGGGAGAAAAATAATTAATTAATATGGTCTAAATCAAGAGTGTAAAAACCCCTAACTTTATCTCATATGGGAAAGAATGATGCAGAAAGGCTGTAAAAACAGGATTTTCTACAATTAGGTATGCTTCTCACTGTTTATAGTGCCTCAGAATTTTTTCCACTTAATTTAGTTTTTTATCTTATCTGTAAATGAGCAAGTAACTTTGGTCTCTTTCATAAATTCTATTATTATGGAATACTAGAACTTTAGTACCTTGGTTCTCATTAACAGAAGAGAATGGGATCTTTGGCTTCCTGCACATAAGAGCTGTCTCTTTTGAACATCCTTAAATGAAAATCTCTTCAGTTGCCCACAGCTTGGATGCCTGCAAACATTACAAGTCAAAAAATTTAATGGCTGTCTGCTTGTCCACTGAGTGAATAGTATACAGATTATCAGAAAACCAGCCAAGAGCACAACATCCTAGATAGAATGCAGAGGCTAGTTTCCAAATTTTTTCCCTCATAGCTGCCTCATTTTTGTGTCCGGCAGAATACACTCCTTATTTATATGGCTTTAGGACAGGTATGCCCTACAACTTTTTGCCTGTGAAAGGGAATTCTATCTATTGCTGAGGAACTCAGGATTTTCTTCAGAACACTTAGACCTAGGTATCAGTGAAAGGCATGTGAAAACGTGGATACAATATATTTTTTCTTTCACTGTATTCCTGACAAATCAAGAGATAATGCTATCTATTTTAAGGAGTAAATGGAGTCTTTAAAAGGGGAGACAAGCTGAGAATCAAGAAAGACAGCAAGGCAGACTCAGGGACACAGTCTCAATCAGGAAGAGTAGAGTCAGTTTAGTGGCAATAGCTTGTGTCAACCCGCAGTCGATTTATCACCAAATATATCAGAAATGCTGAAGCAGGTCTAAGGTAACAGCAGAAAGTCAAATCATCAAGGCAAAGTTGTCATACTCAAAACCAGATATAATATCCTTACATTTTAGATTGACAATGGTCATGAGCCAGATCCTGAACTGAGGTGCAAGTATAAACCCAAAAAGTGCTTGAGCTGGGGCCTCAGATGAAGTTGGTGAGGGTAATACTGGTAAACTCTTGGCCCCAAGTTTTCTTTCCTGGAGAGCTCTGTAATTCTTGTACCAGTGCATCACTCTCATTCTTATCCAGTAAGTAGAGCCAACAGCATTCCTCTCTCTAGAGTTTAGTTCCACATATTTATCTGTTTTAAGGAAATTTCATTCACAAATAATTCTATGGAGATGCTTCTAGTTCTGTACAGTCATAGTCAAGAGTGCTTGAATGTATTTCCAAATCAACCCTCATTTTTTAATTTAATTTTCAGCTCTGCATTTCAAAGGAATTTAAAACACACTGATATTTTAGTTTGGATATTTCACTGACATAAATGCAGTGTCTAGACAGCTAATTAGAACTGAAATAAACCTATATGAGTTCTAGGAATCACGTTAATTCTTGTATATAGCTCTAGCATTTTGCAATGGATGCTGCTGAGCACTTCAGATTGTTTGGCCATTTGAGAAATGTTTTAGAGAAGAGTACTGAATGAGGCTTGCAAAACATACTATCTGACTAATCAGTGGGGCTGATTCTTCAAATTACTAACCTATACTTCTGCAATACTGTTAAATTTTAGAAGACTGACTGTAAGCTAGATTTGAAGAGAATGAAAACAAAATTTACTCCGAATTTTGCTTTTGATTCTTGCACTATTTACTCCGACTTTCCCAACATTGTTCTATCATTGTGCATGTCTTGATCTCACTTACCTTAATCATGACTGATTTCTTCAAAAATCCATCATGATACCACAAGTATATCAGAAAAATTAGTTTGGTTTGAGACTGTGTATGAGGCAAGTTTGCTATCTTATTTCTTTTCAATACTAACGGACATTTGTTATATTTATCAGCTATTGTATCTGCCAGGTAGCAACAGGACAAGAGGAAATGGTATTAAGCTGGAAGAGGGTAGACTTAGACTAAATATTATGAAGAAAGTCTTATTGCGTGGTAAGACACTGAAACAGGTTGCCCAGCGAGGTTGTGAATGTTCCTTCCAGTCTTGTGGGAGGTGTCCCTACCTATAGCGGGGGGGGGGGGGGGGGGGGGAGGGCGGATGGAACATGATGTTCTTAAAGGTCTCTTCCCATCCAAACCTACAATTCTATGGTTCTATACCTACCAGAATGGCAGTTTTCCTGTGAAGGTATTTATCTACAATTTGAGTGAAAAGAGTAATTGTAGCAGGATGTAGCAGCATTTGCATTAGTTTGTAGCAGAGAAGTTGTTACAGTGATGGCTCTGGTTGAAAAGAGCAAGATGGGGTATACGTATACAGGTTAGCTTGTTTTAAAAGGTATTAGGAAAAAGTTGCTGAAGTCATCAGGAAAAGGAAGAACCACATGTTTTGAAATCACAGCTTCAAAATTGTATTTGTCTTTGGAGTTCTGAATAAGAAGGCTTCAATTTGGGTAGTCCATACAAGGTCAGAAGGTTACCTGAACCAAATTATATAAAATTGAAGGGTAAGTACATCCCCTTGACTTGTTTTTTGGGGGAGAGCATTGCACATGAGGCAATAAAAAAAGAAGGGAAGAATCAAAGACACTGGCTATTTATTTATATTTACGGTAGCTCAGATAAATATAATCTGTATAAGCTTGAAGTGGTCCTTAAAGGTGGAATTCTTACACTGGATGAAAATCTCTACATCTGAGTTAGAGATCTTAGTGTCAAATATGTTTAGTCAAATGAATCCCATCCTATATCTTATAAGCAGCTTAAGCTAGTTGGACTGTAGACGTTTAAATGTAGGTGAAATTAATCCTGTCTTGAAGAATATTATGCCTGTCTTGGCATGATTAGGGTGTAAGGCATACTAAACAGTTTTTCCTTCTTCTCACAAATGGTAAGTCCCTTGTCTACAGTTTATAGAATTTGTCTGTTCTAAGCAAATTCAAGGCTTTATAGGTGGTTTGTGAACTGAAATGACCTTGAGTTCTTGTTCTATGGTAAACTTATTTCTTTTTCAAATCTTCATATATATTTTGCCTTAACTACTCAAATCTCCTACATAGGCACAAGCAATATTCTCATTTATTTCAGGAGGAATTTTGCACGTGAACATATTGATTATGAGGTTTGAATTTAAAAAAAAAAAGTGTGCAATTAAAGAAATAGAAAATTAATGAGAAATGCTCAAAAAATTTACATCCAAGTGTAAAATTTCTGTATGGAATAGTAAGTCAGAAGAAATACATTTATCTCAAAATCCATAGATCAATAAATATCTCTAACTCTTGCTGCTATATATATTATTGTTAATAGTAGCAGTCATGGTGTTTACTCAAAAACTGAATTTGACTATCAGATTTGTCATACATACATACAATTTCAATAGTTAAAAAGGAATATCTAAGACCTAAATTTTCTTATTGAAGTGCCACATTTTAAAAGTTCTTCTTCACTAAAAATAGAAGAGTACATTGTTTGTAAACACCTATACCAAAGCTTTGGAAGAAAGGATAATCTGCTTTTCATCCAGCCTTCAGTATCATGTTTCTCATAGGTATTGTTGTCAAAATTATAAATGCAATTCTTGATTTCAAACCAGTTTGCCAGCAGGAAGTCTCCTTGGGGATGACGTGTAGAAATACCTGCTGGGCCAATTGACCCAGTAAAGTAATGAGCTAGACAACTAGACAAAAAAAAAAAAAAAAAAGAAAAAAGAAAAACAACCAGAACTATTGACTGTTCCCTACTTCTGCTTCCATAAGGAAGTATGATATTCAGTTTCCAACTCGGAGAGAAGGCACTGAAAAAATTGAAAAAAAAAAATAAATGAAAAGAACAGAAGAAAGAGATTAGGCTCAATGAATGATAAATCCTGTGGTTTTGTGTTTTTGTTATTGTTGATTTGTGTTTTTGTTATGCTGCTGGTTTGGTTTGTTTGTTTTTAATATTCAAAGGAATAACCCCTGAAATAAAATCTACTCAGTGAGTATTTGAATTTTATTGCATTTCTACGATTCCTTCTAGCTAGTCAAGGTAAGGTAAATATATCTATATTAAGATATAATTTAAGACTGATCACTTAGATGTCTAATCACCTGACATTGATAATAAAATATGAAGTACCCCCATGTTCAAACTTTCTTACACAGTACCTTGGAGCAAAATATAGTATGTTTTCTTTCCTATATTAACTCAAGAAGATTTACTGTGATTTGGTGTCTGCATTCTGGAAAGAAGTCTCACTTAGTAAGTGAATATCCTCTATAGCAAAGTATATCCTCTGGAATGTAAAGCCTTAGGAAACAAAAATCTGTGTGTTTCTATCACACACACACACACACACAGTCTGTGTGGCTTCACCACCTTTATATAATGACCACGACAAAGTATATCACCATTTTATGCTTCGGAATACTAGAGTATTACAAAGGCTTTGCTGGTATAACAAGTTTTTCCATTATGACCAGAAAGCCGCGGTCAATTACTTTAAGACCATTTTTATTTTTACACTGTACTTTTATCACCATCTTCGAGATACCTGGTAGTGTCAGGGCTTTGTTTTTCATTCCTTTCTTTTCATCTCTCTAGCAATGTTATTGGATTCTATCTGCCAGATATTCTTTTTATTCTGATATCCTTTAAAATACGCACATACGGAAATGAGTGGACTAATCCATCATCAGTTTCTGTAATGGAAACTGAAGAAATGGAAACTCCTAATAAAACGCTGTCTTAATTTTCATATTTACTGTCTTGCTCAGTTTCTTTGTCAACACACTGATGATTCATTTGACAGTACATAGATCTTTGCATCCAGGAGAAAGATATGAGCATTTTTAGAGAATGACTGGCCGATCTTTTATTTTGGAAATTAGGCAATTCTTATCCTAGGAATGCCTAATTCCTTCTACAGAATGTAAAGATAATTGTGTTATGACCAGCTAAGTTGAATGAACATGGCTAAGTAACAAACTGCTTTGAGGTACACTCAACTACCACTATAGCAGGCTTTGTGTGGGAATGACTTTTTTCCTGTAGCTATGATTTTTATAAAAAATACTGAATATTCAAGGGAATGTGGAAGCAGAGAACATTTAATTGTGTCTAGTACTGGAAAAATTCTCCTTCACAAAAAAAAGCCAAAAAAAGAAAAAGAGGAAGCCATGTGCAAGAACACAAACCTGATAAATTATAAGAGAGGCAGAAAGGAGAACCAGAACTGGGCAGTTATGCTGATTGGTGAAGGTATGAGAGATGTGGCAGTTTTTATTTAAGATTATCTAATGTAGGATCTTGTCAGAAGTGATAAAGTGGAGAAATATCTTGCATGTATGTCTCAGGGATGTCTTTGGTGTCACTACTCAAAAAGGCAAAGGGATTAGTATCAGCCATTTCCTCATCCTAGAGGGAGACTCCAACTCCCCAGGTTGGACTGGGGTGGCTAGGCAGAAAGGGCATGGATTTGCACTGGAGAAAGTAGCAGACATTCTTAATGTAATGCCCTCTAAAAATACCACAAAGCCATATTCAAACAGAATTCCTTCTGTTTACTGTGGAATCCTCTGAAGAAAAATTGTGTTCTACAGAAGGATCTCACTCTTACATTTCTTTCTGAGATGCCATTTTGATAATGTCTGACAGATTTTCTCTCTTTAGAGTGTTTTCCTCTACTGCTTTCTAAACTTCAGACTCAGAAATTGCTCATTCTAAAGGAAATAAGCAAGAGAAAGACATGTATTTACATAGGATTTTAATTTTGAAGAGGACTTTCTTAGGTGGATACATGGGTACTACATAATCAATGAATATACAGATGATATAATTAAGACACATACAGGAAAGTTAAGATAAATAAGATTATCACAATAGAAAGATAATAAATGGAAAATGCTTACCAACGTTGTAGGCTTGCAACATTCTTTACAAGGAGCAATCTCCAGTAAGAGATCCTTCCTCAGTGGCAATCAGCACTTAAATGGGATCTAGGAGAGGTGGAGCCAGGCTCAACCCCTTCCAGTAGCATAGGTGAATTACCTTCACCTGTGCTCCCGTGGCTGATTCATTGCTTGCCTCAGGTGGTCAATCAGAGGTTCAGGCTGTGATTCAGCAGTTCCCTTACAGGTACAAATTCAGGTTACCTAACAGTTTTGTTTAATATGCCAGTCCAGAAGAATAATATGGTGGCATATGAAGAGGAGATAAGATTGTGAACATACTGCCTGGTCACACTGGTGGTATTGTGTAGTTGCCCACTCTGTGAAAGTTCAGGTGAAAAGAGTGGTATAAACTTAATTTATTCTTCAAGCAAATGAATTAATTTTGGAGAAACATATTCTTTCTAGTTAATTTGGATGCATCGGAGCAGATCCTTATGATGTGTTAACACAGAACGAAAATTTGGTTTTAAGAGAAGTCCTTCTTGAAGTGGAGGAAGGAAAACACTGCATCCTAGAAGTAGTCTGCTCTGTGGCTTTCAAACTTATTTGTCTTGGGAGAAGTTTCTATGATTCTATGAACCTGCTGGGTTCATCTTCCTGTAACAAGAAGCAATGGAGCTAATGCTGTCTCCAGTCTAATCAAGGCTGCCTTGAAGACCGCTTTTTACCATGTCGTGGAACTGCTAATACCTTGCAGATTCAACCAGACCTGCAACGCAGCTTTTTTTTTCCCCAAAATCTTACTACCTGGGTATCACTCCTTCGAACAACTCTCAAAGTGGCAAAAACTGCTCTTTTTCATGGGCCAGTATGAACTGGGGCTATGGTTGCAGAGGCAAAGTCCTGAATCTGTTCACACCAACTATAAAATTGAACATGACAAAATAGAACATCTGTCTTCACCATTGAAAAAGTAAATAAAAATGCAGAGAAAAAGGATTTTAATTTTGCTGGATTATATCATAGTTGCTTATCACATGGTAGTAATTTGATGGAGAAATAAAATTAGTTCTGAATTTGCAGTGAGGTACATAAAATATACATAAAATTGTAACATATAAACAAGATTGTAGTAATAATTTCTTTTTACCACAAATGTAAAATAAACACTACTTAGTATTGAAAGTGGCAGTAGAAAGTGATCTGTCGAGAAAAAAAGGAAAAGAAATAAAACCAATAATATTTAAGCCCGATGTCACTTCTACATTTTACATAGTGGAAAATGGTTCATTGTTTGTCTGAACTCAGTTTTGCTTCTGACACTTAACTATGTAGTGCAAATATGTTGATCAGTATCCTAACTCTAACAATTTAGGACAGCTTTTGGAGGTAATAGAAGTGCCTTTCCATTTGCATTTTGCAATATGAAGGACTGCAATATGGAAAAGGAAATTCTTTGTTATACAAAGCAAATTTTAAGTACTGTTAATTAAGATTCATTTCCAGGTTGAGTTTGAGAGCATAAAAACACTTTTGTTAAGTCTTCTTGAAAATTCTTCAGTAACAGTCAAGTGACAAGTGACTCTCACAAAAGTGAAAGAAAGCTTTGGTGAAGGCTAAAAATATCCTTTAACTGGTAACAAGATTTCTTGCTTTGTCTGAGATTTGGCATATCCACTCTTTAATTCTGGTCAACATATATTGCCTTTTGGAGGTTTATTAGTCATCATAAATAGCATTTTAGAGGTTTATGCAAGCACATAAACTGGAATTTGGAAGCAAGCCCGATGCAGAGATTAATGTAATATTAGCAAAATTTGTAAGAGAAAAACAAAGAAGTGCATTCTAGATGATGCCAGGTCTCTTCCTGCTTGCACACATTGTACATTCTTTAATTTCACATTAAACTTGTGCAAAGAGGATAAAAATTTCTTTCCCATGTGAGTCAAGAGATCCATGAGTTACATTTGGATTTTCAAATGTATCCATGATTGAAAGCAATCTCTAACCTGCAGAATGAGTGGTACAGTGCTTTTCACTTCTATACAGATCAGCTATGATTGCATTAATGCATCCATATGGTCTAACATTAAGACTTGTCAATGTGTCATACTTGCCACCATAGTATTGACAATAATGTAATTATTGTCCTATACTTTTAATAAAATTATAATTTCATAGCCTACAAGATAGAGTGCTATATAGAAGCAATAAATGTGTGCTGTTTTATTTAGGGTGTCGCATATACATGTGTGGATTATTTGGATGTAAAGGCTATGCTGAAGGAATGGTAAAAATATGGGGAAAGCAGGAAAAAAAAAGATGCTGCCTGTTAGAGGTAATTCTAGGTTCAGTTACTACAAAAGCCATACCTATTATTTCTTTTGCAGAATGAACAAAGAGCATGTTCATTTTGAAGGCATCACTAGGAGTTAACAGAATATACTTAGATGATCAGTATCCAGTAGCATTTACTGATTTCATAATTATATGAGTCTCTTGCTGTAACCCAGCTTCAATATTCCGTCTCTAAAACTGGTTAATAATGGAAAACTAGGATAGATAATTACTTTTTTTTTTTTCTTTCAGCAAACAATACTCTGTATTTTATGGACTTGCTACTTTAGAGGTGGTGTTTTGAATAAAATAAACTTTGATAGATTTCATAAATTTATCAATTCTCTTTTTGTACTATATACACTTTACTTCCTGTGGCAAGAACATCAACAGTTTAACAAGGTGAAATGCAGAGTTGTACACCTGCAAAGGAATAACTGCATGCATCAGTACAGGTTAGGGGCTGATCAACTTGGAAAGGAGCTCTTTAGAGAAGGTGATGGACAACAGATTGGCCAAGAACCAGAAGTGTACACTTAAGAGTGTCCAAGAAGACCAATGGTACCCTGGGGTGCATTAATAATTAAAAATAGAATAGCCAATATATGGAGAGAGGTTAATCTCCCCCTCTACTCTGCCCTGATGAGGCCACATCTGAAGCATTTGTCCAGTTCTGTGCTCCTCAGTTCAAGAAAGACAGGGAACTTCTAGAGAAAGTCCACTGGACTACAAGCATGATTAGGGCCTGTAGCATTCCCCTCATGAAAAAAGGAGACTAAAAGAGGAATCTTATCAGTGCTTATAAATACCTAAAGTGCAGGAGTAAATCTGATGGAACCAGACTCTTTTCAGCAGTCCTTAGCAACAGAATAATGGGCACAAATAAGGACATAGGAAGTTCCATATGAACATGAGAAAAATCTTGACTTTGAGGGTAACAGGGTACTGGAATAGGATCCCCAGAGAGGTTGTGGAGTATCCTCCTCTGAGGATAATCAAAATCTACCTGGAATCTTTTCTGAGTAATCTATTCTAGGGAACCTCCTTTAGCAGGAGGTTAGACTAGATCTCTGGATCTTCCAACTTTTACAATTCTGACATTCTGTTATTTCGATTCTGCAATTCATATTTATATGTATCACCAGGTAAGAAAAAAATAGAACAGCTGAAAGAAAAGGATCAGGTTGGATGTAAGAGCCTTTTTCCATCCACAGAGACAGTTCAGATGTGGAATAGTCTTCTAGGGAGATGTTTCATTCTCAAGAGCTGGGAATCTCAAAATCCCACTGAGCAACTTGTTGTGACCTAAAACTGTGCTGCTCTGAGCAGCGGTTGGACTAGAGACTTTCTGAGGTCCTTTCCAAACTAAATTATCCTGTAATTCTATGTTTTTGTCAAGTACCTGCTATTACATATTGGTTATTGTTAATACATACATTTTCCAGTATAGTATTATAACTACTTAGACCTCAGTATTTACAAAAATGTGCAGAAACACCAGTGTTAGCCCTACTCAGTTAAACATGACTACAGGTTCAACTTCTTGTCAAATGCTTGGTGACGTATATTTTTCTGTGTGACAGACAATTACATGTTCACTTTCACAAGGTGTTAATGCATGTAAATGCACAAGGAGACAACAGAAAAATCTGTTAATTTCACTCTTGCGTGTTAGCCATGAAACGTTAAGAAAAACATTTACATTGGGCAACTACAAAGTCTTGACATCTATTTTTTTGTTACTTGAAAAATGTTTGTTATATGTGATCCAAAATAAGATAAAAAACTGAAAATGAAATCCTTTTGCTCCTAAAAGCCAGACATACGTTTCAGCCAATGTTAAAAAATAACTTGTTTAAATTAAAATAGCCTGTATTTTTTCTGTACTTTGTGTTTTACATCTCAGGGACAAGAGACTTTCTCTTAGGGACAATCTTTCCTTGTACTTTGCAGACAGCACCTTTCTAAGATAGTATGATTAAAATAGCATAAGGCACTCAGGATGTGGATGTACCATGGATTTATAGAACAGCATAATTAAATATTGTGGGTCTCCTGTTTTCTTTTGCTTGTAATACTTCACTTTCTCTCTGTTTCATTGCCGTGAACCTGATATTTAAGTTCTCATTATTGAGTAGAATCAGATAGTTTCCCCTCAGTCTCAGTGTAGCAGCTATGTTTTTGACAGTGTACATTGTTTTCAATCAATTGAAATTATTTCACTACCTGCCTCATTGAACAGTCACTCCTATCACAAAACAACACATAAATATTTGCAGTAATCATTATTTTTTAAACTTAAACATTTTGACTCTCTAGGAATGTTTCCTATTTCACTATTTACTCTCTTCTACAGCAGGAATATGTTTGTATGGCATGTTTCCAAAGGAGACAGTGCAGTACCATCACTGGTGACCAGATAAGTCAAAAACCCTTTGAACTAAGAGGGACTTAATTTAAAATTCTTGAGTATAGCAGCATAAAACTAATGGAAAGGGGTAATCAGATGTTAGTATGGCATAACAAAATGAAATTAATCTTGCAGAAAACTTACACACCCAAGAAAAAGGCAATCTAAAACATCTATGTGCACTAATAAGATTAGAAAACATTAAATATTCTTAAAAGAATTACTTAGAAGAGAATCATCTGCCACATACATGACTTTGATAAAAAAGATAATTACAATGTCAAATACATGTTGGGTGCATCAGGCTGTCATGCAGAAAATCTGTGGTAAACAAGAGTTCAAAAGGTACCCTGGTAGGTCTCTCTAATTCAATCCTTTACACTAAGCAGTGTTAACAAATAGTTCAGATCATATTTCCAACTTTCTCTATGACTTGAAACCCCGGAAGAAGAGAGAGAGATCAACAGTGGCTTGAGATCAACTCCAGTATTGCCTATCCTCACAGCTTTTTTCAATTTGAATTCCTCTGAATTATTCTTATTTTACTTGCATGTTATATGCCTGTCATGCATTGCTGTGAAAAGTCTAACTTCATCTTCTTGATGACCTCCCCAAAATTGCTGAGAGGTTGCTCCTATGAGTCCCAAAGCCATTTCTTCTTCAGGTTAAACAGGCTTGGCTCTCTCAGCCACTTTTCTTCAAACCCTGGTCAGCAAAGAACTTCTCATTTAAGGAAAATAAGCTTCAAATTTGATTTAGTCAAATATAACTGTAGCCAAGCACTAATTTGTGGTCAAACTGTAATTTTTTTGAAGCATAAGCTCCTCTTTAATGCAATTTTCATAAAAGCATCTTTCAGGATATGTGCAGCCTTCTGGCCAGTAAAACTTATTTCAAAAGACTTTATTCCCTAAGGAAAAAAAATGTCTTTTGGTATTCTTATTTGAAAGTATATATTCAAATAGTCATCAAAACTACAGCTTGTTTAGATACATCATTAGTTTACGAAAGGTTGGAAACTGCACTTTTAGCCTTATTTTAATCTATGATGTTCAGCAATGTGTTTATTCTTCTTGGTGAAAGAAACATAAAAGCTTAAGACTGAAATCAGATTATCTAATTATTACTGTATCAGAGTGATTAAATACATTGAAATATAGCGTGACATAGAATGTAAGTTCTCAAAGAGATTTTCAGAGAAGGAAAAGTCAGAAGGCATATCAACTTTCATATGTTTATGATTCTATGACAATTTCCTCAGCAGTTTCACACTTGTTATTTTGATTGTTGGCTAATCTGACTAGATGTGAAAATGCATGTGTTAAGGAAGAAAGGAAAACCCTTTATTTCATGTGGCTTATTCCTTCTTGAAAAAGGAAAGATAAAAGAGAAGCAAAAGTAGATTGATGACTCTACCTGAAGAACAAGGATTAAGAATGAGATTGATTCACCGTACATATGCTTTTCTGGTTTCTAAATATATCATGTTAGATGGATTTTATTTAAATGCTGTTTCAGTAGATAAAAACAAAGCAAGAAAAATCACTCCAGGTTATCAGAAGCTTTAAAAATGAAAACAAGAAATGCTACCTGACAATTTAAGCTTTACCATAAAACACTTTTTTTTTTTTTTGCTTTCCTAAATTTACTTCCTACAAAGAATTAGTCAAGTATTCCTTTAAAAGACATACTCCACTACTTGATGTTAACATAACTGCTTACATTACTTAAAGGAAGGTTATGTAAAAAAGAAGAATGAATTTGAATATCTCCTTAGCTTAGATATCCTTTCAAAATAAAAACAAAACACGCTAAGCTTCCCAAGACAAAGAAATTAATAGTGATTTTGTATGTAAAAGGATAAAGATTTAATAGAACAAATACACTACAAAAATGTTTTAATCTAAACTGAAAATTTAATTATCAATGTTTGTGTCTCTAAAAAAAGTGATAAGTATTTTGATTATATGATTTTTTTAATTAAATGTAATTCTGAACACTAAGTAGTTTTCAGTATTTCTCTTATGTGATGAATTGATTGTTAAAATGAAATTTTAATCTTGTCTTCAAATATTTTCCATGGTGCCTTAAATATATGAAAAGTGTCGTATGCTCTCTATAACTACCTGAAGGAAGGTTGTAGTGAACGGGGGGTCGGCCACTTCTCTTGTGTATCTAGTGATAGGACAAGAAAGAATGGCTTCAAGCTGTGCCAGGGGAGATTTAGACTGGACATTAGGAAATACTACTTCTCTGAAAGAGTGGCCAGGCACTGGAATGGGCTGTCCAGGGAGGTGGTGGAGTTATTGATCCTGGAAGTGTTCAAGGAAAGTTTGGACGTTGTGTTGAGGGACATGGGTGTGAGAACTATTGGTGATAGGTGAATTGTTGGACTGTATGATCTTGTCTTTTCCAACCTTGGTTATTCTGTGAAGTAACTGCAGTACATTTGTATTATTATTTAAGATAACAATATGAATTTAAAAAATACTTTATCCTTCCAAGCTATAAAATTCAGTGATTATAAATAGTTACAATAGCAACAGTTCTGAGGCCTTGCGTGTTCTTCTTGTCTTCATTGGTTTTGTACATAACCTGTGGAATCATCCTGATACATTACAATAAACATGAGGAAAACAGGGATAAGAAAGTCTTGGAGTTTGCTACAATTGTATATAGGAAACAGTTTTATTGCTGCTTATTAGTAAAACATTTTAATGGAATAGTAATCTACCCAGCTAGTATAAGAATGAATTAAGCATGTAAATGTTGAAAATACTGGATTTTGGTATTTCTATCTGAAATTTCTCCATAGCTATTTATCAAAAAAAAAAAAAAAAAAAAAAAAAAGTATATGAATGCTTTCTATGTGTTTTTGATGCAAAAATTATATATGTTGCTAAAAAAAAAAAACGTGGCAAAGTGCCAGAAGGATTATCAGCTCGTGCTATAGCTATTATAGAGACAAAACCATTCAATCTCAAGTCATTAATGAAAATTATCATGTTAATTGCTACAACTTTTAGCTTCTGATCCTTCACTCTGAATATATATCTATTCAGATCAGCTGTTGCCTTTAAAGTTTTATAATGAAAGTGTTCTAAGTTTTCTCTCTCTCTGTCATGTTCCCTGGTGAGAAGGTAATAATGCCTCTTGGTGAGGCTATATTATATCACAATTAAATATTTTGACATAATGGAAAGATGGCTTTGAGCTGACGTAATTATATTGTACAGAGAATATGAATTACAAATGCAGAAGTTAGTTATAGAATTGATCAGGGACAGTAAAGATCTGTAATGCTGAACAGCATTCAGTAAACCTAAGAAAATGATCAATACGTTTCATAAGTCTCAAACTTTAAAGAAATGACAGAGGATTATCTGCTGGTTGAAATCAAAGTCATTCTTTAACTTGTGAATGTTAATTTACATTTTTAAATCTTAAAATGATCAATAGAAATGACAATGAGATTTTATTTTTGCATTTACTTTTTGCATTTATTTTTTGCCACAGGATATAGAGAGATATAACTAACCAGGTTTTAAACATAACAGAAAATATGTAACAAAATATTCCTATCAATAATTGCTATCTGTCATCATTGGCCAGTGACCACACATGGTGGTTGAGCCACAGTCATATCTAATTTATACAAGCATTCTGGCTTGGATCATAACCTTTTCTTTTTCTCTGCACACTGTTTTTCCACAGCTGTATTTTGTTGGTGGTTTAGCATATATCAGAAGCATATAATGGCTCTATTCTTGTATTACCTTTTTTTGTTAATTTTTCTGTATCTAGTACAGTGGGATTTAATCCCTGACAAAATATCAAGCAGTCTATCAATATTCTTATCACGTTTGCTTGATTCGCTTTCTTTTGTTTTTGTTGATTTATTTAAGATTTTAGATGGTTTTGTATTTTTCTTAGGTTCTGTCGCGTTACCTACTGTCTTATGATGTAGTACTTTTTAAAGCTTTGTTCTCACATATTTTTGTTCTCATTTATTTTTTCAATGAGTTGAATACTGTAGCATAATCCTATTTGCTTTTCCACAGAACCATTTTCATATTTGCATTGTTTACATTCATTTCCTCCAATCAACTGTAATTACATAATTGGAAGCAATGTGAAATGCAAACACTTTTCATAGAATATATTTTAAAGAATTCCATGAACACAGCTACAGACAAATCATATTTCAATAGCAGTAATGAAACTTTGAGAAATTTTCATTTAGAAGGTCATTAAAATCAGAAAAGTGCTATCAGTCTTTTCAGTCTAAATACTTCACAAAATTTTGGTGACAGTTCTTATGTCTTGGATTCAAGTATTTCAAATCTTATTTTAGAATCTAATTTTGAATTTGAGGTTTCAGTGCAGCTGAGTATCATTTTCTTGGCCATGACACTTCTTCAAGACTAAAGGATGATATCAGTTAAGCTGCCCCAATTAAAACAAAAATAGTTGAAACATATCTCATGATGGATTTGTAAGTAATGGTCCCAGACTATGATTGACTGCTTTGGGAACAGTTCCACAAATATCTTTCCAGTTATCAGTTTTCCAGACAGTGAAGAAACTGGAGACTTAATCATTTGTATTAGCTAGCTTTGGCAATATTAGGCAACACTGAAACATCTGTAAGCAGAAAATATACTAGAAAGCAATTAAAAAAAACCTTTCTGCAGATTTCAATTTTCTACTCTCCTTTTTACTTCAAAATATCAGTTATTTTTGTACGGTAGAAAGAATATTTTTAATATATTACATATTTATACTCTGCTTTCTATTTTCTTTTCTAAACAGAATGTTTTCTATACTGAAGAACAGGGTCAAGCTGCAGAGAAGAACAGAAAGCTGCAGGAAATAAGTGTCAAAGAAAGAATAACAAAAAGTTCAGGAAAGAAATAGCCCAGGATTTCCTGCTGATGACAGAAGTACGAATGAATATGCTGAACAGTTACCTGTGAAAAACTAATACAACCTAACAGCAGATTAAAAAAAAAAAAAAAAAAAAAAAAAAAAGAGCTACCCAAGTTCTAGGCTTTTATAAATGAAGTCTACCAAAAGGAATTAACAGATGAAATGGCTAAAGAAAATAAATGAGCTATGATTAATAAATAATATAAAATATATAACCTCCCATATTGCCTGGTTGAAGTTCATGAAGCAATAGAGAAATCATGTTAACTCATCTTTTTTTTAATCTAGCTTACATCAACATTTGCAATTTTCCTTTCTGATTTCATTATCTGGTAAAGTCTTGATTTAAAGTGGATAACTCACTTCCTAATTCCAAAATGATTCAGAGACTGAAATGACTATGACTCCATGTAGACACCCCCATAAATAACATAACACACTCAGTTACATACCATGAGTGCATACATATTTGAGGTTATGCACTGGTTAATTAACATCATGAAGTTAATTTTAGTTGAATGAATATAAAACAGCAGGGTGAGATAAGGAGTGCCTTATTCCCCCCCTAACAGTTGTATTCTGAAAAAACACACCAAACATGTTTGATCTGTTGAAGTTAGTTGAGGTTAGCAGTTTGAAATGCTGAACAGCAGTGCACAAATATGTACTTACATAAAATTAATCCATATCAACATTAATCTAGCAGCCAATCAGAACTCTCCCTTAATCCAAATAGTTTTATAATGCACTTTAAATCATTGAAGTCCAGGTGCCTTACACTACTTAAATGAACAGTAACAAGGAAATTTAATCTCAAGATTAAGTATTTATAGCAGTGGCTAGGGGGTATCACCTAGCAACGACATGGCCCACAGAGTAAATCTAATAAACTGCAGCTCATCCTTTCTGTCATCAATAATCAAATAATCAAGACAGGAAAAGCACAAATAGTGATGACACTGAGAGAATCTAAAGATAAAGTACAGGAACATTTTAGGAGACAAAGAATATGTTTAGATAACAGAATATAGTCTGCACAGTAATTAGGATAAGGCAAAGCTGTGCTTGAATCCCAGTTACCTGAATAGAGAGAAAAGGTTGAAGTGAGGAGGGGGAAGAAAACTGGAGGAATAAGATAAGAGATTAAACATGGAAGATATAGGGATTCAGAAAAAGTAAGCAAACTAAGATGCTGTCAAGGCATATTTCCTGGGCAGACTTCTAAAAAAGAAGGGCACAGATATTAAAATTTTATCAGATAGCTTAAGAGATTATGGTAGTTGTACCTTAAAACATAAAAGCTACTTTGCAAGGCCTCATGCAATTCAGCAAGATGCTGTTGGGTCAGAATTGATATCAGCAAGGCAGAAAGGATAAGTTTGAAGTTATCACACTGTTAAAAGGAGAAAGGTTCAGCCCAATCAGTTAAAAAAATGTATAAATATTGCACCAGGGTTTACAGCAGATAAAAAATGCATTGGAAATCTATGTAATTATAGTTAAGCACCTGTCATCATTTTGGAAAGCTGGTATTTACTCAGATTCATACTGTACAGAAACACTGCTTTTTTCCTTCAGCACTCCACATGCAGTCTCACTAAAATCAGGGGGACTCTTGTCAGACTAGTTTATATTCCACATTACTGGTATCTATAGGACTTCAGCTGGTCAAATAATATTAAAAGTACATATTCATATTCACAGGAAATTATTTACTTGTTAGCTTTCCAAAGCATTGATTTTTCTTCATCCTATTCACTACAAACCATTCAAAAATAATAATAATAATAATAATAACCACAACATTTCTGCTCAATTATGATTTGAATCATTGGCCCCTGAAAAAAAAATAAACACATCTGAAGATCCCCAAACTTTCTGCAAGTAGTGTTCCCTGTTAGAGCTGATGTTACTTTATATAGATGTACAGAGGTTACTAGATAGCCTTATGGAAAGCTGTTACCTGTAGTTAGAGAAGAAGTAGATGTATAAAGTAAAATTGAGGCATCCCTAGTTACAAAAGAAGTGATAATGTCATCTTATCTTTAATCACCATTTCCTCAGCACAGGCATATAGTTTAAGTATTTAAAGGAACTTACTGTGAGTAATTTATTTATTATTTGACCCCCAAAGGAGAAATCAAGAATTTTTAAGATAAGTTGCACAGAAATTGAACACAGAATTACTTACTGCCAGAAGTTGTCATCAGTTGTCAAAAATACTCCTTATTGCCCTATGTAGTAACAAAGTAAAAAAGTTCTCTGTGGGTAAGCAGTTAAGTTTAAGAATTAGGTAACTAGAAGAGAAAGAATGTAGTCATAACTGAGAAACCTGAACCTGAAGTAACAATTTATTTTCCCTCATCATCCTTCTAGCTGTTGCCTGGACACATTTGGAACTTTTATCTTAGATTGTAAATGTCTGTTGGTATTCACAGCTCTTCCTCTGTGCAGACCCAGAAATGCTTTCGTTTATTGAGATCATTACCTCACCTTCATAAAAAATTAAAACTTTTTTCTGCCAAAACCTATTGGAACAAAGAACAAGTGCATATGTGATATGGCCCACCACAAAACTCTTCCAGAACATCACACTATTGGAAAGGTGCATCTTTTACAGAAGATAGCCATATGAGATGCAAATGATCAAGAAGTAAAGGAATCAGTACCATTCCTTTCTCATCTGGAGTGGGATAAAACCCATAATTATGAGTTTATCACATTCTGACAGATTGTAGGATGCAGGGAAAAATAAAATATTTCACAACCACAGAAGCTGGTACAGGATGTTGGGCATGACTCATGTGAGAAGGTCTAGGGACTTTAAAAAACTGAATAGCAAATCAGGTCTCAGAATAACTGATTCTACTGATTGTTCATGATCAGACCAGGTAAATATCAATTAAGCTTATGAAGCAGTCCAGCTGGAATGGCGTATTACCATCTTCTATATTCTAGTGAAGAGAAAGCTGTTGGTACAAAACAGGATTTTGTTCAGATGTGCGGTGGTAGTAACCTTGCGTTAAATAAATGCTATATGGACTTGTTTGAGGTTCCCTTGCAATTGTTCTGTTTGATTATATTCTAACAGAACAAACATCTTTCCTGATATGGAGAAGAAAAAGGTAGCAGTATAAATTATACCTAATGTACATCAATGTCCACTTTATATTAATCAAAAGGAAGTGTTGCTGCTTTGAGGATAATGCTCACAAAGTTACATTATTAAAGTCTTTCACTCGAGATACTGGTTAGTGTAAGGTTTATTAAGTTATCATATTGTAATTAGGAGCCACAGAAATGATAACATTATGAGAATGAGAGAATTGAATGGAAGAAAATCATACTTCCATGCTTGCATTTTCCAATGACAACTTCTTTTCATTATTCCATATAGCCTAATCAATATAAGCCCCTCAATCAAAAGCCCCTTTCATTTCTGAGAGTCCTTTCTTAATGCCACAGTGTGCCAGACAGGGTAATCAATATCCAGACTACTCACTTAACCAGACTGTTCTGGATATGTAGAAATTAGGTTTTTAAAGTGGTTATTTTAAACAGAAATAACAGACCATATAAAAATGAAACCCCCAAAGTGAAGTCCTGCTTAAATCCTCTCCCTCTTCAAGGTTTGAATTCTTTGTGCTTTGTAAGACTAATACTGCATCTCCAGAAGTAATTGACTAAACTACAAAAATCAAATCATGGTTACTTTTGAACTTAACTTCATCCTGGGTTTTACAATCGAACATAGGGAAATACAGGTTATATCTGTTCAAAGCCTCTCAGGCAATTAGACTGAAATATATCTTTTAGACTGTAGAAATACTCTAAAGATAAACAATCAAGTAGAAACAAGCATAACATATTACAAGAGGATTAAATATTTTGAGATGCACCATGTAGAGATACTATCAGCACAATTTCTCCCGATCAGAATTTGTAAATAGAAAACAGGTAGAAAAGTCTTTTTATGATTTCTGATGGTCCACAGAGTGAATTATAACTTAAATATCAGATAGTATACACAGAAGGAATTACAGGTATCTGAAAAACTTAATGTTAGAAGCTAGGACCACTGCAGTATTTCTGTGGTTAATTGGCACATAAAGGACATAAATTAAGTATGCATTCAGGTATTTGTTTCTTCTGAAGTACCACTGCACATGAATAGTGTCTTAGATGGAGCTAGAGTGCAGCTTCTATACAAATTTTCTTGAAATTCTCTATAATTTTGCATTCCTTGAAAGGAAAAAAAAACCCTATTTGTACTTTAAGGTTTCTTCTTATGCAGAATCTCACATATTCAGACACAGTGCAGGGCATTGAGGAATTCAGAATTTACCTATGAAATCCTAACAATAAGTCTCATCAAGAGATACTTTAAAGAAAGTAGTAAATTGGTCTGCAAATCACATGGAAATATATCAGGTAGCCTGTTAGTGCACTACAACATGTGTTTATAGCTAAACCGATCTCCAGATAAAAGGAATTTACAGCACATCTCAAAGTGAACTATGTTTTGCATTTCAAACTGTTCTCTGGGGTAAAGAGATAGTGGGGGAAAAATGGACAGACATTTTTCCTTTGGCGGATATCAGACTTCAGTGACTAGGATAATAAACAGATTTTTACTTAGAACTCACAAGGCTGTTATACTGATCTGCTTTCTAAAGAATAACATCAGAGACAATCATTAGCAGCTTCTTGTGTTGCCAAGAAGGATGAATTTATCAGATTTCTCTCTGATGTGAGTTTTAGGTGCATTTCTGAAGCAACTGGTATTTGGTGAAAAGGGAGGTTATGGATCTGATGTATCTATAGATAACTACAACTTAAATTCCGAAGTTAAGATCAAGTATTTGCACATGGTAAAGACTTCAGAAAATTATATTTGTTTTTATTTGTAGGAAATTCATTTTTTCAAATCTTAGAAACTATGGCTGGAACAAGTGAAACTTTTTTTTTTTTTTTTTTTTTTTTTGTGGACTACAGAATTGTCCACATCAGAAGGCCAAACCTTGGTAATTTTAGAGGTATTGTTGTTTGATTTGTATATTTGTGTCTTCAGATCTTATTGATGGATTGAGATTTAATGTTATTGGAGTAAAAAGATCTTGAAGAAACAAATCTGAAAAAAGTTTTCTAAGTTTTTTGTTCTTGAGTAAGGAATGTCAATCTACTGCTCTTTAAAGCAAAAGAATAGGAACAGTTTTGTTCAAACAGTTATGTTCTCAGGAGATGCTTTTTCACTGTGAAAATCTGTGATTACTTACAGTTATCCAAGAATTTTTCTAATAGTAAAAAAGTAGCATCAAGAAACAATTATAACTACTGAAATAGATGGCATTTTAGTGTAGCATGAACTGTAAGAAAAAAGTCTGTAGGATTTGGTGTATCAAAACAGTACCAGCTGCCACTTCAGCCACCACTAAATATTTTCTCTTAAAATGATGGCAACATGATCAGCTAAGTAATTTGAAGGGTCAAACACTTTTTTGTTCATAGCTAGAGTTGAAGCTTGTTCTGTACAACTGGAACTTTTCCCCTCACATATAAATGCATCTTAAATTCTCAGTTTTGGAGCAAGTATTACATGTTCCACTGAGCATAAGTAGATTCTGATTATCTTTACTGGCAAGATTAAAAAAAGTATTTCAAACTATTGTTTCAGGTACAGCAAAATATATTTAACCTGTCAATCTATGTTATACATTAGTCTTATTATGCCTGCTGTAAAATGCTTTCCCGTGCATTAGACTTCCAGACTGTTTGATCCTTCTCAGCTTTAAATAGCAGAACAAGATTTTTCCTGTCTGTATTTCGGAGAAAGACTCACTGAACTTATTCTCTCAATTAGGACACTCATCTTCTACTCTAAAAATTACAGTATTGTTTACATTAATGAAAATTCAAAATTTGTACTAATGAATTTGTATTCTTATTCTAAGTAAACTAGACTTATTCACTGAGCTCTATTGGCATTTCTGTTCACAAGGAATTGTGATTTTGAGAAGAAAGAAATTACATCGAGTTTCATTGGCATAAGTAAATTTCCACCTGAATATTAGTTGAATTCACTCTTTCTGACAGATATATATTCTCATTCCACTGGAGCATCTGCTAAAAACATTTTGGTTTGCATTTGTGTAATAAGAAAGAGACACTGCATGTTTGTGATGCGCATAATATCCTTGGTACTAATTATTCAGTAATAACATCAATTAACACATTCTCCAATGTAATTTCTTCTTATTATTCAGAAACATGTTAAATGTTGATGTATTATTTCCCTGCATATTGGATCAGTGAATCTGCATTAGATAACACTGGAAATGCTCAGTGGGATTCCTTCTTTGATCCAAGTTTTGTCCCCTGAATAATTCAGAAAATATGCAAATCGTGTGAGCAAAATACCCTGTAATTATGTTGAATTAGTGAAATAAATTGCAAGCACACAGCTAACATTTTTTGTTCTTTCAATATGCATCTGCTGTTGATCTTTCAAGAAAGGAAAGGACAAAATCCTACTGCATGTTAGTAAAAACAAGTACACAAAAATGTCAAAACATCTTTAAACAGTCCAGCTAGAAGCAAGCATTTCTCTTTGCAAAAAAATAGCACTTAACCTTGTTTGCTGATTCAGATTCTTTCTAGCACAACAGAGATGTCTTTTTGGTGCATTTGCTGATGGTTACCAATGAGTTATAGTATGATTAGTCAATGCAAGTAAAACAGTGTAGGTACATACTTTTATTTTGTCGTGTTATTTGCATGCATTGTGACTTTCTGAAGTTGTGCTATGTCAGACATAATCAGTAGGTGAAGAAAACTAGCCACATGATAGCAGCATTTATGCCTCCAAATTAGACTGACAAACATCTTTTGGATACTAATAGTTGCATATATAAAGGTAAGGAAGAAAGAGTATTGATGTTGGGTAAGAAAAATTCCTGTGTTGAACTCCCATAAAATTTTTTTTTCCTAACCCTCCTAACTACTATTGCCAATATTAACTACTCTCCTGAATGATTGAGGTCAAATTTCAACTTTTCTCCTTAGTTCAATAAATCAAATACAAGTCCATTAGAAATTTCATAATGCAGATTGAGATTAAATTATTTTTTGTTTGGTAATATTTTGTAGAAACAACTTGTCTTATAAATTCCAGCAACAAACATACAAGCAAGTAAATAAAGAAACCTAAGTACCACCTGTTGTGACTAGAAAGACCATGTGATACATTACGGGATTACATCATAGGTTTGAAATACAGAAGTGCAAATATCTAAAATAAATATGAATGCACCTCAGTAAGGTATAGCTCTTTGTACATTCACATCACATGTTTTTTGAAGTGCACTAGATTTTGTAGGACATACCTTCAATAGACCTTGTAGTTGTCCTTCGGCTGCAGAAGAATTTTGAATGTAAACAAGCATAGAAATCACTGAAGTAATTTTTTTCTGACTCAAAATCTGGAACAGCACTGATACAGCAACTCCTGTCAACATAATAGATGGTAGATGACTTCTAATGTCAGTCACCAAATCAGTATTTTTCTTAGGATATTTTGGGTAGGAAACAGACTTGCTGGACCTTTGTATCATGACAGAACTGTAGCATAACCATATGGTTTTTGGCTGCTCAGATAATACATGAAGTTACATGTTCCAGTTATTGTTCATACACACATTTCTTTTTATTCCACTACATTTTTCCTCCAGCTGTAGTATCTCCTGTCAACTTTGACAAATACTTTAATAGTCAGTGTTGAGCATTTAGTGCTCTTTTAATACTCCTGAGTTTTTTATGGGTAAAGGAAAAACCTAAGCAAAAGGGCTTGGAAATAGGAGTCACTCCTCACAAATTCAAACCCTCATTAAAAACAAACAAACAACAACAAAAACAAAACAAAACAAAACAAAACAGGATTTAAACTTATTCTGTATCAAAACTCTGCATAAATATTGAGGTTAGAGAAGGCTACAAAGACATGTAGTACAACCATCAATCCATTACCACCATGCCACTCATGGTGGATATCATGGCATCTACCCTTTTCTTGAATACCTCCAAGGACAGTGACTCTAACTTTTTCTTGAATGGTTTGTTCCAATGAGATAACTGCATTTGGTTGAAAATTTGTAATTAGCGTTTCCACATTTTTCCACATCAAATAATTGATGTTGTTGACAAAGACATGTCAAAATTTTACACTAGAATATAGGAGTTTCAGATCTCCAAGGCAAAATCTGGCTTGTAAATTTGCACGTTTACCAACAGTTTTTCATTAGAAGTATATAGTATGTATATACAGTTAATGAGAATCAAGTTTTCTCAAATGAGAGGATCTTTCAGTGGAATACCTTGGAAGCCTTATCAACTGAACTTCTACTTGTATAACTGGATAAAAAGAAACATTACAAAGATGGAACCCCCTTGTAAAATGCTCTGTAATCATGTTATAAAGAGATAGTAGGGAGCTCAGGGCAGAATGGATGTGTTATAATGTATCAGTCACAAGTAAGGAAGAAAAGAAGCCTAGGTGGTCTGAAGAGACCTGCTTAAAAACCCTGCAATAAAACCAGGCAAAGTGCAACAAATTTTCTAAATACCATAGTATGAATGATGCCCTAATTCCTGTGTTGGATTAGTTGCTATAGGTATCACAGGGAAGTTCTGCTACAGCCCCCTACCCTAGCTTACTTTGAGGAGTGTCTGATTTTTTATCTATTCATCCCATTCACACTTTTTTCCCCTCTTACACAATGATTACTTGGGTTTTCAGGGTAAAGTCAATTTTATCCTCTAAGAAAAAAAATGTAACATCCTGATGAAAAGACTCCCTTCTGTTCACAGTTGATTTTCTCTCTCCTTTTGTCTCTCTATTGTGTGCATATATATTTAAATTACTCTGGTGTCTTTCACTGAAAGAATGTTTAAAGTTGTGCGAAACAGAATGGATCCTGAGAGCCTGTGGATGTGAAATGAAGCTCAGGCTGTGCATTTTAAAGCAACCTATTTTCATAAATGAAGAAACTATTAGCTTCTTTGTGAAATTTAACAATGGGTATCTGATCTATAGGATTGCCATTAATTATATTTCAACAAGCAAAAGGCTGTGAATTTGCACTATGAAATACTGCCCTATCACTTGCAGTTTCTGAATTATCCAGACAATTTGCTGGTATGTCAAATATATTAGAAATGCAGGCTAATCTGGAACCATTACCTTCTGGCTTCTGCATTGCTTATCAAACTCTTTTTTTTTTTTTTTTTTTTACTTTAAAGGCATCTTATTATTATTATATATGACCTTAGCAGTAATTCCAAGGAGAATGTGCCCAAAAATAATATTAATTTAAAAATAATTTATTTTAGATGTTAATTTTTAGGAGATGTAGGTAGAAATTAGGGACACTTTAGGGACACTTTATGATATTTGTGAAGCTGTTGATTATGACTGAGTAGTAGAATAAGATTAATTTTCTTCCTACCATGTTCTGAACATATTTCATTACCATTAACTTTCTTTTTTTCAGTGCAAATTTATAAGCTGTAACATTATGATGAGTTCTGGAATCGCAAATTTGAGATAAATCTTTTTAGCACATTACATGTAATATCTAATTCTTATAGTATGTGGGAAATGCTTTTTTTTCATAATCCATTATTTCTAAGGGAATTATTCTGAGACACTATCACTAATATACCATTAACACATTTCCTGGTTTGTCTAAGTAGGGAATTTGTCTTAAGGAAAGAAATTCCTTTTCCCTAACAATAATTCTAACATTTTAATAGCAAAGTGGTTGGAACTAGATGATCTAAACGTCCCTTCCAACTCAAACCATTCCATGAGTCTTTGATTTTCTCTCTGAAGCAGTAGTACATGAAAGGCAAATCTGATCTTTAAATGGATAGTATGTTTGCACTACCCTCCCCCCGCCCCCCCCAAAGTTAGAAGATGACAAAAAGAAAGTCAGACCAACACAAAGACCTCTTATTATTTTTTTTTTTTCCATCAAATTACAGTATAAATGGCATGTATCATAGAAATCTGAACTTGGTCAAGCACTATTTGGCATTTTCATGAAAGACTGAGATGATGGTATAGAGAATACAGAAATAAGCTATACACATGATGGAAAACTAGAAGGCTTTTCAAGCAATTGATAAAATGGAGTGATCATCATAAATCAGAGAAACAGCCTGAAATAAAGACTATTACATACTATAATGACAAAGTACACAGTCACACTAATCTTGGAGACATCAAACATACTAAAATGAGAAGTGCCTGACAGTCATTAACATTTAAATAAGACTTAAAAAAAGAATCACAAATCCTTTTTTTAAGAAGAGCAGAAGAGCAACTGTATTTCTTTTAGTAGCACCATCATGAAATGCAGAAAGTTATTATACCTAGTGATACTGTGAACATGGTGGGATAGGGTGCTTAGTTTTGACCAGCACACTACAAGAATTAAGAAAAACTAAAGACAATGCACGATAATAGGAGTGATAAAATTTTTTACAGAAGCGGCTTAGCCATGAAAATTTTAGGAGCAAGATTTTCTTGGTGTAGGAGAATACTGAAATGAAGAATTTCAAATATGTCTATCTTGGGGAGAAGGGAACACCAGGACAATGTGACGCTGCTAAGCTCAATTTATGTGTGAACTCTAACTCTGTTACAGAATACTGCTTCTTGTTAATGATCTCCTATCTGTGGATTTTTGTAATGGTTACTTTGTATATTATATCTACTTGTAAACCCATAGCCTTTATTTTGTCTCTGAGCAGACATTTCACGTCCATAATAAAGGACAATAAAATTCAAATGAAAAAATCCATACATATTACCAAGCATCTAACTGTAACATTTAGCCAGCTGCTTATTCAGGCAAACTTTTCTAATCTTACCATTTATTGCATTGATAAAATCTAAGTTAGAAGACTAGAAGACTAAAAACAAAACAAAACAAACAAAAAACCCCACCAAGACACTTTGAAGATATTAACAGATAATTTGCAAGTAAATCTGTTTATGATTATGCTAAAGATCCAAATACACCAGTAACAATTTCTGACTAATATTTGAAGAGATTTTAATATTTTAAAAATCAAACTGATGTGCCACTTCTGATATGCCCTATTTTAGATTGCTGTTTGGTACATCTTATGATTCATTTAAAAAATGTCATTCACTTTCAATGACCTACTCTAGCCCATACTTTTAATAACTAAAAAAATAAAAAATAATTATTAAAAAGAAGGATTATGACTGTTTCTCTAGAATGACTGAAACATAGGAATTTTTTCAGTTATATATCATGCAGTTGATTTTGTTAGTTCAATATTTGATATCCTTAAGCTTGTGTGGAAAAGAAAAACTGGGACAATATTTTCTTCACTTCTTTGTATTATCTCAACAACTTCTTCTTTAATATAACTCACCTACATTTATTGAATGTTCAACCAGCCATTAGTTACCTCCCTCAAGGTGTTTTAGTCCATGATAACATAGATATGATTATGGTCTCTTTAGCTCTTAAAGTAATTAAGTACTTCAAATAACAAAAATATAAAGAGATAAGTAACAACCTGTATGTCAGTTATTCCTAAACTCAAACTCAGTCTTAACTCAAACACAGTTGTATTGAACATGTGTTCATCTGATAAACAGTTTATCAAATCTCAGAATAATTCTCATCACACATATGGGATTTCTGTGCTATGTCTCTTGAAGTAATTTCTACCATATATCTTAATTTAAGGGATGTGGTTAAAAAACCTTGAGATGCTCTTATTCTACAATCACAGTTAGCTCAAAACTGGTTCTCTGATGGCTGTAGTAATCATAAATAGCGGAGCTCTGAGTTAAGCAAGGGAAAGGTAGTAGCTGAGTATAGACCCTGAATTTCAGGAGAGCAGATTTTCTTTCTGAAGGAACTGATTAGTGGGATCTCGCAATAAGCAGCTTTGAAAAAGAAAGCTGTTCAGAAGAACAACTATTTACAGACACCATTCTTCAAATGCAGAATTGGACTGTCCCTATACTCTGGGAAACAAAACCTATCAGCTAAGCAGGCAACTTGTGATAGAGATCTAACACACACAAAAAAGCTCATATACAGGTGTTGAAAGCAGGAACAAGTACTAGTGAGAAACTTAATGCCATTGTGAAAGCACAAGGGGATATTAGGAAAGCAAAAGTTCAGCTGGAGTTGAAACTTCTATAAGATGTCAAGGACAACAAGGAGCCTCTACTAGTAAAAGGTAGAACAAGGCTAGTCTCCCCCTTGATTAATGGAATGGGGGAGTTTTGACAGTGGAAATAGATACAACTAAAATACTGCCTTCTTTTCCTCACTTTTCTCTGAAAAGGTCTCTCAGGTCTCTATGCTAAACAGAAGGGCTCAAGGAGGTGATAAAAAACTAGAAAATGATGACAATTGAGTCAGGGATCTTGAGAGAAATTGTCACATACATATAATGGAATCAGATAGGCAGCATGCAAAACTACTGAGAAAGCTAGCTGATATTCTTCAAAAGTCACTTTTTTAGTGATGGCATGTCTTCTAGGCCTCTGTCACCTTTAAAAAGTCATGGAAACTAAGGAAAATCTATGACAACTAGTTAAAGGCAAACAGAATCTGTGAAAATATGGTCAACTGACCTGTCCAAGAAAATTATGGAGGAAGTCATGCTGGAGAGCATTTCTGCATATACATTGGAGAAGAAGGGGAATTAAGTTTGTATGGATTTGCCAGGTGTAGATCATACCTGATCAGTATACTTGCCTTCTACGATAAAACATCTATATGCGTGGCTGAGAGAAGAGCAGATGACAGTTAACGTGAATTTATCAAGGCTTTTAACACAGCTTTCCACAATGTTCTTGTAACTATCATTATGGCGTGGATGGGTATACATTTGGTAGTGTATAAGATGGCTGGATAGTAAGAGTCAGAGGTTAATGAGTTTTACTTTACCTGGATATATATGACTTTTTTTTCCCCTGCTTAGGACTTCTGACCTTGTTTTCACTTACATCAAGCTTTCTTAATTACACATTTTAGAAAATGTATTGAGAATTACAGTGTAGCACCAGCAAGGCTGCAGGTCAACCTACTGCCTGTAGAAACAAAACGAATACAGATGATCTGTGCAGCGTACCCTGAAGATCGCATACAAATTGCTTGTTGACCCAGGGCTGCAAGGCTCACCAAAGTCAGGAGCTGTGCTGATATTTCCAACATGTAAGTTGCCAATATGAAATAAGCACCAAGTGAAATAAGCACCACAGCTCTCAGCTCCAAGAAGCTACCAGCCCACAATGCATCATGATGTGTAGAGAATATATTCTCACAAAATTTGTGATAATGAATTAGATACATTATGGCTTAATCAACTAAAAGGAGTATAAGTGTAGCTAATTTCTCTGTCTCTGTTCCAGTTTGTTTGGAAATGCAGTTATGCAACATAATGTCCTTGTCAAAGAAGTAAATTTGAGATCTGCTCTTATGCATCCATTATTTCCTCTCTTTAAGAATTTCAGTGACAGTACAGGACAGCAGACTGCTTCTTTATCCTAAACACTCTTCATTTTCTTCTTCTTAGTTTGGAAGAATTCAGACCTAAGAAAATAGATTGATTAAGGAATCTCTGGTGATACTAAGCTTACATAAATTACTAATCCCTTAATTTTTTTGTGTTGTGAAAAAGGATGATACAGTCTAAAGCAGAGCAGTCCAACCTTGCCTAGTTCAGGAGTGAAAATGAATCACATTGGAATGTGTATGAACTATATAATCTAGTTAACTTAAGTAAAAAAGATTCTGTAAGTATTTTTAATTAGTGCATTAAAAAAGGGCAACAAAAACTTAGAACTATCAAGTTGGACATAGAGTAGCAAAATCCTA
Organism: Chrysolophus pictus; assembly: GCA_037305975.1. Classification (NCBI taxonomy): domain Eukaryota; kingdom Metazoa; phylum Chordata; class Aves; order Galliformes; family Phasianidae; genus Chrysolophus; species Chrysolophus pictus. The sequence goes on from CM074579.1 coordinate 18,606,552, forward strand.
GGCTGAAGCACGCAAAGATACATTCAAATGCAGCAGTAGTCACAGAAACAAATGAAAGAAATAAAAAATCAAACAGATGCACTTACCTTAGGAATATCTCAGATAGAGAGGGATCTCCAGCAAGATACCTTACCTCCACTGCCAGCACTAAAATGAGATCTGTGAAGGGGTGGATTCTGGCTCCCCCCTTCCAGTCACTAAGGTGCATTGCATGCACCTGAGTTTTCCTGAGTTGGCCTTGCCTTACCATCAGTTGCTCAATAACTGTTTCAATTTGTGAGTTAGCATTTCCTCTGCAGGGTGTATGTGAACATGTGTATCTATGGCTTATATACATAATATCATAAATAAAAATATATGTTTACAGGTAAATACATGCATACACAATATCTTACCTGTGGAAACAGTGTTATGTCAAATGATATCAGCTCAATTAAAATTTAAATATTGTTGAAAATTCATGTTTGACTGTGATTAAAATATAGTATATTTAACTGGACTAAAAAAGAAAAATTGTTCTTAAGGGTGTGCCTACAAGCAATTTTGAGGGGCCTTCATTACTATTTTTTTAAATATTTACTTATTTATTTTAACCTCCATCATCTTTTTGTTCTTAGAAGGACAGGACAACAATGCTTTCTGTCACATCTTTTTGACATATTTTCGTTTAAGTTCTTTAATTAGCAGCCCTTGAAATGTGTTTCAGGAGTATAAAGATATAGACACATCTTAAGACATTACAAGAAAAGGACAAGACTGCTGATCTTAGTACTGAAAGGTGTAGAAAACAAAAGTAATATCAGACATATTGAGACAACCGTCCACATGCAAATCTCATATGGACAGTGAAAATGTCCTCAATATCTCTATAGTACACAGTATAGGTAAACCTGTAATATATATATTTTTTAATTCTTTTTTCCAGGTGCACGTGAAGTGGATTTTTGTACATAAACGAATATAAAATAAATAAATAAATAACAGTATTAATACTATAGTTGCAATTTAAGTTCACAGGGCAGCATACTTTGAAGTCCTTTGAACATTTCTAAGGCATGGATTGGGAGAATGAAAAACAGTCTACTTGCTAAAGAAAAAGTTCAAAATCATCTAAGGGATCTGAAGGTATTCAGGTCCATGGGACCTAATGAAAAGCATCTGTGAGTCCTGAGGGTACTGGTGGATGAAGTCGCTAAACTACTATCCATCATTTTTGAGAAGTCATAACCACTAAAAGTTACCATTAAAAATGTAATAAAGCAGGACCTGAAGAACTACAGTTCAGTCAGTCTCAACTCTATGCTCAGTAATATCATGGAGTAGATCCTCCTGGAAACTATGATAAGGCACATGGAAAACAGGGAGATTACTGGTGATAGTCAATATTTCTTCTGTAAGGGCAAACTATGCCCAATACTTTTGGTGGTCTTATACAACAGGGTTACAGCATTGGTGGGAAGAGCAGTTGATGTCATTTACCTGGACTTGTGCAAACCATTTGACAAGACATTCTTGTTTCTAAAATTGAGAGAATTATTTGACGGATGGACAACTCAGTCCAGACAGTATGGACTGCATTCAGAGAGTTGCAGTCAACATCATGTTGATCAGGTGGAGGCAGTGATCAGCATTTTCATGGGGGATCCATATTGGGATAGATACAGTATAATATCTTTATTAATAACATATTCAATGGGAATGAATTTATACTTAGCGAGTTTATGCACAACACCAAGATAAGTGGAGTTGTTGGTATGCTGGAGGGAAGAGATGTAATCCAGTGTGACCTGGAAAGACTTGAATGATGGGCCCTTGTGAGCAACGTATAGTTCAACAAGTCCAAGTGAAAGGCCCTACACCCAAAAATGAATACAAGCTGGACAACGAGTGGATTGAGAGCAACTCTGTGGAGAAGGAATTGGAGGATGAAAAACTGACTACAAACAATATGCACTTGCAGTCCAAAAGTCTGATTGTATCAAAAGTAGGTCAAGGGAGGTGACTGTCGCCTTCTGCTTCACTGTCGTGTGACCCCTGGAGTCACTGGAATACTGCATTCATCTCTGGTAGCCCTTTTAGAGTGGATCCAGAGGAGAGCCACAAAGATGATCAGAGGACTGAAGCAGTTCTCTTATGAAGACACGATGAGTGAGTTAAGGTTGTTTAGTCTGGAGAAGGTTATGGGAGAAACTTGTAGCAGCCAGTAACTTAAAGAATGCCTACAAGAAAGATGGGGAGGGTCTCTTTATCAGGGAGTGTACTGATAGGACACTCAGTAACAGTATTAAACTAAAGAGCAAAAGTTTATGTTCTATATGGAAAAGGCATTCTTCTCTTTGAGGCAACTGTGTGTGGCCTTTCCCTGGAAATGTTCAAAGCCAGGTTGGATGGGGCACTGGAAAACCTGATGCAGTGGGAGGTGTCCTTGCCCGTGGCTGAGGGGTTGGAACAAGATGGTCTTTATGTCTCTTCTAATCCAAACCATTCCATGATTCTATGATCCTACAATTCTATGTTTTGACAGGAATAAACTAAATAAAATTCCTCTGATTCCTAGATGTTTCTCTAGCCTAACTGAGTGAATTTCATTTAATTTTCAAGGACTTTTAACTGCAGTCCCAGATGAGAATTTAAAAAACAGCTGCTATTGTGGAACAGTCTGGAAAGATATAAGACATATTTCAGTTTATCAGGAAAGCAATACAAGAGGGGTATTTAAATATACAGCCTCATAGCCCTACTTGAACTAATTGGCAATCATGTTTCTTAGCTGTATTTGAAATTAAACAAATTGGTAAATTAGAGCTGAAAAGAGCTGCACCCCAGAGACTTAAACTCCAGCATGAGCTCCCCGTTCTTCATCCATTAGGTTAATGGCTTCCTTGCCTCACTCATTTCTGCTGTTTGTGTTCATCTGTCTGCTTCTGTCAGAAACTGCAGAGAATAAATGTTGCTGATTGCCCTCAAAATTAGACACTGTTCTGCATCCAAGTTACAACAGCCAGTTGAATTTGACACACAATTTGACTGCAGTGATGCATGGTGAATGCTGGGTTTATGGCAAGAAATTAGTGAAAAATATGGTTTAAGATTAAAGATGCAGAATTTTTTATAGTTTCATTCTAATAGTTTAGGTTTTTATTTACCACGCATTTTAAAAAATATGTTTTAAATGAATGATCTTATCTACTTTATTTCATTCCAAGACTGTAACTTGTTCACAGTAGGATATGTATTATGTAAAGAATTCCAGTTATTTGGATTATAGATTTTAGGTTAAAAAGTTCTCAAGTATAACACGACAAACATCTAATAAGCATATGAAATGTTGCCCTTACTGAGACTCTGATTTAATTGTGAGACTTTAATGACTTTTACTACTACTACTAATACCACTAATATTGAAAAGGGTCATTCTCCTTAATAAATGTAACTAATCTTAAATGTCTGAAATCTCTGACGTATAGATTTTTATGTCTTAAATATAAGTGGCAATGGGATCTGTCAAAAAATGACAACCATTAAGTTTCTTGTTTTTATCCCTTCAAACTTTGACTTATAGTTTAATTTAATTTAATATCATACAACTTGAATTCGTTTCATCTATAGAAAGTTTTAATAGACTAATAGTTCCATGACACAAGGAATTTTAGAAGGAAACAGTACTGTGGATACTGGGTTTGGATTAAAGATTTTGTCTTAGAAATGGTGTTATGTCTTGATGATACCAGTTCAATCTGGACATAGAAACAAGATCAAGTCTACTTTCAGAGAAACAAGATGCTGTAGTATAAGATCAAACATGAAACCAGTACATATCTGTGCCTTAATGTTGTTATATAACTCTGAAGTAATCCCTGTCAAAAATTAAATGAATGTGAAAAAATTCAATGTGTTATGTCTTTAACTGTTGAAATATATTTTTTATATTAAATGAGGCAAACAGCATGAGTAAAGATTCACATTAGAAAAGCAAACTGATAGACTGAGACTTGAGGAAATGTAGAAAATGGAATTTGATGTAGTAAAAGTCAACAAGAATTAATAAAGTATTGAAAAATATTCCTTCTAACGCGGAATTTGAAAGCTTGAAGTATTTGGTTTGCCAAGACACTATTGCGATTTAATAGTTTAAGTCATGATTTTATTACCATATACAAGGTTGTAGTTCAGTTTCTATATCTGAGGATGTCCAAGACCTCAATACAGCACTGATAGTTATGTCACAGGACCTGTGGAAGAGTACTGTAGCAGATCAATGAAAAACACTTTGTATGTGGTGCTCTTGGAATTGTCTCAAACACTTGCAAGGTAAGATGATAGGGATGAAAACAGGCTAGATGTTGAAGACATGGTCAAATGAGGGAGATCTGTGCAGATAAAAAAGTCTTGCTCTGTCCAAAACTCTTGTTTACTGTAGAAGTTTTGACTGTGAACTTGTTTATGGCAAATTTCTTGGTGAACCCATAAACCTAGGATGCCTAAAAAGATCCATAGAGGAGCTTGGAGTGTCTCTGAGATTTCAATACTTCTGGACGAGACTCTCATAGACCAAGGACCCTCTATTGACTGGACCAAAGATGAAACCAGGACTGGTGATCTCTTTTTCTGTCCATCTCTCTTTCTTGCTTCTCTTCTCCATTTCTCTTCTTTCCTTTCTTTCTCCCTCATAAAATTGTTAAGTAATGCAAAATATATTTATATTTCTTCTGAAGGTTTTTTTTTTTTTTCTAGTCACTCAACTTGGATAGATATAACTGTAAGAGTGCCAATACTTGTAAGATATGTGTATTATAGAGACTGTCATTAAAATTGATATTGTGTTTGAACCTTGAGTGTCAATTTCATCTTAATCTGACTGGGGGATTTGCAAACCTGGACAACCCTCCCACTCTTCACATGCAGGACATGACATCTATGCACTTTCAAATGGCACTGGAGTAAAAAGGGAATAGATAAAGCAGCTTGAAAGTAAGTACAAGGCTATATCTAGTCAACTGAATCATTTACATACCATGAATAGTATGTTATTCAGAATCACTTATGGAGAAGTCTAATAGCTAGAAAAAAATAGAAATAGTGCACCAGAACATTGAGATACTTCTGGGGCTAGCCAAGGATTGTGGGTTAGAAATGTCCTAATTGGACTGATATAAAAGAATATTATTTCAACTACAGTGATTGGATCCGAAGCAAGAGCTTATGCAGGGAACTCATATAGTTCCAGAATAAAGGCTGTCAGAAGAGACAACAGTCATCCCTTTTGAAAAGAAAACCTACTGATTGCTCTCCAGTAAAAACTGTGACATATGAGGCCTCTATTTTTGGTTTCTTCTGAAAAAAGCGGAACATTTTAAGGGAACTTGCTTCATACTAATGTATCAGATATGAATTATGTTAAACTGTATCAAACTAGATACGAAACTCTGAGTTCCTCAGAAACTGAAACTGGGATTATAAGAAAAATAAACACTAATTCTAATTTTAAATGAATAATATGCATTCTTAATTTTCCCAGAAGACTTTTTTTTTATATAAATGTCTGTTTAAGTTTTTTTATTTTCTGTATTTCTACTGTTCTCTTGAGTGGCACGTTCTATGGCATATACATAAATTATAAACTTTTATTAAGAAGTGTTACTGACTGTGTCTAACAGGATTTTAAATGCAAAAGAGTACGCTCCTGAGACTGCTTTGATCGTTTTCAGACTTAAAATTGCAAAGTTTACAGCTAAAACTTACAGTCCTAAGACTTCCTGCATCTAATTCATTGCCAGTCCAAGAGCCCTAGGCTTCAAATATTTCTCCAAGTAGAAGACAGAAGAGAGCTCAATGTTTACTGGAAATATTAGGTGTTAATGTTAAGGATATCTACAAATGAAAAAGAATGTGCTAAGGCTCTTGCAATGGGTAGTCATGACAAAATAATTAACAAGGTATCTATGAAACTTGACAATTTTCAGCGCACTGACATCTATTCTTGGAATATCATGTTTTCATATTTTCCCTCTGTTTGTTAAGAAATTGGTATCTCAAAAATAGGGCATCATGTACATATGTAAAGCCGGAGCGAATTAAAATGAAAGTGGGGAATAAAGAGTATGTTTGGTAAAAGTAAATTTAAAACTGATTTGAATTCTCACAGGACACATGAAATTAATTATTCATATGTGAGTAGGAAATGGCTAGATTCAAGTGTTATATTTGGCAAATTTGAGGTAATAATTTTCTTCTAGATCAGAAAAACAGTGAAGATAAAACTTATTATACTTGCTGATCTGTAAGAACATCACATCAGGAAACACTGAAATGAGATAAATTCAGCAGGATTTTTGAACCAAACTGTCTTGACATCTAAGAGCATTTAAATCAAAATGTGTTACCATCAATGAGCTAAAATTGGGTCATACAAATAGAATGAAAATACTGAAGCAGTCTGATGAAACCTGGCAAGTTTCATTGATCCAAACATTCTCTGCTAAGATCTAAGCTAAACATGATAATAACTCTTTGTATTGTTGGATTTCTACTATGAAAAGACAGTCATACCTTATGAGCAGACATAAGATGGTGGCAAACCACAGTGGAAGTATACAGTGACTAGTACAAACTTCGATAATAATTTTTCAAGCAAGTTAGTGTATTTTCACTAGCCTGGAATGTACAGAATTTAAATACAGCATTTAAATATTTTGGAAACTACAAAATTATATCTGTACATGCTCCTAACATACAGGAGTATTTTTATCTAGGTGCTACCCAAGAATGTTCTTTAGGCTTTTCAGAACCAGATGTTGCACCAGGTTCTGCATTGCATATTGCTGAAATACTTTAGTGGTATATGGCCTAGAATTACTATTAAAACTGCTATATCTGCCAAGAACTAATTAAAAAGAAGCTATCTTGGATAATCTGGATTTTAAGAAGTTGTAGTATGGTATTCAAGTTAATTATCTAATTTACTTGCAATTTTAAAGGTACAGTAATAGCTTCTGTAGTATAAAATATTTCCAATATTTTGATAACTGGACTGGATGTATTAAGATGTGTTAGAATGAGACCCACTGTTCTGAATGCACTGTGAATGGGGAAACTCATAGAAATTTTATCTATTACATCCCAATACTAGGCAACTATTAAGACAACAATGATGTTCAAAAAGAACAAGTGCAAGGTCCTGCAAACAGGCCAGGGCAGTCTCAAACTTCAGTACAGACTGAACATAAAACAACATGAGCTGGTAATGTGCACATAAAGCCCAGAGAGCCAGTCATATTGACTGCATCAAAAGAAACATGCCCAACAAGTTGAGAGAGGATACTGTTCTCCTCTACTATGATCTTATGAGTCTCCATCTGGAATACTGCAACAAGTTCTGGGGCACCCAGCACAAAGGTGACGTGGATGTGTTTGAGCAGGCCCAGAAGGGGAACACAAAGATCACAAAATTACAGAATTGAGGACTTCGAAAGAACATTTAGAGATCATCAAGTCCAAACCCACTACAAAAGAAAGTGCCCTACAATAGGTTGCACAGGCAGATGGCCAGACAGATAGTGAATATCTCTATAGGAGACTGCACAACCTCTCTGGGCAACCTGTTCCAGTGCTCCATTAGCTTTACCATAAAGAAATTTTTCCACATGTTATTACGGAACTTCCTATACTCAAGTTTTAGGTCATTACTACTTGTCCTGTTGCTACACACCATTGAATTGAGCCCAGCCTCATCTATTTGCCTTTCACCTTCCTTTAGATCAGATCCCCTCTCAGTAAATCCAGTTTCGGATGTAAATATGTGTATGTCTCTTTCTTTGCCTTTGGCCTTTTCATAGAGCTGTACATAAAAATTTTGCACTGGCCCTTGAAATAATTATTGGGAAATAATCTTCCTGATGTTATTTATTATTCATTTGTTCATATGTTTACAATTTGAAGATACTTCTTTTTTCTTCATCACGAGACTTTATAGTGATTGCCATTTGCAAAAGAATTGTTCTTTTCTGCACTTTGAGGAAGACATTCTTCCTGGTTCAACTAGAAAGTTTTGATACTCCAAAATATAAAGAAATTTTGCTGTTTTGTTTTTTAGGTCTGCTACCTTAGTGGAACACTACTTCATAATATAGATAGTTTCCTAACCTCCTTTTTCTGTGTGTGATTCATCTTCACCTTCAAAACACAAATGGAGAGGAGAAAGGAATATGTGATTGTAGTGCCATTTTCCAGTTATTAAACTACTTAGAAGAAATCAGTAGCAGAACGTGAATCCTCAAGGAGCTATGAAAACCAGATATGCCTTCGAACTCCAGCCTACACAGTGTGAATTGCCAAATCACTGTGTAGATATTATACTTGCTCTTTGAGTCCTAAAGCTTTATAGCCAATTGAAGAGAGATCATTTTATCTTACTAAAAGTTATTTCTTACTAATTTCATTGAGTTGTGAGTTATATAATAAGAGAAACAGAAATATCTACTTCTTTTTGTATCATTATAACTCAGCAACTTTAGAGGCTAATATTCTTTTAAAATTCAGTTCCATTTATTCAGTATATACATATTGCAATTTCTGGAGTTATAGGATTTTCAATTTTTATAGTAAATGCTTCTTTTAACATACTTTGAGCAGACAAGATGATTAGTATTTTTTTTCTTTCAGATGCTTGTGAGTTTTGCTTAAAGCTACTGACATTGGAACAAGATAATGTTATGATAAAGTCAAAAGCAAAGTATTATGGTCAGATATGTCAGCAAAGAACAAAGTCAAAGTGAGAGTTGTATGAAATTTTACACTTGCACCAGTGTATTTTGATTATCCTATTGTCTTCCTCCAAAACACAAATGTGTATCACAACCACAGAAGTGGGTACATGAGCTAACCAGGAGAAAAAAAAAGCAAGCAAGCAGGCAAATCCACGCACATACAAACATTAGTGTCATCTTCATGTTTAATATGGTTTTAAAAGAAGCTTGAAAATAAAAATTAAAATTACTTAAAAATACTATGAGCAAGTTTCTCTTCCTTCTACACAGTGACATTTTATTTGAGGCATACTGTGGTAGAAAATGCAGTCTTTTCAGAAAAAAACTGAATGTTGTCAGCCACAGATACAAAACATAAAATTTGCTTTGACATCAGATAACGAGCTTCTGGCAAAATTGTGTCTTCTCCTTGAGGCTGTCTTTGCAAATCACTCACCTCAAAAAGAGAAATGTGCATAATATCTAGTTTCTGACCAGATTTTATGGATTAATAAAACATTTTTATTTTTGTTGTGATCTGTTTCCTGTCTGACGTGACTGAGAGTTAAACTGTACTGCCATGGATAACAATGGAAATTTGATTCTTCATGGGGACCAGAGTTTGTTTCTACATATGCAAGAGGTTTTACTTAATCTTTGTATTAATATTTTGAGATGATTAATAATATTTTGAAAGAGTGAGTACATTAACCCCCTCTTATATCTTCATTTATAATTATCAAGTGTGAATCAAGGATAAATGGTTCATCAAGGTATGAACAAAAACCATAACTGACTTAAGTGGCTATATAACCCAAATAAGAAAACTTGCCTTCAAGCTTAGTACTGACAGAAAAGAGGAAATAAATAAATCTGGAGATGTGATTCTTTCCCAGGTTTTCTTATTTTTGCTGAGAAGTGTGTGAATATAATGCATTCCACCTCTACCTTTGATGAGTGTGGAATACTCCTGTATAGCCAACATATTTTTTATTGTGCACTTGCAGTAACTTTGCTTTTTCACTCTACCACAAGATTGTTTGTATGTTTCCTTTGAGGAAAATATCTTATCAATAACAGTAGCTATGACCTAAATGAGATCTGCAGCTCTGCAATTTTTTACACTCAATGGACAAAAGCATGAGGAAAGAGTTCTCACACTCAGCTGATGTAACACAAGCATTTCTAAAACAAATAATGTCTTCATATGAAGATCTCAGAAGCTGCAAGAACTTACAGAAATGGTGCAGTAAGCATTTTGTGGTTTTAAACTTCACCTTATTTCTTTTTATAACACCAAATTCTATTACATATTCTGCTGACAGTACATTGAACATATGTATCCATTTACATACCCGTATCAAAGTAAGTTATGCTTTCACATCTTGGACAGAATGCGCAGTATTTCCATAGGGTCTGTTTGTTCATTTGTTTTGTCTTTTTGTTTAATTGTTTTCTTTAAGCCTTAAGGCTCAAAGTCAAATCACTTTTTAGTCACCATTTTGGAGGGTATATTATAGTGAACATAACAGATATTCAGGTATTTATCATACTCTTTTTAGGCCATAAAAGAAGACAGTCTTTTTTTTTTCTTTCTCCACTGTGAAACAAACTCTTAAAAATGGTGATGTTTTGAAGCCTCATGCTTACAGAGAGACACCATAGGTTTTAACTGTTTTGACTATTGATGTCTTTTCACAAACCACAGATATAGAAACAAAATCTTTTTAAAATAAGAAGTTTTCTGAAAGGCCATTATATATTTGTATTTTAAGTGGAAACTCAGAGAATTATTTAAGTGTTCAAAGTTATCAGAATTGTATGAGCAGTTTTCATGTTCCTTCAGTGCATGACAAAAATGCTGACAGGGAACCCTCGGGCCACCTGCTAGGCATAGCAGCATTCACTATGTGCCACATTAAGGGCTGAATGGCAAGGCTGACACTGAGTTGCTCAATAAAATAGATCTTTCACATTCTGCAGGAACTGAAACTCTAGTGTTTCAGGACAAGCATCTATTACCACCCAAGAGAGCACTGCAATATTTATGTTTTTTAAATGGGATTTCAGTCTTCTACCTTCTTCAGTCTCCAGCTGGGAATAACAGTGAGAAGCACTGAGGAGCGAAATCCAAGAATTCAAGCAGCGCTGAGACATTTGTTTTTCTACTCCACATTTATGGTCGTGTCATATGCTAGAGATGCAACATTTTGACATTATCTAAGTTCTGTATTTGAATGAAGAATTTCTATTACAAAGAACTGTTGCTTCATATTAGAAAAAAATCTACAAACCATCTCTAATTTTAATTCATTTTATAGTGTTAAAAAGAGTAAAAAGACAGAAAGAAAAAGAAAAAAAAAATGTGTCTCTAAGCTCATATTACTCCTGACCACAAGGTCCTTATTCTTTTGCCCTTGTAGAGAGACTCAGAGGGGCAACACAGCAGAAGTCTGTTTTTATGAAGAGCAGACTGCAGACTGCTTTAAGTGTTAACCTTCCAATTGAAGTTAATGGCGAGTAATTCAGAAACTGGCCAGACTTGCACTAAGTAATGTGTAGATCCATGATGTAATGCTGGTGTAACAACTGGTGCAGTGTCACACACTGAGTGCAACTTTCAATATTTCTTCTGAAAACTGCTGCTACTATCTAGAGCCATTCAAATGAAATAAAAATTGTATATAAGAAACTACTTTTTGGCCTCAATTCAACTGGAACATTATATAGCATGATGGGAAGAAAGGGGGAAAGGCAACTATGAACAAGAAGTTTTGAGACTTTAAATTTCAGTTCTCAGGGACAGTATTTAGTTAAATGTTTTCTACTCTACTGTTTTCTACTGTCATATTTTAATTTAACAGACTGGCAGAACAATACGGGTCATCTTGCTATTATGTACTTTCATTTTCCATTTAACTAAATCAATTCCCTGTATTGCAGCTCATCAAGTTTGAAAGAAAATTTTCAACTAGTAAAGAAGAGGATACATCTCATACTGGTGTCTTCTGGACAATTAGAAAGCGAACTATGGTGAAGGATAGGTAATACATACACACACAGAGCCCACCCTCGCTGAAACACAAACATTTAACTTTACTTGTTAACAGTATCTTATCTTTGTGAGATAACTCAGACACACCAAGCATTCAAATTTTTCATGTAAGTAAAACATTTACAGTATGTAAGAGACAAAATGATACTGAAAAATGTTCTGTTTCTTCTGATGTGTTCTAAATCAAACACCATGGTATGTTTTAGGTTAATTAGCTTAATCCATTTTTAATTAAGCTGATGTTTCCATGCCAACAAATGGTTTTTAAATTGTGGAAATCTTGATGATTTAAAGTGTGAGTAAAAAATTAATTGACTAAAGTATTTTTTTAATTGTAATTCTCTCAGCCAGTATGTGAAGCATCAGATTTGTAGTGCAAGTTCAACTAATGGCCACAGTTCCAGTTCTGTGAGGGAATCATTTAGCTAAACCTTGCTCATACATCAATTTTATACCACAGTAACAACTTTTTAGAAATTCCACCTATAAACAGACTGGTGCTGGAAATGAGATTCTCTACCAACAGAAAGTGCACATGGCTCTAAACCACCTCAGACATGTTTTTAATAGAAAAGATTGATTATTGCTAGATTGTTTAGTACATTAGGATGAAATGCTGTATCAGCAGTTGTAAGCATAGTTATTGTGTGAAAGAGAAAGTGGTCTTGGATGAAAACAAAGATAAATAAATTATGTGGTAAAGTATGACATATGAACTGTACAAAAACATGCATAATTAGCATGGTCAATAAGGAATACATTTGTAATTATAAATGTAGCTTATAAGTTGAAATAAGGAGCCCTGTCTTTAGTCTTTAGGTTAAATATTTCCAGACAAGTAGAGCCTCTACCATAACAACAGTCATTTTGTTTACAAGCAATATGTCCACCTTCTCCTCTCTTCCTTCTTTCTCCTTATTCTCTCCTCTTCTGCTTTCACTTTTCTACTTTCTCCTCTCCTTCTTCTCCCTCCTTTCTCTCTCTTCTCCACTTTTCCCTGCTCCTTTCCATTCCCTTGCTTCCCTTTCTCTGAATAGAATTCTCTTCTTTCTAACCCCCCTCCCCCATTTTATTTTTTTCATTTGTTTATTTTCACTACTTATATTCCTTATTGTTCCCGCTACAGTATAATTCTGATATTTTTTATCTGAGTTCTGAGCATTGTGAAAACCCTGTTACTTTTGGAAACTATCCACAAGAACAGAAGGTTCATATAATGCAATTGACATTAAGCAGTTATTAAAGGAAAAACATAAAACAGCCTTGACATGGAGCTGGAGCCAGAGGCTCTGTTCTGCCAGGCCTGTGCCTCAGATCTCCAGGCTCTTTCATCCCCCTACTTTCCTCCTCCTGATCCCTTAGGTCTTGAAATATATCCCAGGATGGCACAGTTCAGTAGGAGAGGAGAAGGCACCATGAATAGACTAAATCCTCTTCAAATATTTGAGAACAGTGGGTAAAAATTCTTTAAAGCTGACAACGGCACAGAATCCAGATTCCTTACTTCTTGTTTCAGTGGTCTGATCTCTGATCTGTTACATAAAAAGTCAATGACACAACCACATAAAATATTAAAAGAAAAAGAGATGCCCTTCTCCCTTTTAAAAAAGAAGGGATTACACATCCGGTCTGAGAAGAGGATATCATACTAGTAATCAAGTCTGACAATGACCTCTTCTTACACCTCAGAACTGAGTTTATGGACCCTGAATGGCACAGTGTTTAAGATCCATTCTTCTTTTTCATTTTCTATTGACCAGTTCAAGATGGAATCTGTTGTAAATCTCCTCTGTGCTGTTTAAAACTTCCATGTAATACGTTGTTCCCTTCAGCACACAAGATGTTTTATGCAGTTTTTAACACCAACGTCTTGACACCTTTGTGGATCTGCCTCTAGAATCCAAAATTTCTCAATACCAGTACATGCTAACACATCTAAATCTGGTGTTACAAGTGCAGAATAAGCACAGTGAAAGTAGCAGTTAAGTAACAGTTTTTCTGCTTTCTGAATTGATTTATTAAAGCCTCTTAAATTATTTATCATTCTAAGTGTTTAAGTTATAGTGATTCAAGCCAACATTGCCCTCCTTGGATTTTGAATTAGGGTTTTTTTTTTGGTCGGATTTTAATGAGTACTTCCCTTAATGTCTATGTCAGATTCTGTTTCTTGCTGCTTCAATTAAGGGGATATTCATTACTGTATTTTAAGTTTAACTTCTCTAATAAATCTGGTTAAAATGTGTATGACACTGAATGTTACTCTTTTGCCACTGTTTTAAAAGATACAGTGATAATTATGCCAGATTGCTAAAACTGAACCGCTTTAGAACAGAAAAACACTGCTCACAGGGTGTGCCATAATATATTTTCACTTTTCATTAGATTCTTCACATCAAATTACATTTTCCCAAGAGCATTTAAAAATAGTCTATTTAAAAACAAACTAAAGAACTAAAAAATTCAAAATAATGACCCTTTCTATCAAGTAAACTCAGACTGCAAAATGATGAAATGTTCCCAGAATATTCTGTGGGATGTCAACTAATCCACATTGTTGTCTTGGCAACCAGAATAAATGTAAACTTATTTTTCACAGAAACTGAAAACAATGCTGTCAGTTAGGAAAGCTAATTATTTATATTGAATCATAACTTGAAAACTTTAAGTTTCCAAACATAATTATGAATCATTATATTTACACAAAAGAAATCAGAAATATTAAATATTAATTCATTGTATTCATAAAAATAATTGAAAATCTTTTTCATTAGAAAAAATTGTCTGAACTACAATTTCCACTGGCTGGGAAAACTAAAAAGTTGTTCAAAACTTGAGCGTGTGCAGTGGGAAGCTAGTGTCAAAATAATCAATTTGTGTTGGTTTCTCTTTTGTGCAAATTTTATTAGAACTACTTGAAAAAAGTAATAACTTGTTTAGTAGACAACAACAGTATGTGATTAATCTTTGAAGATGACTAGCACAGTAAATGATCTCTGAAGTAATACTTTAAAATGTAACCTCTAGAATCTGATCTGTATGGTAGAGATATGCTCAACTGAGTTCTACTTCAGTGATAATTTCACAGGGAAAACAAACAAGCGAACATAATATTTTATCAAAAGAATATAAACTCATAACACTTCTCATGAAGAAATCTAATCTACAGTCAGACATATTTTCATCCATTCATGTTATATAAATATCTAGTGATGAAATTGGTTTGAACTGAATTATATAATTCTTAAAAAAAATTATATTCTCTACTAGGTAAGGTACATAGTATTGCTTTGCAGCTAATTTTAAAACTTAGCACTTGAAATTTAAGACTGAAGATGATGCCTGTAGAAAGGTGCAGTTTCGAAGATTTATACTGAGATACTGTGGTCTGAAAGAATGATGCTGTAATCTTTGAATGTAGTGATATTACAGTGAATTCCAGTTTTTTCAGTGATTAATTATTCAAATATGTGGTGACTCTTGTCTGTCTTATATATGTGGGGCAGCAAATCACATATTGCTAGTATATATCTTTGTAAGTACCTGTGTTCAAGAATAACCACACACACAAATGTAGTTGAACAAAAGCATAAATTTTATGAGGGTAGAATAGTTCAGGCACAGTGGTCCCGTTTCTTGTTGCCTTCTGTAAAAGAGACATGAATATCCACGTCTTCAAGTCTCTGTTTTTTGTTTGTTTGGTTGGTTGGTTGGTTGTTTTCCTTTTCTGCATGAACATTATTATAATGTTTTAGGAGCTCCAGGTTCTTTTGTGCTGGGAGATTTTCAGTGGCTCAGAATACAAAAAGCAGTACATTACCTCTTGCAAACTAGATGTAGTGGTCAACAACCTATGTAGCCCTGTCAGACATTTTTCTTGCTATTGACATCTTTATAGGATAAGGGATTTTAACTAAAACTGATTAAATTGATTAAATTCAGTGTATATGGACATGAAGTTAAAGTGATTTGATACAATATTTTCAAGTCATGGCTTCACTGACACATATGAGACTGTCTCCTTTGTTTCCATGTATGCACAGCAAAGGGGAAGAGATACCAGACAGAGTAAGTTCTGGTACTAGTTCCCAATTGGTTTGGAGTTGTAATTGAGGCAATAAATGATTAACTCTAATTATTCTCATGAAAAGAAACTAGTATGATGTTGACCTATTATGGCAGATAGATCAGAATATACAATCCTTGACCAGCGATATTTCATAAGAAATTCAGTGTGCAACATGTAAATTCTAGTGGGAGAATATATTGGTATTTAATGAGACCCATAAGCTTGTAAGAAACAGCAGCTATTCAGGGTGTTTTCTGAGTGTGTTGCATCAGCAACTACAGTTTTAATCAGACATAGACTTGTAAGCTATTTCTCCATGGGTTTTATCTGTAGGTGCTTCCAAAACACCTAAAAGTTGTGTTGTTTTTTTTTTCTTTCTGTTGTTTTGTTTATTTATTATTGTCTTTTTATTCCACAATTTTTTTTTTTTTCTGTTTTGGTTTTGTTTTGTTCTCTGGTTTGTCTGTTTTGGTCAAATACTTAGAAACTCTTAAAGAGTAATCAAATAGTACGGGTCAGGCAGGGAAAATTTATCCAAAGACTTCATTAGATGTCACCAAGTTCACTAGCTTAACCTCATATTTTTGCCAAGGAATGTAAGATTAGGATCTACTTCAGCATGAAAGAAGCAGTACTTTAAAAACGGCATAAGGTCCATAACAATGAAGAATTAAGTGTTAACCATCTAGTGCATTGATTTAACTAATGCTAGGCTAACCCTGGGTAACTGGACATGTCAACTACAGTTGGCTATTTCAAGCAGAGCCATATATGTGTACAATCTAGTAAACAAAAAGATGATAATTTGAAGAAAACTGAAACAGCGTGATAAAGCTCTTCATGCCCGCGCAAAGAAAGCTTTAAAGAAGTGGGAACAGCAGTTGTGCTGATCTGGGACAGCCACTAACACTGGCACTAATCTGTAGCTTTGACCAGCATTGAACTTGTTTAATCTAGGGCCTTCAACAAATTAGGATTGTGAAAGTAATGCATATTTTTACATATGTACTTCTAATAGCTTGGTTCTCCTTTGTTTGTCTATGTGTACAATGAAAATACGTAGTAAAATTTTCCCTTTACTTCTTTAAGTAGAGAAGATTGGTATCTGAAATTCAGCTGCAGCAGGTTTGTTTCCTGTTCATCATGCTTTAGCAGGAAAAATGCTATTCAAAGTTCTCTTAGGTTTAAAGTACACTTCATGCTTTAACATTACAGTTTCCATCGTCTTCATAGTACAACATAAGCAAAGCAGCTGCTGAAAGCCAAAAACTTTATCTTGTAAATAAAGCATTTTCCTAACTCATCTTTTGAATACTATTTACTTACAGAAAATGGAGTGTGTAGAAAATAAATAATATTACATATGAATGTGTTGGATGATAGAGTATTTTCCTTAAATTTTTAAGCTCTTCATAAATGCTCTTCTATTGTGTCTCTCCAGGATTGACAAAATCCTCTTGTATATTAAATAACACTTTGAAGCATTAACATTTTGGTAAGAAATGTGATTCTGACTCCAAGAGTACATCAGCTGCTATATCCAAATAAATTAAAAACAAAATCCAAAGCCAGTGATAACAAAATGTAAATGATTGACTACAGGCTTTGCTTAAAGTAATGACGAAAATTTAATTATAAAACTCCTGGAATAATATTGGAGAAGTTATTTAGTTTCATAGATGGATACAGAAAAGCAATGTAGTGTTGTATAATTTGATGTGAAGAACTTTTCTTTATCCTGTTGAGGAATACTCTGTATACAGGTATACAGTGCTTGAACTAGGATTTGAACTTTAAATTCATGTCTTTTTCACTATCTCACTGAGATTTGTGATGCACTAGTGGCCCAGAAGGCCAACAGTATCCTGCTCTGTATCAAAAGAAAGTTGGCCAGTAGGGTGTGGGAGGGGATCAGCCCCTTCTTTTCTGCCCTCATGAGGTTTCATCTAAAACAGTGTGTCCAAACCTGGAGACCCCAGACCAAGAGGTGATTGGAGCTAGATGATCTTTAAGGTCCCTTTCTATCCAAGCAATTCTATGATTCTATGATACACGTACCTGATCATCTCTCAAAATAATCTGATTTAGCATTTCAGTAATGCAATACTTCCTATTTAACCATGAAGTGATCTTTTTTGTTCCACTACCAGAAAGCACAATACTTAAGAGGAAGTGCTCCAGAGGAGTACCTGATACCCATAACTATTGCAAGCGAAACCTAAATCTTTTCTTCTTTCATTCCCCTTTGGTATCCTTAAAAATGATTAAAGAGTCTCCGTTGCGCCTTTTACATCTATGCTCATACTTAGAGCAGATTTTTCACTTACTATGGCTTATCAAAACAATTTTTCCCAATTAGTTGTTGTTATATAGAATTTATGCTATGGTCATCTGTGTTGCTCTTTTTTATTAAATGATGATTCGCTATATTGTACATGATTTTCGAAACTTGTTGAAGCGTTTGTTTGACTGGAACAGCACTAATAGTATTGTAAAATAATAATAAGTTTTAGACTTCTTCTCTGACTCACTCCTACTCTACACAGGTGGACTCTATGCCCCTCACTTCCCCTACCTGGATTTTGCATGACTTGCGCTACTGCTCCATTTGATTGGCACTTTCAGTGGGATTCTGCTACTCCACCCCTACGCCTAGAGATCTGGACAATAGCTTCCATTGCTAACAAATAATATCAAAAATAGAAGGAACTTGGATTTTCAAACTGGCTTCCAGAAAGATCATGAAATCTAACACCTAAAAACAATCACTCTCAAAAAAATGTCAGGTAGCTAAGTGAAAATTTATTGCATTCTGTTTCAGAGAACCTAAACTTTTCAGTATTGCAAGCTTAAAGTTAAAATTTGTCTTTTTTTTTTTTACATATATATATAATTTTAATGTTAATTTTGTCTGCCATTTAAGCTTATCACCATTATGTATGCACAATGTGAAATAACTTTTAGACCTGTAGGTAATATATTTTCATTCTTTGTCAGTCCTCTGTACCTTCAAGTCACTTTAAAAGCCATATTTTAATATATTTTTTCTCATTTTATTTCAAACTGCTTTTTCATGCTACATTAAATGACCAGATTTTATATAACAAAACATATTAGTTTGAATTGTAGATACTATATGAACATATTTAAATGACAGTTACTTAATGTTATGGTGTTATTTTACACCAAGTACAGTGTATTTAAATTCATTAGACTTGGTTGAAGTGCAAATCAGGCAACAATGGACAATCACTTTATTCCTGTAGTAGATATTGCTTCATGCAGATGGGACTATTTAATGAGTGACTATAAAATACAGTAACAGAGGATCTTACCATTGTACCTGCAAGACATTTAAGCAAGCTCAAGGTGTAAATTAAGAAACATTAATTAAGAAATTTGATTACAGCATACTCAGACCAAACATATATTTTGCATGATTTTCTGTCTTTGTCTAAATTCAATATTTTCTTTGAATGCTAGAATGTCTAGAAACTTTATATCTTTGTAGCACATTTTGGATGGGAAACCAGAAGGTGATAGTAACTTGAAAAATAAGCACTGGCTGGTTTTAGAAATGTGGAAAGTAAAATAAATTGGCCTGGGGTCATGTAACTAGCATTGGTGGTTCATACCCACAATCTAATCTTAAAATAAATACAATTTTAAGACTGAGTTTCTCAGGATTATGGGGAACATGGTTTTGTGGTTGAACTCCAGTGTGAGCTATGTTCAGAGGTCAGGATAGCAGCCAGAACTGAAATCACAGAATTGTTTGAGTTGGAAGGGTTTATTGAATGTCATCTAGTCCAGCTCCTCTGCAACGAATAGGGCCATCTACAGTTAGGTCATGCTGCTCAGAGCCTGGTCCATCCTCACCTTGGATGTTTCCAAGGATGTGGCAAGGATGGTAACTGTCCTAGTGCTTTACCACTGGAACAGCTAGAGAAAGCTGTCCTCAGATTGCAATGTGCCATTAAGTTATAGACTGCTTAAGATCTTGTTTGGCTTTTCATGTACTTGCTGTCACAATTCTATTTAATCCTTTTGAATAAAAATTTTGAGTCTTAAAAATTTTGAGCATTAAATATTTGAGCAGTACACTTGCTATCTCAAATGAACTGTAGAGATGTAAAGATTGGTAAATTGTGTATGAGTGTGAAGTGTTTGGATCCCATAGGAAGATTGCAGTGTAAGATGTTGCTCTCTTCCCACTAAACCCATTCTGCCTAGCAAATAAGTTTCAGATTGTATGTCTGTTCTTATTGTTGCGCCACCCTAATTACCCCCATGACATATCCATACAGCAATTGCACCTATTTCTTAGCTGTTCCTTCTTCATGTCATAGTATCTGAACTAATTCTGCTGTGTCTCTATTAGAACTTGTATATTACACTACTCACAAAGATGACCAACAGGTGAGTATAATCTGACTCAAACTTCAATTCTTCTTAGCAACAAATTTCTGTAGATTCATGCTTTGAAAAATCACAACTGTTGTATCAATCTATGCTGGGTGGATCAAGAAAGCAAGAGTAGTTTAATGATTTCAGCAGAAGCAGAGGATACCAGCAAAAGTAGAATACATTGAAAAAAACAACATAAGCAGTAGACATTGATTAATAGACATTAATTCTTAATTAAAGCACATTTAAGATTTGTAGCATGTATTTAATAAATTAAAAATAGAATATGATTAAAAATTAGCATAATTGTTTATATTGCTCCTATAAGCAAAAGTCTGACTATTTGTTTACAAACTGAAAAAATGTCTGTGAAATCAAAGCAATTTTTTTCAGGCCTAAGCAAAAATACCAACATTGTTGACTCATATTCAACTTGCTGTGGACTAAGACCCCCAAAATCCCTTTCACAGGGGCCTTTCACCAGCATCTCACTCCCCTAGTCTGTATGTATAGCCAGGGTTGTCCCTTCCCAGGTGCAGAAATGCAGCACTCGTTCTTGTTAAACTTCATTTGGTTGGTATCCAACTCTTTAATTTGTCTAGAAGTCTCTGCAAGGCCTTTCCACCAGCGGAGTTAACAGCATCTCCCAGTTTAGTATTGTCATCAAACTTTTCAAAACACCCTCTGGCTTTACATTAAATTAATTTATGATAATATTGTTATTTAATTTAATTTGACATCAAATATATTACTATATTTATGCTTTCAAAGAAATTAAAAGGAAACACAAAACAACTTGCTTTCAGGTTGTGATCATATTTTCTGTCTCATGTTAACCAAAGAGGAAGCAAATCTGCCTGTAGTGTAATGTTGCCGAGCTTTCTGGATGAACCAGGGTCTGGTCATGTTCAAAAAAGTTGTTTCAGATTTTGGAAGCTGTCTGAAACTACTCAGAGAGAAGGGCCATTTATTTAACTGTTATGACTGAAATAAAATCTGAATTGTTTTCAGTTGAATTAATGTGAGACTAATAGCCATGCAGGCAACATCTGATGTATTTAGCCCGGGTTTGCATTTGGTTCTAGAGGCAAAAGTTTAGACTGATGAACAATGTAAATGAATCACTTCTGGGTCTTGGCACTAGAGTATGCTGTAATTGTAGCATAATGAGATAAGGAAGAGACTCTGTCAAATTTGTTATTATTATTTTAATTCAGAGGAGCTTGGGGATACAAATGTGTAGCTCACTCCAAAAGTAATGCCTCCTATTTATTTGTGTTATTTATGTGAGAGCATTTGCAGGAGCCACCCAGCACAAACTTTGCACTAGTCCAAAATTGCCATCATCATTTCCAGTGCACTGAAGCTGATATTAAGGTCTGTATACAAGTTTACTGTTCATAATCCATCAATTCACATGGATGAGCTCATTGGAACAATTCATTTTGTGGTATGACATCTGTGCATGGCTGTCTGGAATAAGGTTTGTGTCACTATTGCTAAAATGCACCATCCACCACCTCACTGTGCTCATATCCATTGAATGTCATGGAGAACAAACATCAACACTGAATGTTTAATGTCTGCCATTTTTTGTCGTGGAGAAATTAAGCAACACACTTTTACTTTATCTGCTCTTGCATGTCAGATGCCAATTTGTCAGACTGCCCTTCTGCTGCCATCTGTCACATGGCAACAAAATGTAATGGAATATTGGTGGAAACAGTCAGTGCCTACTGCCCTACCACCAACATGTGCCTCTGATGTTGTGGGCTGATGTAATGAAGTAGGAGGGATCATTTTCAGAGTAGACCTTGCAGTTAAAAACAGAATAGCAACTAACTTCTCAATTTACCTTTGCTCTTCTGCTCTCTCTGCCCAGGTCCCTTTCCACTGTAGGCCTATTTCAGAGTTGAATCACAGAACTGAAGGAACTGGAAGGGACATCCAGAGATCATTGAGTCCAGCCCTCCCACAAATCTGCCCCCCTACAGCAAGCTGCACAGATAGGTGTCTAGGTTGATCTTGAATATCTCCAGAGGAGGAGAATCCACAACTTCCTCTGGTAGCCTGCTCCAGTGCTCTGTCACCCTTACTGTGGAGAAGTTCCTTCGCATATTGGTGCAAACTTCCTATGCTCCAGTCTGTAGCCGCTTCCTCTATTCCTGTTCCTACAGACTGCTGAAAAGATGTTGGCCACATATCAGGCTAGATGTGGCTCTGGGCAGCCTCGTCTAGTGGTTGACTACCCTGCCTGTGGCAGGAGGGTTGAAACTAGATGATCTTTGAGGTCCTTTTCAACCCAGACCATTCTATGATTGTATGATTCCCTCCATCCCACACTTAAGATACTTATAAACATTAATCAGATCCTCTCAAGTCTTCTCAAGGCTGAACAGACCTAGTTTGCTCAGCATTTCCTCATAGGAGAGATGCTACGGGCCCTTTATCATCTTTGTCTCCAGGAGATCCCTGTCTTTCTTGCACCAGGGAGCCCAGAAATGGATACAGCATTCCAAGTGAGACTTGACCAGGGCAGAGTAGAGAGGGAGGATCAACTCCCTTGACCTGTTGGCCATGGTATTTTTTATAATAGGAGTTCTGGAATACAAAAAAAGTGTATAATTTCTAGGATAATCATCTTCAGCATGATGTATAGAAGAGTGGAACAGAAAATGAAGTTCATTTCTTAAAGATAGCAAATTTCAAATTTCAGTATTTCCAAACTTTGGATTTCAAATTTCAGAAGCAGGAATTACTTGAATTTGTTCAATACACTTCAAAACCGATACTTCCTACTTAGCACATCTGATATTTATTGAAAATGCTATTAAAAACATTATTGCTATTATATTTTAAATACAATCATATTCACACTCTCTTTAGTATTCTTTTAAACAGGCCTAGAAGGGTCTATTAAATTGCATTAAAAAAAAAAAGTTTGCAGGTGTCCAGTATAATGAAAACTTTAAATGGTTATACTCTAAGGTTAATTTGTTCTGTAAAATTGCCCAGGCCCCTCTAGAGTATTCATTAGTAGAATAAAACAGAGACCTAATCCAGATAAATGCTAAAGGATTATCATTATTGCTGTAAGGATGACTTTGATAAAATTCTAATTGGTATTGCCTCATGGGGATCGAACAAACGAAGCAGATTACGATAAATATTGAGTTTCAGACCTGTCTAACTAAATTCTGAGACTAGGGTAAAATAAAGTGATCAAATACATCTGAAAACAGATAGCTACCTCAATTTACTCTGGAATTTCTTTGAGTGAATGAAAGATAAAATTATACTGAACTGCAGATAATTACCCAAATGTCAGCACAATACAATTAGAGCTAAAAGACCATTGTGGCACTCATTTTGCTTTTAACAGCATCTTCATTGCAAATAGTCTTTGTCTCATTAGTGCAGGACTGACAGATTTAAACTTGCAGTTATACAGATTCATCCATAATAATATCAAATGTGATCATTAAATTTTCTTCTCTCAGCAATACATAAAAACAAAATATTTTCATCTGGACTACTTAAATACAAGGCAGAATTTATACTTTCTAAATAAAATTAAAATAGATCACCTTACATTATATTTAGATCTAGGTGATAAATTCCCTGAGTGATAAAATTCTTACACTATCAAACCATAGTGTAAGTTCAGAAAGTACTGCAGATACATCAAAGACAAAATTTAATTATTTGGATGCCATTGTGGTATTTATCCTTAGCAAAAATTATAAGTCAGTATGTTTTTATGTGAGTAAACATTAAAAAGTCTATTCATATTTGATCTATGTTCAACTACGCTACTCTTGGAAGAATAACTCTACCCAAAAGGAGCTATGATACTAGGATAGTCCTTCTTTTTTTCCGTTGCATTGCAAAACACTTTCTATGTCATACTCACCTGTAGAATGCTATTATTCTGTATATAATATAATATAATATAATAATATAATTATTGTATTATATTGTTGTACAAACAATGTGCAAACTCTTATGTCAAGCCAGTTTCTTTCAAGACCTTTGTATTACAAGACAGATTAATATTGGCACAGTATACACTACGTTGGGTGACACACATATTTAGGGTGAATGTGTATCTACGTCATTATGTTTTTAATAACGACCCAAATTCTGAAGTATGCGAATAGCATAAATGTAAACATATTTTAAATATTCGAGTTTATATTTGCACCCAGACTAGGATTTAAAATTAATCCATCAATAGCTATAAAAAATTAACTAAAATGTCAAGTAAGAATAGTATGTAGGAAGTTAAAATATGAAATGTGAAGAATTTTAAGATAAATACCCAGCGTAGAATTAGCAGAAAACAAAGAATTAAATGCTTGTTTTTAAGATCATTCTTGAAAAAAATGATGTCAAGGAAGGTCAGAGAAAATATTCTAAGGTATTTACAGCAAGTCTTCAAGTAAACATCACATCTATATTCTTTCATTATACAGTTTACTTGTAAATACTAATTCCAAAGGTTAGAGCTGAGCATAGATTGACAAAAATGATGTTATATAATTCAGAAATACAAAAATAGTCTGAATTTGCAGTGAATCTGATCTGTTTCTATAAACAGATTGTCGCATCCAGTTCTTTTGAAAGAAGTGTTTCTATAACTTGCAGTATAATTTTACTGCTGTTGGTCATCAGTTCCTCTCCATTGTATTGGGAAATCATAAAAGAAGATAATATGACCTATTTGAGAATTTTACCTTGAGTATCTCCTAATGATGTCGTAAGGTTTTACCACTTACACTATATCAGAAGCAGGCAGTTCTGAGACTGCAACCGTTTCCACTGCAGATTCCACTGCATGTAATACATGTTGTTAAGAGATGGTCCTACTATACATTCTTAATCAAAGAAGAAATATTTAAGATTCAGCTATGTATTTCTTTTTACATTTTACTACATCACACTGCTTGTTAAATACAGACTTATGCAGTATGAGGGATGTGTTTTCATGCAGTATATTGATCAGGGGAGCTGCTGAAATTGTAATTAATCTGTGTTACGGTAATATTTCAGGTAGGTCCCTAATTACTGTTCAAGTGTGTACAATTAAAACATCATGGCCAAAGTTACAAACAAGATTTAGATTTTATGTTTCATCTGTTTTCAAGTCAAAATCAAAGAACGAATAAAACCACCTTCTATGACTTAAAAATAGTGTATTTGTGGCATTTTAATTTTGTATAGCAGAAGCCAGTGTGTTTTTTTCAAGTATATCAATTGCTCTGATAAAAAAAAATAAAAATCTCCTCCTGTTAAGCCCCCTACCTGATTCCTGTAGATTACCATTATGTACCTCATTATTACCAATAATTTCTCTAAATCTACTTTTTACAATGTGCCACAGATCTGTAATAATCCATATTTACAGAACGTGGAGGCCTCACAGACCTCCCTTTTTCTGCTCCCAGTTCTCGAACAAAGATATTCAGTTTCCTTCCCTATCAGCCCTGCTCCACTGCAGTTTCTTACTCCTGGTGATTGTTTCTCTATCTTCCCTATTTCCTAAATGGTCTTCGTCTTTCAGTCACAGAAAAATCTGGCAGAAAACATCTCCTGAGGTAGCACTTACTGTCTTTGTGATTCTAAGTGATGCTGATAGGAAATAATGTGCACACAGTTAGAGTTTGACCACCTGTATACATATTTTACTGCATAGCTACTTCTTTTTTCTTGGAGAAAGTAAGCATGGCTGTATCCTTTCTGGAGAACAGGTGTTATCAGACTGCTACTCAGATATCTCTGTCACTAATCTAGTCCCATATTTTTGCTTAAAGACAATAAAATATTCCAAATTATTCTGTTCCAGATTGAAATACACATTGCATATGATTTACATTATCTTAGAATATGTACAGTCAGCAGCACTGTTTCCTGAGAGTTTTGGACATTAATCTGGGTGTCAGAGACATCTGACTAATATCAGTAATAATTAAATTGGTTAGAAAAATTTTAAAAAGTCACCTAACCAGATTTAATCTATTCTCCCCCCTCCCTGTTCTAATATCATCATATCTATCTATCTATATAAACTCTATCTTTTCAGCTCCTATCTTTCTCTATCTCTTCCTGCTTTATCTACATATCTTCACACATCATAGTGTATTCTGTTGCCTCCTATACTCTGAAACACAACTGAGTTAGGTGCTTAAATTGATGCAGTAAATACTACTTTTACCTAATTTAAGTTAAACTTGAAATGTATGATCAGGTCTGAAAGCCTGATCTCTTTTTTTTTTTTTTTTCTTTTTCCAACAGCAAATACTAACCAAAATTTTCACCCCAAGAGATTCGTTACATAGGATCGCGAATCACTAAGTTTGGAAAAGACCTCCAAGATCACCCAGTCTAACTGTCCACCTATCAACAGTATTTCCCACTAAACCATGCTCCTCAGAATAACATCAAAGCGCTTCTTGAACGCCTCCTAGGATGGCGACTCCACCACTTTCCTGGGCAGTCCATTCCAGCACCTGACAACCCTTTTAGATAAGTTTTTCCTAGCGTTTAACCTAATTCTCCCCTGGCACAACTTGAAACCATTTTCTTTATTCCTAAATCTAGTTACGTGGGAGAAGAGGCTTACTCCCACTTCTTTTCAGGTAGTTCTAGAGAGCAATAAGGTCTCCTGTGAGACTCCTCCAGAATAAATAATCTCAGTTCCTTCAGCCACCCCTCTTAAGACCGGAACCCTCACCTGCTTTGTTGCCTTTCTCTGAACACGCTCTAGGGATTCAGTGTCTTTCTTGCAGTGAGAGGCCCAAACCTGAATGCAGTACACAAGGTGTTGCCTCACCATGGCTGAGTACAGAGGGATGATTGCTTCCTTGCTACAGCTATTTCTGATACAAGCCAGAATGCCATTGGCCTTCTTGGCCACCTGGGCATGCTGCTTGCTCACGTTCAACTCAGCATAAGCCTGCAGGCCCGTTTCTTCTTCCAGTGTTCCAGGCACACTGTCCCAAAACTGTAGCATTGCTTGTGATTGTGGCCACAGTGCAGAATGCAGTACTTGGTCTTGTTAAACTTCATTCCAGCCTGTCCAGGCCTCTCTGTATGTTCTTTCTACTCTCAGGCAGATAAACATTTCTTGCCAACTTGGTGTCATCTGCAAACTTACTGAGGATGCACTCAATGCCCTCATCGTGGTCATCAATAAAGATATTAAATAGGACAGGCTGCAGTACCATCCCCTGGGGAACACAATTTGTGATCAGTCGCCAGCTGGATTTAACTCTATTCACCATCACTCGCTGGGCCCAACCATGCAGCTAACTCTTTAACCAGCAAAGATTGTACCTGTACAAGCAAAGGGCTGCCAGCTTCCCCAGGAGAATATTGTGTGAGACTGCATCAAAGGCTTTATTGAAGTCTAGGTAGACTGTGTCAACAGCCTTTCCCACATCCACCAGGCAGGTCACTCAAAGATAGAAGGAGATCATGTTGATCAAGCAGGACCTGCCTTTCATGAACCCATGCTGGCTAGGCCTGATCCTCTGTCCTGTACATGACATGATCGCCCTCAAGATGATCTGCTCAATGAACTTTCCCAGCACTGAAGTCAGGTTGACAGGCCTGTAGTTCCCTAGATCCTAGTTACAACCCCTGTTGTAGATAGGAGTCACGCTGACAAACCTCCAATCCTCTCCAGTTGACCAGAAATACTGATAGATGATGGAAAGTGTCTCGGCAATCATCCCTACCAGCTCCCTTGGCATTCACAGGTGGATCCCATCTGGACTCAAGGACAGTGGCAGTCCAGGTGGAATAGCAGGTCTCTGTTTCCACCTGAACTGTGGAGGTGGTTATTCGGGTCCCCATCTGAGACTTCCAGGTCAGGAGTGGAGTACCCTGAAGATAACTGGTCTGACTTTTAAATACAGTTTTAAAAGTGGCATTGAAAACTTCAGCCTCTACATTATATCCCATTTAAAACCTTATCTTGTCTGAAGAACAAATATTTCACACTCACAATAGTTTAGAATAATGAAAATATAGAGAAAAGCAGAATAACAAACTCTTGGAAAAATTATGGAAAAATGCATTTAGTAAATAACAGATATAATTTTCTCATTCAGAAGCTGTACAGATGTTTTTCAGATCAATTCTGTAGATTTTGCTGGTCATCTATGATATACCACTTTGTGCTTCTGTTTACAAGAAGTTTCCAGTAAGATTTAGTGTCAGAAAGTAGTATATTCCCGAACTCCTCAGACAATCTCAGAGAGAAACGAATCATGTTCTTATTGTCTGACAGGACATTTATGATTTGAGCTTTATTTCTCTGTTGAGGAAAAAATACCATGGAGATTGTCATTAGATTTAAAAATGTGCTGTCAGATCAAGAAAACACCCTTCCATATCCCTCGGCAAATTCATCATAGTGGTAAATATTCCTAACGTGTACAATATTCATCATCACAGATGAATATTCATCACAGCTTTTTTCTCTCTTTTTGAATCTGCTATCATAAAAGAAATTGTACACTAAATAGTGGTGCCTGAGAATATCTTCATGTGATATTTGGATAGAAAGCACATGTGGATTGGATAGAAAGCACCGTGGAACAGAGCTCACTTGATATCCATCAGGTGATTCCAATTATACTTGCTGCATCATCATGCTTTATAAGTGAACTTCACACTTGGTACATTAATACATTATATCGTTATAAAGCCATTTACCTCAGCTGAGTTTACTACTCTTTAAAGTTCAAATAATTGGTTTTCACATAGACACGTTTCCAGATCACATTGCAATCTAGAAACTTTCATAATGAAATATTTCCTTTCTTCTAGCATTTAGTGTCAGTGGATAGCAACACAGATTTTCTTCTGCTCTGCTTGGAGATTTGTTTGGATTATTTTATGTACTCAGTCTGAGAATGTTTTTACATTTTTTTTCTTTAAAGTAAATTGTGAATATGTTCAGTTTTAATTGTTTTTAATTGTTTAACCGTTAAGATTAAGAAATGTATGCTAAGAAAAATATAGTGCAATTATTCAAACTAGAGGCAGGTTTAACTCTAGAGTGATTTAGAGGAGAGCCCTCTCTGTGTAGAGATTACTCTGTATGGCAAAAACAGACTGTGCTGAAATTGAGGGCTTCTGAAAGAGGCAGAATACTTGTTCAACTGCACTGCAGCTAGATCCTCAGTTCCATCCCTCACAAAAAAATGGAGAGAGTCTAATTGAGAACATAAAATCCCCTTAATAATTTTCTCCCAAGTGAGAAAAATTTAATTTGTAAATTAAATCAGGATCTCTGAATCATCAGTCTTCAGAACATTTATTCTGAAATAGAGTGCCTGAAAGGGAAATTACAGAAGTGTCTATCCACATGTGATGAACAGGGAAATCACTCATGTGGGTGCCTATGAACTACTACTCGAGTCTTAGAATTTAGTATATATGGTAATAAGGACATTGCATTCTAACACTTTGGAGCATTAGAGAAGATGGAGAGAACTGAGAAACAGAAAAACTAAACCATACTTGGAAATTTTCAGGACCACTAAGCAAAAGAATTTTCGTATATATCAGTCAAAGTAGTAAAATATGTCTTGACAAGAGAATTCTTCTGAGGATTCTTCTTGGGTAAGTCATGCTGAAGTTGAACGCAGAATTAACACAAAGTTCCCCCAAACATTTTTGATCATACCTCACTGCAATTTTTTCTAACTTCCTCTTTGAGTGTCTTATGCTTACCGTGGCAAAGATTTTTGAAATAAGTTTTTAAAATCACTTAACAGGACACAAAATACATTTAGAATCTATGGTAGGTGACCCAAGTCTTACCAAAATACAACAGTAAAAAATTAACTTGCATTCAGTAAAATTCTAAATGTCTAACATAAGACTTATTTGCAGAAGCCCGTTTTGTTATTGTTACACATACTCATCTGAAAATTATCAGTGCAACACAGATCCTCTTAAAACTGTTACTAGTAAATAGCTAATGTATCCAGACGTTAGTTCTTCCCCCCTGCCACTGGAGATAAAAAAAAAAAGTAACAGCCTTTGATAAAATTTGATTGGCAATTACGCTTTACTTTATGAAGGCTACTGCAATGAACAAAGAGACTATAATCCCCAATGAAATAGGTTGTAAACTAAAATCAGACTAGAAATCTTAGAGGTAACAGCTGCTTAAACTGCATAGGAAACTTAGACATCCAACAAGAATGGATGGATCTCTGAAAGGTCAGATCAAAGTCCACTTAATATCAAACTTAAAGGCCAATTTTGAAAATGCATTGTTACCAAATTCAATCTTTTCCCCACCTTCTTTTCTCCATACATTAGAAATATTATTTCAGATAGATATTCTTGATCAAATTAATTTTAAATTTCCCTTTTGCCAAATATATCTACTCGCACTGACATAACATCTTAGTTAAGATCTCAGTCTAAGCCTCAGCTTTTTAGTCTGTGTTGCAAATACATAGTATAATTTGCAGTCTATTACACCATTGTGTAATGCACCAGAAAGAAACAAGAATGTACAATTAATGATTTAGTATTTTATCATGTTGAAATACATACATCAGATTATCCACATCTCATTTTTTTTCATTGAAACAGAAGAATGATATCAACTCCTTGATTTTTCCCTGGTATTTTCCTTGTCAAGTCAGGAAACTGAAGTAGCCAGGTGGATGATATCTCTTTCCTTTCAATTCATTCAGTGAATATCTGTGTGACTTCTCTTGTCTTTAAATATTAAGAACTAATCTTGCTGAGAATTTAATGTTGCCTAGAAGTTACAGTACAAGTAACAATTAAGGATATAATTATCAGTCAGATTTAATTTTCTTGGAGGTGAAAGAGTTAACAGCAGTGGTACTTAAAAGACTGTAATAAGAAATTACATTAAAATAAAAAAGGATAACTTTTTTAACATCATACTGTTTCTAATCATCTCACATAAATGTAATGAGTGGGAAATTTTATTAGAATAATTTACTGCTCATCTAGGCTAATTCATGGGGAGTGATACATTATTATTCACCTCTTATTCTTACACTTGATTTACCTTTCTTCTTTGCTATTTCTTTCCCAATACTGCAGCTGACATTTAGAAGTAAAATCAGTATAATTACACAGCCATATATATAAATATATATACACACACACACACATTTAAATCACAAGACCGTGGATACACTTAAAAAACATGGATACACTTAAGTATTATTTAAATTCTAGATACTATCTTTTATGAAACTAGCCTTATGTTTCTTTTAGGGGCAAGGAATTACATGCATAGTGATAGCAAACATCTTCCATTGAAGCATGTGAAACATCCATCCTTGATATGAATACATCTATATACGTTAGCAGTTTGATCTAGGAGAATGCAGTCTGTATGTTGTAGTATTGTTTTTCTTGCTTAAGTCGAGGCTATACATTCATCTGTGTTTTTCCGTACTGCATGGAGCATTAGTTAGTGAATTTATTAGTACTCCTCATTGTTTTTGACATTTGTTTGAAAAGTCTTACTTCATAAAGCACTACGAAGAGTTAACTTTCATTTCATAACTTAGCTATTAGCTTCAATTTATTGTTCAGTTATTATACAAATTACATATTAGAATGATAAAGGATAGTCTGAATGATAACGTAACACTAATACATTTATCCTTTTATATTTATGCCATTATTTTTATGGAGTTTATCATGTTCATGCAATATTTCAGTAGACATTATTTACCAATTTCATTCAGTAACTTAAAAAGAAATATTGTTAGACTCAGGAACTCTTTAATATCCCCAAACTACTAATTAGGACTAAAAATTATGGCAGATTGATTTCTCAGAGTTTGAATTTTTTAAAAGAAATATGATCTAGAGAGGTTTTATTATTCAGAAAACCTGAAGGAAAATAATTATGCTCTGTCCATCTTTCTTAACAAGAGCTTTAATGAAACTCAATCTCTACTTTCCTATAGGCAGCTATTGTGCTCAATGATTTATGGAAAAATATTAGAGAATGCAGTAATGAGATTTTATGCCAGAGAAAGACTGTTCTAATTGATACACTTATATTGTCAGAGCCCGAAGAAAATAAGTTATTTCATTGAAAATATTTTTATGCACTGTTTGGAAATACAGCATTGAAGAAAATTTGTGCATTAGATAAAATAGTTCTGTGGAAAACTGCATAGATGCAAGTATAGAAAATAGGAAATTACCTGATCATGGCCTCAAAACGTGGAAATTAGAGCTAGAAGTAAGACTGTAGAAGGATGCTCATTTGGTTGAAAAAAGAAAAAAAAATGGCTCTTGGTTAATATTTCCCAGTTAAATCAATCAGTCATTTCTCAGAGAGTACTTTGGAGGCTTTAAAAAAATAGTGGATGACACTAAGCTAAATATGTCTACTCATACACTAAGGTAGGACATAGGGCAAGGTCAAAATGTGCAGTGACTATGACATACTGGTCTAAAATTAAGATAAAATCTAATTATTTTATTGAAAAGTTTAATATTTCAATATACATGCGTATCTGATGTATGAGTTGGAGATTTTTAGTGTGAAGGGAGAGAAGGCAGACAGAGGAACAAAGCACAAACTGTTTTGATGCAGCCAGTCTCCCCTGGCATTACTGTCTCTGCCAAGGCTGGAGCAGCAGCCTCCTGTGGGAGACTGGGTGGAATGGCATCAGGCTCTGAAGTGACAACGTGGAGAGCAGCAGGCAGGGAGTACACACCATGGAGATGTATGCGGCCTCATAGGGAAGTCTGCCGTCAGCACACGTGCCTTAGATACTTACAAGTAAAGAGTCTTGCACATGTAAGGTTAATGGACCCATCTCTCCAAGCAGTCGCTTCTCAAAACAATACATAGGGTGCAAACATGCTTATAGCTTACATATCCTGTGGAATGAGGTGAGCATTTATATATAACACTGAATATCACACTGAGAAGGTGTTATGAACTTTTGGTGCTAGCTATCGGTCATTTAGATTTTATAGATGTATACATACACTTTATAAGTTTCTCACTGTAATGCAATAGAAAGTGCAGAAATGACAGCAGAGCAACAAGGTCCTAAGCTGTAGCAAGGTAGCATTTGCTCAAATGCAACAGCCACGGGGAAGAATAAAAGGAAAGCAACTACTTACCTTTACAAGACCTCAGGTATAAAGATATCTTCAACAAGATACCTTCACCTCCACTGCCAACCCTTAAATGAGGTGTGCGAAGGGGTGGAGCCAGGATCCACCCCTTCCAGTCACTCAGGTTCACTGCATGCAGCTGAATTCACTAGGGTTGGCCCTGCTTTCTTCCCAGGTGCTCAATCACGTTTCAAGCTGTGACTTAGCACTTCCTCTAAACTCACATTATGTTTTATCTGATGTTTATTGATACTGGTTCTGAATGCATCACTTAGGAGGAAGTTTTTCACACAGAGAGCCATAGTTGCCCTGCCCCTTCCTTGGAGGCATTCAAGGCTAGGCTGGATGTGGCTCTTGGCAGCCTGGTCTAGCGGTTGGCAACCCTGCACATATCAGGGGGGTTGAAACTAGTTGATCATCGTGGTCCTTTTCAACCCAGGCCATTCCATGATTCTATGAACTTGTCAATTTTCTGTTATTTGTCAACAAATAAACTACTTGATTTGATTTAAACCATGTTACCTGAGTAGGTTTTTTTGTTGTTGTTGTTGCTTATTTATTTATTTTTTTCTATGAAAAATACTCTTTACAGGAAGGAAGTAATGAATTTGGAGAGAAGCAATCATGTTTAAGACACTAGGAAGCTATGACTTTATTCTGCTAAGAAGAGATGATACTTTTCGTAGAATATTACTTAATTTCATGTATTACCAATGCTATATCCTCCACTAAAATTGCCTACAATAACATGGCAGTATAAAAAGAGTCTGGGATTTGTAAGAAACAAAGGAAGAATTTTGTTTGTAGAGTCTTGATAAGAGAAAAGTTACGGCTACAGTTTTAGAGAACGTAAAACAGGATTATCATCTCAAAGACCACTTACCATCAACAAAATAGCAAGAACAACAACAACAACAAAAAAAAATCACCAGAAAAACATGAGAAACCTATATAAGCTCATATAAACAGTGAATGGATTGTATATTAGGAAGAATCCCCAGTGTACCTTATTGGATAGTTTCAAGAAAATTTTGCTGAAAGTACATACAGATTTCCATGCTTCTCTGAATTAAAATTGAAGTTTCATCCAAACTGAGAAATCCTGCAGTGAATCTTCTAGGAATTCCAGTGAAGTACTGCTCTGAAATCAAAAGACCTACAGCTGAAGGATCCCATAGCTGAAACAATACCCAAGGAAATAAACAACAGAAATTTCAGTCTTGTTTGATTAACCCTATGAGAAAGTTCTAACTTCCTGTCTTTCCAGTGCTGGCAGTAAAGCTTACACTACACACTCTGCTTTCTGAGGTGACATTTTATGCCTTTTTCCTTCAGCTATTCACATTTTGCTCTTTAGACAAGCTAGCAGGTTCTGTTACCATGGGATGAACACCGGTAAAGCTACAATGTATTCAGGGCAATCTCTTCCCTCCTGGTGGCTCTGGCTTCATTTTGCAGGCTTACTATGATTATACTCTGCCTGTATTTGCATTGAATTATTAGATTTTGTCTGTCTCTTTAACAGAAGGGAACATATGGAACACAGTTTTAAAAGTGTGCTACCAAACATAATGAATGTTGGATTGACATTGTTACACCCATAGCTTTTGTTGATAAAAACAAATACTTACACAGTATGACATTCTTTCTGCAAATTGGTACCCCTACTCAATGTATGATTCATGAGAAAAAGGATCAGATACTATAGACTTGGCAAATGGGTAGAAGCAGGAAAAAACAAACAGAGAGTAGAATAAAATTTTGTATTACAGAATATAGGGACATAATGCCACTGCTAGAAATAGACAATAAACTTTTTACTGTGCTTTGAAGTCATCAAGACTGAGGCTTGTCAGGCTTGCTCTGCATGAACTTTTCTTGACCTGGTTGTGACTTTGTTTTACTTGATTTCTCTGTGAAAGTAATTTTTCTAATTGACAAGGTGTCTACTTCTACTTTATTTTTGTTTTGTTATAATCATAATTTTTTCCATGTAATAAGCAGTAAATCCATGTAGAATGATGTATTTATACTTCTAACATAATGATGTAGTACAGAGAAATGCAGACTTGGCGTGGTAACAGAAACTTTGATATGCACAGACACAAGATGAGGCAGAGAGGAACACAGAAAGATAAGAGATGTAGCATGAGCCTGGAGATCCTAAGGCTATAAATTGTTCACATACAGTGAGATGGAGATACAATGGAGACATGCAGCTAAACAAATCTCATTTAATGAGTAACAAATAAAAACCAGAAAATATATTTAATGTATGTAAAAGGCATAATGTACAATTTATATACAATATACAATAATAACATATGCAATAAATCTGGATGTGGAACTGCAAAACAAAGAAGAAAAATAAAAGGCATAAAAGCATGTTAGCAACCACACAAAATTACCCCAAGTGGGTCTTAAGTCAACAATATGAACATCAGGTGAAGGACTCAGGATGCTGGTGACAGTCTGTAACACTTTCCCATCACAGTATGCATGAAGCCATCAAGCTCAGGGCCATGAGGTGCAGATGCAGGGTAACCATATGTCATAGTTTTATGATTTTTGGTTATCAGTATTCCACATCATAACATCGTGTAATGCACTGGGGGTTTGACTGTCACCAAGGGACAAAATCAATTTATATTCATGGGGTGACTGGGGGTTCCCAAGAGCTGACTATGTTGGAGGCCGAAATCAGTCTCTCTGGTAAAGACTGGCAAAAGCACCCTATTGTGACTGGCCCAGGGGCTCCATGTATACTTGGTATTGATTACCTCAGAAGGGGATATTTTAAGGATCCCAAAGGCTATTGATGGGCCTTTGGAATAGCTGCTGTAGACACAGAAGGTGTTAAGCAGTTGTCTGTTTTGCCTGGCCTATCAGAAGATCCGTCTGTTCTGCGGTTGCTATGACTAAAAGAGCAACAGGTACCGATTGCTATAAAAACGGTGCACAGGTGGCATTACCGCACCAACAGGGATTCCTTGCTCCCCATTCAGAAATTGATTCGTCAACTAGAGAATCAGGGAGTGATTAGCAAGACTCACTCACCTTTTAACAGCCCCATATGGCCAGTGCGTAAAGCCAGGAGAATGGAGGCTGACAGTGGACTACCGTGGCCTGAATGAAGTCACACCCCCACTGAGTGCTGCTGTGCCAGACATGTTAGAACTCCAATATGAACTGGAGTCAAAAGCAGCCAATTGGTATGCCACCATTGACATTGCCAATGCCTTTTTCTCCATTCCTTTGGCCAAAGAATCTAGGCCACAGTTTGCTTTCACCTGGAGGGGCATTCAGTATACCTGGAATCGTTTGCCCCAGGAGTGGAAACATAGCCCAACCATTTGCCATGGGTTGATCCAAGCTGCACTGGAACAGGGAGGTGCTCCTGAGCACTTACAGTACATTGATGACATCATTGTGTGGGGCAACACAGCAAAGGAAGTTTTTGAGAAAGGAGAGCAAATAATCCAGATCCTTCTGCGTGCTGGTTTCGCTATTAAGCGAATCAAAGTGAAAGGACCTGCCCAGGAAATTCAGTTCCTAGGTATAAAGTGGCAAGATGGACGTCATCACATCCTGACAGATGTGATCAACAAATTCACTGCCATGTCTCCACTCACTAATAAGAAAGAGACACAATTGTTTCTGGGCGTAGTAGGTTTTTGGAGAATGCATGTTCCAAACTACAGCCTCATTATAAGCCCCCTTTATCAGGTGATGTGGAAGAAGAATGATTTTGTGTGGGGCCCTGAGCAGCAGCAGGTTTTTGAGCAGATTAAACAAGAGATAGCCCGTGCTGTGGCCCTGGGGCCAGTACGGATGGAACAGGATGTAAAGAACATTCTCTACACTGCTGCTGGAGAGAAAGGTCCCACTTGGAGTTTGTGGCAAAGAGCCTCAGGAGAGACCCGAGGCCGACAACTGGGATTTTGAAGTCGAGCATACAGGGGTCAGAAGAGGGCTACACTCCAACTGAAAAGGAGATCTTAGCCGCGTATGAGGGGGTTCGGGCAGCTTCTGAATAATTGGCACTGAAATACAGCTCCTTCTGGCACCTCGACTGTCAGTGCTGAACTGGGTGTTCAAAGGAAAGGTTCCCCCCACCCATCACGCAACTGATGCCACTTGGAGTAAGTGGATTGTGTTGATTATGCAACGAGCGCAGATGGGGAACCTCAGCCATCCAGGGATCCTAGAGGTGATCATGGACTGGCCTGAAGGTAAAAAGTTTGGAACACCACCAGCAGAAGAGGTGTCACGTGCTAAAGAGTCCCCACCATACAATGAACTACCAGAAAATGAAAAGACATATGCCCTGTTCACTGATGGATCGTGTCGTATTGTGGGGAAGTATCGCAGATGGAAAGCTACTGTGTGGAGCCCCACACGACAAGTTGCAGAGGCCAGTGAAGGGAAAGAAGAATTCAACCAGTTCGCAGAGGTAAAGTCTGTCCAATTGGCCTTGGATGTTGCTGAATGGGAGAGGTGGCCAATGCTTTATCTTTACACTGACTCATGGATGGTGGCAAATGCTCTATGGGAGTGGTTACAGCAGTGGGAACAGAACAACTGGCAAAGAAGGGGTAAACCTATTTGGGCTGCTGAGCTATGGAAAGATATTGCTGACCGAATAAAGAATATGGTCGTGAAGGTACGCCATGTAGATGCTCATGTGTCCAAGAGTCAGGCTACTGAAGAACAGAAAAATAACCATCAGGTAGATCAAGCTGCCAAAATTGAGGTGGCTCAAATAGACCTGGATTGGCAAAATAAGGGTAAATTATTTCTAGCTCGGTAAGCCCATGAGACCTCCTTGGGCCACCAAGGAAGAGATGCCACATACAAATGGGCTAGAGACCGAGGGGTGGACTTAACCATGGATGCTATTGCACAGGTTATCCATGACTGTGACACTTGCGCCACAATTAAACAAGCCAAGAGGATGAAACCTCTCTGGGGAGAAGGGCGATGGCAAAAGTATAAATATGGGGAAGCATGGCAGGTTGATTATATCACCTTGCCACAATCCCGCAATGGTAAGCGTTACGTGCTTACTATGGTAGAGGCAACCACGGGATGGCTTGAAACATATGCAGTACCCCATGCTACCACCCGAAACACCATCTTAGGTCTTGAGAAACAAGTCCTGTGGCGACATGGCACCCCAGAAAGAATTGAGTCAAATAACAGGACTCATTTCAGAAATTCTCTTGTAAATACTTGGGCCAAAGATCATTTCTTCTTCTTCTTCTGAATTTATTTCTATGTAGTATTTTTTTTCTTTATTTTTTGGTGTAATAATTATATCTGGATTAATCTGCTGTTCTCTTTTCTCTAGCACTGATAGTGACTTGAGATAATAGCATGAAACTGCATCAAGAAAGGGTCAAGTTGGGTGTTAGGAAAAGGTTCTTCACAGAAGGTGATGGGCATGGAACAGGTTTCCTAGGGCAGTGGTCATGGCCCCAAGCTGCTGGAGTACAGGGAATGTTTAGACAACGCTCTTACTCTGTGAGTTTGAATTTTGGGTGGTCCTGTGTGGAGCCAGGAGTTGTACTCAATGATCATTGTGGGTCCCTTAAAACTTGGGATGTTCTATGATTCTGTCATAAAAATCATAGACTGTTACATTTTCAATTATACTTGCTTTATACATAACATCCAGTTTCTCTTCACCCTTAAAGAAGATTTTTAGTGTAATGTCTCCACGAAGAGTAACACAAGGAGATAATAAAACTAGAAATTACAATTTCCTTTGTTCTGTTGGTAAATGAACATTGCTTTATTCTTTAAGGATCTCATAGTTGGAAAATTTCTCAAGGAACGAGCCTCAAGAAAATAAACTCTATGACAAAGCTCTCACTCCTTACTGTCTTTAGAACACTAGCAGTAAAGCTGGCATTATTATTATAGCTGATGTAATTGTTATTACACTTAAAGGTCTTTTTACATATATCAGTGATACCAGTTTCTTCACTGAACTATACTATTCTTCGTATATTTTTGAAGTGGGGCATGCATATTTGTCTGTAGTATAAGAAATGATTCTTACACACTTGAATAAGATTTTCTTAGTGGGC
Organism: Chrysolophus pictus; assembly: GCA_037305975.1. Taxonomy (NCBI): domain Eukaryota; kingdom Metazoa; phylum Chordata; class Aves; order Galliformes; family Phasianidae; genus Chrysolophus; species Chrysolophus pictus. Next base: position 18,646,074 of record CM074579.1, read on the forward strand.
AACATATTAATTATACTCACTTTAAACCTAACAGATTCCAGGGCATTTCTTAACATTAATTTATTGTAAGCTTCAGGAAGATGACTATTTTGAAATTAATGAAAAATATTCTGGATGTGTCAGCCATAAACGATCCACTGTACATTGTATAACATTAAGAAATGTACTAGGAGATCTGAGATAGAATTAATTTAACTCTCTTGTTATTACTTTTTAAACTATTACAATATACATTTGGATAATATATACATAGGTTTGGCATATGCATACGTGTATGTATTTCTATATATATTTAAATATGTGTTTGTACATTCTGATATGAATACCCAGAATTTCAAATGGATTAGTATTTATAATGATGGTTTCATAGATAAACACTTGCGTCATAAAATCATTGAAGCAGTTTTTATGCCCTGTACTTAGATATTCTAAGAAATCAGAGTTTATCTTCCACAAATAGCAATTGCTGATTTTTTTGTTTTATTTTCTAATGAAGAGTCTTTTGCTACTCTATGCATTAGAAAAAATTTTGCAGTTGGATCTATCTTTGTATTATGTCACATACAGTAATCATGTATTTCTGCTTTATCATGGAATAATAGCCACTTATATAATGCTTATTCTGTTCTCTTTGTGCCAATATATAAGGAGATACGGCAATCTATTAACCTATTATCAAAGGCAAGGAAGCTGCTGCAGGACACCGAGTTGAAGTGCTGGGAGCCAGATGGATTTTAAAAATCCATTAACAGATATTCAGTTTATTTGGCAGGCAATCTGAATAAAGGCAATATGCTAACAGTGTACAATTAGGTATCTTGTACTGCCACTGGGACTCAAACGTCTCTTCTGAGATACTGTTACACGATTACCAGGAGGAAGTGTTCGCATGACAGCAGCAGATCTGATGACTCATGTGCCTTAGTCTGCATTAATTCTTGAGATTTCAGGCATTAAAATGAAGACAGTGACCTTTCTTTTCCTGACTTTTGGAACCTAAGCACATTTCCTCTTTTTCTCCATGTCATGTGCTTTTTGTGATCATTTTGTAAGACAGTTGGACCACGTTGTATGGTAATACCGATGCTGCTCTTCAAACCGAATATGAATCAAGTGCAGGGCAGTTCCTGGCACCCCACATTTAACTGACAGTTTTATTTGTCTTCAGCTGACTTTTTAAACATTTGTGCATTTCCATTTCAGCTAACACAATTTATCACATTACAGATATCCTTGATCTCAAATGTCTGTTAAATAGAATATCAGTAGGTGTCAATCAGTGATTCTTTGGTGTTCTTTCTGCAAAGTAATGATACTAAATACCTTAGCACTTTGCCCTGAAGCCTTTCAATATCTACTTATTATTTTGACACTGATTTCCATAAGTTCATACACTATGCTTCCTTTATGTCTAACCCCAAACTTCATCATGCATTATTTGAAGTCATGTTGAATAATCTGCAACTTATTCTCAGACATTACTATATTAAGCCTATCATGTCCTGCAGAAACAGTTTTGACTTGCAGGCAGTCACCTTTTTCACTGTCACATTTTCCAGGAAAGCTAGCTTAGGGGAATGTTAAAAATAGAATTACAAAAAGAAAAAAATTTGAACTGGAGGTACTGGAGAGGTTCATAAAGTCCTGTAGTTTTTAAATTGTTGTTGACTGATCTAAAAATTCAATGGACTATTTCTTAGGAATCTATAAAAGGTGAATAAAAATGTAGCTTTCTGTAAATTGCTGCAATTGTACAAGATGCTGTACAGTTCTGCTGTTGTCACATATCAGACATGTTAGTATACCCTGCAATTTTTAAAAAATAGACTTATATGTGCCCTTATGCAGGTTCAGAAGATAAGGCATCCCAAAAGTCACTTAATTATTTTTGGTTTACAGAAATAGAAAACTGCTAGTTCAAATGAGAGGAAGAGGCAATTTAGTGAAACAAGGTCAATTCCAATAGTGATAAGAAAAGCAGTTCCTTCTTGTTGTTTGTTTTTAGTCACAGCTTTCAGCTAAGGCCATCATTTTTTTCCAGTTTTGGAATAAATTGCAGAGTTGTTTAGAATCAAAGCATAATGTCATTCTGTATTTTCAGCTATTTATTCTTTTATGTGGCTGCCACCTATGACCTCATGGCAATAGATATAATTCCTTATATTCCAATACTGATGATTGTACATTCCCTATTATTTCAAAAGTGCTGTTAACTTTGAGTCATGCTCAATGATTAACTGATCAGAAACTATGCTAGTGGCTGATAACTGACTAAAGAAAGGAACAATGAAGAAAAAACATCAGTTTTCCTGCCTTTTAGCAATGAGCTGTAAGTACTGTTCAAGAAAAAAAAAAAAAAAAAAAAGCTGAAATAATCTCTAAAATTCTATTATCATTAAATGAAAAAGGATGAATGGTATGAGGATCCTTAAAGAAAACTGGATCACATAGACCAAATTATGTTCAAATGGGCTTTTCTCAGACTATGTCAACTGATGAACTATAATTTCAAACCTCTTTTACAAAGTATTTGCTAATGGAAAAAGAAAACTACTTCAACTTTGGCACCACCTTGAAAGAAGGCAACTTCATTTCAAAGACAATAGGAAGCCTTCCTTCAAGAATACATTGAGTGAGCTGAAAAAATAAATGAAAACAGGAAAGACAATTGTTTAGCTGCCACTGTGAATACAGGCACGGAATTACTAAAATAATCTCTTTGAATGATCCACAAAATTATGAATATTAGAAAAGATCTGAAAGTCACAGGAAACTACTAACTACCTTGCAGCAGAAAAGAGAAAATACCTATGGTAGATGATATATTGCATTCAAGAATGCCGATTTAATAGATCTTGGAGACAATATCATCAAGATATGATCAAAACAGTATGGTTTTCAGTTTCTGTTCAAATATACAGAGAGATTTTATATTTATAGAAGCCTTTCTTACCCTTTGCCAAGCCCAGTTCCAGCTGGGTCTTGACCTTCTTGACCCCATCCCTACACAAGCTTGCATCACTTACATACTCCTATCTCTATATTTATTTGAAACCTATAACAAATTGTGCATGAAAAAAGGTGACACTCAATAGTGATCAAAAAATATAAAATGAATTCTTACATTAGTGTAAGAAATGAAAGAATGACTGGATGTAAAACCCATTTACAAAGATTTGGAATTTTGTTTATGATTTGTCTGCCAAGGAGAAAGTTCTAGGTTGTTGTGATGGGGACTAGAGCTTGAATTTACTTAGGAAACTTTCATTTTTGTGAAAGAAATGTTGCCAAGTGTGCCAATAAAACACTTATAGGACCTCACTATGTCAGCCTTACAACAATAGAAATGAAATACTGTTGCAGACTGGAGGGATATTTTCCCTAGAATGGACATTGGAAATGGACACTAATTCTTTCAAACTTTCACTTTGAATTTCAACCGTCTTATTAGAACCAGTAAATCCAATAAATATAATTGTAGACACAGAATCCCTAATTGCATTTTCCTATGAAATATTTCGTCAATAGGTCTAAACATTCTTGAACCATATTTGGTCATATATGGAAAATATCTTGTTGCAATTGAGACAGTCCATTCTCTGTATTCATTCTGTGGACATAGATCATACTCTCTCTAAAATATCTGAGGTTTGCTATCTGCTTTTTCTCTGTATTTTCAAGATTAAATTAAGCTTTTTTTTGTTGTTGTTTCTTTGTTTGTTTGTTTGTTTGTTTTTCTTACTTTTCCTGTGTGGGAAATATTCAAAGCCTCTAAATATTTTTGTTACCATGCGCTAGCTTTCAGTTTTGTCTATGTATTTCTTATAGTTCAGTGGCAAAAAAAAAAACCCAGCATTCTAACTGAAATCTCACCAGTGCCAAGTAGAGCAGAATAATTGCCATCTGTGTCTTACATTTTACACCTCTATCAAATCCTGCAAAAATGACTTTTGTCGAGTCACCCATACAGGTGACTCACATTCTAAGAGTAATTTTCAACAGTATGTAGAATCTTCTTCAGTACAGTTGCCAAGAAAAATATTTATCCCTTTCTGTCAACTCATATGATTTTTCTCCTAAAGTATGCTAACAGTGTTACTTTTATCCTAATTTTATTTCATTTCATTAATTTCTTGAATTTATATGGAATATTCCAAATTCTATTTCTTTTGCATAATTTGAGAGATAAAGAAAGGACATTAAATACATGCTTTTTAATTGGATTAAATCTTATTAAAAGTCACATTAATATTATTAAGGAAAATATTACAAGCTTAGACTGTAAAAACAATAAGATTGATGTTAAACGCTCTATCACTAACTTTCTTCAAGGATTCCAATGGAAATCCCTAATGATTTATAAGCAAAATCATAGTCCTTTTAGTTTACACTTGCTGACTACACTCAGAAAGAAACTATTTTTATAATCCCAGTTTTACAGACTCTTCGAGGATTTTCAAATTTTTGCAAGATTGTACAATCCATTGCATTTATTCCATCTTTTGATAATATACTGTGCTGGTAGTCACTGTGAGCATCTCTTTTCTCGCTATTCTTATTTAATTACCTGTAACCCTAAAAGTCTTTTTGTTTCAGGATAGATTTTTCTTCACATTGTGAGCCTCCTGTTTACTCTCCTGTTTGGCCAGAATCTGACCTTTCTGACTCAGGGATGCCTATTCACACTTTCCCCATTCTCTTCCATGGGCTCTCATCCCAAATTCCCCTAGCAACCTAGTATCAGCCATTAGGTTCAGTGTTGTGAGATCTATTCATATATCTTTCTCCACTTATCCACAAGAAGTTTTATAGATTTTTATTCCTTCCTTTGAACTACTTAAGCATGCCCTTGTTTTATACTTATTTTGGAGTGAGGATCTTTTTCCTTGAGTTCTGTCCTGTGCTTTTGCCTCTATCCTCATCTGTGTAAGCTACCTGAAAATAAACAGAAAGATGATGTTGCAGAAGAAATCACTCTCAAAGGATGTACAGACATGTTTTTCATGTTATTGATATTTATAGCTTCCAAGAAGAGAATGAAACAACACTAAAGATTGTTTCATTTGCCTTTCATATTTTCACAAATTTAGTCCCAGAGAGCTCCATTATTTTACATCACCCTTTCACACCTAATAGTGTATCTCAAATAAATCTCCTTTCTTCCTGGCTGCACATAGTGCAGAAAATAGTCACTATGTAATATGCTGGTAGACAAAGAATTTTACTGGATGCATTTTACAGTTAATATGATATTTATTAGTTAACAAGTTAACATGAGATTCTTTAAGATGTAATTTTAAATAGATATATATTTATATTTACGTAGCCTAATTTGCTTATATTTATTCTTATATCTTCATACATATACCTGAAACTATAGATCCACTGTAACTTCATCGCCTACCTTTTATGCAATTACTCACATAATATTTTGATTATTTGATAATAACATAGCAGAGGACATAATGCATTTGACTAAATGATTGTTTTTGTTTCTTTTTGTTTGTTTTTATATTGATATGACATTTTGTTTTATTACAGTATAATACTTTAAGTAATAGCTCCTGTTCGGGATACACTCTACAGATTTTATTTTTTTTAATAGTTTATAAATAGATATAGAATCACATTCATTTGAACAAGCAGACTTTCAGAACTGGCATGAGCACCAGCTGAGTAATCTACATGCCTCACCAGCTCTTTAATTAACTTTAATAAAATCCAACGTAAATTGCTTTCCCCTGTACATAAACGCATGAGAAAATGACAGTGAGTGTTTTAGAATGGAGATTTTAGATAGTTGTACAGACAGTAGAATCCTTTAAAGTACACAAAAAATAGTTTGACCCTCTGTCCATCTGGTTTTGGAATAGAAGCAAAGTCACAAGTAGATATTCAAAACTATTTATTTGTACTGCATGGAGCAAAACCGGATACCTTATATGCTCCTTCATTCATCTTCTCTGCTGAGACCCCACAGCTTTTTCTCAAGAGCCAGTTTAAAGGTATGTAGAGAAACTGTCTCTGTTTTTGGAACAAAAGAAGAATTCTATTGCAGAAATCTCAGCTGTTTTTCACAGTAAAACTGGAGATCTTGAATCTTAGAATATTACAATGCACAAGAGTGCCATTGCTGCTGTTGTTATAATATCACGACAGACCAAATTATTCTTGAGTTAAACTAAGGTCTTGAGTTAAGAGAAGATTGTCCTGATTTGTGCAGCAGGGGCCTGTATCTTGACTGTATCTCATCTCTCATTAGATAAAATGAATAGAAGACTCCACATCATTAGGAGAAAATAGTGTCTTCCTTTCCAGTTCTCTTGGATTTAAATGTCAATATCTGGTACATTTTCTGCTCAGTTTTGTTGGTGGTGCTTTTTACCCATGTCCTTAAAGGATTTCTCCCACTTCTATGTTAAAAATATACTGATGAATGCTTTGTGTAGACATAAGTCTTTCAAATAAGCAAAGGTATCTTTGAAGACTGATGTGGCAGCTCATGAACTGACATTCTCCAAACTGAGTAATATAGTTGTTTTGTATCTTCTTTGAGCTACCTTACTATTTACATAGCCTGATGATAACCTACATAAACGGTACAGACATTATGAAAATCATTTCTCCCCTGGGCATTCAAAAAGAAAACAAACAGCAGGCAATATAAAACTTGTCTTATTTCTTTTCTTCCTTTCTTACATAAATTATGGTCTTTGACATCATAGTAATCAAGCTTTTTTTTTTTTGTATGTTTTATTCTTTCTCACACTGTACTTCTTCCTACATAGCAGATAAAGTCAGTGCTGATCAAAGATCAGAAAGCAGAACTCAAATTTGAATTAAAAAAAGACTTGAGTTATGTTAAAGACTTTCAACTACTGAAATACCAAATCAAAACAGGAGCAAACTGTACTTTTATTTTTATTAAATCTTTATCAGTGACATAAATTATGGGATTGACTGCACACTCAGCAAATTTGCTGATGACCGAGCTGAGAGGTGCAGTTGGTAAAGTAGAAGGAAAGGATGCCATCCAGAGGGACCTTGATAAACTCAAAAGCTGGGCCCTTGTGAACCTAATGAGGTTCAACAAAGCAAAATACAAGGTGTTGCACTTGGGTTGAGGTAATCTCAGATATGTATACAAACTGGGAGAACTTCTTGAGAGCAGCCCTGCTGAGAAAAACTTAGTGGTTTAGATTGATGAAAAACTTAACATGAACCAGCAGTGTGTGTTTGCAGCCCAGAAAGCCAATGGTATCCTGGGTACCATCAGAAGAGATTGCCAGCAGGGTGGGGAGGTGATAGCCCCTCTCTACTTTGCCCTTGAGAGGTTGCAGCTGGAGTACCCACATCCAAGTCTGGGGTCCCCAACACTGGAAAGATGTGGATCACTTGAAGGGGGTCCAGACGAGGGCCACAAAGATGATCCAAGGTCTGGAGTACCTCTCCTATGAAGACAAGCTAAAGGAACTGGGCTTGTTCAGTCTGGAAAAGAGAAGGCTGCAGGGGGACCTCATTGTGGCCTTCAAGTATTTAAAGGCAGTTTATAAACATGAGGGTAAACAACTTTTTACATGGATAGATAGTGATAGGACAAGGGGGAATGGTTTTAAACAAAAGGAAGGGAGATTTAGATTAGAAGTCACTGGGAAGTTTTACTGGGAAGGTGGTGAGGTTCTGGAATTGGTTGCCCAAAATTAGGATACTCTGGTTTTCAAGGCCAGGGTGGACGGGGCCCTGAGCAATCTGATTTAGTACTTGATCTAGCAACTGTCAACCCTACCTGTGGCCCGGGGTTAGGAACTTGGAGATCCGTGAGGTCCCTTCCAAGCCAAGGCATTCTATGATTCTATGATTCACCTTATGGACTCCTGAATGCCATTTAAAAATGGTTTTTTGGCTTTCACATATTTCAATTCATTCACATTTCTAAGCGTAGATTTAACTGAAATACACCTTTTTCTTTACACATGTATGAATTCAATATTTCTTTAAGCTTTTGTTTCTGCTGATTAATTTTTGTAAATCTTGATTTTGATTAAGCTTAGTACATCATGTTCAAGAGAATAAGTTTTGAGTCATGTAATCAGCTCAAAGTTACCATGATATAGACTTCTGATATAACTAAACATTTCTAGGATAAAGGAGACATCACGAGCCTGGTGCTCATGCATGTGCTTATCATGTACTACCATATTCATATCTCGCTGTAGCACTTCCACTTCATCAGGCATGTCCAACCTGCAGTCTCACCAGACTGTAACTGGGCAAACTGAAGAAACAGGAAAATTTATATACAGACATTTGAGGAGTAAAACTGCTAATTTCAACTTTTTTTTGGCTTTGGCAATAGATGAAAATACTGATGCTACAGATACAGCTCCAAGCACCATTTTCATTAGAGGTATTGATAATAAACATAATGTCACTGGAAAAGTGCTCTGTATGGTGCCATTAGACAATACTTAATCTTTAGATTTATATGAAGCAGTGAAAACTATATGAAAGTGATTTTCTTTAACCTTTGTCAACATACCTAATGTAGTTACTGGTAATATCCTAGAGATTAGTAAAAGAGAGACACAATATGATGCAATTGCCACTGGCAACTCATATTTGATGAAACAGCACTGTATCACACATAAATAAAATTTATTTGCAAAAGCTTTAAAAAAGGATAATGTCATGCAAATTATCATCAAAACTGAATTTCATCAAGTCCAAAGCATTGGATCATCACCAGGTTTAAGGAGTTCTTTAAAATTGTGAATGCTGACTAAGGGGACATAATTTACTTTTCCAAAGGAAGGTGGCTATGTAGGGGTAAAATGCTAAAAGCACATTAAGATTTGTGAAATGAAGTCGAGTTCTTTATGGAATCAAAAGAAAAACTTGTGCCAGAACATGAAGATTAAAAATAGCTCGCAGAGTTAGCATTTTTGATGGATTTGACCACTCATTTAAATGAGTTTAACATGCACCTTCAAGGTGAAACTCAACTTACTTGTCCTATGTTTCAAACAATAACAGTATTTGAAATAAAACTTCAGTTATGACAAGTTCAAGTAATGACAAAAAATTTCATGCATTTTAATGCACTGGATAAACACAGTACTGTCAATAGCAAAATCATGCAGAATTGATTTCCATTTTAATGAAGGAATTTGAGAATATGTTTCAAGATTTCTGAAAAAAAATCATCAATTTTTTGTTCTATTTTTGACTCTATTTTAAGGCAACATAAATACTTACCAGTGAATTTTCAAATACGATGTATAGAGTTGTAATCAGATATTCAGTTTGAAGAAAAAATTGATCATGTCTCTTTACAAGATTCTTACAAGACCTAGCATATCAGAAAGAAATATCTCTTGCTTCACAGTGATGCCTTATTCACATAATCATTTTTTTGGGAGTATGTACATTTATGAACAATTATTGTCAAGGATAAAACACAGAAGAGTAATATTTCATCAAAAATCTCCAATGAACACCCTGAGAACTCACTAAGAATTTCAACCACTTCCATTGAAACAGATATTTATACAACAGTTTCACAAAAACTGAGTGAAATATCCCACTAGTTTTAATTTTTTTTTGCTCTCTGGTTTTATATTTTAATTAAAAAAAAAAAACTAAAAATATGTATTGTTAGTTATATACATTGACTATATCACACATTCATATGCAACTCAAGACAACTCATACTTGCTCAGTGTGGTCCCAGCAAGACAAAAGATTGGACACCCATGCAGTACGTGATCCTTTGCAAAGAACAATCGTGAGGATTTTAAGAAGAAATTGAAAAAATCAGAAAGAAACTTTGTCAAGTAAGTATTTATAATGCACAGAGAGTTAAAAAAGAAAGATGTCATTGCAAGGGTATAGACTCTTAAGAAAAAAAAATTACTTAAAAACATTATCTTATATTTAATGTTAAGCAGTTTTTCATTTAATGAATATTATAATCCCTGTTAATGACAACAATAATTATGAAGACACACTTTAACAATATTATGAGGAGCAGCTGAGGGAGCTGGGATTGTTTAGTCTGGAGAAGAGGAGGCTCAGGGGAGACCTCATCGCACTCTACAACTTCCTGAAGGGAGGCTGTGGTGAAGAGGGGTTTGGCCTCTTCTCCCAGGCAATAAACAGGACCCGGGGAAATGGCCACAAGTTGTATCAGAAGAGGTTTAGGTTAGACTTAAGGAAGAACTTTTTTTCTCAGAGAGTGGTCAGGCACTGGAATGGCCTGCCCAGGGAAGTGGTGGAGTCGCCATCAAGAGGCGTCTGGATGAGGAGCTGCAAGATCTGGTTTAGTAGCTTGTGGTAGCAGTGGTAGTGTGAAGATGGTTGGACTAGATGATCTTATAGGTCGTTTCCAACTTTGTGATTCTATGACTCTATGATTCTATGAATAACATATAGAGAAAAAGAATTGAATATGTTCACTTTGCAGAGAAACAGCATGAAAACCTTTTAAATTACACACAAAGCTTAAATTGAATGCATTATTCGTTTCGTGGCCATTTTACAATGAGGCAAATTTCTACACTTGCAGTATTAAGATGATAACTCTATTAGCATATTCTGGAGAAAAAGTACATGTTTCAAGGAAGCAAACAAATTATTTCATTTTTATCACCTTGAACTAAATTGACCTCAAAATGAAATGAAGTTCCTAGTAATGTTCAGAGGTCAGCCTGGCATGAACTTATGTAAAAATTACCTTGCAAAGGATTTGTTACATATTCATGAAAAATTTTAATTTAATTTCTTTGCCAAATTTATACATCTTGGTTATGATCTTCAGAGATATGAGATGTCTGCATTGGATTCAAGGTTTTTTTTTTTTTTTTTGGTCATTTTTTAAGTATTGTTATTGGATATACTTATGCCTTTTTAAACTTGTATCAAGTAACTAGAGAAACATGAGGGTTTGTAAAAATTATTATTTATTTTTCTTTGCACCATATCAGTTTATTTGAAATTAGCAGGGGAAAAAAATAACCACACCCATAGGAATTTCCAGTATGATACATTTTAATCTTAGATAGTAGTAGCCAATGCATTTAACAAATAACCATTTATCAAAATGCTACATTATCTCTAATTTCATGTTTTCAGAACTCTCTTTTTTAAGTACTTTGTTTTCTCCACACTCATTTTCATGACCTTTTCAGGACATCCTGGACTGCTGATTATATGAAGTGCAAGTTCTGTATACTTTCTTAGTTAATACATACCGTACAGAACATCAATCTGCTGTCCTGCTTGCAATCTTTGCATTTACCATGCATGAATGCTTGGTTTGAGCCCATTTCAAAAATGTACGGCATTCTGTTACACACTGAAACATTCTGCTGAATTTTAGAACATATAATGGTTTTTCCTTAAAATAAATAACTGCTTTTAAAAAAAGTACTTTTCTGTGGCAGAATTTTTCCTGGTAGATATAGTTTGTAAAACAGTCTGTATGAAACTGTGCAACTCTAGAACCAGAGGGGAATTTTTTCTGCCAATCCTAACATTTATTGGCTTTTTTTTTTTGGTCTCAAAATGCTTAAATACATAATGTGGTAGTTTAACTTTTTTCTAACAGCTGCACAATAGCGTGCATGCAATTCATAAGAAAAAGATATTAAGCCAGTATGTGCAAGTGGTCATAGAAGGAACTAATGACTGCAAATGCTGGACAAAGGGCGCCATGGAAATGCTTGCCTCTTACTAAACAAAGACCTATAAATTGACATATTCTTCTGGCTTCCACTCATCAGTTTACGTGGCAACATTCAGCATATCTCAGCCATTTACCAGACCAACAATTCCAAAGTTTTTTCTTTACCCCACTCACTGAGTTTATTTTTTATTTCTTAATTTAAATAACTTGTGTACTGCACTTTGGTAACTTCTGTCATACATATCATTTTTTTCTGTGTATTGTGTATTTCTAGGTGTGTATTTCAGTGCTGTGAGTTGTGCTAGGTGAGTAAAAGTCATAGCATTAAAAATCTTGAGGCAAGATCTACTGCACAGCACATGACATTATATGGCATCCTTTCATTGATTTTAATAGGCTTTGCACTGGACTTTGACTAACCATTCCTAATTTCAGCAGATAGATAATATGCCTCAGTTTTTGTAATAAAGCACTAATGTCTTCTTTAGACAGCAAAATTTTCAAATATAAAATCTAAATATTATATGTTAACTACAATACTTACATAGAACTAATCAAATAATAATTCATACCTGAAATGTATAGGTATTATTTATTTTGTCGTGGGTGCTAAGAAAAAGTTTTTAATGAGAATACTTTTGCAACTTCATGATTAAGATGAATTAAAATGTTTAAGTATTGGCAACTTAAGATGAATACATAACGTAATATCAGAGAATGGCCATCACATCAGAGTTTCTATCTAGAAATAACTGCATGTCTACATCCAGACATGCACTAATCTCTACCACAAAAGAGAAATACCTGCTGAACAACAACAAAAAAAGTATCTGTTGAAAAGTTTTAATGCCACAACTACAGTTTCAATAAGAATAGAATTGCCATCATGGGGCTTGTCTTCAACATGTTTCAGGATCTTCTGGAGCTACTCTACAGTGTTTTAAAATACTGTAAAACTAAGATTGTGTATTCTTGCTAAGAATATTTTGTGTGCATGTGCAACAGTGTATTCCCTTGAGTCTAAAAATTGACCTTTCTTTGAAAAATGCCTACCTATGAGCTGAAATGTGCTACTAACTACAGATATGCATGGAAACTTTGTAATAATTGGACATAACTTGTCATTTTTAAATCATTTACATGATGACAAGTGCAGGTATGAGTGATCTGATACCAACAGAATGTTATTACCACTGCTCTATGAAGATGAGTGTCTAATTGGGTTCAACGCCATAGGATAAAGCAATTTGTCCTTTGGAAATGCTGTTCATGCAGATGCTTTGAGGAAAATACTGTGTCCCTTTTTTCTGAAGAGATCATTAGAAGGATCAAATTTTAAAACTGCAGGGAAGGAAAGAAACTCTATTTTCAAACTAGTAAATACAGTATTGCACCAGGCTGTGAATGAGCTGGCAACACCACCTCAGAAAGAAATTAAATACGGTCATGTTAAAAGCATCCACTGTGTAGAAAAGTGCAATCTACTGAAAGCACAGGTTCTGATGAACTCAATTCAGTGTATAGATTGTGTTTTTGTATTTGTAGGGATAAAATATTCACATTTTAAATTGCCATTTTATTTGGGTAGAGGACAAAAAAATTGTGCAAAATTTCACCTGCAGTTTACACATTAATGAAAAGAAACATTCATGCAGTATACATAATTTAAAACACTAACGCATGTAGCATCTGTTCATTGCAGTTAGAATTGTCTTATGTCCTCCACATGCATATTTCTCTCTTGTTGAAAGCGAGGAATATTGAGATAAATTGATATTTCTTTAAGAAAATGAGCAGATACCAAAGTTTATTATGATCTTTATCAATTTCAGAAGGGCATAATGAGTTTGTCTTAAAGGCTATATATTTTACAAAATATAAAAGTTCCTTACTATTTTTTCAATCCTCTGCATGATATGTGGCATATAACAGCAGCAACATTCTATAAATAAAACATGTCCATAAATACTTCATAAGGAAGAAACTTCCACATAAGCTTGTGAATACAATAAGAGTTCTTATTAAAAAAACCACAAATCCTCATCATTTTACTTCACTATAATATATTTTTGTTCAGTTGTAAATGGGACTCTGCTTGGTTATCTGGTTTCTTTTAAAAAGTGAAAACAAAAAGATAAAAAAGGCCTGTAGATGAGATTATACAGTAGAAAGTGCCTAATTCCATGCATTTGTTCCACTTTTGCAGTCATTTATGCTTCCATATGTTATGTGAAGAATATCAGTAGACTGATTCTCAAAAAATGAAGAGTAAGCGACATATCTGAGCTGTATATGTTTCAGAACCAAAATCTTAAGAATTGAGAAAGAATCCCACTCCATCTTCTGAGACATTGTTTATGTCATTGTTCCTTTGTTACACTGTTAACTGCATTCAGTTACTCATACTTTGAAGAAAAACTCACCTGGGACATACCTATCTCATTTCAAAACTATATTAGTAACCTATTGCTAAGCACCTACATGCAATCATATTACAATAGCTAAAATTTATGGCAACTTTTTATTTTCTTCTTTTCCACATGTTTGAATAAAGACTTACGTAGTCATGTTACACTAAAGACTAATTGCACAGTATTTGGCAAGAAAGGCTTTAACACAAGAAGTACTCACAATGACTTTTCAAATGTATATATCCCAGGGTGAACTCTAACATCTGCTATACGACTTCTTGATTTTGTTGTACTATTGTCTTTAAAAATGCATAAGCTTCTGTGCAGGTGACAGACTGAGTACTTATGAAGCATAATAGAATAAAAAGAATGTCAGAGTTCATTATTAAAATGCTTAGTTACTCAGAAGCTTCATATTGCTCGGTGTCATCCCACCATCACAGTTTGTAAACTGGACAAATATTATTATGCTTATATTTTTCTATTTTGTTTTCACTAATACTGCCAGCTAGTATGCAGCTGGTTAAAATTTTAGAAGTGCCAAATAAAACACTTAATAAAGTTTCACCATTAAAAATGTATGCTTCATCCTTCCATGAATTTGTTCTGTTCTGAATTTTACTCTTTTGTAAATTGGGATTCATTAGAAAGTACTGGTAAAATTGGTACAGGTCATGAAGATTCATAATGTAGAAAAATAAACAGGTCAATCATTAAAGGTCAATGTAACAATCAGCACCAGTGAAAAAATGGACTCATTGAAAGCAAGATTAACTGCTGAAGGTTAAATAATAAGAACAGAATAAAGAATAACAATATGAAATGTGAAATTGTGTCAAGGTCAGCAATATCTGAAGAGCAGTTGGCAACAATAGACATGAGCTCTCATTGCATTGCTCTGACAAAAGTGTTTGAGGAATACTTTAAAATCTGAACAGGAGTATAGTAAATAAAAACAGTAAAATAGTAACACTTATGTTAATATTAATTATTAAAGCCTCTGTTAATGTTAACATTAATGGAACTTTTATTAGAACATTGTGTTCCAGGATTTACAGGGCATATGGAAATATGGGAGGTGTAGAGGAAAGAAGCTATTCAAACACATGAGTTCTGGGTTTGTCTTATTTGGAGATATTTGAACTATGTGATTCATTAAAAGAAAATTAATCACATTTATAGTTCATTTGTATTATGGAACTCTGTAAGTTCATCAGATAGAAATGCCACAGTTCAGAAATCACAACTAGACATTTACCAAAAGAAGAACAATTTTTTGGCCCGTGTAGTTAACCACTAGAACAACCTTTGTATGATGGGTTCGGCCTTATTCAAATCTACATATGACTTTTATTTAAATTCCCTGAACTCAAAGCTTAAGGCTCAGTACTACCACAGAAACAGCTAAATGAATTTATGTCTCACAATATGCTGCTAATATTAGTGTTCAAAATTGTTGAAAGCCTAATTTTTTGTACTTTCCTTGTGCTATTATTACTTTTTCTAATGTTACAGATAACATGCATTCTAAAACTGCATAAAGAAATAATGCTCAATTATCTGGAATAGTATGTTGAATAGTGGATAGAAATTTTTTTTTCCAATAGTAGATTGGAAAAAAAGGATTAATAAGCAATTTGTATATATTCTTACAATGATTAAAGTAGTGATATTTTCAACCGTCTTTAAACAAGATACCTTACTTCTCTAGATATAATTACCAAATTAAAAATTTAAATTCTTTGATGCTCTTACTTGATAGTGCAGATACAAAAGCCCAGATTAATGAAAAATAAATAAAAACCATACTGAAGTGAATGGTAGCTATTTTCAAATTATCATAAAATAAGTTATCAAGGAAGGGAAGACCATGTTGTAATTGTCTGCTCAATACTCTAGCTACTGTATCACTGTCTAAAGTATAGCTATGAATAATGTTTTAAGTTCATTTCTTCTCTGTTTTTCCAGCCTCTAGTCCCCAGAGATGGGTTGCTGGGGAAAATGGAACCTCAGTCCATCCAACTGCTATTACTTCAATGGAAGTACCAGCAATAGATGTCAGAGCCTCGAAATGGACCACAGGTCATCAGGAGAGAACTTGAAGAGCAGCAGAAAAAAATTCCAAACATTGCAGATAGTAAGTCAGCTTCATCAGGGGCCAAACTTAAATGTCTCTATGCTAGTATATGCATTTTTGCATCAAGAGAAGTGTGACCAGGAGGCTAAGGCGGGTTATTCCAACCCTCTTACTCTTGTGAGACCTCACCTGGAGGTACTGCATCCAGTTCTGGAGCCCCAGCACAAAAAGGATATGGAGTTGTTGGAGTTGATCCAGAGGAGGGTCACAAAGATGATCAGAAAGCTGGAGCACCTCCCCTGTGAGGACAGGCTGAGAGCGAGGGCTCTTCTGTCTGGAGAAGGGAAAGCTCCAAGAAGATCTTCTCGTGACCTTCCAGTGCCTGAAAGGAGCCTACAGGAAAGCTGGGGAGGGACTTTTTACAAGGGAAGGTAGTGACAGAACAAAGAAATGATTTTAAACTGAGGGTAGATTTAGGCTAGATATTAGAAATAAATTCTTTGCTGTGATGGTGGTGAGATGCTGGAACAGGTTGCTGATGCCCCCTCCCTGGAAGCATTTAAAGCCAGGCTGAAAGGGACTTTGGGCAACCTGGCCTAAAGAGAGGTGTACCTGCCTATAGTAGGGGGGTTAGAACTAGATGATCTTAAAGGTCCCTTCCAACTCAAACCATTCTATGATTCTATGAGGAACAAACAAGAGAAATTAGAACGCAGACACTTGCAGAGCTATGATTTACTGCAATCATGGGGAATTGGTTGGATGGCTCTCATGACTTGCAGTGAAAGAACACAGGTTCTTTAGGAAAGTCAGGTAGGCTTGATAAAGACAGGGTGTCACTCCATATGTCAGTGACCATCTGGAGTACATGGACCTTCCTCTGGAATGGATGAGGAGCCTAAAAAAACTTGAGGATCAGAATTAAAGGTAGAGCAGGGACAGGCTTGCTACAGGCCTCAGACATGAAGGCTAAATGGATGAATCCCTCAAGATACAGGTTGCAGCAGTCTTACATTCACAAGACCTAGTGCTCATGAAACCTACCAGACAGGCAACACTGCAGGACATAAGCATTCTAGGAGATTCCTGGAGTACATTCATAATTTCCTTCTTCAAGTGATATAGCGGACAACAAGGAGAGCTGCTGTGCTGGACTTCATTCTCACCAACAAAAAAGGGATTGTTGATAACATGAAAGTCAAAGGCAACCTTAGCTGCAGTGACGATGAAATTGCCACTGAAGATTTTCCTTGAAATAAAATAAATTAGTTTTGTATCTCATTATCTTGAGCCACCTACTAACGTTGTATGTCTACTTATGTCTTGCCACACACTGTGTTTGTCTTTGAACAGGTCTTAAGGTAGACAACACATGTATACTGTAAGGATGGGTCAAGCTAATGATCAAAGCTACCTAAGAAGATGTAGTGACTCCGCATCAAAATGTAATTTGTAGTAAGCAAGACTTACAGGGATGATCACTGTAGTAATCTGCTGTCGGTACATGATCCTATCCTTTTAACCTACCCAGAAGATCATTTTGATTCAAAAGCTTTTTAAAGTTATTTCCGTATTGACTGTGTCAACATCGTTATACAAATATTTAAGATGCAGGTTTCTTCCTATGTAGCCATATTTTGAAACTTAAATCAATTTTTCAGGGATTTTCAACTTTCACGTTCCATGCACATGTCAAGAGAACTGCCACTGCTGTAGAAAAACCTTCAGCATAACCAGAAAAATTAGTCATAATTCTTAAGTAATGCACTTACATGTTTCTACATCAAATGACAAGCTCTGAATCTCTTTTCAAATGTTGTGAACTTTGTATTAAGTAGCTAGATAATTATCTAGACATCAAACGACTTAGATTGGAAGTGACCTCAAAGATCACCTAGTTCCAAAACTGTTCTGGGGAGAGTTTACCTTGCCCAGGGCCTTATACAACCTGGCTGTACAATCAACAGATGTACAAAGGTTAGGCTTAGTCAGATTACTGCAATGGAAAGATAATCAAAATAAATGGAAATACTCACCAGTGTCGTAGGCTCACAGTAAACTCCACAAGGAGCAATCTCCAGAAAGAGATCCTTCCTTAGTGGTAGTCAGCACATAAATAGGATCTAGGAGAGGTGGAGCCAGACTCCACCCCTTCTGATAGCACAGGTGAATTGCCTTCACCTGTGCTCCTGTGGCTGACTCATTACTTGCCTCAGGTGGTCAATCAGAGGTTCAGGCCATGATCAACAGTTCCCATGCGCTGCTGTAAACGCTTCCAGGAATAGGGCATCCACAGCTTCTCTGGTTTGCCTATTTCAGTCCCTCACCACCCTCTGAATAAAGAATTTCTGCCTGATATCTAACCTAAATCTCCATTCTTAGTTTAAAAAATATTCCCTCTTATACTAATGCTATCAGATCGTCTTAAGAAGTTGGTCTACCTCCTGTCAATAAGCTCCTTTTAAGTACTGGAAAGCTGCAATGAAGTTTCTCTGGAACCTTCTCTTCTCCAAGCTGAAAAAGCCCAAGTGCCTTTGCTTTTCTTTATAGGACAGGCGCTCCATCCCTTTGGTTATCTACGTAGCCCTCCTCAGGACCAACCTCAACAGCTCTGTGTCTTTCTTGAATAGAGGATGTCAGGCCTGGATGCAGTAATCTGGATGGGGCCTCACAAGGGCAGAGGGGTCTATCAGCTCCATTCCCCTGCTGACCACCCCTCTTCTGATGCTGCACAGGAGTTCTCTGTAAAGGGTGTTGAATGTAGAAAAATTGTTACCATTTTCTTACCTCCATAAAAATTTATGTCATTTGTACTGCATAATTATGTTCTGTAGTTTAGTACTCCCTCCAAAATTAAGTAAATCTACAAAAAATATATGAACTAGTAATTTGTTTTTCTTAATTCTTTGGTGGAATTGTCTCTTTGGATCCTGACATTCACTGACCAACTACAGGATTTCTTTACATAAAATTTCTGCTATGTGTTCTGAGTCAATGCCCTTCAAGCTGCTGGCTCACATCATTTCATCAGCACATTAGATTTGTACAGAAGTAGGTAATTGTAAAAGATATTACTTATCTGATAACAGTACATTTATAATGTTATGTTTCCTACTCACATTTAAGCTGACTGCAATGACTTTCATTCCATACACGATCTCATCTTACATTATCTTGAAATTTATTTGCTAATAGACTGTTAATAAGGATGATTTTTATGATTTTGCATCCTGCTGGGAAACAAAAATACTTATTTTATTTATTTTTATTTATAAAAACAAATATTCCTCAAAAAGAAACCAGTAGCAAACTAAACTGAGCTAATGTTTGGAGTTAGTATTAAATACCAAGAAGAGCAAGATTGGATTATGAAAGTAGTGCTAAATCAATAAAATATTTTTGAACACACTATAGAAAGTTAGTTTAGGAAGGAATACAGATCCATGTGACTCAGTTAAAGTGATTAGACTTTAATAGCTCTCTCAAGTAAAAGCTAAAGTAGATACTTATCTAATTTTACTGGTTGCACATATAGCACTGTAATCTCAACACAGCAGATGTAAATGGTTTTAATACTGTACATATCCTTATCTGCGGAAACCTAGCATTGATTTTCATTGTGTTGCCCCACAGTGAAACCCTCTGTGCTGTAGAGGTATATAGCTTCTGTTCAACTTATAGACCTTTCTTACTGTATGTACTATAATTTAATTATTATTGTGCCTGTGAAAGATGCAGAAAAAAATTCAGTCCATTACTCATAGCCTTTGTTTAAAAATGATTTTTCCCTTTAGAAGCAATAGAGTTTTATGCTTAGTTTGGGATTAGCATTGTATTTTCATGGTAGTCACGACAGAAAAGTATTTGACTCTCTGAAGGTTGAGCTATGAACTTGAACTGTACTACAGACATACACAAATACTGCAAATATATAGGTAATGCCACTTGATAGATACCTGGTCAGGGAAATCAAAGGCAATGACATGTGAATGTTAGCTATATAATCCCACTGTACTCTGTAGACTAAAAATGCTGAAGGACGTGTGATCGAACTCTCTTATGCCAGTCATTTCTTTGTTGACATGGAGTTTTTTCTCTGCAGTAAATTCACTGTGACACATTTTTATTCTGAAGCAATGTTATGTTCTCTTTCTTTCTGGAGGAGGTCTAAACCAAAAAAAATCAGAGAAAAGTCACATCAACCACTTTTCACATAGAAATTCCTATTTACTCTCTTGTCTGAGATAGTCATGTTCCAATAATAATCTATGTACAACTAGCCTGTTAATATGTTTATACGTCATTAACTCGAAGATTAGTATAGAATGCAATATTCACAGGAATACACACTTTCCACTTACCAGAGGAAGTTGCTACCAAAGGAGGGAGAAAAATTTAAAAGTTCCAGAAATACTGAGAAATAGCTAATAAGGTATAGTAGAAGATGACATTTAGTCCAATAAAGAAAATTTTCCACATTTCCATGAAAGATAAAAATGTTATTTTAAGAAGGTTCCACTTCTGCAATTTAATAGAAAACCCTACAGAAAAAAGAATTCACTCGTTTGATCAAGTGAAATAATCCAGCTTTCACTAGAAAATCTGAAAGACAGAGGGAGCTGGGCTCGTTTAGCTTGGAGAAAACAAGGCTCTGGAGAGACCTCACTGTGGTCTTCCAGTATTTGAAGGGAGCATATAAACAGATGGGGTACAATTTCTTACTTCGGTGGATAGTGATAGGAAAAGAGGGAATGGTTTTAAAATGAGACAGGGGAGATTTAGGTTAGATATTAGGAGAAAGATTTTCACACAGAGGGTGGTGACACACTGGAACAAGATGTCCAAGGAGGTTGTGGATGCCCCATCCCTGGAGGCATTCAAGGCCAGGCTGGATGTAGTTTTGGGCAGCCTGGTCTGGTGGTTGGTGACCCTGCACATAGCAGAAAGCTTCTGCTAAGAACTGCCTTGCCAGGTTAAATTTTGTATTGGATAATTGGATGAGATATCTTTCTTGACAGTAGGATGAAATGAGCCAAAAATATTAAGTCTTTCATGTCCATATTCAACATTTAGCATAGTACATTGTGAAAAACTGAAGAGTCTGAATTCCTTGATAGCAGACCACAAAACAGTGTTAAGCCATTATGATAAAAATTACATGGCTGAGGCAAGATTATCCTCAAATATCAGTACCAGCTAAACCCTTAGGATTCATGCCATCTAAACTTTTAAGTCAGCTGCATTAAACAGAGAAGCCAGTATTTATTGATGTCAGCATCATAGAGTGATAATGAGCTGTTTCCGACAGCTCATTATGTAAATAATGAAAAAAAATCTTATGTAAATAAGAAAAAAAAAATCCACATAGATTTAAAATAATTAATCTGGAAAATTTTACCTGTCATAAACTAGAAGATTCTTGCTTCTGTAAAGCATATTATTTTTACAGTAAATGCATAGTTTCTTCATATTAAGAAAAAGGGTGTGTTTTCTACTAAGCAGTTATTCTCTAAACATGTTTAGGTATACCTACTCCTTTAGAGTAAAGTCAAGAATCTTAGTTTATATCCTTGAGGGAAAGCTGACATTTGCCTCAACAATGTGACATAAAATAAACAGGAAGTCTTCCTAAAAAGCTAAAAATACCTAAGATTTCTCATAGCTTGAATGAGTCTTATTTGCTTTCACTTATTTTGTCTTAGCCATTTATTTAGGAGTGTCAAATTAGTTTTGACTTAAGTAATTGCTGACATTACCTCACATAATACTAGCCTAATAAAATTTCGTTGTTGATACTAATCTGCTTATTCTAATTGAAATTGTTCATGTAACACGGAAATTTAAAATGTTTATCTTGCAAACACACAGATATCATGGGTAATATATATGAGCAATTCAGAGCTATTAGTAATGCTTATTGCATTTTTAATTTCAGGCATGTAAATATTTGCAGGATTTATGCCTAAAAATATTATGCTTTTTTCTCTGTAAAAATGCATAAACATGAATATTCTCTTAATGAACATGCTCAAGTATTTACAGTAACAAGAATTTTCTATGCTTAGAGCTCAAGTACATTTGTTCAATTTAATGTTCATTGTGGTATTTCTATAACGCTGTAATGATTGTTTTAGTTTCAACAAACAGTACTGAATGTCCCTCCATGATACAAGTATGAATTATTGAGATATGCTAACATTTTTTTCTATTTCATGAGAGGGCAGAAGAGACCACATTCACTGAAATATAAATTTTTGCCCTGGACCGAGGGTCTTGTTTCATGGTAAGAAAATGGATACTTTACTGACAAGAAATCAAACTTAGCAATAATAATAATATTTATCTTCAAAGCAAGCAAGCAAGCAAACAAACAAACAAATGAACAACTAACAAATCAGTTTTCATGGGAGAGAAATAGCACAGCTGGTAATCTGACTAGTTTGTTTTGCTGATGGTGTAAAGGTGCAGAACACCCTGAACCAAACATATTCTCTCCATTCTACGTGCTGTAAACCTATAAAGTACAGATTATACTTCTTGTTGGTCTAAGAAAAGAATAAAGCTAAGCTAAACTGGACTAGAATATAACACAACAGACAATATTCCACCCTTCCACTTTATTATTAACTTGGTAGCAAAATCTGCAGCAACTATGGATAGATCTAAATAGCCGCATGACTACACTGGTATGTTCTAAACTCAGATGCTCTGGAAGTGAATATCATGATAGTTGAATATTCTTCAATCTCCTTTCATAAGGGGGAGTACAGCATTTAGAGCAAAATTCAGGAGCACATAAATAGAAGTGTTTTTTTTACGTTTTCATATTTAACACAGAGAGGCTTATGTCTCGTAAAAAGTTTAACTAATACAAATTCTGTTAAAGTGTTCAATTTCTATTTCAATTAGAAGTAAAATTCCTAAAGTTATTAGTTCATTCTTAAAATAAAACAATGCTTAAACTCTTTTGACAAGTTTCCATGGCGTGTTCTTCAGTGGAATACTGAAATAGCCACCAAAGAATGCAAGTTTCCAAAAGAACTTAAATTGTATCAACGAATATTTTTCAGAACAGAGATACAATTAGGCAGTATCACCCTTGTACTGAAACATCCAGAAAAATATTATATTCAGGGCTGTATGTGTGGTCTCAGTAGAGCCATATGGAGATAGATGATCACCTCCCTGCTCTGTTAATACTACCATTTTGCTTTGCAAGCTGGTGTTTAATTTGCTGCCCACGCACAACTCATTTGGGTGTCAGCACCAAATGTGTTTATGCCAACTGTGTTTCAGTTTATTATTCCTCAGAGGTGTCTGGTTACATTTCTCTATAGTGAGATCTTAGGATTTGATTATTTTGTGTTACAAAGATTAAAAAAAAAATGAGAATTTCAAATCATAAAACAACAAAGGCAAAAAGGCTGGAACATATCTTCATTACAAAAATCTATGAAGAATAATTTCAGTCAAAGAAAATTTACTGTTGATAGATACATGGCAGATTTCATTTTGAATGTAAAATCATCTGAGACATTAGCTATTTATAGATTTATTGGTTTTCAACAAATTTATAATTGTTTTCATTGAAGCCACCGAATACTAATTACGAAAGTTGTGAGGTCTTTGTCATACAGCTACTAAAAAACGGAGCTGAGTCTAACAATCTTCATCAACATTTATGATTATTTTGCACAGTATTCTGTAATTAGGTTTAGTGAAGATTGCTGTCCTCATAACTGCCGGAACAGTATGCCAATTCATACTAAAAACATACTGCTCAGACTATGACTCTGACGATCAACTCAGGTAATACCGCTGACAATAAACTGTCATCCGTTTCAGTAATCTGCATAAGAGCATCTGATGTTTTATGTAAACATAAGTTACATTCTGTTGTGCTTACTATTCTAATCATAAAATAAGTTTCACGTCACAACATATATCACAGGGGGAAGGAAAAAATCTAGGTTGAAATAGCAAAAATTAGTTTTCACTTTTAAAGTTATTATTGCTTTTAAAAACAGTGAACTATAAATTAGTTATACAGGTTAACTTGAACATGACAAGACCAATAATATTGATTTTTTAAAATATATATGGAATGATAAATATAACAGTGACATTTTATTATGCAAAGACCCTCAGTCTGAATACAATGATTTAATTTATCACTTTATTCCATATGAGAAGAGTTCCATTAAGTATCATGAGAATTTTGAAGCCAGATCTCAGTTGTTATATATATAATAACTTACTTTTAATATAATCGATGGAGCTACAGTGAAATATATTGTTTAAGGATCTGATTTAATACACACAGCTGAAGTTTCATCCATGACAGTAAATGTAGATTAATTTATGTTGATAATATGATATTCAAGACACAGGAAATGAGAAGAGAAAGAAGGTTTGAAAAGCTAAAAAGAAATCACAGGAAACAGAAAGAAATGTCAATTTTTCTGAAAAATGTCAAATGGATATTTTGGTGTTCCTTTCAGCAGTTGTATGAGGATTAATAAAAGGCTTTATGGCATAGACTCCAGCACTGCAAGGATACTTTCCATATTTAGAAAAAAACACACAAAATCTTTTTTTTTTTTTAAATAGCATAAATCACATAGAAAAATGTTTTGCTGGAGTGCTAGATTCTGCTATGGAAAGAAGTGTATCAAGTGCCACCTGACATGCTCTCAGACATTTCCACGGGGCTGATGTACATATCAGAGAATGTAGTGTTCTCTGTTATACATATATATCTCACTACATATTTAGAGAGAACTGTGTAGTATTAGGTGGATAGTTGGACTGAATGATCTTGTAGGTCTTTTGCAAACTTAGTGATTCTGTGATTCTAAGGGACCTATGTCACCATTCTTCACTCATAAATGGACATCAGTCAGAATGTCCCAAGTAAATCTGAATAGACATAGACTCCTTGTCAGCAAGAAATCTACAAGGAGCCAATGAATCAACACAATGTGTCAATATTGTCTTCAGTGAAATTACTTTTATGGAAAAGTTAGGTTCCTAACACTTTCTCATATATATAGGTGAATAAATGGGGTGAGATTTGGAAATACATACTTCTGGAGAACTTCTGTGGAATATGCAGAGTGACAGAATATGCAGGTGTGAAGGAAAGTAACTGAGAAAGATAGAGGTCAATGCTGTGCAGCTAAAGTGTTTCACAGGTTGGAAGATTTGGATTAAAAGGAATCATGAGTGGACAAAGAAAATAATCCCCAAAGCACTTTTAAGTACTCAGTGAAAAGTGACACAAATAGGATGTTAAAATGACTCTGAAGTGTTGCTGCTATCACTCTGGTGGAATGAAAAAACTGAAACCCTAAATCTGTGTCCCCAGGACAGCATGATACGGTAGCCATGATGCAATTTATCAGCAAGAAGTGCTATGAAATTGTTCCTTAAATGCATAAAGTGAAATTGAGAAGTCAAGAGCCAAAAGCCAGCCATTGAAGAAATATGCTTTTTTCTTTCATGGTAGTGACAGCATGTTTTAACAATCTAAATCAAGATAGACAGAAAAGAGGAGTTTAAATAGGATTTTGCACATGGTGTATTTATCTTCTTATATGTATGTAAACTTAATAACTGAGCAAATTAGACTTTCTACTTTATTGATGAGTTCCTCTCAGGAGTAACAGCTGCTTACAGATTTTGCAAAGGAATTGTAATACAAAACATTTTTATATTTATTATTTCACCTCACAATTTGATGGTATTTTATGTCAATGAGGTGTATCCAGTTATGCAATGTATTTTCTAAATATACTGTTTGTTATTTTCTTCAGTTTAAAGAAGTTTAAAGAAGCCAGAATAAAAATAATAGCTAGGTCTTATAAAAGGAAAGAATACATGTTTTGGATACTTTTTGTGCTATAATATCCAGAATTAATATAGAGATTCTTTACAGTTCAAACAAATCTCGTAAATGTTCTACTTGTTCAAAAGAATAAAGGATTGTTGAAAGAAGCTCCTAAGACTGTACTTAAAATTAGATCTGCAATGGGATGTAAAGAAGAGACTTTTAAAACTGAGAAGTGCATGCAATTTATTGCAATGGCAGTGAAGTTATATCTTTTCAGAACTGCTTTGCACAGTTGCAAAAGTTTTCATGCCATAGAGTGCTTAGAAATACATCAGTTTCCCGAGGAAACATTGGTTCTGAAATGAAATCATTTGTGAAAGATATATGTAGAAAGATGTAGAATCAGTGAGACACAGGGAACCTACAGAAAATTCTTTTTATTTTGCAGAAAAGAATGTGCTACAAAAGCAAAGTAAATGAAGCACATTTGTTACACTTTTAGTACTTGAATTTTAAAAAAGTTAATATTTTTCCTAGTGTAATACATTGTTTATATATTCCTTCTACCTGTTCGATTATCCATCCATCCTAGGGTTCTGAAAGAGATGACTGATGTGGTTGCCAAGGCACTCTCCATCATATTTGAAAAATCATGGCTGTGTAGTGAAGTCCCTGGTGATTGAAAAAAGGGAAACGTTACTCCCATTTTTAAGTAAGGGAGAAAGGAAGACCCAGGGAACTATAGGCTGGTTAGCCACACCTCTGTACCTGGGGAGATCATCGAGCAGATCCTCCTTGAAGCTATATTAAGGCACATGCAAGATAAAGAAGTGATTTGAGACAGTCAGCATGACTTCACCAAGGTCAGATCTTGCCTGACCAATCTGATGGCTTTCTATGATGGAGTGATGGCTTCGGTGGACAGGGGAAGGGTGGTGGATGTCATCTACCTGGACTTCTGCAAAGTCTTTGACATGGTCCTTCACCACATTCTTCTCTCTAAATTGGAGAGGTGTGGATTTGAAGGATGGACTGTTCGATGGATTAGGAATTGGCTGGCTGGACACAGCCAAAGGGTTGTGATTAATGGTTCTGTAGCAGGGTGGAGGCTAGTCACAAGCGATGCCCCTCAGGGGTCAGTCTCAGGACTGGTGCTCTTCAACATCTTCATCAGTGACATAGACAATGGCATCGAGTGCACTGTCAGCAAGTTATTGGATGACACCAAACTGAGCCGTGCAGTTGATACATTGGAAGGGAAGCCATCCAGAGGAACCTGGAGAGGCTGGAGAAGTGGGCCCATGAAAACCTAATGAGGTTCAATAAGGCCGAGTACAGGTTCTGCACTTAGGTCGGGGCAATCCCAGGTATTTGTACAAACTGGGGGAAGATCTCCTTGAGAGCAAACCTGTGGAGAAGGACTTGGGGTCCTGGTGAACAAGAAGCTGAACATGAGCCAGCACTATGCACTTGCAGCCCGGAAAGCCAACTGTGTTCCGGGCTGCATTAAAAAAGGAGTGGCCAGCAGAAAGAGGGATGTGATTGTTCCCCTCTACTCAGCTCTTGTGAGGCCCCATCTGGGTGGATAGTGATAGGAAAAGAGGGAGTGGTTTTAAACTGAGACAGGGGAAATTTAGGTTAGATATTAGGAGGAAGGTTTTCACACAGAGGGTGGTGACACACAGGTTATCCAAGGAGGATGTGGATGCCCCATCCCTGGAGGCATTCAAGGCCAGTCTGGATGTGGTTCTGGGCAACCTGGTCTGGTGGTTGGTGACCCTACAAAGAGCAGGGGGGTTGAAACTAGTTGATTATTGTGGTCCTTTTCAATCCAGGCCATTCTATGATTATATGATTCTATGATAATAAAAATGGGCCCTGAGAGCAGTACACTGACCACCCTCTGTCAGAAGAGAAATCTTCTGGAATGTTCCAGTCAAAAACCTGTTGTTATACTGTAGTTCCAGCCAGATCACAATTTACAGTTTCCTTTCATATAATACAGTGGCAAACTTTTGACCTTGCAAAGGAAGAAATAATTCTTCATTTCTTTCTACGCAAAGTGGTTTATGGGGCTGTGGCAGGTCAGACGTCACATTTCATCTCACAAGTGCTAGGACTTCATTACTAGGCACAAATACGTAATATGCTGCGGGATATCAGCAAAGGAAATTACTATTTAACTATTAAGTGTTATTAAATTGTTCATAATTTTAATTGTATCTATTTTAATGCCCCTAAAGTTTCCGGAATACAGGAAAATAAGCTGAATTTCCGCTAATTTATCTGTACAAGTTACCATTATTTCCAAACACGACTTTGAAAATACCTACAGAACATGTTTTCCTATCTCTGACCAGCCACTATTTACCATCAGAGATAACAGTTTGAAAAATCAGTATTCTGTATTTTGAAGACAGGTTCTGTAAGATTGTCACATTTACCTGAGCATGAATTTGTCTGCATCATGTTAAAACCAACATCCATAGAAGTAAATACAGTTACATAGACTCTTGGTTAACTGAAAATCCTCTCTAACAAGACAGGGCATTATTCCACGCAAGACCACCCCTCAGGAGCACAAGCGTGGTGATACAGAATAGTCACTTGCTTTACTGCCCCTACTAAATGTTACAATTGAGGGTGCTAGTTGTGCTGCTTGCCCTTCCATTACAGCCTATGGAGAGCCCCATTTTGGCTCAGCCTGGAGAAACCAGTCCTGTCCTGCTCCAGTGAAGTGATGGGATGTGGGTCTCCAGATCCACCACTGTCCTGCCCTGTTTGCTATTTGGGCTCTTGGTAAGGAGGATGGTGATGAGACACTCTCAGTCCTGTTCTTCTGTAATGCACAACACTGCATGAACTTCTGTATGCTAGTCCTGTTTGTGCATCCAGTTTAGCTAAAATAACAAATAAGGTCTGGAAATGATGTATTACTTCTAATGTTATTACCTTATACATATTTTCATAGGAAACAGGAGAAACAAAGTTCTCTTCTATTTGAAAATCCAAAATATGATCTTAAAATTTGAGAATCATAGAATGGCCTGGGTTGAAAGGGAACTCAGAGATCATCCAGTTTCAACACTCCTGCAGTGGGCAGGGTCACCAATCACTAGACCAGGCTAACCAGAGCCACACCCAGCCTTGCCTTGAACACCTCCAGGGATCCACAATCTCTTCGGGCAACATATTACAGTGCATCATCACCCTCTGAGTTATGATATTTGCAGTACTGTTTCTTAGCCTTACAGAAGAAATAAGAGACCATATTTGCAGAAATTCCACGTTCTTTCACTTGAAATTAAATTAATTGGCCCTGTGTTTTTCATGCATAAACTATATTAAAATACTGAAAGGAATTAAAAAGATCAAGTCCATACTCTTCTAAGCTTGACAAGAAATAGTCTTTTTTCATAATTTTGGTTTTCAATTCTAATTTTGAACACAAAAAATGGAAAAATAATGCCACTTAATTTCATTGTGGAAATACACTAGGTATCTAAAAAGAATTTCAGTGTTAGAATAGGAGGAATAAATAATAATAATAAATAAAGCCCAGTTGAAAAAAAAAAAAAAAAAAAGATTTGTCAACAGCTGATGCATAAATATAAAGAAATATCACTGTATGAGGAATGATTATATTGGGAAAAAACAATAAAAGTACATTCAGTGCTCCTGGGTTAGCTCATAGGGAAAATTAAAATTGTGCTATGAACTTTACCATTTTGAAGGTGTTAGACTTTGACTTCGACCTTAATATTCTTAAGATGTATGATCAAGTAACTAAAATTAGAATATAACTATGAAGAAAATAAATCATATTTTTTAAAAGGAAATTATTTAATTAAAATTGTTATTTACTGAAATATATTTTGATAATTTCTCAATCCTGCCATCTGGTAATATTACAAGAAAAGTTGACTCCCTGTTCAAAGATACCAATTTGAATTTCAAAATCATAGGAGTGCTTCATAATTGCTTGAAATTTGAACATTATTTCATTTACCAGCAATCAGCTGTTTAAAAATAGTGTCCTTAGATCATAGATCCATATTTTTTTCTGGGCCATTTTCCCCTTAAAACTGACTTGACATTTAAAACATCAGCTTCTTTCACAGTGTGCATCCCATCTGCAATTATGCTGCAGCCCACTCAGCCACTCAGCTCTGTCCTTGCTACAGCATAATAACAATAAACCTGGTAAAAGAACACATGCTTATGGATTAAATGGATTGTAATTCATCCACACAAAAGAAAAAGAAAAAGAGAAAACCAGACCTCCTTACAGATACCCATTGCAGTACATGGTGTAGCGCATTAACACAAGAAAAGCATGTTATATAGTGGAGTATCTCCCCTGTCTGAGTAATTACAGGATCAACAATAATCAACCTCTCTCACATACAAGAATACTAACAAAGTTGAAACACAATCTTATCTCATATATTTCACTTGTAATACAGATAAAACTGCAAATTAATAACAGTGCTTGTGTCCTTTGTCATAACCAGCCAGAATTTCATGTGAAGGAATGATGATAAAATGCTTGGATTTCTGTGCTTTCAAATTTTATTTGGTGAATAGCAACTGCAAAAACACTAAATAAATGCTTCATGTATCAGTGTATGTTTGACCTGTTTAAACAGAATTTTTATACTGATTCAATGTCTACAATTACTCCTAATTGGTTATGGCATAGAAAAGGAATTAGACTGAGTTTGCCTACAGTTTGTGATTGTGTCTACACAACTTGCAGTACCAGCTAGTATAAAGTTGGTTTAAATTTTTCTATTCAGCAGTGCAGTCAGTTGTGTAACAGAGACATAGACATAATCTCCATTGTGCTTGCTCGCTTCTTCATTGATTTGCAAATCCCATAATGTAATTCATGCATTCATATAAACTGATAGGAAAAAAAAACGACCTTGAAAATAAAATTCCAAGTGAGTTCCAAGACTTTTCATGAGGAATATAAATGGAAACTTTATTTGGTTCTGTGCTGTTTGCAATCACCTATACCTCAGAAGCTTTCCTATCTTCACTTACAGGGAATTTATAATATCTCTCTGTTTTGGAAATACTTAATCATTTTTTATTATAATAAAACAGTACAATCATGCTGAAGCCTTTACCTCAAAGGAGATGTTTTGAATATTTCTCCTCCATTTGGAGTACAGCAATTTTCATGAAGTTTGTAGAAATTCAGATCAAAATGTATTTGGAAATCACCTACATGTTCTAAAGCCGTAAGGTAGAAACTAATATATAAACAAAAAGAGGAACATAGGCAATAAGAAACTAGGCTAAACTGATAGAAACCATAAATCAGTGTTTTCTTGAAGAAAGCTTGCATTTCAAGCTAAAATATTGATGGAAGAATATCCCTGAACTGTTTCCAAGCAAGATGAGTTTTCTTACTGTAAGAAGTTGCTTACCTAATTCAGCAGTTGGTGGCAGACAGCCTAACTTCCTTCCTAGTTGTTAATCCTATACCATAAAATATCCCTAATATAGTTTTCAACAGTTCTGTTTATCTCCCTGGGGATAAAAGAACATGCTGTTTTGAAGTGTCAGATTTTATACTATGTTGCAGTGAGTTATTTTTATTTATCTTCCATTCTGTGTTTTTCTGAGTCATATACAAAAGTAATCTTCAAAGAGCTATTTGTACTATTTGGATTTTTTTTCGTATTTAAGCTTTGGTTTGTAGAATGATCTAGAAAAACTTATATAGTTTACATCCCGGACATTATACTCAGACTGTGCACATCTTACAGATTTATAATCATTTTTCCTCACCTTCTGTAACATATGAGATGTCTGTCAATATAAATAATCATATTTTTAATAATATTGCATGCTATTTGTTTTCTGAGGACAGGTGTTTAACTACATCTTCCTTTCTGTGTTCTAGAGATAGGAGATATCCAGGTTGTTTTCTGTTTAATTCTCTGCAAAATGGCCTGAGATTGAGTCTCCGCCATGCTTAGGGTTCTTCCAGTTCAGCAGCAAAGGCACAGCTGCCTACAGTTTGGGAAGCAGTGGTAGATTCTTAAATGTATGTTACCAAACCTGGTAATGCGCAAAAAGTATCCAAGTTTCTACATTAAAATATTGGAGTGACATAATATACTTTTGGAATTTTCAGTCATCAGAAGTTACAGATGTTGCAAAAAGGTAGGACGTTCTAACATCATGTCTGTGAGGAGTTGGTCTGGCAAGGGAATCCTTTGTTGGACCTTTGGCCCAAGTCAGCCCAAATCATTTATTTGCTTTTCTGAGAATGGGAGATTCAAAAATAAGACTGTTAAAATTAAAAAAATAAAAATAAAAATAAAAAAATAAACAAACAACCATGAAAATGTACATGAAAGAGTCCTTCGTACCCCAGGTAAATGAATGAAAATATGTAGTACCCTAAATTTCATCTTTCCTTGAGCGTTGATGCTGAATCTTCATAAGAAAGTAATTAAAGCAGGAATTATCCAAACATGAATGCTCTTTATTTCCTGGTAAGTAGAAATTTTAGCTGCTTGTGCATCTGAGCCCTGCAAATCTTATTTTAATTTGAAGAAGTAGAACTACTGAAAACAAAAAAGAATTCATCTCAGAAGTGCTCTATGAAGGATCTGTAGCATGAAACATAGCATTTATCTAGACATGATGATGTAGCAAATTACTGTTTATCTGTTTATCAGGGACTTTATTTGAAATCTAATTTAGCAGCATAGATATGACCCATGAATAAGGAGATATCTTCATGAATTTACAGGTACATATTTATGTGTCGATTGCAGAACTGGAATAGAAACAATGTTCTTCTACTTTTGTAAAGTTGTTTTAGGGAAAAATAGAACAAAAGAGTCAGGGGAGCTACTGTCAACATAGTAAGAGCAATGAATGTTGGGAAAACACAGATTTTCTGTAATAATTATTAGGAACTAATCATTACAGAAAATCTGTAATAACTATAAGGATGGGGGTATTATTTTAAGCTAGGATATAAAGCTGCTTTTCATATTTAACCTTTTTAGGCATATGTTTTTATAATTTATTGCTTAAGTGTGCACATAAAAAACAAATTTATTCTGTTTTCCTTTATTTCCATCCTATAGACAATGTAATTAATAAGTGATCTTAGTAGAAGACTTTATATCACATATGAAATCCTTTGTCTTTGAATTTTGTGAAACACATTAGTACTCACTACAGAGGAGGCAATAGAGCTAAACTATGTTTTGTAACACTAAATTAATTTCTCTTTACATCTCTTCCAGAGATTGGTGTTAACGGTTACCTAGCTTTTCTGGATCAACATCTTCCCTCATAAAGCATAGCTTATATCTCCTTTGACTTTCACATGCTCTTGTTTTATTGTGTTCTGCTATTTCCGTAATTTTTGAAAATTCTCTCTTCATTTTCTATTTTAATCTATTCTATTCCCCACTGTGTCATTGTACTTCTTTCTGCTCCTGTGCTGTGCTGTCCTCAGGCTAACATGAATAGCATTATGTATATATCTGAGATTAGATGCAAATCTGGACTAACACCTTTTAGTGAACATGGCCTGTAACATGTCTCTGATGGCTGCTCAAAATGTTCAGATAGTGTAAGCTGGGATAAACTTAATGGGTTACTGATTGCTATACTACAACTAGTAGTGAGAATTTCACATTAAAACTGTGGAGCATAAAGTTCCCTCTATGTACTAATGGGTTCTAGATTCACAGATACCTATTCTCTGTACATCCAAAGAGATGCTTAGATGCTGTGATGGAGAATACAGCAATATTTATTTTAGGGAACACAGAAGAAAATAGAAACGTGTTGAGAACTAGCCATTTCAGACACACTGAATCCACAAAGGAAGGGAAACCAATGTGCTTGATCTTAACTAGGAAGTAATCTCAACCTACGTGCTTTTGTAATTTCTATTAAATGTAATCATCTACAGACTGATGTGGACTGAAATATCCAGATCCAAATCCAATTCATAGTAAAAGTTCCCACTAAATTGTTGAAGAGAAGGGCGTGCCAGGAAGTGTTAAATGCAGACTGCTCCACAAAGTATGAAGAGCAGAAAACAAGGGAAGCACCAAGGCAGCTAGAGCAATATCCTTACCTGCAAGGAGTCAGAATGTTGAACTAGGAATGTCAGGGTCAGAATCAGGTCCAGAAAAATCGTTCAGAGAACAGCTACAGGCCAGTCATCATGCAGCAAGTCCATTATGACGAGTCAAGTTCAGGATTAGGAAGATTGGGACCAAACATATATGCGCCTGTCAGAGCTGTGATGTAGCTCAGGTGGGAACTAAGCTAGAAAGCCTGAGACTTGAAAGAGGCTCCTAGGGAAAAGGAAGGTTTGACCCTCACTTGTAGTTCAACAGTTGTCGTCAGTGAAGGAGTTGGCCTTGGCCTTATCCTGCAGAACTCTTTAATTTACCTGCACTAATCTTGCAGAAGGAGAGATGCTCTCAGGATACTGACAAGAAGAATTTTAAATTCTCTTGACATTATGTGTTATTTAACAAAGCAAAAGAGACCATATCAAGCCTAGAAAGTCATATTTGTATAATTGAAGAAGACCCAGACTTATTTTAATTGAAAAATGTAGCCAGAGAATTTCCTTGGTGAAAATTAATAAAATGACTTTGGACTAAGACATTAAATCTGTCTGATCTGCCTGAAAAACTGGAAGGAGAACATGTTAAATGAGGTAAGAAGCTCCTCCGATATGAATATCTGTGGGAATTCTCTGAGGACAAAGTTCTGGAAAGTGTTCTGTGAAGGAAAGGACATTGTTTTTCATGGATGGGTACTTTTATTGATCTCAAATAGAAATGCAGTGTTTGGTGCAATATTGAATTCACAACTACCATCTTGTATGGCAGCAAGTCACCTGAAGTGAGAGAAAGACTGGAGGAGAAATTTTTAAGAGGTAGTCTCGATATAATCAGATTAGATATGATTATCTTTTCTTTTCTCTTCTTATTACTCTATTGTCTGCTCAGGCTGGTATGAATAAATGTTCTTATTTACATTTTATCACAGCCTGGATTATATTAGGATGTCGTTTAATGTTTCTCATCTTAGGGATGTGGGGAATAACTTGGGACTTAATAGCAATTAAACATCTACTCAAGTACCCTAGTACACCTTTCACAGTATCAAGGACTAGGAGTGATCACCGGTGCTAACTGAATGCACCAGAACATTGCCATCCCAGAGATAAAAAAAGGCATAATTTCTTAACACAGATATTTGTCACTAAGAAGGTTCTTTGGCAAATAAGATAGAAGGGTTTGAACAGGTCTCAAGGAATGTGTGACAAAAATATTTTCATGCAAATGCACATGGACAAGATAT
Organism: Chrysolophus pictus; assembly: GCA_037305975.1. Classification (NCBI taxonomy): domain Eukaryota; kingdom Metazoa; phylum Chordata; class Aves; order Galliformes; family Phasianidae; genus Chrysolophus; species Chrysolophus pictus. The sequence goes on from CM074579.1 coordinate 18,681,446, forward strand.
TTCCTTTAGTGAGGGAAACACCATAATATGAAGCCTCACTGTCTTGGTTCTGTCTTTTTGGACTCACTGATTCTGCAGTTCTTGTATGCACAGTAGCTGTACTTCTCTATCGAGGTTGAAGAGTTCAACATCACAGTATCTGGGAAGCAGAGTGGTGAGTTCAAATCACTCAAAGAACAGAAGACCCTAAACACTTCTTTTTTTATTTTTATTTTTTTCTTTTTCTTTGTTTTCCATTCCTCTGGCAAATTGCAAGACTACTGAAACACAGTTCCCCAGAACTGTGCTTTGAGTCGATAAGACTGCTTGCAGTTTGTTCATAGTACTGATTTCAAAATCTCAAAATTCAGAGAATCTGGTTTATGATTTTTATAATCTATAATTGTCTTGTATGATAGCAAGGTATGTGGAAGTTAAGACCATGATACCCTTCTGGAGGAATGCAAAAGAGTGTCTACAAATTTACAATAAATAAATAAATAAATAAAATATTCTTCACTACTGTGGGTTAGGATGGCTTTTTAAAAAATTGTTCCTTTCGATAAAATTATTAAATTATATCTGAATTTCACTCTAGGGGACAGCGCATAGTTTGAGATGCTTCCTGAGGTTTTCAACTTCAATGAAAATCAGTTCCTTTAAAGTCTTTGAAAATGCTGTTATTATTGTTTAAATAGTTGCACATTTAAAGCACAGCCCATAGATTTCTACTCCACTTACTTGAGAAAGACAGATGCAAAAAGCATTCAATTTTGTTAGTCCTCTGAATGGATAACCTGAAAGCTGCTTGTAGTAAATTTGGAATTGACTGTGATCTTTTCAGCAGAGTAGGGAAAAAGAAAATTGAAAATCACTTTTTCTTAGGGATACATATCAAATTTGGATCATTGCTAGGTTTGGTTTCTGTAGACTGCCTATTATAGTCCTTACCATCGACTCTTCTAAAGCAAGTAAACTTTACTCTCAAATATAAAGGTACCGCTTATAGGCAAAATAACTCTTCTATAGAATATGAACATAGTATGTTTAGGCTATTTTTTTTAGCAAAACTAGTTATCATTGTGGGAATTATGTCACTAATCTGAGTTCTGGAAAAGTACAAAACAGTTTTTTAAATGATGGAGTATAAATATTTTACTTTCAGTAATTAATTAGAGTGAGACGTCATTTTTGCATTGGGTGCTGCATCTCATATTCATGTTGCAACAATTCCAGACAGAAAAGAAGTGCACATTCTCCTATACTTTCTAGACAACTAAAAATCACAGGGAAAGATCTGGTCCATCTTCTAAGGAAGATTCACTTCTTTATCTGCAATTATTTTGTCTTAGCCAAAGTAAAGCAGTTAGAATATTTCAGTGGCTTTCAAGACTCCATGAGATCGACATTCCTTAAATCATATTTTGAATCCTTTAAGATGAATAATCTCAGTCTAAAAATGATCTAGCTCCACTCTAAATAATTAGAAGTATACTGCATGCAAAATAACTTTGGATTAATATGATTTGAATAAATTATATTTTAATTTCATGATAAATATTTCAAGGTGCTTCGTCCAAAAAATAATCTGAAATATATTAGCAACTAAAAGGGAATTATTTTTTTTTAACTGTACAAAATCCTGTTCAAAGCCTAACCTTCAGCAATATTGCAAAGGGATCATCATTTTCCAAGACTTCCTGCTGTTACTGACCTACAGACATCCAGATAGAAAACTTAAATTTGAATTATATACTCAATTATGAGTAACCACTGCAATTTTTTTACACAGAGTAAATTATTCAAAACCAGTTTGTGAAGTTTCAAACTCACAAATGAAGAAAAAGTACCAAACAATGGTACAACCAGGACAAGTACCAAACAATAGTACAGTCTTGAATACTGGGCCCATGTGAACCAAGTAAGTTTCAACAAGTTCATGTATAAGGTGTTGCACCTGGGTTAAGTCAAAACCAAAAAAGAGTACAGAATGATTAGAACAACTCACTGAGAGCAGCCTGGAGGAAAGGATATTGAGGATTCCGTTCAATCTAAGCCAGCAATGTGTGCTAGTGGCCTGGAAGTCCTGGCTTGCATCAAAAGAAGGGTGGCCAGAAGGGCAAGGGAGAGGATTGTCCCTCTCTGCTCTGCCCTCATGATGGCATGTATGGAATACTGAGTTCAGGCCTGGGGCTTCCAGAACAAGAAAGACACAGAGCTGCTGTACTGGGTCCAGAAGAGAGCCACAAAGATGATCAAAGATCTGGAGCACTTCTATTAAGACAGGCTGAGAGAGCTAGGCTTGTTCAGCCTGGAGAAGACAAGGCTCCAGGGAGACATAATCAAATCTTTCCAGTAACATAAAGAGACCAACTTTAGGTGGTCTGATAGTGACAGGACAAAGGGGAATGGTTTTAAACTAAAAGAGGGAAGGTTTAGATTAAATGCTAGGAGGAAAGTTTTTACTCCAGGAATGATGAGTAACTGGAACAGGCTTCCCAGGTGAGCTGTGGATGCCCCATCCCTGAAGCTGTTCATGGCCAGATTGCATGGGGCTCTGGCCCCTCCGATCCAGTGGGTAGCAACCAGGCCTACTGCAGGGGGCTTGTACCTAGATGATCTTTAAGGTCCAGCCCAAGCCATTCTGTAATATAATCAGCTCTAATAAGAACTGCAATATATCCCTGGACATAATAAAAGTATTGAGTAAATCTTGTACTAAGACTTGCTCACTACAATTTATGTTAATAAAAGCACATAAGAATCAAAATTTACAGTTTATGACTTATGTGGGATAGGGATAAAGTTACAATGCATTCTGAGGAAAAAACAACTTGTTTCAGGGAAAAAAAAATAATTTACTCTTCTACTGTGTTGACTAGCACATGCAGAAATTCTGATAGTACAGCTAATGAGTACTCTTTGGCATCAGTGTCTCTACAGGGCTAGAGAAGAAGCAGGGAACTGACTATAGCCAAACACTTAGTTTTTTATGCTGTTGTTAACACATGCTAATGGATTCCACAGAGCAATATTTTCAAATAATTTCTGTTGTGATCTTAGAATTATATTGTATTTTATTTATTCTGCCAATTAAAGTCTATTCCAGAATATATATTAACAATTTGACTTTATAGTCTTTGACAATTACATTTTCTTTGATTTGCCTTGACTAGGCATTGTTTATGTTGTGTGGCTAGATATTTAAGTTACTGTTTTTGTCATCAATTCAAATGAACAAGTAGTTCTAATCCAGAAAATAACAATAATGAACCTTCAATGATTTTTGAATGAATAAGCATTTGTGGTTTTTATTCCTGAAAATATAATTTCCTGAAAATATCATTTCAGAATCACAATTCTGAATACATGCAAACAGCAGTAAGACTCAAGCACATACTAAGAGGTTACTTTACATTTGGAAAATGATAGGCTAGGAGACAGCTCCTATTCAAAAATTCAAAACCATCAACGTAATGTTCTGTACCTTATTTTCTAACTCAAAAACACAATGAACATCTACATGAAAAATGTAAAACATGACAATAAACAGACAAACAATTGCCAAAAAAAAAAAAAAAAGGAAAGTGAACATTTGGAACAGTATTGCCTTATATTAGTAATGATGGGACTGGAAAGAGTTGGTTAACGGATCTGTCAGAATATGCAAGATTTAGAAACAAAGTATTCAGAAGGGCAGACATATGTGTACAAGGTTATTCTCAGCTCAGACCTTCTCATAATTCTGTTCCAAGAGAGTAGAACACAATCTGATCACGGGGGCACCAGTATACATCCAAAGTATCTTTGCTTCCCTCTGTGCTTCTGCACTTTACACTAACATTGCTATAGGTCTCAAATGTAATTCTTACCTTACATAAAACATCAAAGATAAATTAAAAAAAAATAATTACAGAATTATGAAGAAAGCCAAGCTGAGCTCAAGAATGTGTTAAATGAAGTCACTATTTAATCAGTAAAACGCTTAACATACAAGGTTTGCTCCCAAATTAATGCCACCTATCTTGTTATGTTGGCCCACGATATCAGAGGTGCGTACTGGTGGTATGGCAGTAGAGGTTGAACATAATTTCTGTTATATTTTGTTGCCACATGACAGATGGCAGCAGAGGGGCAGTCTGGAGCAATTGCCACTGATATGGAAGTGCACAAGAAGCAAAGTTGTGTCATCAAATATCTACATTCAAAAAAAAAAAAAAAAATTGCACCCATTGACATTCATTGATACTTGTTGAATATTTACAGAGACAAGAATGGATGTAAGCACAGAGAGGCAGTGGGTGGGGTGTTTCAGCAGGTCACCTCTGGCACAGATTTTTACAAGAACAGCTTTCAGGCTCCTATTCACTGCTAGTAAAAATGAAAAGCTAATGGTGGTGACTGTGTTGAAAAAAAAATATATTTAATGCATAGAATTGACTCTATCAAATGTGCTCTTCATATCTGTTATAGTTTCCATGGAAATAAATAGGAGGCATTACTTCTGGAGCAATCTGCATTTGATGAATTCATTTTTTCTGTTTTTTTTTTTCTTCTTTATTCTAAGGAAAGAATTTCCATTTTCTTGGTACAGTTGATTTACTATAGACATAGAGACATATTCATAATAGAAAAATTTCTCTTTTGCACATTATGCTTATAATTTTAATAGAAACATTACCATATTTACACCAGAAAGAAATCTAAGATAGTGTGGCGTATTGTGGTGGGATGTATTCACACTAATCATTTGAGATTTGTGAGAGCATTAATCTGAGCTCTTTGATCAAAAATGTTTCTAAATCCAATTTTAACTCTATTCTCTTCTGTAAAGCAGTGATCTGTAAATGTTTCATATTTTGACTTGGAGTGATTATATTTCAGTTTCCTTCATAAGCTTCATATAACTTGGAAATGTACCAAAACCTCATTCTCCTGATGACTGGTTCCTTGTATATAATCATAATCCAGTCTAACAGTTTCTCTGATCTTCAACTCAGAATTCAACTGTTTTTTTGGAACCCAGACAAATCTTGAGGACTTCACAAAAATCAGCAGAGAAAGTCTTTGTTCCCAAACTCTAAGGTATTTCCAACCCTTAACATATTCCTAATAGCATCCTACTCTTGAATCTGCATCCTACAGCATAAGGCCTTTTTAATGTCAAACAGGTATTCTTAATTTAGCCTTTGGTAGATTTGCAATAAATTTATTCTAAACCTTTTGTTCCAAGGAATAAAAGTAATTACATGCATAATACTAACTATAACTTCAGTACCTCATCCAGGAACAAATACCAAACCACTGCTTGCTTTCACTGCTCTCACATAGGTTTTATAATCTGGCTATAGAGCAATGAGAAACAGAGATCTGCGTGAAATTGTGTGTGTGTATCTGATCTCAAACCCTATTATGTCTCCATCCTTAATAGCCAACCACTGACAAATAGGCATCTAGAAAATGTTATTTAAATGGTTCCTTGTTTCTGAGAGAACTTTAGAGGCTTTAAAGAACTAGCAGGTAACCTATTGACAGAAACATAACTTAAAATGCAAACCTCACTCTATGCTCAGTATTTGCTTCATGATTCATCTAGATCTAATATTAATATCAACACATCCACTAAAAGATTGTCTATGCAGACCTGTCAAACCTGTGGAAGAAGCCAAGAAATTTGGCTTCTCCTGTCAAAGTTACGATATCAGTGTTTCTAAGACTATGAGTTGTTAACTCTAGTTGAGATTAGTATTAGCTAGTGTTTGAATTAGGACTTCAATTAATAGCACTATTTATTACTATCTCAGGGCTCATAGGGTACAATTTAAACTCAGGAAACTGGCTCCTACTATTTTCAAACAAACAACAGAAACTTGGATATGCACTGAAAGCTAAAGTTTTAAAGATACAAAGATCAATGCATGTATTCTATGGACATTTGAACTCACTTCCTTGATATTACAGATCCCATTTTAGAAAGAACGTAGAGACAGGATATTAGCTGTACCTTGCATACAACTGTTCTCAGTGTACAACAATAAAACTACTTCAGGAAAAAAGTCTATATAACTATTTTACTGCAGACTGAGAAGTTAGTGACTCAAATAGATTCCCCCACTCTTCAGTTTTCTTACAAAGAGTATTTGGCCTGATTTTACACACATGATTAGCAGAAATCAAGGTCAGGGGGACTCTTCAGATAATGGTTTTATAATCTTTACCAAGTCAATTGTGTTTCACTCAATGGTTTATGAAAGGAAGCTGTCACTTCTGGATGAACTGTAGTATGTACAATGGAAAGGCATGAATATCGACATAAAAGAAGCAAGACCTGTGGGGAGAGACAATTGCTTTTACTAAATAGCAGTTAAATACAGTTGAAAAAAAAAAAAAAAAAAGGTAACAGACAAGCCTGGACTTACTGCCTCTTTATCACGGCTTTGAAAAAGAGCAGAGTTGCTGCAATGACATAGCTCTCCTAATTTATAGGTTGCCTTTTTTTCCTGTCTGAACAGGATTGGTTCTAGTTTTCAGCTATTGCTTTTCTTGGCTAAGCAAAATATTCAGCCATCAGAGATACTCATTGTCAATCCTCATAGATTCCAATAAAGCCACTGCAAAACATGCCTTTGAAAAGATACCTAGATGAAGCTATTGGATTTCACTTTTTTTTTTTTTTTTTTTTTTTTTACAGAACTACTATTATAGAAAGTTTGCAGATATACTAGATCTCACTGCATTTAATACACAATTTCAAGTTCTTTTTCAAAAAAAAAAAAAAAAAAGCTTGTAAGCTTGTTCTTTTGACAATTTTTCTTGCAGATTGTATATTCCAAAGAAAACATCACACCAGAAGACTTCAAATATCAATTGAACAGAAGTACGTAATTAACACTGGCCAGTCGCAGAGAGCATATGCGACAGGATAACAGTACTTAGTGAGACTTATTTAGAAGAGACATCGAGAGGAATAAGCCACCCACAAACTGCTTTGTGGCTGACCTTGTAGAAAGGGAGTTTGACAATTTTTTCCACTGGGGTAGTATTTAGTTTCAAGATAAAAAGAAAAATTGAGATGAAAATTCTGAGTGGCATTTTGAAAGATCTGTTTGACAATCTGTGCCTTGTTGATTTTCTCTGATGAGAAAGAACATCATTGTTTAACAGGGAACAATTTCTAAATGTCAATGATTTTTCTCTTCTTTGGGAACAGAGTCGATGTCAAACTAGGTTTGAAAAACAACCAAATAACAGAACAGTGAATCAAGCGTCAGAACTAGGCTGGACAACATTAAACTCAGAAACTGAATTTCCTACTCTACTTCCAGTAGACAGAGTATACAGAAACAAGCATACTCAAAGCCACAGAATCACAGAACAGTTTAGGTTGGAAGTGACCTCTGGAGGTTATCTGGTCCATTCCTCTGCTCTAGTAGGGACATGTTGAGCTGGTTGCCCAGGACTAGCCACCCAGGTAGCTTTTGAAGATTTCCAATGAGGAGACTCCACGCTGCTGGGCTACTTATATCAGTTCTCTCTCCCCTGCACAGAAGTGCTTCCTGATTTTCAATTGGAACCTCCTTTGTTTCTTGCCCATATATGCCACCTCTGCTTCTCCGTGATCTAAACCAAACCTAATCCAAGCTCTGCTGCAGTGTATTTTTAGGTCTTATGTACTAAGCCATCAGCACAGAAAGAAAAAGCACATGTACTAAGCTGCATGTGTACAGACAGCAAAAATACTCCTGCAGCACTCATGGTGCGAAGGACCCATAGTGAGCTGGCAAGAGTTGTGCATAGCTATGCTAATCAGCAGAGCTCTTCAGGGAATGGAGAAAAGATAGGAATGGATGAAAGAGTAAAATTGGTACGTGTGGCATGTTAATGAGGTGTGTCCACACCATCTGAGCTTTGGGGAAGATAATTGCTTGAGAGTAAAATCACCATTTTGCTGTTTCAGGACAATATTCTTTGGAGCCGTTAGACAATGCTAAGTAAAGCAAAGGAGACAAAGTGTTGAGCCAAATTTTTTAGCATCTTCAAGACAAGAATTTTCAGTCCAACAACTTGTTGATTGTAACCAGTACTTTTATCCTTAATGAAGCAAAATACCAGATTTCCAAAACTGAATTTTAACCATCAAAAAAGAATTTATGTTCTTCCATTGTTTGTCATTTACTTCATGCTAGAAAAGAAGCCAGACTTCCTATTTTACCATCCAGCATATGAAAGGTGGAAAAAAGTTTCATGAGATTTGCCTTCAACATTAAATGACTGGACTAGATGATCTTAGTAGCCTTTTCCAACCTAATTTTTTCTATGATTCTATGATAAAAGATCAAGGAAGACTGGTACAGATGCTGCTGTTTTGTTGTTGATTTCGTTTGTTTTGGATTAGGTTTTTTTTTTATTATTATTTTCCTGGCCAGTGATTTCCAAGGGTAGAAGGTTCTGAAAGAATTATGCCTCTTTTGCACAGTAGGCACAAGTATCCTTTAATACTCCTGACCAAGTCTATATTTCTCCTTTTTTTCTATACTCCTTTTAACTTCTGCTTTTAATTTAAAATAAATAAAGCACTTCACCAGACTTAAGTATCAGTACAGGCACTGTCCATTAGTAACATGAACAATTAAAGAAGTGTTGAACGACAAATTACTATCTCGAAGTCCCTAGAAAAGACAAAAAAGCGTTACACCTTTTTCACTATACCTCTAATTATAATGAGCATTTATCACATGATCAGAAAGCCACTAAAGGTAAAACGTTTACTGTAGGAATTGCATGGAATTGTTTTATTTTGATAGACTAATAGTGTTTTCTTTTATGGCACATAATATCCAGGAAAATCAGAGTGGATTTGCCAGTCTATTTAGGACACCCTATTCCAAGTTCAGAAAAGATTCAGCAGCACTATGGGAACACGAGTCTCTAGACTTAAGATGAAAAATGAACAAGGCAAGTCCAGCACCTATAACCCTTAAAAGATAGTGGCTGAAGTGAAGAGTCAGAATAGCAGCTTAGCTGACCCTCTGTGCAGAAAAAAGACCCATCATATTCCTTCTTGCCTGTCTACAGCTTCATTATGTACACCAGGATTGCTCCTATCAAGTCTCTACTGACAAGGTGGTGACAGCACAAGGGGTGGAATTTTCCCCTAGTTTCACAAGCTTTCATACAATGACTAAAAATACATCCGAAATATACACATGTAAATACATATTCAGAGAAATATTTACTTCCCTAATTAAAGTGTAGAAAATTTAATTTCTCGAGGAAGAAAAAAACCCAGAAAAAAATATATCCTCACTATGAATGATTTGGGAATATTCCCATTTGGAAAACGTGGATAAAAGTGGATGAGATAGCATATCAGTATATATGATTCAACAGAGAGGGAATGTTCAAGTCCAAAGAGCTGACACCATGAGATCTGCACCTCTGTTTCTGGAAAGAGTGCAGAGCTGGCTGTAAGTACTTTCTTGTTCATATATGTATCAGCTAATATGCTATATAGCCTTGTTCCTACATATTAAGCTATTCCAGACACAGTAGTTAAGACAAGATGTTTGGAAGAAATGTGAAGTTTAATCCTGTGGGGTTTAAAAGGCTGCTGTTTTCTATGATAAAGACTGATTTATTAAAGTGTTATAGTTCTACAGCCAGATTTTACTCGACACAGTGTTTTATGAACTTAAAAAAGGGAAAGTCCTGCAGTATGAGGCAAAGGAGATTATTTGTCCCCAATCTTTTCTGCTGACTCTCAGCTGCATAATATACTCTTACCATAGCTTTTCCGGGAAAAATGTGTAGAAAAAAAAGTTCTGTAGTGCCCTTAGCAAAAGAATAAAAATAAGAGTCTAAATAGATGAGAAGTTAGGGATTTCTTGTTTCTTTGAATTTCTACGTTTTTATACTTAGGAATGAAAGATAGACTTGATTCAGCAAAAGGATTTGGTAGGTAATAATGAACATCAATATGCCAGCCAGTGGTCTTCAACAGAGTCTTATCCAGTGTTCTTAAATAAGGATAAAGGAAATCAGATACCTTGGAATGGAATCCAAAGCACCAAGGAAAGTAAAAGAGAATCAATAAACTAACGAAAAATGAAACCCTGAGGGGAAGAAAAAAAAAAAAAAAAAAAAGGTGTTTCTGCTGTTTTAGTGTCTGTCTCTTAGCTATGATAAGTCTCTTGTTTTCTTAACAGAGAAAAAAAAACCTTGAAAAACCGTCACCTTAAAGGGTATATAAGAAAATACCTCAGCTTCAAATATGCCCTGTTTTAACAACTTAAGTACTTTATTAAAAGCCTCTGCAGTCATTTTGACTGAGAGTGGCCATGATGTCAGCTGGCAATGTGGAAGTTACTGTGGTGGTAGAATCAGACCACATCAGAATTTTAGAGCTAAACAGGTACATAAGCATAGGGGTTGAGGACCTTACTAAGAAAGGCACAGAATGGGTTGTCAATCTAAACTGGATAATAACTTTTGGCATAAGCAGAATCATAAATGTATGTTGCCCTCTAGGACTTGGAAGAAATTTAGTTCTCTCATTCTACACTAAGAAGGTACATTTGTAATTCTTTTGGTATATCTACATCAGGTTTTTAGACAGAAGAGGAATTAATATTTAAAGCAAAGACAGCTGTCTTCTCTTACTATACCTTGGTCTTAACTGCAGAGCAAGCATAGAGTATGCAAACAATTTCCTTCTGGTGAAATTCAGGTGGAAAAAAGAATTCCCAGGAGTTTACCTACTGAGTTTGCAATTGATGCTTATGTCAGACCTAACCAGTTAGGTATGAAATAACCTTTTAATATAAATTCATTGTAAATGTTAATGTCCTCATCTCCAATTGTTTTACACTAGAAACTTGCTTCTATCAAAGCTCACTACCTGTCAATGTGGAGATAACCCATTCAAACACCAATTGGATTCTTTGTAGAGTACACAATACTTCCATAACTATCTTGCTAAATGCATCATGGTAAAATCACCACACAACTTACAGAAGAGTTGGAAAGAAATAATGTTATCTTCTACTCTTTCTCCCTCCTCAAACTGAGTTCTTATCACTGTTAGCAGACCCAATTTAGAGGGATATAACATAGTACATTCTTTGCCTTTATCTTAGATTTCCTCAGTATCCATAAGATTAATCTGAGGAAAAAAAGTAAAAAAACAAAAAGATTTTTAATAATTTCCTATGGTTTTCACTAAATACTCTCACATTTGGCATAAGTTTTATCCACTGGCATCTCTTCAGAGGTTAAATAAAAAGGAATATTTTTTCTCTGACTTCGATAAGAATATATCTAGACTTTTTATTACTTGCATATCATGAAGTATTTTATATTCACTGTGTCACTGATATCAGTCATCTCTAATAGTGCAAAGACATGATCCACTTTGAGCTGAGGTTTGGGCTAAATAACCTCCAGTGGCCCATTCAAACTTAAATTATACTAAGATTTCATGACACAACAACATCTGCCCCAGCTGAAAGTAAGATTCAGAGTAACAACTGTATTTACTCCTTAGTTTCCCTGCAACAAAGCACAGGAAGACATAAATGTTAGTATGTTTGATCATTTTCTTTATAATGAGATGAAAATTAGTACATCCATCAGATATATCACCATCAGATCCATGCAGCACATGCTGCTTACTCACATTATATGAGATAAACAGCAACTACTAAAGAAAAAGCAAGCAAAGAAGCTAGCAAAGAAGCTGTAGCCTAGAGTTCAGACTTGCTGGAAAAAAAAGAAAAAAAAGTTGTTACCCAAAGTAATGCATTTTTACATTTATTAATACAGAAATAACAGTATAAAATATAAGGAGGTAGCTTCATTTGGACATATCACCAGTGAAATTACAATGATTCTGCACTGGAGAACACAATGGAAAGCAGAACAAGGGCAGCAGGGCAGAAAGACTTCAGGCTGCAGTGAGTGAGGATTCACTCAAACACAACAGCAGTAAGCACAGGAAAAAAAGAATAGAAATAAAAGAAATGAGCTCTTTACCTTCAGAAGGCCCCAGGTATGTATGGGTCTTCAACTTCCACTGCCAACTCTTAAATGAGATCTGGTAAGGGGTGGATCCTGGCTCCACCTGTTCCAGTCACTCAGGTGCATTGTTAGATGTTGGGTTAGCCCTACTTTCCTACCAGGTATTCAATCACTTTTTCAAGCCGTGACTTGCATTTCCACTACACTATAAATCTTTAACACAGATTTATATGTTTATGGGAGTAAAAACCTTTCACTACCTTGCAGGTTGTGAAATGGCTTAATAAATTAGAAATAAAATAGGTATATCTTTTTTAAGGTTGACTCATGAGGCAACATGTATGTGTTAAACCTATTAATACTGAAATTTTCAAACAACCTTTAATAGTAAGGACATAGTATTATTATGCCTTCATCAATTAACCTTGCACTTTTTGAAATTAATTTATGATTTCATTCATACAGAAAGAATTAATAAAACATGTTTTCAATAAAAATATTAAAGAACTACATATACAGTGCCTACTGAAAGATGTTCTACAACTGCTTTCCTGCTTCCCTGAAATATGTACTCTAAAGTAAAATTTTAAATGAAAATAATAGTACAGCAAGAAGGGGTGAACTAGGAAGCAAAATTGATTCTTTCTTTTAGAAAGATTCCTTCTGCAATAGGTTTGTTAGTCCTTGTCATTTCTAACAGAGCTGGGCAGTCCAAGACTCACAGAACAGGCTGGTGTGGTACATCAGTTAATCCTGGTAGGAGGATAATGCTGATGTTTAATTGAAGAAAACAAGATTTGTGACTAGTGGTAACTGCTATGTCAGAAGGCCAGATGCAGGGTTATTTTCTCTCCTCTCCTGAATCATACTCCTATCAAAAATATCAAATGCTATCCACAACACAGATCCTGAAAAACTTTCCATATGTGCATACGAAAGCCTAATTGTCATCTGTATCCCTAACAATTCACAAAACATCAAAATCCTGAAGAATTTGGTTAGCAATCTTACCTTCAGAACAATCACCTAACTGCTCAACTATTTTAAAAAATTTCTCAGAGCTTCTGTGTTCCTACTGACAGCCCAATATTGTTTCTCCAGCTGGAGAAACTGGATTGTCCAACAATATTAAGGTTCTTGTTTATTCCTTGGCAGGAGATTAGCTGGAAAAGGTCAGTCAATATGAAAAGGAACTGAGGCTATTTTCTTTTTCTGACTACACCTCTAAAAGTGAAGTGAGCCCTGCTGGAAGGGCATTTGTTATGAGTTAGGAGCTAATCTGAGAAAGTTGGTGTTAGAAAACAAGCCATACACTATCTATTCATCCTTAAGTACTTTAAATATTACTTACTTTGTTTTTTCCTTTAATTTCCAAGAAAAGTCATCCAACCTGAAAGATATTTACTTTTCATCTGGGAGAAATCAGAACTGAACTCATTTAGAGAGTAATAACATTCTCTGAAACTTGACAGTGTGACAGGGCAGGTGGACACCCACTGTGTTTTCACATAAAGAGTCTAAAATAAGAGACTCCTTATTTTCTTTGAATATGTTTCCCTTAGGGGATGTAAAAAAACAGGATTTTTTTAGTCTTTTTTTTAGTCTTTTTTTTTTTTTTTTTAAAGGTTTCTTAGGCTGCCATTCAGTTGCAGTTTTTATGAAGGCTCCAGCAAAATGTAAGTATAGTGATCTGCGAATTTGGAATATATGCCAGTTAAGTCTTACTACCAGTGTGAAAAACACTCAGTTACATACAAAAAAAAAAAAAAAAAAAGACCGCAATCTTCAAGACAAATAGCCTATACATGTTTATATGCTATTTCAGCCCTAGATAAACATAGTTTAGAGATGTATCAGGAGCAGTTTAGCAATAAAAAACAATTCCCTGTGGCTGCTTGCATTCATTGTAAAGATTTTTAATTTGTTAAATATTTCCTTACATTTTTCTGTCCAATTTCATTATGTATAGTCGCGCTTTTAATTTGCATTCCTTTCTCATCAGTTTACTCATAAAAAATGATATTTTTAATTATTTTTCTTTCCATAGCTCTCTGAACTGTAGTACTTGGAAAAGATTTCAGTTACTGAAATAGTTATTATAATGGCTACTAGAATCTGGAAAAAAGCCATATCTTCTACACTGTAGCTGACAAGTTACATTGATCTAGCAGGAAATTTATCTTTTACTGAGACAGATGGGGGAGCTCTGGGACTCGGTTTAACATGGTTGCAGCTACTGCAGATGCTGATACCGTACACTGACAATAGCTGCAGTCTGAAAAGCAGAGTTTACATGCCTGAAATAAATTGTTTTGATTAGAACCTTTAGGAAAGAAAGTCATAAGGTACAGTTTTATTGACTACTTGCCAAACAACACAGACCTGTGCTCTGTAAGCTTGTTTTGCTCTTGTAAGTCAAGTACCAACTGGGCTCTTATTTTCTGAGGTTATGGACTTACAGCATAATACATTATCATTTACTCTGAATTATTACACAGTCAGTATAATGGGAAACAGAATGCACATTCAGTTCTAAGTGTAGTTGACCTTAGGAAAAATATTTTCCTAATTTGACTGTGCATTTGTCTTCTATCTTCCATGGGTTTATAAAGAAATTTGCTACTGATAAAAATGCTTTAAAAACAAAAAAGGTACATGCAAACCAAGCATGAGGAAGTCACAAAGGTCAGTAGAGTAGTAATGCTCCTAATCATGAGCAAAGAACTATTTTGTCACAGAATCGGTTTTGTGGGTTTTTTTAGGGTGTCATTTCCAATTTACATTTTACTGGGGGTAAGAAACCACTGTGCTCATATCATAATTATATTGTAATCATCTAAATAGAATTGTAACAATTGTGCATAGCAGGGCCATGATTTTCTTCCCTTAAGAAAGATCTATGTAAAAAAGTATCACTAAGTGTATTATTTGTTGCCTTGTCCTTTTCAAAATTATTATGTGCAGGTATGAGGATGTCCATTCATCATTGTTTGTTCTGGTCTAATGCATTTAAATATTTAGTCTGATAGCTAAAACAAAGCACATCCAATTTTGCTTCATTCCATACCACCCTAATGATGGAGTTCTCGCTTGCTTATTGACACTGCTCTTTTAAATCAGCATCTTCCTCTGAAGATGACTTTTATTTCAGATTTCATTTTTTTTAAAACATAACAATTTGAATTAAAAAAAAAAAAAAAAAAAAAAAAAAAAAAAAAAGGAGAGCAAAGGAGATCATTTAACTGCATCCTCCATAAACAACAATGTAACATTGTGGATTTTCAACCTTGATAAAACAGCAAGATGCTGCCTCATGACCAGCTACTTTAGCATATTAATTCCTATTATTATTGACACCAAAGGCTAGATAGCTTTTAAACCATCCCACTGAACATTTCCAGTTTTGTTTTATGTTTTATTTCCCACTTCTCTAAGACAACTGATTATTTTTATTTAGGGAAAGAAAGGGCAGATTTCAGTGTATTTGTATCCCTTGTTTTTGTCAGTGAAGGAAGTTGTTTGGCACTTACAAATGGTACACAAATATAACAATCTGACATCATGGTTCACAGTGAACTCGATCCAGCCATAATATGGGGTAGGAGGCTCTCCACAGAACAACACTCTTGCATTGCATTATCTAAAAAGCCCATTTTTCAGTGGGACACGATAATGGGAAAGCTACAATTCCTTGACTTGTTCTGCTTCCTGTTGTTCATACACCAGCAAATCTACAGATTAATAACAAGATCTAGACAAACATCTACATGTTCAAAATCAATTAATTAATTGTCTGGGGCACTATTGCTCTTTTTTTCAATAGGATTCCATTTCAACAAGACTGTGCTTTTCAAATTATCATTCCTTAAAAATAGGATTGCCTCAGGCAACCCTATTATTAAGCTGGTCTGCGTCTTAAGCAATCACGTTGCCAGGAAAGCAGGCAACATATTCAGGCTCCCGATTTCAGTCATTTCTGAAATAGTCTTTTTCCATTGACTATGTGTAGGAAATTTAGTGAATTGATTGTATTTACTGGATATGAATACTTCATCCAAGTCTGTGCCACAATGAAATAATAGTAGAATAGAAAATAAAATGGGAAGTGAAATTTCATCTGTAAATCCTGATTATTGTGCAATGCTAAAAACAAACAAACAAACAAACAAAAAAACCAAAAAAACCACCACCAACAAAAAAAAACATAACTAAAAAAGACTGACAAAAAGATGATAAAGATAAAAGTACGGAACAGCATGCATAAAGGAAAAAATATCTAAGAAAACCTGGGCTTTTGATGCTGAGATAGAGATAACTTAGATTTATCAGCTTAGAGAAGAAAAGGCTGGGGGACTGCTTCACTGTGGCCTACAGCTTCCTCATGAGAGGAGTGGAAGGGCAGCAATCTTTGCTCCCTGGTGACTATGACAGGACCTGAGGGGACAGAATAATTCTGTCAGGAGAGGGCCAAGCTAGATGTTAAAAAAAGGTTCTTCATCAGCGAGTGGAGAGTATGGAACTGGCTTCCAAAGGCAGTGGAAGTTCAAGAAAGTTTGGACAATGCTCTCAGACATGGAGTTTGGATTTTGGGTGGTCTTGTGTGGAGCCCGGAGTTGAACCCAATGTTCCCTGTGGGTTACTTTCAACTTGGAGTGTTCTGTGATTCTGTGATTCTGTAACAGAGAGTAGAAGCTACAGATTTATGTAATATCCCGAAAGGTGAGAAGTAAATAGATGGGAATAGCTGTTCATAGTCCTTTCCAAAACTAGAGGGCATCAGGTGGTCCCCTAAGAGGCAGAGTATGGGCTAGATGAATCTTTGGTCTGAGTCACTGCAATCATTACATCATGGGTCTGTTCCACTAACAAATACAGCTGTGGGGGCAAAAAAAAAAAAAAAAAAAAAAAATACAGCTACTGCATTTTTTTCCTTACATTCTGTGTAGGATTGTTTTACTATCCAGTGCAATTGCCATTTTTCAGGGCAGGCATAATAACATAAAAGAAATACACAGGGCTTTCTCAGAAGGCTATTTTAATTGTCTTCTTTACATGAAAGAAAATCAAATTGAAACGCAAATGTATAGACTGCTCTTTGTATCTGACAAACATAGTACTCAGTGTTGAGTGATTTCAGCATATTGCTGAACACAGTATGAGTGCAACTTATTAAAACAGATATTTAATTCACCTTTAAAACAATGGACAATCAGAGAACATGTCACATACTTCTTCCAGAGAGATTCAGTTTCCCTTATTCCACATTGAAGCTGACATCACATCAGTCTAATTGCTAGCACTGCCAGCTTCTGCCAATTATCTTTGATCCTACTTGATCATTCCCTCCATTTTTTGGTTTGTAGTTGGTAATATTTGGCAAGAGATACTCTTACAGAAGCCAAGGACCAAAACCAGCTCCAAAGAGTCTGAAGTCCCTGATTACTCTAGGTTTCAGAGACAAGCTGTTGTTACAAAGTGTCCAGTGTCTTCTGTATGTATGAACATGCTTGACTTGAATTCACTGAACAACTCATTGCAATGCATTTAAGTAAACCGTTTATAGTTTTCACAGTTCCAGCCAATAAACAGATAAATAAAGTATAATATAGGAAAATTACATTTTACAAACTTTGATCACGTTGTAGTATTTCTTTGGAATATGTCATTTTGCCAAAAGGTAAAAGGACCATATGATCATCTAGAAGACGGCATATGCAAACAAATATGGTAGCAAGTACAAACATATGTTTAATCTTCCCACTTCATCATTATAGAAAGCTCAAGAGATTTTGTCCACACAAGCCAAGAAATCTTAAAGCTTAAACTGCGCTTCTTCTGCTTCCTTTCTCTTATTCCCAAAGTTGTGTATTTCACAAAAAACAACAATCTCAGAAATATAGTTTGATTTTTGGGTAGTCATGTGTGGAGCCAGGAGTTGGATGTGATGATCCCCTTCCAACTCAGGATATTTATGATTTTATGATTATTTGTTTTTTAGTATTTAGTGAAGGCAAAGCTAGATGTGTCCAGGCAAACTGAAAACTGACAAAAGATACAAGATAATGTAACAGATTTGTTTTCATGTATTGCATAGAAACCACTTATACTGAAGTGAGATAGGAAATGAAAAGTTTTCCAAACTATGGAAATAAAGCATCACTCATCTCAGTGGAGCAATTAAAAGTTATACTTGATGGGACATGAGTTTTTGTCGTTGCTAAACCCAAACCTTCTTAGAATAAAGATCAGAAGAAACTGTTAATTCATCCAGAACTCCAAGTATACCTCTATATACCACAGGTTCTTAAATTTTAGTCAGTGATACAATACTGTGTTCTCTAATTTCTATGTGGCTAGTAACTCCTGTTCAGTAAGTGGGCTAGTCTTCTAAACATAACGTAATCTGGAAAAACTGATTTTGCATTAGTGATTAAATTTTTTATCTTCCTTTCTCTTTCCTCTCCTCTCCTCTGCTTTTTAAGATTCTTTGATAATTGAATTTGAACCAATTCAAAATGATGTATTGCTTCACAATCAAAGTTGTGGTCAAAATGTAACATAAACCTTATTCATACCTTAGTTAAGATCATAGGAAAAAAACCCAACAAAACAGTGAATCATGAAATAGAGAGGATAGAGAATCTGCCAGTGAGCCAATAAAGGATAATATTGTATTCTAACAATATATTAGAAGCTACCCTGTTTTTATGGTGAACTATTGCCATTTATTTTGTAGCTGTTGCAATTAGGTAATTTCTTTGAAAAATATTTCTTATAGTATCCTATGAGGGAAATAATGTTTTTGGTTCTTATAATGTGTTGTTTTACTCAATGTTAATTAAAATATGATATTGGTAAAATGTTTAATATTTCTGTAGTGACTCTATTCATCTGCTCTCTGAGGGCACAGAAAGGTATCAGATTTTTAATTGCTGCTTAATTTGTTATTTCATGAAGGAGAATGAAACCATCATAAAGTTTCGCTGTTGTTGTTTGTATCTTTATTTGTTTTATATATCAATTTCACTAATAGTGCAGCCTGAGACTAGAAATTCTTTTTCATGGGGTAGCTGAGAGTATTAGCATAGAGTATTTGCTACTGTGTGTCATACTGAAAGTAATTCTCTGGTCCAAACCTTTTGAAAAATCAGGATTTGCAGTACTGATCTGCAGAATTACAGTCTGCACAACGAAACTCAGAGAAATAAATTTATCTATACTTGTTATCTGAAATACAGCAGACTAGAAGAATGCACGGAAAATATATACTAGGTTTCTCCAAAAGTAGTGCTGCCTATTTATTTCCATGGAAACTACAACAGATACAAAGAGCATAAAAACACTAGTTGATTCTCAGCTATAAAAGAATATTTTTCTATAATCTCCATCATTAGCTCTACATTTTCACCAGCTAGTCATTTTTACCAGCAATGAACAGGAGCCTGCATGCTGTGTTCATAAAAATCTGCATGATTTTCTGGAAAGTGTCTTATCTTTGCAGTTGCTGTTGCCACTGCTGAAATGCACCACCCACCATTTCATTGTGCTGACATCTACCCTTCAATCTCTATAAATGTTCAGCAAACATTTATGAATGTCAATGGGTGCAATTTTTTTCCACACAAATGTCACAGTTATCTCTAGATCTATCTGTACCCAGGACAGGGAAACAGCAGACCCACAGGCCCACCAGTTGGAAAAAAATGTGATGGGGGTGGTGTTGATGGTTCATAGGTTGATTCAGTTGCACAGCAACAAAAAGTAATGGAATATTTGTGAAAGGTTCAGCCTATATTGCCATACTACCAACATCCACCTACAACAACATGGACCGAAATCAGAAAATAGGAGGCATTACTTTTGGAGCAGCCCTTGAATATAAGACATCCAGAAAATGAATTTTAGATCCAGATTCTCATCTTTATATAGAGTTCAAATTGTATGCAAACCTTGAATTCACTATCATTTGTAAATATACTATTTAAAAAATATTACATTCTTATATTATATAGTAACATGACATTTGAAACTAATTGACAGGTGAACCAGTTCTTCATCATTTTCCCCAATGATGAGAGATTCAGCAGTATTCTCATTTCAGTATGACATGGAAGTGTCCGAAAGGACCGGCTTGAAATTGTTGGTTTTACAATTCAGTGGTTGAACTGATGTGTTAGAATAAAAAACAAAAAAAACCCACACTCAACCCACCTCCATAACAACAATGTACGTCAGAGCAACAGTTTTGTTTTGTTTTCTTTTGTTTTGTGTGAGGGCAGGTGGGAAATAAGAAAAAAAAATATAGCAGTTGTGTTAAAAATATTGTTAGTAATTCCTGCCTTTGAATGTAAAGAAGGAAAAGGGTTCACAGTGTTCTAAGTACAGATGTAAGTTGGACATTTGTCTCGCTCCAATTTATAGGAGGGAGATGAGGTTCTTTTAATATCTGTATACCCAGTGTGAGATTAAGAAACAATGGTTCATATGTTAGTCCAACCAGCTTATTATAAATCCTAATTAGGGAGACGGGGAAGGGAAGGAGGGCAATAGAAAAGATAGGAAAGAAGCAAGAATGCTGTAAAGCGGGGATAGTCACCACCAGGATCCAGCAGCGGTCCAGCAGGATTCAGGTAGCAGGCCCAGGAGAGTTCGTCAGTATGCAGCCATTCCGTAGTGATGGCAGACACCTTTGTTCTTCTTCAGCATCGTGGCAGAGTGCAGAGCAAGTCCAGGAGGGAGAGAGGCAGGTCGTGAGGCTTCTCATGGCAGAAAACTCTTCTTCTTCATGGGGAATCTGTTGCTAGAAAACCTCACGTTGTTCACGATTCTAGGTCCCCATTTTGTCCTTCTTCTCTTTCTGCCTATGTGACATCCCTGGGTGCTTGAGCAAGAGTCATGTGAGTACCCCCTGAGATGGCCATCTTCCTCGAGATAAGTCCACACAAAAGACCGCTTCACGGCCATTAAGCTGCAGCTTATCTGTATCTCGTTGCCCCTGGCCTTGTCCATCTTTGTCCGTCAGACAAAGGATTTCTCAACCTCTGCCCAGGACTTGCCTGAACTTGTTCATCTGTGTCCTCAGCAAGCTTTGAGACAATGATGTAAAAGAATAATCTCTTACAACATTCATTTACAGAATACTGGAATGTTGTCCAAGTTCCAATAAAATCTAACTTAACACCATAAGTAAGAGCCATAATAGAGGCTAAATTCGTGTTTGTACATACAATGCACATTATTGAATTTCAATCTATAACAGAAAGTAATATGTTTATATTTCATTTTTTTAAAAGAAGATATATATATTTTTTTCAGCACAATAGGTTTTTGTTTGTTTCTGTTTGTTTGTTTCTTTGTTTCTTTGTTTCTTTGTTTTTGGCAGGGTGTTCCATACAGTTTGATATGCTCTCAATTTCTTGAAGAGAACTACTACAGTAATAGAGGTAGTCAGGTTTGGATAAAACTAAAAAGTACATACATTTTCTTTGTTAGCTGCTTTATTTAAAAATGGACACAAAAAGAGAAACAAACAAAAAACTGAGATTGTTTGTTGTTGCTGTTGCTGTTGTTTTTGGTCCAATGACACGTGGCTACCATCACTGAGAAAAAAAAAAAAAAAAAAGAGAAAAATAGGATCTAATGACATCTTTATTGTTATGAATCAGTGAATTTACAGGATTTGTTTTGAACCTCACTGGGTATACAAGTCTATTGCCTTTTATTCTCAGATCTTCCATAGTGTTTAATTGCCTCCAAAAAAGAAATGACAACAAAAACAACAAAAGCCTTATGGAATGTATCTTAACAATAGCATTTCTTAACTGTCAGTCAGTTCCATACCTATAGTGTGGTCACCCTTATTATCAGAATCAGGACTAGTAGTTTGAAAACACTGTAAGTAAAACTTCAATATTTATATAAAGATACTGATTTTATCTTTTCAGATTTCAGATTGAGTTTTCACAGAAAATATAATATTCCTTAATTAAAGTTTTTATTATTCAGCACAATCCTCTTCCTTCTTTCCAAGTGGATTTAATGAATCCAAGCTACAAAAAGGAATCATACTTTTTGACATATTAATGGCGGAAAGAATCATTTCTTAAAACTAGCAGCTGCTGGCTTGTTCTTTCAAAATTATCTGGATTTCCTTTATTCTCAGAATTTACCGTATCCTTAGTGGATTATTATTAGATCATAAACTTGAATTTGATGCAGTGAAAAGCAAGAGTATTTTAAAAAAATATTATGTCAGGTTTTATCTATGTGGCATTCACTGGGGCTGTATTAACTGTGCTTTAACTGAAGATCTGACCTGCAGTTTTGGTTCTGAAAAGCTACTTTTTGATATTTTAAACTATGTGTCTATTCTTTCTGCAAGACAAATGAAGTGGTTTCTTATCTGTTTCACCAAAAATATTATTTTTTCTTATAGAGTTCTGTAAAGAACTGGACAGTCGAACAATTTCTCAGCTTCAGGAAATATCCAAATTAGTATCTTAATTTTGTCCTCTGACATTTGCTCTCAATCTCTATCGTACCAGCAGAAGCTGAATTTACTAGTGTGAGGACAGTATTAGCCCTACATGATTAATGTGTTCTGGCAAATTAAATTAAATGAGGAATCATTCAATTTGTTTCCTTGTTTCTAGTGATCAGATTACAGAATGCATCACTCATTAGCAGCACTTTCCTCCCAGTTCTCATACATAAAGCTGGATTTGGTGACAACAGGAAGATATTTTTCATACACACATATCATTGTTGAAGTTATAGAAGAGGCCCAGCATTGTTCCACTTAATTTTATAATATGGGGAAAAAAACAAAAGTGTCAAATCATGTAGATTAGTCCTAATAGGCCAAATGGATGTCCAGGTGTACTGTTCAATGCTACCGCCTCTTTATTGCAGTTATTGTGGTGAACGACAACAAAGAAGGTGTGTGCATGGCCTCAGGGAGGCACTGTTTCTTCAGAAGTTGTGGAATGCATGCTATCATTCACAGGCTCTCTAGATGAAACTTTAATCTATGAGAAGTTTCTGCCACACTTAAAATACAGCAGTGATTGGTATATGAGATGTGCCATAGCCTGGTGTAGTTATTAAGCTCACTACAGGCTTTATAACTGACATCATACCTTGCAGAATTTCAGTTAACTTTTAATACAACATGAGACAACAGCTAGACTGGCTGACTTAGGTCTGTGACTTGGAGGGAACCAGACACATATATTACCTTTTCCAGGTAATATAAGGAGGGAGTGAACCCAGTAGGCGTGCACTTACACAAGGAAAGTAGGAGCATCTGGGAACACTGTAATGGTAATTGATAAGAGTAACGCCAAAGAAATAAACTAAGAAGGACTCTTTGGGACACTGTATCTAGTTGTCTGCTAGAGCAAAATTCCATTTCACACCTTGTAACTCATAGGTGAAAGGAGTTTGGTATCTTTTTCACATTGCAAGGCTGCTGCAGAGATGGAATGGTCAGGTCAAACTTTTCTGAAAAGTAGACCTTGAATTGGATGATTCTTTTTTAGGTTTTCTTGAACTTGGTTGCATTTAAATTCAACTTTTTACAACACAAACTCTTAGAACTATATATAATATTCAGTTATGTACTTTGCTATGAGAATACAATACTGTTCGTGAACACTAGTGTATTTGCTTTTCCTACAGTCACATTGACAAATAACATCGATGTTGTGCTTAATTATTACAGTTGCATCCTTCCCATTCTGGATGTTTTTCAACTAACAAGTTATTTCTTATAGGTGTTTTCTCTCTTTTATGGGTATATCCCCAAATACATGACACTGAATGTTTTGCTATTAAATGTTATGTGACAAATGGAAGGTCAGAGAGGCAGAAGCGTAATGCTCCTACTACAAACTGATGCACTTGAGACAAGTAGTAAAAAATGTTAAACTTTTAGGTATATGACAAATCTTACTATGTAGTCACAGTTTTTAAGGTGCTCATCGCCGTCTTGTCTCACTCACAGATGGTGAAGAAACTGCAAAGAAAGTGCCGTCTATTTCATTAAGTTCAAAGGAAGGAAGCAGATATGAAAAATCACAGAGGTTTACAGATTACCATATTATAACAATCTACTCTAAGAAAGCAATTTTCCAAAATGGAATATGCAGAAATATGCTTTAAACATATTAAGCTGTGTCAAAACGTGGTGTTCCCATTCAACATGAATAGATATAAGGATATTATATGGATTTTATGATGTATGTATTTTGGAAGTAGGGAAATTATTTGCTATTTCAGTAGTAGGTGTCCCTTCTAACAACACGAGTTAGGATTTGTTAGCCCATTTACCCATCTTCAAATGAGTCAGTCATTACCCTAAAAAAAAATCTATAACAGAAAACATCTATAAAACTCTCACTTCATTTCCACTGATCAGATAGCTTTTTTTCAATGGAATTATGAAATGCTAAATGGCTCATGAGGGTGAACCATAGCAAATAGAATCCTTATGTTCTCTTTCTTATTATGCAACATGACTGTGAAAACGTCCCAATAGGTGTAAGAGGAAAATGGAATGAGGTGATAAATAATTTATAACTAGAGAAAACTAATCAGAACTCCTCAATTCCCATTGTCCCCCTACAGGTGCTCAATTACTTCCTTGAAGAGGCCAAGAGACCAATAACCTGACGGCTGGGATATAAATGAATTTTATTATTAAGGAAGATATTAAAACTTATATAAGTACACTAAAGTAGCTAATCTAAATTCTGTACAGATTTTCTAACAACCTTTCATGTCCCCTTTCTGATGGAGCTTCTTGCACTGTAGCAAGTCTTGATACAGCAATCTGCTGATCATATATAAAAATCAATGATTTCACCTTTACTACAGTCAATTTTTTGCAGTGTGTGTTTTTGCATTCAATATAACTTTTCACAATACTTTTACTCTCCGTTTAAAAAAAAAAAAAAAAAGAATGTATATACATGTATATATATATAATGAAAACCAAGTATATCAGAGTGTTTTATGTAAGTTCACTTTCTGAAATACAACTGCATATGCAAGAATAACAGTGCACAATTTACAGCTTGAACCGTGTGAATTTAACAGATGTATATCAGATATATAGTTGGCTTAAATGTAATTGAATTAAATATGTTTAAGAATGAAAAAGAAATGGTGGATTAAAGCCAGTGAGACTGGATAGAATCTTTTCAATTAAACTTTATTTTTTCCAATAAATGAAGTAGATTTATTTATGTATTTACCTCAGTTAAAATAGTCATAGTAACTGTCTTTCTCATGTTTTGACAAGTCAAGATTTAGCTCCCAGTTTCCCTCCTGAAACATCAGCAGGTATACAATCTATTGTGGTTTTTTTTCAAGGTAAATTTTTTCAACAGAAAGCATGGCTTTCTTATTGAACTACGGTCAGTGATTCTCAACACTCCTCAACCTTCTTCTGTTCACATAAGATGCTTAGGTATTGTACCTTAGCAATGAAAAAAGGGGAAGAAATGCTTGATATTTATCTTATCAGGGTGTATGACAAAGTGAAGGCAGGACTAACATGGCATGTTGTAAAATTCATATGCATTTTATTCTGGGTAATTGTGCTTTAAGAGAACTGCTTATAAACATGAAAAAAAAAAAAAAAAAAAACACCAACATACAGTTGCTTTCTGACTTGATTTCATCTGGTATATAATTAATTCTCTTAAGAGTATCTGGTTTGGCACAGTGTTTTGGATTTAGTATAAAAATAATGTTGATATTACTGATGTTGTGACACCAAGTTGCGAGGAAGTGTTGATCTGCCTGACGGGAGAAGGGCACTACAGAGGGACCAGGATAGACTGGATCGGTGGGCTGAGGTTAACTGTATGAGTTTCAATAGGGCCAAGTGTCAGGTCCTGCATTTTGGTCATGACAACTCCAGGCAACCCTCCAAGCTTCAGGACGAGTGTCTGGAAAAGCTGCCTGATGGAAAGGGACCTTGGAGTACTGATGGACAGTCAGCTGAATATGAGCCAAGTGTGCCCAAGTGATCAAGATGGCCAATGGCTTGTATCAGGAATGGTGTGATGAGCAGGACTAGGGAAGTAATCCTGCCCCTGTGCTAGGCATTGATGAGGCCTCACCTTGCCTACTGTGTTCAGTTTGGGGCACCTCAGTACAGAAAGGACATTGAGGTGCTGGAGCAGGTCCAAAGAAGGGCAGCAAGGCTTGTGAAGGGCTTGGAGAATATGCCCTACAAGGAGCGATTGAAGGAACTGGGGCTGTTAAGTCTGGGGAAAAGGAGGCTGAGTGCAGACCTCATTGCTCTCTTCCAATATCTGAAAGGTGCTTACAGCGAGAGCAGGGTTGATCTCACTGCTGACAGGTGATAGGACAAGGGGAAATGGCCTTAAGTTGTGCCAGGTAAGTTTAGGTTGGATATTGGGAAAAAACTTCTTTACTTAAAGGGTTGTGAAGCACTGGAATAGGCTCCCCAGGCAGGTGGTTGAGTCACCATCTCTGAATGTGTTTAAGCACCATTTGGATATGGTGCTCAGGGACATGATTTAGCAGAGGGTTGTTAGATTTAGGGTAGCATGGTTAGGTTGTGTTTGGACTTGATGATCTTTAAGGTCTTTTCCAACCTGAGTGATTCTATGTTTGTATTGCTAATGAGTAGTGCTTATACTTTGGGCTTCTCAAACTGTCCTGCCAGCTAGGAGGCTGGGAGTGCATAAAAAAAACCTGAGAGGGAACAGAGCCAGGTAACTGAAAACGGCCAAAGGATTCCACAACAGTGGAGTTGAGTGGAGGGACTGCCATTACTCAGAGACTCTCTGGTCATCTGTTAGCTAGTGTTGAGCAGTAGTGTGTGACTCACTTGTTTTTTTTTCATTTTTTGGTATATTTTTATGTTTTATTTTATGTTATTTTATTAATTTCTTCTCTTTCTTATTAAACTGATCTTATCAACACAAAAGTTCTTGCATTTTACCTTTTTCTTTTTTTAATTCTTTCTTGTATCCCATTGAACTGAGCTGGCTGCTAGGTCAAAGCACAACACTTTTGTAGAATCATAGAATCACAAAGGTTGGGAAAGACCTACAAGATCGTCGAGCCCCACCTATCACCAATAGTTCTCACTAAACCATATCCCTCAACACAATGTCTAAACCTTTCTTGAATACCTCCAGGGTCAGTGACTCCATCATCTCCCTGGGCAAATACTCACACCTGAACAAGCAGATGTTTTTAGATAATCATACATGAACAAGCAAAAATTTCTTCCCACCACATAGGTGTAAAACTCAAATTGCAAGTGTGGTTTCCAAAATTTTGAAAGTAAAACTTTTAATGGTAAATTATGTTTGCCATTAAACACTGCTATCTAGAAATTGCAGATGAAGTTGGCAATATTTGCTGAGCGATATGTGTGTTCCTGCAACCTCGTTTCCCAAATGTAATTCTACTTATTATGTTTCACTTCAAACACTGCAAAGTACTGCTCTTTTTAAAGTACTGTCCTCATTAAATCATATGAGTTTATGCATGTGATTATCACCAAAGGATACAATCAACAGTCAGAAGTAATCTCTGAACTCATAATCAGTGAAATTGAATGGATCTCTATAAGTCTTCCAGATTTTCCTTCCACCTTAACTTCTACTGGTTATTTCTAAACATTTTCAGTTTTATTCAAGTTTTGTTGTTTGTAACGACTCAGTGACTCAAATTATTTTCATCTTTCAGTCGCATTACCCTTACCTTTAAGCAGTTCTTAATCTAACTTAATTTCAAATACTCACGTTCATCTCCATAATCTTCAATTACTTCATTGTTTAAATGGTTGTAACTATGACTGTACTCAGAAAAAGTACATGCAAAATAATAAAATATCTCTTGGCTGCATAAGATAGTACTTACTGTGCTTTTAAATAGATGTGGAACAATCCTTCTGGCAGGGAGCAAAAAAGTTTTTTTTCTGTAAGAGATACTACATAACACATTTTATTACCTGCTGATGACCATATTCATACTACTTTAAAGAATATTCATTTCCAGTAAAACATCCTTTATGTGCAGCACACTAACATATAGTTCGTCTATATTACATTCTTAGGCAAGGACAAAATGACACAAAAACTACAGCAATTTTAAATATACAAACTTTGTACAGATAAAAGGCAGTTATGTCCCACCCTGAACTAATGCATCCTCATCTGCTGTTTCTTATCAAGATTGCATGGTCTACTCAGCTCATCCAAATTCTTTCCCCTGTAGACATTTTGACTATTCAAAATTGCTCATTCCAAGAGTGATAGTTGATCATGAAGCACTTAAGCAAAAGGAAAAAAAAAACAATTTTGCATTTTATAAATGAATTCAATACTTCAATGCCTTTCTTCCAGTTTTTAAATCAAATTTGGTGTTGCTTGCCCTTAAGAACATAACAAAATATTCACTACTAGGTTTACTATGCTTAATAGGTATGCTTGGGAGAACAATATTGGTACAACTGTACCTACACCTCTCTCTGTATATTATTCTACATTTTCATAGCTCTTTAAGCCCAAACATTGTGAAGCCTAGAAAGGCTCTGCTTTGTGTTTTGGAAAAGGCCGTGAACAACAGCATAAGAAATTACTAATTCATATCAGAATTCAAAGCTTAGTTTGAAGAAACTAAAGAGACTCATATATTTGGCTATGGATTTAGTTTTCTCTCTCACTAGTATAACTACTAAATGATTCAACTCTGACTTTAATTGTATATGCTTCAAATCTCTGCGCATTCAAATATTTTGAAACTTTCTTCACACAAAGAAACATTAGCAATGCTACAGCAACTACCTTGTCACACTGCAGACAAGATGCACTTGAAACAAATCAGACCACTAATATTCAGTTATGTGCTTTTCATATATCTTGTTGTTGTGCTTTTCTCACTCTTAACTGCACACTTTCTATGTGTCTCACAGCTCCCTAGGGAGAGGCAATGGATTGCTAAAGGTACTGATAGGCAAGTGCTTTGTTTTGAGTAACTTTGTGTGTAGTTGTGTGGTTTTGTTCTTCCTTATTTTTTTTTTTTGGTTTTTTTTTGGTTCTTTTTTTTGGTTTTTTTTTTTTTTTTTTTTTTTTTAACACAGACATTACCTGGATGTTTTTGTTTTGTTTGGTTTGGTTTGTTTTTTTGTTTTTGTTTTTGTTTTTGTTTTTTTTTCTGTAGTCTATATGCAGTTACACTTCCCAGTTAATTTTGACATTTTCTAAAGGCTTGGATTTTTCAAACTACTATTAACTTCAGTCAATGCTTATGGAGTAGGAGGAAATTTTCTGGCAACAATTTCAAATGAATAAAGCTCATAGTCATGCTACTTTGATGAGCAAATGAACTCCAGCTGAAATCAGAATGTTTTCTTGTAAATGAAATGCATATACTCCTGAAAATTCAGGGTGTGTGAGCACTAGTGACTTTAACAAGCCCAAGAACAGCAGGAGATTTCCCAGTATCTCTCCATGAGTCAGAAAAATCACACAGTGTGCATTTTTAGAAGCTGAATTTTCAAAATAGAGGCTGTTTTGGTCAATAGACCTTGAGTTTAAAGTACAGAGTTAATGTAAGACCATCATAAACAGCTAAAAGTACTCTGCGAGACCTAGAAATACCCATAAGGTGAATTATCTAACATATCAGTGAAAGATCACCATTAAATATCAGCCTTAAAAACACACTATACAGGGAAATGTTGTACTTCTTTGAAGACTCAGACGAAATAATTATTCCAGAATAATTATCCATACTTGTCCTTCAGTTGGCATTAACTTACAGTAGACCTTCTCTCCTGTTCTCTGTGGAAATGAAACAAAAAAGAGCACCTCACCACACAAACCTTTGAGCAGAACTACATCAATTAAATAATAAATGAATGCTGCAGTAAAATTATAATTAATCTTATCTTTCTGCTGCATGCTGCTGGCAGCAATGAGGAACAAGTCTAAGTATGCAGGTGATCTTTTTTTATTATTATTATTGAGGAAAATATCACAAGCTCATGTCCTATTTTCTTCTTTGTTCCTTTACTTTCTTCCTTTCTAATCTCTGCCCAGCAGAGGAAAACTCCTTGGGCAATCAGCAGTCAATCTTGACTGCTTCCACAAGAAAAGTATGTGGATGTAAAACCATAGAAAGGAAGAAAAGAAAAAGCTATTAAAGATCAAAATGTATGCATTGTTGAACTGTGAAACAACAATGGTAAAACAATAGCATTGTTACATAAAAAATATATAATGCACACTCTGAAAAACTTTCTGGGTGTATCCATTTTCTCAACAAATCTCTTGTTGACATTTTTGTATCCCTCTCTTGTATACTGTATTTAGTTTCATGTCTAGTCAGAAACATTCTTTGATAAGCTTTGAAAACTGATCCTGCAAATTCTTTTATGAGTAGCAATTAAATGAATGTTCTGCATCCCACTACTAGCTATAATTCAACATGTACTTTATTCCCTCTGTGAACATTAACTATGAACATGTGTATGCATATTGTATGATAGTATGCATATGACATATATGTAATATGTGTATGACAGGAAGTATGATAATTATGATTTATTTCTACAGAGTCTCACTGGAGGCCTTGAACCATAGAATCATAGAATCCCCAATGCTGGAAAAGGCCTCCAGGATTATCCAGTTCAACCATCCACCTATCACTAATATTTCATCACTAAACCATGTCCTTTAGTACAACATCTAAACATTTCTTAAATACCTCCAGGGACAGTGACTCAGCCACTTCCCTGGACAGCCCATTCTAGCACCTGCATCAACCAACATGACCAAGTCCATTTAGAATGATGGAACAATAGAATGCTTTGGGTTGGAAGGGACCTACTTGTAAGATCATCTATTTCAAACCCCCCATGCTATAGGCAGGGACACCTCCCACTAGATCAGGTTGCTCAAAGTGCCATCCAGCCTGGGTTTGAATGCTTCCTGGGAGAAGGCATCCACAACCTCACTAGGCAACATGTTCCATTGTCTTACCACCCTCACTGTAAAGAATTTATTCCTAATATCTAGCCTCAATCTACCCTCTTTCAGTTTAAAGCCATTTCTCCTCATCCTGTTGCTACCTTCCTTTATAAAAAGTTACTTCTCTGCTTTCTTGTAGGTTCCCTTCAGGTACTGGAAGGACACTAAAAGGTTTCCCCAGAGCCTTCTCTTCTCCAGGCTGAAAAAACCCAGCTCTGCCAGTCTGTCCTCATGAAGGAGGTGCTCTGATCATCTTTGTGGCTTTCCTCTGGACCTGATCCAACAACTCCATGTTATTCTTGTGCTGGGGCTCTAGAATTAGATGCAGTACCCCCGTAAGGTCTTGTGAGAGCAGAATCACTTCTGTCGACCTGCTGGTTACACTTCTTTTAATGCAACCAAGGATACTGTTGGCTTACTGGGCTGAAGCTGCACACTGCTGCTCATGTTGAATCTTTCATCAACCAACACTCCCAAATCCTTCTTCCCAGGGCTGCATTCAAGACATTGTCTGCACAATCTGAGCTTAGTTTTTCCCTGATGCAAATATAGGACTTAGCACTTGGCCTTTTTGAACTTCATGAAGTTGTCATGGACCGGCCTCTCAAGTCTGTCCAGGTCCCTCTGGGTAGCATCTCTTCCCTCTAGCATGTCAACTGCACCTCTCAGCTTGTTGTCATCTGCCAACTTGCTGAGGGTGCACTTCCACTGCCTACAAAGATGTTGAATAACACCAGCCCCAACACTGATCCCTGAGGAATGCCATTTGTCACCAGCCTCCTCTAGGGCACTGAGCTAGGGCACATCAACTCGCGGAGGGTGACCATCCAGCCAATTCCTTATCCAGCAAGTGGTCCATCCATCAAATCCATTTTTTTCTCAAATTTGGTGACCCCACAGTTTTCCAGCCACTCCTTCCCAAGCCCATAGGGCTGCCTGGGGTTGTTGCAGCCAAAGCACAGGACCCAGCACTTAGTCTTGTTGAACTTCATCCCACTGGCCTTGACCTAAAGACTTATCTGTCCAGATCCATCTGAAGAGCCTTCCTACCCCCAGGCAGATTCACACTTCCTCCCAGCTTGATGTCATCTGAAAACTTACTGAGGGTGCACTCAATCCCATAGTCCAGGTAATTAATAATGATATTAAACAGGACAGGCCCCGTACTGATTCCTTGGGTGAACACCACTCATGACCAGTCAAAGCCAAGCCTCTCTGCTCAATCTGGAGCAAGTTCCTCAGTCTTCTATGACAAATCCTGTTGGTTATTGGAGTGACCTTTGCACACATTAAGAGGAGGTGAAAACAGAAATTCAAACACATTTGTCCTTGCCTTTCCCCCATTTCTTTTAGTACAGTCAGGTTTAACTTCTCAGTTACCCAGTGCAAAGGTTAGTTAATATTGAGCTTTTGTATGTTCATTTCCCCCTTAAAATTGTACTGAAGGTGTTTAACCATAAAAACACTTTTTTTTTTTCCCCATGCTTTTTCCAACTTCATTTTAAAAGTATTTTAATTAAAGAGAACAAAATGATCAAGAGTGGGAGAATATTAATACTACAAATTAAGGAGGGCTCATTGCCTATGCTGCTTCTTTCAGTTCAAAAATAGGTGGAAGCAGAAAAGTTCTTCACCCATGATCTTCAGATAAATGAGATGTGCAGTTTTCCTTTTAAGCACATCCTTATAAAATAATTGAGAGAAAATATCTGTACACTACATTACTTTTTTAGCTCTTATCTGATAAAAATTTACATATTGTTGCACAGAAAAAAAAGATACTTTTCTATTTGCACAGGAATATTTTCTTCTAGATTGTACCTGATATTTTAACACTATGATTACTACTTATTATCCTATTGAACTATTTTCAGTAATTCAATATGCCTTACCACATGTACTTACAGCACTAAAAGTAAATGGTTACAATTAATCATTGTCATAAGTAAATAATAAAACAGACATGAGGGATTACTGGATGACAGTAATAGGATGGAATTCTACTTCATGTGCTGGTATAGTGACTCTATCTGTTATGTGGAGTAAAACTAAATTATATTTTATAAGACAGTCAGTTAGCACATGGACAAAGAAATACTGAATCTTCATGTCCATACGGGAAAAAAAAAAAAAAAAAATCAGAATAACCTCACAGGATATCAATAGTAATTAAAAAGCAACTCCTAGTAGACCTAGGGCTTGACATACAGCTTACTGAAATCCAGTGAAATCTTTCAGTGAATCAAGTTCCTGACAAGAAATTAATTCCACTGATAGTTTTCCTCATGCTCATCGCCTAATTTTCTTAAAAAAATCTGCATTTAATATAGTTATAGTATTAAGGTATTTCTACACATAGACAAACAGATTAAACTTTATGGTACAATGGAAAACTGACAGAATAGTATTAGCTTCCCCCCTTCATAAGGACAATATTAATACAGTTTTTTGAAAGATACCGTGTAAGGTAAACTTGTTCTCAAAGTATGAACGATAATACAGGGTAATAGCATCCTTTGTTTTATTTTTCTTACTCTTTCTGGAAATACAAGATTATAATACTAGCTTTCAACTGCCTGATACTTGGCTTTGATGCCAGTAAGGCATTCAGATGAATAAGGAAAACCTTAACCCTTGTTGGAGCTTTTATTCTTGCCTATCTGGGAAGAGAGTAAACAAAATATAAGCACACTGTTTTCTAGAATTAAAGTCCCTTTTGAAAACAAAAAGGCTAGAGACTTGATTTTGTTTAACAGAAGCTCAGATTTTGAAAAATGTGAAAAATATGGAGAAAGAACCTCTGGGATATCATGTTGCCTTGATACATAATCAGTGCTGTAATTTGTATTAATTTGAACATATTGAGCATCAATGAGAGAACAGAGCACTAAATTCTGGGAAGATGTGATTACTTTTGCTAGAGGAAATTTCACTGTGTCATATGTCTCACACTGCATTACCTTTTGAGCCAGGTCGTTATTACCTAAGGTTTTATGCTTTTATGCGTTGGTGCAGTATCTCAGAACCTTCTGCATAAAATCAATTACAGTAATAAAGTTTCTAGTGAATAAAAATATTGTTTCAACTTTAAAAGGCACAGGCTAGCAGTATGAAAGTATGGTGGGAAAATAAATGAAAAACTTAATAGGAAAAATTTTAGTAGACAGTTGTTTACATTAGCTTTTTTCTTCTTCTTTTTTTTTTTTTTAGTGACTTCATTTTGAGGATATGAAGACTGTATAAATCTTTTCTTGGAACTACATTAAAACAACTAAGTTGTTGCATCCTGGCTTGTATCAGAAGTAGTGGTGCCAGAAGAAGCAGGGAAGTGGTCATCCCTCTGTACTCAGCCCTAGAGAGGCCACACCTTGAATACTTGTTCAATTTTGGGCCCTCACTACAAGAAAGACATCAAGGTGTGGAGCATGTTCAGAGTATTCATACAATGTGTTCAGAGTGTTCAGGTATTTGTACAAACTGGGAGAAGACCTCCTTGTGAGCAACCCTGCAGAGAAGGACTTGGGGTCCTAGTGGACAAAAAGCTGAACATGAGCCAGCAGTGTGCGCTTGCAGCCCAGGAGGCAACTGTGTTCTGGGTTGCGTTAAAAAAGGTGTAGCCAGCAGGGAAAGAAAGGTGACTGTCCCCCTCTACTCAGTTCTTGTGAGGCCCCATCTGGAGTACTGTGTCCAGGCCTGGGCCCCTAGCACAAGAAAGACATGGCATTCTTGGAACAGGTCCAGAGGAGGGCCACTAAGAAGGCTGAAGCACCTAGTAGTTGGCTACCCTGCATGTAGCAGGGCGTTTGAAACTAGATGATTGCTATAGTCCTTTTCAACCCACACCATTCTGTGATTCTACGATTCAGAGAATAGCAATGAAGCTGGTGAGGAATCTGGAGTACAAGCCTGATAAGGAATGGCTGAGGGGGCTGGGATTGTTCAGTTTGGAGAAGAGGAGGCTCAGGGGAGACCTTACCACTCTCTACAACTACCAGAAGGGAAGCTGTGAGGTGGGAGTCTGCCTCTTCCCCTCAAGTTGTGCAAGGGTGATTCAGGTTGGTTGAGACAGTGGCCAGGTGCTGGAATGGACTGCCCAGGGAGGTGATGGAGTCACCATTCCTGGAGGTGTTGAAGAAATATTTAGATGTTGTACTGAGGGACATGGTTTAGGGGGACATATTAATGGTAGGTGGACAGTTCGACTGGATGATCTTGGTCGATCAAGGTCTTTTCCAGCCTTGGTGATTCTATGATTCTAAACAAAACCCAGTATCTCCTTTGCTTTCTAAGACTGATTCAGTGAATATTAATAAGGGAAGAACATTAGGTTATTTTCATGACTTGCATTCTTGCCATCAACTGAAAAGAGGTGTAAGTACTTCTTTCTTGTCTTCTTCTAACTTGCTGACATCTTACTATTTAAATAATCAGTGCTGATACTTAAATAAAGTACAGCCTCCAAAAGAATGTACTTTCTGTCCAAAGACTTCTGTTGGTACAGCTGAAGAGAGAAAAAAAAATACATTTTCCTAAACTACACTGAGATGTGTAGCCTGTACCTCCTGCATCGCAGATGAATTCTGAATTGAGGGGAAGGAAAGAGCAGGATTCTTGTGCAGGGAATCCTGACTTCTACTTATTTGCATATTGAAAGAAAAATTCAAATTGAAACTGCTCAACAGCAGTAACTTGTGTCAGAGGAATGATTTGGTGTGTCAGGCAAGGGGGGCTATCTGCAGAATAGGTTAAACTGATCAAAAGTGGGAATGCCAGGAACAGAGAAATGCCATGTAAAAAACCTTTTCTCCATTTTAGAAAACACTGTCTTGTTACTACTGCTGAATGTGAGTGCTTGTGGCCACTTTTGTTTTTTAGATCCCCCACTTTTAGATTTTTTAGATACAGATTATAAACTCATTAAATAAAATTCCTCTTTCATCATATTACCCTCGCTTGAAAATTTATGAAAGGAGCTCAAAGTTCTTTAAATATCAGAATGCCAAGTTATCAAGTACAGATATAATGGAAACACATATGGCATGAAGTAAGAAATGGGCATATGTGTACCCTGATTAACTGAAGCAAGTGAAAAAGCAACATCTGCATAAACAGAAATAGGACCAGTGCTGTTCTTTGGGAAAATGGGTTTCAAACCAGTTGGATAAAGGACGAACTAGTTGTAGGCTTCTTATTTCTATTAAGATGCTCCACAGAACTATATCAGTAAACAAAAATAGGTAGGCTCATCCTTATTTCTGTGACACAAGTGAAATTTTCTATTATTATTTGCATTAAAATCCTTTGCACATTCAGTCTGAATTTCTAAATAGTTAGGTGGTGACTAAAAATGTGATTTTGATATTGAGCAACAGCATAGAGATCCCATTAATATACAGTAAGGCCACATATGTGACTGCTTCAAAAGAAAACGAATGATAACTTTGGTATCAGTTTCTATTAACTATTCAAAATTTCAGAAACTTACAAAATTCTGCTAGCTACATACATTTAAAATTTGAGTAAACATTTTAAATTTTGTGTTAAATATGTTAATATTGGTAGTAAATTAAGAATGTGTGTTTTTTTCCAACTCTCAGAGCTATTTACAAAATCTGAACTGAATTTGTTATCACAAAGGAATTAAATTTCTAGATCAAGTACTTTGTTGATGTTGTTTCTTCCATTGCTTCTCGCATGAAAATAAATAAATGTATTTAATTTTGCATATCTACACTACATAAATATTGTAAATAATGTACATGTACACATGACTAAACAGTATATTTAAAAGTACCCAAGAGGTTTCTGGTATCCAATTATCTTTTCACTACTACTTTTATATTTTAAATATCATTGAATATTGATATCAAATATGTACCATGATACATATTATATAATTTAACAAAAACACTCAGCATCCACTTTTTCTGCTATTCTATAAGTACCTAAACATAAACCCCACTCTTCTCCTCTCCAGCTCTCTGATTTAACTATTAATTACATTAACCAATTAAATATTTGAAAGAGACCATGGCTGAATATATTATCCTTCCCTAGAAACTAATTGTCCTCTGAAGCTACCCTAGGTAAAAGTAAGATGTTCCTCATGTAATTTTCAAAGTGTTTCCTCTTTTGAAAGGTTTAGATTCTTATATCTTATTCTTATTTGTAAAATATCCTCCTTCACTATATAGATGCGTATAATTTGTTATTTCACTTTGCTACAAAACTGTCTCTATTAGTAATCTTTTTCTTTCTTTCTTTCTTTCTTTCTTTCTTTCTTTCTTTCTTTCTTTCTTTCTTTCTTTCTTTCTTTCTTTCTTTCTTTCTTTCTTTCTTTCTTTCTTTCTTTCTTTCTTTCTTTCTTTCTTTCTTTCTTTCTTTCTTTCTTTCTTTTATTTTTTTTTTAAATTAAACAAATAGAAACAAAAAGCTTACTGCAGTGACCATTTGAATTTGCTGCCATTCTTCCTTCAAGTTGCTACTTGTGTTATTTTGTTTCATTTGAAAGGAAGTCTTCCATGTCGAAGAAGGAAAAAATTAATACTATTCACTGCCAGAATTATTAAAGCATACTAAGCAGCAAACTGAAAGCTTTCCTTATTTTCATCAGAAGTTTCTTTCCATCACATTAAATTAACTCAAAAAAATGACAGCCACACAACATTTCCAACAGTTTATAAATTAAGATTCCTTAAATAAATGAAATTTGGAAATGAAAAAGAGACAAGAAAAAAAATCAAAACAAATACAAAAAGTCAGTGATAATATTTGAAAATATTTATTGTCTTAGTTTGGAACTTAAAATAGCAGAATTATATGAACCATTAATTTAGCATTGCTGAGAAAATACTTTCCAAGTAGCCAAATGGGTACTTTTTGTTTGCTCTTATGTTTAATTGTTAGAAAACAAATATAAATTGCAGAAATATTAAAATACAACTTTTTTTTTTTTTTTTCTGATCCTTAATCTTTGCTACAGGCATTGCTAGAAAAGTTCTATATTCTATCACATTTTATCTACTATATCCATTATATGTAATTACTTTTTTAAAAATTTTTTGTTTTGTTTTGTTTTTTAAACACTAGCTCTTCTCTAGTGAAGTGAGGAGATCAGTAAGTATCTATTCCTCACAATTTCCTGATATTGGAGTATAATATAGGCTCCAGAATGTAGATCAAGTCAAACTTATGTGCCGTGGAAGCCCTGAGGCTGGACCAAATTAACAGCACAGCTGGATCTTCTACATGTTCTAAAAACACTGGATGACACATTGCATATGTACCATATCCTGATTCCCCCCTGGTAGGGAGTTAAGTAAACTCTGAAGCTTCTTACTGGATGCTTTCCAAGTGTACTGGGGAGAGCCTAGTGGCACTGACAGAAAGAATCATTTCTATGTGGAAAACTACATGAAAGAAAGCAAAGTTTTTTTTGTTTGCTTGTAATCCAATATTATTAGGAGAGAGTATCATTGGGAAATGACAGCATTCCACTTTTAGCTTGCTCTGCTGAGAGTGCACCAGCATAGTATAAGTTATTTTATTTATTTTTTAGATAGCAGTTAATGATTAATTTGAATATTCAAAATAAACAACTGTTGAAGTGGAACCATTTGCAGAAAGGGATGGGGAGATAGTCTGAGCCATTAGCTTGAAATGTGTAGACTGTAAATCAGATGATCAGTTCAACATCCTGTTGTAAATTAACATTTTATTCTGTTAGGAAATTCTTTCATGTAGGATGGAACTACAAACATTTCATACAGACTATTCATCCTACAGGTATTTTTTAGTCTGATGAATACAATTTTTCTCCAAGCATTTTCTCTCCAAGTTTCTGATACTTGAAATCTTTACAGATATTTACAAAATTGGATAATTTCATGGTTTGATCTTCAATTAGAAATATAAAGCAAAGTCCTCAGTGATATAGTAGCAGAGATCTTCAAACGGGTATTTTCAATTTATATTCTTATGAGAGATCCAATTCTGAATTAAGAAGATATATTTTATTCTGCTTCTGTTTATGATGAATCTTTTCTCCATCAACATCAGGCTAGTACCAATGGATGCTACAATGTCTCTGTATTGAGACCTTCAATGTATAATACAGACCTTCTGTATAATACAATGCAAGTATTGACCACATCTAAAATGGAGAGAAATGGATAAATCTTTTTTTCCATTCATTGTACATTAAAAGATAGAATCTAAAGAATTATCTAAATGTCTGAAGCACATAGAACAGTATACACTTAAAGCAGAATAACAAATAATGCTAAAAAGAGAGCAACGCATGCAAAGCCTTCAACTTTTCAGAATATCTGGAACTTTCTAAGTAACTCTGGAAACTCAACAGCCTCTTTCATAGAACCTTAGTCTTCCACTCATTTTATTTCAAAGCCACATGCTTACTACTCCTCTACGTTTTTCTCTTATGGTTGTAGAGTTAATTAACTTCATTTTTGAATTTCCAAAACAAACCTGACACAGTAAAATAAGAGTAAAGATTAATTAAACTACTTTCAGATCACATGACATTGTTATAGAGATAATTTTTTCACTGCTGAGACAAAAGTCTTGATCAGAATCACCTTTGAGATGAAATATCCATCATATTATATATGGAATAATTATTCTAGCTCACTTAGTAGCTATCTGAAAATGCTTTATAAGGACACATTTATTCCTCTCTGATATAACAGCATTATGACCTAACATTGAAATGTTTAC
This sequence comes from Chrysolophus pictus, assembly GCA_037305975.1. NCBI lineage: Eukaryota > Metazoa > Chordata > Aves > Galliformes > Phasianidae > Chrysolophus > Chrysolophus pictus. The sequence continues at coordinate 18,721,198 of CM074579.1, forward strand.
TTATGTAGAATATGTTACAGTTTAATTTTAGAATTGCATTTGTTGTGGGCTAAATTACATTGTCAGCTTAAGGTAGGATTCTAGAGAATAAAAATAAAAGCTTCAGCCAGGATTTATGTGTTAAAATTGATTCCTTTCCTATAAGTTATGTCAGGTATTAGTAAAAACTACTAAGTTACGTTTCAGTGAATACCGCAGTTTGAAAATGTATACTCAGATCTGTGAGATAATCCAAAGATAAATGTTTGGATAACTATCAGATTTGCATTTACCTACTATACACAGACACACATGCAGAAATGTAAATATAAAAACAGGACTTCCACTCTCTTACTTACACAAGTATACATAGTAGAATCTGTAATTAGTAAGTAGGAGAAAGAAAGAAATCCACAGCATGCCAAAGAATAACTCAATACTTCAAGTTATTAGGGAAGGTAATGAATTTTATCATTCACTGAGTAATAAAATATAAGTAAGCCTGTTAAAATGTGGGTTAGCACTATATAACTACATCGTAAAGTGTATGATGGCGATTTCTACTTCCAGCAGCGGACTTAAGAGGAAATGACATATAAGTTTCTCTACCAAATTGCTACTTTAAATTAAAAGATATTTTTGTCACCTGTATTTGTTTCATGTAAAGCTCATTTACAGTAGGAATTTTACACTATTTATTTGATGGCTGTTTACCAAGAATCAGCTCCAACTGATTAATCAAGGTATACGCGATTCACACTTACATTTGCATTCCTAATAACTTAATGTTCTTAAAATACGACACTGATTCACTCTCTTTGAAATAAGAAAGTAAACGTAAAGTGTCACTTGCAATGCTCTATAATATGTGATCAATTTAATAAGGTTAGCATAAGATACTATCCCGGACTTGCTGGTACCTGTGTCCCTCTGGCTCAGCAGATGGAAGACAGGAAATAGGCTCTGTGTAATAGTGAGGTCGCCTTCAACCTTTTTCTTCATCCTAGCTGTTGTATCTAAGGCCTCTCTCAGGCAGATAATAAGATGACCAAGGCCCTGCTCAGGATTGGTAATAATAAAAGTCTCACCAAAATAGTTGATGACCACAATACTGAGTGCACAAAGAACTGACTGCAGACACCTGGTTCAACAGCTGAGGGTCAGTTGACCATGCAACAGAACTAGGACTATAAGTCAGTCATCTTGTCTCATAAACACTGAGAAGCCCAAGAGCCCCTTGAGTTCTCCTGCTTGACAGCTGGCTGCATGACAAGATCTTCCCTTGAGGAGGGATATCCCTTGAAATTATGCCTATGTAGAGATCCCTTACATTTTTTGTATCAAGAGGCCTTGCCTATACAGGTCCTCTAGTTACTAAGTTTACTAAGCTTTGTGATCTTTGCTAAGATAATACCATAGACTGATTATGCCCTTAGACATAAACAATTGATTGGGTCTGGAACTAGGAATGGATTCACCTGGTCTCCTTACATCTGTAGCTAAAGGAGTTTAGAAAGAAAAGGGATCCACTTTGAACCTCATCATTCAATTGGAGGGTCTCCTGAATGAGTGTGTTTAACCCTACCCTGTATGCCGTAAATTAAGTGAACCTTGCTATTCAGAATCTTGTTGTTTTCTTCTATGTTAAATCACTGTATTATATCAATAAATATATTGCTGCTTCTCTCTTAGGAGTGAATAGTTTCCATCTGCAATACTCTGTGGCATATTAAAAGACACTAACGAACCACTAGAGCAGCTGAATCAAGTCTAGAGTATCTGAATTCTTTTGTAATTAAAGAAGAGAAAAAAGTTACTTTGAAGGTAGGTCTCAAGGGGAAATTTCTCCTTTTAATTTTGTTGCTAAATCTTAGCTAGACAATTTTTCCTTTTGGAATTATGTAGACATTTATATTTATCTAGTGACTACATGGGAACAGAGAAACTCTGTAGACAAATTATAAGCATGGGTAAAGCAGAGTAGATCTCAGCCTATGCATTTCTAAAGGAATATCATAAACTTAATTACTTTCAATTTTTGGTTGTGCCATTATAATCTCAATTTTTAAAATAATTAGATACTGTTCTTTCTTACCTACCTACCCGCTTCATACTTCATGAATGAAATACTAGATATGCTGAGCTGTTTTATTACTCTTACACATATACAGTGCAATAACACACTTTTTTCATTTACTGCTGTCTAGAGCACTTTCAATTTTGAGTTCAATTTGTCTATTCTTACTAAATTCAAATAGCTGCATAAAATATTTCTTTGATTTCAGTACAGTTACCCATGGATTAAAATTCTCTTCGATATTGATAAAAGAATGAGAGAACAACATGACATTCTTTGAAAGTACGGTATGTTTCTCAACTGCTTTTCCTCTGGGAAAAGCTTTGTTTCCTGTAGAGGGCAACGTACTACAAAAAGGATATTGTACTATGTGCTTTGAGCTAGACAGTTTATATATTACGTATTATAATTTAAAATAATATGAATCTGCAATTCAGGAAAAGTATTCGAAGTAATATATTTTGGCTTAAAGATACTTACAGGGCATGTATGTCTTCTAGACAGCAATATTGATGTATAGACTCCCATCAAACTTCTGGATCTAAACGAACCTAATTACATTCTAAACCCAAGGAACACAAATATCCCTAGGGTTAATTAACCCTTCAAAAAGGTAATATTTTTCTTTATTTTATATGACTTCTTTTAATCTAATTTTTACTAAGAGACAGAATAGTTTAGTTGATGTGAACTTACTTCACATAAGCAAACTAGCTTTAGACACAAAATGAAATATTTAAACATTCCCATAAAAATTGACATGCTGTAATTCAATGTTGTCATGGTGGGGTATGGCCAAATTTTCAAAGGTATATGAAAGTCTAAATATGCAGGCAAAACCCATTCAAGTGCTTAATTCTCAGTAGTATCTATGAGGAGCTAAGCTTATACATACAAGTTAAGTGTTTAAAAGCCCTTGTGCTTTCGTGTCTAAGTAACTGCAAGAGTGAGGTTGTTACTCATTTATGCACTTCTAAAATCTCATGGAGGCCTGTATAAAAACCTTCAAAAACTAGGCTTTTAGGAGGATAAGTTAATGTCTGTGTCCCTTGAAGAAATAATTTTCTGAACACACAAAGGTGAGAAGTAATTCACCTAATTTAGTCCTCAATATTAGAAGTCTAATCCCAGCATGTCATTCAGGCCAAATTTTACTCAAAGGGAAGACACAGAAAGAGATGACTCCTGGGGGTGATTCGTCCTATCTCAAGATCAGCATTTAAGGAAGGTAGGAATCATCCTCAAGAGATGCCTATTTCCTTTCTTCTCAACAGATGAAGGAATTAAGTCAAGTGCCTTAGATGACATGCTTAACTGCAGTTAACATACTTACTTAACAATGAAAATTAGATGAAGCCCTTAATTCTCTAAACCGCATATGTAGAAATTTTTGTTCCTTTTCTTGGTGTTCCTTTCCCAAACATACTGTACTGGTACATCCATTATTATATAAGCATTAATTCTCTAATGTATTAAAATTATGAACTTATAAATGCTATACATTAAGTTTATCTGATTGCATAATAAACTGTATAAGATAACTTTGCTACTTCTGACCAATCTGGCATCATATTGTTTCCAGAAGTCCAGAAAAGTCAGGGAAATAAACTTTTTTTAAAGTAATTAAAAATATTATATATTATTGTGAACCTCTGTAGATAGAGGAATCAGCAAAGCAGAAAAATATCATGTTTCTATTCAGAAAACTCATTACTGAAGATTTTTAATCTATAAAGTTGACAAATCTTTGTTTCATGTTTCGAGAGGTTTTTATTGTTTTATTTTAAATAACAAAATCTGACCCATGATTTTCAGGTTTCTATAGCATACCTAACCTCAAAAGCTGGTCCCTTCAAAATTTTATTTTTACACATCCACTGATATTCTAGCCAAGATTTACCAATGTAGAACAAAAAATTCTTAAAAATAATAAAACAAGATGTAAAATAAAAGATAGATGGCAAATCTGCTAGCTTGAATTGGAGAAAATGACAGATTTCCAGTTACAAAGTTGGTTATAACAGTTTGCACATTTATTCCAAAGACAAGCAGATATCCAAATGGGAAAAATAGGATTTCATGAGGTATAAAATACTTCTCAGTATTAACATATGCCATAAATTACAGAATCTGCCCCTTATCATGTCATTGTTTATTCTATATTCATGTGGTATTTAACAGCTAGAAACATTGAAATCCCCCATTTTTTTCAATAGAATCATAGAATCACTAAGGTTGGAAGAGACCTCCAAGATCATTCAGTCCAACCATCCACCTCCCACCAATATTTCCCTACTAAACTACATTCCTTAGTACCACATCTGAATGTTTCTTGAACACCTCCAGGGATGATGACTCAGCCACCTCCATGGGCAGTCCATTTCAGCACCTGACCACTCTTTCAGAGAACAAATTTATCCTAAAATCCAACCTGAACCTCCTCTGGCATAACTTAGGCAGTTTCCTCCATTGTCATTGCTAATCGTTATCTAAGTCACATACACTTATTAAATAAAAACTTTTTATATTTTTCTTCAAGAATAAAAATCATATTCAAGAAGAAGCAGATCTTGCAGTAACAATGGCAGAATTTTTGGTCTGTAGACTGAATTGGAAAAAAATTTTTTTGGATGTACGCAGAGCAGAACCCCAAAAACTCAAGATGCTATCAATTATCCTAACTTCTAATTACAGTGATACAGAAACCTAGAAATTCTATTTAAGGCTAAGAAGTCTGTTTAATATTTACATCTTTTAGCAATTAAATTGCAGACTTTCTGGCACTCAACTCTTTAAAAATTTCATGGTCCATTTTTTCTGTCTGCAATTAAAATATTACATGTATTCTTAAATAGTTTGACGTTTATTTTTTATGAAGTGAGGTGGAGAAGATCTGAATTCCATCTGCTGGCAGCTACTGAAATAACAGGAGGCTGTAACACTGACATCTGAGCAAGTAACAGTGCATGTAATGCATATCTGTTGTTGACAGATGACTGGGTTACATGCGATTATGAATCGTCAGTCATATATTTTCCACAACGCAGAAGACAGTAGCAAGTTATCACAGCCGGAATCCCACTTGAGAACATGTTGTCTCACATAAGTGAGCATAACGTGATTCTACAGATACTTAACATAACTGACAAAGTGAATGTCATGTTAGATAGGTGGATCTATAAAAATAAGTTTAAAATAAGCATGATTAACACAGACTAATAAATTTGACAATTCCGAAGACTTAAAATTCTCCTTGTTGTCAGCTTTGACAAGCAAGTACACGTTCCTCTTATTTAGCAAAAGTGCCTCATAGTCAACAGAGGGGAAACTCAGATAATTTAGTTCTGTCGGTAAAGTGTGAAGAATAGTATTTTTTGCCTTATTTTGATCACAAGGATTCCTGCAAAGAACAAAAAAATTTCACTGATCAATTAGTCAAATACTACTGTAAAGTCGTGTTATTCTTTCATTTCATCGGGGAAAGAGTTTCAAGGAGACCCAGAACAATATCAAAGGCATTCCAGATCTTAAAGACAAGTTTGTACATAGATTGCTGTGTTTTAAGACTAGTTCTACTTCTCACATTCTGGCTGTATCTTTGAAAAATTGTCAGAATATGCTAATCCTGGGAGGATTGGGTGGGGAGGCCATAAATAGAGAAACACACTGTTTATTAAGCAGAATGATAAGTGAATACTGATTTCTTTATCATACTCACATCAGCCACATTTTTGCTCCACTGCTTCAGTTTAAACTAGCAGCATGAATGTAGGGACACAGAACACTGATGTTGAACATGAGATATGTCCTACTCCTGCTTATAGTTTATTCAGTGCAAGTACATTTTCATGCTAACAAAGTCTTCAAAGGGCTACAAAATTATTCTGAAAATAGAGTGGAGAAATTTTGGTTTAGTCTAGTTGGAAAATCAAACATTTTGATCAGGGAATTTAAACTAGTAAAATGCAGACTCTAAGTTTTGTAAGAACAAAGTATGAGAAGGGGTTTAGAATATTATTTTGGAGTCTCCATTCTTTTCAGGCATGCTGCAATTTCTACATGGTTAATAAGATTGGAAAATGCTGCTATTTCTGAGGTGGATCTGGAAATGAAGTACTCAATTTCTCTACTGTCTGTAAATATTAGTTTCCTTCTGCCAAGGAGAAGTGAAAGTATATGTGATGATAGCTATGTGATACCTGCTGAGTGGCTAGGTACCATCTATTCTTTTTCCTAGTATCCAAAGAAACATCCGGCCCTCCAAATCTCTTCTACTCATAACAAACATGATTGAGGTCTTCTGGAGTTCAGGTTTATTAATATCTCATGGAAATGACACCTTTATATACAGTTCCTTATGCAGTACAGAATTTCCCTTCAAAAGCAGTGAGGAAAGGTAACTTGGTAAAAAGCAATAAGGAATTAATATAAGTTAGAAATAATACAGAAAAACTTTAAGTTGTTATTTCAAATTAATTGCTTCACACAGTTCCCTTAATATCCACATACATGCTTGGACTGACACAAAAGTATGAGCAAATGGTCAGAAACATGTCTGTGTGGGACCACTTCTTTCACCACTTAAAACAAACAAAAAGTGAAATAGCACTCTGCGACAGTAATAGCAGCCTTACTATGAAATCCATACTGTCTCATTTTCTTTCCCCTTTTCCTACTCATTCCTGAAGTACTATGTTCAAGATACCATGAGCAGTTGTGCATTGCTGTCCTGCAGAGTCAGCTCATGCGAGTCTTTGTAGCTGAGCAGAATCCACCTCAAGCAGAGAAGATAAAGTTCTTAGGGCAGACTAGTGTAACTGAGCAGCTACTGTAACTGGCTATATTGGAGATAAATACAGAGAGAAGGAGATGTTTGAGAGGCTTTCAAATACCTTCTGATGCTTATAGCACAGGACAAGCAGTACAGCTGCAGTTTAAGGCAGTGGAGATGCAACATTCCTCTCTCTCTCTGCAGCTCCTCTGCCCATATTTCAATTCCTCTAATAAAATATAGCATCCTTTAAGCTGAGAAAGAGTTGCATTGCCTGTCTTCTATACTCTCTAGAAATTTCTCATATTTTACCAATACACTCAGCTTTCCCAGTCAGAACAATTAGCATAATTATCTCAGTTCACACCTCAGTTCACAGTGCAGACACTCCAGTTTAATGGGCTGAGACACAGATGAACTCAAACACAGTTCAAATTATTGTTCTCATAGTCTCTGTTCCAAAGTCACTGTTCCATGAAAAAATGTTAGAATAAAATTGCTATCTTTGAACAGACATTTTCTTTTCCCTTTTTCTGCATTACTATCAATCAGATTGTCTCACAGTGTACCTGGCATCTCTCCTTCAGCTGAACTCTCAGATGATCATCATCTTAAAGGCTGAAAATAAACACCTCTGAGCTAAACCCTGCTCTGCTATGCAAATATTCCTATGTAAGTTTAAAGTCACTTAATTGATTTTCTGGTTAGAGAGGCATTGGAAATGACTAACCAGGAGGCCAAGTCTCTTTCACCCTTTGGCTCCAGATGTTGTTATTACTGATAAGCCATTTCATAAGCTGCTTTACTTTTCAGATATTTTTCTTGTAAACATGAATCTTGCCTTTAGAAAACTGTAATCAAATAAGTGCTCTTGCCGTCTAATATAAAAAAGTGATAGCTGCACAGCGCAGTTAGAGTAATCTATTTCACAGTAAGTCCTCTTTTAATCTTTTATTTGGTTCACAGAAGCTGCCAGGTCAGGGCACACAATTGCTTTCTCTGATGGAAGAGTCTGCTAAAGGTTTCAAAAGACAATTAAAAATAAATAATTCTTTTAATTAACCTATACACATATTGTTGGGTTTTTCTTTTTCTTCCCAGATCCCTTCACTAGAGATGAATTATGAATTGTGAGTTTAAGAGATTTGAGACCATGAGTCCCCACTGTACCTGTGAATTTCCTGATAAACTGGGCTGGTGGGGAAGATAAATTTCATATGGAAAAAGAAACACCTTTCCTCTTGTGTGCTTGCTCATCTAAAAGTGACAGGAGTTACACCTCTGTTATTTCTCATACTGGGCAATTTAAAAATAAATTTTTGAAGACTTCAGAGGTACTTCAATCTATTATGAATTCTGGAGTAAGAAAAGAGTTTGAAGGTATTTTCTCCTTAACCTCTTAGTTGTAAACAAATGAAATTAGTCCACTTGAAGTTCTTGTTTTGCAAGCCCATAGGAAATGGAGGCATTCTCACTGTACCATCTCCACCCTGATCTTCAGTACCTTGTATTCAAGAGATGTTTTGCAATGAAACATTTATTCATTATCATGATAAATGCTAAAACAACCACGGGTGGCTAGTAGTTTGAATTCCAGAGAAACGCAGGGCACACTCTCACATGTTTGCATGAATAAAATTGCTGTAAAAAGCCACGATGATTTGTTAATATTTACCTATTCATGTATTTGCTTCCATATTATTTATAAATACACTTAAATTATGTGACAAATAGAAAAAGATGTATAAGTTCATATCTATGGACCAAATAATAAAAGGAGAAAACAAAAGTATATTTAAAGTTGTCACGTATAAATATGGTTAAGTTCAATATTACGCTTGGCAGTGTAATTGTTGCAATCTCTATTGACCTTAAATAAACAGCAATACTGATGAGTCCCATTTTTTGCATTTGCTCTGCTGACTAGAAAATATGTAGAAATGCAAAAGGAGCTACTCTGTTATGCTTTAGATTTGACATTCCATTCCATATAACTCAAGAATATAAAGTGTTATTATCAGGTAGCACTAAGTCAATATGTAACAAAATAGACAACAGCAACAAAAAACCTACTGAAGGAGAGCTGTTTCATGTAAATTCACCTTTTAAAATCTGATAGATATACAGTATGTTTATCATAGTTGTCTTGAATCCACTAAATTCTGAAATGCTTCAGCTTTCCTAAGTAACTATTATTTAAAACTCAAACACACAAAAAGTCATATTTTTACTTAGCTTTAAAAATAAAAAATAACTCTGCCACCTTCTCTGAGTGTAGAAAAAAAAATCTCTTCCAGCCAAATTAATGCAACTGTTCTGCACTTTAAGTTAGACCTGTAGTACTCATTTTTCTTAGAGATAAAGTAACTATGAGCGGGGTATATTTCTCAGAATAGTTTGTGCTCAAATGTCATTATTTTTTGAGCTTTAATAAGTGGAACTCACAGAATTCATTTATTTCCTCTCCCTTGCCTTGCCTCTTCCTTATCTTTATAATTACAATATTGATATCAATATTGATTTTTTTTTTTTTTTTTTTTTTTTTTTTTGTTAGTGTAGCATTGACAGCTTGGTTAATTTGCAACAGGTGATATCTTCAAGTCTTCAAACTGAGAATATTATACATTTCTGTGAAGGTAAAAATTAATAAAATACTTTTACCTGCAATTCCAGTTTTTCTAGATAATCTCCTGGTCAATCTGACTCATTAAAATGAATTACTTTCCCCAGCTTTCAGTAAATATGTACTAAAGGCTGGGGAGTTAGATTTGTATTCTAGTTTCTTTATGGTTGACCTTAGATTTTGCTTCATTTGAACTTGAGGAGTTCAAAAACTCAAAGACAATCTCTTAAAACCCACAAAAACACTTTAATATGACAAACATTTTCTTTGCTCTTTTTCATCTCAGAACAAAGCGCTGATCTGTTCACACACTGAAATGAAAGTTGGTGGAGCTGAAGAGAAAAAAAATCCAAAGTTAATTTTTAAATCTTGATATTTATACATGCAGTGCTTAGCTAGTGATCACGAGTTCCACCCCAGCAGAACTTTGAAATTCTCAACAACATCTGTAGAATCTTATTTTGCTCTTACAGTAAGCATGGAGCTTGGCACAGTATACACAGGCAGCATCTTGTCTGTAGTGATGTAATGGGAAACATCGAAACCTATTGTTGAAGAGGTTTATTTCCCTGTTGTAATTCCATGCTGACTACCTCGAGTTCCCTCTCATCCTTCACATCTTTGGAAAAGCTTTCCAGGAAGCTTTTCTCGGTGCAGGTGAGACTAAATGGGCCTCTGGTTCCTTAGGTCTTTCTTCTTTCCCTTCCTGCAACAAGGTTGGTATTTCCAGACCTCAAGAACCTTTCCCAGTTGCCGAGACTGTTCACAGATAATCACTCCTTTTTTTTTTTTTTTCTTATCCTCTCCCCTTCCCAAGGAAGGGAATTATTATGTGCTGCTTAACCACCAACTGCTTCAGCACTTGTAGATATAGCCTCTCTGAAACTGCATACTCCCAGTCTAAAATAAAACATTAAGATGAACCCTCTAAAGTCTGTAATCTTAGAGACTCAAAGTTTCTTGAACACCTAAGTTGTATAGTAAGTTATTATAATTCATTATAATTGTCATCACATAGACATTGAAGGCTAGCGATTTTCAGCAAGATGAAAAAAAAAAAACCACCTTCAGAACATAAATATATGTTTCTTCTCAGAATACTCATATTTAACTTGACCATGTCAAATACAACAAGTAGAAGATCCATTCTTTCTTGGTCAGTTCCAGCAACATAGCTGTTAGAGAACTTACCCGTTTTAAAAGATTTTGTAATATTCCATTTACTCAATTTAAGAATAGCTTGAAAGCTCTAGGATAGTTCCTATGAGTAAAAGGTAGATTTCTTACACATTCAAAAATGCACAAAATTGAAGGTATTATATTTTGTATTGGAATGCAGTGAATAAATTTGCCTACTTATTTATCAGGATATTCAGGAGATGAACTAGAGAGAACCTCACAGACGCTATTCAGTATAGAACAGGAATCATCTGGCATGATTGGAAAGGATAAATTGAATTCAGGAGGCTATATCTAGAGTAGCAAATGGAACAAAAAGAACATTAGTCTCTTTGATGTTCAAAAAGGTTTCCTGTGCTACCTACCTGTTGTTAAAATGCAGAAACTAGCCTAAAAATGGCATAAAAGCAGCTTCAATACCTCAAGAATTCTCAACTGAGCATCCTACATTTAAAATAATAATAATAAAAAAGGTTATTTCATTATTTAAGGGGACGAACTGTAGACTTTTCTTCTTCTCTGGCTGTTTTCCTACTGGTAACCAACCACTTGGGGGCCTGGAATTACAGAGGATGTTGTATTTGGCTGTTAGCTGTCTGCTTTCATTAAAATGCCTAGACTATTTTTGGTAATTTGCTGTAGTGAGGATTCAATTAAGACTAGAACATAACATTCGCCTGGAAACTGAACTGTTTATATTATGTTGCTCAGTTTTCAAACATATATATTCCTTTCACGTATACATACAAATGTCACATCACATATGAAATTTCACTACTTATTTATTCATCAGAAAGAAAATATCTAATCTGCATATCATTTATTATTGTTATTATTAATGAAACTGTCAGAAAGTTACTAAATTTCCATTCAGAAAGCAAAGAATGAGAGGTGATATTTATGCTCACTCCTAAAAGCAGTCTGTGCAATCATGTTTTTTATTAGTGGAGATCTCCCCTGCTAATGGAGAGCATGTATTGCTGCAGTATTCATTCTGCTCTGGTGTGAACCTCAAGGTCCAGTCTCTAATTCTTGTTCTGGTGTATCATGGTGTTGGTTCTGGGGCTAATGTGTGCACTGTTGATGCTAAGGCTGGAGTGAAGACTCAGAAAGATTGTACCAAAGACTAGAAATTTTTATTAGGCACTAGTCTTGATATTCCTGGGGAAAGGATTCTTTGTGTGTAAGTATTCAAAGAGAACACTGACAGAGATCCTGTGTAAGAAAAAAAGAATCTGTCCTATTTTCAGTTTGAAGGCTATCCTATATGAAAACCATGACATTCAGCAATAACTTTAAACAACACGCTCTATATGATATAGGAAGGCAGATGAAAAAAAAAAAAAACTCCCATATTATTGTGCATATCTTGAGCTTGGTATGGGTTATAAGATGACTTCAAAAATCCTTTTTTCATTATAAATCTGTGACAAGAATTATAGTAATCACCAGAGCAAAGCATTCAAAACAATAAGTAGCCATAGAAATAGCAACAATTCCTAAAATTATTTGACGTTCCCTGCAGATAGAGAGGAAATGACAGCTGCTTTATCTTTAAAGATATTTTTATTTTTGTTTCTTTGACTATAAAATAGAATTCAATAATATCTTAAAATAAAGATAGAAATTTGAAGATTAAGGAGCATATGTATGTATGGGAGAAACAGAACTGCACATAGCTGTTCACAGCAGAAATTCAAAGTGTCTTAAAAAAACCCACAGATCTGCATGGGAAAACTCAGACGTGTGGATGAGAAGTGGAGAACTACAGATCAGATGAGAGATGAATTACAGGCACTGACAGGACGAGGAAGAGGGCTTCCCATTGCCTGTAACTTTCTCTTTTAGATTATTCTAATTCCATCTCCACAAACATTGTTTTTCACCTGATACAGAATTGTTATAAGAAATGAAATACTGAGCTACAATCCTGCTATTATAATTGATGAAATAATAATAATAATAATAACATAATAATTGATAACATTGATTTTTGTTCTAATAATACACAGAAGTAAGGAAGGAATTTTGCCTTAGAGATACTTTTCTTATCATATGCAAATAAAAATCGAACATAAGAGGGATAAAAACATCTATTAACAACATGGTGCTGTCATTTAACACTGATGAGATGATCAGCTTAGTACCACCATGTCTCTTCCTCATTCCAATTCTTCAGAAGAAGATAGTGTTAGAGATTACACTCACCAATTATCATAATGGACAAACCAGATTCAGAATCACAGAATTAGCATAAGGATACGAATGCAATTTTTCTCCTATTGCAGTGAGAACTAAAAGCAAGTTAAAACCACTCTCCTCATACCCACCCTTTTCTACCTCCCTCCCCTGAGCAGTGCAAGGGAATGGGAGCAGCGGACAGTACATAATACTTCATTTCTGCCACTCCTTCATGGTCACTCTGCCCCTACTCCAGCATGGAGTTCCTCCCATGGGATGTTGTCCTTCCCAAACTGATCCTGGGGTGTGTCAGGCCTAGTTCTGGTAGCTGGTTGAGGGAAGGGATTGCCCTTCCTTGCACTGAGATGGTGTCACCTCATTTCTAGCTCATTCTCTGTCACTCATTTCTGTGTGCATGTTCAGGCACGACAATAGAAGAAGGGTATAAAACTATCAGAGAGCTTCCAAAGGAGGAAAACAAAGATGGTGAAAGGGTTAGTAGGGAAGACATATGAAAAGCAGTTAAGTCCTTTGGTTTGTTCAGCCCAGAGCAGAGGAGGCTGAGGGGAGGTCTCATAGCAGCCTACAGTTCCTCATGAGAGGAGTGGAGAGACAGTGTTATCTCCTCTCTCTTGTGACAGTGACAGGACCTGGGGGAAAGGCATGGAGCTATGTCATAGGAGGATCAGGTTGGGTGTTAAGAAATGTTTCTTCACCAGAGGGTGACGGGGCACTGGAACAGGCTTACAAGAGCTGTGGATACAGCCCTGAGCTTCCAGTACTCAAGGAGTGTTGAGACAATGCTTTCAGACATCAGGTTTGAATATTGGGTAGTCCTGTGTAGAGCCAGGTGTCAGAGTCAATGATCCTTGTAGGTTATTTCCAATTCACCCCCTATTCCTCATTCTGACCTTGGTGGCTTTGGGGCAGTTTCTCTCACATTTTCCTTCCCTCCAAGATATTGTTGCACAGCAGTTCTTTTTTTTTTGATTATTTCTTAAATTTACTCTCACAGAGGCAGAACCAGCACTTATCTTTGGCCAATAGCAGATTCCTGCCAGGGCCAGCTAGATATGACATTGTCTGACACAGGACATCTTCTGGAGTCTTCTCAGAGAGGCTCCCCTGCAGACCTTCTGCTGCCAAAACCTTGACACATAAGCACTGTGCAGGTGCTATATTATTGAATGCTGAAGTGCTATAGAAGCTGCATGCAGGTGTTGAATTCAAAAAAACATAGTAATTGCAGAGCTTTTTCAAACATGCAAAGTTAAAAAACATGAGCAGTCAAATACTCCAATACTTCAATCACCACCACCACTACCTAAAAGAACCCTTAGTCACACTTTAGAAGATGAAGATTTCCTACATGGAAATCAATTTTCAAATTTGGTAGTGACAGGAAGGTAGATGTAAAATAAGTAATGAAGCTTTATCTGCTTTTTAATCACATCATCATATCTGAGAGAAAAAAAAAAAACACACAAATATTAGAACAGTTGAGACTATTGACCAGAGCCAATAAATTGTGGATAGAAATCTGCCTGGCTGTAAGCCTAAGATTTAACAAGTGGGTCTATATCCCGCTATATAATCTGGAGAGGGATGTGAGAGCATAATGATTTAAAGTATCAAAAAGAAAAATGCTTGAGATTCAAGTCAGATGAAATCATAGTGTGAATTTTTGAGCAAGGTAACTCTACTATTTGTTCTCACTACATTCAAGGGGAATAATTATTTTAAAAAATGCAAGATTATCTCTCTGTATCTAATTAGCATCACGTAATACTATATCCATACAAAAATATTATTGAAAAGTCTAAATGCTTACCTTAAAATAGTCAATACAGGACAGAGCATTAAAAATTATGGGTTATTTGGAGTTATAAATATTAAACTTCAAATGAGCCTGAGACTTAAAATACACATTGTGTAGAGAGGAGAGGATTACAGCAAAAGCTAATAAAAGTGAGCCTCTCAAACAGAATTTCAGGAATAAAGAGTCACATAATGAGAGTAGACTAAGCAATTCATACATGACTGCATGCTATTTTTCTGTTGACAAGAAGATATTAATACAGTTAAAACTGTTATGAAGAATGACTAGTGATCCTTAGAATAAGACATAGTTACTCTTGAATAACTATGTTAAGTAGGTCATGAGCTTATGGAAAGTTATTAAAATTTATTCAGTTTCATTCTTCAGACTAAGAGAGGAAGCCAGATAGTTGACAACCAGGCAGTTCTCCTATTTTGATAAGGATCTCATCTGTTTTGACTGGTGCTTTCAGTATGAATCTAAGCAGATCGTATGGCCATACTAGCAGAAGCAGGCAAAGACAATTTCTGATATCGCTATGCAACCCCTTATAAAATTTACACTACTTAGTAGTTTTCATTCATCTTCTTTAGCAGTTCAATATATGTAATAGCAGACGCTCCCATACATAATAAGTTCTGGCTTTTGTTTACATCAAGAAGTCTTGCATAAAAATGTCATCATTTTCCATTCAGCTCCTTAAAGAGGCTATGAGTTCCAGTGTTAAAACAATTAGAAATTAAATGGGAATGGTTTTATTATCAGGTTTATTTTTATGATTGTAGATAAATATGCCTCATTCTAGGAAGCAAAAACTGATAATACTCAGTGATAACAGAATCCTGTACCTATCTAACACCACATCTATAGCTGCATTTGAACTCTATCAAAATAAGTAGCATGGTAAGGCATTTTTGAATTTTCTCACGACTGAAGTCAAAGACTTGCTTTTGCTGTATGTGTAACGAATTTAAAATATATACTTAAATATTTTATGAACTGTGATGTTGTAATTACTGCCTTAACAAGACTCAGTCAAGAATTTCATTGTGCCAGTAGGAAAGATTGACCAACATTTCTACTTCATTTTCTAATATTCCATCTTTTTGGTCCAAAGAAGCAAGAAGAGCTGGAGGATAAGATAATATACTTTAATGCTGTATATCTATGAGCTGTCAAACACTTATCATTTAGAGGCTGAGATTTTTTCAGCTGACAATTCATTAATCCTTGCTTGCACTTAGTATTTGGGCACTGTAATGAGAATTGCTGAGACTAAGACTGTGTAAAAAACACTGAACAGTAACAAATAATATGGCTATAATGAAATTATCAGTGATCTCTGTCACACAAATCTATGTGCACAACTTAATCACTAGAAAACTGAGTTCTCAAAACATCAAAGTTTGGTGAAGGACTACCGACTCAAGCATTACATTTGACAGGTCTTAGTTATTAACTCAAATGTGACCAGACCTCATCACAGTTATAGCAACTATATTGCAGAAACTGGTGGCAGATGGAAGATCTTAAGATTATCTGTGTGAATCCAGGATTTTTAGAAAATGGTTCTTGCTATGTGTAGTGCATAGTACACATAAAGAAAACTTCCAGATGATAGTTAAGGAAGTCTTGTGAAGGAAGGAATAAGACTCAACCATAGAGAGAAAGGTTAAAATGATTTTTTATTTGTATTGAATTCAGTAAGAGGTTTTGCTGTTAAAATAAATAATGAAAATTTAGCTGCCTGAGTCACAGAACCCATTGTTTCTTCAATGACATCAATAATTGAATGATTTTATGGAAGTTCTTATAGCAGAACATAACACTTATTTTTTGTACCTTAGGCTAGAAGCACTATGTTACAGTTTTGCCTTTACTGCATATGCTACAGAACAAGGGAAACGCACTGAAGAAACTTGGGCTAGACAGGGCAAGGAGACTATTCACAATTAATGATTTAGCTATAAAAATAAAAAGAAAAACTACTTCCAGGAAGGTATCTGTGGAGAGAATCTAGCTGAAGGGGGTAGAATTAAGACTGTAATAAAAAGTAAATTTTATGTTTTATTAGATATTCAAAATATTCATAGTATATACAGTTATTTATTGAACCAAAAAATATTTTATGTTTTTGTATCATAGGTAATCTAACTAATTTTCTGTTGTTGTCATGCTTCAAAGTCTGCAGAAGATTTAAACTCAGTGAGAAAATATAAATATAAAATAAATATTGTGACCTCTTTGACATTTCTATTTCTGTACTGTTCAATGAATTTATCAGTGCACATTTGGCATTACATAAAGTTTTACTAGATAGTGAATATTTTTCAAAGAAGTAGTCATAAAATGAAATATGTAACTAGAAGGGTAGGTTTGCTGAGAGAGTGTCAGGCAAATAATACTGAAGCCATATCTATCCACTCTGAAAGAGGAAAATGCCAACGCACCACACAACCTTAAAAATAGAGAGCATGTAAACTAAACAGCATACACTATTTATTATTGATTATTCTTGTAGATAAAGCAAAGGTTAAACTGAGGCATCAGCTGCTTGCTTACACAGACTTATAGACTCCACAGAAACAAATGTTTAACTTTTAAAGAAAGATTTTATCTCCCTAAAAAAATAAAATAAAAGAAACACCAAATGAAAAGCAAAAACTTTCACCTCTATGAGTGATGCATAATTTTTATGTTAAAGATTTGTCACATAGTGTAAAAGCTGATTTTGGTTCAAGATCAGTAACGTAAAAGTTATGTATTACATACATATATTAAATCATTGAGTAATTAACACGAAATAATTAGTTATTTTGATTCAATCACTTCTTCAAGGATTATATTGTTAGAAAACCAAAAGTTCAAACACCATCTCCCTCCTTTTAAAGGCACAACACCAATAGTAATAAGACTTAAAAACAGCAAATGTAAAACATTCTTTAAAATAATTGTCATTTGTACCGAGTTATTGCATATCAGATTATAAATACATCCTAACATCCAGAGATATACAGGAATTCTGCCTTACTTTTTTTTTGGTTCACTGATTTCTACTGCTTATTTCTGCTGCCTTATTATAACATAGCTCAAAGCATCATGTGATAGCTTCTGACCTGCAGACTTCCTCAGTGTGATTGACACCCCGATATAACCACAGTATAGTTGAGCGGATTGACATTTCCTTCATTCTTTTCAATACATCTTCTCCAAGACCTTACAGGCACATTACAGCAATAGCTACTGGGAAGGATAGCAAAACTCCACAATGGCTTTTCCCACCTTCTAAAGATTTTAAAATGGTATTTATTATAACAGTGTGTTTTTTGCTGATATTTCACTTTGAAGGAATTAAATTGTTTACATTATTGACCGTGGAAACATGGAAATACTGTGAAATTGATAGAGTCGGTTTAATACAAAAGCAAGTTATTTTCAATCTTCTACATATTGCATGAAGAACAGGACTTGAAAGTTCAGTGGAGTTTTAATTCACTAGATGTGGTTTACATAGGAGCTGTCTCTGAAATTCATTCCTGACTATATTCTTGCTAAAGTATAATAAAATAAACAAATAAAATAGAAGATTTTTATTTATCTACTGAAATAAAAACATGAAGGTGTATCAAGGATGCATATTTCTTGACTCAGAGATGTATGGAAATATTACTGAATATGCTGTAGTAAATAGCTGGCTGGCATACCTGGCAATGCAGGTATGCATACAAATTACATATTTGTATGCAAATGTATAATATTTATATATGTATAGCACACACATATAGTTAGAAAAGATACATATATACACATCTATATATGCACATCCACAAACTGATGGATAGATAAGTAGATAGATTTCTTCATTATGTGTTTGACTATTTTGTACATAATATATTAACACAGAAGAGCAAAAATGAATGACACAATTGATTCCAATGGATTCTCCAGACTGATTCATGGACAAAAGCTGCCAGAGATAACAATGGTTGCTGAATGAACAAGCTCTTTGTAGAAACTGTAAAGTTATTCTAAAAGTACGTAAGTGCTTTATTTAGAAAATGACCTCATCTTCCTCTAAATTTACATTTGTCCACTTACAATCCTTTGCAAACCATTCCCATATTAATTACTATATTTTGTATTGTTTAAAGTTAAGCTTGTTAACTCACACCCAAGGGACTTTGTTTGCTTGCTACAACATAACTCAGAGCTCATGGTGAAACAGCAACAAAAGGTCACCTCCAAATCTTTTATGATTTACAGTTTTCTAAGATTGTAGCTCTTATCTGGCAGTATAACCTGTGGCTCATTCTTGCAAAGTGTGTTAATCTATAATTTGATTTGTCACATCCCACCCAATAGGGAAAGGAAAGGATCAGAAATCATTTTTTTGTTACAACTTTGCAGTATTTTGTTGGATTATAACAATTTAACCACACGATTTAGATTAAATTCAAACAGTAAGCTACCGTCTTTTTATTCAGTATTGCATCAATCTTTTTGTCATATGCAGATTTAATCAGCTAAGATTTTGTTTCATCATGTAGATTGTTTGTAAGAATACACCTAGTACTGCTGGACCAAGAATCTCTCCCAGAGGATGTTGCTTGATAAGCCATTTTTTAATTCATCTAATGTGTGCCCTGTTGATTAAAAATCCTGCATTACAGGGAATTAAAAAAGCCATGTGACACTATTGCAAAAGCCTTAGAGAAATACAAAGATGCATTATCAACAGAGTTGCCAGTTTCATTAAACAAAAAATGCCTTTTCATAAGAGTTGAGCAGCATTCATGATATTTTTTGGTTAATATTCTTAAGTGAAAAAACATGAAAAAAGGACATTATTTTGTGAGACAAAGGCAAAATCTTTTATATTTCTTCAATCACTCCTTTCAGAGTCTAAAAAGTATAACTGCTTCTATTTATTTTTTTTTTCCCCGCTAAGCAATTAAAAGAGTTGGAGAACTCAATTAAAATCAATGGTATTTAAATAGTTTTGTTCTAAAATCCAAGTACACATGCAAATACATAGAAATGCACACATTCTAAGAGTAAGAATCACAGAATTGCTGAGGTTGGAAACTGTAACAACCCTCCACTAAATCATGTCCCTGAGCACCACATCCAAACGGTTCTTAAACACATCCAGGGGTGTGGGGACTCAACCACCTGCCCAGGGAGCCTATTCCAGTGCTTCACAACCCTTTAAGTAAAGAAGCATTCCCCAGTAACCAACCTAAACTTACTTGGCACAACTTGAGGCCATTTCCCCTCGTCCCATCACCTGTCACCAGTGAGAAGAGACCAGCCCTCCTCTCACTGTAAGCACCTTTCAGATATTGGAAGAGAGCAATGAAGTCTGCACTCAGCTTCCTTTTTCCCAGACTAAACAGCCCGAGTTCCTTCAGTTGCTCCTTGTAGGGCATATACTCCAAGCCCTTCTATAAGCCTTGAATCTTTATCTATAATTCTTGTTCCCTTCAGGCCCAGCCAAAATCAGTTTTTTTTTTTTTTTTTTTCCCCATTTCTTTTCAAACAGAAAGTGATTATTATCTTATATTTCAAGTACAGCAATCCCATTTTGACACATAGCTATTCGCTATGGTGTAACTCTGGGACACAGGTACAAAAACCATTGTGGCTCAATGTGATCATGGTTCTGCCATATTGTGACAGTATTTACAATAAGCTAGTTTACCTCTAAGTTTTCATTTTTTGCATAGTCCTGCAGTATTTCTACCTATTCTATCAACAAATGGAAGTGAGCTTAAGCATGTAATGGATTTGTTCCTCTTTGATCTTAAGAGAAAACTGATTTCTGACATATCTGAAAATGTTTAGCTTTCCCTTTACTTGTAGGTTATGTGATATTACAAACAGTAAAGTCTCAGGTCCAAAGTGTCATTACCTTTGATCTTCAGTGAGGTTTTATTTCTCTTTCAAATGAAGATGCAAATATAATGATTAACCATCATTAATACTTTGAATGCTGCTTTTGATCATAAAATAAAGAAATGTTCTTGTTTAAAGTTCTTAAAGGACTTTGAAATCGTTGTAAGTTTTAACAAGATGCATAATTAGGTTAAAACTAAATATGTTATCTAATTGAAACATTAACTCTCCAAATCAAATTTAGAAAGGTAGAAAATTGATTACTTCCACAGAAGTTAAAAGAATATTTTTCTTTTTCTGCTTAAGACATACAGATAACTTGTAAGTGGACATAGGACAAAAATGCACAGATACAGTTCTCCTCAAGACGTAAAATTTTCACAACAATTAAATCTTAACCTAAAACATATTAACAGAGAAATCTCAGAATAATGTCAATGATAATGGTTAAAGACAAAGACAGATGCATGATAAGAAATAAAAACAGAATAAAAAGCCAACTTCTACAGAATTAAAGTAAAGCCTAATTTCATCAAGATGGTCACTTCTGACTGTCAGGCAGAACAGACCTCCAGCAACAATAATAATATGATAATTTTCCTTTTGTTCCCTTTAACTTTAATTGGCATTGATAAATAAATATAATATAAAAGCCTTAAAAACTATACTTTTCATATTAACAGGGGAATGCAGGATAGGAAAACATAGGGCTAAAGAATGAAACATTTTTCTTTAGTATGGGAGCTTTCTTTACATAGGAAGAAATTCTTTAGTGTGAGGGTAGTGAGATACTGGAACAGGCTGCCCAGTAAGGTAGTGAATGCTCCCTCCCTGGAAACATTCAAGGCCAGGCTGGATGGGGCTTTGAGTTACCTGGTCTTGAGAGAGGTTGTCTCTGCTTATAGCAAAGGGGTTGGAACTGGATGATCTTAAAGGTACCTTCCAACCCAAACCGTTCTATGATTCTGCGAATGATGAAAACAAAAACAAAAAAGCAACAAGGCATATTTACTCACTGATCATCTGTGTATATCAGCAAAGAATAAGTTTCAATTGTTTCAGCCTTAGAGAACATAATACAAAAGAAGTTAATTTTTGTTTTTCTGTAAGAGGAACATATTCACATCTCTACTTGAACCAACAAGTTGCTTTTGGACTTGTTACTTTGTATCACGTGTGGTACAAGACCTGCAGGTGCCTATATCATCCTTCTCAGATAGGAATTTCCAAAACAAGTTATGCTGATTCATGCAAGATCATTACCAATTCTGATGGATCCAGAAAAATGGAGTAGAATTCTTGTGACACTGTAACGCAATGGAAAGCGCAGCAATGAGAGTGTAGTAGCAAAGTCCTAGGCTACAGCAAACAAGGATTTGCTCAAATGTGGTAGCAATGGACAGAGAAAAAATAAAAAATAAAAATTAAAAAAAAATCTGCTTACCCTTGAAAGGCCTCAAGTACACTAGGATTTCCTTGCCTCCCCCTGCCAACCCTTACATGATGTCTGGGGAGAACCCGATCCCAGTTCCACCCCTTCCAGTCACTCAGGTTCATTGCATGCACCTGAGCTCCTCTGGGTTGGCCCTGCTTTCCCAGCAGGTGCTCAATCACTGTTTCAATCTGTGATTTATCATTTCTGCTACACTTCAGTACGTGGGCTTCTTTATAGAACAAATGTTCTGTTTTCCTATGCATTGATCTGCTGTACACTTAGGACAACTAACACCTCTGTCATGCTCTAGAAGTACACTTAGTGCATCACTGGAAGAGGCTTGTCAGTCAACAACTTTCTCAGTTTACTCTTTGCTGAAGTAATATTAGTTCCTTTTAAATGCAGTCCAGCTATTGGACAGCTATTGAATTTGATCTAGAGTTCAAAAAGATTCTTTTGAATACTTTTCTGGTAGTACAAAAATTAATTCTCAAAATAGAAAGGATAGAGCAAGATTATAAAATAAAAAGGAAAATGTGCTGACTATTGCTAATGCAGCCTTATCACTAGACACACTCTGAAAATTCTGGAATAATTATCCAGGACTCCAGACTTTATGGGTTTTCTTCAAATTGCCTGATGGATCATTACACCTTGGAAAAAACATACGGCGATATAGGGGAAGCCACTTCTATCTACATTGTTACATGTCTTTGTAAGATATTATTCTGTTAACATCATTGTCTCAAAGTTTGCTGGGGACACAGATGAACAAGTCCAGGCAAGTCCTAGGCACAGGTTGAGAAATCCTTTGGAGAACTTTGATGGACAAGTCCTGGGCAAGGGTTGTGAAATCCTTTGTCTGAGGGGCACAGGTGGACAAGACCAGGGGCACCGAGATAGAGATAAGCTGCAGTTTAATGGCGGTCTTTTGTGTGGGCTGATCTCGAGGAAGATGGCCATCTCAGGGGGGGTACTCACATGACTCTTGCTCAAGCGCCCAGGGATGTCACGTAGGCAGAGAGAAAGAAGAAGGATAAAATGGGGACCTACAATCATGAGGTTGAGGTTTTCTGGCAAGAGATTCCTCATGAAGAAGAGGAGGTTTCTGCCATGAGAAGCCTCACGACCTGCCTCTCTCCCTCCTGGACTTGCTCTGCACTCTGCCACGATGCTGAAGAAGAACAAAGGTGTCTGCCATCAGATTCCTCACTACGGAATTCCTGCATGCTGATGGGCTCTCCTGGGCCTGCTACCTGAGTCCTGCTGCTTCCTCCTGGATTGGTTCTGCGACTGCCTCCTGCTGCCTGCTTGCTGCCCAAGGCCGGCCACGCTGCTGCTCTCCCCCCCTGCTGCTTCTGCCTCGGACCTTTGAAATGTCGTGCAACGGGACCGCTCCTGGATCCTGGTGGTGACTATCCCTGCTTTACGCGATTCTTGCTTCTTTCCTATCTTTTCTATCACCCTCCTTCCCTTCCCAGTCTCCCTGATTAGGATTTATAATAAACTGGTTGGACTAACATTTGAACCATTGTTTCTTAATCTCACTCCGGGTATACGGATATTAAAAGATCCTCATCTCCCTCCTATGAATTGGAGCAAGACAGTCTTATAACTACTCTGTTTGGTTTTGCAATGATGATTGTTGTGGTTATTAATGAAAACACGCAATGTGCTATTTATTGCAGACTATGAACCTAACATAAAATCCCAGAAGCATAAGCAGCAAAGGCCTAAAAGATGTGCACCAAACAATTCTGGCTTCTGTAAATTCTGTGAGACTCTGACATATTTCACAGGTTCTGTTCTCTGCAATAAAGTTCCCACTGGTAGCTTTACAAATATTGCCTGAATAACAGATGCTGTAAGTAAGTCACCCAATCAGAAATATTAACACTGTATTTGTTTTGCTATGACAAAAAGGGTGTATGTGAACAATATTAGATATGTTTTAGGGAAGACAAATTTCACAATAGGTAAATCACTGTCGTCACTGATATGAATGAAACTCACTAAGGGCACACAGTAGCATTTCATGAGCTGATGCAGGCTGTTTGCTTCAGTTTTCACTTTAATGAGTACCATTCAGTGTAGCATGGAGGTTTTGCTATAGCACAATAGACAGCAGCCAGTACAGTAACCACAGATCTTTATTAATCCTTGAAATTATACAAGAACCTACTCAGAACTGCCAAGTAATGATTGGAAATAAAATCTTTGTTTTAAACTATGAATATAGAGACTTTCTGTTTGCTTGGATGCGCACCAACTGGAGTCTGAATGTAGTGATATTCTGTTGTAAGTCAAACATTTCCACCATCATTTTTGTCAGAGAAGAATGCAACAAAAGGAAAAAAAAGTACAAACAAAACGCAACACCCTTTTTAGTTCATTACAGCAATAATGCTTCCATATCACTATGATTTTCACACCCAGATAGGAAGGAACATAAACTTCATAGATTTAGAATCACTTAATACAGTCATCCATAGTGAGCATGTAAATTTTTTTGTAACAACATAAACAGTCTGGGAATATTAGAATTCTTTCTCTGCTGTAGTTAGAGTAGCACTTACCTTGCAGAAAAGAAAGCTTTTTAAATCAACAGCATTGCACATTACCCAACATTACTAGAGGCTGACAGAATCTGTGTCAAATACACCAGCATTCAATAAAATGCATTCAAATATTTGTGGGATTCAGGAATTCTGGGCTACTATTTTTCACCACATAGAGCCCCATGTTTGCTTAATATCGTTATTGATGACCTACATGAGGGGATTGAGTGTACCCTCAGTAAGTTTGCAGGTGACACCAAGCTGGGAGGTAGTGTTGATCTGCCTGAGGGTAGGGAGGCTCTTCAGAGGGATCTAGATAAGCTGGATCACTGGGGTGAGGTGAATGGGATGAGGTTCAACAAGGCCAAGTGTCTTTGGCCACAACAACCCCACACAATATTATAGGCTTGGAGATGAGTGGCTGGATGATTGTGAAGAGGAAAGGGACCTGGGGGCGTTGGTTGATGCTCGGCAGAACATGAGCCGACAGTGTGCCCAGGCGGCCAAGATGGCAAATGGCATCCTGGCCTGCATTAGAAATAGTGTGGCCAGCAGGAGCAAGGACGTGATCCTCCCCTTCTACTCAGCACCGGTGAGGCTGCACCTTGAATATTGTGTTCAGTTTTGTGCCCCTCACTACAGGAAAGACATTGAAGCCCTGGAGCGTGTCCAGAGAAGGGCAACAAACAGGACCCAGGGAAATGGCAGCAAGTTGTATCAGAGAAGGTTTAGATTAAACATGAGGAAAAACTTTTTCTCTCAGAGAGTGGTCAGGCACTGGAATGACCTGCCCAGGGAGGTGGTGGAGTCACCGTCCCTGGCAGTGTTCAAAAGCACCTGGATGAGGTGCTGAGAGATCTGGTTTAGTAGCTTGTGCTAGCAGTGGTAATGAGAAGACAGTTGGACTAGATGATCTTATAGGTCATTTCCAACCTTGTGATTCTATGATGCTTTCTTTTTATTTTTTAAGTTTTGGATCATCTGATCTATTTTTACTGTTAGTAAATTCTAGGAGTTTTGATAGGTGACAGAAAATAAAACAGCCTATTGTGAGAAGATATTACATTAATATACTTGTATATTTGTGTAAATACATTTAATTTAAAACAACACAAAACAAAGTGTCTTCTTTTGAAATGACGCTCCAGTGAGATAAATTGACATGGTTATAAGAACCATATAGCCTCAGTAAAATAGCACTGTTAGAATGTGCCGTTGAGTACTGAAATAACAAGAGACTTTGGCACATGTGACTATTATAAACCAGAGAAAAGAAGAGTTTGACACATGAAAGCAGCATACTGTTTAGCAATGGGAATGAGTTCAATTGCTTGCATAAAAGATTCACTCTTCAGACTTGCATTATCTTTGAACTGTTTTGCATAGTGCTAGTACCAGCAATACACACATTTCTACATTGTAAAAACAGCAGCAAAGTGGCACTGACATATTTTTGCTATTTCTCAGGGCACAGAGTCAGACTTACAGTAGTAGCTGTACATTCATTCCTCACCGTAGCATTATGTGCTTTTTTTTTTCCCCCAGACTTGTACTGACAACATTTAGCTTCTCCTTATAACAGAGTATCATCTCCAACTCTCACGTGCACCTGCTTTTTGCTCAGCAGAGAAGCAAGAC
The DNA here is from genome assembly GCA_037305975.1 of Chrysolophus pictus. Lineage (NCBI taxonomy): Eukaryota > Metazoa > Chordata > Aves > Galliformes > Phasianidae > Chrysolophus > Chrysolophus pictus. The sequence goes on from CM074579.1 coordinate 18,747,353, forward strand.
CAACTTAAATTTGCTCCTCACGTATCCTCTCTCCATGATCTTCCTCATTACTGTAGTCTTCAGAGATTCACTTCTACAGAATTGCTCCAAGTACAGAATCTACATCAACTCCAGTTTTCAGAACAAATAGTAATGAAATTCTGAGAAAAGTTAATTGTTGTGTTTACCTTAACAAGATAAATAAAAAGCTCTGCAGAAAACAATTCTTCTGTCTCTAAATTAGAGTGACCATGATATTTAAATGTGAAAAGTTAAGCACAGGTGTGGTAAAGAAAGAAAAAGTGTGGTCAAAAGCCTTTTATACTTTATTCGCCACAGCTGCAAGAGAATGCCTGCAGGTGTATCTTTAGACTTTCGAATATTCCAACTGACTTCAGCATGTGATACTATCAGTTTCACAGCTGAGGTTGTTAAGCAGGATTTCAATGGAGTTGAACCTCAGATGCTTTAAAAATCCTGTCTTTGAAAGACTGCCTCTAGAATTAGGAGTGTTTTGTCCTTAAGAACTCTGATCAGTTTTTTGTTAGCTCTTGAGGCATTGACTTCAGCTGCATTTCAGTAGCTTATTCCTAGACTTTTCCAGAATTTATCTTCTGTGAATATGTTAATGTGTGACACCTTAGGATCAATGATAGCTGATGTCATAAGAGTTCCTGAACTGGCAACTCTCAACTTCAGCTGGCAAATCAAATCTGAAGATTTAGACAAGGTCATTAAATTTCTGTCTCATAAGCTCCTCCACTCTTAAGCTTAGATTCTCTCCTGTGCCATAGTGCTCCTCTGGAAAGCATATTCATCATCTGAACAAGTGATATCATTTCCTTTACTGTTTGTACTCTCTGCCTTCTGCTCTGATCTTAACCTTAGGCTCCTTGATTCTAATGTAACTTGTGGGAGACCTTTTCTCCAGTCTCCTAAAATACGTGACTTACTACCATTGGCATAATTGCGGTTCAAAACAAACTCTTCCCCCTTTAAGAGGCTGTGTGCAATTTGATTTTTCAGAAGGTGGACTGTTTTTCCTATGAGCATTTTCATAGTGAAGTAAGGATATTTTCTGAACTGAAAAAGTTTCTGCTTTACATTTCTGTGGCATTTATACCATTGTGATTTAAAAGAGAAGAAAATGAAATTCCTACATGGAGAATGGAAACAGCCTCCTCATGCAAGCCCTCAGAAAGTTCCCTGTTATCAACAAGAAATCATAAGCTGTCTGGAAACAGATTTCCCAAATTGTCACATAGGAACAAGCAAGGAAAATGTTTTGTAAATATAAGGCAAAACATTTGAAGTATTTTTTTAAACAATCGGTGAAATCATACTTTTGTATTTTATTAGTTAACGAATGTGTGTAGAATAACCAGAAAATGAAGTGTACACACTAATGAAAATATTCAATGACAAAAATATAGCATTCTTTTGTTTCTCTAAGATTACTTTCTCATGATAGTGAAACTAAATGGTGTCACAACATCATCAGTTCTGTTCCAGCTGTTTTTAGACATTCCAGCTGAAAAAGCAGAAGAAAAGCTTAATGCTGTTCACTTTCTAACCCTAGCATACAAGCTCTTTTGGGAGAAGTGGAAAATGACCTTAGGCTCTTATGTTCCTCAGCTGCTGAAGTAGCTTCTTACACAGACAGAATGCTGTAAATTGCACTACAGATTAGATTGCCCCTGGCTCATTCTCAAGTCAGGGAATAAAAACATAGCTTTGTTTCCATTTTCTCAGCTGTGCCAGCTGAGAATCCAGCCATAAAAGTCCATCACTTGCTGAAGACATGCAAGGGTGCCACAGACAGGGCTAGTAGTTATGTCTGCCCAAAGAATGGAGGGCTACCAACTAGCTTTCGAACCAGCACATTCACTTGTATCCTTCCATGCACTTGTGCAGTACTTCATACAAAGGACATCCAGTAATTTCTGAGGCCTACAAGTACAGCAAATAAATAATGCTATGCTACACATAAATTAGTGAAGGTTCCTCTGTCTTCCACCAGTAAACAATCTTTTATTACAAGTAACAAATATTCTGAGAATTAAAAAAAGATTGACACGAAAAGAGTAGATATTAAACTTAAGACAGAAAAACTATTATTATGTTTATATCTAAAAAATGATTATGCTTAAAAGTGTTCTGAAAATGCATTGTTGTCTAAAAAAAATTGGGGTTGTTTAGATGAAAAAATTCTATATTGAAACTAATATCTTGCCTATGAACTGTAAACAAATCGTTTTTTTTCCATGATTTAATTTCAATTAAAAAGTCTCCACTAAACTATGGGACATTCACTTTGAAGGATTTCAGATCAAACATGAACTAGACTGTAAATTCAGCTATCTTCACCCCACTTCATAAACACTGAAAACCACTAATAGAATCTCTTGAGCAATAAGACTTACCTTGCATGTCTCAGGTTGACCCTGAAATCTATCAATAAAAAAGTATAAAGGATCATCTCAGTGGCCTTTCACTTCTGATTTCTCCATATGTACAGTCACACAGGAAGGAGTATTAAAAATCTTTCTATTCAAACTTATACTTTATAGATTCTTTGAAAGTATATAAATGCAGGATATTGCAAAATCTACAAAACTGTATCAATACCCTGATGATGCATTTATAATAGAAGAAGCAAAGTATTGCAGCAAGTAAATATCAATGTATGTCTTCCGATACCCTCAGGAATTTAGTCCCACAAAGAAACAGCTCAAATCTTTTTCAACTTTTATGTGGGCTTCTTTAAATATTTAGAGTTGGGAAAGCCACTTCTTTTCTACCTCAGGCTGATGAAAGAGGAACTTTCCTTTCGTCTTTTTAAAACATGAAAGGGGCAAGATCACTAACATTAGAAACCTTTTCCCTTTTCTGTAAGAATGGTTCTTTCAAATCTTCAAAAGAGAAAATACTTTCCTATGTAGTTTCATGATCTTGCACAAGATGTTGAGCCACATACATTTCTTTAATCCCACCAGGCGCTATGTGTGTGTATGTGTGCTGGTGTGCCCATATCTATGAATATGTTAGAGAAAAAGAAAAACTTTGACTTTCAAACACCATGAGAATTGTAAGATTGAATGTTAGCTATATGCTAGTCTGCCTGCTTATATAATCAAGAACTAAGGTAAGTAAAATATTATAATTTCCTACACATACACCAAGTCAAGGATAATCCCAAAACAAACAATGCAATTCTGTTCATTTTTTGATAATGGATATACCTAGACTCACATAACTTTTCAAAATCTCCCCTGGATGCTTTTAAATACCCTGGGGAATTTAGTAGAACTTAGTAGAAGTAGTGGAATCATAGAATTGTGTAGATTGGAAACAACCTTCAAGATCTCTAAGTCTAATCATTTACCTGACCTACCAAGTCTCTTAGTACTACTTACTAGTAGTAGTAGTGTAACAGAACCATGTGTTAGATAGAAGGATTGGTACAACTACAAAAGGGAGCAAACAGCTCTGACTTCCCTTAGAGTCATAAATCTGTAACACCCTACCTTCCATGTAGTCCATGGAATCTGAAGCATGCAAAATTCAAGCTGAAGGGAATCAGCCAAACCATGTTTTTGCAATATAATAGTAACAGTACAGAAAAAAGTGAGATTGAACTACCCCAATAGTTCAAGCCATAAAATCTCAGTTAGATCTTAAATCAGACTTCAGTGGTAATTAGGTTCTCAGGCCTTACAATGGTCCTGCAAACTTTCTCCTTCTATGTCTAGAGCAGTGTCCTGCTTACATAATTAAAATGAGTTACTTTCATACACTTTTTAAACATACTGAAAAATGCTTAGCATACACTTTAAAAGGAAATAGTCCTGTGGTGACATAGGGTTAGCTGATTTACTTCACTTACTGAACTTTTCAAAGTGCTTGACACTAAAAGCTACTTATACATAATTTATATCATACTTGCTAGCTGAACTCTGTTCTCATACTTCATGCCTGCCGTTTTCATGAGCATAATAGCAATAATCCATCATGTATATGTATAGCATTCTGATGCTGTTTGCAGGTTGATAGGGATAAAGACAAAATGAAAAGATAAATAGATATTAGCTGCACCGAAGCCCTGAAGTTATTAGAATTTTGGAGGAGAAATTTTATTCTTTCATGTTTTTATTAACTCTTGGGTGCCATGTTTTACACAACAGTGCTATCGTGATAAATCATACCTATTCCGGTTATTTTCTGTTCTTATTAGGGCAACTGCAATTGTCATGACTGTATTTAGCTTGAAGCCAAAGGGGTATTGCCAATTCATAACAACTATTGAGTTGGACTTCATATGTATAATTAATTCCAAGTAACGTCACGGTAAAGTGAATAGAAAGATTTGTATTTAAATATTACTATCATAAAAGAATTTAGAGAGTGTTACTTGAATATTTAGAGAGGATTCTATGTTTGTAGTATGTAAGATTGCACATATTTCTTTTCCTCAACAACAGAGAGGCCAAGGACCATGATGCTTCTTAGTGATTCTTGCTGAAATGTGGACCTGTAAAATGTGCCTTATGTAGACGGCCTGAATTTTACATTCTTTAATGTGTGTAATCTGATTCTTTTCACAAAGAGGAAAAATTAGGGATTAAAATAATTCAAGAAAGAAACCCACCTGAATGGATATATTTAATCAGAGCTGACTAGAAATTCTTAAATTTTAATGAGTGCATAATCTTTCTCAGTTGCTTCTGTCTGTCTTAAACTTTCAGTTATTTCAAAATGTTAGAAGAATGAGAAAGTTTTACAGGCCTCTAATATATATCTTTTGTTGTTTGTTGTAGAGTCACTCAAAAGTTAAGGCTTAAATTTTATTTTTCAGTAAGACCATTTTCATGGAAGCTCTAATCTTACGAAAATATACTATTGAAGTACTTACTGTCACATGATCAACTGCATAAAGAGAAAGTAAAATACAGTGATAGAAGTGGAATATCCCACTGGCATAAAATATTAAATATAAATCTTAATAGAACTTTGTGTCTTTGTAGTTCTTGAGTACTGATTTTAATCTTTGTATTGTCCACAAAGAAAAAAAATAGTGTGCAATGAAACACTATATACCCTCTATTACTAATTACAGTAATGTTTTTAATAAGATTTCTTTTAAGGTCATAAATGTTCTTTTGGAATTTGATGATGATATCGTATTCAATTGAACTGCTTTTACAGATTAGCTCTGAATAAATTTAGATACATTTCTCTGGAAAAAAAAAAAATTATGATAGAGTAGCTCCATAGCTCCATGCAGACAGTAGTCTCGTCCTGGAAATGGAACAGCCATGTCAGCATGACATTGATAAACTATGAATCAGAATTTCCCACTGAGAAGGAGGCTTAATTAGCCAGGTGGACTGCTGCACAGAGATGGCTATGTTGCCCTTTGTTCTGGTGCTGATCTGGGACTCTGTACATGGCACTGTAGTGCCATGAGGGCTCTGTCAAAACCTCATCATTTTAGGATGAAATCCTTTCTTCATTCCCATAAATGTTGAAATTCCTATTGCTTTTAGCAGGACTCATTCTTAACTCTTTTGGATTCCAGTCCAGGGAAAGCACTCAGTCACTCTAACACTGATAGTGTGCAAAAACAAACTACGGCTAAAATATAGCAGAAGCAACTTCTATTAAAAAAAAAAAAAAAATTCATTTAAACAAATTCATTTAAAAAAAAAGAAAAAGATGAAAGAAAGCAGAAGCTTGTTACTTCACAGAAAAGAACAAATAACAGTTGACATAATGAAACACAAGACCTTCACTGTATTTTTAATTCATTCCTCACAGTAAAGGTTAATTATGACTAGAAGTTTAATATAATTAATATTACTAAGTGCTAGAACTATAAGGCAGAATTGATTAACAGACACAAAAGTTCTTAGATGAATCATATCTGTTCAAACAACCACAACTTAACGACAATTTTCTCTAAAGTATTTATGAACCAAAATCCTCTCTGAACCATTAGCAGTCACCTTTGAGAACTTTACAGAATAGATAAAGGCTGAAGGAACACTTAATGGAAAAATGCAACTAGTAAACTAAAACAGGGGAGTATTATGTATCATCTGACTAGCTCAAACACAGAATGATACTGGAATAAATAATTAATCAGTTATTTTATTTGTCAATGCCTAGAAAATGGTAGAACCATAGAATCTTTTGAATTGGAAGAGACCTTTATGGGTCATCTAGTCCAACTTCCCTGCAGTGAACAGGAACACCTACAGCTAGATCAGGTTGCATAGAGCTCTATCCAGCCTGACCTTAAATGTCTTCAAGGATGAGGCATACAACATCTCTCTGGGTAACCTGTTCCAGTCTTTAACTGCCCTCACTGTAAGAACTTCTTCCTTATGTCCGATCTAAATCTTCCCTCTTTTACTTTGAAACCATTGCCCAATGTCCTATCACAACAGACACTGCTAAAGAGTCTGTCCCCTTCCTTCTTACAGCCCCCTGGTAGATATATAAATGCTGCTATTAGGTCTCCCTGGAGCCTTCTCTTCTTCTGGCTGAACAGCTCCAACTCTTCTACCCTGTCCTTGTAGAGGAGGTGTTCCACCTCTTGGATCATTTTTGTGGCCCTCCTCTGGCTGAGCTTTAACAGATTACATCTCTTCTGTACTAAGGATTCCACACCTAGACACAGCACTCCAGATGAGGTCTTATCAGTACAGAGCAGAGGAGCAGGACCACCTCTTACTTGGCCTGCTGGCCATGCTTCTTTTGTTGCAGCCCAAGATACAGCTGGTTTTCTGAGCTGTGAGGGTAAACTGCTGGTTCACGTTTAGCTTGCTGTTTCTCAGTATACCCAGGTCCTTTTCAGCAGGACTGTGCTCCATCTTTACATCCCTCAACTTGTACTGATAGCATGGGTTGCAATAACCTAGGTGCAAGACCTTGAACTTGGATTTATTTGCCCTCATGAAGTTCACCTGTGCCTACTACTTGTGCCTGTCTAGCTCTCTCTGAATGGCATCCCATCCCTTGGGTGTGTTGACTGCACCACACAGCTTGCTGTCATCCATAAACTTTCTGAGGATGTACTTGATTCCATTGTGATGTCACTGATGAAGATGTTAAAGAGCGCAGGACCCTGAGAGACCCAACTTGCCACTGATGTCCATCCAGTCACTGAACTGATGTCCATCCAGTCTCTGGGTACAATCTCACAACCAGTTCCTTCTCCATTGACCAACCCAACCATCAAATCCACACTTTTCCAAATCGTAGAGAGGGATTTTATGGCAAACATGTTAAAAACATTGCAGAAGTCTAGATAGATGACATCAGTGGCTCTCCACTTATCCACTAACACAGTTTCATTATCATAAAATCCTCAAGTGTGGTCAAGCAGGACCTACTCTTGGTAAAGCCATGCTGGTTATCACCTCCCTATCTTCCACATGCCTTAACATACTTTCCATAAGAATATTCTCCATGATCTTCCCTGGCACTGAAGTGAGGCTAAAAGGTTGGTAGTTCCTTGGGTCATCCCTTCTTAAAAACGGGTGTGACAATGCCTTCTTTTTAGTCACCAGTGACTTCACCTGCCGTGTCTTTTCAAAGTCGCTTGGCGACTACAACAGCCAATTCCCTCAGGACTGTGGGATGCATGTCATCAGGATCCCTAGACTTAATGGATGTTCAGGTTCCTCAGGTGGTTATGAACCTAATCTTCGCTCACAATAGGAGGGACTTTACTTCCTTGGTTGCCACCTTCCAAACGATCCACTTGAGGGCTGTGCACAGAGCAGTCTGAAGTTGAATGAAAGTAACCACAACAGAATTACTGAAATCACAACACAGTTACAAATCACAACGGGCCAGTCTGGTATCCTTCCATGATGGCATGAATAGCTAAATGTGTAATGGGGAAACACTTGCATACTTTTTCTGTCTTGACATGTGACAATTCCATATGATACTGTCAGAAATAAAATATGGAAATATGTTCTCAGTGAAATTACTGTAAAATCAATCAAACCACTTAGCAGAGACAACTTAGCATCTGTTCACTGTCAGGGTGAAAGGAATACTTGAGTGCGGCATCATGCAATCTTTTCATTTACTTGATGAACCAGTAACATGGATAACATTAAACAGGAGGGTTATGGACATTTTAGAAGGTAGGATTTGATTCAGCATGATCAACTGGAGAAAAAAATGGAATATAACAAAGACAGATGCAAACTCTTTAGGAAGGCAAAAAGAATGAAACATGCTGAATGGCTTACTAGGCAGACATACTGCAGAAAAGGGGCAAAGGATTATAACTGAGTGCAAATTGAATGGTAGGTAATGTTGGATAATCAGCAAAGGGATGATTTAAAATAAGTCCTGAGACATACAGTGTCAATATTTCCCTCCAGTCTGCATTTGTGAGGCCCTGATGGGATTACTGAATATAGTTTTAAGTACTAAGGAATAAAAGGAGAGAGATAGAAGCAACAAAATGTTAATAAATGTAGAAAATATAGCTACTGAGCAAAGGCTGAAAGACAAAAAATGAAAAATCTTTCTTATTCAGTCTTGAAAAGAGAACATTGGAGTGGCGTGATAGGAGCTCTCCAATATTAATTGTTGAAGGGAGAGGAACAATCTTTTGTTGTCAGTGTTGCCACAAAAAGCAAAACAAAAAACAAAATAATAATCAATTGCAATAAGAAATATGTATGTTACATATCAGGGAAGCCTTTCTATTAAAGGTTTCCTATACTGCCTGTGAAGTCCCTGTCTTTTGAGAGTAGGCTTGATAGATTCCTGTTGAGATTTGTATAAATATACTGGTTCCAGCCTCAAAACAAGACGTGATATTCTGAGGTCTTTCATAGCTCAGAATTTCTAATTACTTTGAAAAGCCTTGTAAGTTAAGATTTTAAATTGCAGCTACTCTCAAAATTTATACATTTAACAAAATAATAAGAATTTTTCCTCTCTAGAAAGTCATGGATGTCTATAATATAGCCTTGAAATTGAAATGGTTAGGAGTTCTTCTACTTTTTTTAATTTAGTATCACACAGTGTATAGGAGATTGAATAATATTTTCTATTTACTATAAAGAAATAAAAAAATCAATACAGTTTTTAGTAAACTCTTTCTCTAGATTACGCCGCCAAATGAAAAGGAGCAATCCTACAGCTTGGCAATTATAGAGGTTGTGATTTATCCCAATGTTATCAACCGTTATCTCAGTGTATCTTTTGTAATGTATGTATTTACACGTCATCATGAAAATATTTTTGAAAAAGTTGGATCTTCAAGTTTCTTGAAAAAATTCCGTATTACCTGCATTTATAACTTCTTACATTTGATAAATAGAGGTCACTGAGACACGAGCTGACTTCTATTAGCATGTGTACAAAGTGGAAACAAATCTTTAATCAAGACATTCAGTCACTAAATAAATAAAGAATATCATAATGGATAAAATCTTGGCAAAACTCCCCTGAAGGTCAGTGTAATCCTGTTTTGATTGAATAGATTCATCTATTTAAAAGTATATCTGTTTCACTAGGAGAAATTTAATTTAAATATCTAAAGATAAAATCAACTGGCTTTTGTGTTGGTGACTTAATCTTGACTGTAAGGAGAGAGCACTCTGGTGCTTGGAGTATTTAAGATGAAAGAAAATATTTGCTATTCCACCTTAATCATGGATCTATTAGCATTTGAAAAAATACATTGCTTGTATAGAAAATGTCATAATGGCTCAGATGAAATCATTCATGTTAATGATAGTGGAATATTTTAGGCAGTGAAGCCTATTTTTGGATTTGCTTGTTATGTTGTTACTTGTACTCAATCATTGGACAGCACGTACCCAATTGATTTTAAATAACTTCAGTTACATTTTTTCACCAATTTTTTTTGGTGAAATATTCTCAGCATAGGCTATTGGAAACTTCAGTACACAGAAGTATATAGTGTTTTCATATCTTTCCCCAGTGCTAAAATGTGGGAATACTGTTCAGAGCAGAAGCTGTGGGGCAAGATAAACAGCATGAGAACCAAGGACACCTCTAGAAGAAGAAAGAACATCTCACAGCTCTGATTGGATAAGCACCTGTGTGAACAGTTGAATAGTGTTTTGTAGAATGCTCTGTTGACATGTAAAGGTGGATGGGAAAGTTGTAGGAGTGGAAGGGAAAGCTAGAAAAAGAAAACTTGTGAAGGTATATAAGTGATGTGAGAACTTGTAATAAATGATTTGGATCATTCACATCTGAGTCCGTGCATCAGATGCTACACTAAAATTTCATTTATAGTGATAAACAATGCTGGAAATATCAAACAAACACAGATATCAAGGCATAAGTGCCTGGCCTGCCAAAACACTGGAAAAAAATCAGTTAAAAATTATTTTAGGTGTATTAGCAAGATAAGAAACAATATTTTTTCTGCCTACAGTCATAGAATTATCTTCAGTTTTTGACTTCAACATACATTTTACTCAGAAAAAAATGTGCTGAGATATTATGATCAAAATTATAATCTTACAAAATTTTCAAAAGCAATCCTGCTGACCAATCATCAAAGTCAAATTACTATTGAATTTTTCATGGCAAAATGTGATAATCACACTTCTTGAGAGTAGGAGGATGCTTTGTGAAAATCTTCAGGACGTACAAGATAAGATAATATTTCAAGATCTATTTGTACCTTTGGAACAGAGGAGGGATACATTAGAGAATACATAGAATATGGTCCTGTTTGCTCTCCACGACATTGGTTAATTTAATCATGATGTCTATAGTTTTTCAGCTGTTTTCTCTGCTTTTCTTCCACATAATCTTTGCAGGATGGGATAAATTTCTATTGAATATATTTTAAAATTAAATTAAGTCTAATTGTTACTTTAATGCCCTCTCCAGGTTCTGATAACAGCCAAAGTGAAAGAAAAAAAAGGAAAATGATGAAGGCATCTTTTTTCTCTCGTGCTCTTGATTCAACCTTGTTGCAGTCAGTGAGCGTGCACCATTCAATTACTTCTCAGTTCAAGCTTTTACATGTGTGATGGAACAATTCACGAAAGACTACGGTTTCATAAACATTTCTTTCAGTGCCTGTACTGACTCAAGCAGTCTGTACATGTCTGGCACCCCTTATTTTTATTTCCCTTGATTAAAAATAACTAGGGAAAATGGTTTATTTTCACTCTGTATAATTTCTCAGTCCTGTTGCACAGAGCTGCAGTTACGCCAGCTTAACTGAGAAGATGGCATAAAGACTACAATGATTGATGAATAGTCCTTAAGCCGTAACTAATGCAGAAATATTCCTCAGAATATACACCAAAGACACATTTTTAATAAAATTAATTCTTCTGTTGTGTGTAGAGGTGAATAAGAGAAGGGTTGTTTAGAACCAACAATTCATTGATTTATCAATTGTGGACTTCCAATATTTTATGGTCTTGATATATGTAGCATTTGTGGTTTTTTTCTTTCAACAAATGAAACAGATTTTGTTATAAAAAATGCAAAACACCAGGCAACTAAGAAATGAGATCCTATCCTACCTATCCACGAAAACCAGACTTTATTGAATTTCCTTTTCTATATTTAATTGTATTTCTGGTTTCATTCAACCACTTTTCCTTCTTTTGGTGTCCTTTGCATGTTCTTTTCCCTTCCTGAATTCCTACATTACAATATGCCAATATGTTTCTTAAGGTGTTATTAAAAATATATTTTCTTAAGTATGCAAGAACTTCATTGATTAACAGAATATACCTAGGAAAATGATAGCTAATAAATATATGAGGAAAGTCTGCTCTCACTGATCAAAAGTGATTTGAAGATGTTTTCTTTGATAATGGTTTGCCTATGAGTTTTCTGAAGTTGATTCTCTAATACAGTCTGGGTTATACTTCATTCTGTTACTTCCACGTCACGTTAGAATAATGATATGAGAATATGGTCAAAATTGGTGCATAGACTATTTGTTTGAATGAAAGTCTAATTTGAGTACTTCTAAGCTCTTAGTTTTAAGATCTTATCCTTTTCAGGAAAAAATAATGTCACTGATTCTCTTAAAGAATCTGCCACTCCATATTTCTTGATAAGAAAAATACAATAACAATTATAGTTGTACCCAAAGAAGTCCACTATTTGTGAAGAGAATATCTTAAACACTTTCTATTTTTAATTTCACTAACTGAAACTATATATTTATTTATATAATTTTTTTTTTTCAGTTTTCTTCAGCATTTTAAATCAATAACAGCTGTCTTTTTCAGTTATTGCTTCTTTTCTCATTATGCTCCCTTTCCTTCATCTTCATGTTATCTTGACGTGAATAGAGCAATTCTAAGTGTACTCTTCAGTATGATGCTATCTCAAAAAAATATCTTGTTGATTACTTGTCATTTGTGTACAAGAGTTTTTATTTTTATTTTTCTCCGTATAAAATTTTTTTCACATGCATTTCTGATTTTGATCCTGTCTCTTAAGAATTATATTCACAGGATCCAATTAAAATAAAAATGTACATCAGTGGGATCAGAGACTAATTCTGAAATATCATGCAGCTCAGAGATTGGGCTATTAATGGCATTCACCATTCACCTTCTTATTTGTGTCTTCTAATTTGCAGAAGATGTCTGATAACTAATTTTAGCCTTCATAAATGTACATTTCCACTGTTGCATGAATAGAATTAAGTTCAATTTGCCTGTAAAAGATTAATTATCCTCTCTATTATTTTAATTGTTATTTCAAAGGACTATGTACAGCTGTCTCAAGTACTACATAAAATCTTCTGGATGAATCTGGAATAAGAACACTCGTATTATTTCAATGCCAGAGTTAGAATTTATATTATTCTACTGCTTAGCTTGTTACATCTTTTTTTTTTTTTTTTTTTTTTTTTTTTTCTTCCAGGAGTCTGTTTGGCTTTAAATATTATTTTGCAATGACAAAATTGTATGTGGTCTATTTATTTCAATATTTTCTCAAGATATATTTGCCCTCTCATCTCCAATTTTTGCCATTTTTATTGCTGCCCTGTTTGACCTAATTTTTCCTTGTATGATAAATATTTGTCTTATTTACAATATGAATATGCTTTTAAAAATAACAGTTTAACAAATAATTAGCTAATACTCCATACTAATGATTTAATGTATTATTTATTTATAACTAATGTGTGGGACACTAAAGTGAGTACACTAAAGTGGTACACTAAAGTGAGGTCACAGCAAACAGGTGTACTTAGAGATGGCAAGAATAGTGTGTCTGGCTTTGGACTGTGAAGTTTCTGTAGTGGATCAGAGTTTAGGGAGACTGATTAACAAGTAGAATCAATTCCCTGAGATGATGCAGTAAGTCTTGATCCTGCTGTGCTGCCTGTTTCTCATTGCTTCCTCTACGAATAGGTAGGTAATCCAACACAAAATATAGAAAGGCACTAACTTTAGAACCTGATGTTTTGAAGAAAAATAGCTGCAATACAAATTGTCTTTCTACGAGCTTGCTCTCTGTGAAGAGTGCAAAATTCCAAAATATGGGCAGGATGTATAGCTGTAGACAATATAATCTCTAGTTGTTTATGAATCTGATCCTTCATATATACATCAGCTAGTGTAATTCACAGATCAAATATGTTTCAAGGTCACTTACAATAGCCTTAACTATTATTGCTATGGGGTTTTGCTGGACTTCATCTCTTTCAAGAATTGTCTTTCAAATTTTGTAGAAGCAGACTTTTAAAAAGTTTAGAAGAAACTAATCTAATTATATTTTTGTAAAAAAATAATAACCTCTCCATATTGCTTGTTTTTGTTTTCTAGTTAGTCAAATATTTTAGTAGCCGTAGGCTATAAAATCTGTCATTTATTGTGAGAAATGGGGTGGAGTAGAGTTCTTCCCGTCACAGCTGATGATACCTAATTATATACCAGAAAATAGAACTCCCTGGGGAAGAAAAGAATTCAGATCATGCTCAACTGCAATTGTTTAAGGCTATTTTGGATGGTGTGAGTATTTATGAGGTTTATTAATAATAAATGAACTAATGTTGTAGCTCTACAATTTGCAGACAACCTCATCTGACCGTTAAGAAGATTTTGGCTTTCTGGCAATAATGCAAGTACATAAATATTAATATCCTAAGGAAAAAAAACAAAACAAAACTTCTTATCACAGTATAATGTTTGAAAATACATAAAATATAATGACAAATACGAAAAGTATTGGGCATTGCAATTTTGGGTAGCTAACTATGTTTCTCCATTTATAGATTAAAAGTTACAATGGGTATTTTCTCTGTAACAAAACCCTTTCAATTTCACCCTTCAGCCAATTATTTAACCAAGAACATTAATTACTTGTTGAATAATAGTGCTGGAGAGATATACAGAAGCACAGAATCTTTCTAAGGCTTTGTGCACAACATTTCATGTACTTTTTAAACCTGTCTAAAAGATAAATGAATGCTACATAATTCCAAGTAAGTTAAAAAAAAAAAGAAAAATAAAATGAAATGAGCCCCATGTAAAAGAGCACTTCTCATTCCCACCATGGAATTTTGTGTTGACAGGTACACAGAAGCCTACACAGATACCAATCTCAGGAGACCTTGGCAGGGTCTTCTAAGGCCCTGGTCACAGTTCAAAAATGTTGATAGTGACAAGGATTGTTAGCATTTTCTTTGAGGCTGTTTTATCCTTGTTATTCAATTAATTTCACAGAAATTATACTATAACAGGGAAATAATATATTCATGTTTTCCATTCTTTATGATCAGCATTCAAAAGACTAGGAAGCCTAAGCATGGAGCAGGACAAAGTGTAAAAATAGCATTGTTCTTGATTTCTCAAAATCTGAAGACATGCCTTTACCCATCCTCATCAAGGTGTGTATTTGTATCACACCCCTTAATTAGGAAAATAATTGCCCTCTGAATTGAGAGTCACGGTAGGTCTCTTCCTTCCACTTAGGTTTACAGGAGAGAAAGTTTCTACTTCTGAGGGACTTCTATGCCATATGATGTATGTGCATACTGGTAGTCTTGTGCAACCACAGGACAGGGACTAGGAGGAGAAAGTGTTAGAAAACTTTCACAGCTCTATAAGTCACATATGTTTATTTTCCTAATAGTTCCAGCAATACTGTGGAAGCTTTTTTTCTTTGATTTTCTTACAGCTAAGCTGTCAGTTATATAAAACAGGGACAGAACATTCTTATCTCTGGATTCAATCAGGAAATTCAGGGACTGTAAAAGGTTTAAAATAAGTAAATAAGAATGCAAGTTAATTGCTTTTGTCTTCTGTCAATAAATTTAGAAATTCGTTTTAATAGTATAAATGTATTTTTTATCATCATAAAATTTCACAACAGCTCATATATTTGTATATCAGATCCAAGAGTAAATGATGGAAGAACCCTCTGTCAGGAAAACCACAAGATTACAAGCAACTGTAACCCTAAATCCAAAATACAAAACAGTACGAAGGATACAGTTATAGTTTGGAGTCTATAGTAGCAGCTACAGAACTGATCTGAAGTCTTCCAGAGTTTGCTATGTTTGTCTACCAAACCACTTTGTGAGCTACAATTTAAGCAAAAAATTTAACTCAGTGACAGTCCAGAAAGATTCCTTTCTTCTTCTCTCAAAAATTTCCTGTTGCCTATTTATTTGGACAATTAATCTGTTTTGCATACCACTCCTGTAACCCAGAGTCTTCACATTCAGGATGATTAGGAGAACAGAAAACAAGAAATGTACAAGAGTCAAGAAAGCATCTGATTGTGCAAGTGCTTTGCAACAATATGGGTACCACAATACAAAGAAAATATGAAATGCATTGCTTTTGTCATAGTCCCACTCCAGATTTTGTTGGTTATCCCCATGCTCACAGAATTGTGTATCTGCTATCTCAGACAGATGACAAAAAGTGTCCCAATAAAGTAACTTATAAAATTTTTCAACAAGGATACCATTTTTTTTTTTTTCCAAACACATCAATAATAGTCTCTTTTAGTGTTATCCAGATAATAAATTACCTAACATTACCTACACTGCTTTTGTTGTGCATGGTAGTGTTCATTTAAGCCTCTGATGTATTATATGCACTGGCATGCATGTGCATTCTTATATACACACTATACAAAATTTTCTGTTTAGAACTCCACTAGCAAAAAAGCTTTAGATTCAACCGCCTAATTATTCCTTATTTCCTCTGACTTAGTACTCTTATACAGCTGCTATATAGAACTAAGTGCTCCCCAAAATTCTAGACATTCATCTTATTTCTAACAAAGCATTTGAGACATTAGTAGGGTCAAAGATTCATCCTCATTCACTGAGCAACATTAAACATGAATAATTAGAGATACTTTTACTATTTTAAACAGGTAAGGGAATCTCTATACCCGTAATTTATTTAAAACATTAGAACTGTGAAGGTAATACATAATCCATCAACAATTTCCATTTTATGAATTTCTTTCTAACTTTTCTGAATCAAAAGGGTAGAACTATTCCACTTATAGCAATGTGCAGAAGACCAAAAGGACTTTTCTAATTTGATTTAATATTGATAAAACTTGAGATTTATTGTAGCTGACCAGTACATTTTGGAGAGAACATAGCATACTTTTCTGTCCTTTGAGATTTTTTCATAGGATAGAAGATAAAATTGTAAAGTGTAAGCCAATGTTGTTATAATCAAAATCTGCTAAACACACTATCCTTCATTTTAAAAAAAATGTTCAGGGATAAATGCAGACATTCTTTTATGTAAAGAAGTGAGTCTTATTCCACTGAAGCTGATGATCCAGCTATTGTCTTAATATCTCTAAGTCTCACTGACACCAAAGGATTTTCCCCCACTGATGCAGGATGGTTTTCTCTCAGGGTAGTGAGCTATTCAACGCACAAATGAATTGGAATTTGTTCAAATGTTCTATCAGTCCTCTTAATAACTATTTTTGCCAGATTTTAAAGAGTTATATTAACAGTGGTCCTTTTTTTCCTCCCTAATTATTTGACACCCAGAGAGTCCTATTTTGTTTCTAAATGCTACAACAAATAATATACTAAAATGTGAACATAGGAAACATAGCTGTCATATTTAGCTTGTATATTGAGATTAATTTCTGAGTAGATTAGATTTTCATATGGAAAACTAAAGGAATATCTTTCAAACAAAGCCTACTCCCAATCAATTTCTAAATAACTGCTCCAAATGTGATGCTGTTTTACATTTTTTTAAAAAGGTTTGCAATTATGTAGCATTGACAAACAAAACATAATTTTCTGCTTTCATTCTCAGAAATAAATGAACATTTTATATAACATCAGAAAGAAAAAAAGAAAAAGAAAAACACAAAGAAAATCAATCTGAAGCAATCACCTCCCATGAAAAATGTATATCCAAATAGATGAAGTTTATTGATATTCTGAACAACTGAAAAGCACAATCTTATAATGAAAATGATTATGCTATCTTAAAAATAAGTGGTATTACTGCCACCATCTAAGAAAATAACTTCTCATAATCTTGGAGAAATAATTCTCAAAAGAATTAAAAACCAATTTGACTGAAGAAAGAATGCCATACCAAGCAACTGTTCCCTCTATGTTTAAATATGATTATGTCAGAATGCAGCTTATGCATGTCTTGGTACTGAAATCCCAACGGTATCCTACAATAACCATCACTGGAGAATTTTATGAACATATAACAGGCATTTTGATTTTGGTGGTCTTCTGTCATTGTCAGCTATGGATCATTAGATGTTCAGCATAGCATGCCATAAGAACAGATTTACTGCCTAAGCCCAGTTCTGGATGAAAATATTTAGTATGCCTCAATGAAACACTGTAGGACTTGAGATGGTGGGTAAAAGGAAAGTACATTCAGCTTCAATTCAAGTACATCTGTATTGAACTGGCTCCTTATCTAGACTGCAGCCTGTGATCTCCGAGGGAAGAAGTTCTCATTCAGGTCTCAATTAGCATTGTGTGATCAAAATATACGTCACTCAAAACATCATTATGATAATCCATTATATCATGGAACATATGGTCTTTCCATAGCTGAAAACTTCCTGTTTTTTTCATACCATCGCAGATTCGAAGTGAAGCTATTTTCATGACTTACTGGGAACATAATATGATTAACGTTGTCATTCAGGGTATAGTATGTATCTTATTATTTGAATGAAAAAGCCTATTAGAGGACCATGAGTAATATTTGTCAATACAAAAGTGCCAAACACTCTGGTCATGGGCATGAATTTTGTGTGCTCAGGAAATTATTTGTGACACCTACAGTTTATTTATTAAAAAATAAAAAATAAAAAGCAAAGAAAGGAAAATAAAATTGAAAAGAAAAGAATGTGAAGTGAAAAGCAAATCAAAGAAGAAAGGAGAGGAGAGGAGAGGAGAGGAGAGGAGAGGAGAGGAGAGGAGAGGAGAGGAGAGGAGAGGAGAGGAGAGGAGAGGAGAGGAGAGGAGAGGAGAGGAGAGGAGGTCAACTCCATGAAGAATCTGCCTTCATATTCTTTGTAACCCTCTTTTATATAGTTTAAGGAGGCAGTTAAACAGCTAAGATCTCTGTCCCTTCTTGTGTAGCATGTGCTCCAACTGTCAACAATGATAGTACATCTCCACTGGACTTGCTTCAATTTCTTTACATATCTCTAGCATTGGTGGGCTGAAGTCCTGATAGAATATTCCAGATGTGCCTCAATAAATGCTAAGTACCATAAATAACCATCTCAAGCTACATGGAAGCTACACACTTGGTATTGCAGCAGCCCAGTATGTAATTAGTTTTCATTACTGATTCATTTTTGCATTTTTTTTGCACTTTTTTTTTTTTTTTTCATTTATTCACTGATTCATTTCATCATAAGCTGATTCATGTTTGCTTTGTTCAGCAGGAGCCCAATTCATTGCTGTTATCTACCCAGTTGTCTGCCAGCCTGTGCAGTTGTATTGAATTATTCAAACAGGGTCTGGCTTTCGCAATTCTGCTCTTGTTTGCTTGAGCAGTGTTTCAGTCATTCTCCTTGGAAAACAATTCCTACAACCTCTTTTCTTTTTTCCCTTGTCTAAAGCTGAATCTCTTACTTGGTGTTCTTTTGTCCTTCAAGACAGCCTCTTCTAACGTTCAAAAGTTTTATTTATATACCGCCTCCTTATGATCATAAACTTTACTATCTTGTGATCACTGCAGATAAGGCAATTAGACATTGCACCATCAAAAAAATTTCCTTGTTTGTAAGCAGCAGGTCCAGAAGAACATGTAGGCCAGGATGCTCATCAGACTCTCCATCAAATGCTTTCAACATGCTTGAGAAATCCACTGCTAGTTGCTCTGTCTTGCCATGTTGTCTCTCTGCTGATGTCCATGGATGTTCTTTCTCTTTGTTCCTCATGTTGCACAGGTTACTTTAGAGTTGAGGCAGCAGCAATGTGCTTGCCCCACCACCCCAACCAGGCAGCAAGAGCCTGTTCCTGGTCTGAAGCTGTGGTGTCAGTCTCAGGCCTAGTGAGGTCAGTCAGGGTCAGACACAGCCTTGGATGTTTGGGCAGAGTTGTGGGGACAGGGACAGGCCAAGGCTGGGCCAGGATGTCAGCCTGAGAGCCAACTGTTTTACTGGGAAGTTGCATTACTATGCATTACTTAGATAAGGGGACTAAGACCCTGTGGCCATCTTTGTCAATCAGTTGTCCCTCCTGCTGCAGGTAAAAGCCAGGTCCTGGGGTAAGAGGTGAGAACTGCATCAGAAAATCAGTTCTTTTGACTCCCAGGAGGGAAAAATCTATAAGCATCATTCATCTGCACAAAAATGGCCCTAAATCCTTGTTTACTACAATGACCCACAAAAATCATAGAAGAGGGAATACAAGAAATTTGATATTCCCTTCTTCTCTACTTGCCCAGGGCTTTTTAACATGCTTTATATGCCATAAGAGGGAATAGATTCCTAGCAGACTTTTCTAACTCTGATTTTATAAAAATTTTTAGTATTATTCCCATTGTAGAAAATAGAATTGAAAACTTCTAAGGCATTATAGATATGTATTTTAATTTATCCATTACATTAGGTCAGGTCATGTCTACAAGGATAAAAAGTTCCAGAATATCATAAAACAAATGCACTGTATGGAGCTTGTTTCTAAAATAGCAATAATAATAATAATAATAGTGCAAAATGAATGCAAAAATACTGAAAGTGCTTTATATATTTTATTTGTTATCAATATCCCCAGAAAATGCAGTTTATAATAAACAAGCTTAAAACAGAAATACAAGGTCTTGACATTCATAATCACTCCTTAATATTTGTCAAAATATTAGATCTGTTGCATTAAATTTGTTCTCATCTTGGTTGCCAACTTTCTGTATTAAAACATTTATATTTAATATATTTTATGAATTCTGATAATAAATTGTTGAAAGATAGCACGTGATGTTACTATCTCATTTCCATGATTTTTGTTCTTTCTCTTCAAGGTCTCAATTATTTGCAAAGCATACAAATGGAATGGTCAGTTAAAAGATGCATAATGGTAATAAAAATAATCTATATTACAGAGGGAACCTTGCCAGGCAGTAGATATTGCTGTCTTTTTCTGGATTATAAACATGAAATCTGAAATGTCACACCATTAATCTATTTTTGGTAAAATTAAAAAACGTGAAAATTCTTTATAGTTGAATATGATGGTGATATTACAACCATGTTGTTCTTTCTAAATACTTTAATAACTTCCATTTAAATAAAAATCAATTACCTAATTAATTTAACTTTAAATAGTGTTGTAACTACATAATTCATTGCCAAAAAGAACTAAATATTCACATCTATTCTCAAGTTATTAAGTCTTTCACCATAAAACAAGTACCACTATAAAACATTATACCATAAAGCTGTAGAAGAAATATGTTTTTTTGAGACTTCAATTAAAACCCAGTACTAGAAGGCCAGTTTTTCTTTTTTCCGACTGCAGTTCACAGAATTTCTCTTTTAAAGAAGGTATTAAGTCTACAAAAAATCATCTGCTTCAAAGTCATAAAAAGTTCTAATTCTTGGTAGTACTAACATACAGTGGAGCAAAGAATTTACTTCAAGTCTAACAGTAAAAAGAGTTGAGGATGTGACTTCAGAATTTATTTCTAAATTAATAAATTGCTAAAAAATAGAAGCAAAACACTAAAGATTGCTTAGTTTCAGTACATAAAGCAAGCTGATATCAGTGTTTTAAGCGGTATAAATGAGTCTGCAAATAAGAATAGAGCGTATAAAACTTGAGACTACTACATCTCTCCAGCACAGAAAGGAGAATCTTCCTGGTCAGCAGACATCACATCTAGTCTGTCCTTACATATTCTGAGGAAACATCACCACTGTGTTGAGAAATCTGACTGATTCCCCAAGAGTAATTGTTGGGGAGAAAAGTACCAGTATCTAATAGAAATTTGAATTTAATGGAGGCAGTGGGGAATGATGTGTGTTTTGGATCCCAAGATGTAGCTGAAGCTAGCTAGTCGGTCAAGGAAAAATGACTCCAGGGGTTTACTAATCTTCTTTGATTGATGTGATCTGTATGACTTTCAGCCTGCAATACATAAGACATTCAACTCTTTTTGAGTTGTTAGGTAGGTGATACAGCCAGCTTATTTTTCATCTTAACTTACCTGCTATCTCAGAGTCTTGTCTTTAACATTGTCAAGAAAATGTGTCAAATTGTTAAAGGAAATGTTTCTACCCTCTTGCCCTAAAATCAAGATACACTTCTTTCTGCTTACTTGCAGTATTTAAAATCACTGATCCATAAGTACAGAAAATCAACATAAGTGATCTGTTAAAATTGGCATACAGAATATCTCAAGCATCATCTTCTGTCATAGAAGATTCACAAAATGGCAGAGGTGGAAAGGAACTTAGGTCATCTGACAACCCCTTTGCACAAAGCAAGGTCTGTTAGAGAAGGCTAATCAGAGAAATGTCAACTTTTGAATATCTCCAAGGACAGAAACACTGCTACCTCTCTGAGCACCCTGTTCTAGCAATCAGTCAACCTCAAAGAACTTCTTTATATATATATAAAGATTATATATATATATATATATATAAAGATTATATTGATATATATATATCAAACAAATACTAATCTTTTTTTAAAGCCTTTGTGGTCTAAAGATGATTTTTTCTCCTCACTACTTTTCTAAATTGACAAGAGGAAAATTCCCTGTTTTTGCTTGCAGTGCAACACTATTTTTACACTGTTAAGCTGCAGCCAACGTACTATCAAAGCTTCAAGGAAAAGTCTGTGTGCCAGGTCTTTCTTCTCAGTGTAATATTCCTGACAGTAGAGCGAATATCGATGACAGCATTAAATGTCTCCTGGCAGGGCTTTGCTAAATCTGTAGGAAAAAAAAAAAAAAAAAAGGAAAAAAAAAAAAGAAAAAGAATATTCTAGCCACTCAGAAAGAACACATGTATGTGTTTAAAGTCAATATGAGGAAAGAAGTCTCCCGATATGCAAATAGAAGCACTAAGTAATTGAAAGCCTCATACTTTTACTTTTTTAACTCTTTCTGGAAAGGCTAATGACAAAGCAAAGGCTAACCAAAAATAAAATACATAATGGCAGAACAGATAAAGCAGAGAGTGATATGCTAATTTTAGTTTAGTCTTGAATTTTTAATAGTTTTTAAAAGTGTTTAAGGGATACTGAATAGAATGACAGTAAAAAAAGTGGCAGGTATTGCTCTAATAATTCTCTTAGCAGCTTTCTGAGAAGCCCATTCAGAAATAAATTTTGTAGAAGATAGTTAAAATACCTTCCGTTGAAAAATGGATGGTGTCATGGTTTTATGTTTTTTTGATTTTCAGTATTCCACATCAAAACATCATGTACTGGAATTAAAGTGTTGATGCTCCAATTCCAGGTACCTATCCCTATACATTACAGAAGTCATGGGATCTGACCCTTCCGGGTGGGGCGGTCTCTTACTGCCTGGCAGTGGGTGCTGGAGGTGCTTTCCTAGCCATTCCAAGCTTTTCAGGTTTGACTCGGTCTCAGGAACTCTCTCTCCTATCTTATTTGATTTATTAGTCTCAATTTCAATTAGATTGTATTATATTGTGTTATCTTGCATTCCGATATCATAGTTAGTAAAATAAGTTTACCTCCATAGATTGTTGCCACTGTTTTTTTCCCCCCCTTCCTTCCTTCCCATTTTGTGGGGCCAGGCGGGGGGTGAGGAGGGCAGGGGCTACTGCCCCCTGTCATGGGCATAAATTGATCTAGTTAACTCCGTGACAGATGGTTACATTATATACTGCTTTTGACAAACATAGTGGAAAATTAAATATGAAAATGTCATATACCCTGGCTACTTTATCTCGTTTTTCCACTACTGGAAATCTAGACAAGAACATAAAGATACTGCAAACAATTACTAATGCTCTAGGAAGTACATAATGAAATATGCAGAAAAGAAATCGTCTGTCCAGGACCATCTGTTTTCTGTCTCTTCATTTTCTTCCTCAAATTCTCTTAGTTGCTCCAGGAATAAATTATAGCCCAAAGCTGAGAAATACATATATTTTTTTCTTGTGATCAAACTTCATAATTGGATGCTACTTTTCTATTGCTGGATTCAAAAAATAATATAAGACTGGTAAGGGAAAATGCCACTACATACATTTGTCTTTGAATCACAAAATATAGTGAGACTTGACTACAAAAGTTGTCAAGTATATAAACTTTTTTGAGTATTTATTCTAAGCTCATTTTCATAGAAGATGAAACAAACAAACAAACAAACAAACAAAAGAAACAAACAACAGTATACCAAGAACATTTTTACAGTTAAAGAGGAAGATTTTTTTAGCCTCAGAGTTACTATTGTTGATAAGGCTGTTGCTGGTGATTTCAATTTATGGTCAAGACACCTGTTATTTATGGTGTTATTGTAAAATAACATGGCTGTGTTACCATGATTAACCATGTAGTTTATGCAAAATACCAGGTGCTGTTTTACAGTAGCTTGGGAAATACTGCCACTCTTCACTGTAGTATTCTGACAGTGACAATGATTTATGATGCCACTGGAAGATACAAGGCTGGAGAGGAAAATAAGGTATTTGGCCCTGTATCTCCTCTGGCATCCCACTTCCTCTTACATGTCTTGACATCCTTGACTTAAGGTACAGAATTAAATGGTCTTGCACAGTACTGACACCAGTTTTCTAGAAAAGAAATTACATTTCACCAATGGTGAAAATTTAAGGAGAAACACATAATTACTACAAAACATCATCCTTCATGATTTCTTAAAGAATCATTGACTGTTAGCATGTCCAGTTTTTGAATGCTAATTTGGCACTCTGTTCTGAATCCAGATATCTTACATGATAAGGTCCATAACAGATGTTACTGTTTGGCTGCCCAGTAGAAAAATAAATTTTTAGATTTTTAGAAACTTGTTTAAAATATGCTAGACTAGTAATAGAAAGCAACAAATAGCACTGTCATGTAAAAATGATAAAGTAGCAGCATGAAAAGGTGAAATATGTCTGCATTTTTAAGTATCTAAATAGATAATGTCTGGACAGGCTGAACACCTGAAATCACAGAAACTCCAGTAATAGTATACAGAAATATATACTCCTGCAATAAGCAATAAGCATATAAATGTAATACTTTCTTAAACTTGCATGACAATGCTTTGGTAAAAACAGGGCAGGGGAGGGCAGGGAAAATAGAAAAGGAGAAAGAGAGAAGAGGGAAAGGAAGAGGGAAAGAACGAGGGAAAGGACGAGGGAAAGGACAGAAAAGAAACTTCTCAGTACTTCTTTCATCAATAAAAACTATTTATATATATTTCTTCACAAAGCACTCAGTTTAAAGAACATAAGCTTAAATTTAGAAATAGGTGTTTTTTTGTTTTGTTTTGTCTGTGTGTGTGTGTGTGTAAAAAGGAACTATTTAGGAAAAAAAATAAAAGGTTTCCTTCCGAAAATATATTGAGACCAAGTCATTTTTATTTAGTTATTGGGATAATCTAGATATTAATAAACAGTGAGATTTTATTGAAATTATTAATGCTATAAACAGAAGAAAATTGTCAGCATATAAATATTTTGGAGATGAAGAGATGTCGTTCCCCACGAACGATTTCACTTCAAAAAGAGTAAAATTAATCTGACATCTTTGTAAGAATGGAACAGAGTGGGCCAGAAAACTGACCTGAGATCTCTGAATTACCTGCAGGAATATGGTAATCGTGTATTACAGACAGGTCGTTTGAATTCCTGGAAGGTGTCTTACTTCTATTTTAAAATCAGGTTATATTCTAAAAAGTTGATGTAACAATGTGCAAATAATTTAACTTCTCAGTGTACTGATTTCTTTTCAAAATAAGGCCATTATTCCACAATCTACACATCTTGGTATCAATCCAAACTGCACAGAATTTGTTCATTATCGAAAGTGAACAAAATAGATTAATTTGTGATCTAAGTTAGTGAACTTCAGGGTGAAAATGTTTCTTATCTCCTTGAATCAATTTGAGTTGCAGATTCCTTTGTATCCAGCTGTATTATCATCACCAGTATATTTCACCCAACTATGTATAGTACAGTATAGGTGTTCACATCTGACAAGGCTGAGAAGAGAATTTTGTTAAGACTTTTTAATTAAATCACTTTATTGACTGAGCAAAAGAGAGAAGATAATCCATCTTCATTTTCTTATAATTTTATTACTCCTACAGTTCTAACAAAAATAAAAGCAATCTATGCCTTATTGCTAGTAAGAAAACACAGACATACACCTCAGCTATATAAGGATGAACACTGCTGAACTGCAGAAACTGTAGAAAACTACTGGTGATTTTTGCAGAAATGTCACAAAATACATCAAGTGCCATTTTTAGTTACAGAAATATTTATTTATAATTGTTCTTCCAGAGTAAAGACAAACATCATACACGGGAATAAAATAGAGACATTACATAACTCCACTACCAACTATACATGTACATTAACCTTTAATTATAGAACAAAAAAAGACTACATTAAGTAAATAAATAGCATATGGCAGGTGATTGCTGATGGCATTCAGTTTAGTTATGTGCGCTGCTAAGCACAGAAATTAGTAAAAAATAATCACTTTTCATAAGCTGATAAATGAATAAGAGTGTACTATTTTTATTTCATATGGTAAAAATTGGATAATACAATACAAATGTGGTCATGCATTATTGATTTTATCTGCATAAAACCACAATGATTTTCCTACTTTAGGTATAGCAAAAAGACTCTAATCAGAAATTATTTGGTTTTCACGTTTTGTTTCTTCTTTTATTATCTGGGCTATAGATACTTTTAAATCAATTTACTCAGTGCTTTTTCACCTCGTAATAGACAGTACTATCAATAGAAAATAGCACAGAAATACACACTTGCTTGTTATGTCAGAGAAATTGAATATTCTTCATTTTTTTTTTCATTTGTACTTATCTCCCTGTATATTGCAATTCTTCATTCATGTGTCCCTATTTTAAAGCTGGAAACAGATTTCTTAGTTGATGATTCAGCCCTGCCAAGCTTCATATATTTTGATGCCTGAATGACTCTTGGAGTAGTAATGCAAACTGTCACTTCCTAACAGGTATGTCCAGTGCAAAAAGAAATTCTGCAGGTGAATTTATAGACTGCTAAGGTTTAGTTGCGGCTTTTCTTTTTCTGTTTGAAATGTATTAATATTATTATAAATGCCAATTATAACAAAATATTTTGTTCCCTTATTTTCAAAGTATAGATAGATGTATGCTTTCAATTATGCAACAATCACTTTGTCAAAAATATTACTGGAGATGTGAATACTAATACAAAAATGAAAATGGGAAGGCTACTGGCCACTTCTTTTCTGAAAGTTTTTTTTGTTGTTGTTGCTATTAATACTCATCACAATTCCTGATAAGAAGTAACATAAGATAAAGAAAAAAACAAAATTTTATAAACATGCTTGCAGCACATTCATATACTGGAATAATACTCTCAGTACCAAATTATGAATATATAATATTTCTAATTAAAAAAATGCTGTGAAGGCTGTAATCAAAAATATTATCAGCATCTTCCATCTGTTTTAAAAAGATCCAATTCTTATTTGAGTATCAATAAAATACAACAGAGATATAAGAAGAACTAAGTAGAATCACTTCTTAATCATCTATTTTAATGAATATGAATTTTGCTCTATGAATTGTGTCTTAATACAATTATGCTGAAACTGCCATCTTCAGTTATTAGTAACTGTACCAAAAATAAAGGCTTTAGGATACCAGTACAGCATAATGTGTTTAGATACAGAACACTTTATGCTGGATAGAAACATAGAATGCAGCACCACTGTAGTTAAAAAGTGAGATTTCCTCTGAGTTCACATCCCTTTCAAGCTAAAATGTGGTTTGATATCTCATGGTCAACTCATGTACTGGGGATTAAGTTAATTAAGAGTTGTCCTATTCTATTAAGGCTCCCTGGAGACTAATTATTAAAGTGTCTTGAATCATTAGAGACCTACAGCAATAGAAAGTCAGGAAAAGGGTTGCTTATACTATGAACACTCCAGTATCCAGTAGATTATCTTTTGAACTAAATAACTTGCATCCTATGAAGGGGATTATCTTATCTGCTTTTCTGCCATCTAAGAAGTAGAAAAATGTACCAACAAGAAATGTGCATTTTCACGAGTCTTTCTTTTTTTTTTAATGCATGGTCTTCCATCTGCTTTTATCACTGGTAGTCAAATTCCTTTTAGGTAGAAAAGGTTCTTTTTGTAATTTGTTATTTTTGTTTTCTTTTTCTAAATTCCATGAACATATTAAGGACTTGGGGGCTATGAAAGAATCTAATTACTAAATTAAAAATATATAGAATTATTAAATAAATTTCTTACAGAAATACAGAAACAAGGTCACTGTATAGAAACTGCATCACTTTTTCTGTGCTATCTTTTAAGAAAATGGAAAATATAGGATGTGGTTTTATTATCTCAACCGTTTCACACCTATGTAATTCTACTCATTTCGCTACAAGTTATCATTGTTTAAAACCACATTGCACAGTGATAAATAAGACCATTGCAAATGATCGCACAAAAAATATTCTTAAAATCTAATTTTGTATACCATATTTATATATTTCCTCTTCGTTCTTAACTGAATGAAGAATGATGAAAATTGGGAGAGAAGGAGAACAGTAGAAAAATCTTCCTCCCAGAGCAAAGTACTATCTTCTCAGCATAAATGTATTATTTCTCTGCCAACTATTTTCCTCAATAAGGCTAACTGTACTTGCCGAATGGCCACATTAATTTAATTGCTATTTTGGCTGAAGGAAACTGTGCCCCTTTGAAAACACACCTTTCCATTTCCCCTGAAAATTTTAGGTGTAGGTAGAATTCATGAGGTCACTCAAATACAAAAAGAGGTTGAGTAATTACATGGACCTTCTTAAAGGAAACACTGAACTTCCAGCGTATTGTTAGAACAAAGCAGGGACCTTGTATATAAGACAATACATTGGAAGTAACAGACTTTGAAAAAGCTGTTCAGTATAACTTGTTCCTGTGTTTTGCTATTGTACTGTGCAATTTAACAGCTCTGTTTAGTGAATAAATACAGCCCATATAAGATTGTTCCTACAGATTAGAACGTCCTTTCACTTACAGGCAAGAATAATGAACAAGAAAAAGTTAATTTCATTTTACAGCCTAATTAGAGACACATAGAAAGAAACTTTTGTATTTCAAATACAAATTACTCTTCTGATGTTAGCATATCATCTTATCATTTAATAATTAATAGTCTTTGTAAATCATAAATTATGTATTATAGATTATGCTTTTACAGTTTCAAATAGATACAAATCTGATTGATTTGACAAAAATAGTCCTGTTAACCTTTAATTGCATAAGTTTGCACTCAAAAAATATTTCATATTAGTTCATTAATCAATGCTGAAGATGAGAGCTGCAACAGTATATCTGAATGACATAAGGATAAATCTACTAAAATACAGCCATTTCTGTTTGCAAAGATATATCCTGTTAAAACTGTTTACTCACTTTAGAATTGTTGAAAGACTCATATGGGACAAATAGGTCTCTGGAGTCCTGTACATGCAAATCAGAAGCTGAAAATTATAGTTTGAAGTAGCAATTTAGAATTAGATTTGTAGCAGAAATAGGGTCTTACAAACAATAGAGGTGTTTTAAGCTCAAAAAAGAAACACAGAAACATAGAAACCCTCTATCATGGTAATTCAAATCATTTTATCAAAGAACAAATGGTTGGAATAGGAAGGTAGCTCTTGGGATCACATAATCCAAGTTCTCTGTTCAGTTGGGATCAGCTAGAGCAGGTTCTGCCTGGTCTGCGTTAGGTTGGTTTTTGAATATCACCAATATAACTCATGTCCAAAGTTTTCTTTTGTATTACTACTGAGCAGCTTGACTTTCTCTTGTTCAATCTTTTCCATGCACATTGGTAAGTCCCTCCCTTAAAACATCTGTTAACAAGGCTGAACAACTACAGATCTCTTAGTCTGTCGTGTGACAACAGAACCTTAACTGTCTTCTTGACTCAATGTTGCACTCACAGTAATAAGTCCATGTTTTGCTTGTACTGAAGAACCCTCAAGTGAACACAGTACTCCAGATGAAGGCTTACCATGCTGAGTAGAGGGCAAAGATTACCTCCTTCAGAATTCTGGCAATCCTTTGTCCAAAGGGACCTAGAATGCTTTTGCCCTCCTTTGCTGCAAGGGCACACTATTGACTCACGATTACCTTCCCATTCATCATGATACCTGCACTCTTCTTGGTAAAGCTGCACTCCATGTACTAGTACCTGGGATTATTCCTTCCAAGACAAAGGATATTTCCCTTTGCCAAATTTCATGAGATTCCTCTGTGCCCAATTCTTCACCCTTGTGAGATCTCTCTAAGTGACAGCACAACTATGTGGCGTATTATCTGAGTATACACTCTGTCCCACTGCTCAGGTTGAAGAATACTGACCACAGTATTGACCACTGGGGTTACGCCACTAGTGACTGGCCTACAGATAGACATTGCCTCAGTTCACACCCCTTTGGGCCCGTTCACCCATTTTTCACTTTACCTTACTGCTCACTTATCTAACTCATGCTTTGTCATCTTATTAAGAGTACCTCAGATGCTGCCTCATCAGTGCCAAGTACAGAGGAATGATCACCTCCCTGTTCCTGCTAACTACACTAGTTTGATGCTGTTGGCCTTCTTGGCCACATGGGCACACTGCTGACTCTCATTCAGTTGGCTGTTGACTAGTACCCTCAGCCAGTCTGCCCAATAGTCATGATTATATATGTAAGTTTTCACATACTGAATATCCTATTATTAGTGAATTACAGGATTTTTTTGTTGTTTCAAGCCAGATAATTGTTCTGCTGAACAGGCAGACCTGAGTAATTGCAATACTGATATGTAGTCATTGCTTTATTTCTTTTGGGGATAGACTGTTCATCCCTAAAGCTGCCAGTCTGCCATCTGTAACCATATATTCAAAATCTATAACTTGGCAGAGCCACATTAAGTCCTTACATCCTATAACTGCTCAAGAACTCTTCTATGAGTTCAATGTTAACATTTCTAGGTACTAAAATTTCCTTAGAAATGCATGTCTACATTTTAAAATACAGACCATGTCTACATTAGGTCCATTCTTAAACACACAGTGTTTCAGATACAAGGCATATCTGCACCTACATATTCTGCAGAGTTTAACCTAATAACTATCATCCTTCTGTTCTGTTCTGCTTTGTTTCAAATCTACATGTCCTAGGATAGATACAGAGTGGGTCATTTGAAGATTTCTGTAATTGTGGCAGTAATATTAAAATAACAACAACAAAAATAATAAAATTTTATGGTAATAAGTTGTTTTACATTTTGTTTTCCTTTCCCCCCCCCTTCTTTTCATGACATAATAGCTACGGTTTAAAATTCTTGTGCTAAAATAAGCATACATTTGCTGCTTAGAAGGGTATAAAGTTAGACAAAAGGTGTTACAGAGCTATTACCACAGTTATTATTGTTAACTTGTTTCTAAAAGTTGAGAGAAATATATAAACACCTACCTAATAGTGTTTTCCATAAACCATGATATCCTGTGCAAGCCTGAAAGCAGACATTTCCTCGCTGGCAGT
Source organism: Chrysolophus pictus (assembly GCA_037305975.1). Taxonomy (NCBI): domain Eukaryota; kingdom Metazoa; phylum Chordata; class Aves; order Galliformes; family Phasianidae; genus Chrysolophus; species Chrysolophus pictus. The sequence goes on from CM074579.1 coordinate 18,778,598, forward strand.
GAGAAGCAGTAAGGATCTTCACTCAGTGTAAGCTCTGTTCTGCAATAATTAAAACAGTGGAATGTTATCAATAGATTTTTCTCATAAATCTGAACCACAGCACCATATGAACTACTTTGAGGAAAATTAACTCCATCCAAGCCAAAACCAGTAAACTGCACAAAGAAAGATAACAAAAAGTCCAGCTGTTGTATTAGTGAGAACAACAGAATACCAGACCACTGCCAGCTGCCATCTTGAAGGTGAAAAAGTATTCTTCTTTTACCATTCTTGTTCATATTAGTAATAAAATTGTTACCATTCTAATTTCTATGACACTAAAGATTTCAGAGAAAGCCACAGAGAATGACCAAGAATAGAAAGAGCAAATCAGAATATTAATGAGAGCCACAAAAGATCTAGATGTCATTAGTTCTTTTAAACTTCTAGAAAGCACTGGTCAAAGTTGTCTTTTTCCAAATCAACAGCATTAAAAAGGATTACAAAGATGGAATCTGTTCTTTTTTAGATAGCACAAAAGAATTAACTATCCCTATGCAAGAGATCCCAAGTACAGTTGCTTTACATAATAAACGGAGTTGAAGTTTAAATATTCAAATAAATCTTAAAAGAAAAACAATTAAAAAGCAGCTAATATCTTACTTACTATTCTTTAAAGTCATCTCATCACAACTTCACACACTTCCATGTATAAAGACCTTAAAGTTTTACACACAGCTGCTTCACTAAATAACATACATACACACAAAGAGAAAGGAATAGCAAAGCAAAATCACAAACACAAGGCAGAATACTTGTCTGGAATTAATGATAGTAGAGTACTACAATATTTAAAGGTGTATGGAATCCCTCTTATTAAAACTTGTCATGAATAGAATGTACTGTACTTCTCAATCCAATGAGTCAATTGGTTACCATAGGAACAGCTGAGGACTTTCAGGTTTTCAAAGGTTGAATCTGTGGCAGCTCCTATATATGGCTCCAGGAATAGATCTGTCCTGATTCTGAAAAGCAATATCTATGGCAGAACATTCTGAGACCTGTTCAAGCTACTTATATGCATTATAATTAATAAAGATGATAAATAAAAATTTAGTGATTACAGTAAGGAGTCTATGTAATTAAATGAAAGACTATGGTGAGCAAAGCAAATGAATCCAAAAACTATGTCATAGGAAAAGATAGGAAGAATCCACAACTTTTTAATAGTATTAATGGGAAATTCTTTTTGTTTTTAATTTATCCCTAGAATGGTCTCTATATTTGTTAGATCCTTTAAGTTTTATGTCACCTACACAATATTCCTACTTGGATCATCATACTTAATCTATTGTAATCACTGACAATTATTATGCTTTTCTATATCTAACATTTTTGAAAACTTCAAAAACAGCACATTTTTAGCCTACAAAAAATCATAATACTGCTGATTTTACTCGGACAACTTGTACAACTCCTTTTTTTTTTTTTTTTTTAATGCAAGTCAAGGAGACCTTCAGGCAGTGCAACCATTCTTAAGAGGCATTAGGGCTTCACAGAGAAATTATTGAATGCTAATGTTGAATCAGATTTACAAGAACTCCTGATGTTCAGTGTTAATTGCTTCACTGATTGCTTTGTTGTTAGATAACTCTTTACACTTTTCTGTATTGTGTTCTCCATCTTTTAAAATCTGAGTAATCTGCATTTGAGGAGAAATGCAAGAATTCTGAGCTGTAGTTAAGCCACTTTAGAACAGCTAGTCTGCTTTGAGAACCATACTTTGAATTAGTGTAGGCCAGGCATGTTCAACCCATGCTCAAGGGATGCATGTGGCTCTGGACAGCTAGTGTGTAATGTTTCTTTGAAAAACTTTTTTTTTTTCCGATTTTTTTTCTTTTTTCCCATGAATCAAAGCAGCATCTTCTTAAGGAGCTGTTGCTCTTTTACTCCTGCTATCTTACCCAGCCTTAACTAATTGTTTCATCATGTTTTTTTTTTTTTTTCCTATCTGCTCACCACGAATTTCTGTGGATAGTCTTGTTCTATTTGCTCAGTGGCCAAGTACTGCAAGTACTGAGGTTTTACTATTAGGTGCTTTCAAACTCCCTCTCCAGTTTGAACAAGCTCAGTTACCTCAGTCTCTCCTAACAGGACAAGTGAACCAGCAATTGACCATCTTTCTTGAACAGAATAGAATAGAATAGAATAGGACAGGACAGAACAGAACAGAACAGAATAGGAGTAGAACAGAATAGTTCCAGTTGGAAGGAACACAGAAAAATCATCGAGTCCAGCTTTCAAATCACTGACACAGTAGTTTTAACTGAAGTTAGGACATATCATTAGCACTTATTCAAATGCCTCTTAAACACGGACAGGCATGAATTCTGTTCTTAAGTGTCCAACTTTCAGTAAATGTCTCTGATCTAGTTTTGAGCCATACTACCACATATGCTGTCATTAGATACCAGGAATTAGATCCCAGGAGCATCTCTGTCTGACTTCTCAGGAAGTTGTTGACAGCAATGAGGCCACACTTCCATCTCCTTTTCTCCAAGTTTACCAAATCCTTAGCCATTCCTTGCAGGACATGTCTCTTGGCCCCTTTACTAGCTTTACTGCTCTCCTCTGGATGCATTCAAGCATTTTAGCAACCTTTTTAAATTGTGGAGCCCACAACTGTACATAATATTCCATGTGAGGTTGCACCACTACTAAATACAGTGGGATAATCACCTCTTTAGACCACCTGACTAAGCTGCGTTTAGTGCGCCCCAGTATATGCCCTTTCAGCTGTCAGGGTGCACTGGTGGCTCATATTGAGCTCTGCAGGGCTACTCATCTCTCTATCTGTATTTATGTCTGGCAGTACTCTATCCCAAGTACAGGAGCTGGCATTTGTTCTTATTGAATTTCTTTCTGTTGCTGATGGCCCAATATCATAATCTACCCAGAGCCCTCTGCAAAGCTTCTCATCCTTCAAAGGTGCTGACAACACCTCCCAGTTTAATATCATCAGGAAATTCACTAAGGGTGCATTTAGCTCCTGCATTCTGAACATTGATAAACATCCTGAACAGAGTTGGACATCAGGCTAAGCCTTGGGGAACATTGCTAATGACTGGCTGCCTGTCACCAGTTGGTTAGCTTCCATTCAGTGAGGATTTCCCTAGATTCCCAAGGCCTTTGGCAGACAATTGAGAGAGGTCCTGTTATGTCATCCTCTAACTCTCTCAGTGCTCAGATGAGTTCCACCAGACCCGATGGATGTATAAACATTCAGTAATCAGTAGCCATGTTGCTTTCGCTCCAAAACAACTGTTATTTCCCCCTTTTTTCCACACCTGTGTTTTCTTTAGTCTACTTAATAAGTACTTGCTTACATTTTAGGTGTCCACAAAAGGAATGTCACTACTTCTGCAACTTGCAGGACTAGGCAACCCAAGGCTATCATTAATATTAAGGACTAAAGCAGCAAAGTCATTAAGTGTCTTGCCTTTTCTTCATCCTTATTTTTCAAGTGACCAGCTTCATCCAATAACAGCTGTGCATTTTCTTTGACCTTCTCTTGCTATTAACATATTTTAAAAAGCTTCTTTTTTTCTTTGTTTATGTGAAATATCACTTGCTTGTTTTAACTCTGGCTGAATTTTGGCCTTTTGTATTTTCTTCCTGCAAATGCAAACTGCAGCTCTGTAATCTTACTGTGCGGCTTGACCTTGCTTAGAGAGATACTCACTTATTCTGTTTGAGTTCCAAGAAGAGTTGCCAGTACAGTCAAGCTGGTCTTCTGCCCTCCTGTTACTTGACTTATGACACAATGAAATTGCTTTTAAGAACTGGTTCTTAAAAAACAGTCAGATGAAGAACTACCTTGATGCTGACTGTAAACTGACTTTAACTAAATAATTGCCAAAGTGGGTATGTCCTTGTTTAATGGAAAGCATGATCCTATTACTGCAATTCAAATTCTCTGTCCATCACATCAGTCTCCTCATTTCTCCTTTGTCCCAAGCTGTGGGAATACAAGAAAAACTATTCAGAGCAGAAGCTGTGGGGCAAGATAAACAGCATGAGAACCAAGGACACCTCTAGAAGAAGAAAGAATGTCTCACGGCTCTGATTGGATAAGCGCCTGTGTGAGCAGTTGGAGAATGTTTTGTAGAATGCTCTGTTGACATGTAATGGTGGATGGGAAAGTTGTAGGGGTGGATGGGAAGGTATATAAGTGATGTGAGAACTTGTAATAAACGATTTGGATCATTCATATCTGAGTCCATGCATCAGATACTGCACCAAGCCTAACTGTTCCCTAAAACAGAAGTGAGTGCCATTTTTTCAGTAAAAGGTGTTTTTTAACTTTGTTTATACACTATTGAACCCAGCTCTGATACATGATTGAATCAATTTTTGCAATATAACTGAATGCTAAAAAATACTATCTTTTAATTTATTTGCTCTTGCTCTGGTATAGCCACTCTTTCATCTTACTATAAAAAAAGGAAACATCTCCTTAGGATGGTCTTTTGCCCAGATCTGATCACAGTTCCTGTTCAACTACTCAATTATTTAGCATCAAAAATAATGAAGAATAAAAACTAAATGAGATTTTTCTTTTTTCCTAGGAAAATTCCTTCTGTTTCCTGTGATAATTGTGCAGGGAAAATGGCTATTCTTCAGTTTTGTAGTCTGTGTCAAAAAGTGTCTGAAGCTCACATATAGAAAAAGAAACTTTGACAGGACTCGTGAAGAGAGGAAAACATTTTGCTAAGGAAAAATATCTGCATCTTTCTCTAAAAGCTATCAGCAAGTCAATGAATTGAATATTCCTTTTGTGAAGAAGATGGGCAGTGAGACCTGTCCTTGTGATTGTCATTGATTGAACTCATTGGTGGTGTAGTCTGGGAAGAGAAGCAGCTGTTGGAAAAGAGGTCCAAATAATAAAAGTAAATACTTATTAGCATTTGTATGCCTGATTTCAGTTAAGTGTATTTATCATCTGTGCACTATTATCACCGTATAAAAATGTCTGTACAACTTGCATTTATGCACAGAAATATCAACTACAGTTAAATTCTAAGAATGCAACGTCCTTTAAGAAGAATGGCCAGTTAAAATCTTCTCAAATATAATTTTGTTGAGTATTTAGTTTGAAGTACACATATGAGGGCTGCTCAGAAAGTAATGCCTGCTATTTTTTTGTTGATCCACAGCATCAGAGGGGGATGTTGGTTATGTGGTCGTAGAGGGCAAATCTTCCCACCAATATTCTGTAACATTTTTTTTTGCCATTTGCCATGGGCTGATATAAAGACAGTTTAATAAATAGAAATTGAATACATAAGCAAAACAAAAACCACCTCCCATAAGCAATCATTTTCAGGAAACAAGGACTTCATCACACCATAACTCAAAATGTCCCTCTCTCTCTCCCTCTTTACCATGAACTTTCATTGCTGAACATGGTATCTTGTGGAGTGGGATATCTGCTCAGTCCATTTAGGTCAGTTGTTCTGTCTGTATTGTCTCTTACCCTCATGCACACCCAGCCTCCTTGCTGGCAGGACAAAATGGGAAACAGAAAAGACCTTTAGTCTGTGTAAAGTTCTTGACTGATCAGCAACAGCTAAAACATCACAGGATTATCAATGCTGTTTTTGTCATAAATTCAAAACACGGCACCATATAGTTACTGTGAAAAAAGATCTATCCCAGCCAAAATAAGTACATAATAAGTGTGATGATGACACTGGCAAGAAAAGAGAAAACTGTCAATTAATAGAAAAGGTTTAGATAGAGTTAAATTTATTGTTATCATCACCATTGAATTCTCCCATCTCATTTATGTTGCCATTTAAGCAGTAGAATTTTAAGTTCCTCATCTTAATGCCATCTTTGAACCAGATTTTCTTTTTACAACCTACACCACCCTTGCAGTTAAGATCACACAGTTCCTATTTTGGAAATTTAGAAAAATTATGATCTTGGCCCTCCCTGATGCACTGCTGAACCTTTGTTCATTTATGAGGTCTTCTAAACAAAAGTCTTCAATTCAATCTCTTGTGCTGAGTTCTTCGTGAAGGATATTCAGTGGTCTGAAAACAGATTCTTTTCTTTCCCTTAAATCCAAGCAAATAAAAAAGCTATAGTCTTTGTTATTTCTAATCGGATTTTAATTTTGTTTTATTTCATATCCACTGAAGAGTAGTTTTGTTGCATTTGATCTTACTGAACTGTGAAATCTAAACATATTGATAAATTCTGTGTGATTTCTCTTGTAGACACCAGAAAAATAAATTATTCCTTAAAATGGTTATTCCCTCAGTTTCTCAGAAATCTTTAACAAGAATGAACTTTCTTATATGAAAGTAAATTTCAGCATTAGTCTATATATCTGAAATGGTGGAATTCAACACATCCTGAGAAGAAAGAGAACGAGGAAAGATTAGCAAATGGCATAAACTCACAACAAAAACATCACACTGGACATATCAGAAAAAAAGAAAAAAAAAGGAAAAAAAAAAAAAAAGAGGATGTTTGAAATATAATCTAACTAATCCACCAATGTATTGCTTTTTAATAGGTCTACTATCAGTAATTCATACATTCCATGTCAAGATTCCCTTGAACAGGTTCATGTTATGGTATTCTGGCTACTTACCAACTCTGAAGAAATATTATATGTTTTTCTTAGAAGATGCTAATTTGACAAAACCAGGGGAAATATATATATATTTTTTAATGCAAAGATCTTAAACTTTTTTTTCAGCAACATTAACAGGAATTAATACCTTATAATGCGAGAAAAGTGGGGGAGAGCAAAAGCAAACACAGAATATGTTCATTCCATGTTTTTGGGTTTTACATTTTTGTTGTGCTGTGTCTTGTTTTGCTTTGTTTTTTCTTCAACCCTACTTCTTGCAGAGCACCTTCTCTCTCTTTTCCTCCACACAGAGAAGTAAATGAACAAAAAGCATGATCTCTTGATCTCTACAGATGAGTAAAAACACAATGCTAAAAGAATTTTATAGTAAAATTAATGTTTAGTTTCTAACTTGTGAAAAATCAGAGACTGTTTTTTTTGTTGTTTTATTTGTTTTATATGGAAAAATTTTAAACCTTCAATCTTCAATCAAAAAGAATAAACCTTTAGCTCATTAATATTGCAAAACACTGGCAATTTTGTAAAATACTGTTTTTCATTCATTTCTTTTTTTCCTGAAGTAACGTATTTCAACACAGATTGACTGATTGCTATCTAGATTGGAGATTATTTCATACAGCACATATATATTTAACTGCAAGTGTTGTGACTTCCCCAGAGAAAATATAAACCTCAAAATGGAGAAGTACAGAGCATAACAGATTCTAAAAAAATATAAACCTATCTTGACTGTGCCCTTAATAATCCCTTTGAGAGCTATTCTTTACACAGGATTTAGCTTGCTCTCATGGTAGCCATATAATATTTCTGTTTAGTTAGTACATAAAATTTTCCTAATATAGAAACTAGTGAATAGCAATGGATGAGAAACTTGGATGTGTTCCAAAAAGAGGTTCAAGAGAAATAAAAGAAGCAGGGCAACAATAAAAAATTCACATAACAATCATAATCCTTTCCCACTCTACATTTCTGCTGAGATGAGCAAGTCAAATTCAAACTACATATGGAGACACATTTGAGCACTGTTTAACAGTCAGAATTAAAGGGTGACTCAATCTCAAATATTTCTAGATGGCTTATGCCATCAATGCATTCTTTTAATCTAATCTTGTTTCAATGACAGAAACAAACAAACAAACAACCAAACAACACCCAACCAAACAACAATAACAACATTAAAAATCAGGTGCACTTTTTTTTTTTTTTTTTCTCCAGTGGCATCTACACACTCTTACTTTTGGGACCCATCTCTGAGAATGCCTATCTGTACTGATCATCAGTATGAGTAGAGGCACAATTTACCTAAGGACATACAGAAGTTAATTAATTGTTGAAACTGTAGACAAATCCCAAGTTTCCTCAGTGGCAAATGTGTTTTTTTTTTAATTAGCATTTTATTGCGTTGCTTGGAAAGGGATAGCAGAGAATTTGAATAATAAATAATGCAATTTTAATATACCATGGAGCACATATACTTTTGCTACAATCAGTGAAGACTATTAAAAGTTCATGATTTTTTAAATATTACTTTGGTGTTTGTTAAACTGCTTGTTAAAAAGTATGATGGATTTGCTCCACAACTTCATCTAATCTTGGTAGGAATTCAAATTCTGTTCATGTGGTTTCAAACATACTTAAGAAAGTAAATAACCTGTCTGATGAATTCATATAATATCTCCATTCTGTCTAGCATCTCAAAGGTATTACTGAATTCCTACTACTTCTTTTACATTCTTTTACCTTCTTTTTTGATCCCAAAGGAGGGATGTCACAACATCCAAACAGTAATATCCCTAAAAATATTTGCGTTTCAGTCTTCCCCCAAAGACACAGAAGTTCTTGTAACAAATGTCACTAAAATATTCTGAAATGCTTGTTATCAGTTATAAACTGCGGTGACTTTAGATCTCTTTGATAGAATTTCAAATCACAATTAAGTGAAAAATTATGACACCTTCTGTAAAGGAATTTGACAACTTCCATGTGAGGATACCAGAAAATCTTAACACCATCCCAATTAGGCTATCATTGAAATATGAAAATATATACTTGTGATGGAGTGGTAATAATTACTAATCAGTCTTACATAAAAAATGAATTACTAGAAAAAAAAAAAAAAACTTTTGTATGTTACTACTATAGTGTTATGCAAAACAAATGGCTACAACAAAGGTTTAAGATGTCACCTTTTAGATGAGCATTAGTTCAGAAATGCCACCATGTGCAATGTGTGATAACCTACCCTCTCAAATAACAAACCTGATTGCCATTATTTCCAAATAGTTCAAATTCATCAAGAATCTTAACATGGCAATATTTCTTAGCTAATAAGTAATATTCCATTACCAGATTAAAAAACCTGTCCATAGGCAAACCTGAGTAGAATATAGGAAGATATTTTATGAATTTATCAAATGTTTGAAGCTAAGAAACAAATTTACACCTTAATCTGGAAGATGTCTTTAGCGTTAATATTAAGTTTTCAATCAGTATCATATGAATAGTGTCTTGAATCTACCTAAATGTCTTTGGAGAAAAAATAGACAGCAATAACACTTTTCCAGTAAATAACATATATAAAGTCATAAAAGCATTAGAAAAATGCTTAGAACATAAATTGGAAGATAAATAAATAACTAGAACAAGTGCCTGTATTTTAACAGGAAAAGTCCTATTTCTATCATTTCTTGTTTCTACTCTGCCAATCAACTTTAACACTTAAAAACTTTGCAATTTTTTTTTCTCTATTTTGATTTACTTAATGCTTTGAACCATTAAAAAAGGAATCCAAAATAGCCTCAACTTCAAGATACTTAAGAAATTATTAAAATACAGGCACATCTGCAACTTGAGCTGATTGTGAAACATTGAATACGTTTTAGGTTCTTTAACCTTTTACATTGTTCTGAATGTCTTTCAATATTCCTTCAAAGTATCTCTCTCTTTTATGGCTTAAATATATTATGAAATTTATTACTTCAGGAACAAGTCCACTTTCATTGGAGTTGTATTATAATGCTCAGCTGTGGTACTTTGTTGCTGAAGCTATACTCTGCTAAGTACCGCAGGCAAACCAGAAAAATGTCTCAAGCTGTTAGCAACATAGTCTTTCAGTAACATAGTATCTTATTTCCTCCACTTGTACAGCTAACCCTATAGTTTTGTGAGGCTTTGTTTGTTTGTTTTCCATACTAATAACCCAGTTAACTGATCTATCATTGAAAACTAAGGGAGTCTTACAATTTCCAGGATTTTCAGAAATGTTTCCATTGGAATTCACTTAAGACTTTTGAGAATTATATCAGGCATTTTAAGATCTGTGTTTATAATATAAGTACTGAACAGTCTATAGACATTAAAGGCTGGTCAGTGTTTTGTCTGTTATACTGACAGGAATCTGACAATTTTCAAGTTATATAAAGATCAGTTCACTTGAATTATAATAGTTAAAATTTGTATAAGCATATAATTATTTTTTTTCTGAAATAATCTTATGTATATAAATACCAAAATACTGCTGCCTTTCTGTTGAATTTTTTATGCTATTGTGTTCACTGAATTTAATTATAAATAAACCAAAATTTGTACATACACTTAACTAAAACTGAATGTAAGACCCACAATATGTATAACCGTATACAAATCATGCTCAGAAAAACTTAGAGTCTTAACCAAATCTGAACTCTCTTATTTGAAAAACAATTTGACTGTGTATCCCTATTTACATTGTAGAATTAAATTAATGTACTGAAACTAAAAGAAAAAAAAATGTTTTGACCTACATGGAGCTAATTCTTATCTGCCATACAGGAGTTAAATTAATAGTTGGAATTTGTCTGGTTTCATTTGTTTGAAAATTCATTTGCAGTATGTGACATCTGGAAATCTGCCTAATTCCTTTAAACCTGTAGTCATTCATTACATACCGTTTGTTTCCTAACAGTGCCTATTCAGTCAGAAATTGTATTTCTGAAATGGTTTACTTTACTCCAGACAAATGAGACACATACATATTTCTTTAATCACTCTTAGTCAAAATTGTCTGATTTTACTCGGATACAATTTTCTGATGGGTTCTTTCCTCCCTCCTCTTTTATCATATAGACTCTGCTCTTAAGAAGTGAGGTTTGATCTTTTTTTTTTTTTTTTCCCCCCTACATCATATATTTGGTTTCTATTATTTCATTTGTTACTAATGATTTCTTCCTACAGTCCAGCACATTCAAGATCCGCCTGCAGCTTGTTAAGTGAAAAATCCATTTGTTTAATAACTGGTAAAATCAAATTAAAGAAAAAGAAAACAGAATTACTTTTGTGATCTGTATGACTCACTTCAGATCTAATTACTCAGTGCAGTTCAGACCTTATGCCAATTTTGGTTATTCAGAGTTATACAGGGAAACAAAAGTACCAAATACTTATCTCAGATACATCTATGTGAATGCAAGCTTTATTCTCATTAACAGAGGTCTACAAGTTTTTGCTTTAGCAATTACTATCCATTTTTACCCATTTATTTCTCAAAGAATGTTACAAGAACATGTCCTTTAGCTCAAGAAATAAAACAAACATGCAAGTGTACTTTTAGTTCTTCAGTATCCAGATGCAATGTTTAATGCCAAATTAAACATGAACAACCTCAAGGAAAAAGTATGTGCATGTACATTATTCACATATATTTCCATGATAACAGAGAGGTTCTATGTCACTGAAAATCTCTGAGCTGCCTGTAAAGAAGATGACGGATAAGCCAATGTTGACATTTATCACAGAATTGTATTCAGTTTCTGCTCTCTGGAGATTATCTTGTACAACATTCTGTTAAAAGCTGTACTAATATTAAACTTAAATCTAGTTCCTTAGGGCCATATCCAATTGAGTCTTGAAAATGTATTCTCCAGACTCTCTGGACAAACTTCTTCAGTACTTCATCATCATCACTGTGAAGTGCTTTTTCCTTGTTATCATTTTTTCTTGTACTTTTGCCATGTACTCCAGTGTCTAGTGCTGGTTTTTTAAAGAGTCTCCTCGCAGCATTCTGGTCTACCGTGACAAGTTACTCTCCTCAGTTTTTGTTCTTGCACCGTAAACAGCTCTTCAGTTTCTTCTTACATTCAGATGCCTGACAAATTTAGTGCCACTCCATGTTTAAATGTCTTGTAGTGGGAGATCCAAAACTGAACAGTTTCAGATTTGGCCCAACAAATGCTGAATAAAGGGGAAAAAAATCATTTCCCTTCAGCAGTTAGTTATCTTATTGGTAATACATTCAAGCAGGCAGTTATATTAAGAACACATTGCTACTTCTTGTCCACCAGGACACAGATAGCTGCTTTCTAGCCACTCCGTGTTAGTGCATAGAGTTGCTCTGTCCCAGATGTAAGATTACCTCATTCATCTGCCAAATTTCACACAATCTCGATCTTGCTGATATCATTCTGTTAGTCTGAAAGTAACACCTCCTATTTATTTCCATGGAAACTGCATCAGATACAAGGAGCACAATAACACTATTTGATAAACCAAATACTGATCTAGAAGACACTATCTTTCAACAGTTATCACCGTTACCTGAGCATTTTTGCTAATGCCGAAGAAGAACCTGCATGCCACACTTGTATAAATCTGCACTAGTTGAGGTGCAAAATTGCTGAAATGCACCACCCGCTGCCTCACTGTGCTCACATCCACTGTTTGGTCTCTGTAAATGTTCAACAAGTGTCAGCGAATGCCTATGGGTGCCATTCTTTCCACATGGAGGAATTCAATAACACACTTCACAGGCTATGTCAGATGCTATTTTCTCAAACTGCCCCTCTACTGCCATTGGTCACATGGCAACAAAATTTAACAGAGTACTGGCAGGAAGGTTCAACCTCTACTGCTATACATCTGCTTCTGACTACATGGGCCAGAATAGAAGGCATTATTTTCAGAACAGCCCTCATAGATAGCAGCCTTGTCCTCCCACATATTAACATCTCACCTCAAATATATGCCATATGTAAAAACATTTAATGAATAAGGCCTTACTTAATCCAACAGTGACCTGCATTCATGTGGAAGTCTTAGATAGACATAGCTAATTATAACTTTAGTTAGAAAAGACTTCCCAAATGCTAAGAAAGGATTCTGCTATTAAGAGCACTGAACTATATCCAAGTAGAGTGACCCCTGTAGTTCTGTCAGAGATAATATCTAATAAAGGAATACCTCAGACTGTTCATCATCCAATTGACAATCAGACAACTTCCTGATTTGTTAGGTTTATCTGCTTAATCCTCCCAGAAAAACAAACCATCCACAAAACATAACCTTGCTATATTTTGGATCAGTTTATATCTTGCGCATTCCTTTAGTAGGTAGTAGGTATCTCCTCCCAGCATACTGTTGCCATGATAAGTAGTTGGCCTCAGGGCTGCGGTGACCCTACCCATTCCCATACAGTAGTAAATTTTACTGAAAGTGTCTTATGTCATCATACATCAGTATTTTTTCCTGGTTTTGTAAAAAATATTTCCTGAGCAATTAACAAATACAAAGCTATTTCATGAACCACAACAGTAACCACAATATTAAAAAATTAAACAAGAGCCATACTTATTAAAGAATGGAGTCATGACAAATTCTACAAAATTAAAGCCTAATCAAATTCTGTTTTTACAAGCATTGTCCACTGTGAAATTAATTCAAAATTTTTATAATGACAATGGTGTCTGAGGGTGCAAAATTTAATTAGACAATAAAATTATGCATCAAATGTAACAAAGTCTAAATTCTATACTGAAGAAAGTTATAAAATGGACAAATAATGCTATTTGTTCAAACAACTGCCAGATTCTCTGATAACTGAAATTAGTAAGACCTTTTCTGATTAATTCAAGACCCAGTTGGTATTCCAAACCTGAAAGGAACAAATTAAAATCTCCATATTTTACAATTTATTTTTCTTAATAAATCTCAGAAGTTAATTACAACTCATCAGGTCAAAGGGGAAAGTGAATTTTAAACTAAAATATTAAGAAACTATTATAGCTGTCACTGTACATATTATGGAAATATCTAAGTACTTTGGGGCAAAAACATTTCATCTGATGAGAAAGGAAGAATGTAGAAAAGTTAAATCAGGCAGACAAAAAGCATAATTTAACACCATATGTGAAATGAAAAATACTGACTAGCTTGTCATGCAAAGAAAATCTCTGAGAAAGACTTTTTGAATAGAAATCACTTTACTTAACAGTAGTGATTTGTCCACTTGAGTTTCATGAGTTTTTTCTTCATTATCTCCAAATTGAAAGATTATTTGTCTAAAAGCTAAAAGGCTTAAAAGCTTAGAAATTATAGATTCTGGATTTTCACTTTATGATTTTCTCCCATCAGAAAAAAAAAAAAAAAGCAAAAAAAAAAAAAGCAAAATCTAATTAGACAATAAAATTATGCATCAAATTTACAAAGGAAAGTAAGGCAGTAGATAAAATATTTTTAAGGTTTTTTTTTAATGTTGCATCTTATTTAAAGTACTTAACGAGATTTTAATAAAACTTCTATTCTAGACATGTTTCTTCTGGGAATTACTGATCTTTTTCCCCAGAGAGTAAAAATAACTTTGGAAACAGAAATTGCAGTTTCTTGCTGTCACCACCACCAAGCAGTTACTCATTGCTTGCAAGAAGAAAACATTTCATTTCAGCACTGAACCATATCTGAGATCTGTTCATCAAACATTTTTATTTCATTCTATCCATTTCAAGAAACATCTTTATTCTCTAACAAAAAAAGATTTTATTAAAAATTTCATTCATACTTTTCTATCATGAAAATACATTTCAAGCCCTTACTACTTTTCTCTAACATTTTCTTTAACATTCTCCAAATCTATTAATTACATAACCTTGTCTGTCAGTGCTATCCTTGTCAGCACGTTTCTGCAAATAGAATGTAATCTTCTTCAACAATTTATACAGTGTTTACACTTTCTAATTTTGGACATAATAATTATGTACAGATAGCATGAGAGATGTAAAGAACCTGAAATAAAAAGAATATTTACTTAATTCGTAACTTATTTAAGTTGTTCCATGAAACTTGTGTTGAGAAAAAAATGTAGAGACAATCAACAACACATTCTGAAATATGAATGAAAAGGTCTGCTGTAGTAGGTGGTTGTATGAATATTAAAAATAGTGTTTTAACACAAAGATGTAATAAAATTGATAACACAACATGTTTTTAGTCTGCAAATGGCAGTCAAAGTAAAGAGGAATTGCACATTTTAGGACGAAAAATCTTCATATCATAGTATTTCTGTTTGTATAGACATTCACTGTCAAACATGTAATATGAAAAATTCCAATAGCTTCTGCATATTTTCTGTCTCTAATTATACCAGCTTCCTGATTAGATTAGTTTCAGTGTTTTAAATATGAGCATTAACAATAATTTTTAAAAATTATCACTATAAAGGATTTGTTTATACAGAAAATCCAAGTTCACTGTTCCAGACCTACATGCTTTTTGTATGTGCAAACAATTAAGTATAAAACATATGCCACAACATGTATAGAATGATGAATTTATAACTTTTCTATAAATATTATATATGCATAATTATATATGCAAAAGGAAGTACACAACCCTTATATAACTACATGTAGAATAAACATGCTTTTGACTACAGATGCTTTTAGCATTTCACTGTTGCAAATAGTCTGGTGGAATAGTCTGGCGGAAAATTGCCTTCCAAAGCAATTTTTTCATTATAAGGTTGTTTCAGTGGGAAAAAAAATAGTGTCCATACATTTCTCCAAATCCCACTCATAACCCTGTTAATAAGGAACTTTTTAAATAGACATCTTGGTCTTTTAATTTCCTACTAGAGTAATAGTCCCATGAGTGTAAAACCAATGTTTTATCACTCATTTCAGTGGAAACAGAACCTACATATTATATTTAGAGACAAGCTAGGTATTTTTACCATTTGTTACATAGATCATTCACAAAAAAGTTCCTTCAAGGAGCCATTTTTGTATTTAAAAGTGTGAATGTTGCAATTTCAGCACTGCATAGAAACAAGAATGTCCTTATCTTTTTCAGAGAGCATAAGGAATACATTTCTGTAGGAAAACATTGTGTTCTAATTTTTGCAGTGTTCCTTGGTGTTCCTATAGTTGATGATCTGTCTGTATTCTCATGTACCATATTAATTTTATCTTTAGATGTTTATAAAAGATGTAAAAGATATAAAAGTTTAAAAGATTTACTGCAGGCTGAAATTTAGAAAATAAAGTTTCAGACAAAAAGATTAAATATTACTTTCTGTTAAAAGAAAAAAAAAAAAAAGTAATTCAGAAAATTTTGCATAAACTTTACGCAGTATAAAGCTCCTCAGGAGCATTTCTGGTCTCTGCTGAATAAAATACATAAATACATAGTTAAGAAGTTTAAAATCCCTAATATGAGGAGTGGAGAGGTGAGGTGAGGTGAGCAGGGGTGAGGAGAGGAGAGGAAATATAATAGTTCAGTTGAAAATAGCCTACAAAAGTCATTGAGTGCAGATGCCTGACCACTTAATGGCAAGACAAATTTTAAAACATGTTATTAAGAGGCCAAATGACTCTTCAACACCAACCGATGCTGGGCATCAGCAACCTCACAAGGAAGCATGTCCCTGTGTATGACCACCCTTACAGAAAACTAATTTTCCCTAATATCTAGTTTGAATCTCCCCTGGTGCAGCTTTGTGCCGTTTCCATGCATCTTATCAATGATTGTGAGGGAGAAGATACCAGCACTTCCTTCTCTATTTCCTCTCCTCAGGAAGTTGTAGAGAGCAGTAAAGTCGCCTTTTAGCCTCCTTTTCTCCAAACTGTAAAAGGTAGGTATCTAAAGAATGGTATTTCCACAGTCCAGTCATCTGAGGAATTTTCAGGTCTTCCGTGATAAGCATAAGTATAGATAGCCAGCTGCAGAAAGCGATTGTACCACTCTACCCTGTGCTGGTGCAGCCTCATCTGGGGTACTTTGTGAACTTTGGGATACCATAATGTAAGGATTTAAAGTTCTTAATGTCTAAAGGAGGTCTTAATGTCTAAAGAAGGATGCTGAAGGATTTAGAGGGCAAGATGTATGAGAAGTAGCTGAAGTCAGCCTTGAGAAGTATAGCCTGAGAGGAAGCCTCATGGTGGCTACAGCTTCCTTCAGAAGGGAGCAAGGGGGCAAGCGCTCATCTTTTCTCTGTTGTGAGAGACAGGACCCAAGGGAATGGCATGGAGCTGCTTCATGGGAGAGTCAGGTTGTTAGGAAAAGATTCTTCACCAGAGGATAATTGGGCACTGCAACAGGCTCCCCAGTGCAGTGGTTACAGCCCCAAGCTGCAGCACTTCAGGAAGTAACTGAACTACACTCTCAGACAATTAATTTTTAATTACTCTTGTGTGGAGCCAGGAGTTGCACTCAGTGATTCTAGTGGGTCTTCTCCAACTCAGGACATTATATGATTCCAAATTATTCAGAGGTCCTTGACTCACCTCCCATGAAAAAGTCCAACACTGACTCTCCCAAACTTTCATTTCTTCAAAGAAAAAGATCATCATGAGCATTTTTTTTCCTTTTAAATAAACTGGAACAACTTCACAGAAGAAACTAAAAAAGACTCAACATAGGATGATTTATTAAGATGCCTCCCAGACTGGAGAAAAATGAAAAATAAGGTCTGAGAAACTCAGAAGGGCTTAGTTATGAGCTAGGGCTCAGACATGAGCTAGGGCTCAGCACCAGGAGTTCTCATGTGCTGTAATACATCCTCAGACATCTTAAAGCCTGAAGATAAAGATAATCTTGTTATTCAAAATATTTGCAGTGATAGACAGCACTTCACTTTATTTATGCACTTCACTTTCAATAAAATTAATATCTTTGTGTATCTGTATTATAAGGTAACTCAGCAGGTCAGACACCAAAAGATCTAAACTGTTTTGAAGGAATTAGAAAGACAAAGAGGCAGTGAGGGTCTTATAAAGAGTGAGTCCTTACTCTTTTCCATCGATGACAAAAAAGAAACAACAAAAATCTCCCGTTCCATTTCACATTATTAGATTTAATATATAAAGTCTGCGAATGGAAACAGTCCAGAAGAGGTAGATGACAGCAGTGAATTGCAAAATACCCTATGTTATCTGTGAACTGCAAAATGCCCCTGCAGGAAAAGCACTGCACTGGGGCTTCAGAGCAGCAAGATTATACGAAAAGAAAAAGACTATAAAATATGATAGGCAGGGCTGGCTGTAGGCACTTTTGGTTGCCAAGGAAGCTTGCAATGTTCAGATTGTTCCCGAGGGAACATTTTAGTCACTCATTTAACATAAGCTGTGGATAGAGAGTGATGGGTAAAAGTGACAAAGCTGTGCTATCAGGGAATTTGTTCTCTGACATATAACAACATACCTCCTGCCTCTGCCAGTTGTCTGTCCTCTACAGTTTAATAAAACTCTAAGTAGAGCTTACTTAATGTTATATTTTTTCATTTTATTTACAATGTGAAACCTCGTATGATTTAAAGTCAGACCAGTGTTTTATTCATAGTACTATCATTGAATCAATTTGCTTTTTAAAGAAAATGACTGCATTTTAAAATAATGCATTCTATTCTATTAACAGCTTCCAGTGTGGTTTTGTAGTGAACAGAATTAGTCTTTACAGATGACAGTATTCTTTATGAAATATTTTACCTTTTTATCAGTGTGTAATTAATGCTTTAAAAAGAAATAAACTGTAATTTTTTTTTTAATTTCCAGTTTTTAATTTCCAGTTCCAGAGGACATAGCAAAATTATTGCATTATTGAAGAGCTAATGGTGGTGGCTATATTGCAAAGCAGTATTTTCAAGTTAAGAACTTATCCAATGCTGTTATTGTGCTCTTTGTTGGAGTTTCCATGAAAATAAATAGGAGGCATTACTTTCAGAACAATCTATGTATTTTCTTTTTGCCCCTATGTCAACGAATATCTTTTGAAATTAAAACAATTTTGTGAATTCTATAGGACTGCTTGAGCTACTTAAACATACCCATTACAACGCATGAAGTGACTTTTTGAGGAAAAGAGTAATAATTCATAGTTTTCACATTGGAAAATATTTCTATAGCAGATGTAGTTGCAAGTCTAATTAATCAAAACTAACTCTGACAACAGGGAGCCTCTTCTGTTAGTTAGTATTCTAGGTGTTATATAATAACAAATAATAAATATAACTTCACTATAGAACTAGAATGAGGCAGCACTTGGAGAAGGCCTCTAGTGACCATTCTGTCAATTCTCCACAGAGTAAGAGTATGGTAAGAGCACTTATATTCACAGTTGAAACCATTTAATTAACTTTCACTTAAATTTATTCTACTTAAAAATAATCATGTATTTCCACGTAGCCTATTCCACTCTGCACCAACAAACCAAATAGACCATTTTTTCTTACTATTGCAATGAAAAATTGTCATTGATAAACAGAATATTTTTGTTTTTCCATTAAGACTTCTCATTGGAAAGGACAACTTATATTTTGGAAGGATATTACTATATGTCTCTTTCTCTTATCCTGTACACTACCTTTCTTTTTTTCAGGGTCAACATCTGGTTCCTTCAGACTTTTTCTTTTGATCACATTTGTAAAAAAAAAAAAAAAAAGAAAAAATATTTACCAGTAGAACTAATGAACCTTTGCTTTTCTCATTAGTACTGTGCTCTGTTTTGCTGGGATTTCCAAGTGAAATAGGATCTTAATCACAGTATATCCAATTGCACTATCTGAAGTAAAAAAACATGCAGTATGGTCAACTTAAATAAAATGTCCTATTTAAATAGTATCTGACCAAAAAGAAACAGAAATGTTTTCTTCTACATGTTATACAAAAGTACTTCTCAAATGTAAGCAAATCTTGGAATACAAACTGCCTTTTTTTACTATAACAACACATAAAATCTTGTTTAATTTGTGGCTTCCCCGCAGTCTTCCTTTCTTCTTGTGCAGCTTGAATGCCTAGACAGATAATTTTTTCTCATATTTGTACACATTTTATTTATGCTTCCCAATTGTGACAGTTAATACTTTGTTTTTATTAGTGATTACAGATCAATTTTCTATTTTCTCAAGATCACAATGAATTGTGATCTTACGAAGCACTTATAACCCCTTTTATTTAGATGCCATCTGTACATATCACTGTATACCAACATATAATTCACTAATGAAAATATTAAACAGAATCAGTCATAGAACAAACTCTGGAATTACTTCACTTGAAATTCTTGAAATCTTTTCAATACACAGAGAATCAGTGAAAAGTACTGAGTATAGGTTTTCATCCAACTGCACACCGTATTTATGCAGATAAAATTTGAAGAATATTTCCTGAGGTTGTTTGTGAGAATATTATTGAGTCCCCAAACCCTCACTTTGAACTCAGGAAATAGCATAATCTATGCTTTTCCCTCATTCACTATCCTGTTATCATCACAGATAAGGAAACTGGACTGACATGACACATTATGTTCTTGACAAACCAACAGTACATGCATTTTACCATTTCAATGTCTTCTAGATATTTAATTACACAGCCCTTGTGAAAAGTTGAGTTATTATTCCATGGTGATTTCTTAATCTTTCCTTTTCTCTTTATTTTTTAGTATCCATTTCTTTCATGCAGAAGTTTTCAAGCATGGTCACAGGTTCAGATTATTTCAACATTTTTAATGTATTGCTGTTTTTTTTAGTTTCTCAGTTAAAGTTTAGTTTCTCAGTGGCTTGAAGGAAATGTGTTTCTATATTCTGGATACTCTAATATTATTTCTGTGATAGGACTAGCACTGTTATGTGTTTGAACCCAATTCTGTGAAGACTGAAGCAAATCCTACTTTCTTTATTTAAATCATATTTTTTCTCTTTCCCAAGAGCAATTAACCCACATATATCAGTTTGTTGTATAATGCATATATAAGAATTTCCTTTTTATCATTTTTTTTTCCATTGCAATAAAATTTGTTTTGTCCTTAAGTCTTTTTAATTTTATTCCTTTTTGTGGAGGTACATTACATAACGAAGGCTATCCAGTAAGGAACAATGAGTTATAAACAGTCACATGCTGTAAATGTAATGAAAGCCAAACTATTTAACTAGACTTACTATTTGAGTACAATGATGGAAGATGTGTCTGCGAGAACAAAGAATAGCTTATGGGAGAATGGGAAAAAGATTGCAGTAATTGGCAGAGGAAACAACAGCCAAGAAAATATCCACTATCTATAGCAAGTATGATTCTGAAATCTTATTACTCTTCTGCTGTGTGCAAATATTTGTAAAACTAAGCAGCAAATATCAAAAAGTCTCTTTTACTGCTCCTCTATGCAATTAATGAACTTACACTACTACTTTATTCTTTTAAGGAATAGGATAGAAAGCTTACAAACCTTAATAATAACATGATGACTATATTAAATTCCGTAGGCAGGTATCATCTTGTTCTACTCATGCCCATGTTTCATGTGTGAAGTCATAGTGATAAAGCTGGGTGTGTTTGCACAGTGCTTTGTTAACGCTCCTAATTGCTCTTGGACTGCAAAACAAATGGAGCTTGCACATGTGTATATAGACACTTAAAATAGTTAAGAACTTTTTTCCTTGTGACTTTTCACAAATATTTTTCAGTTACTAATCACTTTACGCATACATACAGTCTTAAGAAGAATTCTTACTAAGTTTGTAAACCAAAAATTCCTATGCTACTGAAATGTTGGTAGTAGTATCTTCTGAAGAGTACATTCTTTGATTGATCAAGAACAGACAGACAGCATAACCCATATTCAGTAACAGTGTACGTTGGCTTGGGTTTCATGAAATACAGCATTTATCAATTTAATGTATGCTTTGCATATAAAAATTCTTGAAATGTGGTACAAGTATATTCAGTGTTAGTAATGAAAAAAAAATTGGCCTGGAAATTAATCTTTTCCTTTAGGTGAACAGTGATTTTTCCTGCAAATAAGTAACTGCCAGACCACTTCATCTCAGAGCTTAGCAAAACTGAACTCATTATATTATAATTTTCCTGTTCCCATTTAAATCTATTTTATTGAGGGAGTAATATGGGAGATATATTCTTTGTGCATACTACAATGTATAATAAAATATCCATATGCCATTTTCTCTCCCATGTGAAACTCAATCTACACACCACTCTTCTCAAAGAAGAGTTAGTGCATCTTAGCACTTGAACAGTCCTCCCATCTGGGAGGTTCTAAGGCTTTAGACGGCCAAACACATTTTCTCTCTTGTACATTCTACATGACTTTATGGTCCTGGAAATATATATATATATATATATATATATATTTATATATATTTATATATATTATATATAAATATAAATATGAAATATATATATGGATATATATATATTTCATATTTATTTATTTTCATATATATATATGTGAAATATATACATATTCACATACATATCATTTTAAAGATGTAGAAGTGTATAACTGTGTATTTTTCAATTAAAAAAAAACACGCATAAACATAACAACTATTATTCCTTTCAAAGTTAGTCATAAGTATGAATGCTGATTTCTAATACCAGACAGACAGAAATAATGTTTCGATTTTACACAAAAATAGCATTAGTCATACAGTGGAAAATACACATCATATCTTTTCCCTTAATCAGTTTCGCTAGAACATAAACACCTGCACACTCGAAGAAAACTGCTTCAATTATCAGCTGGTCTTGCCACTGCTTTTCCTCGTATTGCTCTTTACAACCATTAATATTGTCTGCTACTGTTATGAGCACATGATGGTGTGCAATACAAAATGTATTTTCCTTTCCCAGTACTGAACAAACACACAGGAGTTAGGCAATTCTGAATGTCCAAGGTTGCTATGGCTTTGCAGAGGTTTCAATTTCAGCAGAAGGTGAGAATTCATTGTGAAAAGTAATGAAAAAGAAGAAAAGCACATACAGATCCTGAACTTTTATATCAGAGTTTTTCTTAGTATTACTTGGAAAAAATACAGGGAAGATTAAGTCCTTTTATCCCAGTGTATAACGTTTTTCAATTTCATAATAAAAATATAAATAAAGAAATCTAGACTAGCATTTTCTGGGGGGAGGGTATATTTTTAGTTTCATTGCTTGGTTGTTTTAATTATTTATTTATTTATTTTTTAATATGGCTTTAATCTTCCCTGCAAATTAACTTACACTGTTTTTCTAATCATAAAGCATAAAGCTGTAATATCTACAAATGTTCAGGCAGTAACAATGCATGGCCAATTAAACTTTTTGATGGTATTCTCTTGTTGCTTTGAGAATAGAAGGGCTATTAAATTGCTATTTATTTTCTAAACAATTCAAATTGGAAAAGAAAGGCTTGATTAAATATGAGGTTAGTCTCAAAAAAACATTAACACTGCACGTATAGTGTACTTTTTATAATGAAGTTGTGTTTTATGAAACCACAAAGAGTCTGGCAAGTGCTGTATCTAGATTGAAAAAAAAAAAAAGAAGTTATAAAATAGAATTGTATTTCCACTGTTGTAATGTAGTATGCAATTATTCACTGAAGCTTTTAAATAATTTATCTCGAGTGAGTCTTCAACCTATACTTGTTCTAATTCAGTTGTCCTAATGAATACATTTGTTAAATTATTTTCTGGCAAGAGAATAAGTCTTGAGAAAGAACCAGAAAACACTTCAAACTTCCAAATGGCTCTGGAAACCAGAAATCAAATACTGTCATCCAATCACAGAATTCAATCAAAATATCTATGATTTTATGTCTCACTTCTCAGACTGGAATATTGCTTTTAGCTGATTGTATGTCATTAATAGTTCAAAGAAAACATTGGTAAACTGCTTTCATTACACACTTACACATATATGTTTAGAAAAGTACTGAATAGGTTTTCTAAATTCAATGTGACTTCACAATCTACAGAATGCAACTCCTCAATGACTAGATGACTTAGGTGATATATTACACGTGTTGTCTAGGACATAAGACCTTACATTTGTGACTCTTGCATTTTATTATTTCATATCTAAACACTATACTAAGGAAACCAAAATCAAATACAGGTTTTGCATTCATATTAATTTACATGTACATTTACATATACATTACGCAGGTTTCACATTTATGTATCTTGATTGTGTATTAAATATATTTGCTTCTTTAAATCAAGGTATTCCTCTATTTCAGTTAGTAATATTATTTATTTATTTATTTATTTATGTAGACTTGGATGAAATTTGAATAGGAAAATTAGGAAAAATGCACTGGAATTAACCAGAATAAAAGGCAAAAGGTGAAGTTTAATGTTTACATGTCACAGGACTTGTCACAGTTCCTATCTATGCCTGTGCATGTCCCTTATTTCAGTTTGAACTGTTTCAAATGAAAATATGATTATGATGTTATTTATGTTAAGCCCTATTTTTTAATGAACATGTTGCTTCACAGGGCAGAAATTCATTTTATTTAATGAAGTAGGACTAGCAATACCATAATGTTAAATAAGTCTTTAATAAATAAGATAAATAAGACTTTAGTTAAATAAGAAGACTTAGATAAATGAGATTTTTATGATAGAACAACTATACCTTAACTTTCTTTTCTTTTCATCTAGACTTAGCATCTAACAGTTCACACAGGATGTATTTTAGAATTTTACTAAATTTGAAATCCAGAACAGAATTGACACACACGCGCAAATAGTCTGATATCCATTTGTCCCTTCTCAATTGCTTGAGATTAAATTCGTATGATGAATCCTTAATAGCAATGTATTAATTGACACAATAATCCATCCATACACCAGGCATCAATATATTATTCTTTGAATGATCACAAAAACAGAAAAAGATCAGCTAGAATAGTTTAAAATTATTTGCAGAAAGCTTTCTTTAATCATCATGAAATCCTAACATAAGAAGCAGAAAATTTAATACAAAAAATTTTTGAAATATGAATACAGAACACAAAACAATTACTGCTTTTCCTAATCCTGTATGCAAAATCTCTATGAGAAAAAAAACACAAACCAAAATGGTTTTAAGTTTGACTCTTCCAACTCTCTTCACTTTGGAAAAGGAAATAAGGATATTTCAAACACTACTATCAATAAACTATAAATTTTCTAAATTCCTTGACTTGATGCATCTTTCTTGGGATGACCTGTTGTTACACCCCATTACAAAAGAACATTGTGTTTCCTTGCATAATGCAGCATGCTGACACAACAGTGAACAATCTATCATTCTGATGACCTCTCAGGATGGAGAATTTTGAGAAGCTGCAATTCACTGAACACCAGGATTTAAACAGAACTTTATTTTATTAATTTTATTAACTTTTGCAGTGCCATAGTTTTTTTTATGCATGATATTTAATATAGATTAAATATGCTACATGAATTTCCCACATCTCTTCTCAAAAGGTTGCTCTTCGCTTCAGACAATAACTACTGAGACTATATAATTTGTACTTATATTAATTTTTGACTGACAGAATTGTGGAATTGTAAAACAGCTTTTGTTGGAAGTGACCTTCAAACTAACTAGTTTTACCTCCTGCTATGGTCAGGATTTCCAACCACTAGATCAGGCTGCCCAAGGCCACATCCAACTTTGCCTTGAACATCTCCAGGAATGGAGCATCCACAGCTTCTCTGGGCAGCCTGTGCCAGTGTCTCACCACTCTCTTAATAAAATATTTCCTCCTAAAATCCATTGTATATATATTTCCTCAGAGTGCTATCTTCAAAGAAATAAACTAGAAATGCTTTCCAATATAGAAAATATCAATGTTTTTCATTAGCACTGTTACCATGATCTTTAATGTTTGATCAAATACTGTTTTTTATTCCTGTTCATTCTGTGACAGTCCAGTGTGATTGTGTGTGCAGACTTACAAGTTGTGTGACACACAAGTCTAGATTGCAACTTATCACCAAGTTGCTTTACTAAATAATGTTCTACAGTGTGCAAACTGCCAAGTTTGAAGTGCATGCATAGAAATTAATCTGTAATAATGTGCTAAACAAATACTGAATTTGAAACGCAAATTTCTATATTTCATTTCTTCTTTACTTTGAACTTCTGTACTTTGTACAAAGACATTCAAGGGACTGAAGCAACTGCCCCTCAGAATCCTGAAATCTTCTAGCTGCCTTACGCAGAATTACCCAAAAAGACTACATAAAAACATCACTGTCTTGTACAGCAGAGAAAGGAAGAAAGTTTATGGAATGTGAGAAAAGGATCTGGCCACTTGGAAGAACATAGGAATGTTGTACAGTCATGTTAAGATGCAATAAAGAAGGCTAAGGCCCAATTGGAATTATTTCTTGTGAGGGAGGTCAAAGACAATAAGAAGGGCTTCTTCAATTACACTGAAAGCAAAAGGAAGACTATGGAAAATGTGAGCCTGCTGCTGAAAGTGGTGAGCACCCTGGTCATGGAGGACACTGAGAAGGTGGAGTTACTGAGCACCTTCTTTGTTTCAGTCTCTACTGTTAAGACTGCCCCTTAGGACCCTGGAGATATGAAAGAGAGTTGGTGGAAGACTTCTTCCTAGTTGAAAAGGATCTGGTCAAAGATCACATAGGCAAATGATATACACAAACTCATGATCACAGACAGACATACTTATGAGTGCTAAGGGAGCTGACAGAAGTGATTTCTGAGTCGCTCTTGAAAGTTCTCAGAAAACAAGAGAGGTTCCTGAAGACAGGAGGAAAGTCAATATCACTCCAGTCTTCAAAAAATGACAAGAAGGAGGGCCCAGAAAATTACAGGACAGTCAGCCTCACCTCTGCCACTGGGAATAGGATGGAACAGCTTATTCTGGATGCCATCTCCAAGCAAGTGGAAGAAAAGAACATTATCAGCTCTAGTCAACATGGACTCACTAAGGAGAAGTCATGCTTGACCAATCCTGTAGTCTTCTATGAGATCCTGACCAGCTGGGTAGATGAGAAGAGAGCAGTGGATGCTGTGTGCCTTGACTTCAGGAGGTCTTTTGACACTGTCTCTCGTAACATCCTCATGATCAAACTTAGGAGGTGTGGGATAGATGAGCAGACAGTGAGGTGAACTGAGAACTGTCTGACTGGAAGAACTCAGAAAGTTGTGAGCAATGACAGAGAGTCCTGTTGGAGGCCTGTAGCTATTGGTGTTACCCAAGGCTTGGACTATGCCCAGTCTTGATCAATATCTTCATCAGTGAACCGGATGAAGGGATGGAATGCACCCTCAGCAAATCTGCATATTATACAGTGCTGGGAAGAGTGGCTGACACACCAGAAGGTTGTGCTATCAATGGACAGTTGGGCAGGGAGGAACCTTATGGTTACAGCGGGACCAAGTGTAGAGTCCTACACCTGAGGAGGAATAACCACGCTTATCAGTATCGGAGAGGATACAACTTGCTGGAAAGGAGCTCTGCAGAGAAGAACATAGTTATCCCGGTGAACAACAGCTTGGCTATGAACCAGCAGTATGTCTTTATGATCAGGAAGGCCAGTGGTACCTGGAGTGCATTGGCCAGCAGGTTTAGGGAAGTAATCCTCCCTCTCTATTCTGTCCTGGTGAAGCTACATCTGAAATATAATATCCAGTTCTGGGCAATCCAGTTAAAGAAAGACAGGGAACTATGGAAAAGGGCCTGGAACATCTGCCTTATGAGGAAAGTCTGAGAGACCTGGGACTGTTCAGCCTGGAGAAGACTAAAGTGTTGATATTATCAGTATTTATAAATGTCTAAAAGACCAGTGTCAAGTGGATGGGGACAGGCTTTTTTCAGTTGTGCTCAGTCCAAGAATGATAGCGGAGTCAAAATGGAACACAGAAAGTTCCATACAAATATGAGAATGTTCTTGACTTTGAGAATGACAGAGCACTGGGACAAGCTGCCCAGAGAGGAAGTGGAGTCTCCTTCTTTGGAGATTCAAAACCCATCTGAATTCTTTCCTATGGAAACTACTCTAGGGAATTTGATTTAGCAGAAGTGTTGGACTAGGTGATCTCCAGAAGTCCCTTCCAACCTCTACAATTCTGTGATTCAGTGATTCTGTAACTCTCAGCCTCATCTTCTATCTCTGGATTTTTATCATTTTATCTTCTTCTTTATTGATAGTCTAGTCACTTAGATGTATGCCAGACTGTACTGAGAGTATGTCTTGAAAAATTCATTACTATATTTTTCAAGTTTTGGCTAAATTTATAAGATTTGTAAAAATGAGTAATATTCTTTGAAGGGAAATAAATCAACAATAACAGAAACTGCAGAGTAAACAGCAGAAGCAAGTCTGAAGCACATACTTTTTAGTGACTTGGAAAGACTACATTTTGAAGTTTGCAGGAAATACTGGAAGAATAGTTAATGACAAAAACACTTCACTGGTACTGGATGAAGCAAAGTTCTAATTAGAAGTGTATGTTCCAATGTGGCTAAATCCTATGTCTTGTGTTCACTTAATTTTGGTGTTCTCCAATAAAGATGCAAATCTAATTAAAAATACATCAGGACAAAGAAGTGTTGAAGATCTAGGCTTTCTTTTTCTTGATAGCTTATTACCATTTCTTTTTATCCAAAATTATAGCTTCTAATTTTCTCATTTATAGCATAGAATTTACTAACAATAATTTGGTTTTGAAAACAATGAGCATTTGCTAATGTTCATTGCCAGACATTAGAGTATAATTTTCCTAATGTTATAGAATATAACAATTGATACTGAGTGAAGGTGTTATTGTTTTTGTTTCTTTCTTTCTTACTTTTTCTTTTAAGGCCATTGAATTAAGTGTTACATTACACAGTTAAAGAATTGTGCAGCTAACAAATCTTCATGATGTGTACTCTAGGCATGTTTGTAAGTGTTTCAGATCAACTTATTTCAGGCCTTGTTCACTAGAAATGAAACACAATACTGTAATACAATAATATGCTTTTTGAAAACTCTCTTTTGGATTATATTCCAAGGTAATGAAAATCAGATAAAGTACAATAAATTCTATTCCCTCCCCCTTCTCCCCCCCTTAGGAACTAATACAAATTTTATATATGTGGTAGACATAAGGTATATAGAACACACAAGAAAACTATTCTATGAGAAATAAGATACAGAATTCTTGTCTGCTGGTAAAATCACACACTGAACCCACTTTTTTAGAACCACCAATTCAAGGTCTTACTGATCTTTGCCTTCTGTCACAAACTATGAGTTCTTTTTATTGTTTTTCAATTATTTTTCAAACATATTTCTCGGGACAATTTTTAGAACAACACTGAGGGAAGACATTTTGAACAGATATTCTATTTCCAAATAAATGTACATAAAATATCAGTATATATATGTCCAGAGAAATTGAGAATTATATGTTTTTTAAAATGTAATTTTTAAATGTTGATAATCTCTTTGTATATCTTTCTAGAAAAAAAAAAAATCCAAAATGTATTAAAATGCTACAAAAAATTATCTGCTAATAAACTGAAACAGAAATGCTAAGAGAGAAGGAGATGGACACATAAATTAGGACTAATGTTGTTAAGAAACAACTAAAAAGTTTTATACATATCAAAGGTAATTAATATTTCTGTAGATGAAACTGTCCAAGCAAACAACATGTAAAACATGTAAGTTTTAATACTTGGTAATACATTTTCACAAATGACCTTCAAAAAAAAAAAAAAAAAAAACTTACAAGAACATAAAAGTAAACCAGGAACCAAGTAATAGTAATGCAATTTTAAAGAAATGTATATGACATCTGGAGTAAAACTTTGTAATGGATGTGCTTTTACATGATGTTTCTGCTTGAGATGTCAGAACATTTTAAAAAGACAGTTGTCATTTTATAGGTAAAGTTAAGTGTTAACGTGAAATGACTTCCCAAAGGGACATAATATATAATCCTCAA
Organism: Chrysolophus pictus; assembly: GCA_037305975.1. Lineage (NCBI taxonomy): Eukaryota > Metazoa > Chordata > Aves > Galliformes > Phasianidae > Chrysolophus > Chrysolophus pictus. The sequence goes on from CM074579.1 coordinate 18,808,220, forward strand.
AAATCAAGTTTCCTTATCTTAAACCAAATTTTGTTGTAGAGTTATCTAAAATAAGAAGTGATGTAGAGTTTTCTCAGGGATTCTACAAGGAAACTTGTTACCTTAGGAAGACAGGTCTATATCTATATTCTAGCAGGAATGAGAAAAAAAAAAAAGAGAAGAATGATAATTATTTTAGAGAAATAAGATATCACAGCAAACAGTGACTCACTAATTTGAATTCAAGGAGTGTTCCAAGGTATGACAATAAATCTCATTTGGCTCTGAGATTGTTGGTTGGTTTTGCTTCTTTTTTTATGGGTATGTTTTTTGTTTGTTTTGTGGTTTTTTTTTTTTTAATTATTATTTTAAATTAGTTTTTCTAGCTCATAAGGGCTGAATGCAGTATGATTCAAACTTCAACATATGGACATAATGACAACAAACCAAGATCTATTCATTCATATACAGTGTATTCTCAGAAAACAATGCTTGAAGAATTAAATTTCAATAATTTTTTGCATTCAGAGGTGTGCTTTTCTTTCAGTCACTACATGGCACAGTGCTAAACAGTACGAGCACAGAACTCAGACATTGCTGGAAAAATATATGGAATGCTTTACTTTTAAATACACATCCTTCAGCACAGAATGGCAAATAAGCACAAAATAGTAGATAAGAAGTACACTGAGTCAAATCTCACAGGCAGATTAAATATTTATTTGCTCATTTAATCTGTCTCTAATAGTATTTAGGAAATAAAAATCAAGGCTATATTATTAAAATTTGGTAAATTTATATATTTATTAAAGACTGGTTAAAACAGATGTAAAAGAAACTTTGTCTTCAAAACAGTGGATTTTCTGCATGATATTTCAATTAAGAGCTGTGGAATGTCTCAGAATGTGGAATTATCTCTGAATAGAATTAGTCATTATGTTTTATTATCAAAGGCATAAATCAATGTATTTTTTGATGTTTATTTGTAATTACAAATTATTTCTGTAATGATAAATTTAATCTCATCCTACAAAATCTTTCTAAAAGGCAAATACAAACAAATGCATGCCAGCTAGCAGGACCTATAAAATTTAAAAATAAAATATTGCAACAGTCTAAAAAAACACCTCTCCAATCAGAAATGCTTGCACAGAGAAATATTAGTCAATTAAATTTTTAATTTATGAATTAGGATCAGTAATACTAGTTAACATATACACTTTAATGAATTTATTTTAGAACTGCAAAATACAAAATTTAGGCTTTTATCATCAACACAAATTCAAGTGTTTTTTTTTTTTTAATTAATTACGAGAATTAATTACATGTACTTAGGAAGATTTCTGGAGGGCAAAAAAAAAAAAAAAAAAAAATCCACCAAACCCCACAGCCCTACATTGTAGAAAGATCCCGATAACCTCATACAATTTGATAGAAAAAAATTGTGAATTACAAACTTGCTTTCATTAGGTTCTACATTTTTTTAGTTGAAAAATAGAATTTGATGCCAAATGAACAGGAAATAAGCAAACTATTTTATATTGATATTTTTCTCATTATGCACTCAATAAATAAAGAAAAAAAGTTCTTTATATAATTAATACTACTGAGATTGTTAGGGCCAGACACAGGAGAACTTTGTCACCCACAGAATAAAGGACTACAGAACCCAGATAGTAAATGAAAGATATTAAATGAATGTAATTCTTCTGGGCTAAAAATTTTGTAGAACATGATTAACTCTGCAGGTCTGGAAATTTTGTGTCAAGTATATATTTTTGTTAAGTGAATACTTAAAGTTTTTATGTTATTTAAATACAGGTCTACATAACTATTTACATACAATTTCTACAGGATAGAATATTTAGAAATTACAAATGAACAAAGAATCTCCTAAATTATCTGAAAATTACAAGTTCATAAGAGTATTAATATTAGTCAACTTCTGTATCAGAAATAGTTACTCAATGCCAGTATTTATTAAGTAGTAAAGGAGAACTCCAATGTTAGCTGAATCACATACATCTTTAAGATAACGTTTATTCAAATTTCTACCACTCCCTGTTATCCCAAAGAGAAGTAAATATTGATTTGACTTGACTAAGATCATGTTTAATTGCAATCTTCATAGTCTAAATGACCTCACTTCTTTTTCTCGTCTTTTTATAAATGACCTTTTTATATGCAAGAATCTTCCGATATTTGCTTTAGCATACGTTACAAGGACTACATCTCTATATATTTATATTAATATATTTATATTTAACCTGTCAGACATATTTTTCTTCATGTATCCATCTATGCGTTCAATATTTTGTTCTGTTCACATTTTTTTTCCACTGTGGTTGGAATAGATGTTACTATTCTGACTTACAAAAATTTCAAATTACTCTTGAGTTCATTGGTTGTATTTTTTTTAACTAATAACACTATTTGGCTCCTTGAGTTTATCAAAATGTGCCTTTTTGATCTATCTGATTTTCTTATCATGGAATTACTCTGTTCAAAGATTACTTTCTAAATCCCTTATCTTGCCAAATACAAATGTGACAACATTAAAAATTTATATCAATATCATTACATTTTATTGATAAAATGATGAATTAAGACAGTTATTAAACACAGAAATATATGAGACGCTCAAATTAGCACATTTATCAATAACATTTATTCATTATTTTTCATTCAAATCCATTTTGAAAAGCCTACAAAGAATTGTCAGAAATACCCCCAAATCACTTATTCTAGCTTCCTGTCTCAGCACAGTACTGATTCAAATGAATTCTAGTTTATCTCTGTTAGCAGTTCTTGTGTCCTTACAGTTTATAATATACTGTTACTTTTATTTCTGTGTTTTACTACTATTTTACTACTATTGGACACAAAACACACTTTAAAATTGTTTTTCAATAGTGACATTTTCCTAATTGTGAGATTCATATTTCTGTCTTTTTTACGATGAGTGTTTAGTTTGACTTCTTCTGTTTCATTTTACCATGTACCTTCAAGTGAATACAATCTTTTATGAGTTGCTCTACTCTCATTTGTCTGTTTCTTAGGCTGATTGGACATATTTTAAAGTTGTCACTATCTCACTCCAACTGCCATTAACATTTGCATTTTATCTGTTTTTTCCTTATTCATTTTCTTTTCCGTAAGTAAAAGCAAAACTATCCTATTGAAATCGCTTCACTTCTTATTTAAAATAGTTAAATATTCATTAGACTCCTGAGGTCATTTCTGTTTTTATTCAATGACTGTTAATATAAAATGCATGAATAGTCCTGGCAGAAAGACAGACTCTAGATTACTTCAGAATTGCATGTAAGTAGATATTAAAGATCTCTGTAATATGTAAAAGCTGAAATAAGAAACTGAAGTTCAAAAGAATCAGTTATGATTTTATGCAAAACAATGGAATTGAGAAACATAAGCCCTGTGCAAAATATCATGAAGGACTTAAATCCTTTAAAAATATGCAGCTAATAATAAAATATCAAATTACTACAGAAATGAAAGTAGAAGCTAAGAAATATTGACAGCTGATACTATCAGAAAGAGACAGCAATACACATATTAGCACTCTAAGAGTAAATTACTATATTACTAAATTGGTAGTGGATCCATCTTTGAACAATGACCAGTTTAAGAAGTTTATCCATTATGATTTTCTTCCTAGATTCTAGGGAGATTCAAGATAACAAATCGATTCTAGAGATCAATTTGTTATCTCCATTTAGCCACCCAATTTTTCAACTACAAATTATTTTTGTGTCATCTGAACATTACAGTTATTCTGTTTCTAAAGAAAACTGTAAAATGGAAGGAGATCATTTGTGCAAACCTATAAAATTTATTTTTTGTATTAAAGTCTACATGTGGAGAACTAAAAACTCTGATGGTGAAGGGAAAATTTGCACTAAAATAGGATTAAACACTAAAATCTACTTACCATTTTTTTTCTTCCAAGAATTTTAATTTCTAGTCAAATATTTGCCTAACTGTGAACAGGTATAGTTTACAATGGTGATGACAGGTAGATAATCCTAGAGGCTTTTTTAACTTCCATTGATACGTGACCTGAATGCAATCTGGAAGAGCAACTGTATCTTGGGCTGCATCAAAAGAGGGGGGACCAGAATAGCATGGAATGTAATTATCCCCCTCTGTTCTGCCCTCCTGACACCCCATCTGGAGTATGGTGTCCAGTCCTGGGCTGTCCAGCACAAGAAAGATGTGGAGCTGCTGGAGTAGGTTCAGAGGAGAGCCACAAATGAGATCAAAGGGCTGGTGCAACTCTCCTGTGAAGAAAGGCAGAGGGAGATGGACTTACTTAACTCGAAGAAGAGAAGGATTCAGGGAGATCTCATTGTGGCTTTCCAGTACTCAAAGGGAACTTATAAGCAGGTCAGAGACAGACTTTTTTATATGGTATGATAGTGATAGAACAAGGGAGAATTGCTTTAAATGAAAAGAGGGAAAATTTATGTCACATGCTGGCAAGAATTCTTTTACTCAGAGGGAGGTGAGGCACTGGAACACGTTGACCAGAGAAGCTGAGAACATCCCATCTCTGGAGGCATTCAAGGCCAGGTTGAATGGGGCCTTGGACAGTCTGACTTAGTGGCTAGCAACCCCCCCCATGGCAGAGGCATTGGAATTATGAGCTCTTTAAGGTCCCTTTCAATCTAAGCCATTCCATGATTCTACCATATGGTCCTTCAAATCCATCTCTCTATCCATCTCTCTCCAATTACAGATAAAGATCTTGTGTGAGACCATGCTAAAGGCCTTATAGAAATCCAGGTAAATGACTTCTGTTGTCTTCACTTGTTGACTGATGCGGTCACTCCATCATAGAAGGCCACTAGATTGCCTTGCCCTTGGTGAAGTCATTCTGGTTGTCTCTTCTTTGAAAGCAGCAATTTGCCTAAGATATCACTTAAGACCATACCATTTTTTCAAATGGGAAGAAATATTTTACAAATTATCACCTACCTTATTGCTTTGCATGCTATATCACACTGTGACTATTGCAGTCTGTGGTGACATACTGTATTAAGCATGTCAGCTAAGAAATTAAAAATTGTAAATGTTAAGATGAAATGTTTTAAAAGCCTACTTATGAAAAAAATGTATATTTTGTCAGCCTGTCTACATCTCCAGCAAATAATGAGGTAGGTGAATGTCAAGGATAATGCATCCCAGCAGTGCAGTTCCTTAAGGATGGTGAAAACCTTCTGTCACATGTACTATTCAAGACTTTGAGTAACTAACTAAAAATGTCAATATTTAACATCAAGCACATAATTTATTTATGAATTTTCTTAAGTAGTAGTAATATTTTATAGGTACAAAGAAAGAAGGTCCTAGTCCTTAGTTGTTTACAGCTTTAGTGTTACAGATACAAATGTTTATTTTCAAAACAGCATATTTTGAGTGGTTGCAAGCATGTAAATAAAGTATGGAAGAAATACTCTTCTTCCTCATAGTTTAAAATATTAATTCTTTAAAAATGAAACAAAAAAAGCAAGACCTATTTCAGGGGCCTTGCTGCTTCAGAAAACACATTCTTCATCCAGATGTACAAATATTCCTTTTTTATCACAATGACTTCCTTCAAAGGTATGCTCAATTTTATCAATTTTTAGGAATGAAAAGTATTAAAGGCATTTTGCACTGAGTAAGAGAACCTATAAACTTGCTTTCTATAACCAAAGAAAAGTATTCATTTTATGAAAGTGCATATATAAAGTAATGTCTTTGGTTTTTGGTTTTTTTTTTTTTAGCTCTATTTTGACCACTACACATAGCTTTTTTTTTTTTTTTTTTAATGACCCTTTACAGTAATGTCCTTTTAACATTACAAAGGAATATATGGAGTCATCTATGAACACAAACAAACAAAAAACCCTCACTTGTGTTTCATGGGCTCATTGAAAAAAAATAGAAAATTAAATAAAATTTTGCATATTATGAATACTAATGCTACAAAATGTCTTTCAAAATTTACCCAAGTATAATACTAAAAATACCTTACACTCATGGCCCTAGGTCACTAGGTTATTTTCCTACAATAGAATCAGTATAGTAAATCCAATTTCTTTACAATTCCAGAGGGAAATTAAGCCTGCCTGCATCATCACAGTCTCTCCTCTCTTTGTAGCACAGTGGCAAATAAAGTTTAAAGAGACACCCAGAGAACATCTCCATGTATGTGAGCCTTCACGACACTGTCTGGGGGAGATTTATGCCAGATTTCCTCAATCCTACCACAAGCACTGTAATTCTTTGTTCAAACCCTTTTGTGCAGTCATTTTTTGAAGGAAATCAACTAAAGCAACATTACATTTTCTGTTAGACAATTAAATCCCAAAGAGTGATTTGTAGTTGGAGTAACGATGTCATGGACCCATTCCTAAGCAGTAGATAGGTACTTACATTAGGGAAAGAAAAGCTTCCTTTGCTCCTTCTTTTTTTTTTTTTTTAATTAGCTAGTATATTGACTACTGAATCAGTTACAAAGAACTTTGAAAATTTTATCTTCAAGGCATGAAAATACTTGAATCCATCATAAAAAACTACAGTATTTTATTTTGGACAGGAGCTATATCCTAATGTAAATTGCTTTTTTTGCAAAATGCATTGGCTATCTCACATTTTTTGGTTTGGTCCAAGCTACAAGGAGAAAAATAGCAACAAACAAGCTCTCTTTGGAGAAATAAGACTGTAGATATACCTCCCTTCAAATGGAAACTTGGAAGTGTAAGTACATAAAATTTACTTTGGTCTCTATGACTAAAGTCAAATACTACTTTAGAAATAGTATATATCTTGAATATGATTACTCAAGAATTAACATTTAATTCTAAAAGTATTTCTAATTGTTTTGTAGTTTAAATGAATCCATACTTCAAGCAATGATACATAAGGTAAGACACACTCAGGATATTTTTGGGTTAACTTACAGCTTTCCTTAAAAAATGTTATACATCCTGCTATTCCTAATCAAGAGGCATCTGTTTCAATTTCAGTAATTATATTTTATTAATCTTAAATTAGAAGGTTTGTTAGGTACATGCAGTAAGATTTTGTCAGTTCAGCGGCTGCAGATATAGTCACTGTAAGGAAAGGCTATGTATTGCTCTGTGCTAGATACAGCTGGTTCCAGTGGTCTTACTGCAGGACAGAGCTGAGACCCTCAGCCAAACTGGTGGCAATTCTGTGAAAACGTTCTTAAGAAAGGGGAGAATATTCTGGACAGGAAGAGCTGGATGGAGAAGAAAAAGTGAGAAACAGCAGCAGGTATCCCAAAGTTCAGAGAACTACCCAGCAGTACTTGGGCAGAGGAAATGCGACAACCAAAAGAGTGTCTCAGATAATACATACTCCATCTTTCCTAGTTGCTGTTTCAGAAAATCCAGACTCTTGGTAAACAATCATAAAGTGCCGTCTCCAAGAACATTACCTACACTGAGTTTTCAAACATGAGTTTTGCATTGCAACAAGAATCTCTGTTTCTGGCTTAATTTATATGCAGTTCATTCTTGTGAACTCACAAGGTGTGCTCAGTGTTCAGGCTTCACCAAAGCTCATTTATTATACCCCTACATGTGTTAAAGCTGTACCACATCTCTTTCCACACTTTAGAAGTCATCTCTGTTGAAAACTCAAGATAAGGAAAGTGATGAAGGTACAGAGACTAGAATGGAGACCAAAATGACCATACAGTGAGCTAAGGTAGAATTCACTGTGTCTAATCTACTTGTAAAATAAGAACACTGAGATAAAAGAGAAAATGTAAGAAATTCCACCAGGATACAACTCCAAGAAGAAAACTCAAACATATGGCCCTCCTAGCTTCTGGGTATGTAAATTTATTGCAATATGCCAACACACACAGTATTCAGTTCCAGATAATTATGAAACAGATCATTAGCTGTTCTAAACTGTCATATCTCTTGGGATCCAGGATAATACATGAAATCACAGTAATGTATCTATCTATGGAAGTAGAAAAAAATACAAATACCACTACTCTATTGGGAAAAATGAAACAACAGCAGTAAAATATTGTGCAATACAGCAGAAAAATAGCATATTTTGCATGGTTCTTTTAGTGACCTGTTAAATAGGTTAACACAAACATTCAAGAATTAAAACATTTACTCAGATTGAACATTAAAGAAAGGCTACATGTATTTTTTTCTATCCTTAGCATTTTGTAAATGATGATAAATGACTGTAATAAAATAATCATAGAACTTCTGCCTTTCATTCTCTGACCATACCAGAATGTAATTGGAATTTGATGGAAACGTGATGCTTCAAAAATAATGCCTCCTCATAGGCAGATGTTGGTGATATGACAGTAGAAGTTGAAATTTCTTGTCAGTATTCCATTAAATGGCAGCAGAGGGGCAGTCTGACAAAATGGTGTCTGACTTGGAAGTGTGGATGAAGAAAAGGAATGAAGAAAACTGAATTCCTCCATGAAGAAAAAGCTGTACTCTTTGACATTCATTGATGTTTGCCAAACATTTATAGAGACCAAACAATAGGTATGAGTTCAGTGAGGTGGTGAATGATGTATTTCAACAGCAGTGACAGCAATGTGAATGACTAGCCACAGCCATATAGAGCAGTTACACGATAAATGAAGGACATCTCAATCAGCTCATCCACATGAATTGGTGGATTACAACCAGGGAAGTGTGTACAGAGCTGAATATCAATGGTGGTAGTTAGAATATCACAAAAAAATCATGTATAAGGAATTTACAGTCTAGAATAAAAATGTCTCAGCAGAGTATTATTTCATTTACTGCTTTGTCTTAAAGTGTTTTATTTTGTGACCCAGGTTTGGTATTTGTAATGGATTATTTTTTCATGTGAAAAAGTACTCTGTCAGGTTAAATGTACTGATATTGTGCAACACTTTGTATATATACCACTTTGCGCTGAAAGATGAAAAATGATATTCATGATAATTGCTGCTATTGTTGTGGGCAAATCATTTTGATTTTCTTATAAGCCATATTCACTTACATTTCATTCATAACACTCTCAGCAGTTCAAGACAATAAACATTTAATTTACAGTTTTAAAAGTATTCTTTTTAAAGTAAATAATACATATTTTGATGATAAATTATTGCTTGGGAAAATATTACTTGTACTTTTATTCTGTCTCAGTTTAATTTTCTTGTCATGTATGGATTACTTGGGAGTTAACTTTCTAAGTTTAAAAACGAGAATGATAAAATAATTATCAAGTTTTCTGTCATCAACAATCTTTCAGCATTACATTATGCTGTATGAGTGAAACACTGATTTGTGTATGAAAGACAGAATTGACAAGGTAAGTATATTCAGTAGATTTTGAATTATGAGTAAATGACAATGATTTTCTTTCTTCATTCTAGTTAGTAGCACACAAGCCCATTCTATTATATATAATTGCTGCACAGTAATACGATTTGAGAATACTGAATTAACAGAAACATGTAAATTGGAGGTAAGTAGAATAACACAGATTTGGGTCCAATGTTAAAGCAAAGCTAGTTCTGACAGGTCTCTCACAACACTTGTTCATGGAACATCTACATAACTACAACTAGCAAAATGAGGAGAAAACAATTTTTTGGATGCTATCCTGTGAATTACCCCATGTGCTGGGATTCTTAATGTCTGTCTGAAAAAAATTTGCATTACCTCTCCAACAGCCTCCTTTTTATTTCCTTTCAATACATCATGTATAGATTAGCAATTTAATAACAAGATGATATGCAAGGTATAGCTACACACTACATTTTTTTTTTACTGCCCAACAGGGAAAAATATCAGACTTTTAAGAGAAGAAAAAGTTGAGGAATTTTGTGAGATGATCATTAAAAATAATTTTTTGTTCTTCTATAATAATTATAGAAGTGACTGTAACACTGGAAATGATCATCTAGGAGACAACAACCCTTGTGAATTTTAGGATGATTCTGCAAAACATAATAAAATTACAAACATAAAAATTTAAAAGTTATTCACTCAAATTTTTCTCTAGTAGCTATTCTGCCATACAGTTTTTTAATTTCTTACATCCATTTTTTACTTATAATATTTTTGTACAGAGTTTTTGGAAGATATTGGGCACCAATGCAATATCTTTTCAATGTATGCTAGGTGACACACTGAATAACAATGAATTAACTTCTATAAAAGCAACATGTGGGAGAAATTCTGCTCCTGAAGGAGCCTTACTTTGTTTAGTACACTGACATTATGTTTCATGTTATTTTTGGTCTGTTTTTGCTTTAAAGACTAATGTTTTGCAGAAAATATAATGAAGAAGGAACTTCTGAAAGAGATTAGAAAAACAAGTTAATGTAACCTGTAATTATCTCTACATAAGAAATTTCACTAGAAGTTGTTCAGAGCTCCAAGATGTGAAGAGTTGGAGACTTTTCAGATAGTGACTGAGCTACAGAGATCTGGCAAACACACTTTTGTGCCTCTGTATTAAAACGAATCTGTTTCTTCCTATAATCATCATGATGCACTGGACTTCAGACAGTACTAAAACTGATCACTTTGAGTCTAATAGAACAGCTTGTCTTAGGCTGGCTTACATTTGTCTTTAACTTCCCAATATCAATCTTCATCCAGAGGAAAACCAATAATAAATTCATCCTATTAGAAGAAATATTGACCCAGATTTTACCCTAGTGAAGATGATGATAAAAGCACAAATTCATTGTTTAATTTTTTAGCACACATTAAGAATGTTAAAATACAGAATTGCTTAAAGAATATGCTTATTATACAAAAAACTCATGAACTTATTTATCTAAAATTTAATTTTCCTTTTTCACAAGATAAGAGACAACAAACTGTTTAGAAAACAAAGGGGTCCATTCTGAACCTTGTGCCTCAATGGTAGGGTCTCTTGGATGACTGTATTTAACCCTACACTCTATGCAGTAAATAATCAAATGTACCTTGCCATCACAAACCTTGCTAAGTTACTGTCTTATTTACAATTAAGCTTTGTTAAATCACTATTATATCAATTTACATCAATAAATATACTCCTGATTCTCTCTTATGAGCGAGATGTAGTTTCTTTCTGTGAAACTGACCACCTTCATGGGTAAAGTAACTTTTCCTGATGTCCAGTCTGAAACTCTGCTGCTGCATTTTCGAGCCATTGCCACATATCCTGTTATTGGTTAGGACACAGGAAGTAGAGACTTCCATCTTAATTTCCCATCCTCAGAAAGTAGAGAGCTATGAGGTTACCTCCTATCTTTCTTTTCTCCACACTAGTTTGTTGTCATGATTACTTAGCTCTGTAACAATCTAATAAATTGTCATAGGGTCATTCATCAGCTTGTCAATACGCAAGACTGTACACATACAAAGATTTTAAAAAAGCATTTTTTTCCTTGATCTCTTCTTATTCCTTCAATTCAATCTGATAGTATCAAGAAATCTGATCTGATTAATGGTTTTTGCTACCACTGCTTCATCTGTGGTGTCAGTTCTGCTAATAACTATGTTGAACTGCAACAGAATAAAGTGACATATCCTGTGCTGATATAAACTAATATTCTCTCAATTAATTCAACAGAACTATGATGACTTAAAACTGTTGAGATATTTCCTTCTTGTTTGAACAGTCCAAAGACAGGTTTTATAATAGTCTCATCAATGGAATTATTCCTTTCTTTAAGGTTCCTAAGAAATCTGTTGGTGTGTATAATTAGCCTCCCACACCCTTTCTTTGCTGATCAATTATGAAAATTTGTCAGACTTAATCCCATTATTATTATTATTACATGTGTAGCACCTCAGAATTAAGTTCTTAGCAAATATAGCTTTTTAATAGAATCACTGATATGCAAGATCTGCCCATGTCCCTACTGCCCCTGTTTTTGACTGATCTATGATAGAAACCTAGTAAGCTTACAATTTCTTCCTATCCTTTGCTCTATTCATTTCCTAGCTCCTTAAACCAAGTTCTACATCTTCTAATGTGTTTTTTGTAATACTGGCATATACATAGGGCACTATTTATAAGTCATCATTCATATTACTGAAGCAAGAAACAGAAATGCATTGTTTCAGATTTAATCTGATTTAATCAGATTTAATGAGAGCAAAAGAGCACGCTGAGATCAGACATCAGATTACCTAATAAAAATATAGGGCATAGTCTGTTAACACTGAAGCAACGATTTCATAGTTACTCTTGTTTTATCCAAGATTATTCTGAATTGGTTGTCAACTATCTTGTTATGTGGGAGGGATGAAGCAAAAAGCACAAAGAAGCACATACAGCTCTTTAAAATTCTCTTTTACTTAACTTCATTATACTAAAAGTCACTTCACTTGTGACTGCTGAGTTACAGTTGAATAATATAGTAAACTGCAAAAGAGTGAACAGAACTCTGACTGCACTGAAGGAGAAAGAGGAGAAAGTAAATTTGATAGGGTTAAGCACCCTTGTCCAGACAACCAACTACTGTTTCCTGACTTATACAAATGCATGACCCTTAGAAGACGCGTAATGTGTAGGATAAGGACATAAATAGAAGACAAAAAAAAAAAAAAGGCCAAAGAATATATATATATTTTGGTCCTGCTATCAAGGATAAGGCTTTTTAAGAACTTGAGGAGAAGGTGGCAAAGGCAACTTGACAGATCTTAGTTTGATAATGAGCAAGGGCAGAAGGAAGAGAAGTCTTCTTTTCTCTAGACTCCCTCTCTTACCTCTAAGGTCTGAGATTTCTGAGGGCTAGTCTTAGCATAGAAGAAAAGAAGGAATTCCTCTGAATTTTCCTCTGGATGAATTCAGAATTTCCACCTTCTCTGTGTCCCACTTCATTTAGTAGAAGACCCACATCTTTCCCCATCTTCCATTTACTGCTGACATACTTTAAAAAAAATATTTCTTGTTATCCTTTATCACCTTTGCAAGGTTCAAGTCTTAGAGGACCTAAGCCTTCCTTGTTGCATCCCTACAGGCCCTGACATCATTCTTATATTCTTCCCAAGTGGACAGACCCTTTTTCTACATTTCATAGACCTTCTTCTTTTCTTTTAGTTTATCCTTGAGTTCCTTGCTCATCCACACAAGCCTCCTGCCAATTTTACCTGATTTCTTACTTTTAGGGATGCATCAATCTTGAGTGTAGCAGAAGTGGTTTTTAAGTGTCAGCCAGATCTCATGGCTTCCCTTACTTTCTAATGTTCTAGCCCATGGGATATCTCCTAGTAGGTCTTTGAAGAGGGCAAAGTTGCTTGTCCTGAAATCCAAGGTACCAGTCCTACTTATTGCTTTTCTTTTTCCATACAAGATCTTGAATTCCACCATCTCATGATCACTGCACCCCAAGCTGCCCTCAGCCTTCACATCCTTAACTGTCTTTCCTTGTTAGCAAGAACAAAGTCAGGTAGTACACCCCTGATCATGATGTCTTCAAAACAAACTCATTTGATGTTATTTGTTTAAATAATTTTCAGTAAGTAGAGAATGAATATAATTCAAATCATCAGGAAATTTTCAGTGTTCTACAGAAGTGTCACAGTGTATATGCAGTAAAATAGAACAGTGTGATTAAAGAATTTACATACAAGGCACATGTCTTATGCAAAAATCATGCTGTGAGGCAGGTTAACACTGCCAAAGAATGATAAAAAGTTACTGATCTGGTTCTGAAAATAGCTGATAATTCAGGTAGTTACTTTGTTGTATTTCTGCTATTTTGCAAAGAAAACAACAACACAAAAACAACAAAACAAAAGCAAAAAGCAAAACCCAAACAAAATAAAGCAAAAGCCTATTTCTGTAGTTTGCTGGTAAAACGATATGAATAATGTAACATATGCACATACACAACCAAGAAGTACAACAAATTGATTGACTGTTGCTACCTATCTATTTACAAAATATATTCTGGCCGTCACTTCCTTAATGTGAAACACAATGAGCCACATCAGAGAAACTATGCATTTCAAGAGCAACCACTCTGTCTATACAAGTATTCATATTTTCCTTGATTTCATCACATTATTTCCTCACAAAAAAATCCAGTTTTTATAACATTCAACAGGTACGCTAAAAAAGCGTTTGAATTTCTTAAAATTGTTCTGTATCTTGTGATATCTAACGTGAAACCACAATCATCTCCTTCACAGACTTTTAGTAATCATTTTTGGATTAAATCATAACATTCAGTAGCACAGTTCTACAGGACCACTACCATCATATTCCCATCCTTCCAGCCAGTAATCCTTGCAGTACCCTGTCTCATTCTTTCCATTCTGCAGATTCCCCTTCTCCTTGTTTTTCAATTCTATATTTGAGTTGCGTTCTCCATGGTCTGAATCACAGAACTGGTGGTTGGAAGGATTTCTGAAGATCACCTAATTCAACACCTTTGCTAAAGCAGGTTCCCTAGAACAGGAAAGCATCCAGGCAGATTTTGAATATCTCCAGAGAAGACTTCACTTCCTTTATGGGCAGCTTGTTCGAGTGCTCTATCACCCCAAAGTAAAGAAGTTCCTTCTCATGAAATTTATGTGTTCCATTTTCTATCCATTACCCCTTTTTCTGTTGCTGGATACAGTTGAAAAGAGCCTGGCCCTATCCACTTGACTCCTGCTCTTTCGATATTTATAAGCATCAGTAAGATCCCTCACAGTTGTTTCTTCTCCAGGCTGAACAGTCTCAGGTCTCTCAGCCTTTCTTCATAAGAGAGATGCTTCAGGCTCCTAATCATCTTTGTAGCCCCCTGCTGGACTCTCTCCAGTACTTCCCTGTCTTTCTTGAACTGGAGAGCCCAGAACTGGATACCATATTTCAGATGTGGCCTCACCAGGGCAGAGTAGAGGGAAGGAGTACTTCCCTCAACCAGCTGGCCACACTCTTTTTAATGCACTTCAGGGAACCATTGGCTTTCCTGGCCACAAGGGTACACTGCTGGCTCATGGTCAATCTGCTGTCCAGTAGGACATTCAGGTCCTTCTCTGCTGAGCTCTTTTTGAGTAGATATCACCTAACTTGTACTAATGTGTATGATTACTCCTCCCAGGCTGTAGGAGCCTACATATACGCTTGTTGAACCTCATAAAGTTCTTCCCTGCCCAACTCTCTATTCTGAGTCTCACAGAATGGCAGCACAGCCTTCTGGAGAGTCAGCCACTCCTCCCAGCTTTGTATGTTAAGCAGACATGCTGAGGGTACGCTCTATCCTTTTATCTAGGTCAATGATGAAGATATACTAGATTGGACCCATTACTGGCCCTTCAGGTAGACTGCCAGCTACAGGCCTCCAACAGGACTCTGCCACTGATCACAATCCTCTGAGCTTTTCCAGTCAGCCAGTTCTCAATCCATCTCCCTGTCCACTTGTCTATCCCTAAATTCTCTCCTATACTAGAACCTATGCTCTCATGTCAACTGCTTTAGTCATGTTTTTTTTGTTGTTGTTGTTTTTCGTTTTATTTTGTTTTCTCCCAGATAAGTAGTTTTTCACAGCTTCCTGTGAAAATACTAAATCACTGATGGTATCAAAAGGAAAGTTTCAAATATGCCTAAACATGCCACATGTCTTTATTACTAGTAATTTGTTGTATTTTTTTTAAGCTCCAAGTAACTCAGCAAATAGTAGCTGATTAAAATTTCATACAGATGGTCAAGGCCATAAATCAGAAGTAATTTGCAACATCGCAGCTCAGAAGCAATGTTTTTTTAGAAAACAAAACCCTGGCAGGCCACGTACAGTTGGGAATGATCGTGAGCAGAACATGCACATAAATAAATATAGACTTTGGGCCATGTTAAGAATGAGGACTGTTCAGAAGAGGATTTTATGTATAACTGTACTAGAAATTTGAAAAACAAAACTAATTTAGAAGAGCTAGAAAATTATCATAGGATCAGCTCTTCAAACTCAAAAGTGAAGTTCCAATTAATTACGTTTATTTGAACTTGGAGATATGAAGTTACACTGACCGATGTTAGTTTTTGAATGCTGTATAATCAATGAATATACAGATGTTATAATTATGAAATAAACAAGAGAGTTTGGCTAAGCAGGTTATTATACCAAAAAGAGAATAAATAGAGTGCTTACCCTTGTCCTAAGCTCGCTGTAAAACTCCTGTCATGGTTTTGTGATTTTTGGTTTTTGGTATTCCACATCATAACATCATGTAGGGCACTGAGAGTTTAACTGTTAATGCTCAAGTTCTGGGTACCTGCCCGGAAGAGAAGAAGAACTACATTCCCTAGGGGACTTTGCGGTCACAAAGAGGAGATATAACTCCTGGCAAGGTCACCTGATGCGCTCTTCTTTGTGCGCTCTTCTTCGTTGGCTCTTCTCCCGTCTCCCTGCTGCTCAACTGGACTGCGCATCTCACCTCAGCGTTGTGGTGAGGCCTATCCACCTTTTGGACATTCTCTCTCTCATTATATTTGATTTATTAGCTTCAAGTTTAATTATATTGTATTATGGTGTGTTATCTTGCATTCCGATACTATATTTAGTAAATTAGTTTGTTTCTCCTCAGATCATTGCCACTGCTTTTAATTATTTTGGGGTCCTCTGTTCCCTTTTTCCAGAGGTGCGGATTTTGTGAAATCCCTCCACCCCGCTAGTCACGGAACTGGGATGAGCGAGCCCATAAACCGTTGACATTCTTGGTAGAGAATGCGGCAAAGAGCTGCTTTTTAGCTTTTTAGAACGAATCTCTCTCTGCTTTAGGAGAGTTTATCTCTTTCACAGGTACTCACTGAAAACTTGACCTTGAAAGTCCAGGCGGACTGCCAATATTCTGGGATATTTGTAAACTTTGAGCACTGCTATCTTGCTTCTGTAAAAAGAGAAAAAAATGATTCTGCTTTCTCTTTTAAACCTGTTT
The DNA here is from genome assembly GCA_037305975.1 of Chrysolophus pictus. Classification (NCBI taxonomy): domain Eukaryota; kingdom Metazoa; phylum Chordata; class Aves; order Galliformes; family Phasianidae; genus Chrysolophus; species Chrysolophus pictus. Next base: position 18,825,118 of record CM074579.1, read on the forward strand.
GCAGAGGGAGCTGCTAATTTTACAGAACTTGGGATTTTTAAGCAGGCTTCCATCTCCTTTGAATCCTTTCTGCAGTTTTTGAATGCTCATCTGATTACCTTGTCAATCTCCTTAAATGTACTGTTCATTATTTCACTCAGTATTTGTGTTTATCATATTTTGAGGAAGCCTTCCCCAGAACCAGAGAATACTGAGTGGCAGGGAATGTGGAGAGGCTTGGGAGAGACTTTAGAGAGATGGACATCTTCAGTGTCATGGAACTTTACTCCTGAACACCTGAAAGACCCTAAGTGCTTAAACACATATTTGAGACAGGAATGTTGCGGCTCAGGCAGATCTGAGGAAGCACAAATGATTGGGGCCTGGCTAATGCTTATCAGTCCTTATTCAATACTATCCCAGAGAAGGAGAGAGTTTGTGAAATTGAGAAAGTGTCTGAGAGCTGAAGGGCAGAGTCTCAGGGAGACGGTACAAAATGAGCAAGAGAGTTTCCAAGCTGCAAAGGAGAGTTTCCAGGAGAGACTCCGAGCAGAGAGGGACAATCTCCAAACTGAGCGAGAGAGTCTCCAAGCTGAAAAGGAGAGTTTCTAGGAGAGACTCCAAGCAGAGAGGGAGAATCTCTGGGCTGAGCGAGAGAGTCTCCTGGTTGAGAGGAAAGACCTCCAATCTGAGAGAGATGCCCTCCAGTCTGAGTGGGATATCCTCAAGTCCGAGAGAGAGGCCCTCTGAATTGTGAGAGACTCCCTGCAATCCCAAAGAGAGAGTCTCCAAGGCGAGACAGAGAATCTCCAGGTTGAGAAAGAGAGTCTCCTAGCCAGGAGAGAGAATCTCAAAACCTGGCAAGAGTGTCTCCGAGCTGAGAAAGAAAGTCTCTAAGCCGAAGGGGAAAATCTCCGAGCTGAGAGAAGGAATCTCCAATCTCAACGAGATGCCCTCTGAATCGAGAGAGATTCCCTGCAATCCAAACTCGACACCCTCCAATCTGAACGGATCACAGTCCAAACTGAGCGAGACACCCTCCAATCTGAACTAGATGCTCTCATAATTGAACAAGACAGACTCCAAGCTGAGCTGGAGGGTGAGAGCATTGGAACTGACCAACCTGATCAACCACAGGAGGCACCACAATTGATGTCAGTTGCCCCTGTGAGAGGATGGAAAATGAAACGAATCTCAAGACTCAGTTAGAAGAGAAAAAAGAGGAGCAAAGAGGTCCAGAAGAGTGGCTCCGAGATCCAGGGGAAGCACCCCTGAGTCCAGGGGAGGGGCCCTCAGTAAGACAAATCACAAAACCATGACACACACACAACCTCAGATATTACATGGAATTAATTTTACAGCGCTGTCTAGAGAAATGAGTATCCTCATGCATTTTTGGCCAATCATTAGCTTTAAAAGATTTGCCATCCCTGTTTCAGCTGAGTGAAGGAATAGATCCCACAGAGAATCACAGGTGCAGTCAAATACTTTTAGGTGTTCATGGATCCTCTATGGGTCACTTTGATGTTTATTAAAAGCAAATAAGAAAAACAGAAAAGATCAGACAAATAACCTTCATAGACAATGTCAGTGATAAACAATGATTCATAAAAGTTTTAAATATAGCACAAAATACTTCAAAAAGAGGCACTTATTACTAATATTTGATAGACATATTATTGTAAAATTAATATCTATTTAATAAATTTAATGACTGTTATCTTCTTCCATACAAGTCATATTTTCGAGAGATTTACGAAAATATGTACTTCAAAAATAGGGACACAGTCAACATGCATTATTTACAGTTTAATTTGTTGTGTTCACATGTATAGGTTCTGGATTTAGGAGATGTCATCATACTAAGAAATGTCCTAGATAATCAGTACTGGGAAAACTTCCAGGCACCCTGTCTTCAGGGCATGCCTTCAGCTGAGGCTCACTCCATATCAGTTACAGTGCAGCTACATCAGAGACTTGCCTGGCTAGGGTGCTTATCCCATTTAACTAGATCTGAACCCCAAAACACTATCTAACCTACTGGCTTGATTTTAGTCTTTCCTTTGATCCAAAGTTTTGTCCTGAGATCACAGGTATATGACTTGATTACTGTCTTTGGACCTGACAACAACTTCGAAGTACAGAACTATTAATGAGTATGTTTTTGTACCAATTAGAAAATCTGAACTGAGTTCATTTACCACTGGAACTGAACTAATAATAATAGTCATTGTATTTTGTTTCCACTTTTAAATTCAAGTAGCCTATCTCTCTATACATGACATATATTATATGTATTTTAATTGTTGTTTTTACATGATTTGTAGAAAAATTCTTATACAGCAATTCATTTCCATGGATTTAAATCTTAAAACAATGCTGATTTTGCCATATCTTACCTTTTACCTGTACACAGCTTGACTGAACTGCTCTTGCATTGATTACATACTTATCAGTTTTAGAAAAAAAAAAACCATCTATAATATAATTAAAATAGTCTAATTACATGTAATTGCATGTCACATTTCACTCTCCCATTCTTTTTGTTAGCAGCCATACAGAAATATATGCAGATAATGTTAACCCTTAATTTGAAATTTTCAGATGCTTTTATTTTTTAAAGAATGGTTATCGGAAAATACTCATACTGATTTATTTTTCCTTAGCTATGTTAAGGAATTCTTTGTCATCCTACTTAAGCACCTACCCAACTTAGTCAGCTGGCTCCCTTTTTTCCTATAAATCCCCTATTATGCACTACGGTCATAAAAAACAATGTTTATTTTTCTTTTTAGAAGAGCTTGAAAATTGCAAAACATGTATCTAAATAAGTTATATTTCCAATTCAAAGCATGCCATTGCTTTTCATTATTTCACTCATCAAATCTTCACTACTGGCAAGGCAAAGAGAAAAAAAACACTTTTTTGTTTTCTGCTCAGAAGACACTGTTCTTAAAATGTAATTATCCTAAATAGATTTATTGGGGAAAACACATAACTAATATATTCATTGAAAACAAATCAAACAACAACAACAACAAAAACCATTTCATACATAGATACAGTTAAATTTAATAAATCACATACAATAAAAATAATAATAATGAGACAGAGATAGGAATAAAAAAAATCAGTAACTTCTATTTCACTTTTCCCAAATTGATAATGAATTTTCATTTGAAGCATCCAGAGAAGAAATTATACGATTTACAAGTTAATCAGCAAAACCCCAGAAATGAAGTTACGATGCTCTAGATTTCAATTATTAGTTACCATGAAGAACCATGTTTGTTTGTTTGTTCTTTCCAGAGTATCACAGTGTACAAAAAATAAAAGATACACAGTGAAGTAGTATAATCTTAGTGAAATTACTACTGCTTGAGTGTAAGCATATTTGATCATTCACCAGATCTTTTTATTACTCTCACCCATGACATCTCTCATTCTGGGCCATTTTCCTAATTACACTTTGAGCTCTGAGTTATCTACTTTTAACTTCACCTAAAAGATAATGTTGTACAGCTTTCAGGGACCTTGAGTTCTAAGAATAGTTGTAACAGCAGTTCTAACTTCAGATTTTTTCCAAAATGTAGTTATCTACAGATGCTATTTAAAATCCATTTAGGGCGGTGTTATAAAGCCTCAACAAAAAGTAACATCTATTCCAAGTGCTTAGAATAGATATCAGTAACCCATTTTGAAATAGTTGATGCAATATTACTTTGCTGCTATAAAACCCTACAGATGTGCACATAGGTATTTTACAATACCTTGGTGCAATTACACTTTGCTAACCTAATTTATCTTACACAAATTGGTTTGAAAGGGGGAAAAAAAAAAAAAAGAAAAAAAAAAGAAGAATCTCTACGTAGAAGTGCAACTTTTCTCCCTACACCAGATATCAATATTGCACAAGGGCTCTCTGAGAAACTCAGAGAGTACTTTCTTGCAAGGTGTTTCCCCAGTGGCATGCATACAACAGCAATATCAGTAAAAGCACCAGGCAGAATATATCTATTGTAAGATAAGTGGTGCATGTATTTTATGTAGACTGTATGTGTAATGTATCTGTATCTACATATACAACGGAATATTTATATTAAAAGATTAATTACAAGATGTTTAAAAAGCATGTTCTTGTCCTTAACAGAGAAATTAAGTAGGCAATACATAGAGTCTGTAAAACAATGTAGAGCTTCACAGCTCAAAGTTTGTATGTCTATAAACTTTAACAGAGCTTCATTCTCAATAATCAATTTCCGGTAACAAAAGTTTGTATTTAGCACTAGCTGGAACTGCAGAGACTGCAGCAGAGCTCATTAAGAATATAAAATAGGCACTTGGAAGAAAGACGGTCTTCTTTTATATTCTTACTGTGTATTCCAGGAAAAATAAATAATTGTTTAGAACTTGGAAAAAAAAAAAAAAAAAAAAGAAACAATAAAATTTCAGCTAAAGTTCCCTGAAATGTATAAAGACAGTTTCCATATCTCTATTTCATTGTGAGAAGAGTCAAGATTAGGTTAGGACTCCCAGGAAAATTTGGATATTCAAGCATCACTGACTGTAATGAAAATGAGACTCCTTTTTAGTTTATTTTCTTTGTAGATGCTTTTAGAATCTTGTACAGAGATGTAATTTTTATTATCCAAACATACAAGACGGGGAGCCTGAATTAAAAAACTGTTAAAAAAAAATTACAGGTGAGCCTGGCAATTATGACAGACTGATTACACCCATAATACAAATGAGTTGCTGAGTAAAACAGAGATTAAGGAAGAAGCCTGAGATCTTGAAGACTACTCATAATAGAACTAGAAACATAATCCAGCACTGATAACATGTAAGATCTTAATATGTAAGCCACAACTTTTGGCCACAAGTCTTTCTGCTACGCTCAAGTACGGCCAGAATCATCTCTCTAGGGGAAAAAAATATATATATATATATATGCAGTCTAGATGTCACCTTTTACTGTAGCATTAGCTAATTGCCTTTTTGGAACGTTCAGAATTTGTAGTGTGGTAATTATTCTCCAACATGGAATATTTCTGTATGTTTCTTTCATAGTAAAAATTATACCTTTTAAGCAGTCTCAATGAATTCTCAAAGCAAAACAACAGAATAAAAGTGAATGTACTTCCCGGAGTTAAAGAGAGAATATCCACAGGGAAAACAAACAAACAAACAAAGTTGTGTTCCCCATGCCTCTTCCAAATGCCCATGTCTTACCATTTCAATGAAAATGGTTCAATTCCATTAACAAGGAAACATCCTAATTCACAAATAAACACAGTGGGTTATGTGTTAATAGTACCATTATCAGCTGATAACATGGTGCAGTTAATGCATCTCAGCAGGAGTTGACTTTAACACAAGCCAGTGTTTCCTTTTAAAACAGCATGAAATCCTGAGAAAAATCTCTCAAGATCTCACTGTGGGGACTTAATAAACATTAGTCACTACCATGCAGAAACAGGGAGGAAAAAAAGTACTTTAATTTTTTTTTGTTTCATGCTGTTCTATTCAACCTTCTTTAATTAATTAGTTCCTTTAAACAGTATATCTGTTCCAGGACTCATTGACTCTTACTATGATGTACATATTAAAAACAAAACAAAAAATAAAAACAAAAAACAAAAAAACCACGAAAATTACCTCAGCAAATACCAAATTCTTTAAGTGATACAGAGCTGAACTTCACTACATACTACAACTCATAAAAACAGCAAATAGGACACTATTTTGCATTTGAGTAGTAACAGATCAGTAAGAACTGATGACCACAGAAAATGCTTGTGCAGAATCTGCATCTCTGGATCCACAATATCTTAATTCTGAATTTGTTTCTCCAAGCGTGTTCTAGATTTTCTTTTTCCTTGAATTCCAGATAAATTCATATTTGGGGAACACTTGGTACTTCACGGAATTTCCAACCTAAATGATTATATGATTTTAAGACAAAAAGAAAAAATTAGCTACAGCCAAATAATTCCAAGTATGCTATCAGGCACAATGAATTTCTATTATTCAGCAGATTTGGGAAGCAAACAGAATTTCCAGTTGCACAGTAAAGGTGATGAAGCATCTGAAAATAAAAGTAATACCTGCTGCATACCCACTAGGAAATTGATTTTAGTGGTAAATAGACCTGTATTTGTGAAAAGACTATTTCAGTCTCATGCTTTCATCACAAATATCACCAATAACATAATGCTTTGCTTTCATTAGTATGACAGTCAATATAAAAGTATGAAATGTAACATTTTCCCAAAATCTGTAATTGGATTTTATCAAAAATTTGCTTATGTTTATATTAACATATAATTCTATATACACAATTCTTAAACAAGAGGCCATACAAATATTTTGAAATTAGTCGATTAATTTATTTCTAACCTTCAGCCTCTTCCTTTTATTTTCATCCAGCAAACTACCACTTATTTCCTTTTTTATTAATTTTAGAGCTATTTTTACAGTTTATCCAACCAAGTAGTAGGAGAGATTTTTACTAAGTAGGTGTCATTTCTTTGTCTTTTATCCTTAATTGCCCATACTTACATACTTTGCTTTTTTTTTTTTTTTTTTTTTTTTTTTTTTTAATAAACAGAATTTCAACATAATTACAACAATTCACTTTGCACTATTCTGTAGGGGTCGAAGAGAAGTGACATACTTTTTCTTTTTTTGGAAACTGTTTCTTAAAAGAGGAGTAATAACTTTGCAGCCTTTGAGCTATTGGAAGATCAATTAATAGTCCTAACCAGTATCTTCTCATAGCTGAACAAATTTCAGTTGGTTCCTTATATGGTTAGTTGCTTTAGGCAAGAATTGAAAGCAGCAAATACATACATTTACCTCAAAGAAATTATCTAATGTTTTAATATTAAGATATATCTAGATAATGTTTATTAGTTTTAAAATAAAAGTTCTTTCTGTAAGAAAAAAATGCTTAAAAAATATGACCATATATGAATTCCCAGCAGTTTCAAAGGTAAGCATGCTAATTTATATATATGTGATATGAGGGAAATCAAAAACAAAAGGACTGTAAACACTATGCTGTGATACTTAAAGTAAAATTTAGCTAGAATTTATGCAGAGCTTCAAGAGAACTAACATTCACATAATCTCTACCTGTTAGGTAGTAAGGCTTCTAAAAGTTGAAGCTTCTACATTATACCAAATTAAAGTGTTTTTTCAAAAGCAATGTTGTTTTCATAGGACTAAACCGAATATTTCAGAAACTTTATGTATTCAGCATTAATGCAGAAAAGAAAACCATGCTGTATTTGAATGATGGAGGCAAGAACTATGACTTCACATATGTAGTCACCTAGCCAGCTCTTCACTCAGTAGCCACGTAAAAACTAATCAGATGATGAGAATGTCTACTTTTGAACAGAGAGCTGATACAAAAAGAAGTATGCAAATTTGTCCCTCACAGGGGATGCCTAAGTTGTGTACCTGCACACAAGTGGTAGTTTCCTTCTGTTTTTTCCTATAATTCCATTTAGTATCTGTTGAAATTAATCTGAAGTTCAGAAAGCTATTAAACAGTAAGGAAGTTTGAATAAAATACTTTTCTCTAATGAAAAGGCTAAAAAAATGCCTTCCGTTTTGCAAAGAATATCATATACCTATGAAGCTGGGAATGATTTTTACAAGTATACAGATAGAGATATATAGAATAGAATAACCATTTTTTGAGCCTGTAGGAAAATATCACAAGATGTTAAAGCTTATTGACAATAACAGGTGACGCTACCATCAACATTAAAGCCATTACTGAATTTACAAAAAAAAAAAAAAAGTGAATGGTGAAATATTTTTCACTGCTGTCACCACTGTTGTTTTGAAATGCAAAAATACTGTGCTCCTTTACAGTATTCTTTAGAATTATAACTTTATTCAGCTGGAAAAAATAAGCTGATTGAATTCCTAGAGTAGGCTGAATCTTTTACAGTGGTAATATGGATGTATCAGGCTAATATTTAATGCACGCTATGGGGAAAAATAAAGAAGCTGTAGAAAGAATAAGCTGTATTTGCCACATCAAAAGGATAATTTTTGGAGGATCTATAAGTTTAAAATTGCCTGACTTCTTCATCAGATTAAAAACTATGAGGTCTGCTCCAAAAGTAACACTTCCTATTTTATTATGTTAGTCCATGATCATAGAATGGCTTGGTTTGGAAGGGACCCAAGGATCACCAAGCTCTAATGCCCAGATGATGTCAGAGGCAGATGCTGGTGGTATGGTAGCAGAGGCTGAACCATCCCACCAATATTCCATTACATTTTGTTGCCATACAACAGATGGCAGCAGAGGGCAGTCTGCTATGGAAGTACATAGGAAGCTGATGGGTCTAGATAACTAAATTGGGGTGATGGTAGTATACAGTGACCATTTTTCTTGACTGAAACGATGTATGTGGCAAATATTACATTAAGAAACTGACTTGCTAGGATAAATGGTGACTTATACATTAAGAACTTCAAAAAAAGAAAGCTTTTTGAAATGATTTCCTGAAAATCATGTAATAAAGAAGCAGTATTTTAAGAATTAGACTTGAATACTTTTTTCTAATTACAGAGAGGTTGGAAGGTAACTCCTATATGGCTCACATGTTGTGAGTAAAGCTGTTATATCTAGCCTGGTTTTTCTTGCTTCCTTCATTGTCAGCAATACATTAATCTAATTTTATGAAATCTAATAGGTTAGCTATGTAATATTTTGCTTCTGATGGACAGAAATCAAGGAGGAAAGATAAATGCTGCATTTCTACTGTAGAGACAGTGAAATAAAAGATAAGCTACATTCCAGATAGCCATGTAGTCTATTACAAGTGCAACATGCAGGCTCTTGTTCTTCACTGGCAAAAGCACATAGCTAATGATAATGACTGTGGTTCACACTGCTGTAATAACTTTTTGTAGCTCAGAATTTGCTATATCAAATAGTGCTCAAATTGTGCTCTTTGTATCTGTTGCAGTTTTCATGGAAATAAATACATGACACTACTTCCACAGCTTCCTATGTAGCTATACGTCCAAAAGGAAAGAATGCTAGCTGTGTTTTTAGAATGAATAGCTGCAAAGAATATAGAGATGATGGTAGGAAATAGATGATAGTAGGATAGTAGGAAGACTGCTCTATAGTACTCTTTGGATCAATACTTGAAAAGAAATGGTGTGGTGGTTGCATAGGTATACAGACATGAAAGCAGCAAATTAGAAAAGGATACAACTTTGTTTACGACCCCTTGAGACTGAGCAGATTAGTGCTCAGAGTTCTAGCAAGCACTTTTAGAAGAGGTGAAAAAAATTAAAACTAGCAAGAAATAATATCAGAAATAACTAAAGACAAAAAAACAACAACAACAAAAATACCCAAAGTGTCAGGCAGTAAAGATGTACAGTATGGCTCTACGACACTTAATACTAACCCAACAGAAGTGCTAGAGTACTGCCTTTCCAGTGATCCTTCTCTTTCCCATTATTATGGCCCTTCATATTCTTCTAGCAACAGCATTCATGTGAGTATGCAGCAACCTGGCTCAGGAATTACTCATATTAAGAGTAATCACATTATTGTTTGGTGTTGGGTTATTTTTCAGCTCAGCTCCCCAGCCTGGCTCCCTTGTCATGGTTTTGTGATTTTCGGTTTTTGGTATTCCACATCATAACATCATGTAGGGTACTGGGAGTTTAACTGTTAATGCTCAAGTTCTGGGTACCTGCCCGGAAGAGAAGAAGAACTACATTCCCCAGGGGACTTTGCGGTCACAGAGAAGAGATATAACTCCTGGCAAGGTCACCTGATGCGCTCTTCTTTGTGCGTTCTTCTTCGTTGGCTCTCCTCCCTTTTCTCCCTGCTGCTCAACTGGACTGCGCATCTCACCTCAGCGTTGTGGTGAGGCCTATCCACCTTTTGGACATTCTCTCTCTCATTATATTTGATTTATTAGCTTCAAGTTTAATTATATTGTATTATGGTGTGTTATCTTGCATTCCGATACTATATTTAGTAAATTAGTTTGTTTCTTCTCAGATCGTTGCCGCTGCTTTTAATTATTTTGGGGTCCCCTGTTCCCTTTTTCCGGAGGCGCGGATTTTGCTATATCCCTCCGCCCCGCTAGTCACGGAACTGAGCCGAACCAGCCCATAAAACGTTGACACTCCCTGAAGGAAGGAGATAGACAAGTGAGGAATAAAGTCATATGACTCAAGAATATAGAGTCCAGATTTAAATTGGCATGGATGGCCAACAGAACTTAAAAGCTCCATTTAATTCCATTTTGTTTAGTTTCAAATTTTAAGCAGTCTATTGCTTACAGGTACAGATTGAATTATTTAATCAGAAGGAAATAGTGGAAATGTAGTTGTCTTGAAAATGTACATGAACCACAGACAGGATGTGCATCTATGCAGGAATAACTAGATGAAAGTAAAATGACATAATATGTAGCCATGTGGCATTTTGATGCTTTCCATATTCTTTTAGCTCTCAGTGAAGATCCAATTATATTTAACTTCTGTGGTATTCTCTTCACTTATAAATCTTTTCCCAGCAATGCTTTTTTGGCATGCTGCTTCCCTGAACAATGTGCAATGCGGTTATGAAAACACAGCTTAGATTCTTTATGTCATTTAAATGATGCCAAGTTGAAGTTTCTATCCTAAGATGTAGCATTAGATTTATCTGTAATCATCACTTATTAAAAAAAGACAATCTTTGTTTTATTTACTAAAACATTTTCATGAGAACAAACTTATGTCCTATAACATGAGTTTATATTAATATGAATTTATATTATATCAGAAAAAATCTTCCAATTTCAACCTCATTTCTTCTTCTTTCTATTAAAACCATAAAGAGATACAGGCAGTACAATAATATATGAAAATCTCAACATTTTCACAAATCTTGGGCTTGAAACACCTTATGATAAAGATCTGTCTTATAATGCAGTTGGTTACACTTTCCTGAAGCAGATTTCTCAGTCAACTCACTTCTTCCTCATAATCCTAAAAAACCACTTATTTAGGAATATGTCCCTCAGAGCCCAGCAAAGATTATCTCTGGCATACATTAAAAGTGGAATCTAAACAAATAAATTTACTCTGCCCAGAAAGTCACTCCTTATTTTCAGTAATTTTCTGTTCTCCTTTGTCATTTGAAATATAAAATTACTTGCTTACACAAAATAATTTGTTGTCTGTTCTAACATTCCATGAGAACAAAATATGAGGTTTTTATCAGTTGATAGGTTATTTTGTTTTTACCTCCAGCTATCTAAATGCCTTTTATATTTGTACTTGTGGTCATATTCAATATGCTACTTCAGAGGGAACATACCTGTATTAAAAAACATGTTTTTTTATAAGGTGATGTAATGTGAAATGTTACAATCCAAAAGGATATCACTAAGAACATTGCTTTAACTTTGAAGTACTTTTTGATGCTTCCTTTTTAGAGAGGTGTGAATATTTCAAAATAAAAAGCTACTTTGCAAGCCCAAGGTCTCATATTCTCGTGTTTCATTCAGTTTATTGAAAAGAATTAATGAGTGAGGTCTATTTACTCTAAAAATATTCACCAAAGTAACTGTACAAAAAAAAAAAAAAAAAAAAAGAGAAAATTCACACAGTGAAAGATCTGTTAAATTTCTCAACAGAAAATATCTACTGAGTTAGAAGAAATAGAAAAAAAAAATCCTTCCTCTGGATGCTAGCAGCAAAGTAGAAACTTCCCAGTGAATATACAGAACCAAGACTGCAGGAATAAACTAGTAGCCTCCTGAAGTTGTAAATGTTATTTAATAAATCTGTTAATGCAACATGTACTCCAGACAGCCAGTTATGTGAAATAGCATTGCATATGATGATCCAGGAAGTTGTACAGGGTTAGTCAGTCAACTCCACACAAACCATCTCTGCCAAGAACAAAAGAAGGGCAATTATCATAGGTGACTCCTATTATCCCCTTTTGGTAGTTCAGGTTGGCAGTGATTAAGTTATCGAAAGAGACTTTTTGGCACTGAGGTGATTAATTGAAAGAGCAGGAGCACGGGTGTCTTTCTCATTTTCTTCTGTATCAGGAAAAAGTACTACAAGGAACAGGAAAATCCATGTGGCTAATAGGCTGGTGCCATTAGAGAAATTTATTTAAATATTTATTTTAATTGTAGCACAGGCTATAGAGCTGACTTCGGGCAGAGTGACCATGAAATGGTAGAATTCTTGATTTTTGGTGAAGCCAGGATTATGGCCAGCAAAACCACTACCACTTCTGGAAGGAAGTGGACTTCTGGAAGGCAGACTCTGTACTATGTTTTGGACAAAATTCAGAATCAGAAGTGGTTTTGTTTGTTTGTTTGTTTGTTTATGAGAGTATTTAGGGATTTAAGATTTCAAATTCACTGTATTTTGGTCTTAGATCCCTAAAGTACTCCCTAACAAACTTCTCAGAAGTGAGAGATTTGGCATAAATAAGAATCAAAATGTTTTCCATCTCTGCAATTTGCCCTTTTCCATTAAAAACCTTCAATGATGCCATTCTTTATCCTTCCCCACGACCTATAAATTATTCTGCCAAGTCCTTTTTCAGAGAACTTCAACTGTTTCAAATAGTTCTTTATGTTCAAAACAGGAGCAGACAACTGCAAGTTTTCTTTCTTTCCTACATGTGCTGGGATACAAGAATTTTGTCATAATCTTACTAAACAATGAAGAAGCAACACGTATTCAACATTACAGCACTTTCTAGAATATACATATTATTTTTTCTTAAAGTATTAAGAAAAATAATCCTGGCCATAAGCAGTTTTTCACCATGTAGAATTTGCACACTAATTGTCCAAAAAGAAAAAAAAATACAAGAGAAAAGAAAATGCAGTGCGATCCATATCTCTGCCACTGGTAAAAGGATGAAATGGACAAATATCAATGACAAGCAGAGCTGCAGCTGTACAACAGCTTGCTTAAGTTGGTAGACAATTCCTTTATACACATAGTTAAACTACAAAAATGTACTTATTCGTATAATAAGTTGTAGAAAAGGAGGAAATGGCTTTGTAACACTGTTTTAGGATTGTGTATAAGATGCGCTCAATGAAATTTTACTGACGGACCAGTTTTCAACTCTTCACATATCTGACTTTTTTATCCCAACTTTTTTTTTTTTTTTTTTTTTTTTTTTTTTAGATAATAGCTCATTTATTCGACTTATAGTTGCTTACAGCTCCTATATTTCTACTTCCACTGTCACACAATCTATATATTTTTGCAAGATGCTTCGTGGTACCCTCCAACAGTATTACTTGAAAATAAAGCTCTTGATGCAACAGGCACAACATATTCAAAAAGTCTAATTGACTTATATTTGTATTTTGATCTGAACAACTAAGAAGCCAGTTACTTATCCAGAGAGAGTGTCTGTGTTTTATAACATTTAAGTAAACATAACATGAAAGTCTTGAGAATGAAACACCTATGTTTTGTTTTTAGAAACTCAATGATTTTATATACTAAATACTCTTCTTTAAAAGCCTACATAGAAAAATATTCTAGTATCTTAAGGACACAGAAAATAGAAAATAAAAAATTTATCATTTATGCTTTCATTTTTTCTCATGGGCTTGCAAGAGAAAGAACACTTCTGGTTCTAACAAAGTTTTTGATGTGAATTTTCCTTAGATTAATTCCACCTTGGTTTTTACTTTTTCATCCTTTGCAGTGAATATGCTAATGAAATATACTGAATACAGCTCTTTTCATAAGATCCTTCCTTTTTTCCTTTACTGTAAACTGTAAATCAATAGTAACTGATTCCTGGGGCCAAATATGTTGACAGCAGCTTAATCAACTTGCATCCATGCTACTTTCAATGTCATCTGTACCCAGAAGGCAGCAAATTCTTTCAGCGCAATTTTCTTTGAATAATTTTGCTTTATTTTCTTTGTTTATTTTGTAACATATTTCTGGCCTTTTCACTCAATAAGTGCTTTTAGTAGGCCACTTTAGAGTGCCTCCTTCCTTCCAGCCCTCCTTGTCTTGTTTTTACTTTCCCTATTAATAATTTGTACAAAGTGTCTTTGGCAAGATAAGCATACTTGATTTTAATAGACATTTTATGCTTGTAATAACTCTATCATTGAGGCAATCCACTCCCTGTTGAGTGCCATATACTCCTGTGTTACCTATCTGGATAAATCACATTCACAAGTTCCCAAAAGCATTAAATTGAGAAAATTTTAAAAAATATCTCCACAGGACTTTTTATTTTATTTTTTTAAGAAATAAAATCAATAAAGGGAAATTAAGAAATTAATTCAGTATTTACAAAGGTAAATATCTGCTATGATTTACTCCATTACCACATTCAGTAATTCATATTCTTGTTGGTAACTACTAGTCTACTAGGCAATTCCATCTCCCAAATGTGTTCAGTTCACAGTTTAACTATAATAGGTTAATGGGTACAACTACAATAATGTATTTCTAAACATAACAACTTAAATACTCCTCTGAACAATTGTATTTAGCATGGAAAAAGCCCCAGCAATTGCTCTGCAGAAAGGAATGTTGCAACCTGAAGTTTACTAGAATAAAACAAGACTGGTTACTCTCTTATCTCCTCTTCAGTATCATATTCTCTAGACCTATTTCAGCCTTCCCAAGCAAGGAGATTGCTACTGGTCAGGTAGAAGAAAAAAAAAAAAAAAAGAAAAAGAATTATGCTGCTTGCATTTACTAGTTTAGATATTACTAATCAAGGCCCTGGATGTAATGTGATGTTTGTGCTTATGCATCTTCTGATTTCCAGGATATTCTACCACTTCTACTCATATCTTCACATCTGTTATTCAGCTAAGATTATCACCTTCTTTTCAGTTCTCTACGACAATGTATTTCTCGATCAAAGTAGTACACATGTACAACACATTATCAGACATCCAACTGATAATTCTGTCTCATTTTACATTATTTGGAGGTTTTAGGACTTGTCATTTAGATTAGGACTGATGTTAGAGAAAAAAATCACAGCTAGTTCATACCAGTTGTAGCTAGAAAGTAGCAAACTTATTCTTGAGATTTCAAAAGTTCAGGCTTGAACATATATACACACAATTATATGGCGTCTGTCAGCACTCACAATATTAGCTATTTTTTGCCTAACACAACCCCCAAACAATTTGTTCATTTTGAATGTGAGGTTGGTATATTGCACTTACTAAAGCCACCTAAAATTAGATGAAGATTGAGGATGAGATAAAGGATGAAGTATGATTTGATTTACACAGACAAAACTTAAGAGTTTAAAGTGGTAATCTACTTCTTTTTGATCACAAGTGCAGAATCCCAGTATGTAAATTACACCATCCTAAAATATAAGCTGAAAGCAAACAAGATAAACTTAGGAATCGAGACTTTCTCCTGAAGTGTGTCCTTTGCTCACTTCACTGTATCTATTAAAATCAATTTTTCTCAATTTTAAAGCAAATAGAGAAGAGACGTGTATGCATTCTCTGATAGTAATTGATTTTTTAAGATTGCTTTAAAGATGCTTTCCTGACTAGACTTCCATTGTACATGGAGAAAGCAAACTGCACATTTTCATTTGTTTTAACATAGCTTTACAAGCTAGAAGAGACTGCTGTAATACACAGTATTTCTAGATATAGTCACAAATATGTTTTATTTAGGAAGACAGAAGAATTATGCATATACAAAATATTATGCCAAAAAAAAAAAAAAGTACATTATCTTGCATAAAGGAAAATCAAATCCATTTTTCTCAAGGAGAAAGTATTTGAAGTCAGAGCCTTTGAATATGCTTTCTATAATTTTTGTCTTTGCATTTTAAACTACATATAAATTACTGTTTTCATTTCCTTCCACTCTACAAGAATATATTAAAACATATTTTAATGACACCAGTTTATCTTTTCTTAAGCCAAAGTTATAAAGACACAAGAACTGAATGTACGTTGGTCAATTTTAATAAGCACCAACAGTAGCTTCATTGATATGCTATGATCATTTGTCTCAGTTGTGTTCCCTCTCAAATTGCTCGTCAACCACACACTCTTGAAGGCATTGGTGGCACAAGAGGCAGAGAGGAGGGTTGTTGAAGAGAAAGCCTTGATGCTGTGCAAGTACTGTTCAGCAATGGTCAAACCACAGCATCATGCAAGCTGCTGTGAAGAAGTGGATCCTAACCAGACCCACCAGAGGAAGACAAAACGAGGACATTTTCAGTAGTGCTCAGTAACAGAACCATAGGCAGTGGGCACAGATTTAAACAGGAGGATCCCTCTGAACATCAGGAAACACTTTTTGACTGTGAGGGTGGCTGAGCACCAGAAGAGGACGCCCAGAGTTTCTGGAGTCTCCATTCTTAGAGATATTCAAAAGCTGTCTGAGTATAGACCTGGGCAACCAGCTCTAGGTGGCCTTGCTTGAGCAAAGGTTTAGACTAGATAACTTCTGAAGGCTTCTTTCAAACTCAGTCCTTCTGTGATAACATATGAAGATGCCTCTTTCTTTTAATAGATGTTTAATTAATCTTGTACTTAAAATCTTTTATATAGCGCACCAGAAGGGAATGCCTTTGTCTGTAACATTATTTTTTGTTCTTTTATTTTCAATTTCATATAAAAAGAGAAAATACCTGTGCCAAAAACTTTTGTTTTGCTAGAAGGTCAAGGTCACAGTGTTAAACTAAAATTTTTTTCATAAAAGATTTTCATAGGCAATTATAGCTCACATAGTAATATACACAGAAAAAGATTATGGAGAGATGAAATGGAGTTTTCATCCCACACTGTTACACTTGCGAGACATTTTCAGCTTGACTATATAGGCTTTTCTCCAATGAAAGCAGAATTATGTCCTTTCTAGCTAATTATACTGATTTGATACATGTTGAAAGTAAAATGAATCTTTTAATAGGTCTCCCCTCTGAACAATTATATCAACATTATTGCTGGAATTCTGTACTTACATACAAAAGAAATCATACCAGATGTGAGCTAGTACTAGTATTAAAATCAAAGCAAAAATAATGAGCAAGCATAGTAGAAGATATTTTTTAAAAACATTGAAAGATTCCTCTGCATAATGAGAAAAAAGTTGTCTTTGAAAAATCTGCTTCAAGAAATACGCCTAAAAGGTACCTTAAATTCATCTGCTTTGCATATCATATGCAGTTACTCTGTTATCTCACTTAAATCGTTATCTATTTATGCTTGCACCAATTCTTCACTAAACTAGGTATAATCACTTTGCAATTATCCTCACCTTGCTCATGTCCTGTCATTATGTTCAGTGTCAAAAATAGTCTGAGGACTATATGGAACCTTCTTCAGTAAAACAAATGTATTTTTCATCTTTACAGTCACTTAACAAAAACTCAATTTTAGTTAGATTTAAAGGCTCCAACTATAACAATCTTACCCTAAGTCACTGGCACATACACAACAGAAATGTATCAAGAAATTCAATAACTTTTTTCACATTGCACATGCCTGCATTAGTACTTCAATTCAGAATAGGAATGTGCTTTTGAACAGAATTTCTTTATCACCTTTACTTCATTTTGATGAGTACTGCTAATTAACCTTGGATTCTGCAAATTTAATTTGGTTTTAGATTAAATTGTATTGGGTTTACCCAGCACAGAAACTGGTAAAGAGAATTCAGTCTATGGGATCACATGCAAGCCTTTTTGGATAAACCTACTGAAACACATAAGTCATGCTTAGATAGCATCATTTGTTGGGCCTTCTAAAGCAGTAGAACTTACTAACATTGACAAAAATTTTTGCTTCTATCACAGAAAAATTTAACATATTCAATGTCAAAGCATATTGAGAGCCAACATCAAGATTCAAAGAGACTTCCCCTATGGCAGCAGGATAGGATCTCACAAGCACAGTCTGCTGTGCCCAACCAAGAGCAGAGCAGAGCAGGTTAGGTTCAGACTAAGGTTCAGGTTAGGGCAGTGGTCATCACCCCAAGAATAGGTACAAGGCCATTCCAAGCCAAGACATGAATTCAGATGCTGGGGCACTCCCAGATCAGTAACCATGTCTGGGCAACAACATGGCAGAGCTTAGTTCTTGCAGAGCCCGAACACCAGTAAATTCTGCAACATTTTCTCTGGCAATAGCCTCCCTGGAGAATGCCTGGGAGCCTTTCTACACAGTTACCAGTGGGAAGGAGCCACCTATGGTCACCCGGGCATGGATGGAACTGGCTCTGAGCTGTCCTGGCAGCAAAATCCCCTTGGTAGGACATACTCAAGGCTCTAACAGTTAACACATACCACAGGGCTATTTTTCCAACATAAAGCAAACTGCAGAACTGTTCTTTTATTGCAATTATTTCTCTGGGTTTCAAATGAGACAGACTGCATTTAATTTATGCAATGAAGTCTAACATGTCACAAGAACTCTTTACAATTTTATGCAGTTTTTCAATAAATACAGTTCTGTAGAAGAGGGCTGTGGTTGTACAAAATTTAGATGCTGGAGAGATCTGTTAAGTGGATAAAAAAGAATTTGGCATATAATACAGTATTTCATTTTGCTAACTGCTTAAGACAAAACCTGGTACTATGCTAATTCTGTGCCTTATAACACATATAATATTTTGAAAGAAATGTTGGTTATATGACTGTGGCATTAATCATGTTCTTTGCATGAAGTACTGAAAGCACAAATAAGTTCACATTTAGTGAGTAGAGATTAGTGTAGCTCACACATTGTGACATCACATATGTAATGCATATGTAAATCACAAAGGCTTTCATGGATCTTTTGAAATTTTTTTAGAACATCTTTAACTTTTGCAAGTAATTTTATTTAGCAAATGAAGAATGTGAAACAAGTTGCTCAGGTAAGTGTGCATTTGGATTATGACACTAAAGAAAGTTAACTTTTCTTCTTAGTTTCTTCTGAAAACAAACTACAGAAGTCTGCAGTGGTTTTAACATAATTGACTATCAGTGAGTACAGAAAACAGGAAAACTTCAAAAGGGGCCTTGCTAATTGCAACTCAATGTAGTGATTAAGAGCCTCTCATGGCAATGTAATTTTTTTTTTACTTGTCTACTGTACATGCTGGAATTTCTACTGTATTTATGTAGGAGGAACCATATGGAATATATGGTGTTCAGCTATTATAAAATTTTGTATTGCTGAATATATATGCCCAACATACTGAAGCTGGAACAAAAACATATTGTTTGACAGAATTTTTGGTAATGTTATAAGGTCATAGAAAAAATCTAATTTTGAATAATGCATCATTGCAGACTGTCAGGAACAGGCAAAAGATGACAAAGTTAATTCACATAAGTCACTTACTACTTTTTAAACTGCAACTTCAATTTTTTGAGAATTCATTAGCATATTTGCATTAAGTATTTGTGCAGCTCAAAAAAGTCGCCTTATACTTTAACAGAGAAACACTTGATGATGTCCAAAAGCACCATACTGTGAAGTACATATTACAGTCCCTTTGGCATTGTGTCCTTGTGAACCATTAAGCAGGTTCAAAGACACCACTTAGCTTCAAGTTCATTCTGAAATTCTATTACTTTCAGTTACAGATATGGCAGTGAATGTGAAACTGCAAGAACGTTAGACTACTCATTCTCTCAGGTGATGATTTTATAATGAAGATCATCATTTCCATCACTTATTCATTAGATTTTTTACTGTTCAGTCTTGCTTGGCTGCATGAAAATACTTAAGAAAAGTTGTGGCTGTTTTTGTATAAAAGAGATTCACCATAAAGAAGACTGATTCCATGCCAGATTTGGATGTTTTCCATTAATTCACAGACTGAATTCAAGGTCTGAAGGCTAATCTAAAAGTACAGCTACAGAGTACTTCAACAGTCAATAAACAACCAGTATCATTTGGGTTTTTTTTTTTTTTTTGCTAATGATTATGCTCATTAATAAACAAAACAGAAAGGGCCTGGAAATGAATAAAGACATTTCTTGCAAGTTGCTAGGCTTCCTAGCAACTGAAGTATCCCAGTGACATTGCAACAAGACTGAATTAAAAACAACCACACACAGACATCTTATTTGTTTTTACCTCAAAACATGTTTTTCATAACTAAAAGGACAAAGGAGAGAAAACACACATAAGCCAAGTGTAAAACAATGATAAAAGCAAAAAACAACCTTAAAATTGAACTCACTCTTTACTCACTGTAAAAACGGAAGGATAAAATGCAGTGATTCACAGCTAAAATATATATATTTTTAAATTTATTTTAAAGAATAATACTTTCAACTGTCCTTAGTAAGTGACTTGGTTACAAATGTTCTCACTAAAAAAGGTGTTGTGAAAATGCTATCAATTGCACAAATTCCTAATGGACAGACAAAACTTTATTAAGAAGGAATACAACTGCAGGAACACTGAAAATACAAGAAGTATAGAGATATATCTAGTTCACAAAAAAAAAAAAAAAAAAAAAACTGTCTTAATTGATTTTTAATTTACTTTGACTAACTGTAATTTAAAGATTTTTACATTGAGAAACTTGTTTTTGTATATTCGTGTAGAATCCCTCTCTGATTCAGAACAGATTTCAGATAATTTGCAGTAGCAAATAATGTTGAATATTTGCACTCCAGCCTGATTTTTTCTTCCTTATAGATAACATCTAAGATAGATAACATCTATTCATCTTAAGTGTACTAAAAAAAAAATCCCTGTAAAATTTACCAGCTCTACAAACTTGTGTAAACACTAAAATTATCACCACCATGACTGTGTTTATTTAATACTGTTTTATTATTTCCAGGTAAGATGAAAGTTTGTCTATTATGGGATTTTCATTTTCTCCACCAAGCAGGAAATGTAATTTAATTTTTTATCATCTAATTAACTTGCTTGTTGATGTTAATACTAAATGTTCCAAGATAGTGATTTTCACGTCTTTTGATTTTTATTTTATTTTTTTTTCCCTTTTTTGGTCATTATTCCAAGATTATAAAGCCCTCATTATTTTTAATTCAATGCCTCCTATATATAGTCTTTACTTCAGTATTTTTAGAAGTTGAAAAAGGCATGGAAGATAGAAGAAAGCAAAAAAAAACCAAACATCACATGTGCATATGAAAAAGAAAAGGAAGAACAACACTTTATAAGGTCTGTTTCTAGAGTATACAAATGTTTTTTTCTTAAATCACCAATAAAAAACAATTTAAAATCATATTTCCAAAGTATTTATGTTATTTAAGTTTTAATAGTAATAAAATGGAAAGAGAATGGTATATTTCTTATTTAAATATGGTGAGTTTATTATTTGACTATTTAGACTTTGTCACTGGTAATTATATGCAACTATTTCCATCTGCTTCTCTTCAGCTTTTCCCAAAGTGCTGCAAATTGCCTGAAGCTATTCCAATCTTCAGTGTTAAATTTTGACATTTTTAGGATGTGCTTATTAGCCATTCAGGTGAGGGACCTCATTTGCAGCACATTCTGACAATTTTAGAAGTATTTTATGAGCATTGTTGTTATGAATTCTCTCTTTTCAGAATAAAAACTACTAAATTTGATAAAGACATTAAACACTTAAGCTTTATCTGAAAGAAAATAACTCTCTTCCCCCCCACCAAAGGACACTGAATCAGTATCTCCATGTACAAAATTGTTTCATAAAGTGGGTAGTTAATCCGTAATGCTAGTTATAATGCTAGATTATTCAAGATATTCTCCCACCTTGGTTAGTTTCCTTCTATATTTTAAGTTACTTCTTACAGCAAATGATCATTAAACACAGTAAAATAGAAACTGGTGAAGCTAGCTTTTCTCATCTTTTCTCTTCATCATCACTTCATAAAGTACCACATTTATCTGACAAAGCCTGATCTTTTAGGGAGGATGTAATCCAATTCTTTAAGACAATATTTTCAGGAAATATATTTCAAAAATCAGAAGTGCAAAGTTACAGTATTAGTGAAACTTCCTTTACAGAGTTTAAAGGACAAAGCTGTGATAATATCAAAGCACTTCTCTTCTCACCCACATGTTGTTCCAGTAATAAAAAAGCTTAAATTTATCTCAGGTTCAGCATTGCTGAATTATGACACAAGTTTCAAATGAAACACAAAAATACCATTTCAGCAACAGTAACAAATGCTGCTGCTTCCAAACACATGAACTGCCCCATCTGTGCAGTGGAGTACCATGTTGAGAAAACAGACTGCATTGAAACAGCAGAATTAAATAGTAGCTATTTAATTGGATTCATTTGAGGCATCACCCATTAGTTTGACTGAACCTGTTATATGGCTTTGCTGCTTCTGGGAGTTGGTGTTGTTTTGCTGTATTTTACCAAAGATTAAATGTTATATGATTTAAGTAAGCAAATTCATTTATTAAGCAATATTCCACAGGGAGATTGGGTATTGTGGCTTCAAAAAAGCTTTAATATTTAACATATTTTATAGCCTAACAATTATATTTTATATGTTCATTATGTCTTTTAGCTACCAGTCCATTCCCTTCCTATATTACACAGACTTCTCTAGCCCCTTTTTCTTCCTGCTGCCAGCCCACTGTGCTCAAAAAGGAAATAGCATTCAACAGTTCCGCCAGCTGCATATGAATGCTGTTCATTTCTTCTAATTCATCTTAAGTTGTCAGTTATGGCAAAGCTTAGACAAAGACACTGAACTTTTCAAAATATCTAAAAATCTGAATAAAGACAAGTCTTTAATTCACAATGTAGAGGTGTAGCATTTAATGTAATTCCACTATGGAATGAAAATTTTTCAGAAATCTCTCATTTTGCTAAGTTGATACCATTTTTCTTTTTCAGCTTTCACTTTTTCTTCCAAAAAAAAGACTTGTAAACAGATAGCAATTTGTCAAAACATATTTGTATGCTAACATATAGTGCTTCATAAAATTGATTTTTTCTTCTTTCTTGTATTTAAAGGTGGAGGATATAATTTTAAGGAAATAACATCTCCATGAATAATAATAATAAAAAAAAAAAGCCCAACCAAAAAAAACCATGAGAACTGTTTTCTGAATATGTTAGATGCTGAAAGCTTTGTTTCATACCTAAAAGTAACTTTGTGTTTCTACTATACAGAAAAAAATATCATTTAAGCTTGTGTGATTTTTAAACAGCTATTATAACTGCAACTGTATGGAGTCTACCATTTTTCTTTCCAATTCCCACGTTAATTAAAAGGTGGCTGTCACTATCACTGTCAGAGAAAACACTTATTGCTCCACCATAGCTATATATTGTACAGATTTTATGAGAAATAATGGGATAATAATGGAAAAGTTGCAAATGTCAGCAGAACGAAATCTGTAATTGGTTACAGGAAAGAAATCTGAAATAAATAAATAACCTACCAAAACAGTCTTGTTTCCCATATTTTCCTATTCATACAATTAACTTAGCTTTCATATAATTATATGTTGTAGTCGGGTAGTGGAACACATATAGCTGCATCCAAACTACCAGACACAAAGGTTTGCTACCAGAGCAATTACATCATGAATTTTGTGTGCTAGAGAAATATTTAAAAATTCAAATATTTATTGATAGTCTAAGTATTGACTATCTAACCAAATAATTATTTTTTAGTCCAGTTACAGTGACAGTATCAACTATATATCAAAGTATCCAATACTGTTAATTCCCACAGTAAAAACTGATTTAACTGTTTAGTGATTAAACTAGATGGTGGTTTTTGTGATATGCAAAGGAACAAAGAAGGTGGCAGGGGAATAGGGTTTATGAACGTGCTGTATTTCTCCTTTAAGTGAGGGTTGAAGATAGAGGGGAATTGTTCTGTTTACAAAGAGAGAAGATCCCAAGATGTTTAACTGGTACCTAGATAGGCTGAACTGGAATTGCTGACAACAAAATTCAGCTCTTTACTGAAAACTCTCCAACAGTTCTAACCTAAATCAGACTCTTAATTTCTATAACCACATCTCCTTTGAAATCAGTTAAGTGCAGCTGAAGACATTACCTTGTAACATACCATAGGAAATACAGTTGTACATGTGAAGTTAAAAAAAACCCATACATTTAAACTCTATTAACCAACATTGAGTCAGATCTAATTAAGAAAGGAAAAAATAAAAAAGTAACACTTTGATATTTCTTTATTGAAATTCTACTTTGCAGCCAAATGTGTTATCTATTCCCAGCTTTCTTCATTAATCTTAAAAATTGCTTTCACCCATCAATTGAATTTGCATTACTTTTACCAACCAGTGTTAAGTTTTTAAACTATGAGATCTCTTATATCATCCTTTGCCTTCTGCTTTCAAACTGTACCATGCCTGTACTCTTCTACACTAGTGTGTTATTACTCTCAAGGTTTATGCTATCAAATGAAACCTGTTCTACTCTACACTTCTACAGTGTTAGTATGATAAATACTTCCCTCTACATAGAGCAAGTACTTATTAGTAAAGTCTACATAAAAATTGCATCGCCTAACTATACCAAACTAAATTAAAACTAGTACATTAGATAAGAATTATCTGGTTATTAGATAATAGGTAATACAGTAAAACAAGTTAATAAAAGCTCTGAAGAGGCCAAGACAAATACTTGTAAAAAAAAGCCTTGTAAAGTATCAAGGCCTTGAAAAACCATACAAAGCCTGTAATCATATACTAACTACTATAGTGGCATCTTCATATGTACAAGGCTACAAGCATCCAGCCCATTATTTTACTGTTAATATTAAAAGATAGATAGGATACAGCATCCCTGCTAAATCACAAGATGATAATACATTTTCCTAAGTTTAATTCACCACATAGGATTGTGAAGAGGCTACCAGCTTAGAAGTTGTTCAAAAGATGCTTTAGCCCTTATATCTCAGAACTTGTTGTCTATGCCTCACAGGCTCCCACTCTGAAGTAGTGAAAACTTCAGTAGTTACAGGTAATCATTGTCTGATGTTCACAAAAAGGATTTTACCTAATACTTACAAATATTGCAGAAGTTTATATTTCACTCCCACTTCATGCTAGATTCCCACAGTATGAATAGTATATCAAGTACTATCAGTCTTGCAGAAAATATTAGGTCCTGACCTACAATTTTTGAACAGAAGAGGAGCGATTTTGTGGAGTGATTTTAAGTTCAATTACTAGAGGAAAGTTCCCTGGGTTATGCCTGTTCTATAAAATTGAAAGGAAACAAATCATAAGAATCCCCTCAAATCCTCTGTGCATTTCTAGCACAAACCTATAAATCAGTAGCAGAACTGCTGGCTTTTTTCATATATCACACAATTTTCAACTTTTGCGTTAAACTTAATAGAAGAGTAGAAGTAACAATCACTCATATCATCAGTTATGCTTCATAGAAGTAAACACATTTTCCCACAAATTAGAATGGTAAATTAACTTTCAAGCAGAAGAGGCAGGACATCAGCATGGCTGAACAAGGACCTGCTAGTCAAACTGAGGAAAAAGAAGGAAAAGTATAGACAGTAGAAGCAGGGATAAGCGGCCTGGGAAAGACACAGGCATGCCATCCAGACATACAGAGATGGGATCAGGAAAACCAAGGTAGAGATGGGACTGAATTTAGTGAGAGATGTGAAAAATAAGAAGAAGGGGCTCTACAGGTACACTGGTCAGAAGAGACAGGCAAAGGAGAATGTGCCCCCTTGCATAAACAAGAAGGGACAACTGACTTTAACAGACATGGAGTAAGCTGAAGTACTCAAATTCCTTATATCAGTCTTCACTGGCAGTCAGGTTTCCCACATCATTTAACATCCCTGAACCTTTAGGTGGGGGGTAGGGAGCAAATCGTAGTGTAAGAGAACAGCAGATCAGAGACCACTTGAAGAGTATGAACGTGTACATGTAAATGGGGCTAGACAACATGCATTCCAGAGTCCTGAAGGAACTGCCTGATGTAATTGTCACATCACTCTCCATCATATTTGGTAAGTTATGGCTGTCAGACAAAGTCCACAGTGACTGGAAAAAGGGAAGCATCTCACCCATTTTCAAGAAAGAGACAAAGGAAGACCTGCAGAACTACACCAATGCCTGGGAAAATCTTGGAATAGATCCTCCTGGAAGATACATTACAGCACATGTAAGATGAGGAGGTGATCCAAGAAAGCCAGTGTGACTTCAGCAAGGGTAGATTGTGCCTGACCAATCTGGTGGCCTTCTATTATGGAGTCGTGGCAGTGATAGACAAAGGAAGGGTAATGGATATAATCTACCTGGACTTCTGCAAGGACTTCAACATAGTTCCTCACCACATCCTGCTCTGCAAGTTGGGGAAAAACAGATTTAAAGGGTTCATTATTCAATGGATTAAGAGTATGTTAGATGGTTGCAGCCAGAGGACTGTTGTCAATGGCTGTACACCTAGGTGGAGACCAGTAATAAGTGGTGTCCCCCAGGGCTCTGTCTTGAGACCACTGTTCTTCAACATCTTTATCAATGATCTAGACAGTGGAATTGAGTGTATCCTTAAAAGATTCACTAAAGACACTAAACTTAGCTGTGCAGTTGACACAAGAGAAGGAAGGGATGCCATCCAAAGGGACTTGGACAGGCTTGTAAAGAATCTAACTAGGCCAAGTTCAAAGTGTCTCAATTTGGTTAGGTAATCCCAGATATTTGTACAGACCGGGAAAGCGCCTCGAGAGCAGGAAAGCCATGAAGGTCCTGGTGGAAGAAAAGCTTAACCGTGCGCCTGCAGCCTGGAAGGCCAAAAGTATATACTGGGCTGCATCAGAAGAGGACGGGACAGCAGGGTGAGGGAGGAGATTGTCTCCTCTCTACTCTGCCCTCAAGGGGCCCCATATGGAATACTGTACCCAAGTGAGGGACCATTAGTACAAGATGGATGCAAAGCTTTTCAAATGAGTTCAGAGGAGGCCACAGATGATCAGAGGGCTGGAGTACCTTTCTTACCAAGTAAGAAGGAGAGCTGGTGTTGGTACTATGTAGGCATTGAGGCACTAAAACAGGTTACCCTCAGAATTTTCAGATGTTCCACTCCCCCTACAAAAGTGTTCATAGTGAAGCTGGATGTGGATTTGGGCAACCTGATCTAATGAAAGAGGTTAGGTTTGAACTAGATGATTGTTAATGTTCCTTTCAGTAGGGATATAGCTATGCTATAGTTCTTCAATTTTCTTCCTGTAAAGCTTTTCCACATTACTCTGAATCTGCATGCCTTTCCTTATGTAAAAAGAACAAATGTGTGTAACCATACATACTTATTTAAAAGGTCTGGTATAATAAACCAACAACATTAGGATAGAATGGAAATGAATAGAATGCTATCATTTCCATAAACAGAAAGTAAGTTTTCACCACCACAAGAGAATCCTTCTATGGTAGGTTATGTGGCACTGTACTAAATTCACTGGCACATGTAGGTGATTTCTTTTTCTTCCAAATTCATATTTTCTTCCTTCAGGTACCAGATCATCTACATTGATCTGTAATATGAATTTCTCCTTGAATTCTATTCTGTAAGTACTCCATGCTCCACAACTTGTAAGCAACATCTTGACCGTGATTTTAAAATGATTAGCTATCTTCAAAGAACCAAAAAAGCCTGTGTGTTATTAGTTACTCTTCCAGAGAAGAGGGATATATGCACCCTCTAAACTAAACTTCTTTGGGTGCTTTAAAACTGCAGGGTATAAAGCCAGATGTTTTCTAGGTTTAAATACAACAACAGGTGTAACCAAGAAGAGGCTTTCTATCATTTCAGTAATTATTCCACTTTAGATATTCATCTTCAGATTTACAACTAGACTTTATTTTCTTACAGCAATCAAACACTTCCAGAATTGTAAAGTATTTTATTCTGTATGTAAGCAATTTAAAGAAGAACTTTCTCTATAGTCTTTTAGTTTTCCACCCACAGTGTAGAACCAGAATGATTTTTCTGAGAATGGCTATACAAAGAATGAGAATTCCAGTTTCCATGATTTCCCAATCTGAAAAATTATTAAAAGAGGAATTTTTTTTTTGTAGAACATGAAATAAAACAAGCAAAACACTCCCCGTTGTCCCCTTCCAAGATTTTCAGAAAATGAGATGAGAAAAATTTGATATTTTTCCAAGAAAAAAAGTAAAAGGTGTTTCTCATAATAAGAGTGAAATTAGTAGCAATAAGTGGGTTGAATTTGATAATTTTTAAGCACAATTAAAACCATTTTCCTAAAGGAAAATCTAAGCTAAAATTTTATGAAAATTATTATTCTTGTACAACTGCAATATGAATTACATTAAATTCTAGAAACATTGACTTCCCCATATGAAAAGAGCACTAAGCAGACATACTGCTCAAATATTTATTAGTTATACATCACAGCATTTTGATTCTTTCCCATATTATTACTATGGTTTTCTCTCCAGAGCACTCGGGATAAAGTCTCTCTTTCTTATCCAAGCCTTATGGAATAAAGATCCTGACAGTGACATTGTACTAGAAATTAGAAGTGCTTCCTGATACTTTGAAACACCTCCTACTGTGAATCCTAACAAACAACAACAACAACATCACAAAACTATCCTTTTACCAAATGCTGTCCAATGAAGCATGTTTTCTATGTACTTAATTTTACAGCAGTTATCCATATAAGACTGCATCTTTTTCCGGTATTTTGAAAGCGCTATTAGATGGACTTTATTTGCCCCTCCAGAATTGAATAATCAAGATTTATAAAGATTTTTTTTTTTTAAATCAGATAATTTTTACATGCAAAGTTGCGTGTCATTTTGACAAGCTACAAAATGTAGAATATAGTATCACTGAGTATGATTCTATCATTGTTTCACAAGGAAACAGGACATAATAAGCTAAAAGTCAATTTCAGAGAGTGGAGCTATTTTACATAATATTAGTAGCACTCAGGAAATATTGTAAAAGCTGTGCTATAAAGGCACAGAGATACTAGCTTAAGCAAAGAGAGTTCAAATAAAAATGTTAAGTCTCTTTAAAGTACATTTGGAGTTCTTGTGAATATGATATCAGCTCTAAAGAGCAAGACAAAAAAAAGAGCAGAAAGGCAGATGTATACTGGTTGGTATTTCCCTCTGAACACGTTTACTTAAAGTTTGTTAGAAGAACTCTCATTTTGAGAATCTCATTAATGAAAATACGGATTTTGCTTAATCAGGTGACTTTCTGGGAGAAGTATAAAATTAAGAAGAAGAGTACAGCTGAATTATGTACAATCAGATTTTTTTAAATGATTTTTGCATTACAAAGACATCAATGAACATTGATGCTAGCAGTTTTAAATATGGAAATATACTCGTGGTAGTCTAACATTCAAATTATGTGATCAACCATTGAGAATCCGAGGTTGTAAGGAGACATCTTTTAGTCTAAACCAAAAAGCACTGAAATTTGTTCAAGTAATAGAAAGAATGCTTCCTACTCAAGGAAGCATTCTGACCAAAGAATCAAGTTTAAGACCAGAGAGTCACAGAATGGTTGAGGTTGGAAGAGATCTCTGGGGGTCATCTGACTCAACCCTTGAAGTAAATAAACTATAGACATATTTGCAGCAAAAATTATTGTCAAACTGTTCTTGAAAACTGCTTTCTCTGCTGGCCCTTATAAATTTAGGATTTATGAATAGGGACTTTCTTTGGATACTGGAAAGATTTTAACTGATAAACTTCAGGACAAATAACTTTTCCTATTATCATATTGCAGCAAGGAGAGTGGCTAGCAATTTACTAGATATTTCAACTCTTCTGTTTCCAGATGATGAAATCCTACATAAAACAAGCTATTTTGTAATCAATTGCTAAGTCTGCAGTCTTGAATTTTGTGCATTAAGTTCCAGCCCACTGTTACTTAATTTCATTGACTATTTTATTCCAGGAATACTTCTAAATTCTTGATGCCTGAAGCATCTTCCAGGTAAGGAAAGGCTGAGTAACCTGGGTCTGTT
The DNA here is from genome assembly GCA_037305975.1 of Chrysolophus pictus. Taxonomy (NCBI): domain Eukaryota; kingdom Metazoa; phylum Chordata; class Aves; order Galliformes; family Phasianidae; genus Chrysolophus; species Chrysolophus pictus. The sequence goes on from CM074579.1 coordinate 18,855,080, forward strand.
CAGTCTGGGGAAAAACAAGAGTGAAAGGGGATCTGATTAATGTTTGTAAGTAAAGGTGGTGGGAAGCAAATGGATGAGGATCTTTTTGGTTACGTGTAGCAGTAGGAGGAGTAGTGGACTAAAACTTGAATATAGGAAATTCTGTATTAACATGTGGAAGAACTTCTTTCCACTAAGGGTGATGGAACAGGCTGCCCAGAGATGCTGTGGAGTCTCTTTCTGTGCAGATATTCAAGACCCTCCTGGATGTCTACCTGTGTGACCTATTGTAGCATACCTGCTTTAACAGGGGGCTTAGACTCAATGATCTCTAGAGGTCCCTTCCAACCCCTACAATTCTGTGCATGTTTCTGTGGAAAGTGGATTAAACTACTCCTGAAAAAGCCTCTCTGCCAGTCAATTACTGAGACACCTTAAATTAGTATGTTTAAATTAGATGACTAGATTGAATACAACTAAGATGATGTGAAACATCTTAGTCTAGTTGGTTATGATTTATTACATAAGAGTTTAAATTGCCAGTTAAGACAAATGTTTTCTACATGTTGAAAACAAGATATTTATATTAGAGTTTGCCACAAGCATTCCTATACTTATGTTTACTTTGTGAAAATATCATTCAACATAGACAGAAGGAGAAAATTACATGCTACTGGAAAGGGATCAGTATACAAAAGGGATCAGATAAGAATCAGTATACAAAATTTGTGAATCAGTTTTTGACTTTCCTATATCTGGAAACATATTTTATGCCATTCAGAAAATTTACATTTTAATGCAGTAGGATAAGAACAGCAATTAAGTTGAAGGTATTATACGCTGGCTTTTAAAGTATAAAGTATGCTAGTGAAAAGCCATTTAGCTACAAGTGCCAAGACTTCCTATTTCTTGAAGGTTTGGTACTCTACAACTATACTGAAGATTATTTTTGGTGCAGTTCGATGTATGAATTATTAGTCTGAGCAAAGTTTCACTGAAATGTTTAGGAGACTTTTCAATATTTTAATGGGGCTTTAATTCATCCCTTTCTATCTAATACAAGAACAGGCATATCAATAAGTATTTAACAGTTAAAAAGTTAGGAGCACAAGCTCCTAAGTTTTCAATGAAATGCCTCATCTTAATGTTTCCACTAAGGTTTCTAGGACAACATTAAATTGAAGCAGTTCTCTTACTGTGTTCTGAAATACTTTTGGAAAAAGTTAATGGAGAGTAATGACTCTACCTGAGCTACCCTTTTCCCCATCTATTTTTCTATTTCCATTTACACTAAGTTCATCACTGCCAAAGAAAGTGGACAATGAAAAACTCAGATCTCTGAATCTCAGCAATTCAGATATTGATCAAAAACCACCTGACAGATGAATAAAGCAGCTTGTATTTATACAGAAGATATGCTGATAGCAAACTCCAGGAGTTTTCAGTCTGTTTAAAAAATATATATATATTTAAGTTAAAGACTTTTGTGATACTGTGTCCAATGACATTTTCGGTGGCGGCAGCAGCAGCTTAAAGTCATTTTTCAACAATCTATGTTTGCGTCAAAACTCTCCAGTCTTCTGTTTTCTCTTTAGACTTTAGATTTGTTCTGTAAGAAACTTAATCATCTTCTCCCCATAGTGGCATGCTTGAGCTCAGGCACCCCTTTCTGCACAGAAAATGTCCTGCACTTTCTTAGCTCTCAGGCTGTGTAGGACAAAAGAAGTTTGATACTAGAGATTTAACCAACTTCATTAATTTGAGGAAGGACATATTATAGATATATTTAATATTTGACTAGAGTAAAGACATGGCTTATAGTTTTCCACTGTTTTGCATGTGATCATTTATAAAAAACTTTTCTCCTGATCACAAAAATTCCCTTGGAAACTACTCACTCATTTATTTCAATAACATTGTGAACATAGAATATATCACAGCTTTATTACCTTGCATAGTATATCCAGTAATATCCAAAACAAAACTGTTTTCCTTGAAAAGAAATTTTGCTCAGCTCTAAACACATATATATGCATGTCACTTAAGAAGTAATGCCTCCTATTTATTTCCATGAAAAATACGACAGATATAAAGAGCACAATAACACTATTTGGTATAGCAAAATCTCATCTACAAAATATAATCTTTTAACGGTTGCTACTATTAGCTATGCATTTTCACAAGTGATAAGCAAGAGCCTTCATACCATTCTTGTAATAAACTAAATGGCCATCTGAAACATGGCTTGTCTTTCACGTCACTGACTACACTGCTGAAACTCACCACCCAATTTATTTTGCTTCCTTGAGTTCTGTTTCATCAGAAACAAAATATTACATGGCTAACCTGTTAGATTTCATAAAGTGAGGTTAATTTCTAGCTGACAATGAAAAAAGCAGCGAAAAACAGGGTAGATAGCTGCTTTACTCACAACAGGTGAGTCATACAGGCATTGCCTTACAGACCTAGACAGGCTAGAGCAGTGGGTCCAGGTGAATCTCATGAGGCTCAACAAATCCAAATGCAAAATTTTGCACCTAGGTCAAGGCAGCTCCCATTACCAATACAAACTAGGGGATGAACCTTGAGGTCCCTTCTAACCCAAGTTATGATTATTTAAGAGGATGCCTTGTCCCTGGAGACTTTTGGGAAAAGGCTGGATAGACCCTGGGCAACCTGATCTAGCTGTGCATATCCCTTTTCATTTCAGGGAAGTTGGATTAGATGGCCTTCAGAAGTCTCTTCCAACTATGATTCTAATTTGGAAAAATGCATTCAAATCTAATTATTATAATCCTGCTTCTTTAATCTAAGAGTTACCATTTGTCTTAGTTTCACTGTGTTATTCAGTAATTTAACTTTGACAATCTTTTGTCTTTGAACTTTCATTCAAACTATTAAAGAATTTACAAGTATATTTGGTAATGTTTGATACAAATGTAAAATGTAATATTAGCAACTAAAACCAGTATTTGTTTTTACCAAGAACACACCAAAGGTTAATGCTTCTGTTTTATACATCCATGCTACAGACATCATTAATCCTTTCTTTCAAGGTAAACTGAAAGAGGATAGCAAGAAACTGATAAATGTTTTGCTGAGAAAGAAAATGCCCCTTGAAAATAACTTCCTGCTTCCTAAAACATTTGTTGACAATCATATTATACTATATCTTTTTATCTTACAAAACTGATTTTGATGATCAGCAAATTATCAACAAAAAAGAAAGTTATGCTCAAAAGTGGCCCAGTCAAAAATTATCTTTGCAAGTCAGTTTCTTAACATACTTGTCACATCATTTCAGTCAAGAAACAAGACCAGTGTATACTAACCATGGCCCCAGTTTAATTACCTGTACCAGTCAGCCACCTTATGCCACCAGAAATCATAGTTAACCAGATAACTTAAACTCTCATCTCTTCTATCTGAATTTCTACAAACCTAAAACCTAAAAACATCCGAATTTGGTCAAAACATTGTTTTATTTCATTAGCACATTGGTTTTCTGTACAACTAACTTTAATGCTATCTATTCTTTTAGGTACACATGATAAAGACATATTTCTACATCTACCTTACTCTGTATATATTATGTTTCTGTTTGCACTGCTTACGGATACCAGTAGTTATTCTCTATTTTGTAAAAATGCCTCTTCAATTTTAGCTATTTTTTATTTTTTATTGCAATCTAATTTTGATCGTAGAGAAGAGGAAACATGATTATAAAAGGTTAAATACAATTTTCCATTGAGTAGAAGTATTGACGTCATATTTAATTTATCTATAAAGGAAGTCAATGTAATTTTCAGACTGATTCTCTACTACCTATTAGCATAAGCATGATCTTGATACAAATTTCACATATAAACAGGAAGCAATATCCATCAAGCTCTTAAAAGTATTCCACTGCAGTCACTTTATGCTTTTGTCAGCCTTGGGGAAACATATACTGCTGCTAAAAAGCCAATGGAAGACAATCAATGCTTCAGGACAGATTCCAACACAAGAAAAATTCAGAGACTTGACAAAAGGAGCATCTGTGAACATAGTTAAGCTTTCCATAGGGAAAATACAGTCCCTTGGATTCTACTGACAATTAACATAATTTAGAGCTACTCTGACCTGTTCTACTGCTAACACGGAATGTTAAAGAATTATTACAGCTTATTTTTCTCTTCTGTTTGGATTAATGCTGCTGGCTTTTATAGGATAGTGATCATCCATATAGGAGGCACTTTGAAATGCATGAAATAACTGCCATCTTCTTATTTCTGCTCTCCCTGGTAGCCTTACATCCTACCAGGTAAACTATCAATTAAGTGATTAGAGGAACTCTATTCCTGTTAGTCCTTCCTGTGAGTATACCACTTCAGGTACAGAGATAATAGCAACTGCTCAGAGTACCTCTGCTTGATGCTTTTTTGTCCCCGTAGGATTGCAAGCAAACAGTAGAATGATTCAATTACTTACATTTAAAAACCACTGAACAGTTCAAACATAATTTAATTTGTTTTTTAAAAAGGTTTCGTATTTCAAAATTTAAATAATCATTTGATTTTAAAAGTCTCAAGCAAAACAGACACTCACTCCCCTCTCCCATAGTGCTGTGAAAAAATAGAAGATTGTGGATTAAGATAACAATAGGGTGGGTTCTTTTTGTAGAAAAAAAGACTACACAAAAAAAGGCAAAAATAGGAACGAACTCATTACTTTCACAACCAGGCAGATTTCCTGCCAATTCCTGGAAAGCAGAATCCCAGCATTGGTTTATGGTTGCCTAGGAAGATAACCATACCCCTTACATCCTTCTTTCCTACAACTGCTATTGCTGACTGCAACATCACATGGTATGGAATATCCTTTTTATCATTATGCATCAGCTGTCACAGCTGTGTTCCCCTGCAATTGCTCACCCAGCTTTAGCTTAGTTGCATTGGTTGAGTATTATAGGGGCAAAATAGGAAGGAAAGAAAGACTTACAAGCACCACTCAGTAACAGCCAAAATACTGGTGTGCTACCAATGTGGTTTCAGTCACAAATACAAAACATAACACTGTATGGACTGGTAAAAGAAAATCAAATTAATTGCAGCCAAACTTATTATAAGGACACTCAACTGCAGTAATCTATTATTACACCAAGAAAGCCTCCTCCTAGCAAACAGCTGATGGTGTGTGTATATTCATCAATTCATTTTGTTCTACTATGAGCAAAAGATGGCAGATAAATCTCAATAAACGAATGATCATTTCCATAAACTAAATGCTTCAAGAGCTCTCAAAGTGTAGACTGCAGAAGTGTGTGCTCATGATGAGCAGAGACTTCATCTAATATTCCTTCACTCTGTATGGACTGACGATTTGACCAGTACATAAGGTTCAAGAGTTTGAAGACAAAGAATTAGAAGATACTAAGTGCTAAGAAATTAGAACCTTTCATAAGTCAAGCAGGGAAATAACTTCCACAAGAGCCCTCATCACAGCACAAGATAAGATATGTTGTATCATTAGCTCCACAATGAGTTCTCCTAGAAAAGCAATAACAGTCAGGGCAACGATTGTCTTTGCATTACCATGGCGAAATTAAAACATCATGCTTGCAATTTGATTGTATTACATGCTATTGAGAGATTAAATTCTATCTTCAATATGTAACATGGAAAGCACAAATCTAGAGCAATAACCTCACTAATGTTACAAGTATATTTTCACTTAACCCTGTAACATTTTTGTGGTATATTTGTTAATGACATTTGTAGGATCTGATGTACATATTGTCACAATTATATATCATATGATAAACAAAAAATATTTAAATTTTATATATTTCTACTGCTTTATATATATTAACAAAAAAATCTATTGAAGATTTACTATTTCTCTTGTATTTTGAAAATGAAACAAACAATTATGTTGTGCTAAAACTTGAGGCACTTGAAGTTTAAATAGAAATACATCTGCAATACTTAGGAAATAATGATTGTTGAGGCAAATAGAGAAAAGAAGGACGAATGTTCAATAAGCTAATATTAGCAAGTAATAACTATTTTTAATAAAGATAATAGTCTGGGCTAGAAGGGTAAGTATACATATATAAAACTTCTTAGAAGTAAACAAAAAACTGTGATATTGTTAGAACACTAGCCACACAGCTAACTGTAGTAACCTCTCAGTGAAATTCCCTTAACAACAAACCTTACTAGTCACTACATTCTTTGGTTTTGGAAACCCTTCTAGAATTCCAGATACGCTATCATATTTAACTAAATGCCGTTAAACTGGTCACATAACTTGAGGCTTCCACACTATTTGCCAAAATATGAATATTAATGTTTTTAAAATTATATTCAACACTTTCTAAAAAGTGGACCACAAAACAAAATCCATATGAACACAATTTCCGAGAACATGAAATATTAATGATACCTAAATTACTCTAGATTTGAAATATGTACCAATTACGTGGTTACTGCAGACACCTAGATTATACTATATTTAGCAACATTACAAAAAAACACTCCAAGAAAACTGCTTACATTATTAAATATAACATTTGTTAAATTATAAGGAATTTATAACACCAGTATTTTTTTGTGAACAAAATTAGAAGTGGTATTTAGTTGTGTTATAAATGCACTCATTTCATTTTTAACAAAATATTATATTTAATATACAATATGTGATTTAAAATATCATTTAAATGTTATTGCAAGTAGATTTTACCCATGTAATGAGATCTGCCTGTTTCCTCTCTTTGAGGGATGTTTTTCTTCAGTACCCCATAACACAAGAGAGATTCAGTTACTCTATTGCCAAACATACTTTATGGCCTTTGTGGAAAATAAGTTAAGCTATCTACTGTCTCTCAGGATATTGTTCTAGAAATGATTTAAACATCACTTACCTCCAAGATTATTAAGCATCTAGACAGTCAGAAATTCAAAAGAAAAGCAAAAGCCAGGTAATCCTACCTTTGGCAGGCTGCTGCTTTGGCTCCTATTCAGTCTATGCAGGCTTGCTAAATAAGACAGAAAAGTAATTTTAACACCTTAAATATAAGAAATCTTCCCAACAGCTTTCCATTCTCAGCTTCTCCTTTTTATAATCCGTTCTTCTGGCAGTTTGCAGATTTAAGCAACTTTGTGTTATTGCTTTTATTCTCAGTATTAACTCTTTACATCTGCTTTAGATATTATGGGAATTCTAGAACTTACTTGTGATGTCTCTTGCAAAAGAGGGAAAAAAAAAGTTAACCCTTAGAAACTTTACTTATTACTTCAGAGTTCTTTCCCCGCTAACTGTAAGTATTATCTGCTACCATTAAATATGTTAAAGCCATCCACGATAAATTACAGTATCAGAAGAGAAAAATCATTTTACCACATAGCTTGAGACTTCTTATAGTATGAAAGACACTGCCTGGTAGTTTTTTGGGGGACAGACTGAATCCAGTCAGACTAATTTATTCTAGGTTTCCTTAAAGCTATATCACAAGCATCTGGATGTGCTCTTCTACATTTTTCAGTGTATTTGCAAGAACAAATACATAGCTTGACATTTTATGAGAAAATGGCTACTCTGTTAACTATGACTTAAGTTTTTGCTTAAGCTATTATCAATAAAATATTCTGCATGTTAAAAATCATAATCAAGACATGGTTAACATGAAAGAAAATCAGTTAATAAATTTTCACTACTTTGGGAAAAAATGCTCATTTGCTTCAGTGCATTAGAATTGTCACTGAGATAAGTACCAGAAGCAGAATGTTTTGTACATGTAATGCTGTAACATGACAGAAAGCATAGCAATTTGCATGGTAGCAAAGTCATAAACTGGAGCAGGTGAAGATATGCTCTAATACAGCAACTGTGAACAAAGAAACAAAGAAAAGACACTGCTTAACCTTGAACAGCATGAGATATACAGGGATCTCCAGTAAGATACCCTTGCTTCACTGCCAACACTTAAATGAGGTCTGCAAAGAGGTTCCAACCCTCTGGTCAGTTAGGTGTATTGCATGCACCTGAGCTCCCCTGGGTTGGCCTTGCCTTCCCAACAGATGCTCAATCACTGCTTCAAGCCTTGACTTGCATTTCTACTGTGGTACATCTTTTAAACATATGCAAATTATTTAGCTAACATGTACAATCCATCAAGGAACAGGTCCTAGATTTGCTTGGAATACATATATCAAACAAATCACTAATAAGATTTGTAAAATTAAATAAAATACTAAATGTGTTTTTTTCTTTATTTTTGCATTTATAATGGTCTCAGACAAAGACACTGTATTGCACTCCAGTAAATGGAAAAACAATTACTTTCAGTGAATGCAGGTAGTATGGACAATGGATAGGTGCATACAGAATGCAGAAAGCTGCTTAATTACTTAAAGCACATGTTCCACCCCTATCACAAGGTCTTGAAAACCGAATAATATGCTTTTAAGTTCAAGGACAAGTACTAACAAATTATGTCAATCCAAATACTGATCTACTTCATCCCTTTGGCATCTTCTGTTTTACTTTGGTTTCTAAATGAAGATGCAAACACCTGTTCTTGCAGCAGGTGGTATTTGTTTATTATAGTTCCTCCTGCTGGGTTTTAATCAGCCTGCAGCTGCAGAATCCAAGAAAAATAACAGCTTATAGTACCAGATTTTCATATATCAGCAATATTGATTCAGAAAAAAAAAAAAAAATCATACTTTATTTCCATCATATGTTACTAATCATGTAATCTTTTCTTTCTTACACTTCAAGTTGCTAATTAAAGAATTAATTCATTTATAATGCTAGTAAATGACATTTTGAACATTATGCCCTGAGGGCAATATTCTATTATGTTCTTTTATTGTGAAGTCTAATTTTTGGAAGAAGATTCCCAAACCTCTGCCAATTTGTACTCTTTCCATTCTTTACTTTGAGAAGTATTGTTCAGGGAGAATCAAAAGGCTTAAAAAAAATAATAATAATCAAGCAACAAATTAACAGTATGTAAATCCTTCCATTCAGATGGAATTGAAAGAAGAAAAAGGTACTCAAGGGACTCTAGCAGAAGTAGAGTAGAAACTTTCTTCAGAGAACTATAAGGTAAGAACACTGAAGCAATTATGTTGAGAAATCTGCCCATTAAAAAAGCATTCCTGTATATTTAGGTATCAAATAGTGTCTTCCATGCATGATCTGCATGCCTTGTTAATATTTATTTATTGTCTCTTGTTAACAGAACAAGGTCATTGGATGCAGACTGCTAGATACTTTGCAAAAATGTTATAAAAATTTTACTTAGTACTAAACTAATTCAATAAAGCTTACAGAATACAAGAATTTAGTTAAGTAAGAGTTGAAATAATGAGATTTGACTGTGAGGGATGATGGATAGTTGGATCAGTTCAACAGCATAACTTTTTATTTCTATATTTTTAACTGCAAATGAAGACTTAAAGATTTGACAGGGAAAAAAAAAAAAGCCTTAGTCTGAGTGTTTGAGAACTCCCCTTAAAAGGAGAAAAAGAAGAAAGTACAACACTTCAAAACATAATAGAATGAATAAAAGAAAATTCATATAGTTAAAATTGCATTCATAATCTAATATGTACATAGGTACCAAGTAAAGAAAGCTTTCATAGAATCAAAGAATCCTTAGACTTGGAAGGGACCTTTAAAGGTCTAGTCCAACTCCCCTGCAATGAACAGGGATATGCACAGCTAAATCAGGTTGCCTAGGGCTTGATCTAGGTTTGCCTTGAAAGTCGCCAGGGATGGAGCCACATCTCTGGGCAACCAGTTCTAGTGCTTCACCATCTTCACCTGTAAAAGACTTTACTGTCTTCTATCAAAGTGAGGTATTTTCTATTTTTGTAAGTGCCCATTTACAGCTGCAAAGATTAATCTCTTCAAACAGATGACAATTTCATTGCAATCAAAGACATCAGATTGCCCACAGAACAAATGTTAAGTGAAACATGAGAAAGCATGGTGAATGTCATTACACGAGCATGGGTCTCTGCAGCAGTAAGTTCAAGCCTTTTAAGACTGCCTAGGTAATGATGAGAGGAGAATATCGTATCACCTCTGTGATATCCTATGAACAATGCTATTTTGGTATTATCTTGCAAACTAGCCCATGGTATGTAAGAACAGCAATTATTATCTTCATATCACAAAAAAATAGAGATACAGAATACACCAGAAAGCAAACTATAAACTTTGATTCACTCTCGAAGTTGAGCTGTACCTATTCTGAATTTAGATCAGCAAGTTTTTAAGCAAGTTTCCTACCACAGAATCACTGAATAGTTAAGATTGGAAGGGGCCTTGGAGGTCATCTGGTCCAACTCCTAAGCATAGTAAAGTGGTTCCTAAAGAAGTTCCTAGATGGAACCTCCTGTATTTCAGGTTGTGCTTATTTCCTCTTTCTGGCACTGAACATGACTGAAAGTAGCATGACACAGTCCTCCTTTCACACTCCCATCACGTGTTCACAGACATTGATAAGACTTCCCCTGACCCTCCTCTTCTCTAAGCTTAACAGTCCCAACTCTCTCAGTCTCTCCTCACAGGAGAAATGCTCCAGTTCCTTCTTCATCTTCATGGCTCTCCGCTGGACGTTCTCTAGTCTATCTATGTCTCTCTTGTACTGGGAGGCCCAGAACTGGTTGTAACACTCCAGGTGTGGCCTCACCAGTGCTGAACAAAGGAGAAGGATTACATCTCTTGATCTGCTAATGATACCTTGCCTAATGCAACCAAGAGAAGTATTAGTTTCCCTAGTAGAATGTGCACATTCCCAACTCATATTCAACTTGGTGTCCACTAAGAACCCCTGTTTTTTTCTGCTTTCTGGCTGTGTCCCCCCAGGTGTAGGGCTCTGTACTTCTTCCTATGAACTTCACAAGATTTTTGTCAGCCTATCCCTCCAGTCTGTCAGGATCCTCTGAATGGTTGTGCAGGCAGATCTCTTGTGAATCAGCCACTCCTACCAGTTCTGTATCATCTGCAAGTTTTTACAGAGGGTGAACTCTATCCCATCATCCAGATTGTTAACAAAGACGTTAAACAGGACTGGACTCACTACTGACTCCCGGGTAGTCTGTTCATTACTGGCCTCTAACAAGACTTTGTACCACTGACCACTATCCTCAGGGCCTGGATGTTCATCTGATTTTTTTTAACCACTTCAGTGCCTGCTCATCCGTACTATGCTTCAACAACTTCTCTATGGAGGATGTTATCAAAGATCATGTCAAGGTTCTTGTATATTGAGTTTTCCCTTTAATTTCAGAATAAACAAACAGGCAGATATGCTCTAGAAGGACATCTAACAATCACAGGTATTCAACTACTTAAACTAGTCTGAAGTGAAATTCTTTAAAATAAACACATTCCAGATGTTGGCTTTCAGGAACAATAGAATCTCTTCAGTTGCTCACACTAATTGAGGTGAACTCTGCTGATCACTGAAGTTGATAGGAATAATCAAGAAATGTAAGGCTTACTGTTGTGGTTTAATCTGGAAGATATTTAAGCACCACACAGCTGCTTGCTCAATTTCTACCCAGCAAGTAGGATGAGGGAGAGAATTAGAAATGTAATAGAACTTGTAGGTTGGGATAAAGATTGTTTACTAAGACAGAAAAGGAAAACAAAAACATGACTTTAACTATATACCAATATCCTCAAAGCAGTTACTCACCAAACTGCCAAACAACAGACAGCCAATCCCCAAGTAGCAGGCTCTCTACCAGACAACTCTACACAGCTTGGTGACCTTCCTCATGATGTCACAGAATAACCCCTTGCCTGACTTAGAACAACTGTCCTGGCTCTGGCTCTGCCCTGCCCCATGCTGCCATGCCACAAAGGCAGCAACTCTTCTCCGCTGGGGTGCTTGGCTTGCCTCAGTACTAAGTGTGTTTTTATTGCTCATCAACAGCAGGAATAATTTCCTATTAGCACTGCCTTGGCTGAAACCAGGATGATATCCACCTATTATTCTGTACCATTTGCATCATGCTCAGGTATTTCACTTTGCCTTACATTCTGATTAATTACACAGATAACATTTTTGTAGTCTGTGGGCCATCCCTTCAAATTTTCTATGGAATTAATTTAGTCCATGACTTGGGCTTTGTCTGTCATGATGATTCTTCAGGGCAAAAGAGAAGATGCATAGCGATGGATTGTTTCATGCTGGAGCCAGTTCTGGTTTAAAGAAAAAGAAAAATGCCAGAATTCATTTTTGTTTAATCATCTGGCTTATACTTAACTGGTTAAATATTGGTTATTGGCTGTTCTCACCCAACATCATGGCCCCTTGAGTTGCACAACGTATATCTCCATCCTTCTGCATTACCTATCAAGCGCACCAAGGTTTTTGAGAGTGAGAAGTAGATTGAGCTTTTGCAGTGGAAATTTCCAGTATTTCTGTATGTAGCATAGGATAAGTTGTTGCTTTTCACAAAGAAAGCTCCTGAACGGAGTAAGGTTGAGACTGGGGCGTTCTGACCTGGGCAGAATTGGCATAGGCACTAGGCAAGATAATTATATTCGGTAGGGGAGAATCTGGTACAGGACAGAACTAGTGTGCTAATTTTTGAAAATATTGTCCTCATATCGCCACACAGAACATACCTAAAGACAGTCGGTTGGTAACTGACACTGTATGAAAATCTAACGTAGCAGTGTCGTAAGATTGTGAGCCTGAGACGCTCAACCAATAAGCACCAGGAGAGGCATCTCCTGCTTCGGACCCGGAGCACATAACGGAATGGATTTCACTGATCAGGTGCGCAATTTCTGCTCTGTCAGTAGGGGGCGTGCGCCCATTATTGCAATAATGAATAAACTGCTCTCCACAAAGATCTTTGCCTGATTAGAAATTCTTATCTTGAGCGTTTTTCTCACGTTGAGTAAGCAAATCCACAGATGGGCTTGCCTTTGTCTGAGGCAAGAATAACCCAGAGTGTCCTATCCACCATATTTTTCATTTGTACTACAGGGACTTTATCTTCTGTAGTATGTAAGAGTTTCCACTGATCAGGGACAGCTTGTTTGGTAGATCCCTGGTAGCTTTAGCTACCACACTAAATTGTGTCCAAGTGTTTAAATGTCCCAGAATCTATTTGCTCTCAGAGTAATTTTTTAGCAGTTAAATACTTCAATTTTTCCAGAGTCTGGTGCATGATAGCAGATGCGATATACCTACTCAGTGCTGTGCTCTTTGGCCCAGGTGTTTATAAGCTTATTTTGAACATGAGTCCCGTTATCTGATTCAGTTCTTTCTGGAGTGTCATGTCACCACAAGACTAGCTTTCTCAAGGCCAGCATAGTGTTTTAGGTGGTGGCATGGGGTATAGGATATGTTTCCAGTCATTTGTTGTTTGTTTCCATACAGTAAACACATGGTGCTTGCTGTGGTGTTTGTGGAAGCGTGATAGAATCAACCTGTCACGCCTCCCCATACTTATATTTCAGCTGTCATCCTTGATACCAAAGAGGCTTTATCCATTTGGCTCACTTAGTCACTGCACATATTTTACATTCATTGATAACACATGCAGTGGCATCCATGGTCAAGTCCGCCTCTCAATCCAAAGCCCGTCTATAGGTTGCTTCACATTCTTGATGATGTTGTGAGGCCATAAATTTAGAAATAATTCACCTTTATGTTGTCAGTCCAGATCTACCTAAACCACTTCAATTGTAGCAGCCTGATCTACCTTCTGGTTGTTTGGATTACAGAATCACAGAACTGTAGGGGTTGGAAGGGACCTCTGGAGGTTATCTAGTACAATCTCTAAGCTGAAACAGGTTCCCCACAGTAGGTTACACAAGAAAGCATCAAGATAAGGCTTGAATATTTTGATGTTCTTGAGTGGCCTGACTCTTGAGAATGTGGGCATCTACATGATGTACTTTTCCAGGATTAGGGTTTGCCTCTGCACTGCCAGTTGTTCTGCTTCTATTGCTGTAACTACCCTCATGGGGCATTTGCCAGTCAATTTAGACATGGAGCACTAGCCACTTCTCTCATTCAACAATATCTAAAGCCAGCTGGATATCCTTCATTCCTGCAAATTGGCTTGATTCACCTTCTCATTCAGTAGCTTCTATAACTTGTATCAGACTCCAGACAGTAGCCTTCCAGCTCTTAAGCTTTCCCACAATAAGACAGGACCCATCAGTAAACAGGGCATATTTCTCTTTACTCATTGGTAGTTTGGTCGGTGGTCAGTGCAACCTTTTTAGAACTTGTCACTTCCTCCTCTGGCAATATTCCAAAATCTTTGCCTTCAAGCCAGTCTATGATCACTTGCAAGATTCCTGGGCAACTGGGGTTTCCTAATCAAGCTCACTGTGTAATCCACAAGTGCAAACCACTTACTTCATGTTAGAGTCAGTTGTATGATGTGTGAAAGGGACCCTCCCTTTGAACATCCAGGCCAGCGCAGGCATTCATTGTGCCAAGTGAAGCTGTGCTTTGGTACCAACCACTTCTGAACCAGCTGGAATCCCTTCATACGGTGACATTATATCTACAATATATATGGACTTTGAATCTGTTGTATTCCCAACTCCAAAACCCTAGCACAAAGTCTTCCCTGGTGCTTTCTAGCAGAGGCTCCTAGTGGTATGCCACAACTAATATTGCCAAAGCATTTTTCTCTATCCCTCTGGAAGCAGAGTGCAGACCACAGGCTTTCATTAGGAAGGGCTGTCCAGTACATCTGGAATTGACTGCCCCAGGGGGTGAATACACAGTCCCATAATTTGCCATAGGCTGATCCAGACTAGATTGAAATGGGGGAAAGCACCTGGACACCTGCAATATATTGATGTCAACATTGTGAGGGGCAACACAGCAGACTTAAGTTATAAAAAATGTGCTTTATACTGCCGTTAGGGAGAATGGCTTCATGTTGCGTACTGAAAGGACTGTTGTGGTTTAACCCAGCAGTCAGCTGAACACCACACAGCCATTTGCTCAATCCCCACCCCAGATGGAGTGAGGGAGAGAACTGGAAACAAAATAGAACTTGTGGGTTGAGATAAAAACTATTTACACAGACAGAAAAGGAAAATGAGACAGCTTCTGCTTTCTTCTCACCAACTGATACATGCAGACCCACTGCTGCCTAAATCATGGAATCATAGAATCACAGAATGGCCTGATCATCTAGTTTCAACCCCCTGCTATGTGCAAGGTCACCAACCACTAGATCAGGCTGCCCAGAGCCATATCCAGCTTATCCTTGAATGCCTCTAGGGATGGGGCATCCACAACCTCCTTGGGCAATGCGTTTCAGTGCGTCACCACCCTCTGTGTGAAAAACTTCCTCCTAATATGTAACCTAAACCTCCTCTGTCTCATTTTAAGACCATTCACCCTTGTCCTATCACTATCCACCCTTGTAAACAGCCATTGCCCCTCCTGTTTATATGCTCCCTTCAAGTACTGGAAGGCCTCAGTGAGGTCACCCTGGAGCCTTCTCTTCTCTAAGCTAAACAAATCCAGTTCCCTCAACCTTTCTTCATAGGAGAGGTACTTCAGCCCTCTGATCATTTTAGTGGTTCTCCTCTGGACCCACTCCAAGAGCTCCACATCCTTCCTGTACTGGGGGCCCCAGACCTTGACACAGTACTCCGGATGGGGCCTCACAAGAGCGGAGTAGAGGGGGACAATCACCTCCCTCTCCTTGCTGGCCACCCCTTTTTTAATGCAGCCCAAAACCTTCCAGGCTGCAACCACACACTGCTGGCTCATGTCCAGCTTCTCATCCACCAGGACCCCCAAGTCCTTCTCCGCAGGGCTGCTCTCAAGGAGATCTTCCCCCAGTTTGTATAAATACCTGGGATTGCCCTGACCCAAGTGCAGCACCCTGCACTTGGCCTTATTGAACCTCAACCATATCTTGTCACATTTATCCAATGCAAGGTATGCTGTGGTGGGTGGCAATATTTGACCTGAAAAGACTCTGGAAAAAAAGTGGAAGTGCTTGTTTATATTTTCTATTAATGAAGCATCATGGGCATAGTACCAATTTATCCAAATTCATTTAATTTGAAGTTCTACTATTCCACTTTTTGCAGATATTTCCACTTATTTTTGTCACTGTTTCTCAGAAGGCAAGTGTTGATTTTTATTTTTGTTGTTCAGTTGTTGTTGTTGTTGTTTTTTTAAGTTTCATTAGTTTTTTGAAATATGAAGAACTTTAATGTGCTGGATGCTGACCACTAAAACTATTGTAAATAGAAGCAAGTAAAGAATAGATATGTGGCTCTTATTTAGACATCAAATTAGAAGTGATAGAAAGGACACAGTCATTTCAAGCATCTCTTGAGAGAAGAACGTCAATGATCAGTACAGTTTTTCCTTTGTGAAGGGAAGCAGTGGAAGTAAAAATGACAGAATTTAAGTCTTTTTCTTTCTTTAAGCTATTCTTTCATACTTCCTGGTGGAAAAAAGTTCCTCTTTATGGTATTAAAAATAGATATTTATTTGTTGTTTTTTTTTTTTTTACTAATTATAATATGCTAACAGCCTTTCCTTAAGATCATGCACTTGGATCTTTATTTTTATAAAGAATAATATTCTCATCTGACCTATCACCTTGCTGAAACTGAGCTATCATTGCATTAAGAATACTCCACAGAGACAAAGAAAGCGTTGCAAATGAATTCAGCACTATTTAGCTTTTGCCTCTGCTTTTCATCGTAGATGAGATAGACACAGTGAATATTTTTATCTGTTCTTCCTCCTTTAAGGCATAACAAGTACTTCATACAATAAAGGATCACATGAATGGGCTTTAACAGAAACAATATTTATCCTGGGAGCATTTGCTGAAATGTATAGTTCATTTTGCTAATAATCTAATAACATTAACTATTAGCTTCTAATATTAAATATAGTATAAGCCTTTCAAAAAGTTAGCATTAGAGCTGTTTCAAAAGACCAATCAGGAACATATCAAGGGAAAACATCACTAAATTTGTTCAATTACAATAATTCCTAGTCATATGCTTCAGAGATTCTTAGAATTAGAAAACCAAATGTGTAAGTTCCAGTTTTCATAGAATCACACCCTCAGCCTTTTTCATAGGAGAGCTACTCCAGCCCTTTGATCATCACTGTGGCATTCATCTGGATTCCACTTCCACTCCAAGAGCTCCTCATCTTCTTGTGCTGGGGCCGCAGGCCTGGAGACAATACTCCAGATGGGCCTCACAAGGGCGGATCAAAGGGGGACAATCCCTTTCCTCACCCCGAAGTTCACCTCTCCTTTAATGCATCCAGGGATACTGTTGGCCTTCTGGACTGCAACACTGCTGGTTCATGTTAAGTTTTTCTTTTTGGATGTATCTAATATTTAGTATTAAGATGTACAGGTATCTGCCTGCCTGTTAAACTCAATGACTGCAAATTATGATAGAAGATTTGGCATTGTACCCTTAAGTGCACCTGGGATAACTCACTATTTTTTAGGAAAATCTTGGATCAAGCTTCTCAGTCAGCTGAGTTCTGGCAATTACAAGACAGCCCAAGCACACAGAAAACAATTGTGGTACACAGAAGACTGTGCAGCCGAACCACCTATTAGCAGTATAACAGGCAGCAACAGAGCAGTCTACTTACAGACCATTAGTGTATTGCTCTGTGGAAAAGAATTGCTTCAGAAGATTAATTAAAATGCAATTTTGTGTATTTGTGTAGATATATATATAATATACATACAAAGATAAAAAAAAAAGTATATGTTAATAAAATACGTACATGTAACATACATAAAACACTATGAAGATATTTTTATTTCAGTAAATACTTCTCTAGTACTTGTTTTCACCTTGACCAGGCTTCCAGTAACTTTTAACAGAAAGTCTTGAAGCCATAAGTGATATATTTTGCACAGTGTGCATCATCACAGCATGTCTGCCCCAGTAACTCATTTCTTTTAACACACTGCTTACAGAGCCTGCAGACTTTAACCAAATTCAGGTCATAATATGTTGTCTTTGCTATATTAATTAGCATCAGTTCAAAGTTCTTTGTTAACATGGGAAATGAGGATTCCCTTAAAGAATAATATGAAACATTAATGATTAAATAAATCCTCAAGAAGTTGAGATACTTTTCAGAGTTATAGACAGCCTGAGCCCTACTTGTGTAACAGTATAAAATAGCTGACTCTCAATAAGTGAAATAAGTGAAAACTGCAGCGAAGCCAGACCACTAGGATTTAGACACGCCTCAACTTGAAGCCCCATGTGACATACTAATTTTCAAGGGTGTTTGAGGAAACATGGATTTTAATAATCACATCAAAAAAATGCTCTGCTTGCACTTCAGAAAACCATCTAATCTACAGTGGAGTATTTTTTTCATTCTATATAGTATGACAAATAGCCTTGAATCTCAGACAAAGAACCAAATTTGAAATTTAGGAAAAGTAAAGGATATCTGGAACATTATATTAATCCAGTCTCTTCTCCTTAATAAGATAAACCATATAACTGCATTTTGAATTGCTAAATTAAGTCAGAATTTGCTTGAACAACAACCCTTCTTCCAGAAGGATGTAAGTGATAGATCTTCTATTAAACTATCAAAGTGGCATACAGTCAATACCTCGATGGAACTATACAAACAGTACCATATTCCAAATCATATTCCTCTCTCAAGTCCAAACAATTTTATAACTTGGCCACTTTTAGTTTAAACTCAAGAGAGATTATAAATCAGTCATTCAGAGCTGTTCTATTACTATTCTCCTGAAAGACAGTAATGACTACAAATTTTATGGTTTCACATTTTGTTTGAAAGTCAAAGGGAACTGTTAAATATTTCATCCTTTTAAGCTTTTCTTTTTAGACTTTCCGCTCTGCATTGAAAGTTCCCTTTTCAGTGTTCAAGGGAACTTACTAAATTTTCTATGCACACCTCAAAAACCAGTTTCATGAGTGTCTTCTGCATATAGGTGACAAATAGCTTGATATTAAGTTGGTGAATGGATAACAAAGGAAGTAATATTGCATAAAGTTCTGTAAGTCTAAGAAATAAGCATGCCATAGCTCATTTTCTTAATGAGAAAATGTGCTATAGCCCACTCATTTTGGCTTCTATATCCATGCTAATTAAAATTTCTTCTTTTTTTCTACACCACATAAAGTTCAGATACTTCCAGAAAGAAGTTCAGAAGACTTGCCTATTTAACACCAACTAACAGAATTTCCTACAAAGTTAGGAAGAGATCTCTGGTGAGATGTGAATTGGCATAGAACAAGTGATCTTTTTTATAATGTTTTAGACTTTTCTAAAAGATGACTTTGGTGCAAAATCTCATGGCACTCTGAGAATAACTTCCCTTAAATGCTTCAAAATGTGTCTATGTTCACTCAGCATAAATAAAAAGATTTGGACTTAAGCATGAAGCTGACCTTAATAGGTAAAATACTTTGAGCTCAATGTGAGCACATCCCAGAGACCCACAGCGGTCACTGATGTAGACTGCCCCAACCATGTGCTTCACATGTACAGCAGTCACACAAAACAGACAGAGTCGAGTTCCTTTCTTCCCCTCAGACTGGCAGATACAACAGGGCATTAAGATTATATATAAGGAGAAAGCTTTTTACAGTAAGGGTGGTGAAACATTGGAACAGAGATGCCTTAGCCCTAGGGACATTCAAGGGCAGTCTGGATCAAGCTCTGAGTAATCTGATCTAGCTGTAGATGTCCCTGTTCATTGCAAGAGAGTTGGAGTAAATAACTTTTAAAAGTTCCTTCCAACTCAAACAACTCTATGACACCTTCTCCTTCATACCTCCATGAGTTTGCAGAGCTCTGTAGTTTCTTCTCAGTCCAGAACATCCCTGGTTCATAATCTTTGCTGCAAAGTCCAGATTGATCTTCCTGGAAGCAGCACCTGTACTTTGATAGCTCACTGACTCAGTGACAGGGACGTTTGTTTCTTGTCACTGCCTCAATTTTTGCTATGTCAGGTCAGTGTGTTAGTGTTTTGCTTACTGTTCCCCCTTCTTTTCTTCTTATCATCCTGATCCAGAAATATTCAATCAGACAACCTTGCTTAAATCAATATTCACAGATTTCATCTCTTTCTTTATCAATTAGTGCAGCTGTTCATGTTTGGTTCCCATTGCTGCATCCCTTTTTCATTATCCCTGACCAGATACTCTTAAAGGAGAGGACACTCACTTTCTACATACTCCTACAGAGATAATTGTAATGAAGGTCTAAAATATTCTGGGAATGCTTTAGCAGAACATACCATTGTAAGTTTAGCAACAACAGCATAAATTCTCTAACATTTATGGCTACGTGTGGTAAGGAAATATATGTTGATTTCTCCTTATTCTTCTTATTCATTTGAAATTTTTCCCTAAAGAAATTAGGCGGTCAAATTTATCAATTGAAAACAAAACAAAACTTTAAAGTCTCTCTAAAAAGAATGGTGGTCCCCACTTTTTTTTTCTTTTTTACATATTGTTATGAATTTTTGCTTTTTGCTTTTTTTCTTTTTGTTGTTGTTGTTGTTATTATATACAAGCATATGTAGGATTGGTTAACTTTCTGTGTTTTGTCCATGTTTAGAATACAGGGTGTTTTTAAGCCAAGAGTAAGTTGTAATGCTTTCCCACATTTATATACAATATCAAACAGTTAGTTTCATCCAGAAGATTATTACTGGGTCAACATATCTCAGGACACAGGTCTGAAAATGGTTGAGCAATTACATTGATTTTCTTTAACCACAATAGATATTCATATTAAGTAGCTTAAGTATTGTTTATTAGCCTCAGCATTTCTATGTGAGAATAAAAATACCACCTGACATTTCTAGAGCACCTCCTGGTTTTGAATTTCAGAGTGATCCATCAATAACAAATTTCATTAGAATTTGAAATCCCACATTTGCATAGTGAAATTTCTCCTAATTATTATACTAGGAGCCATCATAGAATCATACTGAGATAATGTGTACTGGTCTTGTATTATGAGCTTCCTGACTAAGCAATACAACAAAGAAACTGGCTGTTATACTTCCAAGTTAGATGTGCTATGAGCCAGAACCAGTCCAAAACTAGTTTGGCCCAACTAAAAAGATATCAAGCTGAACAGTAGGCATAGGATGTACCAGCTCACTTGTGTATTTCCTTAAGATATTTTAAGTATCTTCCAGCAAAGAGCTGGCTCACATGTAATCAACTGAACATGTATCAGTTATATTAGGAAGAAAAACAATTGTTTGAAGATATGCATGTAGGCATGCCTTATGCATAGGGCGCAGGAAATTAAAATGCATATCACAAGTTCTAGATTGCCTGCTCCTCAAACACTCCCTACTCTGACACCATTTTGGAGTTGCATTTTTTAGCTTTTTATTTCCAAGGTAAGGTCAACAACAGACTGAGCTTGTATAGGCCTGAATATGCAGCCTATCTATTTTTTTTCTTTTTCCTTTTCTGTTATGTTCTCCAGTGAAAACTGCTTGTTTGTCTTTCATATGGAAACTTAAGGTGACTTCAGTTGTTACTAGACAAAATCAAATGGATTGTATGTGAAATCAAATATAAAAATATATCACCATGGCAAAAGGTGAAAATATACTTTTGGTATGCAGCCAAACTGTCATTTAGAACTAGTATATTATGATTATGTTTTCTGGGTGAGTTAGTATATGAAGAACTCAAAAAGCACTGAGAACTGCACCAAGTCAATGGGAAAAATACACGAGACTATTAGATGATGATATATTCAGATGAGGTCTGTATAAGTATTATGAGAAGACCACTCTGTATGTGTATTACATATGATATGAAGTGGAATGGCATGGCTAACTTCAGAATGTCAATGAATATAATGTTGTGGGATTTTACTGTCACCTACAATTTTTTCTTTTCAAAAACATTGGAAAAATAATGCTGTAGTACTGCAAAACTTGAAAACTGGAAGTAAAACAAATCCTTGTTTAATGCATTGAAACTATATAAGCTAAAGTCCTTTACAGCAGGTGGAATATTAATGTTTTCACATATTTAGAGATTCCAAGGATAAAAAGATCTGCTGTGGTCAGAACTGTGGAATTGTGACCTGAATTATGCAGACTGTTGACCCATGTCAAGTAATTTTGGTATCATGCCCTTCTTATAACACCTGTTTCAGCTACAGTACATCCTGATGTAAGGTTCAAATATGGTATATTCTACTGATTCCCAGATAAGCTCTTTCAATGACTAATTACAATATTTTCTTATTTAGCAGATACTATTTAAATATGTTTACATCTAGAAGTTGGATTGTCAAATTATTTTCTTGTAGATTAAAAGCCAGCATGCTGTCAGCAGTCTTTGGTTATTATAGGTCCTAGTAGCTATTGATCAAGTCATCTATATGTAAAATAAATACTTCGGTTTCTTGCTATAACACATGATTTGCTTCACTTCAAATTACTATAATTCTTTTATCTAAGTTTCCTCATCAGTTTCTGAAGATTTCAGATCTCATACCGGTCTCATTAATTTAATGTACAGAGGGAAAAGACTTTCAGAATTCCTACTTTTCATCTTCATGTAAGGGGATTAGAAATTTAGTAACTCAGAAATTGTATTGGCCTTCAGTGCTACAGCATCGGAAGAAGATCAAAGGTTCAACTATTATCAACTATTACCTTAAGTCATTTTTCATACTTCATATTTGTTGACAGCACCTTGAAAATATCCTTAAGCAAAAACTATACTTAAAAACTGGACCAGCTGCTAAAATCAGTTTAATTCTAAGGACTGTGAGACTGCAAATTATTGTGATATGATGAAAAATGTATAATCCAACATAGTAATTAAGTGTTCTCCTTATTCTAAAGGTTGAGTAAATCTCCGTATCTCACAACAAAACAAACAGCAAACAACAACTAAACAATTAAAATTTGAATTATTAAGCACACTTAACAAAGAATAATGTAACTTCCCTAATTTTGTGCATATCGACAATAAAAGTATGAACCAATTCTGCAACATGTAAGTATTTATTGTTATGAGAATTACCAGTAACTTTGAAAATATTTCAATTTTTTAATATTAAACTAACAAAACTTAAAGAATATCTTTGCTTGCTTTTACCATTTTGAAAAATATCTCCTAGTGGCTGATTTTATGATTCTAAATATAAGTATCTTGACTGACTCATCACATTTCCATTTTAAATGACAACCTAAAGATAATTCCTGTGAATGGAACACTGTCACTGGGAATGTAGAATATCATATCACATTTAGTCATGGATTTTATTTTTTATTGTACTTTCTTCATAGTAGTCTGTATAGTGCTGTGCATTTCTGGCTAAAATTGTGGTAATAGCACGGTAGGGTATTGGCTATTGTAGAACTGCTGTGGTGCTTGCTTTTTCTCTTTCACCCTTAGAGAAAGAAGGTTGAGGATCATCAAGAAGCTGGGAGAGGACACAGACGAGTTATCTCACTCAAACTGAGCAGAAGAGTATTCCATACTATATGATCTAATTCTCAGCAATAACAGCTTTGGGAAAGGAGGAAATGTGGAAGATTACAGCATTTTTCTTCCTAATTATTATGCATGCTGAGGTCCCACTTTCCAGGAAAGTGATTTTACTTTTGCTATTAAAATATCATTATCTTGATCTCTGAGTATTTTTGCCTTCCTTTGGTTGTTTTGACTCCCTGCAAAAAAGGAGTGAGTTAAAGACATGGTGGATGTTTTGTTTCCAGCTGGGTACAACCAAGCAGATTCGTAAAAAAAAGGAAGTGAATATCACAGAATTTATTTTTTTTGGAATCGTATCAGGAATTAATGCTCAGAAAATTCTAGAGAAGAATAAAATAAGATACAGGCAACATGACTTTGTAAGTACTGAAAGTTTTGCTTTGGAAGCTAAAAAGATGCATATGGAATGTAGTAGTATACAAAAGCTAACTAACAAACACCTTCAGTTGCTAACATCAAATAGAAAGAAAACAGTCTGTCCCAGTATCTTTGCTAGTCAAGTAATCTAAAAAAAAAAAAAACTTTAACAAATCCTATCTATGTTATCTTTGTCTAGATGAATACTAAGAGAAATTTTCTTGAATAATAGCAAATGTAACCAATGGGTATAACCAGTGATTTGTGCAACTAGCAGTTTGAAGAATAAAGACATAGGAATGAGACCATCATGAAGCCTAATTCTCACTCTTGCAATGAGTTTGCAAAAAGCTTGTGCCAGTTTCTGTATCAATATTATTTTATAATGCAGAGAAGATATAGAAAAACTTCACATAATATAATGCTAAAAGAGAATCTCATGAATAAAATAATATTTCTCCACTAAGGGTAGACCTTTGACACCATACAGAAATGCATGTTAGAATTATGCATTGAATGGTGAACATAATGAGAAACACTATTCAGCTGCCTGGCTTTCTCATTATTTATTACATGCTTTATTATATTTATATAGAAACCATGTTTCCATTACTTTACATGAGTCTACACACACAGGAAAATACCTATACATATCTATAATATATCTTCAGATCTACATACATACAGATCTTACACACATACATACATATATATACCTATATATATATATACGTAAAGTATGCAAATATCCTTCCTTTTTTTGGCATACACAATATGGCTGTCTGTTTAGTACACTTTCCAGAGAAAGAGATCAATCAGGGTTCCACTCCGAATCCAAAATAAACATCAATAACAAAATTTCACCCAAGATTGAGACATAACCTCTGTCAAATGCATAAACAAACAACACAGAAGAGAAACTTAGGAAAAAAAAAAACATGTAAACCTTAAAGAAGCAGAGATTTCTGAAAAGACTTCCATCTTCTAACTTCATGGCTAGACTTGACAGAGCATTCTGATTCAAATATTGCCAGAACTCACCTTTTCCACTGCTGAAAATACTACATAGTCTAGCAAAGGTTTAAACACTAATCTTGTTAATATGGAATTTTAAACCTTAACCTTGAATTTAGTTTAAAACCAAACTCACTGAGTTAAATTTGAACATCTGGAATATCTATTTGTCATCCAGTGAAGACTATCCCTAGGTAAGGAATCATTCTCCCTCAAAATTTTTGTCTTTTGAGGTGGGACTGGTTTATTTCAGTTTTTTGCTGCTCACAGAATCGCAGAATGGCCAGGGTTGGAAGGGACCTCAAGGATCGTGAATCTCCAACCCCCCGACCACATGCAGGGCCACCACCTCCCCATTTAATACTAGACCAGGATGCCCTGGGCACCATCCAGTCTGGCCTTGAACACCTCCAGGGATGGGGCATCCACAACCTCTCTGGGCAGCCTGTTCCAGTACCTCATCATTCTCTTGGTAAAGATCTTCCCCCTGACATCCAACCTAAATCTTCCCTCCCTCAACTTAAAATCATTTCCCCCTGTCCTGCTGTTATCTACCCTTTCAAAGAGTTGATTCCCCTCCTGTTTGTATGCTCCCTTTAGGCACTGAAATGCTGCAATGAGGTCACCCTTCAGCCTTCTTTTCTCCAGGCTGAACAAGCCCAGCTCCCTCAGCTGTCTTCATATGGGAGGTGCTCCAGTCCCCTGATCATCTTCATGGCTCTCCTCTGGACCCTCTCCAACAGCTCTGTCTTTCTTGTACTGGGTCATATCCCTACTGCTCATCTCCCTACTTTTCTCATATAGGTGAGGAAAAAAAAAAAAGAAAAAAAAAAAAAAGAGAAACATATAAAATAGAATAATAATTAAAAAAAGCATATGGAGAAGGCAATATTGAGTTTGGAATAATATACATTTTTTAATTTCTACAAATGGAAATAGTTTCTCTTTTGGAGAACTGAAATATCTAGAGGCAAGAACAAAATAGACAAATAGATCATGCAATATTCTTTTCTCCTAGTATGCAGAAAAGGCTGATTATTTTTCTCCTGCATAAGTATAACTTATGGTTAACCACAGGCTTGAATCCATTTTAGAAATAAAATGTTACTCTATTCAACTTTCTGTGGGATTTTATGTGACTATTTCTCTTTAATATCACTACTAACAATGTATTTTCTCTGGTTCTTTTTTTCCATATTGTTGAATATATTCTGATCTGTTACAACCAAAACTATTTCTCAATAATTGTCCAGTTTTCTTAGGAGATTAGAGCCGAGGTCTAGATCAGTTTTTTTAGAAAGCCAAAATAATATTGTGTGTTTGCTTTTTGTCTCATTTTATCAAGATGTCAAGGTGTGCTGGATTTTTCACCTAAATAAAATAGAGATCTTCTGAAGATATATTCATTGGTATATTCCAACTGGTATATTTTGCTGGTCTTGTGAAATTTTAATTTGAAAACTCTTTTGTACTGACACATCCCTAATTATATTAAAGTTCTACTTACCAAATAAAGGTGTAAATTAACCAACATTAACACAGACCTCTTTCAGACTTGGCTCGAGTGTATTCTCAGCCTAGTATGTCAAACTTGTCACTATGGTGAGCTGTTTTGACATCTGTTTGTCTTAATGAAATGCCTAAATTTTCTATTACAAATAATAGGAATAAACTACAAAAATTTCGAATTGGCAATACCAAATATAACGTGCCTAGTCTATGGTGTTATCACTGTACAGCATCAAGCTTTTTTGACACATTTATATAACACAAATATTTGTATGTATTTTCTGCTTGGAGAAGAATAGGTTATATATGCTTATAAATATTCTAGATATGGCCTTATGTCTCATAAGTACATAAAGAGCATTCTTGTGCAATTATTTTGATAATTAAATATTCTACCAAGTTGCATTCCGAAAACAGCCTTTGTTATTGTTTCCACAAGCAACCCAATATCCTGTAACAATTGGCTTTGTCAGAGATTACTGAACCTCATGCTTAATGCAAAATGTAGCTGAAAGAAATGAAACAAATACAGAATCTACTTTACCAATTAACTCTTCCATTTCTACAGAAACTAGGAAGCCTTTCTACTTCATTCAAGAGGGTATGTTAGAAAATGAGTATTTTCAGCTACTATCAAAGAAAATTGTTGCTTATATTCCTTCATATCTACAAAATTAATCTGTAATCTTCATAGTGTTGTGAATTGTGAATGGATAGTAAGCCTACACAGTTTTGCCTCAGATTTAACAAATATTGGATCTTTCTAGTTTCTATATAGCTGTTGAAGGGAAAGTTCTCTGATTCTTACACTATCAAATAGAATTAATTAAAACAGTAACAGCAAGTTAGCATGTAAAGATAAGATATACAACTCTTCAAACAGTCTCAAAGCCTTACTAAAAGCAAAAGAGAAATATTAGGATGTTCAAATGACTCAAATAGATCTTTCCTAAGAAAATAGGAAAGATGTGAAATGGCTAGGAAAGAAAATCAGACAGGAAATCTAATATGTTTTGAAAGATTTACACATTTCTAACACATGTTTTGAAAGATTTAAACATTTCTAACACATTTCTTATTGGTTTTTATCAGATGGTGCTTAAAAAAATAAAAATTAAAAAACATATGGGCTTCCATATATTTAATTTGGTTTCTTCATTTTTCCAGAAAAAGAGTTTATCAAGGACTGTATTAGATTGTTAAACTGTATTCCAGCCGATATGGGATCATGGCATGACCAAACTTGAGAAGAACTAGACAAAAGAAATAATCTGGAAGCAGTTAGTTTTGAATACTTAAAAATCATGGCAGGTACATTTCTTCACCAGTAGCTGCTCTATAATTCTAAGTTCTGGTCTTTGTAAGTCTTAATGCCTAGGTTTCATTGAAAAGCAAGGCTTGAGGATTTCTTCTTCTCATTATTTACCTTTATTTATTTTTTATTTTAATTTTATGGTGAGGTTTGAAAGTATAATTTTCTACTTTGTTTGTGATTTAGAAATAATTTTCCTGTATCCTAGAAATTCATTCTGCTTTCATTGTACTCTTGAAAACACAGAAGGAACTTCTATTAACTGTAAGCTATTGCAACATTCTTTGAAAAAAATATGTATCCTATGAATTGGGGGAGAAAATGAGGGAGTTTTGTTTGTCTCTCTGCCAGTAAAGTAAGAAAAAATAAAAGTGCAATTCCGTGAAAGCTGATTCAGAATGTCCAGAAAAATTAGAGCAATGTGTCATAGACTTACTGAGAAGGTATATTAATTGAAAAATTATCTCAAAGATGGAAAAGCACATCTATCTCAGGGTGTGTAGCATGATGTTCACTTGTAAATTGCAAATATACCAAAAGGAAAGCTTTATGCAAGTTTGTTAAGTTTCTAGTGCCAATAGCTATACCACTAAATACTTGCATAAATAAATTCCAGAATTCTAAACTAAGAGTCAAGAAATGTCAAAACAATAAATGCTGCAAAGAGAATGTTAAGGGAAAAACAGTAACATCGATTTGTAAAAACAAGCAAAATTTTTCTATCTAAATAACACAGATAACTTGTCCTTTCAAGCTTTGCAAGCAACAATCTCCAGATTCTGACAAGGTTGCAAACAAACTTTTCCTTGGTAATAATTCATTTTAAAAATATTTTAAACAAACACGAGAAAATCAAAGCAAAAGCAAATGAGACCAAAAAATTGTGGAAGTTTTTTTTTTAAGGATATGAGTTTTAGATCCAGTGGGGTGAGTTTGCAAACAAAGCTGGAACTTGAGGACATGGATGTCTGAAGTGATGGGTTACAGGAAAAAGAAACAGATTCATTATCTTTATAATAGCACTGTTATCAATGGCTCTAGCTTTAGTCCTTGAACTCTGATTTATTTCTCTATTCCTAAGGATGTAAGTGACTCCTCTACAGGCATGGTTAGCTTTTTCCTTTCTCTCTCAAATTCTGATTCTCCCTATTTCTCCAAAATCTATATTCATAATTCATCCACTACCAATATGTTCCTATAGTGTTCCATCAGACTAAATACTTATTCTTCTCCTTCTCTCTTCTCCTCAAAAGCTTACTGTATTTGTTTTTGTTGGTATTTTTTTTTTTGGCTGTCTTGAGCTTCTTTCCTCATTTTTAAAGACTGGACATTCAAACATGCTGGCCATGTGAGAGATTACTAATTCTTTGAGCGATTAAACTAGTTCATCACTCTTCTAGGGTGTAAACTAATAGAAGTTCCAAAGGAAAAAAAACACTTCTGATTCTTGTTCATTGGAAGCAGGGAAATACATTTTTGGCTCTATCTATAGCTACTTCTTTCTTAAAACATTGAATGATCAACATTAGCTTGTATAGAAATATATGTCTATACTGATGCAACACATCTATAGAATATCTAATCTAGTTTGGGAATACCAGTTCTTTACTCCATTATAAGAATATTTACTAAGCAGCTTCAGGGCTCAGACAAATGACCATGCCATCAAAATCACTTGAGCTAATTAATTGGCCATGTTCTTTGCTCATCTCTGACAAATGCAATGTGAATTGATATCTCAATGAAAATTTAATACATGATTTCTCAGTTTGGTACAACCAGATACCAGATTTTTTAATTCAGCCAAGTACATCAGCTGAAATAAACCAGATATTACTAGCCACAGACTTCAGGCTATACTTCGCATAGGTAGAGACCTACAAGTTGTCAGTTCATAAAGAAATCATATAATTGCAGTCCCATGATTCCCCCCAAAATACTGATGTGATTTTGTGATTTCTGGAAGCTTTTGGCCAAGATTGGCTATTATAACCTAGGTATCTCAGTCATTCATAAAAATACAGCAGAGCCTTCCCTAGCAGAAAAGATCTTTAAAGAATGGAATACTTCACAAGGTGCATGGATTTCCTGCTCATGGGCACATTCCATACTTGTTGTATCAGGTACCACAGGAGAACTCTTGCAGGTATTCTGTACCTGCCCCCCCTTCAATTTCTCCTTGTGAACAAACAAGTATAACTTGTACAAGGTGCCTCCATAACATCCAGAAGAAAAAAATCATGCCTTTAACTTCAACTAGATAACTGTTTTGAAAAACACAGAAGAATTCTGTTCAGATAAGTGATGAGATGATCTAAATGAAAAAGTTAACCCAAAAGAGAATCCTTCTTGAGCAATAAGAAATAATAGAATAGCTGTGTATTCAAGGAAAGCTTTCATTTCTCAAGGACATCTGAGGTATTTACTATCTCAAGTTAGTAAAAAAAAATGAAAAATATATTGGATATGAAAATGAAATTAACATTTTTCAATACTGTTTACAAGGCAGGAAATACACTTGAATGCACTTTCTTCAATTGTTAGCCTTGCCTCAATAGTTTAAATGTATTGATAACCATAGCAGAAGATGGTTTCAAATCCAACATCTTTTCCACTAATGAAGAAAATAGACAGAGATGTTAACTATAAATAAATAAATAAACAAATAGAGTTTATCAAACAGCAGGGGGCAATCAAACATAAATCAAAATAAAAAAGCTTCTTTACAAACCAGATGAAACGTAACATAGAATATTACTACCTGAACATTCTGTTTGCTTTACTGAATGTTTTATGAGCAGATAATATGATGGGTATATTTTGGAGAGGAAGAGAAAGCAGAATTTTTCATGTAACCTACAAAAGTATTTGACCAGAAGTATACATCACAGTCTGTGATGTATGAGAAACTGAAATAAAGAAATCTTTCAAAGTTTTTGAGTGGCTACAAGTTTTAGGTCAGCAAACATCTTCAAGTGTCTGTAAACTGAATGATACTAAAATTCTATGGAAATAAGAAAATTAAAGTTTGGTTTCCTCTAAAAAAAAGCACATTATAATAACTTATCACTTTTTTACTGTAGCATATGTTTAATGTATGTAATTGTATTTTTTTCTCATTCTTCTTATTTATATAAAACAGTGCAGTACTTAAACATTTGGGATCCTTACTTATCAAAAGTGCTAACTAGTTTCAAATTTAAATGCAATTATCCATATATGTGGCAACCCATTTTCACAGTACATATTTAAAAGTTAAAATGTGTAATTGTACATTTTGTCATTCACATAAAATATTACTCATGTCCTTAGCTTACTAAGACACTGAGTGTTTAGCATATATTTTTGTGTCATATAGTTGCTTATGTGTGTAATTTATTCTAGAAAGTTTTAGGTTTGTAATGTCAGACCTTTAAAAAAGATGCTTTTACTGATGGTGCACACATACTGTTTGTCAGAAGCACAAATGGTGAAATATATTTATAGTAGGAGAAAGGAAGGCATTTACACATAAGAGTGTTAAAGCCTCTCCATGAAGAAAAAAATAATTATGTCAATCATTGTGCCCATTTTAGCAGATGTATTCCAAGGGAAAGATTTGTTGGCTGTGAAATCTATTAAAATGCTTGAGAACAAAAGCTGACCACTGTCAAATGCCAAAGCAGTGATCAGCAATGTTTTGTACTAGATAAAGTTTCCTAAATTTTAAATGCTTTTCACTACATCTAGCACTTATTTTGTAACAGCCTTTTCTGCCTACAAGTACCAGAAAGGAGAAAGTCTATACATATATTTTTAATCATATCATTGGTATGATAAAAAAAATTAATTTCCCTATGCAGCTTCTCTTTATTCACTCTGGTAAGCCAGTTAGGTCCCACAGCTCCTGGGCTAGGCTTCATGGAGAGCTCTGCCATGACAAGCAGCAGCAGCACCAGTTGGACACAGCAGTGAGTCTTGGAAATTCTGGCAGATGGAGCATTGCTTCACTGCCACTCCTGGAGTGAGAAAGATGAGAAGCTCCAGCAGGTTCTTTCATTTCATAGAAATAATAGAAAATCCCAGAATGGAAGGAACCTCAGAGAGCATCTGTTCAAACCTTTCATGATAAATGAAGATTGTCTAACAACTTGTCTAGCTGAATCTTATAAATCTCAAGTAGAATCTTGGGGAGGTTATTCCAATGATTGATTGTTCTTACAATGAAAAATTTCCTTTTTTTTTCCAGCAGAATATCTCCTGGTGCAACTTTTACCATTGTCCCTTGTCTTTTCCATGTGGCTTTCTGTTAAAAAGGAGTTTTCATCTTCTCTGTAGTCAACCTTTAATAACAGAGCACAGAGATGAAGTCTCCCCTGAGCTTTCTTTTCTGTAGACTGTACAAATGCAGTTCTCTCAAGTACTTTTCTCACATGACAGGCTCTCCAGCCATCTGATCATCTTAGTGGATCTTCTTTGGACCCTCCTCAGTCTGTAAACACTTTTGTTTCTGCTATTGTCCTTTCAAAAATAATTAGAAGTTTTAACATTAAAAATAACAAAAAAGCAAGACCTTCATAAAATATAACTAGAACAAGTTCAATTATAAAATATTTTTCACAATTTTATTTTGTATAATTATTTAATGCAGTTAGGATTATGATATCTTAATATTTAATATCTAGATGGATACATAAACTATAATAAAGTCCATAGAAGGGACTTAGAGCAAGCTCGTGTAGAGCAACGTGTCCCTGCCTATAGTAGGGGGACTGGAATTAGGTGGTCTTAAAGGTACCTTTCAACCCAAACCATTCCATGATTATATAAAAGATATGAATAAATATTTTTTGTTATTAAAAAATGACCTAAAGATTTTAACCCTGTGAGGCAGTGAATTAGAAGTTATGCTGCCACTGCTATAACAGGAAGAATTGTATACATTTCCAGAGAATTTGGATGATGTCCTGTGAAAATAAGGCTTAGGGAACAGACTCAGTGATGCTAACATTTCATAATTATTTTAGTAACGGAAAGATAATTTCTAAGAATATAAGTTGCAAAATATAAATAATGTTATAATAATGAAGAGAGAGGAACTCACATAGATGTTGCACAATATCAAAGTTTAAGAAGGAGTATTTAGAGTAATTATTGTCTGCAGTCAAAAGTTGCTCTCAGTGTCCTTTTCTATAGTAATACATACTTATTTGTTTCTGAAGGTATATCTGGAGTGGCTAATAGCAAACATAGTAACTTTTACTATGTTCTAGACATAGTAGTACTATTCTAAGTAGTGTCTGTGATATGTCACAAACATTTAATGTTATATTTTGTATTCTGCTAGAAAGCTCTAGTGTTGTCATATTATATATTTAGCTTCTAAAATTGATTGATAGCTCCAGAGAAAAGAATATATGGTATTACATTTCTTATCTGAGTCAATGTTTTTCTCAATACAGTGAAGTAAATGAAAATAAAGTGTTTAAATCTACTGCTTATGATAAAGAAGACCAAATCTCATTCTAATGAATGTGAAATACAACTTGTCATGTTCCTTTCACTTTGTAGAAATGCTACCACAAGGCTTAGCCAGTTAAGTCTAATATGTTGACATTTATTTTTGCTGCAATAAATGTTAGGATTATATTTTTGCATTAAATTCTGGCATTTTTAAAGATCACGCTGACAAGTAATTTATTCTTCAAATCATACTGGTTTGTTTTTACTTTTTGAATATGGATTGGGCCATGTGTCTCCAAGGCACAGTACAAAGCATATTTCATATGTTTTGCAACCTATTAGTTTGATTTAAATCCACTTTTTCTGTCAGGATTTATGCAAGCCTTTCTTGATGCTATTTGCTCTGAATTATTGCCCAGAAATAATCACACTGAATCCAATTTCACACAGGCTGTGGGGCCTATGAGGTCTGTCACTGTAAAGCTCTGAAGCTTTTAATTTTTTTTTTCAATGGAGGAGATTCTTCAAATTTTTTTAATATACAGCACTTTCATGTTTTATTTTCACATTTACTCCTTCCCCTCAAAGTGTGAAGAATTTGATTGCATGCACTAAGTATGTATCAGTCTATAAGGAAGGAGAAAATTATACTTTTTTAAAGGAACTATGTTATTCAAAAGTGCAAAATAAATGAAGAGCCAATATACCATTAAAACTGCATCCTTTCAAATGTGTTTACACTTTCAATATATGTGTAACCTTTCCACATATTTTTGCATATCTGTATGTCAATGTTCAATGGTCTGAAACTGAAAAATGCTCTTCGGAAAGAAAGAGGAAATAAATGGTTATTAAGAAATGGATGTACAACTTCTTTTCCCCTCAATTATCACATTCACTACCGACCTCTTCCAAATGGTTCACAGTCTTCTATTTTCCAAAACTTAACAAAATCCATTGGAATATTCTACTGGTTAATCTGCGTAGCCAAGCATGGGCCCAGAGGCACATTTGCATCCTGACTGTTTCTAATTAATTCCTTCTACTTAATCTTCATTTAGTGCAGTTACATACATGTGCTGGCACTACATGCTCTGCAGGGGAGGCTTTTTTACCCTCAGCATTAAAATAAATTAACAACTCTCTGTAAAAATGAAAGTAAATAAAGGAGGTTACTTTATTATTATTATTATTTCTCTTCATTTGTCTTTTGTTCAGAAATCATTTTAATTTTTAATCAAATACCTACAGATTCCTTCATTATATTTATTGTAAATCATTGAAGTCGTCAATCACTAGAGAATCAGAAAATATTACATTTCTCTGAAAGATACACAGTACTTATTTATTCACTACAGAGGTAGCACAGTTGACAGCACAGTTTACATCTATTTCCAAAAGCCTTGATCTTAGAATCAGGCTGCACAAAGTCTAAATAACCTTTAAAATAAAAAAGCAAGCAACCAAACATACAAAACTCAAGCATCATTTACAACTTTTATAGTGGTGGGCAGGCTAGGGAAAGAAAGACATGACAACACTAGAGATTTAGGAATTAGAAAAAAAGCATTATAAGCTCCAGAATTAAGTCAGTTTTCTGTGTCTGCACATACAATCTGGATGGCTGTAGTAATTAGCTTTTGAAGAAAGTCTCAACATACTACGTGTTGAGTTAGTCTAAATCAGCTTTAGGACTCTAGAATCACAGAATTGCAGAATTGTAGGGATTGAGAGGGATCTCTGAAGATTATCTAGTTCAACCCTGCTGAGAAAACATCTTACCTACAGTAGGTTGCACAAGAAAACATCCAGGCGGGTTTTGAGTATGTCCAGAGAAAGTGACACCAGAGCCTCTCTGGGCAGCCTGTTTCAGTACTCTATCACCCTCAAAGTAAAGGTTTTCCTCATGTTTATATGCAACTTCCTATGTTTGAGTTTGTGCCTGTTGCCCTTTGTTCGCTGGGCAGAACAAAAGGAGCCTAACGCTATCCTCTTGAGATATGCCCCCTGTAGATACTCATAAGTGTTCATAAGATCTCCTCTTAATCTTCTGTCTTCCAGGCTGAGCAGTCCCAAGTCCCTCAGACTTTCCTCATAAGAAGCAGCTCCAGGCCCTTAATCACATTCTTAGCCTTCTGTTGGACTTTCTCCAGTGGTTTCAAGAAAGAACTGGGGAACGCTGCTCTTGTCTGTGGGAAGGGTGATATTAAGCAGAAAGCTAATGTGTTTTACCTTCACAGACACTTAAGGACTGACAGGTTTGTTTTTCTGACCTCTTCTGCAGCATCCCCTGATTTGTTCCCGTATTACTGTATTAAGGAGACAGTTTACATCAGAAAAATATCGTCAAGTGTCCCAGAGTCAAACTCAGTGGAAAGATGGAGCAGGTCACAGCACATGGTACTACTGGAAAACTGTGAAAGACTAGAATTCGAGTTTCCATACATTGATCTTTGTATGGTCAAACTCAGAGAGAAATCATTGTGGCCTTTCAGTGCTTGAAGGGAGCTTGTAATCAGAAGGCAGAGACCAACTCTTTACTGTATGATAATGATATGACAAGAAGAAAAGACTTTAAACTAAAAGAGGGGAGATTCAGGTTAGATGTCAGGCTGAAATTCTTCACTATGTGGGTGCTGAAACACTGGCACAGGCCACCCAGAGAAGCTGTGGGTGCCCCATCCCTGGAGATGTTCAAGGCCAGGTTGGATGGAGCCCTGAGCAGCCTTATCTAGTGTTTGGCAACCCTGTCCATACTAGGGGGATTGGAACTAGATGTTCTTTAACTTTTCTACCAACCTAAGCCATTCTATGATTCTACGTTAGCAACAGATATCCCATAGCACTGACAGCAAACATGAAGATTATTAATAACTGGTCTATCAACAAGTGTTACTTTGTTTATACAATGTGTTAGACCTTTTCATCTGTGCCATACTGGGAACTCACTCTTCTGTTAACTTTTCCCTGTGACTTCCAAGGTCTCTTGAGAAACAAAGCACAGAACTTCCCATCATGTTTTACACATTAATAGATATATGACTGAGTTTTAGTCATACTAGAAAACAATTTGCTTGTTTTCTCCATCCTGTCCACTGATACAGATCAGTGTACATCAATCACCAGCCCTCTTCAGCTTTTCAGAAGAATATCCTGTATCACTCAGCTAAAAGGACCAAACTCATTCAGATCAGAAAACCAGAAGAAATATTTCTGTTGAAAGTCGTGCATTTCTTATTTTGCTTCGAAGATACCACACAGATGTAATTTGATTATTTTGGTTTTGTGTCATAGTTTCTCAGACAGAGTATGTTCCCCCCTTTGCATATGAACATATATAAATACATCTTGATCCTGCTATAGATTGACTAACCAATCTATGTATGTAAATAATGAATTGACACTAACATGGAACATAATTCACTCTAGTTCCTGTGCATTTCTTTCTGTGGTCTTTGAATCAGGTTACTGGTTTTACAGATTGCAGGAATTTATATTTTTATAAAAATTCTTTGAAATTTCCCCAAACTGAGATTAGGCCAATATCTCCACTAACAATTGAAGCCTTGCAATGAAGAGCCATCTCTTGTGAGATCATATATATTCCAAAATCAGTAGAAGCAAAAAAGGCAACAAAAGCTTCAGGATGCTCTTGATGCATTTTGCCTAGAGCTAGTTCTGCTGAAGTAAGTTCACCACCACATTTTTTCCAGGAGGATTACACAAAGATTAAACTGCTAGCTGACATAATCTCTAAACTTCAAGGAAGGGAAGACAGGAGACGATAAGAGGGAATTATAACTATGTGCATGGCACATAGCTATTTAGCCAGTTAGTGTTCTAAGCTGTGCTGATGCACAGTACTTATTTTGTCCAACATGCAGAAGTTTGACACACTACTTGCTGAAATTAAATAGATTGCTGTTGTCCCAGTTGTCACATTTTTTTCAATTCCCTCTGAACTGCAGTTTTGATATCTAGCATATTAACCACAATCCTTATAAGTAATATCTACAGGGTGAAATCTATGTTATTGTCTGGATTATTGATTAAGATACTGAGCACTATTTGTCCCAACACTGACTCTTGACATGTCCTTGTTGTTAATGGTATCTGCAATTGAAGGCACACAGGTAATTTCATAGCCTTAAGTTCTGACTGAGAGATTTTTTTTCTGAGGGGTCGGCTGTCACATAGAGAGCTAGGTAGAGATTTTAAGTCATTTTTATATGTTAAATATGTGAAATGGCAATATCATATCCTTAGTAAAACTTACAAATCAAACCATGTAGCCTTGAGTGGAGTACACATTACTTCCAGTAGGCACCCACACTCAGCAAATTAGCAGAGAATATAAGTCAGATGAGGTTAAAAAGGAATCCATCCTCCTCACAAGTGATGACAACATGCACCTTCTTTTGTGTTATTATAGTTCTCTAAATCTGTATTCTTTGTCATCTCTTTACTGCTTTTCTTTTCTTCTTGTATAAAGCACATTCCTGACGTTATCAACACAGCATCAAGTCTTAGGCACTTATGATTAGCACGTACTCAACAAGCAGAATATTCAATAATTACCCATACATATTACTTTCTCACCATTCATCAATAGTAAATTATGATACTGTCCTTGAATATTAATAAACCATTTAATACACACTTTCTGTTGAGGTATTTGTTGTAAGGCTAGGATTCTACTCCAGATATATGATAAAGAAGGAAGAGGAAAATAAAAAAAGAGACACTTACCTGAGCTCTCATGTCTTTCATCCTTACCCACAAAGCTGTGTAGTCATTCGTGATTTAGTTAATCTTTGCTCTTCCTGCTTTAGATGGATGGACAGCAGTATATAACAGTAATGTTGGATTATCCTCAGCAAGGTCTCCATAGATAGAATCCAAACATTTGGCAAGGGTTCTTCCATTCCTCAAGGGAGGAATTTCTATCTACCTGCTGCTTACTTTGATTTGTATTACAGACTTGAATGGCTACCTATGGCAACCTATGTAGATATATTTTTCCTCACCTTCTTCCAGGGCAATGAACCTATTCTGAATTTGAAGATCTGTGCCTTCATCCTTGTACGCGCCTCAAGAACAGAAGTACATCCATTCACTCTGTGTCCTTTCCTAACAAAACAATTGTTACAGAAAATATATCCAAAAAAGATTAAACAAGGTGAAACAGATCTCAGTCTAGATAATGATCAGTCAGCTCACAGGACCGTGGTGAATTTTTGTGCAGTTTACTTCTCTGCTTAGGTCACATAAGCCAGATAAAGCTAAGCAAATCACATTTTGGAGTCTTTGGAGAATTTCTAATGTAGTTTTCGCAAAAGTCTTAGAGTTAATTGTTCTCTGTATTGAGGAGACAAAAGCAAGATTGAGAGAAGAACAATTTAGGAAGAGCTGCACTAGAACAAGAATAAATTGACATGTATTGTTCATAATTATATGTAGCTTAGAAATTAGATATCATTTAGCAAACAGTATAGTCATGTTCTGAAAATACTGAGTAGGAAAACCAAAAGCTAGCTAATTTGAAGATTATTTTGTTTGATTGTTCCTTTTGTCAATGGTGGTGGTGGTAGTGGGGTTTTTTGTTTGTTTTGTTTCCCAAAAGAGATTATATGATAATTTCTCACAATAATTGGCAGTATATCATAACATCACACTATCCAGCATGATTGTCACAGAATCATAGAATGGCCTGGATTGAAAAGGACCACAATGATCATCTAGTTTCAACCCCCTGCTATGTGCAAGGTCACCAACCACTAGACCAGGCTGCCCAGAGCCATATCCAGCTTAGCCTTGAATGCCTACAGGGATGGGGCATCCACAACCTCCTTGGGCAACCCGTTCCAGTGCATCACCACCCACTGTGTGAAAAACTTCCTCCTAATATGTAACCTAAACCTCCCCTGTCTCAGTTAAAAACCACTCCCCCTTGTCCTATCACTATCCACCCTTGTAAACAGTTATTGCCCCTCCTATTGATATGCTCCCTTCAAGTTTTGGAAGGCCTGGAGCCTCCTCTTCTCTAAGCTAAACAAGTCTAGTTCCCTGAACCTTTCTTCATAGGAGAGGTGCTTTAGCTCTCTGATCATCTTAGTGGTTCTCCTCTGGCCTCGTTCCAAGAGCAGTCCTGTGTTTTTATATCATCTAAGATAAATTATAGTGAGAAGAGCTATGGTGTACTGTACTGAAAAGAAAAAATAAGTTAAAATTAAAAAAAAGATGGAAAAACAATGGTTTTATGTGTGGCTAATTTAGGATAGTTTACCTTTAAACTGAAAAAAATAGACTGATAATCTCCTTTTGAATGTTTTGAATTAATAGACACAGGATACGTTTCTTTACAGAAATCTCAGGTATAGTGGTGAAAGGCAGGATATACTTTTGTTCACTGAGACTAATCAAATTCTTGCAATAGCAATGTTGGGAAGAAATCTTTCACTCCTTTATAATTACTGTTTTTATACATTATTTTGTGAGAAGGGGTATACTATATCATGTCTTATAAAGATGTTCTGGTCAAAAACATTTAATAACTTTATTCATGCTTTCCCAGGATCAAGAAATGGAAAGATTATTGATGGCTGGACTCAATCTCATGAGTCTTTTCCAACCTAAATCATCCTACGATTCTGCAATTCACTAAAAGATTTCTGCACAATTTTTGTTCTTCCTGTTCCTGACATAAGAAGTAAATTCAGTGTTGTTTGCTCCTGGAACATTTATCATGCCTTTGATTTCTTAGGAATTGTAAGTCACACAGAAAGACTGTCTCTGCAATAGCTTGATACAAACTACTAAAGAATGAAGATTTTGTGGTTGTTTTTGATTGTTGTAGTTGCTTTGTTTTGTTTAATTTTAAGAAAAAAAATAACAAACTTTGAAAATTCCATAGAAAATACTACCACTAATGTAAATCCAAAGAAGCAAACCATTAGCGGTTGTCAAAGACAAAAATATTAATCAAAATTTAAAGTACTTTATGTCATTAAAAATTGCAGAGATGCTTAATATTTAAGCATTATTTTCATCCTACTACCTCTCTCTTTCATGTATGTTGATTAGTATTTGTTGTTTGCCCTGGCAAACTTTCAGATCATGCAAACACCTAATGCTTCATGAGCATGTAAGTTTTCACAAGACCAGTACTCAAGGACAGGTAGCGGATGAATAGACATCTTTTTACCATGCATACGAACCTCTTTGCAATTCCCAAATGAAAAGGCTCTTTGTATTATTGAAAATTATAATGACTGTCCTTTGAAACTAATGACTTAAAATAGATTTCTTCAAGGTTAATGAATTTAAATTCCCATATCTGTAACCTTCTGGCACTTTCAACCATTACTGGTGTGATATTTCTAAATGTTCATCTCGTTACAAAATGCTGCATTATACATTTCTAAAATATATGTATTTTTCTGTGGTATGCAATATACAAAGAACATTCTTCTCTGTAGAAGCCTGCAGGCAAACTTTCAAGGTTTAAAAAGCAGTCTCTAGAGAAGCTTAAAAAGATGACAAAGTCAATTAAGTTGTAAAAAATTCTTTATTTTTATGAAGAGGGAACATATTAGGAATTTCATTATCAGTCAGTGCTGTAGTGCACAAGTTTCTCTTTTGTAATTTAGAAATTCTGAGTTCTGTTGTAAACTAACCAGCAAAGGAACATCATATAGCCTTTCTAATCTTTGTTGAAAAAAGCATGCATCTTTATTTAGAGACTGAGGCCTGCTCCGAGCTTTCTTTTTTTTTTTTTTTTTTTTTTACTTAGACCTTCCACATATCTTAGAAAGAACATTATTACCACAAAGGCATTGCAAAAAATGTGTAGCACTACCCACTGAACTCAAAGTAGTCTGCATCTTCATAACAATTCAAAATGCAGTACAAAGTGTTACAGTAATAAATGAAGCAGTCAGAGACCATTGCCAAGGCCTTTTAATGAATGACAAAGCACAAGAAACCTTCCACAGATGCTGAAATTTAGAGGGAGCCAGACAGATGCTTTAATCCTATTTACTAAAAATAGCACTAATCATCGAATTACGAATGGAGACTACATTTCATATTTCAAGCTCAACCTGTGCTGTGCTTAGCAATCCACTCTTTTACAGTGAAGCAGGATAACTGAAGAATCAGACTATATTAAATAAATCTTGTTAAATTCCTGTTGAAAAACTAAGCATTATATTTAGATATATGTAATATGCTGATGACAATGTATTATCCTCCTATTAACAAAAATTCCCATGAATTTTTCTCTGCCATTTGAGGTAGATAACATTAATGATCTTCTGAGATTAAACAACTTGCTCTTCCTGAAAGATTTTTAAAAGGTAAAATTAGCTTCTAAATATAACCCGGGGAGACATAATAGCCACATGATGAAATTAGAAATGAAATAGTTTGTTACCTATTAGCAGTGTATCAAACTTACTTTCATCACGGTGATATGGGCTCCCTTGGGATCCTCCATTATGAAAAATACTCTTTTCTCTCACTCTTACTTAAAATCACACTTCCAACAACTCAAAAAGACTTTGTAGCTGAGCTTCCATCCATCTAAACAGAAGAGTACTGCCATGTCTGTGACCATGAGCTCTGAGAGCTAAAGATCAAGACCATAATTTTGTGAGATGATTTAATTCCTAACATGCTGTGCTTTGTCACTTATTCAGTCTAGACCATCCACACTAATACATGTACTAAGAGCTACAATAACATATTCATCTTGATTTAATTTTGGAAACATACATAATCATGAATAACTATTATATACATTATGTTAGCAATTTCTAAGAACATATGGACAGCATTTTATGCTGTGTTAATATATGCTAAATTTTACCATTTTTTGCTCTTTTTGGCCTGATTATATGCATCAGTAGTAAAATCACTGAAAGGTGTAAACAGTGGAATTTCCATTAAATGGTTATGAACTTTCTTATTCCACAGTGATACTAGGCCTGGGAATACATTAATTGATTTTTCACATAATTGAGGTCATTTATGTGGGATTCCTGCCACTTTTAGTTCTGCTGAGCTTTTTGGAGTTTGGATCAAGAAAGGACCTTCTATAACTTACCAACCATATCAAATGCTCTCCCTAATTTTACAGCTTTGGATAAAACATTTGCTGCAGTTGATAAATACTTGGACGGGGGACAAATACTTTGGCAGCAACTGTTATTGCCTTTGGAAAGCAAAACCCCTGAGAACCAAATGATAAGGAGGAAACTGCTTTGCAGGAATTTATCTTTATGCAGACTTCTAGTTCACTGGCACACAGAATGATTCATATTTAAATATCTGAAAAGACAAATAACTTCAAGTTTAGAGAGAGGAGAAAACCTATTAAGAGAGAAAGATTTAAATCTGGCTAATGCTCTAGATACAATTAAAAGAATTAAATAAACCATTAAAGATACAAAATCAGTGCTTACTGTAAATCCAATGCATTTTCACAAACAATAACAAATATAGAACAGACAAAGAGGAGAACAGTAATTTGTTTTGCTGTTAGGGATATTATATTACATTTCCATCTATTCCTTTTCCAAACAAATCTTTTCTATCTTAAGTCCTTGCAATTGTTTCAATACTGAATTTAAAAACAAACAGACAAACAAACAAAAAAGCCCAATGAAATATAAACCAATCTAAAATTATTTGAATATTTAATTAATAATTTATGATTGAGAAGAATGTGTAAATCATTTATGTACTGACAGTAATGTATGATATATATAGTATTCTTAAAACAGAATGGGAACATTTACTTTTGAATTAGGTTGAGAAGCAATACTGAAGTGGTAAATACATGAGCACGAAAATGTTACTGAACGTTAATAATTATAAATACACATTCACTTTTTATTTTTACATTTAAAATTATTTTTAAAAAATCTACTAAAATAGAAGTGCATTAGACTTCTCAATGAAATTAACAGAACTCAATGAATAGCTTTAACTTCCCTCCTTTAAAACAGAGGTAGTATTTTTAATATGTAAAAATATCTTACTTTCTCAAAAAAACAACTCCATTTCGAAATGTTAGTATGCTTTCTTTTCACATCCTAAAAATACAGCTTTTTTTTTTTTTTTACTTGAAAAAAATCTTTATTCTTTGCAGAAATAAGTCTAAAACAAATAAACAAGAATCAAGAATAAAAGAGTGGAGTAACTCCTGAACAATATGAAACATTTTTCTTTGCAGTAAATAAAGCTTTCTAGGCTTATATAGAATACATATTTCCTCTTAAAAATAAAAGGTTTCAGACTAAAATGCAAAAGAACATGGCTTGCGCTGAACTGAATATACTAGGAAAGTGTGTTTCAGGGGTTACTTAAACTTGAATATTGATCAATTAACCCTCTCTTGC
This sequence comes from Chrysolophus pictus, assembly GCA_037305975.1. NCBI lineage: Eukaryota > Metazoa > Chordata > Aves > Galliformes > Phasianidae > Chrysolophus > Chrysolophus pictus. The sequence continues at coordinate 18,898,634 of CM074579.1, forward strand.
TTCATACAGTAGTAGATCTCATGATTAGAAAGGTTTAGTATAGTCATAAAGCAGTTATTACACAAACAGAAAAAAAAATCATAGACTTCTTAAAAGATCTTTTCTTCTTTATTAATTAATAATTACCTAAAAAAAAAAAGGGAGATATATGAGATATATACCATTTACCTTAACCATGATTTCACTGGTATTTTAAGGTAGTCTTATAAACTCCTTTATCATCTCTTCCCAGTGTAATCTCTTTCTTCCATATACAGATTTTTCCCTTCACTGTGAGGGAGACCTCTCTCTAATGCTAAACAGGAAGCAGTCTTGCTTTGCTCTACCTTTCTGTAGATTATGGCTCAACCAAAATATTCAAGGCAAAAATGGACAGTTTTCATGGAATGAAACTGCCTGACAGGATTCAGAAAGCACTACTTGTCTACTTGCTTAGAGGCAAAGGAACTAGAAGGATACCAATCATAGAATGGTTTGGGTTGGAAGGGACACTTAAGATCAGGCAGTTCCAACCCTCCTACCATAGGCAACAATATCTCCCTCTAGATCAGGTTGCTTAAAGTGCCATCCAGCCTGGCTTTAAATACTTCCAGGTAGGGGGCATTCACAACCTCACACTGGGCAACCTGTTTCAGTGTCTCATCACCCTCACAGTAAAGAATTTCTTCCAAACATCTACACTAAACCTTCCCTTTACCAGTTTAAAGTCATTTCCCCTCATTCTGTTGCTAGATGCCATAATAAGAAGTCCCTCCTCAGCTTCCCTGTAGGCCCCCTTCAGGTACTGAAAGGCTGCTAGAAGGCCTTCTCAGTGCCTTCTTTAAAGGCTGAAAATCCCCAGCTCTTTCAGCCTGTTTTAAGAGGGGACGTGCTCCAGCCTTCCAGTCATCTTCGTAGCAGTCCTCTGGACTTGTTCCAACAACTCTATGTCCTTCTTGTGTTGGGGACTCCAGAACTGGAGGCAGTACTCCAGGTGAGGTCTCACAAGAGCAGTGTAGAGAGGCAGAATTACCTCTCTCCATCTCCTGGTCACACTTCTCTTGATGCAATTCAGGATATGGTTGGTCTTCTGGACTGGAAATGCACATTGCCAGCTCATGTTGAATCTTTCAACTGACATTCCCAAATTCTTCTCTTCAGGTCTGTACCCAAGCCATTCATCACCCAAACATTATCTGTGCTAAGGATTACTCCAACCCAGGTGCAGAAGCTTGCACTTGGCCTTGGCCTTGTTAGACTTCATGAGGTCGGCATGGGCCCACCTCTCAAGCACCCTCTCAAGCTCTGGACAGCACCCTTTAGTGTGTCAACTGCACCACCCAGCTTGGTGTCATCTGCATACTTGCTGAGGGTGCACCCTATCCCACTGAACATGTTGCCTACAAAGATGTTAAATAACACCAGTCGCAACATTGACCTCTGAGGAATGCCACTTATCACCAGTCACCACTTGGAGCAATTGATTGCAACTTTCTGAGTGCAACCATCCATCCAACTCCTTACTCAGCAAGTGGTGCATACATCAAATCCATCTTTCTCCGATTTGACAACCAGTGCCAAATGCTTTGCACAAGTCCAGGTAGATGCTATCAGTTGCTCTTCTTTTATCTACTGATGCTGTAACTCCATCATAAGAGGCAACCAGATTTGTCAGGTATAACTTGATCTTGGTGAAGCCAAGTTGATACCGCTGTTGGCTCTAGAATCCTTATCAGACCATTAATTGCCAATTAAAGACTATCAAAATTGGTTACCCTTTGTAAAAAGAAAAGCACTTATACCTCAGCATATTTTACATTCCAAATGGAGTTAAGAAGCATGCAAGTTCTCTGTTTCTTTTTAAATAGGGACTATGTTTTATAACATCAACATTATGGTACCTGTTGGTCCTCATTAGTTTATATCTCCACATGGTCAACGCATGATAGATCTTGTCAGATCTATCTGACAGTTTTCAGCAAAGCAATAAAGCCTCAGTTTTAGATTCCCTTGAATTACAACTTGGCATACCAGTGAGCTAATAACAACTAAAAATCCTAAAATCCCATCTAACAGTAGAAAAAGCAGTTCTCAGAAAAACACAAGTTTAAAATTTTGCACTGCAGAAGGGTGAGTGAAAGGGAAGTCTGTGCGTTGATCCACTAAAGGCAAAAGTCTGGTTTAGTCTAATTAGACCCGTAACAAGATTTTGGCAGTATAATATCTAGTTCAGCATCATCTGGCACCAAAGTACTAACTGCTGAGAGGAAGAAACCTCATTATTGCTTTCTTCAAGGATCTTAAGGAGTATTCCTTAATTAAAAATATCTTAACATTTAATAAAAATAACAGAGGGCTTATACCTTATTAGAAAGTGTTATTATATACCGCTATCTTGGATGTTTAACTAAGGAAGATTCACTAAACGCCATATTTAGAAATTTATGGTTTCAACTAAGATAAGTACATATATTCTCCAGAAAAAAAAAAAAAAAAGAAACCTTAGTTTTCATATATTCAGTGGTAAATTTCTGCCTTCTGTCATTTCCTTTTATTTCCTTTTCTTGCTTCTTTTCCACTTCCCCTTTTGCAAAAAGAGATCTGACCTAGAAGTATATTGATTCTTCACATCTCAGCAAAGAGAAATGTAGAACCAATTAGCTTCGGCAGCAATTTCAACACTGTAATTTTTTTTTTTTTCTCATGAGAAGGTCCACAGCTTCCAACCATAGGAAACTGAAAGCTTCTTTTTTTAATATATACTTAATGTACTGGTTCTAGTCTGTGGTCAGAAATATCAAAGAGTTGCTTAATACAGCTGTCTTGAATGAAAATGCTTGCATGTAAAGGAAATATTTTCTGAAACAGTATTTCAAAATCTGTTGAATAATACCAAATAAAAAACATACAGTCTAGGAAATTGCTCTGTTATTCTATTCTAATAGTTATTCTATTAGGCTCTTTCTTTATATTAAGTTACCAAGTGGAGCACCATAGTTATAAAAATTGAGATATTTAATTAACATTAACTTGTTTTCTCCTTAAGAGAAAAAAATTCTTGGTACTTTATCCTTGGTATTTATTAGCAGTTATTATATTAAATGTTTTTTACACTTCTTATACCATTGTTTTTTTTGTTTTTTTTTTTTAATCCCCTACAACATTAATTCCCTTCTCTCATATTTTCAATGGTACTAAATTTGACATGTAAACAGCAAGAAAACAACCTATTAAAACAGTAAGATAGTAAAATGATTGTTACTGTTGTGCACAACCAGCAATGATACTTCATTTCTCCTATTATTCCTCTGTCTACAGCTACTGCATTGCTATTATGAGTTTCTTATTTTCATTTTCTTTTTAATTTTTTTTTTTTGTATCTTCCTTTTCCCCCCCTCAGATAAGGACCAGGGAGTTCCATATGATAATAACAATGATGTGCAATAAAAAATGAATAAATACTGATTCCAAGTAGTGGGTCAAATATGGGTATTAAAAGAGTCAAAATTAATATGATATTTATTTATCCTTATTTCCAGTGAGATAAATTCAAAGGTTGAGATATAACAATAAAGGTTTTTTCTTTTGTTTGTTTGTTTTTGTAAGAGCTACAAAATCCATCTGAGAATTAGTACAAAGACAAAAATAATAATGCTGGGAAACAAATCCAACAGCTATACTTTAATAAGATATTCTATAACAGTTACTTATATAATATTCTACCTGCTTTGGCAAAGTTCCATTAAATGAAGTTTAAAAGTTCTACTTCTACACATAATCAGGTCATGCAGCTTCAACAATCCTACACCTAAGTAACCTGAAAAAGCTGCGTGAGATATTTTGTTTCCCTTTTGGTAATGTTCTCTGTTCAGGCCATTAAACGCAGAGTACTCAAACAGCAATGAGTATCTTCACTTCTACAGGAGCTTTTTTTTTGAGACCAGAAGACACTACAGCAAAAATAGCATAACAGTTGCTATGGTTTGTTTCTGGTTTCCTTAAGAGTTTCTTTAACCTATGTCAGTAAAAAGTCCACATATTCAATTTTCTACAAGGCAGTCTGTTTTCCCATTTCCCTCATGAGGACCAGACTGGCCTGTATCAATATACCACAAGTGTACTTTGCATGCCAAGTAACCTTGCAGCTCAAAGCAATTTGCAGGTCAAAATGCCAGAGACACCAACTGCTGCTTTGTTATAGACTTGCTCTGTACAGAAGGTCATGCTACTTTTCAGGTGGATGGAACCTTAAGGGGTTCACTAAGTATTTCTACCACAACCTCTCCTTGAAAAAGGATAGAGGTGATGGGGGAAATCATTTTGATCTGTGCAAGACTGTTTGGAAAATGTTAAAGAGACCTTTACAGATGGTTATACAGTATTAATTACTTAATGTGAAAACTATTTTACACTTATAACTAAAAGCACTAAGAAGGGATTAAAATTTTTAATTCAAAATCTTCTCCGAACTTAGTCTGCTTCAGGCATTCATTTCCTATGGCTTAACTACCCTTCCTGAACTGTTAACACCTTCTGAGTGTGACAATTTAAATGTCTTCTAGGAGGCCTTGGTACCTCCTTCTACAATAACTTGCTTGTTTTCTATGGTTTCTTCCCTGTCTTATGCAATTGTAAAATGTGCATTGCAATGAAATATGATGTTTAATAAAGTAAAACTGGAAAAAAAATCAGTAAGCTATAATGGTGAGGGAATATGTATTTCTGCATCAATGGCTAGTAATTGCCCAAAGACACTGTCCTTCACAAAACAAACCTTTTTTTTTTTTTTTCCTGTCTCTTTTAGAGATTTAGAAATACTTAGGAAACAGATTAACAAAAACAAATCAACAACAACAACAAAAATATACAAAGAACAAGCTACAGTTTGCCATGGAAGTCTCTAAATCTGCACGTATAAAATATTTATATATTTTATATGTGAAATATAGTTTATATGTGAAAACTGTAAGGAAGAGGAGATACTCAGAATCATAGAATCATTTGAGTTGGTAGCGACCTTTAAAAGTCATCTAGTCTAACTTCCCTGAAATGAACAGGGACATCTAGAGCTATATCAGATTGCTTAGAGCCTGAACCAGCCTGACCTTGAGTATCTCCAGGTACAGGGCAACCACCACCTCTCTGAGCAAATTGTGTCAGTGCTTCACTACCGTTATTGTAAAATCTTTTTTTCCTATGTTCAATCTAACTCTCCACTCTTATTGCTTGAAACCATTTCCCCTTGTTATATCAAAACAAACTCTGCTAAGTAGCCTGTCTCTTTCTTTCTTATAGATACTGAAAGGCTGCTATCAGGTCTACACAAGTTCTTTTCAGCAGAGTTGTGCTCAATCCTTTCATCCCCAAGCTTGTATTGATAGCAGGGATTTCTGCAACCCGGGTGCAAGACCTCTCACTTCTCTTTGTTGAGCCTTATTGAGGTTCACCTCGGCCTTTCCAGGTCTCTCTGGATGACATCCTTCTCTTAAGTGTGTCAACACAAACTTGCTGACAGTGCATTTGATCCCACTGTCAATGTCATTGACAAAGATAATAAAGAGCACCAGTCCCAGTACAGACACCTGTGAGACAACACTCATCTCCATCTGGACGCTGAACCATAAGAAGGCTCATCTATTTACTTGTTTTTTTTTTTTGTCTTCCTCCAGTGTAGACTTATCAAGGAAAAAAAATAACGAAGACTCAAATCTTCCAACTTTTCAACTTTTGGTATGTAAGTGCATCTCTCCAAAGTGGATATGACATGGAAATTTAAAATTCTTATAAATGTACCTGAAATTCAAACATATTCAGTGGTACACTGTAGAGCCTTAAAAGCATTTGGCACATCTTTTATAATCAAGCTCTTACATATGAAGAGTAATTTAACTGTCTTCACATCACTTTTCCCTCCCAAAACAATGACAGGAAGAACAGATTACATATACTTCTGCAATATTCTTTCTGAACAGAAATCATTGAGAACTGCAGCTGTTTAACATCTCTAAAGATAGCTTCTTAAAGTATACTGAGTATACTAACATAAAAGAAATATAATAAGGATGGGAAAGTACTGAAATACATGAAAAATAAAGAGTTTTCCTGGTTTTAAAAAGGAGGAAAGAACAAAACAAAGAAAAATTCCAAGAAAAATAACACGATAAAGAATTAAAAAGTTTTCAGTTTTACAAAAAGCAGTAGAATATATAGCGTAATCTGAAAACTGAGAGGTGTTTTTTAGATCAATGACTTTGAAGAAGGACCTGCCAGGTAGATTGCTATAATTTTACAGATATAGTTCATTCAGTGGTCTAAAAACAAATTTCACATTGGCACTTCTTAACGTTATCAAAACTTGCAATTATTTTTTAGTCTTCTAGTCTTTTCATTACACCTTAGTTCAAAACGAGAATGACTCATGATATAAATTCATCTATAGATAAGAGTAATCCTCTCCTTAATAAGTTCTTTGTACTTTACTCAATTATTTTTAATACAGAAAAGATTTAGTGTGGGCTTTGTTTTTTATGTAAGAAATTTTCTGTGTCACCATTACACATTTATTTGTACATATGTATCAACAGTGATTAAAATGTGTCTGATGTTGAGCTTCCTAAAAGATGTACTTTTTTTCTTTTAATGTAGAAGCATTCAGTGTTTACCTTTCCTGAAATTTTTGTATGAAAGCACAAGATTATAAGCTTCTTTCCCAGAAAGTTTTGTTATTATTTTATAACACTATTCATGTTAAGTGAAACTAAAATTTTATCTAAAAGAAAAACATAGTAATAAAGGGTTCAGGAGTAAAACTGTTATAAGAACTCCTATGTAATCAACTATCTTTTAGGAAGAAACAACTAAGTTTACAAAAGACTGAAGGAAACATTTCATAAGTTAAAAAACAGTGTTTTAAATCTTCCTAAGCCTTATTAAACCTGTATAGAGGTTTTGAAGAAAGGAAAGCACTTTGAAATGACAGCTTCCTCTCCTTGCTTTTATCATTAGTAGGGGGTCTGAATCTGAGGCATCCTTCATTACTTTTTTTTTCTAGTATGAAGTTCATGAAGAAAATTGAAACAAATTCAATCTCTAATGAATACAATCTCATACCAAAAGACTCTTGTTCACTTATATGTCCAACAACAAAGTCTAAGTCTTGTCAGTTACCATATCTGAGCACAACCTCTGTGTAGAGAAACAACAGAGGATTAAATATTGTTTTATTAGATAATGGTATATTATGCAATCACTCTCTAGTGGAAAAGTAGAAACCAAGCCCTGTGCAGAAAATAATGAACAATGAGTCAAATTAACGTAGTATGAAGAATATCAGAATTGTGTTTAGTGGGAGCTCAAAGAGGATGTGAAAGATTGCATAGTGAAATCAAAGGCAAGAACTAGAAAACAAGTAGTAACATTATAGATCACCATAGAGAACATTATGGCAACTTCTATTGGAAATTGAATTAGATAGAGTGCTTTGAAGAAAGATTATCAAATGAATATTCACTAAGTAACCTCATTACAGTCCTTGCTCAATACAAGCTCATAAAAATGGAGTGTTAGATTCATTAAACATGAATAAATACTTTTAAAGATTCTAACAAAATTCACGGATATTCCACTTCCACTCTATGAAAACTCAAACTCTGCTTTCCTATACCATATAGGAAGGAGGAAAACCAATGTCAATCTTTCAAACACATTTCTGCACTATAAGGAACACGTAAATCATCTAGAATCCTGATGCCTGTGATCAGACATAGACCCATGTTTTGTATTCACTTTTGAGCTAGTTGCATGATTCATATAGTGTTTGATTTTTTTTATTTTATTTTTTTTTTACAGTCTCTGAACTTAAAACATAGTGTATTTCTCATCATTTTGTTACCTCACACTATTTCTGGACAGTTGAAGGCAAAATCTCCTTGTCCTTCTTTGGACTTGAGGCCTGTTGAATGTCTATAAATTTATTTCCTAATAGAATAAAATGTTATAAATGAATAGTACCCTCAGTAATACAATCATTTATGTTTCACTGGCACATTTTGTGATTGTAAAGATGTGTTGCAGTAAACAGGAACTCCTTATTGAGGCTGGAAATCTTTCCCTGAGTTCCCAAGGACCAACTGTCCCTACAGTTTGTCTCAATATACAAAATTTCATGAAAAAAAACATTCAAAATTTTACAGGATAAACACACTAAGGACAGGACACTCTAGACTGAAAAGATGTTTAAGTCTTGTGACTTAATAATATGAATACATTGTCCATAACATTGGGAAGCACTTTTTTTTTTTTTTTTTAACCAGTGGGAGGGGGCAGGTAAAATAATTTAATGGGTCACTTAGTCCTTTACTTAGAACTTCTCTGGAAAAGCATGGAAAGACTTGAAGAATTACTTTGACTGTTTTTTTACACGAGAGAAGTGTGCTAGTTTAATCAGTGTTACTTTATTATTATAGATAGACCATGATATTTATCTTTATTCTACATCATCCTGTTTTTTTCAAACCACGTTACTCAGATTGATCTACTTGAAATAATACATTCCTCCACGGAAGACTGAGACTTACCATAGGAAAACTGTTAATGGTAAATAGGAAGTACAATGAGTGAAGCACTGAAAATTTAACTAGCATATAAATAGCTTAATTAAAAAAGGATATTTTATTATGTTGATGATTTTATTATATATTTGTAAGAGCTGAATAGTCCCACATAATTTTTCAAAGAAACAATAATACAACAAATACCACTCTAAACTTAATTGCTAAACTTCCACAAAATTGAAAAACTGTCATTTACTATATCAGACCTTATCCATGGTAAAAATTACATAATTCATAATGCAAAATTGAAGTTATGCACAGCTTTTGATGTGGGTTGAGAGAAGGGCCATTTAAAGAGAGTTTATGTGAAGGAAGGAGACCAGCATTTTACATGGGTAGAATGTCATAGGACAGGGAAAAATTTAAACTAAAAGAAGAGATACTTATACTAGATGTCTGAGGGGAGTTTTCCCATAAGACAGGGTGGTGAGGCACTGCACAGGCCACCCAGAGAAATTGGGGACGTCCACCACTGGAAGTGTTCAAGGCCAGGCTGGATGTGGCCCTAGGCAGCCTGATCTAGTGTGTGATTTAGTGGTCAGCAATGCTGCCCACAGCAGGGAGACTGGAACTAGATGATGTTTGAGGGCCCTTTCTAACCAAGCCATTCTGTGACTCTATGATCATATAATACGAGCAAGATATTCCACCTCATTAGAGGTAAATATGGAAGCAATAAAAATAATTTAGTCAACATTAAGGCTCATAGAAGCTGCTTGGACACTGAGTCCTACTTAGGCATCTTTCTAAAACAACACCCCTTCATGTTTTTTTTTTTCACTTTTTTTTTTTTGCTTTGAATATATATTACTAAAATGAACATTTGTTTCTCCTATATCACTATTAGAAATTCCTACAAAGGAAGCTTGATAAAATAGTTTAATTTTGTTGATTGCTGTGATTTTCCTGAATCTTCTGACAGAAACCAGGCAGATTTCCCAGCATAACATTTCTTGCCAGCAAGCTTATCTCCTTAGCAATCTGAAAATGTTGGCTATCTGCTATAAAACTGGATACCTAGCCACCTAGGAGATCTTTCATTAGCCAAGATACACAGAGAAAGGGTTTCTTTTGGATATTCAGGGTATCTAAATACTTCAGCTGAGCAGGCAAAGAGCACTGCATTTCTGACATTCTGGTAGCAACTGTTAAAGACTTCTTTGGGCATAAACTCTCAGTTGTGAAGTGGTTCCCAGGAAGACGGAACTTCAGATTTCCAGAAGACAAAAGAATTCATTTTATTTCCATTTTTTTTTTTTTTTACACTAATACTTAGAATTTGTTACAGTGTGAGAATTTTAAGAATAAATGGATTTCTCAGTACTCAATTTTCAGCTTTATGGATAACAAAAATAAAGAAAAAAACAAATGGAACCATCATAAGCTGCTATTCTTTTTAAAAAAATTAATTTGCCTCAATTCTTTACTATCTGCATGAATGTCTTTTATGTTGAAAAATCAAATCTGCACATTTCATATTTCTTGTTTGCATTAGCAAATTCAGAAAGTAGATTACAGCTGGTCAAGCATATAGTGATATGAAGAGAAGAACTCTCCATTATCTAACATTACAGAAAGAACTCCGGGCTGATTTTTTTTTTCCTCCTTTCTTTTGTTATAATTAGACAGTTCCCTTGTATTCTCCCCCCCCCCCCCCCCCCCTCCCAGAAACTTGGGTACAGTATTCTTACTGAGATCAAGGAAGTCACATAGTCACATACACAGTGAGTAAAGAATACAAAAGTAAAGAATTTAATGAAAAATCAGCAACCAAGAAGGAGCTCAGTTTGGTTTGAGTTTGCATTAGTTTAACTCCCTCTGTATTTTTGCATTCAAACAGTAATTAAAACATTAAAATATTTCTGTGACAGCTATTTGTGATCTGTTCATATTTTGAAAAACAAACACCATAATAGTAAGAGGTGGGAGAGAGATAACGTACTTTTACTAGTCTTTATCTTATTTTTTTGTCCTGGAAAACTGTGTTAAAGATTTTTTTCAATAGTGCTTAATAAAGAATAATCTGTCGTATTTTAAATGAAAGTACTTTTCTCCCTCTTTAAAATTAAAAACTGAGCAAATACAGTCTTGAAATTTATTTCTTTGACATTAAATGGATGTAATGTCTGACAAATCATTTAAGAATTCTATCTTCATCATTTTTTGTGGAACTCTATCAAATTATTCAGATGCTTCTGCAACAATATATATATATTTCCATGCATTTTAACAACTGCAAAGACATTCCACTGAAACAGTTGTAACAGGACACTCCATTTCTAATAACCATAGAGAGAAGGGGAGAAAAGTGGAAATAAATATAAAAAGAGTCTAGAATGCTAACCTTAAATCATTTCTAAAATTTTTTTAATCTGGGGCTAAATGCACTGCAAATACTTGGCAGTTGGGAAATAACATGCAAAGTATTTGAGATCCGGCCCTATTTGAATCTATTGGATGTAATTTATAAGACAAGACATATAAGACTCTTTAATAGAAACAAATAGTTGCCACACTTGAAATGTAATTAATCTTGGTGTCCAGGGTATTTTTGCTCTTTATCACATCTTGGACTTAAAATTCTGCTGGTTTTGCCAAGTGTAAATTAAGTCCTAAGGGGGCTATAACCTTCCAACAGCTGATATGTGTCAATTATGCAATCCCTCTATTTTCATTCTTCCTAACTTCACGTCCATGAAAGCAAAGAGAGGTAAATCTAGTGAAGACTGAAGACTCTGCTTCTTCCATCCATAGCAAATTTTGCAGTGATTCTAGCGAGGAAACAGATCATGTTAAACTGTAAAAGACAGCTGTTGATATTTTCTACACTCTGGTAATCACTTGGTCTACTAGACAGAAAAAAATCTCATTTCTTTATGGCTGGCTGAAGAAGAGAGAGATAAAATAATTCTCCACCAAAATTTTGAAATAATAAAATATAGTTTTCCCACTTTTTTTTCTTTGCTTTTCTACACAGAGTTGCTTTGTCAGGCTCACCATCTCACAAATAAGTTTCTGAGGTCATGCCTTTGCAGCTAGTCAGTGTTCTGAATTGAATAGTCCTACGCAGAATTTCACTTTCTTCATGCACTGGAAAGTTTTTGTCTCTTCTCTTTTTCTATATTTTTAACAGAAATATTGTACACATACAAAAAAATATCCAGAGAACAGAAGCACTACATTATTCTGAAATTATGGATTTGTAAGTGAGAAGAGAAGAAAAGGTGAAGTACAGTCAAGGATTTTATGGTCAAAACAGAATAAATTTTATTTACATAGTTAAGGTGAAGAAACACGGTCAGCTTTCAGCAGCCAAGGGAAATGCAAGCCAAATGACTCATATGTAGGTGTCATTCTTTGCATTGCATCTGTTGGTTTTCAACAGATGTATAAATGTAGATGAAAACTTAAGATGAGCCAGCGATGTGTGCTTTCAGTCTGGAAATGCAGCCATATCCTGGACAGCATCAAAATGAATGTATGCAGGGGACTGCCCCCCTCTGCTCTGCCCTCATGAAATCCTGTCTGGAGTACTGCATCCAGGCCTTAAGTCCCCAGAACAAGAAAGATTTGGAGCTTCTGGAACGAGTCAAGAGGAGGGCTGGAATGTCTCTCTCCTATGAAGAAAGGGAGGGGGAGAAAGCTGGAGCAGAGAAAGCTTCTTCAGGCAGAAAGAAACCATTGTGGCTTTCCAGTACTCAACGGGAGTTATAGTTTATAAGTAAGGAAATCAACTTGTTAGACAGAGAGATAGCAATAAGACATGGAAGAATGATTTTAAACTAAGAGAGGGGATTCAGATTAGATCTAAGGGGAAGAAGCTGCCTAGAAAAGTTGTGGATGCCCATCACTGGAGGCATTCAAGGCCAGGCTGGATGGGGCCAGGGACAAGCTGATCTAGTGCCAGATTTAGTGGTTGGCAATGCTGCCCAGAGCAGGGAGGTTGAAGCTATATGATCTTTGAGGTCTCTTCCTACCCAAACCATTCTATGATTCTATGGCCTTCTATGGTCTGTGCTTTCCAGAACAGACCTTTTAGTTACTAGGGTTTTTTTTTTTTTAATTCATTTGTCCACCCTCTTGATATAGACAATTCCTCTGGTAGTTCCTCCCATGAAGAATAAAACAATGTAAGAAAGGAGATGCTTGGAAATACTAAGAACATCTTAAAGAAAAAATGTTTTCTAATCAGTGAAAAACTAGCATTCGAATAGTTTCAAAGAGTATTATTTATGTCTATCAAACAGTCAAATATTTATGCTTTCCATTAGCATAACCTTTTGATAAAAAGCAGCAATTATTTCAAGTAGATGTAAGAGATTATTCTTTTACATCATTGTCTCAAAGCTTGCTGGGGACACAGATGGACAAGTCCAAGCAAGCCCTGGGCAAGGGTTGAGAAATTCTTTGTCTGAGGGACACAGATGGACAAGGTCAGGAGCAACGAGAGAGAGATAAGCCTCAGATTAATGGCCATGAAGCAGCCTTGTGTGTGGGCTTATCTCAATGAAGATGGCCATCTCAGGAGGTGCTGCACATGACTCTTACCCAAGTGCCCAGGAATGCCATGCTGGCAGAAGGAGGAGGATAAAATGGGGACCTACAATCATGAGGTCGAGGTTTTCTGGCAACAGATTCCTCATGAAGAAGAGGTTTCTGCCATGAGAAACCTCACGACCTGCCTCTCTCCCTCCTGGACTTGCTCTGCACTCTACCAGCATGCTGAAGAAGAATAAAGGTGTCTGCCATCAGATTCCTCACTTTGGAACTCTTGCATGCTGATGGACTCTCCTGGGCCTGCTACCTGAGACTTGCTGCTTCCTCCCAGACTGGCTCTGTGACTTCTTCCTGCTACTTGGGCTTACTGTCCAAGGCAGCCATGCTGCTGCTCTTCTCCCCCCCCCCCCCCCCATTTTTGCTTCGGACCTTCAAAACGGCGTGCAACAGAACCACTGTTGGATCCTGGTAGTGACTATCCCCTCTTCTTCCTTATCTTTTCTATCGCCCTCCTTCCCTTCCCTGTCTCCCTGAGTAGGATTTATAATAAACTGGTTGGACTAATATATGAACTGTTGTTTCTTAATCTCATGCCAGGTATACATATATTAAAAGAACCTCATCTCCCTCCTATGGATTGGAGTGAGACAATAGATAAACCAGTTTGAATAGTTATCACAAAAGAAATTGTTATTTTACACTGAGGTTAACATTTTGAGAACAATGAAGAACAGATATTATGCAGAAAAAAATAAGCAAAATATTTTAAACTAGGATTATTACACTAAACATAGAAGTAAACTGTTAAAATCCCAATATCAATCTGGAAATTTAGTTCAGAAATCCTCTATTTTACATAAGATGAGATACTGCATACTTGTATTACAATTACATCAACACATTTCTCTGAAAAAATATAAAATTTTTATTACCTGAAAAGTTTGTTTTTAAATGTCTTTTTCAACTTTTTGTGTATGCTGCTACTCAACTAGCCTCTAGAAATGTTCAAATTTCAGCACCAGTAACTACTATTTTTCCCCATCTATCACATTGTAATATCATATTGATAGTTGTGATATATTTTTATTCCTTACTTAAGCTTAGTTACTAAAGTATACTCAATGTACTTGAAGTACTCAGAAACGATCTACAGAAAGTGTCCTGAAATATTAACTTAGTGCTTCATTGCTTCAGTCCACACTTCTCATAAGGAATACGATTCATATTATTTCACTACTCAGCATTTTGTGAAGTTAAAGTAACAAAATTTTGAGGTATCAACAAGGTGTATTTTACTGATTAATTATATTTAGTGTTATTACTGTACCTATCATGAAGTTTCAGTTACACAGACTTTGGTCTTTCCTGTAGATATTCAGATATGTATCTAAATGGTCATACATTCCTCTCTGAATCATAGAATGGTCTGGGTTGAAAAGGACCACAATGACCAGCTAGTTTCAACCCCCCTGCAACCCCCCTCCTAATTGGAGGAGTAACTGACCATGAAAATCTAATGAAAACTTGTTTTTGAGAAGTTGAGGAAGAACAAAACGTGGTAAAGAAAATAACCAAAAAATACATCCAGGCATAAGAGTGAGATAAGAAAACTCAGAGGTTACCCTTCAGAATTAGTGATCTGATTCAGTCAAATCTTAGCCTCTCTTTTGAAGAATTACCACTGGAAACAGTCTTCAGACAGACTGTCAAATTTACCTGCACTTAAGGAGTCTGTTAAGATATCTCATAGTGAGTTATCATCACAGTGATTAACTCTGAACACAGAAGATGCAGGTTTTTAACTATCTGCGACATTGTAAACCACGACATGACACAATGACACAGGCATGTATTGCATTAGTCAGACCCCATTTCTATTTTCCCCAGTTAAGAGTTGTTGAGCTAAGAATAACACTTTAGTGTTAAGTACTTAGCAGAAAAGCCTCAACAATAAGTATTTAAGGCAAGCATATACAGTCAAAAGGGAAAAGAACATAATTAAAATATCTCTGTGGCTCAGAATAATACAAAGGCTTCTCTTCCGATATTAAGACCTCAGCTACTGTATTAGACAAACAAAACATAACAGATATAGAGTATCAGGCTTACAGACTTATGCAATAACTCAGTACTGAATCATCCCTACTTAAGACAGTCTTTCATTGTCAAACCAGTGTACAAAAAGTGTGCTGTAGGACTGCATTGAGCCTTACGGTGAGTGAAAAAAACAAAAAAAACAAAAACAAAAAAAACCATGAACAATATATAAAAGTCAAGAAGGAAATTATTCAGATTCTGAAAAAAAATTGAAAAATTGTCCATCATAAAACAGACTCTGGAGGCCCAGAAATATCGTTTAATAGTGTAATGACATAGAAAGCACAGCAATAATAGCAAAGTAGCAAGGGCTTAAGCTACAACAAGGAAGAACTTGCTCAAAACAGCCATAAGGACAGAAATAAAGAAGTCGCTTACCTTCCAAAAGCCTCAGGTACATATGCCTTCACTGCCAACCCCTAAATAAGGTCTGGGAAGGGGTGGATCCTGGCTCCTTATTCCACACTTTCCAGTCAGACAGGTGCATGCAATGCAACCCAATCTTCCTACCTTCCCCCCAGGTGCTCAATCACTGGTTTAGGCCATGACAGCATTTCCACTAAAAACTGAATAGCAATTTTTTCTTCTTACTGACTGCTCATTGTCACTTGGCATGGACTAATGAGATTTGAAGAAGGATCTTGGAATTTTAAAATAATAGTGAGCTCTGCAGCCTTTTAATTTGTAAGTCACAGTCAGAATTGTAGGAATTGGAAGGGACTTCCAGAGTTCACCGAGTCCAACCCCCCCCCCCGCCCCCACCAAAGCAGGCTCCTTACTGCAAGTTGCACAGATCTTGAATATCTCCAGAGAAGGAGACTCCACAGCCTCTCTGGGCAGCCCATGCCAGTGCTGTGTCACTCTCACCATGAAGAAGTTCTTTAGCATATTGGTATTGCAGAACTTCCTATTCTCAAGTTTATGACTGTTTCCCCTCATCCTGTCCCCACCCTCTAAAAAGAGATTGGCCATGTCCCTTTGTCTACCATGCTTAAGATATTTATAGACGTTTATAGATCAGATCCCCAGGTCACTCAGCCTTTCCTCACAGGGGAGATGCTCCAGGCCCTTTATCATCTTTCTGGCCCTCCAATGGACTTTTTCCAGGAGATGCCTGTCTTTTTTTAACTGGGGAGCCCGAACTGGATACAGTACTCCAGGTGAGGCCTGACCAAGGCAGAATAGAGGGGGAGGATCACCTCCATTGACTTGCTGGCCACTTTCCTTTGTGAAAGATCCCCTAGATCCCACTGGCCTTCTAGCCTACTAAGGCACACTGCTGGACCACTGCCAACCTGTCAGGCACCAGGACCACCAGGTCCTTCTCCACAGAGCTCCTCTCCAGCAGGTCATCCCCCAACTTATACTGATACATGTGGTCATTCCTTCCCAGGTGCAAGATTCTTGTATTCTTCATAATTGCTCTAATCAATAAGCAGGTTTTTTCCTTTTACTTTATAGATTTAAGTAGATTTCATATTGTCTTTTCTTTGAAAGTATGTATATAACCAAAAGATAATCGAAACTCATTAAAATGGACAGCAAACTACTTTTATCTTTCTTCTTCCTAATGTAAATGCATAATCCCTTCATTTTAAAAATAAATAAATAACTAAATACAATTGGAGAGGTTCTGTTTAAATCACAGTAACTTAGATCTGAATTATACTAGTTAATGCTCCAATTCTATTATTAAATATTTTTTAAGTATCTTAGTACTATTTCCAGACATGGTAGTGCAGTTGTGCTATTTATGAAATTCAGAATTATCATCACTTCAACTTGCTGAGGCCAAATAAGTAAGATAAATAGCATTAATGATGTTTGTTTTACGTGAATAAAATAATTCAAAATTAACCCCTGTGACTTTCTAAAATTTAAATCTTCAAGCAGTATCCTGATACAGCATTAATTTACAAAATAAATATAATTAATTAATAAAATACCCCACCACATGCTTATTCTCTGTGTTCTTTGTAACATGGTCAGGGACTCATTCTTTTATTACTCCTATTTTAATAAGTAGCTTCAGCTGATGAAATACTCTGTATGAAGAAATCTGCATTTTAAAAATAATACCACTAAAGGATTCCATATGTCCAGCCTCAGTGTCACTTAAAGTAGTTTGTGTAAATGTCTTGCCTTGCCTGTGTTTGTGCAACACAACTATTGTCATGAAGTTCTTGCTACTAAATTGAAGGGAGAATAATCCCTAATGCTTTTTGAACACTGCTACAATTTTCAAATGACCTTGCTTTGGAATCTCAAGTGTTTATCTGCCGTTTTACATGGAACTGACATCTACTCCTCTTCAGTTATCTTGTTTCCTAACTGGAATTATCCATTGAGTCAAAACTATCATCTCAAGTCTAAGTTCAGTCTTGCCATTGAATTTCAGACAGATAATCATATGATTAAATTCTAAGTCAAATCTTGTCAACAGGTTTATTTGTAATGAAGGTAAACTGGAAAATAAAACTAACTAACAATATACATCTATGTTCGCCATATGAAATGATAACCCATATTTCAGGTGAAAAATTGTTCCAATATCTGATAAAACTCTAAGTCTATAACTTAAGTTTCAGTTCAACATTGATTTAAATGTGACAGTTTTCACTCTGTTGGTTAAAAAAGGTCATTCCAAGAGACTGCGAACCCCTTAACCCACAGCATTATGGAAATTGTTACAATTTTAAAAAATCTGTAGTTACACAAAACCTTGGACATTTGATATGTTGTTTCTTTTTATTACTATTATTTTTTTTTCATTAGATATCCACCATAAAAAAATATGTTAACACTATATTGAACACTCTCCTGTAGGAGGCAATCTGTATCTGTCCATTTAAACAAGAAAGTGGTTATTAGCAAGGCTATATAGCTACAAAAAAACATTTATTATATTAATACATTGGTCTTTGAATACTGCGTGATGGTGCAACATCTGTCACAGATTCATTTGTGCGCTTGTAGGCGAAGAATGGAAGGTGTTTTGGCAGCAGACCCTCATATGACATCCACCAAAGAGCAGATATAATAAAGGAAGAAGAAGATCAGTAAGGGCTTGTGTTGATAACTTTCCCACAATGGAAATAAACTTCTCTTTGTTGACTCTACTATACAGTTCTCCACTATTCATTGCCACCTTTGAAGCTGTTTCTTGATGTGAATTCCTACATAAAAAATTAGTACAATAATTTAAAATGCAACTTGTTCTTAACTGGTAAGTGTGAAATAATTTCTATCATTTTATAGCTCTAAGGAGGCAAACTAATACAGCATGACTAATAGACCACATGATGTTTTATTTTCCAATTCTTCAATTACAATTCTGCAAGGTATTCTTAATATTTATCTGATTAATGTTAAAGAAAGATAGGTACAAAGTGTGATTGTACTAAAATATGATAAAATATCTTAATTAAATTGTACTTAAAATATAGAAGATTAGTTAAAATTATCACCGGATTCCTTTATATTCATCAGTCTTTAACAGCTACATATGTAAGAGGAAAAAAAATCAATTTTGTTTCCTTGGATAATATTTGCAAGCAGAACAAGCAAATACTCATTTAAAAATAGCTCTGATACCCAACACAAGCAGTGGTATAAGGCTTGACTTTACACAACATTGATGTGAGATACAAATACAGCTTTTGGTATAATTAAGGTATCATGAGATTCTTTGTATTTATGTTTTACAGTGATCACAATTTTTTATTTACTGCACTAGAACCAGAGGATTTCATTCACTTTTTTGCAATTTACTGCAAGAAAATGGATCATGATGTTTACAAAGACAATAATGAGTTAATGTGGAACTCATAATCTAGTAAAATATCCTAGCTGTGCGTTTCAATAACCAGTACTTTACAGTTATATGTTATAATCTAGATGATTAAAATGCTGATAGAAAACCACAAATTAGTAAGTAAAATCATGAAAGGTGTGGACCTGGGACTATCTGAAGCACCATGGAAGAAAATTATCAAAACCACTACATAAATTCAGAAATTTTAACATGAACAACTCCCATGCAGCAGTGCATATAGGAATCCCAATGTCTATTAGGAATGGTTTATGAAGTTTTTCACAAACCTGTGTGACCAAGAAAGAGAAAACTGAAAACGTTCAGCCTCAGTAGTTGACTGAAGTCCTGTAGATGAAACTGAAGTGAAGCTTCTCATCATATTGAGATTTTCTTACAAACTATAGAAATGGTCAAATTGAAGTGACAGCATTTTGTTCTTTTCCCTAACAGGGAAACTGCATTCATCTATCTCTTGTCTGCGACATTATGGTCCTTCCAGAGTGGAAGAAGACATATATATATTCCTTACCTACATAATTATACAGAGGTAGTCATGGGACTTTAAGATAAAACTCAAAAAAAAAAAAAAAAAAAAAAAAAAAAAAAAGCTAGAAATTAAATTGTAATGAATTTTGCATTGCAACAGCAAGGGTCTCTGCTACATTTCTAGTAGAAAAATGGATTTGCCACAGAAAGCTGTTTGAAATTCCAAAACCCAGAAGTTAGCTACTCGGTTTAAGCTTGTGTTCTGCTGCAAAATTCTTCTACAATGTTGGTAAGTCACCTGTCCTGCCATCTATGCATTTCATTATCTATCATGTGGTGGTAATAATGCTGATTTACTTCACAAGAGCACTGTGAAGATTAATTAGATTCCTCAAAAAGCAAGTGCCTCCACACTACAGCACACAAATATGTTTTTCCTCTAACACAGGCTGTTAATTATCTGCAAAACTGTGCTTGGCAAACGTTTGATTTTAAACTTTGCAGATAAGGTTACGGGTTTTTTTGGTGTTTTCTGTTCTAAATCCCCCTTTTTTTTTTTTTTGTTCTTCTTTCTCCTCGCATATTGTAAAGCAAAGCAATTTCTAATGCTAGCTTGCATTTCTGTATAACTTTAAATTAACTTTTAATTAGACTGAATATTGACCTAGTGGCTATATTGTACCTTAATAATCTTTGCATGTAATCTTTTAAACATTTAAAAATTTCATGTAGGTGAAGCAACACATATAAATTTACAGAATTGTGTGAGAGCAGTAATAAATGTTCTAATTTTTATAGTATGGTTAATTATCAAATTATAGAGAGCTTTTGAGCAATTTATTTGTTGAATGCAAGGGAAAATCAATATATTGGGAAGTACCATTATGTGTCTCAATATATTGTTATCTGGCTGGCTTAATATCTGAAGTTCTTTGGGTGTTTTTACAGTGGATTCTGATCTAGCAAATATATAACTTGAAGCAGGAGACAATCTCCATAGCACAGTTAAAAATCATATAGAATACAGTCATGTATAGAATACAGCCAGTGTCCTAAGAATGTGGAAAGACCAAT
The DNA here is from genome assembly GCA_037305975.1 of Chrysolophus pictus. Classification (NCBI taxonomy): domain Eukaryota; kingdom Metazoa; phylum Chordata; class Aves; order Galliformes; family Phasianidae; genus Chrysolophus; species Chrysolophus pictus. The sequence continues at coordinate 18,919,193 of CM074579.1, forward strand.
GTTCATTTGCTACTCTAACAGAATTTTTAAAATATAATTACCTTTTTGCTGACTACCTCTAACTACAGTGTCCATTTAGTACTTCTCTTGTTATTGTTTTCAGATGTGGGAACTCACAGGTTTTGGTGGTAGTGACATTTATTTATATCAGCTGAGGAGATAAAATTGTTGAAGGGGTAAAATAGTTCTACTCACTTCTATTCACAGCTAAGCATCTGGTCCACCCAAACTAAATGTTATCATATGTATATGTTGTCATCTAACATGTCTCTTCAAGTACATCTAAAGATAGCAAGCTGATAAATGTGAGATATATAAATCCCAAAGTTTTTTTGATCTGTTTTGCCAAGAAGAGTCATTTAGTTTTCCAACAAAATTAGTTTGCATTTTTGTATTACTGAAGTGGGATTTTTTCTTTGGTATTCTGGTAGGATCTTATCCAATCATTAGATGTACTTGAATCTTGAAGAAGACCATACTAGTGAGCTAAAAGGTCTTATTTAATGTTATGCTTGTGAATATATGTATGCTTAACATTGGGAAAAAAACATTAAAACTACAATGAGTAATCAAACATGCTATTTTTATTTGTATAACATTTCAAATGCATGCTTTTTAAAAACAGAATTCATTATGAATATTAGCTTTAGTATAACATGAAACTGGATAATCCTAAGAACCTGAAAAATTGTATATATAGAGACTATTCTGAAATATCTTGATATGTTATGGTAACAAAAGCAAACTTTTCAGTGGTTCCTGCTCTTTAGACAAGAATGATATTCCCCAAAAATATTTTTCATAATCCAATTAGTCTTTCAGTGCACTCTACATAGAAGCTTCTACTCTGGAAAGCATAATCTTTATTGAGGTATAGCACTTCGTAATTTATTCATATTTGCAGTTGTGAGTTTCTCAGATATCATTCAGTCATATCTCAGCTCTCATTAAATAGGAAGTGTTTCTGAATGTTCTGTAGCTCTCTATAAAACAAATGATGAGCTTTTAAATCATTTTACAATCATCCCAGTGCAAACATAGATACCATATTTTTTTGTGACATTTCATAGCACTCAGTCTGATGTTATACTAATAATAGCAGATACATGTAACAAATGCATTACATTTTCAAAAATTCAGAAGAAAGAGGAAATTCCTAGCTAGATAAAGTGGACTCCAGGGCTAGGAGGGAGACCACTTCCTTTTTTTTCTTAAACATTTATAAATTATGTATTTAAGTCCTACAGATAGGAATGAATAGTGATAAAAATGTATTCTTTCAGAAAGGGTATTCATGTGACCTGGGTCAGATAATTTAAAAAAGGCATTGTGACCTAATTGTAAGGTCTGTTTCCATTTCTTCCACTCCTCTCCAAACAATAAACACACACAACTCTAATTTTGGAATACTTCATCACATTTATGGAAGGATTATACTGCAATTTACACTACTAAAAACTCTGTGCAAAATACTTAGATTTAATTAACTAATTAATTAATTCTTAAACACAGAATTTGCTCACATGGATAAATGAATAAAATAACCTTTTTAAATTCATTGTGGTTTGAGTGAAGTCTTGTGCTTTATATTAGATAATGACTTAAGCTTGGGTTTTTTATTTGTTTGTTTTTGTTTTAATTTTGTAAGTTGCCTTGTTTTTAGAGCAGTTGGCTATTACAGCAAGCTATAATTGTGCTTTACTTGCAGTAATGTACAATATAATTTTTAAAGGAAACTAGTCTTCATTATAATTATCTTTGTAGCTCTGAAAAGAAAACAATAATATCTATTCTAGCCACTCAGCACTAAAGAGTCTATCTACCATGGAATATCTGAAATTAAGAAGGACTCTAACAACAAAAAAAGATTACGCTTAAGGAAACTATTCTGAAATCTTTAATAAAATATAAAAATTAAAATGTATACATTTAATTATGAGTTTTCCTTAATCTCTTTTCTTGAATTGGATCCATAGTTGTATGTTATGGTTCTATATTTCATTCAAAGTTGTTTCATTAGTAAGTCATTATGTATAGTACACTCTTTCCCAGCAAATTAATAAGCTTTAAAAATGTCTGTTCTAATTTTAAGGAGTCTCTAGAATTCTTATTACAGCTTGAATTACATATCAGAAGAAATTTTTTATATATAGTCCTTGAGAATACTAGGTTGAATACTATAGAATACAGGAAAAAAACCTGTATATATTTTTCCATATGTTTAAAATCAATGAAGTCTATAATTACAACATCAACATAGTTTTCTATCATTTCATACAATATTTTTTTTTTTCCATATCTGTTAAATAGTTGCTTACATTTATTGGCTACTATTTTAAAAAGATCATCAGAATATTGTACAGCATTTCATTTTTCATTATTCTTTAGTAAAATGAAAACATATCTCTTTGTTTACTCTGAATGGAGACAAATTTTTGACAATTTCAGAATGACAGGTGATGTGTTCAGAAAGTTATAAGTGACTGAAGAGTTAGACTATGTTGGCTTCTGTTGCCTAAGGTCATCAAATAATAAGCAGAAATTATTCAGCACGAATTAAGTTAGTCCTCTGCTTGTACTCTGACCTGGCTATGGCATAAGACATACTGACATAACTGGCGTACTTTAGAATTAATACAGGTTTACTCACTTTTCATTTAAGTAAGGCCAAGTTTATCTGCTTTCTAAATACACTGAAAGTAGTCATTCATTTGTTCCCTAAAACACTGGCTACTCTTAACTGTATTACTGATTTCAAACACAACCCTTATTTCTGTCAATACCTTCTGTGTGAGAAAGAAGCAGTAAACTGATTCTGCTAAGTAAATCCTGGGCATTTATCTTTAGAATTATGTTTTCTGTTCCTTACTTAATCTGATTCAATTACTTACCCATGTTCACAACGAAAAGAGAGGTCTGTCCTCAGCATGCATGTCGATTGATAAAAGCCACCATGTCTTCAGTAAATGAGCAGTACTTTGCATATTCTAAGATAGAAAAAAGAAATAATAGCTTTCTTTTAAAAATGTTCATTTTTAAAATGTTCATTTTTCATTAATACGTAAGTACTAGCTAAATATATAAAAATACCGTAATACTGAGAAGTTTTATTTGTTGAAAGAATTTGTATAGACGTGGTTACACACAGGCCTCAAATAATGTATGAAAATTCTTGTTAGTTTACTGATTGGAAATGTTACCAAAAAAAAAAAAAAAAAAAAAATCTACTCTAAAGTATTCCTTCCTGAATCAAGGTACCAAAACATTCTTTTAAAGACTATCAGCATTGATTCTCCCAAAATATATTGTTTCAGGCACAAGGATCACGGGTAATTTGGGAAGAATTAAAGGACAAAATATTGCTCCCAACACATCACTGTACAGATACACTGTCTTTTAGCTCATTTGCTCTAGCATATTCTTTCTCAACATTGCAAGCCACAACTGTCACACATGTTGTTTGTTTAACAACTTCTTGTTATCAGAAATTAGACTCAGCAGTGGGAGAAGAGACAACTGTTTGGCTCTTTATTTTGTTTTGTATTTGTTCTCCCAGTTTGTGTTGTTCTACATTTTTAGAGCAGGATGCCAAATAGTTATTAACTGTCATTACCTCTCAACTTACAAGCTGAAGCTATGGTCAGTAATATGTGTGCATCTTATACAAGATCATTCCTTGATATAAATTCTGGCAAAGCCCAGACTTTATGAGCAAGCTGGGTGCTAATGCTATATTCCTCTCTTACTTTCAACTCTGCCAAAAGCCAGCATCTGCTCCCATATAGGGTGTTGACAGTTAAAGCATTTTTCCATTGTGTTCTAACTCTGCCGAGACCTGGCATCTGCTCACAAATAGAGGTGTTGACAGTTTGAGCTCTAGCACTTTCCCTTTGTGCATCAACTCTGTGGAAATTTGGCATCTGCTCACACACGCAAGTTTTGACAGCACAAACTGCAGTCTAACACTAAGTTACTCCACTGTAGGGGAACACATGTAGTCACAGGTTTGGAGGGAGACTACTTTCTCATAACATCAAATCATGAGAGATCAGACAGAGTAGTAGGCATAGGGCTTGGAATGTTTTTATTTTTATTGTTTGTTTTGATGTTATTGTTTTTGTTTATTTGGGGTTTTTCTTTTTTTGTGCAGTAAAAGTCTTGATATATTTTGTCAATGGACTACATGGATAATTTTTCCTTAATAAGTACCAGGAGAAATTAACCAGCATACAAAAATCTCACAAGATATCCTTTTCTCCGTGACATGGGCAGTTGCAGTGGTTAGTAATTCATTGAGATCATTCTTATTTCCTTTTAAGTGCATTGTTTCTCTCAGAAATTATCTTGAATCCTCTGCCATTTTCAAGGTCTTAACAACCTTTTCTGTACATTTTAAGTACAGATAAGAAAAAGAATAATTATTGCTTGGAGACAGAACTGACAATGCATGTTAATACACGTAGCAAGCTAGAAAGAATACGTTAGGTAACAACATTATCTTTTTTATTGCTGAGCATCAACTAAGGCCATCTGCTGTACAAGAAGCAGGCTAAATTGTAGTTCAGTGTTTTTAACATGCATTTAATCTGCCCTCTGATATGAAAGCAGGGTTAAAGATTCTACACTGACATTTAGGATAAGCAGAAAAAGAACAACTCAATCAGTTATCCTAGATTTTCTGTTTTGCTCCAGTAAGAACAGCAGATGATTGTTCTTACAAATAATTATACCGAGATTTATTTCTATAATAAAGTGTGCTATTAATTATCCAAAGCAATCTGAAAGGATTCTTAGATCTTTTAGTTGTTGAATATTGAGAATAAAAGGAATTTTGTTTTCTTAAATTATTTCATACGAACCAAATGTTAAACTGAAAGAGAAAATCAAACAGGTTTTTTTTTAGTAATGAAATAATTACTTTTAACTACTTCATATATATTTGTCATAATTTCAAATGAAATATGATTCAACTACAGCGTGCACAAAAATACGATGAAATTTGAATCTACACAATCTTGGATAGACATATTTTGACTTAGAACTGGAACAGCTGAATTACAGTTACTACAGTCTTAAAGAAGCATGATTGTACTATACTTGAGAACAGATAACACTAAAGAAACAAGTAATGATTGTGGGCTTTAAATGTGGCATGGTTTGAAAGCTTTATAATAGGTAGCTTTGTAAACAGATAATGTGATTTAGTTGTCTGCTGGCCTAGTTCTACAATCTTAAGTTTTTATGATGCAGCATATGAAAAATAAATGTCAAGATTATACATTGCAATTTCTTGCCATAAGTTATATTCTTCTGTATTGGTATATTTAACTACAGAACTATATCTGTCTGAAGTTATGGATATGAAATGCACACATACATGTATATTTATATCTTATGCAGATGATATACGTTTGTATGTGAACCTAAGTAGTTTCCATTTTCAGAACTCAATAACTTTTGTGTATAGATTTGCAAACAGAAAAACCATTTAAGTCTGCTTCCATCAAGTTTCATTTGCATGTACTCCCTCCACTAGATAGTGTTAAGATGGGTTAAAATGAAAATTTTCAGTCAGGAAGTCTGTGCCTCTTTCATTGCTGTAATTTCAGTCTGCACCTTGCATTAGACGTTGGTGTGTTAACTGCTATGCACAGAGAGATGATTCAAGTGATGTCTAGTCAGCCACCAAAGAATTGGATGGTTGCCTGGAGACTAACTTTCAGTGTTCTGAATCTGTCTCCTTAAATAGGAAAGAAAGAAAATCCTACGCAGCTCACTTTAAAGAATGTACTAAGCAGCCAGACAGGCACTTGTCAGGTTTGAGTCAAGGTTTACTGCATCCTGAAATTACTTACAAGTATTAACCAGAGCATAAGAGCTTTCACATGTTCACTAAGTTCATCTCTTACCTTGCTAAATGAGTTCACAGATTTAGAGTTGAAATGAAATATTTTGATGGCTGTGGTACATGTCGCTTCATCTTTTGCCTCTTCAGCATTCCACTGACACTAGAAATCTCTATCCCATCTTCTTTTTGCATGTCATAGGATAATTCAGATTGGAAGAGACCTCAGGTGGCCAAGCACTACACCTTCATGCCATAGTGTCACCTGTGAAAACAGCATCAGGTTCAGAATAGGCAATTATTCTTATGGTCAGTATCCCACAGGCAATCATTCCTTCTACAGTTCTGAACATTCTGAATCACACTCATTTCATAAAACTCAGCAAATTTAGACTTCAAGGACTCTATACAGAAACATAATTTTGTACAGCACAGCATTACAAAACATGTATTTTTGTAGATGATCTCTAAAGCTACAGGCAAGCCACAAGTGAGCTTTTTCAAACTACTTCACTGATTAGGTTGAATTTCACTGATTTAATTGAATTGATATTGATTTGAGTTTAGCCAAATTACCTCCTAAAGCATTTGTTTACATGAATAGCACAAGTCTTTTGAATATATACCAACTTAGTCATTAAATGCCAACTAAATCATTAAATCATTAAACAAGAATAGCCATAAACATCATGACCCATGATTAATAGAGTTACCAGTCTGTCTCAGAGTGTCATCTTTAGACAGCTAATGTGGATGTCTGTAGACACAATGCAGAACATTTCAGAAAGTGAGGAAAGCCAGTAATGTCCTCACAGTAGTTTATACAAATGTGTTGTAAGTTTTCCTTTGTTTATCAATTATAACAAATATTTAATTTTTTATATATATATATATTTTTTGTGGCTGCTAATGTAGGCTAGTAAACATAACTTTTTTATTACTAGAAAAAGCCATAATCTTATTGATTTGACATTTATAGATGTTACTTAGCCTGAAGTGATTTTGGCTGTTTTGTCTATTTTTAACAATTAGCTAGTCTGATTATTGCTAAATCTGTGTGAATACTATTAATGGTAAAGACCTCATAAACTAAGCAGTCATTATATATTAGCCCTTTAAATCAACTGAGATAGGAAGAGGCTATTAGACAGCTTTGAAACATGACCTCATCTAAGTGTTCCTGCTCTGGCAGGGGGATTGGACTATATGATCTTCTGAGATACCTTCCAATCCCTGACATTCTGTGATTCTTTGATTCTGTTAAATTTCAGCTGAAATTAATGAGAAGGAAAAAAATTGTCATAAGGAAATGTGCAATGAAGAAGACCAAAGACTGAGAAGAAAGGAGTGCCTACCTACAGTTTTGAGATCTTGTGAAGAATATGGTGTCCTGCTGACTGGCTGGATAACATTCTCAGAGAAGCATGCTGCTGATGACAAGACACAGAAAAATAATGGAAGTGTGAGCCCAATGCCAAAGGGGCAAGAAAAAAAAGGAAATTATTTTGCATCAATTTTATTGATTAAACATTTATATATTGATTAGGACCATAAATATTGTATCATTGTAATACTGTTGCATTTTGATTGGATTGATAGGATTTTACCTAGACAAGTAATACATTATTGAATGCATATGTATAAGTGCAATATCTGCCCATAGCAGATATTAAGTATAGATTTTAAGTATAACACCCTCATTGTCTAGTATGTCTGTTTTGCCAGCAATAGCAGTCTTGTAATTTTTTATTATTCTAATGGCAAATATGTAGACTTTACATTTAGGAGGAGGGAGTAGCTCTAGAAAGGACCTTTCAGGTGCAAAAAAAGGCTTTTTTTTTTTTTTTTTTTAATGAAACCATATCAATCTGTTTGACAGGAATTTGCCGTGCAGAAAATTATAAGCCACAGAAACTTAAGATGGTACTGCCTACAGGCAAAGATTCTTGTTTGGAAAAGGGTCTCATTTTTTGGAGAAGTGAGAAGTTATATGCCGAATATCACTGCTAAGTACATAAAGATGGAGTCATAGTTACTCCAGCTGAAATCCGTCTGAAGGCTTGGACTGGATCTTCTGGTTTCATAAACAATGGTTTGTTATCTTCAATGTTCTTATATGATATTAAGATCTCAAAATGTTTTCCTGGATTTATTACACAATAATAGTGAAATTTTTGACTGCTGATTTTATGACGCTAAGATCAGACATTCAAATCTTTCTTGTTTTCCAGCCTCTAATTAGAATCAGTGAGAAACTTTTACTTCAAACATTTAGTTAATGGGAGTAATCTAGGAAAGGAGCTCAAGGGCATTTAAAGTTGTGCATATGAAATTAGCGTGTGGTTTTCACCATAATTTTGTTTCTTCTCACATTTAAACTGTGAAATGGGAATCTCTGTATTATCTTACTTGTAGAAAAATGTGGTTAAAAATGAAGTCATGTTTCAAGTAGCTATCATTCGGAAGAAAAATCTATATTCAGAGCAGAATAGGAATAGCAAATAATTTATTTAAGAAAATTATGGTATTCTTTTGAGAGAAGTGAAGAAACTGTATGCTACCCCTGCTATCTGGTCTCCATTGTTCCTTGAAATAAGATTGCAGTTTGATTTTACTCACTCTGTTAAACTGATCAAAGTTAAACTAATTTTCATTTTTTGACTGTTCTTGAATTCTGTCATTTTAATATTCTTTTTTTTTCCACTTTCTTATGAATCTCTTTGTTTTCTTTTCTGAAATTCTGTAAACATTCAGAATAGTAGATTAGGCTCCATTTATCTGCTTGTCTTTATTATCAGTACATATTCAGATTTCTATCTGCAGTATGTTTTCTGGTTTATTTTCTGATCCATTTTTGATCCTTCTGTATCCTCTAGTATACTCTGATCTTCCAAACTTTCATGCCCTTTGCCTTCTATAAATCTTTCTATTTGGTCCTGTATATTTTCCCACAAGCATTGTAGTTTCAGCCTCAAGTACCCTGAAATCTTAATTCTGCTTTGTTGTAATTTATTCCAGCTTCTGCATTTATTTATTTATTTATTTATTTATTTATTTATAGCTATTTTTTGTGCATTCTTGTGGTGGTTTCACCGTGGTGGACAACTAAACTCCACCATGCTGCTCTCTCATTCTCCCATTCTCAGAGGAAGGGAAGTGGGAGAAAACGTGGTTTGAAAAAAAAAGTTAAGGATGATTTAATAGATAGGAAAAGAAAATGAAATAAATATTATAAGAAAGAAGAACAAAAACAACAACAATAGCAAAACATACACACACATGCACACAAAGAAAAAAAAAAAAAAAGAACAAACAAGGAGATAAAACAATTATTCTCTATTTCCCACCAGCAAGTGATGTTCAGACAAGTCTTGAGAAGCAGGGCTATAATACATAGTGGTTTTTTTTGGAAGAGAACTAACATTTTCACAATGAGAGCCTCCCCTTTTCCTTCTGTGGTAGCCTTCTATGATGCCATCACTGAGTACATGTGGGGAGAGCAGTGGATGTTGTGTACCTTGACTTCAACAGGGCTATTGACACAGTCTCCCATAACTTCCTTGTTATGAAATTTAGAAAATGTGGGATAGATGAGTGGAAGGTGAGGTGGATTGAGAACACTCAGAGTGCTACCATCAGTGGTGCAGAATCTGGTTGGAGGCCTGTAAATAGTGGTGTTCCCCAGTGACTTGACCTGGGTTCAACATCTTCATCAATGATCTAGACAAATGGATAGAGTCCATCCACAGCAAGTTTGCTGATTCTAGAGAGCTGGGAGGAGTTGCTGACACTGGAAGGCTGTGCTACCATTCAACAAGACCTGGACAGAATGGAGAGTTGGGCAAGGAGGAACCTGATGAGATTTAACAAGAACAAGCGTAGAGATTTGTCATGGTTTTATGATTTTTGGTTATCAGTATTCCACATCATAACATCATGTAGTGCACTGGGAGTTAAAGAGTTAATGCTCCAGTTCCAGGCGACAGTCCAGAAGAGAAGTACGGCGTACTCAGAACACGTTGCGTTCATAGAAGAGATATAACCCCAGGTAAGGTCACCTGATGTCCCTTTCTTCCTTTGGCTCTCCTCCCTGCTGCTCACCCCAACTGCACATTTCTTTACCTCTGCAAATGGTGAGCCCTTCAGTTCTCAGACACTCTTTCTATCATTATATTTGATTTATTAGCTTCAATTCTAATTATATTGTATTAAAGTGTGTTGTCTTACATCCCAATACCATATTTAGTAAATTAGTTTGTTTCTTCTCAGATTGTTGCCGCTGTTTTTAATTATTCTGGGTCCCCTGTTTCCCTATTCCAGAGACGTGGATCTGTGGTTACCTCCACTCCGCTAGCCACAGAACTGGGCCAAACCAGCCCATAAACTTTTGACAAGATTTGAACCTGGGGAGGAATAACTGCATACAACAGTACAGGCTAGGGGATGATCTGCTGGGGTGGAGATCTGTGGAGAAGAACATGGGTGTTATGGTCAACAACGAATTGGCCATGAGCCAGCAGTTTGCCCTTGTGGCCAAGAATGCCAATGGTATCCTGGGATGCAGTAAAAACAGCATGGCCAGCATGGCAACAGAGGTGATCCTCCCCCCTCTACTCTGCCCATGTGAAGCCACATTTAGAGTATTGTGTCCGGTTCTGGGCTCTCCAGTTCAAAAAAGGCAGAGATCTCTGAGAAGGAGTTCAGTGGAGGGCCACAAAGATGATTAAGGGCCTGGAGCGCTTCTCATGCAAGAAAAGGCTGAGTAATATGGATCTGTTCAGCCTGGGGAAAAGAGACTGAGAGGGGATCTGATTAATGTTTATAACTATCTAAAGGGAGATAGGAAGCAAATGGATGAGGCCGAGGTCTTCTTAGTGGTATGTAGTAACAGGACAAGGAGCAATGGCCTAAAACATGAACTTGGGAAGTTCCTTACAAACACGCAGAATAACTTCTTTACGATAAGGGTGACGGAGTGCTGAAACAGGTTGCCCAGGGAGGTTGTGGTTCTGCTTCTATGGAGATATTCAAGACCCATCTGGACCTTATCTATGTGACCTATTGTAGGGTACCTGCTTTAGCAGAACGATCACACGTGATGATGTCTTGAAATCCCAACCCCTGCAATTCTGTGATCCTTCTTTCCCAGATTTTATAGCTGAGTATTTAATCATATGGTATGGAATATTCCTTTGCTTAGTTTAGGTCAGCTGTCCTGGTGATCCCCTGCAATCCCTCACCCTTATTATATTCTGAGGGTTTTTGAGAAAGTCTTGATACTGTGATAGTGCTGCTCAGCAACAGACAAAAGATTAGTGTGATACTAATGCTGGTTCTGCTACAAGTGGACTGCTATATGGACTGCTGTGGGGAAAGTTAACACCATCCCAACCAGACCCAGTACATTCTTTTCTTGTATAATCATATTCCAAAATTTATTGGCATTTATTGGGTATTTTTTCTTACTCTTATTTCTTAATTTCTGCTTTCATGTCTGCATTTCAGAGAGATTTGCATAATGTGTTTTGCTTCCTCTGAATCTGTATTTATTATAATTCTCCTTTAGTAACATTTTTTTTGTTTTTGTTTTTTCCTCTCAAATTGGCCGTAGTCTCCATTCTATGTTTCTCTCAGATTTGAACTGGAGACAGAACAAAATGCATGAAGTTTTTTTTTCTGCAGATGTAGCTATATAAGAGGAATATCATTGGTGTAAGAATTTCAAAATCCATATTATTTCTTGGGGCTTTGCTTTCTTGGAATATGGCCTTGTTTCTCTTTGTTATGCTAATAAATTGCACATTGTATTTCATGTGTTGACTTTGTATTTCTGCCACTACTACAACTCATTTAGTGTTCAAAAATCTGTCAGCCCTGAGTTCTGGCTTGCAGAGAGCTTTTCAGAGCCTGGATAATAAATAATGACACATGATTTACATTTTGATTGAAGGATCCAGCTCAATATATTCTCCTGTGAATGCCAATTGGTATGATCCGGCAGGAAAGCTGGTCAGTATTTCACCTCCATTCATCTGACTTGCCTGAAGACAAATGTTTCATAAAACATATTACTTCCTAAAGAGAAAAGGTCAGTCGGAATACTAAGGACATTTTCAAGGACATCTTCACCTCTGCCACTTCTTGTTGTTAGTGAATCACATCTTCTACAACACTACCCATGCAGTGCAGATGAAATGCAATTTGTAATGTCACACTTTTGATTTTCAGTGCATCCAACGTTTATGTTCTTATTTCCAAAACTGTTGAACAACTTCTCTATCCTGATGGGAACATTGTACTTGAAATAGAAATACTGCAAATATCAGATACATTATATTATTTTGTTCTTTGTCACCCCTCATATCTATCTTCCTCAGCCTTTTTTCACTGTAATGCATTGAAAAGTTTTTCTCATTGAATTATTTTCTCACTGAAGATTTTATGACTTAGTCTCCTTTACTTAGTTTTAAATTATCTGAATCTATGTATTAATGACCACATTAAAGTGAGCAGAAAATGTATACTATTAGAAGTTTGCCCTTTGAAAAGGTACCCCTAACAAGGCACCTATGGAATCACAGTTGTAAGATAAACATCCTGTTTTTAATCAATGAACTTGTTCTCTTGGTTTCTCTGTTGATGGTTACTTTGGAGTAATATTTCATTACTCTATGTATTTCTTTTTCATTCTCTGATCATTTTTGTCTTTCCTTTTTTTCTTTCGCAACTTAAATTCAGAATCACTGTATTGGTCACAGTAATGTGTGGATAAAAGTGCCTAATAACACTTTGTATATTGGGAACCTAAATGTTGAGTTTGATGAGGTCCATTTCTCTAGTATATTATTGGATAGATCAAGAAATTTCAGGAATGAAGATCACAGATGTGTAGGCTTCTTGTCTTGTTAGGAAACACTTTGGCATAAGGCTTTTGACATTCTAGATTATGACAGCAAAATATGTTTGTATGAATTTTATTTTTCATCTTCTGGCATTACAATTTTTGTACAGATTATAAGAAATAGCATAAGCTGGTTGTTCAAGGGTCTTCACAGAATTTGCTCAGTAAATTGGAGAAAATGAAACATAAATTGGTTCATTTCTTTCAGAGTAAATGTGCTTCAATGACACCTTACTCAATGGAACTCCCTCTAAAGAGTATCATGGAGAAAATCTGCTGAGTTCACTGACTGTAACATAATATCTTAATACTTCCTACTTCTGTCAGAACTGTCGAGTAAGAAGGTGTAAATTTGATATGACTGGATTCCATTTCTCCTCATGTATTGACGACATAATCATCGTAAAATTCTAAAAATAATGGTAAGGTAGCAATGACAGTTGATTAGTTAAATTAACTTTATTAGGTAATTATGATATTTTATCTGATTTCTCCAGAACAAAATATGTGCCTTTTAACCATGTTATTTGATAAAATTTCCCTTCCCACTTCAACTGCTGTAGAAATATAGGATGCCTCCTGCAATGTGGATGGGCAAGGTCAGCATGCTCAGAAAGCTCAGGGAAGAATGACTGGAGTGACTGTCCATTCCTACTGCAAAGAAAGCCAAACTTAATACAGGGGGTAAAGGAGGATGTCCCTGAATTAATCAAAAGAGTTTAAATGTCTTCTTGAGTGAGCCAGCTAGGAGACAGAAGTGGAGGGGATAAGTGACTTAACTGAATATAAAGTATAAAGATTAAACAACTAACAAAAGAAGAGAAGGCTCCAGGGAGAAACCTCACTATGACGTTCTAATATTTAAAGGGAGAATATAAACAGGAGGCAAATTAACTTTTTACGTGAGTAGATTTTTATAGGACAAGAGGGGATGTTTTTAAACTAAAGAAAAGGAGATTTAGATTAGATGTCAGGACAAAAATTTTTAATTGTGAGGGTGGTGAGGGCTGGAATGGGCTTCCCAGAGAAGTTGTGGATGTCCCATTCCTGGAGGTGTTAAAGGCTGTCTCGCTCCGATTTATAGAAGAGAGGTTCTTTGAAGATATGTATACCTGATGGCATGATTAAGACACAAAGGGTCAAATGTCACCCCGACCAGTTTCTCCATCAGAAGAGAGGTGGCCAGCAGGAACAGGGAGGTGATTGTCCCTCTCTACTCTGCCCTCATGAGGCCCCATATGGAGTAGTGTGTCCTGTTCTGGGGCCCCCAATACAAGAAAGACAAGGAGCTGTTGGAGAGGGTACAGAGGAAGGCCACAGGGATGATTAGAGGGCTGGAGCACCTCCTCTACGAAGACAGGCTGAGGGAGCTGGGCATGTTCAATCTGCAGAAAAGAAGGCTGCAGGGTGACCTCATTGCAGCATTTCAGTACCTAAAGGGAGCATACAAACAGGAGGGGAATCAACTCTTTGAAAGGGTAGATAACAGCAGGACAGGGGGAAATGATTTTAAGTTGAAGGAGGGAAGACTTAGGTTGGATGTCAGGGAGAAGTTCTTTACAGAGAGAGTGGTGAAGTGCTGGAACAGGCTGCCCAGAGAGGTTGTGGATGCTCTGTCCCTGGAAGTGTTCAAGGACAGGTTGGATGGGGCCCTGGACAGCATAGTCTAATATTAGATATGGAGGTCCTGCCTGCAGCAGGGGGGGCGGGGCTTGATGATCCTTGAGGTCCCTTCCAACCCAAGCCATTCTATGATTCTATGATTCTATGATTACAAATCCTGGTCATTCAGGGAGATGGGGAACGGAATGCAGTGATAGAAAAGATAGGAAATAACAGCAAGAAGTATTTGTAGGAAGCAAGAGAGAGAGTCACCAATATGGATTCCAGCAGTTGCTTGTAGTTCAGATGTTGATCTTCAGGGGTGGTTATTCAGTTGACAGTGATGGTGACTATGTTTTACAATGACTGTACAAACTTATTTGTACTGCCCATAATGGTCGAATCAGCTTTTTCAGAGTAATAGCTGGTTGTTTTTTGGATTTCAGCAGGAACTCCTTTGTTCTCATCTTCCAGGCCTTGTCAGCAGATAAGAGGGAGCAGAGAGGTACCCATTTGTATATTGCCTTCACAGGATGCAATGAATGGTATTATACTCCTATCTCCTGTGCCAAGCTGAAATTATTTACACAGGCCACATCTTACGCCAGTAAACATTCCCTTCTGAAGGCAAACAGCTCCAAAGAAATGCTTTCAAGTGTAAAACTGTCCATAAAGTCATGCTGACTGCTACATGATGATATCCACTTCTCATCTCCTGGATAGGTCAGAATCTTATAGCAAGAAATGCCTCAGAAAACAAGCTTTGTGCCAAAAACAAAGAAGAGTTCAGAGAAAGGCCAGATTGGATGAGGCCCTGGGCAATCTGATCTAGTGCTTAATCAAGTGGTTGGTCGGCAACCCTGACTGCAGCAGGGGTGTTGGAACTAGATGATCTTTGAGGGTTCTTCCAACTCAAGCCATTCCTTGATTCTGTGAAAATGAATTTGAAGAGAACTATGTTTTTGAGCTGATTTTAAGCCATGTATTCCTCCCAGAGATGGAGGAAACACAGCATCATAACAGTGAGATGAGCAATGAGAATCACATTTGTATTGTTATTCACCTATATATTGCTACTGATAGGCTCTGCTGAGTGCACTTTTTACTTGTATTGTGATTTAAGGACATCTTGTATAATGTAAAATTCAGAAAATGAAATTTGCTACTAAAATTTAAAGCCACCACATTAAACCTTCCACCCCTTTGGTTTTAAAACAACTAGACAATACTCTGAGCAATTACCCTGCTTGAAATTTTCTTCCAAATTTTCTTCATATGATGTTCGTGAAGTTTGACAGTTTGACACTGTGAACTTCAGTCTCAGAAAGAGATCATCAAACTCTAGTCAATGACATGTTTAGTGTGGTGCAACACAGTTTTCTCCAAGACTCTAAGAGCCAGTGTCAGTTCTTATATCAGAATTTTAAAGTAGTCAGGGTTAACCACTGAAATTCTAGAGATCTGAAATACATTGCTACTTTACCAACCTCAAATTTTTAATTCATCTCAAAAAAGGTAGAACATCCCCTGAAGCATAAGGTTCTGAAATAATTTTGCACTGTGAAAGGTCAGCATTTATTTTTAAAAATAAGCTTCTAACCCTATGATTAAGCAGAGAATCATATGGCCACTAATACTGAATAAACAGAAAAGCAAACAAAAAACATCTAATATTTTCTAAAAGTAATAATAATAATTGAAAACAGACAATATGCAAACAAAAAGCATTTAAACAAGTGTCCTTGTTTCAGCTATTACAGATATAGCAGGCATTATAAAATTGAACTCTTGGGTTATCCTTGCCTAAGCAAAGGAAAACTCGTATGTGGGATTGCTTTTACTCAAGAGCCTGGGTGCACTTAGCAGGCAATACAAAAGGATGGAGAAGTTCAGTGTGTATGTTAAGCAGACAAGAGTTAAGAAAACTAAGAATGAATTTTTTTTGAATTGACCAAAGCATAAACCTTCCTTCAGGTGTATGTCAGTATCTAGAAGGCACTAGAAAATACAGTAAATCAGTTTGCAGAGCAGAAAGCAGTGGTCAATTTCTCTACCTGAGCATCGGATATCAAATTCTATTCAACTCTCTATGGATTTTGAGAGAGAGATAAATATTTATTATTTATGTCTTAAAGATATAAGCAGGTCAAATTAGGAACAGAATGTACTTTATTCTGAACAGATTTAAACTTTTTTTAAAAGTAATTAATTCAGAGCAGTCTTGATCTAGCTCTCATTTGTCTGTCATTGACACAGAGTAGGTAGGTAAGTAAGATGGGTGGAACTGTAGGAATATAAATCTTAATTTATACCAGTGCCTCAGGGAACACCAGGAAGATCTTGATAATTGTTCTAATTATTTTTATCTTAATATATTGTGCTAACAGGCCATATTATGAGCTGCTGAATATGTCTTGAGTTTTAAATCTATTAAATTGAATAGCATTTTTTTTTTACATTAATATCTTGTTACTTTAATTATAGTTCATGAAAAAAAACATAGAGAGGTAAACATACATAGAAAAAAAAAAAAAAGAACAAAAGGAGAATAATAAAAAAATTCCTCCTCATCTGGCAGACAGTTTTTTACATTCTCCATTTCACTCCTCTTCCTATTGGGTATCCCCTTAGGTGATAACTCTGACAGATACTGACAGACTAAGTCCAGATAGAGCTTTGAATCTACTGATGTAGATTTTCTTTCAGCAGAGAATCTGGGCAATGGTGAAATCTACTCATAACATTTTATGAATAGTTCATTAAACAAATTCCAGCAGAATTAATTTAAATATATTCTATGGGAAAAATTTACTTCACTTTATAGTCCAGTTACTGTGGACCCACTCCCTGTTTTCCTGTGCCTATGCTTCTCTAGACTGTGTCATGTATATTCACTTCTCAAGGCCTCTACTGTTTTACCCTGCATACTTGTAAAATTGTGGTTGTACGATACAAACAAAATAGCCACATCCATCCATCCACTGGATTAGAAAATTAGATGCTATATTTAAAGCAACTGATGAATGTAGGTCAAAAAAGTTAAGAAGAAAACAAGTCTCACAAGTGTTAATTCTGAGGCCAGGTTACTAGCAACAGCAATACCATGTAGCAGTTCTACAGAGTAAGAAACAGAACATAAAAATGCATTAAATTTGAAGACACCATACTGAAACATAGAAAGAAATTGTTCAAGACAAAATGCTATCAAATTTCTTTTGGGGAGATTGATACCTGGTGGTCAATAACGTTTGATGAATGTATCATACACACTGCCATAATGAAATAAGAAAAAGAAATCAACACCATTATTGCTATAAAAGCAAAATAAATCAAATAAATTTTAAATTGCAATTAAGCAGACAGGATACATCCAAAAGTTTTCATAATTATCCCTTGTATAATATATATCAAGAGGAGACTGAATTGCAGCCTTTCAGAATCTATAGGGGGCTATAAAAGAGGGGGACTTTAGCAGCATGTGTTGTGATAGGACAAGGAAAGATTGTTTCAAACTAGAATGGGAAGATTTAAATGGATATAAGGAAAAAAATATATATTATTAGAGTAGTGAAGATCTGGAGCATATTACCCAGAGATGTGGATGATGCCTTGTTCCTAGAGACATTCAAGGTCAGACTGGATGGGGCTCTGAGCAAACTGATCTAGCTGTAGATGTCCCTTTTCATTACAGGGAAGTTCAACTAGATCTGAATCTTTAAAGGTTCTTTCCAACTCAAGTGATTACATGATTCTGCGATAATCTTGGTTGAATCAATATATAGTCTTGCCAAATTAGTGTCAGCTGTACTTTTCTTTTAAAAAAAAAAAAAAAAAAAAAGTTATTTAAAACCAGTTTGGTAATCAGATTTAAAATATTTTTTTCTTAAAAAGTTGTGACAAATTTTCTACATAGTTCTTTACTGTGAGTTTTTTAAGTCCTAAGGAAGAAAAAAAAAAAAAAAAACAACCTAGGATGAGGTTGCTCTTTAATGTCTGGCTTCTTCCTCTACAATTGAAAAAAAAGATACCTATCAGTGTGTTGCAGTATTTTCTTTGATATGTTAATTTGGTCATTAGACTTGTATCACAAAATATTTACTGTGCGGGAAAAAAATGAGACAAAACACATTTTAATCGCAAATGTGTGCACAGGACTGCATCTTTTTGAACATGCTGGAATGTAAGCCCTGGATATGAATGATGCAGCTTCTCTCAGTGGTGCTGCTATAGGTGGCACATTATTTGCACATTTGGAATTTCTTGTGGTTGAGCTCACAAATCCCTAAGCTCGTTTCTTGCAAATTATTGAAGACAATAATGTTTATTGAATACTAAATATGAAATGCTATACGAAACAATGGGAATGGAGGAATCTTTTTACTCACTATCAGGTCTACCTCTCTGAGCTATAGGATGTATTATTTCCTCTTTTTCTTCAGTGGTCAGTCAGATTTTCTTTTCCATGCAAAATTATTTCCATAGAAGGATATTAAATTGTTTAAAAAATACCTGTAACTTAATGGAGAGGGCACTACAATGGAGGAGGTGGAAGTTACTCTAAAGTGAGGATGAAGAAAGTGATTGGACATAGCTTTTTTTAGACAAGTAACATAATCATAGAGATTAAACAGAACTGTGGAAATTTGGTTATGTCTGTTTTGGACTGAAAATACAGGAGACTTCTTTAAATTTTGAAAGGATATTACTTGAAATCTGTCATGAAGCTGTGAATCTTGAGGGGATAAAGAAATTCAGAAGTACATCACTTCCTGACCCAACTTATCTTTTTCAATGTTTTCTCAATTCTTTTCTCAATAAAGTGGGTTCTACTCCTAGTTCAATATTCTTCTCCGTGTCTCAACAGGGAACTTGAATGAAAAACTTGACTTTTACTAGAAGCATGAATTATTAGTGATAGACTCGATAAAATGAAAATAATGCTATACACTGCCTGATAAATCCAAACTTACAGTTCATCTAAGAATATCTTAAATCAGCTTTTATGATCTTCAGTTTATCTGCACCATAGAATTCCAATTTTGGTAATTAACATAAAAAGTCAATGTACTCATGAAAATAAATTTTGTCTTATAGTATAAATATTTATAGCAAAATATTTATGACTGATTCTGTGAAAACACTTTTTTTTTTTTTTTTTTTTCCTGTAAAGAAGATATGAAAAAATTAATAAAATGTCAAGGTTTCATAAACAACTTTTAGTTACCGGAGCCATCATTTTCTCAGATGCTCATAGTTTTTTTCATAGTATCCGTTACAATGCATGCTTCAGTAATACACAGTGAATTCTGCTCTAAGTGTGAATTGTACTAAATATATGACAGATTCCAAAGAGAGGTAGTAAACGAACTGAAAAGATAGTAAGATTTTCTCTTCTATAGTAATGAAGGAAAGTCTTTAACTAAGTGTAAGAGATTATTCTTTTGCACCGCTGTCTCAAAGCTTGCTGAGGAACACTGATGGACAAGTGCTGGGGAAGGGTTGACAAATCCTTCATCTGAGTGACACAGATGGACAAGTCCAGGAAAGTCCTGGTCAAAGTAGGCAAAATCTTTTGTCTGAAGATTTGTGAGGCCAGGGGCAAGGAGAGAGAGATTAATGCCACAGATTAATGGCTGGGAAGCAGTCTTTTGTGTGGGCTTATCTTGAGGAAGGTGGCCTCTCAGGAGGTGCTGCACATGACTCTTACCCAAGCACCCAGTGTCATGGTTTTGTGATTTTTGGTTTTCGGTATTCCACATCATAACATCATGTGGGGCACTGGGAGTTTAGCTGTTAATGCTCAAGCTCTGGGTACCTGCCTGGAAGAGAAGAAGAACTACATTCCCCATGGGACTTTGCGATCACAGAGAGTCTCGAGATATAGCTCCTGGCAAGGTCACCTGACGCGCTCTTTTTCACCTGCTCTTCGTCAGCTCTCCTCCCTTTTCTTCCTGCTGCTCAACGGGACTGCGCATCTCACCTCAGCGTTGTGGTGAGGCCTATCCACCTTTCGGACATTCTCTCTCTCATTATATTTGATTTATTAGCTTCAAGTTTAATTATATTGTATTATAGTGTGTTATTTTGCATTCTGATAATATATTTAGTAAATTAGTTTGTTTCTCCTCAGATCATTGCCACTGTTTTTAATTATTTTGGGGTCCCCTGTTCCCTTTTCCGGAGGTGTGGATTTTGTGAAATCCCTCCGCCCCGCTAGTCACGGAACTGGGCCGAACCAGCCCATAAACCACTGACACCCAGGAATGCCACGCTGGCAGAAGAAGGATAAAAAGGGGACCTACAATCACGAGGATAGGTCTCTGACATGAAAAGCCTCACGACCTGCCTCTCTCTCCTGGACTTGGTCTGTGCTATACCTGCTTGCTACCTAAGGCCAGCCACTCTGCTGCTGCTCTCCCCTGACAACATATTCCTCATGACATGATTCCTGCATGCTGAAGAAGAGGTCTCTGATACCAGAAACCTCACAAGCTGATGCCTTCATGCTGATGGACTTTCCTGGGCCTGCTACCTGAGTCCTACCACTTTCTCCTGGACTTACCCTGTCACTGCACCTGCTTGCTACTGAAGGCCACCATGCTGTTGCTGCTCAGACAAATTCATATCTGACAGGAAACAAAAGTGTGTCATTGTCAACGGTTTAGTCATTGGATTCCTCCATGCGGAAATAATGGCACCAATTAACATTCATTCATAGGCCTTTTGGTATCTCCATGATCCTTGAGAGATATCCTTACTACAGAATTCAGTGTTAATATACTACTTTTTCAGTATTCCTTGTAGCTAAAATTCATGAATATGAATGCATGACTGGATGGTCCATTTAAAATCGTAAGACTATTTCCTTGAGCCAATGAACACACAGCGGGATCAGGGCTACTGTCACTCCATGTTTCTAGTGGAGGATAACAACTTAATCTCTGATAAACTTAATCTCTGAGTATATAAATAAGATTATATGTGATTACATCTGAAATCAGTTTGATAAATTTCACACAATTTACTTTTAATCAACACTGAAATATGAATGTGATGTGTTGAATGGGAATTAAAATTTGATAAACCGGAATATTTCACGTTCCATATTGAGTCCAGATGGTTACAGATTCTTTAATATATCTATTCATGTGGCATTTGCACATTTGTGTATCTCAGTCTCCCTCTCATTTATGTTTAATGATGGATTGAATCCAAACAATACAAGATGTTCTCCAGCATGTTAATCTTCTGTTAAGTGGACTGATAGTCAGGTTCTTCTGCACAGGATCTTTTTTCTTTCAGTGTAGTCTATTCCAAGACAATCAATCTTCACTTGAAACAGTTGTACTGAAGACACTTCATGTCTAAGTAAATGATAACACAAAGTGCCTCCTAATTATCCAGATAGAAATCTGATTTTATAAGTGTGTGCAACATCCATGCTAGGGTATCAGTTCAATTGAAATCTGAACAGAAGTTATAATTTTGCATATATTATCATACAGAGTATAAAGATTATTCATAAGGCTTTCTCCTTTCCTTTTCCCTTTCCCTTTCTCTTTTCCTTCCCTTTATCCTTCCCCTTCCTCTTCCCCTTCCCCTTCCCAATTCTCTTGGAAAAAGGAAGCATTCCAGATTATCCTATTGCTATGATTTGTCACATTCTTTCAAATTCATTGCCCCCTATTTCTCACCCATTGATAGGAAAGCTATTTTCCTTTTGCTGAGGAAATAGAAGAATAATTAGTTGGATTCCCACCAAAGAAATCAATTAACTGAGATAACAACATCTTCCCTCAGGTCAGGAAGTCCTGTGAGACGTCAGTTGAACTTTACTCTTTAATGGAAGAAAAAACATGTTCACTAGCACTGAGTTCCAAATTTGCTGGTAACCATAAAAAAGGGAATTAGCTAACAATTCGTTTTTTGTGTGTTTTACTGCCTTTAGAAATCATTGCTTTAGTACTGTAGGTTCACAATATGTTATCATTTTCACTGCTCATTAGACTTGTGCTGTGCAAACACAAGAAGTCTCTTAAGCTTCAGTGATGAAGGAAATGTTCATTATGTAGTCACTTTAACCAGGGTATTGTATTATTCTTTAATCTAGAGAGCTTCTCTCTTCAAATTTGTCTTGGTATTGAGTTCTCATTTGAGACATATTTATTTCTATCCCACACATCTGTCATTATAGCTGCCATTATTGAATGAATTATTGAATTATGAATTATTGAATTAATGCCATTATTGAATGAACATGTATGAAAAATGTTTATGAAACACTGCTAGGGACAATTGAGCTTTATTAATAAAATGTGGTATTTTTTATAATTTATTGTATTTCACTTGAAAAGGAAAAATTTCACCGCTTTGCTTTACAAAAAGTTCTTACCAATATTACACACTAGTTCATATAATCTATGTTCAAGAACTGAGGAAGTACTGTGTACACGTGCACTGATTTGAGGCAAGTTCAGTGTGTAAGATTTAGCTTGCTTTTACAGGATTTATATCTAAAACATAGACTGAGTCACTATTAATCTCAAATACATTAACTATTTTTTGAAAACTGTCAGTAATCATAAATTCCAAGTTATTTCATCTGAAATTTTTATTAAATCTAAAACGATGCTAACTTTTATAAGATGCAATTAAACCAAATGGAATGAATTGATGAATAATAATGTAGATTTTCAATATTATTGCACTTTTCTTCTGCCATTATTTTCCTTCACAAATAATATTGTCTATCTGACTTTATCAATATTGTTTCCAGAACCTACCATAAATTTAATTTTGTACAGAACCTCTGACATAAAAATATTAATATTTAGAATCTTATGTAAAATAAGCATTATTTGATGGTTTTGTCCTTAGCAAATATTACGTAGGAATTTTCAAATTCCCACTTTTGCATAATACTTTGACAGGATTAATTCCATTTTCCCTTAGCTCAATTGCAGGATAATGTCTTCTTCACTTTTGGGCGCTTAAGACAAGGATAAAGGTTCAAAGTAAGAAGTTAGAAATTTATTGGTAGCTGGGGCAAGGTCCTTATTTTTAAAACATCACTACCTCTTATCTTCTCAAAAATGAACCTCTAAGTAATTCACATACAAGTATCAATTTGGAATAAACATTATTTATAATTTTTATAGAATAATTATTGTTGTCTTTTGAGCTGATTTGAACTATACATTTGTTAGACTCTATTACATTAAACAAACAAACAAAACAAACAAACAATGTTCTTAGCCTGCATATCTTACTTTTTATTTATTTATTTTTGGGGGTTGATTTTTCTGATATTGTTTTACCGCATCTATTATTTTAAAGATTTTCTGTTATATTAATTCCTTGGTTCTTTTCCTTCTGATTCTTTACTAACATTCAAAATTAAATTTTAGAAATAAAATAGATATTTTTTCCCCATAAAAATGACTTTCTTTTTTCTTTTTTTCTTTTTTTTACTGGAACTGAAAACCAAATTTGGAAATATGGGAGAATTATGAGAGTATAAATATTTCTAAATGAAGCTGTAAGCATTCAATATTCAAATATTCTAACGTGGTTAAGGTTGATACCAATTACTTGCCTAGTACAGCGTAAAAAAAATTATATTTTCTGCCAACCCCCTATTCCTTTCTTAGTGATGGAATACTGTTTTAGATGTGACTTAAAACTGCTGTTCTTACCTGCTACTTTAAACACTCTTTCTTTATTGTGCATGGAAATTTCCTTAGCAATCATTATTCGTATCTCTTGGACTTTTAAAACAATATTGTATTAGGAATTATGTCTTGAGGGCTAAAGATTTTAATTCTGTAGTTCTTGTCACCTTAAAACTCAGAAGTTCTGCATCTATTTTTATCATATTGGTAAATCTACTTTAACATGACATTAGCAAGGAAATGTGGATAAAAATTTGTCCCTGTTGAAATAAATGGCCAAATTCTTATCTATTATATAAAACAAAAAATATGCTGAAAACTTGCTGGACAATTTCCAGAATCTACAAAAACAACTGTGTGAAGGTGTAAAGGGCGTAGTATTTTGAGTTGAATAGTTTTTCACTTTGTGGCGATGAGCCTGATATCTGTCCACTATTAATATTCATTGTAGAATAGAAAGAAATATGAAAGTCTATGAATTACATTATCAAATTCAGGACAATGGGCTTGAATATCTCACTTCATTGGGATCTGCTAAAAACTATGATAAAAGCTCTCGAAGTATAGCACCTCAGGACAGATGGGAAAGAATACTGATTATCTCTGAGATAATTTTACATACAGAAATAAAACGTAAAATACTTTTTGTAGAAAAAGAATATTCTTAGAATTGAAGAAGATAGATCTGCTCTTGACTTCAGCAAGTCACTTACTCCAGATTCAATAACTTGCAGTCAGAATCAGCAACAGTCAGAATTTTATACTAGTGAAAATCCACAAAATTGAGAAATACATCAGCTATGCACTTTCTTATTCTATTTATTATTAAAGAAATGATTGCAATCAAGTGAAAATGTACACTAAAATCAACATGTCTAGTGATTATTGGAAAGGAAAAGTACCTGAATATCTTTTTAAAACTTACTTAACTAGAAATGATGTGATAACTAGTTAGTATTAAATTAGAACTTCCACATTCCTGGATAATTCAGGGAACACAGTTGTAACAATATCCCAGCAATAATAATAATATTTCCCAAAATGCTGAGCAGTCTAATCATCTCAGTTATCACTTGATACATTATTACATCTATGCTGAACAAATTGTAAACAAATATAAATGAAATCATACAAAAATAATCATTAAATTTGGCAATATTAACTGTATTTTTATCCATGGAAATATGGATTTCCACTCTGATTTCATCTAAGAGAATAATCTTTTCATAAAAGTATTTCTGTCTCTAAACTATACAATGATACAATGATTTTTTAATTTTTTTTCCAAACCAATAGGTAGTTTCTCTGCTCATACCATTAGCCTTGAGGCTATCGCAGTGAATCTGTGTTTGTTCATTAGCATTAATTTTACTAGAAAGGATATAAAGTACGAATCTAAGGATTTTTCAATGTTACCAAGAGACAAACTCAAACTTACATGTTCAGAATGATCAGTCAAGCCCAACAGATATCTACTGAGGTAGAAGAAAATGATGGAAATATTCTGTTCTTAGAACCTCTATCTTTGATACTAGATTTTATTTTATTTTATTTTATTTTATTTTATTTTACCTTATTTTATCTTATTTTTTATCTAATTCTTTTAGGAACTGTCAGCTCTGAAAAGCTCTGATTGACACAAAGTCAGTTAGTGTCTTTCAGTTTTACACAGAGAACTTTGATTCACTGCTATACAAGGTCTTTTATACCATCAATCTAAGACATTAGATTTTACTCTTCTCTGTACAAAGATTGACACTCTATCTACACTTATTCTCCCACTCAGATGGAAGTTGCCTGTGTCTTATCACTTAATATTTTGCCTAACTGAGTTGCGTCTGTTTTACAAGGACAGTTTGATTAGTGGATAGCTCAGGAAAAAAGAAGATAAATTTCAGTGACCAGACAATTTGGTAGCTTACAGTTGTATTTAAACAAACAGAAGCCCTACTGTTTCCTCATAGTACAGAACAGCAAAAGTAATTGAAACCAAAATGATGCTCTAAGCAGACATTGAAGAAGGCAACCCAGAGAATTCTATCAGAGTTTAGAACAGAATAATGTACCACTACAGCCCAAGAGCCTTTTTAGATTTGTAAGAGATTATTCTTTTACACAGTTGTCTCAAAGCTTGCTGGGGACACAGATGAACAAGTCCGAATAAGTACTGGGCAAGGGTTGAGAAATCCTTTGTCTGGAGAACACTGATGGACAAGACCTGGGCAAGGGTTGTGAAATCCTTTGTCTGAGGGACACTTTGTCTGAGGGACACAGATGGACAAGGTCAGGAGCAACGAGAGAGAGATAAGCCACAGATTAATGGCCATGAAGTGGTCTTGTGTGTGGGCTTATCTCAATGAAGATGGCCATCTCAGGAGGTGCTGCACATGACTCTTACCCAAGCGCCCAGGAATGTCACGTAGGCAGAAGAAGGAGGATAAAAAGGGGACCTACAGCTATGAGGTAGAGGTTTTCTGGCAACAGATTCCTCATGAAGAAGAAGAGGTTTCTGCCATGAGAAGCCTCATGACCTGCCTCTCTGCCTCCTGGACTTGCTCTGCGCTCTACCAGCATGCTGAAGAAGAACAAAGGTGTCTGCCATCAGATTTCTCACTTTGGAACTCCTGCATGCTGACGGACTCTCCTAGACCTGCTACCTGAGTCCTGCTGCTTCCTGCCGGGTTGTCTCTGCAACTTCTTCCTGCTACTTGGGCTTGCTGCCCAAGGCTGGCCACGCTGCTGTTGCTCTCTGCCCCCCCCCCCCGCTGCTTCTGCCTCAGACCTCTGAAATGGTGTGCTGGATCCTGGTAGTGACTATCCCCCCCTTACGCGTTTCTTGCTTCTTTTCTATCTCTTCTATCACCCTCCTTCCCTTTCCCGTCTCCCTGATTAGGATTTATAACAAACTGTTTGGACTAACATTTGAACCGTTGTTTCTTAATCTCACGCCGGGTATGTTATATTAAAAGAACCTCATCTCCCTCCTATAAATTGGAACAAGACAAGATTGATAGCCTGTCTCTGTTTGGCAAAGTATATTACTGGATTTTAGAAAAATTTGGTTGACTTGGCTAAACAAAATGTTGTATTTTCCCAATATGCAGTATCATCATGTAAATCTAGAAAAAAGAAAAAAAAAAAAAAGAAAAAGAAAAAAAAAGAAAAGAAAAGAAAAGAAAAGAAAAAAAATAAGAGCATTCTAGAGAATTATTCTTCCATATATTTCAACCACTTCTTGGAGAACAAGAAGTTTGGCTGTTGAGAAACAAAGGCAAGCTGGAATTCAAAGCAGGGCAGTGCTCTCCCCATCTGGGCACAGTGCCATAACCTGTAAGCAGGATGAGCATATCTGGGATGCTGATCGCTGCTGGTTCTACTGACAGTTCAGTAATTAGTACACAAATTCAAGATAAAAAGTTGGGTCTGAGGTTAGTTTAGGAATATCCAAATGAAAAGGGCTAAGTAGAAGGCAGGGCCGATCACAGAGCTGATCTATAGAAGAGCTCAAGTAGAGAAGGGTGTGTGGGGGGATGCCTGTGGCCATTAAGTATCACTTAGTGGTTGCATTGATAGTCCAGATACTATTTTAGAATGACATTATTTATGCTATGATTGTACCTGTTCCTTCTTTCTGATTGTAAAGGAATTCAAGAATAGGTGTCTCAGCTTGTGCTGTTATGTTTGATAGAGCTAATGGCCTTTTAGCAACATTCTATCTAACTTTCTTTGAACTATGAGTTTGTGTTCTTTATGCCCTGTGACAGACTTCAAAAGCTAAACTATGCATGTCTTTCTTTATATAGCTTGAGCTTTACATCAGCTAGCATATTATGGTCACTTCATTTTTTAATTTGAAGAAACAGAGAGCACTTTTTCTATTCATCTTCTTTACTCATGTAACACATGATCTTATAGACCTAAATGTATCACTTCACAATATGTCTTTTTCAGCCTTAAAGATTTTTGTCTATTTAATTATTCCCAATAGTCATCCAAAGCATTGATCTCTGCTACTCTTCTCGTGATCATTTCTAGTTCTTGCTATTTCTGAAATAAAGGGGTCAGAATGGACTGAAAGAGACACTGAGAAAAAAAAAAAAAAGATGCTAATTGTATTTGGCAGCCTTTGTCTGCTGCAAACAGATGTTTAACAGATGGAACCTGGGCACTTATGTCAGTTGTAAAGTAAGGTAATAACACAATGCTACCTTACATAAGGAAAAAAGAAAACAAATTATAAAACATTTAAAAAATATTTCTTAGGCCATAATGTTTCAGATACAACAATATTCTTGAATGAGTAGATTTGGAATTAAATACAAAATGAAACAAAACAAACAAACAAACATCTTCCTCCCCCCAGAATGGCTATTGTTATGTTTAATGTTTTATTGCTGTTTTTGTTTTACTTATTTCATGAACTGTACAGAAAATAGAGCTGGAAACTCATTGCTATAGTACCCTAGCAACAAGAAAATACCTTGAGCATTCAGGAGGAAATCAGTCTTTTCTTGCGATTTTCCTATTGTACGTTACACATATCTGTGTCAGCCAGCAGAATGTTATTAAATAAAAATCTCAGGTAGGTGAACAAGTGTATCCTGGCTACTCTACTTGCAGCTGAGGAAACAAGACAAATTATTTATCTGGCAGTTCACATTTTGCCATGGCTACATTATCTGCTTCAAGGCAAGCACCAAAGTCCAAAACAGTACAGAAGAAAAGATGTTTTGTCATCAATCACTATGACATTTGAGATAACTAGAGAAAGTGTAGAAGTAATAGGGCTTTAATCATTTCAAAGTAGACAACAGAGGTTTTTGTAAGTTCACTCATTAAAGATCTGCTTCTGCTTAAAATACTGCATACCAAAAATCCCTAATATTTTAAATTAAGAGATAATGCACTGAACCCTTTGGCAGCCACAGCCATAATTCCATTCTTTAACTTGCACATATTATGACATCTAAATATTGCAGCAGATAACGGGACTAAAACTGTGATGCTGGAACTTGTTGAAAAGAATAGAGGGAGGTAAAATGCAAAAGCTAGTATGATAATCTAGAAATCTTTTTTTTCATTGTCCATTATTCCCAGACCTCCAAATGACCACAAAAATTGTATTCACCTGCCGTTAATTAGAAATAGTATATCTGAGAAAATTATTCACGAACTTAGTTTCACAGAAGCGCCCACGCAACCACTTAAATCTCATAATCTCTCTCAACTATAATACAAACATCTATCATTATTTTTAAGAAAATATTCATACCTTAGGACAGCTTCTGTCACAAAGTCTTTGGGAGAAAAGAGAGAAGAAACTAGTAATGTTCTTATTTCCCTGACTCAAGTTAGAGACTGATACTAAATACTTCTTTGTTTGTGTGTGAGAGAGAAATATTGTATTTTATTTTTGTAGGTTTTTTCCATGTTTTAGATTAATTTTTGAAGGGTTTTTTTTTTTTTTTTTTTGGTATCTACATTGTCGAACAAGTATAAATGTAGTTTTTGTATCCTAAATATCGTACATAGGTGTGTAAAGTACATAAGAGGACTTGCTTCCCGATCAAGATACTGAACTCAGAACTTCAGTTAAGAGTGCATTCTTAATTGCCAGATGGGCAATTTTTTTTTTTTCTTATTAAAATATAACTTTAAAGGTGTAAAGTCCATCGAATGCAATGACATTCAGCTGTAGCTGTGCTGCCATTCAACAAGGCCTGGATAAAATGAAGAGTTGGGCAGGGAAGAACCTGATGAGATTTAACAAGAGCAAATGTAGAGTCTTACATGAGGGGGGGGGAGGAATACCCACATGCATCAGTACAGGTTAGGAGATGACTTGCTGGAGAGGAGATCTGTGGAGAAGGATGTGGGTGATCTGGTGGTGGACAACAGGTTGGCGATGAGCCAGCAGTTTGCCCTTGTGGCCAAGAATGCCAATGGTATCCTGGGATGCAGTAAAAACAGCATGGCCAGCATGGCAACAGAGGTGATCCTCCCCCCTCTACTCTGCCCATGTGAAGCCACATTTAGAGTATTGTGTCCGGTTCTGGGCTCTCCAGTTCAAAAAAGGCAGAGATCTCTGAGAAGGAGTTCAGTGGAGGGCCACAAAGATGATTAAGGGCCTGGAGCGCTTCTCATACAAGAAAAGGCTGAGTAATATGGATCTGTTCAGCCTGGGGAAAAGAGACTGAGAGGGGATCTGATTAATGTTTATAACTATCTAAAGGGAGATAGGAAGCAAATGGATGAGGCCGAGGTCTTCTTAGTGGTATGTAGTAACAGGACAAGGAGCAATGGCCTAAAACATGAACTTGGGAAGTTCCTTACAAACATGCAGAATAACTTCTTTACGATAAGGGTGATGGAGTGCTGAAACAGGTTGCCCAGGGAGGTTGTGGTTCTGCTTCTATGGAGATATTCAAGACCCATCTGGACCTTATCTATGTGACCTATTGTAGGGTACCTGCTTTAGCAAGGGAGTTGGAACTGATGAGGGTTGGATTCCAACTCCTGCAATTCTGTGATTCTGTGTCAACAGTTTACAGGCTGGTTCAGCCCGGTTCCAAGACTAGCGGGGCGGAAGGATCCACAGATCCTCGCCTCCGGAAAAGGGAACAGGGGACCCCAAAATAATTAGAAACAGCGGCAACGATCGGAGGAGAAACAAACTAATTTACTAAATATATTATCAGAATGCAAGATAACACACTATAATACAATATAATTAAAATTGAAGCTAATAAGTCAAATATAATGAGAGAGAGAATGTCCGAAAGGTGGATAGGCCTCACCACAACGCTGAGTTGAGATGTGCAGTTCAGTTGAGCAGCAGGGAGAAAAGGGAGGAGAGCCAAGGAAGAGCAGGCGAAAAAGAGCGCGTCAGGTGACCTTGCCAGGAGTTATATCTCGAAGCTCTCTGGGATCGCAAAGTCCCCTGGGGAATATAGTTCTTCTTCTCTTCCAGGCAGATACCCGAGCTTGAGCATTAACAGTTAAACTCCCAGTGCCCTACATGATGTTATGATGTGGAATACCGAAAACCAAAAATCACAAAGCCATGACATTCTGTGATTCCAAAAGTACTTTCATTTGAAGATACAAGGCTGGGGAAATGCTTTGTCGTAAGAAGATTTGTTTAACTTGAGATTATTTTTTTCACAGAAAAATAAAATCATATTTTGTGAAAAGTTATCACTGTTTCCCAGAATTTTAAGGTACTTTGTTTCATGCTTCACAACACACCTTTGTCATGGTGCTATCTGCCTGGCCTATGATATGTAAAATTTTCTAGCTTAAGTGATGTGACTTAGGAAAACATATGCAAAATAGTCTTCAAAAATCAATTATACAGTAGTATTATAGTGGTTCTGCAATATTAATAAAGGTCCTCAGAGACAGCTCAGTTAATTTTGCTCCAAATATAGTAAATTTATCTTCATGTATTATACATTGTTTAAATTTACGTAATATAAATAATACATAGTAGATAATACTTTATTTATAGGAAATAAATATAATTTCCTTTTCTTTTGTAGTTTTAAGCCACATACTGTTATTCATGTACTCAGTTATGCCAATTAGCTATGCTTGTTACGTATAATAAGTAATATGTGCAACATTTAAAAATGACTTCAAGCAACCTTTAAGATCTTTCACATATATTGTGAGCAATATTATTTCATTTAATCAAAATAGCAGTAGACTTCTATGCTATTTTGGACTCACCTCTAGAGCCTTTACACTCCCAGTTAAACTAACCGTACACACCCATGTTTATTTGTGCACACAGACACACAAAAATACAAAGTCATTCAGCCAACCACACATCCAAACAAAAATGTCATCTCACTAAGATTAAATAGAGAGACTTATGAATAGTCAAATAGATACATTTTCTAAAATGTCAAGTTCCATTTGAATAAATGAACCCGTTTTTTTAAACCTATTTTTTACTCATCTATATTAAACTTTAGTTTGTAAATTCCAACACAAGTTTTACAAATTGAATTATTTCATGAGATCTCCCCATGTCCAACTTTAAAAAACATAAAAAATAAGTTTTAAAATGGTATTTTACCAAATACATTTATACTTAAAGAGAAAAACAGGTTTCTTGAAGACTTACATGGTAAGTATTTCATGCAACCAGACTAAGAATATTATACTTATACGCATGTCTATTCCACTTTTGGATTTTTTTAGATTTGTTGGAATTCCATAGCCACATATAGAATTCTGACACATTACAATTATAAATTCTATATCAAGAAAGGAATTTTATTTATAGACTATGCTTAGAACGGAAGAGCTGAAGTTTTAAGCACATTTTCAAGCAAGCATTTGTTTTAGGTAATATGATAAAAATCCCAGTGAGGTATACTTTCACTTCATTTTCATGTACATTTAGGGTCATTTGCAGTTCATAAAGGGGAATTTATAACTTTATGAAAAAAATATTTCTTTGTGATTTGTCATCGTTGAACATGGCCTTAACACTGTCTATTCAAGAAAGCATCAGAAAAGGAAGTAAAGCAGAAATAACCATAATCTTAACACAAACATTAAAAACAAACAAACAAACAAAAAAACCACCTTAAAACATGTTAATATCTGGGGAGGAAAAATACCTGTTCTTATCGTAAGCTTCCAAATTAAACAAAGAAAATTGAATTATGTAATAAAAACTTCAGAAGAAATCTTCATCCCATGTTCTTATGTTATTCATTAAAAATGATGGCTCAATATGTACTTCAAAAAAAGATTCTGATCTGTGTGTGTGTATTGGGGGTGGGAACTAAGTTCCACGTGAAATAATTTTATTTCACCATGCCAGATGTTGTCTGGTTTACTATTATTAAACCTGTCAGTTGCAAATCATTTAAAATCACTAGCATAACAAATTCCTTTTAGTAACAGAAAGAAACACAAGCACAGCTGCTCAATACAGGTCCCATTTGCCTTCAGCCTCTTTTGCCTAAAACTTCATTTCACACATCTTCCTTAAAAATAAAAAAAAAAAGGTCGAAACATCAGTCTTCATTGATAACAGGTGTTTCATAGTTTAACCTCATTAGCGTAATTCTTTAATAGCTTCTTAATTCTCAGTTTTGCAATGTGACAGCTGGACAACATGCACTATACTGTCTGAGTCTGGACTGGTAAATCCTCCACTTCTGATTGCAAAATATTTCTTGCAGCACTATAAGGAATTACAACAGAACTCACAAAATGGAAATGTGAATGTATGCCATACATATTCAAAAAAACAACTGAGATATTTGGCTACATTTTCATAAACTGTTTTTTATAGGGGAAAAATTCTACAGTACTGTGGTTCTAGGTAATATGGAGGTAGGCACTATCGTGAGGCACAGAATAAGAAAAGAATTAGAGGATTAACTGCAATTTTAGCTGCTACTTGAAGCTTGGCTGTGACAGATATC
Organism: Chrysolophus pictus; assembly: GCA_037305975.1. Taxonomy (NCBI): domain Eukaryota; kingdom Metazoa; phylum Chordata; class Aves; order Galliformes; family Phasianidae; genus Chrysolophus; species Chrysolophus pictus. The sequence continues at coordinate 18,952,661 of CM074579.1, forward strand.
AGTCTTTAAGCCCAATAAAGATTTAGTTAATTATTTATGATGATAGTGATTTAGTGGTGGATATGGCTGATTGACATCTTTTCTTCTTAACTTTTTTTAAAGCAGAAAAGTTTTTCTTTTTTTTTTTTTTTTTTAGAATGTTAGAAATAGAGCACCTCAGGGATTTGAGTTAAAAGAGAAAGCAATTATTCTTCTGTATTCTGTGTATATTACAAGGCAGTTTGTGTCTGGAGTTATACATATATGAGAGAAAAGAGACCGTGTAAGTAATCTTCAGGAATGTTAGTACCACGAGAGCAAGAAAAGGCTGGTTTCAGATACAGTTCAGAGAGAGTTGGTCAAATACCATATGCCATTGGAGGACAGCATTTTGGAGTCCCACAGAACCTAGGAAACCCTATCAGAAATACCAAACTAATGTACAGAGGGAGCAAAATTGATACCCATAGGAAGACTGTAATTAGGAGTAATTAAGTTGTTCATCAAGGAGGAGTTAGGGACAACAAAAGGAAGTATACAGGTGAATGAGGAAAAAGCAAGCATTGGAAAATAGTGAGAAGGGGGAAATAAAATGGATTGCTTGAGTGAAAGCAGGCTGTTGGTTGGTATTATTGCCTGACTGAGCCCAATGCTGGATCACTGCCCTTCTTGTTAGTTTCTATTCCTAAGTGGTTTTCTGTGCGTGTGCGTGTGTGTGTGTGAGAGAGAGAAAGACAGAGAGACAGACAGAGAGAGAGAACTTCATCTGGACAAGCCAGAAAGTAGATGAGAAGTCTATGAACCTACAACTGAAGTAGAGCTATGATTCCAGGGACCTTAAACTCTAGACTAGCACTGTATAAACTGGGATCTGAAAGATATGAACGTACCAAAGACTGAAAGCTGTACAGAGCCAGTTACTAGAGGAGTATGTATTTGTGTACATACTTGTACATACACAGTGCCAGTAAACTCAAGTCCTTAGTAGCCTGACAGGAGGAAAATGATGGGTCAATTCTGTGGTTCTTGTGAATTGTCTTTCTTTATACAGATGATGATAGAGGCATTATTCTCTGCCTGTGTTGATCCATGTCTCTGGCTGGTCATGTCAATCAAGACCATGAGTGTCCAACCTTTTGGCTTGCCAGGGACTCATTTAGTGAATAGAAATTGTCTTGGGCCACATATACATAGGTTGTTCCAGAAGTAATGCTTCCTATTTATTTTCTTGGAAACTACAACAGATATAAAGAGCAAAATAACACTATTTCATAGAGCAAATCTCTTCTACAAAACACTGTTTTTCAACATAGTTAGTCAGCACCATTAGCAATGCAATTTCACTAGCAATGAACAAGAGTGTTTATGCCATTCATCAAAATCTACACCAGTGAACGTGACCCAATACCACTACCACTGAAACACACCACCCACTGACTCACTGTGCTGACATTCACTGTTTGCTCTTCCGAAGTATTCAGCAAGCATTGGTCAATGGGTGGCATTTTTTCCACATGGAGGAATTCATTGACATACCTTTGCTCCATACTTCCATGTCAGATGCCATTTTGTCAGACTGGCCTCTGCTTACATCTGTCACATGGCAATAAAATGTAACAGAATGTTGGTGGGAATGTTCAGCTTCTACTGCCATGCCACCAACAAAATAGAACAAGAGGCATTACTTTCAGAGCAGCTTTCACAAAATATATAGTATTGATAATTTATAAGTGACAAAACATTTTAATTATTTTGTTTAAAACATTTAAAAAAAGAGGAACAAAAACATCAAGCTAGTGAAATATTTGACATTGTTTTTGTGAAACTAACACACCAGTTTGTATTGATAGCAGTGGTTGCAGTTCTTAGTGAGGCCTCAAGGTGTTCATTAGAGATTTTACTCTTTTACTAGAAATTTTACTCTTCCAGTACTTCAACTTTTACAACAATTGTTCAAAATGTGTGTACTACCAAAAAGTGATTACATGAATAAGGTGTGATTGTGAAGCAGAAGATATTTTTTCTCTGCTAAGATATGATCAGATTTTTGAATTGAATAACTGATTCTGTCTCTATATGTTCTATTTGAATATTTGGCAGAAATTTATTTATATATGATCTTGCAAACGTAATTTTTTTTTGTTTTGTTTTGTTTGTAGTCTTCAAACCCAAAATGTGGGGGTCAACATGCCCAAGGGACAGGAAAACATCCAGAGAGATCTAGACAGGCTTAAGCAGTGGGCCCAGGCAAACCTCATGAGGCTCAATAGGGCCAAGTGCAAGGTCTTGCACCTGGATTGAGGTAACCCCCACTACCAATAAAAGCTGGGAGATGAAAGGATTTTGTAAAGCCCTGCTGAAAAAGGCCTGGGAGTACTGGTGGATGGCATGAGCAAGCAATGTGCATTCAAAGCCCAGAAAGCAAATCATACTTCGGGCTGCATCATAAGAAGTGTAGTCAGAAGATCGAGGGAGATGATCCTGCACCTCTATTCTGTAATAGTGGGACCTCACTTGGAGTACTGTGTCTTTATGTGGAGTTCTCAGAACAGGAGAGACACAAACCTGTTGGAGCGTGCCCAGAGGAGAACCACAAAAATGACCTGAGGATTAGAATACCTTCCGAGGACAGACAATCACAGTAGCCACATATATGGAGACTGAGAATCACACATGATGGAGACTGGAGAATCTCTCTTGTGTGTGACTAAGCTGGAGTGCACAAGAAGCTGGGAAGTGATACAATCAGGACAGCTGACCCAAACTGACCAGAGAAATATTCCATACTGTACAACATTATTCTGAATGGCTGGGCATTGGATGGCTGGTGCTGAGCAATTGTATTTTATCTTTCTTATTAAACTATCCTTATCTCAACTGAGTTCTTGCACTTTAATGTTTCTCATTTCTCTCCCCAGTGCCACTAAGTATGAACAAATGAGAGGCTATGTTGTGCTTAGTTGACTGTTGGATTAAACTACAACACTAATAAGTACAGAATGAGAAAGGAAGGTCATAGAATGGCTTGGGTTGAAAAGGACCTCAAGGCTCACCAAGTTATAACTCCCCTGCCATAGACAGGGTTGCCAATTGCTAGATCAAGTACTTGATCAGATTTCCCAGGGCTCCATTCATACTGACTTTGAACACCTCCAGGGAGGGGGCATCCACAGCCTCTCTGGGCAACTTGTTCCAGCACCTCTGGGCAGCACTGCCGGGTGGCTCACAGTGCCCAATGGCTGTGATGTCCCAATCCCTCAGTGCTGGAGGCATTCCTCTCCTCATGCTGCTCATCTCCTGGCTCAGAAGTAGTCCCTGCATGGCATATCGCTGTCCTCACGCTTCTGTTGTGAGTGGAATGAAATTATCCTCCACCAAGAGGTGAAGAAGAGAGCCCCGTGTAATGCCAAGGGGCAAACAGAGCTGTCCTAGGCCATGGCCATGAAGAAGTGGTCAGATACTGGAACGGGCTGCCCAAAGAGGTGGTGGAGTCACCAATCCTGGAGATGTTGAAAGAACGTTTAGACGTTGTACTGAGAGACATGGTTTAGTGAGAACTATTGGTGATAGACTGGACTGGATGATCGTGAAGGTCTTTTTCAACCTTGGTGATTCTATAAGTCAGTGCAAGGATGTATTCTGTGATAAAAACAAGACAAACATACTAGGGAGAAAACTCCAAAACTACATTTTACTAGCTGTTAAATCACAAACATCACAAATAATGGGACAGATCCTTACATAGCAGAAGAATTTTTTCAGTGTTCAGAATTCTCTAGAGCAACCTAATCCACTCAGACATCTACATTACATAATATAGACTACATGAAACAATTATGATTATGAAAGAGAAAACGTGGGAAGAAATAAAGAGTATTTCTTAGGGGTTGTGTTTGACACGTCTACTTGTCTACTTTTACACGCTGTTGTTGCCATTTAGCAATTTTAACCATAACCAACCTTGTCACTCTTCTCAGTCTGCCCTTTGGCATCTCAGAATCTTCATTCTCATTATACGTGCTAGTCTCTCTTTATCTTTTTCTTTGTCATCTCATCCATGTAAGTCAATACCCCAAAAGACTTCAAAAATTAACCATGCTCCCCACCCTATGCAGGGTAGTAGTGAGATGGGAGAATACTGTTGGTTCAGAAAGGCTTCCTCATTTAGGAGATGGGGAGCTAATGTAAAAAGAGGAGTGTGAGGTAAGGAGTCCATCTTTTATTTCCTTAATATATTCTAAATTGAAAAAAAATGGTAGCTCAGCCATAGAGTCCTTTAATGAGACAAAAGATTTAGAAACTTGAAATGTTTCAAGCTCATGTTTTTTTCATGACTATCACAGAGCACTTTGTTGTTGTATTTATAAAATAAGGAAAATTGAAATGCCTCATTTGTCATGATACTTTGAAATGAAAAATCCATGCTTGGAGAATATTAGACAATGATACATGTAAAAAAAGATGCTTTGTTGAGAGAGGTAATCTTAGTGCAACACAAAATAAACAAACAAAACAAAAAGAACTGTAGAAAGCTTTGGTCATCTGCGTGGGTGTACAGATTAAATTATCTGTTTTTTCAGCAATCATTGATCATTTTAGAGGTAGTCAGACAAGTAAACTATCTAGAGGCAGATCTAGTTTCCTGTAAATCTTAAATAACTTGTAAGATCCTTATTATTTCTGAGGTGGCTATATTTCATGCAGAAACATTTTGTATCTCTATTTCTGATGCTGCCTATACTGCCTATATTTTTCATGATTACAAAATAAACTTTTTTCATTTTACAGTATTTTACTTTTGTTTGTTTGTTTTTGTTTTTGTTTTTATTGATTGTAATGACCTGTGTTGGTTATCTGGCTTATTTTAATACTCAGTACTCCGCTTCATATATAATCACATAATACAGTTAGACAAATTATACCTCAATTTCCTACTGATGAAATGAGCATTCCAAAGTTTCTTTTTCTCTCTTTTGTCTATTCAGAACCTTTTTTTTTTTTTTTGCATTGTATTTTACATTTATAGTAATATCACAATGAAACTTACATTTCAGTTGCATTTTTCATTTTTATAACAAAAAATAGTAAAAGCAATAGCTACTGAATCTGGTTCCAGAGAACTCAGCTTGAATACGACTCTTTTTAAATAAGAATAGAATCCAGGTACAGTAGGTGTCAATTCATTCCAAAACTTATTTGCCTGGACCTGAAATATTTTTCAAAGTTTTATTTTCACAATTACATAACTTTTCAGATAAAATTACCAAATAACTTTTTCATCTTGGGCAAATATTTATGATAAACCTCAGGAGAAAGCTCATAACTACAAACACTGCATTCATCTGAAGGGCAGAAAAAAGACCGACAAGTGAAGGTAAAGTTGCTGAAATTTCCAGCACAAACGAATTAATATTACACGAACAAGAAATGTTGGAGGTGACTTGTGAGGGAAAAGAAGCTAGTTTTTTTTTCTTCATTAAATCACATGTATAAAGATTTCAAAGATTTATTTCTATTTTTTTGTAATTAGTTATGTACCTTCAATTCTGCATCTATTGATAAAAATGATTTTTTTATTGTATATATTCAATTCTTTCACATTTTTATAGTTCATTTCATAGAGATCTGCTACATACTATTTGTTCAGTGCTACAATTACGTATATTTACACTCATTTCTATTTCTCTAAAATCAATTACCATCTAGACGTTACTTTTTGAGAAAATATTTAAAATAATAAATAGTACATCAGAAATAAACATATAAAAAATAAACAGAATTCAGGAAAACTGCTACATATTCTGAGTCATATGTAATGGTTACTGATAACTCATTGTAGAATTAGAATCAGCTCTTAAGGTTATACTCTGAGGGGAACTGGAAACTTGAAAATATATTTTTCATCCTCATTATCTTTTTCAAGTATGAAATCGAATAGTCTTTGTGTATGATGAATATTCCAGCTAAAGTCACAGGTCTCCCAATATTCTCTTGTGAAACTTTGATAGAATATGGACTTCCCATAGAATTTTTCATTTATTACTTTCTTGAACAAGAATTAATCTCATGAGTTTGATAATTATTGGATACATTTGGATACATGATGAGAATCAGAATCAGTCCTCATATTAAAAACAGTTGCAAATATGGTCACAGTTCTCATAGACTCACAGAATCTCAGAATCACTGAGATTGACAAGTATCTTCATCTGGTACCTTGCTCAAAGCCCAGTCTCCTAGAGCAGATTGCCTATCATTGTGTCTACTAAGGTTTTGAATATTTTCAAGGACAGAGACTCCACAAAATCTCACTTCTCAGTCACTTTCTCAGTAAATCAGTGTTTCCTTATGTTCAGATCAAATTGCCTGTGTTTCAGTGTTTTCTCATTACCTTTTACCCTGTCACTGAGGACCACTGAGAAGAGCCTGGATCATGACTTCCTTACTTCAACTCATCATTTATTTACTCATATTGGTAAAATGCTACCTCAGATGGCTCCTTTTTCTTCCCTTCTTTTTTCCTAAGGTTGAACAATTTATGCTGGATTAAATTACATACCAGTTTCAGACTGTCTTACATTCCTGTCTTTCTATATTTATGAATAATTTGAAATTTATTTAAAAAAAAAAAAAAAAAAAAAGGAACATTTGGAGACAGATCCTTTTCCTTTCTGTGCTTTTTCCTGACAGCTTAACGGTTTAAAAATTGCACATTACTTCCATTGAGAATGTCTCCAAACTATTCTTGTTTAATCATTTCTGTTGCAATGCCTACATCATCTGAAAGAGACAGGGGCTTGCTGAGAACTAAAAGTTCTTTCTCAGATCATCAAAGACAATATGTTCCAGTTAAAAATTTTCTGTAATATATACTAATTTGCTAATTCATCTTTTTCTTCATATCTTGACACTGACTAACAAGTCAGAGACTTCCACAATGCATTCTGTGTTTTAGTGTCCGTTTTCACTTTTCCAAAATTTTGGAAAATGATTTCAAAGTCAAGTCCTAGGAATAGTCAATTCAGTAGCGTTCCTCAATAATTAGATTACTCAAAGTTCATGGCCTTATTATTCCTCTTATCCCTGATGGGCCATTTTGTTGATGGTGACTAGCCTTTAAACTAATTTCAGTTTAAATAACTTTAAGCAAAACAAATATACTAAGAAACCAGAAACTAGTAAGATGTAAGTTCAGTGTGGATACATGTACTACAAACTGCTGGAATGATTTATGCATGAATAATCTCTATTTAGAAAGAGCCCTGCAAGGCACAACGCTGCAGTGATAGTTCTTTGGTGAAGCTAGCAATGCCACAATAATAAAATAATAACTTGACTACAAAGTCTGCACAGGAAGTCACTGCTTCATTTGTTACTATTTGTACAGTATTCAGAACTGTAGCATCTGAATAATCAACATTAGACTTATGGACTATTATTCATAGGTTTCAGGTAGAAAATTAAAAGAAAAAAAAAGGGGAAATAGACTAAGACTATACCCATAGGAGTTGTAGGTTACGTGTCCTTGCAATATCTATATCCATTTCTAGTTCTAGGTTTCCCAGAACCTAGGAATAAATTAAGAGTTGTGAACAATTTGCAGACTGAGATTCTGAAGCTGAATCAAAGTTAAAATGTAGAATAAAATACTTTGCTTGATAGACCTCACAGTGAAACAGTTGCTGGGGGAAAAAAAAAAAAGAAAGATAGAAAAAAAAAGAAAAACAACAACAATAACAAAAAAACAAGCATCAAGTTTCTCCCTGCATTTTAGACACATTTTCAGTTATTAATTATAAGAAAATAAAATAACTATCTTCAGTGAAATATATTAACTAAGATATACAATATAGATTGCATCCTGGAAATGCAAGCTATATAGTCTGCATATTTGGATTTTGTTCTGTAAGTGGATTACTATTTTACTATTTAATCATTTTTTTAAGAATAAAATCACTTTTCTAAATAGTATATCATAGTTAGGGCTTATTTCACACAGTGTTTTGGCACATTTCCACTGAAGTGTTAATAACTACATTTTTGCATAATCTCATTACCTCATGCTATGTGATTGACAAGACTTAGATTTTTTCTTACATCTTCCCAATTTGACATGCATGGATGTTCTGCAGTCACTACAGTCTTGTGGATTCTTTGTATGCTTTGTATGCTTCCCACTATGCCACATGAGCTTAATACACACACCATTACTCAATTAAAAGCTGCCATGAAAATTTACTATATTTTGCCCTCAATCACATATATGGAGCTTGGGAATCTACACAAAAATGTCTATGCTTTTCAAGAACATAATGCCTGTTGTCTTCTTTGGCAAAATATTTAGTTATTAAGAAAGAAATGTGGCATATATTTTAAACAAAGAATGCAAAGAAATGCATGCTGTCACTAATAAAGTGTGTCTGAAGAAGGACTTCCTGAGGAAAAAAAAAAAAAATCTTAAAGAAGGCAGGCACAGAGAACTCCAAAAGATATAACAGCAAAATTACCTTATTACGTCAGATTGGTATTGTAAATACTGTATAGCAGCAGTTATCTCGCCTTCTCTGCAGTGCGGCCACAGATGTCAAGGACATGACAAAGTATGAGGAAAAGATTATATTATCCTTTTTAATCTCCAGTTTAAGGCAAAGAATTCAGATGGAGAATACATCCCTATGTTAGCTGCTATACTTTTTTACAGCCATAGCTGAGTTTTGGATCAACATAAATTAGGAAAACTGTAATAAAAAACAAAACTTATATTTTTTTTAATGTGAATAATTTAATTTTCCATTACCTCAATTCAGGCACTATTACTAATTGTGTGCAAGAAATATAGTTAAGATTTTAATGACATATAAGAAACCAAAAGTATAAGGCAATTTGGATGTCTTTTAAAAGAAAGTACTAGCAAAATAAGGAAAACCTCTAAAAATAAAATATAAAAACTCCTCTAAAAATAAAAACTATTTTTTTTCCTAGTATCTTCAATATAAAGTATGCAATTATGCTTTGCATGCTGTAAAACTACAAATCAAACAGTAGCAGCAGGGGAGAGAAAGTTGGAGGCATAAACCTGTGAAAAATGTAGGATTTCAGCTAAGCTTTAAAATGAAATTAAATTGAGTTAGAGATTTGCTGTTTCAGATGCCAAAATCAGCAGAAAAGAGAGATTTTGAACAAGACTGTGGAGAAAGTGAGGGAGGACAAATTAGCATGAGTTGAGCTAAGGGAAGTTCAGAATTAGTGAATATTTGTCAGTAAGTAGCATAGTATAAATGTGTTTGATGCCCCATCCCTGGGAACTTTCTATGATAACTTTGCACAATTAAAAACAAAGAAAGAAAATCCACTGTCAACATTTCTTGTGAATAGGAATCTATAAGCCAGATACTTAGGTCATATATATAAGCAGCAAATTCACAGTTACAAAGCACATACCCTGCATAAGGAGTCCTGTCATTTACACAGCCTTGAAAAATTAGCATTGTTCTTGTTTTCTGCTGGAACCCAGCACCTAGGTTTCCTTTCCAAATGGTTTTTGGTGTACTATTTTAGACTGGAGAACAGGTGGGCTGAATATACACCACATTTTTTAAGGAGGTGAGGAGAGAAATGTTACATACCTAACATACTGCAATAAAAATCTTTTCTGATGTAATCCGTTTATTTTATTTTTTTTACCTTCACTGATAATTCATCACTTTTATCATTGTACTGTATACAATGTAATACACTGTACAGTATATAATACCAAATGTATTGTAGTTTTAAAAATTTTGCTTTCATCTTTACTGATAAGCTTGCATTTAAGAAAAAAAAAATACTTTTAGCTAACATATATAGTCAAAAATCATTTTTCAGGAAAATGTGAAAGGATATGAAATTGGTGAAAATTTGTCTGACCATGAGGCTTGGAAGGAAGGCGAAGAGTGGTCTGAAGCTGTGAATGGAGTCCCTCAAGGGTCAATAATATGGGCAGTGTGGTCAAATACATGCACTGGTGACCTAGAAAACAAGCCACTGCTGTCACTGTCATATAAACTCTGCTGTTGGCTTCAGGACCTTTGTGAGAAGAGGTTGAGCTGACCTGTTCTGGATACAGCCCATTCCAGCCATCTCCAATGGCTCTACCTCAGGAGACTGCTAATCCTGCTAGTCAAATCAGAGCCTTTCTGCTGTTTTCTCATGGAATATACACTTAGCTTTCACATTTCCATTCATAAAATAATGTTTCTCTGTGTTTATGTCCAGATGCAGATGCAAATTTTGAGACCTCTGTTACAGCCCTGTTTAAGTCAATGTCTCAAATCTCAAATCTTTGCATGCACCTCAGGATCAGTCATGGGTTACTTCATTGCTAAACACATTAAATTAATTAAATCAGAACATCAGGAGCAGGGGAAGCTTTAAAATCATAGAAGAGGAGTTGAGAGAAAGAAGAGGGGAAGAGATGAAGAGTAACAAGAGGTGTGTTTGCTGCTATTGCTGCTGTGGGGAACGGTGGTAACATATGGTAGAAGCCAAATCCCACCTACAGGTAACTTCTGTCCCCTGCATACCTCTTTCAATTGCGAAGCAACTTAGTTTTCCAAGCAGCTGCTGCTATCAGAGCAGGCAGCCAAAGCATGGCTGTTTGTCAGACTATATTCTCATCATGCTCACCTGGAATCTGTTCTGCTGGAGTCTGGTGTCAAGTCCTACTGGAAAACAAAAAAACAAGCAAAAAAGCCCAACAATTCGTTGATAATTCAGACTTCCTGAGTTTGATATTTCTCCATCTAGATTGGTACAGATATCAGAATCAGAAATTTCAAGTTAAATAAGCCCTGTCCATATTTCTTCCATATTCTATCTTAAAAGGTTTTTTACAATGTGGAATTTCACAATTAGTATCTATGTCTTTTTTGAGATCTACTTCAAGAAAACATTTTCTGTAATAAAATAAAATAAAATAAAATCTTGGTCAAATGAAGAATGACTAATACCCAATCATGACATATAGTAATAATAGGATAGTAAGAAAGAACTTGAAGAATTTGTAAAACGGTTAAGAAAAAAAATGCTGTATTTCTCCCAGTGAACAGGCCTGTAAAAGCCTGAATTATTAAAGAGGTACAAATAAAGATAAATAAAAGGTCTCGGAAGCTTACACGCAATGCGTAGTTCTCTTGTAAGTATGTTCATTACTAGGGCTTCCAAAAAGTGTCCCATATCAGTGAATGACACTGTCTGCAGTAATTTTTCAATTTATCAGTGTTTTAAAAAAAAAAAAAAAATCCTTCAAATGACTTTTTTTTCTACACTATAGTATTGCTGGGTTTCTTAGTAATTCTCACACATAAAATGAAAATGTTCAGATTTTGAACAACGAAATAGTGATGTAAACACTGATATAAAATATACAGATAGAAGTATGATTTCCCTCTGTCTTAGACATTTAAGGAGAACTGCATTATTAATAATGAATCAATGTATATTTAATATTTAATATTTATTTTACTAATATATGTAAGTCTGTAAATCTTTATGCACAAGGTACCTTGAAAATTGCATCAGACTATCACCCACACATTTCTCACATAAATCCATCTATTCTCTCTGTAGAATAATCTCACAATAATATTGTTTTTATTCCCACAAGCCTCTAACTCTCACTGTTAAATAATGTGCATGCAGAGTTTTGATTTAATCATGAGGAGCCTACATTATACTGTGACTCCTGAAACATCAACAAATGACAAAGCCTTTTGCACCTTTTGCAGATGGATGAAAAAGAGAAATCTTTTATCTAAAGAGAATTTTTTTTAAATCTAAAATCTACCACTGTAATGAGCACAATCCAAACATTATTGGATTATTGGATAGTATGCATATGCATTGCTAGAAGGAGAAAATGTGTAATGGTAGAAGAGAAAGAAGGAACTGAGATGTAGTCCAGAAGGTTTAGGAAATAATTCCTAAATTAACATGATTAATCCTGTAAACTGTATAAAAATTCTTTCATTTTGGATTAGGAACCAGTAGAGAGATTCTCTAACATAGGACAAAGAAAGTCCTCTAAAGATTTACAGAGAAAAGGAATTGAAAATCCAATTGTACAAATACCTGATTTTTAAACAAGATTCTTGTAGAGAAAGAATTACAATGTCTTTCTGATACTTTCAGTAGGTGTCTTGTATACAACATTTGACTCAAGAGTGCTGATTTCAAATTCAATGACAATCTAGTTCTAATAAAAAGGAATGCCCTCTTTGTTGAGAGACGATTTGAGTAGACACTAGTTTGGATGATGAACTGGTTTTACATAAATAAGACAGCATCCCTTTTCAAAACTGGAACAGAGATGTTACTTTGGTCAAAAGAAGTTATAATACACAGATTCACTTCCTGAGTAAGGATACCACATTTTAAATGTTTTAGACATCTCTGCATTCTACAGTATGTAAGGATGTTAAAACCAACTTATGGTTGGAACAGTTACCTCTAACTTCAGTGCATAATCCAGTTGCTGTAGGTTGCTTGTGTTTTGTTTTGTTGATTGTTAGTTTTTGTTTGTTTGTTTGTTTGTTTTTAATGAGTCCCTCTAACTTTAACACCTTAGTCATAAAACTTAAGTTTGGAAAGATCACAGAATCACCAAAGTTGAAAAAGACCTGCAAGATATCCAGTCCAACTGTCCACCTACCACCAATCTCTCCCCACTAGACCACGTTCTTTAGAATAACATCTAAACATTTCTTGAATGCCTCCAAGGACTGTGACTCAACCACCACCCTGGGCAGGCTGTTCCAGCACCTAATCACTCTTTCAGAGAAGAAATTTTTCCTAATGTCCAAAGTCTCCCGTGGTGTAACTTGAGGCCATTACTGGCTACGCAGACGAAGAGACCAATCCCTGCCTTACCACAACATCCTTTCAGACAGTAGTAGAGAGATCTTCAAATGATCATCTATTCCAGCTCTAAAAATATTTGAGATAAAAATTTTTAAGACTTTCCTTGACAAAAGTTTTACGTTCTTTTGTATCTCATGTTCTGATTTAAATAAAGAAGAAAAAAAATAGAATAGAAAGAATAAAAGAATAATAATAATTCCTGCTCATCCGAATGGGTACAATTGGGGACATCTCTAGTTCTGTATCCTGTTTCAATCGGAACCAATAAAACATGCACTTGGGGAAAAAAATACAAACATGCAAATTATTCATGATCTACTTCTTTAGTATTTTCCCAAAGTCATGCTATTTTCAGCTCAGGAATTTCATGATTTGGCCAAGGTCCATATGAATTTATTAAATGACAGCAGGTTTCTCCTCTGTGGATTTATATCTCACTTGCAATATTTTTCAGATATGAATTCTGATCTTTTATTTACAGAAAATATGGATTGGTTTGATTTGTTGATGAAAGGAAAACTGCAACTACTCAAGAATGGTAATTTGCGACCAAGAAGTGGAAAGTAAAAGAGGGTAAGAAACCCTGCCTACAGAAGATGTTAAACTGGCTGAAAGTAGCCAGGGACTGAACAACACTATTTAAAATGCTGAAGATTCCCTAGCTGACAGAAAAGAATTGCTGCAGCATTGTCTTGTAACAATCTCATACTTTGGTTATCATATTTGGCACTGGAATGAAGGATGAACAAAATATCAGGTTAAGGTACCCAATGCAAATGCTCATATGAGTTGTGCTTTTGTGGCATCTTTGTATACTGTTAACTGCTTACGGAGGTAAGATGCTGACAAATGCATTCTTCAATAAATATTTTTATAAACACAAATGTGTTTAATGCATCTTAAGGAGTAGACAAAATTCTCAACAATATCTTTTAGTTGATGTACCTGAATAAACCGCTCCAGTATGTTCCTATGGCATTTCACTGAGCCTTATGGTTTGTGAATTCTTAAAGTATCCCCCTTGTCTGACTCTTTACAGCTCCTGTATTCCCACCTTGATAATTCCCAATATGGAAGACATTCCATATCTTTGAATATAATGTTTTGTAATATTTCTGAAACATCTGGTATTGCACTATGATCACTATATATGTGTACATACATAAATAGATACATAAGCTATGAATAAATAAATAATTCTATCTTTGGGGCAAGATTTGAATGATCTTTGGTGAATGAAGCTGCATACAGACTGTTACACAAGATGATGACAAAAAAAAAAAAAAAAGGAACACTGCTTATTAGTGAGAACTATCTTCCTCTAAACTGAATGAGACAGGGATTTGGAGGATAAAAAAGTATACCCTTGCCTTAAATCTAAAAAATGTAATATGGCATTCACCAAAGGAGATAAAGTCAATCTTGATTCTGGTATTATAATTATATGTAAGCTTCTGTGTGTTTGGCATTATGAGCTATATAATACTCTTTAAACTTTTTTTTTTTCCTCTGTATTTAAAGGACTAAAGTAAAAACTAGGTGTGTCTTTGGAAGTAATAAACAGAAGGGGACAGATGAAAGCAATGATATTCACCTAATTGTATTACAGAATAACTGCCCTTTATGACTGTCTTAGAGATTATGATGTATTTATATCATAGATTACGGTTATCATAGATTATGGTATCATTTAGAGAATGGCAAGATAATGGTCTTTCATGCTGAAAACCTTTCCTTGCTTCTCAACTTATGACATATATTTTAGCATAACTGTAATGGGAGAGAGAAGAATGAGGTTGATATGTCTGCTTTTGGATGGGGAAACATCAGTAGAAGCAAACTGTCATAGGTATATACTAAAAACTGTTTCCAGCCCTAGAGCTGCATGGGGTATGAAAATGACTGCCAGTAGAGGAAAATATTCTTAAAATAATTTTAAAGGTGTATAGGAAAATAAAGCACTAATTGAAGGATGGGTCCTTGATGTCAGTGAAATACCTTTCATAATATCATGGTAGTTAAATTCAGTAATATATCAGATTAACCAATAACGTGCACACATCTGTATGTATGCAATTCCTGTTTCATAATACCTTGATTTGTAGCTAGATTTTCAAACTTGGGTGGCATGGTTAAATTTCTACACTCACATAAGTGTGTTCTAGACTTTACAGGTACATACTGATGCTTTCATTACCAAATAGCTTATAAATTATGTGCACAAATTTTATATTTAGGCTTCCAGATAAGATTAATCATAGTGATTCAAGGTAAAAATTGTCAGTTCTTGAAAAAAGGTGAATCACATCACTCTTTCTTACTGAGAACCTTAGATTCTTCAAAGTATACTTTCAAAGTATTGTTAAATGAACTAAAATATCTTGTTTACTGACATAATTTGTCTCCTTAGTTTGATAAGCCTTGCAATGTTTTGGTTCTCATAATACCTCTTTTCCACTCATTCTTCACTGTAGCAGTTTTGTTTTTTTTTCTGATGATTCTTAAATTGGTTTTGTATTATTTTGTTTTCTCCTGGAATATGTAGATTTCAATCCATGATTTGGATTTATTCTGTAATTATAATAAATAAGTATCTTTTTGTTTAAGAAAAAGTGATCAGAGGCTTATAAGATTATATTGAATTACTTTGAGTATTTATGTATTATATTGATAATGAGGAATTACAGAAGGACTTCACAAAACGTAGTGAAAAAAATTGCAGTCAACCTTCAACATGGATAAATATAAAGTAATATATTCATATGAATTAAGGGAAACATAAACTGATGTTTATACAGTGCTGCATATGTCACTGGCATTTACA
Organism: Chrysolophus pictus; assembly: GCA_037305975.1. NCBI lineage: Eukaryota > Metazoa > Chordata > Aves > Galliformes > Phasianidae > Chrysolophus > Chrysolophus pictus. The sequence goes on from CM074579.1 coordinate 18,968,361, forward strand.
AATCAGAAAAGAGATCCTGAAGACATTTTTGACATTTGTCTTGAATGTTCAGCAAAATGTATAGTGGCAATGCAAAAGTAAATAGTGTAATGATGAGGAAGTCTATGGAGAATGCAGTTATCTACATTTCCATTTCTGCAAATATCTTAATTTCTTCCATATCACAGAATCATAGATGACAGTTGAGATAGAATCCCCTGCATTGCAGTTTTTGCTCACTTCTTCTTGTCCTGGCATTGGACACTACTGAAAAGAGCCTGGCTGTGGAGACGATAAAGCTGTTACTCTTCAAATCCCACTGTAGGAGAAATTTTGAATTTTACTACTTGCATAAGGTTGTGGAGGTAGTCTCTATAAGTTGGTTTAGTAAACTGACTACATCTTGTTTCATCCACTCACCCACGGTCAGAGTTGCCATTCAGTAGATCAGGTGTCAGGTTGTAAAGGCAGACAATACTGGTATATTTAATAAGGGAACCACATACTTTCACAGATAACATGTTCACAAATGAATAAAAAGGAGAGTAAATGTCTGCTGCCCCTGAATCCAGAATCTGCAGATGTTAGGAAATGAACAGGGAGAATGTCTTGCAGGAGGATATTGTCAAGCATTCTGTGTTCTCCTTTGGCAACATCTCTTGAAGGCACTGGAGACACAATCACAGGCCACTGGATAGATGGAACAATTATCTATTACAGTGTGACATTTCTCAGGTTATCATTTAATAAAAACACATTCAAATTGAATGCTTTTTTCTGTACCTCTTCTTAGTGTAAAGCCTCATTTGTTCTGAAGTAGACTTCTAGTAAAGACAGAGCACTCCATATGTGATAACTAAATGCTATATGGCAAATAAATATAAATATATTGTGTAAATGTCATTAAGAAATAGCAAATACCATTAAAGGGCAAAATATAAATATGGACATAATGAGTACTTTATCAGCAATATGGTCAATAGCAGAAGTTGACTTTTTTTTTTAAGAATAAGTAGATGTCATACATAAATGCAGATATAAATAAATTTCAGCATTCTGCATTTCATAAAGAAACATGTAAAAGCATCTATTACAGTTACAGAAAGTAGCCTAGTAACTGAGGAGAATACAGGGAATCAATAGAAGATGCAGCACAATTTCAGTTTAGTTGCCTTATATTAAATATCATGCAATCTTGCTTCTAGACTTTCCTACAGAGCATAGATTTTCAGGGGATTAATACTAAAGGCATTATCACCTAGCTGTACTTTGAGCTCCTTGCCTCACTGGCTGTTTGGACACAATTTGTTCTTTGTCACCCAATCTGAAAATCATCTGTTTAATATGAGACCAGAAAGACAAAATAGAAACAACATTGGCAGTGTAAGATAGATTCTTTCAGAAGTTTTCCTTGCCTCTCACCCCCCCAAAAAAAACCAACCAACCAAAAAAAACCCACAAAACCTAGAGATACAGATGAAATTATAATGGAACATTTCTTTTTTTTTTTTTTTTTGCATTTACTATTTAATAAAACCTACATGCAAGTTTTATTAAATGCAATTTTAAAAATATTTTGTCATTGTTTACAGCCTATTTGTCTGCTCTTCAAAAAATACTTTGTGTTGGATCACTATTTTCCATAATTTTTCTTATCTTTACTAGCTGTATGGAAGAAAAATAATGATTATATTCTACTACGTCTGTTGCTTTTTAAGGTACTTATTAATAATAATAACTATAATTAATAATAATAACAATATAATTAATTGTTGATGATTCGTGATGGCATGTTTGAAAGTGAATACAGACAGCTGCCCTTGCTCCTGGCAATGGGGATATGTGCAGCTCATGAGATCTACAGGATGCCTTTAGGACTTGGTATCAAAAATTTCTGAAAATATTTGTAGTATTTACTTCAGTTGAATACAAAAGTCTGACATTTTTAGGCCACAATAATATTACCCAAAAATTCACTAGCACAATACATTGTCTTACATTGCTTTTTCTTAGAGTCATATTGACATCAAAAATGTATCAATAATTTGTAACCTGATATAAAGACAATGGAATTAGGAGATACTGCCCTCAGTGGAACTATAGAAAAACTTCCACGTAGTAATTACATGCTGTTACTTTTCAGTAACTGTTGTGGTCTACACCAAATTGCTAGTGAGGAAAATCAGAGAATCCATTTGGGTATGAAGAGATCACAAATTAATAATAATTAAGGGATAGAAAAACAGTAATTGAACATCCAAAATAAAAATACTCTATTATAGTTTTGATTTAAAATTCATAAGTGTTAGTGAAAATGTTTGAAGTCTTTGTTATTTCTGTTTCACAGTCAATTTGTTTCATGACAGCAAGTGTATAAGTAACTGAACAAATAAGCAAAAATTTTGAAATTATCATTTAACACTAAAATCACTATTTGAAATGTCAAAGACTGCTGTAGTATTATCAAGAAGACATGGGCCTGAAGGATATTGTGTGGGTATCTGTGTGAACACTGGCTTCGCCAGTTCCAACTGATCCCCATATTTTTTACACCTTTACTTTGAAAAGAAAGAATGGCTCCCAAGGATCCTATAGAGGGACAGCTTTGTTAGTACTATATGCAGTATTCCCAGTGTTTACTGAAAGATGAGTATCCCTCGCAAGATGATTTCAGAAGACCACAGAAGTTACAATGATCTGTTAAATGTCCCAGATGTCCCACAGCCCAGAAATTATGTGCATCTGCAGAAACTGTGCTGTATTATGAAGTATGCTAATACAACTTTTTAAACATCTCTATGACTTACCTACTTTGATCTTCTAAAAGAAAAAGTGAAATATTATCTAAAAATGAAAGCAGGTTTTTCAAGTATTCAAGAATTATCTCAAATCTGTATTTGTTTTACAGATATCCACACAGAGAGGAGAGAAAAAAAATCCTGCTAAATGTTAAAGGGAAATGGAATAGAGGCCTGCAATGTATCACTGCTTTAAAATATGCCCATCTAGAAAGACTGTAAATTGTGTCCAGTAGCCCCTTTCACTATTAAACATTGAGCATTTTGTTCTAATGCATAAGACAGTTCATTTTAGCGATTTTTGTGGCGTTCTGACTATAAAAAACAGTCAAAAAAATGAAATGCTACTGTATACTTATTTAGCAGTAATCTGGATCTTTTAATCATTTTAAGTGACAGAATGGGAACATACAAGGTGTTCTTCCCTTGAGAGAGCGGAAATGTTTTCAACTATGTACGAGGTAAAATTTTGATGGTTGCACAGTAAAGTGAAATTTTAATTACTGTAACAGAAACAGGTAAGAGTTTTTCTGTGATCATAAAGGGAAAATATCCAACTATAAACCATGAAATTTGTGCCTTAGCATATTACCAAAACAACAAACAAACAGCAACAAAAAAAGATATAGTCAAAAATGCGTTACTATTTCATATCTTTCATTTATCACATTGTTTTTATTGCCACTGGGTACCTTCCTGATACTAAATCTGAATCAAGTTGCAATGAAAGACTTACAGATTTTACTCTGAAAATACACACTGAAACTAAGCTCATGGATACCAGTCACACCTGTAAAAACTGAAATTATGAAAAGATAACAAGTCTGAGATAGGAAGACAAGGAAATTCCTTGCATCTGTATTTCTGCTTTATCTTTAGTGTTCTATATCACAAATTATTTTTTCTCTCAGAAGATTTCGAAAGCATGTGTTAATCAATGAAATAATTATTCTAGTCATATTTCATAATACTGTAATTCTCAAGCATGGAATAACAATATTTTCTTTTAATTACATAAGTAATTTTATGAAATTTATATCCATGGGTCTCTGAAATATGCCTTCAGTTGAGAATGTCTGAAGTGTGCAAAATTGAAGTATTTTAAAAACGTTATTTTCTTTCTTTCTTCTTTAAGTATTATAAACATCAAATGAATTAAAACTGCACTTTGTGTAGCTGTTATTTACTATGTGGACTGTTATTTACTATGGTGGACTGCAGTTGCATGTGTAAAGGTAGATTTTCAAGTGAGAAGCAAATTGAACTTCCTGCTATTTCTGTGTTGTGTACATTTGTTAATGTAAATATGAATGAAAGGATTTAGAATGTTTAAATAAAAAGAAATCTTAATTTCAAAAAACTTGTATTACATGTTTTTGCCACAAAAAGTAGTGATTACCAATGTTTAAATATTTACGCTCCTTTTATTAAACCTATGCATGGAAATTACTGTAAAAATGCTTAGTGCATGTTTGAAATCTCACAAAAAAAGCTGGTCTACACACAGTGTCGTAGCCAGAAGTGCAGGTTTTTCCTCTTCTGCTCACATGAGATGCATCTCAAAGAGTCATGCAAATGTGACAGTGAACTTCAATGAAAACTAGTACTTCCAGTCACATGTAGATTTAAGAGTTACTGGAATTTTAATCAACAGGCAGATGTTTAGTACTTTAGCATTTTCCTTTTCCTGATTTTGTATTTCAGTAAAATATTAAGATATTTAAAATATAAAAACTACTCTGCATCAAAACTGGTTGTGAAATTCCTTTTTTGTTTTCAAAAGCCTCAGGATTACTGACTTAGTAAGAAGAGTTGGCCATTGCTGTCTATCATACATTTCTGTAGAGGGGAAAAATGTGACAGTATGAGCAACCATTCAGCAACTACTAATTTTGGAATTTTCATTCTGATTCTCACTGTAGCATCAAGCTTCTGATCCAAAAATCCCATTAGTGAGCTGCTATGCAGTAACTATAAGTAACCTTTACCAGTACTTGGATTAATGGCGTTTTCATATAATGAGTTTTCATATAAGGCTACATTTTGTTGCTAACATTCTGCATGTATTTTGCAGATGAGTAGGAGTGATATCTCATCCAAAAATGCATTCAAGATTTTTGTATAAGATTCACTGAAAAACTACTAGTCATAAAATATTGGATTTAGTTGTTACATAAAAGGTTTTCACAAATAAAATTTATTTGAAACAATCCGATTGAGCTCTTCTTAATAAAAGCATCCTGATACTCAAAGTCTGTAATGAGTACATCATGAGAACAAAAATATTTTTACCAAAAAGAGAATTTAAAAATGTTCAACTTAAGGTATTATTACAGAAGACTAACTGTTTGGATGAAACCTTTATAACTGAAATTCAAATAGGGGAATTAAATCCCCCATTCTAATTAACCTCCCCATAAATCAATCTAAAGATTTGTCAAGGCTATTTATCATTTATAATGTGCCGCTTATGTTTCTAAACAGGATAATGCATGATGCACTGCAGAAACTTCACTGACACCTCTTCAGCATAACACATGCATCTTACCACTCAGGAACAATACTTCCTTTTCAATTGCGCCAAGAAAGAAAAAAAACTGACAGAATCCTTTATGCCCATAGTAGTTACTATTTATTTTTGCTTTATATTGAAAATGCATTTTTGCAAAACCCATGATTTTTTATTTCATCAATGCAACTATCAGATTACATTTTTGCAGGTTGAGTTATTGGAGTGCTGGTAGTAGTTACAGGCGTTGCCTAAAGCTAGTATTCAGCAAGCATATGGCTCATTTTTCAGATTTATATTAGCTATAAGCCAATCTGGATTCTAAATGAGGCATACTGCTTTAATAAAGATGACTTACATGTGCTGTAAAGTAATCTTCTCCATGTGTCCCACTCTGTGCTCTGCAGACTTGGCTTCCAACACCTCTGTTCTTCTGGTCCTGAGTGTTTCAAGAGCAATGTCTATTAATCATGCTAGATTGTCATTCATTATGCAATAGGACAAATGTCCACCAAAAATTAGGATAAAACCACACAACCCAGCCTTGCCTTCTTGAACTGACAGAATGTTTGAACACTTGCTTTCAAGGAGGGAAGCAGCTGCATCCCTGTCTTATTCCACTAAAACTTGCTTTGTTAAAATACTGTATAAAATAAAGCAAGTAAATAAAAGTCATTTCCGGATTTCATTTTCAGAGGCAAAAATAATACCACAGTATTTTCTCAGTCTGGAAAATGGTCCTGGTATCTCAGACATGAGAGGCCAGTTTATTACTAAAGAAATAAAATAAATAACCTTCTCAAGTGCTTGAGCTAATTTAAAATTTTTGAAGCTATCCACTGAAATATTTCAGATCATATGTACTAGACAGAAGCTTAATTCCCCTGCCCTCCAAAGCTTGTTTGATCAATAAACTGATGCAAATTACTCCTAACAAATTGCAAATAACTAGTAATAAGTGATTTTTATAAACTTTAGTCTGCATTTAATCAAAGAGTTTCTTACTCTGCTTTTAACTTCTGGTGCGTTCACAATCCAATTCCTTTAGGACTGAAAAGTCAGAGTGTAAGAAATCGACTTTTGCTAATTTACTTTTTTTGTCAATTTATTTTTGTACACTACATTAAGTACTCTTCTTCCAGTAACCTATATCTTTCTGGCCCTACTACACTATTGATCTTATGCTCTTTTTCATTCCAGAAAAATCTTGCTTAGCTAAAATGTATACTTTCTCACACTATCAGCTGTGTAGCCCAAATAAAGCAATCAACGTATACATTAGTAGGCATATATAATTTTAAAAATGTGAGCAACTTATGCTGATCAGTTGAGTTATAAATTTATACAGTTTACTTGATGGTACCATATCAATACAACTAAAATATTAATATACAAGTATAATAATAATAAATAACAGTTATTACTGCCTAACTATGAAATAAACCGAGACTCAATGTAAAAAGACTTCTCGACTTCTAAATTCCACTCCAGTCAATCCAGCTGAGGCTGTTTATTTTTCAGCTTTCTAAGTAGCTGTCACAGACCAAAAGGGAGCAGAAGCTACCTAGCTTAAGGGTTCTTAGTGATCATAAAATATCAGGGATGTAGAATTCTATGATATTCAAAAATATAAAGGCTTTGTTCACTAAATATTTTTGTTTACTACAAATCAATACAACTCACCACTAGTGTAATACTGTAACGCTATAATGTAGTGGAAAGTACAGCAATAATAGCACAGTGACACAATCCTAGGCTGCAGCAAATGAGAACAAGCCCAAATGCAGCAGCCATAGACACAGAAACAAAGGAAGAAAAATTGCTTACCTTCAGAAGGCCTCAAGTAGGCAGAGATCACCAGCAAACAACCCTCACTTCCACTTCCAACCCTTAAATGAGATCTGGGAAGGGGTGGAGCCAAGATCCACCACTCCTGATCACTCAGGTTCATTGCGTGCCCCTGAGCTCCCCTTGGTTGGCCTTGCCTTTCCAGGTGCTCAGCCATTATTTCAGGCCATGACTTAGCATTTCTGCTACAACTAGCAAGAATATTACAGCAATAAAAATGCAAACATGTCAGGACTAGACTTATGACAGATTATATAAATACATATTCATAGAATTACTGTTACCAATTGAATCAAACAGATCCTAGGAGGAGGAAAGAAGGTAGCATGTATGTCAACAAAAGAAAATAAACTACCAAACAGATAAAAAATAATTACCCAAAAGAAAACAACCACCACATGAATAAAAAATAAAGCAATTACCACAAAGGAAAATGAACCACTGAATGTTCAAAATAAAACAATTATCAAAAGAAAACAGTCTGTCCCCAGAATCAAGCTGAAAAGGAGAATAAAGTGGAGTCTCACCCCAAAGCTGATCAGCATCACCAGGCATGGAGTGTTACAGAGTTTAGGAGTCAAATGTTGTTACGTCACAGAGTCAACACAAAGTTTCAGTGAAGCTTCAGCCTGTTAAGGAAGGAAAGAAAAAGAAACAGAACATTGAGCACTTGAGGTTTCTCAGAGAGAAGCTCCATCTTGGATAAAAATCATGTCATTTTTATAGGGCACAACTTCTTAGGCAAAAAATAGGTCCTCTTAGTTTTGGTCTTCTTCCTGTTAGAGTCTATAGATAATATTTCTTCTTTCAACTAAAATTTATTCCTCACAATGATCTCCCCTTCCTCAGGTGATAAAACATTCCTCCCTTCCTCTTTTTGGTCTTAGCAATGGAGCATTGAGGATGCCTTGCATAAAAGATGTTGAGTCATACCTCAAAGTTTCTAGTTCTCAGGTTCAGTTTACTAGTTGGCAGACTTTTCTTTAGCATGTTTTAGCAGCTATTTTATGTCAAACTTTCTTATTACAGTCAGATTACCTCTACAACTGCTCCAATCAACAGATAAAGTTACTATGAGCCACACAGATTCACTCAGAAAATTTCTGAATGTCTAGTCTTGATACATTATGAGTTGTGCATGAATTTACTTGAAGATGTCACAGAAAACAAACAAACAAACAGACAAGCAGAAAAATGTTTTAACTTTCAAGAGGTATTTTTTCTCATTCAACTAATTAGGATATTTATATAACTTCTGCAGCCAGCATTTAATTCTTTGGCAAGACTCTTGTCTTGGCTTGTTATTTCACTGATGATTATCAAAATTTCTCTTTTCTCAAATATTTTCTCACTCTAGAGACTTACTTAAACAACTGGGGTTTCAAAACTCTATGTATGAAATAGCCATTTAACTATTTAATACGTAGATGTGTTATCAAAATCATGCAACTGCAGCCTTCATGATACAAAGCATTTACATTTCAGAGTTACATTTAGAAGACAAATGTGGATTAGTTAAGAATTCAAACTAACCACAATAGTCTCCAAGGCAGCTACTAACTCTTAATCCAAGCTCTGAAAAGCCCTGTGATATACTAACAAATCTGATCATAATAAGATGCCCAAATTTTTGAAGCATGTAGGCCTTCAATTACAATTTTTTTTTTTTTTTTATGTAGTAAGCAGAACTAAAAAAATAAAGAATTTACAAGTCTACAGCTGCAATGACAGAACATAGCCAGAAAGCTATCATTCAGATCCTAAAGATGCTTAGGAAAACTAGAAATGAAAGGAATCATGAGACTTTTTCTCCTTTTTTTTGTGCCAATGATACGAGTAGAAAGATACAGTAATATAAGAATGGCTGTATGTTAAATACAAAAAGATATCAACTCTAGATAAACTAAGCAAAGTAGCATTCTAGATATTGGCACTGTACAAGTTGTATCCCGTGTATGTGAAAAAAAAGTCATAACAAAATTACAGAAAATACATTGTTTAAAACCTAGTGCCATTCAACCAAGCTAATCCTGATCTACAATAACTTCAGGGAAACTTTTTTCAGGACACGGGAGTACATCTGATTTAAGAATCTCAAATTTGCACAGCTTTAAAGTTTTGGATTTTTTAAATAATAAAAGAGGGTTAAAAGTCAAATATTTAGTGGAAACAGTGCTGAGAGATGCCTTTTGCATGAAGGAGTAAGCAGAAAATGCCTCACAAAGCCCTCTATCCATGGCATCCTTAATTGAATTCTAAATGTGCCTAGCTTAAGCTTAAAGTTGTTGAATCAGAGGTTCTAGGATTCTTACAAGCTTCTGTTATAAAAGAAGAAAAAAGGAAATCTTATTGGAACATGTGGCTTAAGCTCAATGATTCATCTTGCCTTTATAGATCCTTTACTCATAAAGGTAATTATTCCATTGCACTCTTCAAAGTTTTGTAGCAACTTTTGTATCGATAGCTAAAAGCGTACTTTAGGACAATGAACTACACTCTAGGAACAACATCAAACACTTACGAACTACACAAAAATATTTAAGCAGCAAAAAGTCATATATATGAAGAATTAATCAAATTCTTCAAACAGATTAGCTGAGTTATGAGCAGTGCATGTATTGAGACTAATGATTTTATGCAGTTTCTTCTGTGTCATATTAATAATTTTACTGTTTTCATTTTTGATATTTTAATTCTGTAATTTACATAATATAATACTATTCTTAGCACTATAAAAAGTTGATTAAATGTTCAAAGGTTCCAATTATAAAAGGCTTAAATATAACCTGAAACTTATATTACTATGATGATTGTGAAAGTACAATCATCATAGTAACATATTAGTGTACATATTTCTGATATTCTAAAATCCAACACAGCCTTTTTCATTTAATCAGATGTGCCTCTTTTCAAAATGCCACTGAAATTGTGGAACCTTTCCCACTTTGTACAAAAGAATCACAAAATTTATTCTGGGAGAAAAATTAAGAAATTCAGATCATTCGGTAGCAATTTAGGGCTTCAACAGTCTCTGAAATCATCCCCATGATTCCTAATGGGGAAGATTTGCCAGCAGTTTTCAATATGATTGTAACTATCTGCTTTATCACATAGGTCTATTGGAAAAGCAAAAGGCCCAGTTTCCTGCTTTTGCTTCAATTCAGTCAGCATAAGGAAGCAAAGATAAGGATGAAAAGTTGCTGAATAGAAGACTGTCTCCTGTAAGCATATATTCCAAAAACTACATTAGCAAAAAGTTAGTTAACAGATTCCTGACTCCATGGAATTCAGGGCCAGAATTCATTAGGATAAGGATTTCAACTATTGTGTTTCCTGAAATATAAAGAAACATTTTAATCATTTTTAGTTATGTCACTCTTATTCTAATGTTATACAAGCTGAAGACAGTAAAATAAAATAATCTAAACAGGTATTGGAATAAAAAAGAAACACCTAACTGCATCACATTTAGAAGGGGTCTGGTAGTGCTTATATAGGAAAAATGAGGGAATTTTGTAGGACAAAATTTTCATAGGTATTGTTAGGATAACAGAAAATGTGGTTCCTCACATAAGTCTGAGTAAGCCTGAAGAATCCATATTGTCTTGTATATGAAATAAAGACAGTGAATGAAAATATATATGCATTGTTTGTTGCACATATGTGTATAGACATGTGTATTACACAATATAGTATTACTCAACAAAAATAGTGAAAAATAATTTCTGACTTTGTAATGTAGAATTAATATAATTGTCTATTAATCTGTGGTTATCCTCAGATATAAAGTATACATATATGTAATGCATTTATAGTTCCTCCTAGTGCACTGTCAATAAGAATAAGATTTGAAAAAGAAATTGAGGAAAGTATTCTATGGTTTGTATATAGCTATAGAGTAAATGAAGTCAGAAAACATATCTGTATGGAATATTTTGTATTGAAGAAACAGCTTACAATTTTGTAGCAGGTACTAAAAGAATTTATGCATTAAATTAATCTGATGTGGGATACAATTTGATACTTAGCTACTCACTGTAAGTTGTTTTTATAGGTAATGGAATGTTATGATTATAGCTATGACTCAGTTCATCATGTTCCACTGTAAGTATCCAAAATAAGTTAAATTAATCACATCATATAAACTCTTATTGATTATAAAGTGTTTTTGATAAGATAGCTGAGATATTACTTTACTAAATATTCAAAGTTAGGTGAGATTAATATAATCCCTCAGGTCTGTTTTTCTTTGAGACTTAATCACATTATTTACCTTTTCATTGTATGTATTTCTGCAAAATAAATTTAGATTGCACAGACAATCATGCTCATTTTCAGAATATCAATAGTAATAGCATGTCTTCTGGCCACATGCATTTTGTTAAAAATAAAACAAAACAACAAACAAGAACAACAATAACAAAAGACTGACAAGGAAAGTGCTGATAATGTACAGAAATTATTTTTGGCGATTGTCAAAAAAATGCCTTTCAGAAGCAGAATATTCTAAAGAGATTTTCAGCAGAAAAGAGATTTTACATAAAGTCCCTTGCTAAATACATTCATCAGCTTCTTGTTTGTAACTCCAGGGCCTCTACTGCAAGAGCATTTCTAATTCATTCTCATTTGTGGAGCCCTGTTTTTTCCACTTCCTCAGAATGCAATGTTATCTAATGTTATTTCATGCTGAGATGAAACACTGACTGTGTCAGTAAGGATAACTGCTGAGAAAGAAGAATAAAAGTATACTGTACATCTAATAGTTCAGTGTCTTCACTGGGGATACGCTGAGCTAGTGAATTTGCATCATCTATGTCTAATGAATTATCTCATGCAGTATTGGTTCTAGTATGTGAGAAGATGCAAAGGCAAAAATTTTAATCAATACACTGCATCTGGAAAATTTATTCTTACTTACAAAAAAATAAACAAATAAACCCAAAATTTTGTTAACTTAGACTTTGTTAGGATTCACCATAATTTATTTCTCAAGTTTGAAATACATTCTTGACTACAGATATAAAGGAATCAGTCTTCTGTTCTGACCAGAAGTTTTAAAGATTTTATCTGCTATCCCGTTTTGGGCCAATACTAAGTTATACTAAAAATGCATATGAAGGTCTTCCCTGTCAAAGATAATTCCACAATCATTTTCCAGAACCTTCAACCTAGGCTTTAACTTTGTGACCATGACAATGATGTGGGAATCTCATATTCAAGCATTACAGCTTTCTAGAAGTTATAACATTTGAATTGTTGAAAGGATCCCCACGATCATAGGTGGTAATTAGACTGCAGAATCTCTGATTATTCACGTAGCTTATATATAGAAGGCTGTACTGAAAGAACCTGTTGAAAAAGATAAGATAAAGTTCCAAACTGATGCATAAGTTTCTGATAATTCACACAAGTGACATAAAAGTATCGTGAACAGGACATCAGGAAATGTTTCAACATTCTGTCATATTAAAATATTCCTGCACGTTATTTTCATTCTTTATTTCTTGGACAGGTTAATTCTTTTTCATTCATCTTTGGAAACTTACCATTTGAATTTAAAGCACCCTATTCAATCTCTTTTGAAAAGGTGTTGGCTAGGATATGAGTGCTTGTTTGCTCTTCCAGTCTATGTGGGTGCTAATAGAGGTCATTACTGAAAAAAACTGAACTCCTTCCAAAGAAAAATGCTCTGAATAATAGTTAACAAAGTGTTAACAAATAGTTAACAAAGCAGTTATTATTATTTTTATAAAATAATGAATTGGAAAAATTAACGTTAATTTAATGTTACTCATTCCCCCCCAACCATACAAAATTGAAGCATTTAAGAATGTAGGGGTTTTCAGGTGACTCACATGATATGTACATTTTTTCTGTGTTAGTCTTTTTTTTTTTTTTAAATTTTGTCTTATGATGTCATTTGTGTGGTATTTTTTATCCCTCCGATTAAAATATCTCCATCTAAAAACTATTCTAAATCTCCCTTATTTCATTTTAAAACCATTCCTCTTTTACCTACCACTATCTACTCATGTAAAAAGTTGGTCTCCTGTTTATAGGCTCCCTTTAGGTCCCGTTTGTTCATAGATCTGCTAGCCTTATATATTTGGTATTTGGGGCTAGATTTTGTATTCACACTGACCTAAAAAATGCTGCTATAAGTTTAATTCTTCAAGCAACAGGATTACTTAGACAGTAGTCTAGACAATAATAATTCCTGCCTTCTAGTCCACAGTAATTACCTTTTTCGATGTAACTTCGGTCATCTGTTAAACTTTCAGTGCTACAGCAGTTATCCTGATCAACAAATTATCATTCTTTTCACAGGATGAATCTGAAAGGGAAACATGGGATGTGTAACTATATGTGCGTAGCTCTCCTGTAAACTTCAGATTTTATATATCTGTATGCAAATCTAGTCATAATGCCTATCCTGAGTATATAAATCATTTTTAGGTCTTAGATAGTCTTAGATATTCTATAAAGAAAAAAACACACTCTCTACTGTCACGAATAAGCATTTAGTAAAATGATTTACTAGTTTTTGAATTAAGGAATAATTATTCTGAGCTTTATTTATATTAATGAATTCTTCTTTAAATGAATGCATTATTTAAATATAATGAAGTATATATAAAGTATTTACTTTTTAAAGTAATATGTATGCCAAATCAAGCAATATAAAATATATTTATTCTCATGCATATATCAGCTTGTGGTTTTATGTGTTATTTTAACTGAATGATACTCACTCCTAATAAATTTTTATGTGGAGAATCCTATAATATCAAAATAAAGTGGTTTTGGTTTCAGAATACTTAGAAATATTTTGATTTAGGAGTTTCGTTATTAAAAATTATCACATAACATATTACATATCCAAAACAATTCTCTCTGGTCCTGAGTCAGAGTGTATTTCTCCATCATGATGTTAATCCAACTATTTGTGAAATAGTCCATATAAACATGGAGAAAAAATAAGCAAAGGAGAGGTTGAAATTTACAAAACAGTTGTCAAATCCATTTAATGAACTGAAGCACAAAAGTAAAAGTACATCTTTAAATAACAGGAGTTGTTTAACCATCCATCCTTATCTGAACAGTGACTTCTTTAAAAATCTTCCTTTATACATTACTAGACACTATCAAAGTGATCAATCTAAGAGTTCATCTTATACATTCCTTATTTCAGAGACAGCAAACTAAATGACATGGCTTTTGATGGCATAGTGTCTTAAAAGGCATGGCTTCTTAAATGTTGATTCGTTTATGTGTGTTGCTGTCCTTATTTCATGCAGAGCATGCAAACATTGACAGTAGTCAGTTGCTATAGGGAAAAACTGAGCCTTATCTTAATTACATAACAATCCTTCCCTCATTTTTTTTTTATGCTAAGAAAACAACTTAAGTTGTTATGTCAATAACATAATGCCACTTGTAGTTTAAGCCATGTGGAAGAAGAAAAGAGAAATCAAGAATGGTAACATGTCATAAGTTCTGAAGATTTTCCAGCCATTTTTATCTGAAAAGTTTTGGACAGTATCCTTCAGCCAGAAAGGTCACAGTAGAATGGCATGAGAGAATTGCTCATCCTCCAGGCAATGAACATATTATCTGTCTGCTTCTACTAGCCTCTACAAGCAGAAAAACAGATCACTGACCATTATAAAGAGAAATATATAGGTTGTTATGAAAGTAATGTGTTTTACTTATTTCCATGGAAACTACAGCAAGTACAAAGAGCAAAATAACACTATTTCACAGAAAAAAATTCAACACTACAAAACACTGTTTGTTAACACAGTCACAAGATTAGCTGTGTGTTTTTGCTAGCAATGAATGAGAGACTGCATGTAGTGCTCATGAAAACCTGCACCATTGGAAGTGGCCACTTTTGCTACCACCACTGCTGAAATGCACCACCCACCCCTTCACCGTGCTCATGCCTACTGTTTGGTGTCCATAAACATTCAGCAAGTGTTGAATGTCAGTGAGTGCCATTTTTCTCCACATGAAGGAAATTCAGTTCCACACATTTGCTTCATACACACTTCCATGTCAAACTCCATTTTGTCAGACTGCCCCTCTGCTGCCATCTGTTGTACGGCAACAAAATGTAATGGAATATTGACAGGAAGATTCTATCCTCTACTGCCATAAAAGCAACATTCACTTCTGATATAATGACACAGCATAATAAAATAGAAGGCATTGCTTTTGGAGCAGCCTTCACATTTTTCTTGATATGATTCTTTATTATTTTGTTCAGAGTGCAATTAATCCTGAATTCTATCAGTGTACCCCATCAAAAATTCACTAAGAACAGCAGAGTTACAAGAAGTTGGGCCATGCTATGCATACTAAAATTAAAATGAAAAGTGAATGTTTTCAGCTTCTAGTTTAAGACTTTCTGTGGATCAGTTAATCATCTTTCTTTTCTAGATGGATACTTCACATAACTCTATCCCTTTTAGAGTCACAAGAACAGCTCAGTAACTGCCTATCTGCAATCTTAACAGGTAAAAAAATAGAAATAAAAATAAAAATAATTTAACAAAATAAGGTCATTTTTTCAAAGATTGTGTTAGCAGGTCTGAATTTGTATTTTCACAGTGTTTCCATAATCAAACCCTTCTGAAAAAAGTTTTCTGGAGTTTTCAGATTATTAAAAATAGTAAAGCAGTTGAGTTATTCATGGGAATACAGTTACTTTACTTTTGTTTTCTTAATTAATTTTTAGAAGCAAAAGAAGTAAATTAAAACTAAAGAAAGGGAACATGTTACATTAGTCACTCTCCTCATTGTTCTTCCCCCTCCCTCACCTCCCAACACACACAAGAAAAAAAACACAAACAGCCAAATAATAACAAGTGAGTATTTCTAGACTGAACTTCTGGTTCTAGAAATATCCACTGGTATTTCTTAATTTCACCCACACCTATTTCTTAATGTGTAATGGTGACTATTCATGAAATAATGCAACATCTTTGGCAGAGGAAATCTAAGCTGGCATAGACCATGCACATATACTGTAGAGTAGACTGTGACCAGTTAAACATTACTTCAATGGGGAAGAAACTCTTCACTTAGATTTTATCCATAAATAATAAGACTATCACTATATTTAATTTTGATTTCCACATTTATCCAGGTTTACCAAAAAGGTAAATAAAGAATCTTAATTTAAAAGAGGAAATAATAATAATAATAAATTAATATGCCCTAAGGTGACAGAAGTTATGTTTTCTGTGACTTCAATTTCAGGAAAAGGAAGACCAGGAATCTGACCAAAAGGCTGTTTTCAGATCATATTATCAACATGATAAACCAAGACTGTAGTATTTGCTTCAAAGTGTATCTTGCTTTGCAGTCTGTAGAAAGACAAAACAAGTTTATTCAATTTCTCTTTTCAGATTCTTACATTCAGCTTGCAAAACCACTTCCTTATGTATATCATCCTCATACCACATACTGAATGAAGATGCTCATAGTCATCTTCAAAATATTGAACCTAAAATGAAGCTCTATACCATACTGTGCATCATTGTGGCTGAAGTACTTCTGAAACAGAAACCAAATTGTTGATAGACTGCATAGCACACAGATGTGCAGAGCTTGCCAGAAGCAAGAATGCTGAAATTCTTTTTTTTTCAGTGTCTTGTCCCTACGTTATGCATTACTGTAAAGTTGTCACAGTATTGTATTCATAGCTGATAGTAATAGGCCAAGGAGTTAAGTATATCAGTTTTGTATATTGTTAGACAGTTGTATTTATGACTATGTAGCTGAATTCTACTTGTGACTGTCTAAATGCATTGCATCCATAATGTTAGATATACTTGAATAAATATTGCTATAAAAACCAGAAATCTACTCATTATACTTATATAGTCTATATTTTTATAATGAATGGGTTTTTTTTGGTATTCTTATTTTCTAATAAGTCTATAGATGCATTGAAAAAAATATTATTTTTACATATGAAACTCAATAATACTGTATGTAAAATGATAATAATAAATGGATTCAATGTACTGTTATACTCAGATATGCTTTCATCCAAAGTGTGAAGTACTTTTTAATTTGTTTTTTATTATCCATTGCAGAGAGATTTTATAACTGTCTTTTGGGATAATATGCAGTACAGCATTTAAATATAGTTGCCAGTACACTGTGCTGTCAAAAGAAAGAAATGAAATCTTCCTCCTATACAAATATCTATTCATAGGTTGCAAGACAGAATTTAGGTATATGCACCCTCTTCAGCAAAGGGGGGGTAAATATTTTTCATCTGAACTAGTCCATGAGGATTAGCAAATACTTTATTGTGGATTGTAAATGTGTAAACGTCATTAATTTTTCAGCGAATTTTCTCAGCAATGATACATTTGTAATCCTTTAAAAACAACATATTTTGACCAAGCACAGTACATTTTCTTATATGGGTTAATTCTTGCAAGTCTTTTTTAGTTGAGTGTTCAGAGAATATATTAAAAAGAAAATTAGGCCTGAAATTACCAAAAAATTATCTTCTATCAGTCTGAAAAATCTACTTTCCATGAGAGATTGCCTGCTTGCAAAACTGATTCCTATCATCCATCTATCATTGGCTTCAATCTTCCAATGGAATAGGTTAATTCATCACTGTTATTTTGATGACATTCAGCTCTATCTATCTTTACTCTACTGATTCTATTGGGGCCAATATATTTCCTGAGGAGTATTCAGATTTACAAAATGTCTCTGAACTAATATACCTTGGATGGAGCTTCTATCGATTGATTTTATTAGTTCTAGCATTATTGCTCCTTGTGTGATATACAGCCATCTCTTAGGTGCTGTTAAACACTTAGCTACAGACACTGATCAGTGCCATGGAAAAGCCGTATCCAAAGTTCACCAAAATCAAATAAACACTATATTTTGGGAAAGAACATTTCCTTGATTTTGTCTATTTTTCATATCTAAGTGAAGCTTAACCTTATTTGAAGATTATTCAATTATTGTTATTAGAGAGCTACAATCTAAATGTGTAAAATTATTTAAAGACTCTTAAGCTTTCTTAAGAATACAGTAAATATCTTTCTAAATTTTCTTTATTGCATTGCTTAATATTTATAATGTTAATTTATTTCTTCAATTATTCCATGTTATAAAACAATGCTACTAAATTATGAAGACAGATTGATATTTTCATATATTCAAAGAGACTGATATAAAGTGTAATTACTGGGAATTCTATTACACCCTACATTGTTAAGGACTTTGTTAAAAAAAAAAAAAAAAAAAAAAAAAAAAAAGCAGTATTATTATTTCTAAGAATTATTCAAATGTTCTAATTTTAACTATATTGTTTTTATTCGATCTGCATAGTATTTTAATTCATTTCATTAATTAGCTCTACAAGATTCACTGTCTCATTGTTATATTTTACATTCTACTATTACTGTCGTATAATGCAAGGAAATCTTATTTAATGTTATATCATGATTAAAAAAGAATCATCATTCTTTCAACCAGAAACAGCATTCTTACATCTAAAATAGAACAGTAATGTAGGAAAATGTACAGATTGCAGGATGAGGATAGTGACTTACACAGAAATTCTCATGTCTTTGTCCCCTGATCATTTGTTTAGAGAAAAAAAAAAAAAAAAAGAAACAGGGAAAACATATTGTAATTAATGGCAAAATTAATAAGTGAGTAGACCATGAAGATCTGTTTGTTTGTTTGTTTGTTTGTTTGTATGTTTTTGGGTTTTTTTGACTGATAAATAGATTCTTCTGGAAAAAAAAAAAAAATTGATTTACAAATAAATGAATAAATAACAATTTGGATGTAAAACGTGGTCCAAAAGCAATGCCTTCTATTTTATTATGCTGTGTCATTATATCAGAAGTGAATGTTGCTTTTATGGCAGTAGAGGATAGAATCTTCCTGTCAATATTCCATTACATTTTGTTGCCGTACAACAGATGGCAGCAGAGGGGCAGTCTGACAAAATGGAGTTTGACATGGAAGTGTGTATGAAGCAAATGTGTGGAACTGAATTTCCTTCATGTGGAGAAAAATGGCACTCACTGACATTCAACACTTGCTGAATGTTTATGGACACCAAACAGTAGGCATGAGCACGGTGAAGGGGTGGGTGGTGCATTTCAGCAGTGGTGGTAGCAAAAGTGGCCACTTCCAATGGTGCAGGTTTTCATGAGCACTACATGCAGTCTCTCATTCATTGCTAGCAAAAACACACAGCTAATCTTGTGACTGTGTTAACAAACAGTGTTTTGTAGTGTTGAATTTTCTCTATGAAATAGTGTTATTTTCTCTTTTTATTTGCTGCAGTTTCCATGGAAATAAATAGTAGGCATTAATTCTGGAGCAACATACTTATAATACAAGAAAAACAGTCCAGTGATCAAAAAACCTTATCACCTTCATTCTCTTATTTGAATAACGCTGGTTATTTCTTCACTTCAACCTAAACCTCAGCTATATAAATAGAGTGAAACTTTTTTCTTCTCTTTTATATTACCGTAAATTTATTATTAATTATCTGTGCAAAATATGAGAATTAATAGATAGACTAAATCAATCTACATAAATACTAGGTTAAAAAAAATAGGATTTTTTTAAAAGATTGTATTTCTTTCTCCAGAAAATTTCAATAACATATAGCATTATCTCTTATTTTTCTCTCTGACAATACCTTGCAATTTAGATTTCCAACCAAAAAAAAAAAAAGTGATTTCTTAATGTTGCATTGTGGAAGTAAAGAAACTGTTGCATAGCATTCATGATTTAGTAACATGGAAAAACTTGGTTTTGATTTATTTTATACAAAAGATTTTTCTTTAAATTTATGAAAGTAAGATAGCCAGAATGGTCTGAAGTTGAATTATGCTTTACCATCAATTGATTTATGTACCTCTCGAAAATGAACAAGCAAGCCAACAAAAAAAAATCATTTTATGTGTGTTAAGAATCTGACAGGACAGAAGGGAAATTGATCTCTCTAGTTGCAACTAATCAAGCAAAATCTTTAAAACTTTTCAAAATCTGAAGAAAAGCCATTAGACTTATATATGAATTGTACTCTAGAGTTGTTTCAAGCACATGGCAATTAGTTCATAGTATAGAATTCTTTTCTCTGCATAAGCACTTTCATATCTGGGTTATAAATGGAGATTGGCATTTGCTTGTGTGTTCTGTTTAAGGAATTCTTGGATGTCTCATTCTTTGATCTAACAGTTAAGCATTGTGACACCTCAGTTGTTTGACTTTTGCAAAAAGTTACAACATCTCATTCTTTATCAGCTAAAATCTGAAACAATGGAGCTAAGTACTGAACTTTGCAGAGCTACAGGAAAGAATTGAGTTTTAGCCACATTCCAGTTCCAAAAGCATGAAGACCACCTCCAAGTTTTTATGTCTATGTTAAGATAAACTAAGCTCCTAAATCTACATTCAACTAGCACAGTAAATTACTTTACAGAGAGAAGTTCACTTTATTTTTAATGAGGTATTACTAGAGAATGTGTGTTACCTTGCTAAATTTTGTGGTGGTTGAAACAACAACTCTTCCTCTGATGTAAATGGAAGACATAATTGTTTTTGGGTTTTTTGGTTTTTTTTTTTTTCAGAATAAACTTATATTCCATTATCAAGAGTCAAGCAGCTACTGCTGCTGTGTTTAAGTTAATAGGGTAGAGGAAGAGAAGAAAGCTCTGTGAAATCTAAATAGGGATTTTACATAAATAGGTAACAGGAATGCTTTTCCCATTTACCTTCACACAAAGTCATAATAAAAGATACATATGCTAATGTACTGGTATCGCTGCCTCTGCTGGGACTTCAAACTGTTTCTATTGCTGAAGTAGGAAGAAGAGAGCAATGTGACAACTTTCTTTATCTCTTTTCACTAACGTATATACTTACTATTACTTAATCAAGCCAACTTGTTGGTCACAAAATCAATTAACCAACAGTTAAAAATTTAAATAACCTTGTCTAGACATTATTTAAGTAACATAACCACATATGTCTACCTTAGTCCACTCTGCTAAATCATTTGTGACCTTAAATCTTTGTGTTAACATCTTAATTATAATTGACAAGGCAATTTCCTGGCTGCCATTGTATAGAACAGACATAGAGCACAAACCATGAAGTTTTAATTGCCATTATCATTCTTCTAACTGTAAATGGCAGCATAATTAGTTAGAATATTGCCCTGGGAAAGTGACTTGCTCTATTATTATTTTGCCACTTAAGTTCTTTTTGTTAGTAAAATTTATTCTTCAAGTTTCTCAGACAATATTGTTTATTGAAATTCACTGTGCCATGTTTAAATCTCTTTTACCATATTCCAGTATTGTATGTTGGAATATCATTGTTGCCTTTTTAGAAACTAATGAGTTCCAGAAGCAAGGCTGAACTAGCATAAGTATCAAAATGTCTGGATGGGCATAAACGCTAACTGTATGTTATCACTGTTGTCTTTACTTTAACAACAACAAAGATGATGAAATTAATATAATTATTTTAAATTTAATTTTAAGGAGAGATCTAAGTAAAATGAAAGTGTAATTAGCATTTGTAATTAAAAATAATTACTTTGCCTGAATAAACTGTCTGTTGTGAAGACAATACCTCCTAGGACAGTGATTGCTGTGAATTTAGATCTTCCCAGAGTCTGTAAAGTAACATTAGATTACAGTGGTCTCAATAGCTGAAATGTATTTGTATAGTCTTTGTCTCTCCTTCTCTTCTAGATTTTCATTATACTTTACATCAAGATGAAACTTATCTTAACTTCTGCCACCACATCTGCTCATATGTGAAGGAATTTCAGCTGTTGTAGTTCAAAGTATTCCAAAGCAATGATAAAAAGTCAATATGAATAATATTATTAACTTCTTGATCAGTTTTCACTAGACCTTTCCTCAGGGAAAAGAACCAATAGGTTTGTAATCACTTTAGGATTTGGCCAAATGTGCAAATAACATAAGTTAGTTTGGTTCTTCTCTTCAAATGTTTACCTATCTTGATTAAAAATTGATTTACAATGCATGGAATAGCTTAGACATTATAGATCTCACCCTCACTGTGGACAACATTTGAACTTGTGTATCTGAACACTTGGGAAGAATAAAGAATTTTAATATAACTACTTTTGATTGACAGTTTGACAAGAAATATCAGTATTGTGGAAATTTAAGAAAATTGTCATATAATCTATATTTCTGTCAAAATAAACAATAGCGGTTTTATAAAGAAGGTCACTTATTATTATTTTTGAAATTAAAACTCATCCAACAGTGTACCTGATCCACCATGTATGATGAAAGCAATTTATTTCTGCTTTTCAGTATTGAAAAAGTTCTTGCTGTCATTGAGTGACCTTTAAGAAGAAAAATGTAGCTGACTTCTGGGTAAAAACATCTTTTTCCCACTCACTTTCTCCATTAGGGTTCACTGCATAGTTTCACAGCACTTTTTAAAGTCTGCAAACATAAAGCAAATATGCAAATGTCACATGAGCACAACGATCTGATTGCATAAAACCTTAATGAAAATGTTTCATCATAATTGTTTCAGATTAAAGAGTCAGTATATGTATGTGGTAGTTTACTGCAAAAGGCTTTCTGTACTTTGTCTAAATAAGACCAAGTAAAGCTGTGGAAGATTGCTACGACACCGAAGGCACGCACTCTTTAGTTTCCTTTCTTTCTCTCTTTTTTTTTTTTTTCCCCCCACAAACGAGGAGGCTACAGCCCACCCAAACTCAAAGGAATTGTAAATAAGATTTACAAATGAAAATGTAGTTTGTAAATTCCAGTGTAGAAAAAGAAGTACGGAAGAGAGATTTATACTAGACTAGCAATTATATGCTTTAGTAAACATGGTGAGTTTTATGTTGCCTGTAAGTTTGATCTGTTCCTATCATTTAAATTTTCTTTTTAATTGTGAGGAAAAGAATTAAAAACTTTTAGAAGGACAACTTTTTAATGACTTGCAAGACTCCTTTTTATTGTAATTTGCTCCAAGATTGATTTTCATTTCAATAAGTTTTTCTGTAGTTCCTAATAATTCAGGATCCATGTTTATAAACAAAGCTAGCAATATCTACAGTTCTACACAAATGTTCTAGTTAAACTCTACTCAAAAATATTTTATCATCATATAAAGTTAATTGTGTTCAATGGCTTATAGACTATTTCAAGAATAATCTTTTTTTGTATTCAATATTTATTTATATTTTCTCTTTCAGATGGTTCAAATTTCATAATGGAATGACAGAATTAGCCTGCTTCAGAATATTTAAAAATAATTAGGATTAGATGGTTCATTTTCTGTCCTCATAGCCACTTATTCTGTTGCAAGTATTTTACTTCTTATTATCATTTATTTGTAGTTAATAAGCAAATAAATTAAAAATTGACTTTGAAATTTCCATTTATGTTTTCTTTAAGCAACAATATCGAGATTCCAGTAACTCAGTTGATCAGAGTATATAATCAAAAGTGGAATGTCAATGGAAAAAAACATTATGGAATACATCAATACAGTTTTCTGGAAAGCTGATAGACTAGGAACTTTAAAGTTATGGATACTTTCATGAAAGACATAGAGTTTTCAAATGTTCTTCAAACTGTGGTAAAGGTGCTCTAGAAGAAAATGTATAAAGAAGAAGTTGACCTGATAGCACTATATAAAAAGACCAACTTGAAATTTTTTCTTTTCCAGTGTTTGATGACCTCTGGTAATCCATCATTAACTTTCATTTAAATTAAGTTAATAGCAGTTTGGTTTTTTTGTTGTTGTTGTTGTTGTTTGTTTTTTATTATTATTATTTTTTTTCCCAACAAAAGCATTTCTTCCTGTTAATATTTAATGTTTATAGATACATACACACAAACATATTTGTATGTGAAGTTAACTTAAAATTGGAGAACAAATTGTGATGTAATTAAGAGAGCTCTGTAGGAGAAAAAAAATGACTGTATTTTAATAAACCTGTACTTAGAGAGTACACATTCTACAATCATCATTCTGCTGCAGATCAGGTTTGTTTACTATCTATGCCTGGCTAGACTTGCTTTATCTCGTAAGTAATATACAAGTGATCTTACTGATCTACTTGTCTCACTATGTCAAGTAGTTGAATGGGTACAAGGGATAAATTTGACTCTTACTCTCAATATTATAATATATATTCTTAAAAATTCAGTATAACAAAAAAGTCGTATGATATCCCAGCGTACAGATTGCCAGTATACCATTAAATTGCACCTTCTTGCTCACAGGCAGTTTTACAGATAACTTTTCATCAGTCTGTTTAATTATTTTGTTTATGTAACTCATAAACCCATGCAGGTAAAAGTAAAAATCAAGCACAAAACATGTAAAAGTCAATATAAATACATGTTTTCAAACAAATAACTGTACAGATTTTATCTTTCTGTTAACTATGAAGAACAAAGTGAATGAATTTTACTTCCATTGATAACGAAAATCTTTCCAGGAACTCCAGGGAATATTCATGATTTAGAATAATAATTTATTCAAAAATTGATTTTACTGAAATGAATACAAGTCAAATATCTTTTTCAGCATAAGGCCATGGCCAGAGACATTGGCCACTGCAGTTTACCCCTTCATGGCTTTTTTAAATTCAGCTACACTAGGTAATAGGTAAGCACCACATACGTCATACAACATTTTTACTACAGAAAATAGCTACTTTCATATGCTTTTTTTTTTTTTTTTTTTAAGAGGAAAATTAATTGCTTACACAAATGCAGGGATTGCATTTTCTTTCTCTCAAATCTTTTCCAGTGTTTTTCAATCATTTTTCAAACAGATTCTGATTCTTCCATTCCACATTTGGAACTTCATTTAATTTTTCTTTCTGCACCTTTCCTCCAACTCTTTGTCTGTTTCTTGTTTTATCATTTCTTCTGGCTCTGTTGATTTTATTTTGAGAAAACAACACCTCAGATTTACCACATATACATATGTGTTAGAGAAGATGCAAGTTGTGTACAGCCTTGGGTTTGTGCGGTGAGCAATAAGTAAATAAATAAATAAAACCTTAATGAGGTTATAAATGAGAGAAGTGTGAAGATATTGCAACTTAGAGAAGCTGTATTAACTATTTTTGATATTGAGAGCACCTATCTTTAGGGTTTAAGAGCATAACAAATAAGTTTGTGGGTTTTTTTTCTTCTTTTTTCCTTTAACATAGCCAGAAATAAAGGGAAATTTTCTCTCCTTCAGTGTTTTAAAATATGATGGCTGACAAACACATGTTCACATGTGAGTTGGACACCTCTGGATCCTTGGGCTGGAAGTATTTGGTTCAGCAACCTGAGCAGACTGCAACGCACACACACACATAGTCTCCCCATCACTCTCTCTTTTCCCCTCCCACTCCGTCATCATTCCCTGAGGTTTTGTTCAAATTTTTGTTCAAGTTTTTGGTGATGTGAGCAGTATCTGGGTTATTTATAAGAGAGTATTTATTTATGTCTTGGTTTCTGTTTCCTAATTTAAGGAATAAATTGTCCAAAGCTCTGAATCAACACATACATAATCCAGATTTGGAGATAAAAGTGTAAAACTATATTGAAACAGGAATCAGACCAGACTCAGTTCTAGAATGCCAAAGAGATATAAGAAGCTAATAATCTTCACTCAATTACTATGCAGTGAGCTACGTAGGCATAAAAGGTTTAAGATGTCTCTTGCATCTTGCATCCTTACACAATGTTATGATATGAAATTACAGTAGAAGTATTAAGTAGTAGTAGTAGAAGTAGTAGTATTTCCTAGCGCAGAAAAATATTTCCCATAAAACACAATGATTGTAAGAAACCGGAAGTCATAATACAGAGACAAAGACAACTTTTATACTTACCAGGGATCCCAGGAACAAAAGCAGCCAGTCGTGATGGTTTTCAAAGCCCTCAGATTTGATTCTCTTGTGAGATAGAAACACTAGGTTCTGCTTTCAGGTGAATATCCAGTTCATCAAAGTATCTTGTCAGTGAATATCCACGACATTTTCTATATCACATATATTACCAGTATATTACTGGAAAAACATATACAATTTTTACCCATATTTATTTGGGAAACTGATGGATTAATTAATCAAGCCATGATAGCATCAACTTTGGAAATAAACACTCATTTGATTGTCTAACTGTTGCTGTAGTTTAATTCAGCAGTAGCTAAACACCACACAGCTGTTTGTTCACTCGTCCTCTCCCAGTGGGATGGGGAAGAGAATTGGGAAAAGAAAGTAGAATTTATAGGTTGAGGTAAAAGTATTCAGTAAGTCTGAAGAGAGAGAAATAATAGTAATGATAATAATATAATATAATAACATATATATATTTACAAAACACATGATGTGCATTGCATTTGCTCACCACACACTCGCTGATGCCCAGCCAGTCCCTGAGCAGCAACTGCACCCCTCAGTCAACAACTTTCAGTTTTATCATTCTTTTTTCACGATATCATCTGGTATGGAAAATCCCTTTGGCCAGTTTAGATCAGCTGTCTTTGCTCTTCTGTCTCCTCTCAGGTCTTTCTGGTACCCTCCCCATTACATTAGCATTACAGAAAGTAGACGGTAGTTCCTTACAGAGTGATATAGCCTTTCATACAAAACACACCCGATTCTGATTCCATAACTATCTTTTAAAATGACTGTAGAAGCCTTATATGACATAGGGCCATTGCAGCAAGGACTACGGATCTGATGCTGGGCATAATTTCATTGAAAAAAAATCAGGAAAAATAAAATTGAGGTTACATCCGTCTCTCTTGTCAGCCAGAACTGTGTATTCTGGCTCAGCTCAAAAAGACACTTCAGTTTTAGCAATCATTGAAGATCATAAAAGACAGAATAAGTGAATGGTGAGTGTTGTAGTTTTACTTCTTACATGAAAAATATAAAGTTAAATATTATTAGAGAGCAAAGCAGGTTTTCAAATGTGAATTTTGTCTGCAAGGAACAATGAAGTGATTTGAAGTAGCTTTACTAATTCACTGCTTCTATAAATATTCAGCACTTTATTGTTCTTAGTAATGAATTGGTGGTGTTAAACTTAACATTTGCTTAATTCTTTGTTCCTCCATTCTTTAGCTTTCTACCTTCTCACTAAATGGTATTTGAAAACTTCTCTTTTAGAATTCTCTTTTGCAAATATCATGACACAATGTAGAACTTTCTTGGCATTCTAATCAATGATATGCACCATATTTTACTAGCACAAAGAAAACCTGCTTTTAAATGAGAATTATTGTTAGTTTCTTCATCCTTACTGTTGAACTGTGCAGGCCCTTATCACATTCATATTACACAGCCAAGAAGCAGGGTAATTGCATCATCAGTCTCTTTTGGTCTTTGACTCAGTCCTTTTAACATGCTCATCCTTTCCATTACTGCATGATTTCATTTAATATTCTCCTGGGTTAGAATCATATCAGCAGTAAGAACATGCTGAATTAACTGTTCCTATGAGCTCTTCTGTAGAATTCTTTTCTGTGGATTAAAGGGCAATTGATATTTTTTAATAAACAATGTCATTTTAAATTTACATGTCCAAATAGGTAGATACTGAATTTTTATTTCAGAGTTTGAATTTGAAATATGAACAGGCAACATAATTCTACCTGTAATAAAATTACAAAGCACGACTGTTTATGTAGTATAATCCTTCAGGTACGTACTGCACTTGAATTCCTTTCAGTGAGATAAAACTATTCAAAGGACTTCACAAAGTTGTGGCAGTTGCATACATTCATGCTATACAGGTTTAATTTCCTGTATTGTATATATTTCTTTTAGTTTACATGCTAAAAGTGAGAAATTCTGATCTATGCTTCTCAACTGTCATTAGCAAAATTGGTTTCCCCACATATATTTCAAAGGATTTACTTTGAATATTTTGCTACAGTAATTTCAGGGGACAGAGAACATGAAAATGTAGAGAAATTTATTATTAATTGATTTAAATAATCAATTTTTCTTTTTAATTCTGCTCTATCTGTTTTCAGATGTCTACGTCCGTAATAAAAATGGGGAAAAAAAGGTAAATAAAATTTTAAAATTATAAGATTATAAAAGATATATGAAATAGATATATAAGAGATATATGAGAGAGATGACAGCAAGTGATCTGCAATTTTTATCTCAAATGTCTGTTGCTATTAATTGTATATATGTATGTCCATATCGACAGATATACGTACTATATAAAAGTTTTGTGCCTGTAGTCACAAGCATTTCACACACACAGTTCCCTTGAAAATGAACATCCGGGTCTTGATGAAAATAGAATCACAGAATCATAGGATGGCTTACGTTGGAAGAGACCTCAAGGATCATGAATCTCCAACCACCCTGCCACAGGCAGGGACACCAACCTTCACATTTCATATTGGACCAGGATGCCCAGGACCCCATCCAACCTGGCCATGAACACCTCCAGGGACGGGGCATCCACAACCTATCTGGGCAGCCTGTTCCAGCACCTCACCACTCTCTCTGTAAAGAACTTCCCCCTCACATACAACCTAAATCTTCTCTCCTTCAACTTAAAGCCATTTCCCCTTGTCTTGCTATTATCTACCCCTTTCAAAGAGTTGATTCCCCTCTTGTTTATAGGCTCCCTTTAGGCACTGAAAGGTTGCAGTGAGTCACCTCTCAGCCTTCTTTTCTCCAGGCTGAACAAGCCCAGCTCCCTCAGCCTTTCTTTGTAGGGGAGGTGCGTCAGCCCCCTGATCATCTTTGTGGCCATCCTCTGTACCCTCTCTAACAGCTCCCTGTTTTTCTTGTATTGGAGGCTCCAGACCTGGACGCAGTATTCCAGTGGGGCCTCACAAGGGCAGGGTAAAGAGGGACAATCACCTAAAATAAAATAGTACCTCTGTTCAAGTCCTCTCAAAAGCCAAAATTCTGTAATTAGTATTCATAAAAAATACTTGAGTAGTCTTAATTCAATGGCAAGACTGCTAATAAAGCTGAATACTATCTGAAAAAGGGAAAGAAAAATCTAATTCTAGAAGACCTATCAAAAATATTTGCTGTGGAGATAGTAGATTCCTCATTATATTTGTCCAAACTTGTGTCCAAACTTGACACTAAGATGAGGTGAAACATATTTCTAAGAAGCCTAAGGAACCAGTTCAAGTTCCTACTTTGTGTGGAGTGCAATATATTTCTTTCATTACTCTGTTGCTCATCTTCCATGTTATAACTTGTAGTTATTTCTTCACCTTTATTTCTTCAGAAATATTATTTCTTCAGAAATATTATTTCCTCAGAGTGATGGACGGAGCAGGCTGGAGGTAGGAACCAGACACTGCTACATGGGTCTTAAGGAAATATATTATTTCAGAGAAGAATCTCAAAGAAGCTAATGAGTCTCTAGCAGACTGAATTTTCTTTTCACTTCACAATTTTTCTTTGGAGAGAAAGAGAGAAGTAGTAGGACAACACCATAGAGAGTCATGTCACCAAAGGAGACAGCCAAAAAAAAGCATATTTATTTTCCAATATGAGGCTGCTGGTAACTAATATCAATGATTATGGTATCCACTTACTAACAAGTTCAATTTCTTTTTTTAAAAATAAATAGGCATTGCAGTGGGAAGAAAAGATGCGTAGAATGAAGATTAATATTCATATTCACAAAGTGATTATCTTTATTTTCAGACAGTGAATATAAATTAACAAATTCAGTATCACTGGAACTACTTTATGTTCACATGTGCACAAATAGGAATACAGGAGGGCTACTTTAAATATGTCAATAGCAAAAGGAAGACTAGGGAAAATGTGGGCCCACTGCTGAGTGAGACGAATGCCCTGGTAACAGAAGATACTGAGAAGATGGAGTTACAGAACACCTTCAGTCTTTACTGCTAAGAATGCTTCTTGGAAATCCCACACTCTAGAGATAAGAAATTGTCTAAGTAAAAGGCAGACTTCCCCCTCACAGTAAAGTATATTGAGGAGAATATTGTCTAGGCAATCTTGACACACAAAAATCCATGGGTCCTAAAGGAATGCATACACAAGTGCTAAGGAAGCCAACAGAAGTGATTGCTGAACCACTCTCATCTGTGAAAGGACACAGAGAAAACTAGAGGTGACTAAAGACAAAAAGAAAGACAATGTTTCCCCAGTCTTCAAAAAAGACAAGAAGGAAGACGCAGGAAACTAAAGGCCAGTCAGCCTCACCTCTGTCCCTGTGAAAATGACAAAATATTTTATTCTGGATGTTATCTCCAAGCAAGTGGAAGAAAAGAACATTATCAGAAGAAGTCAACATGAATTCACTGAGGGGAAATCATACTTGACCATTCTGGTAGCCTTCTATGAGTTCATGATCAGCTGGGTAGATGAGGGGAGAGAAGTGGATGCTGCGTACCATGACTTCAGGGAGGCTTTTGACACTGTTTCTGATAAGATCCTCATAGGTAAACTAAGTGTGGGATAGACAAGAGGACAGGGTGGAAGAATGTCTGAGTGGCACGTTTCAGAGTGTTGTGATAAGTAGTGCAGAGTCCTGTTGTAGGCCTGTAGTTAGTAGCACTCCCCAGTGGTTAGTGCTGGATTTGATCCTATTTACTAGCTTCCTCAGTGACCTGGATGAAGTAATAGAGTGCACCCTCTTAAAATTTGCTGGGAGGAGGGGCTGAGGCACCCCTGTGGTGCTGTCATTCAGCAAGACATAGACAGTCTGGAGAGTTGGGTAGAAAGGGATCTTAAGAGGTTCAACAAGGGCAAGTGTAAGATCCTACATTCTGGGAGGAGCAATCAGATTCATCCATCCAGGATAGAGACTGATCTCCTGGAAAGGAGATCCGCAGAGAGGGATCTAGGTGTCCTGATGAGCAACAGGTTGGCCATGGGCCAGCAGTGTGCTTGTGGCCAAGAAGGGCGATGGTATTCTTGGGTGCATTAAAGCGAGCACAGTCAGCAGGTCAAGGGAGGTTCTCCTTCTCCTCTACTCTGCCCTAGTGAGGCCACATCTGGACTACTGTGTCTAGGTTCTGACTATCCAGTTCCAGAAGACAAGAAACTACTGGAGACAGTTCAGTGGAGGGCTGCAAAGGTGATTAGGCCTTGACTATCTTCCTTATGAGGAAAGGTTGAGAGACATGGAACTGCTCAGCCTGGAGAAGAGCAGACTGAGAGGGGATTCCATAAATGCTTATGAATATCTTAAGTACAGGAGTCAATGGATGGAGCCAGGCTCTTTTCAGTAGTATACACTGACAGGACAAGGGGCAATGGGCACAAGCTGATACACAAGAAGTTCCATTTGAACACAAGAAAGAACTTTACTGTGAGGGTGACTCAGCAATAGAACAAGCTGCTCAGACAGGTTATGGAATCTCCTTCACAGGAAATATTCAAAACCTACTTGGATATTTTCCTGTGCATTCCCTAGGGAACCTCCTTTAGTAGGGGTTTGGACTAGAGGATCTCCAGAGATCTCTTCCAACCGCGGAGATTCTGTGATTGTGTGAACTGACTCAAAATATTTTCATCATTACCCCAGCCATGACTTTCATCATATTTTATTTTGTTTGTAGGCAATACTTTTAAACTTACTGCTTAACTGTAACTTTAAAACTGCATGAATATTATGCAGAGAGATCTCTCCCAGAATCTAAATTGAGGTAATATTTTGAAAATAGCAGGTTTTTTTGAACTTGAAAATATTCGTTTAGTACTAAAGCAGACCAAATTAGAATTCAGAAAAATTACTTTCAGATATTTCACATAGGAAAAAAAGTCCATTTTTAAATCAAAGAACTATGAAGACAGACAATGTAAGAAACTGTGTGTCAACGGTTTACGGGCTGGTTCAGCCCGGTTCTGTGACTGGCAGGACGGAGGGATTTTCGCAAAATCCGCGCCTCCGGAAAAAGGGAACAGGGGACCCCAGAATAATTAGAAATAGCGGCAACGATCTGAGGAGAAACAAACTAATTTACTAAATATAGTATCGGAATGCAAGATAACACACTATAATACAATATAATTAAAATTGAAGCTAATAAATCAAATATAATGAGAGAGAGAATGTCCAACTCCCAGTGTCCCACGTGATGTTATGATGTGGAATACCGAAAACCAAAGATCACAAAACCATGACATTGTGTGAACTGTGTTGAAATAATAATTTTTATCATCATTTTATAATAATTTTATCATCAGGTATCATGCAAATTATAAATTAAAGTATTATGGAATTATTATCTTTAAATTTCATGTCTGATATGATCAGATTCAACCTTTACAGATGTTTCACAATAGTGCCTTTTCATCTTGTGTGGACCACAGAAACTGGTGAGTAAGTTTTCTTTTTTTTGTTTTTTTTTTTAGGGGGAAAATATGTATACATCTTAAACTCCCTTAATGAGTTGGAATCTTAGAATGGTTTAAGTTGGAAGGGACCTTAAATATCATCTAATTTGAGGATAGGTTGTGTTGCTCAAGAATTAAGCCCTGAGTGTTCAAAGGAAGATGGAAATTATTTTTTTTCTGGATAAACTGCAAGGTAGAAAAGATTTCACAACACGTGAACAATGAGTATCAGTGGATCAGTTGGAACAATTTTGAGTTTTATCCCTTTGTTTGATTTTGTTTTGTTTGTCTATTCAAAATTGTTACATAACAGTTCTCTAAACAATTCAAGAAGGTTCAGTCATTTCCTGGGATAAGCACTCAAGCCAATAAGGTTTTTGTCCAAAAGAACAGCAGCAATACCAGAAACAAATACCTAGATTGAAGAAAATATTAAAAACTTACATAATTGCTAATACTTCCATTCTAAGTTTCCTATTATGTTTTGTTCTTCTCCATTCTGTCCATTATAAATCTGAAATATAATTTAAATTACTATCAATTCATCTCACATACCATGGGAGCAATAACAGACTCATTTTCTAAACAGAGAAAAATAAATTCAATGAGCTATCCAAACAGCAGAAGTAAGTTTTCTTTTCATTATATCTTTCCAAAGCAGAGTTGCACTGAATAAATTATGGATGCACTGCAGGTGTGAAAACCATTGCTTTCTACCTACATTTTTGTGCACTCTCTAATTCCCCTGCGTTATTAATAATAATAACCTTTCTGTGGCTGTAGGAAACCAAAAGTGCAATGCCATTTTATTATTTTTCCCTTCAATAAATATCTACCTACACTATATTGGGAACTGTTGTTTTTATCATAGAAGGAATATTCCAGTACAGTTCTTAAAAAAACTCAGTTTAATAACACACAAAAAGTATCATTTCTTTTCTAGTCTAAAAGAATATATTTCATAGCAACATTGCAGTTCTCAATGACATGAACAAAAGTTAAAAAAGATTATGAATGTTGTAGGCTTTGAGCTTCCTGTGATATTCAGTGATATTAATCTAAACTTTTGTTATTTTTGAGAAACTGAGTGCAGTTTCTCAGAGGCTGTAACCAGGCACACTTAGACAAGGTGTAAGTTACTATTTGCCATTTCTTTCAAAGAAATCCTATTTAGTAAAATTGGTAGATAAATGATGGGAGATCTAAGGAAATATTGAAAATTCTACTGAGAATTTGCACTTATAATCATCTATCTTTTGGTTTGCCAAGGGCACAGAACTGTGAGCAGAAGTCTGTTGAAATATGACACTTATATACTGACATATAAATATCAGAAGAACAGTTTTAAAATCTGAAGATCAAATTTCTTCAGTCAAGTAATTAATACATGTCAGAACTTCAGATGCAGGT
The DNA here is from genome assembly GCA_037305975.1 of Chrysolophus pictus. Classification (NCBI taxonomy): domain Eukaryota; kingdom Metazoa; phylum Chordata; class Aves; order Galliformes; family Phasianidae; genus Chrysolophus; species Chrysolophus pictus. Next base: position 19,002,307 of record CM074579.1, read on the forward strand.
AAGAAGACCTAGGAGAAGCAGGTTAGACTGAAAATGCTGGGTAAGCTGCGATTGAAAGAAATAATACTAAGAAAAAACATGAACAAGCACAAACAAACCCAATCTACCTGTTCAGATAGAAAAGTCCTAATGATATCATTGAGATTAACAAAAGATATTTTATAGGTATGTGATACATGTAACTAACAACATGCATGATATTGACACAAAGTGTAATTTTTACTTACAGGATTTTGGAAAAACCTATGCTATGTTATTATTAGACTACTGATAACAAGATGTTCAGTATATAGATGACAGTTTAAATTGACTCCCCAGTTTTAGTATTATCCCCACATTTTATATTTGATAAATTCTTAATTAGAATGCATTTTTTATCTTTTATATATATATATATATTACATATATATATATATATATAATATAATACATATATATAATACAAATATATAATACATATATATACATATATATACATATATATAATATATATATATATGTATACATATATATAATATATATATACATATATATAATACAAATATATAATACATATATTATATATATATATATATATATAGGGGATATTCTCTGTATATTTTATATATATTTATATATACATTTTTTATACCTGTGGCTCTAGTAATTCCTTAGTATGTCATATTAGTTTCTGTAATGTACTTATTTCCACAAGACATCAAAATGTCAAAAATACTGATTACATATACAATAGTTGCGCACAGTTGACATCCAGGGCTCTTTCAGTTATCTTCAGGCTATATTGTCCTCCAAAAGTAGCAAAATTACTCGTCTCCTGAACTGTAGAATTTCTTCTCTAAGTCCTAGCTTTCCTGATGGACTGATGGACTTTCCTGATGTGGGGTTCCATCTTCCATCTTACCACTCATCTTTCTGCTGATTTCAGCAAGTTTTGGCTGACTTGCACTACTCTCACCTGGGTCCCAAGAACAAATCTTTTTGCAAGGCCTTCGACATAGTACCACACCACATCCTTACCTCCCAATTAGAGAACTATGGCTTTGAAGAGTAGAATATTCAGCAGATAAAGAATTGGTTGGGTAGTCACAGCCAGAGAGCTCTGGTCAATGGAGATCCGGGTGGAGATCAGTAACAAGTGGTGTCTTCCAGGAGTCCTTGTTGGGACTGATGCTCTTCAGCATCTTTATTATCAGTGACACAGACAGTGGGATCAAGTCTGTCCTCAACATGTTTTCTGATGACACCAAGCTGAGTGGTACAGTTGACACAATAGAAGGAAGAGTTGCCATTTGGAGGGACCTGGACAAGCTTGAGAAGTGGGCCATGAATCTACTGAGATTCAACAACGTCAGGTGCATGATATTACACTTGGGTTGAAGAAATCTCAGATATGTATACAAACTGGGAGAAGAACTCATTGAGAGCAGCCTTAGGAGAAGGACTTGGGGGTCCTGGTAAACAAAAGCTGGACATGAGCCAGCAGTGTGCACTTGCAACCAGTATCCTGGGCCTCATCAAAAGAGAAGTGGACAGCAGGGAGGAGGAGGGGATAGCCCCTTCTATTCTGCCTTTCTGAAGCTCCATTTGGAGTACTGTGTCCAGGCCTGGGACCCCAGAGGAAGAAAGATATTGGAGCAGGGAAAATGCAGCACTTTCTGGGGTTCCCAGCATCTGAAAGGGCATAAGATTAGCTACTCTTTTCTCTCCTTGTAGTTTTTGATCTAGAAAAAAAAAAAAAAAAATTAAATTGTGCCCTTCTTACTAAGATTAAGACACACCAGCACCTTCTTGTGCAAAACACCACCCTATAAGTTCTGGGGAGCTGCTATTAGGTCTCTCCAATGCTGTTTGTTTTGGCTGAACAAGCCCAGCTCCCACAGCCACTCCTCTGGTGAGTACTTTATCACCTAGTCAGCTTGAGGTCCCTCCATTAAACCAAACCCAATTTATCAATATTTTTCCTGTATGAGGAATTCAAAATTGAAATATTGTGGAAAAATTTAAAGTATTTCAAGACCAGTTTAACAAAAGATTTATTTAATAAAACTAGTTTGCAGAAGTACTGAATCGCCACCATTAGAGTAGTAAACTTTAACAGTCATTTTGTTCAATTATAATGAGAACAAATGGCCTACTATTATAGAAGGAATGTTTTAAAAAGTACAACAGTATTTTCTCCTAACATAACTCATCTTATCAATCTTTACCCTGTAAGTTTAGCTATCAAGGCCAGGGTAGACCTTCTGTAGAAAAAGAAGAAGCGCTTTTAAAGAAAATATCTAACTGGTAAGGTGAATTGTTCTTCTTGTTCTTTCACATAATGCCTGAAAAATTAATTTACCTTCAATAGCAAATTTGTAAGTAGCTAAAATTAGGCAAGATTAATCCACTCTCAATATATTATTTAATCATACAATGTCCAATTATATTACTTTGTATTACTCTTTTAATCCTGAATAAATAACGTCTTTCATTCTATTGTCATTTACATCAGTTGATATTTTAATATCATCACCTCTTATATATATGATGATGGAAAACTCCAGAATTTTTTTTCTGATTCCCTTTCAAAAGGAAATATTTGAACTGTTTTTAACTCAAAACTGTACAAATGCCGCGAGCATTCCATCTTCTCTCTTAGAAAGAAAACCAAACTAATTTCAGTTTAAGTTTAAAACTGCTGTCAAAAGCCAAGAGGCTTAGTGAGAGTATTAGCTGTACTAGTAATGTTTTTTGTTTTGAACTTACGAGGTCAAAACATTTGGGGGGATAAAAATTTTACCAATTTTGTATCTTTTAATTTCAAGTATTTCTGGAATCATTTTATCTTTAGATTTTTTTTTTCCCTCATATTTGTTAAATATTTCCAGGAGTTACAGAAATGTATCAGATGATAAAGAATGTAAGACATTTACTCTTTGTGCATCTATGTCTACTGGAAACAAGGTGACAAATGGACAGGAATTTAGCCTCTGAAAGTTCAATAAGCTGGTATTGTCCTGACATTGCAAACTGTTTACCACAAAAATCCTCTACATCTATCATCTGGATCCAGCTTTGCCTGATTCTAATTCTACTGACATTGAAACCTGAAGCCCTTTGTGAGTCATTTATCACACTTATTAAAATGTTCAACTGTGGATTAGAATTGCAATTCACTATTACTTCAGAATGCTGCCCAAGGGCTATTCTATGCAGGAAATTCTAATACTTTCTCAAATCTGTGGTTTGGTCTTAAATGATTCTTTTCAAAGGTACCATGCTTCCAATTGTGAAAAATGATGCTGATATTTCAAAGCTGTCATCAGTACCCAATATTATGCAAATCCCTTTACTTATTACTGCATTTAAATCTGGCCTAAATACTTCACACTTAATATTTTAACAAGTATATTGGATTATATAGAAAATGGTAAGTAAGGAATGGCTTTTTGCCTACTGAATTATAAACATGATTTCAGTCTCTTGGAAAGTGATAAATGATAAAATCACAAATATTAGTGAGAGGATATTCTTTCCCTGCTTAAAACTAACATAATTAGAAAACCTTCTACGATTCTTTTCTGAAACAGCCTAGTCTTTTTCTCCCCAAAACCAAGAACTCAGAGTAAACAAACTAAAACCAGGAAAGAAATTTGAAATAATGTCTTAAGTGACTAGTGTATTTTACAAATGCACTTACTAAAGTAACTATAGAGATCTGTTTGACCAAGTAAGATGAATTTTTACATGGTTGGCTTATCTAAACTATAATATACATGAGCACAGTGATCTAACTTATTTACAAATATCACAACACCTCTTGATTATGCAGACTTTTAAGTCCCCTGGTATTGCTTGCTGATACTGCATGTGGGATGTACTTATAAGCAGTTACGACCCTTTAAAATATTAGTACTGTGTATGTAATACCTTTATTTAGAAAGATACTTCAGCAGTCAGGGTATTAGCTCCAGCTTTCAAATTGCAACTAATTTTCTTTCTGTCATAGTCTTTCATTGCATCCATGACTGAGACATTTAAATATCAACTTTCAAAATCACTTACATAACTTTCATGTTCTAAACAAAGTCACTTTTTTGAGTTTGTAAGATGATATTTGTAGCACTTCTCAATTCTGCAAGAGTGTTTTGAGAGTAAATACTGTAAGTGTTCTTATGATCTCAGACACTATTTTGAAGAAGTATAAAAAACATCTAACATCAACAGATTCATATTAACTTAGATGAGAAGGCAATCACTTAACATTCTTTAACAAATTCTTGAAAGGAAATATTTCTCTTCATCCTCATTCACCACTAGCTCTTTCAAAAAGTGAAGAACATGGAAGAACTAAAAGAAAAGAATACGTGCAGGTACATAGAAAACATCTCTTGTAAACAGTGACTTGAATAAATTCCTACTATTGCAGTGCATTCACTGGGAAGCATTCCAATGAACTTTTGGAGGAATTATCATATATGGAAAACACTTAAATGTCCAGCTTTTTGTTCTCCAGAACACCAAAGTCCTTCTCTGCATGGCTACTGTCAAAGAGTTCTCCTAGTCTGTACTCATATCTGAGACCGTTCCAACGCAAGTGCTGTATCTTGAACACAACCCTGTGAAATTCTGCTAGATTCACATGGTCCCAGTTTTCAAGTTAGTTCAGGTCCTTCTGGATGGTGTTCCTTCCTTCTGTTTTATCAACTGCAGCATTCAACATCACCAGCAAACTTGCTGAGAGTGTACTCAGCCCTAATATTCAGGTCATTGATAATGACATTGAAGAGCACTAATCCCAAGACAGAGCCCTAGGAGAAACCACTCATGATTGACATCAATCTGGACATAGATCCACTGACCACTGCCCTCTGGCTGAGACCATCCAACAAATTTCTCATCCACTGAATAGTGGATATACAGTGGATATATATCATAATGCAATAGTACACCCTTCAAATCCATATTATTCAGGTTCAGGGAGAAGAATGTGGTGAAATCATATAAAAAAATCTATATAGATTAAACTTCAAACATGGACATTGTAACCCAACTATTCTATAGCATTACCACCATGGTGAACAAGTCTAATCAGGAAGTCATAGGCTGCAAGTCTGAGGAAAGCATCCTTCAATTGCAAAATGCATCAGAAACTGGACTTTTTTGCAAATGTCATAAAAGTAAGTGGATGTACTATGAGTATGAGCAATAGAAATTTTAGTAAACATGCATATCTTTGGTATCATGTCAGCTGAGTAGGAAAACTATTTTCGTACAGGTATTTTCCCAGTGCAAAAACTGGGCCAAAAAGAGGACTTCTGCTGATGTGTATGCACTTACACTTTGATATAAGGCATGAGTTCCAAAACCACAACCAGGAAGCAGAAAATTCTCATGCATAGTAGCTTTTCATACCTAAACATTCACCTTATCTTTGCAAGAGATTATCATAACAAATTGAAATCTTAGTAAAATTGCTTAGTAAAAAGTATACTAAATTTATATTATTTCTGTATCTCTTTAAGTATTTGTGGTCTACACCTGATTTTCAATAACATTTGAATTATTATAGAGAAAAAGGATTTAACTTTTATTCTGAACATGTTTCTTTTAATAAATGTTTGAATCTCAATGCAAAGTAGTGACTATGAGATATGGGCATCAATGGGAAGAGGTGATATTTCCGCACATGCTTTCTCAGTTTTACCATTGCTTAGGATCATCCCAGTTATGTTAGATCAATGGTCTATGCCAGGTTTTCACTCTCTTGCAGGTAGTATTTCTTCTTCAGACAATAACAAGTGATGCTCTTTAGCTGAATATGACAATTTCAGTCTTCACAACCTAATGTGAGAGCAACTTCCAAAATTCACCACTATGTATAGAAAGAAATATTTTCTCTTCTGAAAGGGAGAATGAGGAATAAACAAACAAACAAACAAACAAACACCTTCAGATATGCACTTTGTCTACAGGAGAGAGAAAAAAAACAGTATAACAAGACATGACTGCTGCTTTCTAAAAGTAGACCTACTGACTATACTAAGATATTCTATTTCCTCATCCTTTTTATCTAACCTCACTTCTGTTTGCCTTGTTCAGCTGCTCGATTTCAAAGTCAAGAATTGATATGCTGTGATTAGAAGACCTCACATTTAACCTGTTGCTGTATATCACTGCTGCTAGCTATGGACAAATAAACAGTCCTTTCTGGTATTAATACAAGTCTAAGGAGTTGTGCTCCTCTCTAATTCAACTCAGTGTTATATCTGACCTTGTTATTTTAGCTCTGCAGATTCCTTATGCTTTTTTTCCCCCGTACAGACTCTTGGTAATTTTGTACACTCCTGTGAAAAAGCTTAAATGATTACCATCTTCTCTTTGATTCATCTACTGGAAGGTGAGTTTTTTTTTAAAGGAAGCAACTAGCTATGGTTCCATCAGTAAGATGATGTGTCAAATTATTTCTGTGAACCTTTCAGAAGAATGCTTCTTGAAAATACTTACTCATAAATGTCGTTAAAAAAATGCTGTCAGATCCATTTTTCTACAGAAAATGAAACTATTAAAATCAAAGTGCTTCACAGAACTGTATAGATTTTGCCAGTACTTTATTTCTGGAAGAAAATAACTAATGACAGTAAAAAACAAAACCAAAAACCACCATGACGTTCATGGTTTTGAAATTAAAAGCCAAGATATCTTGCTTTGGAATTTCTATCCATATATTCAGCAAAGGACTAGCTTTTACAAGATTAAAGTGAAACAGGTAAAAAACATCTAGCTTTTTAGCTGGAAGTGTGAGACGGTAATAATTTTAAATATTTCTATAAGTCACGAAATAAATTCAAGATCTTAAATCTTTTTTTATTGAATTACAGTTTTATTTGTACAATTAAATTCCAGTGAGAATTATCATATTTTTACCTTTTATTTCTCTCAATTTTCTTTTTGCCTGCTACTTACAATTATACAAAACAGCTCTCAAATCCATTAAGGACAAGTGCTTGATTAGATCTTCAATCTTTTAGTGTGAAACAAATAAATAATAATGGGTGCAAAAGACATCCATATGATCTTTATTATTAATTTTTTTATGATCTTTATTATTAATTCACATATTCAGCAGTCATTCATTTGTAGTGAACACTTGAGCTTTTGAAAGAAAAAGCAGCAAAGAGGTTAACAAGATGAACATTTTTTCTTATACTTTCTGCATTCACATATTGCAGAACTCATTTTAGACAATGAATCTCTCTTCCTTTTGCTTCCTCTCATTGGTTAGATACACCATTTAATGGCTCATTTCAAAAAATATATCTATCTGCTTTCCTCTCCTCATATAGTAAGGGCTCATTAAAACTGGATTTGTCTGTGGCTTTTCTTACAAGTATCACAATACAGGACCTCATTTAAATTGAAATGCACACTCTTACTAGACTCACTTCCAAGACTTTATACCACATAAGGACTGATTTTTTTAAAGGATAATATTGCCATTTTTAGTATCTAATGGGCCTACATTTTGAAACACAGAAGAAACTGAAATAACTTACTTGATGGCATACAAGTTCTTATCTCTTCTCCTGTATCTCCCTTCCATAGTAGCCTTGATTTTTATATTAATGATACCTGAAAGTGTCTCTCTTTCACTCAGTAATGGTGTAAAGTCACTGATTGAAATAACTTTCATAAAGCATATTCTGATGAACATTCACCTGACACACACTCCTGGGGAATTATCCATTTCCAGCCTTGTATTTTCTTATGTTGTTTTTATCTTTTTACTCGAATATCCTTTCAATTGTTGAATAATTTCATAAATCTTCCTTATATTGTAATGTACAGCTGCTGATCCCTTACATCCCAAAACAATATTTACATGAACTTGTGCTATCCTATGACTCCGTAATTCCTTGTACCATCACTGCTGGTTTTTTTTGTTTTGTTTTGTTTTGTTTTGTCCTTATTGGTTTGTCAACTCATATTCTTATTTTCCTCTTATTTTTTAAAAAAGAAAATTGCAAAATGCCTTAAAGTCAGAATAGTCACTAGAAAATCCCACTTCAGAAAATCTGAAAATGTTCTTTAAGGTATTGCTTGAACCACCATTTCAATAGACAGTACATTTCCAAAAATACCCCTAAAGATTAAGATTACCACCCTCATCCCCCAACACATTCCCTCCTTGAAATTTATACCTTTCTTAAAAGCTGTAGGCAGCTTTTGCATACACAAACGGACAATGGTCTTTTTTTTAGCAATAAGTCTGGATAGCTCCGAAATATTTCTGGAGATTTTTCTACTGTGTTCTGAACTCTGTTGTAGGGAAAGGCAAAAGTAGATAACCAGTTCTAAATTATCCAAAAATGGGTGATGGTTGCAATCCAGTTAAAGAAAGATAGGTTTTTTTACTCATCCCAAGGATCAGGGCTCACCAAATACTCTAAAAGGAAACATCGCCAGATAGAGATCATTCCCTTGTGGCAGCCAGCCCTTAAATGAAGCTTAGGGAGAAGCCAGGTTCCACCCCTTTTTCTCAATTACTGGTTCAGGCTATAACTTAGCAATTCCCATACATCTGTTAATAAAGCAACACACATCCCAAATAATACAAGATTTACTGCATTATTATCCCTCATTCTTCATATCTACAACTGTGGAAGTTAACAAGACTGCTTTTCTCCTGAAAATTATCTCTCTGAAAAAGGGAATTTCTACCTCAACACTGAATAAAAAAAAACATGTGGATTGCCGAAACAAATAGAATTGTGGGAAAGAAGGAAAATCAGTTAACTCATAAGTTTAGGAAATAGGGACTACGACTTAATAAGCTTAGGGGGTAGAATAAATCATGAGAGCAAACAGATTTATGAATACCTGCAATGGAAGGACTTATGCAAATGGATGAAACATTAAAAACCACGATGGATGAGGAGCGTAGTATAGGCAGAACAACTGGGAAGACCTTAAATTTCTAGGATGATTTTTAGAGGGAAATGAATAGATTTCAGTAAATGGATAAAGAAAGGTAAGATGGATAAATGCATATAAATTGATATATATATATATATCTATATCTATGCATGCTTATGCATATGCATACCCAAAATACTTTTGTGGGCAAAAGGAAACACCCTAGGTATACATGGAATTGAGTTTATTGTTAGCTTAATCAAAAGCTAACAGTCTAAATGGAATATCTCACAATTTTATCCTGTCCAGCTAGGATAAATCTATCACTCAGCACTCAAATTAGTACATAGCATAATCAATAGAGCCATTAAAGCATGTAATGAAAGAAAATTTTCTAGTATTTACCTCTGTTTTACTGTTGTTATGCTGACTTTCCAATGTGGTTTTGGGACCTGAGGGCAGTGGTGCCAGTCTTACCGTGAATGGGAAAAAAAGCTGTTAACAAGAGTCTTCAGACAGATCCACAGAGAATCATGGTATTTATTCACAGTGGGGCTTTCTGCCTCTTCAGGACTAGCGTCCATTTGCAACTATTTTATATCTTCTCTGATCATAATTAATCTTCTTTTTACTGGTTTCCAGCCACAGTTTAGAAACTTCACAATAACCTCCCAGGCTGCAGCCTCCTTGCTGTTTACGTTACAAATTTAGTTAACATTTTGAGTACATTTTATTTGTCCCTTCATTTCAATTTTGATCTTTAAAAAAAATAAGCCAGAAAATAATTACAGTTCTATGATTAAAAAAAAATTGGGAAAGAAGAATATTTTGTGAATTCTAAGTAATTAGCTTCTGCAATTCGGATAGCCATTTAAGCAGGCAAAGGAGGAAGGGGAAAGTATCTGTATGATTAGAGTAATATGCGGTGGTGTGAAATGGAAGTCTTCTGAGCATATAATGTCCATATTGCATACAAAAGTAGTGAGAAGAGTACAGCTGTATCAGCATAGCACAATATAAAAAGCCTTGCTATATTAGTATAGGTACATATGTACTGTACAAGTCTGATTGCACAAGTTTCAGGAGTCAAGTGAATCCTTGAGTTCAATTCTGACTGCTTTTTTTTCCATGTGGACAAATCCCAGGTGCCCCGGAAAGTCAGATGAAGGTCTATCAGCTTTGACTGAGAGTGCAAGTAGAAAGACCTCTTCACAAGAGAGTCTTAAGTAGCCTGTACAGAAAACAATCTGTGGTCATCTTTAGTAGTACTTAGCAATCTAGAACAATGCTTAGAGGCAGACTGGATTTTGAGATAGCAACGGTCCTGAAACCTCTCAACAAGGCCTAGAAGGAGGAAAAATTGTTCTAGAGATACCCACAGACCATTAATTCTTATGGACAGTGTTAGTTTTTCCTTTTTAAAATTTCTATGTGAAGTTGGTGTTTCAATTTCCAGAGGAAAATTTTCCACTCTTTAGAATACATATGCAGAAAGACTGAAAGACTAGTCTAACATCATCCTCTACCTGTGACATTTCAAGTGCAAATTTCTTACTAGTCTAGTTATTGCTCTACCTTTATTATGACACTTTCTCAACTAATAAATCACATTTATTTTCTCTACCAGCAAAGCTACATGACTATACTGAAAACAATCAAGACTTAATAACCAATGAGAGGAAAAGAAAGAAAAATGAAGCCAGAAAAAGAATGCAGTGTGCTGACTGAGACACCAAACTTAGAATTAATTTCCTAATTACAATTCTTCAAATCATGTTCCTGTGTTTGCATAAAACTTTTTTGAAAGAACTATGACCTAGCTACAGCTTTAAAAAAAATCTCTTTATCTGGACACTGCCCGCATGCTCCCTTTATTTCTAATAATTCTCAATTTATTTTTAGTCCCTATGGTGCAATTTTAACATAGACAGAGAATCTCTCTCCATTTCAGAGCTGTCTATAACACTGAGTCTGGAAAACTCTCCAGGGAGGTGAAAGCTGTGGACTTGAATTCCCTCAGAAATAAAAAGGAACTGAAACTGAGTAGAGGGAAAATACTATCAGTAGTATTACATAAAAAGATAGCATCCCTCTCTTGGCTACTCTTTTATACGGAAAGAAAAGTTACTCTTTCATTTTGGAAGAAGCCTTGTACAACTGCCAAAGTTAGGGGTGTTTTCAGAAGGTCTGAGAGATCAAGGCCTGAAGGAAGCTACTGTGGAGAAACACTTATCTCAAAGGACTATATGCCCTGTCCAGTATGAGGTATAAGTAAGCTCACAGAGCTGAACAGTGTTTTTCAAGGTTACCATTTTGAGAACTTACACAATTACAACTATATACCTTCTACCTCCTTTCTCCCCTTTTTTAATAAGCTACAAATAGTGAACTTTTCCTAGCCAGCTTCTAAATACTTTTTGTTGAAATAAACTTTGCTCAAGCAAATTCGTCAGTTCACTCTGTCTTCACCTATGACCAAATCTAAGTTTCAAAATGAATTACCAACTTAAAATAGTTTAAGGCGAGAATTGTTCATTTCACTTTTTTAAAATGTTTCAAATTAAATGGTTTGTAGATGAAGAAACCTTGAATTATATTAAAGATAGCACACATCCATTTCAAGAATGCTTGTAAGCTTTAAATCAGAACAAAGTATGGAATCTTAGAAAACTAAGTTTTGGTCATCTGCCTCTGAGTTTAAGCGCGTTTCCACACTTAAATAGGGATTTTTTCTTTGGGATTCATATGAAATGGAGATTCTAAAATTTTTGCCACCTGTTCCCCCTACTTTAATATATTAGAGTAATACTATTGTATATGATGTTATAAAATATTTTATTTCATCTATATTTTATTTCATCTATATTGAAGGTAATATTCCTAAAGTCATGATAGTTAGAAACTTCCATCAGTTTAATGAATACAGAAATAGCAATAGATTCAGTACTTGTCTGTTTCAAACTCTTGTTAGAATACATCATAAATGTATTTTAAATAGCTCCCATTTTACTGTAGAAGCATTCTGGATTACCATTAAATACTCCATTCTATATCTGATGTAGAGTGAGATTTTCAACTTCCTTTCAGAAGTGACTTTAAAATTTGCTGCATTTACCTTTTTTCCTGCTTTCTGCTGAAATATTGTCAACAAAAATGTGTAGGTAAATATCTTCGTTCTCTTGGAACGAAGTAAATTTGGGCTAATAATATTACTCATTAAAAGACTTCCGGAAATACAGTGGCTTATTTGATAGTAAAATGAATCCTAGTGTGTGCGTTCTTTCCTCAAATACAATCTGTGTTTTTAATAACCTCTTAAATATGCTTGAAAGGAAAAAATAAATACTAAGTTTTAGTGCAAAATTTAATCAGAGGAATATGTGAAATCAGGTAATAGCTTTCTTAGCAGAATTTGTTTTGGAAGTGTAGGAGTTCATATATCAGGATATCTTGGATTGCAGAGCCAATCCCTTTCAAACACGGTTTATTACCTGATTTAAGTGCAGTCTATTAACAAAGCCTGAATATATTGTTTACAGCGTAACTGCATCTTTCATCTTCAGTACTTCTGACAGAAGAACAAAAAAAGGAGATTCACAGTCTATCTTGCTCTGAAACAGAGAAAATGGAGTTTCAGTAAAAAAAAAGACTCCAGTTTTCAATAAAAAAGATAAAAAATGCAAATCTCATTGTACTCATAGTCAACTTTACTTATGAAAATGAGAATAAAAGTCTTGTACAACTTGAAATAAATGCCCTGTAAAACTAAGTACAGCATTGCCATCTGTTGTAAGAGACCGTAAGTATGAGTTAGGAAGGCCAAGGTCTTGGGTTTTAGATAGTAGTAATGTGTAGTTATTGTGCGCAAAGTGAAGGCATGAAACTGGAAACGCTGTTGCTATAAAAAATTTACTGATGGTCGAACCAGCGGGAGGACAAAATGAGTTTCAAGGGTAGCACAAAGAAGAAGAAAAAAGAACTAAACATACAAAAAAAGCTCCAAGTATTGTGAATTTGGATGAAACATGAACTTGAAAATCAACAGAGAAAGAGGAAGACACAAAAACATTTGAGAAAAATGCAAAAACGGCCCCAAATAATTTTTTAGATGGTGGAGCTAAAAACCTGTTAGTAGCAAGTTCCTTTTAGGGAATACATATTAGACTTTTAAGATTTACGCTATAATAACAGTTTCTTTTCCTCACATAAGAACTTCATTTTTTTTTTCTCATAACATGGTATTGAGTGTAATATCTAGGGATGAAATGAACATTTGTATCTGTCAAGGTAAAAAGTATATTCACTTCAGAAAAATATGTCCTTTCTTTATTAAAGTAATTGTGTCAGAGTGTGTTTTGCCTATCATGAAGTATTAAGTATGAAAGCAGCTTAAGGAATCCCTTTTGCTGACTCCTCCTAAATTACAGTTCATAATTACCATGTGATATTTGACACCTGCTGGTATTTCTGGTAGAAATTTTCTCTGAGGAGACAGAGATAGGTGGGATTAAAGTTCTCACTTTCTTTTTTACCTTACACCAGCAATCAGTTATAATCCTTCATGGGTGGAAATTAACATCAGACAAAAATGTAGCTACTGTCCTAGAGATTTTTTCTAAGAATGTATTTATGCTCATCACCTTAATATCTTCTCACTGTAAATCCTTCCCCCCAAAGCTCTAAGGAGTTACGGCAAAAAACATTAACTTTAATCTTCTTTTTTTCCATTTCTGTCCTGTCTCTTATGAACATACATCACATGTACTCAGTATAATTAGTCCGACACTACAGCATAGTTATTTTGTATTTCCTTTTTTTTTTTTTTTAAATTTGCCAATTATTTTGTCCATTCACTTTTTTTTTTTTCCCCCTCGGCCATTCTTTTCCAAAACAGAGACACTCCTTCCCAAGCTATAGAGTAAAACCTATTCATTTTTACATTTTTGTATTCCTTATAATATTCACTTATGATATTGATCTTATCGTATGCCAGCTGGTATCTCTTAGATTGGAAAGTAACATCATTTTTACACTATTTTTATCTCCTACACAATAAGAAGTTCAAAAACTTTCAATAATTGGAAATAACTGCTGAGAAATAATGATTTCTATTTCAGGTATGTAAAAACTGGTTAGGATCCTTGATGACAAATTGAATATTTATTTAAAGTAAATGAGACTTGGTATAAGCGGTATTGTTTAAATTATAGCTTCTGTTTCAGGAAAAAAAAAAAAAAGAAAATGAAGAGGTGATTTTGCTCATATAAGAGCTTCTTACATTTCTTGGGCAGTTGAGATATTTTTATTTTGTAACTCTCTGATTATTTTACCTGGTCTTATAAAAATGTAACTTCAAAATTTTATGAACCTTTTCCTACCTATTTTATGATTTTTGGAGATAATCATACTCAAAAGTAAGAAAATAAGAACAAAACTTCCTTTTGTAAATTATATACTGTAATCATTTTTAAAATCTTATCCCAGCTGTAAATTATGGAAAACCCAGTGTTTCTTTCTTTTTCTGCCACCCTATTCACCCTCCCAGAAATACATTCTCTTCCTCATATCATACTTACGTCACGTTAGTTGTTTAGATCAGCTTATTTTTTTGTCAAGTATTTCATAAAATACATATACTTTGGAAAAAAAAATTGCTGAACATTTGCCTTCCTTAAGAAAGTAAAGAAAGTAAATAATAAAGTATTTGTCACAATCAAGGTCATTTGTCGGTGTGTGGGATAATCAGATTCAATTATTCCAGTTCAGGTGAGATTACTTTAAAATTACCAATACAGTGAAAAAATTCTGGAAATTATAGGATTTTTTTCCTATTAAGTTTCAACTTGTTTTTTTACTCAAATTATGGTTATCACCCAAACTTAAAATGACAGTGAAAAGAAGAGAAGAAATAAGAACATATTGTACATTCTCAAATATATATTTTTTTAGTAGTGTTGAGTGTAGAAATATTTAGGATTTGATTTTTTAAGACTGTAGATATTCTTTCATTTTGTCTCAAAACTAATGTTTTAGAACTGACTACTGGCTACTGAACTAACATGAAAACAATACCAGATAACTATTTTTGATCAGAGATAGTGAGAAAGAAATATACTACATTTTACTGAGATGCTTCAAATGCTCCATAGAAAAAATTAAGTATTGCCTGGATTAAGTCAATGCCCTGCCTTTGTACATTCTAAAGATCTACTCTTTTCCCCTCGCATTCCTAATATTTCACAAAATTCCTTGACTACTGTAGAAATTCCTTCTCCCATACACAAGCAAAGAAAGAATCTCTGATGCATATAAATTTATCTCTTGAGAGCAATGTACTCACCATAGAAAAACTCAACATAGTAACAGTCTGAATTACAGCATCATATACAATATTTTGACAGTACGTTCTTGTTAAATGCTAACAAATCATGAAGAACAGTGAGTGGAATGGGAAATCTACTTTAAAAGTAGATTCAGTTACTGCTCTGTATTCACACCTTCATCATCTGTCCTAGAGTCCAAGATTTACTCATCTACTTTCTACTACAAACATGAACAAAGATACATTATAAACAAGATATACATAACAAATCATAAAACTATGAACTTAGCACTGCTCTTATTTATTAGAACCTTTCCTTCTCATTATTCTTCACTACTTAATAGAGACTGGCAAAACAATAGGTCATTAGAATTCTAAAGGTTATAATTTGTAGACACTTTGGTAACATGACACAACTGACTATTTCAAAATATGAATTTAATTAACTTCAGAAAACTCAAGTAGGATTAAAGATTTAGTGTTAAGAAAAGAAATGTACAAAGTGTCAATCATTGTCAAATTTCAGAGTACTTAAGTATTTTAATATTACATTTGAACACGGAATATGTGTATTTTAAGAAACACCAGATATATTAAAAAACACTGAACGAAAAATGATTTATTACACCAAGTTGTTACTTGCAAGTGATATTCTCAACTATAAAATATTTTTTGAAAGAAAGAAAGAAAAAGGGAGATAGGGGAGGGAGGACGGAAAACAAAATCATAGAGTCCTAGAATGTTTGGGGCTGGAAAGGACCTTAAACATAATCTAGTCCAGGTCCTCTCCCTTGGGTAGAGACACCTTCCATTAGACCAAGCTGCCCAGAGCCCCCATCCAACCTGGACTTGAGCACTGCATCCACAACTTCTTCAGGCAACCTGTTCAATGCTTCGTTATCCTCATAGCAAATAATTTCTTCCAAATACCTGATGTAAATCTCTTCTAGTTTAAAAGGCTTACTTCTTGTCCTGTAACACACTCCTAGATAAAAGCTCATTCTCCATCTTTTCTATAGGCTACGATTAAGTACTGAAAGACTATTTATAGCTGCCTTCTATTCTCTAGTTCAAACAAGCCCCCCTCCTTTTTTTTCTTTTTTTTTTTTTTTTTTTCTTTCCAGGTAGGGGACTGACAAGAATGATCTAAAGAGGAAAAAATATCGAAACTGTTCTTTGACAATCAACAGCTATTAATACTTTAAAATCCAGATTGACTTATCATAAATCATGTTTATTAACATACCAACTGGAGGTTGTACAAAAAAACTATAGCCCAGTTGCACAATATCTTACATACATTATAAGCAACAATGTCTGGAAACTTAATTGAAAAATCCAGTTGTAAAAATTCAACTGTGCAAATTGTGGTCATAACATGTAATTAAAATTGAATATTCTTTCTCTCTTTTGCTTTTTCCCATTAAAACTTTGCACTTTGCTCAACATAAAGTGAGCAAAAAGATCTTTTGTCTTCCTGTAGAGGATACTGAACTTGTGAATCTCATTCCAAGAATAAATGGGCCAAAATAAACAGTTTTCTTTTCTACTGATATTTTTCACATATGGCAAGTAATAGTGCATGCACCGAGAGCAAAATTCTTTATAAAATTCAAGGATATGTTTGCAAATATTTTTCCCTTTTATAATTCACCTACCTTCATTTGTAAGTAAGAAAATTATCAGCTACTGCTCTAAAACTGGACATCTTCCAGGTACTATTTATCCTCACAGAGCTATTTGAGTTAGAGTTGAGAATGTACTTAATACAGTGTTAAACAGCATTGCTCATCTCCATGCGTAGTTAAAAATTCAGAGAAGTCAGCACCATAAACGGCAAATACATTCAATAAGAAACTCTACATATGATTCCAGTATGTATAATTTATGTATCCTGTATAATTTTCTCATTTATTTACTTCTTTATCATCAATTATGCAGAGCTTTTTGCATAACTTAACAATGACATGTTATCACAAGGATAACAAATATGTTTCTCAAGTTTGTTTCCATTGGGAATAATCAATGAGACATTATAAATATTCTATTTGAATATTTCTAATAATACCAATGAATTCATATTATAGGTCACAAAAATTTCCAGATGCTGCCCTGGTTTTCAAATTGCTGAAAACCTTTCAGTAGAGGTAGGATGTTTGTTGAGTTACAAGCAGTAATGACAACAGAAGAAAAATCAAGAGAAATTGTCCCTTGTCTGAATATGTCCTAGGTGAATGAGAATAACTTTTCACCCCCAGAGACATGGAATCAATGAATCATGGAAGGGTTTGAATAAGAAGGGACCTCAAAGATCATCTAGTTCCAACACCCTCGCAGTCTAGTGGGGAGATATGCCACCCACTAGATTAGACTGCCCAGGGCCCCATCCAAGCTCGCCTTTGAACATCTCCAGGGATTGGAGATCCACAGCTTCTCTGGGCCACCTGTTCCAGTGTCTCATTGCCCACTGAGTACAGAATTTTAATCTAACACCTAATATCTGACCTAAATCTCCTCTCTTTCAGTTTAAAGGACATTCCCCCTTCTCTGATCACTATCAGACTGTGTAAAAAGTCTTTCTTCCTCCTATTTATAAGCTCCCTCCAAGTACTGGATGGCTGCAGTGAGGTCTCTGTGGAGCCTTCTCCAGGCAAGACAATCCCAGCTCCCTCAGCCTTTCTTCATGGGAGAGGTGCTTCAGCCTTCTGACCACCTTCATAGACCACCTCCAAAGTTCTTTCCACAGCTCCCCATCTTTATTGTGCTGGGATGCCAGACCTGAATGTGGTACTCCAGATGGGGTCTCACAATGTCAGAGCAGAAGAGAAATACACAGCTATATCTCCTTGCAACATACTGTTGTCCTCTTTCCATTACTAACCATCACCCAATCTTACCTTAAACTGAAATTGTGATTTAATATCCAGCACAGATGATGACAATTACAGAATCACAGAATCACAGAATCATTAAGGTTGGAAAAGACCTGTAAGATCATCCAGTCCAACCATCCACCTATCACCCATGGTTCTTGCTAAACTATATCCCTCAACACAAAATCCAAAATCCAAAATCCAATTGCCACATATAAATAATATGCACATAGAGGAAATACTGAAGATTGCTATTTGTAACAATGCTTTACTCTGCATTTGATCTGTACATAGCTGGTTTGTTTGTCTGTTTATTTGTTTCACCCTCTGCTATGTCACAGATTCTCAGAATGATTGAGGGTGAAAGGCACCCCTGAAGGTCATTTTGCCCAACTGTAATGCTCAAGAAGTCACCTAGAACAGATTGAAAAGAACCATATCTGAGTGGTTTTTGAATGTCTCCAAGCATCTGAATGACTCCAGACTTACAAAGAAAATGTATTCCCTGAAGGAATCTCCTATGTCTTAGTTCATACTCCTTACCTCTTGTTCTGTCATTGGGCACAAATGAAGAGAACCTGGATTTGTCTTTTTTACATCTTCCCTTCAGGTACTTATGGAAATGGAGTCTTTTCTTCTCTGGGCTAAACAGTCACAGCTTTCTCAGCCTTTCCTTACAGGAGAAAATCTCCAGTTCCCTCATCATTTTCACTGTACTTTCTTATCATAGAATCATAGAATCACAAGGTTGGAAACGACCTATAAATCATCTAGTCCAACCGTGTTCACACTGCCACTGCTACCACAAGCTACTAAACCAGATCTCGCAGCTCCTCATCCAGATGCCTCTTGAACACTGCCAGAGATGGAGACTCCACCACCTCCCTTGGCAGGCCATTCCAGTGCCTGACCACTCTCTGAGAGAAAAAGTTCTTCCTTAAGTCTAACCTAAACCTCTTCTGATACAACTTGTGGCCATTTCCCCGGGTCCTGTTCGTTGCCTGGGAGAAGAGGCCAAACCCCTCTTCACCACAACCTCCCTTCAGGAAGTTGTAGAGTGCGATGAGGTCTCCCCTGAGCCTCCTCTTCTCCAAACTAAACAATCCCAGCTACCTCAGCTGCTCCTCATAGGACTTGTGCTCCAGACTCCTCACCAGTTTCATTGCCCTTCTCTGGACACACTCCAGGGCCTCAATGTCTTTCTTTTTTGTAGTGAGGGGCCCAAAACTGAACACAATACTCGAGGTGCAGCCTCACCAGTGCTGAGTACAGGGGGATGATCACCTCCCTGCTCCTGCTGGCCACACTATTTCTAATGCAGCCAGGATGGCACTGGCCCTTTTGGCCACCTGGGCACACTGTCGTCTCATGTTCAGCCAACCCCCAGGTCCATTTCCTCTTCACAATCATCCAGCCACTCATCCCCAAGCCTATAGCGCTTCATGGGGTTGTTGTGGCCAAAATGCAGGATCCGGCACTTGGCCTTGTTGAACCTCATTCCATTCACCTCAGTCCAGCAATCCAGCTTATCTAAGTCCCTCTGAAGGGCCTCCCTACCCTCAGGCAGATCAACATCACCTCCCAACTTGGTGTCTTACTGAGGGTATACTCAACCTCCTCGTCTAGGTCATCAATAAAGATATTAAACAAGATAGGCCCCAGTACCAACCCCTGGGGGACACCACTTGAAACAGGTCGCCAGCTGGACTTCACTCCATTAACCACCACCCGTTGAGCACGGCGCTCTAGCCAGTTTCTTACCCAAAGGAGTGTGTACCTGTCCAAGCCACGGGCAGCCAGTTTCCCCAGAAGAAGCCTGTGAGAGACCATGTCAAAGGCTTTGCTGAAGTCTAGGTAGACTACATTCTTGAATTGTTCAGGAGCTCCATGCCTCTCTTGTAATGGGGAACTCAGAGCTGGATACATGACTTATTAGACAAGAATCACCACCTTCAACCTGCTGATAACACTCCTACTAATGCAGCCTAGGATACTGTTAACTTTTAGGTGCAAGGGGGCATTGTTGGGTCATATACAGCTTGGTGACAACCAGGACAATCGTGTTCAGCAGGACCCCCTACTTACATACAAGTAGTAAATATTTCATTTCTAGTATTTAGATTATTACATATGTTAAGTATTCTATTTTTACCAGGAAAATATATTTTACCTAAGGAAACACTTAGATAAGAAATCCATGTATATGGGAACTGCTGAATCATGGCCTGAAGCTCTGATTGACCACCTGAGGCAAGCAATGAGTCAGCCCTGGGAGCGCAGGTGAAGGAAATTCACTTGTGCTACTGGAAGGGGTGGAGCTGGCTCCACCTCTCCTAGACCCCATTTAAGATCTGACTACCAGTCAGGAAGGATTTCTTTTGGAGGTTGCTCCTCTTGGAGTCTTCTCAGCAAGCCCAGGACAAGAGTAAGCTTTCCATCCATTCTTCTTTGGTGTGATAACCTGTTTAGCTTAACTTTCCTGTATATTTCTTAATTATAACATCTCTATATTCATTGATTATACACCATAGTAAAAGACAGATTTCAAAGCTATTTGATTTCACTGTTTTCAGCAACCACCATCTAGAAGTATAGAAGGAAAAATGGAATACAGTCCTTATGCTGAGCAAGAATAACCAGATTTTTAGTAAAAGTGTGTAGTAGATTTGTAGGAGATCCTGAGGTAATGTTGACACTGAAAATGATGTTAAAACTTCATTTGAAATGATGAAAGGTTGAGTTCTGAGAGCAATAAATAGGAGAAAAGATAAGCATAATGATAAAGTAATGTGATACAGCGGTACAGTATGCAGGAATAGATAAACACTGAATGAGAGGCTGTGAAGAAAAATGTATGGGGAAAAAGAATGAATACAGGAAAGTAGGAATATATCTTAGTAATGGGTACTTCACACCAGCATTATTATTTTCTCCTTGGCCATGTCCGTCTTTGTAAACTGTTTTATGCATTTGAATATTTTTCTTTCCTTTTCTCTGTTGGCAACCCTCCAGCTATTTCAGTTCCCTCTTCTGACTGTTTCTGTCAGACAAGAGCTCAAATGAGACTCCTACATTCAAGCACTATGAAAAAGTAGAAATACTTTATATGAAAAAGTACTTTTAAAAAGCCATATTTGAAACATTCTATGAAAATTCAATTTGATAACTTTTGGCATTTTATATTCAAAGTGTCAAATGTATAAGCATGGCAGTGATCATTACAATTAAGGCTACATAATATTTATGGATCAAAATAAACTATTTTTTATTTGCTGTAACTTCTGAAATTTTTACAGTTTCCTGTGACTTGTCTTTGCCTGGAGCTGATTTTTTGGGGAAAGAGAGATCAACAAAGCTTCAGTTTTTCTGTCTCTGAAGTGAACAATATCTATTTTTTCATTACATAAAAAAGTAAAATGTTGTAAGTAGTATAGGAACAGCTCTAAAACTAAAACAGATGGGGTTAGGAAATTCTTTGTTGGAAAAGTGGAAAACACTTGATAGTTCTGTTGAAAACTGACACTGATTCAAGTTACACCTCCTTGTAACAGTAATCTGTGCTTGTGTTTTCTTATGAATAAAAAAAGATGCAAATCTATGACCTGATACAAAGTGTAGCATAACCAAAATACATACAGTGCAAAAGGCTTACAAATTTCTGTGTATATTATGCTCTGTACATACTATAGACTACCCTGGTGCCTTAGTGCCTTTGTAAATTTGAGGTACCACCTGAACAGCAACCACTACAAATCACTGAATAAGGCAGTCTAAGGACATAGGTCAAGATAGTTAATAATTTATTCTTACATAAATTCTTGTCACTGTACATGTGTGAAAAACAGTCCATAATATCATATCATAATTCAGCTACATCTTGTCTTACCCAATGGCAATGAATGGTCTTGCTCAGTTTTCGTATTTCTACAGAAAAACATGGATAAAGTGACACTACTGTTTGAATCGTTAAGCTATAATACATTCACATGGTAGAATGTAAGGATAAGAATATCCAGGCACAAAAGGGCATAGTCATCATGAATTGTCTATGTGCAAATCTAGTTTTATTCATTATCGCACTATGGTGCCTAATTTCTTTTCATATTGAAGAAACAGCAGTTCAAACACTAACTTTTCAGCTTCTATTTTCCCATATGTCATATGCATGTCTTTAAAAATAATGCCTCAAGTTGTTACATGCAGGAAGACTAATACTTTCAGGGACCTCTTTTATTCAAAGCATAAGAAAAAGTCAGTTGGTCCCTAATTCTGTAATTGAACAGATAGCGTGACATAATCATCTGGAAAACTGATAGTCCTATTTCTTGTTGATAGCTTTTCTTTCTTGAACCATGTTAGGTTTTTTCCTTTCTTTTTTAACTTGTTCATTTAAAAATGAAAGACTCATTCAGAGTTTGTGGAATAAATATTAGGCATTATACTTTATGTCAGTTCTAAATATTATTAGAGGTTGAAAACTTTAGCTCTTTATATTTCTTTATATGAATTGTTTTGAATTTAAAATATACAACCATGCATCTTTTAATTAGCATTATAATTTCCTTTTCTAAAAACTCATAAGTATATTTTGTTAAATACATATGTATGTGTATAATGTTCAACTGCCATTAGTTATTAATAGACACACCAGGCTGTGTTATTGTTTGATGAAAAATTATTTTCTGAAGAAAGGACAAGAGACTTTACCTCTTTAAAACCTAGATTTTCCTAAATGGCAACTGAATTTTTTGTGAGACACTCAGTTGGCCCGTGCTACTAAGGTGCTGATTTCTTGTTATATGTTTTCGCAGAATTAATAGTTTGTAAATGCACATACTTCATCAGGAAAAGTACTGTTCTTTCCTAGCAGCTCTTCTAGGCTTTGTTAACTACTACTAAAGTCTGTCGTTAAAACAGGATCTGTGAACACATACTGGAAATTGCTTCATAGATGATTACATAAATATTCCTTGCAGTACTTGACAGCTCAGTAACTCTAAAAATAACTTAAATCCAGAAACTGTTTCTCATTTTTCTTTTGTATATGGTCTTAAAGTGAAATACTGATTAAATTGTCAATAATTAACAAAATTACTGTCACAAATGGTAAAAATCACTGGCATCTGAGTGGGTTTCTTATAAAAAAAAAATCATGGTTTTTGCTCACTAAAGTATATATTTTGTTGCTTTACATTCAGAAAAATATGAAACTAATTATCATGAATTCAATGTTTGCTGAGTAATGGGAGGAAAATAAAAGTAGAAAAAGCAATAATGGAAGTGTATAAAAACAGATAAATGTTGATGAGGTATTAGATTCTAAATGCCTTCTTTTGCTAATTCAACACAGGTAACTCAAAGTAACTGGAAAATCAAAAATATAAAATGGAAACTTTAGAATAGACTTGAATCTAAAAAATTTAGAAATATCTTGGTCTCACAAGCCCATCAGAAAATAACAAGTTAAATGCTAAGATAAATATTTACCAAAATGAAATAATTCAGTGCAGCATTAAAAATACAAGAACAATGATTGTGTTTATTGTAGCTATTTTTAAAAAAAAATTAATTAGCACTTTGCTGTTTTGTTCAGTTTACATTTTGAACATGTTCAAGAATGCATCTCTGCTCTAAATTGTAAGAGATTATTCTTTTACATCACTGTCTCCAAAGCTTGCTGAGGACACAGATGAACAAGTTCAGGCAAGTCCTGGGCAGGGATTGAGAAATCCCTTGTCTGGAGAACTTTGATGGACAAGTCCTGGGCAAGGGTTGTGAAATCCTTTGTCTGAGGGACACAGATGGACAAGACCAGGCGCAACGAGAGAGAAAGAAGCCACAGCTTAATGGCCATGAAGTGATCTTTTGTGTGGGCTTATCTCGAGGAAGATGGCCATCTCAGGGGGTACTCAGATGGCCCTTGCTCAAGCACTCAGGCATGTCATGTAGGCAGAAAGAGGAGAAGGATAAAATAGGGACCTATAATCGTGAACGACGTGAGGTTTTCTGGCAACAGATTCCTCATGAAGAAGAACGGAGGTTTCTGTCATGAAGAAGCCTCACAACCTGCCTCTCTCCCTCCTGGACTTGATTTGCAGTCTACCATGATGCTGAAGAAGAACAAAGGTGTCTGCCATCAGATTCCTCACTACGGAATTCCTGTGTGCTGATGGGCTCTCCTGGGCCTGCTACCTGAGTCCTGCTGCTTCCCCCCCTGGATTGGCTCTGTGACTGCCTCCTGCTACCTGCTTGCTGCCCAAGGCAGCCATGCTGCTGCTCTCCCCCCCTGCTGCTTCTGACTTGGACCTTCGAAACGTTGTGCAATGGGACCGCTGCTGGATCCTGGTGGTGACTATCCCTGCTTTATGCGATTCTTGCTTCTTTCCTATCTTTTCTATTGCTCTCTTTCCCTTCCCCGTCTTCCTGATTAGGATTTATAATAAACTGGTTGGACTAACATATGAACCGTTGTTTCTTAATCTCATGCTTGGTATATGGATATTAAGAGAACCTCATCTTCCTCTTATAAATTGGAGCAAGACAGTTGTTATCACACCAAATAGCGCAGCCCTAATGAAAAGGACTTGTACTGAGGGAGAACAAGATGAGAATGAACCAGCAGTGGGCCTTCACAGCCCAGAAAGCCAGCTGTATCCTGGACTGCATCAAAAGAAATTTGACAGCAGGGTGAGGGAGGTGATCCTGCCAGTCTGCTCTGTGCTAATGAGGCCTCACCTGGGTACTGTGTCCAGATGTTGAGTCCTCAGCATAGGAGAGACCTGGACCTGTTACAGTACTCCCTGAGGAGGGCCACTGAAATGGTCCAGGGGATGGAACATCTCTCCTATGAGAACAATCTGAGAGACCTAGGACTGTTCAGCTTGGAAAAGAGAAGGCCCTGGAGGTGGGAAATTTCCGCATCTAGAGTGAGATTATAAGAAATAAAGAGACAGTGTTTGGCAGGGTGTATTTTGACAGGACAAGAGGAAATGGTTTCAAACTGAAAAAAGGGAAGATTTAGATGAGAAATAAGGAGAGAGTTTTTTTACAATAAGGGTGGTGAGGCACTGGAACATGTTGCCTAGGGAGTTAGTGGATACTGCAGATGTTCAAAGTCAGTCTGGATAGGACTCTAAGAAACCTGATCTACCTGTAGATGCCCCTTTTCATTGCCATGGACTTAGACCAGATGACCTTTAAAAGACCCTTCCAACTGAAATGATTCTATGATACAAAAGGTACTTCTGGAAACATTTAACATAATTCTTTTTGAGATGTTTAACAAAAGGATGATTTCAACCCACCATTTATACTTTGCTCACCTTATGTGTACCTGTTTAAAAAATAATTTTGACTTTTTCTACTGATTTACTCTTCTTCATGAATGAAGAAATTCCAAGAAGCATGCAGAAGAAATGATATTATCAGAACTTAGATGATTGACAACTTCTGCTTTCCAATTCATTTTCTTCTGGAGTTATTCCAGATAATCTGCACATAAATAATATATTTTTTCTATTTTTTTTTTTTTGTTTCCTGTGTAGACATACTTCATTGTGTGTGAGAGAGGTTTTTAACCTTTATTGATGCTTCACAATGATAATAATGTTGGGTTATGTGTTTTCTGTAATTGCAAGTTGGTTCTCTGTGTATAAATCTGTATTGTGTCTGGGGTGCAGTTGTTACATTTCCAACGCTGTTTTTCTCATCTGTTGTAATAAGTGGTTTTTGTCTCAGCCCATGAGTTTTCTTTTGTTTCTAATTCTCTCCTTCCACCTACTTTTGGTGGGATTTGAGAGGAGTATGAGTAGCAGTGTGATGGATATTTCACTGTATTCCAAGTGAAATCACAATAGATTAATGGTAAATGTAATAAGCAGAGAAAATATGCTTATTAACTTACTGTTTTTTTTAAATCTATGCAAACCTTCCCAAGGCTTGTTCAGAGAGCTCAGTTTATCATCCTACATATTTAACTGTCTCTTCTACTGACTTTAAGGCCAAGTTTCTATTCCCTCTCCTTTAAAAATTTGTTCATGTCTGTATTTACATAGCAAATAATTATGGGTCGCCTATGGATACCCTATTTTATAAGACTTTAATGTTCTGATATTATTTCATGAATAATTTGTTAATTTCATAAATAAATATTATTTTCTCTTAGTTTTATCCCACATTCTCTTTTAATATCATAAAATGCATCCGTATTAAATTCCTTGGAATAATGATAAACATAGTGACTCTTTATACATAACACTTTGTATGAGGTCTAAGCCTAATGTAATGCTCCCTATTTTGTGTTAGCAGGACTGTCCTTCCACATTCATAGCTTTCAGACTTCTATATGGGTCAAAAACATGGACTGCAAAAGTAACACTTTCATAGCAACAATGTCATCATAGCAGCTGTAAAACAGTAGGTCACCACTGCTGGTGTGATTTTTTTTTTTATGGATTTGGCATGCAGGCTCTTATTCATTGCTGGCGGTGGTGACTGTTGAAAAACAGTGTTTTGTAGGTGAGAATTTGCTCTTTCAAATAATGTTATTGTGATTTTTTGCTTGCATACAATTTCCATGAAAGTAAATAAGCGGCATTACTTTCAGAGCAACCTATGTATATTACTTCCTTTTAAAGAAAGAAGAAACATCAGTGATAAAGATATTTATAGTATTTCATTTATTAAGCAAAAATATTGTCCTTTTGAAAAGTGAATAATGAGTAGGAGTCCATAGCAATCTCCAGACAAGCCAAGACACAGTAAACAACCAGTTAACACTACAGGAATGATGCTTATTAACTTCCAATTAATTTGCACAGTATTTACTGACACTTTTCCTTGCCTATTTTATCCCCAAGCTATTATTTATTGCAGGGAAAACTACCTGCTTTCAATTATGTTTCTGTGTTTATAGCTACTATGTAGCTGAAATTATTTGATCTTAGGCATGTCTTTTCTAACTTTAATTCTGTAATTCTATATATGGCAAAAATATTTATGGAATATCTCAGTTTTGTTTCCTTCCTTTGGTATAAGAATAAAGTTTATCTATCTTCCTGCATCACAGGGATGTGTTTGCCTTCAATCCTAGCATCTGCAATTAGATTCACTCTTTGAATTATTTACTGAAAAATTATGCTACTCCATGAGTGCTTTAATGGAAATGTAAGTTACATTGTGAATAGATCCTCTGAATCACTCAGGAGAAACAATGTTAAATCTGGGTGTCTGATCTCTAGACAAGAGTTTTAATTGTGGATCTTCAGGCAGCTGTTTTGTTATTGTTTAAGCTGGTGTGTTAAGCCCATTATGATATAGCCTTTATTTGTATTAGGAAGTGTTCTCACATAAACAATCAATTTGGGATTCACTTACTCATTCAACTGAGTCCAGTCTTATCACTTTTCCTTTTTTTCCTTTTCAGTCTTATAGTCTTTCCTAGGAATGTACTTTCAGCAACCATCTGAGCAAGAAGCTGCAAAATTTTGCACATCACTTTGATAACATGGATAGCCTTCCTTGCTATGAAATAGTTTTACTGTTTTCTTATTTTGTCATTATGGAGTTGAAAAGGTCTAAATGTTAGAGTCAGTCCAGTCTTTGACTTCACCCATCTTTGTGCTAGTCATTGAATAAAGCAGAATCCTTCCACGTCATTCTTTATCTAACAAACTTATACAATTTGCAGATCCTGAATTGTCTGTACAAGAAAGGGTCAATATTCAACACAATTATATATAATTCTGCATAATTTATGGCAGAAACTAAGAGAACACTGATTTGTGTCTACTTTAGCAAATGAAGCATTTCAACAAGAGCAGATCAATCAAGAAAACAAGGTGGTATTACGGATCTGAGAGTCACAGAGCATTTTAGTGTTTTAGGGTGTTCAATTATTAAATCTGTGGGCCATCTCTGAGATTCAGATTATCTGAATGCCTGTTTGCAGCTGGACTATATTAGACATGCTCTAGGGTATATTTTCCAGTTTCTTTCAAAAAGAAGCTAGTTCATACAGTTTGGTTCTCATCACAAAAGCACTGTAAGACAATTAGGAGACTTTTTTGTAAAACATATTTCTGATCAGAGCTAACACATTAATATATAAAAACTTTTGAATTCTCTCACTGTCTATAAATTAATGCTATTTTTAAAAAGCTCTTCAGAAGTGGTAGCAAAGATCTGGATTCTGTGTCAAGGGAGCACATACACTTTGAGTATTATCCCAGCTGATTAGTGTAGGATATTGCAAGACACTCATCTTATTAGGAAGCTTAAACAAACCAAAAATAAGAAACTTTAGTCTAGACACTAAATGATGTGAAAAAAATACCATTGTCTAATATGACAAATGCTATAGTACACAAGGCATAACTTCTACAAGATTAAGGTGTGTCAGAAGTGAATTTTGAATGGCTACGTTCTACAGCTACTGGGATGCAGCGAAATAAAATAAGGAAGACTTGTGAAAAATATTTAACTGGTAAAATAAAGTTTTAATATCCACAGCTCTCAATTTCAAATTTCGGTTTAAATCATGGAGAGCTGAATTGTGTTTTTAAGTAAATCTAATACTACTGCAGATTTTATCTACTTTTTTTTTTCCTTCAAACTGACAGCATTCCATAAGCTTTTTCCTCCATTTGTCCAATACTCCATCACTTTAGACTGGATATAATTTATTTATAAAACTAGAAAGTCAAATGCTAAGGCAATGCACTGCAGGAACCTTTCATGTTTAAATGACAGCTATTGAAGGAACAAGACATGCTACAAAAATAATGCTAGTGAATAAGAGCTTCCATTATAAGAATACATTAAACCAATGCATTAGCAGGTCTCTTTCATGCTCTGTATCATTTATCAACAACATTAAGGATGTGCAAGTTTTATTCAGAATGACTGTTTTATTAAATCTATTTCTTGATATCAATTTCACATAAAATGTGAAAGATAAAAATAATAATTGTACTTTTAGAAAGTTAGTGAACTTTGTTTAGTCAGAGTATGTTTATTCTACTTTTTTTTTTTTCTTTATTTAAAAAAAAAAAAAAGAAAAAAACAATGGCAGGAAAAAGAAAAACCAACACACAGACATAACCCTAACCTACAGTTAGCATTAGCCAAGGTTAGTAGAAGGCCAACTTCCTAACACTAGAAAGAATACATTTCCCATTCCAGACTTCCTGAAAATTAGATTTTTCAGGTAGAAGGAAAAGAAAATGATATAGCAGAGAAGTATGAAATAATATATCAAAGGGTTGAAGTATTTCAAAATGACAAGGAGGCTACCAGTGTTTTAAAGAATCAGTGATTTTATTTAAGTGTTAGAGGCTTCTTGGTCACAGTGGTTATACTCATTTTTCATTCCTTCTTCACGTACTCACAGACTTGTAGTAGTATTATGATTCATGTTATCTCAACAGCTGATTTTGTTAGAAAAATTAATATAGTTATTTCAAGGAAAGTTTTTTTTTTTTTTAAATAGGTATTATGTTAGATTTATGTTACATTTTAATGCAGTTTGGAGGCAAAATACTACTGTTATTCCATACCAGAAATCTAAGAAATGACTTTAAAGATGATTGGAGATCACAAGATGGTATTGTCAAAGATGTGCAGCAACAGAGAAGAGCAAGTTTTCAGCTCATCATCGTAGAATAACAAGATGCTCTGTAGAAGTCAGTAATAAACCACATCTTCTGGGACCTTTTTTCCTCTCAGACAGAGGAGCATTCCTAGAACATTGATGAGACTCCCAAATGTTTTACATTTATCATCAGTGCTAATGAGCCTGGATGGCAAACATAACAAGATCAGTACCATGAATTGTACAAAACTCTTAGAAAGATTTTAAACTTGAGAAAATGTTTTCCAAAACTGTTTACTCATTTCAAATAGATTTCACCATTACTGAAAT
Source organism: Chrysolophus pictus (assembly GCA_037305975.1). Classification (NCBI taxonomy): domain Eukaryota; kingdom Metazoa; phylum Chordata; class Aves; order Galliformes; family Phasianidae; genus Chrysolophus; species Chrysolophus pictus. The sequence goes on from CM074579.1 coordinate 19,032,320, forward strand.
AAAAATAAATTTATAGACATTAAAACTGTCTATTTTTGGATCGTTATGATTTTGTCTGATAAAAATACATCATAGCAATGTTTTCTAAACTACAGTCTCATGAAAGACTAAATAAGGTTGGTAGCTTTGGAAATACTAAATGACTGAATTATGTAGGAGGCTGTGTGTGCAAAAGAGGTTCATAACTGAGTAGCTGGAGATACTGGGATGACAGTTGGCTTTTTCCTGCTGCTAATTTTATTAGAGAGATAGAATTGGATATGCACAATACTTGCTAGAATATGGTCTTTCATTTAGAATGCAAGTTTATTATTATTCTACTTTTGTTATAGAAAATTGATTTTTTTTGCCTCAAGAAAAACTTTGCTAAATCCTTTATGGCATGAACAATTTTGTTTGTTTTAGTTAACAGAATTCAAATCTAAGTCAACCACACAAAGTTAGAAATCAAAAGGAACTTTACTGTTAACGCATTCTTAACTTAATGATAGAATAAGTGCTTCAGTTCCAATGCTATCCATAAGGAATTTATTAAACAAAAAAAAAATCCTTCAGGAGAAATCTACACTGAATTTATATGTACTGAAAACAACAGGATTCTCTCTAGTATATCAAGCACAAATGGGATAGGGTGAAGATAAAGGAATACTGAAAAAGTAAACCTTCCCAGGTAGTAAGAGAATACCCACAGGTATGATAGCCTTACAAACTCCTGTCAAAAATGTCAGGATACTTAAAACTAAAATATAATCATCCTTGGTTATGATACTGTATTGGAAAGTACCCTGGAGATTTTCAGCAACTTTAATGAAATGACTAAACTAAAACCAGACAGTAAAACCATAAATAAAATTGTATGTTGCTTATTTAATGTGATGTAATCAATATGGATACTGAGTTGTCAAAAAAAAGATGGGGAGCTTGTCTGTCTCCTGAATTGAAGTAATCACATCAGAAGTGGATATGGCAAAACTCTAAAACTGGTAGCAGCTTCTTCCTGTGCTCAAGGCAAACTGATTTTTCCACACTCCGCATCTTGCACTTCAAAGTGATACAGCTCTAGTATTTTGCTTTGCAATATATACTGGATTTGCAACAGAAATAACACCATATTTAATGTTTTAAATATAATCTAAAATGTAGAGCTTAGGAAGATCAGATTTACATGGAGAAGGCCAGGGAAAACTATCACAATATAATACTTGAAGTGGTCCTCTGGAAAATCCACTCTGAATGGTGTCTAATCATAAGAATCTGAAGAGAAATAAATAAGAAACAGCTTTTCCTTTATTTTCTTTCTTCCCAAATTAACAGAGTTCAATGTATGTGTACATGGGAAGCAATTTAAAAAATAATTAAAAAAAAAAAAAAGAGTGCATTCTCTTTACTGAAAGTATGGTGGAACCGCAGAGCTTCCTCCTGGAGGTACCTTGAGCCATTCACTGAATGTGTCAGTTTGTCTATTTCAAGCTTTCAAGCTCTGTGGAAATTTTGTTTTCAACTCAATGAGGAATTTTCTTTGAGGTTTTGTTGGGTTTTTTTGCTTTGGGTTTTTTTTTTCCCCCCCCATATCTTTCATGACATATTCAGATAGCATAAGATATTTCAGTCAGAAGGGACCTACAAAGATCATTAAGTCCAACCTCTTGAATCCTTGAGGGCTAACTAGAAGTTTAATCAAATTATTGAGGGTTTTATCCAAAAGTCTCTTGAATACTGACCAGCATGAAGCATCAGCTGCCTCTCTGGTGTTTGACCACCATCATGGTGAAAAAAAAAATAATTCTAATATATAGGCTGAAATCATTAAGTGTTTAAACAAAAACCATCATTCAAAAGCCAGTTAACAAAAGACAGAATTAACTAAATATTCACTTTCCTATGTTCCCCCTTGGAATGCTTCACTTAAAACATAGCACCAGTACTTAATAAAAACATTGGAGCAATGAAGTTATTTTCAACAGACAATGAAACAGGTTTCTTTTATATATTTTGCACCCCCCACAACATAAGGGTAGAGTAATTCCTATTACTACACTACACTTCCATTAAAAACATACACAGAGAAAGATATCAGCAGTGACAAGTAATTCAGAGCCTACCCTGGCAAACTCATTGGACCCTCTTACTAGTCTGAACTGCACATTTTCTTCAGAAAGGAGATGTTACAACTGATTTTGAACCTTCCAAGAAAACCAAACAAATAGAAAACCCACCACACCATTCCCCCCCCCCCCCCCCCCCCCAAAAAAAAAAAAAAAAGCAGCCCTTTTTATAAACTCAGCATTTTGGAATTTGCTATTACAACCTGGTATTAAACACATATTATGGGTACGTACAATGTGTGAAGCATTGGACAATAAATTTCAGGTGGTTTGACTTGAAGGAACTTCAACTATCCAGCATGTCTCAGCTCTTTCCTACTGTGAGATCTCTCTCTATTCATAAACCAGAGAAAATATTGTATATGCCTCTACAAGTCAGGTAGAAAATGAGGGTATCGTGTATTTAGGTATCTAAATTGACCTAACTGTACCTACAAATAATTGTGAATTACTGAAAAATAAAATACACACTTCAAAATCTAAAGACCATGTAGTTAAATTGCATAACTTATAAAGAGTATTCATTTTCAGAACAAAAAAAAAACTAATCATGTTCTTCATGCAATACAAAGAAAGAACATAGATTTCTACAGAGCACACAGGCACGTGGGCAGGAAAATTCATCATTTAAGGTGTCTGAACAAATCCTGGGGGAAATTAATGATCTGCTCTATTCAAGAACATCTAAAAAACAATGCCATCTGGTGTTAAGCAAAACTCTAGCCAAGAGCTGGCAGCAAAATAGGTTTGACAACCTTGACATAAAAGCTACTTATTTGCAGCGCCAGTTATTCTTTCCCTGCCAGTTCAAAAGCATATCTTCCCAAGAACAGCATTTAGCCCCTCCTGGCACCTGGAACAAACAACAATCTTTACACACCAGCAGATTAAATAAAAATATTTAGGCAAAGCACCAAACAGAAATAAGAGAGTAGTCTGGATTAACAAACTAAAGATGAGTTCACAGTCCATTGTTCTTAGAACTAGTAAGAGCTGACATCAAGTAGGAAAAAATACAAAACTTATGATTGTTATAGCTGGTGACTCTGGAATATAGATAGTTTTACTGACTTCGCTTATTTTTTTTAAGTCAAAAAATCCATCTTCTCCTTTCTTTTGAAAGTAGAAGTAGATTTTTACCTTGATTATTTGTGCCTTATCAAATTTTCTTGGATTAGTAATATAGGAACAGACAAAACAGAGACCAGCTACTTTGGCTGTACTAATTGTCTACATGATTAAAAGACAGAAGTACACTTTGTTCATTTTCAGGTATGATTTAACCCATTTCAGATGGCTACGAACACCTGAATGTTTTGTCCTGAATAGGCAAAGCTAAGGACAAAAATATGACCTTAATTTGTTTTCAAGCATTAAAATTTCTGTGAATAGTTAAAACTAATATACATATATAGAACTCTATAGTACCTTGTGGCACTGAAGAATGGTCATAGTACCTATCCTCAAAACAAGAGGTGAACTTAAATAGATATATAGATTGTCATGGTTTTATGATTTTTGGTTATCGATATTCCATATCATAACATCATGTAGTGCACTGGGAACTAAAGAGTTAATGCTGCAGTTCCAGGCACCTGTCCTAAAGAGAAGAACTACATACCCCAGAAACCCCAGAACGCTCTACATTCAGAGAGAAGATATAACCCCAAGCAAGGTCACCTCATGTCCCTTTTTTCCTTCAGCTCTCCTCCCTGCTGCTCAACTCAACTGCATGTCTCACTTCAGCATATGGTGAAGCCTTCGTTCTCAGACACTCTCTCTCTCCTTATTTTTGATTTATTAACTTCAATTCTAATTATATTGTATTATAGTTGTGTTATCTTGCATTCTGATACAATATTTAGTAAATTAGTTTGTTTCTCATCAGATCATCTCCTATTATTACTACTCTTAATTATTTGGGGTCCCCTCTCTCCCCTTCCCAGAGGTGCAGATCTGTAGATCCCTCTGCCCTACTAGTCACAGAGCCAGGCCAAACCAGCCCGTAAACAGCTGACAATATATACATAGATATACACACATAATACATACACACAAATATAGGAGTGTAATGCTGTAATGTGATGGGAAGTACAGCAATAACAGCAGAGTCTTCAGCCACAGCAAATGAGAAAAAGCCCAAATGCAACAGCTACAGAAAAAAAATGGAAGAAAAACAGCTTACCTTTGAAAGGACTCCAGTAGACAAGAATCTCCAGCAAGATATCTACACATCCACTGCCAACCCTTAAATGAAGTCTGGGAAGGGGTGGATCCTGGCTCTACCCCTGCCAGTCACTCAGGTGCATTCCATGCACCTGAGCTCCTCTGGGTTGGCCCTGCCTTCCCACCAGGTGCTCAATCATTGTTTTAGGCCATGATTCAGCATTTCTGCTACAAGAGGAGATAACAATGATTGCCTTACAATTTAAAATAAATTTCTACATTGATCTAAAAAGATGTCACTTTTAGTTTTAACATTTTCAGATATAAAAACTTAAGGGCTTAAAACTTGTTAGAAGTAACACGTGACAATTCTAAAGCAATGGTTGTCAATTTCTGAAAGATTAAAACTGTATAGGACTAACTTTGCTAATAGATTTAAAACTGTACAGTGTGTTACTGAAGGCATTATGATATAGAATGCACAACAGTGGATGCAAAAATTTATCCTGTAGCTTTCAGTAGTAGGAATTGCCAGATGAATTATTGAAGCTCAGGTATTTTTATTTTACTATTACTAAAAATTTACACAATTTCCTAGTGATAAATCTAAGAAAATGTATATTCAGAGGAACAAGTTTGGTATTTAACTTTTGACCTGTATGGAATATATGTATTCTACAAAAATGTACTTGCATTAAGTGGATGCAGATAGTACAAAGTAGTCACATGTTGTCAATCAACATTACAAATATATGATTTCTCTTTTAAAATTTGGGTATAAGAACATGTCAATGGTATCTGCATTATATTCTAATCACAGAATCATAGAGGTAAGAAGGAGCTCCTGGATATCACCTAGTCCAACCGCACTGATACAGCAGGTTCTCTGTAGTCGGCTACTGAGGAAAACATCAAGCTGGGTTTTGAATATCTGTAGTCAAGAAGACTCAACAACTTCTGTGGGCAGCCTGTTCCGGTGCTCTGTCAGTCTCACAGTAAAGAAGTTCTTCCTCATATCTGTATGGAACTTCTTGCATTACAGTTTGTGCCCATTGCCCTTCATCCTGTCACTGAAAAGAGTCTGTCCCTGTCTTTGACTTATGCGCTTTAGATATATATGAACACTGATAAGATTTTCTCTTAGTCTTTTCTTCTTCAGGCTGAACAGTCCCAGGTCTTTCAGCCTTTCCTCATAAATGAGATGCTCCATGCTCCTAATCAGTTTTGGGGACCTCCACAGGATTCTCTCCAGCTCTTCCTTGTGTTTCTTTAACTGAGGAGCCCAGAACTGGGAACAGTATTCAAGATGTGGCCTCACCAGGGCAGGGTAGATGGAGAGTATCACCTCCCTCAACCTGTCAGACATTCTTTTTTTAAGATGTCCCAACATAACTTTGGCCATATTGTCCACAATGGCACACTTGAATCACTGCTAACACAATGTTTCTTAAGTTGTTTCCTTGCTGTTTCACATTCTTTGGTTCAAGTCCACTTTTAGAAGAACATTATCATTTGCTCTTTCAGGAGGGTAGCAGTAAATATTAGCTATAGTATAAGAGAGTAGAAATAAACATCTCTGTCATCTCTTTCTCTTCATACGCTTTTGATAACTTAAGACTGTAAAAAACACATTTGCACAAATATATGTAAACCTTTAAAAAGAAGCAAAATAAATAGATAGATAGATAGATAGATAAACATGAGCAGAAAGGTGAAGTACAGAATCTGAACTGATTTATAATCTTCAATCTGACTTACAGAACTGAACTAACTGCTGGTCACAAAGTTCTGCTTTTTGTATCCAGAAGTAAAATGATGTTTTTTTGCAAGATATTTGTTTTTTGAAGTATTTCATAAAGGATCACTTTTAGTTAATATTTACTATTCAACAGTACTTTATTTTTTTGTTCACCTTTAAGATATAATGCTCACCTTTAAGATATTGATCTTCTCAAGAGGATGAGGCCAAGCTGTTTTCAGTGGTTGCCTCTCAGCAACAGGATGAGGGGCAAGGGGAACAAACTAGAACACAGGAAATAATTTATCTCCAGAGATTCCTTCCAGACCCTACGATTCTCTGATTCTGTAACTGTAGTTAAAGACTACTTATCCACAAATTTTAGTTTGATACAATCCTACATAGAGTTCAAATTATCAAATTATCAACTGGTAATTCAAGGCTTTATGAGCAATTTAGTTTCTTATGAAATCATATTCTGGAATAACTTTTCTCTTTTTCTCTTTTTCTTTTCTTTTCTTTCTTGTTTTTTTTTTTTTTTTTTTTGAGGATTTTTGTTTCAGTTAAGGAAAGTTTAAAACAGAAGGAAAACAATAAAAAGGGCAAGGAAGAAAATGAAGGGATCAAACCAGTCTTGTACATCATTGATGTTTTTTTTTATTTTCCATTCATTGAAAAAAAAAAAAAAAAAAAGAAAATAAAAAAAAAAGATAGGAAAATTAATGGGTAAATTAATATTTTATAAAATGATATACCTTTCCTAATAAAAAGTAAAAAAAAAAAAAAAAAAAAAGAAGAAGAAGAGAATATGCATTTCATTTAAAATCCAACTTAGAATACAAAATCAGTTTCATTTTGATGAAGATATTGTTTTCTGCGGAAAACCATGGTTATTAACTTTCTTTCTATATTCTAGAAGAATAAACATTCTGTCAGAGTAAAGCTTTACCTGTCACTATAATTTTACAGTGTAATCTTGTAGGAGTTTATTATCTGTTTATATGTAGAGAATATACTTACAATGAAAATAAGTTGCTTCAGAATAATGGTTTGATATCTTTTATTTCTTCAAGGTCATTTATTTGCATAAAATTTGAATTCACTTTCCAGGTCTTTATAAAGAAATTGAAGAAATTAATTGCTCACTGGACCGGCAATTGTAAAATCCACGTTCCAGAGAATTTCCAGTTAAAATTCTTCTTATAAGTGAGAGATTTTTTTCACTATACAGGACTGGACAGAGCATACTAAAAATAAGAAACCAAGCAAACAATGAAAACAAAAAAATCCCACCCTCCTGACATAAATGGTAAGATAGTTCTCCAAAGACATTTTCATTTTCATGCTGTTATCGCTCTGAGTATGATTTCAATTTACTACTCTCCTGATAATGTTGTTGTGTAAATCCTGGATATATTCCATCTTCATTTGCAAATGCATTGCATTCTCCTAAGAATATGGATGTAAAATAAAACTGCATAAGAGAAACTTTAAAGCCTGGAAATGTGGGTCAAATTAGACATGTTTCTCTATTCCTCCTCCCTCTCCATGTTTACAAAATAAAAAGAGAACTTTTATATTTTTTTATAAAGAACTTTTATATATTTTTAGTCACTGCTAAAATAAAAGAAAATGTATTTTCCAAGGATAAATATTATCCTTTGTGGGTATTAAAACTATTGCATAAGTAACAACTTGAGTATACAACCAGCCTAGAAAAAGACATCTATAGATTCATTTTCCTGCAAAATACACTTTTTTTTTTCTGAAGAAGAAAAAAACCACCAGATTTTCTGGGAAAAAAAAAAAAAAAAAGTCTGAATGAAGTCTGAAAAAACCACCGCTTCTCTGAAAAAAAGTCTTTGCAGAGTTTGGTTAATGCTAACAAGTCATTGCAGAATTTGTCTCATAGTTTATAACAGAAACTTTATCAGATCTTTTAAATAAATATCAAATCTTACCAGGTGTTTCAGTAAAATATAGGAAATTTTGTGTTAGATAGGTTAGAAAACCTATTAATTGATAAGAAAAATGCTTTTTAAAATTCTAGCAATACAACCCAAATATTCTGAAGAGATTTAAGTTGCATAATTATAATAGTTACAAGAGTGATATTGCACATTTCCCACAATACAGTTAGATACACTGCAGACATTAATTGCAAAAAAGTTATTTGATTCTGCAAAATCATTTTATATGTTCCCCTTCTGACACACCGTTTATACAAAATAGGTTGTTAGCTTGAAGATTTTATGCCCTGTGACAGTTCAGAAATGTGTTAAATTAACAAAAATATGCTGAACAGTTGGCAGATTGTGATGTCTGCTGGTTTACAAACACTGTGGGACATTCCATGGTTTCTCTGATGCTGTCCACACAATAAAATCTTATTGGACACTACATATTTAAATTATCTCACTTTCCAAATCAGTAAAACAAAACTGACAGAACACATTGTGTGAGGTCTGGGTCTCCAAAAGCTATTCAAATACTTCTAGAAACACTCTTCTTCTTATCTTCAATTTTACATTGAATTCTTAACTATATATGGTATATTTTATTCCAGACCTGAAATAGCTACAAAAAATAATATTATATTATGCAAAAATTTATAGTAAAATTTTGGAAAAGATTTTTGATTCATCCCTGTTTTGTACTATGGTCTTATTTTCCGCATTATCAGTTATGTGCACTCATTTTGCCTCACTCTTCTGTGCAGTTGCCACTGACCAGTTTATTACATAGTTTCTTTAGAAGGTTTAAAACATGGATCTTTATTGCATCAGTTAAAGCATAGTGTCTTTGACCACTATATTTGGAAACTGAATTTCTTTTTTGCTAACAAGCAGAGGAGAACAACAGTCTTTTATCTGATTCTCTGCCTCTCCTCATTTCCTGCTGCACTACACACAAACATGAACGGTCCATTACATTATACTGTATAGAGTCCATAGATTGCATTACTCCACACTCATGTTCTGGCATCTAATTCACCTTCATATCCTTAGCCTCCTTCCCCCACATCTCCTCTGAATTCACAACACAAATCTTTAAGAGTCAATGATAATGCTATTTCTATGCCACTTCTAATCTCTGACAAACACAAAACTATTGGGGCCTTTGAACATTTGAGAATGATTGATTAAAAAAAAAAAAAATTCAAACACAAGGTAGAAACATCATTGACATTTTTCTTCTGTTATCTCCATTTGTATTTTTTAATCAGTGGACTAGAATTCAACTGTTACTCTAATTAAATTGTATGCAGCAGCTCACAAGAGCTAGTTTATAATTTTACTTAGCCCTGAAAGAAGATTCACTGTTTCTGAAGAAGAAGCAAACAGTAGAATTGTTCCCTTCTTTTATCACTTCATTCCTTTTTAAAGGCAAACAATATACATATTTTCATTTCAAAATAACATACATAGCATATTAAGAATAATGAATAATGTTGGTTATCCTAAAATAAGGAATCTGTTTGGTATCATTCAAATAATTGCAACCTTATGTTTAATTGCTAGTCTGCTACTGAAATGTGAGAAGTTAAGAAAATACTAGTGCACGTGTTTTTTGGTTTCGTGTGTGTTTCGGTTTTTTGTGTGTGTAGGTTATGTTGTTTTTGTCACAAAAACATATTTGATGTTTTTTATGTTGAATTTCATATTGAATCTTTGGATTTTCATCTTTTATTTACAAGAATTTTTAAAACAATCAGACTCTGAATGACACTTTTTCAGACTGTACTTAAGAGCTTTAATTGAAAAAAGGCTGTTAATGTGGTCAGAGATTTGCCAAGTGCTGTCTCTTAACCAATTCTCTACTGCTGAGTGTTGCTATATTAATCATTTGGGGTTTTTTGAAAACTTTTTATTCGTTAGGAAAGGAAAGGGGAGGGGAGGGGTTTCCCATTCTGTACTTTATTAGATGAGTTGAAGTAGTGAAAATATTCTGATAGGTGACCAGACAGCCCTCCACATTCTTGTTTGAAATATGTAGTTTCATCCAATGCCTGAGGAAATCCTGAAGTTCATTTCTTAGTGTTATTCGCTTTTTTTTTTTTTTTTTTTTGCACAACTTATAGTCAATCTGTGCTACATTTTTGCCAGTTCTGTACAATTAGTCTTTCTGTTATGATGTAAGATCATAAAATCATATAATCATTTGAATTGGAAGGGACACTTAAAGGTCATCTAGTCCAACTCCTCTGCAATAAACATGGACGTCTACAGCCAGATCAGAGTGCTCAGAGCCTGTTACAGCCTGAGTTCAGAAACATAATATTTAGCACACTAGTGCCCTACAGTAAAATTCTTCTAAAATTACTAATTTGGATTGCAGCTAAAAGATTACCCAGATCCATATTATCTTTAACTGATGAAATTACAATGATAACTGAAATGTAGAACTGTTAACACTGGAAGGAAATATTGGAAATATGTGGAACTGGAGCAGCCCATACTAAGAGATGATCCAACACCACAAAACAATCCCGAGGAAGATCTAAAGGCTTCAAGAAGCCATGAAGATGGATCTACTGAAGCTGAATCCTCGCATCCAAGACCAGTGGGAGACTTCACTAACACAGGTTTAATTTAAGAGATGTTATTATCACATAGACTATTGATAGGTAATGAACTTAAAGTGTAAGCAAAATGAGTGAGATACTTTATTACAACCTGAGGAGTATTTTAAGGCAAAAGAAAAGTTACTAAAATTAATGTATTCTGTCTCTGCAGATCATTTATGTTGCATTTTACAATTTTTTTAGCATACTGTAGTAGTTTGCAGGTATTCTTAATTCTCTTTTTTGCTCTCTTCAAAGTAGCTGTCATAAAATAAGTTGTAATAAAATAAGTACCAAAGGTCAATAACATTTCCTGGTCCTAAAATTTCTAAAGAGAATACGTAGAAGGAAACTAACAACAACTGAACATCAGAAAGATTTACAAGAGCTACATTAAACAATCACTGCAACTGTAGAAATGTATATATTATATTGTAGAATTTCTGTGACAGATATGTTAGGAAAAATTTGAATATTTTACCAAAGATTCTGCTGACTTCCCAGATCTGGAATATGACTTTTCACGTTTTTTTTTCATTTTATATTTATAGACGATCTAAAAGCACCAGGCATATGTAGCTCTAATACATGTAACCAAACTATATAAGATTTAGGCATTGTAGAAAAAGTAACAAAAAGGAATGGGAAGATGGAGTTAATCTTAAAGCAAAGATTAAGAAAATCTTTTGAGTATATTTTTTTTCAACAGTTTTTATCAATCCATCCATTACAAAATTACAGTTTGACTACTTCCTGATAGCTTCCAGTATCCTTATTCTGCTATGATATCTTAATGCACTTCTTTTGTACTATAAATGTGCACAAAAAAAAAAAAAAAAAAAAAAAAACTTGACATGCTATGAACCAGTGTATAAGAGAGGATGTTTATTCTTCTTTATTTTATGTTTGCAAAGAACATTGTACAGATGGTTTGTAAAGTCTAATTAATATAATCTGACAAAGTGTGAAATCTTATGTAATAATCCATTCTTGTATGAATTGTTCAGGTTATGAAAGTTTTGTTTCTAAATCAAAATTTCTCGAAGTTTTTTCTTCAAAGTCTGTTTTAAAATTGTGGTTAGGGTGTTTTTGTTGGTTTGCTTGTTTAACTTTGAGTGTCTGTGTAGCTAAAGCAAATACTTTTACTGAATGTAATGAGTCTGGAGTCAGGAAATACTTTCAGACTTGCACAATGTATCTGAAGTGAATGAAATTTTCTTCTGGATATCTAGGAATTGTCTAAAAATTATATCTGTTTTTAGAATTTTGTTTTGTGGTGGGCTTTTTGTTGTTGTTCATCTTCTTAATAATGTTTATTTGTTTTGGAATAAAATTCTTTGTTTCTAATGAGAAAAGTTATTTTGAATCATTTGTCATCTTACTAGCATTCATATTAGTCACACTGCCTCAGTAATAAAAGACTTTTATAAAATAAGTAAACTATCAAAATACTTCTTGAAGCGTGCATTATTCAAAAAAGTCTGTTTCCTTTTGTCATAGCAGTGATTGTGATTATTTGTTCTGACATATTGTGGAAAATTTTTACTTACAAGCTTATTAGGAAAAAACAACAACAACAACAACAAAAACCCAACATACCACAGAGAATATATTACGCAGGGCAAAATCTGGTATTGCATAATTATGGATGTCCTGGAATCCTAAGAATTGATCCAGACTAAGAAACCTAATGCCAGGATTTACAGATGAAAATCAGGCTTGGGAACAAATTAGATTTCTGATATCATCCTGTGATACAGCAGGTAAAAACAATCCTATGATTTCATAAACATGCTGTCAATTTTTTTAGTGCCTATAAATGCTGTAGGAAGCCACAGAAGATTATAAGTGGAAAATATCTTGAAGAAAAAAAATCCTATACATAAATACCTTTCACCTCCATCCTCACTTTTATTACTTAATTAATTGTTTTTATTTTCACATGAATAACTTCAAACAAGTAAAGTGAAACAGAATACTTCTCCTAGTCACTTTCTAGTTTTAACTCCCTTTCTTTTCACCAGTAGTAGTCAGCTCTCTCCAGCTACCTTGGTGAGGAGACACGTTGCAGAAGTTGAGGTTAGAGCACAGCAGTTTCTTTCTAATGCTTCTGGCTCCTTACTTGTTTTCTTTATTTCTCCCTGCATATTACTGCTCCAACATGAGCTGCCATGTACCACAGTCCCTTGGGCATGCCTCCATCCCAGTATGGGTTTACCCATAGGCAGCAGTCCCCAAAGGACTTTCTCCCCTGCAGGGACAACACAGGGTGACTCATGATCCCCTACCACAAAAAGAACCTTGCAGTTTTTGCTACCAAATCCCACATTTTATGTAAATACAATTTACATAAGACTATTTGCAGCTGCCTAACAAATGTATGGAACCTAATTACATGATTCTTATGGGAGGGAAAAGGAAAAGGGGAAACAGAAAAGGGAAAGGGAATCATACTTTGTTTTGCAGTTTGAATGTTTTTCAAACTCATCATGCGTCACACAGAAGATGTCAGAAAGAGATTACTTTATATTTTGGGGGAAAAAAATGGTTCTTCAGTGACTGCACCTTATGTAGTCATTTATGCGTAGAGCCAGCAAAGTACTTCAGCATTTGCTTAAAGATAAGCATGTAGGTAGAGTACTTGACACAATATGTTTAGAATCTTTACATCATATAAAAATACTGTGAAATGTAACCAATAGTGCTAGATGAATAGGATGGTGTTATAACAAAATAACAATTCTTTAATTATTAAATGAAATAAAATTATATTATAATATCAGTTGACCTGAGTATTTGTTTAAGATACAGAAAAGACATTTCTGCTTGATAGTTATTTGAGAAAAGCACTGAATTTCTAAGGAAATCAGAAAAAGGATTGAGAAACTGGGTGAAATTTTCTCGCTTGTAAAATGACTCTCATCTAGATCGTCTGGTGAAACCACTATGAGTCCATTTCTTCTTGTAGAGTCTATCTATGCATGCTGAATTTTGAAGGTCATACAAGGTACATTTACATGCTTTGCTTACCAGAATTACTGCTAGCTTAGCATGATCACATATCAAAAACCTTACCTAGGCAAAAGCCTCGGAGATCTCATAGTATATTCCAGGAATCTTTCAGTTTGATGATTGTTTTTCCTGTGGTTAGCCAGTGACAGTTCAAGCAGTTCAAGAAAAATTAGAATTTGGGCTGAAAATTCCTGCCTCTTCTTCATTTCATTTCTAAGGTGAACAGTTGCAACAGAAAGCAGCTATATCTGCCATGCCACCATTCATTTGTAGTCTGTTTAGGTAACATTAAACAGTGCATCCAGAAATTTATAGGTCATCTTTTGGATTTAAGCATATGATGACTAGGAATAAGATACAGTACTTGTTTTAAAATTCATTAAGAGTATCCATCAACAGTTTGCCTTTAACTTGGAAATAATTCATTGGAGGTTGGTGATTTTGATGGAATTTGCTAATGACCAGGCACACTGACTGAATGCACCTTGCACAGAACCACTTCGTTCATAAGAAAAACAGAGATGAGAAGTAAAGATTAATCCAGGAAACACTGCAGAACTGCACACCTTCTACAACCTGGACAAAGTGTTATGTCTGGAGATCTCTGACAAAATACTTGTATGTGACATCAGAAAACAAACATTTCTCTGATATCACAGTCAAAATTTTATTATTGGCAACAGGAATATACCTACTGATTATCTAAGAAGTCTTCGTGATAAACCCTCCTCCTTTTTTTCAGAAGACTGAAATAAAATGTTAATCTGAGGACCCAAACAAACAGTGGAAGGATTCAGCATAATAACTCCAATCATATTTTTTATAATGCTTTTCTGTATTACATTATTTGGGTTATTAACTTGCTACAACTTCAGCTGGAATAATGAGTGCTACCTTTAGCCATATTTTAACTGTGAGTGTTATGTCGTAGGAATATGTAGTTGTTCATATGGTAGATACTTCTCAGATAAATACATGATTCTATTGAACACTTTGTGGACAGGATCCTGTTACCCTAATAGACAGATCTCATTATATAATCTGTCTGAAGTAAACAAGAAACTAGGATATTTTCATAAAAGTGAGAAAGGAATTTAGGTACATACTCTGCACAGAGAGAGGTGCGGGGTTCTTTCTCAATACAAAAGGTAGAACAGAAAATAATGTAATACGATGCTTTAATGATATGGTAGGACTAGAGAGGGAAATATAGACAGGGAGTGAAACTTACATCTCTACAGACATTCGGGCCCCTGCTATCATGCAACGTGGACCTCCAATGGATGGTCACAGTACACTGTATTAGTCTTATTTGTGGAGGGGTTCACTCCATACCATGTGTCCTTATATCTGCTATAAAAACAAAACCATACATTAAGTCTTAACAGAAAGAAATGCTGATATGTGAGCTTTTGAAACCTTTAGTACAAGGTCCACTGGAGATAAAATGGCTTTCCCGAGGGCACCAACTCCTCACATAAAAGGTCTTCCACAGTACAGCACAGCAGTTTAGCAGAGAAAGGAATAGACACCAGTGGAAAGCCATGAGAAAAATTCCATTGGATGGCTATAGTAGATAATATGCAAATACTAATGTTACTATCCAGTACTTTTCTGAAAAAACATGAACTCATACAGAGGTTTTTGCCAAGATCATTGGTTTGTCTCTTCTGATTGCTTATAGTTTTGATCTGGTACCCTTGAGCCAAAAAACTTTTTATTGTGTCTTATCAAACTATTGCCAGAGAATGCCAGTTATAGCACTTTATCTCACAAAGACTCATTTTATTATACGCCCATTTCTAGCTGCTAACCTTCCCCATTGATAGCATAATCTTCAATCTCCCTTGCTCAAAATCATGTGAAAGTCCTTTAAAACTTTCTGGCCTATTACAAATGGAACTTTGTTTTCTTTTACTACTATAAATATTTCTTCCTTTTTTTTTTTTTTTTTTTTTTTTTTTGTCTTTTTTTTCTTGTCTAAAATTTTGGAGGAGGAATAAGGGAAGAAGAGAAAGACATCACAGAGGATACTAATAACTATGAAGCTGACTAATTTGAATATAATTAATATTAGCTTTCTATTACACTTCAACTGGAACTCATACAATACTAAAGTAGGTGTCTGGAAAGACCTCCAGTAGGAAGGGTGACATCACTCCCATGTATAAGAAAGGAAGCAAGAAGGACCCGGGGAACTACAGGCCAATGAGTCTTATTTCTGTTCCATGGGAAGATCATAGAACAGATCCTCTTGGACACATGCTTGATCATATGAGGAATGAACATACGATCTGAGATAGTCAGCATGGCTTCACCAGGGTGTGGTCATGCATAACTAATCTGGTAGCCTTCTATGATGGAGTGACAGCATTGGTGGACAAAGGGAAGGTGACTGATGTAATTTACCTGGACTTGAGCATGGCCTTTGACATGGTCCCCCACCATATCCTTATCTCCAAACTGGCAGGATGTGGATTTGATGGGTGGACCACTCAATGGATAAGGAACTGGTTGAAAGGTTGAAGACAGAGGGTGATGATTAGTGGTTTTACGTCCAGGTGGAGGCTGGTAATGAACAGCATCCCCCAGGCGTCTGTCTTGGGACCGGTGCTCTTTAGAATCTTTATCAATCACATCAACGATTGAATTGAGTACACTCTCAGCAAGTTTGCTGATGGCACCAAGCTGAGTGGTGCTTTTGACACGGTGGAAGGAAGGGATGCCATTCAGAGGGACCTCAACAGACTTGAAAGGTGGGCCTGGGTGAACCTAATGAGGTTCAACACAGCAAAGTGCAAGGTTTTGCACTTGGGCCAGAGGAATTTCACGCATCTATACAGACTGGAAGGAGTGGTCCTTGAGAGCAGCCCTACAGAGAAGGTTCTGGAGGTCCTGATGGATGAAAAACTTAACATGAGCCAGCAGTGTGCTCTTGCATCTTGGAAAACAAATGGTATCCTGGGCTCCAGCAGAAGAGGGGAGGCCAGCAGGGACAGAGAGGTGATTGTTCTTCTCTACTCTGCCCTTGTGAAGCCCCATCTGGAGTACTGAATCCAGGTCTGGAGCCTCCAGTACAAAAAAGACAGGGAGCTGTTGGAGAGGGTACAGAGGATGGCCACAAAGATGATCGGGGGCTGGAGCACCTCCCCCACAAAGACAGGCTGAGGGAGCTGGTCTTGTTCAGCCTGAAGAAAAGAAGGCTGAGGGGTGACTCACTGCAGCCTTTCAGTACCTAAAGGGAGCCTACAAACAGGAGCGGAATCAACTCTATGAAAGGGTATATAACTGCAGGACAAGGGGAAATGGCTTTAAGTTGAAGGAGGGAAGATTTAAGTTGGATGTCAGGGAGAAGTTCTTTACAAAGAGAGTGGTGAGGTGCTTGAACAGGCTGCCCGGAGAGGTTGTGGATGCTCTGTCCCTGGTGGTGTTCAAGGCCAGATTGGATGGGGCCCAGGGCATCCTGGTCTAGTATGAAATGTGAAGGTTGATGTCCCTGCCTATAGCAGGGCGGTTGGGGATTCATGATCCTTGAGGTCCCTTTCCAACCCAGGCATTACATGCTTCTGTAATTCCATATCTAACTAGTGAATAAGTATTCTGTAACACTGTAGCAGTCAGTTTTACCAAAAGATGAGATCACTGTGATCAACAAAAGAGATTTTTTTTTTTTTTCCACAGAGGCAAAACTTTTTTCTCATGCAAGTCATTCTGGATCACAGAAATAATGGAGTGCAGAATCAGGATTTAAATACAGCAATGTTCGTATGTATATACATATATATATATATATATTTTTTTTTTTGCATACAATAAATGGCTTTTTTCTTCATAACATTTATTATCACCAGAAAAGCTCTTCAAATGTTCACAATATCAGTTTTCAAATAGTTTACATTAGTAAACTAGCAGTGTTTGATACCATATGGGACTCTACAATTGTATTAATTACAACTAATTGTTCCATGAATAATTAATATTTACTTTGAATCCTGCACAAGCTTAGAGAGATATAAAACAACTGTCTGTGCTTAAATCAAGCTACACCTTCTAACCTTGGAAATTATAAATTTATATTATAAAACTGAGATAAAATGTACTTTGAAACAAAAGCTAACAAATACATTCAGCTTTAAAATTTATAAATAAGAATTCAGATAAAAAAGACTGTTTTTATTCTAATGACATTTACACCAAGAGTTTTTAAAGCATACAATAAAAATGTCTTTTAATATGTAAGGAATTCTCTAAATCAAAAGTATATGCTATTAAGCATGTCTCTGTGTACAATAGTAAAGAAGTAATAATAATGAGACATCAGACTGCTGCACCTAGGTAACATTAGTAGTAATGGCCAATTTCTTCATTTGCAGTGCTAAAGTAACCATAAAGCAACCATAATTTCCATTTGCTGTGGAGACTAGCTTCAGAGCAAATAAGACTGCACTAGGCAAGGAATCTGGAGTAAAAAGGGCCAACAAAAAAGCCCTTCTTTAGGGTGTTTTTTTGTTTGTTTGTTTTGTTTTTTTTTAAGCTAGCAACAGCACTATGCTAGGGAGCTGGCAACTTGTGGGCAAGTTCCTGAATCAACAGGGGAAGAGCTAGCAAATTAGTAGCACAATTTAAATACCTGCCTTTAACGTCTGCACCTGATAATAAGCTTTAAATAGCTTCGGGAGGATAGAAGCTAGCTTCTCAGACCACACCAGGTGAGTAACCATTGTTGCTACCTACTGAGAATGGGGAGACTCAGTGAGTGATCACAGCCCACCCCGCCTGTATGGTGCTACAGCTGTGGGTGTGGAAGGTGGGTCAAGTGGTGAAGACAGTAAGTTTTGTTCCTCCTTGCTTAGGAGACCGGTTTTCTTCTTGTTAGTCTCTGAGTCTACAGGCCTAAACATGGTCTCCAACAGACAGCAGGATTATTCCAAGAAAACTGTGATGTCCTAGATGGAGGACTTACTCATGAATGTAGCTGTTCAGGTCTCCGGCTGCAAGGAGTGTCTGAGCCTGCTGCTGCTGGCGGAGGGTGGTAGGGATTCCACTTGTATGAAGTGTGAGCAGGTGGATGAGCTGTTCCACCTGGTGGTGGAGCACAAGGAGAAGGTCCAGTGACTAAGGACCATCAAGGAGTACGAGTAGGAAATTGACTGGTGGAGTAACTTGCTAGAATGCCAGAGGGAAGGGTGCCAGGGAGACACCCCCAGAAAAGAGCTGGACTAGATGATCTTGCAAGTCGTTTCCAACCTTGCGATTCTATGATTCTATAATAGTACTGATAGAGTTTGGTCTCTCTACTGAAGACAGCATTCTAGGCTAAAATATTTTGTTTCTTTTGAACTGATAGACAACACTTCACATGTCTATACATCTCATGTGAATCTCACCTCTCACATTTGACTAAATGAAAACCCCAAAGGTAAAAGCAAATTATTAACTTCTCAGAATGTATCATTTTTTGGGTGATGTCATTACAATTATGATCTTTTCTTTGTTTTTGAAAATGAAAAGATCATTTTCGGATATAATTTTTCAAGCTAGCTTTAAATTTATTAGTTTTTTTAGTAGTTTAATATGTGACAATCTTATAGTATATATCCTTATGGTACTCTAATTAAATAATTTAAAAAATTAAAATAATGATAAGGTCAATATCACAGAATGGATGAAGTCAGAAAGGACCAAAATATGTATCTAGGACTTATGTCACAGAGTGGGACATTTAATTTGTTCTTCAATCATATTGATGGCTTTTTTTTCCTACAGATTATAGATGCTGACTACATAGAGATAACACACAAGAAAACTAAGTTTAATCTCATCAACTACATTTAGAGTTTTTTCACCTGTTTTTCACCTTTTTCCATATGAAAATTCAAGCTTAATTACTTAGTACTTGTGCATTTCAACTTCTAGATCTTTTTCAATACTCACTATATGTTATGTAGATAGGTATTTGTTTATCCTAATTGTTTAGTTATAGTAAAAGATATTCATACATGGTGAAAATTTTCTAGGAGAAAGTAGGTTGAAAGATGATTTATATATAAGTAAGATGAAAAAATGATTTAAATCACAGAGTTTTAATTTGGTGCAGTAAATTTCACATCTGATGATTTAAAGATTTGACTTTATAAAATCCACAATAATTAGAAAAATCAGAAGCTTCTCCATACTAAATCAATCCTGCCATCCTGTTCTGTTGGGTATAACTAAAAAATGGTAAGACTGATTTGTTATATATCTACTTTCACATGAGTGAAGGTATTTTCTATGCCATGACAAAATTTGTAAATTTTTGTAAAAGTCTGTTTGCTGAACATGAACGAATATATTGTCATGAAGTCAACCAGAAGAAATAGATTTTTCAAAGATTAGTTCAGAGCAATTCATGGAAATGAATGAGCCATCATTCAGCAACAAATTCATTTCTTTGTATGATTGGTGTGTTTTACGCTTCAGAAGAAAAGTCCATTTTCAACTCATTATCTTATAATAGACCATGTGGCTACTAACAAAAAATTTCTACTCATTTTTGCTTGATAGCATGTCTATTCACCTTTTTCAGCAGCTATCCTGCTGCTTATTCTTTCTGACAGCAGTAGCTAAAGTGATAAACTGAACAAAGAATCGTGAATGCGAAGTCTTGTAATTATTTTTGTAAAGCACAATTTAGACCTTGTATGTATTAAAACTGTTATTACAGTCCCACTTAATTCATGGTAAATTTTCAGTCTTCCTAACATGTTCATATTTCATTTAATATTAAACTTCAGTACATAGTATTTCACTATAAAACATGAGCAGTTTTATTTTACCCCAATGTGTATTCCAGCTCCCTGTAAGCTTGAAGATTTCATTAACAACTAGATTGTTTTATAAGATTATAAAAGATAGAAAATTGTGCTCTGAAGTTAGAAGAATTTCTTCTCAAATTCTTTCTGTAATGTGTCAAATCAATGAAGAGGACCTTCTTAATGTAAAGGATAATTAGACTCAAAGTAATTTGAAATTATTTACTACTTCTCCTAACTTCAACAACTGCAACATATAGAACATAAAGACATATAGAGTCCTGTCAGTTTTTAACTGTGAGTTAAAATTATGACAGATTTTACCTTGTGTAAAATTTCATTGAAACACTTGCAAAATTCACATCATTCAGTAGACTCATGATTGAGTCCCATGTCCAACTTTACTGACAAGTTCTCATTAAAGATAGTGAAAAGGAGGAAGTTTAACTCGAAAACAAGAAAAAGTAGTTATGTAAATACTACAAAACCATTTTTTCCTATTCTTGTTCTGCCAATACCTTTGCAAAATTTGCAAAAAAAACAAAAACAAATCATTTACAAAATAACAAATCTGACATACTTAAAAACATACTTAAAAATGACAATGTTTACTTTATGCCAAGATTTTAATTGTAAAATTTTGATTATGTATTTGTATTGCTCAGTTTTTGTGGATAATGATACTTAACATACTGTGTTATTTTAGGTAAGTGATATGTTAACTCTCTTAAGCCTTCTTAAAGTTGTTATAAAACGTTTCTGTAATTCCCAGAAGAGCATTATTCTTTCACATGTAAAATAAAACATTGTTTATTTTGTGTTGTTTAAAGAGAAAAATAGGATAAAAAGTTACACATTTATTATGTATTGCATAACAAGGGAATTTGTCCATGTCATTAAAATATTATTTCTGTGTAGAATCTTAATTCCATTATGAGACATTAATTACACATTGATTTAAACAATTAAGCATGGAAATGCCTTTGTAAGAGATGCAGCATATGACCTGAAAGTAGTTTAGTAGACTAAAGATAAACAGAAAGTTCTTATCAACTACAGCAGGTATTTTGTTGGCAGAATTAATAATTACCCTGACAAGCTTCTAAATGAAGATTTTGCATCCAGAAGTTTTACCTTTTTTCTCACCCACTCAATTCCCAGCAAAAAGTATCATTACTTTTCTGACTGATGTTATTACTTATGATGTCATAGCAATGTTCAAATGCAATGTAGCTTCTTGTGGAAGGAATCCCACTCTTTAATTTTGTGGAGTTCTTCTTTAGCTTCTGCTAGCTACATTAAAAATAATAATTATAAAATAAACCTACAATTACTTCCCACTTTCATGGGAAGCAATACACACACAAATGCACAGAAGGGCTTAATGGACAACCACAATACATAGAACAGAAGAAAATTCACATTCTGAAAGCTGAATGAAGAACAATTAAACTTCAAGTCTTGTAGACATTGTACAAATGAAATTAATGCACTAAGTAGGTTCTTAAATACATAGAAGACTAAGTTGCAGTTGTGCTTTACAATCTGCCAACTGTTATTCAAATGTCAGGGCCCGCTATTCAAATGTTAGTCAAGTCAAATTTTGCTGTTCTTTCTGCAAAAGTAGGAACAAATAAGCAAATAAGAGAAGTTTGCATGCTATTAGTAGATTTAATTAATTTTTAAAAATCAGTGATTTAATTAATGTTTATAAATACCTAAAGGGAGGTGGGAGGCAAATGTACAAGGCTAGGCTCCTCTCAATGGTGTGTAGAAATAGGACAAGGGTAATGGTCTAACACTTACACATAGGAAGTTCTGTACATGTGGAAGACCCTCTTTACAGTAAGAGTAACAGAGCACTGGAACAGGTTGCCCAGAGAAGATGTGGAGTCTCCTGCTATAGTGATATTCAAGATCCATCTGAATGCCTACTTGTATGACCCACTGTAGGATTTTGCAGAAGAGTTGAACATGATGATGAGGTTCCTTCCAACCCCTACAATTCTGTGATTCGCTGATCTCTTGAACCCCTTCCAACTCATGTGATTCTGTGATTATCATTGCCCCCAAATGATATGATGTTATGTTACCATTAGAATCACAGAATCATAGAATTCTTTGGGTTGAAAATGACTATAAAGATCATCTAGTTCCAAATTCCCTTCTATGGACAGGATGTTGGTACTCTAGATCAGGCTGCCCAGGGCTTCATCCAACCTGGCCTTGAATGCCTCCAGGGATGGGACAACTGCAGCTTCTCTCAGCAACCCTTTCCACTGCCTCACTACCCTCATGGTGAAGAATTTCTTTCAAAAGTCTAATCTAAATCTATTCTTTTTTGGTGTACTTACTTTTAGCGTAAAGCCATTACTCCTCATATTACCACTGCATTGCCTGGTAATGAGTGCCCCTCCAGCTTTCCTGTAGGTTCCATTTTGGTACTGGAAGGGCTCTGGAGCCCGGCTCTCTCAGCATGTCTTCATAGGAGAGGTGCTCTAGCTCTCTGATCATCTCTCTGGCCCTCCTCTCCCTCTCTCACTTATGTTGAGTATCCCAGATCTAGATTCAGTACTCTAGGTGATGTCTCATGAGAGCCAAGAGAGGGTGAGAAGTCAATTCAGTAGAGGTAAACAATGTTCAATAATTGTTGAAGTTTAAAATAAAGTACAATTATATTTTCTATTAATATCATATTAGTTCAAGAAAGCTCATAGCATTTTCACAACCTATGATTTTATGTCTAATTTTAAGTATTTCATATGTTTATGGATCTATTTCATAACAATGAAAGCGTTTCTTCTGCATTTGGTTATATTTGTTGACCTTGTAAAATCAAGTGAGAGACAAGAAATTAAGGAAAAAAAATTGTGTTAGGAACTAAACCACTATGCTGTCACCTTCCCTCAAATGGCATAAGTGGTAAAATAGCATGTAACAAGTAAGCCTAACATAGAGCAGGATACAAATCTCCCTCAAGAAGCTGGCTTACGTTATTCGAGATTGCATTATTCAGTAAAGCAAGTGTTAAACCACATTTTTATTTTTTCTTTAGATTTCTCTAAATTCCTGTCTACTGATAATGTTAGTACAACTGATTAATTCTGGACACTTCATAGGATCATAGAATCCTTCGAATTACAAGGGACCTCTGAAGGCCATCTAGTCCATCTCCCCTGCAATGGACAGGGACACTACAGTTAGATCAGGTTGCCCAGGGCCATATCTAGCCTCACCTTAAGAGTCTCCACAAACAGAGCAACAATCACAACACCAGGCAATCAGTTCCAGTGCCTCAACACCCTCACTGTAAGAGATTCTTTCCATATATCTAAACTAAATCTACCCTCCCTGAGCTTGAAGCCATTTCCCCCCTTGTTCTACTGCCACAGACCCTGCCAAAGAGTCTGCCCCCTTCTTTCCTGTAGCTCCTCTTTAGATTCTGAAAATCTACTATCAGGTCAGTCTTCTCTTTCAATTAATTGCTTTCATTTTTAACAGATTAATATTCTGGGAGAGTACTAAAAGGTACTAAATTTCTTTTGTATTGTAATTACCATTTTCATTGCCTTTTTGTTTATCTATTTTTTTATTTCTAAAGACTCCTCTGAAAAATATATTGAAGGTCTTGGGGAAGACTACAGTTACAGTTAACATTTTTATATAGCTGTCACCGTTCTTTATGGTGTATTATGCATCTGACCTTTACATAGCCCCTCTGGGATAATAATGCTGATAGACTTCAGATCTCTAGTACTCTGTAAAGGTGTGTTCTATGCTCAGATGTGCTGACAGATCAGTTTGTTACTCTTTCTCCTCTACCTGTCTCTGCAATAGCAGTTATTTTTCAGTGATACAAGAAAATTTTGACAAATAAACAGCTTGTTAGTAAGAGAAAGGCAATAGTTTGGAGTTAAGAGCAAAATGCTCCCCAACCCCACTGTATTTTGTCTCCCTGTAAGTAAGGTCAGGTATTTACATTATTGATAGTTTAAATCTGTTTCAAACTGTATGTTTTCCTAAGTATTGTCTCTCAACCAATAATAAAACTATTAGCCACTTTCAGATGTAATCTGCAAACTTAGTCCATAAGTTACATGTCAAATATGGTTTAACGTTCCCTGTGTATCCTTCAAAAGCAAGTACAGGGGAAGTACTGTAACTAGAACTCTATTCCTGACTTAGATAATGAGAAAGGGTTAAGCTGCACTGAGTATGCAGACAGATTCCAGCAGGTTTGATTCCTTATGAAGATGGAAATCTAGATCATTCCTGATCTGTCACCTAATTCTATAACGTAGGTGTAAAACCATTAACAACTCAAATGCTAGGACACACATATATCTGTATGCAAAAATATGCATTTAAATACGGATACACTAGGCTATCTGTAATAGTTCAGATTCTGTTGCTCCTCTCAAGTTTAACTTCTTGATATCTAGAAGGAAGTAATATACATTGAGTAGAATAAGTTATTTAGTTGGCTAGTTTTGATTTTATGGAGTTTGTTTGTTTTTTGTTATTCTTTTTGAAGTTTTTCTATTCTCCTTAATGTTATTTTTCATTGTAAAAGAATCTGCAAACTTCAGTTACTTAGTCAATTACCCTTCAGAAGGCATGCATACTGTTGTCACTGTACAGAAGCAGGAAGATAAGAAATAATATTATTTTCAAACTCACGGAAAGAGAAACTCATATTTTATATTTTTATATTCTGTAGATAGGTCAACATGACCCTCACTATGTAGATTCATCTTTTAAGATTCTTTATTTGCTTATTATAGAATAATATAGCTAACTAACTGTATGTAGTATTAAAGAGTCTGAATTATTCCCTTTACAATCCTTCTTCCTTTCTCCTTTTAATTTAACAATTAGATCCTCAACTTTCTAATTTACATAAGCTAAAGCTATGCAAAATGCTATGCAATTTGTTTGGAAACTGAGCACTGTAGAAATGTTGAAATAACCTATTGTACTTAAACAGAATAAACTATGAAAATATAGGCATTTTAAATACTACTAAACAGGCATTATCATCTGATTCTTCATAATAAAAATAATTATACATATATATATATATATTTTTACACTAGCATTGCAATGTAATGTTCATACAGCATTTGTTTTTGCTTGGTGTTAGTTTACCCACTACTGAAAAAACAGTACTTTGCATAGCTTTTTTTTTTTTTCCACATCTATAACAAAAGTATTGTAACATTAAAATATATCCTAATAAAAATATTAAAAAGTTATAATATCAGGAAATAAAAATTATGGTTAAGCCAAACATCTTACTGAAAATCTCAATTCTGAACTTTTACTGTCCTGAAAGTGATGAAATGCCAAAAAATTCCACAATGACATACATACTGCTTCATCAGACTGGATGGATGGGAGAAAGGGAGGGATGTCAAAAATAGGCAATAAAATCTGAAATATGAGAAAGGAGAAAATAAATTCATCATTGTCTTCATCTCTGTTGACGTTTTATGCTAGCAGCATGATATGCAAATTTACTTGTTGCCATATAGGGAAACAACTTTGGATAAGACTATCAATAGTGTTTAACATTAGTGTTTTAAAAAGAATTATATTTCAGTATATTTCTAACCGTATAAAATACGATTTCTCACAAGCAGTCTCACTATTTTGATCCCTTTTATAGTGATCTGCAGACCTTTAATATTTCAATTTTTGTTCAAAAATCAATGGAGTAAAATAAGTTGATAAAATAAATCAATTTCCTTAAATCTACAAAATAGAAGCCATTTGTCTCAAGGATTACAAAAATTGTAATTGAAAAATATAGCAGTCTTCTTACCATCCTTTTTGAAGCTATTCCTGGGAACAATTAAAATTAATAATCTGGTCTTTGGTAAAAGATTGAGGAAGATAGTTAACATGTATGATGTAGATTTAATTAAGCTAATTAATTTTTATTATCACAATTTATCTGTTCCACCTACAGCTCATAATTTTATGCAATAGATGTTACTTTCTGATCAATATCTACTTATTTAATAAGCAGGTTAGATATGGAGTCTTCTTTTCATAAATATACATATGTTTGACTACATATATAACAAAATTCTTAAAACAATATAATATTTTTTATGGACATACAATATACTCACCCCTTGGAAAAGAAGAAAAATAAAAGATTTTTTTTCTGTGATGAGTCTTGACATTTCTAATTTGTTCAGGAGAACTTTAATTCCTTATAGTCATGATAACTAGACTGTAAGGAATTTTTGAATTACAGAGAATATAGTGTTACATGATCAGACTTCTTCTAATTAGAAGACTAAGATTTATTAATATTTCAACTGCATCTAAATTCAAGTATTGCCTACACACTGGAAATTAGTGATAAAGATTAGAAAACTTAGAAATGTGTGTGAGATAATTAAACTGATAGGGGATAAAAAGAACAACTGGACCTGTCCCACATCTGTTTACATAACCAAAAAGTTATTCTATTGTCATTCATTTTGGTAATGCAATTGTTTGTTTCTTTCATTTATGCTTTTGATTTCTTTTAGGACAACAGTAGAAGGAGATTATCTGTCTGAGAAGTCTTGAAACAGCATCATCTTTAAAAAAAAAAAAAACACTTCAATTTGCTTTTGAAAAAAAAAAAAAACATGCTTTTTTCACTTATGTCATCTTTTGTTAAATGAAGTAAAGGTGAATTCATATAAAGTTGAAAATTAAATATACAAGCCAGTGTGATAGTACTAATGCTTTCTTCTCCAGCGGGAATAAGATCATCTTGACTTCAATCCCATCAGAAATAGTAAAAAAAAGAACATTGGTGTTTTTTTTTTTGTTTTGTTTTGTTTTGTTTTTTACTTTAGCATATGTTGGATTCACATAAGGAGCTGGATCCCTACAATCTTACCATGTTTCCCAGGATACCATGAAAATGGACTATTCTTCACAAATTCTATTATTATTACTACTATTGTTATCAACATTAATAAAGCGATAAGTATTTTAATCTATTAATAATATAATAATTGTTAGTTTTACTACTTCTTGTGAAATAATGGTTTAAAAAATTATGAAGTTAAAATGTTTCTAATTATACTTAGATTTGTTGACTTAAAATAAATCATCAGATTACGACAATGTTGTAAATCAGTTCTCATCACAAAGAACTCAGCAGAAATGAAAACCTAGAGTACTATCTTACTAATTATCTAAACTGCTGCTCATATAGATGTCATGCAGATACCTATATGAATTCTGGGAAACTGACATGGGTAAAGAATCCAATGTCAAACAAAATGTATTTAACAAACAACAGTACTAAGAACAATTTTAAGTAGACTTCTTAAATGACTAATTACACTACAATAGAACAAAAATTATAAACCTGAAATGACCTGACATTATGTTCAAATTATCCTTTTGCTTTGTCTGCAGAAATGCAAGAGACTTTTTAACTAATTTGTGTTTTGAATTTAGATGTAGTTCTACAGAATCTAGAAGAATAATAACTATTAAATATTCATACAAGGAACAGTTTAACCATTAAAAAATGCAAAATAGTTTCTGTATATTCAGACACATGCATGAAGTAGCATAGTGACTTAGCATCAAAAAGAAGCTCAAATGGAAGATTGTCATTTATGCAAAGGATACATATTTATATACATGGACTATGGCTGTATTTTTCTGAAACTTTCTTAACTAACTACCTATCAAATATATCAATCACCAAACATTTATGAAAGAAGATATTTCAATAAAAAAGTAACATCAAGAAAAAAATATTAAAAGTGCAAAGAGTCCAGAAAACTGGCAGACCCTAAAAATATTAGAAGTTTAAGCACTGTCCTAATCTTCAGGAAAAATATGACTCAAGAAACAGACTTGATAAACTCAAAAGTTTTGCAGCTCACAAATTCCAGAGTGTGGAACAGATATCATAAAGTAGGTCACTTTGCTGAGGGTGAGACTAGAAGATCTATATCCACAGAATAAAGAAAGAAAAGCTAACCTCAGTATTAGATGTTCTTGGCAAGAAATATAGAAGGAAAATGAAAATATTACACAACTGCAGTAGCTGTAAAGGCGAAGACCAACAAAAAAAGCTCTTATCCTCATCCAGGTATTATTCAATATTCTAATTATGGGCTTAGGCTTCTTTTTCTTCTTTTAAGTCAGCAGGCAGTGTCAAAAAGAATTTAAAGGAAATGAATTAAAACAAGGGTTATTGATATCAAACTCAAGAAGATCTTGACATATTACAGAATATATGAAAGAATAGATAAATATAAGTACAGTTGGTATCTATATTTACTTAGTGTTTTCAGTGTTATAATTGTGTTTTCATTGATTATAGTGGAATCCGAGACAACAAGCCTAAGCCTGAGTAGATGTAGACACATGCATGTAAACAAGTGAAGTTAATTAAAAAGAACAGCAGTGAGTAATTCTTCCATTCTGCTTATTTCTAAATGATCCACAAATCACCATTTTTTAAGAAATGGCTTAAGCTTTTACTTTACTCATAACAATTATTCTCATAGTTATTTAAAACTTATTAATTCAACTATATTAATTGATAGGATAAATAATACTACCAAAGAAGGTGAAAAAAAACCCTTAACATTATATTAGATAAATGCAAGATTAAGGGAAATAAACAGTTCTTCATCTGTAAAAACAAGCATATATCAAGAGTGGTTACATCAGGATGTATACCGTCACTAGGTGAGGCTTACATTTCAGTTTTTTATAAACATTTAGTAAGAACTCTTCAGACATAAACAACTGTTTCTTAGGCTCAAAGGGTGAACCAGATACCTTGATATCTTGATATCTCATAAGGTTTATTCTTCATATTGCTAAGAAATAGAATAGATGTCTGTAGCTGTGTCACAGCTGCAGTCTTTAACACTATAATCTCTAATGCACTATATTCTAATATGAAACATTTGAAGTTGTATTGCATATCCAGATACTGGAAGAAATGAACTTTATAGCAGTTGCACAGTAACATGAGGAAATTTAAAGAGTTAGTGTAAGAATACTATCTCATCAAAATTATGAATGCAATTTATAAGTACATTTTAATTATAGAAGCTAGAACTTATCACTAAAAAGAGGTATTTTTTTAGTGCAGCAAATCACATAATCATAAATAAAAATGGAAGTCATGCAGGTATTATGAAAGAGTAAAAAATATCCACTGGGTAAAATTTGTCAAAATTCACAATACCTCATCAGTTCTTCCCTGTTCAGTAAATTATTTATCACCAAATAAAGCCTGTGAAGCTCTCTTGTGAGTATATCTATCAGAATGACTCTGTCACAAAGCATTCTAGAGATTATTAAGCAGTGACCTCATACAACACGTTATCGATTTCAAATGGAAAGCTAATTCCTAACTATTTAAAGGACAACAGCTGAGTACTCCAACTGTATGAATTATAAGTACAACAAATAAATTTCTTTTCTTGGCTATTGTACTTGATGAAGTGTAAATCTTGTCGAAATTTTCCATCATGTGTCAGTTTTTTTAAAAGATGGTTCAGAAGCCTCTTCTTTCTGCACGGAAAAATCCAAGTAATTTAAGTCATACCAAATTTTCTTTATATGTATTTATTGCTACACAGTCTTTCAGCGATACAAAACAGAAACAACACAAATTCAAGGAATGTTTAAAAAGACTATGAAACATTTAGGCCAGAAGCAAGTACAAATCAATAATAGCTCAGCACATCTTCTGCCATTTCTTTCAATACTTTCAAGGATTTACTTTTCTATTGTTCTTTTAATTATTACAGAGATGATCTCACACCAAATCTTCATAAGACCTTCCAGCTTTGGTGGAGATAACAGCTAAAGGCATTCAACAATTATCAGGATATACTTATTTGAGTGTTAGTAATTAGAACCAGAATTCACAGGCATTTGATTAGGCTATGACATTTTTGCATACCAAGGATATAAAGAAATATCCTGTATTCATTGAATTTAATGAAATTGAGACTTCATCTCTAGGACCAGAGTTTCCCGCAACATCATCTAAACAAATCACAAGAAAGTTAACATACCTGTGTTTCTCATCTACTGAAAGTCAATACATACTCAAAGTGAACTGAAAAAAGATCATGCGCACAGTCTTCTGACATAATCAGGTGGAAAGTGTGTCTTAAAAGACACAGCCAATAACTGCTATTTGGACTCATATGTGAAAAACCCCGCACTCCGTAATGAATGCATTCTAGAGATATATATAACACAACAGGTGTGATAGTATAAAAATGCAAGTTAAGATAATCAACATCTATGTATGATATCTCTTTTCAGAACATAGGTACTACCACAGAACTAGTTTTCTGCACTAGAACAAATAGTGAAATAACGTAATCTCACAGCCAGAAGAAAAAAAAGACATTCATCAAGGAGAACAGTACTGGCCTCTGTAAGCTAAAATAAGATAACAGCAAGCAGATAAGTAGTCTTGAATGACTCATAGGTTTTTGTCAAAAAAACATTTCAGTGACAAAAATTGGAAACTGCTGAAACAAACTCCTCAAAGCCTGATTTGAAAAAGTCAAGTACCTTTTCACCTGCTTGTGCAGAGTTCATCTGCCCTCTGCAGTATATTTTAAAATACACTGAAGTACTTTACGTACTCATTCCGTACATGTTCTTATTATGTGGATCAGCTACAGATTCTGTCATGACCACATCAAGTAGAGATTAACATGGCTATTTCTCTTTCCAGTATCTCTGAATGGATATTCACATGCTGCAGAATTTAGCATAGGACAGTTTAGTGTCTGGAAGACAAGTAAAGAAATCAGTACTTTTATAATTTTTGATCAAAGAAACTTGTCTTCCTGATACACTAGATAAAGAGCTATTAAATATTATATTATTTAAGTTTCTTAAGATATTAATACAAATGAAGACTGGCTTATACACAGGTTGCAAAATCTGTTAACAGTGACATGGGTGAAAGAGATTAATTATTCCAGGAGAAAGATAATGACAAAAACTATATTCAGAGAAGATAAAATATTAAGTGAGAGTCAAACCATAAGCTATGGTAGAATTCTTTTTTTTTTTTCATTTTTACTTTATATTATTTTATTATTTTCTTCTTTCAAAAAGCAGGTCTAAAAAATTTTACATGTTTAGCAGTAACTTCTGTATTCTTTGCTAACTTTATATTCATGTGAGAATGCAATGAAGATTTTGTGCAACTATGTAAAATAATATATTTTTTAATTCCACTTTTGTCTGTTTTGGATTTGCTGACTTACTAAATAATTTATTTATACCCAAAATATCAATGCTTCTACTGATCTTAAGATCAATATTGTCCTTCCCAACAGTCTTGGTATATGAAGGCAGAGAAAAAACTTTGCCTACAATCTCTTCACTATGCTCCATTTGGAACTGGATGAGAAGTTTTTATCTTAGTCAAAGAAACCACTTTAGCAACTGGAATTTGAGAAATATTACTTATTCATAAAGTATAATCAGAAACTACAGCATGAAAGACAAGCTGGATTTTGAAAATCATTGTTGTTTCAGAGTATCTTCTGATGTGCTGGTAGTATTTCTCATACCCAGGCTTTCACAGATTGAGCCAATAAAGGACCATATCAACAGTTTTCCTGATATAGCGTTGAACAGACAAAGGAAGCAGGTGAAACTGTTCAGCCCCTAATATTCTGTAACCACCAGTAACTTCCTCTCCTTCATCTTCATCCCCATAAGAAGAGTGCCCTGAAAAAGGTATTTTTGAAGAGGTTCTGTGATGAATCTCTCATTTTGAGTGAAAAGACTTTGACAATGAAGTGACAATATAGCATCCAGCTTCAGCTGGATAGAGAGAGAATTCAAAGACTTCAAATGATGTATTTAAGAGCAGTCTCATCAATCTTATAAATGTCAAGTGCCTTAAAGAGCTACTCCATTCACCTTTTTCATCCCCAGACACACATGTATCAGCCTTTGTTTGATGGTCTCATTCTTTTATAGGTCTTTGGAGTTCTCAAAATTGGAGAATGAGAATACATTGGAAGACAATGAAAAGGAGAATAGAAAAGTTTCTCTTCAAACATTAATCAGTGTTTGAAGAAACCCTGATCAGAAATCAGAAATTTTGCAGTTATTCAGTGGAAACTCTTCCCTTCCCCCATATCCACCTTGAAAGCAATGCTTCCACTTGAGTTGCTTTGTCTGGACTCCTATGCCATCCTCTTCTCCCGGATAACTGGTGATGGGATAATGTCCTTTAGTTGCTACAGAGGAGATTCAGGCACTTTTTCCCTGCAGCAGGCTGTCCAAGGAACTGGTGGCATCATCCATCTCTGAAGGTTTTCAAGAAAAGAGGAGATGTGGAACTTAGTGACATGGTTTAGTGAGCACAGTGGTAATGAATTGATAGTTGGACAACATGATTTTAAATATTCTTTCCAACCTTAATGATTCTATATTCTCATTGTGAACAAGAGATATACCACCTCTTAACTAATCTGTGCAGAACTGTTTAGTCATTTCTCGTAAGTTGGTTGAGTAAAAAAAAAAAAAAAAGGCTGTTCTTTCAATGGAAATATAAATATAACAATATTACATACTTTTTCTTTTGTACAAATATACTTGTAGACTAAGAAGTTTTGTGCACAGTCATTCTAATATCTGCTTGAGCTAAGATACACATCAAGAATTTTTGGACTGTCACTGGAAGTTGCACATGGCACTGCCATTATTATTCCATTCTAATTTTCTTGCTTATTAAAGTTCAATTAAAAAATAGTAAATTGCAGAAAATTAATATGTAAAATTTGAAAAATAGAGCAGATTGTTTTTTTTTTTCTTTTGAGAAACATTAAAGTTTAGTACACATGTAAGCTCTCTCATGAAAATTCCGCAAATTTAGCAAATAACAAACCATTTACATTTAAGAATTAAAAAAAAAAGTAGTGGCCTGTAGATTAATACTCTTTGTGTAATGATATCCATTCCCCATGTTGCATTCTTTTACTAATGCTGTGTCTCCCATATATCACCATAGATATACTTACAAGAACTGTGGTTTTCCCATCTTGCCTTTTTTTACACTGAAATGAATTTATTGAAGTTTTAATTTCAAGATGTCATTAAGTTGTTTCATAAAAATCAAACATTAAAAGCATGAAGAATGAAAACTCAGTTAAATAGAGATAAAAAAAACTGTATTTGTGAGACACTGTCTCTTGACTTTTGAAAATAAGAAAGAAAACAAAGATAAAAACTGGATAAATAAAACAATAAGACACCAACAGATAAGTGAGGGCAGATAAAATTGAAACACAGAATAAGACCTAAAAGAACAGAACTGATATTTTAGGACACTGTAAGAATAGCAAAGACATGAAAAATTTCATCAATTATTATAAACAGTAAAAGATGTGCTACATATAAAAGAAACACTGTAAGAATAATCACAATCATTTACTTATTTTGATTTTTTTTGGATTATTTTTTTCGTGCTTCCCATTCTTTGTACTACTAATGCAAAAAAAAGATTATTCTAATCTTTATTTTATAGTATAGCATCGCACTCCATCTCTTTCAAGTTTTAATGCGCATATATACACACACTTCTTACTGAAAGATGTTCCATATCTTTAGGAGAGGAGACTGACCTTGTGCTCAGATGAGTCTTACCTTCCTTGTAACTTTTAAAAGCAATTAACTCACCACTGGCTTTATACATAAAGAATAAAGTTCTATACGACAGATGAAATATGCTTTCTTTACAAGAATGAAGACTAAGTAGTATATACACATGAAAAGATTATTATTATACTGAATATTTGCTTGAATGTACTTTTTGGTAAAAATATAATGAAAGAATAGTGACTTGAATTCACGATACTTTTTATTCAGTTATCCAGTAACTTCAAATCTTAAATTTTTGTACTTAGAATTACTATTTAGCGACATTATTCTAAGGAAACGAAGTCTCATACACTGTAAATGCAAAGTTATCATGACATCCTAATTTTTTTCTTAATGTTTTCAAAGACGACTTAAAAATCCACATTGTGCCTTGCAGCAAAATGTTATTGATTTGAACCAGATGGTAAACTATTCAGAAAGGCTGAGTTTCATGTTTGTTTGAAAAATATCTATTTATTTCAGGCATTTTTTTCTCCTCTAATTAAATTAATGTAGACATGATGGAAAGATCAGCAAGTAAATTAAAATATGGTAGTTTTGAAGTTGGACATCTTAGACTTGATTGAATGCCTTGTCAACATACTTTTATCAAGGTTCTAATGAAGCAGATTATAATAAAAAGAAGATAGTGGTTTTAAAATGCTCTGTTTTTTATTAAAATAAGATAAATATATTTTTAATTAAGTCTTGGTGTAGCAGGAATAAGGAATTATCTGCCTGTATGCTGTAGAGCTAGGGAATAGGAAGCATGATTTGGATTCTTATTTATTTCTCTTTGTTTTTAGAGTAAAAAGATTTTGTTATCAGATTTTTAGCAGCCATTTCAGATTATTCAACACTACCTAATGTTGTGAAGATAGTTTTAAGCACCTTTTCAGAATAAGGTATGAGAAACATGTGTGTTCCTGCTCCAGCAGGGAATTGGACTAGATGATTATAACAGTATAATGAGATGGAAAGTACAGCGATAAAAGCATTGTGGCAAAATCCTTAGCTACAGCAAATGAGGACAAACTCAAATGCTGCAGCCAGAGAATGCAGAAATGAAGGAAAAAAAGCTGCTTACCTTTTGAAAGCCTCCAGCAGACAGTCATCTCCAAGAGGATACCCTCATCTTCACTGTCAATTCTTAAATGAGGTCTGGGAAAGGGTGAGTCCCAGCTCCCCCCCTTCCTGAGTAGGTGCACTGCATGCACCTGAGCTCCCTGGGTTGGCCCTATCTTCCCACTGTGAGAATCCTTCTTTGTTTTTTGGATCAAACCTTGCTTCCTGAGGTATTTCTTGTGATAAGACTGACTTGTCTAGGAGATGAGTGATGGGTGTTGCTGTGTGGCAATCAACATCACTGTGTGGACAATTTTAGCTGTTTGCCTTCAGAAGATAGTGCTCAGGACAGTTTACTGGCGGAAGATCTGGCCTGTGACAAAATAACTCCAGCTTGCTATGGGAAACTGGGGGATGATGCCATTGTATCCTGTGAAGGCAAGATACAAGTTGATGCCTCTCTGCTCCCTCTTATCTGCTGGCAAGGCCAAGAAGATAGGAACAAAGGAGTTTCCGCTAAGATCCCAGAGCCAGAAGCTGCCACTCCAAGGAGAGCTGACTCAACTTTGGATTTGAGCTGTCACTCCAAAGACAGCTGACTCGACCACTTTGAAAGCATTGAAAAGGGGCCATCATCGTCATGGTCACTGTCATCGTTGCCACTGTCGTTGTTGTCAACAGAACAATGCCTGAAGACCCACCACTACTGAAGATCAAAGGCTGAACTACGAACCACGCTGGATCCATGGTGGTGACTATCTCCCTCTTGCTTCCTATAAAGACTCCTTGCTTCTTCTTTCCTACCTTTTCTATCGCCCACCTTTCCTTCCCCATTACCCTAATTCATAATAGCATCTGTCCTCCCCTTCCCTATCTCCCTAATTAAGATCTGTAATAAACTGGTCGGACCAACATTTGAACTGTTGTTTCTTAATCTCACGTCAGGTATACAGATATTAAAAGAACCTCCTCTCCCTCCTATAAATCGGAGCGAGACACCCACCAGGTGCTCAGTCACTTCTTCAGAACAGAATATGACTTAGCATTTCTGCTACAAGGATCTTTTGAGGGTCCCTTCCAATCTCTGACATTCTGTGATTGTGTTTCTTTTACAATACTGTTTCATTGTGTTAATGTTTTTTGAATAAATCTTGAAGTAATTGCTTTTGAATTTTATATCATATACTTTGCCACTAGATATTCAGTTTTGTCAACAAAAACTCCTCAATTTTTAAGATCAGTGTCTGATTCCTCCATTGTTTCAGATGTATTCAGCCTTGTCAAATTTTCACATTTGCATTCACAAGAAAATACATTCAGATGCTGATAATAAAAACAATTTTTTGAGATTTGTGCAGACAAATATTTCTGTTTAAATAGGTCTTTTCTTTCTGATTTACACTATGAAACAGAAGCAGATTCTTAGATACTTTTTAAAAGCAAGTGAAGTTCAATTATGAGAACTCTCAGTACTTGAACATTCTTCTTTCCAGTTCTCAACAGCAGATCTGGTGATGAGTAAATGGATGGGATGAGAAAATTATTCTTTGCTATGTAAACATTAACATTCATGAGTAAGTACATTAGAATATAACACCTAGACTTCATGGTTAATAAGAGTCTCGTACAGTAATTATAGCTTAGTCTAAGACTGGAGTAGAACTTTTTATAACATAATTCTACATGAAGTCATAAATTAAGAAATTTCTTGTATTCTTTGATGTAAAATACACAAAATAATCAAAGAAAACAAGACAATTTCTGAAGGGAATTAAGAGAAATAGTGAAGAAAAATAAAAGTGAGGTAATGAAACCACCAAATTTTTCAAAAATCTCTATGTAAAAGAGAGGAGGGGTTGGTTCCCATTTCATGATAGCATAATTGTGCATAAAATTTATACATTATGGTTCCAGTGGTATATACTATATATGCACTATACCTATTATATATGGATGAACATGGATCTCTAGGTACGTTTCTCCCAGTGTACTATACTTGACATGAATGCACAAAGGATTAACACACTTATACTCTGGCTAGCAGGTACTAACAAGCTACCTAGTAATGGTAGCAGGACATGCCACTACAGTCTTTGTCTTCCCCATAATGTTTATATTCAGCATACCAGATGGAATTATTAATCATACACGTCTCATGAAATCAGCAAAATGTTGCACGTACTACCTGGTATGAATAGCTTCAGGACTACTCATTCTTCCTAAACACTCCTTGCTCTTTTGCACCCCTGTCTCACTCCAATTTATAGGAGGGAGATGAGGTTCTTTTAATATCTGTATACTCGGTGTGAGATTAAGAAACAACGGTTCATATGTTAGTCCAACCAGTTTATTATAAGTCCTAATCAGGGAGACGGGGAAGGGAAGGAGGGCGATAGAAAAGATAGGAAAGAAGCAAGAATGCCGTAAAGTGGGGATAGTCACCACCAGGATCCAGCAGCGGTCCCATTGCATGACGTTTCGAAGGTCCAAGTCAGAAGCAGCAGGGGAGGAGAGCAGCAGCATGGCCGGCCTTGGGCAGCAAGCAGGTAGCAGGAGGCAGTCGCAGAGTCAATCTGGGGGGAAGCAGCAGGACTCAGGTAGCAGGCCCAGGAGAGTCCGTCAGTATGCAGGCATTCCGTAGTGAGGCAGACACCTTTGTTCTTCAGCATGCAGGTAGAGTGCAGAGCAAGTCCAGGAGGGAGAGAGTGCAGAACAAGTCCAGGAGGGAGAGAGGCAGGTCTTGAAGCTTCTTCATGACAGAAACCTCTTCTTCTTCATGAGGAATCTGTTGCCAGAAAACCTCACCTCTTCCTGATTGTAGGTTCCCATTTTATCCTTCTTCTTTTCCTGCCTACGTGACATCCCTGGGTGCTTGAGCAAGAGTCATGTGAGTACCCCCTGAGATGGCCATCTTCCTCGAGATAAGCCCACACAAAAGACCACTTCACAGCCATTAAGCTGCAGCTTATCTCTATCTCGTTGTCCCTGGCCTTGTCCATCTTTGTCCATCAGACAAAGGATTTCACAACCCTTGTCCAGGACTTGTCTATCAGTGTTCTCCAGACAAGGGATTTCTCAACCCCTGCCCAGGACTTGCTTGAACTTGTTCATCTGTGTCCTCAGCAAGCTTTGAGACAATGATGTAAAAGAATAATCTCTTACAACCCCTAGTTCCTTTGTTAAGACCATCGTCTTACTAACTTCCAACCACTTGCTCTTCATGAGGCATCTGGTAGGAGAATACTCACCATTTTAGTCTGTGATCACACTTCCTCTTCTATTGCTGTTGGTTCCCTTTTTTTTTCTGGACTTCACAGGTTACCCTTCCACTGCGGATGCTGAGTGCATAGACTTTAATCTTGGATTACTTCTGTATTCCATCCTATCCTTGATCTCAGGTGACCATCAATGGGATGACTGTCCTGCATAGTATGAGGATAGGAGACTTTAATTATTTACAAAAGCTTCCTGGTACTTGTTCACAGTCTTGGTGTAGAGGGGGGAAAAAAAAAAAAAAAAAAAAGCTCCTCACTTTTTCCTTAGATATAACTCTAATCCTAGAACATCTGACTTTTGAAACGTCAACTTAAGACTTTTAACCTGCTGGCTTTGGAACTGAAAGCAAAGAGGTATGGAACTGTCATTAGGAATGTAAGTATTAGAAAGAAGACAGTGGAAATCCAGGATAAGAACTCATCCCCATACTTGCTTAAATTATACATTAATACAGCTTATGA
This sequence comes from Chrysolophus pictus, assembly GCA_037305975.1. Taxonomy (NCBI): domain Eukaryota; kingdom Metazoa; phylum Chordata; class Aves; order Galliformes; family Phasianidae; genus Chrysolophus; species Chrysolophus pictus. The sequence goes on from CM074579.1 coordinate 19,071,178, forward strand.
AACTATCATCTTGTGAGTAACAGGGTTGAGAGAACTACAAAACAAAGTACACCACTTCTGGCACCTAAATTGCAAAAATAATGACAGTCATAAATTGATTTCAGAAAAAAAGACTGAAGTTGCTATCTCTTCACTCATTAAAAGTCACTTCACTTTAATAATCAGGATTACCTCATGTTCCAAGACCTACAGGAGGTAACATTCCTTTAGAAAAGTGCATCAGGAATTTGGGCAAATCTAACATGCATAGAAGTAAAGATTTTTAATTTGAATACGAAGTTCAAATGACTTTTTTCTTAATTTTTCTAAAATTATGAAATATTCTTATTTTCTCTGAGGTTAGCAAAGGATTGCACAAATTTAATGGTTCTTTCGGTTTCTCAAAGTGAGAGTACTAACTAGCAAATTCTAGGAGAAATATGTCCAGGATCATTTTTAATGTTATGCCACATTTAAAAAAAAATCCACATTTTTACATAATTCTGAACAGACAGTAATAGTAAGTATAATTGGTCTTTTCTTTTCAGGAGTTGTTTCTGCAATGGAATTTTTCAGCGTACTTATTCTTGCTCACACTATACACATATCTAATCATAAGAAGTAATAGTTAACAAATATTTATAATAACTGGAACTGTTTAGTGAGAATATGTTCAAACCTTTGAAAGCAGTGGTAACACCTGCTTTCCTGTGAGGGATCTGGTGAGAAGTATGAAAAAAAAAAAGAATTCTAATATACACAATAATTTTGTTCAGCAGAAATAGTAAAATTGCATAACATATTTTTCAGTATTTTGCTGATGACAAAAAAAATTCTAGGCCATCACTTCTGACAAAGTAAGAGGTACTATATTCTTAAATATGTGAATTTTCTAAATTGACTTTTTTAAAAATTGGACTTGATTTTTAAAGTAATATTAAGCAATAAAATTTAATTGAACTCTAAATTAATTAACTGATATTATACATTCAGATTCTTAAATTAGTATCTGTTATGATTCCTACATTTTATTAGATAACATCTAGGTAAATAAGAGACTATGAATATTGCTTAATGTATCATTTATTCATTATCACCATTATTCTGTGCTCTGTCTCTTGAATTCATGCAACGTCTTAAGCATTAAGCATTAAGATAACTGGAGTCTTATAGGGAAAACTCTAAAGGTTGGGGAGGAAGAAGAGGATGGGAGGGTGGCCCCACAGCAGCAGGCAGTGGCCTCCCAGATGGACCTGGGTCAGGCCAGTAGAGCAAAGCTGGATGGGCACAGAAGTGTATCCCTCAACAGTGCAGCTGTCACCAGAACCATTATGTCTTATGGATGATGTAGGTCTCCAGGAGCAATAATTCTCAAGAGTCTGCATTCTTCATAGTAAAATAAAACAGTTTTCTAGTTGCACTTAGCATTTGCTCTTACTTATTGAGCTCTGTGGAGAAGGACCTGGGTGTTCTGGTAGACAATAGATTGGCCATGAGCCAGCAATGTGACCTTGTAGCCAAGAAGGCCAATGATATTTTGGGGTGCATTAAAAAGTGCACAGCAAGGAGACCAAGGGAGGTGATCCTCCCACTCTACTCTGTCCTGATGAGGCCACTCATCAGGACATATTTAGATACTATGTCCAGTTCTGGGCTCCCCATTTCAAAAAGACAAGGATCTCTGAGGAGTCCAGAGGATGCCCACAAAGATGACAAAGGGACTGAAGCATCTCCTGTATAAGGAAAGACTGAGTAACTTGAATCTGTTCAGCCTGGAAAAAGAATCATAAAATGGTTTCTGTTCAAAGAGACCTTTAAGATCATCTAGTTCCAGCCCCCATGCAAGAAGACTGAGGGGGGATCTGGTTAATATTTATAAATATATGTTTAATTTTTTTAATTTAAAATTTAATTAAAGCTTATAAATATATTGGATGTTCTGCAGCAATATGTGAAAGAACATCTTTATAGTAAGGGTGATAGAGCACTGGAACAGGCTGCCTAGAGAGGCTCTGGAGTCTCCTTTGGAGACATTTATGAGCCATCTGGATGCCAACCTGTGCAGCCTGCTTTAGGGAGTCTGCTTTGGCAGGAAGTTTGGATTTGATGATCTCTAAAACTCCCTTCCAATTTCTACAATTATGTGTTCCTACAATATCTAAAGGGAGGTGGGAAGTAAATGGATGAGGCCAGGGTCTTCTCAGTGGTGCATAGCAAACATGCAGAAGAACTTCTTCACAGCAATATGATGGAGCACTGCAACAGGTTGCCCAGATAGACTGTGGAGTCTTCCATTAAATTTTTCAAGACCTGTCCGGACGCTTACCAGTGTGACCTATTGTAGTGCACCTGCTTTTGCAGAAGACCTGATGATCTCCAGAGGTCTCTTTCAACCCCTGCAGTCCTGTGATTCTGTGATCTCATGGACAAAGTGCCAAGAATTTAGTACCTTCCTCTATCTATACTCCTTCTGTTAGCAAGTTACAAGTTCCAGGTTTCATAGTTGTTTTGGCTTCTGATAATTTTTTTCTGGAATAAACATTTTCACTTAAACATGTGTTGTGGTTTTGGAAAGTAAACTTAATAATTCTTTGTGTATTCTAAAAATTTTTCTCTGTTATCTTAATTCATTAACATAAAGAAGACCTACTTATTTATAAAATATCAAAGAAGAAAGCCTTAGCAGATTTCGTCATCATGTGGGAAATATCAACCAAATCTCTGGCAAACTTTGTGAGCTTCTGTGCATTTATGGCAGCCAGATACATTAGATTTTACATTTGAATTCATCCTTCAGTTTCTTGTCATGAGAAGTTGCCAGAATCTGTCATGAACAATATGACAGAATGATTAGTTAATTCTGTTAAGATTCTTAGAGATTTTACCTTCAGAGCACTACATGTCCCTTGTTTACTTACTGTTCAAGACCCTGTTACTGTACCCAGAACCCAGTTTAGTTACTGTATGCAGGACCCTGTAGCTTTGTGTTCAGATATTTTTTTCTATTCTCCTACTTCTGAAGCTACTGATAAATCACTTAAAGATTCCCCCTGAAGAGAAATACAAAATTTAGTACAAAAATCCATTTTCTGTTTACTTGTATTTTCTCATTACTTTTTCCATGTTGTTATCTTTGTCACTTCGACCAGGTTGTCAGTACAACGTTGTAAAGACGAATAATGTCCATGAGAGGGCTCCCTGTCTGCAGCACTGCCTACTACCACGGAAACACCACTTAAGGTGTTGCGAGTCCATTTACCAGTGCAGTTTGCCTGCCAGGGCTTTGAGCCCTGTTCACTGTCAGCATGGCCCTGTCTCACTGGTGGCCACGGGCTGAGTCTCCTGGACCCTCTGTGAGGATGCCATGAGCTACACAGACTGAGCTGAACACCTAATCTTAGCACTGGGCTGCTCGGGGCCAAGATGCTGGCACTGTCGTCCCCCTGACAGAGCAGGTAATTACTGTGGCTGCGAGTTCAGCCTGGAGTGTTGACAGTTTACAGGCTGGTTCCAGCTGGTTCTGTAAGTGGGGGGGCAGAGGGATCCGCACCTCTGGAAAAGGGAAACAGGGAACCACAAATAATTAAAAACAGTGGCAACAATCTGAGGAGAAAAAAAACTAATTTAGTGAATATGGTATTGGAATGCAAGATAACACAATCTAATACAATATAATTAGAATTGAAGCTAATAAATCAAATATAAAGAGAGAAAGAGTGTCCAAAAGCTTGAGGCCTTACTCTAGTGCTGAGGTGATGCATGTGGTTAGGACAAGCAGCAGGGAGAAGAGCTGAAGAAAAAAGGGGAAGGTCCCACGATCTTGACAGGGGTTATACTTCCTCTGTGTACACAAATTGTTCTAACAAATGTAGTTCTTCCTCTCTTCTAGACCGGTGCCTGGAGCTGGAGCATTAACTCTTTAACTCCCAGTGAACTACATGATGTTATGATATAGAATATCGATACCCAGAAATCATAAAACCATGACACTTGAGGCACAGAGCTGTGACAGCCTCAATTCTGTTGGCAGCTGCTGTATTTCACAAAAACCTCATTGTGACCTCTCAGGCAGTGTTGAAAAATACTTTAAAAATATGTTAAGGAGTTTATACACTGTATTTCAACTAGTTACTATATCATTATATATATACAGAAACTTGAACTCTCTTAGTTCTCTCTTTGATTGATTGTTGGTTTGTTGTTTTTTTTCTTTCCATTCACGATCCAGTGTCTTCCCTAGCGTGGCAAATCAGAGCACTGCTTGCAATAGCCAAACAGAAATGTTGGAGCAAGTTCAGAGGAGGGTCACAAGGGATCAGAAGAGCTGAATCACCTCTCCTGTAAAGAGAGTTGCTCATGTTCAGTCTGGAGAAGACAAGGGTCAAGGAAGACCTTATTGGTGGCCTCTCAGTACCTCAAAGTGGTCTATGAGAAAGCTGGAGAAGCATTCCTTATCAGAGAGTGTAGTAACAGGACAAGGGATGATGGATTTAAACTCAAAGAGGGCAGATTTAGATTAGATATTTGGAAGAAATTCTTCCCTGTGAGGCCTGTGAGATACTGAAGCAAGTTGCCCAGAGAAGTTTTGGATGTCCCATCCCTGGAAGTGTTTGAGGTCAAAACTATGTTCTAGTGGGAAGTGACCCAACACAAGACAGAGTAACAGAAACTGTATGTTTTTTAAGGTCCCTTCAAACTTAAGCAATTGTATGTTTCTATGTTAGTAACATACCACTAAAGATCTGAAAGGAAAGCAGGATAATACATATGATTTTTTTTTTAGATTTAGCTGCACAACAATTTGTAATAGAATTGGTTTATTTTCTTGTATTTTTATTGAATTTTCCATACCTGTCAGATAAAATTTCTTGTTTTATTGCCACAACACGTGTTTATGAGTTCAAAACTGTAGTGAATTTTGCCTCTCTACGTTTCAGGTAGCATTATTGTTTTGTTTTCTTTTTGAGAACTAATATTTCATATATTATCCAGTATCTGTCCTTTGAGTTTATACTTATTTTCATCTGTACATTTGAATTAAATAATATATTAAAATGTGAGTTACAATGGTAAATTTTTGTAGAGCATATTTTCCAACGTCATTCATACACTATACTGGTAAAAGCAGCTATAATAAAATAACATTTGTGAAGTAACTAATTATTTATTTAGAATTAAAATTATTAGTTTTAAGGGATTTGGTACAATTTTCCCCAAATGATTAGAAAACACAGTAAAGCAAGAAATTAGAGAACAATTCTGTTCTCTGATTTGGTTTGCATGTTCTTGTTTTTGATGAATTTGTATAATACAGTTAATATACTCAAGTTTCTTGTAATCAGCAAGCTTGTGTTTTGTAATTCTCTTAAGTCACTACAACCTTGAAAATATAAAATGGTACAGTATTTATAAAATAATATGTAGCCATTTACAAAATACATAAACTGCCTCTCTTTTGTCTACATATAAATCCTCAGGAGGTTCCTTTGATAAATGTATTTATTGATACATACCATACCATAAAAACTTACTATATATTTCAGTTATATGTAATTTTTTAAAAATATATGTTTTATGAGTGATTGTTTGATAGTTCAAGATTTATGCACCTAAGCAAATTCAAACATTCACTGAAATCAGAAAATGGATGCTACTATACCCTTTGTTCTGTCCTTTATACTATTGGATTTTTAACTTAGTTATCTCTGAATTGATTTCAATAATTTTTGCTCTGACAAAGTCCAGCTTCCAGAAAGAATGTCAATCTTCATTTGAAAGTCCTGGGAAAGAGAAGGCCAATTTAAACACCCTGTTGAATTCTTCTGTCCATTGAGTGAAGATAAAAGCATGAAACATAGACAGCATAAACATTAATGGTTCTTTGATTTTGATGTTTTAGATGAGTCTTTGATGGAGGAAAATCAGAAGTATAATATTTAAGCTTCTCAAAGATACTCTGCACATGTAAAAATGCAGGAGAGAAAAATAAGGCAATAAAATGGTTCCCTTATGGTTGTGAGGGAATTCCATCATCCACTGACATTTGCATGCTTCCTTTTGCAACCTTAATATCCCCATAAATGTTTCAGCCTTCAGTTTCATAAGATTTTTCTTTCATAAATGATATTCAGTGCCTTTATAAGAGAGTAGACTGGTCATCCTGTACTGAGAAGTAGCTCATCCATATAATTGGAAACTTGAAGCAGTTCTATTAAAGAATATGTTCTTACTGAAGGAGACCAGTGCACTAGAGTTAAATCCAACTCCTAAGACTTAAGAAGTAGGTTTTAAAGATCTTGGCTTTGTACTGTGCCTTCAAGTGTAACTCCATATAACTCTCTATGAATACATAAAAGATGATAATTCTGGGTCTGACTGAAGATTAATCTGGCTCAACTTCATGTCTCTGAAGTGAGCAACAACAAACATTCAAGAAAAGAGTTTACAAAAGTTGCTAATATGGATTTTCAGGTTGTGATTTAAGTAGTATATCTATCTCTTTATAAATTTAATCTTCTACGACACTTACAACTACAACTATATGAAGTATATATATTTTTGCCTATTGTAAACATCTTGCATGAAAAAACAATGATACTCTAATGCATCAATCAATTTTAATACTGACCTGCATATGTTAGCAGTTGGATATGTTCATACCGGTGTACATATATGGAAGCTTGGGACAATTTCCCACTGGAAAACAAAGCCCAAGATGCGAATTTCTAAGTAACCGTTCAGTTATAAATTCAGATATACACAGAAAAAATAAGATTTACTAGCTTTCTGGTTATGACCTTCTTCTATAGAAATTGACCGAAATAATGATGATACGTAGGAAAGTGGCTGAAACACTTCTGGCTATTTTTTTTCATGAAATATATGGGTGTTATACCAATTATGTTAGTGAGAATTATGTATTCATATTGAAAGAGAAATAAATCAGCCTGAAAAGTGTGCAAAGTGTGCAGGTGCTCCCACTTTTAATTTTTTCTCATTAAATTTCTCATTTGTAATTTTCTCATGTACTCATATCCCTTGGAGCTCTCAACTTTTTTTTTCACACTGTATCCTCACAAGCATTCATAACAACCACATTCTCTGGTAAATAGTCTGTATTCCTTTAAAAAAACAAAACAAAACAACAAAAAAACCACAGCTACTAACAAAACAAAACTAACCCAATCAAATAAACAACTGAAAACAAACAACGAAACAAGCAAAACAGATAAGGGCAATCTGGAGCTATATATATATATATATATATATATATATATATATATATATATATATATATATATTTATGTGTATGTGTGTGGATCTTGGTGTTTTTCAATCTACAACATTTTTAGGAAATTATCCTCTAGGTTTATATAGACTATATAATATTATTTTTTTCTAACAATAACTTTTCAAAACTGAAATGTACTCTAGTCTTTTATTCACTTCTTCAGATTATTCAGTACTGTTCAGCCTTTATATTAAGACAAAGTTTCCATCTTTCAGACTTTTTTCTGCACGACATTTTCATTATCTGGATTTTCAAGCCTATCAATTCAAGGAAAACACATTAAACACCCTCTAATCTTTCATTTCATCCAGAGGAAAAACAGAACGGAATCTTATTTGTGCAAGGTCATACCATTCATAAATATAATCCCTCCCTCTTTATGTCTAACCAGCATTCTGAACAGACCATTTTGTTAGTTAAAATATTTCCAAATAGTGCTAATCGTGTAAGTGAGACACATGATTTTTTCTAGTTTGGTTTGAAAAAGAAATCTCTGGCTCTTGGTGACTAAGTACTGTGGCAAAGGACTCCACACAAGGTGCCAGCCCTGAACTATTTCTCTCTGACTTTCATTCAGCCAGAAGTACCATGGAGGCAGTTGGGTCCCTGGCCAGAAACATGCACAATATGTAGTGCAGAAATCCAGATAATGTCATTGTGAGGTGACTGTACAAAGCAAGAACAAAACATGGCAGGACAAAGTTCTGCACCAGTAAAATGTACCTAAAATAATACTTGATAGTAATATGAGAGAACAAAATGTGCAGAGAAATGTACTAGTCTGTCCCAGAATAGACTCTGCTACCACTGTAATTGTTCTAACCCATAACCTCTTTTGATAGTGCTACCAGTGTAAACAAAATAAAGTAGCAATTGTTCTGGCCCACCAAATAGTAATATTGTCTCCTTCTTCCCTGTCTTACATAGATGTGTGGAAACTTCTTGTTTCAAGTTTCAAAATGCTTCAAAGCCTCATCTATTTGATTCAATATCAGAAAATTAGGTGATTTCCATGTCTGAATTTCTAAATGCCATATGGCAGAATTCCCCTTCTCTTCAAATCAAGCTTGGAAGTATTATTTGAAGGTGTAACTTCTTACAAGCAGGATTTTTGATCCATTAAATTCAAAGTTAGATTCACTGATCATTTGAGGCCTTTAATGGTGAGTTTAGCAATGCTTTATTGTGACATAAATCAACTATGAATTTAACAGTTTTGTAAAAAAATGTTAATTACAGAATCATAGAGATTGGAAAGGACCTCTGGAAATCACCTAATCCAACTCTGTGATGAAGCAGGTTCTCTATAGTAAGCTGCATATGAAAGTGTCCAGCTGGGTTTTGACTATTTCCAGAGAAGGAGACTCCACAATCTCTCCAGGCAGCCTGCACCATTGCTCTGCCACCCTCAAAGTCAAAAAATTCTTACTCATGTTCTTATGGAATTTCTGTTTGTGCCTGCTGTCCTATCTCCTATTGCTGGGAAAAAAGAGGCACTGAAAAGAGCCTGGCCCCATCCTCTCGATACCCATTCCCAGGCTTGTCCGTCCCATAGCCCATAGATCACATGTGGCCTGGCATATCTTGTTATTAGGTCTGCCCCTACTGCTGTGCTGTCATGACAGCAGCTCTTCCCTGTTGAACGGCCCAGCCTGGTGCTGGACTGTCATTCATTGCTAACAACAATTCAAGCATCACCCTGAAAAGATTCCTCTATACTCAGTGCAGCCCGAACAAGCCAAAAGGTTGGACACTCACACTAGATGTTTGTAAGTGTTGTTAAGATCCTGTCTTGGTCTTCTCCATGCTGAACAGTCCCAGGTCTCTCAGCTCCCCCTTAAAAGGGAAATACTTCAGGCCTCTAATCATCTTTGTAGCACATAGCTGGACTGTTTCCAATAGTTCCCTGTTTTTCCTCAACTGAAGAGCTCAGAACTGGACACAGTACTCCAGATGTGGCCTCATCATGGCAGGCCAGAAGGGAAGGAATACCTCCCTCAATCTGCACCCCAGAATACCATTGGGCACACTGCCGTCTCATCGTCAACCTGTTAAACCTATGCCTTAAGTGGAAATTCCATTTATTCTTCTATACGTTTGCATACTATAAGTTTATGATACCCTTATTGTATTTAAAAAGAAGTAAGAAACTGATATGGCAGTGAGATTGAAAACAAATTATTACATGTACTAAACACAATAGATTCTCCTTCTGGGCTTCCGTATTCAAACTGTATGCTGCCTTTTTAAAGTATTCTACTAACTCATTAAATATATCAAACACTTCAATATGCATCAAACGAATGTTGTCATACTACACTGTTTATTTAGAACTGTATGTCCTTTGCAAGCTGTTAAATGGGTAAGTGGCAAAATACAATTTCAAGCAACTTTCCGATACCACAACACTGAATCTGAGAGTACTTATATCATATGCATAACATAAGGAGTGGAAAACAACTTGTGTTTCTATAAATACAAAGCACAGTAGATTTTAGAGTCATAAATTAATTCTTGAATTGTTCAAAGAATCTTACAATAGGCTGTTACACAATTCTTACACTACATATTTTGTCTATATTACAATTTATTAATTTCAGAAATTCAAAATCTATCTAGAATGTAATAAAACTTACCTTGCTAATTAATTCTTGATTAAAATGAAATAGTGTTTCAATGGACAATTTCAGCCAATTTTCTATAAAAGCAAAGTAAATGAATGTTATGACAAAACAGTCATTTTATTACATCAACCTATGTTTTTATTTTTGTGATAATTATATCCATCCACCATATTCAGTATTTGTGCAACCAAAAGATGGCAGTGCTTCATCAACAATTTCTGCAAAGTTTAAGTTTATTCTTAGGTCATTATTTATGATATATGAAAGCTTTAAGAAAATGCAGTTTTACAAGATTCTCTTTCTCAGTCTCACTCTCATTCTCCTCAGATTTAAAAGGGAATAAAAAGGGTTCAATTTGTTTTTAAAGTGTTTTGGTTCTCTGACATCTTACGAAGTTTACTTGATTAATATTCTGTCTCATTTATTAAACAGGATTTTGTAGAATGCTTAATAAATATAGATCAGTTAAGTCTGCCTCTACTTCTCTAAGATTTAATAAGCATGCAATTCTGTTTCTGGCAGTGACTCATAATCATAACTTCTCTGTTTTCTTCAGATTTATGATACAGCTGCTAGGATCAAATCCCTAAATGTTTTAAATAGATCCCAAAGAAATAAATTTTAATTATTATTTGAAATATGTGACATCTTTTCTAATTTTTCCCTCTACATTTTAAGCAAAGCTGCCAACATATTTTTTTAGAAAAGTTGTCTCACAGATCATGTTTCTGACCTTTCTTTTACCATATTGCATTTTCCTTCAAACATTTTCATGCAAAAATTTGTTCACAACAGCTCTGTTTTGTAAACAAATTTGTCAGATTATATACTAGTATTGCTCACAATGTCTGAAGGCCTATGCTATTTATCATGGCCTTTGGTTTCATCTCTTTTTGTGCTGCTTCTTAGAGATGCATTCTATTTCATGTAGAGCAGCTTTCTATTAAATAAAGGAAAATAATAAAATACCAAGCCATATATCTAGTAACGAATGAATTATAATCAATTCAGTTGTTCTGTTCTAGTTTGTTTGTCATATAAGGATTATATGTATTTTTGTTAAATAGCATTTCCTGTTCTGATGGGTTTGTTAAAAAGTTAAATCAACCCTCTATGTATCACTTTTTCTTGCTTAAAGTGAGGATAATGATACTAACAATTTGTAAATCATTTTAGAATTACACTGATGAGAAAAGACATATAAATCTACACAAACATAAATACAAATAAGCATACAAACAGGAGGTACATACTATGAATAATGTTTTGAATGTTTCGACCTCAGTGAAATTTTTGATGTGATCTCAGGTCTATATTTTGGAAATTGAATAATCTATCCTAATACTCATCTGTTAATATCCATAAGAAAAATTGGCATAAACATAAGATTATTAGACTTTTTGTTTCTTAAAGGTGGAGTATAAATCTTTGCTAGATTTGGAAAAAATGACAACCCAGAAATATTTAATGAACTGCACACCAGAATATTATGTCCCTGTTCTTCACTACAAACTCAGTTTCTTGAACAGATACACATCTCACACTTTTGCTAATATGACTTTATGCATGAGGTGAGAACTACAGTAGCTTGAGATACTCATAACGTATTTTCCAGAAGTTACTACAATAGTATTTTTGAATCAAAATTAAAGTTTTCTGTTAGTTCATCTGATTGTTTCTGGCAGTTCAGTTACTTGGCTATTATAGAGAAGCAGAATTTGGCTATATTGGTTGCACACTAATATTTATAAGTTGTTCATCAGCCTGTATTTACACTGAAAGTATCCATCTGACATCATTCAAGTCCCTGCATTTTTTGCACCCAAAAAGCAAAATTTTATATGTTCAAGACAAAGTAGTTAGTTTCTATGGAGAGCTTGCCACTAGACATTCATCATGTTTTCTATGAACAGGTTCTTCCACCACAAAGTGGTAAACTGCAAAAAACTGTAGTTTGGGTTGTTCCAAAACAATTTACAGTGTTTTCGGTAAAAAACAACAACAGCAACTAAGAAAAGGGTAAGAGTAGGCTAACAGGAGAATTAGGAGGAGAAAACAGCTCATTACTTAAAATGCTGCAGGCTAATCTAAATGGAATTTTTTTGTTTGTTCATCCTGGAACAATTTCAGTTTATGCTCTGTTTTACTTTGTTTCTGCTATAGATAAGACCTAAGCCACTCATCAGATGTCACTCTCTCTCCGGTTTCCCATGGATGCTGTTCCAGCATGCATATAGTTCTTAAGTATTGATTTAGCTATTGAAAATGACTCCCTATTCTTTGTATTTCTTGATGGAGGAGTAAGGAGGTCAGTTGGAAAGGTTTTTCACTTTGTTAGAAGATCAATGTTTCATCAGTGTGTTCATTCTCTTTCAGCATACTCTGGCTACAAGTGCACACTGTCAGCCCATAACCAGTTTTTCATCCAGCAGCACCCATAAGTCCTTCTCCAGTGCTACTCTCCATACGCATCATTTATTCTGTACTATGTTGTTGGAATTACTAGACCCAGTTGAAGGACCCTGAGGATCTTGTACTTGGTCTTATTAAGCTTCATGAGGCTGGCATAGGCCCACCTCTCAAACTTGTGCAGGATAGCATCCCTTCTCCCTCTTGTATCAATTGCAACACTCAGCTAAGTGTCATTTACAAACTTGTTGAGGGTGCATTCAGTCCTACTACCTATGCTACTAATGAAAATATTGAATAGTATTGGTCTCAACATCCATGAAATCAGAGTTTTTTCCTAATCTCAGAAAAGTATATCCTTTAGCTATTTTGGATATCAACTAGATAGTGTCAACATTAAGAAACTACTTAAACATATCCTTAGTCTAAACAATAAAACATCACAAAGTGTGTTATGAAACACCAAAATGAAAATTCCCTTTTACAAACTAAGGATGAGGTTTTTGTTGAAAGCAATGCAGGAAGAGTATAATAACCATATGAAAAGGTGATTCATATTTATCTATGCACACACGGGCAGCTTCAGAAAACAATGACACATTTCATCTTTCTGCCATCTTTACATACAAAGCTTTCTTTAAGATTCCTAACATGTCACACCTCTGCACACACCATGCCATATTTTTGCCTTGGTAAATGTAAACTCATGCAACTTTTTCTTCTGCAAGATATTTTTTCTTTCTCACTGCATTCACCACGTCATATTTTCCTACTTTCTTGCTCTGTTTCACGAAACACAACCTGATTACCTGATTATTTTACTCCACTGGCTTCATAGCTAGTGATGTCATTTCAATCTTCAGCATTGCCTGTGATGCCTATCCTTATTTAATATAGTAGAATTTTCCAGCAAGTATTTCTCTGTTTTATGACTCACATGGCAGTGGTGAATCTACTCTTTGTGAATATAAATAACATTAATTATAGTAATAATATTATATTTGTCTTTCCATTTTCATGTCAGAATTTGCATGCAAGAAACTATTGTGTGCAAAAGAAATTATGTTGCAAACTACATAATTAAGATGAATATTTTGGATAAGTAGCAACAACTTATTATTAGCCTAAACAATCATTTGCAGAATTACTGTAATACTACGGACAATAGAAATGTCTAGGAAACATTGCCTAGTAGAAAGCACAGCTCAGAAGAACCCGGGCTAATTTGACACACTACCCTGGTAAGTTAGGCTTGATCAGATTCTGGCCTGTTTGATAATGGCTAAATCACTTACAGACTTGAATTGAATTTAGACAAAATACATCTTAAATACAGTGCTGCAAATGGCTTAGTAGGTCCACTAGATTTGACTAGAGTATATTATATTTAGCTATTAACATCATGGAATGATTATTTCTCCACATTATTTTTAAACCAGTAAGTGCTGATCCAGTATCAGTCTTGCTTTTTGGTTTTTTTTGTTTGTTTTTTTGTTTTTTTGCTGTTGTTGTTGTTGTTGCTGTTTTCCATTGGTTTTAATTGTAAGCTTGCTGTAGCAACACAAATGATTTTTTCCCCTTCTAGCATTGCACTTAACACCAGCAGGTTGAAAATGAGCTATTTTACCTTTCTGTGATTTCATTTCATTGTTTGTTAAAGGAAATATAGATTTAACATTGATTTCAAACTTCACAAGAAGATGAAGATATAAATCAATATTACTAAAAATTAACAAATTACTATAGCAACAAAACAAAATCAGAACACTGTAAGTAAAGGAAAGCTAGGAAGGATAAGTCCAGTCTAAAAGCATCACGTCTTATTCATGCTCATATCTTTGTAATGTGTCAGTGGAAAATCTAAGCCAGCTGACTTAATCAATCTTGTAGCCTACAGAACTTCATCATCTGTCCACTGCATCACTCTCACTGTCCTCCTTCAAGATCAGATATCAGCACAACAGTTTTTAGTTCTTTTTGTTGTTTACAGTTACTTTATTTTTTATCTTTCTTTCCTCTTTTTTCCTACCCTGCAAAAATCAGCGTGATAGTCCAGCTCTGAGAATAATCCTACCTACTGTATAATGCTATGATTATAGTCTGTGCTCTGAACTATCAATCAGCTCATCATTAACATTATAAGCATTACATTCAGATGTTGAACATATTTTTGGAAGTCTTTCAGCTTTCCTGGTATACCTATCTTTGAGATGATGAGAAATTCTAGTCTGAGAACCTGTTAGAAAAAAAATCAAGGAAGATAAAATTGGATAAGTATCACGCTAACCTTAAGGGAAAAAAGTTTTAATTGAGGATCTTATTCAATATATCCTTACTTTTAAATCATTTAATATTTTGATAGAAATCTGTATTATTTCAAATTGATTTTGTCTTTCTTTTATTGGTCCTTTTAAAAAAATAATATAGCAGTAAAGTTGAAACTCTTGGCATCTGGTCATTTGTTCCAAGTTGTTAATATTCAACTATTGCAGTGATTAAGCTGAAATAATAGTGACTTTACTGAGGTATTGTTCCTATAACCTCTATGAGAAGAAACTCATTCTCACTCACAGACAAGCTGAAATCTATCTTTCCATGTAATTGCATCCTACTTATATGCATCTCCTTTCAAATAGGCATCATTGCAAAAATACTTCTTGACTATGTCTCAATTGCTGAGGGATGTTCTAGAAGTCCGGAGAAATTAGAAAAATATTGGTCCTTATTCCAAGAAATATCCACATTCAGAAAAGAATAGTTTCTAGGAATATCTTCCATAAAAGTATCTTGCCCCATTTCTCACAGTATTTCATGAGGAAACCTAAAACTTTCAAGTAAGTTAAGGAACTTTTGTATGATATAATTTTCATGCTGTCCATTGTTAGCTTAAAAGCAGTTCAATTTTTTATTTTTATTTTTTTGTAATATAATCCATGGAGTAAGCATGTGCATATAATTACAGTCTTACATTGTTCTAGTTCTATTATGGAGAGAATTACAAATATGGATGCGCTCTTGAAGATTAACTCTTTCAATATTTTAACTGTATGAAATACCAAATACCAATAAATTGTGTATTCCTTGAGATTATTCCAAGACAATTCATAACAATTGAAGGGGCACTCTAAGTGGACACACACACACACACACACACACACACACACAGTGCACAAAGAGTTAAGCACCTCTTTCAAGTACCTTTAATTATTTGCACACTTTCCTAAATGCTCATTTTTAGAACCTGGTCTAAACCACAATTAATCTTGTATGATTATTTCTGCATTATTAATGCATGTTATGAGGGATTTTGTAGATTCTGAGGCAGTTTTATTAACAATTATTTTTTGTTAAGGGCATAAAAATAATAATGAATCCATATAACTATTTTCTACTTATGACTTAAATAAAAAATTAGTGATAAATTTATTTATTTATTTATTTATCAGAAGATTTAATATTCCAAGCATTTAGGGACAATTTGTTTTCCATCTCAGGGAGACTGACAACACTCCACGAACTGCATACAATTTAGGAGTGTTTGAAACTTAAGTCTTAACTACAGTCCTTCAGAGTTTGTGAAAAAGCAACTTTACAAATCATATCTTCACTTCTTGTAAGTCACTACTCTCATTCAGTTAATTCGAGATCTGATTTCGAAAAATACAGCATTCATTCTAGACATGATCAGACATTCAAATTTTTTTCAGGAAGTTTTGAGCTCTGTTCATTTTTTCAAATAAAAAGTAGTAGTGAACAGTAATGGCACAAAGCATAGTGACATCAGAAAAAGTAGCTTGGGATTTACTATTCCTCATTTAAGAGTATTGAACAATGTGGAGAAATGAATAATACTTCAACGCAGATCCAGCTCTGCCTTTCTAGAGAGAAGTGTGAAGAGTGAATTACTTAAATGGGAAGGAAGAAGGTGATGAAATACAGCATGAAATCTATTTGCCACAGGCCCAATGCAAAGCATTATGCAGCTAAAGTAGAAAGTCTTAAATAGTAAATATTTCCCCAAACCTAAAAAGATATTTCCAGAAGTATTTGTAGCTAGAAAAAGAGCCGTCGAGTCTTACTAAAATTTGTCCACTTTCCTTGATACATCATCCATGTTACTGATCTTCAAACTTTCATTACTGAACTTCACTTTCATTTTTCTGGAACTTCCTCACATATTTTGAAATTTCACCCCTTTGAGAGAATCTTAAAAACAAGGCAACTAATTTTTCTTTCCCTATTCAGGAAAGCAGAGCTAAGTTTTGCCGAGAGCTAAAATTAGATATGTGAACTGTTATTCTCAAGAATGATTCATGTGCGTGAAACTGTTTGCTTGACCATAAGCACTTCTTATATAGTGCAGCACAGCAGGGTCAGAGGGGCAAGAGCATAGGGGCTCCCCATGGGGCATCAGGGCAGGGCCTGGCAGCCTCAGCCAGGAGCAGGTCTGAGAGCAGCAGGGACAATCCCAGCCCAGGGCATCAGGCATCTCCATGGGGATGCTGAGGGTCAGAATGGTGACCCAAGTCCTAAGGAGGCCAGGGTACGGCTGTTGTCAGCTCAAACTGATACCATGTCTGCATCAGCTTAAATATTCTGTTATTAAATGGACTTCCAATTGGAGGGAAAAATCGGGGCCATTTCTGGTTGTAGCACAGTCAATCAATTAAGACATTTTCTATCAAAAGTATGCACTTATCTGTAATGTTGTTCCGTCTTTACGAAGATCTACAGTACATGAACTCTTTGGGAAAACAATGTTTATAGATAAAATATCTGAGTTTTATATATGTATAAACCAAATATTTCTATTTTGTATGTTTGCAACAAAAATCTGGCCAAAATACGGAAGATAACAAGAGATAAGAATATCCTACTTGTTATGTACTATTTTGCCATCAAAAATGAAAATTCAGCACACTAATCTTTAATGTCTATAAAGGAAGAATAGTTTCAGCAGCGTGGACTAAGAGAAACATTTCACACAAATAGAAGAAGGAACAGTGACTGAGCATTTTTGACCCTGAAAAACTGGAAGACCAATGCTGGCAACCTAGCTGAGTCTTTCCCATTCATTAAAGTAAGACCTTTCTCAGTGGGAAGCAAACAGGAAAAAAAAAAAAAAATCTAATTCTTATCTATTTATCTATTTAAAATAATAAGGTCTATTTTATGGGTTACTTGCTTTTTATAATGTTAACAACATAGACACATGAAATATAGCCTCCAAGTACTATACAGTGCAGATTTTTTCTCTCTCAGAATAAAAAGCTAGAGTCTCAGTTAGTGTGAAGTTTTCAGGAATCACAGATAACCACCACTATTTATTGTTGGGTTGTTCTTGCAGATTTCTTATACAGCATCAAAAGTATTAGAAGAAAATTTTCTCTAAGTGTCATTTTGTATTAAATTAAACTGTATTATACGATATACCAATCACTGACTTCTTTAAAATAAAATGCCATGCAGAAGACAGTCATAAAAAAAAACTTTGTAACAAGACATCTAAAATTTCACAGGCACAATATCTTAATAATTTCAAGTGCTTCTTTTAAAAGTTTTGAAGGCTGACAAATAACTTAAATATAGTCTTCTGTCAGTGTTTTGTTCTGCAGAGCTGTTTGTTTTGTTTCTATAAAGCTAGCTACTTACAGAAATATTACACGTCTTCTTTATGGAAGAATCCAGGCAAATAATTTTCTCCCTGAGTCAGACGAGTCTGAAACATAAGAATTATGCACAGAATACTTTTCTTCCCAAAAATTTTTAGGCCTCTTTTCTCACTAGAGATATTCATTTTGAGCTTCATAACTTCTAATATAAAATATTTCAAACATTTTTTTCTATATCAAGTTTCAATGAATCATCTTTACATATCTCTCAGAATTATAGGTTATACCTTAAAAAATTCATTTTAAATATCCTTAAATCTACATTTACATAATTATCACTACCACAAATAACTAAAAGACACTTACAGAAGACTCATCATTTTCTTAAACACTTCAGAGTTACATGGCTGAAACGTTCCACTTATTTTGAATTTTTTTAATGCAAAACACACTTTCTACATGAAAAATAAATATATACATGATTTCAAAAACATAGTTGAAGAAAACTCTAATTTTGTCTCTAAACCATTCATTTTTTTATCTTTAATATTTATTTTAAATTACAAATCCAAAATCAATAAGTCGGATTTTGAATGTTAAAAATTAATTCTGGTTCCCAACATACATGGCACTTTTTTTAAAGGCCTCCTATCCTGCAATGAACACTTGGATCTAAGGAAAATATCTGTTTTTATATTAAGCTAATGATGACAAAGTAGAGTTGGAAATAAGTGTCGTACAAGAAGTCGATGATACAAAATGGATTACTGTGCTTGCTACAATCATTTTTTATTCACTTTATATTGGAAACTTCAAGAAGTCAGAAGCTCACATTTTTCTCCTTCCAGTGACTCATGCGTAGATTAGAGAATCAAATTTTTTAAAAAATATTTTTTTGGACTTAGATCTAAATTCATTCTAGACTTATTTTATTAAACAGGGTATAAGTATCTAAAATTTTATATCTGTAAGCAATACTAAAGAGATTTAGAAGGAGAAATGAAAATAACTAGAGCTCAATAATCTTCATTATTCTCCCTTGTTTGGCCTGATATTAAAAACAAAAAAAACAAGCAAATTATAATCTAATGATCCAGTCTTTGAAATCAGTGCTGTAGAAAAATGCTGGTTTGGTTTTTGTTTTGTTTTGTTTTGTTTTTCATTAATATATCTATTTTAATGGGTTTGTTATGTGTGGTTTTTAAGTAGCAAAAGACATTTAAATCTGAAAATGAGGGTTTTTTCTCACCATGCTTCCTTCAGCTACAAGAAGCCTCACTCTTGCGAGCTCTCATCTTGATGGCAATTTCAACCACCTAGATGTCTGCTGAAAAAGCAACACAATAGGCTGTAATCAATCCAGGAGACTCCTGGAGTACACTGAGTTTAACTTCCTGATCCAGTATTAGAAGAACAGATCAGAGTTGAAGTGTTACTATACCTAGTGCTCACCAACACACAGAAGATCATTAAAGAGATTAAAATTAGAGACAGTCTGGGCTGTAGTGACCATGCTGTGGTCGAGTTCTTGAGAAATATGGGCCTGGCAAAGAGCAGAATCAGGACCCTGAACTTCAAAAGAGCAAACTTCTAGCTGTTGAAGGAATTATTGGGTTGGACCTCCTGGGATACTGCTCTTAGGGACACAAGAACAGAACAGATCTGGCATCTCCTTAAGGACACCTTTCTGAGATCACAACAGATTTCCATTTCCCAACATAAGAAATGAAGTGGAAGAGGCAGGAAACCAGCACAGCTGAACAAAGACCTGCTGTTTAAACTGACGGATAAGGAAATGCACAGGTAGCGAAAGCAAGGATGTGTGGCCTAGGAGGAATATAGGGATGTGTCTCGCTCCGATTTATAGGAGGGAAATGAGGTCCTTTTAATATCTGTATACCCGGCGTGAGATTAAGAAACAATGGTTCATATGTTAGTACAACCAGTTTATTATAAATCCTAATCAGGGAGACGAGGAAGGGAAGGAGGGCAATAGAAAAGATAGGAAAGAAGCAAGAATCGCATAAAGTGGGGATAGTCACCATCAGGATCCAGGAGCGGTCCCGTTGCACGACGTTTGAAAGGTCCGAGGCAGAAGCAGCAGGGGAGGAGAGCAGCAGCGTGGCCGGCCTTGGGCAGCAAGCAGGTAGCAGGAGGCAGTCACAGAGCCAATCCGGGGGGAAGCAGCAGGACTCAGGTAGCAGGCCCAAGAGAGTCCGTCAGTATGCAGGCATTGCGTAGTGAGGAATCTGATGGCAGACAGCTTTGTTCTTCTTCAGCATTGTGGTAGAGCGCAGAGCAAGTCCAGGAGGGAGAGAGGCAGGTTGTGAGGCTTCTTCATGACAGAAACCTCCGTTCTTCTTCATGAGGAATCTGTTGCCAGAAAACCTCAACCTCATGATTGTAGGTTCCCATTTTATCCTTCTTTTCCTGCCTACGTGACATCCCTGGGTGCTTGAGCAAGAGTCATGTGAGTACCCCCTGAGATGGCCATCTTCCTCAAGATAAGTCCACACAAAAGACCTCTTCATGGCCATTAAGTTGCAGCTCATCTCTCTCTCTCGTTGCCCCTGGCCTTGTCCACCTGTGTCCCTCAGACAAAGGATTTCACAACCCTTGTCCAGGTCTTGTCCATCAGTGTTCTCCAGACAAAGGATTTCTCAACCCCTGCCCAGGACTTGCTTGAACTTGTTCATCTGTGTCCTCAGCAAGCTTTGAGACAATGACATAAAAGAACAATCTCTTACAGGATGACATCTGGGCATATATACATGGGACTTGGAAAACCAAGAAACAGATGAAGCTGAACTTGGTCAGGGATAGGAGATGAAAGAGCAGTTCTTGAAAAGATGGTAGAACAAATGTGCAGGGTGAAAATATAAGGCAAAAACTTACTGTTGCTATCTACAGAAAAACTTCTAAGCTTTGTAGTTTTTTATATGTTGAATTTTGAATGAGGAACATTCTTTTAGTAAATAGAGTAATAGGCACACATAAGTATGTGAATATTTGTGTAATAGTATACGAAAAAATTTTCTTGAGGTCTGTACATCTCATCCATTTATAATTTCTTTTTAGAACCAACACATCTTAATCTGTAAACTTTTGAACAATTAGAGAATTTTTATGATTATTTTGTGGATTTTCATATTAAATTATAGAGATTTCCAGAAAATGTTAAAATGGAATACCACACCTTTAGTTCACATTTTCTTGGGTTTCTTATCTACTCCTCTCATGGGAAAACTTTAATGCATACTGGGGACTGTTAGTCTTACCAGCTGCAAATCCATCTTGTTATCTGTGTCTCTGATGGACAGGCATGATGTAGAGGTAGACACACGTCAGCAAATTCTACAAATCCTTGACAGTGTTGTTAAGAATGTAAACAAGGGAAGTAGTTACTGCCTCTAAAAGAAATGGTAGAAGTGATAAAGATGTTCTGTGATCTGGATTGCAACTATCAGTTCATCTCAACAACAAAAAATAATAATTCATTGATTAGTGTCAGTATCAAAACACTAAGAGGAAAGTAATAAGCTGACTTGCCTATTTCCGTTCTTCTAAGATTTTCATGTTTATCCTTTTCAAAGGTAGTAAACTGCTTCATTCATTTATATTTAGCAAGAGGATATCATTGCAATTATCTGTGTAATATGTCACACATTTACTCATTTTTATTTAACCGCAAACACCTGCCAGACCAGGGCTCAGCTCTAAACAAAACATTTACAGTAAGTTTTTTATGTGAATCTGAGCTCCCAAACATCCAAAAACAAAAATGTGTGGACAATATTCAACTGCCATAACTTACATTTTATGCTTCTTTTTTTCTTTTTTTACAGTTTTTGTAACATTTCTGTGCCTGAGATACATCTGGATTCTTGCACTTTAATGAACTATTAATTAAAAAACTGAGAACAACTATTCATTAAAGAAAAACAAAGGAAGAAATAACAGCTCAGCTTTTCAGGAGACGAAAGGCAGTCAGAAACAGATTACTTTGCAAACATGCATGGTTTCTTTTTCTGATAGTGCTGCTCATTTTCCCTGAGCTTTAGCAAGTTATCTTCCTGCTCTCTCATCTCTCTTTCCTTATTATCCTTTGTCATTCCAGTTGTAAACAGCTCAGGATAAGGAATGTTTTGTCTCATATATTATGTAAGCTGACAGGAATTAGGTTTCTTTTCAAACATTTTAACTTGTTATAGTCTCTCAAACTAACAAGCCATTCCAGTTCTGAAGAAATAGAGGGGAGGTTCATAGTCCATGAGGACAATTTTTGTGTTTAAGGGAGGAAGGGAACCCAAGAATTTATAGACATATGGCTGAAATATCTGTGAAGGATACAGAACACTGAAATTATAAGTGGTCTAAATAAGACTGATAAGCTCAAACTGGATTGATAACATCCTAATTGAGCCCCCATTGTTTTTTTACCATTGTTATATCTCCATTGTCTTTGAATAGAAGAATTTTTGAAGCGTTTTTGAAATGTCTTGGTTTGATGCAGATGCAAAGTAAGATTTTTTTTTTTGGTATTTTGATTATTTATATTATATATAAATATATTAATATATATACATGTTATATATAAATAATATATATATATATAAATATATATATATATATATAAATATATAAACAATTCCCATATTGATAGAATGAATGCATGTGCCCACATAGACTCACATGTAAATATAACTCCAATGGCTACAGAAAGCTTTATATAATAATCTTGCTCTAGCAATTCCCATAGTTTTTCTGTCTGCTAGCTCTGGATTTCATCAGCCTAGCAATTCCATTTCATGATCTTCTATTACCTGCTCTTGGGATCATAAACACTTGATGTAAATTAAAGTCAGACTTGTAAAGAGCAATCCTCAAAGATGAGGAAAAACTGAACACCTTGAAATATTTTTTCCCTCATCCCTATAGGCTATAGGAATCACTTTTCACTCACAGTCCAGTTCTTATGTTAGTATCTTTAAGTTTCTCACTCTTTAAAGAGTTCATTAATTTATTCAGCAGCAACAGGAATAATAACAAAATAGTGAGTGTAGTTTGCATAGCCCACCTTAAAGAAAATTACTGGAATTTTTATTAGATTAATTTAGGACTTTCATACTGATATGACTGATGAATGGATTGTCTCTTCAAAAAGAAGCAACTTCAAAAGCTGAAAAGAATAGTAGATGAAAAGAAGGTCATTTCATTTGACTTCTTTCAGCAGAAAAACAACCTGTAATGTTTGCTTCAAGCAGTTCATTACAACTAACTCTGAAACTCAAAATCAGAGTATAAACACACAGACTGTGCTTGTTGCTCTCTCTCCCCCTCAACTAAAATGACTTTTAAAGGTGCTTAAAACTTGCAAGAGCAGAATTTTGCCCTGGGAAAAGCTGGTAGTGTTCTTGACTTCAAAGAATGATGGCTAAGATCACCTGGGAGTACAGTTTGCCCCTTAGTAATGCATGGTGATGGAGATGCACACCCACAATTGTTTATGTGGATTGCACTGAGATTACCCTAGGGATAATATAGATAGTACAGTCTGTGACAAGTACTTACATGACATGTGATACTCAGATATGCACAGAATTCTGACCCCTCTTTCTAAGCGCTATATCATTTTCATACCTGGTATTCTTGTCTCATATCTTTTCCTCATATTTCTCCCATTCCATTGCAAGATTCTTTCGCCAGCTTTTATCACAGAATCACAGAATGGCCAGGGTTAGAAGGGACCTCAAGGATCATGAATCCCCAACCCCCCTGCCACATGCAGTGCCACCAACCTCCTCATTTAATGCTAGACCAGGCTGCCCAGGGCCCCATCCAATCTGGCCTTGAACACTTCCAGGGACGGGGCATCCACAGCCTCTCTGAGCAGCCTGTTCCAGTACCTTACCACTCTCTCTGTAAAGAACTTCCCCCTGACGTTCAACCTAAATCTCCCTTCCCTCAACTTAAAACCATTTCTCCTCATCCTGCAGTTATCTACCCTTTCAAAGAGTTGATTCCCCTCCTGTTTGTAGGCTCCCTTTAGGGACTGAAAGACTGCAATGAGGTCACCCCACAGCCTTCTTTTCTCCAGGCTGAACAAGCCCAGCTCCCTCAGCCTGTCCTCACAGGGGAGGTGCTCCAGTCCCCTAATCATCTTCGTGGCCCTCCTCTGGACCCTCTCCAACAACTCCCTGTCTTTTTTGTACTGGGGGCTCCACACTTGGATGCAGTATTCCAGATGGGGCCTCACAAGAGCAGAGTAGAGGGGAACACTCACCTCCCTGTCTCTGCTGGCCACCCCTCTTTTGATGGAGCCCAGGATACCATTTGCCTTCCGAGCCACAAGGGCACACTGTTGGCTCATATTAAGGTTTTTCATCTATCAAGACCCTCAGGTCCTTCTCCACAGGGCTGCTCTCAAGGACCGCTCCTTCCAGTCTGTATGGATGCCTGGGATTCCTCCGGCCCAATTGCAAAACTCTGCAGCTTGCTGTGTTGAACCTCATCAGGTTCACCTGGGCCCACCTTTCTAGCCTCTCAAGGTCCCTCTGAATGGCATCCCTTCCTTCAACTGTGTCGACTGCACCACTCAGCTTGGTGTCGTCAGCAAACTTGCTGAGGGTGCACTCGATTCCATCATCGATGTCATTGATAAAGATGTTAAAGAGCACCGGTCCCAAGACAGATCCCTGGGAGACGCCGCTCGTTACTGGCCTCTACCTGAACATAGAGCCATTGATGACCACCCTCTGTCTGCGGCCTTTTAATCAGTTTCTATCCATCGAGTGGTCCACCCATCAAATCCACATCCCTCCAGTTTGGAAATAAGGATGTGGTGGGGGACCATGTCAAAGGCCTTGCCCAAGTCCAGGTAAATGACATTGGTTACCTTTCCCTTATCTATCGATGCCATCACTCCATCATAGAAGGCCACCAGATTGGTCAAGCATGACCATCCTCTAGTGAGGCCGTGCTGGCTGTCATGGATCACACACCCTTTCCTCATGTGATCAAGCATGTCATCCAGGATGATCTGTTCCATGATGTTCCCAGGCACAGAGGTGAGACTCACCAGCTTGTAGTTCCTGGGGTCCTCCTTGCTCCCTTTCTTGTAAATGGGAGTGACGTGACCCTTCCTCCAGTCATCTGGGACCTCACCTGACAGCCATGACTTTTCAAATATGATGGAGAGTGGCTCAGCAACCATCTCAGCCAGCTCCTTCAGAACTCTGTGATGCATGTCAACCCGCCCCATAGACTTGTACACATTCAGTCTCATGAGGCGGTCTCAGAACTGCTCTGCTTTTACAGTGGAAGGGGGGGATTTACCACCCCAGTCCCACTGAGAAGTTTAGGGATGCAGGGCTCAGGAACGTGAGAAGTACTGGAATCCTGGCCGCCAGTGAAGACCGAGGCAAAGAACTCACTCAGTACCTTAGCCTTCTCTTCGTCCGTTGAAGCCAGTTCTCCTTTTACATTTACCAAAGGAGGTACACTCACTTTGGCCTGTCTCTTCTGGCCAATGTACTGGTAGAAAGTCTTCCTATTGTTTTTCACATCCCTTGCCAAGTTCAGTTCTGCCTGCACCTTGGCTTTCCTGATCCCACGTCTGCAAGTCCAGATGGCATCCCTGTATTCTTCCCAGGTGACATGCCCTTGTTTCCAGAGCTTATATGCACCTTTCTTTGCCCTCAGCATGCCCAGCAGATCCTTACCAAGCCACGCCAGCTTCCTACCTCCTCTGCCCACTTTCTTGTTCAGAGGGATGGAGAGTTCTTGCGCTCTCAGGAAGGCATTCTTGAAGAGTAACCAGCTCTCCTCAACATTTTTGTTTTTAAAGACAGCATCCCAGGGAATCTCGGTCAACAGTCCATTGAACAGCTTAAAGTTTGCTCTCCCAATATTCAGGGTCCTGACGCCACTCTTCACCAGGCCCACATCCCTCGAGATCATGAACTCGACCAGATCGTGGTCACTGCAACCCAGGCTGCCTCCAACCTTAACACTATTAATGATTTCCTCCGCACTGGGGAGCAGCAGGTCCAGCAACGCTTCACCTCTGGTTGGTCTGTCCAACACCCGGACCAGAACGTTATCCTCAACACATTCCAGGAGCCAACTTTACCAAGTTTCTTTTGCATTTCTTCAAAACTGAGAAATTTTCATTGAAAACGAGATGCACATCTACTTCTTGGACAGACTTTTAAAAATTTCCATACTACTACCACTTATGGAAATATAGACTAACTCATCTTCAATTCACTAGTTTTAGCTACCATTAAATTCAATGGATTTATGTGTTAACATTTTATTAGTTTAATAATGTGCAGCCTATATAGCTGCTTTTTCTTTCTTTTCTTCCTTTCTTCTTACTTTCCTTCCTTCTTCTGTTTTGGAAAAAGTTATACATCATGGCATCTAAAGAATGTTAGTAATACAGGACTTTTTCAGAACCAGACTCACGGAGTTCATGTGGGGATTTCAATTATATGAAAACTAACTGATTAAGGCACAAAGTTAGTAGAAGCTGCCTGTAAGGCATAGCTAAGATCTTCCTGCTTCCAGATCAAAAGGAATATCCCTAGTCTTCCCAGTCAGCTGTTAGTAATTTTCCTCCATTTACTTCTGATTAAGTGTGTTAGGAAGACAACACTATATGATGCAGGAAGATATTCATTATTTTATCCTTGTGGAGATAGAACTAGATGCTTTCCCTTCATCCAGCATAACCTTCTGCCATAATTTCAGTTGTTACAAACGTCCTTCAGAATTTGTAAGGATAATACGGACCATTAAGGCAGTTTAACAGATCCAAAGTTTAACTGCATACAAATAAGGGAGGACAGCAAAATCTCATTGTTTGTATGTGCACACACAGAATATGTTTAACTGAAGAAAGTGGGATTTTTTTGAAATAGATTTCTGAATAAATTTGTATTTCTGCATAATTCTTTAGTTAATGCATGTTATAGGTTGGTTTGATTTCTTCTCAGAATAAGCAGAGTTAAAAAAATAAAATGTTCCCCAGGAAAGAATTAGGACTTCGATTTTACACATTATCAGCCCTGACTTCCTCACCTATTTTTTAAGTTTTCATAAAGTATACGGGTCTAGACTGGCAAAATCTCCAACTCTCATTTATACAAGCAACCAGTTTGGGTTTTTTTCTTAATATACTTAATATATTTTCTTAATATACTTATATTATTATTAATATATTATATATATTTTTTGAAATAATTCTTATAGTTGATGGGCTAAAACAAATAAGATACAGCTATAGTTCACTACTTTCAGCACACTGAAAAATAATAAAAATATATTTTAATTGTAAGTAATTACAGCATTGTTGACTTTAAAATGTAGTTATTAACAAATTATACACTGAATAAAATAAAAACACATCATTAAAAGAAAACCCTCATGTAACTGTTAGAAATCTGATAAATCAGATTTGAATTATGTCATTAATATTCAAATAATTTGGTAAAGAACATATGTTAACACATTTATTTTCAAATTCACCAAGAGCCAGAGATACTTAATAAGAAACAAAAACACATACTAGAAAGTATATGTGCAGAATTATTTACTACATTTACTTCTATAGTTACACTGACACTGAAAGAAAACCTATTTAATAAATTAACCAAGTCTTGACATAATCTCAAACTAACCTCTGTGTTTAAGTACAATACTGTTTTTCTTGTTACACGGTCACTTCTAATTACTGGAACAGTTCTTCGTTTCCTGGCTGTTGTTACTGCAGCCACCAGTTCAGTCCAAGCAGTTTCTATTAAGGAAATATTATATTCTTTTTTGACAGCTGACAGTGGGTTAGGTACCCAGTCTCTCAATGTGTGCATTTGTCAGACCCTTCAGTTAGAAAAATCTTGCTGGCATTTACAAAATCTTCTTGAGCTCAAGACAGCTTACAACCTAGTAAAACATAAAAGTGTTCATTCACAGCATCCAAAACAAACAGCTATGTTCTTTGCTTGTTTTGATAAAAGATGTAGTTAAAGAAAACAAGGTAGCAGTAAGACAGAACAATCAAGAGTTCTTCACTTCTTCTGTCTATCAAATCATCTTTGTACATTTGATAATGTTTCAGACAAGGTTTCTGATTTTTTGCATTCCTTATTTCTGAGGTCAACTTTTAAGTGAGTATTCTTTCATATTTTAACATCCAGGTTTCAAACTATTTTTTTTCCAATTGATGCAGTTCAGAGGGTCTAAACAGTTTAAAATCTACTAAACTTTTTTCCTTTTTTTTTTTTTAATTAGAATATATGAACTGATAACTTCTCTTCATAAAGTATACACATCAATACCTATATGATACGTATACCAAGTAAACATATCAATACAGAGATCAGAAGTAGTTTTTTTATACTATATTCTGGGACTCCAGTGTCCAATATATGACTGGATCTCAAGAAGGAGAGAAAATAAAAGCTTGTCTTTACTGACTCAAGGCACAGCTAATAATGTCTAGGCATACAAGAATGCTGTCCTTTGGAGACCTCAGCTGCATAGTTCAATCATTTGTACTGAAGATGCCCATATAATCAAATGGTAATACATTTCCCTAAGTTGAAAACTTTCATGTTATTTGCTTTAACATTTTCATAGAACTAGTCTTCACATATGCAATAATTCTTAAGAGAATTTGAAGAGCAGAAAAAAACTTAAGGATTTTGAAAAC
This sequence comes from Chrysolophus pictus, assembly GCA_037305975.1. NCBI lineage: Eukaryota > Metazoa > Chordata > Aves > Galliformes > Phasianidae > Chrysolophus > Chrysolophus pictus. The sequence goes on from CM074579.1 coordinate 19,099,807, forward strand.
TTCAAAGTGGACAGAAATGAATAATTAAAATGACTTCATGGTTGGAAGTGACAGATTGTCAATTCAAAATTTTGCTAGGATGAAAATATATTTTCAAATAGCCTTCATTTTATTTGCAAACAAGTACAGAAAATGGAGTAATTAAACTAAATTAAGTGTGTTTCTTGGAAAGAAAAAAATACATAGGGAGAGTACAGGTTAGGAAAGAAACTGATCTAGGTAACAAACTGACACTAGAAAGGGAGATTTCTGTAAAAGAGCTGAAAAGAGAGCCCGTAGAAGTTAGGGAGCCATGAGAACACCCTAACTCTGTCCTTTTTCTCTTATTACCTATTTGTTGCATATTCTTAGTTCTGGATGTAATACTCTGGATACAGATTTACAATATTTCAATTCTTGTCCTAGCTACCAATTTAGTTTGACATCATCCAGATGATTCAGGACACTCTCTATAAAAGTGAACACTTTTAGAATGGACATTCTCACCTACTCTTGCCATTTGTATCATAGAATATGCTGAGGTGCACATTAAGAAGCGTTCCAGAAACTGAAACTAAATTCAGAAGTACTGGTAAAGACATCAAAAAGTATTCAGAAATTTATCAAATAACAAATTTGCATTTGTGTCTGCCCACAAATGACCTGTGAATGTTTGCTTTTCTTTTGCATACCATTATGATTGCATATTTGTATGTAATGGAGATTCCAGGAAACTCGCAGGAAATTTCTTTTTAACAAGTCAAGATAAAATCTAAATATTTCTGTTGAGGTATGTTGAGATACCATGTTATTGGAAGATAGTAATTTTTCAACTAAACAATTCCATGACCACTGAAGTAAAAACATTTCAAAACCAAGTTCTAAAATATAATTACATAAAAGGCAGCCAAATCCTACCTGCAGATTGCAACAGGTTCCTTATTAAAATTCATTTAAAATATTCTAAATAAAATTGTATTTCCTTTATGCCTACTAATAGCAATGCTTTGAGTATAGTATTTATTTTGCTGCATAATAGCACCCCACAGTTTGCACTGTGTGAGATGTATTGTAACCACGTACTGTTGAAAAATATCAATACATTAATCAGATGCTCTTGAGAAATACATGTAAATGACAAAAGAAAGTGAATGATTTAGAAATGGAAAATACTGTAAACAGACATAGGAACCATATCTGAAAATGAAGCAAGTTTTAACCAGAAAGAAAAAACAGCATGAATCAGGGAATTAGAATAAATAAAAGGGAATCCTAATGAGTACAAGTAGAGCTTAAAGGCTCATAATGAAGATTTTTGTGACTGAAGTTCAAACATAGTCCCATGTTGTAATCTATTTGGCCCTAGACATCTATTCTGATAATAATATTGCTGTGTCCAGCATTGCTATATCTGAACAGCTAAGGAGAATAGTCAAAGTTGGACCTGCTATGAAGAATCTTCTATCATATCTGTACAACATTAAAATATGCTATTTATTTAGTGGGAAAGCTGGTGATCATTATACACCTCTAGCATAAATATACATTTCAGTAATTCTTAAGACTTTTTGTGAGCCAGACTATCAGAAACAATCTTTTTTTCTGTCTTTTTTTGTATATAGATGTCATGGAGTTAACTAGATCAATCTATGCCCGAGACAGGGGGGCAGTAGGCCCCAGCCCCCACCCCATTGGCCCCACAAAATGGGAAGGAAGGAAGGGAGAAAAAAAAACAAAACAGCGGCAACAATCTATGGAGAAAAACTTATTTTACTAACTATAATATTGGAATGCAAGATGACACAATGTAATACAATCTAATTGGAATTGAGACAAATAAATCAAATAAGATAAGAGAGAGAGAGTTCCTGAGACCGAGTCAAACCTGAAGAGCTTGGAACAGCTAGGAAAGCACCCTTCAGCACCCACTGCCAGGCAGTAAGAGGCCACCCCACCTGGAAGAGTCTGATCCCATGACTTCTGTAATGTATAGGGATAGGTACCTGGAATTGGAGCATTAACAGTTTAATTCCCAGTAGACTACATGATGTTTTGATGCGGAATACTGAAAACCAAAAAACATAAAACCATGACAATAGATTATGGCATTAATTAATATCTGGATATTAATGTACTTATTCGGGGGATCAGGCAGCCAGCATGGGTTCACGAAGGGCAGGTTCTGCTTGACCAACCTGATCTCTTTCTATAACCTAGAGACCCGTCTGGTGGATGAGGGAAAGGCTTTTGATGTAGTCTACCTAGACTTCAGTAGAGCCTTTGACACTGTCTCCTACAGCATTCTCCTGCAGAAGCTGGCAGTCCATGTCTTGGACAGGTACACTCTTGACTGGGTAAGGAACTGGCTGGAGGACCAGGCCCAGAGAGTGGTGGTGAATGGAGTTAAATCCAGCTGATGACAGGTTATGAGTGGAGTTCCCCAGGGGTCGGTGCTGGGGCCTGTCCTGTTTAATATCTTTACTGATGACCTGGATGAGGGCATTGAGTACACCCTCAGTAAGTTTGCAGATGACACCAAGCTGGCTGGAAGTGTCAATCTGCATGAGGGTAGCGAGGCCTTACAGAGGGATCTGGATAGGCTGGATAGCTGGGCTGAAGGCAATGGAATGAGATTCAGCAAGATCAAATGCCAGGTCCTGCACTTTGGCCACAATAACCCCAGGCAATGCTACAGGCTTGGGGCAGAGTGGTCGGAAGAGTGTGTAGAGGAAATGGACCTGGGGGTGTTGATTGATGCTCAGCTGAACATGAGCCAGCAGTGTGCCCAGGTGGCCGAGAAGGCCAATAGCATCCTGGTTTGTACCAGAAATAGTGTGACCAGCAGGAACAGAGAAGTAATTGTCCCCCTGTACTCAGCACTGGTGAGGCCACAACTCGAGTACTGTGTTCAGTTTTGGGCCCCTCGCTGTAAGAAAGACATCGAGGCCCTGGAGCGTGTTCAGAGAAGGGCAACTAAGCTGGTGAGGGGTTGGAGCACAGGTCTTAAAAGGAGTGGCTGAGGGAGCTGGGTTGTTCAGTCTGGAGAAGAGGAGGCTCAGAGAAGACCTTATTGCTCTCTATAACTACCTGAAAGGAGGTTGTAGTGAGCTGGGAGTCAGCCTCTTCTCTCATGTGACTAGCGATAGGACTAGAGGGAATGGCTTCAAGTTGCGCCAGGGAAGGTTCAGGCTGGACGTTAGGAAACACTACTTCTCTGAAAGGGTGGTCGGTCACTGGAATGGACTGCCCGGAGAGGTGGTGGAGTCACCAACCCTGGAGCTGTTCAAGGAATGTTTGGATGTTGTGTTGAGGGACATGGTTTAGCAAGAACCATTGGTGATGGGTAAATGGTTGGACTAGGTGGTCCTGTGGGTCTTTTCCAACCTTAGCGATTCTATGATTCAAAGTAGTTAGAAGTAGTTTTTCCAAAAGCCTTGAATTTTTAGGGCATGTACTTTTGATATTCACAAGTAATGTTGTCAAACATAGAATATTACTTCTCTTAAGAAGAAGCATTCTGTATAACGTGATAATACAAATAATTATATACATTAGTGCAGTCCTCACTCATTTGAATTTATTAATGTTCATGTGAATGAGAGAGAGATGTTCTAAAGTAGCTTAGAAAATACCAAACAGTGCACTGCTTATTACCAGGTTAAGCTCTTTCCCCTCATGCTCTCATTACTGAAAAATGTTATTTAAAATGTAAATAAGATATGTCTACGTAACATTTGTATCTACCTTAATGAAGAGCTTATGGCTATCCCGATTTTGAGAAGAATATGAAACGTTGCTCAACAGTCAGTTTGAATAAGATCATATCATATGTACTTCATAGTGTCTATCTACCACTTCTTCTGTTCCATAGTTAGCTTATTTACTGCTATACCCTACTGAAATTGAGCTGAATCAGTAGAGTGAACTTTAAGACCTATGAGCCAAAAACATTTCTGTGTTCTGCTACTAAGGGTTTATGATGCCTGTGGGCTTCAGTGTTAAGCATATTGCTTTGCTCAGTGAATAGTGGCACAGATTTCTACACATTTGTTTCCAAAGCATTTGTAGAGTGTCTATAATCACCTTGCCCTTTATAACATTGATTTTTAATATATGTATGGTTAGCCTGGGATATTTTATAGCCCAAATGAAAAGCTCCTGGAACTAAATATCACTATATGGAAGCATATAGTTTATGTACCAGAATTAGAAAATCATTTGTTTAAATAAAGTCAAGCTAAGCGCAATAATTGATGGCTTCTTTACCCCCTGAAGTTCCATGAAATGTCTGTGCCTCTATATAGTAATTAAAATGTGTCAACAACTATTTTATTGTCTCCAGTGGAACTGTCAAGCACCATTCCAAATACAAACTAGAAGAAAAGCTGCTATACATGGTATTATCTGGCATTGCAATTTGTAGTTTCGTATTTTACAAAGACCAGCTGTCACACCATACACATGCCTCTATTAACAGTCAAGATTCTGACACCTTCTATTCCTTCTTTCTCAAGTACCAAGTACTTCAATTATTTTTCTTAAAAAAAAAATATATGTTGTTCTGACATTGTTCCTCTTTAAACCCTTAAGATGAACAGGAACCAGAAAGTGGAATAACTAAAGCTTTTCAGTACTCTTTTTTAGTACTCATCTGTGTTTATATATAGCTTTGAAAATAAGACTTTTTTTTTTTAACATCACCTACATGCAATGCTACTGATTGCAATAGGTCACTCACAGCAGATGCAAAAAACTATGTTCTAAATTGTGATGGGCTTAAAGTTAATAAGAGAGTGAAAATCCTAAACCAGGCATACCTACTGTTCAGTTATTGATGATATGGTATAAAATGTGTACGAGCAAAACTAGTTAGAAAGGAAAAAACACAGATGAAATCCCTTTAGAAGAGAAACATTTTTCTGTCTACTTATTTAATTGAAATGTATTTGAATGATACTTCCTAGAACAGTTGAAGGAATATTTTTAATACCAAACCATATGGAGTTAGACGACAGAAAGGGTTATCATATCTTAATGTTGTTTAATTAGATTGCAACTACATTAATGTTTATACTTCCAAACGCAATTGATCCAGTGTGAGCCAAAATTACTATAATGAACATTCCTCAGGGAAAGGTAAATAATTTGCTTTTATCCTACCCTTCAACATTACCATGTCTCGTTCTCATTTGGGCTGAAGATAGTGGATGAGATGACCTTCCATCTGAATAGATACCAAACTTAGCTTCTGGGCTTCTCATTCTTCATTCTGATTCTATTTAAATAGGGATTGAAAACTGTTGTAAATTATTTGGTATTTAATGTTCACCAACTTGAAAATATATAGAAGTGTAGTCACATCTGGTCTTCCTATTCCCCATTTATGACACTTGGGATGGAAGGAGTAAAATTCACCTATTGTTATGTACCAATAGATATTTACAATAGCTTGAGCTAATCAAGCAGAAAGAATTAAAATTGATTCATTTTTAAAGCAGACTGAACTGAGCAAGAGAATAAAAGTCTTTCACCTTTAAGAAGCAGGGAAATATATCAAGCAGAAGAACTACCCCACGCTGGAAACAGCCAGTTCCAGATCCAATGGACTCCTCTATCCCCTTCTGGACACAGCTGAGCTGGTCAGTCACACTGTTGACACCTCTCAGAAGTCATATTTAAGAAAGCTGTAGGAGAACTACTGTTATTCTAATGAACCTTTAACTGCACTAAGAAACAACACAGCTATTTAAAATACATGCATTAATTTGCTACTTATCATAAATTGATACCCCTTCATACAAAACACAGCTTCCAGTATGACAACAAATGTGAACTTCTTACAGCTCATGAGGATTAGTATTAGCATAGGTAAGTCTGTGTTTTCTTTCATCTTACAAGGAATCATAGAATAAAACAATCATGCAATGTTTTGAGTTGTAAGTAACCTCAAGGATAATCAATTCCAACTCCCTTGCCACAGGCAGGATTGATAGACACTAAATCAAGTACTAGTTCAGATTTCCCAGGGCCCCATCCAACCTGACCTTGAAAAACTGCAGGGATGAGACATCCTCAGCCTCACTGGGCAATCTGTTCCAGCACCTCACCACATTCTCATTAAATGTCAATGGAAAGTTTTTTTAACCTAAGCCTTCCTTCCTTTAGTTTAAAACCATTCCTCTTTGTCCTGTTACTATCTACCTGTATAAAAAGTTGATTTCCCTCCTCTTTATAATCTCCTTTAAATATTGGAAGGCCATAATAAGGTGTTTCTATAGTCCTCTCTTTTGCGGTCTGAACAAGCCCAGTTCCTTCTCAGGAGATGTTCTTCAACCCTCTCATCATCTTTGAGACATCCTCTGGACCCTACCCAAATGCTCCAAGTCTTTACAGTGTTGTGGGTCCCAGGCCTGGATGCAAGTACTCTAGATGGGGCATCACAATGGCAGAACAGAGGACGACAACCACTCTGCTGGCCACCCTTCTTCTGATGGAACCCAGGATATCATCAGCCTTCCAGACTGCAAACACACACTGCTGGCTCATGTAAAGCTTTACATCTACTAAGACCCCTAAATCCTTCTCAGCAAGACTACTTTCTAGGAGTTCTCCCATTTTGTATACATATCTAGAATTACCTCTACTGAAGTGCAAAACTTTTCAACACAAGGTTGACTCCATGAAATAGTGGATGGAGAAGGACACAAATGCAAAAGCATTATAAAAACCTTGATTATGGTAAAAAATATATAAACCTATTTCAAAGGCTTTTCATGAACAGAAATAAACATTAGGCAATGATGGCAGAAACTCATTTCCTAGTGCAAATGGCAGAGGTTGCATAAATCTGGTATCAGTACAAGTTAATTGGAAAGGGGGGTTGGACTCGATCTCTGGAGGTCCCTTCCAACCCCTACAATTCTGTGATTCTGTGATTCACCTGAACCCTTTCCCAGGCATGTTGCTAATGGCAGAACCCTGTTGTTGTTTAGTTGTTTTATTTATTATTAATAAAAGTTATAGTTCTTTGCGATTAGGGAACTTACCTGTATTTCCTGCTGAAGGAAAGACTCTCCAACAGCATTTAAATTGCACAAACACGTTCTGAGCTGTAACCCGTTTAGTAAACAAGAAAAGAGCTTAAAGAAAAGAGCTAAAAGGTGAAGTGTTATACATAGCCCAGGAAATATCCATACAAGATACCTTTCTCACTGCATATATGTTTACTATTGCATAGTTTTGTGTTTTATTTGGCCTGAAAGTACTCATCTGAAAGACACAACAAAGTTGTTCTACATAATCAAATTGTTCTACATAACCTCTACGCAAGGTTGAAACAGTGAGAAAATGTTGCTTTGGAAAAGAAAATAGCATACAGAGAAAATAAAATATATTTGGAAAACATAATGAGGCTGCTAATAATTAATTCTTTGGCTACAGCTGAGGAATAATTAAGTTATATTACTAAAAAAAGCACATGAAAAATAAGCTTTGTGGCTACTAATACATTTCAGGAAATCCACATCTCAGAATATTTAAACAGTATGATTTACTTTATATTCCATTAATCTAAACCATATTAAATATATTTTAAAAACACAAGCATATTATGATATCAAGCTCCACTGAGCTTTCTTATACAACTTCATTGATTCTCTTATTAACTGACAAGTTTATTCAAAGATAAGCCTTTCTATAACCCTGCATGTATTCTTTATTGTTCAGCACCTACATCTATTTCTTCATTAATATTAAATGTGAATTTATAGTCCTGTGTTTATTATCCCATTAAAAAAAAAAAAAAGAAAAAAATCAAGGACAACAAGAAAATCTGATGACTGCTAAGGCTGAGAGTCAGTTTCTCCTTTTGTAGATTTTTTTTTTTTTTTTTTTTTACAATAGTAAGAGGGAGGGAAAGCCATTTTATATTAATCTTCTTACTCCATTTCCTAGAAACAAAAACAATTAAATAAAAACAAAGAGATAGAAGAGAAGCACCTAATCCTCACCTTTACAGATTATGAGTTCCCAATATCTTGATAAGTTCTTCCACTTTTCAAAGCTAAGAGTTTGCAGTTTAACTGCTCACTAGCCTAATTATAAAAAGGAAAAGACTGCTGATGAAGAAAGATTGGTCACGATATTTCAAGTGCATTAAAATGCTGTCCTTAAAAACAAAGAATTATTATGGATCAAATAAAGACTATCTTTTGTCTAATTTTTTCCTACATGCATTTATAAGAATGATAATAAGATCCTTAATAAGATCTGATGTATTCTAACAAGACAAAATGTTTGCTAATATGAGACAGAATTAACTCTGATCTTACTGCAAGAGGGAACATCGGATCATTTTAAATTTTATGGTTTTTTTCCTGCATTGCAATGGTTATATATGTCCGCTTCACTGATGATCAGATTACTGTGAAGAGAAATATTTCTTTATCAAGAAGGTTGGTTTTCCAAACTGATCATGATGCAAGAAAATGAAATCTGCTATAAAATTCTGAAACTATATGAACAGTTCATATTTTCTAAACAAGTAAGCAACGTACTTTAAAAAAATGAATAAACCATATGTTTCAACCAAAAGAAGAAAAAGAAGTATCAGACAAGACACACTTTATTCTTATACTTCACATAATTTGTTTCTCTGAACCTGTGAATAGAAATAATAGTAAATTCTACATCCAAATTCATTAAAAAAATAGAAGTATAATTTGTACATTGTTTCAAAAGACTTCAGAGAAGTCTAGGATACACTTTCAAATAAACACATTTGTACACAATATATGCACTTACATAAGGCATAGCAGATATTTTTATTAATCCATGACATTTTCTCATATATTCAGAAGTCATACCAGGTAATAGTTGCAGCATCTTTGATCTACTGAAGCATAAACTCTGTAGAAATTGTTTGAAGTGCACTTTATAATTTTACTGTTTAATTATAAAATTGAAGGTCAGAATTAAAGTTTTACATCTATAACACAAATCAGTGTGACTGATACATACATACAGTGAATGATCTAAAAACACAAACTATTTTCTCCTGCGTGTTACAAACATTAACAACAAGGTAGGGTAATAAATCTCATATTCCTAATAGTATCTACAGCTTCTTAAAATACAAAATAATGTTTCAGATATTTGTTATGTTGACAGAAACATTCACCTTAATTCAAAAAAATCAACTGTGTAAATGAACTCCTTATTCCACATTATTTCCCTTATAACTGTTTCTATAATGACAACTAAAAGATGATTGGAGCTACTATAAAGCCTTTTTTTTAATTAAAAAAAAATATATATATATTATTAAGAGCTACATTATGCTGGCAAGTTTATCTGAATTTTCCTGAATGCCAGAGACTGTAACTTCAAAATTTGTACTTAGTCTCATGTAGTGCCCAAAAGGCCTAAAGCTCAATTGAAGAAAGGAAGGTTGCTCACTTGCTATGTTTCTGAAGCCAGGAGAGTCAGGTACAGAACAGCAAAGAATCACAGAATGAAGAGCAGAAAGCAGAAACTGAAAGAGAAACTGAGAAGGATGAGGAGGGAAGCTTAAGAATATGATTGCTTAATTGCAAAAGGGAGAATATCAAATTCCAGGTCTCTCCTAAGCCAGGAAATTATGACTCTATCAAAAGTGATCAAAAGGATATATAGTAGATGAGTTCTATTTTATAATCTTATTGAAAGATTCTCTTTTTCCTTCAATTTTTGAAAGAATCATTGAACTCAATATTTACCACAGGACTCATTCATGATTATTTTACATGCTAAAGAGCAGATGAGGAAAGCTAGGCCATCATTTTAAAGGGATTAATATAAAATTGTGAAACTGGACCAATAGGGAAAAAAATGACTTCTCTTAAAGGAAGAAATTAGATGAGAGAATCCCTGGCTTAAATAGGCTTGTTAATCAAAACTTCCAGCTCTAGAAGCCATTTTATGTATTCTCTCTTATGATTATTTAAATTACATGTTCAGCTCAATACAAACATAGGTGAAACACTATGTGAAAGAACTGACACATCCCTAAATTATTCTTCATAGATAAAACTTTTGATAATAGCAGAAATGAATTCCTTCATATGAGAAGGAAAGCAGTGCCTCCAGTTTGTTTCCATGTAAAGTACAAGAGATATAAAGAGCATAATAACATTATTTGATATAGAAAATTATCAGCTACAAAACACTTTTTCTACAGCTACCACCATTAGCTATACATTTTCACACATGAGGAACAATGGCCTGCATGCCACGCTTGTACAAATCTTTATCAGTGGAGGTGAACCACTGCCACCACTGTTAAAACACAGCACTCACTGCCTCACTGTGCTGACATTCACTGTTTTGTCACCATAAACATTCAGCAAGCACTGATGAATGTCAGCGAATGCCATTTTTCCCCTCATGGAGGACTTCAGTAACACAACTTTTCTTCACATGAACTTCCATATGAAGATCATTTTGTCAGACTGCTCCTCTGCTACTGTCTGTCACATGCAACAAAATGTAATGGAATATTGGTGGGAAGGTTCAATCTACTGCCATACCACCAACATCTACCTTTGACACTGTGGACTCATAATAATATAGAAGGCATTAATTTTGGAGTAGCTCTCGTGAGGAAACAGAAACTAATAAGCATATGGGAAGGCTGAGTGAAAGAATGAAAGCTGACAAAAAATTCAATAACTAAAACCACTTGATTTCAGCAAAGATGTATACACAATGAAGACAAATAATTCTATCATCTTCATTGAGCATTACTCACACAGGAAAACTTCAGCTCTCGGGAACCTGCTAGAACTGGTATGGATTTTTGCTGAAATAGCATGAATAAAACTTGTTGCAGTATCTGGTTAAACTGCTCTCTAATTGATAAACTGCTCCAAACAAAACAGTTTTAACCAGAAATTACACACTTATTCCTGTGGTTTAGATAAAAGACAAGACAAATTTGAAGATATTTCAGAAAATTTTAGCCTTAGTACCATCCATTGTGTATCCAAGGAGCCTATACTTTCTAGAAAAAAAAAGTGTTCTTCCAATAACTAAGTTCCATATTTTTCTGAAACGTATTGTTTCCAGTGTTCAAAAGTTCTCATTGGAGCTGTCAGATTCTTAGTAGGAGTGTGTCTCAGGGTACAAAGGTCCTGGTAAAATATTATCAAAAAAATGTAATACAAAATTATTTCAGTAAAAGCATTTGATCTTCTCATTGTTTACAAGCCCAGAGTCTACTGTATTGTATATGTATTTTGAAAAGCTCATGTTCATTGTTATCTCTGTGCTAGGAAAATAGTTAATGTACAAATCACAGGAGATTAATACCATATTGATCTTGGGTAGGCAGATAGCACTTCAGCTTTATCTAAATATTCCTGTGCTTACTGTAGGAATTGCTATAAATGTTGCAAAACATTCAATTGCTATGTGTCTATACCAGAAAATGAAAGAAATTTCAAGACTGCTGATGGTAGTTCGCTCATTGCTTTGAATAAGAGATGATACAGATTCTTATCCCTACACAGAGGTGTCAACTTAAATTGTGTCAGATAACAAAAAACGCTCTCTTTTTTAAGCAACATAACACTCCATGAGATCAGGAGCAGGGAATCGATTGTGTAGTTGATCTAGGTTTGAATTTACTGCCTTCACAACTGCTGTATCAGAATCAAGCTCGGGGAAGTTTCAAACACTGAAAGGCAACTTTTCTCCTTCATGAAAAAAATTACTTTTCTCCTTCATGAGTATCTCTTCTGCCTTGACCTATAGCAATTTTAAAAGAAGCCGTTTATCAGCACTTCATTTCAGTAACAGTTGTTGCTAACACCCCACTCCTGTTCCCATCACCAACTTATTGCAAAAGGATCATAAGCACCTCTTTCAAGTATGCACTACTTTCATCTTCGAAACAAAGTTTGGTGGTACCAGAAGCTCTTAAATAACACTGAAACTTTCCTGCATGAACACATCCCTCACCAGTTATTTCAACTGTGGTGCTTCCAGTACGTATCAGAACAATAAACAACTGTACAGCTGATTTAATCAAGGAGCAAGAAAAACAGCTAGAAGCACTGCTCCCCTTAGAGAAAAGCCTGATTGCTTGAATACTCAGTCTGTGAGAGAGTATTTGAAAGATTTAGCTTCCAGATACAAATATTGGTGAATATTTCTCTAAGTGATAGGAGCATCTTGTCAGGTCCTGGTTTCAGATGACTTTCTCAAGAGTCTCTCAACCACCCATGCTGGAGAGTTAAGCTTCGTGGCCTCGGTTCTAACCTCTGGGTATCTAGGGAGAGCTATAATCCAGGTTAGGATTTAATAATCCCTGTGCACCATAGCCTCCAGATAAAATGAAATATATTACAATCAAATGATGCAAGTGGCAAATACCTTCCAAACTGTACTAAAGGGTTATAAGACTGTTAGAATAACTGTATTGCTGTGCATACTCTTGGTTAGGATTATCCACAAGATAAAATATCCACTATGCTTTCTTATACTTATTTGTTGATATAACTTCACAGCTGCATCTGTGAGAACATCAAATAGTAAATATATTTTTGTACACAGATGATGTTGTTGCTGCTAAGTAAATACGTATAGGGCTTCAAATCAAATCACTCATTATTGATACTGCATGGAGAAATCAGAAGTCCCAGAAAACAGATATTTGGACATTAAAAAGTGCATAGAACATGTACATTAGAGCAAATATAAGGAATTAGCTCAGATTTCTAGTTTGTATTTATCTAAACATTGTTTCCAACACTGACCATAATGGATACCAGCAAAAAGAGCATGCATGCAATAGATGCCTTCGATAGTTGTCTTAAATTTAGCTAAGATGGAACTGTATTCTTCAGAGTGTCTGGTATGATGTTGTTTTGGTTCCAGGAGAAAAACAATGTTGATAACACACCAATATTTGTAATTGCTGCTAAGTAGTTTTGCAGAGAGCCAAGACCTTTACCTGTGAAGTGTCCAAGGAGATAGGAGGGAACAGAATTAGGACAGCTGGCCAAAGGCATATCCCATACCCTGTTCTGAAGAGGGTGGAAGTTCGTCTCTCTCTCTTCTGCTGCTTAGAGGGCTAACAGAACGTTGATCAGATGGGATGGTGAGCAATTGCTTGTGCATCATTTATTATATACATTTTCACATGCAGTCATAACTATTATCTTTTCCCTTTCTCTATCTTAGAACAGTTTTATCTCAATCTATGAATTCTACTTTTTTTTCTCCCAGTGCTCTCCTTCATCCCACTGGGAAGGGAGGGAACTGTGTGGTGCTTAGCCACCTGCCAAGTTAAACCACAGTACAGCTTATCTGCCAGTTAATAGTTTAGCTAATCTAAGAATATGTTCCAGTATTATGCTCTTGCTATGGTGGGACAAATCATGAAATAAAAAAACTGGAATATTATGACTGAGGGGCAGTATGCACACACCCTGCACTGTTTACCCCCACCCCTCCTTTTCCAGTGCACCAGAGTTCAAACCAGAGAAGGCTGCATTCCTCAGCTCACCCTTTTTTTCTAAACTGTTGCAGAGAGGGGTGAGTTAATCCCTTTTTTTTTTTTTTTTTTTTTTGATATCTTGTTCTATAGCTCCTGTACCTTTGCCTGCTTTACAACTGCAAATAGCTGTCTCTAAAGAACAACCATAATCAGGTTGAGAGCTTGTGTTCAAAACACATACTTGGACCAATAAAGGACATTTTATAGACTACAAAACACTATTTATTCTACACTCTGCATTCCTTTGTTATTAAAGAAGCACTAAGAGCAAGCAAAACATACTGGGAATGAAGTGAGAATAAAAAGAACTACTCTTATCAAGACAAATGTTTCATTACAGGATATGACTGAGATGCATCATACCCAGAGTAAATTGTGGTTAAAAAAAAAAAAAAACTTTAATTACTCAAGGGACTAAACAGCTAATGAGTTCAGTAGCACTTCTTACTAAAGCCAACCACGTTGAAGTGCAATATGCTAAAGGAATTGCGTATTCTAAAAATGTTAATGTCTTCATATAAATGATGCATTAAGAATGCTGAAGGCTGAGCCATTCTTTGAGGACACAGCTCAGGTAGATAACTTACTGAGGAATATTTACGTCCTGAAGAAAACAGGAATAAAGCATTTTTCTTCTTGCTATTTTGATTAAAATATTCTGAGATGGAAAACAGTATGGTTATTTTCCTGGGAGACACAGCTTACAATCTGGTCATTAGTCCTGTATGTTTAGAATAGGCCCACTGTATTTAAAAAAAAAAAAAAAAAAATTCAGGGTAGCAAAACTTTCAGATTATTTTAAAGGAAGGTATCCTAATCAAGAATAGGTACCATCACTCATTTTGTCATATTACTCATAGATATTATGCTGTAGAATGAGATGAAAGTCAAGATCTAAGAAAGTTAGGCCTAACCAATTAATCTTTAAAAATGCCAGTAAGATTGAAGCTGAATAATAAGAAATCAAGTCATTTGCGTGATATGATATTCCAGGCACTTCTTGTTACCTGTGTATTAACTGACCTTTTTTGTCTAGCACTGTCATAAATTGGTGAGGCATGAAATGACCTATCCCCTCTTGATTAAGGAAGATAAGAGATGAGTGTGGTTTATGTCCAAGAGATACTGATATACAGTTCTATGCAATTTATCTTCTAAATTAACAACAACAACAAAAAAAAACAGTAGATAGAATAATATCTGCTGCACGTGTTGTGTGTGATTTCTCTCTTCCAGAGTAATATAAATGAGTAGAAATTTTAGTCATACAGGATAAACATCTTACCTTAATAAGTACAGTACAGAACCTGATATTTTTTGTTTTTAAATGAAATCTTTATCATTATCTTAGTTCTTCAAAAGACACATGTTGATAAGATTAGAAATTTATGCAGATTTCTGAATCCTATTTTTTGAAAGCCTCCAACACAATCCAGGCAAATTAAAATTACAATGATGTTCGTTATATATCAATATTGTTTCATTATTAGACTTGCCCTTTTTGACATCAATAATAAAATATTTTTATCAAGGAATGCAATAACAAGTTCTCTATAGATCAAGCATATCCAGAATTATAGAGCTATAAAACTTTATTACATAATTTAACTTCTAAATTTCTAATACTTGTGGGAGAAAAACTTTTAACTAAGGAAACTAAATATTTTTTCGTATCCGTATTTTTGTTAGTTTTGAGAGATATACCTAATATTGCAAACTTTCTCAGAACTCAGTGACATATTCATGTCTGAGGCTGATGTATTCATTTGTTGATTTCTAATTCAAGGTAATTTGCTTTTAAAGACATTTTGAATAAAATCTTGTTAGTTTTTTTTAATTCAAACTCAGAACATGAGCACTTTTAAAAGCTGCTTGTCAGTCTCTTCCTTCCCTCTTTTCTGTTATGTATTTTTTCATTCAAGTTTTTCAGAGATTTACTGTCTCACACAATTTGCATATTGCTGCATGACAGCTTGCAGAAAATTACTACCCATATATGCATTCTTGGTTCATTATGAATCTGCAAGTCTATTCCCTGTCTGGCTTGATTTCAAGTGTTCTTATTTGACCTTACATATTGTACTTCCTAAAATACCTTTAAATTTGAATGTAATAGCAATTGTTTCTGACCTTTGACTGAATTCATTTTTGATAGTTCCACATACAAGACAGTAAGATTTAAAATCACAGTGTTTTACAGTTCAGCCTAACCAGTCCAGTAAGGGGAAAACAGAAAAAAGAGATGAAACTGAGTACTTCTACCATCCTTGATTTCTGATCAGCCTGAAAGCTGAAACTCACTCATTCTAGACTTAAAAACATGTTTGACATTTCCAGGTCATCCTCACTCTCTACTAGAGAAAATACAGTAACAAGCTTTGAAAATGTTCTTGGAAATATTGTATGCAAGGGTATGATGTAGGAAAACTAAATTCATTTTGTCAAAGACTAATTTTTTAAAATATGCAGTTCATGAACAAATACTGAACTCAAACTAGGGAAGATCTAAGAGTATCTCCTTTTCAGTCAAATTCTTTTCTTAAGGATAACTTATTCCTGCAAAGAAACATTTGTCTATTATATAAGGACAGATTTGTTTGGGTCAAAACACATTATCCTTTAGATAAGGAAAAGTTAAAGCATGTTTCTTATTAGAAATTGTGTTCAAATCCATCCATCATATTTCCTTGGACTCCTTTACACATGGAAAATGAAGGATAAAACAATTTCAAATAGAGAAAGATAAACAGAAAAAAAAACAAGAATTTTATTTATTTTTTTACATGAAAGAATGTCTACACTTAATTATTCTTCTGAGAGATTCCTGATTCAAATCCATGATGTCCACTTCTCATTCTCCCTCCTGTCAGGAGTTTTTCCATTTCAGAGACTTGACACAGAAATAACAGATTTTACATCCAGCTGATGATAGTACAGAAGTCTCCTGAACGTGCATAGAGGAATAAATCCATAACAGATAGACAAGTCCTAAACTGCATCTACAGATCATAAACAGAAGCTTTTCCACTGGTTTCCTCTCTCTTCCAAGAATCTTAAGCTGTGTAGAAAGATTGATAATTTCTGCGATTACACTCTTCCTGAGGCAATAGAAATCTTTGGCTGAAGGACATAATCTTGCAGTTATTTCTAGTAATTACTGTTTATTTGATAAGAACCTTCTCCAAGAGGCCTAAAAAACTGAATTCATATGCAGAAAAGTTGAATAACAAACTAGAGAAGTTGATAGGAATTTAATGACCATTATTAGTGCCAGAGATTTGGAGGGGACACTTTTTTTTTTTAACCAATAAACCAATTTTAATCTGAGCCCTAAGTTTAAATTTCCTTCATTTTTGAAAGTAGGCTTTATTAGAAAATTTTGAAGCAGCAGTTCTCCTGGAGGGAGGATGATACCTGCTGCTAAAAAGGCTTAGCTAAATAACCAGGTGTTTCTTTGGCTGAATAGCTTTATCTATTAATTTCTTTAAAATTCCAAAGTACTGACTTATATGGGGGAGAAGGTAAATGGAAGTAACTGAAAGAGGAGGAGGCCCAGCTCGGAGGATAAATACATTAAGGCTTTACCATATGAGCCTTACAAGGCTCTTCACGGTCCCTGTCTCTTTGCCTTTTAAAAGGTAAAAGGGCTCACTCAAGATCGCTGGACTAGCTCAATTCAAACAAAACGAGCATCAAGTTCACTGCTGACATAGAAGTGCTACAATACTAGCTCCAACATCTTACCCTTAGAGGTTATCATATACTTGAGAGAAATAACACAAGCTATCATCCCAAATTAGAACCAATTTTTAGTTATTTATCTGTTGCTGTAAAAATTCACTATGGTGCTGTGTACAAGGTTGTCCATGCTGTATGCAGTTGTATCAGCTAAAAGTTATCAGAAATTTTATTTGAACACAATCTCGACATCGCAATGCATTAGGGATTCTTGAAAGCAGAAACCTTTCCTGAGAAAGCGCTTCTAATGCAAACTTGTCTGCAACTAGGAGGTATTACTTTGGACACTTCTTAACAACAACAAGGCTTGTGTTTTTTGGGTTTTGGGAATCTTTTTTGTATAGTTAGATGTAGTATATACAGTAATTTAACATTAAAAAAAGGCTCTGTCTGCAGGGCTGTTGTTAATTTTAGCTTGAAACTGCTCTTGGATAATACACAAGTTTGGGAAAGTTTGGGAAACTTATCTTTAGTTTTGTTCCTGCATTCTACAGGAGAGTATATTTATGAGACCTTTTTTTTTTTTTTTTTTTTTTTCTCACTGAAGAGAATGTGAGCTTGACTAAACTGATTTACGTGTTATTTAAACAGTCTAGTTTAGAAACTGGGCTTGCACTGCTGATGAGGGGGAAATTTACTCATAAATGTGAGGATAAGTACTGGGGTTGGAACTAGAAGATATTTCAGATTCCTTCCAATCCAAGTCATTCTATGAGTCTATGATATCTTTTAAAATCGTTAGACCTTGTTTCTTGCACTCTTTGGAAGTTATTTTCTTAATTCTTGCTCTGTATATTCTAAAGTTTCTTACTCTCTATGAAGAATTCTAGTATGGAATTTAAAGATAATGTTACATTTAATTAAAATGGAATAGTATTCAGTATAGGAAAGACTGTAAGAAGTCTTGAGACTTCAAGACCTTGAGAATTATTTTAAAGCAATTAATTACATAATACTTCCTCGGGATTCTTAGTTTCAATATTGTTGTCTGCATTTATATGAGAAGCAAGGAGAAGCCACTGTATTTTGTACTTTCTGATTAAATAGGAGTAAGTTGCTCACTTGAAATTACTTAAGTACACAGAGAAGACATGAAAAGAGAGGGAAAGAAAAAAATAAATCTGATTTTAGTAGGCAGAGAGTGGGAAGTGATGTACTCTGTGCTCTAGATATTGATTTACATACTTTGGTTAGCACTGAGAAAAGATTTCTTATTCTGCTTAAGATCTGAACTTGGGAAACTTGTGTTAAAGGCAAGCAGTCACTTTGTTTTACTCAGAAACAGAAAAGGAACAGTATTTTTTTTTTTAAACTCAGGCACAAGATCTGTTACCGTATGTAAGAACAGACGACCTCTGAAGTAATTCTCAAGGAAAGAGATATATGTGTTTGTACATTTCTATATGTGTTTGTGAAGAAAGATCAACTGGTTCATAATTAATAAACTTCAGAGGGAGGACAGCATTTTACATCTCAATTCCTGAAAATTGGGAAAGTAGACAATTAATACAAGTAAGAGGGCTGAAATGCAAAGAAAGCAATTTAACATTTTCCTTCATACTTCTACTCTATATTATAAACAAAAGCCAGATACCATCTCCTCCACTGTACTCTAAAGGAAAGCTAGGTTCACTGTTGTGTTTTTGCACAGAACAATAATCCTGAATGAAAAACAGCATGGTGGATAAGTGAGATGTGATTAAATTTCCTCATTAGTTTGGTGAAGAGTTATCTTTCTTCAAGATTCTAGCTAGACTTAGAAATCAGGAAGTTAATGAACAGGTTGTAAGTACCTTTTGATATGAAAGAAAAAAAGTTTACAGTCAAATGCAGTCAGTTGCCATTTTATAGCATATTTAAATTTCTTTTTTTTTGGGGGGGTGAGACAGGATCACAGTCTCAAAGTTAAATATCTGGACAGAAATTTATTTGCTTAAACTTAAGCATCTGGTGATATTTGAGATGCACGTTATGTCTAACATACCTTCAAAAACCAGCAGATATCACACTAGAACAGCAAAATGCAACAGCCATAGGCACAGAAACAAAGGAAAAAACTGCTTACCTTCAGAAAGCATCAGGTATACCAGGACCCCCAGCAAGATACCCTTGCCTCCCCTGCCAACCCTTAAATGACATCTGGGAAGGGGGAAATCCTGGTTCCACCCCTTCCTGTCACTCAAGTGCAGTGCATACACCTGAGCTCCCCTGGGCTGGCCCTGCCTTCCTACTAGGTGCTCAATCACTGTTTCAGTTCGTGACTTAGCCTTCTGCTACAGGGGTCTTGGTAGATGAAAAACTTAACTTGAACCAGCAATGTGTGCTTGTAGCCTGAAAGGTCAATGGTATTCTGGGTTGCATCAGAAGAGGGATGACCAGCAGGACAAAGGAGGTGATTGTTCCCCTCTACTCTGAACTTGTGAGGCCGCAGCTGAAGTACTGCATGCAGGCCTGGGACCCACAACACCGTAAAGATGTGGAACATTTGGAGAGGATCCAGAAGATGGCCACAAAGATGATCAGAGCGCTAGAGCATATCTCCTGTGAAGACAAGCCAAAGGAGTTGGGCTTGTTCAGACTGGAAAAGAGAAGGTTGTAGGGATATGTCATTACAGACTTCCATTATTTAAACAAGAGGGAAATCAACTTTTTAAATGGATAGATAGTGACAGGGCAAGAGGGCATAGTTTTAAACAGTGGGAAGGGAGATTTAGATTAGATGTTGGGAAATATTTTACTGAGAGAATGGTGAGGTGTGGAACAAGTTGCCCAGAGAGATTGTGGGTGCCCATCCCTGGAGGTTTTCAAGGCCAGGTTGGATGAGGCCCTGGGCAATCTGAACTAGTATTTGGTCTAGTTCTTGCCTGTTGCAAGGGAGTTGAAAATGATGATCCTTAAGGTTCCTTCCAACTCAAGCCGTTCTATGATTCTGTGATTCTATTCAAATCACTAATCCATGGCTTCTAAGAAGAGCACGTGCAGTTAATTCAGGTGAATCGTGTATTCTAAGAACTACAGCATGTGTAAGACGGAAACATTCAGAATTTTTCATTTTTCCTGGTTGCTGAAAATTTCCCAGTAACTTCAGAAAAAAAGTCCTCCTGTGTTTTAAAGGAATATTCAGGAACTTATGAGGAATATTCTTCATCTAATTGTGCCACTTTATTTCTTCACCCACTGGATACCTGTCTCACTCCAGTTTATAGGAGGGAGAGGAGGTTTTTTAATATCTGTATACCTGACGTGAGATTAAGAAACAACGGTTCAAATGTTGGTCCGACCAGTTTATTACAAATCTTAATTAGGGAGATGGGGAAGGGGAGGACCGACACTATTATGAATTAGGGTAAATGGGAAGGGAAAGAGGGCGATAGAAAAGACAGGAAAGAAGCAGCAAGGAGTCTTTATAGGAAGCAAGAGGGAGATAGTCACCACCATGGATCCAGCGTTCGTAGTTCAGTCTTTGATCTTCAGTAGTGGTAGGTCATCAGGCATTGTTGTTCTGTTGACAGTGATGACGACCATGGCAATGATGGCTCCTTTTCAATGATTTCAAAGTAGTCGAGTCAGCTGTCTTTGGAGTGACAGCTCAAAACCCAAAGTGGTTGAGTCAGCTTTTCTTGGAGTGGCAGCTTCTGGCTTTGGGATCTTAGCAGAAACTCCTTTGTTCTTATCTCCCTGGCCTTGCCAGCAGATAAGAGGGAGCAGGGAGGCGCCAACTTGTATCTTGCCTTCACAGGATACAATGGCATCATCTCCCAGTTTCCCATAGCAAGCTGGAGTTATTCGATCACAGGCCAGATCTTCCGCCAGTAAACTGTCCTGAGCACTATCTTCTGAAGGCAAACAGCTAAAATTGTCCACACAGTGATGTTGATTGCCACACGGCAACACCCATCACTCATCTTCTAGACAAGTCAGTCTTATCACAAGAAATACCTCAGGAAGCAAGGTTTGAGCCAAAAAAAAAAAAAAAAAAAAAAAAAGGATTCTCACAATGCCACACAGAAACTCAGTGTTAATTATGCTAGATTTACCCCTTTGGGCACACAGAACATCCAACTACTTATATTCCTTTAGCTCTAACTCTCCCCCATGTAGAACTACATCAAAATAAAGGTAGAACTTAAATGAGAAAGCTAGCTTCTACAATTAACTTTAATCACAGATAAATCCAGAATGTTAGACTCTCAAATGTTTACTTCCATCAGAGCACGTAGCTGTTACAGAGGTACTTCTTTCTGTCGCATGAGCACTGACCTAGAACTGTGGACGTTGAGTCCTATATTTCTATAGACTGATTTAGATTCAAATTATACACACTTCAGCTTTATAGTACTGATGCTTCTGACAGATTACAACCAGAAATACAGTATTTGTACATATAATGTTGGTTATCACTTTCCTTTCATTTGGAATATTTATGAGGGCTGTTCTGAAAGTAATGCCTCCTATTTTATTATGTTGGCCCACAATGCTGTAGGAGGATGTTGATCCTGTGGCAAGTAAAATTTAGGAACTAATATTCCATAAATTATTGTTTTCATGAGAGAGGCAGTCTGACATGAAAATGCATATGGAGCAGAGGCACATAATTGAATTTCTCCATGCAGAATAAATTGCACCCACTGACACTCACCGATTCTTTCTGGATATTTATGAAGATGAAAAAGTGGATGTGAGCATAGTGAGGCGGTGGGTGGTGCATATCAGTAATGGTGACAGTGATGTGATGACAAGTTATGTTCCAAATGACTATGGAGACTTTGACAAATGTCGCATGAAGTCTCTTATTCAGTGTTGGTGAAAATGCCTATCTAATGGTGGTGAAAATTGTGAAAAACAGTGTTTTCTAGATTAGAATTTGTTCTCCCATTGTTATTATGCTCTTTGTATCTCTTGTAGTTTCCATGGCAGCAAATAAGAGGCACTACTTTCAGAGTAACCTATGTAATAGCAGTTTAAGAGATTAATCTAATTAATCAATTTCTGATTTTTTATCTGTCAAGATTTGTGTTTATTAATCAAATTTTTACAGTACTTCAGAAGAGAAGACTCCTCTTTATGCCTGCAGCTTTTTAAATAACACTTATTAAAAATACATAAAGAAGCTATATTAAAATATTACAGTCTAAGTACTTAAATGTTAAAAAGTACAAAACAAAAAAATATTTGATAAGACAATTGTTTAACTACAATTATTTGAACATTTAGATCACCTTTTCTTCAACGAGACTTAATTATATAAAGGTTTAAATATGTAGATTTTCCTTCAAATATCAGCAGTAGAATATTCAGGGACAATATGTAATTCTGTATGAACAGTACCATTAATGACTTATTACTGCTGAAACTGAACTAGTTTGCACATAATGGACAAGTTAACTGCTTTGCCAGCTGGATTTTCTTAATGCTCATACTTTCCCAGACAAAGGCACAAAGCACTGAATGTCTGTTACAGAAGTAATAGTAGAGCAGAAGCTTTACATTATAATATATGCAAAAAGCTAGCAGACCAAATGCACTCTTAATAATAATGAAACTGATACTGCAAAGTGAATTTAGGACAGCAGATTCAGTGCTGTTTTTTAATTCTTCCATTTTAAGGAGTTTTAAGGAGTAATATATAACCAGAAGGAAATATTAACATGTCATTCTTTGCATGTGAAGTTATGTGAAGTTTAATAACTTGCTTTTCAAAATATTTACTGGAATGGGAAAGCAGTAGGTAATAATTATTCAAATAAAACAGAACAATAAAAAAAGAATTTTAAAAGAACCGTATCAAATATGGGTATGAAATGGCTGCTGAATATATGTTATTCTACAGATGATAAATCCAGACACTGTCAGCCACTATAAATTTCTGTGTGGCACTACAATTAGTGTATTTATGGCAAAGTCTATCTCGTAGAAACGTGTACACAGTATTTTAGGAAAATCATCCTCCTGTTCAGAATGTTGCCTGCTCCAAACAGTTCCAAACAATTACAGGAAGAACTTAGTTTCATTCTGATTCACAGCTGATGGTCATTATGAACATATTGGCAAGGATTTGACATAATTCTTTCAAACCATATTGCACAAGCACAACTGAACAGCTTGAATTATAGAATGGAAAGGTAGAATTATTTTTGCTCAAACATTACATCCCAAAAGCAATCTCATTACTGCTCACCAAGCATTTGTGTTCTTTGATTTTATTAAGACCTTAATTTGGGTGAACAAAGACCTATCTTATTTCTTGGGCGTATACAACGGTGTCTTCCTATCTGCACTGTCTGCCTTGTTGCAATACACATGTCATATTCAAAATGTCATGGCATTTAGTATTCAAGAGTGTGAATACCTCACTGTGTTAAATAGGTATGGGTTAAATGAATCACAGTAAATATCTCAGTGCTATCCACCTTCCTATCTACTGGGAAAAAAGCGTCTGTGAGGAAGAAGCCACTGAGGACACACTGTTCTCACTCCCTTTACTTAACATCATTAAGTACATTACCTACTTTAATACATTATTATGTTTAGTACATGTCCAGCCTTTGCATATTAGCTGTTACAGTACTGGTTTATAGAGACGAAAATGGTGCTGCTCTTGTCTTAGAGAAAATTGATCAAAAGATTCCAGCCAACATATGCACAGTTGAACACTGCCTGCTTCTTCATACAGTGGGAAGGCAAGGGAAGCTTATCCCATTTTCAGTGGGGAAGCAGTGAGAGGATTGATGTGATGTAGTTTTTATGTGAATACTACAAAAGAAATTATAGATTACTGCTGAAATCTATATTAACGACTGCATTTGGGGAAGAGAATTTATATAGTTTAAAAAGCAGATTCAACAGTGCTAGAAGAGGATTGAGTGTCTTTGCTTTGTTCCACTGTTGTTTTGTTCCATTTTGTTAATAAGGTAAGTTCACAGCTGTGCAATCACTGCCCTACTTTCAACCCTCTAACTCTAGTCAGAGTCTAAAGTCATGCAAAGAGACACCACTCACATCCTTCAGAGCAGAAATCTCACAATCAAAGAAACAAAGTAGCCTCACAATCAAACTCATTCCTTGAAAGAAAATATATACCACATGAGGTCAGCTGGACAAGCCTATGTATAAGGTAAAATGAAATGAAATTTTATCAAAACTAGTTGAAATAAGATTCTCTGTTACATTTTTAATGGGTTCCATTCTCTTTTTAAACCTCACATCAGTTTTTCTTTCATATTCTCTTTTAACAGATATTGAAACTTCAATAACATAAATACTATAATTCAGCATACAGGCAATAGATCTGGTTTTCATTTGTCTTGATTTTATGAAATGTCCATGCCCACGAATATTATAGAAAGACAGTTCAAATTGGCTCAACAATAGCTCAAAATCTGATGTACAGGGTTGTCAAAGTTCCCCAGACAAACCAATTTATTTGCTGACTGTTGGATCTGGAAAGTAATAGTACAGGTATAAAATGCTGATTACTTGAAAGAAATTGATTACATATTACTTTTTCTTTGCTCACTACAGCTGTTACCATGGTGGCTAACAACTATGACTAAATGAAATATTACTGCACAGAATCAAGACAGAAGTGGTAAGAGTAGTTAGAGGTACGAGTAACTAGTGGTAAGAGTAATTGGAGTTGCTTTTTCATGTGAAAGTGCACAGATAACGTCTCAGAAAAGCTTTTTTTAAAAAATAATTTCACTTACTATCTTCTATTTTTACAAAATTCCTGCCAGTTATAGTCTGCCTTCTTCATCTCTATTACTCTGTGCTTTGGAAGCATTATTCTTTCAGAAACAAGTAATTTAGGTGCCCTATTAGACAATATTAGACTATTAGGTACCTTATATCCCATTTATTCATTCTTTTTTGATCTTGACCTATCTTAAACTGTCCTTTCTGTTATTTTTATCTCACAAGACTGTCGTATTTATCAACCCCCTCAGGAGTGATCTAGCCATACCAAAGAAGGGAGAGAGTTCTGTCAAATGATGCACTGCAGCTTCTCCCCTCCAAAGTGACACAGAGCATGCACAGTGTTGATTACAGAACCACAGTATCCTGAATCACCTCCACTGATTTTTTATGTGTTTTGTGTCCCCTCAGCTGTAACTCTTTTGTCCCTGATGTTCACTAGTCTGTATGACCATGTGATCTCTGATCTTAAAAAGCTTTTCTTGTTGGAAGATCTTCTGTTACATGAACAAAGGATCACTTGATCTTAATTTATGTGAATTATTATAATAAGTTATAAATGAAGGTTGTCTTTGCTAGCTCCTTGGCCTGATGAAATTTCTCTCTGAAGAAGGCAAGCCAGACAGCCCAAGGACATGTCAGATGTATTGATTTTATCTTGCTGATTTCCAAATGATTCATCTCTATCACCTATAGAGATCTCTTTGCATTATCACTAGTAATGTATCACATAAAGAGAAAAGATAGTAACACAAGATTATGAAGACTGAAATGAACAGACCAAACTACACATCTTCCCTCAGCATGTGGGAACCTGTGTTTATATTATATAGACTCAGAAAAGAGTCTTTACTGGCCCAGAGACCCTTTTTTTTCTGATTCTATTAAAAAGTAAAAATTCATAGGAAACTAGATATAGTTTCATGTTTATTTCAGAACAGTATCAGAATGCTTTTTTTTTTGTAGAAGAACCAATAATCCTATGCTGGAAAAAATATGTAGGTCGAGAACAACACCCTCAGCTCTTTCTACCTTAATACTTGTCTCTTGTGTGTCACCTGCAATGCTTTCCTTCAGCACATCATAAAACATGCATGGTAACAGAAGATGGCAAGATAGCATAAACATATTTTTCTTACAATTAACTCTGCATTGGTAACAAATTCAACCAGTAAAACTTATTTTTCTTGTGATTTCATATTAGTACTATATGAAGTAATGCTTGAGAATGTGCTATTTTCTTGCATTTCTTTCAGCATGATAGATTCAGTTAAGGCCACTATAGTAGAGTGTAAAAGAAAGAAATGCAATAAATGTCAAGAATAAGCATTTACCACTGAATGAATTGGTTACTAAAGAAAAAAGCAACATACGAATTGTACAAATAATGCAGACAGTAGTAGCCACTGGGTTGAGACACAGTTAATGGTTAATACTTTTCACACTGTTTTCATTTATCACTGTGACGACAAAGTTAGCTCCTTGATGTAATTGCATACAAAGGTAGGTAGATGCTATAGGGTTTGTTTTATTTAGAAATGCAAATTGAATGAAGGGTAGTCAAACACAATATTTTACACTTGTGCATTAAGAATTAAGCTAGCTATATTTAATGCGGGAATGTCTATTTATTGCAATATCTGATGAATTAGAGTCAATAGTACCTTTTAGGAGAAGTCTTCAGAGAGAGAAATGAAGCAG
The DNA here is from genome assembly GCA_037305975.1 of Chrysolophus pictus. NCBI lineage: Eukaryota > Metazoa > Chordata > Aves > Galliformes > Phasianidae > Chrysolophus > Chrysolophus pictus. Next base: position 19,126,457 of record CM074579.1, read on the forward strand.
CATAATAAGAAATAAAAACTTTTTTGAGATAAGGAAGAAGTCACTGCTTACGTACCTATGGGCCACAGTGATAGCCAACATGTGAGGGCTGGAACAAAAATTTGATGGTTTAACTTCTGTTGTTCAGACTTTCAAGATAGAGATAGTTTTTATTCCCCCCCTTTGTATGACTGACCTATTGTCTTTGATGGGTCTTCTTGATCCATGCATTGTGTGTTGTAACTGATTATATATATATCACCTAAGGAATTAAAGATTGTTGGGATAGTAGTGTTTAAAAGAGTGATAAATCAGTATTAAGCTTTAAAATGAAACTTCCCTAGACTGACATTCATTAACAACACACTGTATTATCAAAGGAGTTCTTACACATATTTTTTCATTATCACTACTTATTCCAAACAGTTAATAATAATCACATCCTGAATTATTTGTATGTGATATGGTATGCATATGGTATGCATAGCTAATGGCTACAGCTTTTAGAAATCTTAGTCATCAAGGTCAAGGTAGTCAGCCTTGAGAACCTGTTGTCAAGAGAAGCTGAAAATGCACTAGAATTCTGTTTTTAACTTTTCCTTCCCTCTCAAAACTGGTATATTTGCCTTTTATTGAGCTTCTAGAGAATTGCTCACCCTTGGCCTCCCCTCCCTCTAGACTGTGCACTCTGCAAGACTGAGGCAGGATTACTTTCCCAGGCCACAGTGTGTGGTTTATTCTTCTGTTTTGCTATTTCTTTTTCCTTTGTTTAGCTGCTGCTCCTTTTTTAAAAGTAAGAGGTGTATCCTTCATTTCAAAATGTTTATACAATTATAAACTTAAGGTTTAAATTCAAAACAAGCCCATGTTGAAGTCTACTTAACATAGTTTTACAGAGGCACCTGTAAAACCTCTTTAAACATTGCAAGTACCATCCAATACTACTGATAATATCTGTGACAATTCCTTGAGAAGCCTGATGTAAGTTCTTCATTAGGCTATATCTTGCAATCAAAATATCTGTGAATACTTAAATAGACAGCTGTGATTCAAAGACTGATCTATAGACATCCAGACCAAACTTTCTTGGGGAATTCCCTGAGCACTTGAAATTCTTTGCAGTGCCCGTGCTTAGAATTGCACTGGTAAAGTAAGTGCTGCATGAACAACTACGGTTTAAACAGTCATCAGATTAGTCTGTTCCAAGGCCTGATCCATTAGATTTTGTACCTCCTATTACCATGTACCATGATACAGTTTTGCTTGAGTGTGCCATTGTGCACTCTGGTATTTCAAAGATGTACTGCCCTGATTATTCATATTGCATATAGATTAGTTCTGGAATAAACTAATCGGTAATCTTGCTTAATAGCAGAGTGGATGGGTATATTATTATGATTTCCAAGAAATATAAGCAGGAAATGTATCTAGTTGTGCTTTAATACTTCACTGATATATGCAATATTAAACAAAACCATACTCTTCATAGGATGCTTACAGGCAGGGAGGGTTATATCATATGTCCTAGTTGCAATCTAAAATCAATTAATCTGTTCTGATAATGACAATTAATATGCTATGTCTTATGGAAGAAGCAGTCTAGTTGCATCATCACGCAGTCCACCCAAAGAATGAATATTAAATATATATCAATCAAATAAATATTAAATATGTATCAAATAAAAGACAGCATATTATCAATGGAGACTTTTATTTCCATTTGTAAGGAAGATATGTTTCATTCTTCTCAGAATTACGTCAGTATTCTAATTCTTGTTATTTAAAGAGAAAAAGAAACAGCGAAGGAGAAAACAACAACAGTAGAACAGTAGAAAGTATTCCAGCAGCAAATGTCATATAGAAACGCAGGACAATAATGAAAGCACTTTGTAAAATCTACTGCCACAGGAAGAAGGAAATAGATTTTATGTTTACAGCTTTTCATACCTCTGCTTGCATCTAGTCAACAGTAATACATTGCTCCAAACCCTTTTTATATGACTTGCTTTTTTCACAAGTTATTTGCTTTTCTAGTATCTTATCTCAATTATGGAGATTTGAATCTGTAGGAGACTATGTACAAGGGCTGCTCCGAAAGTAGTGCCTCTTATCTTATTATGTTGGCCCCTAATGCCAGAAGTGGATGTTGGTGAGACGGCAGTAGAGGCTGAACATTCTCACCAATATTCCATTATATTTTATAATTACATGCAACATATGGCAGTCTGACAAAATGGTATCTCACATAAAAGTGCATGTGTAGCAAAGGTGTGTAACTGAATCCTTTTGTGCAGAAAAAGTCGCACCTGTTGACGTTCACTGACACTTGCTGAACATTTATGGAGACCAAAGAGAGTATATGAGCACAGTGAGGCAGTGGGTGGTGCATTTCAGCAGTTGTGGCAGTGACATAAAAGACAAGCTACCTTTCAGCAGCCATGCAGATTTATATGAACATATTACTTAACAATTCTCAGGTAAAATGAACAAGTATTCCTCAGCTCCAGCATGGCAAACATGCCATACAGACCAGTTAAAGTATCTTACATGATCTTATGAACTTATGGTTCAGTGATCAGTTGGTATGCTCTTGATTACCAGCTACTGAAGCTTTCAAAAGTCTATTATTTCCTGGAAGACTTTGACTAGCTTTCCAGGTCTTTGAAGACAGATGAGAATCTTCAACAAATCAAAAGCAAAAAATCATTGAGCTTTCTGTTGATTGGGGATCATGTCTTCAACTCATCAGGCTGGTTGTCAGCTAGTAAGCTACTAAAAGATCTGATGTATCTCAAGGGAGTTCCTAGAAGAACTAGATTTTTTCTAGTTCCTAGAAAAAAATAAGTCTGCTGAGAAGAAAAAAATTGGGGAATAAATCAATTGTAGGAAAGCAGTACAAAATATTATGCTTATATGATTCAATTGAGGAACTTTTATGTTATTCTTGACTAAATTAGAATAATATTACTTTGCTAATTGATTGAGTTACAGCCACTAGCTGAAATGAAAATATTGATTTTTCATTATAACAGACTTCTATATGGTCAGACACTGTGTAATCTACTGAAGTGAATGAAAGATAAAGCCCAAGACATAAACATATTCCGGTATTTAAAAATGTATGAAAGATCAGGTGCAGCTTTTAAAGATTTCCGGGTATTACTTAAATTCCAGACAGTGTCTGGCTGTTTTTCATGTACAATAAACCCATTTATTGATAAATAATAAAAAGTAATGTGTTCCAAAACAGGTGTCATTATCTGGCAAAAGATACGCCTGAAGTAGATATGCTTTGCTGTTAATGAATATGAACTGTGTTTTTTTTCAGATGTCTATTATATAGTTTGCTCTGAAAGTAATGCCTCCTATTTATTTCCATGAACACTACAACAGGTACAAAAAGCATAACTGCACTATTTGAAAGAGCAAATTCTCAGTGATAGCTATGCATTTTTACCAACAAACAAAAGCCTGCATGCTGTGCTCGTACAAATCTGCACAAGCAGAGGTAACCCACTGTCACTATTGCCACTGCTTAAACACACCAACTACCTCACTGTACTCACATCCTCTGTTTGGTCTGCATACATGTTCAGCAACATGTCGATGGGTGCATGGAAGAATTCAGCAACACACTTTTGTGTCACACACACTGCCATATCAGATGCCATTTTGTCAGACTACCCCTCTGCTGCCATCTATCACACATAATTACAAAATGTAACTGAATATTGGTGGGAAGGTTCAACTTCTATTGTTATACCACCAACATCTGCCTCTAACATCATGGGACAACATAAAAAATTAGGAGGCTTTACTTTCAGAGCATCCCTTTGTATTAAAGTAGACAAAAGAAGTTGAATATTCTAAATTACTTTATTTCCTGTAAGAGAAAACATCTCTTTGTTTTTATTCAATTAAGGCCAGTCAGTTTTTATAGTCCATTCAAAGTCAAACGACTACTGAAAATCAAGAAAGAATTTTTGAGTACATAATTGTAAAGAAAGTGTTATAAAAAGAGACCCAAAAGGCCAGGAAAACAAGAAATATTTCAATGAACTCACTACCACACATGTGCTTATTTTATTATAAAGCAAATAGTTATCACTGACAAAAAAAGCCCAGATAAACATTTTCCTAATGCATGGAGACATTTTATTTATTAAAATCTTGTTTTGCTTATTTATAATTGAATTCCAATTTCCTTTTTATTAATGGTGACAAAAGTAATGAGTAAATGTAGACCAATTCTTTAGATAATAATAAAGATCTTCATTCTTCATTTGCAAACATAATAGAAATTCAAAAGTTACATATCTGAATAAATGCATATTAAATGGCATAATTGCTTAAATAAACAGATATAAAACATAAAAATGGCTTTTATCAGCATTTCTTTGGGAAATACCTAAATTAGAAAACAAAATATTAAAATTGATTATTTACTGTCTCCTTACTTACCTCAATCTACTCCACAATGAGATCTCCAGAGGAATAAATTAAAAAGCCCAGAGTGCTGCTGAGTAAGCTGGTGCAACCAGTATCTGGAGGATCAGAAGTGAGTTACATAAATTTCCATTCATGAACGAATAAAAGATCAGTAATGCTTGTGCCATTGAGAAGTTATCTATTAAGGGATGAAAAGGTTTATTTTGTTTCCTTTTTTAAAAAAATATTTTTTTATTTTTCTCTGAGCAGAAATCTGAGTGACTTTGGACACAGAAGGAATTGAGAAGATTTCTAAGACATAGTCTTGTTTGTCATGACTGACACACATACAGTTCATATGCCTAAGTCTAGTGTCAGGAACATATTTTGTTTCGTAAATCTGCAAATTTTCTTTGAGAATACTGATGAAAATATTTAAGATAGTGAGTTACAATGCAGTCACTATATATTTATTTCATATTTACAGGAATCAACATTTACAACTTTCAGGGTTTAGCAAGAGAAGGACAAAAATGAAAACTTAAAAGAGATTCAATGCTTATTCTATTTTTATTAAGTATATAGATAAAATACAGAATAAAGAATACTATTGAGCAACAGAAGATATAGGACTTTTAAAAAAATACCAAAGTACACTGTTAAATACTTTGCAACAGTTTAGGAGTATATTACCAAATGAAATTAGAAATACGTATTTGAAGTGTAAGTTATTAAATATCTTTACAATAGCACAGGGCAAAAAAAAAATACATCTATATACATGGCAGACAAAATCTTGTAATCATACTAGAAAGTTATGACTTTGAAAAGTAGACAAAAAATACTAGGATACAAGACAAAGGTAAAAAATGTTTCACTGAATTGAAGATTTCTTTGAAGCATTATGTACATCAGTTTCTTATCTTCTTCTACCAAGTATATTAAAAGAAAGTCATAACATAGACAAAATACTGTCCAAAATACCTGATTTTCAAGCTCTTTTATTGTCTTGGTTTTCGTCACTTAAAGCCAAGATCAGAAAGAAAATCACTTAGAAATTTCCAAGAGAAAATGAAAAACAATTATTTACATTTTTAGAAAGACATGCACTTTTACAATCACTTCCATCTTTGACCAAGTCCACCTAGATTTTCTTTGATCATCAGTAAACAATCCTGATGAAAGTTTTCCTGCTAGAAAAGAAGGGAAAAAAAAGTTCACTTTGCTAGTCTGTAACTTTCAAGGAAATAAAATGTAAAACACTGAATCTCCTGCTACCACTAAGGAAAGAATTTCAAATGTCAGAATGCTGCAGTACAAGCTGATGAACTACTATTAGACAAGAAATACCTTAGATGCTTGAATGTACTTAAAAGAACATAGTTCTCATGCTGCAGTGCTGATGTCTACAAATTAGATATATCCAAAGTGTCTGAATTTTATGATAACTAGATACCTTATTATTACAGACATGGAGACACTATTCTTATATTTATAAGGTACATAAACTAATGAGAAGCTGAAATAAACTCTGACTGTTCCAAGAAAAAAAAAAAAGGAAGACCAGGAAGAAAGAATCAAGAGATTAAGTTAGAAAGGTATGTTTTAAGGTAGGATAAATTGAAGGTATAGTATATATCAAGGCTTATTTAAGCTCATTAGTTTTTTTTTTTTTTTTTTTCCTGGCAAAAGAAATATTAGATAAGATGAAACAGCAAATGCTGAATCCTGTCTTCTTTCTCCTTCTGTTAAAACTAACAATTTCAATGTTGTGTTTGCAGTAACATGCCTGATATATACAGATTAAAATAGTTGGATACAGTAAGTGATGATGCAAGCTTCTACATGATAAAAAATTTACATGTCTACTTATGGTCACATATCATTAGAATTTCTGGAAGACAAAATAAAGAGAAGTAATCTTACATAAGTGCAAGATTGTTGTGGGTTTTTTGTTTGGTTGTTGTTTTTTTTTTGTCTTTTTTTTCCTACTCTCAAAATGGAAAAAAAGGATCAAATACTAAGTAGGGAAATGACACATGGGACATTGTTAACCTACTGGATTTCTTTCTAGTTCTTTGAATCCTCACATACCCATTTATAAGTGCTTATTTTACATCATGTTTTCAGGATATTAAAAAGTAAATACTCAGTGCACATGAAGAATCTGAAAGTTGGTAGAAGATGAAAGCATCACTTCATTCAGATAGCTTAAAAAAAAAACACAAACTTGTGCTAACCATCTTAACTTTGGGAAGATTATCCAAAACGCAAAGCCTTCTGAGCTTCATTCATGCCTAATTACAGGATGAAGATTCTACATCATCTGGTTTGGACAGGTTCTGTAGCAATTTTCATTTCAGTAATACTTAAAAAGAGGGAAGTACAGAATTTAATTTATATAAGAATTTTATTTAATTTGTAAAGAATAACAGGGAAAATAAAGCACAAACTGCCCCAAGCATCCTCTTTTCTAGACTAAGAAATCCCAGTTCCTTCAGCCACTCCTAATAAGACCTGTGCCCCAGACCCCTCAGCAGCTTCATTGCTCTTCTCTGGACATATTCCAGGGCCTCGACATCTTTCTTGTACTGAGAGACCCAAAAATGAACATAGTATTCAAGATGCAGCCTCACAAGTGCTGAGTACAGAGGGATGATCAATTCTCTGCTCCTGCTGGCAACATTATTTCTGATACAAGCCAGGATGCCATTGGCCTTGGCTGCCTGGGCACAGTGCTGGCTCATGTACAACTCAGTGTCAATCAACACCTGCAAGTCCATTTCTTCTAACCAGTCTTCTAGCCACTCTGCCCCAAGTGTTTCTTGTGGCCAAAGTGAAAGATCTGGTACTTGATCTTGTTGAAATTCATCCCCTTTGCCTCAGCCCAGCAATTCAGCCTCAGATCCCTCCAGTCTAGATCCCTCAGTAAGGCCTTCATACCCAAGGCAGATTGACACTTCCTCCCAACTTGGTATAAGATGCAAACTTACTGAGGGTGTACTCAATCTCCTTATCTTCCTTACATTAGGAAATCATTTGCCTAGTTAAGAAGATTAAGAAGAGTAAAGTACACTAAGACAGGTGATGTAATGAAAAATGAAAAAAAGTACAATTTCTTTAAGAACTGATCAGCTGAAACAGACTTCTGTGAACTCAGTGAGTTAGGAGGAGAGCTCGTAAATGGGACATGTTCTGTAGTTGGGTGTGCACTAGCCAGTAAGAAGGGAGAGATAGTGAAATGACAAAGGAAGGAATTTGATTCACACTTATGAGACATTAAGCTTTTCATTGCTGTTACCTCAGTGCCTACTTCTATTAAAAGCAAGACATAAATCCCCAAATAATATATAAATGCTTTATTGCAACCTATACTAATCATCTGTCTGTATTAGATGCATAATTTTCCAGAATGGTTGAATAAACTTTCTTTTTTATCCATATATCTGGAAAGCATGTTACATCTATACCTTATTGTTTTTGATACCTCTTTTATATTTTGTCATAAAGAGTTCATTTCCCACTTCATTTTTTTTTTCTAAAATACAAGAGTTTTTTCTTGTAGTACCATTTCCTAACAAATGCTCACATAGCACTGAACTTTATTCTTCCAAGCTTGGCTTTCTTAATTCAAGAAGATCATTTGAATATAATTTTTCATTTTAAAATCCTTTATCCTGCTTTGTTAGGATTTTCTTCAGCTTAAGAAATGTTTGCTTTGCTTCACTCCTTTATTTATGTCCTTCAAAGTATTCTCTTCACTGACTTTTCAATTGCAGTAGTGTTATTGGCAACTTTTTGTAGTAAGCTTTTTATGGCAGTTTGGTATTCTAATATGAATTTTCTTTATCTGGCTGTAACCAGGACCTTGCTCTTCTTCAAGACCTATTATCCAAAGCTCAAGAGGGTAGGGGTTTAAATAGCTCTAACTAAATAGCTCTAAACATGTGATTACTGAAAACTGCACTTCCTATTCTTACGTTGGTTTATGTGCATATTTTTCTATGGATTTTATTTATTTGAAGTATGTGTGTTGTGATTAATTCTAAATTAATTAAATTTTAAATCAATATAATGAAATCAGTAAGATAAGTTTTATTAAAGTATTAAGTCAGGAAATTAATGATATTAGCCAGATATTTAGGAAATTCTTATTTTGTGATTCAGAAAATTGCAGTCCTTTTTGTTAAAAAGGATTCTTGCTTTAAATTTTGTTAAATCAATCAAATATAGTTACACTACTCACCACAAAGAGCAAATTTTTACCTAATGCATTCATCTTAAGCACAGTACAAATTATAATGATTCCTCTAGAGGTACAGCACTCAACTCCATTTATAGTATATACTTTCACAGAATTCTCTTGCTGAATACAAATTTGGCACAGTTTAGTTACACCACATATCTAACAAAGACATCATAAGTGAGAGTGTCAAGACTCAAGACTTCCTAAGATAAAACTCAGGACATACTGAAGAAAAAGTAAATTAAACAATATTTTACTATTGCATGGAAAATATGTATATGAAATATTTTTAAGTAAAAAATATTTGTGGAACTTGAAACATCTTTGTGAAAACCATGCCTAAACGTGAAGATATATTTCTGCTACAGAAAAGCCTTGCAACAGAAACAGCCTCAATTAAAACCCTTCTTTTAACGTAAGGCACATATGAAAATGGATGCAAAGGGTAGAGAAATTAGTATCAAATAAAGCCTTTGAAAAAAACATTAAAGAAACAACTCAACCTCTATTTACACCATGAAATTTTCTCCTTCTCTTTTTCTACTTTTAAATAAATACATATATATACACATCTGAAAGAAATTAATCAGATATAACATTTTTAAGTTCATCTCCCTAGCTTAGGGAACAGTCATGATCATAACTTGTTCTTTGTAATACAGTTATAATTCTGGCTTCAAGCCTGGAATTATGGATGAAGTTTTGAAATATATCTCATTCTTCATTTTTATTCCAGGTTAAATTATTTCCTTCTCTAAGTGTTCAAGAAAAAAGGAACATTTTGGATACCTTATTGTTCTGTCAGATAAATCTTGGAAATATCTGTGTATTTAGACCATGAAGGTAAAATGTAATCTATTGGGTGAGAAATTTCACCACTTATGGCTTCTATACTTCTTAAGCTGTGTCCACTATTTAATCTGTTTCTCTGAAACTCCTTGACTTCTCAAGAAGAAAAATCATGTATGTAATGGTTTCAGTTTATTATTGTATATCTCCCTATTCTGCTCCTACATACATATAAGCCTTTTTTCCCTCCTTTTCCCTGTCTTAAAATGAATGGTGGAAATCACATTATCCAGAAGGAAATTCTTAATTACAGGATTCCTTTAGTTGTGTCTCACTCCGATTTATAGGAGGGATATCTTAATATCGGTATAGCCAGCGTGAGATTAAGAAACAACGGTTCAAATGTTGGTCCGACCAGTTTAGTATGAATCTTAATTAGGGAGATGGGGAAGGGGAGGACGGGCAGTATTATGAATTAGGGTAATGGGAAGGGAAGGAGGGCGATAGAAAAGACAGGAAAGAAGCAGCAAGGAGTCTTTATAGGAAGCAAGAGTGAGATAGTCACCATTATGGATCCAGCGTGGTTCATAGTTCAGTCATTGATCTTCAGTAGTGATGGGTCATCAGGCATTGTTGTTCTGTTGACAATAATGGCAATGACGACAACCATGGCGATGATGGCCCCTTTTCAATGGTTCCAAAGTGGCTGAGTCAGGTCTCCTTGGAGTGGCAGCTTCTGGCTTTGCAGTCTCAGCAGAAATTCCTTTGTTCCCACCTTCCGGGCCTTGCCAGCAGATAAGAGGTAGCAGGGATGCCCATCTGCATCCTGTTTTTCACAGGACACGATGGTATCATTCCCAATTTTCCCATACCAAGCTAGAGCTATTTAGTCACAGGCCAAATCTTATGCCAGTAAATGCTGCTGAGCACTCTCTTCTGGAGGTAAACAGCTCTGGAGGAAGGGGCTTTCAAATGTTCCCAGAGGGATGTCAATTGTCACACAGTAGCACCCATCACTTGCCTCCTCAACAAATCAGAGTCTTATCACAAGAAATACCTCAGGAAGCAAGATTTGAGCCAAAAAACAAAGAAGGATTCTCTCAAGTTGAATGGTGAAAAGCTGTTTGTCCTTCCTCTGAACTTCTTTACTTTTCTCTTATATAATAAAAAATTGAAGAACATGCTGTGCACATCATCAGGACACTTTGAAAGTGTGAATTTGCAGTTAGAATAAACTAAAACTGTATGATTCCTACGCTGTCCCTAGTAGTGATGAAGATCTAGAAATTCATACTGGATTATATTGTTTATATACATAGATCTGGTATATCTGGTCATCCAAAGTTGATAGAATAGGTTCTACTTTACAAAGGAATATAGAAAACCCCCTTGGAAAACAAACTATTCTGTGATAGTATATACGATAGACCGTTAGCATGTACCATGTAAGAAGTGTGTTTCTGGTTAAGTATTCATGAAACAAAGCAGTGCTTCACAAAAAGTATCTTCTATACCTGGAAATAAGGAAACCACTACACACATGTGAAAAGCGTAGTGTAATAGAAAAACAGAGTATGATACTAACAGAGAAAAAAAGCACAGATCAAGGTGAACTAACATAATAAAATTTAGTTCCTTACTCTTATTCAGCTGTAAGTTGATTTGAATATTTTCAACCAACTAATTTTCACAGACCAAACTTCACTTTAATGTGAGTACATACAATTTCACTTAATGCGATGCTGTGGATCCTAATTTTTGCACTGATTAGCAGATTTCCCCTTTCATAGACATAAGAGATGTGCATTTTCACTCGTACAATCAAATCTTGTAGTGAACCGGTGGAATCAGTTTTGCCCTCTCTGCATGAGGATGAAGGATGTCTGAATGTTTTACCTTAATACACTGTGCACAGTGCAGTGAAGTTTTTCAGATCAGTACAGGGAAGAAAAATTATTCAGGGTGGCTAAAATTATCATGAACTTTTAAAATTCATATCTTCAAAAGGGTGTTATTAAAAGAAAAAATCAATCATGAAAATGAAGGAAACAATTCTATAGAAGCAATCGATAATCATATAGTAGTGCCATCAGCATTTACTTTTTTTTTCTAGGGTGCATAAGGACTGAAAGCTACATTTGGGAGCTATACAATGACTAATACTGATCTTAAAAGAAATCAATATCCATGTGTTTTATAGCTCAATAACTGTTGATTTCAGGCTAAGTGACACAGAGGTAAAACCAGTAACATAGCACATACAAGCTATCAACTCTGTTCTATTGACAGTGTGAATAAATAGCAAGTATTTCTTCAGTGCCTTTGTTTGTGGCCACATCTAGTAACTATGAACTTGAAACATCTCTCCGAAGTGTTCCCATCCCTTAGTCACCTTATTTACGTACTTTAAGATACTTTACATTTATGAACAGAGGCTGTATGACAGTACTTTTAGCCGTGACACGATAAGTTTTGTCTTATTTCAACTGCATGCTTTGAACTTCAGTTACTCATTTGTTCATAGAATTACATCAAAGCAGAATCAGTGTTTCTTCAGAATGTGATCAGTTTTTAAGTGAGCAGAATGTTCTGATCCTAAGTCACACAAAACATCGCATATGCGATTGGGTCATACAGTACTCCTACTGCAAGTACTTAATCTATTATTAGGATGAAAGGAATCCAACATCCAGACCTCACTTGGGAATTGAAATCTGTAAAAAATTATTGCTGGATAACTTTTAGAAAAATCAATTTTCTTAAAAAGCTTCTAGGTAATATTTATATTTCAGTGCAATCCCCAATATATACCACATGACATTTCAACAACTTTAGCCACTATTTAGAGCAAAAAATAGGCTAATTGGCTTCACTCATACCTCTAGAATGAAGATAACTATAATGAGAATTTTTATAACCATATTTGCTAGTATGTATGTAGTCTTTAATTACTAAAAAGCTTCAAGAGAGTGCATAAAAAGTAATACTGTTTGCAACCTGCTGTTGCTTCATGCCTCAAACTTCATGCACAGATGATTCCATATAAATAAGGGAAACAGTTTAATTCAATCTTTCATTTGAAGCACTTGTTAGGAGACTATCTCAGAATAACAAGTAAGTGTTGGGGAAAATAGCAGTAAAACCATTTGAATTGTATGGAATGCATTCACCATTTACACAAAGTTGTCCAAATGCTGCAATGTTATCATTTGTTGGCTTGTTTCATAATTTCTCTCTGCCATCAGACTATGGCCAATTTTTTTCTTCCGGTGGCTCAAGCATCGTGGCCCAAGACACCTGAGGCGGATTTTTTTTTTTCTTTTAGGAACAATGAAATCTTCTAGGTTTCATGTCGTTGTTGGTATTCTCTCTATAACCGTTACCCTTGGTTTCATAGGGTAGTTCTGAAATTTTTGGTTGTCCTTTAATTGTCTCCAAAGTTGGAGAAGGACATGGTTGGGATGGTGGTCAATCGTAGCAAATTGGACCCCAGCCTGAATTAAATCATTAAACATTTGTTCTCAGGAGACCCTTATGGGTCCCGATTGAGGAGCTCGAGAAGCTGGCATTTTGGTTTTAGTCACCAGCAGGGCCTCAGCTTCTTCTAATGTCCAAATATTGCAGCTAGTCCGCAGGTGTTTTGCTTCTCCTAGGTCAGCCACTAACTGGGCAGCCTGCTTCTGAGGCCACCAGGGGATTTAATATAGAGACCAAAAGTACCATACGAATGAGAGGAAGTTTGCTATAGAATTAAGTCTCTCATCCCTGCTGAGAATTTGACCATATCAGTCCATCAAATGCATCTTCATAAATTGCTTCCCTTACGCCTAGTTCATAGATATAATTTTGAAGGTCCTCCATGGAGGACCACATCTCTGTATGTAGAGGTATACCAGATTCATTCGGCCATACCATACGGCAGGCTGCCATTAACCATTCTATTATAGAATGGTTTTCATCAAGATATTGATTACCCGCATATAACCTCTGCCTGAGAGCAGGATGGACAGTCATGGTGGCCAACTTGGCTATTTCCAGGCCATTCACCAAAACATTTTCTGCCCCAGAATTCCACAGTCTTAATAATTAAGCCGGCACACTTTCTCTAGGTTTCTGCCAAAATCACTGTACTAAATCCATCAATTCTGTTGCCATGTATAGCCAGGCTGTTACATGCAAATGAGTCCGGGCAGGGGGCCACTGATCAGGTGGCACCCCTGCTGGTCTATCCTGTACTTTTTTTTGTTTTCTGAGTTACAACAGGACGGACTTCTAGTGGATCTGTCAAAATCTGAGATTTGAGATCTAATTTAGATTTTTTATTTTCCTGATCAACAAAGTCTGTTGATTCAGGAGTCTGGTCACTGTTTGTTGAAATGTTATGAACTTGACTATTGGAAGATGCAGAATTGGTTTCTTCCCTGTTAATATGCCAAGTCCTTGCTCTAACTTTTCAATACAGTCTTTCAAAGGTTGGTTTTCATTCACTAAAGTATTATTCCTTATTTCAGCATTATTTAAAGCATTTAATAGTGGCCATGCCACTGCAGAGGCAGCTAATTGTCTTTCTTCCGTGATCAATATATCTTTGCTAAGTCCCTGAAAGTAATCTGCCATGCAATATGAAGAAGTGTTTCCCATAATGCATAGGGGACCCCATTTTTCAATATGAACTACTAGTTCATAATAGGGAGATCCCACAAATCCTGGGATCTGCCCTGGAATCATTTTATCTAGGGGGGGGTAGCGTTCTCCCCCTTAACCCATTTATAGAAATTCCAGAGAAAGGACATGATGTAAATTCCAGTATATCTGGCTTGCCTGGCTCACTAAGTGTATAATCAAAGAATATTAAGATGTTATAATTATGAAATAAACAAGAGAATTAGGCAAAGCAGATTATAATAACACAAAGAGAATAGATAGGACACTTACCCACATCCTGGATTCACTTAAGAAACTCCAGCAGAGTGAATCTCCAGAAGAGATCCTTCCCTACTGGTAGTCAGCTCTTAAATGGGGTCTAGGAGAGGTGGAGCCAACCTCCACCCCTTCCGGCAGCACAGGTGAATTGCCTTCACCTGTGTTCCCATGGCTGATTCATTGCTTGCCTCAGGTGATCAATCAGAGGTTCAGGCCATGACTCAGCAGATCCCATACACTACTGTAACTCCTTTTAGAAAAATACATATTTAGTAACCATCATCCCCACACTTTAATAATTGTTCTGTAATGGTTGTATCAGTTCAGTTGTAATTACTTTTATAAGAAGTGAGAAAACTTCCTTTGTATGTGACGTGTGTGTTTTAGTATTTCTCTCCATTATTTTAAGTTCCTATGTGACTCTTACAAAACTGGTTATCAATATTATTTTTATAACATTTTTTGTGAGTACTTGAAAAAAAATTTTCAAAGCTAATCATTAGCTGCAGTTGTTGTTCAAAGTCCTTTTATAACTTAGATTAAAAAAATTAAGCCACATAAAATAAAATTCATAAAATAAAATAATAGAAAAAAAAATGGAGAAAGTGGCTTTTAATTCTTCCATATTTCTAATTAAAAAGGTTAGCATTATTTGTATTCATTTAGTTACTTATTTTTGTACATGTTGCAGTTTTTGGTCTATTTAGAAGCTGTTGAGCTGTTTTTGTCAAGAGTGACACAGTTAAGCTGCATATCTCCCATAGTTTTTTTTTTTTTTTTCCTGCATTTTGATTTGTAATTTCTCTTTTATTACTTCAAAACAATATATTGAATAACAAGCATAATCCTTTGGTGCAGAGATTGCAATAAAGCTGTTCACTTACATTTCTGAATAGTACAAGATACCAGCTCCTCCACTTCTTGCTATCCTCCTCACGTCACAAGTCCCGAGTTGCTGGCTACAGATATGCAAGTACTCTTGACCTGAATTTTGTATGAATATTGACTTAGACAGTTTAAAGAAAAGTTAACTCTTTTTTCGTTGTGGTGGGAAAGCATATCCAGATATTCTTTGGCATTTGTCTAAATACTAGTAATTACGCAAAAGCTTAACTGAATCACTACTACTTCTATTTGGCTTGCTATCCTAGGTAAAAAAGGTCAAATACTGCCAGTGTACTAGAGACATCTATATGGATATATGCATAGAACAACTGCAAAAGGAAAAATTGGTACGGGATAACGGTCTTAATAACAATTTTGTTGTCTTACTCCTGAATGGTCTCAGTAAATAAGGAATTAGTGTGCATCTAGGACAGACTTACCCACTAACTTAGTGGGTAATCCGTCTAAAAGATGGCTTAGGAAAGTTGTCATTTGTTGTCTTTTTTTCTGAAACATTTCTCAGAATGAAGACAAAATTTTGTTAGATTCAATGCAAATATCATAAATATTTTTAAATGAAGTATATAACCTTATAATCGCACTAGAAACTTTTATCACTAAAAGATATTCTATTTCCTCACATATATGAATATACATCTATAAAAACACAAAAATATGTGCTATGAAAAAAGCCCGATAATTAATACTTTGTATCTTCATCTAAAACTTCATTATAGGTCTCATTTCAGTTTTATTGCAATTGTACTGTTCATTGGTTGTAATACTGTGATCTACTTATGTATAATAGCTTTGTTCCTCCCAAATCAAGAAAAGGAACTTCAAATCAAGTGAACAATTCACTTGTAGCTCGAAGTGGCCAATGCTTCATGAACTACTATCTTTTTTCCTTCTGTGGTACTGTTATTCTGTTTGATTTATGTTTGTTTGCTTTTCTTTTTTTTCCAAATTATTTCATTTATTCACTCATAATATTATGTATAATATCCCATTTTGATGACTTGAAAATGTATGTGAAAATTCCTCTCCTTGACTTTCAGGAGCTGCTTTAGACAATAGTGTGTTGTTTCTTTTTAATCTGCATTACTGTGTTTTTTTTTTCCTGAGGGGGAAAAAAAAAAACAAAAACACAAACAACAAAAAGTCAGTGCTCAAAACTGAAATAAAGAAGGACACATTATTAGATAATTAATAAAGATATTCATAAAAAGAAATCCTGTAAAGGACAACTAGAAAATAATTTATTCATAGAACTGTTTTAACTCCACATACTGGTATATGCCCTGAATTAGCTTTTGCATCTATCATAGACTTTTTACCTATCAAACTAAAACAAAAAAAGATTTTCACAGCAGTACATATCCTAACTCTTTTGTTTACAAGTTATTATTACCTTATTGCATATAGCTGCTTCTGCTTTCTACATCTGTGCTAAACTTTACCCTCAGTGTCCTTTCCCTAATCAAACAAACCAATGGCTGGTACTGAATTTGTTCACAAGTGTATGGAATTAAACTGCCTTGTCTTTTTTACTGAATTTTTTTTATTTTTTTTTTTTCCAGTTCTGCATACCTTTTGATTTGCAATGCCTCTTATATTTTAATAGGAAATTTGAAAGGGAATTGGGTGGAAAGAGATGGAATGGAATAAGATGGAGCAGAATGGAGTGGAGTAGAACAGAAATAGAAATCAACAGAATACATCTGTTGACTGGGAAGGGACCATCAAAGATCAAGTTCACCTCTCTAGGAAACATGACCACCCTCACAATAAAATATATTTTTCTTAATGTCTGGCCTTGAAAACCCTCTGGTATAGCTTTGTGCCATTCCCATCCTTTCTGCCTTCATTAACAGGGAGAAGACTATAAGACCATCTAGTTCATGGGCAGGATTGCCAGCCACAAGATCAGACTGCCTAGGATCCCAGCTAACCTGGCCTTGAATGTCTTCAGAGGTGGGGCATCCACAACCTGAGGACAACCTGTTCCAGCACTTCACCACAATCATTTTTCATGACTGTTTCTCAGGGGCAGCTTTTTGCAGTCTGTCCACTTCTTAACATGGAGCGTAACTCCCCCACATCTCCTACCTCACCTATTCCTTCTAAAAAGTTCATACCTCAGTCGTGGTAATCTAGTTATGTGAGTCATCCCACCATGTTTCTGTGATAGCAGTAAGATTGCATGCATTGGTATAGAAGCACATCAGCTGGGCTTTCAGCTTCATTATCTTCTTGGAGAAGCACTCCCAATGATCTCTGGGAAAAACTGAGGTCTTCCTCTGCTGCTTCAGGGACAGTGTTCCCTGATTCTTCTCTGTTTATCAGCAGTACATCCCCTTCCCCCATCAAATCTAATTTAAAGACCTGTTGAAGAGCCTCATCAGCTTGCTGCCTACTATATTCATTAGAAGGTGCAGCAGGTTGAGAGCCCCTGCTATCACCTTGTCCCTCTAACTTAGCTATGCTATTTTGCACCTAAAGGGGAAGGAGGTGATAGCAATCCTGATAGATCTAAAGATATTTTATTGCAGCAATGGTAGCAGTTTACTAGCAGACAACTGTTGCGTGAAATTGTTCTAGTTAAAATTGAGTTTACATTAATATTAAAAAAAAAAAAAAAAAGTATACATTAAACTGTTAGTGACAAAAAAAAATGTTGAAAATTGCGGGTGAAAATACCTAAGGTGCAGGGGTGTAATCTTGTGAATTATGTAGAACTGGATTTAGATGTAATTGTATCGATGGTTTACAGGCTGGTTTGGCCTGGTTCTGTGACTAGTGGGGCGGAGAGATTTTTGCAAATCCGCGCCTCTGGAAAAAGGAAATAGGGGACCCCAAAATAATTAAAAACAGTGGCAATGATCTGAGGAGAAACAAACTAGTTTACTAAATATAGTATCGGAATGCAAGATAACACACTATAATACAATATAATTAGAATTGAAGTTAATAAATCAAATACAATGAGAGAGAGAATGTCCGAAAGGTGGATAGGTCTCACTATAACACTGAGGCAAAATGCACAGACCGGTTGAGCAGCAGGGAGGAGAGTTAAGAAAGCACCATCAGATGACCTACCATGGCCTTATTTCTGTTCCCCCTGAGCAGAAATGATAACAGCACAGCGAACAGTCTTCTGGGGAATGTAGTTGTTGTTCTCTTCTGGGACAGTTACCCGGAACTGGAGCATTAACACTTTAACTCCCAGTGCACTACATGATGTTATGATGTGGAACACTGATAACCAAAAATCATAAAACCATGACAAATTGCATGGTTGCCACAAATATTATTTTACTCAGAAGTGCAAACAGGAATTGTAGTGAGAAAATAGATCAGTGATAAAAGTGCTCACTATATTGGCTTCTCCAGCCCCTCTCTCAGGATCTAAATTGGGAAAAAAAGAGAATCCAAACTTGCTTTTTGAAGTAATATATTCTTCAGAGAATCATAAAATCAAGGAGAGGTTTGGGTTGGAAGAGATCTTAAAGATCATCTAATTCCAACAACCTTGAAATGTCCAGGGTTACCACCCACCAGACCAGGTTGCCCAGGGACCCATCCTGCCTGGCCTTCAGTGTCTCCAGGAAGTGGGCATTCGCAGCTTCTCTGAGCAGCCTGTACCAGTGCCTCATCAGCCTCCGATTAAAAAATCTCCCCCTAGCATCTGACCTAAATCACCTCTCTTTTAGTTTAAAGCCATTCTCTATTGTCCTATCTCTATCTCCTCATGTAAAAAAAAAAAAAAAAAAAAAAAAAAAAATTGGTCTCCTTTCTGTTAAAGTTTTCAGATCAAAAGATTGAATTTAAATTTTTAATTACCCTATAGAACAGTAAATTACCAGAGAATCAATATAAGAAAAAGTAAGTGTATGCATTAGGCTAATATAGAATTTAAGGTTATTAGAGAAAATAAGTGAAGAAAACCTACAATTAAAATTTTTACTTCAAAGAATGCTACTAGGAAGTCAATCTTCAGGAATAGCATTGCATCTATTTCATCACAGATAGACAAGGATTGTAATCTATCTAATACCTGATATCATTAATGGTAAGGTATATTGATATGCCTAAGGTGTGTATATACATCCACTACAAATAAAAACCTAAATGTAAGCTAACAGATCTATTGGCCTTTCTCCAAACACATTAGTCACTAATTTTCTACCATTTTCCTTTCAGAGGAACTTCACCTATCTTTTTATTTTGAAATACCTGCAGTTCTTATGTTTGATGGTTATTCTCATTTCTCACAGAAAGATTAAAGCTAAATGGGCTATATAGTGGTGATTTAAAATTTTGTGTAACTTTTTACTGAAACTTTACTTATATTTATTTTACACCATTTCTTCTATTTAGTAATAGATGTAGGCAGGCATAGTGAAAGATTTAAAATCACATTAGGACTCCAGTTAATCAGGGGTTCTTCCAATATTATCACAGAACTCACTAGTTTCAAACTTGGGAAGACAGAGAAGCAATATCTCTCAAACTAAAAGTACTTCAATAAAGGACATACAGCAGACAGCTAGAGCTGCTTTTCACTGCCCTCGTTATGAAGATGCTGGTTAAATTGCAAATAAATCATTGTGTTTCTCCCTGTTTTTTTTCCTCATCTAAATAAACCATGATTGCTCCTCAGAGGTCATGCTTTCTCATCTTATTACCATTTGTGATATCCTCTGTGAGTGATTTATTTTGGCAGAAGACCAAACTGGCTTTTTTTTTTTTTTTTTTTTTTTTTTTCAGATTAGGAATGTGCTCAAACCACTGGCATAACTGGGGATTTTTACTTACACTGTATTAAGTACTGCTACGCATGACATATAAATATTTTCATTAGTGCAGATAAATTAAACTCTCTTTTCTGCTGTATCTCATTACTTACCATACCAGAATCTGGTGGGAGCCATTATATTACAGAAAAATAATGAGATAAATATATTATAAAATCTAATATAGGCTATAGGATGCAACCTGCACTTCTGAAGCCTTAGTTTACATCTCTTCAGAGAGTTGTGATCTTTGGCCATATTTCTATTCTTATTCTTCAGTTGTTTCTGTGGTTTTACTCTCTCTGGGGAGAAAAAGAATAAGCCAGTATGAGGCATCTAGCCTGGTCTCTGCATACCTCAGCTGAGAATTGTGGTTACTGGTGCATTAGCCTACAATCATTCTAAAAGTCTGATGCTGAACAAACAACTGTCATAGTACTCAGTGCCTGAATTAGATCCCACAGCTTCTTGTGCTACATTTCCTAAGGACTTTCTGCTTTTGTTGTTGAGTATCTAATGCTTACAGTTCCAAAGGAAGCCTAGTCCAAGCCACTGACAGCTCAGGAGGAAAAAAACCTATAAATCCTAAATTGTGAACTGTTTTATAGCATGACACCCGATTGTGGCTTTTGTTTATTTAATCTTGCACGTACTGGAATAAGTGTGTGGAATATAATACTGACTTGGAGTGACTTGAATAATATTATAATCACAACCACTCAGCTGCTTTTTGTATGGGGCTCCCAGAACTAGCTTAATTTTCATTCATCACAAACTTCTTACTACACTTTCTGAGAGACCATGGTTTCCTACAGAAACAGACCTAAACTGTGATTTACAAGTCAAATTATATTTTGTCTAATCTTTCAGTACTAACTAAAGAATTGGTAGTGGGCATATCTACTGAAGTGTTCATTGCCACTCTTTAATTTTTTTTTTTTTCCAGTAGGTTTAACGTTACATTAATTCCTGATAGTTTTAATTCATAAATGCAAATTCAAGTGAAATAATTGATTAGAAATGTTTGAATGGATTTATTAGTAGTGATACATGCTTTGAATATGTTTTTTGTAAACTGCCCAAGAAATACAAGCTTCATACATGGAGATAGGTTTTCAAAATCTGACTATTCATCTCAATTACTCTTTTGAAGAAAGACTGTCTCAGAACAGTATTTAAATGATTACACTTTAATCCTTTTTTGTGTGTTAAAATGCACATTATGATCAACTTTATTTTGTCTGAGGCTTTCTGGGTTTTTACAGAATAATAAAAATAAATATCAGCGGTGTGAGGAAATCCTCATTAAAAAACAAACAAACAAACAAACACACAATTTTGTATTCTAATAGTTTATTATATCAAACAACTACAATTGTGCCCTGAAGAGTATCTGTTTAAATTTCCTTTTCCAAAATTTTCTTTCAAGATTCTTTCATATCTATTTAAATTGTGAATTACTCTTTAACCTCATAACTTATTCACTTCATTACACACAGGTTCTACTGCCAATGAAGTATTATTCTGACAAAAATGACTTTTGAAGTAATCTGTTGAATGTGGTGATCATATCGACTGAATAACAATATACAACTGTATTTTGAGAACATTCTTTTAATAGCAAGAGGGCTATTTTACTGCATATTACACCTGTCTACTGCAATATGCTGTTCTTGATCAGGGGAAATGGAGAGGGAGGTTCTGATCTCCCTGGTAACCTATGTATGACACGACACACAGGGGAACAGCAAAAGGCTACACCAGATAAGATTCAAGGCTGGTCATCAAGAAAAATTTATTTGACATATTTGGGAACAGATTTCCTAGAGAGGAGATCAATGCTCCATGCGCGCGTACGTTCAAGAGGCATTTGGAAATTGCTCTCAATAATACATTTGAACTTTTGGTTAGGCCTGGAGTGGTCAGATGGTAGGACTAGATGATCTTTGAAGGTCTCTTCCAGTTACTCTATTCAACGATTATTGATAGAGATTGTTATTGCTCTTTCAAATGATAGACACTGCAAAGATTCTTGGGTGATCATAAGATAAGATACTAGAATATTTTTTTAGGATACTAAATAAGAATTATGTAGAAAAATACTACCAGGTGAAACTGTGTTTTGAGAATGTTTTTTGACAATGGACTAGTTCTATTTTACTTAATTTTTATTTCACTACAATGAATACGATCTTAATGTTTTGGGGTTTTAATCTTTGTTAGAGTATTTACATAATTTTTTATAGTGTATCTGGACGATACATAAGCCTCATTTATTTAAAACTCGGTAAAGATTCAGCACTGCAGTACATGTGGTGGATTGATGATACTCCACAATCATATTGGTGAGCATATGCTTATATGCATGAACATCCACCA
Organism: Chrysolophus pictus; assembly: GCA_037305975.1. Taxonomy (NCBI): domain Eukaryota; kingdom Metazoa; phylum Chordata; class Aves; order Galliformes; family Phasianidae; genus Chrysolophus; species Chrysolophus pictus. The sequence continues at coordinate 19,148,882 of CM074579.1, forward strand.
ACATCTGCATTTCCTAGCCAAGCTGGAAGTTTGATACCAACAACGACAGCATTCCACCTGTCATAAATTGCACATTGGGCATCCTAATAATATGTTTTAAAGAATGTTGGATTTGACAATAAATTTAAACATTTAATGAAGTCAGCAGCTTCAGAAATAAATACAGTTTGGGGCAGATGCCAAGAGGATGTGGCTAGACTACTTTTGATAGTGCTCAGTGAGTTTACTGATTGTGGGTTTATTAGGCAATGTATGGGAAGACTGACAGAAAATTTATTCTGGATTAAAAAAGGGGAGGGAGTGGAGATCTTTTTCAGAATCAAATTGTCTCAAACAATAGCCAAGCAAGCTGAAGAAATAAGAAATTCATTAAAATGAATTTGTAGAGTAAAGATGCTATTTTAGAATGTTATGCTTTGGTTATATATGATGGACATGGATTTGTTGGAACTGATCCAGAGGAGGGCCACAAAGATGATCAGAGGGATGGAGCACCTCTGCTACGAGGAAAGGTTGAAAGAGCTGGGGCTCTTCAGCCTGGAGAAGAGAAGGCTCCTAGGAAACTTTACAGAGGCCTTTCAGTACCTGAAGGGGACCTACAGGAAAGCTGGGGAGAGACTTTTTAGAAGGGCATGCGTGGGGAAGTCTCTGGACTCTCAGGACACGCTAGAGACATAACAGCACACCTATGCGGTTAAAAGCTATTAGTCTGCTTTATTGTTAAGCACTACTCTATTTATACATGTTAACAGAGCATTCTGCAAAACACTCTTTAAGCGTTCATACAGGCGCTTAGCCAATCAGAGCCGTAAGATGTTCTTTCTTCTTCTAAAGGTGTCCTTGGTTCTCATGCTGCTTATCTTGCTCCGCAGCTGCTGCTCCATGCAGTTTTTTCTTACGTTCCCACAGGCATGTAGCAACAGGATGAGGGGAAATTGTTTTAAACTGGAAGAAGGTAGATTTAGACTAGATGTTAAGAAGAAATTCCTTACTGTGAGGGTGGTGAGACACTGGAATAGGTTGCTCAGTGAGCTTTTGAATGTTGCCTCCCTAGAAGCATTCAAGGCTAGGCTGGATGGGGCTTTGTAGAGGGAAGTATCCCTGCCTATAGCAGTGGGGTTGGAAACAGATGATCTTAAATGTCCCTTCCAACCCAAACCCTTCTATGATTGTTTGATGATTCTATGACATGGCTCAACTTGCTGCTGTCATTAAAGATGTTGATAATTAATATACTGTCACTGAAGAAAAGGTTGCTTTCATGCCATTAAGAGACAACTGAATCTCTTGATTTGTATGAAGCTGTAAAAATTACATTGAAGTGATTTTCTTTAACTGCTGTCAACATCTCTGTTGTGGCTACTGATGACAACTTTGTGATGGTTTATTGAGAAGAAAAACATATGTAATTATTAGAAGTTGATGCAATTGCATCCAGCAACTCATGTTTGATTAAATATCACTGCATCACAAATCAAGAAAATTTATGTGCAAAGGCTTTAACAATGTATAATGTTGTGCAAATTGTTATCAAAGCTGTGAATTTCATAAAGTTCAGGGGATTGAATCATTGCCAGTTCCAAGACTTCCTTAAAAGTATGGAAGCTGGATATGGGAACATCATATACTTTTCTCATGGAAAGTGGCCAAGTCAGGCTAAAATACTAAAAATATTTTACGCAGTTCAATCCAGACATGTATGGAATCAAAAGAGAATGTGCTAAATGAAAAATGGCTCACAGATTTAGCTTTTTTTGATAGATTTGAATGCTCATTTAAATGGTGAAAAAATCAATTTATCTGAATTATGTTTCAAATCATAACAACATTCAAAATGAAATTTAACTATGGCAGGATCAAATTATGGCAAATAATTTCATGCATTTTAATACATTGGCCAAGTGCAGTCCTGTGCAGGAAAAAATACACTTTCCAATTTGGGAAAGGAATTTGAGAATAGGTTTCAGGATTTCTGGAAGGCATCATTTTTTATATATTTGTGACTCTGTTTTCAGTCAACAAATATATTATTTGCAAATTTTCAAATTGAATGTATAGAGTTGCAATTAGACATTCAAATCAAATAAAAAGTTTAATCACCTGTCTTTACTAGACTTTTAGAAGACCTCTCAGCAGAGATAATCCATAATCATGCCATCACATACATTTGTAGACAACTGCTTTCAAGGATGAAGCACAGGAAGATTAAAATTAAACCAAAAGTCTCCACTGAGCACCTTGAAAACTCACTAAGAATTGCAACTACTTCCATTAACTAGATATCTACTTGTTCCACAAAAAAAGGTCACATTGTACTAGTTTTATGCTTTTATTGCTCTCTTTTGTCTTCATATTTTAATAAAAAGTATCTTAAACTGAAAATTGACACTTTTATAATTAATTACATTATATATTTTATATGTGGCAATTGCTCTTCACTCAATACAGTCGAGGCAAGAAAAGCAATTAGTTCAGTAGTTCATATGATGATTTATATATCTAACGGAGCCCAGTAATCCCATTGTGATATCAAGTGGCAAACGAACTTCAGCATAGAACTCCCTTACTTACCACTGACTGCACTGAGCATTGAAGCCCTTGCAGATGTGAAGTTCCTAGTAGTCTGAGAATCTTACAATAACTTTTTGCATGGAGTTAGAACTTACATAATCATAACAGGAAGAATTTAAAAACTTAATAAAAATAGTGTTTTTAGATTCTTCCCTCTTCCTGATATCCTGTTTTGCTGAACATAGCTGTCATCCTGATTGCTATACTAAAAGCCTTGCCGCTAATGACATTCACAGACCTGAGAGTGCTAGGTAATAAAAACAATCATCAGTACTTTTCCTCTGGATTGATAAACAAAATTACATCAATGAAAATTATTTACAAAAGTGGGAAGAGGAAGATGAAACTGAATTGCCTACAAAATTGTTCAGCCTTATCTCAAGTATTTATACATGCATGTCAGAAATAAAATTAATTCTCAATATATAACTTGACAAAAATAAAACTGTTCATTAAACTTTTTCTATTGTTTGAAATATTTTCTTCTGAAAGTTTTTTTTAAACATTGATAGCTGCCTTTCATTTTAAAGTATCTTATCAGTTAATGGAAAATACAATTTCCGTAAGCAAAATTCCACAAGAAATGCATGTCCAAATAGATCCGGATATTGTATATATTGTTATGGAGCAGAGAAATATGTTAACCTGTTTTTACATTATGCATTACAAAAAGATGAAGTCCGATACTGTTGTCAAGTAGTATTAGAACAATCAAGAAACAGTAGAGCGCTATATTCAAGATATTTTCAATGTAAAAAGTAAAGCTTTTTAGGATGACTAATAAAGTTATGGACTGAGTTTTCAAATTCACTGTGTATTTATAATGCATCTAAAATTTAATTAAAAACAATATCAGAATGTTTTTTTTTTTTTTAAACACCATTTAAGTTGGATTCATTCAGCCTATCCAAAGAATCTATCAAAGGTCTAGCTCATTATACCTAACTGCTACTTCGCCATGCAAATCAAAGTAATAAATGTAAGGAGGTCAACTTGTCTTTAAGAAATTTGTTTCTTCCCATATGTAACACAGGAAACAGGTGAAGTTAAACCAACTATTTTTTAATCAGCTAAATTTAGATGAGATAAATCTACTGCTAGTGACCTTAAAAACATACAGCAATACATGAATTTCAGAATCATCGCAATGTGTGACTGTTAACCAAAATTAATGGTGTTAAATAAGGAAGAAAAGTTAAAACGTTTTTGCTAATCAGTACCAGCAACAAATGTAAGAAAAATCCCAATTACTGAGAAGATACAAGCCATAAGTATATTTTAATGAAGTAAAGTATGATCCAGAACACACTCGTCAACAACCTGGGTCATGTTAAAAAAAATGAAAAAAATTACCATGAAGTCAATTGAGTTGTTGTATTATTAAGAGTGAAGACAAACATTTTTATATGTCTACTGCAAGAATTAAAAATCAATGTGGCAACACTTTTAATATGAAAAAGTACTGTAATAGAGTTGAGTAATTTATCATCCCTGTCTACATTTTCATCAAAAATAACTTAGTTTTAATTCATTCTTGCTTACATCACATCTTTGCATTTATCAATAATTCTTAAATTAAATTTTACATAAATACATGTGATATTAGATGTAAAAATCTTACAAAAGGTGTGACTGATGTGTACTGCAAGACAGTATAAATAAACAAAGTCCTTATTGCCTCCTCTATTATATAAACACTAACATTCCTTAAAATTATACCTGTAAACATTTTTTTTTTTTTTTTTACCAAAAGCTAGTATTATATATTTACAGAGAAGTCATGCCTAGCGTACACTAGCCAAACCTACCACATTGCAATCACTTTACTTATGTGAAACAGTAGTTTGGTAGCCCTTAGTTAGGGATTGTATTAACTTCATTAAAAGTCACATACTGAATCTTGCAAGCAAGGATATCAGAATACTGGTGTTTATCTTTGAGCAAATTCATGCTTAAATAGCAATAAGGTGGAATCACTTGTATATTCTCATGACTAAATGATTAAGCCTGGATTTTTTTCCCACCTTTCATGAACAACTAAAACACTGAATTTTTCTTCCCTTTTGCTCTTCTATTTAAAAGCATTAAATAATTATTTTTCAACATATGCTGATTTCTTCCTTATATTTTTCTTGTGTCAGCATTCCTTTACCAGAAATAAAGACCTTGTGTACTTCTAATATATCCAAAGCCAGCAGATTGTCCTCCAGGTTCCATTCCCTTTTGTGCGCACTGTTCTTTAATCACTCAAATGAAAACAGTTTAAATCACAAAATCAAGACTATTCCCATTCTGATAGAATTGAAAACCAACAAAAAAATAGAGTACTTGTTAAGTTTACCTAGAAAGTAAAATATGCAAGTATTATTTACAGGTTCTTAAAATTTTTAGATCATTATATTTGGAACCTAATAAATTTTGGAAAATATTTGGGTGACCAATATAATCCTAGTAGCTGATCTATGAGTGATCAATGAATGATTCTAAATGAGAAATGACTACAGACTGGGATGAACAGTAGACACAGACTGGACTTCTAGTTGTCCTTCTAAGGCATCTAAATAAAATTATTGCACCTACAAATCATCTTTCTTCATGAAAGTGAAAACAATTCCATTAATGTTTAATAAAATTGTACCTTAATTTTAATATTTTATTATGTTATCTAGCATTGATTTTTCTCCCTCTTAATATTCTTGCTTGAATTTTCCATGACTTTTTGAAGCAGGTCATAAGAAACAAAAATTACCGCTGGTGGAGCACTAATTAAGGAGGAATCATTCTAATAACTTTATATCAGAATGTGTTACTTCCAGCTGGTTAATGTTTATGTGATGACAGTGACCACATAGTTATCCCAGTTATTAAATTTCACTTCTATGGTTTTTCACGTCAAAATCTGTAATTTTTCTACTTCCCCTAAAACACAATGTATGAAGCATGTAAATATTTCACATTCTATTTAATCCTTTTCTTAAGGCACATTACAGTTAAATAAAATTTAAACAATTTAAAAATAAGTCACTTTGCCATACAACTTATCTATACAGTCAGAAAGTATTAGCAGAGGAGCTTCTGACAGTATGAAAAGTAGCGAGTGATGAGAAAGTAAAAAGAGGTTGTGCTAAGTAAACTTGGGTTGTATGATTCTTGGGAAACAGGAAACAGTGGGAGAGAGCTGAGCTTTGTCAGGGTAGATTTTAACAACTCCTTGAACAGCTAACAAAAACAGGCAAATCAGCAGAACTGAAAACATATGTGCAGTTCTACACACTGAGATGCCTCACATATTCTAGTATTCATTCACATAGATATTTCTCTTGTGAAGTACATTCCTTCCTCAAATAATCTGCGTTAAAATATTTCCAGCTTATTTGTCAAAACTGTGTTATCATTCTGCAAATAATAGAGCTCGGTCTCTAATGACAATGTAATCTGTCATCGTTAAGGTTTCAGCATGCAAGAATATACTTTACAACTGCATTACTCAGTTACCTCACATTTTTTATTTTACTCCACATAAATTTATAGCATTATCCATTCACTGTTAAAAAATGCAAGAAAAAAAAAATGAAAAACTGTTAAAATGTTAACTACAACATCTAGAAAGACAGAAAATGAAAAAGACGTTCATTTACATTTCTCCAGACTTAGTAATTTAAAGCAGCAAATAAGTTTTGTTGTTTATACTTAATGAAAATACAGGTCTATTATAGCAAAATGTTATTTGTTCTGTACATTTGCAAAGTAGGATATTACCACGGCAATTCTAAGGAAAGCTTTCATTTTTTTCCTCATGCTCTGATTCTGCATTCCTATAGTTTGATAGGAAATGTAAAAAATTTTGTTTAAACCTGATCTGGGTGCTACTATATGTTTGTAGATACGCTCTCCTTTTCTAGCTACAGTTACTTTCCAAATAAAGAGAATTTATCTACTACACCAGTATTTCTGGTTTCCCAGAATGCTGGTTAAAGCTGCAAATACTTAAGCTTAAATTGCCACGCAGCTAAAACTGTATCCAAGTAAAGAGTCAGTTTATGTATTTCAGGCCACCTGCACATGTGCTTACCCCCGTTCTGTGAGATCTGTCATAACCAATGTGTCCATTCCAGATCAGCTATAGGATTTATGACCAGAAAAATCTCTTCTTTTTTGGTTTGATGAACTTCTCTCTCATAAGTTTCAGACTGTTTTCTGCTCAGTCACCATCTCTACAGAGCAGAAATAACTCTGCAGTCTTAGGATTTTCCTTAACCTCATTTCACTAAGTAAAACAACAGATTTCAATCTGAGGTGGAAGGAATATTTTTGGAAAGTTTAAACATAAATTTATAAATGCCACCTTCTAACACTAAATCACAATGCATATTAGTAAACTCAGCCATCATTTGATAAAGAGGATATATTTTAAAGAAGAATGTTTTTAATAAATCCTAATAATGGATAAAAACCTTGTTAAAGCTTTACTTGCACCAATAAAATACACATTTTTAAATAAGAAATTTTAAAGTCATACATAAGTTTGTATTTTTATTTTCATGCACTATGACTAGTTTAATGCTGTACACTTTCATCTTTCAATGCACAGCCAGCGTTCATCAAATATCCTTCACTCTACTGACAGTAGGTTCTTTATTTTAGTGGCTGTTTATGAACCTATTACAATACCAATACTATAGCTGGAACAATCCCATTGACAAGATTGTTACTCTGCTATATATGGATTTTCTCCTGATCTAAGTTGTCAGCTATTTACAGAGTTCCAAATGCTAGAGAAGTAATGAATGACAAAATTCTTTAAACGAGTATTGTGTTCATGGATAATCCTCAAAAATCTTCAGATTTGCACCCCAGAAAGGGATAAGGATAGAGAGGTAGGCCCAAAACAAAAGAGGCAATGAGGAGAAACAACCTAATTTACTAAATAAGATCTCAGAATGCAAGACAACACTACAGTAAAATATAGTTAGAATTGAAGCTAGTAAATTAAATGAGGACCCTGAAAACTGAAGGCCTTACTCATATGCTGAGGTAAGATGTGCGGTTGGTACAAACAGAAGGGAAGAGAGCCAGGTCCTGTAACTTTGCCAGGGATATTACCTCCTCTGTGAGCACAGTCCTCTAGGGTATGTAGTTGTTCTCTTCTCAAACTGGTACCCACAACTGGAGCATTAACTCTTCCAGCGTATTACATGATATTATGATGGGGAATACCGATAGCCAAAATTCACAAAGCCATAAAAAGGTTTACGCTCTTCACAACTGTAGTAGTTGCTTTCTCTCTATATATATGGGGTTTTTTTTCCATTATTTTTATATTTTTTAATTTACATTACAATAGAAATTTGCTATGCCTGTTCTTACTGAATGCTAAGCATACCTGTGTGGATGTTGGTTCTAAAATATGAAGTGACATTAATCATGACAGTAAAAGTACTCTATATTTTTGTTCAGTTATGGATTATACAAATACAAAAGTCTTGATACTTCAACAAAGCTTCTGTAAATAGTAAGATGGATCACAGTTTCTTCTAACTCTGTCATAACAACTAGCAAGAACTGTTGTAACACTGCTTGTTAGTAAACGCGAAGATAAAATAAAACAAAATGAAATACAATATTACTGTAGACTTTTTAAACAACTTAAGACACTTAAAAAATCTTAGATGATGGATTATTTTTCCATCAAAATACTTACAAAAATAAGCAAGTCCTGAAAGCCTGAATACTTATCTAAGTATTTATATTTGTGTGCACTCAAAAAATTATGGTTTGAATCTTCTCAGAAATGTTTTCTGTCACATTTTATCTGACACTTTTGATTGACTGTCCTTCAGAGACAGATAATAGATGGCTTTCTACAAGCATTACGCATGTGCTTTCACATAATTATGTTTCTGGCAAACTTACATGTTTGAGGCTAATCAGACTGCTTCCTTATAAATCAAATCCTCAAATATATATATATATGATTTTCCATTCTGAAAGGAGCACCCTAGCCAGGTGGCTAGGAATAAATATATATAAAGGCAAGGAAAAAAAAAAAAAAAAAGAGGTATAACTTAATATTTAAAAAAAAAAAATTAAGATTAGATTTCTTAGGGAGTCTGATCATATCAGTGTATACTTACTACTATAGACTGATGTTATCTACAAAATTGAGACTTCTACTGGGTTTTCTTGATGTAAAGCCTTCTTTCCTGAGTGATGACATGCTGGAGTTCACGGCCTCCAGCAAAGTGTGGGAAACAAGTGCACAGATTTAAAATCACATAGTTAAGTACATTTTAAGATTAGGGATCTGGTAATTGAGAACTTCTCTGTGGACTGTAGTATGTTATTTTGTTACCCAGTTATTTTAATATCTAGGTACCAGCAATAGTCCAGCAGTCACATCCCAGAAGCCTGGGTAGTGCCTAGACTTGTTGTCTATAGGGACTGCAGTGAAATAAGTGTCAACTATTCCTATTAGGAAATATTTCATAAATATTTGTAGCCATTCTGTTTTACTGTTTTTGTAACACAAACCAAGGTATCATTCTAGAATACTCAGAAAATGGGATTCAGATGAGTGACAAATGCTCTCATAGTCTGATGGGGGTCAGGGAGGACTGGCAGCATGAGTGAATAAGTTAGTAGCTACAGGTGGTTGCAACTGAGAATTAATTTCTTTCTTCATTAAGCTCCTCATACTCAGAATCAAGGGAGCTGACTAAGATGGTATGATTCTTGATGAAGCAGGAAATTGAATAATCCTAGTCAGTCTACTAAATAAGCCTTTCTATTGAGAACCTGTTGCAAAAGTAAACTGATTATTTTATTTCATCTTCCTGTTGCTATTTTTTATTCTTAATACCTTCATGAGTATAGGTCAATGTATTGTAAGCAAATCAAAAATGCAGAATTATGATAAAATAGCATAAGCAAAGAAATAAATAGTTAAAAGGTGTTCAGAGTGGGGTTGTAGTGATTTTATTTTTTAAAATAATATTTAAAGACAGCATTGAAAAGACTTTCCAGCAATAACTTTTTTTGTAAGAGGACAATACTGTACAGGGGATACAGGGGAAAGTAGCATTCACAAAGGAAAGTTTTCTAGAAAGAGATGGGAGTTTAGTTGGGTATTAGCTTGGTCCACTACATATTACACTACTACCATGTTACGATGGAATTTTGACATAGCCTTTAAATGAAACTATCTTTTAAAGTGTATAAACATTTTAAAATATAGAAAACATTAAAAAATAGAAAACATAATAGAAGAGCTGAAGGCTTTAAAATAACTGTTGCCCTTCAGAAAAACCGTTAAACTAAGTGAAAACGTGTGCTGGGAAAATCTGTTAGACTGAGAGTAGTATTGAAAAGGTTCAAAAGCACAATATTATTAAAACATCATTTTGAAATGGACAGTTGCTAATTGCCTCAATTCACAAAATTCTCTAGGGAGCTGAGGAAATTCTTACACCATGTAAAGAATCTTGATTCTTAAGTGCAACAATATGCATTCTCTATCTCTAACAATCCTGCAGCATGTGAAACTTCAATTCAACTTTCTATTGATTTCACAGTGTCTCACAGACACTGTGGCAACTGATGGCAACTATGGAGCACTTGAGGATGGGTCAGCATAGGTTTGTAATAACACCCTCTTAACCACCTGGCTTGCCTTCTGGAAATCTCTTCCCTTGGTCTGACATGGACTGAATAAATATCTTCATTTATAGTAATTTCCATAACGACTTCCAGTGTTGACTATTTCCCTCTATAAACACTACTAACACAACTCTCTAAGAGCATATACAATTCAACTTTTCTCTTTTAATTTTTCTTCTAAAATTCTCCCTTTAATTAGTAGGTACTTATTTTTTACATTATGTTAGGCTTCTAGGGTGGCAAAGAAAAAAATGCTCCCATTTCCCTCTCTGCTGATACAAATTCACCTGCAGTTCTAAGGAAAAATAAACTTTGTTCCCTTTTCTCCAAAAAGCACAGTATCCAGTATCCAAAAAGCATCGAAGAGTCCCTATATATATTCCATTGAATGCATTGTCATTAGGTAATGAAGAAATTCAGAGTCTAACACTTTTGTTTGTTTTAAGATAAACATGGCACTCCAGCTAAAGAAAAAGAGAATCAAAGGCTGCTCCAAAACTAATTTCATAGGTGGAATTTCTAGATGCCAAAGAAAATTGCATCCTGACAGGAGGTAGTTGAAATCCTTTCATTCATAAAAAAGATAGCAGTATTGTGACCATCAGCCAACATAATAACCACTATTTCTTGGCCAGATATAAAGTACTGATTGAATAAAATTAAAAATATATCATATAACCAGTGGATTAATAGTCACAAATTTCAATAAAAATCCCTTATTCTACTTTATTATTATTATTATTATTATTATCTTCCTATACACAATTTCTTGGAGAAATTATTTTTCTTTGCTCCATTCTGTGACATCTTTGGGCTGGAAGAAACCTTAAAGAACACCTAGTTCTGACCCGTTTGCTGTGGGTAGGGTTGCAACCAACTAAATAAGGTTTCCCAGGGCACATCTTACCTGGCCTTTAACCTCCAGGGATGGGGCACATACAGTTTCACTGGGCAACTTTTTTCATTGCCTCACCACCTCCTCACATCTCCTCATCTTTCTTATGCTGGGAGACCCAGGCCTGGATTCAGTGCACTGGATGGGGCCTCACAAGGGGAGAAGCAGAGGGAGAACAATCCTCTCCTTCTCCTTGCTAGCCACACCACTTGTGATGGAGCCCAGGATACTGTTGGCCTTCTGGGCTGCAAACACCCACTGCTGGCTCATGTTCACCTTTTTGTCCATCAGGACTTCCAAGTCCTTCTCCACAGGGCTGTTCTCAACCAGTTTTTCTCCCATTCTGTACACACGTGTAGGATTGCTCAAGTGCAACACTTGGCACTTCATAATTCAAAGTTTTAAAAAGCCATGTAGTTGTATTTGTTAGGTTATTTGGTAGGCACGAAATTCAGATATAAAAAAATATGCTTAAAACCATGGTCCCACTCCAAATGCATAAAATTTAAGATAAAGAAACTTTATGAAGAAAGTCTTCTAGATTTTCTCATCTGTGCCACAACAGTGGTGATACATAGTATTTTAGTAGAATTTAGGAAAAAACAAACAAACAAAAAAAGACAAAGCAAAACAAAAACCTTGAAAGAAAAGACTCTAATTAGAGAACTATATGGGTAAGGAATGATTTAGAGTAATCGTTTTCTGTAGGTTTTATAATGCATACTGAAACTGTCACATAGCACCATACAATCTTAGCGCCACCCAAGTATTTATTTATTGGTTGTATAACATTGTAACATATGACTGTGTATTATAATGAAACATTATAGCAACTTTACAGACTGATAGTCAAATGTTAAAAAAAAAGAAAAAAGAAAAAAGAAAAAAGAAAAAAGAAAAAAGAAAAAAAAAGAAAAGAAAAGAGGAAAAGGAAAGAAGAAAACACATTTTTCCCACATAACTTCTGCAACAAAAAATAATGCAACTTGGCCTTCAATTAGTTAGTGATAGGTTGTAATAAAATGTGATATAAATTTCAGAATTCATTTTTGTCATATTTTTCTCTAATGTATCTGTATGAAATGAAAAACACTTTTGACCTAAAAGAAATCTTTTTGATAATAACCTGCTAAATAAGCAAAGAGAAGGGAGAAATACTGTGCAAATAAGCCCATTAAAACATTGAGAAAAGGGCCTCTTTCAGAAGCTCATCTGTTTATTATCTGTCATTTTCTTAATCCACATTGATAACTGGTGTTAAGTTGTCTAAACAAGGCTTATTTGTTTCATGTGAGAGATTTGGCTATTCAAATTTTGAAATAAACTCAGTTTTTCATGATTCTTGAACTTGTTTCTACTAGCCTGTATTATGGTTTAACTGAGCAGGCGTAACACAGCCATTTGTTTATCCCCTCCTCCCTGCCCGCAGAAGGATGGGAGAGAGAACTGGAAACGAAAGAGAACTCCTTTTGACATAGAAGTTCTTTACTAAGATTGAAAAGGAAAAGAGAAAGAAAAAAAGAATAGTAATGATAACTTTATACATATGTATATGTATGTATATATGTGTATGTATGTATACACACAATGCAATGCAACATCTCACAACCTCTCAAGCAGTGACTAACAAATCTGCAGGCAGTAGCTAGCCCTGCAGTCAACTCCCTTCGTAACCTTCAATATGATGTTATGTGGTATGGAATAACGCCACGGGCAATCCAGGCCACCTATCCTGCATACTGTTCTGCACACCCTGCTGACACACCACAATTGCAACAACACTCCCATGCCAACCCCTACACATACTCATCATTCAGCAGTAATCAAAATGGCAACTTGAGTAGAGAGTTTAAGAAAGAATGTATGAATGGTATGTTACTCCAAAAGTAATGCCTCCTATTTATTATGTTGGCTCACAATGTCAGAGGCAGACATTGGTGTATGACAGTAAGGGCTGAACCTTCCCAGGAATAATTTTGTTGTTAATTTCCGTTACATTTGTGTTGCTGTGTGACAGATGGCAGCAGAGGGGCAGTCTGACAAGATGGCGTCTGACATGGAAGTGCATAGGAAGCACTTATGTTTCATTTAATTAATTAAATTAATTAATTAATCTGTTGATGCAGGTTTTTACGAGCATGCAGGTTCTGGTTCATTGCTGGTGAAAATGCAAAGATAATGGTGGTGATTACACTGAAAAATAGTGCTTTGTAACTAAGAATTCGCTCTATAAAACAGTGTTATTGTGCTCTTTGTCTCTACTGTGGTTTCCAGAGAAATAAAAAGGAGGCATTAGTTTCGAACTGATCTACACATTATTTTGAATCAAAAGAAGATGTCTGGTCATTCTGACCTTCAATAATTCAAATTCACTTACACAGAGTGGCATTTTCACAGTGTATTTTGAAACAGTCAGTAGCAAACTAATCTTATTTGCATAGTTTAAAAAATGGACAAACTGGCATATTCACCACTAAACTGACATAACGGATAGCCACGCAGTTTAGTAATTGGGTAGAGCCCAAGTTATGCTTAATCTAATGCCATCCAAAATTATCAGTTTTGAGGAAGATAAACAGGAATTTGTTTCATTTAAGAAAGCAGGGAGAAATTCAACATAATTAAGACCTATAGGATAAAATTAAAATTGTCAGAAAGAACTGTGATATGTTATTGCAGATCTAGATGGGGAAAAATATATTAAAATTAACTATCGTAAAATGAAGGGAAACAAAAGAATCTGGAAGATGTTTCAGTAAACTAATGGCAATTTGTTTTTAACTATATGCAGATCTAGTTTAAAAAATATATTTGACCTTGGCCTTTACCAGGTTGTTGAATATATTTCAGTTTCTCCAATTTGAATTTTTTTTCCTTACTTTCAAATCAAAATTTCTTGAAAGTTCTGTTTGTTACTCTTTAGTTAAAAACCTAAATGCAAAACTTCAGCATAATGTTAATTCTTTTAATTCTGTACATTTATATAGCTCCATAACATTGCATCTTCCTCCACTGACAGCTTCCGAACCTCTACAGTATAATCATGTGTACTGTATATCAACTAGACTCTTCATGGGTTGAGAGGAATGCAAGGATATCTGTTTTTCTAACAGAGCCTTCAGATGTGGTAAATTGGCAGGCTAAATCATAAGTTTTGCCCTCATAACCAGAAAATATTTGGCCAACTGAAATATCCTCTGCTGCTGAAGCAGAAGTCTTTAGCATTTATATAGATATCTTGACCATCATACAAAATGTCTTATGCTAAGATCTGCACTTATTTCTTGTAGTAATATCTTCTTCCTATTAATTCAGAAAATTCAAGTAAATGATGTATGACAATCACATCAGCCTTGTTTTATTTGACTAGGAAAAATCCCTTTTAAAAGCAGAATACTAACACTTAAGGATAATTAACCAAAACTATGTATCCCTGTAGGTGACAATTTGTTCTCTCCTAATTTAATCTTATGGGTCTTTTATAGATACTCTGCACATTATCATTATGAAGGACTTCTGGAGTATGTAAAAATTGAATAATATTTATGATGTAGTCAACCATCTACAGTTTTTTTGCCTCCGTTAGTATCCAAAGGACCATAATTTCTAGTGTTAATTCTTTGGCATGGTATTTGAAGAAACACAAGGCAAATGAACAGGTTATGAGGGAAAATCAGGATTATATAAATTGAAAAATAGACCCCAATATTTTGACAAAAAGAAACAAGAAATTCCAGAATAATTGATCAATTTTCTTGTTAATGATTTCTCTAATTGTTTCTTTGAAATGTGAATAAAATGGGCAAGCATATTTCTAATCATGTAATTATGCAAATGAGATCATAGTCTTGTGTTTTGAAGTCCAACATTTGAATGCAAAAATATGCTAAGACAGATGTGAATAAATGCTGTTTTAAAAATTCTGCTACGTACGCTATGAGTTTAGTTAGACACTGTAAATACTATGTAGAAAAAAAAAGAATTGAACCATGAATAGTAATAAATAAGAGTACTTAAGTTGGATTATGTTATGACTAAATACTTCATAAATCTATTACTTACATTGATTGAGCCTTGAATGTCTATTATCATAAATGAGCCCATAGAAAATACTTCACACATTGAGCAAATTATTCACTGATTAAACAGTTGCCACACGTTAAGCACCATTTCCTTCACTTAATTCAAATATTTCACAAATACAAATCTGCCATCAGTGTTAGCAGACAAAATGAACTCTTACATTAAGTTAGCTGTACAAAGCATTTGCAGAAGATCATAACTCAGCCCAGATCCCACAGGAAAATGTAGATAAGAAAACCTGTGCTTTCTCCCATCAAAACCTAAATCTTTTTGTGTTTACAGGGGCTGTAACATTTAATTAAAAATATATAGCCATCTCTGAAAATGAAGTAAATAGTTGTAAAATAATTTTTGTGATTAAATTCTTTAATTGTATTCTGCTCTAAAAAAAAAAAAAAAAAAAAAAAAAAGCATACATACATAACAATAAAATCACAAATTAATTTAGATTTGTAGGGTTTTCTAAAGGTCATTTTTTCTCCTCAGAATACCAACAATTAAATAGGGATGTTCAATGTCTTCCCAGTCTTCCAAGAATGGAGACCCTACAACTTTTCTGATTTTCTCTTCCTATATTTGGCCACTCTTACAAGAAAATCATTTTTCCTGTTCTTTAAAAAAAATTCCTAGTTTCCTACCTTGTTTTTATTCTTATTCTATGACTATGCACAACCAAGAAGATTTTGAATCTTCTCTCTATCTCCCCATTAGGTAGTTGTAGCTAGTAAAAGATTAGTCCATATTTTTCTTCACTTAAGGCCAAAATAATTCACTTCTTTCTGCCTGTCAAATATGACGTATTCCAAACTTCTGACTATTCAACTGACCTTCCAATTTGATATTATATATGAACTTGATGAAATAGTACTCCATTCTATTTTTGATGTCATTAGTAAAGACACTGAATAGTATGTGGATAAAGGAGTGAAATGTATTGATCTGTTACACCATTAGAGTTGGTGAACCACATAACAGGAATAGTCTCATGCATTTGATGTGCTGCACACCCAGAGTGGCTTTCAGATTTTTATTATTCTCTATCTGTGCAAGACCCAGGCCTGCGTCCTCTAGGTAGTTATGCGCTCCTTCTTTCTTTCCCTGTGGTAACACTTGAATATTCAGTTTATCTCACAAATATCATCCTGTACACAGTGATTTCAAAATTAAATCTATGATTTCCTTTTAAGAGTTTCCTGTTTGAGAAGAGAGAAACCATTAGCTTCATCTAAATTCTACTTCTTTCTGTTTGTTGACATTATTTTGCTAGGACAAGTTCAGTGGATCATGTAAAGATCATTAGACAAGGGAAAAGAAAAATATGTGTCTTGTATTCAGAATAATATGACGGCTTTTTTCCTTTGCCTACTCTACTTTATGAAGGAATTCAAATATGTTATATGCATAGAGGTTGAGGTTTAAAACATACTAAATAAAAAATGCCTGACTATTTGAAAATATATTTCTTATGTGAGAAGGCTCATAAAGTATATGGAAATAACAGATTACAGGATCTCTAAACTGTTAATGAGGTACCAAAACCTACAAAGATTATTTCAAGCTCAGCCAAGATATTTTCAGTTTTCACAGGATTTTGAAATATTGTATACTTTTCAGAACTGGAAAAGAATCTGGAGAGAACTTTTACAGACTTTACCAATTCCTGAAGAAGGAAGACAAATACTAAGAATTTTTTCTCTATACCTTTTTCTCTATACCCTTTTCTTTTCTTTTCTTTTCTTTTCTTTTCTTTTCTTTTCTTTTCTTTTCTTTTCTTTTCTTTTCTTTTCTTTTCTTTTCTTTTCTTTTCTTTTCTTTTTTTTCTTTTCTTTTCTTTCTTTTCTTTTCTTTTCTTTTCTTTTCTTTTCTTTTCTTTTCTTTTCTTTTCTTTTCTTTTCTTTTCTTTTCTTTTCTTTTCTTTTCTTTTCTTTTCTTTTCTTTTCTTTCTTTTCTTTTCTTTTCTTTTTTTCTTTCTTTTTTTTTTTTTTGTATAGTATGTCCATAATTAAAGATCAGAAAATGAGGCAATTTTAAAAATAAATAAATTACCATGAAAAAGCACAACCAAAAAAACAAACCCTTAACAATCTTCAGTGGTGCCTACAATTGGATTTGAAAACTATTTTGATTGAAGTACTTAATTTCTTATTAAGTACTATTAACATTTGGTTAAGTATTTGGTGGCAAGATATTCGGAAGTAATTGTTGATAAATCAACAGTGAATTTGACCACAAACAAAAATGCATGTTCATGTACAGATTTTAACTGTATACATACATGCATATACATGTATATGCACATGTCTATGTTAAAAATACTGTAATTAGATTATGATAGAGGAATAAAATATGGAAATATCATTCACTCTAGCATGTTTTCATAGAATCATAGAATGGCTTGTGTTGAAAGGGACCCCAAGGATCATCAAGTTCAAATCCCCTTGCCACAGGCATGGTCACCAACCTCTAAATCTATATTGAAATAGAATTAATCTCATATATATCACATCTAAGATTCTTCAGATTCACAAGAGTTAATGCTGTTTCTTGCAAGGAATTAGGATGACAGGGTAATCTCTAAAACCTTTTTCTTTTATTTGTCATATTTTGTAAGGGTTGGGTTTTTTTTGTTTTATTTTGTTTTTTAATATTTTGTAAGACATTTTTTTCCTCTATTCATTGAATTAAAATTAACCTTTCTATAAATTAGTTGAGGAGATCTCCTGAATCCATAACAAGAAGATGGAACAAGCTGAATTGTATGCAGCAGATATTAATTAGACATTATGGTTTTAGTGACTCTGAATGCTTTTCTTAATACACATGCTAAAGTTATTATCAACTAAAATATATATAAGTCTTTTAAAAATTCTATTTAATTTTGCTGAATAACTGCTATGTCTGATGAATAATGCATAGCCATTTTAGTCTGGAAAACATTTCCAAACAGGATCTAAAACAAGT
This sequence comes from Chrysolophus pictus, assembly GCA_037305975.1. Lineage (NCBI taxonomy): Eukaryota > Metazoa > Chordata > Aves > Galliformes > Phasianidae > Chrysolophus > Chrysolophus pictus. Next base: position 19,167,048 of record CM074579.1, read on the forward strand.
GTCAAATTACAAGAAAAAGAAGTGGAAAAAAGTAGGAAATTGTGCTACACTATGCAAAGGAATTTGCCGAAGTAATTAAAACCATCTGTATTACTAACTTATAACTATCTTGCTTGAATCACTAAAAACCAAAATCATGTATTTTGAAATCTACCCTTTTTTATTTTTAAATTAAACATAGATAAACAGGCAGAATATTTTGTGTCATTTCTATTCAAGCACTCTAATTAATCTGTGAAGAGTCATGTCTAAAATTAATTTGTTCAGAAAAATTTTATAAATCTGAAAAACCTCGAAATTTCCTGCTTGAAGTTCTTAGAGGTCCTTACATCTTGGCTAGAAACCATTTAACATGTTAATAGTTACAGGAAAACAAGGAAAGAGAATACAACAAAACAAATTTTCTGATGCATGTATGAATTATCATAGCATTATTATTATTCTACTTCTGCATACTGAAAACTTAGATCTGCTTTCATTTTCAGCACAGTGAACTTTTTGCTCCTGGTTCTGCTATATACAAAAGTGAGCAACAAACTGTGGTATTATAGGAGATTTTCAGGAGCCTTTGAACTGATTAAGAGCAGAGGACATCGTGAAAGTTAACGGGATTGCACTTAAATTCAAGAAATACTTTTTTAAAAGTACAATAACCTATTTCATAGTCATTTTTCTTTATAAATATATCTTTATTGTATTCTCCCCTCTGTGTCTGCCAAAAATATATATTAAATAGTCTGAATTCTTGGAGTAAATATAATCAGCATACCAGAACTGACTATAACAGTTCACCCCAGCTAATTAGTTGACCCTATTATATTTAAAAAAATATTTTCTTCTTTCTTTATAAAGTTTTCCTTAATAACTTAATTAAATTAACCTCAGACTCTGGCAGAGTTCCTGTGGATGACTTTTAGACTAGGTTTTTTTCTCTTGATTTGAAGAATTGCTTCCATAGTTAAAAAGAAAGTAGGACTAGGAACTGATGACTTGGCTGGTGAAAAAACAAGATTGATATCCTTCCCCTCACCATGTTTTACTTTTTCACTAAAGGTACTTAAGATGCTCATAAACTAATACACTCTATGTACTTCCAAGAAAACTAGTAAAAATACAAAGAGCACAATAAGATTACTTGATAGAGCAAATTCTCATCTACAGAACACTCTTTTTCAACATAGTCATCACCATTAGCTATGTACTTTTGCCAAAAATGAATAAGAGTGTGTGTGTTGAGCTCATAGAAATTTGCACCAGCTCAGGTGACCTAGTGTCACAGTTACAACAGCTGAAAGTGCTTCACTCACTGCCTCACTGTCCTCACATCCACCTTTTGTTTTCTATAAATGTTAATGGGTGCAATTTTTCCTCATGGAGGAGTTAAATGACACATCTTCGTTTCATACACACTTCCATGTCAGACACTATTTTATCAGACTGCCCCTCCACTGTCATCCACACAGCAACAGAATGTAATGAAATATTGTTGGGAAGGTTTAGCTCCTACTGCCTTACTGCCAACACCTGCCTCTGATGTCATGAGCCAACATAAAATAATAGGATACATTACTTATGGAGTAGCCCTCATATTTAAATATGGTTTGGATTTTCAGCAAAATTTAAGATCTATTTCGCTATTCTGTAAAAGTAAACTTAAGATAATACAAGACTGTACTAAATTATACCTTTAAGGTCCTCAAAGAAGCTCCAGATAGAAAAATCTAGATTCAAATATATCAGACATGCAAGGTCAGTGAAGAAAAAAAAACTGATGCCACGTAAATATAGCACTAAGAAATAAACAATTCAAAAATTTTCCCCTTAGTCATTCTGGATTCACTGCCTTCTCCTATTTTACAAAAATTTTAAGGTGGCAAAGTATGAGATTCTTATGACAAAGCTCAACAAAAAGTCATATTCTTTGATAACTATCTTGTTAGATACATTATCCTGTTAAATACACTAGATGCATTTGTAGAACTCCTAACAGATATAACATATTTAATTTAGCTATGTTGTTGCCAAAACATATAATGCACCCTTTTTATTGTGGAACTCCCCATTACTAATGTGACAGCTTCGTAGTTATGTTGGGAAAGGAAGCATAATATCAAGTTACTAAGCACAGCTTTTTTAAAGTATTTCCTGGAGCTCACTTATTTCCCCTAGTTGATTAAGTCCGCATCATTTTCAACATAAATGAAACATCACGTTTAGAAATATCCTGCATAGCTACTTTTAGCTAACATGCCTTGCTACCTCTGCCTATCTAAATCAAGTACTGGCATATAAATGTCATATTGAAAGCAAATTTTTATCTTCTTTCAGAGTTGCATTGACATTTAATATATAGAAATTATTTTGACAGTCCAAGCTTGTCTCTAAAGTTGTCTGCTGACTGTCAAAAAATAACAGGAAAGAGAGAAGAGCAATTTCATTTTTCAAGTTTTGCAAAGAATAAAGTTTTAATTAGCCAATCTGACTTCCCTCTTCAGTGCACTCATATGCTCTAATACGTTAGAATTAACAGGATCTCTAATTCTGTACATTGTAATCATGTTGGTAGATAGTGGATTCACTAAACTTTGAGCCAGGTAGCACCTCATATCATCATGAAATATTAGTGATAAATATTCTAGTAGATCACAATTTATGAAGAGTTAACTATCCTCTTATTATTCCTAGCTTTTCTCCCCAGATTATTCGTATTATATAGTAGATAATGAAGCATTGTATGCACGTTGACTTTGGTACTCTTTCCTCAGGCTAACCTATGTTCCTCTTTCTTAATTTCCATCTTTTTTTTTTTCTTTTTTTTTTCCCAATTTTTAATAGTTTTCAAATGACCAAATGCATCCTTTCCGGGCGAAAACAAATAAGTAATGAAAATAAGACAGACACTAAGGATCACTCAAAAACATGTGTTATCTCCTGCCTTTTGTTAACTTGCTTATTATTTTGCTGTTTGGCCTCTTTTGTTTCTTCTGCCACCCAATCTTCTATTTGCTCAAAGATATTTATTGTTATTATTTATGGGTTTTTGTAGGACACAGCTTTCCTGCAGCTGTAATTGGAAAGGAAAAGAGACAAGGAAGGGGAAGGGGAAGGAAAAGGAAAAAGAAAAGGACATTATATTTCAGTGATCACTCAGATCTTTAAAGTGTATCTCTGACTACAGATTTTATTGTACTCTGCTGGAGGCTAAATGTAAGATGAGCCATTACTGATTTGATTCAGTAAACTAACCCAAACCAAGTTTATAAGATTAGATCATAAAATGAACATGCGACTGAACATATTTTAACACTGATGAAATAACATTCTTTCTCCTTCAATGAAGCATGATTACATTTAGAATAAATGCTTTTTGTGTGCTGTAACAAATAACAGTTTTCCCAAGTGTTATGAAGAGGGTCATATGTGTAAGTTTATTCACATACTAGATTATGACATACATAACATGACATATTATGACATAATACAAACAAATAAACTTCAAAATAATTCACTACATTAATGTTCAGTTTGCTATGGACTCACTTATCTTAGTCTAGCACCCAAAGCACAGATGATTTCTCTGTTGTTTCCATAAAAACACATAGGAACATTCTTTCTGATAGATTATTCTTCACCCCCCCCCCCCCCCCCCCCATCCTTCTGCCCCCAAATCATTTAGCATGGACCTAAAAGAAAAACAGTGCAAATAAAAATTTCCTGTGGGGAAAAAAAAAAAGTAATTACCTTTCTACTTTCCTATCGAAGTCATCACAAGTTAAAACATACAAAACAAATGCTCCCTAATTAGTCTCATGATGGAGGAGCGGAGGAGCAACCAAAAAAGGTCCATTGAAAAGCACAACAAAAGACTGAGAGAAGACTGAGGAGACAACAAAAAATGTAACTTATAATTTAAAATAAGTTCATAAGTTGCATTTATTTCATAACTTCAGTGCTTCTGCTCTTAGGAAAAAGCCCCTATGAAAGATTGAATAGAGTATGAGCCATATGTGGTTTGAGACTGTAACGTTTATTTAAAACACTTCCAATAATGTCAGGCTACAGAAGACAGAATTAGCAAGTCAAACAATGTTTTGAACCAGAAAGCTTTCAACGTATTAAATGGCATCTTTCAACCCAAAGTAGTGTGTACAAATTTCATTCATTAGATTACTAAATTTATTGCTTCAGTAAAATTATTAGAAATTTTTTTTTGTAATATAAGCATAGAATGTTTTGATATTTAGGAAATCACACAGTCTGTCACTTCTTACTTCTTCCATGTAAGGGACATAATGTGTATAAACTCATAGCTAAAGGAAAGAAACAACAAATGAAGCATGTGTTGATCCAAGCTATATCTGTTATATTTACTATCATATAAACATATATACAAATAAGACATTGACAAAGTATCGATTTCTTTCTAGGTGTCCTCAGGAATCCCTCAGGTTTTAAATGCCTATGATCCACTAGGGATTTTTTTTTCCTCCTGCACGTTCCTGGCATTCAACGAATCATGAAGGCATACTATACAAGAGTCACCTTTTAGATTTTATACATTCCTGTCCTCTAGGATGAATATCTGTATTTTAAATACATCTTTTTGTCAGCTGCCACAGGCCTTTTCTTCCAGAGACGTATAATAATGGCAGTCAAAACAAGATTTGTCCAGATCTTAAAATAACTTTCAGTCCACCTAGTAAGGAACGAATGATGGTGTATACTTCTGTAGGAGACAGAATAGATTCAACAGATTGAAATAACTCACAAGGCATTCAGAAAAGCTGCAGTTATCCTCTTAGGTTTGTAGTTCAACAATATGGCAAATGGGCTCAGATTAATACTGAAGATCTATTTGGCTGCACTTTATTGGAAGTAGTCAGGAATGAGGTAATATGAATGAGGCAAAGATAAGAGGCTAGGAAAGCCTGAGTATACTTACAGTCCTGCTGAACTTGAAATGTAACTATAAGATTGTATAGGATGTTAAAACGTGATGGATCCACAAAAATATAAAATATCAACTGTGAAGGGTGGCAAACAAATTATCAAAAAATTATCAACAAAATTTGTAGAAACTGTTTTTGTGTTCTAAGGGTAACATTGATTAAGTACATAATTCTCCACTGGCAAATGAGCACAACAGCTGAAATTTCAATCACAGCTCTGCTTAGACACAGGAAAATAGTTAAACTGCAGTGCATCACTATTCATTGCTCTGGTAAAAAATTCCCAGGTGTGCTTATTATATTAGGCCTAGTCTATGCTGTATTCCTCATCTCTTGACATATTTGCAAATCCTTCTGCTTACAAAGGCCCATGTGTAAAGTTTCTGGTTAAAGTGTACTGATTCCAGGAGATGAGAGGTTCACAGTTACGAAGAGGCAAGCCAATAAAATCTGAAAGGTTGCAGAGCATTGATGATAATGGTAGGAATGTCTCTCACTCCTCTCTCCTTCATGTGGACAGGATGCCATCCAGAGGGACCTAGACAGGCTTGAGCAGTGGGCCTACATGAACATCATGAGGTTCAACAAATCCAAGTACAATGTCTTGCACCTAGCTTGAGGCAACCCCCATTACCAATACAAGCTGGGGAATGGAAGGATTGAGCGCAGTCCTGCTGAAAAAGACCTGTGGATAATGGTGGATGGGAAGCTGGACATGAGCGAGCAATGTGCCCTTGCAGCCCAGAAAGCCAACAATACCCTGGGCTGTATCAAAAGAAGTTTGGCCAGCCTACGGAGGGATGTAGTCCTGTCCCACCACTCTGTGCTTTTGAGGCCTCACCTGAAGTACTGTGCAGATGTGGAGTCCTCAGTACAAAGGGGCACAGACCTGCTGGAGCTCATCCAGAGAAGGGACACAAAAATGATCCAAGGAATGAAACACTTCTCCAAGGATAGGCTGAGAGCTGGAGCTCTTCAGCCTGGATAAGAGAAGGCTGCGAGATGACCTGATAGAGGTCTATCAGTATCTAAAAGGGAGCAACAGGAAAGAAGGGGACAGACTCTTTAGTAGGGTCTGTGGTGATAGAAAAAAGGGAAATGTCTTCAAGCTTAAAGAGGGTAGATTTTGATTGGATATAAGGAAAAAAAGTTTTCCATTGAGGGTGGTAAAGCACTGGAACAAGTTGCCTAGCGATGTGGTTGATGCCCCAGCACTGGAGAATTTCAAGATGAGGCTGGATCCAGACCTGGGCAACCAGATCTAGCTGTACGTGTCCCTGTTCATTGCAAGGGAGTTTGATTAGATGGCCTTTAGAGGTCCCTTTCCAACTCCAAGGATTCTGTACTTGGGAACCCGCTCCCTTTCTCCTTCCTGCTATCAAATTTGTCTAATCACTGTCCTGTACTGTTCTTGACTGCTGAGAGAGGGGAAAGGGTTAACATTTTTTCCACTACAGGAGAGGAGGAGCCCAAATATTTGACACTGCCATTTTTTAACTTGTGGTGCTATGAAACCTTGCAACTGTTAACTTTAAGGAATCACTTTCTAATCTAGCTGTCAGCATTCAGTACCATAAAGCTGATACGATATAATTAGCACTCATGGTTGATGTTATCAGTGATTCTTAGTTAATGAAATCTATGGCTTGATAGCCCTTTTCTATGAGATCCAAAGTATGATTGTCTTCTTCATTCCTCAGTTTTCCTTAACTATACCTGACGTTTTTATTGCTTTCCACACCCCAAAAGTCTCACAATCTCCTGATATTGCTCATCTTTTTTGTTGGTTTTTTTTTTTTTTTTTTTCCTCTTGGTAGTCATTTATGTGAAATGTCCTGCCTATTTGCACTTCCTTGCTCTTCTTTTGTTCATCTGTTTTTTTATGTTCTCATGCTTTTTCTGTGCAATTATATCCTCTGCTATGCCAATACTTTTAAACATCTATAATAAAAAGACGTCAATGCCTCCCATGTAGCCACTTGTGACACAGGTCTATATTCATAGAAATTATCTGACAATATTTTTGCTGGACAGAGGAAAAGTGTGTTTCAGCCTATGACAACTAAGAAATGTAGAAATGTTTATCTTTTGATAAAGATAGTCACTAGAATTTTGAGTTTGCAAGCGTCCAGATGAGCCTCAGGGTTGTCTATATTTTTGTGAGCATAACTGTTTAACTTTCACACTCACTATCTATAACGGATAAGCAGGACATGACACTATCCTTGTTAAACTCCTTCATATAGAATCTTTCCAAGTCAACATCATAAGTTTTGACAATCAGAAATTCTTTATACAAGGAAAGCTGTTAAGAAAATAGCATACAGATGACCTAGAAAGAAAAAAAATACAAGAAAAATAAATTGCCTCAAGGGGGTTGGATAACAGGAGAAACTGCCATTTTCTACATCTCTCTATTAACCCAGAGTAGGCAGTTACATGGCATGATTTTCTCCCTAAACAAGAGAAATGAAGTTCCAAACTATCTCACAGGGAGAAACCAACCCTCCAACTTAAGATAAACTGTGCCTCCAAACCAAGTTGTTACAGCCCTTTCATAGTATATTAGTAAAAGTGTCTTCTACTTCACTTTTGGTGTTCATGTAGGAAGAATAGATTATTCTGGGAATTAAGATACTTGTGAAATTATATTAAAAAAAAAAAAAAGAAGAAGAAGAAAAAAGAAAACTGGATATTTACTAGTATAGAAATGAGCATTTAAGTTAGTTCGGATGTAAGTACTCTTTTCAAAAGAAGAGTTTCTGATACTGTGTTTGTCAAACCAGGATAATTGTTCTTTTCAGGAAGTTAGGTTAGTTTTGTCTAGGGACCATTTCCTATTTTGTGTATGCACACTGCTGAGAACGACACAATCTCATTCTTTGCAGAGTTTTAGTGTATTAATATTGATTAGTGACAATACAATGTAATCAATACTTTTCTGTTTAATGCCATATTAATTCCACAGGCTTTTTTGACCATAACTGAACTTTCAGGACAGATCAGTGAATCTTTTCCTCCATGATTATGCCTAGGATCTAAGAATGGACTGGAAAAGAGAAAATCAATGTGTTAAAATAACCATCATAAACATGCAGTTATTTAGTTATTTCGGCATTTAGTGATAGATCTGTTGCCTCATTTTTTACTCATCTCAACAACCTACAACACAGATTTCTACATCAGCTAGTCATTATTGTCAACACAAAATCTAGCCAGCTACAGCTTTGTTATGAATAATGAATGTATGAATAATGAGAACCTTTGAGAATGAAGCCATCATGACCTGTCTGGGTAGTCAATCCCAGCATTTCCATAACTTCTTATTGAGAAAATATTTCTCAGTGTCTAGTTTCAAGATCCCAGACCATTCCTGGGAGGCAATGGTCTCAATCTGTGACAATTTTCCCTTATTGTATCTGACACATCTTTTTAACTATCCTTCAAATAGCTGTTGGCAGGTATTAAATTGATCCTTAACTCTCCTTTTTTTCCTCAGGACAAACTATACTCCCTCAGTTTCTCTTCACAGGGCATAGCCTCTAAATCTCTATTTATCTTTGTAGCACATCCCTAAGCTATTTTCAGTTTTTCTCCAATGCTTTTGAGTTTGGGGACCCAAATATGGGAGGAGTATTTGATATCTACCCTTGCTGATGTGAGGTAAAAGTAGATCATCATTTTCCTCTAACTTTTCTTCTGCTCTCCTCATGTAGGCTATTGGGCAGTTTCTCTTATTTAAAGTGACCTTGGATCATATTTACGAAGCAGTCAGAATAACCTTTTAAACCTTGTTAGCAAAAGCTCTTCTCAATTTAATTTATAACTTCTGAGCCTGAATTAATGCAGTGTTTTCCTGCTCTCTGTATAAACTTTGCACTGTTCCTCATTAATTTTTTTTGTTGTTTTTCTTCCTTTTTTTTTTTTTTTTTGCTCAATTACTGTTGCAATCCTTATCATTCCATATCTTTTTGAGTAGCATAAATGACATGTGATACCATGTGATACACTGCCATCAAATTTGCAGATTATCCCTGTAGTGGAAATGTTAAGTCATGACCTGAAACAGTGATTGAGCACCTGGTGGCAAGGCAGGGCCAAGCCAGGGCACAGGTGCATGCAATACATGTGAGCAACTAGAAGGGGTGAAGCTAGGATCCACCCCTTCTCAGACCTCGTTTGAGGGTTGGCAGTGATAGTGAGAGGATCTTGTTGAAGATTCCTGCCTATTTGAGGCCTTCTAAAGGTAAGTAGTCTTTCTCCCTTTGTTTACGCATCCACAGTTGCTGCATTTGTGCTTATTCTCATTTGCTGTAGCCTAGGATTTTGCCACTCTGCTATTATTGCTGTACTTCCCATCACATAATAAATTACAACACCTATCTAGGGATAAGGAGAGATATGAGAAACGATAGAGCCCAATTTCAAAAGAACCTCTGTTAACATCAATGCTTTTAGTCTTATTTATCACTAAGTTCCTTTCTATATCCCTCCCAACTCCAAATGTTGTGCACAAATACAATAAAACAGCCACCATGGTAGAATTTACCGCTAATGCTACTGCTGAGTTATTGTTTACTTAGTTATAGTTCTCAGAAATATTTGTGTTCTGATACAGTTGTCTATCTCCATTTGTCATTGACCATATTCATGCATATAACTTTAATTAAGCTTTAAGAATATCTGGATAATTTTCCAAAATAGCTGACACTTCACAGACAGGTGAACTATAAAATATTGTATTGGGTGTGGGTGACAAGGGTTGGAGGTGGCTTGGAAGAAACATGACTGTATGGTCCTCTGAGAAGAGACCAGGAGAAGGGGACTTAGACTAGATGAAGGTGCCCTCCAACTCTAAGGATTCTATGATTCTATATATAAAAAAAGGGTAAAAAATGCTGGCTGGGAAAGAGGAGACAGAGATAAGGAGTTTGAGAAATGGCAGAAACACAAATACAAAAGAAGAAGCTCCAGATGTGGGAGCAGATGTTTCCCTGCATCCCATAGAGTGGACTAAAGTGTAACAGGTCTTTTCAGACTGTGGAAGACCATACTGAAGCACATACCTACAATGCAGCTTATGGAGGAGCCCGAACAGCAGCAGGTGGACTTGCCGTAAGGAAAACTACAGACAGTAGAGACTCCATGAAGAAGCAGGCTCCTGGTGTGTGGCCTGAGGACAGGAGTCTACAAAGGACCAGGCTGCCCAGCAGGAGCTGCAGGCTATGAGGGACCCAAGCTATAGCACTCTGCTCTTGATGGATTGCACCTTGTTGTACAGAACAATGCTAGAGCAGGGGAAACTTAAGGAAGGAGCAACAGAGTCAAGGTGTTCAGAAGTGACTGCAATCACCCTGTGCTGCTCAGGAATGAAAGTAGAAATGCTGAGAATGATCAAATGAACTTGAGTGTGGGAAGAAGAGTGGAGAGAGGGTAAAGTGTTATAGTATTTATCTTAGTTTCTCACAATCAAATTCTATTATATTTGGTAATAAGCTACACTGATCTTGACAAATCTGTTTTCTTGTGAAGATGAGTGATCTTAATCTTTGTTGCAGTAGGTGATAACGGGGTATCAGGCTGTGACACGATAGGACCTCCCCTGCTCTGTGATAAGAGACGTGACACATGCTTGGGGGCATAGATGCACTAGACGTGCGTAAACGCACGTGGACATAGGAATGTAGATAAGCATGTAAAGTATATAGGTCGCTGTTTCACTTGCAATAAATGCCGTTTTTCCTAACATCACATTGGTGTGCTCGTGGTGAGATGGTCGTGTCACAGCGGGGACAGCGTGAACCCTGAGCAGACCATAGGAACGTGAGGAACAAGGAGTTTCCTATGCGGGAACAATCTTAACCCATAAGTTTTTCCATCTTATTTTTCTTATGTGTTCTGGTGATGAACGTGAGTGAGACAGGGCTGTGTAAGGGTCTAGCAGCCAGTCAAGTACAACAAGTACTAAGAATTATTCAGCAAATCAAATCTGGACAGAAAAAGAATCCCTCACAACAACAACAACAACAACAAAGAAAACCTCAGAAAACAAGAATTATGTTCTAGATTACTTGAGCTCGTAACTGAAGAGCAGAGAAGGTAATATGGTATGTATAAAAACCAGGTAACAAACTGTCTTATTTCTTTTAAAAACATGTATCATTCAAACATTGTAATCTTAATTTTCATTGTTTCAAAATACTATAACTGTATTAAAAACATGTATTTCACATTGCGTATTATCAAGACTTTTTCTTTATAGATATTTTTTAATAGAAAAAAAAATATTCTAGGATGAAAAATGCCATGATACAAATCAGTCTACCAAATCTATTCACATTCTGGCTATATATCCAGAAGGTGTGGGTGTTATTTTTTTGTTGTTGGTTGGTTGGTTGGTTGGTTTTTGGTTTCATTTTCTTTTTCTTGAAATGTGGGCATGGTAAAGACAAAGTGAAAATTATTATTATTTTTTTTAATGGGATCTTAGCAATCTTCAGGCTAACGTGGGAAATTATTGTTTTCTCCACTACAAAATTATGGAAATAAAATACACATTAGTTTCTCACACAGAGACCAAGATGAAATTTGTATTTTTGCTTCCATTTAGCATGATATGGATTGTTTGTTTTTTGGTGTGTGGTTTTCTTTTTTTATTATTTTTTTTTCTTGTTTTTATTTCATCTTATTTTTCTTCTTAAATGAGAGTCTTTCTTTCCAGCTTCAAAGTTTCAAAATTTATTCTGTCTAGAAACGCAGAGAACATAATTTTATGAACAGTGAATTTTATCTTTTCCTCATCTACACTGACATATATAACCCTTACAAAAGCGTAAATCATTTGTTGCTTCCGTACACTACTGTAGATAACATATTTAAGAGTATCACTAAGAAAAATGGACTTAACTTTCATCACTATTTTGTTGCTCTATTTGAACTTGGAGGAAAAAAAATCTGCAATACAGAAACAATGATAAAAATTTTATAAAATATTTTAAGGCAGTTTATTAAGTTTTGACCTTTTATTTGTAGAATGCACAAGTCCTTTGTATTATCTCATCGTCAACCAAATATTTTTAGTCTCTAGTGCAGTAATTATTTCTACAGAATCATATTTCTTTTTTTTCCTCAAACAATATTGTTCCCGGTTTATAATGGCTTGTTTTCTGTCCTGATTTAGCTATTTTCTTTTAAATCAATATGCCAGAGTTTCTTCTATTCAATGATTCTGCACCTTATACAACCTCTGATATTAAAAAGCTTCCTGAGCAGCCCTCAGTTCTATATCTATGTTGAAATTCCTTTGTCTGGCATTGATACCCTCACAGAAATAACAAATTAGTAAAGCATAACCTTCCTATTCCAACTTCCTTTAATCAAGCTGCATTTTTCAAAGCATTTTCCAACCTCATTGTTTAAAATGGTTTCTAATACCTTCCTACAAATTGAAATTTAACTATTTGGTCTGTAATTTCCTGCTGTCCCAGAGTCTTTTCTTAAATAAAAGTATTTTGTATGCTTCCCTAATTTCTGTTCCCATTTCCATTGGCATCTCTTGGGAGATGACTGCTTCTGGGGTCTTGATCAATGTTCACAGTTTCTTGTACATAATAAGTTCAAGGTCTTATTTGTCCCTTTCTTAACTTATCATACTTTCTCTCCTATACATTTGATTTACCACTCAGTAAGAGCAAACTTCAAATCTGTTTTGTAGAAATCTTTTAAAATGTATTATTTCTTTTTTCTTGTGTATTTTATATGCCAGACAGTCATAGAGCATGTTTTGTTCTATAATCTAATGGATGGAATGTCTCTCCTACAAGGATAAGCTGAGAGAGCAGGGACTGTTCAGCCTGGAGAGCAAAGATTCCTGAGAGGCCTGATAGTGGCCTTTTGGTATCTAAAAGGGGGATATAAGAAAGAAGAGGACAGACTTCTGAGCTGGGTTTTAAACTAAAAGAGGGGAGATTTAGACTGGATGTAAGAGGGTTGTTTGTTGTTGTTGTTTTGGTTTTGTTGTTATTGTTTATTTTTATATATATATATACAGTAAGAACGGTGAGAAACTGGGACAGGTTGCCCAGAGAGGTGGTGGATGCCTCATCCTTGAAGATAGTCAAGGCAGACTGGACAGGGCTCTAAGTTATCATATGTAGCTGTACGTGTCTCTGTTCACTGCAGGGGAGTTGGACTAGATGACCTTTTAGGGTCTCTTATAACTCAAAAGATTCTATGATTCATTTTTGAGTTTGGTACGTAAATAAATATAGTTGAAACTAATTTCATAGGAACATAGAATTACAGAATTTCTGGAGTTAAAAGGGACCTTAAAAATCATTTAGTTCCACATCCCCCTGCTGTGGGTAGCATTGCCAATGACTAGATTAGACTGCCAACCTGACCTTGAGAATCTCCAGGGATGAGCCATTCAAAACTTCTCTGGGCATCATATAGTAGTGCTTCACCTCTGAATAAAATATACACAGATGATTCTAGGACATGTCAGGCAGTTGCTCTGTTCAACAGAATTAAGTTATTCTTTGCAGGATAGTGGAATTCAATATAGACAACTGAATAATACTGTTAATTGGTATTAAGAGCACTCACAAAGAGGGAGAAATGTGAATCTATATTCTTTTTCTAAGTAGTATTTTTCTTTATTTTCTTTAATTCATATACTTTTCTCTAATCCCAATATGAAAGTGCATATAAAAATATTAAAGTTTCGCATGTTTGAGTCTTACAAATCAACCTCCTTACAAAGAGAGCTACAGGAGGCTTGAGGCTTATCCCTGTTATGATTCTTTTTCATCCTGGTCAAGTCTATTTTGTGTTTTCTCTTCCTCTTAAGCCAACGTGCAGATTTCCTCTGTATATGTGCACTTACAGGTGCTAAATCTGACAAAGAGTTTGAAGATCTCTTATTTCCTGCTAATATCTCTGAAAATAAGAAAACGTTCATTCAACATTCAAAAGACAAGTTGTCAAGAGATTCATTCTGAACTGTAGAAAATACAGTGTTTGTAGTATTATTCAGTGGGGGGGCAATTCTAGAATTTAAGTCAATGTGAATGGAAAAGATTTTCAGGAGATCTGACTCCAGAACTCAGTCTTTTTTTCAAGTATGTAGCACATTAGTGACAGTTCAGTTTTTCAGTTCAGTTTTTCAGCCTGGAGAAAAGAAGGCTGCGGGGTGACCTCATTGCAGCCTTCCAGTACCTAAAGGGAGCCTACAAACAGGAGGGGAATCAACTCTTTGAAAGGGTGAGTGACAGCAGGACAAGGGGAAATGGTTTTAAATTGAGGGAAGGGAGATTTAGGTTGGATGTCAGGGGGAAGTTCTTTACAGAGAGAGTGGTGAGGCACTGGAACAGACTGCCCAGAGAGGTTGTGGATGCCCCATCCCTGGAGGTGTTCAAGGCCAGATTGGATGGGGCCCTGGGCAGCCTGGTCTAGCATTAGGTGGGACGATTGGTGGCCCTGCATGTGGCAGGGGGGTTGGAGATTTATGATCCTTGAGGTCCCTTCCAACCCTGGCAATTCTGTGATTCTGTGAGTTCCTATTCATTCATTATTAGTATCTTATCAGTTTCTTTGTGGTTTTTTTTTTTTTTCCGATCACTACTTGAGGTTTCTGATTGTTTGGATTGCCTTAATACCTAAGAAATAAGTTCCTAAAATTCAATTATTTTTGCACTGGATATGATCTCCAGTGTAGTTCCTAGGATATCTTAGAATCTAACCATTAAGATAGATTATCATTATTAGAAGAAAATAATATTTTCTTTTCCCTTTTGCTTATTACCATAATCATTTCATAATATAATTGTTTAAGACAAATCCTGAAGACCTAATAATTTACAAAAGAAGGTGTTCTTTAAACACAGTTGTTTAAAATATTTTTATATATATATATATGTAATAAATATATATATATATAAATATAAATATATATAAAAAATAAATATAAATATATATATATATATATATGTAAACAACAACAATCCTACTCCATATCAATTCCTTAAGTTATCTGATAATAGCTGGGTTTGGAAACTCACCTTCCTATTAAGCCAGCATGATCACTGTTCATGCAATATTCAGTGACATTTTGAGTACAAATACCAAGATTATTACCTTTTAATATTAAAAATTATACGAGTGTTTAAAGTGTCTGTGAAGCATATTCACATTAAATATTATTGCTGACATTTGGGAAAGGTCAAATTGGACACCCTTATGCAAAAATGCATTAGCTGCAAGACAAAATTATTACCATTATTAACAATAATAATTTGATTTGAAAAAGATTAAATTTGGAAATCTTATTTCCTTACAAGTTAACACAATTACCTGTTTAAATTTGGTCAAAATTTCAATCTCTTGAACATAATAATGTCAACATCAGGTTTTTCACTGAATTCCATTGAAATTATTTATTTATTTCCCAGCCAGATGCATATTGAAAAAATACAGCCACAGGGGGGAGGATGTCCTTATTTCCCTTACACAGCAGATAAAATTACTGAACTCCCTATGCATAAAACAAAGGTGAGTAGGTGAAGCCAAGAAAGATGTTTGTTTACAACTCTATGCAGTAGAAAAAGCTAACGTTCTATAAATAATCTAATTCTTTGCTTGAACAGAGGGCTAGATCCTGTGCAGTCATCAGTCTTTTTCCCTAGTGAGTCAAACTTTTGTCTGTAATCCGAAACTTTGTTTTGCTTAGAAACTTTATTAGCACTAAACTCATTTTAAATTAAGGTAATAAAGGAACTGGAGAGGAAGCACCAGGTGCATTAGCTGCAGCTGCCTTCCTACTTCTTCCCATCTGAATTTTTGCAAGACAGACAATATTTATCATCATTTTCTCTTCTTGTGTTAGTGGGACTTTATTGAGTTGTGTGTGTTCTGCTTATGTGTGTTCTAAGATTACAAAATTCTTTCTTGTTTGGAAATTCAAATCCTATGATTATCTGTTCATAGCTCAAAATACATTAGTTTCTAATCTGAGTATAGAGGTAGGTTGTTCTGGTTTCATATATAGAAAATGGTAAATCAAATCTATCAACCCAGATCAACAGTCAATGTATTTTTTTCTTTATATCCATGTAAAAATTATTGATATCTCAGTCTTTCCTTCTTCCAACACAATTAGCCGTTTCTCCTCTTCTCTGAAAATATTTTACAGCACATTTATCTCCCACTGGACAGAATTCTGATTTTATGTCTGATACAATGCATATGACATCTTAAATTGTCATAGTCAATGGTGAGACATCAATGTGCAAAACATAATCTAATGGAGTATTTCAAGAAGCAATATAAGATATGACACTGATATTCTTTTATCAGTGATCTAGATTGATGATTTAAAGATCTTTTATAATAAAATGCCCTGATGACAGGAACTATGGAGAAATCAAATAATTAAGAGAGCAGGATATTGCTACCATAATCTTAATATCTTGGCTAAATGGCTTGAATCCAGTAAACTGGATTTTAGTAGAATCAAATGTATATGAGAAGTGAGAATGCAGGTTATATTGTGAAGTTCTGAGGGAAATTTTGAGGAATAGTCATCTAGTTGGTAATACATGAGTTTAATATCTGGAAAAACCCATATGAACTCCATTTTATGTAGAATAACTGATTCCAGTGATTACATTAAACAGCTAAAAGAATTAGATAAAAGTAGAAAAAGTAATCTATCTTTTCTGTATGGCATTACTAAGGCTACTGTTATGCAATTACAAAGGAGAGAGGGAAGAAAGAAATCTTTGAAATCTTTCCTGAGTCCTTAAGATAACAAATGGCCGATGCCTGAATCTTTGTCAGGATTGCTGTGTATACTAAGGAGAAGAGAAGAATACATATACGTCCTGGACAACCTAGGAAAAAGGTAAGTGTTCACAGAGAAAGAATAAGCTTGCAGTATCTAAGAGAAATTTTTTGATTACTTATCCCATTCCCAGCCATTCCAATAAGGCAAGCAAACAGATAACTTGTGATGGAAAGTAGTAAATTTGTATTTCCAAGAACTACATCTGCTTAACCTCTTCTTTTCTTGCACTGCTGAGGATGTCTCTAGTAATACTGATGTAAAGCAAACAAAATCCTGGTAACAGGAAAAGGTACTTCTTTTAGATTGCAATACAGAACTGCTCTTAAAATGACTGTAAATCTACACATGACTATTTTTATTCACAAAAGCCTACCCATTTCCAAGTAATACTAGTCATAAGAATCAAAATTTAAGCTGCATTGAGTAACACCATGAAACTAAACATCTTTCAAAAGCCAGCTACATACCATTGATACTGCATGTTCCTCAGAAACATGATCTTCCTGGGGGCACTGACAGAAGAAAAAATTGACTAAAATTCAAAAGTCTTATTAATATCCCATTCAGTCATTAACTCTATGTGTATTTATGACTACCAAGAGGATACATATGTGTATGTGCATTTGTGCTTGTGCTCCTTTACTATTCTCTGAATAATTGTGTTTTCCTCTCTCCTCCATATGTTATACTTTTCCAAAGGGATCTTTAGACCTATTTTACCTGTCCTGTAACAGTCATGCTCATTTTCTTTTACCCTAAAAAAGGTTATGTATGCACATTTTCAACAGTAAGATTGAAAATCAGGAATCCAACCATTTAATAGTTGAAATTGTATGAAAAAGTTATAGATTAAAATAACTAAAATATAATAATACCACGGCTGCTCCAAAAGTAATGTCTCCTATTTTATTATGTTAGGCTGCAACATCAGAGGTGGATGTTGGTGGTATGGCAGTAGAGGTTCAACCTTTCTACCAAAACCCTGTTACATTTTGTTGCTATGTGACAAATGACAGCAGAGGGCAGTCTGACAAATTGGAGTCTGACATGGAAGAGCATATAAAGCAAAAGTGTAGAACTGAATTCCTCCATGTTTAAAAAAAAAAAAAAAAAAAAACTGCACCCACTGACATTCATTGCCACTTGCTGAACACTTAGGAAGACCAGCAAGTAGATGCAAGCACAATGAGGCAGCAGCAATGCATTTCAGTAGTAGGGACTGCAACAGTAGATTACCTCCTCTAGTGCGGATTTTTATGAGTGCAGCATGTGGGCTTTGCTTAATCACTGGTGAAAATGCATAGCTAATATTGCTGACTGTGGTGAAAATAGTGTTATGCAGCTGAGAATGTGCTCTGTTAAGCAGTGTTATTGTGTTCTCTGTTGCAGTTTCCATGGAAATACATAGGAGACAATATTTTCAGCACAACCTATGTAATTGTGTTTTTAAATCAAATATATTGGAGTCAATAATTCTATAACCTCAAGATTCAGACTATAGAAATACCTTGCTTACAGTATTGGGAATGAAGAATAGGCCCTTTTTGCCTTGCTGGAAGGATATGTTAAGTGGTAAGTTAAGGTTTTCAAATAGTCCCTAAGAGTGCTTTTTGCCCTCTACTTTAAACGGCTCAGAGCTAGGATAATACAAAGCTCAGTTTCTTGTAGAACTTCTAGCACAAAGATAAAATGTTGTTCAAATGCTTGTCCCTGACTTATAAATTTTTCACATGCTAATATCAACATATCAATTATATTCTTCTTAAATCACATACCCAATCTTTGAATAGCGTCTAGACTTTTCTGAGTGCGAAACCAAGTTTGTTGGATTTTTTTCCACAAACTTCTTTTTTTTCTTTTTTTCTTTTCTCTCTGTTCTTATGCTCAGTCTACCTGGGCTAACAAACATATACTAAGAATTCCACTATCTTTCTAAAATTTTTTGTTCCAAATGGTCAGCTTCATTCAAAGAAGAACTTTGAGAAATGTAGGGAAATATAAGATGTACAGTATTGTTGTGCAGAACTGTGACAAAAGATACCAACACAGCTTATAGCTATCTTGCACTTACAGTAGCAAGAAAATGAAAATTGTGGATAACATGCTCATGTTACATCTCAATAAAAAGAATAATCCTGTATGTCTTTGTTTGCATGTACAATTTATCTATGTGTCTGAAATAATTTGATTAAAGGGGCCACAGCATTTAGTTGAAATATGCAAACTCATATGTATGGAAGTATGAGTCTTTCCTCATTATTTGAGTATAAAACTCCTAATGCTTGGGGCTCTTCCAACTTTGAATTGTATAAAATATTATCTTTCTCTTATGAAACTTATGTATTAATTGTGCTCTTATATTTGCAATTACATTTAAAAAATAATGTATAGAAATTAAAATTGTCACTGATGCCTTCCTTCCTCATTATTTCACTTGGCTGATTTATTTTCAGAATCCCTCAGAATTACCAAAGGGAAGAAGGGAAGTAAACAGACTAATCCTTCTCTCTTTAGGAAACAAACTTAAATTATCATCAGAGGTAAATTAACTTTAAATTCACAGAATCACAGACACAGAATAGTTAAGGTTAACAGAGACCTCTGGAAATGTTCTGGTCCAACTTCATGGCTGCAGCTTGCCCAAGAACATGTCCTTTGAAGATTTCTAAGGAAGCAGACTGCGCAAACAATGTGGTGTCTCTGTAGCCATATGCTATTTTACAAAAAGAAAGAACTATTGCCTGCTATTTCTCCACAGTTTGTTTTAGATTGGGATTCTTACTGTCCTAAGACTTCTGTGTTTTATGTGACAGAGACTACATTTATGCTTTAGCATTTGCTTACTATAAAGAGAGAGGTCTTTCTCTACTCTTATCTTTCCCTTTCACGTATAATTCTACTTTTGTGTTGGACCACAAATATGCTAATACTACTGATAATTACAATTTCTTTCCTTCCATTTTTCATCTTGTCTTCATTTATTCACAGACATTTTCTTTTTTTAATGGGTTTATCATATAACTGTGTGTTTTGAGTGAGTAGAGATTTATTTATTGTTTCTGTAATAATGGAAATGAGAAAGATTTACTTAAAAAAAAAAAAGAGGAAATTTATAACAAAGTAAAGAGTTTTATTAACAGATGTGTTCCAGTGTAGAAGTTTGTAAGAGAAAAAGTGATATGCATAGTAATTCACAGAAACATGTGTTAGGATCAGAATGAAAAAAAAAAAAAATAGAATGAAATTAAATGAATAACAAATGCTATTCCTACAACACTACTCCCAGCAGTAAAATTAAGGGACATGCTATTTATGAAAAGTCCAAAAGGCATGCACTCTGGCAAGATCACAGAACAGACAATTTGTCCATGGGAAATCTGGCATCCTAACACCAAGTAGATGGCAACAAGTTTGCAGCATATCACCATTTGTTTTCCTTTTAGCCCATCAAGAAAATAAACTATAGATGTGCCTCAAACGTATACCCAGAGGAAAACCAGACAGAACACAGCTGAAAATTTATGGAAGATTCTGAGCCAGAAGATTTTCCTGTGTAAGCTGATCATTCCTGAAAGATATAAATGACCTACTCAACAATTAGTTTGCTATCATCAGTCAAGAAGAACCTTTGATGATGAGAACTCAACGGCCAGCATCACTTGTTCTCTGTGGTGAGTGTATGAATGAATGAAATCTCTTTGTGGAGTGTGAAGGTATGACTGCTAAAATATTTTATGAATAAATGTGACCTTGTCTAACCCAAGTCTTTGCACTGAATTTCACTATATTAATTTTTCCACGCCACAAACTATATATGGTGTAAATTTTGAGAAGCTTTTCTAGTTTAATTTCTAGGATTTTATAGTTTGTAAGAGATAGAAAGCATTCCTCAGAATAAAAGAAATTTCACAGAAGCACAGAATGGCCAGGGTTGGAAGGAACCTCAAGGATCATGAATCTCCAACCCCCCTGCCATAGGCAGGCACACCAACCTCCCCATTTAATACTAGACCAGGATGCCCAGGGCCCCATCCAACCTGGCCTTGAACACCTCTAGGGATGGGGCATCCACATCCTCTCTGAGCAGCCTGTTCCAGTACCTCACCACTCTCTCTGTAAAGAACTTCTCCCTGACATCCAACCTAAATCTTCCCTCCTTCAATTTAAAATCATTTGCCCTTGTCCTGTTGTTATCTATCCTTTCATAGAGTAGACTCCACTCCTGTTTATAGGCTCTCTTTAGGTACTGAAAGGCTGCAGTGAGGTCACCCTGCAGCCTTCTTTTCTCCAGGCTGAACAAGCCCATCTCCCTCAGCCTGTCTTTGTGGGGGAGGTGCTCAAGTCCCCTGATCATCTTTGTGGCTCTCCTCTGGACCCTCTCCACCAGCTCTCAGTTGTTCTGAGGGCTCCAGATCTGGACACATTACTCCAGAAATTTGCAGAGAGTCTTCTAGAACTTGATTATGAAGATGTTGCAAATCTACCTACAGAGTTACATCATCACTGTAGATATTAATCTGTATGCTGCACAAGTTTTAATTATCGTAAAGACAAAAAAGGATCAGAGTGTAAATCACTGTTGACAGAATGAAAGGCATTAGAGGAAAAAGCAGTTCTATTTGTTACTGCCACCTCACCATGTTGTGACAAATAAATACATCAGAGAACTTAAATATCTCTTTTCGATTTTTACAATGTTTAATTTGCATTCTCACAGATCACAGCTGCAAATAAAACAAATCTCAAAAATTTCACCAGAAAACTGAAAGAAAGGTTGGAGTGAAACAAACATTTATCATGGTTTAACCCTGCCAAACAGCTCAGCACAACACAGATACTCAAGTCAATGCCCTTCAGTCGGAAGAGGAAGAGAAGAAGCAAGGTGAAAGTGGGAGAACTCATGGGTTGAGACAAAGGCAACATGCTGGTTAAAGAAAAATCTGACTGCACAAGCAAAGCTTCATCCACCATTTCCAGAAATCTAATAGTATCAATCACCACTAGGTTATTAAATCTTTCCAATATCTTTTATTGTGTGTGTGCATATGCATATGTGGTTAATATAACAGAAGGGAGTTCATAAACTGTTAAGAACATATGAATTATTAAGAACTGGAGAAATGACCCTGATAACAGAGGGACAGCTTCAGTCCTTCAGTCAAGCAGCTTGGCAAACCTGTTCTACAGCATAAACAAGAAAAAATGTTGCTAAATACAAGATTGTTCTAAACCTCCACAAGAGACACAATAGAAACTTCATAATTGACTGTCAGGCATGTCACAGCAAAACCAATAATCCTAAGTGCATGAGGCTCTTTTCTTTATTTTTATAATTACTTTAGTAAGACTCTCCAGACAGCACTTTGTAATATAATTGTAAAATTTTTTAGAAGCCACAGTCACTGTCTTTCTCCCCCCTATCATCTGTCATATAATATTACCTGAGGCACTATATAATCATAGAAAAATGATTCTCTTGTATCTTAGGCTGAATTAGGAAGTGGGCAGGAACAACTGAACTGTCTCATGAGTTAACAAAAGCTAGATACCATGCAAAGTTATACATCAGGAACATGTATTTCATAGCATATTTTCTCAAATAAATATCTGTATATTAGAATCCCAAACTACTGGTCTGGTTCTCTATTCACACCACAGTGAATAAGTAATTGTTGCATAGTTGTAAGATTGAATATCCTTAAGTTATATTTTACTCAGAGGTGGAGTGTGGTAGGATTTTCTTTTTTAAAGCAATTTTCTTCCCCTCCCTCTCCCCCCAAAAAATGTCAGTTCAATAAAAGCAAAATAAGGAGGGTTGGTTTATTTTTGTGCTGCCTTTATTTGGTTGTTATTATTTTGTTATTTCTTCTTCCAGGTGATAATGGAAAAGAAGTTCTGAAATTTCCTAAAACATTCACTTTGAAATTACGTAATTAAATGAAGTACTTTGCTTAGGTTGTAATATTTCTCACACTTTCCCTTCGAAAAGAGTTGCTTTGAAATCAAATAATTAAAATCACACAGGTAATTTAAGTTTGGATTTTGCCTTACACTTAACTCAAGATGCAATCTTTTTGTTTTCCTTTTCATAACCTGCTTTTTCCTATTTTTTCTCCCAATGAGGAGAAAAATCTTCTCAAGTTAGTACTACTCACAATCTAAAATAATACTTCAAATGAATGGTGGATTAATTATTATGATACTGCATCAGGACAAATGTTTGTAAAGCTGTCTACTAAAGAACGAAATAACAAGTAGTCCTTACAGGATTCAAAACATAGGGAAGTAATGATCAAAGATTTGCCTTCAGTAAAACTCTTTTAATATGACAAAGCAAAAATCTCAGTTTCATAAGTTGAATATAATATGAAAGCTATGAGTGCCTCTCCCTTGTCTGTGAGGGGCTGCTATATTACTGTGCAGTTAATTTTCATGATTGGAAACAAAGATAAACTTTTTCATCAAGAAAAATAATTTGGAAATTTCTATCAAGTTTAATTCTGCCCTGATCCTGTCCCTTTGGTGATGTTATGATCTTTTTTACTGTCCTATTACTGATGAAACTATTTTTCCAACACTTTTTCTGAACCACCATTATATACTATCTTAGCTAATAAATTAAAACAGAAAGAGCAGCACTGACATTTTGAGCTTTTTGTTCTGTCTCAGTGGATTCTAGAAGCCAGAAAACAAGAAAGATCCTTACATGTCAACAGGGAAAAACAGCTGCAGGAAATGAGAATAAGACGGAAATCTGGGAAATCCTTTCCAGATCTGAAAATAAAACCCAAACTATACCCTGGATTTGAAAGAAGTGATGAGTCATTTTCTTCTTGTAATGAAAGACATTGAAGGATTTGTTTCATGAGAATTTGTGTGTGTGTATATATATATATATATATATATATATTTGTACCTTCACATCTATTTACATACAGTCCTCAGAATGTCTGTTTTTGTTTTGTTTTAAATATAGAAATTTTCAGTCTTCTCCACATCTTACAGTTTTAAGAATAAGAAAAAATGGAGATAAAGTATTTTACAACAACTGTCTTTATAAACACCAAAATAGAGTGAACAGGACAATTTCTCTCTAAGCATTTCACCCTTGTCAAGACCATTTATGAAATTATTTAAAATTTTTTTTCCCAGTCAATTTCTCAAAGATGGCTTAAAAACTGTAAAATTAATCAAAAGATTAGTGTTCAACTATGAGATTTTTCTTTTTAATGAATAGAAAATAAACTCTCTCTACATTTGAAACAAACATTTAAAAAAATGAGTATGTTGTATCTTGTTAAATCAAATCAATTAATGCATACAATATAAGATTTGCAAATCACTCATTTTTCCTTTACATTCAAGTTCATTTGTATATTAAAAAGGACTATCAGTTTCTTGCTTATTAGGTCTTAGTTCAGCACTGCAATATTTGTCTGAAATATTTTATCAATAGAAATATTTGTGTATGTGCATTTACTGTTGAAAAAAATCAGGATTGTTATTTCTAGCAACCCTGAACAATTATTTGAATCATATCCCGCAATTGTCTTTCTTGCACACACAAAAACCTTTCCTCATTCTATTGTAATCACAAACATATATCCTGAAAGACAAAACTGAGTATCTTGAAATATCTGTATATAAGGTAGTCCAAATATCTCAAAAACAAAATGAGTACAAGGGCAGTGAATTTCAGAAGTGACTTTTTGACCCTTATTCTTGACCACCGACACTCAGATCCCTAATCTGACTTGTCTTTTTCTCTGACAATTAATGACAGTGTTTTACTTTGTTTACTCTTTTTGCTTAATTCATTATTAGTTCATTATTGTACGAAAGCAAAGTCTCTAACCACAACCAGGTGTGGAAGTAATTTATTAACAACTTATTAGATGAATTACTGAGGACTTTTTAATTAACAAGCTACACAATCTTTAAAGATACATCGTAACAGAATATTGACATCTTGCAATTTTTAACAAACCCTCTCAAAAAAGGGCTTATTTTCCTGTTAATTTTCGCTGTTTATAATATATATATATATATTTTCAGCAATATAGAAAAGTTCCTCAGATTTACTGCATAGCATCAGCGGCAGCCAAGTAACTAGAGTTCCCATCCAAGAAAAAGTCTGGCTATTACAGTTCTCATGCACCGATGTTAATAGATATTTGATGTTTGTGATTTAAGTTTGCTGTTTTTGACATAGCAGACCTAGATTTGCTATGTTTTCTGCATAATTTCTTTTTCAATAATATTAATAATATTAATAGTAAAAATTTTAGGAGGTTTTCAACATGTAAAATAGCAACAGACAAAATTTGGATGGAACACCTTGAAAACTTAAGCTGTGAGAAGAATGCAATGCTGAAATAAAGTTCTTGCCCAAATTATCAAGTTCAACATTTTTCAAGAACAGGACTCTGAAATAACATGGTTAAGTCTCTGAAAAGATTAATTTGTAATTGAGATCCTTTTCAGCCTTTCACTCTAATTGCATTTTCACTGTATATCAAAACAGTTTTATTTCTAGTTTCTTTTATGGAGTCAGCAATGCAAAGGTATTTCGATAATATACCTTCAGACAATCATACAGCTGTTTTTAAAGAGCAGCAGGGAGAAGGGTAGCTGGAAGCAAAAGAGACAGCAGCAAAGGCATTGTTGTTATCAATGGGTCACAGAGCGACCAGAGTCCGATAGTGGTGGGCAGAGCCAGGTGCTAGTAACAGGGTCCATCAATAGACCTTGCCACAGCAAAGCCAGAAACAAAACCTGCAGTTCATTCAGGGTATCTGGGCAGTCAGAAGCAGCAGGAGGCAGCACTAGAAACAACGCCACCACAGGAAACAGATGTTCATCTGGGTAGCAGCAAAGACAGCACTGAACAAGTCACTCTTGTGATGACACTGGGATCTGGGACAAATAGCCCTGGGTTAAGCTGAAATTTGGTCCTGGGACCATGGACAGGATGGGCAGAAGTTTGGTGGAGGCTACAGGGGCAACATGGCCTAATAGTACCCTCAGGGACCTGAAAGTCAGGATCTCAGAGTCACATTATCTTTTTATCTTTGTATGTGCATGTGTGTGTGTGTGTATGTATATATGCACTCACACATACATATACACACATACACATATATGGCATATGCACATATGCCTTTCTTTCAATCATTTCCTTAATATCTGTTATTGACCACCAAAAAAGATGAGATACAAGTTTAGGTAGGAGTTTCTGGAGCTCAGCATAGTACTTGATCTGTTCTTTATAACAGCTATGAAAATTCACATATTAAAGTGTTTTATTTCCATTATAGTGAAATAGTTAATCCCTGCATCATGATTTTTAAAATTCATTGTTTACTTTATTACAAAGTTAAATTTACTTTTAAACTTATCTTTTTCCCAATCTTGGCAATTCATGCTTGACATTCTTGTTATTTGCTTTCTCTACTCCTTCTTGCATCTCATCTGCTCCATACAATTTGCCCTGATTGTTTGATCATGTTTGTTGGCATTCATTCATCTTGTATATAATACAGGATGTTTGACTTTTTCACACTCCTTGTGCTCATCTTGTCCATGCTAATAACCTCTTTTTTTTTTTTTCCTTTTTTCCCCCCAGTTGTGTTCCTCATATGTGCAACTACACGGATTTCTCCCATTCCTGCCCCATACATACTTTCATTGGTTACATTACTTCAGTAGGCTTATATCTAGGTTCAAGGAAAGATAATGTTAATTATACAATGATTAATATATTTTAATTCATAGAATCATGGAATCACCAAGACTGGAAAAGACCTTTAAGATCACCCAGTCCGACCATCCACGTATCAGCAATATTACCCACTAAGCCATGACTTTTACTTTATCTACAGTGCTTTATTTAAAAACAAAAAAAAAAAACAAAAAAAAAAAACAAAAAAAAAAACAAAAAAACACACCAATATATATCTCTTTCTGTGAAAAATAGGCAGGAAAACATTTCAATGCATGTAAGAAAACATTACTGATTCTATAATCTCAAAGTGCACATCTCAAAGCATGAAGTCAATGAAAATATTACAGAACTAGCTGGAGTAGCTATTTACAGTAGGCATACAAATTAGGATCAGTGTTGTGATGTTTATGTGGTAATATTTGCTGTTGTTTTCCCATAGGAATCTAATTTAAATGAAGTTTCTTTCCGCCTTTTTTTGGTATTATACATCAGTTGCAAAACAAAAATTAAATTTTCCACATCCGTACTGATCATTTCAAGCAACAGGATATGTAAAGTTTTACCATGAAGTATATATACATTCTATTAGCAAAAATAGGAAAATAAAAAGCGTAACACAAATATTACTGTTTGGATATGCTTCATGCATACTTTCCTGTATGTACAGAAACAATCTTATCCTTTGTATTCTCTCCAGTTATATCTAGATATAGACATAAAAAGTTGCAAGACTGAAGTGAGAAGCCTTATTTATGATAAAGCAAATTGAATGGATATGACTCTCAAAAGTCACGTTGAGAATCTCTGTTGTAACATGCAAAAGTCTGGCCTCTATCATGCATTTCTCACAGGGTGCCCAGAATCAACATCGCTGAGAGCGCAATAGCAAATTAATAGAGTACACTCAAAGCATATTATTACCACTCTTTAGGAAAAGAAAGAACAGTACTTGCAAGTAACAAAATGGTAAGTGCTGTAGTTCATATAGAATTCAAACCAGAAGGTAATCCAGACAGATCAAAAGGAAAAACAGAAGGGCAACACACCATGCCAGTTGTGATTTTAAGAATCTTAACTCTCCTTTTCTTTTGCCATTCTATCTTTACAATCTGGTAAGTACTGCTGAACCATACAAGAGTAGGTGAAAACTGAAACTTTTAATGGTTTTTGGAATCCCTGCAATCTTCTACAGTATCATTTCTGCTCCTAATATCACACTTTTATGACTAATACATTCAGGAAATCTTCAAAGGTTTCAATAGCTTGTCTTCACACCATGAGAAAATAAATAACAGAACTTATTTCTTGTAAACATGTTAATCATGAAAAGAGGTGATTCTTTATCCTTTCTTCAATCCTACCTCAAAACATACACAGAGCTGAGTGAAGTCTTTCCAAAAATGTTTATTAGTTATTACATGAGTATAATACTTGCCTAATTAAATGACCATGATATATTGTAATAAGTGCATTGTAATACTTTGCTATTTTATGTAGATGCATAAATAAAGAAATTCACTGGAACTATGAGAGAATAATAGGAATAAAAAATATCAAAGACTAAAACATATGCAAATATTGAAAACCACTGAATCTCATTTGATGAGAATATAAATATTAAAGCATTTGAAAATTTAGTCACTATATTTTTAACATTCAATTTTAGTCTGTCTGTCACTTCACAACAAAACAGCAAATGACCTAATTATTTATTACTTAATTAAAAAGGCAAGTATTGCTTGTCTTTTTACACTAAATACTTTATTGACATCTAATAAATCTCTGAGAAAGCTGAAAATTTCTATCTAAAGTAGTTCAAAATTCTGATTACTGAGATTTTTTTTTTTTTAATAGAGGATAAATGTATAAATTCCATGAAACAGAGAAGCTACTCATTGAAAATTAATTCCACTTCTGTTTAGGCTGGTACATTGCTTTAAACACTTCAACAAACCGCACAATGAAGGGTTTAGTCTCAGTAATGAATGTCATGATCCTGAAAATGAATGTGGTAAAGCAGTTTAAGCAATGATATAGGAATTGTTGACTTTTTCATTTATTTATTTTTGTAGAATATGTACAGTTTAGCTTGTTCAAGACTCTTTGTATCAGACTGGGATGCAGTATGCGTGGCCCAATATTATAAAGCCTGCTGTGACTACGCATTATGTTTCAAAATAATAGGCAATAGAGAAGTGAATGCCTCATACTACAGTAATTGATTGCAAGCATCAATACAGCAGCTGCTTTTGTGCACGCAGGAATGTCTTTATTTTAGGATTGCTGCTTTTTAAATAGTCTTATGCATTTTTTAAAAATAATGGGAGCTGTTACAAAGGTACCATTTCAGAAGCTGCTAGTAACAGGAGAGAAGCTATAAAAGTGAAAAGTAGAAAATAATCTTTTTTCTTTTTTGTACTAAAGAGTGTCTTATTCAAATTGCTGCACTGAATATCTACTTCGCTGTATAGATACAGAAACTTCCATTAGATAAATTCCAGTCAACGTATAGAAGATGCTTTAGAGTACAGAACTGTTTCTATTATTTTAATTATGAAAAACACAAAATTAAAATTGTAATCTAATATTAAAATCTGAAATATTTGTACACTAAGTACATTATCTAATCACCTTTATGTCATTAAAACATACATCACTATGATATGCCCAGAGGAGAAAGCTTTTTTTTTTAATCTTAATTGCACACCTTTTACTGAAGTTCTTCAAATTATTTTAGCATTTTTAATCGAAGAACTTTTAGAAAGCCTTACTGAGACCAAAATTTACCAAATTTTGAAGCCCATTTTGAAACAGTCTGTTTTGTTTTCCTCTTGTCCTTCATGTAATAAGTCTAAGAAATGCGCAAGGAGAATTAATTGCAGAAATATAAAAATACACAATAAGTTACAATGAGCAAGGATTAAATTCTAATTGAGTTTGAGATGCACTGTAATATCCTTCTCTTCAGAATTAAAGACCTTTAGTTGTAGCAGCAGCAATTTCAGATGAGCTGTTTCAAATAAATAAAGAAGAAATAGTCCTTTGTGCAGAACAGAAGTAGAAGGAAACAACTTTCACCTCAGTCTATTTTTTAAAGTGAAACTCAGGGCACTATCACTCTATTTATGAGAAGTACTGTCTGCTAAGGGACATCAGAGGAGGAAGAAGTGCAGTTCCTAGACAAAGATTATTACATTGACAATAATTCCTACGATTCCAACCTATTATGGCCATAGCTAGAGGGTTGGGTAGTCTCACAACACCTTCCCTTCCTCAAGGCCTACTGGGAAATTTTTGGAATCTGATCAGGTTTAGGCATTAACTACATGCCGAGGTGCATGGCGTCAGGCAAGACTGAAGTACTTCTACGCAAATCAAAACAGGAGTTTGAAGCACTATAGAAATTTTATACAGAATGTTCTGTTTCATACAGTATCTTACAGTATGAAGAATATCCCAGTGACCCCTGATGAGGCAAGTTTCAGGAATCTGCATAGGATGGAGACACAGTTTTCCAAAAATTCACTTATCTCTTTAATGACCTTCCTAGATCATTTACTACTCTGAGCACAAAACTCAGGACAGCTAAATTATTTTCTCCCACAATGTTGGGCCATTCAAGAAAGGAACAAATGAATGAGACTATCTCCTGTTATTTCTCACCCTGAAACTATACAAATCTTTTATACATGTAAGGATAAGGAAAAAAGTCTGTAGAAAAAATATGTTTCAAGGTCATACAAATACTTCAAAGATCACATATATGCATAATTACAGGGTGAGGTTCATATAGATCCAAACTTGCCTGTTCATGTTCTGAGTCTGCTTCATATAAGCAAGTTTTTTTTGTGAAGCCATATTGCATGAAAAATTTATTTCCCACTTCTAAAAGTATATTAACTGAGCATAGCAACACTGACCATGGCACTCATTACATATGGAGTTTTAAGCAAAGTGCTTTATAAGATTAAACAAACAAAATACAACAAGTCATTCACAATTTTGCTTAATTGATTGTAAGATTTAAAAGATGTATAAACCACTAAGCAATTGTTACTGTTCCTTTTTTTTCTACCGAAAATTAAGTGAAACAGAGGTATGCATGCACAGCAATGCAAGTAAGCAAGGCTGGAGGGGATTCCTAATTTGTTTGAATTTTCTTGGAGTCTATTAATTTGAGATTTCTTTTTCATTTTTAAATGTACCAATGTGTTGGGAATCAGTTCTGCAGAGCAATTAATCTCAGTTGTCTCAAGTGTTTTTTAGATGCTCAAGTCACAAAATCTGACAAGTTCCTGATTACTAAAAGGTCTTTTTTTTTTTTTCCAAAAACAACAAAAATTATTTATTCTTTAATAAATAGAGATGCATAGAGAAAAATAATTTGGTTAGAAAATATTGGTAAGCATTTAATCCATAACAGACTAGAGGCTTTAGATAAGCTAAGCTTAAATTGATATTTCCCAGGGACTATCATTGTGTCAATGGTATTATGAAAATTTCTTGAGTCTTCAGTACTTAAGTACAGAGATTGAAGTTCCTGCGAATTCATTAAAATCAGAGTTAACACCTAAAGAATTCTTTAGAAAATTCTGTTCTGTAGGACTGTGATTTCTCAGTTTTTTAATTTTTTTTTCTACTGCAGAAATGCTAGTGTCATCTTGATTCTCCAGATGTGAAAGAACAAAAGAATAGCGTAAAGAAAATCCACAGTAGAATTATTTGGCATATTTCAAAGGCCAAAAAAAAGTAACTGACATGAATTAAACAGAAGGCTTATTTTCAACCATCCACTAAACAGAATGGATATTAGGCCTGATTGTCCTTTATTAAAAGTCAGTAAGAGTTTTTCTTTTCTAGCAGGGAACAAAGAAGAAAGTTATTAGCTAACTAAAGCAAGAACAAAGAATGGTCAGGAATAGAACAGCTGAATTCTGAAATAAGCATGACATTTTCAAGAGCCTATCTTAGCAATAATGAAACCAGCAAGATATTGCTTTTTTTTTTGTATGCTTCACTTCCATTGCTGAAGAATGTTTTTTTTCAGTCTTACAAATTCCAGCAACCATATAAGAGCAAATGAAACCATATTTTAAAACAGACCAAAGAAATAAGTTTAAAACTATTACTTTTTAAAAATCAATACCAGTTCTGATTACCTGATGAACTTTTATTAGACTATTTCTATCATCATTAGGTATAAACCACGAGTGACAGTCTCTAATTGTTACTAGAACTGAAAATTGAAGTTACTCACCATTAAAAGAATTCAGCCAATAACATAATAATGCAATACTTGTCGGTTTTATGATACAGCACTGTCAATACTTAAGTTAGACATTTCTGTGCATCAGAACTTTGAAAATATTCCTTTCCACGTGGGAAACCCATTGAATCAATTAAATCTAGTAGTTAAAATTTAGGAAAACATGCAGCTTGGTATCAAAGCCCTGCCACTAGAATGTGCATTCAGAAAAGCCTTGTTTCTGTTCTGTAATCCCCTCTTCCCTCCAACTCTTCAGGTCACAGGACTACCATTTAGGTCCCACTTCTATTCCCAGCATGACCACAGCAATCTTCTCTCACAGCAGGATTCCATCTCAGTATATCTGCCCCATGCCATCCCCCCCAAAAATAGAAGGTGACGGAATTAATAGCTCAACAATTGCCTGTATGGTTTGTTGTTTTTGTTGTTTTTTCTACGGTTTCCTACTCTACCTATTACTAAGGCCAACCCAGTAGCACTTTTTACTCTAGCTTTGTGTCTTTTGCTACAAGAGATTTTATCTTACACTGGTTTTGACCAGATACCCAAAACAGAGTTTTTCTTTAATTCTTAAATATAGGTATAAGTGTTTGTGGAATGGGAAAGCATCTGCTTTTTCAGGGTATCTGGACAAGGAACTTCAGAGTGCAAAATGGAATAATGGGAAAAGTAAGAAGCCGTATGCAATAACACACAGAGATGAGAACAACAAATGATAAAGGAAGCAGTAAAGAGAAGAAAACCTGGTCAGTCACAGTGATTGGTGAGGATATGTGGAGTGTGAGTATGTTTATTTATGTAAGATTATCTGATCGGAGACCTTGTCAGTTGAGTTGCTATAGAAAAAGGGGAAGCCAGGAAATAAATATATTGAAACACAAACCTAACAGGCAAATGTAACAGAAACAAAGATAAGGAGCAAATCTCATCAGCCACACTAATTGACGGGATATCAGCAAACAGCAAGGGAACTAGGGCTTTGCAGCTGTTACGGATACAAACCTGAGGGTAAAAGATGTTGCATGAGTCAGTGGAGCTATGCAAACTGCTGGGGAACGTGCAGAAGGGGAGCAGGCAGGAGCACAGGAGGAATGAGCAGGAAGGAGTATAAAAAGAGTTGGCGGAGTACAAGCCAACTCATAGGCTTATAGGACAGAGCCTATGCCTGATTACTGTAGTCTATCCTATCAAATCCTTTCTTGATCATTTCTGTACATAATCTCATTCTCTATCAAGTACGTGTGTGGGAGAGCAGCCAGGGAACAAGTGCCAGCTGCTGGAGAAACACCCTGAGTGGATTTGGATACAGTGCCTAAGTCAGACAAGGAGTATACACTACTGGCCTGTTGTGTTAGCTACTGCAGCCTTAAGTTGCCAGCTGTCAGATAATATCAGTAAGAGTGTGCACCCTGAAAACCAGCTCTAAGAGGGGACTAGTGGGAGTGAGGAAATAAATGATAAAAACAGATCATCCTAAGGAAATGGGAATGCACCTGTGTGTGCATTAACTCCTGCAAGGAACAAGATTAAATTCCCACATTTCCTCCCTCTTGTGCACATTTCCTTCATAAAGAATTCTTTGTCTTCACATTCTAAGTCTAGACATTTACTGAACACAATGGTATCCCTGTTACCAATTTAAGTGGGTGTCCACATATTTGTCATCCACCCATATTGCTGCTTACTTGTATGCTCTCTTCTCAAGGAAGGAGAGATTCAGTCATTTACTGAATAGGCAGGACTATCTTGGCCCACTATGAAGTCTTAGATTGATAGGTTTTTCTGCTCACAGATAATATGGCTATTATGTGGGCGTTGACCAGCTATGTTCATGGGCTCTGCTTGATCTTTAGAAATATAGGAGAAAGCTTGTGGTCACCCTCTCCAAAGATTAACCACATCTTTCAAGGAGGGCTTCTCGCCATCTGCAATCATCTTAAATGTGAAACATTGTTTACCACTTTACTCGAAAACATCACACTAGCACAGTAGCACTAACTAAAAAAAAGGTAGAAGGGTATCATGACTCATAATATAACTGATATACATCATAATGTTATCTCCTCATCAAATCTATACCTTTTCAATGGGAAGTGTTAATTTCTGTCTTTTTCCTAAGCTTAAATGTAATTAGCAAGATTGATTTTTGTCATTCATTTTATATGTAGGATATTAAAGTATATGTACATGTAAAAATAATAAAAAACTGAAAAATCTAACCTAAAACTATTCTGTTATATAACTTATTATATTTGGATGTTATATGTGGGATACTTTCTCTGTACGTTTCTAGCAAAATCATTTATGCCAAACCATTGCATTTTTGTAAATTTTCTGTGAACATCTTCTGCATTACCTTAGCTATATGTGTATGTTTGTGTGTGTTAATATCTACATTCATCCTGACTGAAATATTAAGAAACTAGGATGATCTCTTTCTAGGACAGTAGTAGTGGTAACATGTAGCGCAATATATGGAGCACTATACAAGCACTCTCTTAATGTTATTCCTCTTGCTCACTCCCTCCCCTCCACATCTTTGTCCGCAGATTAAAAATGTAAAGCTGCAAGTAATCCTTGATGAAAAAAAGTTGTTTACTGCAATATATAGCAAAATACACTCAGCAGGCCCAGTTCATTATTTTTTTATGTGCTTCAGTTAAAAAAAAAAAAAAAAGGAATTAATGAATTTACTCTGAGCTCTGACCTGAAACTCTCTAGCTCTCTTATTGCCTCCAAACCTCAAAGCTATTACATGTAAATTTTACAACCACCATGACATTCCTCAGAGATACACAGCTCCAAAAAATAGACTTTTTATAAAGAATAAAAGACTATCCACTTACAGTTGGTCTAGATCTTAAAAATAAATGCTTAGAAACAGAACATTAACACAAGAAAAAAGGTGAAGAATATCCAGGGGGAAAGAAGGATTAAGAAAAAAGAGGCTAATTTAAAGGATAGATTTACCTATTTTGCTGTGCTCAACAGAAAGCAAATGCCTTCTATAACAAAATAAGCTTTACTCAGTGCAAGTAGACACATTGGATTAATCCATTTGTCAATGAAAGAATGAGGTGATTCAGACTAGGAGCTTTGGAGTTAGATGCCCTGCTGTCATTGAAATGCTCCCTTTCAATTTTCAGCTGATATTAATTTAATGTAATGCTTTCTCATTAACTGCACAGATGATGGCAGTAGGCAAAGTGGCTTACTTCTCCCATTATGTAAAAGTTGCAAAAAAGTAAGATGATAACAGGAGATGTACAGCCTACTATTATGAGTGCTATGGTATATGCAGGCTAAGATAGCCTACATTAATATCAGGATTCTGAAACACAGCAATATTTTTAGTTTGTAATATGCATTTGCCAAATGGAGTATAAACTTACTACTAAATTAGAAAAAACATTAAAACAGCTTGCTACACTACCAAGCTAATTATTGTTTGAAAATATTTCTTGCTTTTTTCAGCACTAACATTATTCATTATGAATTATTTTTATGTGATACGTGTGGAATCGCATGGGGATTCCAGCACAATTTAGCATTCACTTTTATTCATAATTTCAGCAGAGAGAGACTATTTAAAAAATAATGTTACTTCACATAATATTCTTCCTTACATGCTGTAAGATCTTATTCACTCTGCAAACTACAAGGGCAGTTTTCATCACATTGGTGCAAGGAAATATATTCAGGCTGACAAGGTTTTATATCTTCCAGACACTTAAATGCACTAACCATGGTACTCTAGAGTCACTTCTTCTTAGGCTGTCTTCTACTGGAAGTTGTTTTAATTTGAATAAAAAGTCTATTGAGCCAGAGTAAAGTACAGCATTACCTTGAACCCTAGTCATCTACATGTCACCTGTATCCTATTTCTTGACATTTTCATTTTTCTGTTCATTGTAACTATTTTCTTAATTTCAACCTTTATAGTATATACACTTTGAAGTCTGTGATTGAACCAATGCCTCACAGCACGAGAACAGTCTTTTTAGTTACATTAATGGACTTACTTGATGAATATGGTTATCATTTTCCTTTAGATACTTTGCTCTCATCAAAGTATAAGCAAGAAAATACGATGGATGTACATATGATAAATCCTGGCAAGAATATAGTAAAAATGCATATAAGTAAAAGACCACTTCTTCAGCAAATAATTACTCAAGTGCTTCACAGAATATTGCTTTGGCTGTTTAAAAAAGTCAATATCTAGTCAAATTTATTATTGTGAGAAATATTCACAGTGAACTTTGCTAGTTTTTTCCCCATTCAGAAATGATAATTTAAATTAGATTAAAAGAGATAATCATGATTCTCCCACTGTAACTTAACACTATCTTAAGACAGCATAATTATATTGCTACAACTGAAAGATGTTAGTCCTCATTAAATCTATGCCTCCTAATGGATACTTAAGTTTTGTAGAGAAAACATTCATGACAATAAGAAGTTGCATTTGTCATTATATTGTTTTAATAAAATGTTAGTCATTTCGAAGAAAACCACAGTTCACAGTCTGCTGAAGAAAAACAGATGTTAGCAAGTTAACAAGCATTCACACCTTGAAGGCTTAGGTGAGAGCAAAAGCCATGTAAGCGTACCTGCAAGAAGAATGCAAGACACTTTGTCAGTAACAATTACAGTGACAAATAGCTAGGGATTATAGTAATAGAAAGATTGGTAGCTGACTGAAGCCAATCACAGGGTTAATTGAGAGAACGATGAACAGATTTAACATAGGGAAAACTTAACATACATAGTGAAATTTAGATACGCCAAATTTAATCACTATACTGCTTATTGAACGAGTAAAAAGCAAGTAAATTTCAAGGTCAACATGTTGGCCCAGACTCAACCTGTTCCCAGCCCCAGGCATGGGCCTGCTGCCCAGGGCTTTAAGACACCCTGTCTGCTCTGCTCATGGCTGTGAGATGGGATTGCCCTGGCTGCCAGGCCCTGCCCTTCCCCCCCCCACCCCCCGGGGGAGAAACCCCAGCCAGCCCTGCTCCTGGCTCAGAAAGCGCAGCACCACCACCCTCAGACCTGGCAGGATAATAGGAGTATAATGCCAGAAGAATTGTGCGGTACTGTGCACTTTGTGTTCATCGGTTGTATTTGTCATTACCAGGACTTATATTAATAAATCATCTGTTACATTATTACAATTCATTATTTCAGCTTGCAAATTCCAAACAGGTCTTATGCATAACTATTCAATTTATTAGGTAATGAATTTCTTTAAAATAAGAAATTAGATTGCCTTATGACTTAGGGATAAATGTATTACACACTCTAGAGTAGTGCAGGAAGAGTGACAGTGAAAGCTAGTGATTCCGTATCTTATGAAACTCTTTGAATTTACCATATAATCACGACTGCCAAATATGAAAATATTTTACTGGTTTTGAAAAAAATTAAGTACTGTTCTTACCTGGTCTGATCCTAATGGGCTTATGAACAATGGCAACAACAACAACAAAAAAAACAGTTTTCTCACTTTTCTTGATGTTTTATTCACTACCTTTGCTGTATTCATCATCCAAACTCTGATTAGAAATCTACTGAAAATTTTGGAAAACCTTGAATCAAGCAGATTTAGATCAGTCCTTCCTGTTTATGTACTTGATGGCTAATAGAGGAAACAAGACTGTGTTGGGCTCATACTGCACAGAAGTATAACTCATAACTCCTACATAAAACACATGGCACTGTCTCTATTTCTTGTTTTCATCTAAAACTATATTCTCATAAAATAATGGAAGAAAAATTTTGAGTGGAGTGGAATCAAAAAAGTAGTTTTACTATTTCCTATTAGCCTATAGAACTAATGTACTAGAATAAGTACACTGATCAATATTTTTGAAAATGAAAAAGAGCTTGTTGGCCTATTTCTGGTTCTGAGAGAAAATACTTCAAGCGAATTCTCATCTCTGATGTTAAATTCAGTACCTCTTCCAAATCCAGATGAATAAACAAGAACATCCATGAACTATATCTGAACATTATTTAATGAGAATTGACTCCGTCCAAAGCTAAGATGAGAGTAAGTTAACTGTTAAGTAGTATACATTGACATACACCATAGCTCAATCCTGCCCAGTTCGTTTGAATTATTGGTACTGGTACACTAAGAAGTCCTACGAAAATTTTCTTTTTTGCTCTCATCTCACTCTGTAGTTCCTCCTTTCTCAGCTCCTTTCTTACAAGCAGCTAAGTAAAACATCATGATATTTAACACCACCACAAAAAAACCCACCAACAACACAAAACAAGAAAATAACAATAAAATGTGAAGTGCATGTAATTTGTGTTTCTCAGTTTGTACATTTCATGAGGTGAAATAATCTTAAAGCTAAAGGAGAGGACACTCTACAATAACCAGAAGTTTGACTGAAGAGTTTGCTTTTTATATAGGTTGGTTTGTTTAGCAATAGGGATTAGTATATTAGTTTAAGAATCAATATATTAGTTTAACAAAAGGAATCCATAAATGATTGTTCTAAAACTTTCCACTGCAGCTTTAGGGGGTGAACAGTCTTGTTTCCCTCAATAATTTTGCAGTGGGGCATAATAGAATACTTCTATCTTTTGCCCCAAAATGTACAAGGATATTTTCTTAGGATTCTATACATATTGTTTTGAAAAAGTGGCTCACTGCTGCCTAATATGTAATGGAAATCTTCCAGACCTGGGAAAAGTGGATAAATGTGGGTCAAAAGTTTCAATGATTAAGCTGATAGTGAGAAAAAGGAAAGAAATAAATTGTTGCCTGACCACCCTCAATACCACCAAGCGTGCTCAAAGGGACATTAGCACATGTTTATGAGTTTTTCAAAAAGAATGAATGTATGCTAATGTACTACATATCCATGTCTTAACTGTTCAGATGTAGAACCTGAACTCTGAGACAAGCTTGCTCATCAAATTGCCTGGTAGGTATTGTGAGGAATGCTGCTTTCCAACACCACATTGGAGTTAAGAATTCCCTTCCTGGATTTCAGATAACATTTTTCATGATCATACTGAAAGAAGCTATTCTATATGCAAGTTATTTTTAAGATTTTTCCTATTGTAGCCAATGGCTCACAACAGAGAACAAGGTTTCATTGATTTTCTTAATTATGATGTACTAAAATGCCTTGGAAATGATTTTGTTCAGTACTTACTTCTGATTTTAAGGCACGTGAAATAGCAATGTAAACAATTTTATTATACCAAAAGATATAAATTTAAGCTCAGGTTCTGTATCCTCTGCTGCTGAAACACAGCTGTGTAACTTTGTTAGTTTTCTCTGCTGAGTTACAACAGATATCCATAAATCATACAGATATAGAGCATCTCCCCAAACATTATGAAATGCGAGGATCATGAAAAAAGTAATGCAGAATCTGGCATGCTCTTTCAGATCCACTGCTAAATCACTTCAAAAAAAAATAGCAAATATTTAACTAGTTAGTATCCATCTCAGGGAAACAGACTGCCTGTTTGGGGAGATCCTTTCCTTCCCTGGAGGAGATAGAAAAAATAATTTCCAAGAAAATGTTCTTGGGGAAAATTCTTTAAGGTTCACAAAGTGTGATCATTTTGGTAAAGTAAAATAGTGAAACACTGCATGGATAAGTGTTAGTAATACGTAAACACAATCAAAAACAATTATATTGTTACCTATCTTAAATGAATTAACAGCATTCAATCACTTTAGAATATTTAATATTGAGATAGTCTGTGAAAGCAAAATGCATTGTATCACTTGCATCTCTAAAATACTGAAGTGTTTGGAATCACTTAGTGGTTTAGCTCCCTGTGGCTGTGTGCTCTATACACCCATCCCAACTTCCTCCTTCCTTCTGTCTATTGTACCAAAGGCCTGGCTCAGGTAAGCAGTGAGACGCTGAAGGCTTTGCTCAGGACTGATAACAATCAAAGTCTGGCCAAAACAGTTATCAGTCACAATGCTGTCCTCAACTGGGTGCTCAAAAATCTGAGGGCAGACATCTGGTTCAACAGCAGTCAGTTGAGCATATGCAAAATACTATTACAAGCAGCCAACCATCTTCTCCCACAGATAGCGAGTAGCCCAAGAGCCCATTGAGCTCTCCTCTCTGGCAACTGATTGTATTACATGATTTCTTCCTTGAGAAGGGCAGCTTTTGAGGCTGTACCTGTACAAAGATCCCTTATACATTGATATCAAGACATCTTGTTCATAAAACTCCTCAGGATATAACCAATAGCTTCAAACTTTGTTAGTTTTGCTAACATTCAATCTTAGATTGATTGTGTGCATAAAATCCTTTGGACATGAACCACTAATCACATCTGGAACTTTGATTTGGTTGCATCTGGACTCCTTACTTCCATGTCTCAAGGAGTTTGGAAAGCAAGAGATTTGCTTGAAATCTTATGACTTAATGGGAGATCTACATGAATGTGCTTAACTCTCTATGTAGTAAACAATCACATATGCCTTGGCACCTTTTTTATGTGCTGTCTTTTCTTACAATTAAGCTCTATTAAATCACTATACTACATCAGCAAGTATGTTCTTTTCCTCTTATGAGTCAAGTGTAATTTCCATCTGTGATACTTAGAAATGAACATGAAAAGCAGGGGAAGTAGAGTCAAGTCTCATTCAATGTATTTATTTCAGTTTAAGCTCATTAAGATCATGGAGAGAAGTAGTGAATTGAGATACCAAGATAAATAGAATCATTGCATGCTCCCCCCCCCTTGATAAGTCTCTTAATATGGGACTTCGTTACCATCAGCAATTATCTTCTGCAACTGAAAATAAAGTAGTTTTCACAATTGTACTATTTTGTAACATTATCATATTGATTTGCAACTTTGAAGTGATTGACTAAGATATTAAAAATGGTGTGTAGTCTTAGAATTCTTTTTCTTTAGAAGAATTCTACAGTGACTGATCCCTTTTTATTTTCTAAGGCTTCTAGAGAAAGGTTTTTCTTCTAGCTTACTGGTTAAGTCAGTTATACAGGCAAATTAGGTTGTATCTATGAGTGCAATACAGATACTGCATTTGTGAGCCTGGTACTTCATCTGAAACTTAAAAGACCACTTAGTTTTCAAGTTCACCATGCTTAACTTGTTGTCTCATGATGAAAGGTGACTTATTTTGAAGACCTATATTAAACAGCTAAAAAAGTTACCTAAAAATGCTTTCAGATAGTCATGCCAACATTTCAGATATCCTTCATAGAACTGCAACAGATCACTCTTTGCTATAGTTGTAGGTGGGGGTAGCATATTTCAGCTTCGCTGTTTCTAAATCATCATTCTGAAACAAATCATAGCAGTACAGATAGGATCGTGTGACTGAACTACAGTTTCTACTGATGGTGAAGTCCAGGTAAAGCAATTTCTTAACTGCTTGGCAGTAGCTCTTGGTTAACCATATTTCCTTGTGCGAACAAGAACTGTTTGTTGGAAATAGTTAAGTGTCTTTTTGACACTATTTCTCAATTTCTATTTGTTGAGCTTTCACAAACCTGGAGATGCTTTAGTTTTCTAGTCAGCTATATTCCCCAATATACCAACAGTTTCATTAGAACTCCTGAAAGAAGAAGTCAATCTAGTGGTCTTTATAGCTACCTGTATTCCAGAAAAATCATAAGTAACAAAACTATTTAAAATATTTTAAGACTGTGTATGGTTAACATCATCTTAAAATGAAACTAAAACATTGAGAGCCATTTTTCTGAATGTATAATACCTCACAAGGTAAAATATTTTAGGTATTTTGAGCAAAATGTGGTAGGATTGGGCTAGGGAGAAAGACATAGTGTTCTGTTAAAAAACCATTTCCTATCCACTTATGTCTATCCCTCCTTAGTGTCCAAGCTAAACATATCCAAGACAGTTAGAACTGACATCCATCTTTTGGACTGTTTTTGTGTCATGTGATATTTGTTTTCCAATTGTGTTGCAGATATTTCAAAGCTGTACTGCAACTACTGTGACTTGCTGTACTAAACACTGTGCCTCTGTCTTATTAGTGCAAGAACTTAACGCAGCAATACAAAAATCAGAAGTTGGAGTCCAATACTAAGAAAATAGGACAATAAAAGCATAAGGGAAGCCTATATTGGCTAAATAACAATAATAAAAAAAGACATATTACTTCTCCAGGCTGCCAGTATTATTGACAAGAACAGTTCAGAGGAGAAACTGCTACATATAATTCCTTTTACCAGGCCTGGCAAAGTATGAAATAAACAGATCTGAGTTTGCTTCTCTAGTGCAACTCAAAGACACCGCATTTTTTGATGTCTCTAGGGTTAGCAAACTTCACATAGACATTTCTGAATGTGTGTGGTAGGTTATCTTATGAGTTGGGACTTTGAGAATCAGAGATAGTGAATCACTGTGGGAATTGAATGTTGTTTCTGCATTAGAATTGGATAATATTTTTTTATTTCATGGTCTCCGCAGCCATAGTTCTTTTTGGGAGTCTCTCTACTTCACTTGGGGGGGAGTTGGGGATCTGATAGTTTGCATCACTTATCCTCTAGTGAAACCTTCCCCTAGAATGCACACTCAGTATATAGGTTTATATACGTATATTTTATCATACACATTGTGAGAATATCCTACACGAGATTGATCAAAGCAGAGAACAAGTCATGACATCCCCAAGAAAGCACCTCAAGAGACATCGGGAAGGCCTGGCATCACCCCCACCACTCCAGTGCTCTTTGCTTAACGAAGACTTTGAAGAAAATCACCACATCAATACAAGAAGAGCACTGAGACATTTTGGAAACAGGATGGCTACTGACTGACACCAGATAACACACAAATTAACAAATGTAAACTTTGATAAGATTGTGAACTTGAAGTACCCAGCCAATGGGGAAACAAGGTACAAAACTGTCACTGTGTAAGGAGTGCTTGTGCTTGCAGGACACCCACCATTGCAATTGCGAATAAGATCTGCTTTCAGAGATACCATCCTGACAAAAATTATTCGGATATTTCCAACAATCACAATCTATATAAAGCCAACTGAAGCACAGCTTTCAAATACAGTAACTCAGTAGATAGATCAAGTCTCCTGTAGTTTTGTTGCTCTTGTATTGGAGGAGGGATATGGGAGGTGTCAGTGGTCTACTAGCTCATAATTTGTATGAAGTTCATTCTTTATTTTTAAATGTTTTTCCCCTTTTGCTTATTTCTAAGTAATTTGACTGACATAGTACAGAATGCCTGTTGGAATGTCATGGCATTTAAACTGTCACAATATTTCTTGTAGTTTAGTACTACTCTAGCCATAAGCTTCATGAATTCACTGGTACTAGCGCTTTCTTAAATCAGCCTTTTCAAGAACATCCTCCAGCTATTGGAATTAATCTCTTGATCTGCGTTATTTTGTTCAGCCACTTCCATTTGTTGCAGCAAGCTCTGATGTCATTTCTCTGTTGAATAGAATGAAGACTTAAGTCTCAGACTCTGTTCTTTGTCTCACTTTGCCATTAACATTCTACATCATTTTATAAAGCTTTATTGCCTCTCATTCTTTTATTTTTCTTGCCTGTTTAGACTGTAGACTCAGAGGTACAAAGTCCTTACCGGAATGAAGTCAAGGCATCTTTTTTTTTTTAATGTAGAAATAGTAACATTTAGTAATATCAATTGTAAGTCTAGGCCCACTGTAACTGAGAATTTTTTTTTTTTAATTTCAGGTAACTATGCTCAACAGAATGTATCTGTGCTGTTTCATATAATAAGATAATGAAAGCATATCTGAAGTTACATAATCTACTGCAAACACTTCGAAAATTAAAGGGAACTTCTTATTTTTCATTATTTTATATGTTAGAGTTGCATGACCTCTTTTCAGCTGAATGATCCAGGAAAAGGGCTTATGTGTGTAAAAGATTATGTAATATATTTTCTGTACTGGATCTCTAAAAATGAAACATTGGTTTTCTAGGTTTCTTTAGAGTATTCCTTGTAGAAGACAAGGCATTGTAAAGAATTAATGGTTTTGGTGAACTGAATTAGAGGTTCTCATTGCTCTTTGACACAAATGCTAAGCACATCTGTGAAATCATATCTCCCTCTGATCCTTCTCTAGAAACATAGGTATTCAAAACAGGACTACAACTGTGTCTTATCCAGTGTGATAAAAACTCTACAGTTTTCACTAAGCATGAAACAAATGATTACGATTGACTGCTTTATTTAGATAATGACTACATATTTCATAAATCCTATGCAAAGCATCGACAAAAGGGATAGAAACATACAGTCCAGAAAGTTGAACTTGCAACTAAATCTTAGTTCAGCTCTTTTATATTTGAAACAAAGATGAGGTTTTCTTTACTACACTTTAACTCACATTGTGTAACAATCTTAGAGGGCAATCTCAATTTCTATTAGATAAAATTTCCAGTGGACTACTGAACCTGACCTAACATACTCCAGCTGCTTGGTAATACTAAGGACTGGATGTCACATCACAGAGCACCACTACTAAGCATGGATTTCCTAAATTAGTATCATCAGCACCATCTGTTTAAATGTACTGCTCTGCTTCATAATATAAATGTAGCCTAAGGCACTCACAATAGGGAAGGTATGGACTTGAATCTTCAGTCAAATTCTTTAAATTCATTATTCTATAATGATGAATCCATAGCCACTGTTTTAAAATTGGGCTACATGCTTGTTTTTTGTGATCTCATCTTGATGCAGTACTCAATACTTTTACTGTATCTGTGGAATGCATCTTCTATTATCTTTTCCTGAGACCCAGATTATATTTAGGAGCTGCTCAATTATTAGACTGTGCCAAGTTCTGTGCAGGAATAGAAGTGTGGCTGATGTCTTAGAGACATGCACACTGAAAGGAAAATCCATACCTGAGGGTGGCAGCAAACAAGAGCACAGGCAATTCAGTTTCATTTTGCAACAGAGCATGTTTCAGAGTGCACAGTTACTCTTTGATTCACAAGGTCATTTTTCCTACTTTCCTTATTTCCTTTTCCTCCCTAATTAAGATTTGTAATGAACTGGTCGGACCAACATTTGAACCGTTGTTTCTTAATCTCACGCCAGGTACACAGATATTAAAAGAACCTCCTCTCCCTCCTATAAACTGGAGTGAGACACCACTTCACTGCTGTTTATCTGTTTTTTCGTA
The DNA here is from genome assembly GCA_037305975.1 of Chrysolophus pictus. Classification (NCBI taxonomy): domain Eukaryota; kingdom Metazoa; phylum Chordata; class Aves; order Galliformes; family Phasianidae; genus Chrysolophus; species Chrysolophus pictus. The sequence goes on from CM074579.1 coordinate 19,212,009, forward strand.
TCTGCTTTTTTTACTCTATTGTACTATATTTTATGTGTGGGCAGCAAAGTAAAATGACAATTTCTGATCTCCAAGAGTCACTTTCACTTTCCCACCTCCACACAGAATAGAGCAATCAAAACCAGCACAACAGCAAGCGAAATTAAAACTTACATGTGCAATGTATCATTCCATTCTGACCAACTTGGAACTCCTCCAGCTACAAAAGGACAAGCTGACAATATCCTTAGGGATAGCTTTAAAGACTGTAAACTCTAAGATGAGTTCATGCCTGGAGGAGACATGATTGAGCTCAGGAATTTGCCCCCACCTCTCATAATTGATAAAAAATAAAAATAAGTGCATTGAAAAAAGCCAGAAACAGACATCCTGAACAGCTCACAGTAGCCATTTTTTCTTACTGTGGGAAAAAGTGCAAATAGCATTTTTATTGTGCTGAAATTCACAGGAAAAAAGTCTGAAGAGGGAAGAGAAACCTATGCTTCTTCCCTCTGTTCTCAGTTCACCACAGGAAGCAAAGAACCCGGTAAAACTTTAAGTTAAACGAAAGACTTTTTCTCATTCTCTTGTTACAGTCACATAAGTACAGAGTATAACTCGCACAGCTTTCATCATTATAGACAGAACATATCCATATTTATCTTTAAATGTGTTCAGCTACTGTGTAATTAGTTCAAGAGTCCAAATACAACTATTATAAGTGAGCTCCTCCTTTGTCTCATTTACTTCTTCTAGTTACTCCTAATTCTTGGCAAGCACCTATATCTAGATATGCATATTTAAAACCCTTCCCAACAGGCCCTTCTGCTCTTTTTAGCTAGGACCAGACTGATATGAAGGGAGGAAAAACATGGCACTACCTTCTCCACCAACAATTCAAATGGAAGCCAAGAGGTATCTCTCCTTTAAGTGTTAATGCAGGATATCTAACTTAGAAGTGGTAATGAGTGTTGTTTTATCCTAGTTAACCCTCATGAAGGCCATGTTTCTTAAAAATACATATTGATTTCTGCACTGAAAAAGCAGCACTTGTTACACTATTATACTCTACCCATTCTCAACTTAATATGTTACACAGCGTGACAGCCATTGTTGAATGCTGTACTCAGAACGGGTTACGGGAAACATGCTTTATGTGAAAAGCTAAACTTACTTTTATAGTAATTGAAACTACTCTACTTACTACTCTAATGAAAGTAGTATTTCCAAATCTATTTAGTACACAATAAGAAAAGAAAGAAAATACCAATATACAGAAAGTCTCAATCAGAATAATACAATTATTATAGACAAGCTTCCTATCATTTTTCCACAAATAATGAACACCAAAACTGTTCCTCAAGAGACTGCTGTAGGTGGTTTCTGTCTCATGGAAACAACGTAGCAAGAAACCAGCATCCCACATCCTTTCCCAGGAGAAGGTATAGTTTTACTTTTTTCTCTCATTTCTAAAATAAATGAAATTAGACTTGCCAACTGGCCATTTCATAAATTAAGAACTCCTAGTCAAACAAAATTGGAAATAGGTCTACAAAATCATATGCAGATCAAACCTGACAAAGCTCATTCCTAATCCATTGAAAACTCAGTACAAAGCCATGGCCTAATAAGGAGAAAGGTAAAATAGCATTTTCTGTGTATTACAGAACTAAAAAACATAGGCTAAGAACATGCAGTGTGACAAATTGCCTTTCATGGCAGTTATTCTTTACAAAGGTCTTTTCTCCAGTTGTTTTTCCACTATTGCTGTCATATTTGTTTTTAAATAAAGAAATCTGTAATTTCTCAATTACTTGAATATCTTTCTGAAACATCCTAAAATAGATGATTATATAGCTTTGGTGTGTCAGAGGTAGATAAAGAGTTCATTACAGTTTAGTGGAATTTCGAGAAAGTAAAGGGAGTTATTCTACCTTTTTCTGTCACAGTCCCTCTCACTGCACAGTTATTTAGCTGCTAGTATATTGTGTAGCTGGTCTTCACAATGAGGCCCCCTGCCCAGCCATCCACCCACTTGCTAATGAAAGGCTGTGGTGATTTGAATTTGTCTTTTGTTCATCTCTGATGAAGGCATACATTTCAAAAAGTTAAGTTTCTAAATTCACATGGCTCTTCCTTTTAGTCATACATTGAAGAATGCGCTCATTTGACTCCATAAGGTACATTATGCTGTGAGCAGCATAACTTAGACCTTTCAAGGCCAGAAGAGATTAACTTTTCTTGTTACCAGAATTTCTCAGGGAGATTTTGCAGATGAACAAAACACTGAAAATGAAGTACTCTTCTAGAAGTAGTTTGTATGATAGGAAAAATATGAATATGCACATTTGTCAAACAACAGTGGCCCATGTTTTTTTTTTTTTTTTTTTTTTTTTAAATATACCAGAACAGAAGCTGGTCTGCCTTTACTATCACCCAACAAAAGAAAAGCCTAGTACTGTAACACTATTAAGTTGACACCACTGTAAGTTGAATTCACCCAAAGCTCTGAACAACTTCGTGGAACTTTAAAGTCAGATACAGCTTTGAAGCTGGTCTTGACTGGAGTGAGGGTTCCCCCCTCTGAGTTAAATTATTCTGTATCTCATCAAACCTATCTTATTTTATGATTCTACAAAGATAAAACACCCCGCTGAGATGCTGTCCTACTCCATTTAGAAGATGTGTAATGACACGCTTTGATTTACCTCACCTTTTCATATCAGGTGGCAGTTGCTTAAGGGTCTCTCAAACTGTGGACACATTTGTTCATTTATCCAAGTGTAGTAAACCCTCTTTTCAACAGTATCACTTTATAGCTGAATCAAGCTGTTTATCCAGGTGTTGTCTTATTCCAAGCTCATACCAATTCAGTTAAACCACATTTTAAATGGTACTTTTGAGCCTGATTACTTTTGCACTATGTGTTCTTCACAGTTTAATAGAATTTGCGTATCTGTTTCAACAAGAATAGAGGGAAAGGCAATAAAAACAATCGTTTCAAACACATGAATTTGTTTTAGATAGGCTAGCTTAATCATGCCTTGCCTACAGACTTCACTATGCAAAATCTATAAGATATTGAAGCGAACATCAGAATAGCCTTGGAAAAGAATAGCTCAGAAGACTGCTTATAAATTCTTCCAGAATTAGAGGGGAAAAATAATATTAAAGATCTGCAAAAAACACCAAAGACATCTAATAAGCAAAAAGAACTTCCACAAGAAAGCCAGGATCCTTTCTTCAGGTATAGGACATACCTAACATTTCTCTGAAATTAATGCCTCCTATTTATTTGCACATGTTATGGTTTTATGCCTAAACCATTGATACCATGGAAACAACAACTGATACAAAGAGCTAAATAATATTTGAGTAAGCTCTCCACTACAAAACACTTTCTTTGACAATGTCAACACCTTGAGCTATGCATTTTCATTAGCAATGAACAAGAGCAAGCATGCTGCACCACTCGCACCAGTGGAGATGGACCCGCTGCTGAAATGCACCACCCACTGCCTCACTGTGCTCACATTCCTGTTTGGTCTCCATAAATGTTCAGCAAACATATGTAAACATCAATGAGTACAATTTTATTCCACGTGGAGGAATTCAATTGCATAATCTTATCTTCATATGAATTTCCACGTCAACATTTTGTCAGAGTGCCCCAGCAACAAAATGCAAATAAATATTGCTGGAAAAGTTTGGCCTTAACTGCCATACAACCAACATCCACCTCTGACATCATGGGCCAATATAATGAATTAAGAGACATTACTTTCAGAGCATCCCTCGTAAACTTAAGTAGAGGATACCAGAGAGAGTTCCTTGTCCAAAGTGCATTATTACAATATAGATGCCAAATGCCTGGTCTGTATCATAGCAAGAGAAGTGCAGGGTATGATTCCATCATTCAGTACAGCACAAGGCAGCAGATGAACTAATTCCAGAATCACCATATATTTCTGTCTTTTCTATCTGTAAAAGAATTAACCTACTCAGTAAGTAGTATTACCTACCCCAAGTAGTTCATTATAACTCATCATTCTGTCTCCTTGCATGACTGCTGTCTGCATCAGCTTCCATATTAGATAATTCTCATCAGACTGATGTCTATTTAGCACAGTAAAGCACTGTTTCATGCACATGTGCATTTCTATGAAGTCTTTGTTGCTTGTTCAGAAAAGAACTACTGAATTCAATGTCTTTCACATTGAGAAGGCTTCCCTAATTTTTGACTTAAATATTAATAAGATGTCTTCTCAATTATTACAACCCATACAACCCATGGATAAACATTCTGTTGTATATGGGTTGTCTCCTGCTGCTTTATTTTTACTCTCAGGGCAACAACCTGTAAACAACTTAGTAGATAGGATTCAGACAGCAGCTTCATACAAAAAAGAAATAAAGTAGAAACTAACTCCTCCCAAGAATGTGAAAAGATTTATAGGAACAAAATTCTGCACTTTCAGAAGGAGTAGTATTTTGTTGTTATTGTCATGGAGATCTGTGCTGTATAAAAATATTTACCCAGCTTGAAACTTTCTTAACTCCTGTATCAGGTAAACCATGGCCCACTTAATTTGGAAGGCTCTTAGCCTTAGTATTGTTGACAAGTTTCTAACTTACATAAAATCATTGTGCAAATCGTGAAACTTAAGTTTCTATTTCATTAAATACTTACTGATAGGTTAATGAAAAGCTTGATTTTTATTGCAACAGTTTAGCTTCTCATTGTAGTAGCAGCATCATGAGAGTAATAAGGTCTCAATTATTTTTTTTTCTTTTTTGCTCTTTACAAAGAGCAATTCTATACTTCTCAAAGCATTCTAATATTTCTTTAATTTTCTCTGTTACTCATCACTGAGATTTTATCTCCTTTCTTAGGTACTACACTAAGTAAAATAAACATGTATAATTTCAGGCAGGCCATGCTGAGCAGTAAAAATAGGTATTGGTCTCACAATCAACAGCAGTACTTTATTTGTGCAATATATTACTACGCTAATTATTTCTTCAACATGAATATACAATAAATGCTTTAATAAGCCAGGAAAGTAGGATACCATTGAAACTCTCAGAATGACAGAAGAAATCATAATTCAAGTATGTTAACAAAGGTCTTCAGTACTAACTTTTTTCTTAATTAACAAATATGTCAGAATTTGTTTAGCATCTTGTACCATGAAGAATTCCAGTGCAGTTGTCTGAAGAGATCTGTAGTTACCAACAAAGTTTCAGAACACAAAAATAAAATATCTTTTTCTTTGAAGGAAATACTACCTCTTATCAACAGACCAAACCCTCTGCACTAGCTTGCTGCACATTGTTGCATAGCTGATACAATACAACAATATGTGATTACTGATGAAACCATACTTCACCAATAATTGCCTCTATGTTTCTTTAACAACACAAACTGGTTAATCACAATCAACTTAATCAAAACTAGACTTGCTAGTGAAAAATGATCTACACAATCTAATCAGGAGAGCTGTCTAGTTTTAGGTTTTTGTAAGAACCTCTACAGACACTTCCCCCTTATGATACATAGGGAAAAGTGATGGCAGATAGCCAGTTCCAAATTACACCCCAAAAAGTGATGATCACAATCCTGCTTAAGAAAGACAATTTTACTTACCCATTCTCAAAGATCAGGGCTCACTGAATACTCCAAGAAAAAGAATCTCCAAGTAGAGAACCCTCCTTTCTGCCAGCTATGCCTTAAATGAGGCTTAGGGAGCAGCCTGATTCCACCCCCTTACAGTGGCACAAGTGAATTGCTTTCACCTGTACTCCCAGGGCTGACTGTCTCCCTTCACCACATGCTCAATCATTGATTCAGGCTGTGAGATGTCAATTCCCGTACACATATTCAAGCTCCCATCCTTTCTCTTATGTACTTATATCATTCCTGTTTTTAAAGGTAAATGTAAAATGATTATTTGCCAAGTATTTTCCCTTGGATTAACTTAAGCAATTTTGATATAAAATACTAATTAAAATTTGTGTCTGTGACCAGCTACTAGTTTGTAGCAATCTTCAGTTAGACTTCAACATATAGAACAATCTCTTGGATCTTCTAGTTTTTCCTACTTTTGTCAAAACAAAACAACAGAGAAACTGTAAGTATTCTTCTTCAAGGTATCTCCCAGTGTGAAGACAGTATCACAAAGTTTGCCGAGCAATGTATACTCTGCAAATTCTTTTTGATGAGCTTTTTTTTTTTTTTTTTTTTTTTTTAAATATCACCGGGTAGTTTACAAGTATTTTAAGCTTCCCATAACAGAAGCAGAAAGCTTTCAACACACATAAGTTACGTTTTCATGAATAAAAAAGAGAGAAGGTAACATTCTAATTAAAGGACATTACTGGTAAAAAATGCTAATAGTTTAGAATAAGCCACAGACTTTTATTGTGGAACAGGTTGAATACAATTGCAGATGTGCTTATCAAGGCAACTAGCGTCAGATTCATAAATCAAAAACAACATAACACTGTCCTTGTAACATATAATCTGAAAACAGTGGCATTATTAATTAAAGGAAGAAAGCAAACTAAAGAAAAAACTAAGGTCTCAGTTTAGGTGTATCAATTACAAATTTAATTCAATTGAATACATTGCTTTTTGATTAATTAAGGAATTAAAATGCTAACACATATTTTTGAAAAACTTATGTTTAACTGACAGTCTTTAATATGTTGTCAGTCTCCCACAATACAAAAATAAATACATTAAAAATAAAATCGTGAATACAAGCATTCATGAAAAAAAAAGCTTGAAATCCAAAGGTTGCTTATTTCAGATGAACTAATTTCCATTCACAAAATTTGCAGATAACAATTCACATCTTTTTTCCCAGGTTTCCCAACCTGGGCCATTCTGTGATTCTGTTGTGGATGCCCCATCCCTGGAGGCATTCAAGGCCAGGCTGGATGTGGCTCTGGGCAGCCTGGTCACGTGGTTGGCGACCTTGCACATAGCAGGGGGGTTGAAATTAGATGATCATAGTGGTCCTTTTCAACCCAGGCCATTCTGTGATTCTATGATTTTCCTCTCCATTGACTTTATACAACATGCTCCCCCACATGCAGGTATTACCAACATGGTTTTATTGCATTAATTCATTAGTTTGCATTAATTCATTAATTTGACTCAGACATTGCAGACATTCCAAATTATCATATTCTTGTCTGCTGAAAACTGCCTTGGTCGTAGCTGTTTTCTTTTTTTATATGCTTAGAATGAAGGCAAGTGTGCTACCAAGTGCAGCCTACCACTGCTGACTTGACAAAAAGTGTATTTGATATAGTATGAATTTACATGTGCTATATCACAAGCTGTTAAATGCTAAAAACCTTTAAGTTTTAAAAACTTTTAAGTAGTTAGGAAATACTACCCCAAGAGAGTGATCAGGTACTGGAAAGGCTGCACAAGGAGGTGGTGTAGTCACTGTCCATGAGGTGCTCAAGAAACATTTAGAAGTTGTACGGAGGGACATGATTTAGTGGGAAATATTGGTGATAGGTGGATGTGAAAGACAAATCTGTTTTTCTTTTTGTCTTAAGGCTGGCTTCATGAGGCCTTTCTGGTGATGACAACTGCAAATTATCTAGGGAGATGAGCGGTGGGTGTCACTGTGCCGCAGTACCTCTGCTCATGATTGTAAAAATAAGCAGAAGCGGAACAAGCAGTCTTTTTTCAGAGGAGCAGCTTGAAGGAGCTGACCACTGCAAAAGGCAATAATGCTTGTGCATGGTAACGAAGGCACCACTCCCTGCCAGCTTATCTGTTGGGCCACGTATGTCACACTAACAGAGAGAAAATTAAAAAAAAAACAAACAGAGAAATGGGGAGATAAAAGGCCCTCGCTAATCTAAGGACTTTGGAGAAGAACTCCTAAAGAAACCTTTGACTGAGGACCACCCTTACCCCCCTGCTTGCTGCAAAGCTTCCTGGCTTCCTCCTGTCCCCCGTGGTGACCAGATGACTTCCTGAGAACAATGGACCTGCTATGAACCTTGCTGGACCCACGGTGGTGACTATCTCTCTCTTGCTTTCTATAAAGACTCCTTGCTTTTTATTTCCTATCTCTTTTCTACCACCCATCTCCCCTTCCCCATGTCCTTAAGTAACTAGGATCTGTAATAAACTGGTTGGGCTAACATTTGACCCATTGTGTCCTAATCTCGCCATTGGATATATATATATTAAAATAACCTCTTCTCCCTCCTATAAATTGGAGCAAGACAGTGGACAGTTGGACTGGATGATCTTAGAGGTCTTTTCCAATCTTGGTGATTCTATGATTCTATGAAAAAGAGGCTGTAAAGTTTTAATTTTATATCAGCTTAAGAAAAAGAATGTGAACACCTAGGAGAAGTATGAGTAACAAGGATGTTTGATGGGAAAAAAAAATGGAAGATGGTCTTGCCTTACAACTGGAGAATGCAGTCAAAAAGTTAGCAAAGTGTTTTCTCAGTCAAAGAAATACACCATTATCTTAATGCTCATACTGGTATGTCTTGGAGGTCATATGGATGAATGTTGGTGTCATTCGTAAATTGATATGCTAGCAGTTTTCTGAAGAAATAATGACTTAGAGAACCCAAAATTTAAGTAAGCCTGAGTTTTTATCACCTAGGAAACGACTCCATCCAGACTCCGTGAATTCCTCAAAACAGAAGTCTTGATTAGTTACACTTCATCAAGGAAAATATTTAAAAGTACTCTTTTTTTCTTTTTTCATTCTTTTATTTTTCCCCCATTTTTTTTCCCCTTCTTTTTTCCTCTTTTCTTTCCTTTTTTAATAATATGTCAGAAATCCACAAGTATGAATGTGAAATGATATCTGAGAATCTAGAAACGTTCTCCCACTACAGAATTCTTTGCATAAGTTACTACTGTAGAATCATAGAATCATATAGCAATGCTCCAAAAATAATGCCTCCTATTTTATAATGCTGGACCATAATGTCAGAGGTTGTGTTGTGACAGTAGAGATTGAACCTTCCCACCAATATTCCATTGTATTTTGTTGCCATGTGACAAATGGCAGCAAAGAGGCAGTCTGACAAATTTATATCTAACATGAAAGAGCATATGAAAGGAAGGTGTGCAATTCAATTCCTCCATGCAGAAAAAAAACACCCACTGACATTCGTTGATGCATGCTGAATTTTTCTGGAGAATAAACAGTGTATTTTAGCACAGTGAGATGGTGGGTTGTGTATTTCAGTCGTCGTGGCAGCAACAGTTGTTCTCCTCCATGGGTGCAGATTTTTACAAGCACAGCATGCAGGCTTTTGTTTGTGCTGGTGAAAATGCATAGTTAATGTTGGTGGTTGTCTTGAAAAGAAGGGTTTTGTAGCTGAGAATTTGCTCAATCAGATATTGTTATTTTGCTCTTTGCATCTGTTATAGTTTCCATGGAAATAAATTACCTTTGAAGCAGCTTAGGATGGAAGGGACTTTAAATATCGTCTAGTTTCATACCTCCCGCTGTGGACTCCACTCACTAGATCAAGCTGCTCTGGGCCCCATCCAGCCTGTCCTTGAAGACCTCCGGGGATAGAGCACCCACAACTTCTCTGGGCAGCCTGTTATAGTGTCTCACATAACAGATGTCCTCCTAACATCTAATGTAAACCTCCTCTCTTTTAGCTTAAAACCATTGTTCCTTGTCCTGTCACTATCAGACTGGGTAAAAAGTCTGTTCTTCTGTTTATAAGCTCATTTCAAGTACTGGAAGGCGTCAGTGGGGTCTTCCCAGAGCCTTATCTTCTTCAGACTGAGCAAGCCTGGCTCCCTGAGTATCCCTTCACAGGAGAGGTGCTCCAGCACTCAGAACATCTTTGTGTCCCTCCTCTAGGCCTGCTCCAACAGCTACATCTTTCTTCTGCTGGAGACCCCAGGCCTGGACACAATATTCCAAATGGAATCTCATGAGGGAACGGTATAGAGGGACAGTCACTTCCCCTGCCCTGCTGGCTATCTGGTTTCAATGCTTTGTTTATTATTTTGTGCAAAATCATAACATTTTGTGTTTACAATTTAGCAAAACTATCCAAATCAGATGCTTAAAGTAATAAGAAAGCTCTTTTCATAAAGGAGTTGGAATTTGAGGTAAATAAGTAACCTCAAAAAAAAAAAAAAAACAAAACAAAACCTTATGCAGTGCATCATTTTCACAGGTTCTGAGTGTTACAGAATCAAAGACAAGCAGTACTGAAAATCAGCCAGTTTTTGATTGACTACTTAAAGATTTTGGCATTTAACAATAAACATCTATGATATAAGGACATATTATGTTTGATTATTTATTGTATGAAGGCCCTCTTTATTTTGAAAGTATCGGTGAGCATTAAAGTAGATGTACAAAAGTTTACACACATTTCACTTTGACTGTGTATTATATTTTGCTATAAAAATGCATTTAAAGGCTGAGAAACAGATATTTCTAAAAGAAACAGCCACACATGATAGTGGCTGTATATGAATGAAATAGAAGCTTCTAATGAATCGTTTATTTAAAAAACTAAAACAACATTCGTAGTTTCCCTTTAGTCAGAGGTGAGCAGAAATGAAAAAAAAAAACTAATTGATTTCTCTCACCCAGTTTTTGTTCAGAAAGGATAATTATGTCAATGGAGTTTATAAATATGAAGTCCCTTATTGTTACACTGCTAGCTTCTGACCTTTCTGAATTCTTTAAAGATTTTATAAAACCTCAATTTAGTCAGAATAGAAATTGCCTTCACTATTTAAGTTGTCAGGTAGTATCAATGAGTATGATTCAGCCTTTGTGACTAGCAGACACATTTCTGAAGGAAGTGTATTTCCATGTTTAGAACATACTATGGCAATATAACAGCAAAAGGAAGATTGTGAAGCTACTAGCTTTGATGCATTACTTATTTTTAGTTTACATGAACATTCGTTATGTGTCACTGGTAACTGTCTGTTTCTTTCTTTCTAAATCAGTTTATATCTGGAAAGCAAATACAATTTCTAATGTGCCGTGTTAAGTATCTGAGATTTTATTTACTCTTTAAAATATCTGAGATTTTACTTATCTTTTATTTATCCATTCACAGAATTTAGCATTTTTTTTTCTAGTTCTTTTCTAATTCTTGCTCAAGTTTGGGTAAGTTGAATTAGAGGTAATCTGTGAAAGATCATATTCTAAGAGAAAATTGGCTTTCTAGCAAATAGTTAAAGAGTGTCATTGTTTTACGATTTTTTTTGTTATTGGTATTCCACATCAAAACATCATGTAGTGCACTGGGAGTTAAAGTGTTAATGCTCCACTTCTGAACACTTGTCTGGAAGAGAAAAAAAGAACTACATACCCCAGGGAGCTTTGTGGTCAGAGAAGAGATATAACCCCTAGGAAAGTCACCTGACACACTCTTCTTCGTCAGGCTCTCCTCCCTGCTGCTCAACCAGACTTCTCATCTCACTTCAGCATTAGGGTGAGTCCTATCCACCTTTGAGATGCTCTCTGTCATTATATTTGATTTATTAGCTTCAATTCTAATTATATTGTATTATAGTGTGTTATCTTGCATTCCAATACCATATTTAGTGAATAATAAATAGTAAATAGTAGTTTTCTCCTCAGATCATTGCTGTTGTTTTTAATTATTTTTGGGTCCCGTTTCCCTTTTCCGGAGGCGCGGATTTTGCCAAATCTCTCTGCCCCGCTAGTCACAGAACCGGGTCGAACCAGCCTGAAACCTGAAACCATTGACAAAGAGAAACTCAATTTTTTTACCATTTCATAAAACTGCTATTTGGTGCTTTCCATTTTATGAAAAGCTGCAGAAGAGTTATGTAAATTTGCTTTTTAAGGAGAAATGGTTCGTTTTTCACTTCAAACTCCTTTTACTGATTCGTATGTTAGTGAGATCATTGGAATATTAGGATACTGATGAAGTTAGAAAAAATAACAATTATCTTTTTCATGGCATTTTAGTTTGGACTATAAAGAGAATCTGAGCATGTGTAAATAAAAAGTGTTAACTAATTTTTAATGGGCTCTAACAAATTTACAATGTGATTCCCATTGATAATTATCCAAAATATTTGCATTATCCTTACTTAAGACTGTGTGTACTGAAGACAATATAAGTTTGAGCTGCAACCAAAGATTATAGAAGATAAAGAGGATCTTGCCCTTAGCTTGGGCTTTGAATCAGAAAGCTATTCTGAATTAAATAGTTGGAAAAAATGTTAATCCTAAAGCAAAGACAAAGGTTGAAGTGAATCAGGAAAAAAAAAAAAAACAAACAGTAGTCTGGATGCTTTTTTGTATGTATGTAGACTGTTGATGAGAAAACAATTCTTAAAAATCTTTAAAACAGCAAAATCTGTATTTTAAAAGCTAATAGATACTTCAATTATATGAACCTCATGTCTCAAGTGCAGTTTTCTTTGCAGAAAGCTCTGTGCAATGCATGAAGTGCACACAATTAGGAGGGAACTGAAAATTCTTAACAAAGAAGGCCTAAAAGGCAACCAATATGAGAAACATAACCGCCTTACTTTTTTAACTGTTGGAGTGCATCCAGAGGAGGGCCACAAAAATGATCCAAGGCGTGGAATGCCTCCTCTGCAAGGACAGGCTGAGAGAGCTGGGGCTGTGTGCCCTGGAGAAAGCAGGGCTCTCAGAAGACCAGATAGAGGTATATCAGTATCTGAAGGGGGGCTGTGAGAAGGAAGGAGAAATTTTATTGGAGTCTGTTGTGATAGGACAAGGGGAAATGCGTTCAAACTAGAAGAGAGAAGATTTAGTTTGGACATAAGAAAAAGGTTTTTTATGGTATGGGCTGTGAAGCACTGGAATAAGTTGCCTAGAGATGTGGTGGTTGCATCATTCTTGGAGACATCCAAAGTGGGCTAGACAGGGCTCTGACCAACCTGATCTAGCTATATATGTCCCTGTTTATTGCAAGGTAGTTGGACTGGATGATCTTTAAAGGTCCCTTCCAATCAAATAATTCTATGATCAGTGGATTTTTCTGGCTGTAGAGTAAGTAAGTCTTAAAGAATGTATCTTCTCCAGCTGCCCTTCATATACATGAAGTTACACCTCTAGTAAGACCCTTCCAGTTTTATATTCACCGAATCATCTTAATCTATTATATTACTTGCATCATATGTTGTTCAGTAATCACTTTGAGCCAAGGTGCCTGACAGAGACCAAGTTCTGAGCTTGTCAGCAAACACTGCATGAGGAGATTCTGGGCACAACAAACTATTCCCAGCTAGTTCATAGTTAGGCACTGAAAATTCCTCTTCAAGCTAAATTGAAGATAATTGGTGTGGCTATGCAAAGGAACTGAAATTCAAACAGAAAGATTTTTCTAAGAATTCCCTCCGCTCAGATATAAAGAGAGAAACTGATATGCATGTGAATGAAAAGAGTGAAAAATATAGGGAATGAGAGCCTTGAATACAGAAAATTAAGGGACAAAAATAGTTGAAAGGAAAGAAAAGAGTGATACACTAGGTAAGGAATATACTGAAAAAAATCTATTAAGCAAGGCCAGACAGAGAAATGGGAGATAATACTTTTAATGACAAACAAATATTTTGGGGTGCAAAATAAAGCAGCATCCATTGCGTTCACTTCTAGTGTAGGAGTCTTGAATTGCATACATTTTCTGCACCAAGAACGATGTGTTTCAGTGTTGTGTGATATTATACCTGTTGGAACATTTAATACTGTATTAGTTGCCAAGGCAACGACATTTTTTTGTGAAGCACATTTTGGGTCTAGCTTTCTCTTTTGGAGTTACACCCCTGTGGAGCACAAATAAATGTGACCAAGTTATGCATGAGGAGTCAGAATTTGATGAACCATAGCAAACATAAAATTGCCTGCATTTTGTACTTCTACAGTATAATTTCCAGAAGCCTATTGTCACAATGATTAGTTTTTCATGACTACAGTTCAAAAAATTGTAATTAGACATAGAAACTCAAATGTTCTCATAACTAAGGAGGTCTATTACCTCTTCATTATATCTGAAAGCTAAATGATAGTGCTATTGAATTGTTTAGTGTTCATATAACCAATATAACTGGAATATTTAAGAGGCACAAATACATTTGTATGTATACACACACTACACTGCAAATACCGATTGGTATACAGGATATATGTTAGAGCTTCAAATATGAATATGACATGTTAGTTGATTTCTAACCCCTTCACTAGCTCCTAAGCTCTAGGGTTACTGAGTTCTTTTACTACTCACTCAATTTTTCTTTTCTTATTTGCTTTTTGTGCTTTTGTGTTCTAGCTTGACTAATTCACCAATTATTTCTCTTTTTACAGAAGTTTATCTCGCACTGTATATTTGTATATGGCTTCACACATTTTGACTCTGACAAATCTGAGTTATAGTTAATGTTATGGGTGTAACAAAAAAATAATAGATGCTGAAGAATTAATAACAGGTCAGTTACTTACGCAAAATTGTTTCTTAGTGAAGGCATTTTAATTTAAACAGAATTAAAAACTTTGAACATTATACCATAATCTAGAGTAAATGCCAAATGCTGTTTTCAGAAGAGAACAAGCCAGGAAATCATGCTACCTCCAGACTCTTAATTGACAATCAAAGCTGAATGGTAAGGTAATTCTGTAGAAGAAAGCAAAACATGAAGTGTCATTTTGATGATTGGGTCAAATTTTCCATGATTGTTTGCTACAGATCTCTTCCTAAGTGTATAGGGTTTTTTATTTGCAAATGCAGAACTGTAAAATCAGTACTTCTCAGAAGTATACAAAGATCAGGTATTTCCTCAGAAAAGGTCAGAAGCAAGTAATCATAAACAAAGATTTATTTATTTATTCATTTACCAAAAACAACAGATAATGAAGATATATTATCCATAAAGGAAGTCACATCACTTTTTCAAAAACAGATCTCAGATGGCACAGATACTTGAAAAATCCAGGCAAATCTAATGGTTCATTGATGAGTAACCTGCAGCATCTTTAGCCTAGAAACTTACTAGCTCATAGGTTAGTCAGAGTTCTTGACATCACATTGGGTACTACGAAGTTTTCTATTTCATCCTGATTTTTTATGTTTTCATTGCGTACATCTCCTAATAAGAAAATGAATTCTGAATGCTGAATTAGATTAGTCTGTGGGGGCTTGATGTTGCAATAAAATGACGGGACTGCCAAAAACTAAAAGAAGGTGGCCACTCAAAACAAAATTCATCACATGATGTCAAATACATAATAGCTAGATTTTAAGTTTTTTATTCAGTCACAGAAATATGTAAAATCATTCAAATAGGAAGCTAGAAAGAAAATATAATAATACTCAGTATTAGTATTTTGAGTGCTGAAATATTTCCAGTAGGCTCCTTACTGGTGGGAAATATATCTGGATGATCAGTCCAGTCTCAATTTAGGATGAGTATTTATCATTTCCAAATGACAAAAAAAAAAAAAACACAAAAAAACCCACCAAGAGTTAATCCTCTATTTAGTTGATTAACATCAGCCATTACGCAAAACAGTGGCACAGGTTTAGCAGTACTTCAAGCTGAGACACCAGTGATCTGACTGGCTGGCTTTATTGAACACATTAATAAATGTACTGTGTTTTGTCAAGTTTTTAAAAATTGTGCATTGACGGAGGAGAAGTCAAAACATCATCAGTAAGGCTACTTATTTAAAAATGCAGCTGCTGAATAAAAGTTTCACAGTCACCTGAAGAACTCAGTCCTTCTTCTTGTCCAGTTCCAGGTCTCTCAGTACAAGTGAAACATACTGGAGAGAGTCCAGTGTAAAGCCACGAAGATGACAAAGGACTGGAACATCTCACCCACGATGAAAGAAAGAGAGCTTAACCTGTTCCCTGGAGATAAAAAAAAAGGCTCAGGGAAGATCTTACCATTGTATGTAAATACATCAAAGGAAGATAGAACATTTCAGAGAAATTTAGAGTACCTGCGTGCGTACATATGATATTCTTATAGAGCAATTTCCAATCAAAACTGAAGAGCAACCTGGATCCTTTCTATAATCAGTAACTGTCTGTCATCTGCTGCTTAATCTTACATAACTGGAAAACAGAAGACTAAGATTCTGATTTCTCATTATGAAATTGTTTGTAGTCATATACAATAAAAGACATTTCAGAGGTCTTAGCTCCCACCTGAAATATGGAAGACATCAAGAAAGTTTTGACCTAAGTAAATTAGAGAAAGAGAAGTGTATTCTACCATACTGATGAAGCCATGCAACAAACAGCTGTTTGTTCTGGATTTAACACAGTCATCTTCAGATGAAAACCGAGGCAGAAAAAATGTTCAATTCATCTCAATGTGAAACAGAAAAATTATGGAACTAGAAAGCATTCACTATATCTTGCCACACAGAAAACTTCTGCCTTGGTTTCTTATCTATAGTCATAAACAAGTGCATTCATAATTTTGGTTACTGAATCAGTGAGGAGTCTTCCCCTAAATCCCGAAACAAAATCAAGGCAGTTTTGCCAGTAGCTCATTAAAATTTAAGAAGTATACTGTCACTGAATATCACACAAAAATTCTATGTGGTTTATAAACACTGAGACCCTAAGTTTATTTAAGATTACTGTTTATCACAAATGCTGTTTCAGTAACACCACACGGCATGTTCTTTGTTTAAGTGGCAATAATTACATTAAAGTTATAGAAATGTTGACTTATTAAACAAAGAGAAAATGTTGGGAACAAAGATATACTATATTCTACACTGTTTTTAGGTGTTCCATATTCTTTCAAAGAGTGAGTTAGAAATTGTATAACTTTAAATGATCGATGGCAACCCTAAGCACTAACCATAAAATAGTCTGATGTTTATATATTTTTCAAGTCATAGTCCTCAATCAGTCAATCATCCAGCTTGAGGAATCTGTACTCTGCAATCACATAAAAAATATACAGAGAAGACTGCTAAATGCTTCTCAATTTTTTGAAGTATTCTGTATTACGTAATGTTTTATCAAACCAAGTCTAAAAATCAGTGCTTAGATTTATTTTATGTTTCTTTCCCTTATTGTTTAAGATAATTTATCCTATTATGTATATGCATAGGTTGCTCTGAAAGTAATGCCTCCTATTTACTTTTTTAGAAATTATAACAGACACAAACAGCATGATATCACAATTTGGTAGAGCAAATTCTCAGCTACAAAACACTCTTTTTAAAATGTAGTCACCACTATTAGCTATGCATTTTGGCCAGCAATGAACAAGAGCCTGCATACCACACTCAAGAAAGTCTGCATGTCTGTCCAGATCCTGGCTTGTCTTTCACGCCTCTGTCACCACTGTTGAAACAAATGTATCACCCACTGGCTCACTGTGCTTACATCTGTGTTTGGTCTCCATAAATGTTACTTGTTAATTAATTATTTGTTATATGTTAATTAATTCTTCACAAAATAAATGTCATTTGGTGCTTTTATTTTTTTTCTGTCTGGAGAAATTCATGTTCACACCTTTGCTTCATACACACTTCCATGTCAGCTATCATTTTGTCAGACTGCCCCTCTGCTGCTGTTACACGGCATGTATGTAATGGAATGTGTAATGGAATGGAATATGTAATGGAATATTGGTGGGAAGTTGAACCTCTACTGCAATACCACAAACATCTTCCTCTGACATAAGCCAACATCATAAAATAGGAGGCATTACACTCAAACCAGTCCTCATATATGTCTGCAAAAAAACAGAGAATAAAGCCAGTCATTCTGAAAAATAACTCTGCTTGTTTTTGTTCGTTTGTATTTTAAGTCAGATACAAAAATTATGAAGTAGCGGTATAAAACTGCACTGCTTATGTCTTTTCCTATGAAGCACCCAGCAAAAGATCCATGCACAAATAGTATTAATTGATTATTTTCAAAAAATCGTGAAAAAAGAAAACACTTGAAAATCCTTGTGCAGATTTTCTGAATTAATAGTCTATTCCTAAAACTAAGTATTAGAAAAAATATGCTCTGAAGTATTATGAAAACAAGCAAAAAAGCATAAGGTGTCTGCTTGCCCAATCTTGGCGCTATTATAGTAATCTTTCATTTCCCTTCATGTTTGTGAATTCAGCTCCAAAGGTTTGGCAGTTTTCTTGATAATCTTTTTATGTTATGAAGTAATACAGTTGTCAAAAAAATAGCTTTTTCTGAGAACGAACCATTTTCTCTTTGACATATACAGTTTGAGAAGAAATCAATCTCCTGTCGCAACATTTAAATTGTAGTTATAACAAATTTCAGGTCACAAAAAGCATGACTTGCTTTAATTTTCTTAGATGTCATAGATGAAATACATTTACTCCCTTTCTAACACCTGTGCTTTTCTTTGTATATTTGTTGTTTGTTTGTTTGTTTTTCCTCTTACAATTCTAATTTCTCTCAGTTCTAACACAGAATAAGAGTGTAGGGAAAACGATTTCCCTTCTCTCAGCTGTTGTGACTTTGCTCTTTTGCATGTTTATGGAGAAACTGTCTTTAGCCCTTGCAGTCATACTCTCATGTGTGTTAAATCTCAGAGGAAAAAAAGCAAATGAATACTCAATTAGGTAGAGAAATCACTCAGTGATGATGCATGCTTTTTGGAGAGGAGCTCTTCAGAAAAGTTAGGTAGCAATCTCTAAAACAAACTGAGAATATTTAGAAGTCCAGAAATAGACCATATTTTATTATTTTCTGTGGGAAAATTAATGTAGGTGAAACTGAAAAAGCACAGAAGAGTGACAGAAATGAGTATGTAAACCCCTTGCAGGATGCAAAAATGACCTATCTCTCCTGAAGAACCTGTGTCATTGCATGAAGTTGACTTACTAGCTGGAATAGCAGGAATTTCTTTGTGCTGC
Source organism: Chrysolophus pictus (assembly GCA_037305975.1). Classification (NCBI taxonomy): domain Eukaryota; kingdom Metazoa; phylum Chordata; class Aves; order Galliformes; family Phasianidae; genus Chrysolophus; species Chrysolophus pictus. Next base: position 19,230,887 of record CM074579.1, read on the forward strand.
TTTTAAAATTCTCTCCTGCTGACCTGCAATCTTTCTCCAGGCTCTGTGCATCGCTCTGCTAAACATGCATGTCAGAGAACATAAGTGACCTAAGCACTGTGAAGCAGAGATGTGGCTGTGCTAAGAAGCACCAGGTATCAGCCCCAAGAAGACAAGGTCTTTCAAAGTGAATTCCTATAAAGATAGAAGAGATATACAGATTCTTACAAAAGTTTCCTATAATCTTTTAATAGTTAAATTTATTTTTAAATTTTTAAATATCTTCAGGTAAATTATCCTAATGTTAGACTTTCATGAAATAAATTAACTCTGATATCAAATAAAAAGACACTAAATGCATGTACACTGTTCAGTACTGGGTTTTGCCTCAAATAAGGGGTTTGGTTTTTACTTTGCCTATTTTTGCTTAAAAGTAAACCTTTCAAAGTAGTTTGCTTCAGGTATAAAACTATGATTATGATATGGTTATCTATCTATGGTAGTGTTGAAAAGCTGTGGTAATCCTTCTCCTACTGAGAAAGACAAGTCAACAAAATTATTTAACTAAATGTAGCATATAATACTTCAATTCTCATCATTTTCATACCATCAGTTTTACTTGAAGAGCGTGATACTGAAAGAGACAAGTATAGAATGGCTGATGAGAGAAAACAGAGTTCATCAGTTCAGCAAGTACGTAGATTGTTCACATGATGCAGAGAACTTACAAAATATGTCAGTACAGGTTAAATGAAAATGACTGATAATATAGATGCTAATTATTGAAGATCTTTAAGATTGATAATACTAGATGTGCTTATTTTGTTTTTAACACAGGATAATTAATCCTATTCAGAGTTAAATCTGGTAAGAAAAAGAAAACTATATAATGTTACATTTAATTACATCTAAATAAACTCAGGTTTTTACGTTACATGCTCTTTCTTGGATTATTAGCCTGGTCAGCCGTATGGGTCTTTGAAAAAAATGTTGTAATTTCAAAGGCAACCATTTTTGTTTCTGCCATGTGGTTGTAAGCATCTGAAAAATCTATTTTGCTTTCAGTGAAATTGCAGGGCTTGCTGTAAATCTCATCATATTCTTTAACTCTCTCATAGATGCAACAACATCAAAGTATGTTAGTACCAATTAGCTGAAAATGGCTTGACGTTGATAAAACTTCTGCTTGTACTAATTGCTAAAAACATGCACATTGTATGCAATCTGATGGCATAAAACATTCACTGAGAGAATGGAAAATGATCTGCTTATTCTTATTCACTTCCTTTTTGAAGATCAGTACGTAGTAGTTGGTTTCCCTTAGATTCCTATTGCAAATTTTAATTTCATACTATTACTGCTTTCAAATAAATAACCCTTGTCACAGCTGTAGCTCTGGCTTCTCCAACTAAGTATCATATCAAAACCTCGTTATTTATTTTTGCAAATAAACTATAAACAGTAAAGTTTATATTGATGATTCACTGCATTAAATGAGTATCCTTGTTAAGTTTTCAGGTGTTTACTTGAAGACAGAAGGAGAATATTGATCAATAGTGTTGCCAGAACAGATATGACTGATGTGACTAGCTAAACCAAAATGTTATTGTATTCTTGCTCTGTACTTTTTCAAAGCTTTTAAAAGAAAGTGGATGTCTAGAGTGTATTGTGCCATACTGCAAATTAGCTGTCAGGGGCTTGCACTAAGTACTGAACTAGTAGAGAGCCCATTCTGGTCTCACCACAACTGAACCACAAGTATTTCATGATAATGTAGTGGGATACTCTAGTTTAAAAGAAACATAAGTGGAGAAACGAGTACAAAACTGCTCCCATGGGAAAATCTGAAGAAATGGACTTTTCTATAGAAATAAGAATTGTGCTGAGTGTTTTAATATTATTGTCAAGAGAATCATAGCTCCACAAAGTAATGCAGAATTCATTTTTAAATCATATCAGGGTACAGAGAATACACAACCTAGAATAATACAACATCAATTCCATTGCACCATTAATTCCCATAAATATAGATATATATATTCATTTTAGTAAAGGCTAAGTCACAGTTAAACAAATACTAGAGTATAACTAGGATATATTTCACTTCTCAGAAACATATTATGATTACACTATAACAAATGCATATTTTGTTTTTTCAAGATTACAGACATTACAGACATTAAGCAGACAGAAGAAATAAGGTAGGTGAACACCGGGGGTGAATTTGAGGCAAGACTTGTGTTATGTACTACCTCCGAGAGTGAGGAAAATCACTAGTCTATCAGGAAGCTACAGACTTTATAGCTGAGTTTCATTTTGGAGATTGCAGGACTCAGATGTGAGCGTGCCTGGTTCTGAACAGTAGAATAAAATATATTCTAAGTAGTAGCTGGAGAAATCTCTTATGCTTGTGTTGTTCCAGTTCCCATTAAGAATTTTGATACTCTGTGCTGTTCTGAAAGTGTATAGCCGATATATTTCCACATCTGTACAACAAAATGAAGAAGAAGCTCACATCCTAAACACTCCATACGTCCTAAACAGATGTGTTGATAGGGAATGTGTTTTTGGAAATCAGAATCTTAGTCTTTGTTTTGGTCAAAGAGACAGTTTAAAATCCCATAAACTACCCCATGAACTACTACTGTGTGACCATGAGAAAGATAATATATATATTAAGATAATGATTGGCAGGAATATTCAGGGACTTACACCATAAGTCATGCTCTTGTGTATATATATATATTAGAATAATGAAGTGTTCATTTGTTAAAAGTAACATTTGTCTGTTATTCTGTTTTTGTTTTCCTTTGGTGCATTTTATTTCCTTTTCATTATGTGAAAAGCTATCAAGTTATAAAAGGTATATTTACTAAGTGTACTGTAAACTGCATATGCACACACACCTAATATATGTATGCAGCCTCCATGTAACTCAAAGCATCTAAAAGCCTTTTCATAAGATTGTCTTTAATATAGCCCCAGGAGGCTGGAAAGTACTATTATACATTCTAAACTATATGGAGCTGAAGGAAAGAAAGGCCAAAGACTTCTCCACAGGAAAAAAAAGTTACAATAGCAGCTACCTTAGAGTATTTCTTTGTGTTTCTGTCTGTTAACACTCCTTTGCAACTGAACAAAATAGGCTTTACCTTGAGTATGACTGTGTTAATATACTCAGTTTAGTATACCTTGTCTGTCTCACTCCGCAAAACTTCCCATAAGATCAGATGCCATGTCTGGGAGAGGGTAAATCCACAAAACTGAAATATCCAGAACAAGTAAAAATATTCCCAGAAAGACTCTCTTGGCATAATCTACAGATAATTTTAAATGTAGTTGAATGAAGAAGAGAAGAACATATACATACAGGAATAACACGTCTGTGTAAAAAATATTTACCAATAAAAATGAAAGCAAATCTCTCATTAAACAAGCCTAGATGTAATACTTCACCCCAAATCAAGAAAGCATTGAAGCGTATCCTCTCTGGACAGTGCATCAATGATCTTATTATTTGCGGACTGATACATATGTTTAGTGAATAAGGAACCTGAATGTTTACAGCTTGCATTCATCTTCTATTATTTATAATATTATCATGAAGATTATTGTAAATAGTTTTAGAATGTGTATTTTTTGAGTTACTGAAACGCTTATAAGATCAAGGCTGGATATGTCTTACCTGAAGATTCCAGTGTTGGGCAACAGAACAAAGTGTTTCTGATAAGAATAATACTGCCTTCAGGAATGGATGAAGCTACCATCTCTGCATTTCCGTGTTATAGAAATTCTAGGTGAAAATAGGTGAAAGATAGATGGTTACAGGTGTTTTTGTTTGGGGGGAAGTATTGTTACAGAAGGCAGATACATGATCATAAATGCATTGAGAGACAAAATAAGCGAAACTCAGGGCCTAGCAGCAGAATGAGTATAAGATGGCTCAAATCACATAACAATAAAAGATAATATTAGAAGGTTTCTATTCCTACATATTTCTGCACATATATTCAACATAAAACTAGAGAGATCAGTATGCAGTGGCGCTCTTACTGTAGGAGTGGTAGAAATGGTAGAGACAAAAAGTAAGGAAATGTTTGTTAATTAAAGAGTAGGAACAGAAGGTGAAAATATTTCCAGACCCCATTCATTTTCCATTTTATTCTCTGGTTTCATGAAAGAGTATCTGGATAAACATTTAATTTTTTATTTTTCCATTATCTGAACAGTGTAAAAGATTCCACTGTACATGAGAAGCAAGTTATATATATATATATATAATTAAATATATCCTATATTTAAACATTTCTATAAATTTCATAGAAAAAAAAACTTAAGGAAGATCTGTGTGTTCATTGGACAGTGCTGAATTCTGTAATTTGACATGTATGCATGTGTGTATTCTACTGTGTGTGCCAAGAGCTACAGGATTTAAGCTACATTTGATTTACAGTATAAAAATCATGTTTTGTTCTTTCATTACAATTGTGGTATAGCTACATGTGTTCCTGTTACCTCTACTGGAATACATATGCTTCAATGTGTTAATTAATGTCCTAGAGAAAGTAACGCAAGGACTTCACAAGATTGTTTCTCCTTAGTACTCAAATCTTGGACTTTAAAATTTGCATTCTATTTTAGTTGATTTTTATGTTATGTTCAAAAAATTTTCACAATCTAAATCTCAAAGTAAATTCAGTGAGGAACGTGTTCCCTTATTGAATCTTTCTGACAGACTCAATTTTTTTTTCTTTTTCATCCTATATTTTAAGAAATCCATGTTTATGACTGTTCTGCTTAAAAATATATTGAACTGACATCTAACTAAATTGTTCTCTACCGTGATCATACTGACTTGCTTGTAATTCTTCACATTAATTCCAGAATAGTAATTACCTTTCAGTTCTTCATGAAAGTGGATGATTGTTACGTGTCATGATTCAATATCAGTGGCAGATAACCTATCAGAAGACTATAGATTACTGAGTTTTCATCAAATTGTGAAATATTATCCGCAAGCTACAAATCATGTCTCCACTACTTAACACCTCTAATATCATACCATATCTGAATTTCTCTGCAGTGTATCATTGCACCTCCACTATAAAGATACTGTACACAGAATAATTACTTTTTAAAGCTAGATGGGCTGCTCCAAAAGTAATGCCTCCTATCTTACTATGTTGGTTCATGTGACCAGAGGTGGATGGATGATGGTGGAATGTCAATAGAGGTTTAACCTTCCCACCAGTATTCCATTACATTTTGTTACTGTGTGACAGATGGCAGTGGGGGGGCGGCAGTCTGACAGACTGGTGTCTGACTTGAAGGTGCATATGAAATGACGGTGTGCAATTGAATTCCTCCATGTGGAAAAAATGGCATCCACTGACATTCATTGACACTTGCTGAACATTTATGAAGATTAAACAGGGGATGTGAGCACAGTGAGGCAGTGGGTGGTCGTTTCAGCAGTGGTGACAGCAGTCACCTCCACTGATGCAGGTGTTTACAAGAATAACATGCAGGCTCCTGCTCATTGTTGGTGAAAATGCATAACTCATGGTGATGACTGTGTTGAAAAAAGTGTTTTGTAGTTCAGAATTTACTCAATCAAATAGTGTTATTGTAACTGTTATAATTTCCATGGAAAGAAAAAGGGGGCATTATTTTGAAGGAACATATATATATATATGTATATATATGTTTCTTCTATATATATATATATGTTTGCATCACGTAAATTGTTTTCTCTCTTTTTTTTTTTTTTTGTGTGTGTGTGTGTGTGTGTGTCCATGAAATAGATGAATAGGATCTATTCTTGTATACACAAAAATATGAGACAAATGTCCATGCAAATTAGATTTTATAATTGAGTCATTCTTCCATAGGAAGACAATCGTATCTTTTATCTCAGACATGTATAAGTTTTAAACAAAATGTCTTCCACCTAATTAAGATTTTTTTGGCTAATACTATACTAATTAGCAGTGTTCTACTTACCTTGTTTCCACTGGGTCAATAGTAGCAATTAGAACAGATAGAATGCAGTGAATTAAATCCTGAAGGATATTATTTCTGGGCAAATAGGAAGCATATCTTATATATAAATAAAATCCATACTTTTTTGTTAGCATAATTGAAATCTTCAGAGTCTAATCATTATTAATCCAGGTCTATCTGTTACAGAAAAAAGAAATAAGAATTCAGTTAAAAGTGTTCTACACATACTTTTTAATGTCGAACCCATTTCCTGGCATTCTGCTCACCCTTTCCCTGCACCTCTAGGCCTAATATTTACCTTTATGTAAATTAGATATTGTTCCTCTTTTCTCTTAGTTATCTATAAAGGCCTTTTTGTCCAGCTCCAGACCTCCATTTCTTTATCTGACCATGGGTCCTGTAGTTCCTAGCCATGGTGTCTCCAGTACAAAACTGTGACTCATCTATTATCATCCTATGCCTGTACACTGCACCACATCCTATGTCTCAACTTCTCAGGGTTTCTGCCATTGTACTAGGACTGTATTTCTCTTCATCACTGTCTTAGAGATATAAATATCTAGTTCTATGTGGAATAACTTCTTATTACCAGGCACTACCATTCTTAAGTTAACTCATGCATTTATTTTTATTTTTTTAATTTCAAGTAGAAAAATAATTTTGAATTGACACAATTTCACTTTCATTTGATTTAGTGAATGAAAACTTTCTTCCTTTAACAACATCTATGGCTTTTATCAGTTATTCATTAATGATATACATATTCCATCAATAGATCTCAGCCAAGCACATTCAATTCTTACATGCTGCTATTCTCAAAATAACAGTTTGTGGGAGCAATGAATAAAGCTCAGAAGAAATCACAGTGCTTTTACTTCACACTATTTCATGTATCTACAATTCTCAAAATAATAAAATTGAGGATATAGTGATTTTGAAACTGTTTTTGCTAAAAAGTATATGAACTGCAGGAACTACACTTATACAGATGGTGGTGCCGTTATATACTATGGTATTATGTTCCTCCTTGTCAATATGCTCCTCTTTTTTTCTTTAAATTGTCTGAAGGAATGATGACTTTAGAGATTTCTGGAGAACTTAGATATGGTTATGTCTCAGTTACACCTAACAGAAATTAATTTAGCTCATCAGCTCAGTCTGTCTTTTCAGTGCAGCTTCCTGGGTCATTTTTGTCAACTATTTTTTTTCTGGTTTGTTAAAATAAGTACAGGAATCTTTTCTTTCTGATCCATTTAACTAGGGCAATGCAATCTGAAGTATCATAGTCTCTCACAGTCTTGATAGCTGTACAATTATCCATTTAGCTCTGCTTTACTCATGGCAGCTTTAGATTTTTACTGTCCCCTTTTTCAGATTCAGCTAGCACATTCAGAGTTCTGTAAACACTGATGTTATTCAGTATTTCATTTTATGCTTTCTGCTGTTTCCTGGACTGTCATAAATTCAGTGAAAATTGTTTTATAATAATTTTCCACTATCTGCAGAACTCTGTTTTGTGCATTTGAATAATGGCAAGTTTTGTTGTTGTTGTTGTTGTTGTTGTTTGAACACCTGCATTGTATTTTAAGAGATAAACTTTCTATTCTTACCTTTAATTTATTAACAGGAAAAGCAATGTCTCTCGATAGATAAACAACCAATGCATTTTTCTTTTCTAAACCAACCTTACTTGAATTGTATTTATCGTAAGACTCACTGGGGACCTTCCAGTTTTCTTTGTTTCTTTGCAGCTAGGATATAGAAAGCAGTTTAACACTTCAGTGTAATATTCTCATTAAGTAAATTAAAAAAATATTTGGATGAAAAATCACTATTCTCACTCCTTGACATCTTGGATTCTCTTATTCTGACAAAAACAAGTGAATACTTGTTTGTCCTGCAGAGCTGAACAACCTGCAGACTAGAGAGGGGTAAATTATTTTGTTTTCATGAATCATTAGCAAAATTGGCAGCCTCAATCTTTCTCATGAATCTTTTTAATTTGTAAGATACCCCCATTTTAATTAGCATATGCATAATAACTTTAATCCTTATGTCTCCTGCTCTTTAGCTTATTTTGTTAGAAGCAGGGCACTATTCTGTATCTCTGCCTTGATAGTCTCTCTATTCCTTAATGGTTTTATCACTCATCAACTTATCTAAAATTCCCTGAAGATTATTGCTTACTGGATTTTTTTGTATTAATTCTATAGCTTCATTTTAGTAGATATGCTTAAGCAGAGGAAGAGATGGCTTTAATGATATCTGCCAACCTTATGTAAGATTCCATTTTTATAGCAAGAAGTAGAAGCATGTGGCAATTTACAGCAATTTTTGAGTCTCTGCTGCAAGATCCTCAGAAGAAAAAGACACAAAAAGCACAAAAGTTAAAAAACTAGAAGAATCTGATTGTCTTTCCTCTTGAAAAGAAAAAGGATAGTGAGTGAAAATTTTTTTTTGAACACGTAAGAAACATAACCATTTCAAGATGTTAAAAATAAACATGTTAGAAAGCAGAATGTATTCTGTCTAAAGAAAAAAAAAGCAACCAAACATCAACACACAAATAGTTCTTTCAGGACAAGGTATTGATTGTCACTGACTGAAAGGGTTTATTTTGTGTGGAGTACAGTAATGTCAAAATTTCATAGACTAGTATTTGTTTTTAGAACACCATAGAGTTGCTGACAAAGCCAATTATGTTTCACACCATTCTCATACTTCATGCTGATGTAGAGTGGAAAATGAGGGTAATGAAGGAAGGAAACATAGTGGTCTAGGGCAGGTATGAATATACATTCCAGCTAGTGAAGAACAGAATAGTCCTGTGTATTCTCTGTAGATATTACAACAAAAGTATTTGCAATTTAAAAATATATAATAATCATCTAAAGGGAAGGGGAAAGATTATATATTGTAAAGACAACTACATTCCTAGTATTAAGAAATGTGTTCACAGATAGTTGATTCAGGATGCTGAGTGTTGCATCATCCTGGGCATCTGTTCTTGTTGCAGAGAGGCAACATAAAAAAACAGCAGATGAGTTTAAATGGAAAAAAAATACTCTGTTGTTAGGTAGAAAAGACAAATGCAATGAAAAGTGTTGTTTCAAAAATAAGTGAAAAATGTATGTCTATAATCAAACGAGTAGAACCTCTCAAAGCACAATTAATATTACTTTTTTTCTATTCCAATTTTTGGGAATAATGTACCAATTCATCTATTGTCTTAAAAGCAGTCTAAATTACTGCCTTTTAAAAGATATTAAATGGTGATTAGGCAGTATAAATTATACTAAAAATCTCAAGAGTTTCCACTTCCCCTAACAAATATGAAGACAACTGGACTACTCTGAGTTGTCCAGTGGCAATGACACAACAAAAGAACGCCTGATCTTATACACTATAAAAGTACCAATCAACTACAATAAGAAGCAAGGTGGAAAGAATGGGAAAGGATTTGGAACTTAAGGGGTAAGAGGAAGCTAAAATATCAGATCAAGAACATTTAGATTTAGTGTGCAATGCAAAATTTTACTACAGGCAAAATCACAGAATCACAGGATGGCCAGGGTTGGAAGGAACCTCAAGGATCATGAATCTCCAACCCCCCTGCCACATGCAGTGCCACCAACCTCCACATTTAATACTAGACCAGGATGCCCTGGATCCCATCCAATCTGGCCTTGAACACCTGTAGGGACGGGGCATCCACAGCTTCTCTGGGCAGCCTGTTCCAGCACCTCACCACTCTCTCTTTAGAGAACTTCATCCTCTGACATCCAACCCAAATCTTCCCTCCCTCAACTTAAAATCATTTGCCCTTGTCCTGCTGTTGTCTACCCTTTCAAAGAGTTGATTCCCCTCCTGTTTGTAGGCTCCCTTTAGGTACTGAAAGGCTGCAGTGAGGTCACCCTGCAGCCTTTTTTTCTGTAGGCTGAACAAGCCCATCTCCCTCAGCCTGCCTTTGTGGGGGAGGTGCTCCAGTCCCCTGATCATCTCTGTGGCTCTCCTCTGGACCCTCTCCAACAGTTCTCTGTCCCTCCTGCACCATGGGCCCCAGACTCGGACCCAGTACTCCAGATGCGGCCCCACAAGAGCAGAGCAGAGGGGATAATCACCTCTCTGTCCCTGCTGGCCACCCCTCTTCTGATGGAGCCCAGGCTACCATTTGCTTTCCAAGCTGCAAGAACACACTGCTAGATCATGTTAAGCTTTTTGTCTATCAAGACCCCCAGGTCCTTTTCTGCAGGGCTGCTCTCAAGGACCGCTCCTTCCAGTCTGTATGGATGCCTGGGATTCCTCTGGACCAAGTGCAAAACTTTGTTGTGTTGAATCTCATCAGATTCATCCAGGCCCACCTTTCAAGCCTCTCAAGGTCCCTCTGAATGGCATCCCTTCCTTCCACCGTGTCAACCACACCACTAAGCTTGGTGTCATCAGTAAACTTGCTGAAGGTGCACTCAATTTCATCATCAATGTCATTGATAAAGATGTTAAAGAGCACTGGTCCCAAAACATACCCCTGGGGGACGCTCGTTACCAGCCTCCACCTGGACATAGAGCCATTGATGACCACCCTCTGTCTGCAGCCTTTCCACTAATTTCTTATCCATCAAGTGGTCCACCCATCAAATCCATATCCCTCCAATTTGGAGATAAGGATGTGGTGGGGGACCACATCAAAGGCCTTGCTCAAGTCCAGGTAGATGACATCGGTCACCTTTCCCTTGGCTACTAATGACGTCACTCCATCACAGAAAGAAAAACTACTGGATAATAAAATAATGTCACATAAAGTCTTATACAGAAAGTATCAAAGAGGTTTATTTAGTACCAATTTAAAGATGTATTTTTCTTTGATGTTTCTGTGCTATGGCAGAGAACAGCAAAAAAAGTTACGTGATCATTGCACCAGTTTAATATTAGATCTGAGGACTTTTTTGTCAATAATGGGAGGATTAGTTCAGGCAGAAGTAAAATATCAGAAACGCTTGTACTGGTTGTTGGTTAAGAAGAGGCAGAAGGCATTAAAAAAAAAAAAAGCATGAACAGGCATTTGATATGATCATGTGTCCATTTTTCAGTCATTTTAGTACTGGATTTTTGTTTTGTTTTTGTAGCACAAAGAACAGTTTAGTGAGGTTACATAGTTAATTAAATTGGTAGGAGAAAATCCCTTCCAAAGCGTGAACATGCGTTCTTGATTTAAAGAGAGGAAAGAGATGTCAGGAGTGTCTGTTTTATCCACACTCATTCTAAGAGACAATCCATGAGGAAAGCATTGTAATGCAATATTTTGCACATTTAATTTTACAGCATGTTTGGGAGATGAAATTTAGGTCCAAGCTTAAATGTAGTAATTGTCATTTGTGAAAGATTCTAGAAAAGTCAAATTTGTTACTGCTCACAGTAGCAAGTAGAAGTGAAAGTTTTAATTGTGAGACTGAGGTTTCCCAATGGAATCCTCCATCTTCTGAGAGATCTTTGCCCTGGTGCTAAAGATAGCCATGGTTAGAAATGGGAGGTATTATCTGTCTAGGTGGAGTGGGTATGTTTGTTGAGAATATTCTGGTCTTGCAGATAAGAGAATATGCCTGGTCTTCCAGATAGTGTCAGATCAAGCAGCTCTGGAGGAAACTAGAGTAGTTGTGGCAGCTCTGTCCCAACCCTGGATATCCCATGTGGAATATTTTGTCTGAAAGAGCATTTGTAAGAGATTATTCTTTTACATCGTTGTCTCAAAGCTTGCTGAGGACACAGATGAACAAGTTCAGGCAAGTCCTGGGCAGGGGTTGAGAAATCCTTTGTCTGGAGAACTTTGATGGACAAGTCCTGAGCAAGGGTTGTGAAATCCTTTGTCTGAGGGGCACAGATGGACAAGGCCAGGGGCAACGAAAGAGAGCTAAGCTGCAGTGTGAAGTGGTCTTTTGTGTGGGCTTATCTCGAGGAAGATGGCCATCTCAGGGGGTACTCACATGACTCTTGCTCAAGCACCCAGGGATGTCACGTAGGCAGAGAGAGAAGAAGGATAAAATGGGGACCTACAATCATGAAGAGGTGAGGTTTTCTGGCAACAGATTCCTCGTGAACAACGGGAGGTCTTCTGGCAACAGATTCCTCATGAAGAAGAAGAGAGGTTTCTTTCATGAAGAAGCCTCACGACCAGCCTCTCTCTCTCCCGAACTCGCTCTGCGCTCTCTCACTCCTGGACTTGCTCTGCGCTCTACTGCAATGCTGAAGAAGAACAAAGGTGTCTGCCATCAGATTCCTCACTACGGAATGCCTGCATACTGACGGACTCTCCTGGGCCTGCTACCTGAGTCCTGCTGCTCCCCCCCCCCCCCCCGGATTGGCTCTGCGACTGCCTCCTGCTGCCTGCTTGCTGCCCAAGGCCGGCCACGCTGCTGCTCGCCCCCCTCCCTCCCTCCCTCCCCGCTGCTTCTGCCTCGGACCTTCGAAACGGCGTGCAACGGGACCGCTGCTGGATCCTGGTGGTGACTATCCCCGCTTTACGGTATTCTTGCTTCTTTCCTATCTTTTCCATCGCCCTCCTTCCCTTCCCCGTCTCCCTAATTAGGATTTATAATAAACTGGTTGGACTAACATATGAACCATTGTTTCTTAATCTCACACCGGGTATACAGATATTAAAAGAACCTCACCTCCCTCCTATAAATTGGAGCGAGACAGCATTAAAGGATAATCATTGAGTTACTGAGTCAGGAAACTTGTGTCCAGGCGTAGCTTTATTGTTGAACTTAGTGAGACACAATCCTACAGAAGAAGCTGTCATGATTCTACAGCGGTTTATGTTTGCAATGCACATGAGCACGACAGACATCTTTACTTGGACTCCTTCTGGTCTCCATTTATTTGCAGATTTAATCTTCAGCATGTTTAACCACCCAACCGTTACAAAGTGCCACTGTCCTGTAGTACTCTAGAGGGATGAAGAAAGCAATGTACAACCAAGGAGAAGCAGTGAGAACAGCCTGTTAACATGTGCAATAGCATTGTTATGTTGCCACAGAAATATGTACAGCTTGCTGTATCTGTCCTTTATTTGACTGCTGTTGCTTTGAAGTTAGCACATGTATTACTAATGTCTGAGAGTGGGGCATCTTTGTACAATTTCTTTCTCAAAGAAACTTCATTCCTTTTCTAAAACTAACCCTTTTTGGAGTTTTCTTAAACAGATATATCTGTCACTCTTAGTGCAACTCTATGCCTTTCTTATACTGGAAGGATATATAATGTATGGAATCATAAAAAATAAAATTCTGGAAAAATATGTTATCATGTTTTGTACACTCTTACAATTAAATCAGAACTTAGAGTTCGGTTTTGTAGATTTTTTTATGTTATTGCATTTGTTCCCACTTTAGTACTGCAAACTGGAACAAACTTGTTACGGAATAGCACTATATCAAGCAGTAGTTATGGTATCAGCAGAAGTAACTCTTCTTACACCCCCAATATGTATTATGTTACTTTTACTACAACAAATACACTCTGACAGAAATGTGGGAAATTTGTTCCCTCCATTGGCTTCATAAGTAAGTTCATTCTGTTGAATGCCACAAATGTTACTACATTAAACTTATATACTTGTTAGATGCTATATTGAAAAGATCTGAAAAATAAATGTGCAAGCTATGCACTGAATGCTCAGACAGATATACTGACCCTGATGCTCTTGCCTAAAATATCCTTCTTTCTGCAACTGTTTTTCTGTCTGATGTATGAGGAAAAGTTCCATCTCTAGTAACAACAACAACAAAACTATTTTGTTTCAGTTAATTGATTTAGTAATGAGATATGAGAGGTGGAATGATGAAATCAATGGAGCCAATGGCCAGGTATGACAGGGCTGTGGAGAGCTGGAGCTTGGCACTGCTGCAGTCTCCCTGAGGCACTGATAGTTCTGAAATGACTGAAATGGGGACCAGGGGCCTGAGTAGGGCAGACAGAGGCCCTTAGGAAGGATAATTGGGGCTAGCTGGGTCTGTTAACGACCTCAGAACACTGATATACTGCAACAGAACATGCAGTGAGAAATATTAAAAAAAAAAAAAAAAAAGATTGCATGCCATTTGCCGTTTTATATGTTGACTTATAAATCACAGTTTAGTTTTGACATTCATTTTTAATATTTTTCTTTATTGCAAGTATATTAGTTCAACCTGCAGGTTTGAAATTCTATTTTTCCCTTTTAATAAATAAGGATATATAGAGTTTCATGAAATGCAGTAAAACAGTTACGTTTCTTATTTATAATTTTACTTTCTACAATAACCACATATAAACATTCTGTGACAAAAACAAATAGACATAAGTGTTTAGTTGAGGAGTGGTATAATTTAATTGCTTAATGCTATTGAATGCCCTAGAGTAGGACTAAAATATCAATCTGTGGTGCTATTGTAGTCATGACTTACTAGATGTTACAGAATCATAGTGTTGTGGAATCATTTCAGTTGGAAGGGACACCTCCATCTGCCCTGCAGTGAAAAGGGACAACTACAGCTAGATCAGGTTGCTCAGAGCCCTGTCTCCCCTAATCTTGAAAGTCTCCAAGGGAGAGCATCAACCACCTCTCTGAGCAATTTGTTCCAATGCTTCAATACCTTTATCATAAAGAACTTTTTCTTACGTCCAGCTAATTTTGTCCTCTTTTAGCTTGAAACTGTTGTGATAGACTCCCATAGAATCTGTCCATTTCATATAGCCCTCCATTAGATATGTAAAGACTGCTGCCAGGTCTCCATGTAAAAATCTTCAGCAATTAGATCTTTTTATCTAAACTGTATTCTGTATTTTTTCATTGACAATAACTGGAATTTCTCAAAGAAAATTTGTATAACCAAACTCCTAGGAAAATGTTAACAAACCTAGCTTAATTTGCGTTATATCTCAGCAAGTAACTCACTGCTGGAAGGAGACACAGAGAAACATATTTTACTTTAACTTCCCCTTTTGAAGTTCCTCTGATTTCTATAAGAAGGATATTGATGTGCACAAAATAAAAGGTCTGCTATTCTAAGTTACTGTAACCATGGCAGGCATTTCAGTTTTAACTTTTCATGCAATTTAGATATTTAAGTTTATAAACTATATAGAAATTTCTGTGCTTGTTTGGCAAAGAAGCCTGTGCAGCTAAAACAAAATTCATTCCATTTCTTGTCAAAAAAAAAGGAGTAGCTAAAATATTAGTAATAACTGCAAATTGTTATTGAAGCTAATGAAACCAAAGGTATTAATTTGCTAAGTACTCTCTCTCAGAAGTATAACAAGGAATAATGTGCGCATTGTGCCTTGATCACAAGTTCTTTAAGAACAATACCTCAAGTTAATTTATGTTAGTTACTAATCAGAAATTATTGTTTTCCCTTATAGAAATCTAGGCTGAAATCAAGTTTGAACTTTAAGGCTAGGAGCTGAATCATCTCTACTAAAACCAATTTATGAGTGATCAAAAGAGATAATATCTAAGGAATATCTGGGAACATATGGTGAACAATAATCACATACTTAAAAATTCTGGTACAGAAATGTGGCTTTGAAATAATTTAATAGATTAAGATAGTGTACATATCCTTAAAACTATTCAAATATTCTAGAACTGATTCAGTTTGGTATATGATTTTTATTATATCCATTAGCTATGCACAATTAAGCAGTCATAACCTCTCTTGTCTGTGCAGAGACTGTAAGATGAAAACTACATCAGCCTAATTCTTTATGATAACACCTTTATGCTGTAAATTTTATTTTACTTTTCATAGAAGAAAGGAATGAGTCTTTATGTAATTAATTAATACTTTATATAATGAATATGATATTAGAATTGCATTCTTCCATTATGCCTTTCCAAAAGAAGCACAGGGATATATCAGGCAGGAAAGATACCTTCAGGAATAATATCATAGTTCCCAAATTTGGAAGAAAGTAACTCATTGTCATTTTTCCAGCAAAAAAGTTTGTGAAATTAGAAATTATTTCTTACAGCAGTAAAATACATTTCTGTAGCAGGAATTGTGAATTGGTTTCTCAGTTTGAAAAAGTTCAAGGGAAAGGAAGAAACCTAAAAAACACACGCACACACAAACAAGCCATAGGACTCATAGGCCTGTTCTAGTGATAATTTTTTTGAAGGTCTATAACTACAGTAAAATTTATTCTTTAAGCTTTCAGTAGAATGTGAGCATATGAAATAAACATAATAAACAAGCCATTTCAGCTAAAATATCTACATATGAAAAAGTTCTGAATACTGCAGAGTTAATGGTAAGATTCTACAGCTGAATTTATCTCATGTAACTTAATATACCTGTGTCACTGACTTCTAATATGAAGCTAGGCATCCTAATTTCATAAAGGAGAGGAAAGGGAACTTTTAGTTTGAGTGTCTTCCTATATGTGCCTATGAATGGAGCTTAGCTGAGAGCATTTGCGCATTTATTTAAATCATTCTCACTAATAAGAACCTCAGTGGAACCAAGACACTGACAATCCAAGACAACAGCAACATTACTGTAACATATTTAAATTATAACTCCTTCTTTCAGTGTAAACAATTATAGCAATTCCAAAGAAATTATGTATGCTGAAAAACTTAAATTTGGAAAA